>CM062817.1:212861139-217748768 GCA_031772625.1 Pinus tabuliformis
AAGCCATTTGACACACACTCTTGTGATCTCTCTTCATTCTGTTTTGGGTTTGATGAAGAAGAGATCTAGAGGGAGTGCTCTAGGATATACACTGGCCTAATAATGCCCTAACGCTGCCATGAAGTGCCCTAGCCGTGGAAGAAAAAGGGTCTTCCTGAAGATCCTACGCTGCCCTACTTTTCAGTCAATGAAGCAAGTACTTAACGCAGTCTTGGAGGAGTCTTGCAAGCTGTCATGAAAGAATATAATATGCTGTCATGGAAGGATGCCCTGGAATCTAATACGCTGCCCTAGAGGATTCCCTAGACTCTAACACAGTCATGCAAAAAGCCCTAACACAGTCAGGGAAGAAGGCTTCCATATCTCAGCAAGCAAGTGACCTTAAACGCTGATCTAATACTACTGTTCTTAAGTGACCTAATCCGCAAAGAAAGAAGTTACCTAGAACACAGTTAGAGAGGGTTTCATTAACAGCAAAAAGGAGGCATGTATTCGTTGTAAAGAGAAGGGCTTGACAAGCTCTAACCGCAGTCCAATCAATTGTCACAAGTTGGTGCCCTAAACACTGTCAAGGAAGAGATGCACGCGCAGTCAAGGAAGAGAGTAATATGCTGTTTAAGGAAGGGATCTAATCCGCAGTTTGATGAGGCTCTTATTTGCCCTAGCCGCAGTCCAAGGAGTTGCAAGCCCCTGATAACAAGGTTCCTAGTAACTGTCAAATTGTCCATCAAGCCACTGTCCAAGCAAGAGTTTAAGATGCGTTCAGGTATGCCCTCATCTGTTGTCAAAGGAGGGCTAGTGTTGCCCTTGTCACAGTCCTAAAGGAGGACATCCTGGCTGCAGCAAATATAGGAGGAAAGCCTTAATTGAAGGAGCCCTTATCTATGTATGAAAGGACCCTTAGTCACAGCAAGGAAAGTGGATCTAAAATACCAGAAGGGTAATTGTATTACAGCATGGTGCTGTAGTTGGCAACATATCTATTTGGAATGACTTGTTCCTAGGATTGTTTTCTTGGTTGGTGAATCATAGTGCTGACAACAAAGTCAAGTATAGCAAACAACGTTGTATCAAGACTATGAAGTGTTCATGAGATCTGTTGGAAGAATCTCTTGCTACAACTAGCTGCTTTGCTAGGCTGCAAGCCATAGCAAGCAGCTAATGCTATTCCATGACAGAGTTACAATATTGCAGTATGCAACAAATAAGTGACAGTGATGATTAGTGCAACATGATGAGATGCATCATAGTGGATGGGTGCAACATGATGATGAGGTGCAGCACAGTGATGGATGCAGCATGGGTGCATCATGATGATGAGGTGCAACACAGTGATGGGTGAGGATCAGTTGAAGCAGTATGCCTTCACCTGAGTTCAGATCAACTACTTCATGTGTTATCTTCTTAGTGAAGATCTCTGCTCTTATTTTGATAAGTCAAAATGTTGACTTCTGATGTATATGTATTATCTCTCTCTTTGCTGAACTATTGAAGAACATAAGAAGAATTGATCAAGGGTTTCCCCACATTGGGGTTTGTCCCTGGTTGGCACCACATCTTGTGTCCTCTTGTCTTGGCTTGTTTTCTGTGATTTATGTTTACGTTCTATTTGCATTTTACTATCATGCTAAATGTGATTGCTAATCTGGAATTGATATTGAGCTAATATGGAAAATTGAAGTAACATTGCTCCTAGCATAGAACATACCTAAAATTAACATTTCCTTTATAATTTCCCTCCTTGAAGTATCACAAATTCAACATGCTTACCCAAGGGTTTCGACACAAAAATATTTAATTTAAATTCTTCTTTGGGTATGATGAGCTTTCCTTTGGGGTAGTAGGGTTTCCCAAGGGAAATTCATCTTGAAGATGCCCAATTTTCAACATGAAGATCACTGTAGAGTATCACAAAATACATCTACAACCACTCATGGGTATTGAGCCTAATGATGAAAAACATTGGGGGCAAGGAGCTTGTTAGGCCTGCCATCACTAGATTTGAACTCTCTTCCTCACATTGTAATCTCTCACTTCCCAACAACAAAACTTGCAGAAAATGTTTTCTAGTGATGATTGGAATTCATCTTGGTGGGCTCTCAGAGCGGATGGAAAAGACACCAAAAAGAAGTTTTTGACAACACATTTTGGAGAAAAGCAGCAAAGGTTGTGAAAATTGGCGAGCCCCTTGTTAACGTGTTACAATTGGTTGATGGGGAAAAATTGGCCATGGGATACATCTATGACTCATGAGGCTATGCACCAGGCAAAGGAGCAAATACAGGCAACCTACAAGGATAATGTAGGTAAATATGGGCTTATTTTGGAGATCATTAATAACAGATGGAACGATCAACTCCATCATCGTATACATGCAACTAGGTATTTCCTGAGCCCATAATAACATTATAAAGCTATTCTAGGAGAAGATCATACCAGGGAGGTCAGAGATGGGTTGTACCGGTGCTTGGAACGCATGATACTTGATGAGTCACAACAATTTGAAATGTTGATTTTCTTAGTGCAATTAGTGTTAGCACAATTTTTCTAAAATTCTGATAATTAATTTTGATGTAGATCTTCTTTTAACTTATTCCATTATATCATTCAACAATTATACTTCAGAATTTCAACCATAAAGAACAGTGGAAGAGTGGAGATCACAACATACAAAAGAAGACAAGATTTACCCAGGGAAAACCCAACAACCTTTTTCAATAGAGAAATTCTTCTTGTTCAATGAGAGACACACCTAGACCTATGGTCAAACCTGGTCTTCTCCTCCAAGTCAAGTCACCCAAACTGATCCTGCACTTCGCTATACTTGTTTGACCTAGAATTTTGGCCATCCTGCAATAGCCAATTGCCCTAGATTTTTGGCCCTTCAATGGTTGCCCAATTACCTAGAAATTTCAGCCCGCTACAACAATTTCCTGAGAAAAATGCGTATCACAGAGAGAGATATCAATCCACTCATGCAAGTTGCTAGAGAGAGAGAAGAGAGAAAACTTGGCCTTCTTCTTCGTCCTACTTCGTCCTTCTTGTCCTTTGCTTGCTTGCCCATGAACTATCTTGTGTGAGAAATGCGAATTGCCAAATGGAGGTCAAGTTGCCTTTATATAGTAGCCTATTTCGGGTGAATGGACATGTCTCTTGGCCAGGGTCGACTTAACTTGGAGGGAAGCCGACTTGTCACTTTTGGAGCCAAATTTTTTCATTTCAAAAATTCAAATTGTCATTTTTAAAAACTCACAATGGGACTGACTCAAAATAAATTTTCCTTTGGCTAAAGCATTTATAAATATGCTTTACAATGATAAATACAATTACGTCAAGTAACCAAATGCACATTATGAAGACCGACCATATTTACAAATTCAACATGAAATACATCAACAACTCACTGCTTTCTGTAGGGCCACAAGTACATTTGGCAAAAATTTGGCAAAGATTGTAAGAGATATGGATCAACCAGGTAAGCAATTCAAATTTTTTTGTTTTCTGTTTTTGTAAAGTTCAATTGTTTAAATTTGAAGCTATAATTTGTATTTTGTAAATTGTTCAAATTTAGCATCTAAATTGTTGAACAATGAACTAACTCTAGTCTTTGTCTTTGTGGCACATTGGTGGGATTTGTTTCGAAGCCAATGTCGTCCACTACAAAAATTTGTAGTTAGAGTTCTCAGCCAAAGTTGCAGTGCTTCTGGGTGTGAGCGCAATTGGTCTGTTTTTGAACATATTCACATGAAGAATAGAAATCGTTTGGAACAAAAACGATTGAATGATCTTGTCTTCGTGCAATACAACCTTTGACTAAGGTGCAACTAGTTGTTGAACAAAAGACCTAATATGGATTCCATTGTGTTGGATGATATTGATCCAACTTCAAAATGGGTGGAGGAGACTCATCTAGTTGAGTTTGATGCTGATTTTGATATTGATGCCATAAAGTTGGGGGGTGTTGATGCCAATGTAAATCTGGTAGTTGAACTAGTCGCTGGAGGAAGTGAACCACTGGGACCGAGCATGCCACATGGTATTGGTGAGGGGAGTTGTAGTCGTGCAACTCGACCAACTCGTCTTTCTAGTTCTGTTAGGCCTAGTACTGGTATTGAGGTTGGAGGGGAGTGTGAGGAGTCCTCAGACTTTGACCCAGATGATGTTTATGTAGCTCCTGCCGATGATCCCATGTCTAGTAGTGGTGATGAGTTTTATGAGTGATCATGTTGATCAATAATGTGTACTTTGAGTTTGTACTTTGTAGTACACCCTTACATGGTATATAGATGAGAAGAATTTCCATATTTTGTCTCTAATGGTTTGGAATCATCGATTGTAATCTTAAAATTAAGTTTTTTCATTAAAAAATAAATATTTTATGTATTTTTTTCAATTCCGGTTTATTGAATCCGGTTTGATTTGGTTCCGGTTCGAATCATGGTTGGATAGGCGACTAGTTTGATGCCCAGATCTAGTTTTTAAAACTATTCTAGAAAATGTGCCAACGTTACTAACCAAAGCATAGAAGATAGAAATTATGCCTGTCTATTTCTAATGATCTTTTTGAAGAAGAGAAGTTGTTTGAATAAAGTTAGAAGTAGTGACCCTAAAGCATCAAACGAAACGGAGTGGAAAGAAAAAATAGTTAAACAAATAGATGATTGTCAATATCAAGACAAGCAGAAATTATTAATGTTTCTAATATGTGTGTTTTTAAGGAAATATTTGTTGAATTCTTTCTTATTTTTAGATCTTGGTAATTAATGTCATATGATTAATTAATAATTACACACTTGAAAAATTCTCAACCTTAATTTTGTTTTTAAGATTGAGTAAACATTATTAGATTGATGTAAGATATATGCGATATTGATTGATGTCTGATTACGATTGAGGGCCCCAATATATATACAGAGTGTCTTTTCATTAATAGACATGTCTTTATGCCTTTTCAATAAGACATGTATTTTTAATTAATTATTGGTTATATACATATAGTTATACATAATATAATATATATTATACAATTTTGTTTGGAAGGGAATACCTTTCGCTAGTATATAAAACATCAATGCTTCCACTTACCAAGGAAGGTATTTGTCCAGGATGTTCTTCTCTAGTAGTCCCAATCACCCCTAACCCCTTCACATGATAAGGGTAGGAATGTTAAGTTTTGTTGATATTTCTAAGGAAAACAAGCTAGAACAATTTTCTTTAGCAGATAACTACTTCCAATGATCAGTTGCTCTTAATTACATAACATCCAATATCATTAAGCAATTATGCAGAAAAAAAATTTCAACCAATAAACATGAAATAGCAGTAGAAAGTTACCATAGGACAATGAGACAAGAGACACAAAAACTAAGCCCGAGGCCAGGGAAAAACCCACAAGCTGAAAACCTAAAAATATTTACTTATGAGGAGGGAGTTCAAATTTCATCAATACATCCAGAAAAGAAAAACATAATAGCTGACTTGAAACAAGTGCCAAGTCTCCTACAGATTTTTGGCCTCCTCCTTTCTCCTTCGCTAGAACCAAGACAAAACAATAGATCGTCGATGTGCCAAATGAGGAGGAGAGGCTCAAAGAATTATAGTCTTCTAAAGGGGGTCAAATGGGTGCCTCCAAGGGGCCCAACTTACTTAAACAATAGGAGGCCGACTTGAGCAATTTAGGAAGCATATTCTATTTCTTCACATGATGACAATATCGACCATGGTTACTATATTTCCAACAAGTTTTATAGTGCAATTGGGACAAGCACAAATTTTCTGCCAAATAATTACTTCCAATGATACAATTTCTTCTTTGACACATTCAGATCATAAAGCAATTGCACTTCAAAAAATTTCAACCATAAATCCAGTAGGGCAGTAGAGATCACAGAAAAATAAAGATGCACAAGAGACACAAAGTTTACCTTGGAAAACCCCAAACCTGGGGAAAAACCCAACAACCCTTCCTTATGAGAGACTGCCCAATTCAAATCAATTTGTACATTTGAAATTCAATCAACATATCATTCCAATGACTATGAAAAAATCCAAGTCAAAGGACAGAGAGAAGTCAAACTTCAACTCACTGGTCAAATCTAGTCAAAGAGGCCAAATTTCGGCCCTGTTGCTCTTGGTCAACTATGGTCAAAGGGAGCTAAAATTCAGTCTTGCTACTCGTGAAAATTCTGAAACCCGGAATCCTATTGCAACAACTAGAAATAATTCTCCTAATTGTTAAATTAAATTTTAACAATTTATTCATTGTTTGCTACAACAAACACTGAATCAATCACACTGCAACCTACACAAAGAAACGTTGGAAGAAATACTAACACACTCATAAAATGACAGCTATTTTTGGACCATTGTCCCAAGAAAAACTTGGGAAAACTAGTGCAGCAGCTGAAGGTTTTATTATTTTGCAGCAGTGAAATAATCTGAGTACAATTGGATGCCGAAACTGGCAATCCTATAGAGAAAAACTGGCAATAATACAAAGAAAAGTGGCAAGAAAATTCTAGTGAGGAATTTCCTCACTCCACAAACAAATCTGGGCTCTGACCTCAACTCAAGTTGAGTCCTCCAAACTGGCTCTACGAAACTACTGCGTCACCCTAGCACAGCCACTTCTGCACTTAGCTCGAACCAGCTTCTCCTCAAGTCGTCTGGTTTGCTGCTGTCTGGGATAAGGAATATCTTGGCCTCTGAAACCCCTGCACAACTTTTGGCACTGAAACTCAACTTTCCCCAACAGATTCGAAATTGCCTCTAAAGGCTATGCTCTGTGTCAACCTCACTGTGACTCCTCTGCCTCTCTGCAAATGCACTCACCGGGTCTGGAATCCTTCCTCTGGCTTCACTGTCCCTTGCCCTCTCTCATTGCTTCGATCTCACTACCTCTCTCTCCGGCAACTGACTGCTGCTACTCAGGAAATCGATCTACCAAGGAAATCAAACTGCTCAAGTGTTTTCTCCAAGCCCCATCGACTTCTTCTTATAATCCTCTATTGAGACTTCAACGACCAAGATTAGATCTTAATTGATGGCTAGGATTAACTTGAAGTTGATCCATGTGAGTTTCTAGAACATTCACACCTTAACTTAATTTATTTTGATTAATTAGTCATATTCCCTAAGTTTAGACATAGGAAATATTTAAAAACTAACTAATAATCTAATTAAGTCATTTCTAGGTGGAATTTCTAGAAATGATTTCTAGGTTTTTGGGATCTCATGCATTCTAGCCTCTCCACAAAATTTCAAGGCTAGAACACATTCGATGCTACAAAAATTGACACTCCCTCTTAGCAAGGAATGTGTTCTAGAGTTGCTGCCACTTGTAGCAACACCCTGTTCTTGCATCATCTCCTATCACGTTGTTGATGTCTGGCTGCGCCTGCCCACCTACTACTACGCAACTCTGATATGTGCTGCATTTGTGCTGCTGCTGACCTTGCTGAACTACTGCCAACACTGCGTCTGCACTGCAACTCCCTCTCTATTTGTTGCAGCTGCAACTGCAACATCTGCAATTGAAAAGCATCCTAAATACTGAATCAACCGTGATCAGTATGATGCATTTGCCTCCTAAGTCTTTGACTGCTGCTAGTATCTGCGCTATCACTGAGGCATCTGCACTGCAACCTGCTACAAACTCTGCACCGTGTTCCCCAACATTTGGCTGCAACTAGACTCTGCATCTGTCACTCTGGCATCTGACTGCGTCTATTGCCACTGATCCAACCAACGACTGAAATATTGCGGGCTTCCATAACAAGGTACTGACTCAAGAGGTGGACCTCCTAAAGAATCCTGCCCATTTGTAGCACTCTGGGGCTACAACACCAAGTCACCCCACCTGACTCCTGGAGGTATGTCAGCAAACATGGCGAAGTCTTCTTCCAGCCTAGAGGACAACCTATTAATCTCTGCTGATGCTACCTGCTGGTCCTGCTTCTCCTTCTTGTCCTTCTCCTGAGAGGACACTGGGTACTGTAGTGGACGAGCTCACCACATCTAAAGCACTTGACCTTTGACAAGTCCTTCTTTCGCTGCTCCCCCTGCCCCTGACTGGGACCCTTTGATGCGAGGGCCACATTCTCCTCCTCCTTCACCTGCTCCAATCTGCTGCTGCTGCCACTGATGGAGCTCTTCATTGGCCACGTCTCAACTCCTCCTGCTGTAAATCAGCCCACATACTGTCCCACTATTATAGCAGCTACAACCACCCTCCAAAATCTTGGCTTAGCCTGTTTTGGAGCCTCTCTACCAACTTTCACAACAACTTGCCTTGCTTCGTCAAGTCCTCAAGCTCCAGTGTCTTTCTTGCTCAAAGGTAGCCTGTCGATCACAGTTTGATCTTTTCCCTTCACAGGTTGCTCACCAGGACTTGGTCCAGTTGTAAGTTGAGAAACTTCCCCTTGAAAATTGCGCATTTCTGGAGTGAAACCAGCCTTACCTCCAAAAATTGCTCAATCCTTTCTGATAGCCTGCTGGACTCCATGATTGCGCAATCTTGCCAGCCAACCCTCCTAGTAGGATTTGCACAAATTTTCCCAGCAGCAGGCTGTTCAGCCTAGGATTTGCGCAAATCTGCGCAGCAATCAGCTGCTCTACCCAAAAATTGCGCAAATCTCCTTGGCAGCGAGCCTAGCTCCGAGCCAAAAATGCATATTTTTCTCCAGCAGTCGAGCAGTCTCTCGCATGTGCAGCTGAGTTGACTGGTTCCCTTCGGGATCGAGCAAAACTGATTTGCATGCATGGGTTGCTTTTCCCAAGGCAGCATGCAAAGGCATCCCTTGTTTCAGGGATCTATGTTTTGCAATTGGAGGTTACATGCAAGTATCATTTCAGAAACCTCCCACCAAGTGTCGCTTCCCCTAGATTTGTGGCATGCGCGTCACAACCTCAATGTTATCAAAACTCATCAACCGAACGCTACAGAGCTCATTCCTCACATCAACCTTGTAGCTCTGACATCCCACATCACATCTAGGAGCAGTCGGCACATTCAGCTCAACTGCTTTGGGATAAGCTCGCTTCCCATGCCTTGTGCTGCATTTCTGTCGCTTCTTTTGTTTTCACTTATGGGAGTACTGTTTGCTTGATTTATTTGAACGCTTGCTATCGTTTACATATATACTAGCTTGTCCTAGCTCTATTTCAGTTTTCGTTGCTATCTCACTGTTGTCACATGCATGAAACTGTTTTGCATGAACGTTCGCTCTACCGGCGAACTGCCTCACCCACATGCATGTTGATTAGTTTGCTGAATCTTTCATTCATGTTTTGCCTGCACTGTCAATCACTTCTGTTACCACTTAGTGTTTGCATGCATTTATTATCTTATTTGCTTTCAGTCGCCCGTCAGCGAGTCGGGCCAACCTTGGCCTGAACTCTGCCTTCACCAAGGCTGCATTGCGCAGTCTGGGGAGGGAAGGCTCACCTTCCTCTTCGGATTTGCGCATTCCTATCCAACACTAGCCTCCAGATCTGTTTTGCGCATTTCTAGAGGACAACGGCTACTTGGCCCAAGAAATTGCGCAAATCTGTCCCCAAGCCAGCAGTCCTTCCTAGCTGGAATTGCACATTATGCAATCCCAGCAGGCAGCAGCTAGACTGGACTGTGCATTGCGCAGTTCCAGCAGTCAGCCAGTCTCCTAGCAGCCTAGACTGTGCCTTGAGCAGTCTTGGAAGTCGGTCTCTCGACCTCCTGGCCAAAATTGCGCAACCTTCATGATCATTCACCCGGGTATGTTGCAAGTCAATTCTCATGTTCATTTTGGTTTTTGACTGACAGATTGCTTGCTATGAGTGTTGCCATGTCTCCAGGTATCGCAGGTATTCATTTGTCTCTCAGCAGTATAGGTACAATGGGTTCCAGGACAGTAGAGATGAGGACACCGTTGAGAGAATGCTTGGGGATGCATTCGATCAAGTGTTTATGAGCTTTCTTGCTCACGAAGACATCAAGTTGTTCGTAGACAAGGACATCAAGCCGTAGCATTACAGCGAGCAACATCATGAACAACGGCTAAAAACAACATACCAAATGCAACGAATGAAGAGGAAGGTTGGCTCAAGCATGTCCATTAATGATGAAAGCAACTTTGGAGACTTCGGCTATGGAGTGACGGCGTGACATGAAGATTGCACGAAGGCAAAAGATGTAGCAAAGAAGGAGTTTCATGTGCTGAAGCAGCAACTCAGGAAGAACATGAAGCTGTGTAGACAGATGAATGAGTTGCAGCAGGATCAGGAACAATAGTGGGCGCAACATGCACTCACGGATGAAACTGCACCCGGACAAGTTAAAGATCCATCCTAGCAGCTAACATGGAGCAGACATGGTGAGTAGTGTGGTTGATCGCATGCAAGGGATTCAACAACATGCATGTCATTGTGTGCACGCATGCAATCCAACCCATTCAACACACTCACCAAGGCGAAGACAAGAAGCAAGTCCAACTGGAGCCGAACAGGTACTTCGGCAAGTTGATGCACATGACCACCGACACACACTTGAAGATCACACGGACACTATGCATCAGTGTGCTGTCGGTTCAGCCGCACCTAAGAAGACCATGTGCATGTTAGCAGATGAGTTGGATGAAGGGGTTGAACCAACACACCGGTTGCAATGGAAGCAAGAGTTTGCTTCAGCAAGATGTCACCATGAGGTGCATCCACACCATCATAGACGACCAAGCTTGGCTTCAACTCACCTGTGTCATCATCACAAGCATGTCAAAGAGTTGGTCTCACCACAGTGGTCCAAGTGTCAGTGGTGTCTTGCAAGGTTTGCTCAAACCATGTTGTCTCACATGAGTACATGTGCATTGTAATGTTGAGTCATGTCAAGTGTAAGGCAAGTGTCAACAGTTGGATGTAACAGTCATAGAGTAGGTGAAGAGTCATGAGGGTAGTTGAACTGTCACAAAGGGGAATGTCAAAGGTCACCCCACACTTTCCTATAAATAGTCCCTCATAACTCATTGTATAGGCTTTTGGTTAGCCAAGCTTTGCTAAGGCTATCTTGAAGAAGGCTTCAACAGTATTGTAATGCACCTTGGCTTCTCCACTGTACGGAGCTAGTACATCCCTTTGGAGGAGCAGGCAGATGTGGCTGTAACGTTCCACTGTTGGGGCTAGCAGGTTTACCTGGATGTATTGTATGATTGTGACTTACACTTCTTCATATAATAAGAGCCAACACATTTTCATGCATATGTTGTTATTGTAGTTGGACTGCTCTGGTTTCTTTCATGATATGTGTTGTTTAACTTACGTACTTGTGTATGAACTGATTCACATGCAATTATATGAATCTTATTTCTAATGTGTTGCATATGTTGTTAATGCTGTCACCGTCTGTGTCAATTGCTCTTTCGAACATCAGACAGACCTTTCACTTGAACCTTGCTATAACAACCGTCACACTTGTCTTAGACTGATCCGTGAGAGTTGTATGTGTTATCTTACCTTGTATGATGTGACTGCTGCATCCAAGTGGACTGCTCCGTTGGAAGCTATGCATGTCCTTTGTGTTGTGTGTTCCTAGCCGAGTTGGAATTGATCCCTTTCAACCTGGAACTCACCTTCACCTCCTTCCCCCTTTGAAGTGTTGGAACCTCTCATACACCTTCCTTGACTCACTGCATCAGTCACACCCTTGCTGCTGACATAGTTATTTTACTTGCCTCTGTGCGACACCGCGTTCAAGGCATTACCTTACGATCCACTGCTGAGGACTCCTACACCAAACGGTTTGAGGTCTAATTGGGACTTCTTACCGGGGATATCCCCTTGACATGTTGGCGGGTCCAGCACCATCAACACCCACCTAGGCATGTTGGCGGGTCCAACACCGTCAACACCCACCGTCAACATGTCAGAGGAGTGGCAGTTATTTGCCCAAGATACTTTGGACAAATACCTACCACTCCTCTGAGACACTGTTTAGTGCCAATCACACTCGCTTTGTGGGTTGAGGCGCTTGCCCAACAACTGACTACTGATCTCAGTCTATGCATCCCCCTTTCTGCATCCTGGTGCATCTCAACTTCTCTTCTAAGTACATCTTCTGTTGTTTGGAAGTTCCCAGGTACAATGTGGCGAGAGTCTCCCACATTTCTCTGGCAACCCCTTTGCCAACTATGTGTGAAAACAATGTGATCTCGAACACCATAAGGATCAACCTCTTCGCCCCCGCCATCTCTTTTTTGTACTCCTTTAGCTGATCTACTTCTGTGGGGATAGCTACCACCACATCTATGAATGGTTTCAGGCCATATTCATCTAGAAGGAAGGACATCCTTGCCTGCCAGATGACATAGTTGGAGGCACCATCCAATCTGTCCTGATCTCGAAACCCAACAGTGGCCATCTCAAACAGCGTTGAAAATATCCTTTTCCCTCTTGCTCAGCGATTCACACTTCTTTTTGGAGTGAGAAACTCTGTACACAACCACTGCTAATCTACAAGGGAAATCGAACTTCTTGGGACTAGAAGTTCCCTGAGGAAAATTTTCCTTAGTGTGTGCTCTTCTTCCACCCGATGCTAGTTCTGCTCTAGAAAACTGCTGCAAAACCACTGTGTCAAGCTAGAGATCTGCTCTGCGAGAAACACTTGTTGCTCCCTCTGCCTCTGGAACCCCTCGATCTAGAGAGACCAGATTTTTTTGTCTCTCTCTCTCCTCTATTTTAGAAAAATCGATTCTCAAGAAATTTGACCTCTTGGCCAAGGTGACTGTGTTGCCTCTGGGGTTTCGATACAATGAAACTCCTCCTTACTTTGCTACTAAGCTCTCTAGCTGATCATCTGCGCTTCGATACCATGTGAAAATTCCGAAACCGGGAATCCTATTGCAACAACTGGAAATAATTCTCTTAATTGTTAAATTAAATTTTAACAGTTTATTTACTATTTACTACAACAAATACTGAATCAATCATACTACAACCTACACAATTAAATTGTGGAAGAAATAAACACCGAAAGAAATACTAGCACACATTAATAAAATCACAGTGATTTTTGGACCAATGTCCCTGGAAAAACCCAACTTGGGAAAACCGGTGCAACAACTAAGGGTTTTATTATTATGCAGCAATGAAATAATTTGAGTACAATTGGATGCCGAAACTGGCAATCCTATAGAGAAAAATTGACAATCCTACAGAGAAAGGCTGGCAAGAAAATTCTAGTGAGAAATTTCCTCACTCCACAAGCAATTCTGGGCTCTGACCTCAGCTCAAGTTGAGTCGTCCAAACTGGCTCTGCGAAACTACTACGTCACCCTAGCACAATCACTTCTGCACTCAACTCGAACCAGCGTCTCCTCGAGCCATCTGGTCTGCTGCTGTCTAGGAAAAAGTCTCTCCTGGCCTCCAGAACCTCTGCCCAACTTTTGGCATTGAAACTCAACTTTCCCCAATAGATTCTAAATTTCCTCTAGAGGCTACTGCGCTGCTCTACGTCAACCTCACCGTGGCTCCTTTGTCTCTCTGCAAATGCACTCACTAGATGTGGAATCCTTCATCTGGCTTCACTGTCCCTACCCCTCTCTCATTGCTTCGATCTCAATGGCTCTCTCTCCGACCACTGATTGCTGCTACTTAGGAAATCGATCTACCAAGGAAATCGAACTGCTCAGGTGTTTTCTCCAAGCCCCATGGCTTCTTCTTATAATCCTCTGTTGAAACTTCAACGACCAAGATTAGATCTTAGTTGATAGCTAGGATTAACTTGAAGTTGATCCATGTGAGTTTCTAGAACATTCACACCTTAATTAATTCTGATTAATTAGTCATATTCCCTAAGGTTAGACTTAGGAAATATTTAAGAACTGAATAATAACGTAATTAAGTCATTTCTAGAAACGATTTCTAGGTTTTGGACATCTCATGCATTCTAGCCTCTCCACAAAATTTCAAGGCTAGAACATATTTGATGCTACAAAAACTAACAACTTAGAATATTCGGTCAAATTGCAAACTTTGACCTGTGGTCAAAGTTTGGTCAACACCTAGATTCCTATGCCAAAACTCGGTCAATAGAAAGTCAAAGATCCCAAGAATATTTAGCCTTCTTCCTTAATAAAAAATTTGATTAAAAAACAACAGAAAGGACAGAGCCAACACTGGTGAAACAAATAGAAAACTTGGTCAAACTCACTGGTCAAAATGCTTCTTGAACATATCAAACTTGTTGATGTGATAATAACAAATGAGGTTGAGTCTCTTAATTTATATGTGGTTGACCAAGTGGAATAAACCCACGGGTCACACCCCTTCATGAAGTGGGGCCGACTTGTCCATCATGTAGCATGAACCATATATAAAAAATATTTTTTCTTTTGACTTTTGACTTCAAATATCGACTGCAACTACACATTTTCAACAGGGGCTACCACCATAGTCTCAAGAGTACGCTGCAAGTATCTATGATGTTTCTCCTCTCCTAGTAGTACCAATCACACCTAGCCACTTCACATGGCATAGGCAAGACTTGTACTAGGCTACTCATTACTCCCTCAGTCACTTCACATAATTGATTTGGGCAACCCTTGGCCAAAGGGAGAGTATTTTCCTGCTATAGGAGAAACATCACAACTCCCTCTCAACGAGGGTGGACATTCTGCATCATGCCAAGCTTGTCTCTGAAGTATTCAAACTTCACTTTAGACAAAGGCTTGGTGAGAATGTCTGTTCTCTGCTCATTTGTGGATATGTGCTGGAGTTCCACTGCTCCTCTCTGTACCATGTCTCGGATGAAATAGTATTTTCGATCTCTATATGCTTTTACTTGTCGTCAAGGACTGGATTCTTTGAAAGCTCAACACAACTTTGATTATCGCAGTACATCAAAGTTGGCTCTAACTCTAAATCAAATAACCCTGCAAGCAATTTCCAAAGCCACACAACTTCACGACTTGCATCACTGGCTACTATATATTCTGCCTCTAATGTAATGAGTGCCACTGACAATTGTTTTCTGCTAAACCATGAGATCATACCTGATCCCAAACTGAAGCAACATCTTGATGTGCTTTTCTTGTCTACTGCATTCCCTACTTATGTCACCGTCCGAGACATATTTGAGTCCATATCTAACCGTACATATAGGTACCTCAATACATGCTTTGCTACTACCAAATGTACATGTCTAGGCTCAACCATGTGCTGAGTTAATGTGTTCACCGCAAAGCATATATGGGAGATGGAGGGGGAAATGTTTCCCTAGTGTGGGGGACATGTCTCCTCAAAAGGGGTGCTTTTGGGCGTACCCCTCAGAAGGGGGACGTGCACCCCCTCAAAAGGGGGACGCATAGAAGCACCACTTTTGAGGGGGGACGCCCAAAAACACCCCTTCTGAGTTTCAAGAACTTTTGTGTGGGTGTTATGAATAAATATATAGGAAGTAATGTAAAATAATGTAAATGATAATAATCGTAAATAATGATTAGTTAATTAGTAATTAGGTTGAAGAGGCATGACTAAATGAGACATGACACTCCATGAAGAGACGCTTGGTATATAAGCAAGCCTCTCACTCTCATTGTATAATCATTATTATTCACACATTTAATATATAATATTTGTATCCTCATGGATATCTTTATATTCCAAGTCTTTTGGAGTAATTAATCTGAAGAAGGAACCTTGTTCGCTTCATTTGGTATTGGAGCAGTTCGATCCCGTGGCTGCTTCACCGCTGCACAGAGCCACAATCTCCGGTCTAGGCCTTTGGCCATCAAAGTTTCGTCAACATTGTTGCCGTCAAGTGAAGTGTTTCGCTACAAAAAAGTTGGAGTTTCTCCATATCGCCAATTATGCCTTTGGCCATCAAAAAAAAAAGTACAAAAAAGAAAAGAAAAATAATATATAATAACAAAATAAAATAAAAATAAAAGCAAAACAGAAAAAAACGAAAGATGACTCACCTTTACCAGCCGCCCGACAGTACTATATCCACTCCAGTTTTAATAACATCCACCGTGTACAAAGACGGTGCTATTTCAAAACATGTACACTCTAGACACTACTTGCCAACAATTCATGGACTGTTGCTGCTTAACTTGACGAAGCCATCGAAACCGCTGCTTTGTTTCACCGGCTAAGCAGTCTCGCCGACTGGCTGCCAGGCTCCTCACAAGTGCCTTTGGCCTCTCATCATTGTAGCGACTTCCTCCACCGCCACTGGTAACTGTGACTAGGCTCTGCACACAGCTGAGTACCCACGTCACCTTTTCTCAGCGTCCTTCGTCGTTTCCGTCACCCATCCCCTGTCCTGGCTTCTGGCTTTGCGTGCCCGTGCTCTCTACTGACTTGTCTTCCCCTCGAGCCGCCCTCTTTAATCACGTTATCGCCCAACCACTCGAAGCCCTTCTTCCATCAATCACGTTCCCTACCGATAGCACCTGACAACTACTACATTCGTTGGTTAATTTGCCTGACAAGTCTTCATCGTCTTTTTGGTAGCCTCAACAGTCACGACTGAGCCACTGTCATGCCCCTCCATAAATTATAACCTTTCATATCTTATAAATTATATAACTTATATGTATATTAAGTTATATAATAGTTTATAACATATAATTTGTTATAAAGTCAACTTTATTTTAAATATGTAAAAATATATATATATAATATATATATATATATAGGATAAAACTATTAAAAAGGTGAAAAAGAAAGAGAGTTAAATTTAATAATTAAAAAAAAGTTTAAAAAAAGGAGAATATTTGAAAAATATATATAGAAAAAAGGGATTTATTTAAAAAAAAGTGATTTAAAAAGTATTTAATATTCAAGAAGCAAAATGGAGCCTAATACAGAAATGAAGGCCAAAAGATTCCCAGAAACCTTACCCAGAGACGGTAAAGCGCTATTTAACATTAAAGGAACTCTCGCAGGAAAAGATGTTATTATTTATATTTCTCTGGTAGAAGATACAAATTATATAACACCTAAAATCACAAACCAATTAGTGATCCCGGAGTCAAATATAACTGAAAAATTAGACTTTTTTGGCAATAAAAAATATGACATAGCCAATTTACAGTTAAACATTGAAGATTATACATTTATATCGCAATTCTCAGTCCACACCCTATGGAACAATCAAGGTGACATTATTTTGGGATCACCTTGGATGGAAACGGTAGGATCTGCCATCTTAAATACGAAGAAAAAGTTTCTAACATTTTCTTACAAGAAGAAAATAACACTCCAAGATGTTACACTGAAACGATATTCAGTAACGCTAGAAGATATATCAGATATTTCAAAAGTAATTTCTCAAAAACGTAAAAAAGTATTACAAAATATGCAAAATGAAATTGACAAAATCATTGTTGATAGAAAAGAAGAAGTCTTGTGACTTAGGATCATAGTGAAAAGTTACTAACAAAAATTAAGAAGCTTAAAAAGGACAAAAAATCATTAACAAAAAAGTTAGAGCAACTTAATCAAGAAGTATCGAAGTCTCTAGACATAATAGTCTAGGTTGAAGATAAGGGAATTAATACCGATCCAATTAATGTCACAACTCAAGAAGAAGCCAAGAAAATTGAAGAAAAGATGCGCTTGGATGTTGCAGTTCAGATGATAAACACCCCAAGTGAAGGTTTGGTAACGAGATCAACAATGTCCTCAGAAGAAGAAAATAAAAAATTTCCTCACACCTAATAACGGAAGGTCAAACCAAAATAGTTCCCTATCAACATCTGAATCATGAGAGTAGACAACTCAACCATGCTACGTATTGAGACCATTCAGAACAGAAACAACAAACTGATGTTCCAGAGAATAGTGATGTAACCTCAATCCAATCCTATGATGACAAGTCGTTACAAAATTCTAGTGATCAAGAATATTACACAGAAGATTAATCTATGATGGTCTGATCCCTTCTCAGTGCGACAGTTTTGTTTGTCACTTAGAAGATCATATCAACTTGTATTGAGGAAGATCACTGCTCTAAGACGAAAAGACATTCGAAACCGAAAAAGAGATCAAGCCTTTTCATCTACAAGATTTGAGGACAAAGCTTTTTGAGGAGGAAGGCAATGTTATGAATAAATATATAGGAAATATGTAAAATAATGTAAATGATAATAATCATAAATAATGATTAGTTAATTAGTAATTAGGTTGAAGAGGCAAGTCTAAATGAGACATGACTCTCCATGAAGAGACACTTGCTTGGTATATAAGCAAGCCTCTCGCTCTCATTGTACAATCATTATTATTTACACATTTAATATATAATATTTGTATCCTTATGGATATCTTTATATTCCAAGTCTTTTGGAGTAATTAATCTAAAGAAGTAACTTTGTTCGCTTCAGTGGGGAAGACTAATATTTGAGCTTATGGCTCTATTATTGCTATGCAATTCATGGTAATGTTAAATTCTTAAAGTAAAAAGATGAAAATGGAAGATAAAGGATAAATGACTCAGGATGTTTGAGAGCGGTTTTGACCTCATTAGATTTCATATGGAGAAAATAGAATTTTAGATCTCACTCAATATCCAACAGACTTAATAGTTTTTTCAGGGTTTTAAGATTGGGGGGATTGCAACATTTCCATTTGATTTTGCCATGTACGAGGGAATGGAACTAATATTTAATCAAGAGAACCAATCCTTCTATGTACCTTGATGTTAGTGGCATTGGTTGTCGAACTCCTCTATCATGACCCTACTAAAAATTTACCCCACTCAAACAAAATCTTGACTTGACATGCCACATTTTTTCTATCTTATTTTAATGCTTAGAGGTGATATTGATGGTGGAAATTCCAATATGGATAATATTTTGATGATGTGTAGGTAATTGTTATAGCATGATTGTTTTTGGATGCTAGAGGCCATCTAAAGCCCTATTGTTTATGTATTTTCGATTCAAGGATGAATTGCACTTGGTGCTATTTTGGTTATGTGCACATGAATATATATGTTTTTCTTTAAAATTTGAATATTTCATTTATTTTTGGTTGACTAGTTATGGGGTCTTGGTTTTTTTACTAGTTCCAATTGATTCTCGGTTCAGAGGGTTTTCCGGTTCGGTTCCGATAACATGGGTATCTACTATAGCCTGTTTTGCTTAGTACTAGAATGATGAATTTAAATTTTAAATCAATTTGCATTCTAGAATGATGAATGATAAATTTAATTTTTAAATCAATGTAGATTCTAATATGGTGAATGATGAATATGGATCAATGTATTTCATCATTGAATCTCGTGGTGTATGGATGAATGATGAGTATGAATGACGTATTTCATTATTTATTTCAATTATGTATGGATCAATATATTCTTGCTGTTTATATATATATATATATATATATATATATATATATATATATATATGAAAAAAATTATATACCCCGACGTCTCCCCATCCCCCCTAAATTTCCCTAAAATTTGAGGGTACTCCCACACATCGCCCTTGTGCATCTCCCCGTCCTGGAGTCTTGGTGGAACATTGGTTTTTCTGTTATATCTCTATGTTTGTGTGCGCATTTCTAAGGCAGAGTTGTTGGACTTTTTGGCTCTTTTGGAGACCTTGTTGTAGAGATACTTGTAGACAAAATTGTGAGAGGGTTGACTAGGTCTTTGGTGGTTGGTCATCTTACTGGTTAGTTGAGTTTGATATCTCTCTTGTTGAATTAATTCTGTAAGGAAATGATTGTTGGGTTTTTCCTCATGTCGGTTTTCCCAAGGTAGAATGTTGTGCTCTTGTGTGACTGTCTCTTTATGATCTTTATGGTATTTTTGTTTTATTGTTGAGCTCCTCAGTGTAATTGCTTTATGATGGAAAACGATAACAATAAGAATATTAAACTAAAAAATATCATGAGAAGTACTTATGTGTATAGATGGTGCCCTTGTTTTTCAACATTGAGGACAAAGCAATTTTCTTGTCAGGAAGGCAATGCTATGTATATAAATTAATGTACTTTAATTATGATTAATTTAGGTAGAGGGGGGCATGATCAAAAGAGCATAACCCCTCGTGTAAAGTGTTGATTTGGGATAGCATCAGATGTGCTCTAGTTATGAAAATTGGTGGAAAGGCTAAAACACATAAGATCTCCAAGACCCAGAAATGGTTTGGACAGATTGTACCCGGTTTGGGATATATTAAAATAATTAATATTTTAATGGAGTTCCCAAGTCTAAACTTGGGAAAAATAAAATATTAATGGGTATTAATATAAAACTGGGTTAGAGGGTTCCAAAAGTCATGGATCAAGCCAAACCTAATCTTAGTCGTTGATTAGAGATTTAATCTCGGCCATTGAAGGACCGACGAGAAAAGTATAAGAGGAGGCTTGAGGGTCAGTTGGAGAACACACCAGAGTGATCAGTGGTTCATTTTGCTAGAGTGGGGTTGCTAAGCAAAGTTGAATCAGTGATCAGCAGCAAGGGGCAGCGAGTATGAGGCAGAAAGGCAGGGACAATACTGGGAGACTAGCACAGAAGTGGAGAGAGTGAAAACAACAGTCAGTCCAGGGTATGCAGAGCCCAGAGAAACTGCATCATCGACGCAGAGGGCAGAGGGAGTGACATAGAGGCTCCCAGCGGCTGTGCAGTGCCTCGGTAGGCTGACGTAGAGGGTCCTGGGGCTGACGTAGGTCAGCAGGAGGCTGACGCAGTGGCTAGAAGGGCCAGCGCTGAGCTTCAGTTGTGCCAGAGAGTGTTTTCTGGGACAGGTTCTTGAATGCCTGTTTCCAGATATAGAGGTATTGCTGTCGTATATTTTTCTCTGTCGAGTGAGCCGGTTTAGGCACCCAGTTGTACTCAGATAAACTGCATAATAATATAACCTTCTAAATCGCTGCACTGGTTTTCCCGCATTGGGTTTTTCCAGGACATTGGTCCAAAATAACGGTGTCACTTGTGTGTTTGTTTTCTTTCAGTTGATGATTTGTAGATGTTGACACTGTACTTGTATTTATTTTCAATATTTACATGGTAAATAACTTGTTAAGTAATTAAACAAGTAGGAGAAATAAACCAGATAGTACGGGAAGAATTTCTAATGGGTTAGACATAGAAATTCCAACATAAAGACACCTAAAGCCATATTGAAGCCAAGGGCTTTCATTGTAACAACCATCATTCAGTTTTTAACACACACACACACACACACACACATATATCAAACATTAAGTGTTCCTGCTTTATTATACCTTCAATTCTTTATGTAATTCATTGATGAGGCACTAGAGATAACCTGTTGATGAAGGAAAGCTCAGTGTAAAGCTGTGGGTTTATTTTCCAAATGTAGTACATACATAATTTTAGGGAAAGAGGTTAAGATGGGAATTAAGAAAGCATCCATAAAGGAGACTGATTAGCATCATAAAGAGTCAATAAAGGGAAGCAATTGACAGACAGTGAAAAATCAACCAAGAAGGACAGGAGCTGGAAGTCTTGTCATTATTTTAGCAAAGTAGAGCACATTGAGAGGACTTGCTGGAAAAAGACCAGTGATCTTGAGGAAAAGGTTAAGAGACTTGAACGGTGACCCCATGCAGTGTGCTCTTCTAGCTTAAGGATCTGCACTGTCATTTAATACTGGAAAATGGATGCTAGAACAAAAGCAGAACTGAAGATAGCTCTTAAAGATTCTGTTTGCATGCCTACAGTGCCCATGTGCCTCTGTCACAATCTATAAAACAGCACATGAATAACAAGGCAAACTGAAGCTGCCAGCTACTATCCAGATCTGCTTCTAACTGCTGGCTGCACCCAGCTGTAGGATAATACTAAACAAGCAACCAGGTTACTCTTAACAGACTATGCCCTGAGTTCATATTTGATCTGACCAAGTTCAGACATTCCCGGTCACTAGAGGTAGATCCCTTTGCCCTCCATGTCTACCCCACAAAAATCTAGAGGATCTGTATCCAATTTTGCTTGCAACTAGGATTCTGTCTGCAATTGTGATGCTTCTAGCAAAATGGATATCATATGGTAATCTTTTAAATTCTAGTTTTATATTCACTTTAATTAAGAACAAGTCCCATAAATCCTTGCTAAGGAAATCTACTCCAAGGGAGATGATTGTGTATCTAATGATTTGTCCCTGGTGGATAATTTCGTGCTTCGTAGACAACCATGACATTTGTCTTTCCCTGTAATAAGGCCTCTGGTTTTTCTTCACTTACTACAATTCTTGCAGCTCTTGCAAAATTGTTCAGAACATTGTAACGTTCCTTCCACAGAAGCTTGGGTAAGTTCTGGATGTGAGCACTGAGAACTGAATTATCAGAGAGGTGAGTCTCCCTACCCTTGTGAAGGGAGATGCCTAATATATCAGGGACAAAGTTTTCAATTGCATTTGTGTGGTTACAGAAGCATATGTTTATTTTGATGTCTAAAAAATGGCTTTGTCATGGACTGGAATTGTCTCTCCCTTTTTAAGATATTTTGGTCAAAATTTGAATATATCTTATGTTTTCTAGTATGCGAAGTTCTAGCCGTATTTTTACTGAGTAGCAAGTTGACTTTAAGCTGTTTTCTCAATTCATTGCTGAGATGAAGTTGTGACTGTAGCATCAACTAGATAATTGTTTTCTGATATTCTTTATATGTGCAGCTGCAAAAACTGCAATCAACCTGTTCACTCATATGCAAGATGCAACAACCAGAGAAAAGGAGCTTATGAAAGCGCTCAATGAACCTGAGCTTGTGGCAGCAATTATAGGGAATGCGAAGATTGCTGCCCCTGGCCTTACTCAATTAAAACAGCGGCAAAAGAAAGGGAAGAAAGCTTCTCAGATTTGATTTCCTAGACAGAAAAATGGATTGATGTCCAGAGCAAGCAAAATAATTTCATATTGACAGGATACCTTATTCAGCTTGACAGAGAGATTGTACAATTGAAGACCCACAGAGTAGGCCTCACTGCTGCTGCAATATTCATTGGGAAACAGGTTGTACAGATGAACTAATCTGTTGTCGAAGAGTGTGTTTATATTTATCTTGAGAAGTTTTGTTTCAAAACCACATTACTATAGGTTTCCAAAGTTGCAGTGTTTCCATTTGTATATTATGGGTTGACACAGTAAACTCGCAGAAAATGGTAGAAGATTTATCCATATTGAAGTACAGAAGAAATGGCTAGTAAATAAAATGTAGATGGGCTGGATTCACATCAATGCTAAATGTTCCAAAGCAAGTAGAGATGAACAATGAATGATCCAACTTGTTTGTTAAAGGTGCATAGTGTTTATTAAAGTTGCTTTGCATTCCGTTAAAGCAATTGAATGCCAACAATGTTGTGAAAAAATGTAGTATAGGTGTTAAGAAAAACCTTTTAATTTATTTGGATGTGCTCCGGCTTTAGTATTGTAGCGCATGTTAACCAGTCAAACAATTTGCTATAAAATCAGCATGGGATAGCCTCAAGGGAAATGCATTTTCTGGTTCAAGATTGATGCAAGCATCCTTGCGTCGAGAGGGCTCTCTAGCTCAATATGGACAAGATGTTGCAATGTCATGTCCTGTCCAGTCAGATTAAACATTTTGACTCGGTCAAATTACATATATGAAAAAAAAAGGAAAAAAATTAAATTAAAAAATAGAAAAAATAAATAAAAATAACCCTGTAAAAGTAAAATAATAATAAAAAAAATGACTCATGGTATTGAGAGCCCATGATATTTATGTGAAATATAACCTATTTAAAGGGGAATTATATAATTGTTCTCCACGTAATGTAATCTAAGTTTAACATTTTAACTTGGTATTGACCATGGTTTTGACCCATGGTATTCATGTGAAATATAACCTATTTAAGGCGGAAATTAAACTAAATGAATTGTTCTCCACGTAATGTAATGTAAGTTTAACATTTTAACTTGGTATTGACCATGATTTTGACCCATGATATTCAAGTGAAATATAACCTATTTAAGGGGAAAATTAAACTAGATGAATTGTATGACCCTTGCATACCCTTGCCTCCTTGGACGCTTGAGCATGATATTCGGGTGCATCCAAACCTCAGTGAGCTAGCTGCGCTTCAAACTATTGTTACAAAACTTCTTTATAAAAATATGAATTGAATTCCATCTCATTGTATATTCATTTGTTTTCTACATTTTAGTGACTTTCACTATAATTATTATGTTCACAAAATATTTATTTTCCATTAAAGTATATAGACATGGTATACATGAAGATCTATTTTCAACAAAGTAGATGACATATTATAAAACATCTATTTTACTTATTACTAAAGTTTTAAATATTAAGATTTATTTTCTCAATATTATATGATTGTGAGTTTCACGAATTAGAACTATTTTCTCAAATGTTATATTGTAATGAATTTTATAAACTATCGTAGATCCATCTAAACTCTAGATCTATCAAACACTGAGAGGGATAAAGTCTTTTGAGGTGCAAACCTCTTTTTTGAGTGCAAAACTTAAGGAAATGTTTGCACTTGAAGAGATTTGATCCATCTCAGTGCTTGATAGATCCAAAATTTAGATGAATCTACGCTATTTTAAGAAGAGTCATGCCTCTTCATGCATGTGAGAAGTTAGAAAACAAAACTAATTCGATTGAATAGTTGATTTACATCCAAATTGAAATTCTTTAAACAAGATGCATTTAATGTCAAAATGTGACATTGAGCAGTTAATGAAATTGTATTTTATATCATATATCTTATGTTCCAGGACGTTATGAACCTAAAATTGTGAAAATAACAGTAGGATACAAAACAAACAAAATGTGCACATGAGAATATGATATACGAAGACATTGTTAAAAGCATGTTTTGGTATGAACAATCAATATGAACTTGATTGAAGGGGTGTCTAAACTGGCATGCTCGCGGTTTGTATCTTAGATTTCTATTCTCTCTGGTCAATACTTCAAATTTGTTTATATTGGATTTGAAGGGTGCTTCAAGACCTTGCATGATAGAGCAAGAACTCTCTGTCCACCAGATATGTGGTCACTAGGGATGGCAAAACATCATTTGAATAGAAGGGTAATGTCATGTAATAATGACACAACATGAAAAACAAGTACATGCATTCACAAGTGATAAGAGAGCTTGTGATCCTGGTTATTAACCAAAAAATATCTGAAAGCCTATCTGAAGATGTTTTTGGCTGAGATTGATTGATTGCCAAGCAACCAGATTGCATGATAGGAAGCTGTAGTAAGATCCCCATGCAAGGAGAGAATTGCTATTCCCCAAATGGAAGCGGAAATGTAGTGACATTCGTTGCATTAGTAAGTCTCTAACATGCAAACATATTGGTCCTTGGGTCATTGATTGCATTAGTAAATCTCTAGCATGCACATTTATTGGTTCTCGGGAAATCTACTAGAAATTATATACATGGATATGATATATTGCATTGACTTATGCTTCTCAATGTCAAAGATGTCAAAGGCTAAACCAAACGAAGCAACAATCCATACGATCATAAAACTGGATGATCCATGTTGTCATAAATATTAAGAAAATAGTGTGATTCAATTTGATCATAATGAAACATGCCACCAAAGCAAGAACACAAAAAATCATTCGGGCCAAAATATAAATAATCATCTTAATGTGGTAGAAATGGAACATTCCAAGAGCTATGGCTAAGCCTTTGGGTTGATAAGGAAATTCAAAACGAAATACTGAAATACTAATGGGCTAGAGAACTGAAAGGCCTTTTAGATACTGAGGCTCGTAAGTTAGTGGATCTAAATTAGCCAATCTTCAAGAATAGTGGACACTAAATTAAGGATTTCCCTCCACATTTTATGTCTAAGTAGTGAATCTCTAGGAAGAGGGAAGACTTGTTGAAGAAATTTCCCAACTTTATGAAATCATATCAATGGATCCTAAGCAACCAATCTCTAAGAATGGTGGACACTTAAAGATATTACTCCATATATTATGCCAAACTAACAAGTTTCTAGGAAAAGGAAAGACTCACGCAATAAAATACTTGGCTTCAAATCATGCAATGCATATAATGTAGAAAAGCTATGTTTTTTAAAATGGTTTCCAATAGAGGAGCGATAAAAAACTCAAATAGTGGATTGAGCTAAGCATTCTTTTGTTTGGAGTTAAATATTGTTTGTGAATGTCAAGGAAGTCTAGTATTATATCGACTTCATTTTGTTGCTCTTTCTAGATATATGTTATATTTAGCTAAGGTAAATGGCAATGCATTTGCTATACTTGAAAATGTGACATTAAGAAAAGCACGATGCTCTGTAATTTTTGAAACCAACTCATCTTCTCATCATATAATATATATGTAACCTAATCAGAACACCAACTAATCACACCACCAACTAATGTTGAACTAGTGTGCACCCTTTCCCATCAAACCTAGGTTTTCTTAGAGAAGCCTCAAGCACTGAGGCTTACCATAACACCAAAACTTTACCAAAGTTAAATTTAAAGCAATGCAATATGTTTGTAGCCTCAGGTCATTGTTGACAAAACAAATCAAATTGCGCCCACTAAGCACCTCTTAAAACAATGAATTGGATTTATTAAGCAGAAACCCAAGGATAAAGCAGTGAAACTGAAGGCATTGTGTTAGCTGCTAGTTTAACTAAACAATTAAATGAGTTATGAATGCTTTGAACTCAAATAAATTATTAAGCATTCATTGGTGGGGTGTTTTAAAATATGAAAAATCTCAATTTCACTCAAACTGTAGATAATTTGCTAGGGAAAGTTGTTAGAATGAATCAATTAAGTCCCAAGGTGTCCTATACATCACGATCAAGAGAAGTTTCACATATTTTTTGTTAAGAGATAAAATATTCAAGATTCTTTTAGAATTATAATTTCTTATCAAAGGTTTTATTTATTGCTTTACATGACTATAATAAGAGTAGGCGTGTGTATAAGAATATGAATAATTCAAAATTATTTCAAAGAGTGTTGCTAAGAACTAGCTTTTAGCCATCAACATTTAGCCACAATTAATGCATAGAACATCAATTTGGATAATTCAAGAATAACATAAAGACATCTAAACATAACTTGCTAGAGAAGTGTTATATAAAAATTAAGTATTTTGTAAACTATTTAGTTAATTAGGGCATAGGGCATGATCAAAGATCATGCCCATTCACCAAGAGGCACGTAGGGCTGTATTTAAGCCCAAGCCTCTCATCCTGTAAATCATCAATTCATTTTCATTTATAATAAAATACATATTTTTGTGACAACTGCTGGTTTGTCTCCTCCATTTGGTATCAGAATGAGTTTGGTCTTCTGGCAAATTGCTACACCAAGACGTCCATTGCATACGACATCATCTGTTGTTGTCATTCTGCGTTGCTGCTGTCACCCCATAATCTCACTCCATTCCCACTTTGGTTGCCCACGTCGTCCCATCACCATTCCATGTCGCTCCCTTTCGCATCCACATTTATCCCAATCCGTTGTGACTAGCTTCCATCCACTACCCTGCCATCGTGACATTGTTCCTTCGACCACCGACCAACCAGTTGACATATTCTCCAACCACGTCCCTTTTCTTTTGCTCTCCTCTGACCCCTATTCAACCGTCTGACCCATTCCCCAAACCGTCTTCCCCACTGTAGACATGCCTTCCCTGACACCTGTTTCAGTCGACGTCCATCACCACAAATTATATAGCAATACAATTAAAATTTAATTATATAATTAAATTATATATCAATATAATTAAATATATAATTAAAATTTAATTATATAATTAAGTTATATAATACTATAATTATAATTAATCCCGAAGAAGGAAGACTCGTTGTCTTTCGAAGACTTCAGATTGATATCTCTATGTAATTGCATTTACAAAATTATTGCAAAAGTAATTGCAGTTAGATTGAAATAGATTCTCTCAAGAAATATATCAAAAGAGACATTTGGTTTCCTGGATGGAAGGTAGATCCATGAAGCAGTGGGCATGGCACAAGAGACTTTACATAGCATAAAAAAGCGCAAAGGTGCTATTATCAAAATAGATCTATCCAAAGCATATGACCAAATAAGCTGGTTGTATATTCGAATGCTATTGACTCACTTGGGGCTCAACATTGGGTTCACAAACTAGGTTATGGGATGTTTGACAAATATTAGCTTTGTTGTTTTGATCAATGGGGCGGCCACTTCTTTCTTTCAGCGCTAGAGGGGCCTTCAGCAAGGATGCTCCCTCTCTCCATTACTCTTTCTCCTAACAATAGAGGGACTCAGTCAAATGATCCTTGAAGCAAGGAGAAGAGGTGATATAAAGGGCTTAGAAGTGGCAGTCAACCTTCATATATCCCACTTGCTGTTTGTAGATGACATTCTCCTCTTTGGTAATGGTAGCAAGAGTGAAACTCGACAGTTAAAATCTATCCTAGATCTGTTCCTAAAAGCTACTGGTATGTGCATCAATACACAAAAATCCTCCTTGATACTGGAAGACTTCACAAGGGTTGAGACTCGAAGGATAGCAGAGGACCTCCCTTTTGAGGAAAAGAAAATGTCATATAGTTTCAAATATCCGGGGTTCCGCTTAAAACTAAACTCATACAAAAACCAGGACTGGTTCTGGTTGGTGGAAAAAATTGAGAACATGATACAACACTGGAGTTACAAATGGTTATTGAGAGTGGGAAGGCTAGTTTTGATTAAATCTATCATCATGGCAATCCCTGTCTACTGGTTGACACTAACATGGGTGCCCAAAGGAATCCTTGCAAGAGTAAGAAAATCTTGCAACAAATTCTTGTGGGCTGGCTCAAAAGAGGATTTTGTCCTCCCATGGTTGGCATGGGAGAAAGTGGCAAGATTGAAGGAATGGAGGGCGGGGTGGGGTATAAAAGATCTCACAACCTTCGCCCCGTCTCTAGCAGCAAAATTGGGATGGCGACTGTTACCAATGGAAAATTTATGGACGATGGTGGTAAAAAGAAAATACATTGATCCAATCCCAAATGATGAGTGGATCAGAAAGCCTGACAAGAGAAACCACAAGCATCAGTGGTGTGGAAAGAAACTCTGGACTCCGTCAATATAATTGAACAAGGCCTCTCCTGGCAGGTGGGAAACAGAGAGAAAGTTAGGGTGGGGCAATATGCATGGGTTGGTTGCAACGAAGGATTTCCCTCTCCTCGGGAATCATCGGCGACTTGAACGAAAGTGGGGTATACAATTTGAGTTAGACAGAGAAGGTTGGACACTCAACAATCTGGCACCAACCATGGTTATCTGGGGGGATTTAAACCTTGAACCCCAATGGGAGGAGGAATGGCAACATTTTACTAAGGAACTTTAGAGGTCGAATGTACGCCTCAAGAACATTCTAGACACCCTGAGATGGGTTCATGCTCCCACAAGAAAATACTCCCCAAAGTATGGTTATAACTATCTCAGGTCCAAGAAGGGATGGGAAAACCTGGAATGGTGGGCAATACCTATCTGGAAACTAAAATGCCCAGCCAAAGCAAGAATGTTTTTCTGGTGTATACTAAGGAACAAGGTTCCAACATGGGACAATCTCCAGAAGAGAAATAAGATGGGACCAGGCTGGTGCTCTTTGTGCAAAAAAGAAGAGGAATCAATTCAACACTTATTCCTAAAGTGTCCTTTCAATAGAGGAGTATGGCTTGAGACTTTGAGATTGACAAAGAAAACTCAGAGATGGGATGGAGAATTAATCAGAGAAGTGTGGCACAATTGGTGGAATGACACCTCAGAGGAAAACCTGTGAAATTTACCTCTAATAATAGCATGGGGCACTTGGCTGGCCCGGAACAGAAAAATTTTCAAGGATCAGGATCCATCTTATGAACACATTGCGATTGAATGTGCATCTATCTATGAAAGCATACCAATACCAATCCCTAAATCAAATGTGAGGGGGAGAAGGGAGGAATAGATCAGGGGCGATATCCCATGGGCTTATTTTGATGGGGCCTCTGACCAGAGGAACATATGTGGGGTAGGAAACGTAATCCACCTAAATGCACAAAAATTAAAAGCTTCAGTGGGGCTTGGAGCAGGAACCAACAATTATGCAGAACTACAAACCTTAAAACTCCTTTGCTGGCTTATACACTTGGGTTTGAGATCGGTTAAAATTTTTGGTGATTCTCAGAATGTTATCAAATGGGTTAATGGAGAGTACAAATGTCAAAACTATATGTTAAATCCTTTGTTAGAAGAAGTCATAAATTTAAAACAACATCTTAATTCTATTATTGTGTGCCATATTTACAGGGAACGGAACACGGTTGCAAACCTCACATCTAAGGAGGGTTTACAACAGGTTATGGACAACTGGAGCATAAGAGAAATTGAACATGATGTGATCCATGTGTCGGATCATCCTCCTTTCGTGCTTTGAAGTATATATCCGTTTTAGCCCTTGAACTTCGGGCTTTGTCTTTTTCGCTTTTGGACTTCAGTTTTACCATTCCTCGACAAATGTATACAGGGATATTGTAGAAAAAAAATTCCTGTGTGTTTTCTTTTTACTACTTGTTTAAACAATGGGAAACTTTATTAACTAAATGGTTGCTGGTTCCTCTTCCTGTTTGGGATGTTTTCCTTAGATTAGGAGGCCCGAGAATTCGAATCAGAGCTCCTTTTTTGCATACTTTAGGATGGGGAGGTATTTTTGTTTCTTACCAGCTCAACTTTATACTCTATGTTTAGTTGATGAACATACAATTTACAAAATGCTTCAGTGCATAGACAATGTAACCTTTTATTGCCTTAATAGAAATTTCAATTTTTTCTTTGGAAAAAAAATATAATTATAACTTAATTATATAATATATATATATTTTAAGTAAATTTAAGGCTAGATAAGTATACTCCGTTGCATACCAGATCAATGGCTGCATCAATGTCGATGGCAAATTTCAATAAAAACTTGATAGAACTTGAGGCTAAGATACCGAACATGGAGACAAAATCGAGACATTGCAAGACACAACAAATGGAATAAAGAGTCAGCTCAAGGAGAACAAGAATGAATTTATAAAGGATCAGACAGACCTTTCAATTAAAGTGGATCAAGCTATGGTGATGTTGGGTTGTATTTGTACCAGCCTAAAGATCACACCCGATCAAATGCTCTAGAATAATGAGGCTACTCAATATCTCAATTCTCCAGATTCTTCAAAATCATTAGATGCACATGAGAAACCCGAGTCTCTGAAGACATCTTCCATGCTTAATCAAGTAAATAGTAACACGAATTTTCAAAATAAGCAGCTCTGGAATCCCTACACCAATATATTGTTTTCAGACCAATACCCCTTTTTCGCTCCACTGTTAGCGACATATCAACGAAGAGCAAAATTTGAGCTACCCAAATTCGACAGTAATGAGAAATGCAGCATTGCTTGGCTCAATAAAGTAGAATAATATTTCGAGATTTACGATATTGACAATGATGACGGAAAGATTAGGCATGCTTCCATGAAAATGGAAGACGAAGCATATAATTGATATAGGTGGTGGAAGAAGACGACACTTGCTATCAATTGGAGGAAATTTAAAGATGTGTTCTTCAAAAGGTTCCACGGTGTCAAGGAAGAAGAGTTCTTCTCAACACTCACCAGATTACGACAAAAAGGAGATGTGGATGAATACACTCGAGAATGGGAGACTTTAGCAACACGAGTACCTGGATTATCAGAAACTTGTCTAACCCAATTGTACACCTCTGGACTTAAAACCCATCTATGAGCAAAACTTGAGCTGCATGACATTACGTCGATAGAAGTAGCAAGACAAAAAGAAAAAGCCATTGAAAAGAAATTTGAAAAGATGTTGTGGTCAAAGGCTGAAAAAGTATATTCGAGATGAATTTTTCCCCAGTCTATGAATGCGGATAACACAAAATATGTTCCACCACATCTTCGTGAAGGAGAAAAATATAACATGGAAATGCAAAGGATGAAAGAGGGCAAGTGCAAACGCTGTGGTGAAAAGTGGGACCCTAAACATAGGTGTGCTAAAAGAAAAGGGACCAAGAATATGTATAACTGTGTAGCAATTAATGATTCAAACAGTGATGAATCAAACGTAGAAGAAATCAAAGATTCCCCAGAATTCTCTCCAGAACTAGACGACAAAAGCATTCCGCAAGTGTCACTATCGGCTATGACAGGTATATCACAACCCCAGACATTAAAATTAAATGGGCATATCAAGAAGAACAATGTAATGGTTCTCATCAACACTAATAGCACCCACAATTTTTTGGACTCAACCATGGCGAAGAGACTCAACATTTTCACATTTCCCCTGCCCAACATGAAGGTGATGGTAGACGACAGTAATGTTACCGGGAAAAGTGTCTATTTAGAACTCCTCTATCCCACTAAGGTGTGACAGCTGCCTTAGAAACAAACAGGGAAAACTACTTTTGTATCTTCTTTATGAACTATAAACAAAGAGGAATAGGAAGAACCAACCTGTGTCTTGTGTTGGCATTATGGCTAAAGTGTTGTCCTTGATGGCAACCCATTCAGGTGATAGATCACAGTACTTCAAGTCAGCAGCAGAGATTGATGAGCAGCTATCAAATATTGAAGAAAATAAGGGGTACGCAGGTACACCTTACATAAGGTGCGTACACGCAGGTCGGAGTTACATAGAGTGCGTACATACCCGCAGGTCAGCCGTTCAGGAGGTGCGTACCCCCAGTGCACACATTTCAAGGCAAAGAAATTCACATGTGGGGTTTTCTTATGTTTTACTCTTGGTACTTAGCCGACGGTATTGGGTTATTATGGTGTGGGCTCGTGGTATTGATCCATGTTTTAAGGAAGAGCTCTCCTATATAAAGCAAAGGAGATCATTTGGTTTGGGCATGTCTTTGGTTGAATATCTTATGAGGGCTAGATCTGGTCTAGATCTAAAGAAGGCGAATCTACTGATGGACCGAGATCTCTTCGGCGCATGTTCAGATCTGTAGATCTGACTGTCTGGGTTATTTTTGAAGTCTTGAAATCATCTATGCCCGAAGGTACGCAGGTACAGTGAACGAAAAGTGCGTACGGTACGCAGGCACAGAAGAGCTGCAGGTGCGCCGGGACGCAGGCACAGAAGAGCCGCAGGTGCGCCGGGACGCAGGCACAGAAGGGTTGCAGGTGCGTACATACGCAGGCACAGAAGAGCTGCAGGTGCGCCGGGACGCAGGCACAGAAGAGCTTCAGGTGCGCCGGTACGCAGGCACAGAAGAGCTGCAGGTGCGCCGGGACGCAGGCACAGAAGGGTTGCAGGTGCGTACATACGCAGGCAGTTCAATAGACTCAGAGCGAGGTACGCAGGCTAGCAGTTGAGCAGGGTGCGTACGGTACGCAGGCTAGCAGTTGAGCAGGGTGCGTACTGTAAGCAGGCAAGCAGTTGAGCAGGGTGAGTACAGTAAGCAGGCCAGCAGTTGAGCAGGGTGCTTACGTAAGCAGGCAAGCAGTTGAGCAGGGTGCTTACTACTCTTAAAATCTTTGTTTATCATTGTAGTGTTCTGGGTTTGGTCCTATTATTGTTGATCTGGTTACTACAGTTGATTGGGTGATTCTCTTATACTTGATGATCATTTGATGCTTATGGATCCAGTTTGAAAATTTATGAAAAGTGGTCCTTGTAAGAAAAGAAGTAGGGGGTTGTAGCTCCCTTCCAGGAGAGACTGGAAAACGAGAGAGAGTTGTAGCTCTCTGCAGGTTGCAGCCTGTGTACTGGTAAAGGACTGCACCAGTACAAAACCATTGTAAAATGAGTTTCTAATTTGAAAGAAGATAGAGACATATTGCAGCAGGTGGTTTTCACCCACATTGGGTTTCCACCTTACATCTTGTGTTCTTTGGTGTGACTATCTGTTTTCTTTGTTCATGCTCATTATTTTATGGTACTGACATGCAAAACTAATTCAAAGAAAAAATAAGGAAGATTTATTAAAAGAATTAGATAATACTGATTCACCCCCCTCTCAGTATTATTTCCAACATCTTGCGCTAGTCCTTTGATCCAATCTCTCTCCTCTTTGACAGCTTCCAGCTATCTGCTCTCTTACTTGCCCAGCTTCACCAAGTACCTGTAAGATCAAAGAAGGAGAAAACTATACAAAGACATGGATTTATATTCATAAATAACTTAGGATCAGATTTAAGTTAACCATACAAATGTAACAAGCATCAATGATACAAAAGCATGGAGAAGAAACTCAAATAGTTTTTATTGATATACAAGAAGATCCAGGAGGAGTTACAACCGATGATTCCTGACCCAGCATCAACCTCCCAACAAAGAAGTCCCTTCTTCACCCCCAACAAAGCATAGATCACCCAATTCTCTGATATGTATCTCAAAACCAACAGCGATTCCTTACAATGTGCAAAATTCCAGCCTCTGGATCTCTGGGATGAGGGATCCATATATAGATGTATGCAAGGAGGATGAGTCAGCTTATGATTTGATTAGTGGCTTCTCTCTGTCAGTTCTTGCTTCCACTTGGAGACTGAAAGCCTCTTACTCATCCTTGGTCGAATTCAGTGAGGCAAGTGTCATTGGAGAAAATTCTGGAAGCTTCCATTGTCTCTCCACCTCGCGGAATGACACTGCCATTTGTCATTTCCCGCTCAACGCACCCTGGTAGTGCATTTAGGTGCGTTGCAACGCACCTAGCTAGTGGATTTAGGTGCTATGCAACGCACTTGGCTAGTGGAGCAGCTAAAATGATCCCGTTTTGACTTATTCTGAGCAGTTTCTGGTGGAGAACTTCTGGGAGAAGCTGTAATTTGTTGACCTTGTTCCTTTAGGAGTTAGAACAATTCTTTTAGGGACTTAGGAGCCCTTGGTTTATGGACATTTCATGCTTAGAGCTGTAAGGCACAAAAATGTCTATAACAGTTGCCCCCTAAAGTATGAGGCCGTTTATCGGGTGAAATGCTTTATTAGGAGGATCTGAAGTTCTTTCAATGCTGGGAGGAGACCTGTAATAAGATACAATACAATACATTATCTTCATACTGTTTTCATGATCTAGCTGAGGCGGGCATTCCCATGCTCAGCTTTATAAATTCATTTTCATGTACATAGGACAGACAATCGTCTGATGGTAGATTGATGATTCTGATAGAGCCATCATCCTTTTGGTAGGATGATTATCTGTGCTGTAATGCTGTACATTTCAATGTCTTTATTTTCCTGAATATATATCGTAGCCCGGATGGATGAAACTAGATCCGGGGTCTTCAATCTCGTCCGATCTTCACTCGAAGTACAAGTCGATCCATGTGAGAATTTTTTTTTTGAAGTCGAACATGGAAAGACATCACTTGATTACCAGTCAATGATGTAAACTGTTAACAAGTGCGAGAGGAATCACCGATAATGATAATGACCCTCAAGGTACTGCAGTACAATTCACGTGGTGTGAATAAAGGACTTGGAATTGAACACCACGCAAAATCTTTCGGTCGAAGGTCATTGATGTAAACCTGTCGCCGGAAGTGAGAAACTTGCCATTGAGGCATGCAAGCTTCAAAGTACTGAATGGGGTGTTCCTAGATCAACTTCTTGGATAATGAGCTGATGTCGACAAGAAGTGATCTGTCATAGGAGGGCCTTAACGAATCCCACATCAATGACACGGAACGGAGCAAATGATTTTGATGGAGGTGAAAACGATCTGATGATATATGGTTCAGGGTGGCGGTCATGAAAGAATGGAGTATAATGTATGGTAGTGGGCGGGACACAGGTGGCCTTTCTGGATGACTTCTCTTGAACATGTCGGCGACACTTATGTGATGGATTGGTAGCATTAACCCCAAATGTGGATGGTATGGTGGGACCATGGCGATGTGACCGGTGAATGGAACAACCCAACCCGACTCGGGCACAGAGTGGAAGTGTCATGTTCAAGAGCGACTTGCTACCAATAAAGATTCTTTGAGTTTTCTTCCCAATTTTTCCCCAGTCATTGTTGACCAGTACCTCTTTATTTTTGTCAAGCTTGAGGAGGATAACATATGATTGTTCTATAATTTTCCCTTCGGGCAAACCCATCGCTATGTTTTAACGAGCCTAGCGATAGTGAAACTCGTTCTCGTCTAAAGACAAGTTTGTCGCTATTAATCTTTTTAACGAGTTTAAGGACAAAGATAACTCGGTCCTTTTCATTTTTAGAGAGTCTGAAAAGGTACGTAAAGATAACTCCAAAATTCCTTTTTCGTCATCTAATCCCTTAAGTCCGAAAAAGTATAAAACAATAAAGAAGGGATGAATTTTCAATAGCTTTAACGAGCTGAACAAAACAAGCGCTCGATCTTTTTGTGCAATAATCCCTCAGGTCCAAAAAGATTAAAATCTAAAGGAGGGATAGCACTTCCTGTCGCTTTAACGAGCTGGAAGGCCAGAACTCGGCAATCTTTTCATATTTTACGAGTCAGAAAAGAGCTTAAAGAAGACTCGTCTTTTGAGGAACGAGTGATAAAATGGGTAGCAGCTGATTCCAGGTAAGGTTTGGAATTTTCCAATCACGGAAGTGTCACAAGGATGGCTAGTGAAATCACTCTTCGCAGCTGTTCCTCAAAATGGGTAAACAATCAAATGGAGTTGAATGATCGGCCAATGAAAAAGTGGAGGTGACGGTGCAAACATGACCAAGGCTTTAATGGCTGAAGTACTACATTCACGGTGGTTATTTACCAGGGGATAGTTCATTTTTTAATGAGCTTAAACGCGGGTGGAAACATTTGCTCAGTCCGGGTTTATTTTTTAACGAGCTTGAACCTCGCGGTAAACACTGCTCGATCCGGGTTTATTTTTTAACGAGCTTTAACCTCGCGGTAACACTGCTTGATCCGGGTTTATTTTTTAACGAGCTTTAACCTCGCGGTAACACTGCTCGATTAATCTAGTCATATGATAAGAATGTCTCATATAAAAATGGCAATTTTTAGAGTTTTGCCCCACATCCTTTCTTTATGCAAGTTAGGAAACGACTAATCCAAAAAACAGATAAATAATCGCTCTTTGCTTGCACTCCAAAAGGTTTGCATGCCCCCAGGTATAAAACAGAGTTTCAAGGTTACCTCTACTTCATTTCTGCCAAAACATTTGTTTTAGCGAGAGAGGCCTACCTCTTACAGGTTACCCAAATATTGTTCTATTCGCGGCGCAAACAAAACACTTCTTCGGCGATGTCTACCGAGATAAACAAAGGTGAGCGACGATGCCCGCCAACTCACATAACTTTGACAAAAGAATCTTATTCTAGAATAACCCCTCTTCCAATCACGGACGGGGTACAGACTAGTCATATTCTCCCGCGGAAACCTACTCTATACCCGAAGTTTTCCTGCCGAAGCAGACCAGGACGCATGCCCCCTGGGTTTCAGTCATATCCTTCCGAATTACTCGCGCTCATCGGGAGGACGGACTGGGGATTGAGACATTTCTTGCGTGAAAAGACCATTTAGGGATGGTATATGACTATTTGCTATGCGTGATCCGGGAAATGAAAGCTGGTCCACGAGCTTGACCACTCTTCCTTCGTGCGGAAAACACATTACTCTAAAGAGTGAGGAGACAATCGCTCCCATGCAATAAATATAGTCTCGTCCAAGGAGTAGGTTATAATCCAAGGGTCCTTGAACTACCGTTACGTTCATGCGAACTGTCTTCCTTCTCAATGTTATGGGCACATCGGGAAGGATCCCTAAAGGTCGACTGGTTCCTTTATCAAAGCCTGTCAGATTTCTCATCTCAGGCAAAAGCGATGGTGAACCAAGCGCTTTCCAAGCAGTTGAGGAAAGGATACTCACAGAAGCCCCCTCATCTATGATGGTACTAGCCATAACCATTCTATATATTTGAACGATAATTCGGAATGGTACGCTAGCTGGTAAACGGGGTTTGCCTAGTTGATTCCAGTCGAAGGAGACAACTAGGTTGCTTGGAGGTGGGACCGAATAGACGGCTGGGTATGGCTCTGACGAACTTCCTTCCTGCGGTAAAGGAACGGGTAGATTGCCCCCATGTTCGTCGGAGTCTGTGTTTATGAAGAGAATTTGGACGGTGTCATCCTTGTTCTCTTCAGTGACTGTATCATCTAAAGATGAAACCTCTGAAGGCAAGACCGGGTCAACTGCTGCCTCGACCTTTTGACTTTCGTCTGGTATGGATCCAGATGGTTTATCTTCAATGATAGGCGCTTCAGCTGACCACTTGAGCGGGCCAGCTGGATTCTCAACTAGTGACGGACTCGGCAAGAGTTTTTTATATCCAGGAGGAAGTCGTAACGGTGAAACCAGACGATCATCCAAAACTCTTTTAGCTTCGTCTAAGAAGGGACAATGGTGGACGGCGTGATTGCCTTCGCACAGTTTACAGGGAAATCTAGCTTTCCCTTTTTGTCCTTGGGCTTCACTTTCACTAGTTGACGGTGTGCTTTCAACATGATCATCAGAGGTTGACGACACCGGGTTGTGCAAACGAGGAGACCAGTCCCTTAGTATCCGGGGGATGCAAGGACAATCTCTGTGAAAGTGGTCTCCTTTGCAAATGACACATGGCGATTTAGGCCTGGTCGGTGCAGTGTGTGGATTTTCGTTAGACGACACTCGTTTTCCCCATTCGCCTTTGGCTCCTTCTTCTTCTTCTCTTTCTTCTTCTTTTCCTTCTTCTCCTTAGGAACTTGGCTTTTAGCTTTACCAGCTCCATCAAGCGAAGAGGAAGGAGGAGAGGAAGAATTAGAGGAAGTAGAAGGCTGGTGGGAAACTCTGGACTCGTCTAATTGTTGATTCGATTGTTCAGGAATGGTGGTGTTCTGAACGACAGAGGTTGAGAAGAGCCATACAGGAAAACCAATTGTCAGTCCTGGAAGTGACAATGTGGCCATATGGGGCGCACCAACATCTCCCCAAGAGGAGAAGGGACTAGGATTTCCACCAAGGGGAATTCCTTGGTTGGTAGGCTCCATTTTCTCAACCCAAGATCAACGTAGGAAAGGGGTATGAATATTCCGTTTAAAATAAATTTTAACACGCTTTTACACAACTTGTTTTTTCAGTTTTTAAGAGTCGAGAAAAAACAAAAGATGACTCTAGTCTCCTTCGATTTTTAATGAGCCTGAAGTGACAAGTGCTCAGATGGACCTTTTCCATTAAGGAGTCTGAAAAGGAACGAAAGGGACTGCTCCGGAGGTCTAGGTAGAGGGAGTACCAAACCAATCGCAAAACTGCAGAATACTTTTTACGGTACGGCAGTCAATCTTCCCGAATGCTGTGTTCGGTGCATTGCGATCAGTAGGGCGGCCGACACGGATTCCTATGGATAAAGGATTTAAGCCTATAGGGGTCTCCCAATATATACTCGACGGTATGTGGGAGCACAAGTCCGTACTGGCACTTATCATCTCAAAGTGGAGGAATCACCCAACCATCAATGAGGACAACAGTTACCAGGCTTTACGACGCCGGAATACGTCTTTAGCCTAGACCTCTAAATGTTGTGCGTTAAGTTCCAAAGCGTTGTTAGGTTCATTGAATTTATTTTAAGTTGATCTTTCTTATGAAGTTTGCCTTTTGGGTTCACCACGAGATGTAGATGTAATTCCTAAAATGCAATCTAAAGATGATAAAAAAACTTTTATCTCTTTTCAGCAATGAAAATCCTAGCTACTAAGGGAAAAGAAAGACACAATATTTTCGCAAAGAGCAAAGAGCACACTATAAATGCACTTTCCTAAATCAAGCCAAACAGACTGTCAATATGCAAATGCACATGCATGTATTTGTTTTTCACTTTCTTAATATTGATGCTAAAAAGAAAGTTGATGTACAAATCTGAATTTGCTTTCAAGCGACAAACACAAACAAGCTTCTTTTCGAAATCAAAAGGTAGAGATGATTACGACACTTTATGATTTTGAAATAAATACTCGTTTCGACACTAGAAAGTCACAAATTCAAACCAAAGGCAAAAGTAAAAGCATAATCGACCATCAACAGCAAATAAACTTTATCCTATGATCAAAATCGACATTTGCGACAGATCTAAATCAAAGGACGACAGTACGATTATTATACTTTTGCAATGGAAAATTGTAAATGACTCAACAAACACATAAAAACATCTACAGTTCTTTTGTACAGATGAGGCAGAATATCAGTAAGGAAAAGGGGTTCGAAACAGTCATATACTGATCACAGGCTGCAAAAATCAGAGACAAAACTAGAAAGAATGAAGCAAAGAACCTCAGCTGCACAAGGCTAGGCTGATCAGCACACCTGTTACACAGAGAAACTGTATTGCAGCGCAGGTTTCCCTCTCGGGAAGTGCGTTGAAATGCAGAACCTCTTCACAGTGCCTGCGCTGGGGCAGAAACGAGAATTCTATCCGGGTTCTGGGTCACAGAGTGCAGTTTAATCTTTGGTTTTTGGCTGAGTAAAAGCAATCAGTAATGCACAATCAGAGGTAGATCTAAGGGGGGTCTAAGAGCTATCACAAGGGCAATCAGATAGTCTATGAATCAGCTGTTCAAATCATAAACAGATCTAGTGGATGGATTAAAGTAGCAGATGTCTACTTTGCATTTGTTAATGGCAAATGTAGTTCGATTGCTACTTATAAGTTTATGAAACAAACAACAAAAGAAACACAAACAAACTAATTAGACAATTCTCCCCAGCGGAGTCGCCATTTTGTTACCGGGAAAAGTGTCTATTTAGAAATACTCTATCCCACTAAGGTGTGACAGCTGCCTTAGAAACAAATAGAGAAAACTACTTTTGTATCTTCTTTATGAACTATAAACAAAGAGGAATAGGAAGAACCAACCTGTGTCTTGCGCTAGTCCTTTGATCCAATCTCTCTCCTCTTTGACAGCTTCCAGCTATCTGCTCTTTTACTTGCCCAGCTTCACCAAGTACCTGTAAGATCACAGAAGGAGAAAACTATACAAAGACATGGATTTATATTCATAAATAACTTAGGATCAGATTTAAGTTAACCATACAAATGTAACAAGCATCAATGATACAAAAGCATGGAGAAGAAACTCAAATAGTTTTTATTGATATACAAGAAGATACAGGAGGAGTTACAACCGATGATTCCTGACTCAACATCAACCTCCCAGCAAAGAAGTCCCTTCTTCACCCCCAACAAAGCATAGATCACCCAATTCTCTGATATGTATCTCAAAACCAACAACAATTCCTTACAATGTGCAAAATTCCAGCCTCTGGATCTCTGGGATGAGGGATCCATATATAGATGTATGCAAGGAGGATGAGTCAACTTCTGATTTGATTAGTGGCTTCTCTCTGTCAGTTCTTGCTTCCACTTGGAGACTGAAAGCCTCTTACTCATCCTTGGTCGAATTCAGTGAGGCAAGTGTCATTGGAGAAGATTCTGGAAGCTTCCATTATCTCTCCACCTTGCGGAATGACACTGCCATTTGTCATTTCCCACTCAACGCACCCTGGTAGTGCATTTAGGTGCGTTGCAACGCACCTAGCTAGTGGATTTAGGTGCTATGCAACGCACTTGGCTAGTGGAGCAGCTGAAATGATCCTATTTTGACTTATTCTGAGCAGTTTCTGGTGGAGAACTTCTGGGAGAAGCTGTAATTTGTTGACCTTGTTCCTTTAGGAGTTAGAACAACTCTTTTAGGGACTTAGGAGCCCTTGGTTTATGGACATTTCATGCTTATAGCTGTAAGGCACAAAAATGTCTATAACAAGTAAGAAGATTAAAAAGGTAGGGAAGTGCCATAATGTAAAATTGCAGATTCAAGACTTTAATTTAGAATCTCTGTTTTACACTGTACCATTAAGAGGAGTAGATATGGTCTTAGGTATCCAATGGTTACAAACCCTCGGTACATACTCTACCAACCATCAAAAGCAGTTTATAAAATTTAAATGGGAAGGGCAAAAATACAAATTATATGGATTCCAAGAACCTGAGAATCAAATCATATCATCATCCCAAATGATGAAAATGATTCGAAAAGGAGCACCAGCCTATGTAGTACAATGTCACCAATTAGAAATGTTAACTTCAAAATTGATCAGCGAAGAAGCACCAGAAGTACAAGAGCTAATTTAGAAGCATGAAAAAGTATTCCATGACTTGCCCATGAAAATGCCTCTTAATAGAGAAATCGAGCATACAATAGAAGTCAAAGCAGGATCAAAGCCCGTCAACATAAAATTGTATTAATATCCACATGATCAAAAAACAAAAATTGAGAGATTAATCCAAGATATTTTTAAGTGTGGCATCATCTCAAAAAGTAAAATTCTGTATGCTGCTCCAGTTGTATTGGTGGATAAGAACAATGGATCGTTCAGGGTATGCATCAATTATCGAGGACTAAACAAAATAAAAATTAAAAACAAGTTCCCAATTCCCTTCATCGATGAAATGCTTGATGAACTACATGGTGCTAAACACTTCTCAAAACTGGACTTAAGGTTAGGGTATTATCATATTAGAATAAGGTTGGAAGAAATACCAAAAAATGCCTTCTGAACACATGAAGGTCACTACAAATTTAAAGTAATGCCTTTTGGGTTAACCAATGCACCAACAACATTCCAAGCTACTATAAATGAGTTATTCTATCCATATCTAAGGAAGTTCATTTTAGTGTTCTTTGATGACATTTTAATTTACAGTAAAACTTGGAAGGAGCACCTACAACATTTGGAGAAAGTCCTTACACTATTGGAAGAGCACCAGTTCTATGCCAAGAAGTCCAAATGCACCTTTGGGAAGGAAGAAGTAGAATATATCAGACATATAATATCCAAAGGAGTTAAAGTAGATCTTAACAAGATCAAGGCTATAGGGGAGTGGCCCATACCAACTAATATCTCCAAGCTAAGAGGATTCATAGGGTTGACTAGATATTATCGAAGATTTATTAAAAACTACGCCCATATAACCGCGCCCCTATCAAACCTTCTAAAGAAGAAAGTGTTTTGAAGATTTGAAAGAAGATATCTCTAATGCCCTTGTATTAGCAACTCCAGACTTCTCAAAACCATTTGTAATTGAATGTGATGCTCTGGGTTTTGGCATAGGAGCAATACTAATGCAGGATGGTCATCCAATCATGTTTGAAAGCAGAAAGCTCAATAAGCACGAACGTATCAAGTCTACATACAACAAGGAAATGATTGCTATTATGCACACATTAGCCAAATGGAGACAATATCTCTTAGGAAGTAAGTTCTTAATATGAACAAATCTTAATAGTCTTCAAAATCTTCTCCAGTAGAAAACGCTATCTACAAAACAACAAAAATGGATAGAAAAAATCACTACCTTTGACATGGATATATTATAGGGAAAGATAACATAATAGCTGATGCCTTATCGAGGAGAGATGAAGAACCATCGTTACTTGTAGTGTCAGTGGTTATTCTCGAATGGCTTAATGAGATTTGAAGTGAATACACAAAAATCTAGAAACAAGTTTTATAATTAATAATCTTCCTCAAAATTCAAAATTTGAATGGAAGAACGATATTCTATGGTACAAGGGAAGAATTTATCTGAATGGAGATTCCAAATTTAAAGCCAAGGTTCTCAAAGAGTCACATGATTTGCTGTCAGTCGGACTTGTAGGATACTTTAATACCTACTACAACATACACCAGTCCTTCTTTTGGAAGGGAATGAGCAATGATATTGAAAAATATGTAGCCAAATGCGATAAATGCTAGAGAAATAAAAATGAAAGTATTATGACACCCGGATTACTTCATTACTTAAACATTCTGAATCAGAAATGGGAGGAAATACCAATGGAATTTATTGAAGGTTTACCTGTGTCTGATGGTAAGGATAAAATTCTTGTAGTAGTCAAAAGACTCACCAAGTATGCTCACTTTATTGCAATGAGGAAATCAAATTCAACAAAACAAATCGCTGAAATATTTTGCAAAAATGTTTACAAATTACATGGATTTCCCAAGGTTATTGTGAGCGATAGAGATGCCAAATTTAAGGGTAATTTTTGGAAGGAATTTTTCAATCATATAGGAACCTACCTCAACATGAGTTCTGCTTACCACCCTCAAATAGATGGCCAAAACGAGGTTGTCAATGAATGTGTGGAAGCCTACCTATGTTGTTATGCCATAGACAAACAAAACAAATGGGCTCAATGGTTTTTCTCATCGAATGGTGGTACAATTCCACTTACCACACATTAGCGAAAATGACTCCCATTCAAGCTTTGTATGATTACAAACCTTCGAAATGAAAGGACTTTGCTATCATCGAGATGAAGCTGCCAAATTTTAAAAACCAGTTAGAAGAAACCCAAAAAGTCGTCCAAACTCTAAAAGAAAATCTCAATAATGCAAGGAATCGTATGAAACAACAAGCTGACTAAAATAGAACCGAGAGAGGATTTAAAGTTGGAGATTAGGTATTTGTCTAGCTCCATCCATACAAACAGTTGTCCTTAAAACAAAAAGAAAAAAATAAATTGGCACCAAAGTTCCATGGACCATACCAAATCAACAAAAAGATCAACCAAGTTGCATATAGTTTAAGCCTTCCAAATAAAATTCATGTCCACAACGTCTTCCATGTATCCTACCTTAAAAGGGCACTTGGTGACCATCAATCAGCACAAACAATGCTTCCATACTTAGATGATGAAGGAAGGGTCATTTTAGAACTAGAAGGTATCATATCCATGAGGGAAAGGAAGTTTCGATCATGAGTAATCAAAGAGTACTTGATCAAGTGGAAGGACTTACCAGAAGAAGAAGCTTCTTGGGAGACTGAAGCATTTTGTCAACAACATTAGTCGTTATGTATGCTTTGAGGACAAAGCATCTTTTTGGGAGGAAGGAAATGTTATATAAAAATTAAGTATTTTGTAAATTATTTATTTAACTAGGGCATAGGGCAGGATCAAAGATCACGCCCATTCACCAAGAGGCATGTAGGGCTGTATTTAAGCCCGAGCCTCTCATCCTGTAAATCATCAATTCATTTTCATTATTAATAAAATACATATTTTTATGAAAATTGCTGGTTTGTCTCCTGCAAGAAGTTTGATTTTGATAGAATTTTTTTTGAACCAAAATATGATTAATAGTTAGAATTTTGAGTAAAATAAATATTTTTCCCATCTCCAAAATATTTTTCAAGAAAACAAGTAGTGTCATGAGAGGTTAATCATAGTCATCGTATTTTTCTCAATTTGAGTTTCTTACAAAATGTTAAAGAGGCCAAAATATAGCATGTAAGGAGAAGGAAAAATATAATGATTATAATGAAGAAGTAAAATCAATCATATGGGTAAAAGATGAATCCTGTATTGGAGCATTGGATGAAGAAATAAATGGAATACAATAAGTTCCAATCTTGATTTCTTGATCTTTGTTATGAAGCAATGGCTCATAAAGTTTTCTACCCAAAAAATTTCAAACTAGGAATGTTGAAAAAAATGACCCTGCAAGTTTATTCCTCCAAATTTTCCACTCTAAAAGCAGCGAGATGGATGAAAATAATATATTGATCCAATCTAGATCATCCCTCCACCTCTTGGGAGGTTTTTGGTCCCCAAAAGCTTTTACTGTAGGAGATGAGAAAATTTCCCTCTACCTTCTCCTTGGAGTACCATTTATCTTTGCATGGAAGTTGTCGTTTCAACCCAATATACCAAAGGCCATGCTTCCCTTATCTTATAGTTTTGGACCTCTTTTGCAAAATTGTACTCTCTTTTGCTAAATCCTCTATAAAGGGTATTACTTGCACCTCTTCTTGATCAAAAATGGAAGGCTAATAATGTTTTGGATTCTCTACATTCATTAGTGAGTAAAATGTGCATGTATGGAGGTACATTGAGTCTATTGACAATATCTCTCACCTTTTCCAGTATCTCAATGGGACTATTCAAAGAGCCTTGATTTTCTTACTAGCACCTTGTATCCTCTCCTTGTTCAACTGTAACCATACTTTGTCTCACTTTGAATGATGTTATATATATATATATATATATATATATATATATATATATATATATATATATATATTAAATCATTGTAATAATAATTAGTTACTAAAGAGGCATGTCTAAAAGGACATGTTCGTTCATGAAGGGGAACTTGTCTAGGTATATAAGCAGACCCTCATTTGTAAACATATCATCTCATATCATAATATATCATATCTCTTGTATTCAATCATTTCTATATAAATACTTGTCTTATAATTGATACTTACATATTCTAGATATTCTGAATATTCCATCGTGTATATGAACCTTGCTCATTACATTGGTTTTAGAGCCACATTTTCTGATTCCAGGGTTTGGACATCAATTATTTGTCAAAGTTCATTTCCATTTGTGTGATGCTTTTAGCCACATAAAGTGTTGGAGGTTCTCCATTTTACTGTTATACTTTTGGCCATTGAAAAAATAAAATAAATTCAAAATATATTATAAAAAAGTATATATATATATATATATGAAAAAAAATGCAAACCTAGCCGACGAGCTACATAAATCCCACTCTAGCCAATGATAGACCCTTGTTTCACCTCAAGTCGCCATCTGTTCAACCACCGAGTGTCATCTACCTTCTATAGCCATCCATGTCCCTGCTTCATCATCGAACCATCACCGTCTAGTTGGTTTTCTAACTTGTTGTTCCTTCCACCGTGACCATACGCTTACCAACAACTGGCATACAAAATTTCACCTACGCGAAACAAAATTTCACCGATAACCACTTACAATCAGCTAATCACCAGGGTACGAAAACCTATACATCTCATTAGCTAATTGGAAGGGTATTGACAAAGGTTACAAACTATATTCACCTAAGCTAAAAGATAAAAGAATGTGTTAGAGTATAGCTGTGGAGTTTGATGTGTTGGGAGTCACGATTTCCATTCGACCAAAACCCGCAGGTGTTAGTCAACGATCGCATTTCCAAAGATAAGGATCCACAAGAGGTAGTTAGTCCTCGTCGCGAAACACATGGGGAGAGTTGGTTTATCCAATGTCCAACAATCTCGCCCCCAACGCGAGTTGGGTGTGTATCGAACTCGTGACCTATGCTCTGATACCACTTGTTGGGAATTACGATTTCCATTAGACCAAAACCCACACGTGTAGTCAACGATCACATTGCCAGAGATAAGGATCCATAAGAGGAAATTAGTCCATGTCGCGAAACACATGGGGAGCATTGGTTTATCTAATGTCCAACATGACATGGGAGAATTCACCTGAGTAGAGAGGTAAAATAAGCCAAAGGTGCCAACCATTTAAGATTCATGACACATTTAATATTCAATGTGGAGAAATATATAATTATATTAAAATCATAAGTACTTGGTGATATAATTAAGGGAAAAAGTCATGGGAAAATAACTAAGTGTTAATAAAGAAAGAGAGAGAAATTATTTAATAACTACAAGAGGGGTAACAAGCTAGTAAATAATACTTTGGAAAAAAACAATATAATATTATTTTGGTTAAAAAATAAAAGGAAGGGTATTAGTTAAGAAGTTGTTATTATTAAAAATAAATAAAAAAAAATTCTAAGTCTATCCATTACAAGGAAAAAAAATAAAAGAAGCCAAAAAAAAAAACAGAAGATGAGTTCCATAAATGAATTGACATTCTGAACTAAATGTCCAATTTGTAAAACAAAATTTGAGTACCAATCAATTTATAAAAATCACACAACATTTTGTCCGACATGTTGGAAATTTTTTACATTGGAAGAATATTCAGATAATACACATACACAAATTACAAGATTAAATGGAAGAACTCGCAGAACTTCAACCAAAAAACAAGGCATCAGAAAATAAATATAAATATCTTAAAGATCAATCTTATGAAGAATCAACATGAAATAATAGAGAAATCTTGTGCCTAAGGGACCATATGTTGGACATTGGATAAAGCAATACTCCCCATGTGTTTCGTGACATGGACTCACCACCTCTCATGGATCCTTATCTCTGGCGATGTGGTTGTTGACTAACACTTGTGGGTTTTGGTATAAAGACAATCATGATTCCCAAGAAGTGGTATCAGAGCATAGGTCACGATTACGATGCACGCTTGGCTCACGTTGGGGGGGAGAATGTTGGACATTGGATAAAACAACGCTCCCCATATGTTTCGCGACATGGACTAACCACCTCTCATGGATCCTTATCTCTGGCGATGCAATCATTGACTAACACTTGTGGGTTTTGGTCTAAATACAATCGTGATTCCCAACACCATATTAAAAAATTACTTGTGAAGCTCAAGAAGTCCAAAGATACAAAGAAAAAGTGAGGAGAAGAAACTGAATGTCTCGAGAAGAAATTCAACGAGAATATATCAGAGAAGGAAGAAGAAAATTTTTCTTTCAAAGACCTTAATCAAAGATTATTAGGAAAAATTGGAGCTTTAAAATATGAGAAGTTTGAATGTCAAAATAAAATTGACTTAGAAAATGAAGAACTCTTATGTCTCATAAATCACAATCAAAATAACATCACTCAAATTTAAAAACTTAGCATGATAAGAAATCATTGGAGAACAAATTAGAAGAGCTTAAGAAAAAATCGAAGGCTTCAGATGAAACAACCTAAGTTGAAGAAAATGCAACAAACACTAATCCAATCAATATCGCAATTCAATACGATGACAATTCAGTTGAAGTAAAAACATATTCAGATGTTGTAGTTCAGATGATGAAAATTCCAAGTGAATATTGTGTAACGAACTCATCAACATCAATACCCAAAGTAAATCTAGAAATTTCCACATGCATGATAAGGTAAAATTAAATCATAAGAAATCCTAATCGACATCTGAATCACATGACAAACCATCTCAATCAATATGCATATTTGTATCACTCAAAACTGAAACAACAAAATTATGTTCAAAAGAATACTGATGTTTGCACAATCCAATCTTACGATAACAATTTACCCGAACTATCAAATAATTGCAAAGTTCCATAGAAGATTGATTTAGGATGGTTAGATCCCTTGTCAGTTCGATAATTTTGTTTATGACTCAAAGGATCTTATCATCTTGTATCATTGAAGATGACAACCCAAAGAAAATGTGAATAAATTACAAGAAAAAGAGACAAATGACATGCCTTATCAAAAATAAGCTTTGGGGACAAAGTTTTTTTGAAGGTGAAGGAAATGATATATATATATATATATATATATATATATATATATATATATATATATATATATATATATATATATATATATATATATATATATATAACATTCCTAGGTATATAAGCGGGCCCTCATTTGTAACCATCTCATCTCATATCATAATATATCATATCTCTTGTATTCAAACATTTCTATATAAATACTACTTGTCTTGTAATGGATACTTACATATTTCAGATATTTTGAATATTCTGTTGCGTATATGAACCCTACTCATTACAAATAACTTCTTTTTTCTGTGTTGGTCATGCCTAACCCTGTATTTTTCCTATGAATTTTGTAACATATCTTCTACCTATAGATGGATCTGCTTGATCTCCTCAAAAAAAAAATTCTTCCCTTAAGGCATCCCCTGTAAGGTCTTTCCCAAATCCTCCTTGTTGTCCATATGCAATATCCAAAGGTGAAGGTGAGAAATATCCAAAACAAGTTTCAAATGGGAATGTCAATAGAAGTGTGGATTGTTATGCTTTAAGAGTTGTATATTACCAAATTTTCTTCTTAAGTCTTTAGATGCTTTTGATTGCAACCCCTCAAAAGCTACATCAAAGTCCTATTGACTACCTCTGTTTGAATATTTGTCTGTGGATAGAATGTTGTGGACCTCTTCAACTTCGTGTCCATCTTCTCTGACAATGTAGTTCAAAAATCATTGAGAAATCTTGTGTCCCTGTTTGAAATGATGCTCCTTGGTATTCCAAAGTGCACTTGGACCTATCCAAAGATCATTCTTGTTGCTTCTTGCCCACTGATGGTATTTTTATAGGGCATGAGAATACACGTCTTATTTAACTTGTTAACTACTATGAATATGATGTAGTCATGTCTCTTCCTAGTTATTTGTAAACCTCTCAGAAAGTCTGTAGTAAACAAATACTATAGTTGTTTGTACTTCAAATGTAATATATAGAAATGTATTGCTAATAATATTTATATTGACTGAATAACTGATGTAACAACTCTGGTGAAAATTCCATGTAATAAAAGTTAGTAAAGGAAAAATAATAACCACAGTTGATGTGACACTTATTTCAAGCTGAATGTTGGGCAAAAGCATAGTGATGGAGATCACTGGTGATTGATTAATGTCTAAGGAAATTGACAAAGGCAATGTCTAAGGCTTTGGAAAGGCAAAGTGGCATATTTATTTATGAAAATAATGGAAATTATGAGAAAAGGGAGGTGAAAGGTCATAGGTTGCATGTGAGGAGGAAAATGAAGGAAAACAATGGAAAATGGAGAAAATAGAGGCCTCGTTAATAAAAAGTCTTTTGAGGATCAATACATAGACTTTTTTCAGTTCAGTTTTGGAGCTCTCTCTCTATTCTCTCTCTCTCTCTCATACTCTTGGACACAGAGTTTTCTTGGAGCACTCTTGGAGAGTGTGGCATACTTGGAGTTTTGGAGTAAGAAGACAAGGGAAGGGTAGAAAAGTGCAAGAGGACATCAGGATCAACAGCTACAACAAGTTTTTCTTGCAGGTGCCAAGTTTCATGTATGTTTTCCTCACTAGTTTTGGCATGCATGGCACATGCATGTGGTTTATTGGTCATGATCTATCACTAGCATGGAGGATTGCCTGGATTGACAATGGATTTGCCTAGCCTTTCCATTTCTTGGATAGATATGGTGTTGTAGGTTTATTTATTTGTTTTTTTGGTTGGTTCTCATATTTTCTTTAGCTTGGGTTGATTTACTAGTTCCTGGAGCCTTGGTTAGAAAAACGCTCTGGAGCCCTGGAACAACTTGGGTTGAGTTATTAGTCTTAGAGTCGTGGTTTGAAAAACGCTTTGGAGCCCTTGGTGGGTTGAGTTACTAGTCCTGGAGTCTTGGTTGGACAAACACTCTGGAGCCCTTGGTGGGTTAAGTTACTAGTCCTAGAGCCTTGGTTGGAACAAATGCTATGGAACCTTGGAAGGCTTGGGTAGACACCAATATGATTATGGTTTTGTGATGTCTGGCCGTGAGGTGGAATCATTTTTTGATGGGTTGAGGTGGTTGGCCTCTGGAATCCATGGATGGTTTTTGATTGGTGTGTTTTATGAGATCCCACATTCATGCTTGGAATATGGTACAAGGGTGACTAGCTGAAGAGAGTTTTGGCTTAGCCATGTCTACATCCAGGTGGTTCGTGGAAGTCCCACAAATAGTTGGCCTTTTCATCATTAATATGAGGTTATTTCTTCTTGTTATTTCATGAGTATTGTACTATTTTATATATGGATTATATGGTTGTTGTTTCCTTGGTATTTCTATTGTTATTATGCTGGTTATGAACATGTATTGTGACAGTGGCTATGTATGGCTCTCATCATGTTTTCACTTGTAAATGAATGAACAATGTATCTATGGCCTAATGGATGAAACTATAGATAATGTGTTGAGTCATCAATGCTTCTTAGTGATTCTCAGATGAGTATGAGACCCCTATGCTTAGATATGTTATTTACACCTATAGGTTACATATTTGTGGTGTGTTTGAAAAAATGCATGTCATGGCTAGTAGAGGTCTAGTCAAGTCCTTGTTCGAGTAATTTTATTTGTATCATTATTCCACTGAACATATATTTCATACCTGAAGGTGTCATTTAGCTCTAGGCAGTGATGTGGGATTTGGGCCTGAAAAAGTGGCTCAAATCCCAGGGACATAGGCACAAAACTGGGCATAAAAGTCCCTGGACACTGGAATACCATGTTGTGGGAGCGTCCAAAGTCCTTTGAACACATGCATGCCCATATCATGGGAGCGTCTAGGGGTTAATTGGTCTAAAATCTCAATGGGACCCAGGGGATGGTTATCTGAGAGGTTGGGATGGTTTATGGGAGTCTTGTTGCTGATGTGGAAGGTCTGTATGGTGTGTTTCTGTCGGTTCCACTTCCTTAAGGTGACTTAGGAGGTCGAATAATATCATTGTAACTTCTTGTCACATGTTTACCCTGGCTGGCCGGTTACTTGGGTAGATATGGGAGGAGGGTGTTACAAAGTGGTACAGAGCATGGTTAACCCCTCAGACTCCATGGGATGTGTGTTTTTCATGCATTCATGTCGGTTGCATATGTCTTTCTTGTGTTGTAAAACCATGTGCTTGTTGAATTTGTGTGGTATGGGTCATGGTTGTAGTGATGTCACCATGGGGAGTTGATGGTGTCGTTGTGGAGTATGTCGTCATGAGTGTATTATTGATTATGCATTGTTTACGCACATTAGTATTCACATGTGGTCAAGTGTACAGTGATGTGGTGGTTGTTGTCATGCATGAGGTCATGGTATGTGTTGTTGATAAGGTCATGCATTGATGACTGGACTCTGACTAGAATGATGGCTATATGGTTATATGCTCATGTGTTCTCTCTCTCTCTCTATATATATATATATCTATATATATGTTGTCCTGATTATGTTATACATGTATTAAACTGATTTGTTGATATTGTAGATGAGGTATCCTCCTAGAATTATACTAAGGTACGTTGGTTTATTGTTTTTTGGTTTAGCTGATATGATATACCTTGCAGGAAGAATATCAAAGATGGTTAGAAAGATGGTAGACTACAATTCCCAAGAGTCTCCCTATGGATCAAATGAGAAGCGTGGTGTTGGGCACTCCTTTGATTTGGAAAACACTTTGAGAAGCTTAAAGGTAGAAATAAGGAGTTGTAAGGTAGACAATGACAAAATCATACAAGCACAGGAGAAACAAACATAGGTAAATGCAGTGATACTTTAGAGTTTGTCAGAATTTCAGCGACAAGGACCACTTCAGATCAACCATGACTAAGAGGACATAACTAATGGGGCATATAGAAGTAGGTCTCATGGTGGTCACAAGTTGGATATAGATGAAACAATGAGAGATGGCAGGTTGTTGGATACTCCAAAAAGGAGAGGCGATGGACACAAGTAATAGTCTAGTTTTGGTTCAGAAAGGCACTATGGTTGTCATCCTTATCATCCTTGCAGGAGGAGTGACAGGGGCTATTTACCAGACAAGTTTAAGAAATAAAATCCTTCTACATTTGATGGAGAGATGAAGAAATCACAAGATGCAGAGGCATGGTTGCTTGGTATGAGGAAGTTCTTTAGGTTGCATGATTACTCAGAAAACATGAAAGCCAAAATACCTACATTCGGTCTCAAAGGTAAAGCATACATTTGGTGGGAAGATGTGAAGAATGTCAGAGGCATTCATGAAGAGGACTTGAATTGGAATGAGTTTGAGAGGCTATTCAAGAAGAAGTATCTATAAGAGAGATGCTTTGATGACAGGGAAAAATAATTCTATGAGCTAAAGATGGGATTGATGACATATGGGTACACTAGAAGGTTCTTGGAGCTACTAAGATATGTGCCTTACCTCAAGGAGGAGAAGGCCAAGATTTAGAGATTCATTAGTGGATTACCGATTGCATTCAAAGAAAGGATTGAGTTCAATGAGCCTAGATCATTGGAGGAGGTCATTTGGAAGTTAAAGCGTTGTTATGAGCAATCGAAACGTAGATCTGAGACTAAGAAAGACTAGAAGGGAAATGATAAGAACAAAGGAAAATGGGACAAGAAGAAAGTAAGACCTCAGGGTACAAGTAATAAATATAATGCAGCGCCATCTAAGAAGTTCGATGTGCTTGACAGAGGATAGGGACTTCGATCCGAGGAGAAGAATAAGGAGCCCGTGCAGTGTTGGACTTGTGGAGGAGATCATTGCAGGAGAGATTTTCCACAACATCATGGTGGTAGACCACAGATATACAGTGATCAAGAGGCACAGACTATTGGGGATGTTGGGTAGAGTATTCCTAAGATCTATGGAGCGCTGGATAATAGACAGGAAGACCACCAGGCATCTATCATTGAGATGGACAGTAAGATTCGTGATCAAGTTGTTTCTATTTTATCGACCCTGGATCTAATTATAGCTACATTAATCCTAACCTGGTGGATAAGTGTGGTTTGAACAAATAAGTGCATGTAGAATCTTGATTAGTGCAGTTGGCTACAGGTACGAAGAAGGAAGTTCGTCACTGGGTAAGAGCTTGTACATTTGATTTGAATGGTATGCCTACCTCAACACATTTGAATGTATTACCATTGGGATCATACAATATGTTGTTGGGCATGGATTGGTTGTACCTTCATAGAACTGAGGTGGATTTTTATGACAAATCCATTGAGTTCTTTGATGATGATGGGGAACAAAGAGTCTTGCGGGGTAATAAGAAAGAAACATTAGTTAGAATGGTGACAACTATGCAGGAAAAGTGTAGTCGCATGAAAGGGTGTGTGTTAATTGCAGTGCACATTTCTAGTGACAAAGGTAAGGAAGTTGAGGATGCAAATGTTTTGAGTAGGTACCCATATCTACAACAGTTTCAGGATGTATTTCCTGAGGATATTTCAGAGTTTCCACCTCACAGAGAAGTAGACTTTTCTATTGATTTGGTGCCAAGGGCAACTCCGACATCAAAAGCACCTTACAGGATGATTACACCCAAGTTGGTAGAGCTAACGTTGCAGTTGAAGGAAATGTTGGACAAGGGATACATTAAGCCAAGTGTATCACCTTGGGGTGCATCGGTATTTTTTGTAAAGAAGAAGGATGATACTCTCAGATTGTGGATTGACTATAGGAAGTTAAACAAGGTGACCATCAAGAATATGTATCCATTACCGAGGATTGATGACTTGTTCGATCAGTTGAAGGGAGCATCAAAGTTATCGAAGATTGATCTGAGATCTGGATATCATCGGGTACACATTAAATAAGAAGGCATCTACAAGACAACTTTCTGGACCATGTATGGGCATTATGAATTTGTTGTAGTTCCATTCGGTTTGAATAATGCTCCAGCTACATTTATGTGCTTAATGAATATTGTGTTGCGTCTGTATTTGGATAAGTTTGTTATTGTTTCATTGATGACATATTGGTATATTCTAAAAATGAGGAAGAGCATGCTGAGCATTTAGAAACAGTGTTGATATTGTTGAGAGAGCATCATTTGTATGCTAAGCTCAGCAAGTGCAATTTATTTCAGACTAAGGTACGCTACTTGGGGCATGTTGTCTCCAAGGAGGGAGCAATAGTGGATCTAGAAAAGGTAAGAGCTATCATGGAGTGGGAAGCTCCTAGAAATGTGGATGAGGTGAGATATTTCATGGGGTTAGTAGGTTATTACAAGAGGTTTATCAGGAACTTCTTGCACATTTCTTATCCTTTCACATCATTGTAGAGGAAAGCTAAGAAGTTTGAATGGATAGAGGAGTGTGCGGCCAATTTTGAGCAGCTCAAGCAATTGTTGACACATGCACCAATGTTAAAGATTGCAGATACTGATACATAGTTTGTAGTATGTACAGATGCTTGCAATAGAGTACTTGGTGGAATCCTTATGGAGGATGGAAAGGTGGAATGCTATGAGTCATGCAAATTGAATGAGCACGAGAAGAACTACCCCACACATGATCTTCAATTGGCAGTGATCATATATGCATTGAATATGTGGAGGAACTACCTTATGGGAAAGAGGTTTGTATTAATGAGTGATCACAATGGTTTGTGGTATCTATTTGACCAATCGAATTTGAATGGCAGGAAGGCTTGGTGGTTGGCTAGGATCAACGAGTTCGACTTTGAGATCAAGTATATCAAAGGTAAGGAGAATAGGGTGGTAGATGCTCTTACCAGGCAGATATTGGTGAATCACATAACAACTATGAGCTCCTATGGGAAAAATTTACAGGATAGGATTTGGAAGGCAGGTCAGTACGATGACAACTATATGGAGATTATGCATAGGTTGCTGAAGGCTACAGGGACAGATGTAGGTGCACAAGATGTGGACTATCATCTCATAGAAGATGGATTGGTCAAGTTTAGAGATAGGATATATGTGCCAGACAACAGTGAACTCGAAAAGGTGATATTGAGGGAGTTTCATGCGAAACAATATTCAAGTCACCCTGGATATCAGAAGACATTGAAAATAGTGAAGAAATTATATTATTGGACGAATTTGAAAAGAGTCATAGTAGAGTTTGTGGCTAGATGCTTGGATTGTCAGCAGGTAAATGAAGAGTGTAAGCATCTAGGTGGACTACTACAGCCGATTTCGATTCCAGAGTGGAAATGGGAGGTCATTTCCATGATATTTATCACAGTTTTACTGATGAGCACAATATTGCAGCAAGAATGCTGCAACTCCTAGGGCTACCAACTTTACTTTATCAACTCAAGGTTCGTACAAACTTGGAGGTGACAGTGCTATATACACAAGTAAATGTGATGGGTCTGCTCTTTGTCACTACTAAGTTGGTGGTAGACTACTAAGGTTTTTCAAACTAGACTTCTATTGATTCCAAAGAATCTTGATTACCATTGATGAAAAGAGAAATCTACACTAAGAGAAAGCTTATCTACTGCAGTAAGGAAAAAGACTGAAATGAAATGCTTAAACACACCATTTTTCTAACTAACTGCTAGAAGGCATTACTTCAAAAGAATGCTAAGTTAACATGTATGCAATCCTACTATCCTAAGCATGCAAATTGAAACATTAAACATTCTACTGTTTTGCATGTAAATGAACAAAATAACTCTGTTTTTCTTTTTTTCCTTTTTTGTGTGTGAAAGTGGGAAAGCTAAATTCTTTTGGTGATGTGGCAGGTGGATTAGGGATGATGGTGAATGGTCAGAAGGATTGGGAGGAAAATAGGGGTCCTTTTCTAGCTTCCTAGGGGCTTTATCCACAATTCGGCCTCAAAACATGCCACTAAAGGTCAACCTACAGGATGTCCTAATGCATTCTACAGGATGTCCTGAATTCCTATAGGATCCCCTGTATTCCTACAGGATACAGCCGAGAGCAAAAGGAGGGATGTTGAAGGTGATGTAAGGCTTAGGGAAGGTGGATGGTGGATGGAATGAGGCAAGGGAGTGCCTAGGACTCCTTCAAATCTCAAAACCAAAGTCGTGAGATGGCTAGATTTGCTCAACAAGCTTGCAGAAGTATTCTTGTGAAATGATGAAATTGGTGAGGGTTTTAGTGAAAGAAAGTGATGACCATGGATGGAAGAGGTTATGATGGGGTTTCTGGTCATGAAATCTATATGTATTGCTGAAACTCCTGCACTGCATCAACCATTGGAATTTATCCATAAATCATGTAAACAAGAAGGATTTCAATTAACTAAGGAAAACAAAATTTCATGAGCTAACTGCCTATTTCATGCATGGGAAGAACTTGCAGAATAATATGAAACATTGATGAGATACAATTTAAGAGTGAATATAGAATAAATGATAACTAAATCCTATATCTGCAAACTAATCAAATACTGGGCTAAGTAACAAAAAACCCTAAATTCCATGAGAAATCAGAATTCTTTCTTTTTGGGGTTGCATAGGAGTTCTTTCCTCAAACCATGATCCCTGAAGGGAGGAGTAAGGCCAAATCCACCTACTCACAACTTTTTGATATTCCTTTATTTCTTTTAAGCTACTACTGAAGTAAGGCACAAATGAAAGAAAACTAATCAAATCTACAACTACTTGCAATGAAATAATGCTAAAGACAATTCAACCATTAATCTATGAAATCAACTAAGCATAAAAATATAAGAAGAGGAGCATTTTCTTCTAGGGTTGGGCCCTTACCCAAGAGCTTCAGCCCTCTGAGTCAACTTAGTGTTGGATCAAGGAAATGCTCATTCTCATTATCAAAACAGAAAATTACATCACAATGTCTTCCACAAGTCTTGAAATCGAAAATGACTATTGTTTTTACAACAAAAATTCGAATCCTAATGAGGCTCTAGGCCTCCTTATTTATACAACTGAAGTCTCTAATGACTTCCTTAAATATAGGGAGGCTCGACTCCCAAACACGAGATAAACTAGCTCTTTAACTGTCATTGGCTCGGTTGCCTTTTGATCTCCATGACTTGGTTTCTTGTAACTCCGAGTTAGTGTGATTGATGGAGGAATATTTGAATGAGTGAGGAGTAAATGTGGAGGATGTATCTCCTACAATCTCTCCTCCTTGTCTCATTCAAGTTTCAGACTTTAATTAGCCAAAATCCCATGATTTTCTCTCAAAAACCTACAATCAATGCACATTAGTCCACTAGGCATAATATCTCACTTTGACTCATCTCATTAAGCAAAATACAATCAAAATATGTAAGAAATTATGAGAAGAGTTTATTTGAATAAGCTAGGATGTGTATTAAAGTCCATATAGTTACCCAATGATGAGGCTCATCATCACCCCCCTACTAAAAGTGTTGCTCATCCTTTGTGAAACTCAATCTATATCCATGTCTTTCATTGTTCTAGTGGCCTCCTTGACATCCCATGGTTCTGTTGTAGTTTCCTCTTCTTGTGAATAGAATCTTTCCTTCCTTTCTATCTCCTCACACTGCTTTGTTTCTTCCTCTTCCTTCCTCCCTTCCAACATTCCGAAGAGCAGTGGTGGACCGAGTCTCAAGCCAATCCAATTGAATTTGAGTCTTTGGAGAGCTTGCTTATATATGGGTGTTCTGTTCAGTGCTTCTCTCATTCTTTGAGGAGAATGGTACTCTATGATTTTCAAGTTGTAGGGCAGCGTGTTCCATCTCCTTTGACAAGATTGCATGCTGTCATCCCCTAACAGCCTAAACATATCCTTGAAGTGTGTGATTTCTTTCTCTTGGGAAGTAAGGTACCTAGGTGCAAGTTGAGGTTCATTTGCAATCAAGTTATGGGTGCTGATGAAAGCCATTGGATTTGATTGCTCAACTCTTATTATGAGGGGTTTTGTTTCTTCCCTTGCAATTATTTTATTCATTTCTGTAGCCCTTGCTTCCTCATGATTCATCCATGATGCAAAAGCCATCAACTGTAAGTCCCCTAATTTTGAATTAGGGTCCCACACATTCAGATATGTCAAGACTAAGTTATGTAGGTAGAACTCAAACATTTTAACCCTATCCTCCAATGTGCTTTGATCATAGAGAGGAACGAATTGTGTATAATCTTGGAATGGCATAGTGCCTCTTTGTGCTAAAGTCTTGATTTGGAACTGCAGCCACTGTTCCTTAAGATACAATCTATAGGACTTTGCTGGAATCCTGCACTGGATTGCCTCTAAGGATAGACTAACCATGGATGCCAATTGATTCTCTCTCTCTCTTGTAGATGTTCCCTTAACCAGACATTCTCTACCTCTGACTAAGCTTTCATCATTTCCTCTCTATCCCTCAAGCTACTCAGTTGTCTGCCCATATCCTTTACTTTCTCCTCCATGTGACCTATGTCCTCCACTCTTTTAGATTTGGAAATTTGCATCCACCTATGTGTTCTTGCCCTTTCTTTCTCAAGCTCAAAGAATAAGGGGATGGAAAATTTATGTGGAATGACCCTACCCCCTTCAATGAACCTGTAGTAGGAGTCAAGGTTAGGTTGAGGACTAGGTTCCCTCAGCTCTAGATCCTCCTTCTTTGTTTCTTGTTGCATGCTCCCTTCTTTGTCCAATTTCTGAGTTTCTTGTAGATTTAGTAGATTTTCCTGTAGGATGGCCTATGCTTCCTGTAGGTCCTTCTGTGTCTCCTGTAGGAGGTCTTTTCCTTTGGATGAGGCAAATATAGTGACAAGCATTCTAACATAAGTGATAGGAGACTTGGGAGAGGCTTGTCCTGATGATCCTTCTCCTTGATTTTTCATAAGAGGAGTTATCTTTTCCTACTATTTTGTTAAGTCTTCAATGACAATAGGAACCTTGGTGGGAGTTTGAGGTTTTCCTTGCCTTATTCTTGTACTTTTTCTTTTCCTAAAGTACAATGGAGTTTGTCTCTGTCTCTTCCCTTTTTGCTTGATAGGGGTACTAAGGGCAGTGAGGGTAGTTGCTGACTCTTTCTTAGTGGGTTCTGGAGATGCCCTGGGTGATTCCTCACCTTATTTTTCTTACATTGTAGACCTCTGTTCTTCCTTGTCTTTTGTCTCCCGTTTTTCATTCTCCTTTTCACTCTTGGCTTTCTCCTATTCTTGTCCCTCTAGTTCCTCACTCTGTTCATCTGTGTCTTTCTTTGCATCTTCTTTTGTCCCTTCACCAATTTCCTTCTCCTTTTCTTGCTCCTCTATCTCCTCTTCATCCGTCTCCATTTCTTCTTCATATTTCTCTGTTTCTTCTTCATCCCTTTAACTAGAAGTGGGGATTTTGTCATATTCAAGGGCTTTTATGTCTTCCCCTGTCTGCATGTTTATGAAAGTTGCCCATGTGATAGGGATTCTTAGGTTTTGGAGGGAATCTTCTATGATAAGTCTAGTTAACCCATGATGGACTAGTTTTTGATGGTTTCCTTCCTACACCTTAATGCTCATATATATCACTGATTGAAGAAGAAAATAGGATATGCTTAGTCTATTTCAAGGAGATGTGTCTGCTCCAAACCTTAGCTCTTGGAGAAGCCTAAAATGGTATCCATATACCACACTGTACCTACCTTCACATGATATATAATTAATAAGGTGGTAGCTAATTTCATTCCAAGGATATGGTAGGCTTTCTCTTCTAACCCCATTTTTCTCTTCCATTGTCTCCTCTCCTTCTAAAAATAGTTTCTTCTTTGCAATTTGGATATTACCCTTATCCTCCTTTCTCTAAGGCAACCCTAAAGGAAGTGTGGTGATTCTGCCTATGATTTTAGGAGTGAGTTCTATAGAGAATTTCACCACAACAGTGGCATGGATCCTAGCCAATGGAATGAGGGAGAGAGCAAAGTATTTGTACACTTCATCATCATATCCCCTCAATTTTTCAAAGAAACCCATCCAATTGTACCTTGTGAACATCTCTAGTACAGGAGGGTGCTAATGAATCCTCACTGCGTTGGTGGGTTCCCTCTTATTAAATCCCCCTATCATTTTTATCTGATGGGTGGAGGGTTGTATATGTCTGATACCAAATTTAATAGATGAGGATTTTTTAAATGAAAATTCTATGTAAAATTCCCCTAAACTGCAATATTTTGAACAAACAAAAGGCTTTTTTATATGATTTTTACTTGGAAATTGTGGGAAAGTTCAGAACCTACCTCCTTATCATTACCTGATGAAGCCAACCTCCGATTTCTCCCTTTAAAAATGCTCACTGCCAATCCTATAGGTGTTGTTCTGTATCCTGTAGGATCCTGTAGGTTTTCTTGTAGGATCCTGTAGGTGCTCTTGCATTGGAAAAAACGCTCACTGCCTTTCTTGTAGACTGTTTCAGGGCCGAGAGAAACTTTGCTTTAGTGTAGCCTTGAGAATGTGAATGCCTCTATGAATGGGAATCAACATTTTATTTCCTCATATGGGTGATTTGAGTGGGGTGGTGTTCTGGCAGCCGAAGTACGAGTATCCATTTTTGGACCATTGGTCCCACTACCACATCATCATTCTCCTTACCTCATAATCAACTCCCACTTCGGGCATCTGTAGCTTAACCACTTTTGACCTCATCTCTCCTTTATCCTGACTTGACTACTACAATGTGTGAAAGAACTAAATGTATTCTCCTCATTGACTGAGCGAAGGTGCCCAAGTTAAATGGCCACCTTTTGCTTATAAAACCAACTCTTTAAAAAATTCACACATTTGATCATATTATGCTAATGAGAGAGTGGAAGCGAGATACATACCGGTGGTAATGATGCCTTGATGCTGTTTGTTGAAGAGTGAAGTCCTTGCTGTGTATTAGTTGCCTGTGTTTTTCTCCTTTTTTTTATTGTCCTCTCATGTTTTTCTTTGATGTGCAGGTACTAGATGGTGATGCTTATGATCTTGATGCTACTGCTAAGCTTTGCAGGAGCTTCTTTGACCTCTGAATCCCCATGCTAAATCTAACTGCAACCTGTGATTTTTTCGTTTTGTGGACAGGCTGCTACATGATTTCCTACAGGATGTCCTGTAGCTACCTCTCCAATTTTTTAAATCATTCCTTCACTTTTGGAGCATGAGGATGGTTGTCATGGGTAGAGAATCGTTCTAGGGATTGGTGAATGAGAGGTATAGCCTTTAGGTGTTGTCCTCTCGCTCTCTGTCTTCATCCTCTTTTATAGGTTTTTTCTTTTTCTTTTGAATACTATATATTTTTTTTAAACTAACTTTATTGGATGAATGCAGGGGTGATCATGGTGGAGAGAGGCATGGTGACGAGATGGTGAAGTAGACATTTATTTTTTGACATAAGCAGGTCATCCCTTGGTCTAGGGTTACTTTCTTTGGGATTCCCAAGCCACTGTAATTCCTATAGGATCATCCTGTAGGTTTTTAGGGAATCCTGTAGGTTTACAGGGAATCCTCTAGAAAACACAGAACCCTTGAAAACTGATCTAAATGAGTAAAAAAATGGAGGGAATGATGGAATGATGAAGGATATGGAATGGAGAAATGATAACATGGACTGTATAGGTCCCTTTTGATCCTTTCTTGTTACTTTGATCCTCCTCATGCTAACCTGCCTGCAAACAATATTTTCAATTTTTTTTTTCTTTTTTTTTGAAGGAACTAGTTTGCCACCAAGAGGTTTTCATCCTAGCTGCTTGCCCTAGGCACCTCAAAAGAGGTTTTCACCCAGAGATCTTTTTATTTCTCTTTTTTTTTTTGACACCATTGGGCCGCCTCAAGAGGTTTTCAACCCAATAGTGGGACTCAGGTGCCTCGTGGAGGTTTTCACACGAGTCTCCTTATTTTTCTCTTTTTTTTTTCTTTTTTCTTTTTTTCTTTTTCTTCAGTGACTTGATGAGGTGGCAGCTGAGACTTGCTCCACCACCATCACTGTCTTGCTGATACCATCAATGAATTCTTTCTTTGACAAGGGATTCTTGTAAACCTTAAATCTGTGCCCATTAACAAGTAAAGGAATAGCCTCTGCATCAATGATTCTTATGTGCACTGAACCATCATCATGACATTTCTCTATGACATAAGGCCCTAACCATCTAGTCCTTAACTTGCCTTTAAAATATTTGTATCTGGAATCATACAAAAAAGCCCAATCACCTTCTTGAAATTGTTTGTCCTTTATGTTCTTGTCATGCTAGATCTTCCTCTGAACTTGAGTCACCTTTGTGTGCAAGAGGGCCTGCATTCTAAACTCATCTAACCCATTCAGCTGGAGAAATCTCTCTTTTTGTGCACTGGTGAGATCTAGATCTAGTTGTGTTGCCATTCTTAATGTATTGTACTCAAATTCAATGAACAACAGGGCTTTCTTCCCATAGACCAACTCATAGGGAGTGAATCCAATGGTGATCTTCTAGGTGGTATTGTAGGCCCAAGTGGCCTTAACTAATCTATCTACACAATATTTTCTGCTGCTGCTAACCACTTTGGTTAGAATGCTTTCCAGTGCTCTGTTGGTCACCTCCACTTGCCCATTAGCTTGTGGGTGGTAAGGAGTGGATGTTAGATGCTTGATCTTGTGCTGGCTTAACATGTCTTCAATCACGTTAGATGTAAACTGGCTGCCTTGATCAGTGCCCAGTTCTCTAAGGTACCCAAACTTGTAAAATACATTTTCCCTTAAGAACTCAACCACTTTCTCCTCTGTTACTACCTTGATTGCCTTGGTTTCAACCCACTTCGTCAAATAGTTAGTGCACACAATGATGTACTGCTTTTGCCTAGATGGAGGGTCAATAGGTCTAATGAAATCCATGCCCCACTTGTCAATTGGCTCGAAAGTCACTTGAGGTTGCAGAGGAATTTCATCCCTTGGAGTAGGCTTTCCCATCCTCTGGCACCAATCACACTAACTAGTATACCTTCTCACATCCTGATGAAGAGTGGGTCAATAATAACCAACTTGTAACACCTTGAATGTTGTCCTCTTGGCTGCAAAGTGACCTCCACAAGGCCCATCATGATAGGTCAAAGGGATGTCAAAGACTTCATTCTCCCTTTCACATCTTCTTAGAACTTGATCCGGGCCTAGTTTGAAGAGGTTGCCCCCAATCCAAGTGAATGGGGCGCTCTTCCTCACAATCTTGCTTTTCTCTTTGGAGGAAAACTTCAGTGGGAACTGTGCAGACACCAAGTAGTTTTCTATGTCAGCAAACCATGTAGAGAGAACTCAAATGGTGAATAAGTGTTCATCCGACAACTAATAATCAACCATTCCTTCCTCCCCTATAGGCAAAGTTAATCTGGACAAAAAATCTTGATCTGGACTTAAACAGGAACGCAACAAATTACAGAGATAACCATAAACACAGATATGCAGTGGAAATAATACTTCATTTCATTAATGTAAAATATTGAAATATGCTTACAAACAATAATGGAAATAAACCAGCTAGGGCAATGGTAGCTTATCTCTGAGAAGAGATGTGGTGGCTACATGCCTTTGAACTATGTTACAATGAGGCTCGAAGGCCTATTTATTGTTGAGAAACAATGGAAAACCCTTAACATTCCAAAACCTAACCATAGAAGATGAAACGCCAAACTGTGGGCCCCGTTTGGGTAAATTGGTACATCAACTTCCCGAGGTCGTAACTTTGGTATACGATCTCCGTTTGACGTGTACAATAGCTCGTTAGAAATATCTATCTGAGCACTATCACTTTGGGAAGGGCAACATCAGTCCATGGACCCATGTTGCCCACAGATTTCCCAAAAAACGTCGTTTAGGGCCTCAAAACGGCTCCGGAAGTTCAGGACCCGAAAAACTGCTAAAAATAGTAAGTTGTGCTACAATTAAGGAACTGAAAATGCTGAGAGAAACAATGGTGGGGGTCCAAGTGGACTTGGCAGGTGGCCATCAATATCCACCTGGATCATTCCTCCCCCCTTAGGAAGCAATGGTCCCCATTGCGTTGAGTTCCTCCATGAGATGAGGAAACTTTTGCTGAATTTGGTCCCTGGTGAGCCACTTGCCCTGGTGAAGGAGTTGGCGTGATTTGACAACTCGATATAGTTGGATATTCTGTTGGCGAGTGTTCTTGATCTGTGTGTCCATGATCCGATCAGTTTCAACTTGTTCCATGCAATCTGGATTTAATTCTGTGGGTGTGAGCTGTTCTGCAATGGCAAATGTGTCTAGCAATGGTGGAAAGTATGGCCGAAGGCGGTCCACATTGAACACTGGGTGCAGGCCAAGGAATGGGGGAATGCTGAGCTCAAATGCATTGTCTCCCACAGCCTTAGTAATGGTGTAAGGACCATATCGGAGTGGTCTCAGTTTCCGATAGGCTCTAGAAAGGCGTTCCTTTTGCAAATGAAACCAGACTTTGTCGCCCACCTGAAACTTGTGTGGCACCCGATGTTGATCATGTCGCTGCTTGTACTTGGCATTTGATTTCTCTAGAATGTCATGGACCTGCTGGCGAATATGTTGGATGTGCTCAATGAAGTTGGTTGCCTTGTCTGTTTCGGACTGGACATGAGCCGAATCTGTGTGAGTAGCTTCAAGTGTCATGGCCACATTAATGGGGCATAGTGGCTGGAATCCCAAGCCCCCCTGAAAAGAGCTATGGCTAGTCGAGCTGTGAAGAGCTCGGTTGTAGCTATGCTGAACATAGGGGAGGCTCTCATCCCATGTGTGTGGATGCTTTGAGTTGTACATGCACAAAATGTGTACAATCATCCTATTGACAACCTTTGTTTGGCCATCAGTTTGAGGATGGAAGGCTGTGGACTTAGTGAGTTTTGTGTCCATCATTGACCAAAGACTGGACCAAAATGTATTGAGGAACTGACTGTCCCTATCTGAGATGATAGATTGTGGGATCCCAAAGTGCACCCACACTCGTTCAAAGAAGAGTTTAGCAGTGGCTTCTACTGTGATATTCTTCTTGCAGGCCGCCATAATGGCCATCTTTGAGACCCTATCGACGACCACAAAAACACAGTCATTTCCATGCTTAGAGGAAGGAAGGTCTGACATGTAATCCATGGAGATGGATTCCCAAGGTCGATTAGTGGTAGGCATTGGGGTATAGAGGCCTTGCTTCTTGATGGTCGGTTTGGCAATGGCACAAGCAGTACATGATCTGATGTACTTCTCGACATCCTGTCGAAGATTCGGCCAATAGAAATACTTTTGTAGTACTGCCACCGTTTTCTCAACCCCGAAATGCCCAACATCCCGACTGTAGTGTGCTTCCAAAATCATCTTGACACACTCGCTTGAAGGAACACAAAGGTGACCCAGGTGGCATAACAGGGCATCCTGGAGGTGAAAATCTGGAACATGTCGACCCTCCAAGAGTGTCTGGTATGTGTGGCCGAATTATGGGTCGCTTTTGTAGAGAAGTGGCCAATCAGAAGTCTCGTGCCCACAAGAGTTGAGCACGGTGGTTAACGCCATGATCAGTGGTCGACTGAGGCAATCTGCAACATTATTGGTGCCACCCTTCTTATACTTGATATTCAAATGGAATTTTTGCAGGTATGTAGACCACTTCTGATGGCGATCATTCTGCAATTTCCCTTGGGTCTGTATGAACTGCAGGGGTCGGTGGTCTGTGTGGATGATCGTTTCCTTCCCCGAAATGTAATGCTTCCATTGTTGGTAGGCCTGCACAATGGAATACATCTCTTTATCATAAGTGGGATACTTCCGGACTGTGTCTGAAAGTGTTTTCCTATGATATGCCACTGGATGCTCGTGTTGAGTAAGGACTGCCCCAATAGCATAGTCAGAGGCATCTGTCTCGACCTCAAATGGTTGTTGTAAATCTGGTAACGCGAGCACTGGTGCCCTGAAGAGGCAATATTTCAACTCTATGAATACCTTCTGTTGAGATTCAGACCAAAAGAATTTTGCTTTCGCTCCTCCCTTGGTGACTTGACTCAAGGGCCAAGTGATATGAGAAAACCCCAACACGAACCTGCGGTAGAAGTTGGCAAGACCTAGAAAGTTGTGGAGCTCTGTCAGAGTGGTTGGAGATGGCCAATCCTGAATGACTTGGATCTTGGCTGGATCCACATGCACCCCCTGTTCATCAATAATGTATCCCAGATACTGAATCTGGGTCATGCCAAAAGTGCATTTCTCCGAATTGGTACATAGCTTGTGTTGTCGCAGTGTTTGGAGAACCAGTCGGATGTGGTGGAGGTGCTCTTCCCAACTCTAGCTGAAGATCAGAATGTCATCCAAGTATACCACTACAAATGAGTTGGTGAATGGCCAAAAGATGTCATCCATTAGCCTCATGAAGGTTGCAGGAGCATTCGTCAATCCGAAAGGCATAACCAACCATTCGAAAAGGCCCTCTTTGGCTTTGAAGGCAATTTTCCACACATCAGAGGGTTCAATTGGTACCTGGTGATATCTTGACTTCAGATCGATATTGTTGAAATATTTTGCCCCCTTTAGTTGGTCTAGGAGGTCATCAATCCACGGGATCAGGTACCTATTACGGACAATGATCTTGTTCAGTGCCCGATAGTCAATACAGAGTCTCCAAGTCCCATCCTTCTTCTATACCAACACAATCGGGCTCCCACAAGGTGATGAACTTGGACGGATGTGACCTTTGTGCAGCAGCTCCTGAATTTGCCTCTTGATTTCATCGTTCCCCAGAATGGAGTGCCGATAAATTGGTCCATTGGGTAGCGGCACACCTGGGGTTAGATCGATGGAGTGCTTGACCTGACAGTGCAGAGGAACCCCTGCGGGGGAGGTGAAGATGTCCCCATACTCCTCCACGACCTTGTTCATCTGTAGTTTTCGTGCAGAGGGGCCATGTCTGGAGGCCATGTCCACCGTCTTCTTCTTTCCTTGAGGGCGTATCATAAGAAAAAAAATTTCCCGGTTTTGGAAATGAGCTTACTGCATTGTTTCGCAGTAATCAAAGAGATGGCGGTAGGCGACGCTACCTCTGGTATCCTATACAACTTATTTTCCAATGTAATAATAACAACACGGGACCTTGATTCATACACAACATGTCGCTTCCACAAGTATGGTTGTCCTAATAATACATCACAAACTTCAAGGGGAGCAATGTCACATAATACCTCATCCATGAAGGGCTTGATGTTGTATGGAAGGCGACACTGCTGGCTCACGCGAAGATCCCGTCCTTGGTGAAGCCACCCGATGGTGTACGGTTGTGGATGTGCTGCGGTCGGTAGGCCCAACCACTTCACGACCTCTACGGAAATGAGGCTCTTTTGGCTCCCGTTATCAACAATGAACTGTAGCGGGGAGCCCTTTACCTACATTTGGGAGTGGAAGAGACGCTCCTCCTCCTCTGGATCTTTGGGTTCTTTTTTCTGGATCTTGGCAGTGGAAACAGTGGCGTTGGGATACACATCAATGATCTGCTTCCCTTTATCATTCCCCTTGCTGGGTTCTGACTCAGAGTCAGAACATGCATCTGATTCTGAAACTTTTAGCTCAACCGCCAGTGACTGCTTGGCCCGACACTCACTTGTGTTATGAGTGGAGCTCTTATGGAATTCACACCATTTTCTCGTGTCCTTTTTCAGCTTCGCGGCGCTATTCTTTGCTTGCAGCTTTGGCAGGTTGTCATGGGCTACCCCGCCTTGGCTTTGTCCTTTGTTCTGTGGTTTAGGGGCACCTTTCCCTTACTTCAGATTCATGGATCCAAAGTCTTGCTTCTTTTGTTTAAACTTCTACTCGACCTTGACGGCATATCAGTATGATGTGCCGAGCGAGGAGATGTTTAGGAATTCTATTTCTTCCTAGATGTACTTATGCAGGCAGCCGCGGTATTTGAGTGTCAAATGATGCTCCGTATCCTTGATAACCAACTTTGTGCGAAGGGTATGGAAAAGATTGGTGAACTCCGACACGTCTTGGTCCCTTCCCTGCTGCAGCGTGGTCCACTTTATGTATTCATCCTCATAGCTTCCGATAGGGTAGTACTGCTCCTTGATGGCATCTTGGAATGAATTCCAGGTGGATGTGGCTGAAAATAGTGAGCCAGTATTTTCATCCTTCTGCTCGTAGTAGGTTTCCCACCAGTCCTTGACATGGGGGGCTACTTTGAGAAGAGCGAAAACAATCTTTTCCTGACTCAAAAATTCATGAACAGAAAAATAACCCTCTAGTAGATTTAACCATTTATCTATGGCATCTGCATTTATCTGACCCTCGAATATGGGGATTTCAAAATTAACTTGTACCTTAAAGGGCGTGGCGTTTCCAGAGTAGCTGCTGGAAGCCGATGCGTCGCTTCTGGGTAGCCGCTGAAGGATCTGGGCAAAGCTGTCCATCATCGCGTTCCGTTGTCGCTCGAGGGCTTCTTCAAGCAAGATTTTGATAGGATCTCCTACCCCCTCGTCTTTCTTCTCATCCGCCATGGGAGGCCGTCGGGATTTGCGAGGCTGGTCTCGCAAAGGTTCGACCAGTTCAAGCCCTAACTCCTTATATCCCAACCTCGTTGGGGACATGCAAAGAAAAACAGAGAAAAAGTAGACCGCTCTGATCCCACTGATCTGGACTTAAACAGGAATGCAAAAAATTACAGAGATAACCATAAACACAGATATGCAGCGAAAATAATACTTCATTTCATTAATGTAAAATACTGAAATATGCTTACAAACAGTAATGGAAATAAACCAGCTAGGGCGATGGTAGTTTATCTTTGAGAAGAGATGTGGTGGCTACATGCCTCCATACTGTGTTACAATGAAGTTCAAAGGCCTATTTATTGTTGAGAAATAATGGAAGACCCTTAACATTCCAAAACCTAACCCTAGAAGATGAAACACCAAATTGTGGGCCCCATTTGGGTAAATTGGTACATCAACTTCCCGGGGTCGTAAATTTGGCATAGATCTCCGTTTGATGCATACAATAGCTCGTTAGAAAGATCTATTCGAGCACTATCACTTTGGGAAGCGAAACATTGGTCCATGGACCATGTTGCCCCTAGATTTCCCAAAAAATGTCGTTTAGGGCCTCAAAACGGCTCCGGAAGTTCAGGACCCGAAAAACTATTAAAAATAGTAAGTTGTGCTACAATTAAGGTACTGAAAATGTTGAGAGAAACAATGGTGGGGGTCCAGGTGGACTTGGCAGGTGGCCACCAATATCCACCTGGATCAAATCTACAACAACATTCTCCTTGACAAGCTTACCAATAATAGTTAGATCAAACTGCTGTAATAAAAGTAACCATCTAATAATCTCTGCATTCACATTAGGTTTATTCATCAAGTATTTGATTGCAGCATGGTCAGTATGTACAATTTTTTGGTAACCTCTAATGTAATGCCTAAATTTGTTCAATGAATGCACAACAACTAGGAGCTCCTTTTTGGTCACTGTGTAGTTCAGTTCAGCCTTTGACAGATTCTTATTGATGAAGTAAATGGCATAAGGTAACCAATCATCTATTTAGCCTAGATCTGTTCCTATGGCTTTGTGAGAGGCATCAACATGTATATGAAAAGGAAGAGCCCAATTTGGGCCTTAGAGAATAGGTGTGACTGTCAACTTGTCCTTCAGGGTGTCCAAGGCCTCTTGACAACTTTTTGACCAAAAAAACTCAGAGTCTTTGGCCAACAACCCAAAAAACAGGAGAAGCTAACTTGCTGAAGTCTTTTATAAACCTCCGCTAGTATCTAGCTAAACCTAGAAAAATTCTAACATCTCTTTGTGTTTGCGGAGGTGGGTCCCTTTGGATGATGGCTATCTTATTTGGGTCTACCTACAGGCCTTTTTGGGAAATTGAATGACCTAGAACAGTCCCTACAATCATCAAGAACTCACATTTTTCAGGACTAAAGGATAGGTTAATTTCAATGCATTTGTTCAACACCTTACCTAAGTTAGACAAAGCCTCCTGGAAATCACACCCATAGGGTGTAAAATCATCCATATAAATTTATACTGCATCATGGACTAGCTCGACAAATATACCCAGGACTGTCACTGGAAAGTGGCAGGGGAATTGCATAGGCCAAAAGGAAGGACCCTATAGGCAAAAGTACCCCAATGACAAGTGAAGGTGGTTTTATCATGGTCTTCCGGGCTAATCTGGATTTGATTGTACCTAGTGAAACCATCTAGGAAAGATAAAAACTTTTTCCTTGCTAGGCCATCTAGCACTTGGTCAATGAAAGGTAGAGGGAAATGGTCCTTCTTTTTTTCCTTATTTAACTCTCTGTAATCAACACAAATCCTCCACTTCCCAATTCTCTTTGGAACCAATACCAAAGGAGAGACCCACTCATTATTCGAGATAGGGTAAATGAATCCTACATCTTGCAGCTTTTGCAGTTCTTCTTTGACTATATCCTTGAGAGGTGGATTCATTCTCCTTTGGAGTTGTGAGACTGGTTTGCAACCTTCTTTGACATTAATGTGGTGAGTACACACCGAGGGGTGCACTCCCTTCATTTCCTTGTAGCTCCAAGCAAAGGAATCCAAGTGTTCCTTTAGCATGTTGCACAACTTTTCTTCTTGGTGTACATAAAGAGATGGGTTGATTTTCAAAGTTGTTTCAGGGTCGAATTCTATGGTTTTGACACAGGTAGGGTTTGAATCCGCTAAGCATAGATCAATCTGATGGTTGTTCTGGGTTTCCTTTACTACTTCCTCTAAGGACAATGTGCTGGGAGTTGGACTTTGGAGTATGTGTTCAATCAAATCATCTTCATCTGGTTGTCCTCCTCCCATGGCAGTTTCTAAGGTATAGAGTTGGGCTGAGTAGACTTCATCTTCTTCCTCCTCTTCTAGCCATAAAGTTAATTCATGTTCTAGAGATGGCTGAGCAGGAGGGTACAAGACTAATTTCTTGGACATATGCCCATTTTTTATTGTCATATTTCTAGCCCTGCAACTAATTTAGGCATCAGCAGTGGCTAACCAGGGCCTCCCAAGGATGAGAGGGTAACCAGTAAGCTTGGACTTAGGCTGGAGAACTAGGAAGTCTGCAGGGTATTCCCAAGAGTCGATAGAGACCATCACATCCTACATAATCCCTTAAGGGGTCACTGTGGAACGGTCTGCAAGTTGCAAGATTGTTGTGGTCTTTCTCAATGAACCCTGGATATTGAGCTTGAGCATTATGTCCTTAGTAATTACATTAATGGCAACACCAAGATCAATCAAAGTGTGTGGGACAATGGTGCCATTTATGTGCACATCTACTATAGGGCTTCTAGGGTCCAAATACTTCGAGAAAATTACCTGCCCCAACATTAAGTTGGACAACTATCCAATGACATTAATGGTAGGGGTGTCTCTTTTTCCCCTGCCTAGATGTTTGAAGCACTTCTCCTTAATCAACTTGTTGTAAATAGGTACATCCTTTATGGCTTGGAGAAGTGGAATTTTGACACATAGATTTTTCAATTCACCCAGAAGTTCATCCTCTTCTGGGGTAGGCTAGATTGGATGAGTTAATCTCTCAAGAAAGGGTGGTAGATTTACTCTAGGCATGCTTTCCTCTCTTTCCTCCTCACTCTCCCTAGGTTGAGGTAGAGGTTGGTTTTCCAGGAGTATTCTCCCATATCTCAGGTTGATTTCCTGAATATCCACAGCATAAGTAGGATAGGATGTCTCTCCACTGTATGCTTGTTGTGCCTATCTGTTGTTTGGGTTCGGATTTGGTCGGGCAGACATTTGGGGTTGTTTAGGTGGAGCAAGGTGTAAAAGCTTTGGTTAAGTAGGTGGTGAAGGCAATAAAGCTGCAGCATTGTTTTATGGGGGCCTCCACCCCTAGGGCAATGCATTCCATTGAGGCTGTTGTGGAGCATATGGCTGAAATGACTGGCTGGTCGGCTGGGAATGGTACTGAGGTGCAAAGGACCAAGGAGGAGGTGTAGACCAGGAAGGATGAGCAAGGGGCCCAAAGAGGGAATAGACGTGGTCTAGTTAGGGTTGTAATAGGCATGAGATGACCCTTGCATGCCCTATTGGTATGGCCGAGGCCCATGAGGTCTCCTTTTATTTATGTAGCAGAGCTGCTCAGTCACCCTTTCAGTTCCCTGATACACAACTTTTAGTCCATGTAGAGAAGGGCACTTGTCTGCGGAGTGTTTTTCTTCACAGACCGGTAGACTTCAATAAGATTCGATGTACATTCATTCCTAGGGTGCCTCCTTGTGCATCTAGGGCAGAAAATGGCTAAGGCTCTCTCTGCTTCCTCTTGCTTCCTCTTGATGTGCATAATGTGCATCTGTAGGGCAAGGGTTTGCAACATCTCACTCTTCAAATCTTCCAACATATTTCCAATTTCACCTTTGATGGATGTATTGGAAGAGGATGGACTTACCATTGGTTGACTACCCCTACCCTTTTTCCTATCTTCCCTAGAATGATTCCTAAAGACAATGTTGATATATTCATAGGGTAGCTAGTAGATGTCCCCTCTTGCTAACAGGTTTAGGGTATCCAGAAGATCTTTCCTTACCCCTCTAAGCAGGACTAGATTTAGTGACTCAGGATCAAGTGTGCACCTAGTCCTTTTGTAGCTAAGCTGGAATCTTTCTTCATAATCCTCTAGGGATTCATCATGCCCTAAGGTCATCCTAAAAATTTCCTCTTTAGTGTCTTTGGACTTGCAGTAGTCTCGATACTTGTCGTTGAAGGTTTTTTGCATCTGATCTCAGGTTGTGATGCTATCCCCAGGTAAACCCATGAACTCGCGCAAAGCTACATCCTTGAGAGTGGATGGGAATAGTTTCAACTTCTGCTCATCATTGGTGTAATCATAAGTTATACATATGACAACAAACTCAAACAAGAAAGTGTCTGGATTTTATGAGGTTAGGCCATGGAAATGAGGAAGAGTAGAGGGGCTTATCTTCTTCATCTTGGTATCCCCATTAGTTTCTTTGATGGGAAAGGCACCCTCAATTCATTCTCTATCTCCTTTGTCATTTCTATTTTCAGCCATTGGGGCAGTTGGAATGGGTTCTCCTTCTTCTTCTCCCCCTATAGGCTCTTTAAATATATCTAGTTGCTCACCTAAGGGGTCCTCCAATTCATAGCCACCAAAGAAGAGGGAAGGTTGGATGTTTGAAGCGGTGAGGGTATTTGGTAAAAATTTCCCTAAGTTATCCCCATTCATATGAGGCATGAAAGAAGTGTTTTTTGTTTTGTTTTTTTCAAGATTTGAGAAGAATTACATAATTGAATTTACAAAATGAATGGAAACTAACTAACTGAATGAAATCTAACTTGTAGAATGGAAAAGAAAGCAAAGAAAGATGAATAGAAAAGAAAGCAAACTAAATTACTTTTGCAAAAATGAAGCTAATATCAGAATGTCAGAGATAAGAAATGGAAGAAAGAAAGCAGAAATCACATATTACTCAGACACCTCCCCGGTAATAGCTCCAAAAAGTGATGAGAACTAGTATTGTAGCAAGAATGTTGCAACTCCTGGGGCTACCAACTTTACTTTATCAACCCGAGGTTCGTACAAACTTGGAGGTGACAGTGTTGTATACACAAGTAAATGTGATGGGTCCGCTCTTTGTCACTGCTAAGCTGGCGATAGACCACTAAGTTTTTTCAAACTAGACTTCTATTGATTTTGAAGAAGCTTGATTACCAATGAGGAAAAGAGAAATCTACACTAAGAGAAAGCTTGTCTACTGCAGTAAGGAAAAAGACTGAAATCAAATGCTTAAACACACCATTTTTCTAACTAACTGCTAAGAGGCTTTGCTTCAAAAGAATTCTAAGTTAACATGTATGCAATCCTACTGTCCTAGGCATGCAAATTGAAACATCAAACATTCTACTACTGTGCATGTAAATGAACAAAATAACTCTGTTTTTCTTTTTGTATTTTTTTGTGTGAAAGTGGGAAAGCTAAATTCTTTTGGTGATGTGGTAGGTGGCTTAGGGATGATGGTGAATGGTCAGAAGGCTTTGGAGGCAAGTAGGGGTCATTTTATAGATTCCTAGGGGATTTATCCACAATTCAACCTCAAACCAGGCCACTTCAGGTTAACCTACAGGATGTCCTGAATTCCCATAGGATTCTATGTATTCCTATAGGATACAGTCGAGAGAAAAAGGAGGGATGTTGAAGGTGATGTAAGGCTTAGGGAAGGTGGATGGTGGATGGAATGAGGTAAGAAAGTGCCTAGGACTCCTTCAGATTTCAAAACCAAAGTTTTGAGATGGCTGGATTTTCTCAACAAGCTTGGAGAAGTATTCTTGTGAAATGATGAAATTGGTGAGGGTTTTAGTGAAATAAAGTGATGACCATGGATGGATGAGGTTAGGATGGGGTTGCTAGTCATGAAATCTATATGTACTACTAAAACTCCTGCACTCCATCAACCATTGACATTTACCCAAAAATTATGTAAACAAGAAGGGTTTCAATTAACTAAGGAAAACAAAATTTCATGAGCTAGTTGCCTATTTCATGCATGGGAAGAACTTGCAGAATAATATGAAACATTGATGAGATATAATGTAAGAATGAAGATAGAAGAAATGATAACTAAATCCTATTCCTACAAACTAATCAAATGCTGGCCCAAGTAACAGAAAACCTTAAATTCCATGAGAAATCATAATTCTGTCTTTTTGGGGCTGCATAGGAGTTCTTTCCTCAAACCATGATCCTTGAAGGGAGGAGTGAGGCCAAATCCACCTACTAATTTTTTTTTGATATTCCTTTATTTCTTCTAATCTACTACTGAAGTAAGGCACAAATGGAAGCAAACTAATCAAATCCACAACTACTTGCAATGAAATAATGCTAAAGACAATTCAACCATTAATCTATGAAATCAACTAAGCATACACATACAAGAAGAGAAGCCTTTGCTGCTAGGGTTGGGCCCTAACACAAGAGCTTCAGCCCTTTGATTCAACTCAATGTTGGATCAAGAAAATGCTCATTCTCATTATCAAAACAGAAAATTACATCACAATGTCTTCCACAAGTCTTGAACTCGAAAATGACTAGTGTTTTTACAACAAAAATTCGAATCCTAATGAGGCTCTAGGCCTCCTTATTTATATAATTGAATTCTCCAATGAATTCCTTGAATATAGGGAGGCTTGGCTCCCAAACTTGAGATAAACTAGCTCTTTAACTGTCACTGTCTCGACTGCCTTTTGATCTCGATGACTTGGCAGCTTGTAAATCCGAGCTAGTGTGATTGATGGAGGGATATTCGAAATGAGTGAGGAGTAAATGAGGAGGATCTATCTCCTATAATCTCTCCTCCTTGTATCATTCGAGTTTCAGCCCTTAATTAGCCAAAATTCCATGATTTTCTCTCAAAAAATTACAATCAATGCACGTTAGTCCACTAGGCATAATATCTCACCTTGACTCATCTCATTAAGCAAAATACAATCAAAATATGTAAGAAATTATGAGAAGAGTTGATATGAATAAGCTAGGAGGTGTATTAAGGTCCATATAGTTACCTAAGGTCCATATTTAGCGAGGACAGTGGGACAACATGATTCCATCATGGTAGTGGTGGACAAGTTGACAAAGGTAGCACCCTTCATTCTTGTGAAGTCTATATTCTCAGTGAGTGATGTAGCACAGATCTTCATTAGGGACATGGTTATATTGCATGGAGCTCTGAAGAATATTGTGTGATATATGGATGTAAAGTTCACTTCCAAGTTTTGGAAGGAGTTGTTTGAAATTTTGGGCACAAAGTTGGCCTTCAATATAGATTACCATCCGCAGACAACTGGAGATACTGAGAGGGTCAACAAAATATTGAAGTACATGTTTTGGATGTACGTGATGCATTAGCAATGAAAGTGGGAAGAGTATATTCCACTAGTAGAGTTCACTTACAATAATGGGTATCAGGAATCCTTGAAGATGAGTTCATTTGAAGCATTATATGGGCGGAGTTTTAATACTCCCATCAGTTGGAGTGATCCAGTTAACAGGGTATTGATTGGACTGGACATGTTGGAAAACATAGAGTAGGAAATGTAGGTAATCAAGAAGAATTTGTAAGTAGCACATGATAGGTAGAAGATCTATGCAGATCAGAACAAGTTGTTTAAGGAGTTATAGGTTGGGGAACATGCGTACTTGCATATCAAACCAAAGAAGAGATCCTTGTGGATTGGATCATGTGCCAAGATGGCACCCTAGTTTTGTGGGCCTTTCAGGATTATTGAGAGGATTGGGCCACTAGCCTATCAACTTGTACTGCCTCTGACAGTGAAAGTCCATGATGTTTTCCATGTGTCATTGCTTAAGAAATATGTTAGAGGTAATGATCATGTGATTGACTAGTCTATATTACAGGTGGAGCCAGAAAGAGAATTATAGTCGGAACCACAGTGCATTTTGCAGAGAAATATGCTCATGCTTCGGAATTGAGAAATCAAGTAGGTTAAAGTGCAATGGAAGCACTTTGGGATTGATTAAGCTACATGGGAGATGTAAGATCAGATGTAGGATATGTATCCTTCCTTATTCGCTGGTTGAGTGGGTGTTTTGGTATATGTCTTTGGTATATGTTTTTGGTACATGTTTTGGTGATGTTTGGTATATATACATATTGTACGATGTAAATACTGCCATGAGCTATGTTATAAAGTTCCAATAAGCAATATGGGTGTCATGTCATTATGATGTTATACTTGTTATGTTTTCATGTTGGTTTGCTTCTCAACAAGATGATCATTGTAAATAATGCAACGAGCTAAGTTATAAAGCTCCATGGGAAGTATGTTTTGCTTACAACAACCTTGTTGGTTATAGGGGTTGTTGAACACTGAGGAAGGTGTTCCCCCAAGGTGGAGGGTTCTTTAACAACACTAGTGAAAATTCCATGTAATAAAAGTTAATAAAGGAAAAATAATAACCACGTTTGATGGGACACTTATTCCAAGCTGAATGTTGGGGAAATGCATAGTGATGGGGATCACTGGTGATTGATTAATGTCTAAGGAAATTTGGCGAAGGCAATGGCTAAGGCTTTGGACAGGAAAAGTGGAATTTTGGCACATTTATTTATGAAAATAATGGAAATTAGGAGAAAAGGGAGGTGAGAGGTCACATGTTGCATGCAAGGAGGAAAATGAAGGAAAATAATGGAAAATGAAGAAAATAGAGGCCTCATTAATAAGAAGGCTTCTAAGGATCAGTACACAGACTTTTTTCAGTTCGGTTTTGGAGCTCTCTCTCTATTCTCTCTCTCTTTCTCTCTCTCTCTCACATACTCTTGGACACTTAGAGTTTTCTTGGAGCACTCTTGGAGAGTGTGGCATACTTGGAGTTTTGGAGCAAGAAGGAAAAGGAAGGGTAGGAAAGTGCAAGAGGACATTGGGATCAACAACTACAACGAGTTTTTCTTACAGGTACCGAGTTGCATGTATGTTTTCCTCACTAGTTTTGGCATGAATTGCATATGCATGTGGTTTATTGGTCATGATCCATCACTGGCATGGAGGATTTCCTAGATTAATAGTGGATTTTCCTAGCCTTGCCATTTCCTAGATAACCATGGTGTTGTGGGTTTATTTCTTTGTTTTTTTGGTTGGTTCTCATGTTTCCTTTAGCTTGGGTTAAGTTACTAGTTCCTGGAGCATTGGTTGGACAAACGCTGTGGAGCCCTGTGAAAGATTGGGTAGAGTTACTAGTCCTAGGGCCTTGGTTGGACAAACACTTTGGAGCCCTTGGTGGGTTGAGTTACTAGTCTTGGAGCCTTGGTTAGAAAAACGCATTGGAACCCAACGAAAGTTGTGGGTTGAGTTACTAGTCTTGGAGCGTTGGTTGGAACAAACACTCTAGAGCCTTGGAAGGCTTGGGTAGAGACTATTATGATCATGGATTTGTGATGTTCGACCGTGAGGTGGAATCACTGTTTGATGGGTTGAGGTGGTTGGCCTCTGGAAGCCCTAGATGGTTTTTTATTGGCCTGTTTTATGAGATCCCACATTCATGCTCGGAATATGGAACATGACTGACTGGATGAAGAGAGTTTTGGCTCAGCCATGTTTATGGTCGGGTGGTTCATGGAAGTCCGAGAAATAGCTGGCCTTTGCATCATTAATATGAGGTTATTTCTCCTTGTTATTTCATGAGTATTGTACTAGTTTATATGTGGATTATATGGATTTTGTTTCATTGGTATTCCTGTTGTTATTATGTTGGTTATGAACATGTATTGTGACCATGGTTATGTATGGCTCTCATGATGTTTTCACTTGTAAATGAATGAACAATGTATCTATGGCCTAATGGATGAAACTACAACTAATGTGTTGAGGCATCAATGCTTCTTAGTGATTCTCAGATGAGTATGAGACCCCTTTGCTTAGATTGATTGTTTACACATGTAGGTTACATATATGTGATATGTTTGATGAAATGCATGTCATGGCTATTAGTGATCCAATCAAGTCCTTGTTCAAATAATTTCATTTGTTTCATTATTTTGTTGTTATATTTAATATCTAAAGGTGTCATTTAGTTTTGGGCAGTGACCTGGGCTCTAGGCCTAAAAAAGTGGCTCAAATCCTAGGGATGCAGGCACAACATTGGGCAGAAAAGTCCATGGACACTGACATACCATGATGTGGGAGAGCCCAAAGACCTCTGGATGCATGCATTCCCATATCATGGGAGCGTCCATGGGTTAATTGGTCTAAAAATTGAGTGGGACCCAAGGGCTTACTACCTGAGAGGTTGGGATGGTTCCTAGGAGTCTTGTTTCTAATGCGAAAGTTCAGTATGGTGTGTTTCTATTAGTTCCAATTCCTTAAGGTGACCTAGGAGGTCAAATCATGTCATAGCAGCTTCTCGTCACATGTTTATCCCAGTTGGTCAGTTACTTGGGTAGATGTGGAAGCAGGGCATTACAACTAAATTGATTGAATGTTACAATGATGGGCCGCGTTATAAGTACTAGATGAGGTTCCCTTTCGTATGAAGAGATGTGTCTCTTTGATAAGACACATCTTTACACCTTTTCATTATTTTTTTTTTAATTTTTATGTTTATGTTTGTTACAATGTCACCCTCTCAAGGGATGCTTTGTCCTCAAAGCATAATGAAAATTATTCCCTCTAATTGCGCACGTCATTTAGAATGTATAACTTGTTGGTAGTACTATCTTGGAAACAAGGTTTATCCATTTCCCTTATATATATATATATATATATATATATATATATATATATATATATATATATATATAGATATATATATATATATATATATATATGTATTCATTTGATTAATTAATTGTATTTTTTTAATTTTAAAATGACTTAAAAAAAACTGTTATAAAGTAGCTTTATTTTTTACATTGGTATTAGAGAAGTAAGATCCTCCAGCCACTCAACCGTTGCACAGAGCCAGTGTAATCCAACCTTTGGCTATCAACACTTCATTGAATTTGTTGTCATTGCGATTCAAGCGTTTACTACACAAGTTTTGGGATATTCTCCATTCTGCAATCAGGCCTTTGGCCATTAAAAATGAAAAAAATAGAGCATATATATACACACACACACACACACACACATAAAGAGGAGAGATTATATATTTAAAAAATATATATATTAATAAAAATAATAATAAGAAAAAAAACATAAAAATGAAAAATATTTAAAGAGGGAAAATATTTAAAAAGGAAAAGAAAAAACAAGAAAAATTGAAAAAAATATTATATATGTTGATGAAGGTGGATAAATGGAGCATAGAATTTGATGAAGACTAGACAAAAGCTTTCCAATTTGATGGGATGGTCACATGATGATGCTAGGAGAAATTTAAATGTTTTTTTAAGAAAGTGTAAATATATATATACATTAGGAAGTGAGTTTGTTTTTATAATAAAAATGGAGGAATTGTTTCCTAATGTAAATATAGTTTCAATTTTCCTTATTTTTTGGAGAAGGGGAAATGATTAATCTCTTGCGACTTTTGGTTGTCCCATGTTATCTTTCTTTTTAAGTGAAAGAGTGTATGAGTGGAGGAGAGAGGAGAAACTCCAGAGCAAAGACAAGAGACAAAGGTTGAAAGAGGACAAGGCTGCATATGCCCACATTGTATATGTGGCCAAGTTCAATGTATATTTTAATTTTATTAATGAGAAAAATGTTTATTTTCCTCTGTGTTTGTCAACTTCTCAATCTGTATATTGTTAATGAAGATTCAATTTATTGGGGTATGCACTTGTAGAATCTAAATATGTCGAGAAGTGTGGTGGTTGTGTGATTTAGGGGAAAATTGATGCTTTGGTTCAAGTGCAATTTGGAGCTAAACATATATTCACCTGTGCGTATGGGTCAAAGATTGAGGTGATGTCGGGGATCATGTTTTGAAGCTGTAACTTTATATTATTTCCGTAATTGTTGTTGATGTGTTTAGAATATATGTTGTTGGTCTGAATATTGATGTGTGTTACTACTGTTGGTGTATTATAGTGCCATATATGTGTTGTATATGCTATGTGTTACTGATATACTATTATTGATCCTTGTATTGTCATCGGTAACTGAGTACCTGCTATTGACTTATTGTTTTGTGCTTTAGTCATGCATCTTTGGAATTCTTGTTGAAATGGTTCAAAAACCATATGAAGGAGTGTTTGTTGTATTCTGGTAGTAAAATGTGTGGTATTTATAGTGATTTGAATGTTGTTAGAGTAAAACAGAGTACCCTGTTTTGGAATGATGCGAAAACCCTCTTAGATTGGTTTTCAGTTGCCAAATTTGTAATGAATTGTAAACCTCATGGAGAAAGGAATATGAAATCATTCCTAGTGTCAATAAGCCATTCAAGGACATGGATAATTAATTGGGAAAGGAGCTGAGTCGTTTTAGCTTCCTGAAATTCAAAACATAGTCTTTTGGGGCACTACGAAATTATCTTGTAGCACCTACAAGTTTTTGTACCACGCTATGAAATTATTTCGTAGTGCCTACATGATTTTAACAAGACTGAAAACAAAGTTTGGAAGGTTCTGTGTTCGGTTTTTAGATGCCCATTCGGCCTGCTTGTTGCACCATTTGTTAAGTGGAAGCATATGTAATTGGATGAGGTGGGAAAATATTGGAAGGTGAGAGAAAATATCTCATGGAATTTATCAAAGTAAATTCATATTCTTGAGTTGACTGCATGTGTTAAGGAATTCATGAGACATTGTTGAATTGGGTTTAATAATAGAGCTGTGTGTGGAGTTATCCTAGGTTATTGGCAACCGAGGTAACCCAGACGATCATCAAGTGGTATCAGAGCAAGCTACATTCTTTTGTGATGAGAGCTTGAACGCTCTTTGGTGATGAGCCTGTTTGTTCTTTGGTGATGTAGTCGAAATAATAGAGATTGGATTTTAGAGTTATAGTACAAATGAAATTGAAATGAAGTGATAGTGGAGAAGACTAGGCATGGAAGAGCATAGTATGATATTTAAAAGTAGGTTGGTGAAGTCAAATTGTTGCGGTGGATTGTGTGCAACTCATAGTGAGTAGGAAAGAAGCTCATGGAAGAAGGAGATTTGTGACTACTGAGAGTTGTACTAAAGGTTCAGAGAGATTCCATAATAGATCAATTCAAGAGAAACTTGATAGAGAAGTAGCTGAAATCAAATTATAGCTAGAGATGATGAAATGACTGCTACAGAAAGAGGAGGAAGACCGAGGTTATAGATGTAATTTCTTGGTTTGAAGACAAATTGAAAATGAAAAGGGGATGAAGAGAAGAAGAACCTTAAAACAAGAGGGGGACAAGATGAATTCTTCGGAAGAAAGTGAGGTGATTGCAGGGAAGTGAAGAGCTTATATGCTCTTGAGGAAAAACAAATGTATTGGTTGGAAAGGAAATGGTTTAGCAAGTATATGATTCCAAGACAAATTGTGGAAGATGAGATCTTGTTATACATCTTATAAAATTGAATTTGATGTTTATGAGAATTTTCAAGATTGAACTGGTAGCATCTAGCATAATAAGTAAGCTATGTCAAAGGAGAAGGAGGAGGAAAATACCTTAGATGAAGAAATGGTTACAAAACCCAACAACAAAATAAATTTGCTGAAAATAGGAAAAAAAATTTATAGTTGAGGAAAAAATTACTCAAGAAGAGGTTCTACTATAGAGAACCTAGAGAAGATAAGAGACTAGGAGGAAGACTTTGTATGGGTGACAAGTAGTAGACTTGTTACAGAGAAAACAAGGGCTTTTTTCAACTCACTTGTAGACAAGGAGAATTCAAAAGGGGAAAATCACAAACAAAAGAAGAAAAGTAGCAAAGTAGTTGGACTGAAAGGAATGAACGATGAAGAATTTGAGAAGGAGATGGTTGAGTTAATAGCATAACTCAATCATGTAAAACAATCACTACAAGAAATCAAGATGACCAGATTTATGGTTGGATAAGTGTTGGAAATTGGATAAACCAACGCTCCCTATGTGTTTCGCGACATGGACTAACAACCTCTCGTGGATCCTTATCTCTAGTGATGTGATCGTTGACTAACACGTGAAGTTTTTGTTCTAATGGAAGTCATGATTCCCAACAAGTGGTATCAGAGCATAGGTCACGAGTTTGATAAACACCCGACTCACATTGGGTGGGAGATTGTTGGACATTGGATAAACCAATGCTCCTCATATGTTTCATGACATGGACTAACTGCCTCTCATGGATCCTTATCTCTGGTGATGCGATCGTTGACTAACACCTGCGGGTTTTGGTTTAACAACAATCGTGATTCCCAACAATAAGAAGAAAGAAGATGAAATGGCATTGTTTGCAAAGGAAGCTGAGACATAAGATGTATGTCAAATTGGAAGAAGAAATTAGGGCAGTTGGGTGTGAAATGGATGTTTTTATGTAAATTTGAACAAGGATTTTTCTTTGATGACGAGGTAGAGTTTTGTAGGAATGGTTGGTAGAAGATCTATGTGATGCATATTACATAGAGGTTATAAATACAATTCAAGAAGAATTCTTTGAATTATATGGGGAGCTGGAACTCTTGGAAGAGAGGATAAAGAACCAAGGATTGCATATTCAAAATGCAAAGTCAGAATTAGAAAAGGAGAATATTTTCTGGATGAAAATGAAAATGAATCTGCAAGATATACACAACAGGTTGTAAAGGAAAGAAATAAACCATAATTAACTAAAGAATGTTTAAATTTTGGGACAATAAAAGGTATGCAATTGCCCGAAGACAAAAAATTTAAGAAAATTATTGAAATTAACAAAAGGAAAGCAAGAAGGTTTAGTTGGTTGTATGAAGAGATAACCTATGATTATGAGGAAATTTTTTGAACAATGTATTGGTAAGTTTGAACAATTCGGCAACAAGTAAAGGTTAGAGTTCACATCAGAAGTAGTAGAATAAGGTACAAGTTGATTAAAAATCTGGTAATATTTTTTTAATCTTCACTGTGCAGGTGACAATAGAGGAAGGTGAGGATATTTGCAGCAACCTAGAGCGAGGAGTGCTCTAAGGGTTCTAGAGAAGAGAACCAGAAAGATGCCAAAAGCCCAAATTCAGGAGAAAGTTTGGTAAGTTATCATGTAGCAAGGTGCAGACTTGTAACTACAGAGGCGTGTCACAACTTAGGAGTTGAAGTTGTTACGAGAATACCAAATGCATATGACTAGAAGGTCATAAATTTTAGTACCTTGGGAGTTTGATGTAGGTTCATTGATGGAGAAAAAAATTCGATAAAGACTAGAACAATTCTTTCCAATGTGATGGGCATGATGATGTTGGGAGAAATTTAAATGTTTTTGTAAAAAATTGTAAATATTTACATTAAGTTATAATAAGTTGGAGGAATTATTTCCTAATGTAAATATAGTTTCAGTTACCCTTACTTTGTGGAGAAAGAGAAATGATTCATCTCTTGTGACTCTTGATTGTCACGTGTTAGCTTTTGTTTTAAGAGAAAGAGTGTACAAGTGTAGGAGAGGAGGAGAAGCTCTAGAGAAGAGAGGAGAAGATCTAGAGTGAGGAGAAGAGGCAAAGATGAAAAGAGGCCAGAGATTCATATGCCCACATTGTATATTTGGCCAATTTTAATGTATATTTGAATTTGATTAATGATAAACATGTTTATATGCCTCTGTGTTTGTTAACTTCGTTGTCTGTATATTGTTAAGGAAGATTAAATTTATTGAGGTCTTCACTTGTTGAGTCGATTTATATTAAGAATATGAATGTATCGAGAAGTGTGGAAATTGTATGCTTTAGGTGAAAATTGATGCTTTGGTTCAAGTGCAATTTGGAGCTAAACAAATATTCACCTGTGTATGGGTCAAAGATCGAGATGATTTCAGGGATCATGTTTTGAAGCTATAACTTTATATTGTTACTGCAATTGTTGTTGATGTGTTTAGAATACATGTCGTTGGTCTAAATATTGACCAGAATATATGTCGTTGGTCTGAATATTGACCTGTTACTATTGCTAGTGTATTGTAGTGCCATATGTGTGTTGTAGATTCTATGTATTGTTGAGATACTATTATTGAGCCTTGTATTTTCATGAATAGATGAGTACTTGCTATTGACCAATTGTTGTGTGCTTTAGTCATGCATCCTTGGCATTCTTGTTGAAATGGTTCCAAAACCCCGTGAATGAGTGATTGCTTTATTTTGGTAGACGAATATGTGGTATTTATAGTGATTTGAATGATGATAGAGTAAAACAGAGTACCCTGTTTTAAAATGTTGTGAAAACCCTCTTAGACTAGTTTTTTGCTGCCAAATTTGTAATGACTTGAAAACCTAATGGAGAAAGGCGTATGAAATCATTTGTTGTGTCAAGGACCCATTCAAGGCCATGGAAAATTGATTGGGAAAGGAACTGAGTGATTTAAACTTCCTAAAATTTGATTTTTTTTTTTTTGGGCCACTATGAAATTATCTTGTAGTGCCCACAATATTTTTTATTGCACTACAAAATCATTTTGCGTCTCCTACAAGATTTTAACGAGACTGCACATATAGTTTGGAGGATTGTGTGTTCGATTTTTCAATGCCCGTTTGGCCTATCCATTACACCATTTTTTAAGTGGAAGCTTATGTAATTTGATGAGGTGGGAAAATATTGAAGGTGAGAGAAAATATCTCATGGAATTTATCAAAGTAAATTCATATACTTGAGTTGAATGCATGTGTTAAGGATTTCATGAGACATTATAGAATTGGGTTTAAGAACAAACTGGTGTGTGGAGTTAGCTTGGGTTATTGGTAGTCGGGGTAACTCGATCAGTAATCAAGAGGTATCAGAGAAAGCTACATTCTTTGGTGATGAGAGCTTGAATGCTCTTTGGTGATGATCTTGTTCTCTCTTTGGTGATGTAGTCAGAATATAAGAGATTGGATTTTAGAGTTATAGTATGTATGAAAGTGAAATGAAGTGATAGTGGAGAAGTCTAGTCATGGAAGAGCTTAGTATGGTATTTACAAACATGTTGTTGAAGTCAACTTGTTACAGTGGCTTGTGTGCAACTCACAGTGAGCAGGGAAGAAGCTCATGGAAGAAGGAGATTTGTGACTGCTGAGAGTCATAATAAAGGTTCAGAGAGAAGCCATAGTAGATAAAGTTAGGACAAACTTTATATGCAAGTAGCTGAAACAATATTACAATTAGAGATGATGAAAGGAATTCTACAAAGAGATGAGGAAGACCAGGGTTACAGATGGAATTTCCAAGTTTCAAGACAACTTAACAATGAAAAGAGGCTAAAGAGAAGAAGAACCTTACAACAAGTGGAGGATAAATTGAGTTCTTAGGAATTAAGTGAGGTGATTGCAAGGAAGTGAAGAGTTGATATGCTCTTGAGGAAAAACAAGTGTATTGGATGGAAAGGAATTGATTCAACAAGTGGATCCAAGAAAGATTGTGGAAGATGAGACCTTGCTATAGATATTATAAAATTGAATGTGATGTTTATGAGAATTGTGTTTGCAGGAATGAATTGGTAGCAGCTAGCATATCAAGTAATTTATTTCAAAGGAGGAGGAGGAGGAGGAGCTCTTAGATGAAGAAATAGTGGCAAAACCCAAAAACAAAATAAACTCGATGAAAGATAAGAAGAGTGAGAATTTGAATTTGCAGCAACTAACAACTTCAAAAGATGAGGAACAAAAGTGCTTAAGAATAGGTTCTACTGTAGAGAACCTAGAGAAGAGAAGATACCAAGAGGATGACTTGGTATGGGTGACAAGTAGTAGAATTGTTACAAAGAAAATAAGGGCTTGTTCCAACTCACTAGTAGACAAGGAGAGTTCACAGGGGGAAAGTCACAAACAAAAGAAATAAAGTGCCAAAGCAATTGAACTCAAAGGAATTAGTGATGAAGAATTTGGGAAGGAGATGGTTGAGTTAAGAGTAGAACTCAATCATGTGAAGAAATTACTACAAGAAATTTAAGATTACCAGAGTTATGGTTGGATAAGAAGAAAGAAGAAGGTGATATGAAATTCTTTGCAAAGGAAACCGAGACAAAATATGTATGTCAAATTGGAAGAAGAACTCAGTGCAATTGAGTGTGAAATGGATGTTTTTGTGTAAGTTTGAACAAATATTGTTCTTTAATGAAGAGGTAGAGTTTTGGAGGAATGGTTGGCAGAAGATCCATGTGATGGATATTGCATAGAGGTTATAAATACAATTTAGGAATATTTATTAGAATTATATGGGGAGCTAGAATTATTAGAAGAGGGGATAAAGAACCAAAGATTGCATATTTAGAATTGGAAAAGGACAATATTGTCTTGGATGAAAATGAAAATGAAATTGCAAGCTACAAAAAATAGATCGTAAAGGAAATAAATAAATAGGAATTAAGTAAAGATTGTTTAAATTTTGGGACAAGAGAAGGTATGCAACAACCTAGAGACAACAAATGTCAGCCAATGACTGAAATTGACAAAAGGAAAGAAGGAAGGTATAGTTGGTTGGATGAAGAGGCAACCTATAATTTTGAGGAATTTGTTTTAGCAATGTATTGGCAAGTTTGAATAGTTTGACAACAAGTAAAGGTCAGTGTTCACATTAGAAGTATGTTGATGGTGCTGGACCCACCAACATGTTAGGGGATTTCCTCGGTAAGAAGTCCCAACTAGACCTTAGACCATTTGGTGTAGAAGTCCCAGTAGTGGGTCATACAGTATCGCCTTGACCGTGGTTTCAAACAGGGGCAAGTAAGATGTCCCTATTGGTAGCAAGGGTGTGAAATATGAAATAAGTTAAGGAAGGTGCATGAGCGGTTTTAACACACAGGGGGTGAGGTGAGTATGCCCCTTGGAACCTGTGGAAGCACGAAGTTAAGAAGGGAACACACGATCTATGATGCATCATAAACTGGAAGGAAAGTGAGCTAGAAATCCACAGTGATTGTTAAACCAACAACACATTTCATTAAGATTCATACATACATATACAGGAAATAGCTACACATGCATGCATAAGAAAACATATACATATATCATTTAGAGTAAACAAGATAGCTGAAATACAATACAATATATGCATGAAACGTGATGGCTCTGTTATATTAAGAAGTGAAAGTTGCAGTCATACAATACAAACATGACCAACCACTAGTTCTAACAACGAAATGTTATAGTCACTTTCACCTGCTCCTCCAAAGAGATATACTAACTCCGCACAGTGGAGAAGCTAAGGCTCGTTACAATATTGTCCAAGCTCTCTTGACCAAAAACCTCTACAATGAGTTATGAGGGACTAGATATAGCAAAGGGTGGGGTGGCCCTTGACATTCCCCTTTGTGATAGTTCATCTACCCTCATGACTTTTCATCTACACTATGACTCTTAGATCCAATTATTGACACTTGAACTTCCACTTGACAAGACATTACATACAATCTGCACATGTACCCATGTGAGACAAAATAGGCTTGAGAAAGCCATGCAAGACATCACTATGACTCAGACAATTGTGGTAAGACCAACTCTTTGACATCCTCATGGTGGTCGATAGTAGCGAACTGATGCCAAGATCGACAGTCCACAATGGTGTCCGTGTACTCTAAGGTGACATCTTTTTGGAAACAAACTCTTGCCTCCATAACATCCGAGTACACTGCTTGAGCTCCTCTGTCCAATTCGTCTGATAACATGTGCATCATTGTCTTGAGTGTGGCCGAACCAACAACATATTGAAGTATGATGTTTGCACTGATCACCAAGACTGGGCTGGTGGTTATGTGCATCAACTCGTCAAAATATGAGTCAAGCTCCAGTCCGACCTATGCCTTTGTCTTTGCCTTGGTGAGTGTCCCAATAGATGAGATTTCATGTGTGCACACAACAACATCCATACTCCTGAATACTTGTGCATGGGAAGCCTGCAAATTAGCGATGAGTTGCAGGAGATCTTCATAGTTCCAGATCTAACTCCGAATGCATGCCTTCATCTTGACCACTCTGAACTTCATCATCTTCGGCAAGTTTAACGGGGCTCCCTTGTATCTCATTATCCATGTTTTCATGTAGTCAGCAACAACATGCACGCTTGACAAGATACGTGCTCTCCTAGCACATAACCATTTCCAACCGTTGAGATGGACAACTGCCTTATGCAAAGTACGAAACTTGGAATACAACGCTAGCATGAATGCCTCAAGGGACAATACTTCATCTAGTATTTCCTTCTTCAACTCTACTTAGGCGGATGTTGTAACTAGTTCTCCTCCCTTCTTGGCTATTTGTAGACCCTTAGCCATTCACTCATTCTCAACTATCAAGATGTGAACACTCGAGCTAGTGGCTTCGACATATGATCTAGTAGCATCGACTAATCCTACTGGATGTTTGCGCACGTCAAACACGATCACTCATTCCTCAAACTGCGCAGGAGATGTGTTGTCATTTGGAGTGGACACTTTGCGAGATTTCACAACCCTATGTTGCGACTTGTCAAATGATATGTTGTGCATCTCTCCTTTCGAATTGTCTCCAAGGATCTTAGTGTCTCCTTGGTCACTTGGAAATTTCTCCACTTCTGGATCTGGTGAAGCTGGTGGGTCAACCTCTTGGTGGTAAGGCATGAGGTCAATTTATTGTTCTAATTCTTCCTACTCCATATCTATATCCATCTGTTCAAGTGCTTGCTCTATCTCTTGAGTGAAGTCCTACTCCTGCGACTGCTCACCCTGTCTGCTTGGTGCCAACTATTCTGATGAGTCTATTACCTGTATGAGCACAGTTTCATTTGTCTATACATGTTGCGTCCCTTGCTGTACCTGTTCTTGCTGCGCTTCCTTCTCCTGTTTGCGCAACTCTTTTTCCTTCCAGAGTTTCTCCTTCAACTCATTGCAACTCCTTCTTTGTTTCCTCCATTCTTTGTTTCTCTCTCTACCTTTGAGCATTCTTCTTGTCACCTTGTTGCCTCTTTGTCTATATTTCCAAAGCTTCTTTTTGCACAAGTGGGTTTGCTCTAAACTTGTAGCTTTGTTCTACCTCCACGCTGTCGACAGTCTTCCTCTTGCCTTTGTCGTGCGCCAATATGTTTACCTCTGTTGTTGCTACTGTTGGTGCTCTCTGGATGTTGCTTCATGCTACTTCATTAACCATTCCATAGTGATGCCGAATGGTTCATTGGGTCTAGAGAAGTTGTAACAATATCTCCATGGGTCTTCCTCCACCCAATGGCATGCCCCTAATGACTGCATTGTACAATTTTCTGGGGCCGATAGTCACTACCTCTCAGAATTGCACAATGAAAGAATGGAGGATTGTCACTGGGGAGAAATACACATTTTATGGGAGGAAGGCAAAGCCTTCCCTCTCAGGATTGCGCAATGCTATCTTGGTGAGGCAGAGTCCATGCCAAGGTTGCCCATACCCGCTGACGGGCAACTGAAATAAAATGGGGATGTGAATGCATGTCGATACTAAGTGTAAGCAGGAGTGAATGACCGTGCATGCAAATAGTGAATGCAAGATTCGGAAACTGGAATAACTTGCATGTGTGTGAAGCGAGTCGCCAAATCAGTGATCGTTCAATCATAACAGTGTCATGCATGTGACATGTTGATTTGGGGTAGCATTAGATGTGATCTAGCCACGAAAATTGGTGGAGAGGCTAAAGCAAATGATATCTCCAATACCTAGAAATGGTTTGGGCAGATTCTAAACAGTTTGGGAAATATTAAAATCATTAATATTTTTGATGGAGTCCCTAAGTCTAAACTTAGGGAAAATAAAATATTAATGTGAATTAATATAAAACTGTGTTAGAAGGGTCCAAAAGTCATGGATCAAGCCAGAGTTAATCTTAGCTATTGATTAGGGACTTAATCTCGGCCGTTGAAATGTCAACGAGAAAAGTATAAGAGGAGGCTTGAGGGTCACTTGGAGAACACACCAAGTTGATCAAGATTTCGATTTTCTGGGGCAGGGTTTGCTGAAGAAGTTGAAAGAGTGATCAGAGCTGCAGCTGAGGGGAAGTGACTATAGAAGAAGAGAGGTAGAGATAGCACTAGGAGGATTAGTGCAGAAGCCGAGAGAGAGGGATGCAGAGCTAGCCAGAGGTCCAGGCAGAGCCAGCTAGGGCTCATGCAGAGGAAGCCATGAGTTGCGCACTACCTCAGAGAGCAAGCGTGGGTGACGCAGAGGCTCTAAGGCCTGACGCAGTGCCTCCAGAGGCTGACGTAGGGTGAGCTAGGGTGACGCTGGGTCAGAAAGGGCTAACGCAGTCCATAGAGGTTAATGTTGGGATTTTCGTGGGGCAGATTGGAGCTGGGAGTTGTCAGAGTGTTTATCTGGGGTTTCAGGCAGAACATCTGTCTTTGAATGAGAGGTACTACTGCCGAGATTATTTTCTATTGGGTGAGCTGGTTTTGGCACCCAGATTGTATTTTGAAACTTATTAATAATTAAAATCCTGATATAGCTGCCCTAATTTTCCCGCATTGGGTTTTTACGGGGACATTGGTCCAAAAACAATAGTGTCACTTGTGTGCTTGTTTTGTTTCCTTCAGTTGATGATCTGTAATGTGTTGAGCATGTACTTGTATTTATTTTTAGTATTTACATGGTAAATAACTTGTTAATTAATTAGAACAAGTAGGCAGAAATAAATCAGAAAGTACATGAAGGGATTTTAATCAGATCACAAGAGAACTGAGGACATCAACTGAGCAGAGCAGCAACATCAGAAAAAAATTGTCCCGAGTGACAAAAGCTGTTCTTAGTAGAGAAGCAGCAAAGAAGGGGTGACATAGTGCCTGTGTCATCAAGTTTGAGCTAGGAAGAGGATCAATGTAGTGGCAGAGGGGAGCAGAATCGACCTACATAGTGCCCAGTCATATTTCTCAGTAAGGAAGGATTGATGCCCGTGGCTAGGAGGTGCGGATTTTGCTGGTGCCGGGATTGCGCAGAGCCTAGAAGCTCTAACCTTCAGTTTGCTAGGGCTTAGGAGGCAGTGGGTAAGTTGCAGAGTAAAGTTGGTGGGGTACTGTAGTCAGAAAAATACCTAATAGGGCAAGACCAAGGAGGAAGGAGCTACTGTCGAGGATTTCTAGCCAAGAAATCCAGATCAGTGGTGCAGTTGCACTAAGGATAGGAGTGGGGGAATCTCGACATTGGTAGAGGGATTTCAAGGAGGGAAATCGAGGCTTAGAGGGAGTCACACCGAGAACTTACAGGAGGGAAGTAGAGGAGCAACAAGATGGTAGTGAATGGAGTAAGAGACTAGGACAGACTGGATGGAGCCTCAAAATTCATAGTCTGGAAGGCTAGAATCTTATCCGTTCTAGAGAGGAACCATCTCAAGAAATTCGCCTTGAGGACAATAACAGTCCCAGATTACCCAAATGATAACGATAAGTACAAGGATGCAATGGCGAGGGCTAAGAGCATCATCCTTGATGGGGTAAAAGACCATGTAGTAAGTACCACACATTACCGAGAAGAATATGGCAAATGAGCTGTGGGAGGCCCTAAAGAAGTTGTATCAGCATACTTCTGTGCAGAGGAAGATGCTACTAGAAAATCAACTTTGGTCATACCAGATGCAGAAGGGAGAACAGATCAACCCATTTATTAGTCGATTGAAGGAGATACGGGATCGGCTGAATTCCATAGGAGCCACGCCAGATCAAGAATTGATGGTGAGAACAACCCTGAACGCAGTCTCAGAAGACTAGGAGGTGTTTGTCCAGAGCATACTGGGCAGGGTGACCCTTCTAGATTGGGAGGAAATGTGGGTGGATCTTCACCAAGAAGAGATTAGAAGGCTAAGAAAGATGGGAAGCAGCGCCAAGAGGATTAGAATCAAGAAGGAGGAAGAGGAGGACGCTGCCCTAGCATCTGAGGGAAAGCAGGAGAAAAAAAGGAAGAAGGACCTCTCCAAGGTCAAATGCTTCAACTGTGGGGAACTAGGTCACTATGCAAGCCAGTGTCCGAGGAAGAAGAGCAAGGGAGAGGCCTCCGAGACCAAGGCTGCGCTAGCAAGTGAAGAGAAGGAATTAGAGAAAGATGATGACTATGCGATGAGTGCTCACACGCCACTTGAGCGGAAGTGGGGAGACATCGAGCTATAGTCAGACGGACTACAGGCGATGAGGGGCAGATCCTCGAGGTACCCAACCTCTTGGATTATACCTTGCCACGGGAGCCTTGAAGAGGAGTAGCAGGACTGGAGGGTGTTGGTAGAGACAGATGTGGATGGAGCGACACAGGGAGCTACAGTGCAGAATTCCTAGGACAATGTGAGGCAGCAGTGAAAGATGCACAGAGTTGTTGCATCAGCACATAGGTCAGAGAGGGAGCACTTGTCAGCGAGAGAGGGAGCTTCAACATCGGGAGTGTTTCTAGCCTGACGAAGATGTCAGAGTTGGGAGATCAGTTACTTACTTCTCAGTAACTGAGTTGTAGGTGTAGCAGTTAGCAGTGGTAGTGCTATGGGAAACATGATGCAACATGATGAGAGGGGTTGCAGTGCAGATGCAATAATGGTAGTGGCAGGGCCATGGGCAACAACACAGATGTAGAGGGAGCTGTCGTACATATGCAGTAGTGGCAGTGGCAGGGCCATGGGTATCAGTACAAGATGTAGTAGTGCAGAAGATGTTGGGAAACAGGCCTAGCATCAACACAGGCACCGATGCCGGATGATCAGGGTGATACTCAGTGAGGAGTATTACTAGAGCACAGTCTTTGCTAAGAGGGAGTGTTGATTTGGAGTAGCATTGGATGTGCTCTAGCCATGAAAATTGGTGGAGAGGCTAAAACACATGAGATCTCCAATACCAAGAAATGGTTTGGGCATATTCTAAACAGTTTGGGAAATATTAAAATAATTAATATTTTTAATGGAGTCCCTAAGTCTAAACTTACGGAAAATAAAATATTAATGTGAATTAATATAAAACTATGTTAGAAGGGTCCAAAAGTCATGGATCAAGCCAGAGTTAATCTTAGCCATTGATTAGGGACTTAATCTCGGCCGTTGAAATGTCAACGAGAAAAGTATAAGAGGAGGCTTGAGGGTCACTTGGAGAACACACCAAGTTGATCAAGATTTTGATTTTCTGGGGTAGGGTTTGCTAAGGAAGTCGAAAGAGTCATCAGAATTCAAGCTGATGGGTAGTGAATATAGAAGAAGAGAGGGAGAGATAGAATAAGGAGGATCAGCGTAGAAGCCAGGAGAGAGGGATGCAGAGCCAACAAAAGGTCCATGCGGAGCCAGCCAGGGCTCAGGGACCCAGCGTGGGTGACATAGAAGCTCTAAGGGCTGACACAGTGCCTCCATAGGCTGACGCAGGGTGATCCAGGGTGATGTTGGGTAGACGCTGGGCCAGAAAGGGCTAACGTAGTCCCTAGAGGCTGACGCTGGGATTTTCGTGGGGAATATTGGAGCTAGGAGCTGTCAGAGTGTTTATTCGGAGTTTCAGCCAGAACATTTATCTCTGACTGAGAGGTACTACTTCCGAGATTATTCTTTGCTGGGTGAGCTGGTTTTGGCACCTAGATTGTATTCTAAAACTGCTTAATAATTAAAACCCTTAGGCAGCTGCATCGGTTATCCTGCATTGGGTTTTTCCGGGGACATTGGTCCAAAAACAATGGTGTCACTTATGTGCTTGTTTTGTTTCCTTTAGTTGATGATCTGTAATGTGTTGAGCATGTACTTGTAGTTATTTTCAGTATTTACATAGTAAATAACTTGTTAATTAATTAGAACAAGTAGGGAGAAATAAATTAGAAAGTACATGAAGGGTTTCTAACGGTTTAGGCTTAGAAATTCCAACATGACAGTAGTGAGATGCTAACAAAAACTGAAACTGTTCTAGTACAAGCTAATATGCATGCAACAACAACAAGCATTCACAGAAATCAAGTAGATGACACTCACACAAGACAAAACACAAAAAGTGACAAAAATGCTGCAAAAGACAAGTTAAGCGGACTTACCCAGAAATAGCTGAGCTAGATGTGTCGAAGACTCCTGGATGTGTTGTGGGATGTTAGAGCTCCAAGATCGATGTAAAGAAGTGAGCTCTAAAGCGTTGAATAAATAACTTTGAGGCTTACGATGTGCATGCCACAAATCTAGGAAAAAGCGACACTTAAAGGAAAGATTATAAAATGATATTTGCATGTAACCTCCAGTTGCTAAAAATATCTCCCTAAAATCTATGGATGCTTTTTGCATGTTTCTTTTTGCTATTTTGGGAAAAAACAACCCATGCATGCATGTCAAGTTTTCTCGGTCCTGGGTGGAACCGGTCAACCTGATGGCACATGCAACAACCTTCTTGCCTGAGGGAGAAATTTGCGCATTTTCTGGGAGGGAGTTGGGTTGGTTGCCCAAAGGGATTGCACAATTTCTAGGCTGAGCAACTGACTGCTGCCCAAAATTATGCAATTTCTAGGCTGAGTAGTCATGCTGGGCTAGATTGTGTAGTTTTCTCTGGGAAGGTTGACTGACAGGATTGCGTAGTTTCTGAGCCCAGCAAGTTTCCAGTCAGGATTGCGCAATTTCTGGAGGGAAGACTGGTTCCCCTCTAGAATTGCGTAATTTATTGAGGAATCTACTCAGCCTGCAGCTGGGCCAAGTCTAGAGAAACAACCTGTGAGAAGAGTGAAATAAGCTATCATGCACTAGCTGGGAATCTATTAGAAAACCACTAAAGCTCATGTACTTGATAGTGCAAGACATGCTGTTAGGGATGGTTGGTAGGGAGGCTCCATAACGAAGCTAAGGTAAAACTTTGGATGGCGGTTGTAGCCGCTACAAAAAAGTAGTAGAAGAAGGTACAAGTTGATTAAAGATCTAGTAATATTTTTTTAATTTTTAGTGTGCAGGTGTTAGCAAAGGAAGGTGAGGAAATTTGCAAGAGATTAGAGAAAGGAGTGCTCGAAGGGTTCTAGAGAAGAGAACCAGAGATATGCCAAAGCCAAAACTTAGGGGAAAGTTTGGTAAGGTATCTTGTAGCAAGGTGGAGACTTGTTACTGCACAGGCGTGTTGCATCTCACGAGTTAAAGTTGTTATGAGAATACCAGACGCATATGACCAAGAGGACATAAATTTTCGTACCTTGGGAGTTTGATGTAGGTGCATAGATGAAGCACAAAATTCGATGAAGACTGGACAAAAGCTTGTCAATGTGATGGGATGGTCACATGATGATGTTGGGAAAAATTTAAATATTTTTCTAAGAAATTGTAAATATTTACATCAGGAAGTGAGTTTGTTTTTAGAATAAGTTGGAGGAATTATTTCCTAATGTAAATATAGTTTCAATTTCCCTTATTTTGTGGAGAAGGGAGAACGATTCATCTCTTGTGACTCTTGGTTTTCCCATGTTCGATTTCTTTTTAAGATAAAGAGTTTACGAGTGGAGGAGAGGAGGAGAAGCTCAAGAGAAGAGAGAAGAAGCTCCAGAGAGAGGAGAAGAGACAGAGGTTGAAATAGATCAGGGATATATATGCCCGCATTGTATATCTGGCCAAGTTTAATGTATATTTGAATTTGATTAATGAGCAACATGTTTATATGCCTTTGTGTTTGTTAACTTCTCTGTCTGTATATTGTTAATGAAGATTCGATTTATTGAGATCTACACTTCTTGAGTTGATTTATATTAAGAATATGAATGTGTCGAGAAGTGTGGTGGTTGTATATTTTAAGGGGAAATTGATGCTTTGGCTCAAGTGCAATTTGGAGTTGAACATATATTCATCTGTGCATATGGGTCAAATATTGAGGTGATGTCAGGGATCATGTTTTGAAGTTGTAAATATTGTTGCCACAATTGTCGTTGATGTGTTTAGAATCTATGTTGCTGGTCTGAATATTGATGAGTGTTATTACTATTGGTGTATTCTAGTTCCATACATGTATTGTTGATATACTGTTATTGAGCCTTGTATTGTCATGGATATCTAAGTACTTGCTATTGACCTATTGTTGTGTGCTTTACTCATGCATCTTTAGCATTCTTGTTGAAATGGTTCCAAAACCCCGTGAAAGAGTGTTTTTTGTATTCTACTAGGCAAATGTGTGGTATTTAGAATAATTTGAATATTGTTAGAGTAAAATAGAGTACCCTATTTTTGAACACTGCAAAAACCCTATTAGATTTGTTTTTGGTTGCCAAATTTGTAATGCCTTGAAAACCTACTAGAAAAAGGCGTATGAAATCATTCCTTATGTCAAGTACCCATTCAAGGGCATAGAGAATTGATTGGGAAAGGATATGTTTCGTTTGAGCGCATGTAAGATTTTTTACCGCGCTACGAAATAATTTCGTAGCGCCTACAGGATTTTAACGGGACTACACAAAAATTTGGAGGACTGCGTGTTCAGTTTTAAACGCCTATTTGGCCTACTTGTTGCACCATTTGTTAAGTGGAAACATATGTAATTGGATGGTGCATGGAAAGTGGAAGGTGAAAGAAAAACTCTCATGGAATTTATCAAAGTAAATTCATATTCTTGAGTTAATTGCACGTGTTAAAGATTTCATAAAACATTGTTTAATTGGATTTAAGTAAATTCATATTCTTGAGTTAATTGCACGTGTTAAAGATTTCATAAAACATTGTTTAATTGGATTTAAGAATAGAGTTGTGTATGGAATTAGCGTGCATTATTGGAAACCGTGGTAACCCATCGATCATTATATATAAGAGGAATTAAAAAATAAAATAAAATTAATTATATATATATATATAGATATAGATATATATACAGAGCTGCATCAGTTGCTTGATGGTCGCACTGGCTGCTCGATGGATGCACAACCGCAATGGCTGTCTGACTACTGCAGAACCAACATCCATGCATTATCCTTGTAGCCGACGCCACCATAACATGTTAGCCACCGCCACTGCAAATTCTCATCCTCTGCTCAGTGAAAATCATTAGAGGTTCAGATGGAAGGGCAATTCAAACACGAGTGATGTCGAGTCGAAAGATGTCATATAATTCTCACGTAGCATTTCCCCTGCTTGTGGACGTTGTAACAAAAAACCTCACTATTTGCATCCATCATACAAAACGCTAAATATATTTCCTCTGTCATTCCTTATGGTATTCACTTATCTATTGGTTCCACTAGCCAAGGGCTCATTTCGTGCTCAACTATTGTGAGACCTTGCCATGTGATGCAGGGCCTCCTTTAGTTCAAATTATATTAATTATGAAAGGCCATTAGCCTCAAAGGTCATGACCTTTTCCAATATTAATCATATGAACAAATTTGGATTTGTACCTAATTGAATAAGTGCAAGACGACCTTTAACAACATGGCCATTATTTTAGATCTACACATTTAAAAAATAAGTGCAAAGAAAATTTGAAAGATATTAATAAGTTAAAATAAGGAAAACATATTATTAAATAACCAAGTTCATATAAAAGAGAAATGTGTCACATTAAAATTGCCTAGTGAATCCTAGGTAATTATTAAATTGCTTATTAAATCGAGGGTTTTTATTTGTAAGGAGATATAAAGGGAAAAAAATACACTGGAAGGTTTATGAAAAAAGGGGTTACCTTAAAAAACATAAGCTCATCTTGAAAAAGTAAAGTGGAGATTTGTAATGGAATATTTTCATAAACTTTATTTAGCTATGCCTTAGTGCTATTTAGAATTAAATGGAGTTTGATAGAACAAGATGTTATTATTTATATTTCTCTTGCTGAAAATAAAAGTTATATAAACTTTAAAATCACAAACCAATTGATGATTCCCAAGTCAAATATAATCGAAAAATTAGACTAATGGGATAAAACAAAAATGACATAACCAATTTACAATTAAACATATAGGATTATACATTTATATTGAAATTTTCTATTCGATCCCTATGGAGTGATCAAGGTGACGTTATTATGGGTTCACCTTGGATGGAAATACTAGGGTCCTTCATCCTAAATACAGAGAAGAAATTTATAACATTTTCCCATAGGAAGAATCTCAACGAGAGTCTATTAGAGAAAGAAGAAGAAAATTTGTGCTTAAAAAACCTTAATCAAAAGTTATTAGAGCAAATCAGAGATTTAAAAAATGAAAATCTTGAACATCAGAGCCATGAAAATATAGTTGATGAATAAAAAATTGAAGATATCTTACATCTCCAAAATCATAATCTAAGTCTACTTACTCAAATTAAGAAACTTAAAAATGATAAGAAATCATTGAAAAACTATCGAAGTCTTAAGACACAATAGTCCAAATTGAAGAAAAAGGAACGAATACTGATCCATCCAATATCACAACTTAAGAAGATGAAAAACCAGTTGAAGGAAAAACATACTTAGATGTTGCAGTTCATATGATGAAAATTCCAAGTGAATATTCTGTCCCAACTAAAAAACTTCAGTACCTAAAGTAAATCAAGAAATTTCCAAACACACGATAAGGGAAAATCAAATCACAAGAACTCATCAACACCGAAATCATAAAAGTAGATACCTCAACCAGTTTACAAACTCATATCACTCAGATCACAAACAAGTGACTTATATTCCAAAGAATATCGATGCCATTATATTCCAATATTGTGATAACAATTCATCTCAAGTTTCTAGTAACCACAAGATTCCACAAAGATTGATTTAGGATGGTTAGATACTCTTCTCAATTTGACAATTTTATTTATCACTTAGAGGATCCTTTCATCTTGTATTATCGAATATGACAACTCGAAGAATTCCAAAAAATGTGAATAGATGACAAGACAAAGAAAAAGATGACATGTCTTATTAGCAATATGCTTTGAGGACAAAGCTTTCTGAAGAGGAAGGTGATGTTATGAATATAATTCTTATAATAATAATAATAATAATAATTAATTATTGATCAATATAGAATATTCACGTCTCTAAGGACATGATCATTCATGAAGGAGCACCTGCCTAGATATATAAGTACATTCTCATTTGTAACAATCTCATCATCATATTCTAGTTCATACATTTTTATATATACCTATTTGAATCCTCAATGGACATATTCATATTTCAAGTTTTCAAGAGTATTTAAGTTGTGAGTATGAAATTTGTTTGTTACAAAGCCCGTGGAAATGCTTTCCCAAGGACAAGTGGGTATAGGTAAGGGATGGTATAAACCTTGTTTTCTGTTACTAGGCTTGTTGTTGTAGCTAATCATACATCCTCTGATGAACCTAGCTAAATCTTCTTACATCCTTGACCAATACACATACCTCTACAAGTTTTCCATTATCTTCCCTACAAGAAAATACCCAACAACCTTGTAGGTGTGGTCCTATCTGATTAGATGCAGTCACTCACCTTTAGGAACACATCACTTGCATAACCTATAGAGTAACCATTTTGGAGATAATAGTCAACTGTTTTCTCACCATTGTGCACATGATTTTGGCTCTCGAACGGTCGAAACACCTCCTTGAAGTCCTCATTATTTGAGTATGACTAATTATCTGTATCATAAGTTAAATACTCCATGTGCACTAGAGTTCCCAAAGTTGTGATCTTTGATGTGGGTGGACTTGAAAGAATGTCGACCAACTTATTTGTGTTTCCCTTCTTGTACTTGATCACTAAATGAAACTTTTGTAAAATCTCCATCCATTTGTAATGTCTGCTATGTTATAACTTACTATGGGCCTACAAGTGTTGCAGTGGCTAGTGATTTGTGTGGATTACTTTCTCTTTTCCCATCAGATAATGTTTCCACTTTTTCACATCTTGCACTAGAGCATGAAGCTCTAGTAGTGCAAAAACCAGTGTGTGGCTGATTATCTACTTTAACTCCTTAAAGTCTCTTTGCTAACCATTTCCATAATGGAAACTATTTTCATTGAATGTTATGGCATGGAGTGGTGTTTCTAGTATTGAAAATGAGACTATGAATTTCCTTAAATACTATGCTGGCCCAATGAAACTCCAGAGATTAGAAATTGACCACTTCATGATGGCCTCCATCATAGTAAGATCTATATTTATTTCTCTTCCACCTATCACATATTCCAACTACAACAAATACTATTGTGACAGCTTACATTTCATGATATTTTTCAGCAGTTGTTGTAGTTTTGAGAAGATTTTTCGGCGAAAATCACATAGATATATTTTTGTCGACGCGTTTCGAACCAACTTGTCCTGACGATGAACCACACTGGTTGGTTCAAAACGCGTCGACAAAAATATCTCTATGTGATTTTCATAGAAAAATCTTCTCAAAATTGATATGGATCACAGAAGCCTAAATTCAATAGTTGTTGTAGTTCCTTAATGTCTCTAGCACTTGCTTTAAATGTGAGATGTGCTCCTCCCAGGTAGTATATCATCAAAGTAAACAATAAAAAATGAACTTATAAAAGGGAACAACATATCATTCATTAATCTCATGAATGTAGTTGGTACATTGCATAGACCAAATGACATAAATAACCACTCATACAAGCTTGTTATGGTTTTGAAGGCGATCTTCCATGTATCTTCTTTTTTTACTTGAAATTAGTGATACCTTGACTTTTAAGCCAAATATGGTGAAGTATTTTTCTTGCGACAATTGGTCCAACAAATCATCTATCTTAGGAAAGGGGTACATTTTATTTAGCATAATTTTGTTTAACACCCTATAATCAATACACACCTACTAAATCCTATCATTCTTTGGAGAAATTATGATAGGTGACCCACATGGTGAGGAACTTGGTCAAATGACACCATGTTCCAATAGGTCTTGCAAATTCTAATTCATGTTGTTTTCTTCTATAATGGATTGATTGCACAACCCAATGTTTGGAAACAAATATTTTAGCAACAACTGGATCTCGTGCTCCACTTCCCTCTTGGTTGGTATCCCTTTAGGATCCTAGAAGACCCCCTATATGCCTATGACATCTCTTTCAATTACTATTTTTGTTGCTTAGTACACCCCTTTGGGGATTATGTTTCTCTCATTGACTCTTCTACAAGCTGTTTTTTTTTTAAATAACAAAACATACTTCTCGCTATAACTTATTAATTTCTTATCTTTTTTGGTACTTACTAGCGAAATTTTATTTTTTTCCCTTGTGTGTGTTTATGGTGAAGGATTTTTCATCCTTGATGAGGTGGTATTAGTTGTTTCTACACACAAATATTGCGTCCCACATGTACATATAGGGACTCCCAAACACAACTCCATAAACATCAAGTAGAACCATATCCAACTTTTTTAATCAATAATATCAACATTGATAGAAAATTTAATTTTAAACTATTTTGTTACCTTGATTTCAGCATCATTATTTACCTATCCCAATGGATATGGGCTAAGATGATCTTGAACATCCAATCAAAATTGTTTTAACCAAATCTATTGCAATGAGACTCACTTATGGTCTAGACTCGAACAAAGCATCAATTTTTATCTTCTTAACTTGTATCTTTATATGAAAGAGTTTGATCATCTCCTTCTCTTCCTGTTGCCAAAGGCTACTCAGATTCACCCCCTTCTGTGTTGATATGCAAACAATATTCTCAGTCACATCCGAGCTTCTTTCCACCTGATTACTTGAATCTATGGCCATGATATTTTTCTTCTTCCCATCCTTGTTCTAGTTCTTTGGGTTGAGTTTTGGATGTAGTTTCCAACACTTCTCTTATGTATTTTCATAAATTCTACAATGGTTGCAGTGGTTGACAGTATCTTTGCACTAGTGTTCTATGGCTACTATATTTTTGTCCTTCCATCCTTTCCATTTATTCTCCCTTCTTTGGAAGCTTCTTGGTGTTCCTTATACTTTGACCTTCTTGATTTACCTTTCGTTTGGCCTATGTTTACTGGGTATTGTGTTTGTATACAAGCCTCATATTCACCAGGTATTGTGCTTTTATACAAGCCTCATCTACTATTTTTGGTGTTAACATCACTTGCATCCAAATATGGCTATGTAGTCCCCCTATATGCTTGAGGAGTACATATGGGTTCTTGGGAGAGATATCCAACATTATTTCCATCTTGAATTATTATGTGATATACCCCTATACACTCTTCCCCTGTCTCTACCTACTGTAATGCCACCAGCTCCACTGGTCCTCTACATACACAATAGAGTAGAACTTGGAAATTATGAGAGCTTTAAAATCATCCCACTTAGTCAATGAATGATCCCCCACCAACCTCAGGTTTTTTTGTATGGCTTTCCCACCAGATTAGGGCATGGCTCTCTAGTTTCAAACAAACAAAATAATTCTTTTGTTCTTATTATCTACGATGGATGTTAAAATAAACCTGTAACTACTGCAACAGGTGGTTTAATTTCAAAGTGTCAATATCACCTTGATGTGACATGATGTCAACCTTCACTTCCCTCTTAAGCAGGGATTGTGAATGGTTCATGGAACTTGAGTTGGGTTTTTGCTTTTTTGGGTTCTCCTCTCTTTATATAGTGCATCTAAATCCCTTGATTTTCACTGATATGACCTCTAAATTGGAACTTAATCTTATCCTATTCCAAGCTATTGCCCAAAGTTGCAATGAGAAGGTTCATATTATGGCTAGTATCTACAAAATTATTTTCCAACCTTGTGAATCTCTCCTTGGCTATATATTGAGGGTTATTAATAGATTCATCAGCCATGACCAAGTTTTTATGAATTTTATCTTAACTGATATGGATCCCCTCCAAATCCCCACAATATACCCAAAGAAACCTACTCTGATACCAATATGATTCATAAATTTCCATGTATATTCCACTAGAAAATTCGTCACAAGATAGTTGACAAATAAAATTCACAACTTCAAAATATATACCATAAGGGTCAATTTTTCCTTACATTTATATAACTATAGTTACTGTTTATTGTGTATACATGCAAAATATAAATATGTAGAAAATAGAGAACAAATAGAATAATCACTCACAAAATCACAATAACACAAAATATGACTTGCAAATCCTTTTCAGGAAAAAACCTACTAGAAGGTGAGGTTACTCTACTTTCTCTTTCTTTGAATGGAAATGGATCAAAGTATAATGGAGTAAGACCTGTTTCCCATAGGTTTCTACCAAAAAAACCTTCTTTATTTTCTCTCTCTCTCTCTCTCTCTATTTCTATCCACTCTCAGCTACTTTGCTTATCTATGGAAAAAATGCACTTGAATAAAATGGAACCCTTTTTTCTCCTAGTGACTAGGTTATAACACTAATCGATAAATAATTAGGGGTTAAATTTGACCCATTCAACCCTAAATATGAGTTAAAAATTGACTCGTCTAGAGTCTTATTCATAGGTCCCACATGGCTAGCCACTTTTGCATTTGTCACAGTAGTTGACATGGCATCATTTTGAATTATGGTGGTAAATTTCGATAGGTCAACTTCTGAGAGGAATAAATTTCTCATATGAGCTCCAATTGAGGGGGTTATTGCAACATTGGAAATGTATCAATATTTATTTTATGGAATACATAATCATAGTAAGATTAAGATTAGGAAACATGGTCATTTAAGGCCTCAAAATGACTCTTGAAATTTTTCACCTGATACTTTCCAAACTAGTACCATTGTTAAAAATGATCCTGTAAGCTAATTCCTCCAAATTTTCAAATCTAAAAGCATCGATATGGATGGAAAACATTATATTGATCCAATCCAAATTAGTTGAAAACCTTTTGTCAATATTTATGAAACAATTTCAATGGCCTCCCTTTGGCTGATGGTGTGGGTTATTTGACTAGAAGGTATTAATGAAAACATAAAATTTAGACTACACCTACATTTATCCCTTATGCTTGATGAAGGGAGGTGGCTCATGTTTTTCAAGTTGTGGGGATAAGCATAGATTCTTCTCCCACCTATCACTAGATGGAATACTCATTCTATTATATTTCTACTTGATTAGTTTGGTTTAGTCAGTAATAGAAAGGAGATGGTTTGGAGAGACGTTTATAGAGACCTTATTAGGGACACAATTGATGTAGATGGTTGAAAACGAAATTTTTATTTTCAAAATGTTACATTATTTATGTCTTGTTCCAAATAATCATGCCAAAAATGAACCTATTATTTCTGGAATATTCTTGATTTTTTTTCTCTTGTTCTAGAATGACCAAATAATCATATAGTGGGATGAGCTATATGTATTTATTACAAGGAGATTGCCACATACCTATTTTTCCTATAAAATGTTATAATCCTAAAAAAGAGAACAAAAAACAAAAAACATAACAAACCCCTAATTATAATACATGAATTAAAGATAGGTATGTGACAAATAGGTATTTTATAGGAAAAATAGGGATGTGACAATCTCCTTGTAATAAAGACATAGTTCATCCCACTATATAATAATAATTGTATGAAGGGTTCTTACCTTTTGGTTATGGAAAAAATCATCTATGTTATAATCCTGAAATGAGAATAGAAAAAAAAAGGACATAACAAACCCCTAATTATAATATGTGAATTAAAGATAATAATTAAATGAAGGGTTCTTACCTTTTGGCTATGGAACCCATCATCTATGGTTTATTTCAAATTGGATCACTACTTTAGACATATGAAATAAATTGAATGGTGTGTGATAAGGGGGGATGCTCAAATTGAATCATGGCCTTGGACATGGGAGGAACAACAAGGGATGTTTGACAAGGGAGCTCATATTAATATGGGTGGGTGAACCTAGCTCGCTGTTGTGCTTGAGGAGAGGTTCGAGTATTGATTTTTTATTAAAATATTATTTTGTAATGGATTGAGTTTCTTGGATATTATTTAGTCCATAAACCGTTGTGGATATTACATTGGACAATTCATCACAACATATATGATAATAATATATTAAAATTCTATTTTTTTACACTATTACAATTTTATTAAACTCCTATATCTCTAAATTTAACTGTAATTAGTGCATGCATGTGAATGGAAATTGTGCAGAAAAGTAGAGAATGACAAAAATAAGCTCACAAACACACATAAGAGACAAAATATGTTATAGGAAACCCTTTTGAGAGAAAACCTAGTTGGAAGGTGAGGCTGCTTCACTCTCTTTCTCTGCCCGGAAAATAAGGCTGCAGGTACAAAGAAGTAATGCCTCTAGCCCGTGGGTTGTTACAATGCACAAATCCTCTCTATATTCTCTACCTCCTATCTCTCATAGCTATCTTTGCTCAATTGTGGAACAAAATGCTCTCAAAAGAATGGAAATCCTCTTCCTCCTCGTGGCCCAGTTATAACATAACCTGACAACCTACTAGTGGTTTAGTTTGACTACATCAACTCTTAACTAGAGTTATAATATAGACTCTTCTGGATTATTTTAGATCAAAAACACGTGGCTAGCCACTTTTCCATGAATAATGGGTGATGACGCGACATCCTCCCGAATAATAGTTGTGAAAACAGGAAGGTCAACTTTTGAGTCGCATAAATTTTTCATGCGGACTTCGATTAGCACGTTTCTTGTGCCGTTGGAAAGACCTTTGTGTGTAGAATAGCATGAAAAGGCGTGGAACTAAAGCACCAAATTTTTACCCCAAAAAACTTTGTTTGATGCCTCAAAACGCCCCCGGAGGGTTTCAGACCCTATTTTTCCAAACTGTGTCCCATCGTAAAAACAGTACTGTGAACTAATTCCTCCACTTGTTCCACTTTGAATGCATCAAGATGGATTAAAAAAATATCATGATCCAATCCAAATCATTATTTTGATATGACCATGTAATTTTAAGTTGAAAATCATATGACACATGATTTTTCTTTCCTTAAAAATAATTGTTGTGCAAAGAATTTAGCAAATAAGATAGTTTAAACTAGTAAAATCATACATTTGGTATCAAAACATGTTTCAAATATTTTCATCTTGGAAAATATGATTATTGAAATAATTATTCTAGGACCAAGCTTTTGATTTCTAATTGAAAATAGTTTTTGTGCTATGACAATATAAATTGTAGTGATTATGTCAAACACAATTTAGGTAATGATTTAATGGTCTGTATCTCTGATTATAGCACTGTGAAGCCAACATGCCTAAATTTTTAGAAATTTTTATTAATCATGGGAGTGAGGATGGCATTAATTTCTTCAACTTGCTATATGAATTGATTCTCAGTATCGATCTTTTATTGCAATTTATACCCTTAATAACATTTCTTAGTGTAACGGAGTCAAGATGATTTTAAGTTGTTTAACTAAAAGAAATGATGCTTTAAGTTATCACAAAAGATTATTTTCCTTACATGATATGCATAGTATCATCTCATTGCAATCAGGGTTTGGATCCAAGAAAACTGTGTTGTGTTGATGCAATCAAGTTTTGAATCGTAGAAAAAGAATAAGGTTTGAAATGAGCTATCAAAACACACCCTGTAAAAGATCAATTTATTTTATATACATTGGAATAACAATATCATATCAGATGGTATATATCCTAATATATATAACATTAACTTTTCTACTAAAGGTACATGTTGAAAGTTGAGTTTAGATAATACAAGTGCATATTGATTATTTATTTTATTGGTTTCTATGTATTGAAAGGTTCCGTGTACACAAAATTTAAATGTGTATATGGATTTGTGCACTATTGATGTCACCTTTCCTTTGCATGCAATGAGAAATTTATCTTTGAAATTATATCTTTTGACTATTTAGATTTATTGAACTCGAATATAAATTTGTAGTGTGCACTTATTGAAAATGGTTGTTATTAATGTCAAAGGTTGCCTAAATGAAGGATAATATTACATAGTCAAATAATACAATTCAACACCTTTTTGACAGTATATGGCATACCCCCCTAATTCCTCACAATTTGGGAGAAATTATTTTTTGAAAAATATATATTTATCCCCTTGCTAGAGTCAAGTTGACCTTACTAGAAGATAAGTCGGCCCTACAACTTGACCCCCTACTACTTTAGTATAAATAAGGCAACACATGCGACTTATTTTAGGTTGAAAAAACGGTTGTGTGAAGAATTAGGTCTGATAAAGACAATAGATTCTAATTGAAGGATATCCAAGTTTGAGGAGTAGTAAGGAAGTCAAGTTGGGACTTTTTTTGCATAATTTTTTGGGAAGGGTTTCTAGTTTTTTGAATTATATTTTAAGGGAAGCATGTTGGTGTATTAAAGGATGAATTTTACTCTTGTTAAGGCGGTGTTTTATTGAATAGGCTGAGACGCAAACTTGTTGAGGCTGAGTCTTAGGCTTGTTGAAGAGGTTGAGTTGCAACCCTATTGAAGCTGGGTTTAGGGACTAGTATTGAGGCCAAGTTTTGGTACCTTGAAGGCCTATCTTTAGCGTTGAAGTTTTGGTATGTTGAGGGCCAAGTTGAGTAGTTGAGTAGACATATTTATTCATGATATATGACGCTTGTGGAATTTACTTGGGATATATGCATATAATATGTGTGTATCGATTTTGATATGATTATTGTTACTAATGAACATGCTAACTTGAGGTGTGATGTTTCAAATAGCCTTGCATTGATAGATTCATGGTAACTAGCCATGATGATAATTGATATTATACATTTTGTGTTTTGGTTTTTTTAACAATTATGTGTGTGTATGAAAACTTCTAAGAGGACACTAAGGAATAATAAAAGAGAAAAGGAATGAACAACAAGATGTTGTAGTATAACACTAAAAGATCTCAGCATGGGCATGAGGAAGAATCAGTTGAGAAGTCAGGAGAGGTAGGTTCCCTTGTCTGGATGGATACAATGAGGAGTATAAGGGTTGAATTGAGGAGTTACAAGGCTGACAATGAAAGGCTTGTCAAAGATTAGGAAAAGAAAGCATAAGTAAATGCATTCATACTGCTAAGCTATCAGATTTGTAGAGACAAAATCAACGTGAATTGGGAGCCAGTTTCAAGTTCAAGTAGAGTTACTTAGGACAAGGAAGACAAGAATTGAGGATTGATGGTGCAAAAGGAAACAGATCCCTGAAGAAGAATAGAAAATCTAGTGAAGATACGATGAAGGGAGGTACTCCAATCAACACTCTAGAAAGCAGGACAAGTACCCATGGGTAGAAATATGGTGCTACTAATAAAAGACACCATTTTAGGAGAAGGAGGGACAAGGACCACATGCTAAAAGATTTTAATAAGGAAAAGCCTCCTACATTTGATGGTGAGATGAAGAAAGAAGAGGATGTTGAGCCATGTATGCTTGGGATGAAGAACTTTTTTAGAGTTCATAGTTACTATGAAAACATGAAAGAAAAGGTGGTTATCTTCAACTAGAAGTGCAAAGATGACATTTGGTGGGAGGATATAAAGAATGTGAAAGACATCAGGTAGGAAGAATTGTCTTGGAAGGAGTTTGAAAGGCATTTCAGAATAAAGTACGTATTTGAGAGTACTATGAAAACAAAGCCAAGAAGTTCTATGAACTTAAGATGGGGTATTTGTCCAATGAGGAATACACCACAAAATTTCTAGAGTTTTTAAGGTATGTCCCCTACCTCAAAGATGAAAAGGTGAAATTTTAAAGGTATATCAAGGGTTCACCATAAACACTTAAAGGCCAAATTGAGTTTGATGAACCATAAACTCTTTAGGACGTAATCAGAAAATTAAAACATTGTTATGAACAATCTAGGTGTAGGCTAGAGTATAGGACCAAGTGGAAATCGAAGGGTAGCCTCAAATTTAAAGGGAAGGGGCATAAACATATGAAACAACAAACTGCAATGAAAGGGATGAAAATATCCATGGTTGACTGGAGTGAGACTCAATAGAGGTTTAACGTCGTTAATAAGGGTTGATTTACTCGGACTGTGGGAGAAGAAAAAAAGTGCTACGGAGGAGAACCCTTAAGGTGCTAGACTTGTGGGGAAATCACTAGAAAAGGGACTATCCCCAACAAAAGAACATTGGCCCAAGACTGTACAATGCAAAAGAACATCATATGGTGAGGGACTTGGCTCAGAGTGTGCCTAGGATTTACATTTCCATGGATAACATATAAGACCATCATCAAGCATCAATTATCAAAATCAAAGTTATGCTTGACACTCAACACATTTCAAATTTGATTGACCCTAGCTTGAATTTAAGCTATATCAACCCATTAACTATTGAGAAGTGTGCCTTAACCAAGGAGGTGCACATTCAGTCTTGGCAGGTATAGCTAGCCATAGGGACAAAAAAGAGGGTGCATATATAATTAGATCATGCCCCTTTATGTTGAGTGACATGCCTAAAATGACCAATTTTATTTTATTATTGTTGGTGGCATACAATGCACTACCTAGGATGGACCAGTTGGCCTGTCATAAGAAAAAGTTCAACTGCTTTTAAAATTTGATTGAATGCCTCAATAAGGACGATGAAAGAATAATGTTGCAAGGGAAGATGAAACCAATATTAGTTAGAATAATCACAACAAATTTAGTCCAAGAGGAGCTGTCGGAAGGGCTTCAAATTATTTGTTTTGCAAATAATCAACAATTATGAGAGAAACAATGATAATGACTTCTTGGAACATCTAGTAAAGAAGTTGTTAAAGGATGTTTTTCTTGAGAAAATTCCAGGATGGCCACCACATAGATAAGTTGAATTATCCACAGAATTAATTACCAGGACGGGGCCCACATCCAAAGTCCCCTATCATGTGAGCATTCCAGAATTAATAGAGCTGAAGCTAGAAATTAAGGAAATGTTGTACATAGGATACAATAGGTCAAATGTGTCGCCTTAGGGAGAATAATATTTCTTTTAAAGAAACAGGATGGAACACTTAGGATGTGAATAAACTACATACAACTTAATAAATATATCATAAAGAATCAATATTCCTCGTCACATATTGATGATTTGTTCAATCAATTGTAGGGAGAAGAAGTATTTTCAAAGATTGATTTTAGGTATGGGTATCATTAGGCGTGTATTAAGGAGGAGTATATTTATAAAACCACATTCAAGACCAGATATAGTTGTTATGAATTTGTGGTTATGTGCTTTGGGATCACTAATGGACCTACTGCCTTCATGTGTCTTATGAAAAATGTGCTTAGTCCTTATTTAGATAGATTCATGTTAGTCTTCATTGATGATATATTGGTATATTCAAATACCAAAAAGGAACATGAAGAGCATTTGGCCGCGGTGCTACAATTGTTAAGGGAACATAAACTTTATGTAAAACTTAACAAATGTAAGTTATTTTATACCAACAAAATTGTAACTTGTTGTACTTCAAAATGTAAAATACACAATGTATTGTAAATAATAATTTTTATTAGACATGCCTTTCCATTTAATTAATGACCATTTAATTGATCATTACTTTGATTATTTATTGTTTATATTTATTTGCATTATTTTTTTCATATAAATTATATTCATAACACAAGATGGATGAATCTCCAACAGTGGACCAAATGTTATACAAATCCATCATTGGAAGCCGCTTATATTTGATAACATCAAGACTAGAGATCATGCAATCTGTTGCTATAGTTGGAATATTTCAAGAAGCACCCAGACAAAGTCATCTATTAGTAGCCAAGAGGATTCTTCGATATCTCAGAGCAACAAAGGACTATGGACTATGGTACCCCAAAGGTAAAGGTTTTTCATTCACTATTATATTGATGCTGATTGGGCAGGTGATGTAGATGATATAAAGAGAACAAGTGGTGCTACTTTCTTTCTTGGAGAAAGTCTAGTTTCATGGTTGAGGAGGAAGCAAGCTTCCATTTATTTATCTACAACTAAAGCAGAATATGTTGCAGCAACTTCTTGTTGTGCTCAACTATTTTGGATGAAGCAGACTTTGCAATATGTACAAGTTATCTATGATCAACCTATTCCCATTATTTGTGATAACACAAGTGCAATAAGCATGTCCAAGAATCTAATTTTTCATTCCAAGGCAAAGCATATTCCAATAAAGTATCACTCCTTGAGAGAGAAAGTTGTAAATAAGGTTATAAAGATGGAGTATGTTCCTACAAAAGAACAAGTTGTTGATATTTTCCCTAAGCCACTTCATAAAGAATAGTTTGAGTATTTGAGGAAAATATTGGGCATTGTTCCTATTTCTTCCCTACACTAGCTCTTCCTTTAAGAGGAAGAAAGGCAATTGCTATATTTTCAACATGAAAAAGAAAGATTGTTGATAGAAGGAGTATGATGATAGGGGGAGCATGTTGGTGTAGTTGCATTGATGTCAAAGGGGGAGAGATTCATAGTGATCAAACAAAAGGGTAAAAGGAAAGATTCATAGTGATCAAACAAAAAGGTAAAATGAGATATCCATAGTGAAAGGAGAGGTATCAGTGATAACAACATAATAGTAGCAGAAACAAATAAGAGAAGTACATCTCAGGGGGAGGGACACTCAAAGGAGATAGTCTTCAGCACTCGAAAGACAAAGTTTAAGTTGATATTTTTGCAAAGGATGTTTTGTTTGATATTGGTGTTTCCATCAATGCCAAAGGGGTAGAATTTTGGGAATATGTTGTCATTGATGTCAATAAGATATTCATTGATGGAAATAGGGTGTCTATTAAGTAGATCGTTGGAAATATGTTGTCAACATGCAGTAGTGGGTGGAACAAGTGTTAAATAGGTGTCTTCGAAGAACAAGTTCTAGAAAAAAGAAGAAGTGTCAAGGTGCAAAGAATAGCAGATAATTTAAAGCCATTTTCAGGCAACATATGAGATCAAACACTACATGAGACCCACTTAAATGGGAATAGTTATTAAATAGATTTCCAATGGTATAAAGAAGTCAGCATATCGCCTCCCGGATCAAAAGATAAAGGCAGTCAAAGTTGGGCCTACAAAAGTCAAAGATGATAAAAATCATGAAACCTCGGAACCCCAGATCCTCGAAACCATGGAAGCCCATAAAAACATTGAGCTAGGGTTGCGGAAGATTGGAACCCCCGAACCCCATAACAAAGATTAGATTTGCGCAGAAGGGTCAGAATCCTGAAGGCACAGAAGGCTTGGAAGCCCAGAGTCCCATAACGTTTGAAGAATTGGAATTTCCAATAAGTGTTGGGCACCAAGGAACCTAGTATCACTCTCTAGAGAGATCATATATATGAACAACGCGTATCAGAAGTAAGGTGGACCATGCCATGAATCCCATGAGCCCCGTAACCTCTTTAATTTTGATTTTCAAAAGCACTGGGAAGAGGGGATCAGGTGGTTTATTATTTCAAAAATAAATAAGACTAACGGTGCATAGAAATTATAAAGGGAAATAGGCCCTCGATAGTCCTTTAAATGGGCTGTTGTAGCAATTGCAACACCCTCCAAAGTTTTGGCCTGTACTCAAATTTCAGAGCCTACTATGGATCTTGTGATTGATCGTTCCTTAGTCACTTATTAGTAAGCTAATGATCTCAAGCTACCCTCTTCAATATGAAGAGTCGTTCACACTTTATCTTATACAACATGTGTCAGCTTCGAGTATGGGGATTATCATTTGTCATGTAAAGGGAAGATTGTTCTACTTCAAGGGGAAATCTTTGTGCATATGAGTTGTTTTCATCACATAGACGTGTCTTGCACTCACTTCATGCACTCTTGTCATAAAGGTTGTTGCATCAAGTGAAGTATGTTTTTATATGTTCTGTATGGTCTATTTTACATCACTAAGTGTTCAAGTGTGTGATCGTAGTCAAGTTCTATCATTGTTTGCATCAGTTCCACTAGTCCCACACTTAGCCAAATTACGAAGTTTCCCTAGCAACTTAGCCTCATCCAACCTTTCCAGAACTGCACACTTCACATCTCCAACCCTCAATATTTTCCCCTTTCCTGCTGGAACTATGAAATGAGTAGAGACCCTAGCCTCCCTTGGCTTCCAAAACTGCATAGTGGTTTCCTCCAATATTCTTCCCTTAGACATAACTTACTGCATCCAGAAACTGCTTAGTGTTGTCCCTCAGCTGTCTAATCTACCTTCCATTGTGAAACTACACAAAGGTGTCCTCCTAGGGTCTCCTTCCAAAAGAAATCACTGCCTAATAAAGCTATGCAGATGTGTCTCTACGTGACCACAAGGAAGGATGAAATGTTAGATGAATCTCAAAGAGATGAGGAGAAATATAAGCAGAACAAGGAAGCCAAGGTATGATAGAAGAGTAGGACCACATGAAGACTTCGTCAGATGCATAACACTTTAGAGGGTAGGTATGGAAAACAAAGCACATCTTTTTAATTACATCTCTTAGTGTAGCTTGAAGGAATTCTTATCATGGTTATATCATTTTGACTTCAATTACATGCATAGTTGCAAGTACTAAAAGTCATTCCATGTGTTTCCTCTACGTGTCTTGCTCCCTTTTGCTTGCTTAACCAATTCTCGTCTTTTGGCATGTTGATTTCTTTGCCATGCTTACGATTTTGTTATGGTGACTTTGAAGGTTTGTCTTGGTGTGTTTGGTCTGTCTTAGTTATGTGAAAGCTCATCGCAGTCACACACAAATTTGTAAGTACTGTCATGCAAGTGTCTTCACAGTCGTCCTAAGGTCTATCCCAAGTGTCACACTTGTCACTTACAGCCCTGGCCAGTCCCGTAGAGGGTCATTCTTTGCTATGATGTCCTGGTGGTTAGTATCATCATGCTGTCAAAGTATGCTAAGTGTGTGATCACAATATTGAGTCTTCACGAGTTTGCTTGCCTTTTAGACTTACCCATTTTCCTGAAAATATCTTGATGGAGCAACTCCACTTCACTTGACCCCGACTAAGCTGCACTATGCAGTCTCAACCCTCAATGGTGGTGCTCTGTCTCCTGGAACTACGTAGTGCTTGAGGTTGTCCTCCGGGTGAGTTTCACTATGCAATCCAAAGAATGGGCAACTATCTTCCTTTCCAGAACTATGCAGAAACTGCCTCACAACCTATATGAACTACTCATTTCGCAAGAGTCATCAAGCCTCCTTCCTGCTTGCTGGAACCATAAATTGCATAGAGACCTAGGCTTGCAATTCTCTCAGAAACTATGCAGAGATATCCTCTGAGTGAACTCCCTTAGTCGGGACTCACTTATCTCTAAAACTGCACAGAACCTAGCAGTTGTTCCTTTGTTCCTTTGTCTTGTCTTCCCCCTAGAAATTGTGCAGAGCTTCCCAGCTAGTCCCCTGCTACCTTGTATTCTCTTCTGGATGGAAATTACACAGAACAACCCAACTAGGCCTCTGCAACTCTGTCTTGTCTGCTCTCTAGAAACTGCACAAAAGTGCCCTTCAGGGTCCCACCTTGAAGTTGCCACTAGTGTCCTTCATTATGCAATTTTGCCTCCTAGTGGCCACTGTGCAGTTTTCCCTGACAATGAATATTGTGCGCCAGAATTCCTTATCCTAGCTTGAGATGTGCTCTGCGTAGTCTTAGTGAATTTTCCTCCCTCCCTGTCATATGAACATGAGAACAATGCATCATGCTAGAATAGGAGATTTTGGATTTGATGTTGTCCCATCATGAGTGAATTGCAGGAACAAGTACACTGATAGATCATGGAGAGAGGATGAACGGGATGAAGAGGGAGCACACATGCTAGAAGACTTTCTTGCAATTGGACGGATGTAAAAAGAACATCAATCAACAATAGAAAAGAACACATGCATTGAACCATCTTGCAAGACCATTGAAGGCTTTGCAACATCAAGCCATGCAGAGGAGAAGACAAAGCACACCAAGAATGCATCCATCACTCAGTAGGGTAACAACTTGACATGGACACCACAATCATCCAGTACATGTTAGCAATGTCATGTCGATTTGTGTCATGAGTTGTCTTGGCCACATCACCACTATGGGCCATATTTGTTGTAATTGAATGTAATGTAAAGTGAAAGTCCAATGGATGCACACAAGAAGTTGAAGAGTCATCTTAGTTGAAAAGTCATAAGAAGTTGAATGGTCATGAGGGTAGTCCAAGAGTCACAAGGGTCAAGCATAACCCTTGGCTATATATACCCTTCCCATTGTATGAGAAAATACTTTTCACCTTGGCTCATACCACAAAGCATAGATAGTTTTCAGTTAGTTCTTTGAGGAGTGAGGAGAAGGCTCCAATGTCCCACTACTGGGACTAGTGATATATGATGTACAAATGTGTCATAAAGCTTTTTCTTTATTCAGAAGCCTGTTAAGGCCAACATGTTTTCATGCATGTTTTGTAGATGTTTGTAGGACTATTATTTTGGCATTTGTAATGCATGTTTGTCTCACCTGTACTAAGATAGTTGAACTACTTCGGTTGTTTCAGTACTTACATTATTGGGAATGTGTTGTATTGGTTATCACTATTGTCACATCCATTGTGGACTACTCCACTGGATGGTGTATAGGTCTTCCCTTATACTTTTGGTTTTAATGACTACCACGTCCGCTGTGGAATATTTCATTGGATGCTAGACAAACCATTCCCGGTTCACATGTCCCTTTTCCTGGGTGGTACTATTACCTCTCACTTAGAGGTTCACTTTTCTCATCCTTTTGCAGCAAGAGAACCTTGACATAGTTACATTATGCACTCACCAGGCACACTTATTTTTTTGTTTGAAGATACCAACGTAACACTCTCATGTACTGAAAGCTAGAGACAAAGGAGATCTCTAAGTATATAACAATCGGTCCTTTATACCAGATGGGAATCCTACATGAAACAATGTGAGGTCTAGTTGGGACTTCACATCAGGGAGATCCCCTTGGTTGATGGATTTGTAGCACCATCAACAAAATGGTGCTAGAAGGAGGGCCAGATGACAAGTTGAGCCCGTTGCATCTGGTTTGAATATTTTATCTAAAACGTCTCATACAAAAATCGTACTCCCAGGGTGTTTCTCCAATTTTTCCTTTCATCAATTTTCACCTCTCGATAAGCTTCTTGATCACTTTTCCTAGTTAAAGTTTGATGGTGAGGACGAAGCGTCCATAACCAAGCACATTTTTTATTTTCTTCAATTTTGCGAACCTTATGAAATCAATAATGAAGAGTTAATTTGTGTGCTTTTGTTCCTCACCCTTGAAGGTCATGCTAATCGGTGGTGTCATACCTTGTCACCTACTTCTGTCCATTCCCTTCATCCTTTACTCAAGGCACTCCATCAAGCCTTTGGTAAGTATAACTACCGAGATGTTTGTGGAAGGATCAACCTATTAAGAATGGAGCCTAACGAATCAATTGAGGATTTTTTTGATCAATTCCTTCATCTTTGCTATGAAATTCTGGAAGAATATTTGAACTAGGATTTCTTGAAACAAGAGTTTGGGTGATTGGTTTGTGTCTCCTCATACGATGAACCTGATTGTCCCAATTTTTCTGTTCCCTCGACTTTTGTGAATCATGAGGCACCTTAGATTGTAGAGGAGGAGTCCAACACCCCATTTGTTCCTTGTCCTCCTCATCTTTTGGTCCTGATGGGGGTGCCCCTTGTGGTGATTGCAAAGCTGAGAAATCTGTGCAACATGTCCCCAACCCATCTTCTCATCTGTCTCCCGCTTCTATGGAGGAAGTTCTAGAATGGTTGAGGAAGCTTATAGAAAAGGCTCACTCCATTCCGCAAGAGGATGTCACCATTCATAACTCAATTATCGAATATGATTTTCATCTTTGCCATCCTCCATTATCTATAAGCCATGAATCCTTGTACCATGACTTGCTTGATCAATCTACTCCACTAGCTAGTTGTTCGCCTTCTCTTGATTCTCAAGATGCTGGCTCAAATTGTGATTAGGCATAAGGTAGTCACATTACATAGGCAGAGGAGAAGAAAGGTGAGGACATTATCAATCTTCCCTCTCTGTTTCAAAATTGTGTGCATCAAAAAAATGAGCTCCCATTCTTAAACGGTTCTCAATCTGCTAATCTTGGTGGAACATCTTGTATAATTAATTCTTTTGTTCAACCTACAGTCTTGGGCAGTCATCACTCCCATGCTTCCTGTTGAAGCCTTGAAAATCGGGTCTACAACAAGGGGGATACCCGCCCGGTCCAGACCTTGGTTGGCAGCTCCTTTTCCAACTGGGGATATGGGACCAGTTTCCCAATTTATGTGTGTGTGTGAGAAAGATGGATATTTTTGCTTCTAACAGTTTCTAAATCTACTCTAATTCTAATCTAATAATAAGGAAATTATATTCTAATAAGCAGAAATATATAAATCTACACTAACCCGGGGTGTAATCTTTCTTCTATGCGATCTAAAATGATTTCAAATAACAACTGGTAATAAAGATCATTTAGCTGTTATGAGAAAAGAATTCAATAAAGATGAACCACTTCATATAAAAAGTTAGATGAAACAGTTGTGAAAAACTTATCGCATAATAAGCTATTCATACACTAAGCATAAATAAATATCTATCACCGTACAAAAGTGCCAAATGATAACTCAGGCATTCATACATCAATATATAAATAACTGAACTGAAAATCACTCTAACACAAGGCAGAAATAGTTAAGAGATAGAAATACCATTTATAACTAGTCCTAGTCATGAGCTTCAAGCGATAACGATTTATCTCTTCTTGATCAAATATCCACTAAGAGTACACAAGTGCAACATCAGTAGCAGATATCAAATGAAAATATCAATAAATCCTGTTCCATTCATTCATCAAAACCTCCTTAGAGGGTACAGTGTGCATGTTCTGGTGATAAGTTTTTGATAAATTTCAGGACCCTTCTCTAAATGCATGAGAAGGATTTAAATACTACTAACTAAATCTAAAAATAAATTATTACAAAAATATAGGATGCGGTTTAAATGACCATCCTCATTTCAGGAAAATAAAACAAAATTAAAACTAAAATTGAATCTAAAATTAAACTACTTTTGTATTTGGTCCTTGAAATCGCATGCATGCAACATTTGTTTGAGAAGAGTCGGCTAGCCGACTTGCGATTTTAGCTGAGCTGAGAAAATAGAATCGACAAGAGCTGGCGCCATCTTTTTGGCTGAATTGATGATACACTTAACAGTCATCCATTGGCTATGTGGCTTTACCAAGTATGCCCAATAATAATCCCAGTTCAACTTGGTTAACCCTTGGATTGCTTCTGCCTTTTCTTTTGCCTTCTGCTTCCAATCTGCCTGTAGCTGCTGTGCATTAGGTAAATATCCTGGAGTGGTCTCTGCAATCAAATTTTCCCTGTGCAATTTTTCATTTACACAATCAATAATACTGCTTGCTGCCGTGGCTGCTCCTTCTGCTGCTTGCTCTGCTTCTCTGATTTTCTCATCCCATTTGTTAAAGAGCATTTCTTTGTGGTTTTCATTAATTCTTGGTGCAACTGCTCTTTTTCTCTCATATGTTTCTTGTCAAGCCAAATATTCAGTCACCCATTTATCAATTAAATCATAGTCATGGCGTTAATCTACCACTTGATTAGTGGTTTTATCACTTATTTCACAATAATAGTTCCACTACGATATCTTTTGGCCCAATGCTTCCTGCTGCTGTAGTAATTGTTCATTCAAGGAAATGGACTCTATGATAAATTTTGTAAGTTTAGGATTGTCCTTGTGCATCTCCTGTAAAGCTTGTAACTATTTTCCTTTCTCATCCAAACTTTTCTGATATCCTATCTGCATTTGTTGGAAGTCCTGCTGTAACCTTTCAAGCTATTTCTATGCTTCATTGTTGGCATTAGCTTGTTGCAACTGTTGTTGCAAAACTTGTATCCGGTCTTCCTTTTCTTTTAGAAATTGCTGTACCTCATATGCTTTATCAATAGTCGCAGAGGCATATGCTCTTGCGATCTAAGATAGTTTGGTGAGATTCTCAGTAGGATTGCTAGTGGGATCTTGCCACAGGACATCTAATTGTTCTGCGTCTTGAGGGAGCACGTTTTCCAATTTCCTTTTCTTCCTCTGTCTTCTTACTACTGCTTTGTGCTGTGGGCTATAAAATACATCAAGAGGAGGAATTTCTTCTATTTTGAGCATAAGCTCAGAGGATGGGGCAATGGGGATATGCTCCATATCTGAGACATTGCTAATTGTTCTTGTGACTACTTCTTTTGTTATCTGTGCATCACTCACAGGTGTTTTTATGGTTTTCCCTTCAATATTGATCAAGTCATTGAAGGTTTCCCATTCTTTATCTAATTCGGTTGTGACTGATGGCTTCTAAACGACGAGAGGGGGAGGATCTCTTTGCGGGGAGGTAAAAACCTGTTGCTGTAGAAGTTCCGTTGACTGGGGAGTATCTTTTACTGACTCTTCGCTCTTATCCTATTCACTTACGGATCTTTTAGAATGTTCATATGTTTCTTTTCCAGACTTGGATTTAGATCCATTTGTGCCTGAACTTCCACTAAGACTAACACTTGGAGTTGGTTCCCTTGTGGGTTTTAGGCGTAGTTTCTCCAAAGGAATACTGGCTAACCTCCTTTCCCTGTATATTTTAAACTTTTGAAATTCTTCTGGAGAGAATTGCAATTGGGCTACATGCATAATTTCTTCAAGTGTGATTTTCTGTTGGAATATATCATCGAATACATCATCTTCTCTAGAATACACCTTTATCTTGATTGCAGTAGTGAAATTCTTGGCAACATCATGAGGGTCAAATGGTCTTCCTGAAAATTTGAATAACTGTAAACACGTCATATTTTTTACTTCTGTGAATGCATGGTCTACATCAAAAAGCGAAAAGGCCCCACAGGCTACAGGAAACTGTGGCCATATAGCCTTCTTTTTGTCTTTCAAATCTTTAGTTAGATCGCCTTCCCCACAAGTTTGATAGGCAATCTCTCAAGCTAACAGTTTATCAGGGATATACAAAGGTAGGACATGAGGGGAAGCAGAACTTCCAAATACCTTGACATAAGTAAACAATTCCTCCCCGAACCATCTTGCGATAGGGAGGATGTCTACCTCTGCTTCAGGAGAGCATCTCAGAGCATCTTTATCATACAACATTCTGTACAAGGGCAGCATAATTCCATGACAAATCTGGTAGAAGTATGGAGTGAAATTAGAGTCCCACAATTCTTTATGATAGACATGAATAGGTAAGGGGTCTTGAGTTGTCCACTTCCAAACCATTACAGGAAACTTCGAAACAAAACATATCATATCCATTACATACACCGCTAGGTAAAAATGAGGATAAACTCTCTGAGAGACAGTTCTTTTAGATCGGTAACTTACAATGGCCGTGACTAGATTTTCAAATAAGATTTTGGCCCAATCTACAATAGTGGCATTTGTGGCGGCATCCAATAATGGTAGCCATTCAGATGAAAATTTGTTGATATATGGCATTCCAAACAATCTACAGAGCATGGAAGTAGCAAAGCAATATGGGGAGGTGAGAGAACCAGTACTGTACATACCATGTTTATCTTTCTTCAGCGGTTCGTCCCTCCTAGACCAGTCTTTGGTGGTTTCTGCCAGGTCCTGATTTTCTTTTGCAAATTTCTCCATAAACTGCTTGTTATAAGTTGCCTGTGGCTCCGGTAAATGATACATGAGCCTTAAATCTTGTGTAGCGAATGAGCCGATAAGTCCCTGACCCTGAGTTTTAAACTGTTTGTTTCTGATATCTATGCTGTCCAGTATCCACTTGACCATGTCCGTGTATGGGAGAATTTTGGGCCTTGCTGCTATTCGGTGTAAGAATGAGCAAGCTAGCTCTGTAAGGGATGCTTCAAAAGAACCATTTGAGCCCGCAGTAGCAACAACTTCCATTACTTTGGGATTCTCCTCTTCAAGCAGATTATACATGCCTTCCCACGTAGCAATTCCCGCGTCTCTATTACAGGCCATGTCTGTATACAAGGGTGCCATTTCCTTTTATTTTGAGCTCGGAGCTTTGCTTTTCTTTCCCATTTTAACCTGCGTATTGCTTTGTATTGGCCTCTGTTCTCCGTTCCTGCAATTCACAAGTGAAGTGAAAATAAATGACAAGGAAGGGTGATGGGAAAGTTTTAAATGCCGCAGACACATCAAGTATACCACCTTACATTAGATGATTTTTTCGATAAGCACAAACCCATATTCCATTAATAACTGGCAACTAATTCATTTATTAGTATTAAGGCGCATAACCAGGTGTCAGCTTATGGAAAGTACTTTTCTTGAATAACGAGCCCGAAAGATATGCGATGAAGCGATTTTGTGATTTGCTTCGCAATATCGTAGATCGCAACATCGTGAAATGATAACATCGCAGAATCGTAACATCGCAAAGTTGGTCGCTCGTGATATCACATTATCGCATTGTCGTTGTATCGTAAGGTTGCAATATCGCAATATCACAACATCGCAGATCGCAAGAATGTTATGTATGACAATCTTTGTTAACCTGTTTTCTGCGAAATGCGATTTTGCGATCAGCGTCATCGCATATCGGCAAATTAAAGTTTTTCAATGTAAACTGTGCTGTATGTGATGCGATATTCCATTATCGTACATCGCAATCTTGCAATGTTTAAAATTCAGCTCATAAGGAGGTATCCCGTTATCTTTTTGCGTATAATTTACAAATAAATTGACAAAATTATTTTAGAAATATTGCGATATTCCTAAGGAAAGATTTGTGTCTTACCTTATCATAAAACTTAGATTTTTGGATTTTTTAAGGGGGCTTCCTAAGCTTATGATGGTAATTTTATTCGAAAAAGGAAATTTAAACACTACTTTGATTTTTAAATTTTTTGCTAAGGTCCCCACTTATTTAGTATTAGGAGTTACACTAAATAAGAAGGGGGGTTGTTGCTGGCCACAACACTTCCATATGCCGTGAAAAATGCCCAAGAACATCATGTGATCTTCCATTTTCTCATGAAGACTCTAACTCAGATCTGGTATGTGCTTCGGTCAAAGAATACATTCATATTGAAACTTCCTCTTCATACCACTGGCCCATATGTCCTACCATTCACAATGTGTGCACATGTGTCGGAGATAATCCACATTCTCTTGTTTCTTCATCCAATGAGTTATCTCCTCAATTAACACGAGGCAGTGAGGCTATCCATGATGAAGTTGAATGTTCTTCCCATTCCCCATCATCTCTTCTTTTGCATGAAGACAACTCTTCAAATAAACTTGTTTAAGCTGAAAAATATGGTGAAACTTATGACAGAGATGATTGCCATCCTGAGAGAAGTTTTGAAATCAACAACAACAACCACCCTCAAGCCATGCATGATCTAGTTCATGCTTCAAAATGTGATTCTGTAATTCTGGGGAGTTTCTGGATGTGCCAGGGAGTCGAGGCACTTCAACGTCCATTGATGGTTATGTTAGGAGTTTGGTAAGCCCCCAGAACCAAACCAAATCTGGTTTCTCATGCACAATCTATCTATCTACATGGTTTCATTCGGTTTGAATTCCCATGTAAAAAATGTTTGGTATTCTGGGTGTGATCTCTCAAATTTTCAAAATTTCACTTATGGCCAAATCCACAAATCTGTTATAGCGCATTTGTCTCCATGCACATCTCTTACATCAAACTCGGGTTGGGAGTGTCCGTCCCTTATGAAATCATGGAATTTTGAAGTTGATCATCTCAAAGATTGTCTTTTCCCACAATCGTAATTATCAAATTTTTACTTTCCTCATAAGATCCTCTGTCTTCTTGCAAATCTTGTATTGCAAATTTGTCTGCCCATCACACCAGAAATATCCCTGGGTGATGATAGCTCCATAATTTCATGCTCTCTCTTCTTAAAATACAAATCACATTGCCTTGATGATGGACTCACCAAGCTAGTCCAAAATGATGGTTTCATAAATTGTTCACAGGTTTTTCCATAAACATAAAATCCCTGGGTGATGATGAGCTCACAATCTATCACACGAATCAAGTTCATCTCCATTCACCAGGCCCCAATTGGTTTCACGCATTCACAGTGTTGGCATCCCTTTTAAATTCTTGTGATGATTATGATTCCTACGCAATTTTTCACCAGTTGCAAGAAGTTGGTTCGTCATGTCTAGCTCACAACGAACTTGGTTCCATTGTTCAGAGTGTTCAAAAGATTGTTCAAATGAAATTTTCTTTGTTCATTGCAAACTGGGAATTTGACATCTCAACCAGATCATCTTTTCATTCCTCTATCTTGGGTGATTATCACTCAAGTTATCATTTTCCCATGAGCACACTCGATGACAGTTGCTTCATGCACTTTGATCTTCATTTTTTACCATCTTTCGCTTTAGACTTCTGTCAAGTAGGTGAGGCACTTCAACCTTCGCTGATGGTTATGGAAAGTCATCACTCTCTTAGCATGACTATTGAGAATGACCAGATTTATTTTTCCTTACGAGATTCCCATTGTGATCCTGTCTGTCAAACAAAAAATTCACCCTTTCACAGATCACAAGGCTTTCCAAACATCCATTATGAATTTCATGATCTAATCACTGAATGGATGGAACAATCTTACTTGGAAATCCATGTTTCAGGCAACAAGCTTCAATCCTTCCTCGTGCTTTCTAAGAAGCTCGGTGCAGATGAGGACGCTCCAGCAAGAAGCTTCCAAGGTTTTTTGAAAAGCGGTATCCATCAAAGAGGTAAGCACATGTATTGGGTGGCTGTGACACATATTTCTACCCACATGCAAGACCTTCCTTTCCGTGTGCCATTTGTTCAAGTTTTTGTATTTTTTTTGCACACTACTTTGTATCTATGTTAATGGTTTGTATCTTTGTGGATGTAGGTCAGAAGCGACTACGGTGGCTTCACTGGAAATTTCATTTCATGTAACCCTGACCGTTTAGCTATTAGGATAGGAGTAGGATTAGTTTCATCTCAGTTTTCCCTTCCTTTCACTCATCTTGCACTCATTGTCCATCATGGTTTTCTTATTCTAGTTTTACATCCTGTTTGCTTTGGCCTTTTTTTCTTGTCTTTTAGTTTTGTTAGTGTGTTGTGTACTCCTTTCCTCTCGTCTTGTTTTTTCATTTCATGTTGAGTTTATATTTTTCTTTCATTACGCGAATAAGCATTGTGCCTAGACCTACGTCCTAGCTTTTGAATGTGTATGTGGCCGACACTCAAAGAGTCTTATGACACTACAGCCCTAGGCCAATCCTCTATCCGTCTTCTTTGTGTTTGGTTGTAACTTTTGGTCGATGAAGCCTTGATGGAAAATACGATACATATGTAAGGAGAGATTTGGTCCAACCATGAACCTGTGTCCACTCTGGGAAACCTCATGTCTATACTCAATTTTCTTATTTGGTGTGTTCAAGCTTATCCAAATAGTAGAAACAAAGAAGGGGAAATATAAATGAGAAAACCTAAATCAGAGGAATTTATATGCTTCTCTGAAGGAACAACCTCTCTTCTCTCAATAATTTGGGATCCCTCTTCTTCCCCCTAAAAAAATAAGTGTTTATGCACAGTTCTCTTTCAAAAGTAATGAAGGCAAAAAAAGACAAAGGCTTCCTGTGTAGAGACGTGAAGCAAGTAACTCCACCAGGGTATTGTCTAGGCTCGCTGGCAGTGGATCAATTCTTGTATTCCTGTGTGAATTCACCAGGGTACTGTCCAGGCCTGATGGCAGTGGACAAACACTTGAGATGAAAAACTATACTCTGAAAATATTGAGCTCGTGAGCTAAACTACCCTTCCCAATTTGAAACACTATGATCTGGCTGAATCTTATGTTGTGTTCAAATGAGTTGATACAAGGTGAACCATGTCTATCCATGGGGTAAGTAGGGAAGCCAAAGTAATTTGCACAATGAATCAATACTTCATGATGGACCAAGGCCCTGCACTAAAACGAATAAAGACAATGAAGATGAAATTCAACCAGTGTGTTGCCAAGTGTTGTAGTGGCTACAACACCCTCCAAAATTTTGGCATGTACTCAAATTTTGGAACCTACTATGGATCCTATGATCAATCGTTCCTTAGTCACTTATTGTAAGCTGATGATCTCAAGCTCCCCTCTTTGATCTTAAGATTCATTCATGCTTTATCTTATATAACATGTGTCATCTTTGGGCATGGGGATTATCATTTTTCATGCAAAGGGAAGTTTGTTATGCTTCAAGGGGAAATATTTGTGCATATGAGTTGTTCTCATCAGATAGACATGTCTTGCACTCACTTCATGCACTCTTGTCATAAAATTTATTGCATCAAGCGAAGTATGTTTTATATGTTCTGTATGGTCTATGTTGCATCACTAAGTGTTCAAGTGTATGACCGTAGTCAAGTTATACCACTGTTTACATGAGTTCCACTAATCCCACACAACCAAATTTCAGAGTTTTTCTAGCAACTTAGCCTCATCCAGCGATTCTGGAACTGCATACTTCACATCTACAACCCTCAATATTTTCCCTTTGCCTACTGGAACTATGCAATGTGCTGAGACCCTAGCCTCCCTTTGCATCCAAAACTGCACAATGGTTTCCTCTAGTGTCCTTCCCTCAGCTGGACCCCAATGCACCCATAAACTATGTAGAGGTGTCCTCCCAGGGTCTCATCCCAGAAGCAGTCACTGCTTGATGAAACTACACAAATGTGTCTCTTAGTGACAAAAAGGAAGGATGGCATGCTATATTACTCTCAAGGAACTAAGGATAAAGATAAGCAAAACAAGGAACCCAAGGTATGATAGAAGAGCGGGACTGAATGAAGACTCCATAAGATGCATAACCCTTTGGAGGGTAGGTATGAAAAACAAAGCACATATTTTGAATTACATCTCTTAGTGTAGCTTGAAGGATCTATTATCATGGTCATATCATTTTGTCTTCAATGACATGCATAGTTTCAAGTACTAAAAGTCATTCCATGTGTTTCCTCTATGTGTCTTGCTCCCTTTTGCTTGCTTAACAACCTATCATATTTTGGTATGTTGATTGATTTTCCATTCTTGCGATCTTTTTCTGGTGACTTTGAAGGTTTTCCTTTATGTGTTTGGGTTGTCTTAGTTATGTAAACACCCGTATCACTCACACACAAAGTTGTAAGCACTATTGCGCAAGTGTCGTCACAATTGTCCAAAGGTCTATCCCAAGTGTCGCACTTGTCACTTTCAGCCCTAAATAGTCCCACAGAGGTTCATGCTTTGATATGTTGTCCCGATGTTTAGTGTCGTCATGTTGTTGAAGTATGCTAAGTGTGTGATCAAAATTTCGAGTCTTCATGAGTTCACTTGCCTTTCACACTTAGCCATTTTCCTAAAAATCTCTCGACGGAACAACTCCACTTCACTGGATCTCAACTGAGTTACACTACACAGTGTCAGCCCTCAGTGGTGTTTCTTTGTCTCCTGAAACTGTGTAGTTCTTGAGGATATCCTTCGGGCTAGTTGCACTGTGTAATCCTAGGAATGGGAAGCTGTCTTCCTTCCCAGAGCTGCGTGGAAACGACCTCACAACCTATCTGAACTGTGCATTTCGTAAGAACAATCATTAAGCCTCCTTCCTACTTGTTGGAATCCCACATTGCACATATACCTGGTCCTGCACTACTCTCAGAAACTATGAAGAGATGTCCTCCCAATGACCTTCCTCAACCGAACTTCTCTCTAAAAATGCACAAAACTACCCAGTTTTTGCTCTATTGCTCTGCCTTGTCTTCCCTTGGGAAATTGTGCATAACTACCCAACTGGTCTGCTATTGCCTTGTCCTTTATTCCCCCTATAATTGTGCAGAAATTCCCAGTTGGTCCTCTACATACCTGTCTTATCTACCCTCTAGAAACTACACAAAAGTTCCCCTCAGGGTCCCACCTTGCAACTGCCATTGGTACCTTTCACTGCGCAATTCTGCCTCCCAATGGCCACTGCACATTTTCCACAATAGTGAAGACTTTGCCCCATAATTCCTCATCCCAGCTTGAGTTGTGCTCTGTGACTTGTCCTCTCCCCCTATCTCCTAAACACGAGAACAATGCATCATGCTAGACTAGGAGGTTTTGGATTTGACGTCGTCTTGTGATAAGTGATTTGTAGGAATAGGTACACTAGTAGATCATGGAAAGATGATGAATGGGATGAAGAAGGAGCGCACATGCTAGAATAATTTCTTGTAGCTAAACATACGTACAAAGCACATCAAGCAACAAGCGAAAAGAACACATTCATTGAACCATCTTACAATACCAAGACCATTGAAGAGTCTGCAACATCAAGCCACGTGGAGGAGAAGACAAAGCACATGAAGAGTACATCCATCACTCAGCAGTGCAACAACTTGACATGGACACCACAGTCAGCTAGTACATGTCAGCAGTGTCATGTCGATTTGTGTCATGAGTTGTCTTGGCCACATAACCACTATGGGCCATATCTGTTGTAACTAAATGTAACCGTAAAGTGAGAGTCCAATGGATGCACAGAAGAAGTTGAAGAGTCATGTCAGTTGAAAATTTATAGGAAGTTGAATGGTCATGAGGGTAGTCCAAGAGTCACAAGGGTCAAGCATAACCCTTGGATATATATACCCTTCCCATTGTATGAGAAAATAATTTTCACCTTGGCTCCTCCCACGAAGCATAAAGAGTTTTTAGTCAGTTCTTTGAGTGACGAGGAGTGGCTCCAATGTCCCACTACTGGGACTAGTGATGTATGATGTAAAAATGTGTCATGGAACTTTTTCTTAATTCAGAAGCCTATTAAGGACAACACATTTTCATGCATGTTTTGTAGATTTTTGTAAGACTATTCTTTCGTCATTTGTAATGCATGTTTGTCTCACCTGTACTAAGATAGTTGAACTACTTCGGTTGTTTTAGTACTTACATTATTGGGAATGTGTTGTATTGGTTATCACGGTTGTCTCATCCTTGTGGACTACTCCACGGGATACTAGACATACCTTGCTTTTTTAATGGTTATAATGACTGTCACATCCATTTTGGACTACTCCACTGGATGGTGTATAGGTCTTCCCTTGTACTTTTGGTTTTAATGACTACCACGTCCGTTGTGGAATATTTCGCTAGATGCTAGACAGATACTTGTTGGTTCGCTTGTGTTTGTTCCTGGGTGGTACTATTACCTCTCACTTAGAGGTTCACTTTTCTCCCCCTTTTTCAATAAGAGAACCTTGACGCAGTTACGTTATGCACTCACCAGGCACACTTACCATGTTGTTTGAAGATACCAGCGTAAAAAATCTCATGTGATGACAACTAGAGTCAAAGAAGATCTCTATGTATATGGTAACCGAGCCTTTACACCATATGGGACTCCTACACCAAACAGTGTGAGGTCTAGTTGGGACTTCATATCGGGGAGATCCCCTTGGTTGATGGATTTACAACAACAACAACATGGGTTTAGCACCTAAAGTCTTAGCTAATGGTCATAGGTAATTGTCCTATGGTGAAAATCAATAGGTGCTAGAGAAAAAGGGGCTAAAGAACAAATTCATTAGTTTTGGTAGAAATTTATTTTAGAAACTAAAAAGGGTCGTGAAGGCCTTTGGTCCAATAGAAAAGTGCTTTGGCATGAACAAATCGAAAATTATTTTTGGAATAAGCGATGATGCAATACACTTGCATGGATAGTTGAGTCGATAACTTTAGTTGAACAACACTTAAATTTCGGTAGTTAAACCAAACATAACAAAAGTTGGCATCTCGATTTTGCACTAAAAACAACACTTGGAGTTCTAGAAGTAGAACAATAGTTAAGAGGTAGATTTGGCAATTTTGGTGACACTAGAGGTTCAAAAAATTTAGAAAATCCATGATAAAACCTGTAACTCAGCATAATTAAGGAAAACAACAATTTAACTCAAAAATTCTTGATGTAATAGGTGAAGAGGAAAATAAGACTTAGAGAATAGGTTTAGAGGGCAACTTATGAACAAAACAAAGGTAAAAATAAGAAAACCATGGAGCATGAAAAGAACGTGAAAAATATCTAAAACCAACATGTATACATTGAAACGACAATAAATGACACTAATCTTCAAGTGCTACAATTAGGGAACAAGTTTTGCAACACAAGTGTCGATTGCAATCAAAAGGTGCTATTCCATGGGAGTTTGTCCAATGCATATTGTTATGATAGATAAGATCAATTAATGCAAGAGAGTGCGTTGTGTTAGAGTCGGTCTAGTAGCCCTCCATCAGCGATAAAAGCTCTTTGCATTTGCATAAGTAGGTGTCTCATCAGTGTCATCTTATTGCATTCAATTAGGCATGCCATAACCCTGATGGAGGAGATGGTGTCTTTATTCCCCTCTTGGCACTGCTGGATCAAGTTGTTTCAGTCATTAAACTTTTTCAAAGTTGTTTTTCTTGTCTTGAGGTCAAAGTCTTAGGTCTAGGGTTTAGGTCCAGTTTGTTTTCAAGGTCACGTCTCTGAAGGTCAATAAGTGCCCAGCAAGCCAGAGGGATGATTTTCAAAGTATTTCTTCGAAATATTCTATCTTGTATAGTTAATTTTCACCTTGGATTTAAAAACCCTGTTTTTAAAGCCAAGGTCATTTCTCAAAATTTTGTAAAAATTGTAAAAATTCAAAATGATTCAAAGGACAGCATGTAACCCTGGCTCCCTTGTCAAGATCCCTCAGATGCTATCCCTGCAAAAATTATCAAAGAAAAGCATCAAATCAATCAATTTCAGGACAAAAGGAAACCAAAAAAGTCAAGTTTATAAAGTGTAATGGAAAAACATTATAAAGTGGGTTATGACATGAAATTAATTCAAACAAGGCTATAAAAGCCCTAATCTCCCTCCATCAAGCCTCATTGTGCATTCAAGTGATAGAGCAATTGTTTCCAAGAGAGTTTGGGCGAATTGTGTGAGTTGGGAAGGCGCGAGACTCGTTGAACCAGGCACGCGACCCGTTGGAGGTGCACGACCCATCAGGCGCCTTGTTCCAGTGTTAAGTTATAACGCGCGCGACCCGTTGGGTGAGGTGCGCGACCCATCAGCACTCTCTCTGCCAAAACCGCCAGCAAACTTGCCAAGGAACCACAAATTTCCAAATTTTGCAAGGTAAGCCCTCCATCATAAAAAATTATTTCTTGCTACAGTTCAAGAAGGTCATGATTGTATTTGCAAAAGTCTCCATTAGCAAGTGAAAGTCTCCATTGTGCTTTTGGGTTTGAAGTTGTCAAATTGCTAGGGTTTTATATGCTGTTTTGAGGTATCCCATTGTTCTCATTTTTTTTCATCTCCCATTTCATATTCCTTATCATTCTATGTAAATTTCCCTTCCAAATATGTGAAGAGCCCTAAACCCTACCCCTCTTCCCAAGAAATCAAAAAATTACACCCTAACCCTACCTCTCATAATATCCTTGTAAATCAAATTGTATAATGATGTATATGCAATAATTCTTCCCCTAAACTCCCTGTTTTATTATTATTCCCGTTTTCCCTTTAAAGTATCCCTCCCCTAACATTTCCCTCGTGCTCCTTGTCCCCTTGAAACAGCATTCTAATCAGCAGTTTACAAAGCAGAAACAGCAGTATATTTCAGCCACTTTGCTCCTAAAACAATGTCAGAAACCGAAACCAATTATGCGCAAAGTGATGACCATGCGTCAACTTCAGAGTTTGAGGTACAGAGGAGGCCTCACAAGGGTGGAAAGGGCGGTCATCATAGGAGAGAGGAGCCCACCTCTTTGACAGATTTGCAGGCTTGTCCAATGGCAATATCATGCTTCCGTTATATGTCTTGCTATGAGTTTTGCGAGAGGATCTCTCGGATTCATCATCACAAGGAGTTGGCTCGCTTATTTGTTTTGCATTTGCATGATGGACATGTGAACCTTGCCGGGGTGGATTTTACATTGACACCCGAGATGATTGCTCAAGCCACAGGGATACCTAATGTCGGAGAGGTGTGGAATAAGCGCAAGATGTTGGACAGTGTTCAGTATGAGCCTTTCATTAGACCTGCATTCATGAGACACTTGACGGGTGTATTTCCCTTTAGATTTCTGAGGAGTGAGTATGCCCCCATGATGAGGCTTATCATGCTCTATTTCACCTGTGAGGGCAGATTTTCATAGGTATATTCGTACCATATTCGCCTGTTGATGCGTTTCACATGGGTACGGATGATGAACATCCCTGTTTTCTTGTGCCAGAACATTGAGAGGATGGTGCCCTTGATGCAGAGGAAGAGCCCAACACATCAGTATAGGAGCCTCTATCATTATGGTTTGATTCAGCTTGTGGTCATACATCAGTTGGCTCAGCAGGGCATCCCATGGGAGGAGTTTATCTCTCGTGAGCTTTTCACAGCACCACCACCAACACATCCTGAGGTTGTTCACGAGGAGGGAGGACCATCATAGCAGCATGACACCCCCGTGACTAGATATGTCAGCTCTTCTCCATTGGTCACTTATCAGAGAGGCCAAAGGGCTTTATTTGCAGCAGCTCGGCGAGTATTTTCTCCACAGCAGGTGGAAGGGGTTTCGCCTTCTTCATCAGCTCAGCGAGTGCTATCTCCACATCAGGAGGAAGGGGCCTCTCCTTATTCAGCAGCACAGGCAGCACAGAGGGGCAAGCAACCCATGATCGAGGAGGGAATGACCGGTGATCCCGACATTGATATCATTGATCTTGATACCCGCTCTCCTACCACGGAGCTTCATGAGGTCATTCAACAAAAGGAGGCCGAGAACCGCTTGTTGTAGCAGAAGTTAGAGATGGCATAGTGGAGGATCACCTATTTAGAGCAGCGCAACAAGCGTTTGGAGGATGAGCAAACTCTTGATGAGTTGTGGAGGATTCGTAGTGACCGCAACTTGAATCGAAGAAGACCCAGTGATTTAGTACCCGTTGAGCGAGAGTCTATGCTTATCCGGCTCAATGCTCATTTGGAGAGGCTGTTGGCCAAGGCCAACCAAGATAAGAAATTGCTTAGAAACATGAAGAATCATTATTGGGCACGGATGCACGTGTGCAAGGCGAAGATGAAAGTGCTCCAAAGGCGGTTGGCCAAAGCACAAAAACGAAGAAAAAGGTACGACCCCCTCCACATCTTAGCCGAGGCTTCCTTGAAGGAGCATGGCACTAAATAGCTCAGCCCCAGCACAAATTCCAAGAAATTTTGAGCATTTTGGGTCATTTTTGGTTTTTTCAGGCAAAAAACAGGTTTTGTCCCCTCAACGGGTCTCACCCCCCGCGCGACCCTTTCATTTGGCTACTCCGTTCTGGGAAATCTCAGCATTTCTAGATTTTTCATGAAAATTTACACATGCTCATCCATTGCCAAGAGATTTTATGAAGTTTTGGGCCTCCAGAAAGTCAAAAAACAAGCAAAAAATGACTTTCTGCCACATTTTTGACACACAGAAAATAGTGTTGGGATATTGCAATTTTGGAGGGGAAAATGACAACCAAATTCAGAAATTCCAGTTGGGTTGGAAAGTAGACTCACAGAAATTTCCAACAAGCCTACTCTTGCCTCATTTGAACACCTGAAAGTGCCCCAAAAGTGCTCTCAAAGGCGCGCGACCCGTCAAGCAAATTGCTCAGGATTTCAGCCTACAGCTCAGCAAAATGCAGTTTTGACTATGTTTGACTTTTTGGAGTTGATTTTTATCCTCCTTGTTGTAAATGATGTAATTTTATGACACTTTTACACTTATGTATCTCTTCTAGAAGATTCATTCATGAGATAGGTGAAAATTAAATGAATGAATTGGTTTCCTAGCTTATAGAGGCAAGTTGTTTTGACTGCCTAGTTTTCAGTGCTTAGTTTAGAATTGGTTGAAACAGCTCCTAGGATAGTGAGCTCGACCCCTAGAGGCAGGGAAAGATGTTAGATGATCTATATTATGTACACTCTTGCTCATTTTCATGGTTGGACTCTTGAGGGAGAAGCTCTTATTGTATTATTCACTGTATCTCTGCAATTTTTGGCAAAGGAAGACCAGGGTTTTGCAGTCCTTTTTGGGATTCTTGTGGTCACATGTATTGATGGTGTGTTTCTCTTTGTACTTGTAAGTGTGTTATGTGAATCATTTCCTTACTTTTCCTTCTGCAAATTAGGCAAATGAAGTGTTAAAGTAGAACTCATGACTGTCATGCTCTGCTTTTAAGTTTTCTTAATATCAATGTTTTCAACTGTTTAAGGGGAATTCAAGGTTATTGCTTGCTCTCCTTAACTCCTCACCGATCATTCTCATCCATCCACCTCTATCAAAGGCATCAATATTGTCTCCTACCTCGCCCCAAAGAACCCCCTGCAAAAACTGTGTCCAATCCCCGCACCTGAAATTGCCATTCCCCAATTTTACACCAAAACTTTAAAAATCCCAAATTTAAACCTCTTGATCAGTTTACTAGCCTAAAATCAATGTTTTCCTATTGGTCATCTCGCCCATTGAAGATCTTTACTGAGATAGACTGGAGAGAGCCCTCTCCTGCCCCGTAGGGCTAGCTATGAGGCTAAGTGGTTTGATGTTGCCTTGAAGTTTACCTTTCTCAGCCTGAGGTGAAATTTCAAGTGCTAACATATTGGCGACCATACTGGGGAGAACAACTTGTCTGTTGATTGATGTGTTTGCTTCATAAGTCTTAGACGGAGCCTGAAGTTATGCCAGGTAGCCTTCGAAACGCTTTTGCTTTGCATTAGTGGAAGTAGATAAACGCTGCTTCAGTCAATCTCCGTGAGCTTGTGAATACAACACTTCATTTGCATTTTACCCCAGTACATGTATCAAGTTCAGATCTGATTGTTGATAGTGGACAACGATCAGACACTGACAAGGCTGAAATCATTCACTGGTGACTCCTTCACTAAAAACTCCAGAGATCAATGCTTCATGGTGACTTCACTGTAGAGAGATCAGTAGCTTTGAGCTTTTCAAGATGGATCGGATTGCAAGAAGATACGCTCCCCTGAGCCGAGATCACATCCCTGGTTTTCCAAATAAAATTCCGAAGGTAGATTGGTCAAGGAATCTGCCTACATTTAAAGATGATGGTAAGAAGGATGCTGCTTTACATCTAGTTAGATTTCATATGCACATTCGCAAGTTGAAGGTGGATTTTCCTGAAGATTGCTTGATGAAGATATTCCTGGCCACTCTGGAAGGTAACGCCCAATCCTGGTATGAAAGTTTGCCGCCTGCTTGTATTTACTGTTTAAAGGATTTTCATGCTATGTTCATTGAACGATATAAGGACTCTTATCCATCATTAAATTTGGTTCATGACTGTTGCAAGCATGCTTATAGTTTTATTGAAAGCCTTGAGAAATATTATGAAGATGATAATTTTATGGATGTTGAGATCATGGAGGCTCTGTATGAGAATCCATTTCAGCAACATGAAGAGAACCTAGTGGATACCCATCAAGATGATCAGGAAATTTTGCAGCAGAATCAAGATCAGCAGCTTGAAGATGGCCATATGGCTGAAAATGATGAAAGAGAGGGTTCTATTTCAGATCTGCCCACAGAAGAAGACAGCGTGCAGGGTAGTCAAGATTCATGTGATGCAATCAAGTCAACTACTTCAGAACTAGATTCAAATTATGATGACCAAGCATATCTTGTGCTGAAGCCCATCAAAGAGAGCTCTGCTGTTGAGATCATAGACAGAATTTTGGATTCAGATGTTCATGAACAGCAAGGTGAGACCTTTGTGCAAGTAAGTGATGAATCTCCTTTCAATAGCTGAGTAATAAATGATAGTTTGAGTGCCCTATCATATGAAGATAATTACTGTTCAAGCAGAAGAAAACAAAAGGCATTGTCTCCTTTGTCTGAAGAGGAGATAGATCAGCTCTTGAAAGGTCTTGTTACAGCCCAAGCTACAGCAGATTTGCAGTGCACACATAGTCAGGAAAGTATTGGGAAAACTTCTTCCTCTGTTGAAAAAGATGACTGTCTTGTAGATCATAAAATAGATAATGTTTTCCTTCACAAAGATGATAATCCGGCTGTCATATCATTTGAAGATGACCCACCATATTGTCAAACTACAGAAGATCAGAGCATACAGGATTACCTTTCAGATTCTTCATATGTTTCATGTGTTGAAATGTTTTTCCAAGAAGAGATCTGCTCATCCATTTGTTCGGAGTTTTTTGAAGCTTATGAGCATACTTTTACTGAAGCACATGATGAAGGCAGATCAGAATTTGAAACAAAGGATACCTTGTTCTTTCAGCAGGAGGTGGCAATGTCAAGTCTTCATGTTTTCCAGGATCCAATGGCAAATTTGTTACAGTCAGTAGTGAAGGTGATTATTGCAGTATTCAGTGATGAAGGAGAATATGGTCAACTATGTTTTTGGATGCCCAGTGATAGGTTTGTACTGTTGACCAGAAGTTCTGATAGGAAGAATCAGTCAAGAAGCCATCTTCTTGATTGGTTGCATTGGCATTTTGATATAGTTTGATGTATATTGTCTTGTAAGAAACACAGGTGGTTGTCATCATGATTTCAAATCTTGATGTACTTCTGCCCTTCAATAAGCTTTGTAAATTTTTGTTTTAGTTAAGTTAGTCATGAGTCATTTGTGAGTCAGTTTTCAGTCATGTAGGTTTCATAATTGTGTCGACTTGAGTCAGGTTTCAGTCAATAAATGAGTCAAGGTCTTGTAATGTTTGTCAAATAATGACTCCATTGCCCAATGATTGAAAGGCACTGGTCTGCTCTCCCAGAGGTCTGCGGTTCTTGGCACCTCCAAGGAGCTACCATCCCCATTGGAGCCAATGTTAGAGTCGATCTAGTAGCCCTCCATCAGCGATCAAAGCTCTTTGCATTTGCATAAGTAGGTGTCTCATCAGTGTCATCTTATTGCATTCCATTAGGCATGCCATAACCCTGATGGAGGAGCTGGTGTCTTTATTCCCCTCTTGGCACTGCTGGATCAAGTTGTTTCAGTCATTAAACTTTTTCAAAGTTGTCTGTCTTGTCTTGAGGTCAAAGTCTTAGGTCTAGGGTTTAGGTCCAGTTTGTTTTCAAGGTCACGTCTCTGAAGGTCAATAAGTGCCCAGCAAGCCAGAGGGATGATTTTCAAAGTATTTCTTCGAAAGATTCTATCTTGTATAGTTAATTTTCACGTTGGATTTAAAAACCCTGTTTTTAAAGCCAAGGTCATTTCTCAAAATTTTCCAAGGTCATTTCTCAAAATTTTGTAAAAATTGTAAAAATTCAAAATGATTCAAAGGACAACATGTAACCCTGGCTCCCTTGTCAAGATCCCTCAGATGCTATCCCTGCAAAAATTATCAAAGAAAAGAATCAAATCAATCAATTTCAAGACAAAAGGAAACAAAAAAAGTCAAGTTTATAAAGTGTCATGGAAAAACATTATAAAGTGGGTTATGACATGAAATTAATTCAAACAAGGCTATAAAAGCCCTAATCTCCCTCCATCAAGCCTCATTGTGCATTCAAGTGATAGAGAAATTGTTTCCAAGAGAGTTTGAGCGAATTGTGTGAGTTGGGAAGGCGCGCGACCCGTTGAACCAGGCGCGCGACCCATCAGGCGCCCTGTGCCAGAGTTAAGTTATAACGCGCGCGACCCGTTGAAGGCGCGCGACCCGTTAGGTTAGGCGCGTGACCCATCAGCACTCTCTCTGCCAAAACCGCCAGCAAACTTGCCAAGGAACCACAAATTGCCAAATTTTGCAAGGTAGGCCCTCCATCATAAAAAATTATTGCTTGCTACAGTTCAAGAAGGTCATGATTGTATTTGCAAAAGTCTCCATTAGCAAGTGAAAGTCTCCATTGTGCTTTTGGGTTTGAAGTTGTCAAATTGCTAGGGTTTTATATGATGTTTTGAGGTATCCCATTGTTCTCATTTTTTTTCATCTCCCATTTCATATTCCTTATCATTCTATGTAAATTTCCCTTCCAAATATGTGAAGAGCCCTAAAACCTACCCCTCTTCCCAAGAAATCAAAAAATTACACCCTAACCCTACCTCTCATAATATCCTTGTAAATCAAATTGTATAATGATGTATATGCAATAATTCTTCCCCTAAACTCCCTGTTTTATTATTATTCCCGTTTTACCTTTAAAGTATCCCTCCCCTAACATTTCCCTCGTGCTCCTTGTCCCCTTGAAACAACATTCTAATCAGCAGTTTACAAAGCAGAAACAGTAGTATATTTCAGCCACTTTGCTCCTAAAACAATGTCAGAAACCGAAACCAATTATGCGCAAAGTGATGACCATGCGTCAGCTTCAGAGTTTGAGGTACAGAGGAGGCCTCACAAGGGTGGAAAGGGCGGTCATCATAGGAGAGAGGAGCCCACCTCTTTGACAGATTTGTAGGCTTTTCCAATGGCAGTATCATGCTTCCGTTATATGTCTTGCTATGAGTTTTGCGAGAGGATCTCTCGGATTCATCATCACAGGGAGTTGGCTTGCTTATTTGTTTTGCATTTGCATGATGGACATGTGAACCTTGCCGGGGTGGATTTTACATTGACACCCGAGATGATTGCTCAAGCCACAGGGATACCTAATGTCAGAGAGGTGTGGAATAAGCGCAAGATGTTGGACAATGTTCAGTATGAGCCTTTCATTAGACCTGCATTCATGAGACACTTGACGGGTGTATTTCCCTTCAGATTTCTGAGGAGTGAGTATGCCCCCATGATGAGGCTTATCATGCTCTATTTCACCTGTGAGGGCAGATTTTCACAGGTATATTTGTACCATATTCGCCTGTTGATGCATTTCACACGGGTACGGATGATGAACATCCCTGTTTTCTTGTGCCGGAACATTGAGAGGATGGTGCCCTTGATGCAGAGGAAGAGCCCAGCACAGCAGTATAGGAGCCTCTATCATTATGGTTTGATTCAGCTTGTGGTCATACATCAGTTGGCTCAGCAGGGCATCCCATGGGAGGAGTTTATCTCTCGTGAGATTTTCGCAGCACCACCACCACCACATCCTGAGGTTGTTCACGAGGAGGGAGGACCATCACAGCAGCATGACACCCCCGTGACTAGATATGTCAGCTCTTCTCCATTGGTCACTTATCAGAGAGGCCAAAGGGCTTTATTTGCAGCAGCTCGGCGAGTATTTTCTCCACAGCAGGTGGAAGGGGTCTCGCCTTCTTCATCAGCTCAGCGAGTGCTATCTCCACATCAGGAGGAAGGGGCCTTGCCTTCTTCAGCAGCACAGGCAGCACAGAGGGGCAAGCATCCCATGATCGAGGAGGGAATGACCGGTGATCCCGACATTGATATCATTGATCTTGATACCCGCTCTCCTACCACGGAGCTTCATGAGGTCATTCAGCAAAAGGAGGCCGAGAACCGCTTGTTGCAGCAGAAGTTAGAGATGGCACAGTGGAGGATCACCTATTTAGAGCAGCGCAACAAGCAGTTGGAGGATGAGCAAACTCTTGATGAGTTGTGGAGGATTCGTAGTGACCGCAACTTGAATCGAAGAAGACCTGATGATTTAGTACACGTTGAGCGAGAGTCTATGCTTATCCGTCTCAATGCTCATTTGGAGAGGCTGTTGGCCAAGGCCAACCAAGATAATAAATTGCTTAGAAACATGAAGAATCATTATTGGGCACGGATGCACGTGTGCAAGGTGAAGATGAAAGTGCTCCAAAGGCGGTTGGCCAAAGCACAAAAACGAAGAAAAAGGTCCGAGCCCCTCCACATCTTAGCCGAGGCTTCCTTGAAGGAGCATGGCACTAAATAGCTCAGCCCCAGCACAAATTCCAAGAAAGTTTGAGCATTTTGGGTCATTTTTGGTTTTTTCAGGCAAAAAACAGGTTTTGTCCCCTCAACGGGTCTCACCCCCCGCGCGACCCTTTCATTTGGCTACTCCGTTCCGGGAAAGCTCAGCATTTCTGGATTTTTCATGAAAAGTTACACATGCTCACCCATTTCCAAGAGATTTTATGAAGTTTTGGGCCTCCAGAAAGTCAAAAAACAAGAAAAAAATGACTTTCTGCCACATTTTTGACACACAGAAAACAGTCTTGGTAGATTGCAATTTTGGAGGGGCAAATGACAACGAAATTCAGAAATTCCAGTTGGGTGGGAAAGTAGACTCACAACCCTTTCCAACAAGCCTACTCTTGCCTCATTTGGACACCTAAAAGTGCCCCAAAAGTTCTCTCAAAGGCGCGCGACCCGTCAGGGTTTGGCGCGCGACCCGTCAGGCAAATTGCTCAGGAGTTCAGCCTACAGCTCAGCAAAACGCAGTTTTGACTATGTTTGACTTTTTGGAGTTGATTTTTATCCTCCTTGTTGTAAATGATGTAATTTTATGACACTTTTACACTTATGTATCTCTTCTAGAAGATTCATTCATGAGATAGGTGAAAATTAAATGAATGAATTGGTTTCCTAGCTTATAGAGGCAAGTTGTTTTGACTACCTAGTTTTCAGTGCTTAGTTTAGAATTGGTTGAAACAGCTACTAGGATAGTGAGCTCGACCCCTAGAGGTAGGGAAAGATGTTAGATGATCTATATTATGTACACTCTTGCTCATTTTCATGGTTGGACTCTTGAGGGAGAAGCTCTTATTGTATTATTCACTGTATCTCTGCAATTTTTGGCAAAGGAAGACCAGGGTTTTGCAGTCCTTTTTGGGATTCTTGTGGTCACATGTATTGATGGTGTGTTTCTCTTTGTACTTGTAAGTGTGTTATGTGAATCATTTCCTTACTTTTCCTTCTGCAAATTAGGCAAATGAAGTGTTAAAGTAGAACTCATGACTGTCATTCTCTGCTTTTAAGTTTGCTTAATATCAATGTTTTCAACTGTTTAAGGGGAATTCAAGGTTATTTCTTGCTCTCCTTAACTCCTCACCGATCATTCTCATCCATCCACCTCTATTAAAGGCATCAATATTGTCTCCTACCTCGCCCCAAAGAACCCCCTGCAAAAACTGTGTCCAATCCCCGCACCCGAAATTGCCATTCCCCAATTTTACACCAAAACTTTAAAAATCCCAAATTTAAACCTCTTGATCAGTTTACTAGCCTAAAATCAGTGTTTTCCTATTGGTCATCTCGCCCATTGAAGATCTTTACTGAGATAGACCGGAGAGAGCCCTCTCTTGCCCCGTAGGGCTAGCTACGAGGCTAAGTGGTTTGATGTTGCCTTGAAGTTTACCTTTCTCAGCCTGAGGTGAAATTTCAAGTGCTAACATATTGGCGACCATACTGGGGAGAACAACTTGTCTGTTGATTGATGTGTTTGCTTCATAAGTCTTAGACGGAGCCTGAAGTTATGCCAGGTAGCCTTCGAAACGCTTTTGCTTTGCATTAGTGGAAGTAGATAAACGCTGCTTCAGTCAATCTCCGTGAGCTTGTGAATACAACACTTCATTTGCATTTTACCCCAGTACATGTATCAAGTTCAGATCTGATTGTTGATAGTGGACAACGATCAGACACTGACAAGGCTGAAATCATTCACTGGTGACTCCTTCACTAAAAACTCCAGAGATCAATGCTTCATGGTGACTTTACTGCAGAGAGATCAGTAGCTTTGAGCTTTTCAAGATGGATCAGATTGCAAGAAGATACGCTCCCCTGAGCCGAGATCACATCCCTCGTTTTCCAAATAAAATTCCGAAGGTAGATTGGTCAAGGAATCTGCCTACATTTAAAGATGATGGTAAGAAGGATGCTGCTTTACATCTAGTTAGATTTAATATGCAAATTCGCAAGTTGAAGGTGGATTTTCCTGAAGATTGCTTGATGAAGATATTCCTGGCCACTCTGGAAGGTAACGCCCAATCCTGGTATGAAAGTTTGCCGCCTGCTTGTATTTACTGTTTAAAGGATTTTCATGCTATGTTCATTGAACGATATAAGGGCTCTTATCCATCATTAAATTTGGTTCATGACTGTTGCAAGCATGCTTATAGTTTTATTGAAAGCCTTGAGAAATGTTATGAAGATGATAATTTTATGGATGTTGAGATCATGGAGGCTCTGTATGAGAATCCATTTCAGCAACATGAAGAGAACCTAGTGGATACCCATCAAGATGATCAGGAAATTTTGCAGCAGAATCAAGATCAACAGCTTGAAGATGGCCATATGGCTGAAAATGATGAAAGAGAGGGTTCTATTTCAGATCTGCCCACAGAAGAAGACAACGTGCAGGGTAGTCAAGATTCATGTGATGCAATCAAGTCAACTACTTCAGAACTAGATTCAAATTATGATGACCAAGCATATCTGCTGAAGCCCATCAAAGAGAGCTCTGCTGTTGAGATCATAGATAAAATTTTGGATTTAGATGTTCATGAACAGCAAGGTGAGACCTTTGTGCAAGTAAGTGATGAATCTCCTTTCAATAGCTGAGTAATAAATGATAGTTTGAGTGCCCTATCATATGAAGATAATTACTGTTCAAGCAGAAGAAAACAAAAGGCATTGTCTCCTTTGTCTGAAGAGGAGATAGATCAGCTCTTGAAAGGTCTTGTTACAGCCCAAGCTACAGCAGATTTGCAGTGCACACATAGTCAGGAAAGTGTTGGGAAAACTTCTTCCTCTGTTGAAAAAGATGACTGTCTTGTAGATCAGCAAATAGATAATGTTTTCCTTCACAAAGATGATAATCCGGCTGTCATATCATTTGAAGATGACCCACCATATTGTCAAACTACAGAAGATCAGAGCATACAGGATTACCTTTCAGATTCTTTATATGTTTCATGTGTTGAAATGTTTTTCCAAGAAGAGATTTGCTCATCCATTTGTTCGGAGTTTTTTGAAGCTTATGAGCATACTTTTACTGAAGCACGTGATGAAGGCAGATCAGAATTTGAAACAAAGGATACCTTGTTCTTTCAGCAGGAGGTGGCAATGTCAAGTCTTCATGTTTTCCAGGATCCAATGGCAAATTTGTTACAGTCAGTAGTGAAGGTGATTATTGCAGTATTCAGTGATGAAGGAGAATATGGTCAACTATGTTCTTGGATGCCCAGTGATAGGTTTGTACTGTTGACCAGAAGTTCTGATAGGATGAATCAGTCAAGAAGCCATCTTCTTGATTGGTTGCATTGGCATTTTGATATAGTTTGATGTATATTGTCTTGTAAGAAACACAGGTGGTTGTCATCATGATTTCAAATCTTGATGTACTGCTGCCCTTCAATAAGCTTTGTAAATTTTTGTTTTAGTTAAGTTAGTCATGAGTCATTTGTGAGTCAGTTTTCAGTCATGTAGGTTTCATAATTGTGTCGACTTGAGTCAGGTTTCAGTCAATAAATGAGTCAAGGTCTTGTATTGTTTGTCAAATAATGACTCCATTGCCCAATGATTGAAAGGCACTGGTCTGCTCTCCCAGAGGTCTGCGGTTCTTGGCACCTCCAAGGAGCTACCATCCCCATTGGAGCCAATGTTAGAGTCGGTCTAGTAGCCCTCCATCAGTGATCAAAGCTCTTTGCATTTGCATAAGTAGGTGTCTCATCAGTGTCATCTTATTGCATTCCATTAGGCATGCCATAACCTTGATGGAGGAGCTGGTGTCTTTATTCCCCTCTTGGCACTGCTGGATCAAGTTGTTTCAGTCATTAAACTTTTTCAAAGTTGTTTGTCTTGTCTTGAGGTCAAAGTCTTAGGTCTAGGGTTTAGGTCCAGTTTGTTTTCAAGGTCACGTCTCTGAAGGTCAATAAGTGCCCAGCAAGCCAGAGGGATGATTTTCAAAGTATTTCTTCGAAAGATTCTATATTGTACAATTAATTTTCACCTTGGATTTAAAAACCCTGTTTTTAAAGCCAAGGTCATTTCTCAAAATTTGCCAAGGTCGTTTCTCAAAATTTTGTAAAAATTGTAAAAATTCAAAATGATTCAAAGGACAGCATGTAACCCTGGCTCCCTTATCAAGATCCCTCAGATGCTATCCCTGCAAAAATTATCAAAGAAAAGAATCAAATCAATCAATTTCAGGACAAAAGGAAACCAAAAAAGTCAAGTTTATAAAGTGTCATGGAAAAACATTATAAAGTGGGTTATGACATGAAATTAATTCAATCAAGGCTATAAAATCCCTAATCTCCCTCCATCAAGCCTCATTGTGAATTCAAGTGATAGAGCAATTGTTTCCAAGAGAGTTTGAGCGAATTGTGTGAGTTGGGAAGGCGCGCGACCCGTTGGAGGCGCGCGACCCGTCAGGCGCCCTGTGCCAGAGTTAAGTTATAACGCGCGCGACCCGTTGAAGGCGCGCGACCCGTTGGGTGAGGCGCGCGACCCATCAGCACTCTCTCTGCCAAAACTGCCAGCAAACTTGCCAAGGAACCACAAATTGCCAAATTTTGCAAGGTAGGCCCTCCATCATAAAAAATTATTGCTTGCTACAGTTCAAGAAGGTCATGATTGTATTTGCAAAAGTCTCCATTGTGCTTTTGGGTTTGAAGTTGTCAAATTGCTAGGGTTTTATATGTTGTTTTGAGGTATCCCATTGTTCTCATTTTTTTTCATCTCCCATTTAATATTCCTTATCATTCTATGTAAATTTCCCTTCCAAATATGTGAAGAGCCCTAAACCCTACCCCTCTTCCCAAGAAATCAAAAAATTACACCCTAACCCTACCTCTCATAATATCCTTGTAATCAAATTGTATAATGATGTATATGCAATAATTCTTCCCCTAAACTCCCTGTTTTATTATTATTCCCGTTTTCCCTTTAAAGTATCCCTCCCCTAACATTTCCCTCGTGCTCCTTGTCCCCTTGAAACAACATTCTAATCAGCAGTTTACAAAGCAGAAACAGTAGCATATTTCAGCCACTTTTCTCCTAAAACAATGTCAGAAACCGAAACCAATTATGCGCAAAGTGATGACCATGTGTCAGCTTCAGAGTTTGAGGTACAGAAGGCCTCACAAGGGTGGAAAGGGCGGTCATCATAGGAGAGAGGAGCCCACCTCTTTGACAGATTTGCAGGCTTTTCCAATGGCAGTATCATGCTTTCGTTATATGTCTTGCTATGAGTTTTGCGAGAGGATCTCTCGGATTCATCATCACAGGGAGTTGGCTCGCTTATTTGTTTTGCATTTGCATGATGGACATGTGAACCATGCCGGGGTGGATTTTACATTGACACCCGAGATGATTGCTCAAGCCACAGGGATACCTAATGTCGGAGAGGTGTGGAATAAGCGCAAGATGTTGGACAGTGTTCAGTATGAGCCTTTCATTAGACCTGCACATATGAGACACTTGACGGGTGTATTTCCCTTCAGATTTCTGAGGAGTGAGTATGCCCCCGTGATGAGGCTTATCATGCTCTATTTCCCCTGTGAGGGCAGATTTTCACAGGTATATTCGTACCATATTCGCCTGTTGATGCATTTCACACGGGTACGGATGATGAACATCCCTGTTTTCTTGTGCCGGAACATTGAGAGGATGGTGCCCTTGATGCAGAGGAAGAGCCCAGCACAGCAGTATAGGAGCCTCTATCATTATGGTTTGATTCAGCTTGTGGTCATACATCAGTTGGCTCAGCAGGGCATCCCATGGGAGGAGTTTATCTCTCGTGAGCTTTTCACAGCACCACCACCACCACATCCTGAGGTTGTTCATGAGGAGGGAGGACCATCACAGCAGCATGACACCCCCGTGACTAGATATGTCAGCTCTTCTCCATTGGTCACTTATCAGAGAGGCCAAAGGGCTTTATTTGCAGCAGCTCGGCGAGTATTTTCTCCACAGTAGGTGGAAGGGGTCTCGCCTTCTTCATCAGCTCAGCGAGTGCTATCTCCACATCAGGTGGAAGGGGCCTCGCCTTCTTCAGCAGCACAGGCAGCACAGAGGGGCAAGCAGCCCATGATCGAGGAGGGAATGACCGGTGATCCCGACATTGATATCATTGATCTTGATACCCGCTCTCCTACCACGGAGCTTCATGAGGTCATTCAGCAAAAGGAGGCCGAGAACCACTTGTTGCAGCAGAAGTTAGAGATGGCACAATGGAGGATCACCTATTTAGAGTAGCACAACAAGCAGTTGGAGGATGAGCAAAATCTTGATGAGTTGTGGAGGATTCGTAGTGACCGCAACTTGAATCGAAGAAGACCCGATGATTTAGTACCTGTTGAGCGAGAGTCTATGCTTATCCGGCTCAATGCTCATTTGGAGAGGCTGTTGGCCAAGGCCAACCAAGATAAGAAATTTCTTAGAAACATGAAGAATCATTATTGGGCACGAATGCACGTGTGCAAGGCGAAGATGAAAGTGCTCCAAAGGCGGTTGGCCAAAGCACAAAAACGAAGAAAAAGGTCCGACCCCCTCCACATCTCAGCCGAGGCTTCCTTGAAGGAGCATGGCACTAAATAGCTCAGCCCTAGCACAAATTCCAAGAAATTTTGAGCATTTTGGGTCATTTTTGGTTTTTTCAGGCAAAAAACAGGTTTTGTCCCCTCAACGGGTCTCACCCCCCGCGCGACCCTTTCATTTGGCTACTCCGTTCTGGGAAAACTCAGCATTTTTGGATTTTTCATGAAAAGTTACACATGCTCATCCATTGCCAAGAGATTTTATGAAGTTTTGGGCCTCCAAAAAGTCAAAAAAAAGCAAAAAATGACTTTCTGCCACATTTTTGACACACAGAAAACAGTCTTGGGAGATTGCAATTTTGGAGGGGCAAATGACAACCAAATTCATAAATTCTAGTTGGGTTGGAAAGTAGACTCACAGAACTTTCCAACAAGCCTACTCTTGCCTCATTTGGACACCTGAAAGTGCCCCAAACGTGCTCTCAAAGGCGCGCGACCCGTCAGGCAAATTGCTCAGGATTTCAGCCTACAGCTCAGCAAAATGCAGTTTTGACTATGTTTGACTTTTTGGAGTTGATTTTTATCCTTCTTGTTGTAAATGATGTAATTTTATGACACTTTTACACTTATGTATCTCTTCTAGAAGATTCATTCATGAGATAGGTGAAAATTAAATGAATGAATTGGTTTCCTAGCTTATAGAGGCAAGTTGTTTTGACTGCCTAGTTTTCAGTGCTTAGTTTAGAATTGGTTGAAACAGCTCCTAGGATAGTGAGCTCGACCCCTAGAGGCAGGGAAAGATGTTAGATGATCTATATTATGTACACTCTTGCTCATTTTCATGGTTGGACTCTTGAGGGAGAAGCTCTTATTGTATTATTCACTGTATCTCTGCAATTTTTGGCAAAGGAAGACCAGGGTTTTGCAGTCCTTTTTGGGATTCTTGTGGTCACATGTATTGATGGTGTGTTTCTATTTGTACTTGTAAGTGTGTTATGTGAATCATTTCCTTACTTTTCCTTCTGCAAATTAGGCAAATGAAGTGTTAAAGTAGAACTCATGACTGTCATGCTCTGCTTTTAAGTTTTCTTAATATCAATGTTTTCAACTGTTTAAGGGGAATTCAAGGTTATTACTTGCTCTCCTTAACTCCTCACCGATCATTCTCATCCATCCACCTCTATCAAAGGCATCAATATTGTCTCCTACCTCGCCCCAAAGAACCCCCTGCAAAAACTGTGTCCAATCCCCGCACCCGAAATTTCCATTCCCCAATTTTACACCAAAACTTTAAAAATCCCAAATTTAAACCTCTTGATCAGTTTACTAGCCTAAAATCAGTGTTTTCCTATTGGTCATCTCGCCCATTGAAGATCTTTACTGAGATAGACCGGAGAGAGCCCTCTCCTGCCCTGTAGCGCTAGCTACGAGGCTAAGTGGTTTGATGTTGCCTTGAAGTTTACCTTTGTCAGCCTGAGGTGAAATTTCAAGTGCTAACACGTTGGAGCTACCTCTTGAAGGTGTGCTAGAGCTGCCTCTAACAAAAGATGACACTTCAAGATTCTTTAGAAAGGAACTTGAACACATAGAAAAACTCAAATAACAAGAATGGAACAACTTAAATGACTTGAAATAATAGTTCACACAACCAATAGGAGGCTCCAAAATTTGAATGTAAGAAAAAATTGGAGGGTGTTGTAGCAGCTAGAACAACTACTCATATTGTAGCTAATGAATACCTACAATATAAGTTTGGATGGGGAATGAGATAACAAGGAAATTAATGGTAACACAATTATAAACTATAGTCATCAATGACCTACAACCTAAATCCCTCATGCAGGTTCCTTTCTCAAAAGAACAGGAGAAATGGGAAAAATAATTGAAGATAACTCATAGAAGGAAAAATTAAAAAGGCAACAATGAGATTAAACTGGTAGATTTCTAATTGCTTACCAAACTGGGCAATGGAAATATGTAATGTTTCTAGATGAAGAATCATAAACAAGCCCATATAAAACTAGATTTCACACATCAAATTATCATCCCCACCAACTAAGAAAGAAAATTACTTCATACCAACAATCCTCAATTATCTTCAAGACCCTTGAAAAGGACCCAAATAAAAATGGGAATGACACATTAAAAAAAGAGGAGGCTATAATAATGAGATCATAAATTTTGCGCTCAAACTTATTTTGTCTCGCTCAAACTTTTTTTGTCTTGTTGCTTAAAATATAAGATTTTATGATCGAAATATTTATGGTAGTTATTTACATAAACCTTAGCCCACACTTTTTTCATGTCAGCATGACACCTACACCATTCATCTTTATTTTGATAAATGTGATTCAATATCATTGGTGATCTAGGTGGCTCCAGAGACACACACAAGACAAAGAGGGCTTATGGAAGCTCAAAAATCAAAGTGATCAAAATGATTTTGAACCAAGACCAGAACGTAGATCTTGTCGTCCTGATCACAACGATGTGAATGGTTCATCAATCTGAGCTCGTATGAGGGAGAACAAGCTAGTCAAAGTTTTGGTCAAAGTTGGGTTGTGGGCGAGGTTTAATGGCCCTGGCTACTCGGGCCCTAAGGATCTCGGATAAGGAGAGTTTAGAGATGAAAAATCCCATCTCCTTGATGTCTTTGTTGAGAACGGTTATAGTAGATTCTTGGGTCAGAGGGCTTTCGTTAAAGCTTCGAAGAATTCGCTATCTCATCGAGAACCGAAGGAGCGAGTTCCTGGTGTCCTTCTTCCTTATGTTCAGGGGACTACTGATAAGATTGGTAGGATTCTCAGGTCGCATGATGTTCCTGTGACCTTTAGGCCCTTGAACACCATTCGCATGTCCCTCAGATCAGCAAAGGATCCTATCGACCCTAAAGATATGAAAGGTGTGTACTTGATCCCCTGTTCTTGTGGGACCCCCTACATTGGGGAAACTGGTCGCTCCATTAACCAGAGGATTAGTGAGCATGCTGCTGATCTTAAGCATAGGCGTACTAAGTCTTCCGCTTTGGCTGAGCACGCCGAGAAAACCAATCATCATGTTTGTATTGAGGAAGCTAGTGTTATTGCTAAAGTTTCGCACTTCCATCATCGGAAATTTAGGGAGACGCTTGAGATTGAAAAGAGGCCGTGTAATCTCAATAGAGATGATGGCTGGAAAATCAGTCGATGTTGGGTCCCAACACTCTCATCCTAATCCTAGTTTTTTTTTTTTTAATCATTTTTATTTGATTTAATTAATTATTTATTTATTTAAATTTTTTTTACTCATTTTTAATAATAATAATAATAATAATAATAAAAATAAATTAAATAACAATATAAATAAATAAATAATTAAAATAAAAATAAAAATAAAAATAATATCTTTATTTATTTATTTATCTATCTATCTATTGTTTATTTTTATTGTTATTTATTTTATTTTTAATTATTATTATTATTATTATTTATTTATTTATTTTATTTTATTTTATTGTTATTTCTATTACTATTATTATTTATTTATTTATTATTTTATTTATTTATTTATTATTATTATTATTATTATTATTTATTATTATATATATATATATATATATTTTAACTTGTATTCACAATTAATTTATTCATAGGCGAGGTCCTTTACAACTAATTTCCTTTTAAATAATAATTAACCTATAATTTTTAACTATCTATTAATAACTTTTAACTAACTATTATCACTAATTTAAATTATTTTATTTATTTATTAAGGGATTGGTCCCCTGTATAACTTATCTCTTTTTTTTTTATTATTATTAAAAAAGTTTTGATCCCGGTCCAATAATCAATATTAGCGGTTGGTCAAATTAGCCGTTGGAGGCTCTGCTCGGTCTATTTAACATGCTCAGCTAGATCTGTTTCTTCAACTTGTCCTGACGATGAACCACACTGGTTGGTTCGAAATGCGTCGACAAATGATGTCTCATGTGATCTTCGCCGAAAAATATTTTTTGTAAAATTCATTATCAATCGGCGTGAGAACCTAGCTCTCGAAAACGGGCAAAATTGTGGTCTTTTTAAATTGCCCAATATCCCTTCTATTCAAAAAATTTGAAAATAACAACGTAAAATTTGAAATGGGCACTGATACTGTTACCCTTTTTGTAGAGATAGCAAAAAAGTGACCCGATTTTGAAAATGGGTGATGCAAAACACGTCTTTTTTAGAGCACAGTTTTTGGCACTATAATTTTTTTTTATGTACATTGCGTTTTAGAATGGTAGTCATTTTGATGTTGATTTATAAAAGTGGTAATTCTACACCATGTCCTTTTTTAAAAGGCTTTTTTTTTTTTTTTATAATGTATGAAATGTAAATAATTATTTTGTAAATTTAATAACTTTGGAAGTGGTCTTCTTCTATATTAAATTTTCAATCCACACGAAATAATTGTTTCTAAAAAACATATATAAAAAAGACAAAAATGAAAAATAAAAAATGTTAAAAAAAAATATCTCATAAAACATAAAATAATTTCGAAAAAAAAATAAATTAAAAAAATATAAATATAAAATTAAGTAAGTAAAAAAAAGAAAAAGAACACATTAGCAAAAACTAGGAAAAAAAAACTAATAACAAGCTAGTTAAAAAAAAGGAAAAAAAAAAAGAAAAAAAAGAAATGAAAAACTAGTAAAATTAATATTTAAAAAAACAAAAATTAACTCAAATTAAAAAAAAAAAAAAAAAAAAAAATTAATCGAATTAAAATTTTTAATTTAAAATTTAAAAATTAAAAAAAATTATTTAAGAAAATAATTAAAAAAGAATTATTATTAATTTTTCTATTTATTTTTTATTTTTTATGGATTTTTCGAAAATAATTTTTTGTTTTTATTTAAAAAATAATTATTATATTATTTTTTTTAAACATTTTTTTTTCTTATTTAAAAAAAGAAACATTAACAAGAAACTATGCGTATAAAAATTTTTAGTTAAAAATTTGAAAATATATAATTATTATTTAAATATAATTTATACGTTATAAACATTTTTAATTTAAAGTTTAAAATTTAAAATTGTTATTTAATAAAATAAAAATAAAAAGAAAATCGAGCTTTTCCACCCCAGCCGCCCGTGGTGGCGCGGTCGTGGGTAGAGGGTCTTGCGCGCAGGTCATCCGCCCACGGCTGAGCCACCACGGGCGACCGGGGAATCGGATGCCCCCCGGGCGGCCGGGGAATCGGATGCCCCCCCCCGGCGCCCATGGTGGCTTGGTTGTGGGTGGACGGCCTGCGCGCAGGACCCTCCGCCCACGACCGTGCCACCATAGGCAACCGGGGGAGGGGGAGACTCGATTTTTTATTTTTTTATTTTGTTTTGATTAAATAATAAGTTTAAATTTTAAAACTTTAAATTAAAATGTTTATAACATATAAATTATATTTAAATAATAATTATATATTTACAATTTTTCAATTAAAAATTTTTATGTGCATAATTTTTTTTTAATGATTTATATTTATATTTATTTATTTATTTTAAATAAGAAAAAAATGTTTAAAAAAATAATATAATAATTATTTTTTAAATAAAAACAAAAAATTGTTTCAAAAAATCCATAATTATTTTTTTAAAATTTTAAAATTTAAAATTAAAAAGTTTAATTAGATTAAAAAAAATTTAAATTTTTTTAATGATTTTTATTTATTTATTATTATTATTATTATTTTTAGATAAGGAAAAAAATTGTTTAAAAAAATATTTAACAATAATAATTTTTTTTAATAAAAAAAATTGTTTAAAAAACAAAATTTAAATGTTATTATTTTTTTTAATACTTTTTTGGTTTTTTAAAAATAATTTTCATATTTTTTGGTGGTTTTTGTTTGTTTGTTTTTTTTTAAATATTAATTTTAATAGTTTTTTAATTTTTTTCGTTAATTATTATTATTATTTTTTTTAAACTAGCTTGTTTTTATTTTTATTTTTATTTTTTTCGTAGTTTTTGCTATTGTTTTTTTTTTTTTGTTAATTTCTCTATTTTTTACTTATATATATATATATATATGATTTTTTAATTTTAGTTTTTTAATTTTTTCCAAATTCTTTTATGGTTTATGAGATAATTTTTTTTTAACATTTTATATTTTTTGTTTTTGTCTTTTTATATATATTTTTATATTTGTTTTTTTAAGTAATCAACATTTTAATCTTAATTTTAGCAGTTTTTATTTTTTTTGGTTATATATGATGATGATGATGATGGTTAACGTCCGCTGAGACCAAATAATGGTCTATCTGACCTAAAGAAACAAATTATCTATTTTGATTTAAGATTTTATTCCTATGCTCAAAAAGCTTGGAGAGAAGCCTCCCGAGCGCACTATAATTTTGACATTGTAAAAGGCTAGGAAGGTCAGTATTGTAACAAAGATTGTGAAACTGAGATCTAATGTGGTTATACCTGGGGCACTCTAAGAGGAAGTGGTTTTCATCCTCGATGTTCCTATTCTTACATATATGGCAGATCCTTTCCGTCCATGGCATTTTAGGAACTGCCCAACGACCTGTTTCACTATGGAGCTCATGAGAATTCGTTCTAATCTTTGCTATATTAATTTTCTTCTTTGAGCTAGTTAAAATAGAGAGATAATTTTGATCTTCTAGGGTGGGGTTGATGACCTTCTTATAATAACTTAATTTTCTTTTAGCCACTAAGTCTTTCTCACACCACATTTTTTCTTTGAACTTAGAAGTAACAATATCTTTAATGTTATTTATGTTTTGCAATGCATCATTTTCGTCGATCTCCCAATAGTTTAACCAGGCCCTTGTGTCTTTATGCCACCCTCGATTGAGCCTTAGGTGGTTTTGGCTAGAATTTAAAGCTAGCTTAGGAAGTCTATGATCGTTTATGTTACTGATTTTGTGCTTGTACAACAGAAACCTAAGCATAGCTAGGCTCTCAATAGGGGAAAGACCTGCTTCTATAAGGAGAATAGGATAGGGTGTATTACTTTTAATTTTCAGGTTATAAGTTATAAAACGCTTCTGGATTTGCTCAATCTTTCTCCATGATTCTCTGGAGATGCTGCAACCCCAAACCTCACAGCCATATAAGATAACAGGAGTGACTAAAGTTTCAAAGAGGAACTTCTTTTTATCCCACATTACAAGGTTTGCAATTTTACAATTATTTTCAAGACCATAGTAAGCTTTCCACCCCCCATTAATCCTTTTCTCAATGCTATGGTTCCAGTTGAGCTTGTGATGAATATCAATTCCTAGGTACTTGTAAGAATACACTTCCTCCAAGTTATTATTGTCATACATAAAATTAGCGTAAGTGTCCTTCTTGGATTTGATAATCATAACTTTTGTTTTGTCAGTGTTAACAGTCATACCCATGGTAGAGCAGAAATCCTTAAGAAGCCTGAGTTGCTTATTAAGATCATATGAGCACCTTGCCAAAAGAACAATATCGTCAGCATAAAGGAGAAGGATGACGACTATCCCACCTAAGATCATGCCATCACATCCTGCTTCCTCTAAATAGCCTTCGAGCTTATTGATGTAAATGCCAAATAGGGTAGGGGAGAGGGGGCGACCTTGTTTAACTCCGATGTTACACTTAATATCTTTCGACCACCCTTCATTGCTCTTTAGCTTGGCAATTACATTCTCGTATAACCTTATAGCGGCAGCTCTCAACTCGAGAGGAACCTTTAGCTCTTCTAATCTATTCCAAAGGTTGGATCTAGGAACCGCATCGAAAGCCTTTCTAAAGTCCATAAAGCAACAAAATAAATTGGATTTATCATTACGACATTCCTCCGCAATGATCCTAAGTGTAACAAGGTGGTCTGTTGTTGAGTGATGCCTTCTGAAACCTGCTTGGCCTTTAGCCCGCTTACCTTCACTTTCAAGCCATATGCTTAACTTCTTTTCCAAAATACTACCATATAACTTGGCTAAGAGAGGGCTGATCATAATTGTTCGATAATTAGAGGGGTTATTTGTATCCCCACTTTTAAAAATAGGGATAATGAGGCTCTCAGTCCAAGGTTTAGGGAACCCTTGCTTGACTGCTTGATTGAAAAGCTTGTGGATGTGGGGGATGAGGACATGACCTCCAATTTTTAAGATTTCTGCTTGGTAACCTTCAATGTCCTTAGCTTTCCCATTAGCGAGGCGATTAACCCCAAACTTAATGTCTTCTAAAGAGAAAACTTCTTTCGTTGTGAGAAGGGTTTCCAAATTATCCATGACATCTGGAGATTCATAAAGCTTTTTAAGATAGGAATTTCAATCGCAAAGAGCAATTTTATTATTATCCTTAGTCTTCCTAGTTAGAATCTGCCTCCAAAATTTATTAGGAGCTACCTTAGAGAGGTGTAAGAGATTCTCCTGTCTTTGACGAATGTACTGCCTCTTTTTCCTTTTAGTTAGGGCTTTGTATATTTTTATCTTGTCCATTTTAAGAGATTCATCAATAGCTTCCTTAATTGCTCTCCTTGCACTTTTACAATCTTTGTCATACCATGGATTGGTTTTGCTATTTCTTTTATTATTTGAAACTTCAATTGAGAACTTGTTAATAGAATATGAGAGGGTTGTAGTAAAATTATGATAGAGGTCTTCTATGTTGTCTATATTAGATAAAGGAAGCAAATTAGTTTTTAATTCATTTAGAAAGAGATCATTTTTATTTCTATCAAATATTAAGTTCTTTTGGCTATAAGTGTTATTTTCTATGGGAACTCTATGCATGACAAAATTGAGAGTTATAAGTAAAGGCCTATGATCAGAGTCAGGTTCGTGGTCGTTTAAGATGTCAAAATTTATTATTTCGTTGTATAATGGGAGATCGGAAATAACGTAGTCTACCACGCTGCTACCAAGCCTATGGATGCAGGTCATCTTGCTAGAATTGGGCCACTTCTTTAGATCGTTGCAAATTATGAGATCCTGAGCACTACAGAGCTTGACTAGCTCCGACCCAAACAAATTTTCCTCGAGATCTTCAGAGTTCCTTTTGTACCTGCTAGCCAGAGTAGGGTCTTCATCTAACCAAAGAGGATTAGGGTTGGAATGATTGCTTAGAATAATAGCTTGATTGTTTGAAGTTCGAGCATTAAAGTCACCTATTAAAAGGATATTACCGTCATTCCTTAGGCTAGAAATATCATTCTCTAAACCATTGTAAGGGTTAGTTTTATCTAGATTCTTCTTCTTATAGAAGTTAGAATTAGTGGGGGGAAAATAACATATTTCTATGTAGGACTTTTTATTATTAATGTCTTTGATCTCTATCCAACTATATTGGTTGTGAGGGTCATTTTTATAAATCCTAACATGGGGGGAGATGTTCTTCTTAATGTAACAAGCTATTCCCCAATGCCTCTACGGGAGGATCGCTTGTTCCAGGTAGACCATAGCGTAAAGCCATCTATGTTAGGGACCTTAGATTCTTCGTGCTCCCAAGTTTCAACAAGCAAAATAATATCAACATCATTTGAAATCCAACTTAGCTTGGGGCCTTTGTTCCATGGGAAGCCCCGACAATTCCAAGAAAGAACCGGAGCATGTTTAATTGCTATTGATTACTATCTTTTTGGTTTCTATCTCGAATAAAGGCTTTTCTATTTCTGATTATTGCCCATTTTCCTTCCTTTCTAGCTTCTTTTACCTTTTGAACCTCCTTTCTTAATTCTGCTTGGTCTTCTGGAATGAGATCTTCATTTATGAATATTCCCGTTCCTTTTAGACTTGAGGTTTTACTAAGTATGTCGTGCTTATGATCAGTGGAGCTCACCTTTATGCGGATTAGTCTTCCTTTATTCTCGGTTAATTTCCCCAACCTTGTTGCTTCTGTGAGACACAATGTTTCAATTTGTAATCTATTATGTAGTTTTGTCTGGGCTAAGGCTAAAGTATCCTCATCTACTTCCTCTTTTAAACCGAATATTATAAGGTTTAAGGCCCTTTTGTTACGTTCGTGGTCTAATTCTATTAATTTTTTCATTTCATCTTTAATTGGTTTGATGTCTAACTTATCTACCACATTATTTAGGGTGAGGCGGCTATTAACTTTTTCTTCTAGTTCTTTAATCATGTCTTTCATTTTGAGACTCTCTAAAGTATCAACATCTCCTTGCTGGGATGGTTGGTTAGTATCTTGGTTATGTTTTTCTATAACTTGCAGTCTAGTCTCCATTGCCTCCATTTTATTCTCTAGTAGTTCTATTTTATTTTCTATTTGTTTTTGGATCGTGTCTTAAAGAGATGCAAATTTATTTTCCAGCATGGCTTCTAACTCTTTTTGTAGCTTGGCTTCTCTTTCTTCTCTACGTTTCTCTAAAGACTCTATATACTCATAAAGGCCTTGTAGAGTAACTGTGCTAGGTCTTCCCTTCGTAATCTTTGGTAACTGTGGTGAAATATTCATACTTGAAATTATATGAGCAAATATGTATTAGAAAAAGAAAAAGATAAGGAATGTGTGCACCTGATATCAGAAAACTTGACTGCAGATCGCCCGTCTGCCCTTGGTAATCTTTGGTAACTGACTGCAGATCGCCTGTGCCCACCACAACCCGCAGACTCTTTCACCGAGCCTCAGAACACTTTCACCGAAGAATATATAGAGTATGTTTTTAACTCTTTCACCGAGCCTCAGAACTCTTTCACCGAAGAATATATGCGAAGAATATATAGAGTAAGAATATATGCCAAGAATATATAGAGTATGTTTTTAATAATATATATATATATATATATATATATATATATATATATTAAATCTAGTTTGTTTTTAATTTTTAATTTTAATATTTTCTTAATTTTATTTTATTTTTTATTTATTTATTTTTTCCTTCTATTTTTACCTACTTAATTTTTAGTTTATTTTAAATGTTATTTTTTCTTTTCCATATTTTTGTTTTTTTTTATCATTTTGCCAATTTTTTTTTATGGTCTAGAAGATATATATATTTTTCTTTTTTTTTTAATTTTTTTTACTATTTATTTGTTTATAATGTTTTTTTTTTCTCAGCAATACTAACTAATTTATATTAATATGTACAGGTGAAATTTACAGCCAAAGAAAACTGTCTGCCCAGGGCCAACTGTGGCTTCTTGGGTGACTCTATCGTTCTCACACTTTTGCCTCGCAGGGCGAACTGTCCAAACTAGAACAAAATTCATGACTCTTTGATAATTCATGCTGAAACAAAGCGGCCCACGCAGGGGCATCCCAACAAAACTTGCAACCCATAAAGGCTGTAAACGCCGAGACCATAACACAGAACCGACACATACATAAGACGCATGACACAGACATAAGACGCATACCAAACATAAAACACCACACCCAGCCAGACTGATATAGCCCTGGCCATGACATAGAAAGGAAGAAAACGGAATAAACCAAAATGTGAGAACCTGATATCCACCAAGACCCCAAATTCATCCTGAGCGAAGGAAGCCGAAACGAGGTTGCGCATCTGAGCGTTAATCTTCTGGTTTTGCCTCCAGAATTCTACTCCAGCCTTGACCCTCTGGGAGGCCATCCAACCAAGCCTCGGGATCCTGCGCGGCGTCTGGCTCCTCTTGCTCTCGAGCTCGGAAGGGGGTCTGCTGAGGCTCCCTCTCTGAATGCTCCTGTGCATTTGAAGGCTCCCCCATTGGGCGCTTCCCTTTGTCACCCTCTGAACGAACCCCTTCAGGTACCAGTGAAGGTCCTTCCTCCTCCTCAGGAATTTTGGTGAAAAGCACTGAGATGTGCGCATTGATTCCCGGATTGTCCCCGGAGCCAGCCAGAGTAAAAATGACAGAACCAAACGCTGGGAGCGTGGGTGCTCCATTATTGGAGCTACCAGCTTCCAGAAACTGACCAGATGGAATTGGGGCGGCACCTGCCCTTCTATAGCAATAGCAGCAGCAACAATGGTGATGGACATCCGCTGCAGGGGGACGAGAGGATTGTCCACGCCCTGTGCCTCTTCTGCAAGGCATCCGTTCTCGCAACCGCACCATGGAATCCTCCAATTCCTTTTCCTGTTCCAGAGCAGCGGAGGATCCGCTGAGGCTGCGTAGCCTTCCTGAGGCTTGCTGACCCCAATATGAATCGAGGCTGAGCGCAATTGAGCCCAGACAGTGACCAGAAGAAACCAGCAAGGAGCGGACCGCAGCCGAGCTTTCAATAACCACGTTAGAGCTTCTGCGCTCTGAGTTCTGAGACCAATTCCAACATTCCAACATTCCATCATCCTTAAAATCCAACTGAGTCCCTCGGAACCTGTCCGCCTTGAATGCACTCTGCAGTGACGCCATCGCCTCCCGCGCCCTCATTAAGATTGCCCTTGTGCCTTGCAGTCTCGGCGGCGAAGGGCATTGAAGGCCCCTGAACCTCACGTGGCAGCTCGTGCTGGCCATGTGTCTCCCTTGTTATTGCCTTAATGACACCTGCATCCGGGGCTTATTTGTTTATAATGTTTATTTATTTTTTGTTTTTTAATTCTTATGATTAATTTTGTTTTTTTTGTTTTTTTAATATTTTTATGATTGATTTTTTTTTTTTTAAGTATATATTTTAATTTATGTTTTGTTATTTTTTTAACTTTTTTTCATTTTGTGTTTTTCATTGTTTTAATTTAATTTAATTTTATGTTTTCATTATTTCTTTTAAATTTTAATGTTTTTCGGGGTCATGATAAAATATTTTACGCCATTATTTCAAAATGTTGAAATTTTTTACTTTTGAAAAAAAAGTGTTTTTCCAATGTTAACACTTTTTGTTTTGAGGGTGTTTTTTGGACAATTTTTGCGCAAAAATTTGGTTTTCACTGCCATTTTTAAAACATGTTGAAAATTTAACCAAGAAAAAAAGGCGTTATTCCAGCATCAACACTTTTCGTTTTTAACATTGTTTTTGATGTTTTTTTCGAGGTTTTTTGGCCAGAGTTCCCGGTTTGAGTTTATAGTTCCCGTTTCAAAGTTTACATTGTTAAATGACCATTGATTATATAAAATAAAAAAATATAAATATTATTTGGGTGGCGGGCCATGACCCCTGCCACCCTAATTGGCCCAACCGCATAAAAAACATTTAAATTAAAAAATGGCCAATGGGCCATGACCCACGTCAGTCCCCAACCAACCACCAATAATTAAACATTATGTAAAAGGGGTGGGTGGGTCCCAGCCCACGCCCCAACCACCTTGAATATATATAGCAGAACAGTATTGAGATTAATGGTACAACCAACTTTAGCAGTTTAACATTCTCTTCTTCAGATGACCCTAGGATGTGAGGTGTATGCAGTATTTTCATGTACTTCTTTTTGCTATGAGATGCATTGTGTTGCACAGATTCCTATTTGATGTTTGATGCAGGATCTTGTTTTTCTTTCTCGTTCATGATTCCTACTTGATGTGACGCGGAATCATTTGTGGGATGTACTTATTGTCATGATCTGTCATGTTTTGTTTGAGCTCCCTTTGTCGTTATGTTGATGGGATACTCATGTGCAGCCATGTATATTTGCATTGAGATCCCTTTTATGCCATGTTGGCGGGATGCTCATTATCATCATGCATGAGTTTATGTCATACTAGTAGGAGTCTTTTTAAATGAGAGTTCTCACAGCAGAACATCTCTTGGAGCCACTCCTGTGTGAGGGAATTTTCCTTGTATGATAGTGACATCACCTCTTATGTGCATATCACTATTGACAACACTTAATGCAATGGCCTACACCATCTTGAAACTGCGGCCCGAAGACGTAGTCCCTCCTAGACAAACTCTGCTATCAATGTCTTGTGTATTATGCTACTGATTCTTGTCATGTTCCTTTTTCATTATAACATGCATATATGTTCACTTATGCTATTTTAAATGCAATTCTAATCACATCAGGAAACTAAAATATCTTGGTTAAATCTGGGAGTTGAGTCAACTCAGATCAAGTTTGGTATCAGAGAGGTCTTTGCGTGGATGTGAATTGCAAGCGTGAACAATGGAATGTGTAGCAACAAAGGATGAAAAAGCGATGTATGAGACCATGCTCAAAATTTCCTAAAGGGTGGAAATAATGTATGAAGCTCTACAAATGGAGATAGAGGAAAAGGAGCGATTGCAGCGTCAATTGCAAGCCACGGAGGAGGCCCTGGAAGAACTGAAGCACGACAACCAGAATATTCAAACAGATAACATTGAATTGAAGATGAGTGTAAAAGAAGAGAAAGAGGAGAAAACAATTTTCTACAATAGCTGCAAGCTAAGGACGAGGCCTTGGAAAAGTTGCAGCGTGACCCATGTGAGGTAAAAAGTAGTTCTCTGAATTCATGTATGTTTCCTGATGATGATTTCGCTATTTTTGAAAATCATACCACAGGAATTGGCTCCAAATTGTGGAAGAAAATGGGGTATGAAGGAAAAGGCTCGGGCATTAATGGCCAAGGCATTATCAACCCCATCAAAATAAAGGAATTACCTTGTCAGGCAAGACTTGGGTATGTCAGAAAGGAAGTTGGGGAATGTGCCATGATAGCTAGTGAACCGCCAACAACAAATGATGAGAAGCCCTCATCAGTTCTTTCCAAATCAACAGAGGAGGTAAAAGATGTTGATATCCTTTCAGTTTCATCTTCACATATCATGATTTCTATTGGAGATACCAATTATAGGGACAAACATGAGGCTCCTCACCGGGATGAGGTACAAGTAGGAAAATGAACTTGGTGTTAATAACCAAGGCATAACTCAACCATTGGAGGTTGTGCAGAGACCTCAATTTGCAGGCTTGGGATACACTGAAGGAGAATGCTTGAAGATGTCACATGCTTCTGAGACATTGATGAAATCGTCAAGGGAAGAGAATGATGGGAACACATCACCATCATCCCATGGCAGTACCCATTGTAGAGCAAGAGCTAAGGAAAGCTCTCATCGGCATAATGACATTAGAGACAACAAGGAAAGGTATAACCAGTCTCGATATTCGAATTTTCATTTCAATTATAATCATGTTGTTAATGATGGACATAAATCATGGAATCGAAAGACATGTACCTTTTGTGGATTACATAACCATACATTTTCTAAGTGTTGGAAAAGAATAGCAGCACAAAAAAGGAGGTGGCATGAAAGACCCTCTCAACAGTAGGTAAAGAAACATGTTACATAGATCTGGAGGAAGAGGACCTATTACAGTTATTGCGACAGAGATGGCCATCAAAGAGCCACATGTTGGAGGCTCCATCCAGAGTAGTGCCTTAAAGAAAAAGCATCGGTGCATGAAACAGATGAAACGATTGTTCGACCAGTGAATGCGCCTCAAGCAGGCGACCCATTCACCTTGATAAGTGAAAAATGGTTTCTAGATATGTTAGCTTGTCATGGTCATGATTTTGTAAATAATTTGTTACATTTTAAGATGTAAAATTGATGATGTGTGTTCCGTCACTTGTTAAGCAACAATGATGTCTGGTCTTATTTTGTGTTGCATTTCACACTCTGAAAGTGATGTTGTGTTTCCATCACTTGCCAACGAAAAAATAGTGTTTGGCCTTATCTTTGTAAATAATGTGTGGCAGTGATGATGTGTTTTCCATCACTTGTTGAAGCAACAATGATATGTTGGCCTTGTTTTTCATAGCTGGGGTATTGTTTCCATCTTGTTGTAAACTTGACCATAAAGTATGTGTTATAAAATTGTGGCAAGCATGGTATCCTTGGGTCATTAGTTGGTCATGAAATTCAAGCATGTAATTTGCAAAAACAATGTACTACAAGTGGTAGAGGTTGCAGGTGTCGGCTAATCGCTTAAGGCTTCGAAGAAAAAAGGTGAAGGAGATGGAAGCGAGACCTTTTCATGACATTTGTGATGCATACAAGGTATAGAGAAGTTGCAAATTATTTTTCATGCTTTTGGAGGACCAAAAGCTCCTCAGTGGGGAGGATTGATCCAGGTGACTCTAGAGACACACACAAGACAAAGAGGGCTTATGGAAGCTCAAAAATCAAAGTGATCAGGATGCTTTTGAACTAGGACCAAAGTGTAGATCTTGTCGTCCTGATCACAACAGTGTGAACGGTTCGTCAATCCGAGCTCATACGAGGGAGAACAAGCCAGTCAAAGTTTTGGTCAAAGTTGGGTTGTGGGCCAAGTTTAATAGTCCTACAAATTCGCTGTCAATCAGCGTGGGAACCTAGCTCCTCAAAATGGGTGAAATTGTGTGCTCTTTAAATTGCCCAATATCCCTTATAATCGAAAAATTTGAAAATGACCATTGATTATATAAAATAATCTCTCTCTCTCTCTCTCTCTCTCTCTCTCTCTCTCTCTCTCTCTCTCTCTCTCTCTCTCTCTCTCTCTCTCTCTCTCTCTCTATATATATATATATATATATATATATATATATATATATATATATATTATTTGGGCAGCGGGCCATGACACCCACCACCCCATTGGCCCATCTGCATAGCAAACTTTTAAATTAAAGTATGGCTGATGGGGCATGACCCCCGTCAGCCCCCAACCAACCACCAATAATTAAACATTATGTAAAGGGTGGGCAGGCCACCTCTGGTGGACCCGGTCCACACCCCAACCACCCCGAATATATATAGTAGAACAATATTGTGGGGTTGGCGGGGATTGAACCCACCCAACCCACATGGGTCGGCCCCCACCAGATAGCCCCATAAACCATCACCTCTTCCATTTAATTCAATGCAACCACCGCGACCCATTTAATACCACATACGAACGGTTATAACAGTAACACTCAATGGTCAACCCCAAACCGCACTCCAAACTTAACGTGCCTCCCAAAAAATAAAATATAACTGTTGTAAAATATATATAACTTTCCATACTTGGAGGGGTCGGGATTTGATCACCCGACCTCCTCGCCTCCACCATTTCGCCTTAACCAACAGGCCAATGACCTTGTCATTGTTTTTTCACCCTCGAATTTTACATATAACCCTATCATTTGTTTCGTGCACCAACATGGAGGAGTGAGGAACATGCACATATATTGAGACAATATTTTAATTAAATTATTGCAGGTGGAACCATGACTCTGGAAAAACACAGGTGGAGCCATGATTGAGCCAAATTCTCAGGAGAGCGAAATTTTCCCAATGTCCAAATTGGAAAAATTTTATGTCGATCTTACACCTCTCAGTGACATGAACCAGATGGCGCAATCAGAATTTTGATTTGAGCAACGGATCTTCATGAGACCTATAGGAAGGAATCTTTGAGTAATCTAAGGGGAATCTAAAATATTCCTTAAGCCCCAGATTTCCACTTTCCCAGAATTCATAAATTTGACAGTCAAGTTTACACTATTTGATGCCACAAATCTGATGGTGCATTCAAATTTTCCATTTGACCATTCTATTTTTTGGCCACTTTCCAAAGTGGAGTGTAGGTGTTAGCATTCAACGTATGAGCAATCATTCCATGGGATTCGACACTGCGAGATTGATGGTACAACCAACTTCAGCAGTTCGACATCCTCTTCTTCAGATGACCCTAGGATGTGAGGTATATGCAGTATGTTCATGTACTTTTTTTTCTATGAGATGCATTGTGCTGCACAAATCCCTGTTTAATGTTTGATGTGGGATCTTGTTTTTCTTACTCATTCATGATTCCTGCTTGATGTGACGCGGAAGCATTTATGGGATGTACTTGTTGTCATGATTCATCATGTTTTGTTTGAGATCCCTTTGTTGTTATGTTGATGGGATACTCGTGTGTCACCATGTATGTTTGCATTGAGATCCCTTTTATGCCATGTTAGAGGGATGCTCATTATCATCATGCATGAGTTTATGTCATACTGATAGGAGTCCTTTTTGAATGAGAGTTCCCGCAATGGAACATCTCTTGGAGCCACTCTTGTGTGAGGGAATTTTCCTTGTATGATAGCGACGTCACCTCTTATGTGTATTATCACTATTGACAACACTTAATGCAGCAGCCTACACCATCTTGACACTGGGGCCGGGAGATGTAGTCCCTCCTGGACGTACTCCGTTATCAACATCTTGTGTATTATGTTGCTGATTCTTGTCATGTTCCATTTTTGTTACAACATGCATATATGTTCACTTATGATATTTTACATGCAATTATAATCACATCATGAAAGTAAAAGATCTTGGTTAAATCCAGGAGTTGAGTTAACTTGGATCAATTGGCAAGGAAATGAATTAGTATTTTCGTAAAAGATCAAGTACATCAAGTCCATGATCCCCATAAATGCACTCAATGTGTCATAAATTTATAGATGTCATTGTCAACAATTGAAATAAGCTTCTTAGAATAATTCTTCTAGTTTCGTGAATGAAATATTACACCATCTTAGAGTAATAAATAGAAAACCTATCAAGTGGTCTTTTATTTGGATAGTACCATCTCACTTGATTGTATTATCTTGCATCTTTTCCAACAACTCTTTTACACACTTAGATGTAGTTGTTGTGGATTCTATGAGCATATCCAACTCAAATCTAAAAATTCACATTACAAGCATTGATTAATATATATAAGCTCATGAAATATATAGAAATATTGAAGAGTAAAGAATCATCTATTAGCCCCCTGTACATAACATGCCAAAAGTTTCGTTTGACCCTTTAAGGTCCTATTTGTTCACATTTACAATTTTACTCCATTCAATTTTCTCATTAATTATAAACTAAAAGGACCTTAAATCCCAAAATAGATTCTCCTAAATATAAGTAGTCTACACAATATCTTAACAAATATAACAATACCTATCATCCTCACAACAAAAAAGGCTTTCCTCATACTGAGTCTTGTGCATATTCTTGAAGGAGTAATCTTTACTACCAAATGTCACAGATACCTAATTATCATTCAATAATTTTACTATATGACTGGTGCGATAACTAGAAACAAATTTCATATACTACAAAACATTGAAACCGATTTCAGTTAAAAACCAATTTTAATCATGTTGTTAGGCATGACATTTTTGATATGCATTTCCAACATGAATAAAATAGGTTTCACCATGTATTAGGAAACATCATCACATCATTGATTTCTTACATTCTTGGGCAATAAATAATAACTAGGTGTACAACGCTTGCAATTGGATAGGTCCAACTCAGAAATCAACTTGTTCATTTATTTCTCATTGCTTGGAAGTAGATAAGCATTATTATTGTGTTAGTGTCAGTATTTGCATCCCACCATCAGTGATAAAAAATCCTCTTTTCATATCATTTTAGGGATCCGATTCAACAATTTTTTATTATTCCACTAGGTCATGCAAAAAAATTAGTCACTGATGGTAGTCCGTATCCAAAAACATCACTCTTCCCTAAATGTGATTACTTGCTGGCATAGTTTCATATCTTGTTGAATGTACATCATCCATAAAGTTATTTTTATCATGCCATTTGTATAAGTCATGAGGTCATTATGTCATCTTCAAATTTAGTCCTTCAAAGTCTCATTAGGTCATTACGTTTTCCAAGGTTCCATTCCATTGCATAAGACCAACAAGTAAAGGGTGATCAAATAACATCCCTTCACCATGTGAACATGATTTGTAAAGAGAAATGCTTATTTAATTATGTAACTATAATAATTTCGCCATCCCAAGTTGTTAAATCGATGTTCCAAAGATGCCAGACCATCAAAAGATCAATTTTTCAAAGGAAATAATCAAGTGAAAGGGTAAAGTTTCAAAGGGTTAAGTGCATGCCAAAGGGAGTTGTTTTTCCCAAGGGTGTCCAAATCATCATTTTCCACAAGCACTAAACCCTAATTTTCTCACCCATTGATCTAGGTTTGGCTATGGAATCAGAGACATCTAAGTATATGATCCATAAGGGAGGTAATTTTAGTGAGTATGAGGCCATTCCAATTCATACAGATCATGTCTCCATCATTTTTCAATAAGTCATTCCAAGGGACAAATCATTTGCCACACATAGGGCCGTTTTTCTTCAAACTATGTTGTAGACCAAACAGGGTATAATTTGGAAAATATGAGAGAGGTTTTTGTCCATAATAGGCCAAGGAAGAAAAACCTCCAATTTTTATAGGGGTGTCATGGTTTTAGAGAAATGTCAAAAATACAGTTGCCTCAGGAGAGTTGCTACACTTCTGGAGAGACCTTGGGAAAATAGATATTTATACTAGCTAGAGTGATCAAATGACTTTCCGGATGGATAAAATGATAACTAGACACAGAGAGCTTTCTAATGAGCTATCCTGAGCTCAATTTGGAGTTGAGAAGACTTCCAAACATTGATTGAAACAACACTCTGCCTTTTGGTAGCCTCATTTTGCACATTTTGACCAGCCTTGGTAGAATGCAATTTTGACAGGGAAAGTGAGATCCAAATTGAAAAATTAAAGATTTTATGGAAAGTAGACTTGATAAGTTTTCTAACGAGTTATCGCACGCCCAATTTCGACACTAGGAAGGCCTCCAAAAGTGGTCTGCAAAAAGCGCTACGTGTTTAGGGAGTGTCGCTGCGTGTAGAACTAGGCGTTGTGCGTCTGGAATTTTTTTTTTAATTCAAAATAAGAAAGGCACTCGCGTAGGGCTAGACATTGTGCTTCTGAGCGAAGGTGCTATGATTTTACCAGAAGTGACCAAAAACCTCCAAATCTTCCAGCAGACATCAAATTTGCTTGGCTCTTCATGATTGCAAGTAAGTACATGTTCTTAGCCTTGGTTTTAGGTTGCTAAATTTGGTTTATAAATATCATTGGTCATGTAACCTTGAAACCCTAATTTCTCCCTAATTCTACCTAAACCCTAGCTCCTTCCTACTCCTCTTAAAACCCATCCCTAAGTCATAAAATCACCCTATCCCTTTTCCCTTTTTCCCATTCTCTTTCACATTCTCTCCCCAAGAGCTCAAGACACAAAACCTCATTCCTCACTTCCATTCATTTCCTAGTTGTAAGCCTATTTTCCCCATTCCCTCATTCCTCAGTTCCATACACTTTAATCTTGCCAACATGGATTAGGAAGACCTTGATAATGAGTAGGAAAGAGACTTTGAGCTAGCAGAGCATGATGATCCGGAGCAACATTATACTCATCAGCCTGAGGTAAATCTAGGTGATAACATATTGAATATATTTTTTTCCCTATGATGTTGATATTAGTATCTCTCCTTATATCTTTCCTAATATCTACTTTGATTCTCTCAATTTCCTTCCTTGACTCCCTATCATAGTCCCTATCCATTTCCCTACCATTCTCCATCTTTACACATTTTTTACATCCCCCTTCTCTTGAGTCAATATTGCAAGTATTTGAAACCAAATGGTATTCAAATAAGATAAACATTTCTTAGAGGGAAAAGAATAATTAAAATGTGAGCACAAAGAAAATATTTAAGCCCTCTTTTTCTTTCTTTAACACACCATCTTTATAAAGGTTTAAATAATCGCTGCATTAGTACAACATAAATAATCAAGGTTAAATTGCATAAAATCCTAGTTTCATTTGTGCCACCCCAAGGTCACCATCAAGACAATAGTTACAAGACATTGAAGCAATCTAGATGATATTACCCAAACAAGATAAACAATAACCCTCCAATAAATATTCCAAATAATTATAGGAAATATTTAAACATATGTGTAACAAAGCTATGATGAATTCCAATTAATTAATAATGATGTAGGAAAGGTACTACAATAATAAAAGTATCATACAATTTTTTGATATCATTACTATTTTTTGTAGCTAGATAAGCAATTTCATTGAATTCATCCATATGATTTGGATAATTTCCAAGAATGACAACGACCTAAAACAAATTGGCATGCATTTTTTCTATTTAGTAATTAATATTTTTTTTTCTAAAGGTTGTTGTAAAGGCTACATTGAAAGTAAATTATTATAATATATGTCTACACCAATAGTATGCTTAAAGATGGAGAAAAAAACTCATAAGTAATTACAGGGCCATCTTACAAGGAAACATATCGGTCTTTGCAATTGTTCTCAATCAATTATGGAGTGGGTGTGTAAGTCAATGCATTTTAAGAACTCTTGATATGTACTATGTCTCAAATTTGTTTTTACTTTAAAAAAAAATCCATTCCTATGAATATAAATATGCAAAAATAGCAACCAACATAGTAAAATTTAAAAACCCGCCTATCCTTAAGATACTGTAAGAAAAACACATCAAGAAAATAGTTAGACTAAAATAATATAGATATAATATTATAATGTTTGAAATATGAACCAAACGAAATCATAAACATAATTGAAAGTGAAGAAATAGAGGTTTTAAGGTTTTAATGAACCATAATTCAGTTGTGGTGGGGGTGTTAGCGCTTTAATTTGGCCTCAGGCTGAAAAAGACAAAATCCAAGGCAACATCAAACCACTTAGCCTCGTAGCTAGCCCTACGGGGACAGGAGAGGGCTCTCTCCGGGTCTATCTCGGCAAAAGGTCTTCAAAGGGCTGAGATGACCAATAAAGAAACACTGCTTTTAGGCTAGTAAACTGATGGGGAAAGTTTGATTTTAAATTTTTAGGGTTTCGTTGGAAAACTGAGCACGGCAATTTTAGGTGCGGGGATGAGACACAGTTTTTGCAGAGGTCTTTTTGGGGCAAGGTAGGAGATTGTCTTGATGCCTTTGAAATAAGTGAATGGATGGATATGACCTGTGAGGAGCTAAGGAGAGCAAGAAACCATCGAGAGTTCTCCTTAAACAGATGAAAACATTAATATTAAGCAAACTTAAAGGTAGAGCATAGAAACCATGAATTCTACCTTAACACTTCATTTACTTAATTTGCAGAAGAGAATAGTAAGAAAATGATACACATAACAAACTTACAAGTACATGAGAGAAACACACCATCAACACAAATAACCATAGGAATCCCAAATAGTGCTGCAAAACCCTGGTCTTTCCTTTGCCAAAATTGCAGAGATACAAAGTGTAAAACAGTCTAAGCTTATCCCTCAAGAGTCCAACCATGAAAATGACTAAGAAAATACATAATATAGGCAAGCTAACACATTCCCTTGCCTCTAGGGGTCTAGCTCATCATACTAGGAGCTGTTTCAACCAATTCTAAACTGAGCACTACAATATAAGCAATCAAAACAACTTGCCTCTATAAGTTAGGAAACCAATTCATTCATTAATTTTTTGCCATTTTATGAATGAATCTTCTATAATAGGTAAAAAAGTGTCATGTCAACATGAAATTACATCAATTACATCAAGGAGGATGAAAAATCCCACCAAAAAGTCAAAACTAGTCAAATACTGCGTTTTCCTGTGCCGAAAAACTGGCAAATTTCCCTGATGCGTAGCGCGCCATTTCTCAACGCGTAGCGCGCCTTTGAGCCCACTTTTGGGGCACTTCCCGGCATCCAAATGAGGCACAAGTGGGCTTGTTGGAAAGGTCGGGATGTCTACTCTCCAAGGCAAGTGGAATTTCTCAATTTAGTGGCCATTTGCCCCTCCAAAAATGCAATCTCCAAAGACTGCTTCCTGTGTGTCCAAAAAGTGGCAGAAGGTCATTGTTTGCTTGTTTTTTGACCTTTTGAGGGCCCAAAACTTGATGAAATGTCTTGGTAGTGGCTGAGAAGGTGTATTTTGTCATGAAAAACCCAAAAATGCTGAGGTTTTGTGAAATGGACCTCCCCACCTTTAGGGTAGCGCGCAGCGCGCTACGCGTTGAGGGCAAAAACCTGTTTTTGGCAAAAAAAATTCAAAATTGACCAAAATTGCTCCAAATTTCCTGAATTTTGAGCTGGAGGTGTATCATTGAGCACCATGCTCCTTCAAGGTGGCTTCAGCTAAAATCTGAAGTGGATCGGGCCTTTTCCTCCGTTTTAGTGCCTTGGCCAAGCGTGCTTTGAGTACCTTCATTTTTGCTTTGCACACATGCATGCGGGCCCAATAATGATTCTTCATGTGGCGAAGCATATCTTTGTCCCTGTTTGCCTTGGCTATCAACTTCTCTAAATGAGTGTTCACCCGGATGAGCATAGACCCTTGCTCAATAGGTGTCAAATCATCGGGTCTCTTGCGAGCCAAGTTCCGGTCTTCTCGGATCCTCCGCAACTCATCAAGAGTATGTTCATCCTCTAACTGCTTGTTGCGCTGCTCTAAGTATGTGATTGTCCAATTTTCCATTTCCAAATTTTGCTGCAACAAGTCATTTTCAGCCTTTTGTTGCTGAATGATCTCCTTAAGCTCTAAGCTAGGAGAGCTAATATCAAGGTCAACAATATCTATGTCCGGATCTCCTTATGGCCCCTCATCAATCATGGGCTGCTTGCCTCTCCCCTGTACCTGTGCTGCTGTCGAAAGCGAGGCCCCTTCCACCTGATGTGGAGATAACACTCGCTGTGCTGATGAAGAAGGCGAGACCCCTTCCACTTGGTGTGGAGATAATACTCGTCGTGCAGATGCAAATAAGACCCTGTGGCCTCTCTGATATGTAACATATGGAGGAGCGCTGACATGCTCGGGCTCAGGAATGTCAAACTGATGTGAAGGCCCTCCCTCATCATGGACAATCTTGGGAGGTGGCTGTGGCACCATGAAGAAATCGCGAGAAATGAAATCCTCCCAAGCAATACCCTGTTGTGCCAACTGATGCATCACTATGATCTCGATCAGTGCATAATGATATATACTTTTGTGTTGCTGTGCGGGGTTCTTTGCACTACGGGCACCATCTTCTCTATATTTTAGCACATGAAAAAAGGAATGTTCATCATTCATACCTGGGTGAAATGCATCAACAAACGGATATGGTACGAATATAAATGGGAAAATCTGCCCTCACAAGTGAAATAGCGCATAATGAGCCTCATCAAGGGTGCATACTCATCCCTTAGGAATCTGAAAGGAAAAACAACAGTTAGGTGTCTCATGCATCCGGGTTTGATATATGGTTGATAATGAAATCTGTCAAGCTGCTGGCGCTTGTTCCACTCCTCCCCAACATTTGGTATCCCGGTGGCTTGAGCAACAATTTCAGGTGATAGGGTGAAATCCACTCCTGCAAGGTTCACATGGCCATTGTGCAAATGTAGGACAAACAAGCGGACTAGTTCTCTGTGGTGTTGAATTTGTGAGATCCTCTCAATATCCAAAGCATGATTGATACTCAAAACATGTCATTGCAAGTGGACAAGCTTGCAACTGAGCCAAAGAAGTGGGCTCCTCCCTGACATGTCGACCACCCTTACCACCCTTGTGATGCCTCCTTGGCACTTCTACCTCCGGTGTTGAATCACTGTCATAACTCTGCTGATAATCTAATTCGGTTTCTGACATGGTTTTGAAGGCAAGATGGCCGAAATGTATTGCTGACTTTGCACCCAATTAACTGTTGTTTGAATTTTTCAAATGCTGTTACCAAGGGGACATAAATACAAGGGGAATTTTAGGGATAGGGGAACATGAGGGAATTAGGGACAATAAACATAAAGAAGGAATTTAGGGAAGGCAACATGGGAAATCACAAAATTGTGGGATTTTAAAGTGAAGTAGGGTTTGGGAATTAAGTAGGTTTTAGGAATTTTAGAGAGGAGAATTATCAAATTTCATGGGAAAATTTGAAGGAGAATGGTGATGAAAATGAGGGAAAAAAGGGATTACAAATGGGCAACCTTGGAAAACAATTTTTTTTTGAAACCCTAGCACCATTAAGACTTTAAATCTTCCACAACAATGTAGGGTTTTGATTTATCATTTTCATGGAATTAAACATATTAATTTCTCATTCATCTTGCAAAACCAAATCTAGCCATGGAGGAGAGGCCTACCTGCAATTTGCTTGAGAGAAAAGTCGATTTGATAGCTTGCTGGCAGTTTGTTGAGCAGAAAACCCAACGCGTAGCGCGCCTTGCCCAACGCGTAGCCTCCCTCTGACGCGTAGCGCACGTGCAAAATAACACTGAGAAAAGTAGCCTGATGCGTAGTGCACCCCTGACGTGTAGCGCGCCCTCCCTGATGCGTAGCACGCCCTCTGAAACTGCCAACTTTGCTCAAAAACTCTTGAAATCGCCTTTGCAAGGATTCACTTAGCTTGTGAGAGGCAAATGAGTTGCTTATGAAGAGTGAAGTGCTTTTATAGGATTCCTTTAGATTTTTACTTGCCCAAAACCCACTTTATAATGTTTTGAGTGTTGACACTTTTTTTGAATTAATTGGCTCTGACTTTTGGTTTCTTTTCTTTGAAAAATTGGTTGAAATGATGATTTCTTCTGAAAATTTTTGCAGGGATAGCTTCTAAGGTGCTTTGGCAAAGGTGACCAAGGCTGCGCTTCGACATTTGGAGAATTTGAAATTTTGAGAATTTTTACAAAAAACGAGATAATGACATCTGTTTTTCAAAAACAGAGTTTTGAAAACAAGGTGAAAATTTAGCTGTACAATAGTGAGAATTATTGAAATGATGCTTTATGAAGGACATCCTTCTGGCCTGCTGGTCCTTTATAACTTCTCAAGACAAAAATTGACTCAACCCTAGACCTAAGACCTCGAAATTTAAAACAAGATTAAGGACCCTTTCAAGATTTTATTTACTTAAACAAACTTGAACCAGCAGTGCCAAATAGGAGGGGAATAAAAGACACAAACTCCCTCCACCGGGATTATGGCATGCCTAACGGAATGCAACATGATCACACTGATGGGACACCTAATCATGAAATGCAAAGAGCTTTGATCTCTGGTGGAGGGCTACTAGACCGACTCTAACATTGGCTCCAATGGGGATGGTAGCTCCTTGGAGATGCCAAGAACCTCAGACCTCTGGGAGAGCAGACCAGTGCTTTCAACCATTGGGCGATGGAGTCATTATTTACTCATTTGACACACACTCTGACAGTTTTAGTGACTGCAGATTGGACTGAAAATTGGACACAACTTTGACCCAAACTAACTCAATTGTGGACAGAAAATGGACTGATAAAAACACCTTGACAAACCTCAAACCAACCAATCTTCATCTTCAGAATTATAGCCTTCACCGCGGGCCCCATACTGAGGATGAAAGATCAGTACACACATGCAATAAAATAAGAGTAAAACGGTATGTACAATGATGGTGACAAGAACAGAAAATGCTCAGACATGGTACCTCTTTAGCAGCCGACCATTGATCGACCCTCCGGGATAATCATCTCTGTTCATTTCCTTGAGAAGAAAAGCATTTTGGCCATGATATGCTGCGATCTTATAGGGACCCTTCCATAAATTATCAAATTTACCGTGCTTCCCTTTGTCTTCATTCCGAGCATCCCACTTCAAAACCACATCATCTATTTGGAAGTCATCTGGTTTTTCTTTCCTGTCATATATCTTCTTTATGCGCTCTTGCAACTTGAGGGTATTGTGAAGAACTTCCTCCTGTGTCTGCTGTAAATGAATCATTTGATTAATCTGCCTCTGCATGGGATCTTCCTCACTACCAGCTTCTTGAAGCAATTTGACCACGGGAATAGAGAGCGAAGTAGGAAACACTGCATCTGTCCCGTACACCAACTCAAAAGGAGACATGCCAATTGACTTTTTCTGACTTACCCTATCAGCCCACAGTGCATTCACTAACTTTTTATGCCAGCTCTTCTTATTGATTTCCAGCAACTTTTTAATGATATTTACCAAGGACTTATTTGAAGATTCTGCCAACCCATTTCCTTGCGGATGGTAGGCGGTAGAATGCCCCAAGCTGATATTGTATTTGTAGCAAAAGTCAACCATTCTTTTTGATTTAAATGCTGCTGCATTATCTGTAATTAACTTACTCGGACAGCCAAATCGTGACAGTATATTATTTTCAAGGAAAGAAATAATTACCGCATCCGTGGCCTGCCGGGTGGGAATGGCTTCAATCCATTTTGTGAAGTAATCTGTAGCTGTCAATATCCATCTATGTTGTCCTGATGATGCCGGATGAATCTCGCCGATAAAATCCAAGCCCCACTGCTGAAATGGTGCGCTGACTTCAATTGGTTTGAGAGGCAATGGCTGTAATTTCTGTTTCCCTTGAAAAATTTGGCACTCGTGACAATTCTTGACAGCTTTATATACATCTGAAAACAATGAAGGCCAATAAAAACCTGCCCTTAGGATCTTACTTGCTGTAGTCTTCGAAAACAAATGGCCCCCGCAATCACCTTTATGAAAATCTTCCACCACTATTTTGGCTTCCTCCTCGACCAAACAATTCAGCAATATTCCACCGGGGTCTTTCCAATATAGTGCAGATTTGAGGATGCAAAACTTGGCTTCTTTCAACTTCAATGTCCTACTTTTATTTCGAGGCATCCCGGGAGGTGAAGACAAATTTTGAAGTACATATATAATATCAGCATACCAAGGAGAAGAAATAAAGATGTCAGATACCTGTTGTGCTGAATTCTCCTCATCTTCATCGGACATGGAAGCTATCAAATTGATATCTAGGACGTGAAGATTAGTTTCAGCCATCAATTTGGCAAGACCTTGACCTTCGATCAGCTTAGTCGGTTTAATTTCCACATCATACTCTAATAGTGCAGCAATCCACCTATCGCGCCTTCCTTCCAGTTCTGCCTGTACTAAAACATCCTTTACTGCTGCATTAGGAACATATGCAATAATGTGAGAATTCAATATATACACATGGAAATCCTTCAAGGCCTTCACCAGCGCAAGCGCTTTTTTTTCGATGATGTTATACTTCAATGCTCCGTCCCTTATAATACGGCTGAAAAAAGCAATAGGCTTCTCAACCCCGTCTCTTTTTTGCATTAGTACAGCTGCCAATATGTGCTCAGAAGCAAATGAAAGTAAAATAAAATCTTGTGTGTAATCCAGACTGATTAGAGTAGGGGCTGAAGATAGAACCAACTTTACCAAATTGAAAGATTTTACCGCCTCTTCAGTCCACTTTAGCTGGCTGTCCTTTTTCAGCATGTTTGTGATTTCTCTAAGATGCTCGGCTAGATTCGGAATGAAGCGACACGGAAAATTCAACTTACCGTTAAAGGACTGTATTTCCTTTTTGTTCCGAGGCTGCTCGATTTTCTGAATAGCTTCAAGACGCGCAGGATCTATACGGGTGCCATCTTTGGAAATGATGTGACCCAAGAGCTTGCCTTCACTCATGGCGAAAAGACTCTTCTTTGGATTCAGCGAAATACCATATTTTCTGCACTTTTGAAAAACCATTTTCAAGTGATATAAATGTTCTTCATCAGATTTCAAAAATACAGTCAAATCATCAAGGTAGACAACTAAAAAGACATCTTTCTCGTTGGCAAAGGCCATATCCATCGCACGCTGAAAAGTGGCACCTGCATTTTTCAAACCAAACGACATCTTTGCATAATGAAATGTTCCCCATGGAGTAGTGAATGCAGTTTTGTCACGATCATCCTCATTTACCAAAATCTAATTGTACCCGGAATAGCCATCGAGTAGCGACATCCTTGATGCTCCAACTACTCGCTGCAGTATACGATCCATCTTGGGCAACGGATAATTGTCTTTTAAAGACACCTTATTCAAATGTCTGAAGTCAATACATAAACGGATCTCACCGGTCTTCTTTCTTACAGGTACCAAATTGGATATCCAATCGGAAAATCTGATAGGTACTATGATTCCAGACTTGTACAACCTATTCACTTCTTTTTCTATCAATGGCAGCAATTTAGGATTGATTCTCCTCAACTTTTGACAGAAAGGTTTCTGATTTGGATTTATAGGAATAGTATGCTGAATGATATTAGTGTCATATGTTTTCAGATCTGAATAATCCCATGCAAAGACATTAGAAAATGAAGATAACAATCTGACATACTCCTTCTTTACCTTTGGTGACAACGACTTTGATAGCTTTACCATCTTGGGATTCTCAGCTGCTCCAATGTTTACCTCTTCAACACCTTCTTCAGTTGGTCTCAATGTCGGTTTGCGGGCCACATCATCTTGATCAAACAGCTCTTCCAAAGGAATCAATCCTTTAGGAATAAAATTATCCTTAAGTTGCAGCACATCCATTTGATTTACTTCATCTGATTCTGTATCTATGAAAATGTCTTTAAACTCACCTTCAATCTGTAGAAAGTCTTCAATTTCTTCATCATCCTGGAAGACTTGCCAACATCTTTGATTCTCCGGTGTTTCACATAAATCTCAAATTTGTTGCTGGAATTCATTGGAATTTTTAAATTACTTGCTGCCTTGGCCAGTGCATCCACAACACCATTTTGTATGCGGGGCACACATGTCAAAGTATGTTCAGAAAATAATTTGAAAATATCTAGGACAGCATTCCGATATGCCCTCATACGAGGATGCTTGGCCTGAAACTCACCTTTAACTTGCTTTATCACCAACTCGGAATCACCATAAACTGCAATCTTCTTTGCTTTCAATTTGCGAAGAATTTTAAGACCAGCAATGAGAGCCTCATATTCTGCCTCATTATTTGAACAATCGAATGCTAGTTTATAAGAACACACTCTCACCTTGCTTGGGACTTTGTCTTGGGTAGAAAAGGGACTTCGAATCCACACACCAATACCAGCACCATCGTTGCCCATAGCGCCATCAAAATCCATGGTCTAAAGACCATCTTCATCTTCTTCCAACTGCTGAAACTGTGTTGCCTCTGTTTTTTCTTTTTGCTGCCCCTTAACTTCAGCTGTTTGTTTCATGGCAGTTGGCTTTTCTTCTCTTTCCTTTTGCAGAACTTCTCTAAAGTTTTCAGTAATCTCTGGTATATCCTCTGCCTGAACTAACTGACTATCTATCTCATTAAAATTATCAGCAAACAAAACAAACGACTCCAAATCTGTATGTACATAATTTATAGGATGATTTATTGGCTTTTCTTTGCTAGTTATCATGTATCTCATCTTTTGCTCCCGATATAACTTTCTCATTTGACCAAAGACTGGAATTGTAGCATAAGAAAAATCTAGCTGAAGTGTACCTTTCAACTTAGCTCCCCAAGACCTTGAAAGCAACATACCAAACCGCGGCGGAATATCCACCACAACCACATCCACCAAGACATTCTTAGCTGGAATTTGATCTAGGCTTACCACCAAGTCCTTGATCAATCCGGTACACTTTACCCGGCTGGAATCAAATGAATACAAATCATGATATTTTCTTGTGATGTCTAATCCCAGCTTTTCCATAATTGCTTTCGGCATCAAATTGTGTGAAGCACCCGAGTCAAACATAGCATTATGTAAAACATACTCATGCAACCTCAAACTGATATAGAAGGGAGGAACATCACTTTCAGGAGACTCACCATCTAAAGTAGGCCCAAAAATTAATTCCGGCTGATCATCTTCTACATTTACCGTGTCAAGCATTGGATCAATATTCAGAATTTTGGAAATTTGACCTCGGTAGCTGGTGTTTTTCATGATTTCAGTCAATGGAATAGACACTTTTAGCTTTGAAATTTCATTCTCCAAACTAAATGGTGAAACCTTTTCACCTTCTTTGGCTGGAACTTCTCTTCTTTCAACTGCTTGGTGGCTGATTTACTTTATCTGCTGAAGATGATTGACTTGCTGGGGGATCAATTATCTCTTTTCCTTTTTTCTGTGGGGAAGCTGAATCATTTTTTGTTGAAGTATCTTTCTTCTTCTGAATGGGATTTATGGGAACAGCTCGATTTCTTAATTGTCTCTGCTGAGCGGACAAAGCATTGAGATATCCTCTTTGGTACTCCTCCGATTCTTCCTCAAGCGCTGCATCATTTGATAAGATATAATTCTCATCCTGATGGATGATGGAGTTTCTCACAAATTTTTCTTCTTCTGTAATATAGGTAGGCAGATCATCAGGAGTGAAAAAATGATTTTCCTCCCCGATAGTATCACCTTCATCCTCGGATTCTTGGCTAACAAAATTCTGCTGAAGAGGAGGTTTTATTTGCTGCTGAGCTGCTAACTCTTGTGCCCTTGTTTCACGCTGCTTAATTCTGTATTGTGGCTGCTGCGGACCTCGGAAATTAGGATTGCGAATCTGCAGTTCCAACTTGTCGAGATGAGCGTTTTCGAGCATCCTTTCTACCTTACGAAGGAGATGATCTGATGTAGAAGCTTCTTCTTTGATTGTCACTCGTTTTTCGGCTTTCATCCTTGCTCTTTTATCATTCAAATTCGCTTCAACACTAACAACGATTTTCTGCATATCCTCCAAGGTAGGCGGATCTCTATCTCGCAATGAATAAGCCATCTCCGGATCAAAGCCATCCGGAATTTGAGAAGAGCTGATTTTCTAGATGGTCTTAAGTCATCTGGAATAGCATTGTAAACTGTGTTAAATCTGATAATGTAATCCTGGATAGACTCACCATGGTTGCGTTTGAGATTATTGTACTCGACATTGATCTGAAGTGGATCCTTTCTGATTTCCCATCGATCTAGAAACTGCTTCTGAAGTTCATCCAATGTGGGTATGCTTCTAGCTGTCAAACCTCTGAACCATTTTCTTACTTCTCCTCCAAATGTTTGCACAAACAAACGCATAGTTACATCTTCTTCATCTATCTCATATAGATCAAAGAAAGTTGTCATTCTGTCTATATGCTGCTGAGCGGAAACACCTTGAGGAGTGCCATCAAACATGGGAATTTACTCTGATAATCAGCTGGCATATCATGCAGATTTTGAGGAAGAGCAAGAGGGGAAAACCAGGCAGCCATTACTTTAGGTAGATTGGGTCTAGGAGTAGCAGGTGGAGTAGGTGAATGAGGGGTATAGGGAGGTGTAGGCGGAGGAGAAGCAATATGAGATGAAGAGGGAGAATTGACTGTAGATTCAGGATGTGTGACTATAGGGGATATAGAAATAAAAGGAGGATTGGTCTGCTCGTGCGGAACAGAAGCCGTGATAGTAGATCCAATATTGGCAGATATAGTTTCGAGGAAATCAGCAAGATTAGTGACTTGGATATCTGTCTGAAGGTGTCTTAGGATGAAATTTTCAACCAATTTATTATGTCTCTCAATTTCAAGGGCAACAGCAAAATCAGGGTTGAGAACTAGAGAATCAAGTGCACTTTCAGATTTGGTTTTGAACAGGGACAACTCAAAACTCTCGTCAAAATCAATGTCTTCAAGATACTTAAAAACAACTGGACATGAGTGAGATTTGAATATATGAATAGAACCTGAAGACAGCTTGGATAAACAAATAACCAATCAGCCTGTGAAAACTCTCAACTTATCATCAAAAGTTTCAGAGTTTACAAATGTACTGGGGTAAAATGCAAATGAAGTGCTGTATTCACAAGCTCACGGAGATGGACTGAAGCAGCGCTTATCTACTTCTGCTTATGCAAAGCAAAAGCGTTTCGAACGCTACCTGGCATAACTTCAGGCTCCGTCTAAGACTTATGAAATAAACACATCAACCCACAAACAAGTTTTTTCTCCCCAGTATGGTCGCCAATATGTTAGCGCTTGAATTTGGCCTCAGGCTGAAAAAGACAAAATCCAAGGCAACATCAAACCACTTAGCCTCGTAGCTAGCCCTACGGGGACAGGAGAGGGCTCTCTCCGGGTCTATCTCGGCAAAAGGTCTTCAAAGGGATGAGATGACCAATAAAGAAACACTGATTTTAGGCTAGTAAACTGATGGGGAAAGTTTGATTTTAAATTTTTAGGGTTTTGTTGGAAAACTGAGCACGACAATTTTAGGTGCGGGGATGAGACACAGTTTTTGCAGAGGTCCTTTTGGGGCAAGGTAGGAGATTGTCTTGATGCCTTTGAAATAATTGAATGGATGGATATGACCGGTGAGGAGCTAAGGAGAGCAAGAAACCATCGAGAGTTCTCCTTAAACAGATGAAAAAATTGATATTAAGCAAACTTAAAGGCAAAGCATAGAAACCATGAATTCTACCTTAACACTTCATTTACTTAATTTGCAGAAGAGAATAGTAAGAAAATGATACACATAAAAAACTTACAAGTACATGAGAGAAACACACCATCAACACAAATAACCACAGGAATCCCAAATAGTGCTGCAAAACCCTGGTCTTTCCTTTGCCAAAATTGCAGAGATACAAAGTGTAAAACAGTCTAAGCTTATCCCTCAAGAGTCCAACCATGAAAATGACTAAGAAAATACATAATATAGGCAAGCTAACACATTCCCTTGCCTCTAGGGGTCGAGCTCATCATCCTAGGAGCTGTTTCAACCAATTCTAAACTGAGCACTACAATCTAGGCAATCAAAACAACTTGCCTCTATAAGTTAGGAAACCAATTCATTCATTAATTTTTTGCCATTTTATGAATGAATCTTCTAGAATAGGTAAAAAAGTGTCATGTCAACATGAAATTACATCAATTACATCAAGGAGGATGAAAAATCCCACCAAAAAGTCAAAACTAGTCAAATGCTGCGTTTTCCTGTGCTGAAGGTGAAAAACTGGCAAATTTCCCTGATGCGTAGCGCGCCATTTCTCAACGCATAGCGCGCCTTTGAGCCCACTTTTGGGGCACTTCCCGGCATCCAAATAAGGCAAAAGTGGGCTTGTTGGAACGGTCTAGATGTCGACTCTCCAGCCCAAGTGGAATTTCTCAATTTGGTGGCCATTTGCCCCTCCAAAAATGCAATCTCCCAAGACTACTTCCTGTGTGTCCAAAAAGTGGCAGAAGGTCATTTTTTGCTTGTTTTTTGACCTTCTGAGGGCCCAAAACTTGATGAATGTCTTGGAAGTGGCTGAGCAGGTGTATTTTGTCATGAAAAATTAAAAAATGCTTAGTTTTCGTGAAATGGACCTCCCCAACTTCAGGGTAGCGCGCGGCGCGCTACGCGTTGAGGGCAAAAACCTGTTTTTGGCAAAAAAAATTCAAAATTGACCAAAATTGCTCCAAATTTCCTGAATTTTGAGCTGGAGGTGTATCATTGAGCACCATGCTCCTTCAAGGTGGCTTCAGCCAAAATTTGAAGTGGATCGGGCCTTTTCCTCCGTTTTAGTGCCTTGGCCAAGCGTGCTCTGAGTACCTTCATTTTTGCTTTGCACACATGCACGCGGGCCCAATAATGATTCTTCATGTGGTGAAGCATATCTTTGTCCCTGTTTGCCTTGGCTAGCAACTTCTCTAAATGAGTGTTCACCCGGATGAGCATAGACCCTTGCTCAATAGGTGTCAAATCACCGGGTCTCTTGCGAGCCAAGTTCCGGTCTTCTCGGATCCTCCGCAACTCATCAAGAGTATGTTCATCCTCTAACTACTTGTTGTGCTGCTCTAAGTATGTGATTGTCCAATTTTCCATTTCCAAATTTTGCTGCAACAAGTCATTTTCAGCCTTTTGTTGCTGAATGATCTCCTTAAGCTCTAAGCTAGGAGAGCTAATATCAAGGTCAACAATATCTATGTCCGGATCTCCTGATGGCCCCTCATCAATCATGGGTTGCTTGCCTCTCCCCTGTACCTGTGCTGCTGTCGAAAGCGAGGCCCCTTCCACCTGATGTGGAGATAACACTCGCTGTGCTGATGAAGAAGGCGAGACCCCTTCCACCTGGTGTGGAGATAATACTCGCCGTGCAGATGCAAATAAGACCCTGTGGCCTCTCTGATATGTAACATATGGATGAGCACTAACATGCTCCGGCTCAGGAATGTCAAACTGATGTGAAGGCCCTCCCTCATCATGGACAATCTCGGGAGGTGGCTGTGGCACCATGAAGAAATCACGAGAAATGAAATCCTCCCAAGCAATACCCTGTTGTGCCAACTGATGCATCACTATGATCTCGATCAGTGCATAATGATATATACTTTTGTGTTGCTGTGCGGGGTTCTTCCTTTGCACTACGGGCACCATCTTCTCTATATTTCGGCACATGAAAAATGGAATGTTCATCATTCATACCCGGGTGAAATGCATCAACAAACGGATATGGTACGAATATAAACGGGAAAATCTGCCCTCACAAGTGAAATAGCGCATAATGAGCCTCATCAAGGGTGCATACTCATCCCTTAGGAATCTGAAAGGAAAAACAACAGTTAGGTGTCTCATGCATCCAGGTTTGATATATGGTTGATAATGAAATCTGTCAAGCTGCTGGCGCTTGTTCCACTCCTCCCCAACATTTGGTATCCCGGTGGCTTGAGCAACAATTTCAGGTGATAGGGTGAAATCCACTCCTGCAAGGTTCACATGGCCATTGTGCAAATGTAGGACAAACAAGCGGACTAGTTCTCTGTGGTGTTGAATTTGTGAGATCCTCTCACAATATCCAAAGCATGATTGATACTAAAAACATGTCATTGCAAGTGGACAAGCTTGCAACTGAGCCAAAGAAGTGGGCTCCTCCCTGACATGCCGACCACCCTTACCACCCTTGTAATGCCTCCTTGGCACTTCTACCTCCGGTGTTGAATCACTGTCATAACTCTGCTGATAATCTGATTCGGTTTCTGACATGGTTTTGAAGGCAAGATGGCTGAAATGTATTGCTGACTTTGCACCCAATTAACTGTTGTTTGACTTTTTCAAATGCTGTTACCAAGGGGACATAAATACAAGGGGAATGTTAGGGATAGGGGAACATGAGGGAATTAGGGACAATAAACATAAAGAAGGAATTTAGGGAAGGCAACATGGGAAATCACAAAATTGTGGGATTTTAAAGTGAAGTAGGGTTTGGGAATTAAGTAGGTTTTAGGAATTTTAGAGAGGCGAATTATCAAATTTCATGGGAAAATTTGAAGGAGAATGGTGATGAAAATGAGGGAAAAAAGGGATTACAAATGGGCAACCTTGGACGCAAAAAAAATTTGAAATCCTAGCACCATTAAGACTTTAAATCTTCCACAACAATTTAGGGTTTTGATTTATCATTTTCATGGCATTAAACATATTAATTTCTCATTCATCTTGCAAAACCAAATCTAACCATGGAGGAGAGGCCTACCTGCAATTTTCTTGAGAGAAAAGTCGATTTGATAGCTTGCTGGTAGTTTGTTGAGCAGAAAACCCAACGCGTAGCGCGCCTTGCCCAACGCGTAGCGCCCCTCTGATGCGTAGCGCACGTGCAAAATAACACTGAGAAAAGCAGCCTGATGCGTAGCGCGCCCCTGACGCGTAGCGCGCCCTCCCTGATGCGTAGCGCGCCCTCTGAAACTGCCCACTTTGCTCAAAAACTCTTGAAATCGCCTTTGCAAGGATTCACTTAGCTTGTGAGAGGCAAATGAGTTGCTTATGAAGAGTGATGTGCTTTTATAGGCTTCCTTTAGATTTTTACTTGCCCAAAACCCACTTTATAATGTTTTGAGTGCTGACACTTTTTTTGAATTAATTGGCTCTGACTTTTGGTTTCTTTTCTTTGAAAAATTGGTTGAAATGATGATTTCTTCTGAAAATTTTTGCAGGGATAGCTTCTAAGGTTCTTTGGCAAAGGTGATCAAGGCTGCACTTCGACATTTGGAGAATTTGAAATTTTGAGAATTTTTACAAAAAACGAGATAATGACCTCTGTTTTTCAAAAACAGTGTTTTGAAAACAAGGTGAAAATTTAGCTGTACAATAGTGAGAATTATGTTGGAAATAATACTGAAGGGGGGGGGAATCAGTATTATCTAGCAATTTACCAAATCTTCCTTATTTGATCTTTTGAAATATTCTTGCATATCAGTACCATAAAACAATGAATAAAGAAAATAGACAGTCACACCAAGGAACACAAGATGTAAGGTGGAAACCCAATGCGGGAGAAAAACCACCTGCTGCAATAATGTCTCTATCTTCTTTCAAGAAATTCTTTTTACAATGATTTTGTACTGGTGCAGTCCTTTACCAGCACGCAGGCTGCAACCTGCAAAGAGCTACAACTCTTTCTTGTTTTCCAGACTTCTCCTGGAAGGGAGCTACAACCCCCTACTTCTTTTCAAAATGATCAACAAGTATACAACAGATACAGTCTACTACAGATATCAGATCAGTAATTACAGAAACAACCCAGAACACCTTATGAACAGAAATATACAGTTAACAGATCATCTTGAGACAGGGACGCATATTTTCTTTCTGTGGCCTGCGACTGGACGCAGTATACCTTATGCTGTTCTGCGTGCAGACGCACTGTTCCTTTTGCTTGTCTGCGACCGACGCACACATCAACACTATCGCGCCGCGTCTTTCGCTTCAGAGACGCACCCAATACCACAGTCGCGCCGCGTCCTTCGCTTCAGAGACGCACCTGATCCTTTACTGTACTGCGTCCCGGCGCACTTTCCCTTCACTGAATCTGCGTCCCTTTAGATATAGAAGATAAGAGGACTTCAGAACCAACCCAAACACTCAGATCCACAGATCTGATCATGCGCCATATAGATCGTAGTCCATTAGAAGATTTACCCTTAAAGATATGGACTAGATCACACCAAGAGATGATCAACCAAGATGATGCCTAATCCAAATGAACTCCTTTGCTTTATATAGGCAAGCTTCTCCCCAAAGCGTGGAACAATACCACGAGCCGACACCAGAGAAACATGCAACCGTCGGCTAGATACCACACAAGAAGCCCCCACGAGTTTTTCTCTACCTTGAAAAGTGTGCACTGGGCGGACGCACCTTCTGAACGGCTGGCCGGCGTCCCTAGACGCGGGTTCTGTATGGAATACCTGCGGGGACGCGCTTGCTAAACAAAATTTCCTGCGTCCTTCTTGATTTACCACCTGAAGGCGTTTGCCATCAAGTACAACACCTGAATCATAATGCCAACAAACTCCCCCTTTGGACTTGATGGCAACCACATAAACTATCAGCTTCATCATTCTCCCCCTTTGACATCAAGAGCAAAGGGTATGCTCCCCCTATGCTCATGCTTCTCCAGAATTGTAACCAGAAATCCATCATGAAGAAGACAGAGACATATTGCAGCTATTTCCAAGATCTCCTTCTCCATAATGCCAACAATGCATTATGTGCTCCCCCTGAGCCTATACCATCAATAGGAAGATGGTCAACAGTGAGATGATGCATCAACAACCCCCAGCTTTTGCCTGAGGTATTCAAAAGTGTCCCTGGGCAACGGTTTGGTGAAAATATCAGCAACTTGTTCCTTAGAAGGAACATACTCCAACTTGACCTTCTGTTCAAGTACTTGTTCCCGGAGAAAATGGTACTTGATTGGTATGTGCTTGGTTTTTGAATGCATAACCGGATTCTTTGAGATGCTGATTGCACTTGTGTTGTCACATAAGATAGGAATAGGAGGTGTACAAGTGATTTGATAATCCTGCAAAGTCTGCATCATCCAAAGAAGTTGGGTGCAACAAGATGCAGCCGCAACATATTCCGCTTCAGCTGTAGACAAGGCAATTGAACTCTGTTTCTTGCTGAACCAAGATACCAGTCTAGAACCCATAAAGAATGCACCACCACTTGTGCTTTTCCTGTCATCCACGCTTCCGGCCCAATCTGCATCTGTATAAGCATGAAGAGTGAGATCTGGATCTCTAGGATACCATAGGCCATAATTTTGAGTCCCTTGAAGATATTTGAAGATTCTCTTTACTGCTTGAAGATGAGTCTCCTTTGGATTTGCCTGAAACCTTCCAACTATTCCAACTGCATGCATGATGTCTGGTCGGGTACCTGTCAAATATAGTAGACTTCCAATCATAGATCTGTAGGTTGGTTGATGAACTGCTGCAGATTCGTCATTTGCACTGAGACTACATCCTGTGACCATGGGTGTACATACTGGTTTTGCATCTTCCATGCCATATTTCTTCAAAATCTGCTTGAGATACTTGGTTTGAGATAAAAGGATTCCTCCTTTCTTTTGTTGGATTTGCAAACCAAGAAAGTATGTCAGTTCTCCTAGCAAGGACATCTCAAATTCTTTCTGCATGACTGAGGCAAAGCTTTGACTCATAGCTTCTTCATTACTGCCAAAAATAATGTCATCTACATACACAACAAGTATTAGTAATTTGTCATTTTCAACTTTTATATAAAGATTGCTATTTGCTGAACCTTTTGAGAAACCTTGTTGATGAAGATATTTGTCCAACCGGTAGTACCAAGCCCTTGGAGCTTGTTTGAGACCATAGAGAGCCTTTTTTAATCGGCATACAAGATTTGGATCGTTTCCAAGAATGAAACCATCTGGCTGTTCAATGTACACTTCTTCATCCAAGTCTCCATTCAGAAAAGCTGATTTCACATCCATTTGAAATACTTTGAAGTTCTGACAACTTGAGAGAGCAAGAAACATTCGGATGGCCTCAAGTCTTGCAACAGGAGCAAAAGTTTCTTCAAAGTCTATTCCTTCTTGCTGTGCATACCCTTTACAAACAAGTCTGGCTTTGTTTCTAATTACTTCTCCATTTTCATTCAATTTATTTTTGAACACCCATTTTGTTCCGATAACATTCTTATCCTTTGGTCTAGGAACCAGCTCCCAAGTATTGTTCTTTTCGATTTGCTCAAGTTCTTCATCCATTGCTTTCACCCAACATTCATCTTTGCATGCTTCTTTCACATTTTGTGGTTCAGTAGAGGAGAGTAATGCCAAATAACTTGAAGCTTCTGCAACTGTTCTTCTAGTTTGTATACCTGCTTCCTTTTGTCCCATGATCTGAGATTCTGGATGGTTCTTTTGAACATATCTGGATGGAGTCTTTTCTTCTATTCTTGTTCTTTCTTCTGCTTCTTCGTGAGGTCCGTCTTGAAATTGTTCTTGCGGTTCTTCTTCTTCATCATTCTGTCTTTGAGGGTAGCTTTCATCTTCTTCAATGTCTTCACGATGTATTTGCCTAGGAATGTATCCTTTCTCATCAACCACTACATCAATGCTTTCAACAATTCTGCCAAGTCTTTTATTGTAGCATTTGTATGCTTTGCTATGTGGAGAGTAGCCAAGAAGAATTCCTTCATCTGCTCTAGGATCAAGTTTGCCAAGCTGCTCCTCAGTATTTTTGATATAGCATTTGCTCCCAAAGATTTTGAAGTGCTTTACTGAAGGAGTTTTACCACTCCAGAGCTCATGAGGAGTTTGAGTGCTGTTCACTCGAACATTTGTCTTGTTGAGAATAATAACTGCCGCATGTGCAGCTTCACCCCAGAAGGTTGCAGGAGTTCCTGATTCATCAAGCATAGCACGAGCCATTTGCTGGACTGTTCTGTTCATTCTTTCCACTACCCCATTTTGCTGAGGAGTTCTAGCTGTAGAAAATTCTCTCCTTATTCCATGTTCATCACAGAAATCGAAAAATTCATTTGAAGTAAATTCTCCACCTCTGTCGGATCTGAGGCACTTAATCTTGTGACCTGATTCATTTTCAGCCAAGGCTTTGAAGGATTTGAATTTTTCGAAAGCTTCATCTTTGTGCTTCATAAGTCCCAACCAAACAAACCTGGAGAAATCGTCAATAAATAATATCAAGTATTCCTCTCCTCTAGGTGTTCTTTTTCTGAATGGTCCACATACATCTGTATGTACTAGCTCCAGAGGCATACTGGCTGATCCTTCTTTCTCTGGAAAGTTAGTTCTAGTCTGTTTTCCAAACTGACATGATCTGCACATGGTGTTGTCAGGAATTTTGATATCTGGAAGATCGCGAACTGCCTGATATTTGCAAGCTTTCCTTATTTGTGAGAAACTTAGATGTCCCAATCTTCGATGCCATAACCAGTGCTCTTCATCCTTGCTTAAATAGCATTGTTGTTGTTCTTCATCAAAAATGTATAGATTATTTGAAGTTCTTTTTCCTTTGAGAACTGTTTTACCTGTATCAAGATCACGAACAAGACATCCATTTGATCTGAATATAACCTCGGTTCTTTGATCACACATCTGGCTTACACTTAGAAGATTATGCTTTAGTCCATCAACAAACAAAACATTTCCAGCCTTAACATCTTCTTTTAAAGGAGCAATACCTTTTCCTTTTATAGTTGCAGGAGTATCATTTCCAAAAGAGACTTTCTTTCCCTTTTCTAAATTAGAATAAGATTCAAGTTTTTCTTTATCACCTGTCATGTGCTTTGAACATCCACTGTCAATGTACCATAGATTTTCTTGTCCTTCTGCATAGAATGCTATCCCACATCTTTCTGTTTGAGGTTCCTTTATTTTCCATGTTTTGGTGCCTGAGGTTTGTTCCCTTTTTTGTTCTTGTACCTTTCTTTCCGGAAACCTGCTTCTGCATTCAACATCTTCATGTCCAAAATTATTGCAAATAGAGCATTCAACTTCATTTTCAAGAGCTGAAAAATTGTTATAGGTCCTTTTTGTATTCCCTGTCATGCTTCTTTGTTTTTGAGCTTCCCTAGTCATGATTGTTTTATATGCAACACATTGGGCTGCTTTGTGACCAAAGTTATGGCAAGAAAAGCATTGTCCATTGAAGAAGTTTCTGCGATTATTGAATCTACCAGCCGACTGATTGTAATTTCTATTTTCATCTATTCTTGAACCAAATTGAGAAGGTTTTACCTGTGGCTGGTTGTGGCTTTTGTTCACCCTTAAGCTGGATTGCCCCTGATAGTTTGAAGTTTGTCCCTGCTTTACCTGATGATCTTCCTTGTGTTCTTGCTCATTTCTTCTTGCGGCATCAAGATAACTTTTTGAAGTGGAAGCTTGAGAAGTTTCTCCATTGTAGCCCAGACCTGTCTTATTTAGAGGAGATCGCTGCACACTGATAATCTCATTCAACGTTTCAGATCCTTTGACAAACTTGAGATTAATAGTTTTTGTTTTCTCAATTTCTTTTCTAAGACCAACAATTTCACCTTCTAATTTTTCAAGATGTTTTTCCTTTTCATCAATCTGAAATTGTAGAGTATCAATAATCATGTTCTTTTCTTCTATACATCTCTTGAGTCTAGTAATTTCATCATAAAGGTTATCCACATCTATAGCATCCTCATAATTGTCATCTTCAAATGCCATTAACAATCTATATTTGTTACCTTGTTCATCTTCATCACTGTTTGATAAGCCATCGCTATCTTCATGGGTGTAGTAGATTTTCTTATTTGTACCCTGTTTCTTGTTCCATCTAACTGGTTCCTTTCCTTTATCCTTATAAGAGCATTTTGCAGCATAATGACCTACTCTTCCACAAGCAAAACATTTGAAAGGTAGCTTACCTCTGAACCTTCCAGAACCCCTTTGAAGATTTCTGACAAAGTTTGATTCTTCTTCCTCTTCTTCTGGAACATGACATGCTTCATAGTGATCTTCTTTGCCTGATGCTTTAAAAGCAGCTTCCCTTCTATCTGATGGACCTCCCTTTCTCATTTCATAAGCAGTTAGAATTCCATGCAGCTGAGACATAGTGAGAACACGGAGATTTTCCTTTTCTTCTACTGCAGATACTTTAGATTCAAACTTGGGAGATAAAGATCTTAGAACCTTTTGAACTACTATAGTCTCTTTTATTTCTTCACCCAAATTTTTCATACAATTAACAATCTCATCTACTCGAAGAAAATAATTAGCCACACTTTCATCATTATACATCTTGAGAGTCTCATATTGAATCCTGAGAGTTTGAAGTTTAGCTTCTTTTACCTGTTCATCTCCTTCATAGCTAGTGATCATTTTGTCCCATATCTCTTTTGCTGATTTGAAGTGCATGACCTTCATGAACTCTGTTTGAGATATACTTCCTAATAGAGTGCTGACTGCTTTTGCATTTGTTTCATACTGCTTTTTCTCAGCTGGATCTGTAGGAGTAACTGAAGGAAAGGCATAGCCTGATTCTACAATGTTCCAAACTTCTGTACCAAGAGATTGAAGATATGCAGTAACTCTTACCTTCCAATAATTGAAGTTTGTTCCATCGAAGACGGGTGGCCTGATTGATGCTTCTCTCTCGTAGTTGCTCATGATGAACGATCTACCTTCAAGCGATCAAGCTGTTCTGAAGGACCTGCTCTGATACCAATTGTTGGAAATAATACTGAAGGGGGGGGGAATCAGTATTATCTAGCAATTTACCAAATCTTCCTTATTTGATCTTTTGAAATATTCTTGCATATCAGTACCATAAAACAATGAATAAAGAAAATAGACAGTCACACCAAAGAACACAAGATGTAAGGTGGAAACCCAATGCGGGAGAAAAACCACCTGCTGCAATAATGTCTCTATCTTCTTTCAAGAAATTCTTTTTACAATGATTTTGTACTGGTGCAGTCCTTTACCAGCACGCAGGCTGCAACCTGCAAAGAGCTACAACTCTTTCTTGTTTTCCAGACTTCTCCTGGAAGGGAGCTACAACCCCCTACTTCTTTTCAAAATGATCAACAAGTATACAACAGATACAGTCTACTACAGATATCAGATCAGTAATTACAGAAACAACCTAGAACACCTTATGAACAGAAATATACAGTTAACAGATCATCTTGAGACAGGGACGCATATTTTCTTTCTGTGGCCTGCGACTGGACGCAGTATACCTTATGCTGTTCTGCGTGCAGACGCACTGTTCCTTTTGCTTGTCTGCGACCGACGCACACATCAACACTATCGCGCCGCGTCTTTCGCTTCAGAGACGCACCCAATACCACAGTCGCGCCGCGTCCTTCGCTTCAGAGACGCACCTGATCCTTTACTGTACTGCGTCCCGGCGCACTTTCCCTTCACTGAATCTGCGTCCCTTTAGATATAGAAGATAAGAGGACTTCAGAACCAACCCAAACACTCAGATCCACAGATCTGATCATGCGCCATATAGATCGTAGTCCATTAGAAGATTTACCCTTAAAGATATGGACTAGATCACACCAAGAGATGATCAACCAAGATGATGCCTAATCCAAATGAACTCCTTTGCTTTATATAGGCAAGCTTCTCCCCAAAGCGTGGAACAATACCACGAGCCGACACCAGAGAAACATGCAACCGTCGGCTAGATACCACACAAGAAGCCCCCACGAGTTTTTCTCTACCTTGAAAAGTGTGCACTGGGCGGACGCACCTTCTGAACGGCTGGCCGGCGTCCCTAGACGCGGGTTCTGTATGGAATACCTGCGGGGACGCGCTTGCTAAACAAAATTTCCTGCGTCCTTCTTGATTTACCACCTGAAGGCGTTTGCCATCAAGTACAACACCTGAATCATAATGCCAACAAATTATTGAAATGATGCTTTATGAAGGACATCCCTCTAGCCTGCTGGTCCTTTATAACTTCTCAAGACAAAAATTGACTCAACCCTAGACCTAAGACCTCGAAATTTAAAACAAGATTAAGGACCCTTTGAAGATTTTATTTACTTAAACAAACCTGAACCAGCAGTGCCAAACAGGAGGGGAATAAAAGACACAAACTCCCTCCACCGGGATTATGGCATGCCTAACGGAATGCAACATGATCACACTAATGGGACACCTAATCATGAAATGCAAAGAGCTTTGATCTCTGGTGGAGGGCTACTAGACCGACTCTAACAGGGGAATACATGTTTATTATTAAAGTGTCATAATTTGGTCTTATGTTGATTATTAATGGTAGATCCTTTAAGCCAATGTTGATAGAAGGGACTATGTGTGGATGTGGGTACAAAAGTGGATTAAACAAGGGAGAATTATGAAACTTGTAGGAATTTTCCATTATAAAGAGGATGCCATCAATATGTACATGCAACAAGGAAACATGCAACAAATAGAGGATTGAAAGGACCCATGCAACCCTACATTGAACATCCAAACATAAGTGTGACAACCTAAAAATACTACTTCAAGGAGAATAAACATGGCTTGTAGGAGGACCCAAGTATTACTCACTCCTTAAACTATTACTGTCCTCTATGGCAATGTTTTGAAGATAATTTTTCCACCACATCCTCCAACTTCCCCTAATTGAGTTTGCTTATGATGTTAGGTCCCTATAATACTAGTGTAGCCCCTTATTGTTATTATTGTAGCCACCTTAATGTTATTGTTGTGCCCATGCAGTCCCCATATTACTTTTATTTTGCCTCATAGAAACCCACTATTGTTATTATTGTGCCCTTACATTATTATAGTTATGTAGGCTTTGATTATATTGTGACCCCATAGACTCCTATATATAGAAAGGAGGTTTTGTCATTTGAATCATTCAATAATTGCTCATTTATGTAATATAAAGGAGGTTCCCCCTCAAAGAGGATAATTTTTAAGTCATTGATCTATCTATTTGTGATTTGGTTCGATAACATTTGGTATTAGAGCTTTGGATTGTGGGGTTTCGCTGCTTCAAATGGGTCATCGTGGAATTTTTGCTATTTTTTTTTTTCTACAAATATTTATAAGTTGAAATTTAAATTTACGTGGAGTCAAAATATTTGTGAACTTCGTATACAAATGTTTGATCTTGTCCCACTATATTTTGGGAGATATGATCTGAGGAAGTTAGGGTTTTTGTAGGTTCCATAATTCCATCTCAAACAGGTGACCTAGGGAAAATATTCATAACTTTCTCTATGAGCATTGGATTTGAATTTCATAAAAGGTGATGGAAAGAGGACAAATTTTAGTTTTTTGGGTATCATCTTTAGGGCCAAAGGTCAAAACAGTGACACGTGGTACTCTGTACAAATTCTCTCTACTGAGCAAGTCTATAATCAAGCCATCGTGGGATATTGGGCATAATTGTTTCTTGATGAATCCAAACTTGGTATGACTTATTGGGTTTAAGAGAAGAATCAAAGGGATACTATAGGACAAAATTTCAGATCTTGGAGTTTAGCAATTATAGAGATACAACAACTTCAATATCTAGCTCCTAAAAAGAAAGAAAAGGTGTGTATATTTTAAATTCTGCATAGCATTTGTTTGAAAAATTAGTTTGAAGTGATTCAAAGGACACAATGAGGCATATATATGATTATTTGATTTCAAAATTATTCGAAACAAAAAAATAGACACACCTAGTAAGAAACCATAAAGCTCTTATATGACACATGGAGAAGAGGAAGAAATGCAACATGATATATCAAAATTACGAGACCAAGTGCAACAAATTTTGCTCTCGCAAAGAGTAACCAAAAATTAAATGGAAGCTAATATGGATGGTTTGAAGAATGGTTTAAAATCAGACATGGAAGATTTGAAGAGTGGTTTAAAAGCAGACATGGAAGGTTTTACAAAGTTTCTACAAGAAATGGTTCCTAATGGTGAAAAGGTATTAGATGAAACTCATGATGAGAACAAAAGAGATTTTAATCATAATTTCATAGACTCTAACATTGGATTGAAGACCACCATATTCCACATATTGATATGAGGAAGTTTGATGGCAAGGATCTGGTAACGTGGATATTACACATTGATCTAGATTTAAACAAGAACGCACCAAATTACAGAGATAACCATAAACACAGAGATGCAGCAGAAATAATACTTCATTTCATTAATGTAAAATATTGAAATATGCTTACAAACAAAAATGGAAATAAACTATCTAAGGTGATGGTAGCTTATCTCTGAGACGAGATGTGGCAGCTACAGGCCTCTGAACTGTGTTACAATGAGGCTCGAAGGCCTATTTATTGTTGAGAAACAATGGAAAGCCCTAAACATCCAAAAACCTAACCCTAGAAGATGAAACGCCAAATTGTGGGCCCTGTTTGGGTAAATTGGTACATCAACTTCCCAGGGTTGTAACTTTGGCATATGATCTTCGTTTGACACGCACAATATCTCATTAGAAATACCTATCCGAGAACTACAACTTCGGGAAGAGCAACATCAGTTCATGGACCCATGTTGCTCCCAGTTTTCCCAAAAAACGTCGTTTAGGGCCTCAAAACAGCTTCGAAAGTTTAGGACTTGAAAAACTGCTAAAAATAGTAAATTATGCTACAATTAAGGAAACTGAAAAGCTGAAAGAGATAGTTTTGGGGGTCCAAGTGGGATAGTTGGGTGGCCACCAACATCTGCCTGGTTCATTCCTCCCCCCTTAGGAAGCAATGGTCCCCATTGCGTTGAGTTCCTCCATTTGCTGAACTTGGTCCCTAGTGAGTTGTTCTACAATCTCTGATGTGTCCAGTAGTGGTGGGAAGCATGGTAGAGGGTGGTCCAAATTGAACACTCGGTGCAAGCGAGGGAATGGGGGAATGCTGTGCTCCAAAGCAATGTTCCCCAAAACCTCAGTATTGGTGTAAGGACCATTTCGCTTACTGTACTTGTTATTTTTTAGAATGGAGTGGTGATATATCGGCCCGTTAGGTAGAAGTGCTCTGAGAGTTAGATCGAACTAATGCTTGACCTAACAGTGCAACGATACCCTTGTGGGTGAGGAGAATATGACCGTATCCCTCTGCTGCTGCTGCTGCATGGAGGAACCCTTCACGGGGTTCATGGATGTGGTGACAATCTTCCCCTTACTTTGGGAGCGAATTAGACATAAAATGAATTTCATAGTTTGGGAGACGATCTTGCTACATTTCTTAGCAAAGATAAAAGAGGTGGCGGTAGGTGGGGCTACCTTTGGTATCTTGTATAATGAATTACCTAAAGAAATAATGACAGCACAAGGCCTTGAATCATACAAGGCATGTCGCCTCCACAAGTATGGTTGGTCTAATAATACATCACAAACATCAAGAGGTGCAACATCACACAATACCTCATCTGTGAAGGGCTTAATGCTGTAGGGAAGGCAACACTGCTGGCAGACTCAGAGATCTCATCCTTGGTGAAGCCACCCGATACTGTATAGCTGTAGGTGTGTTGTATTCGATAGGCCGAACATCTTCACGACCTCTGCTGAAATGATGTTCTTCTAGCTCCCATTGTCAACAATGAATTGCAGCGATGAACCCTTCACTCACATTTGTGAGCAGAAAAGATGCTCCCCCTCCTCTGGATCTTCGGGCTCATTCTTCTTGATCTTGACGGTGGAAATAATGGTGCTGGGATCTGCATCAATAATCTTCTTTCCTTTTCCATTCCCCTTGTCAGGTTCTAACTCAGGGTCAGACATGTATCTAATTCTGAAGCCTTCAACTCAGCCACCAGCGACTACGTGGTCCAACACTCACTTGTGTTGTGAATTGGGCTCTTATGAAACTCACACCACTTTCCTGTGTCCTTCTTCGACTTCGTGGTGTTGTTCTTTTCTTGTGGCTTCGACAGGTTGTCTTGGGTTGCCCCGTCTTGGCTTTGTCTTTGGTTCTATGGTTTGGGGAAGCCTTTCCCTTGCTTCAAATTTGTAGATCCAAAGTCTCAATTCTTCTATTTCAACTTTTTCTCGATCTTGATATCGTATTGGTATGCTATGCTGAGCGAAGAGATGTTCAAGAACTCCATCTCTTCCTAGATGTACCTATGTAGGCAGCCACAGTATTTGAGTACTAAATGTAGCTCAAAATCCTTCATACCCAACTGTGTGCGAAGGGTATGAAAAATGTTTGTGAACTTCGGCACATCTTGGTCCCTTCCCTGCCGCAGCGTGGTCCACTTTATGTATTTGTCCTCATAGATTTTGACAGGGTAGTACTGCTCCTTGATGGCATCCCGGAATGAATTCGAAGTGGGTGCAACTAAAAATAGCGAGTCCGTACTTTCATCCTTCTATTCACAATAGGTTTCCGACCAGTCCTTGACATGGGGGGTTGCTTTGAGAAAAGCGAAAATAATCTTTTCCTGACTGAAAAAATCATGAACAAAAAATACCCATCTAGTAGATTTAACCATTTATCTACAGCATCTGCGTTTATTTGACCCTCAAAGATGGGGATTTCAAAATTAACTTGTACCTGAAAGGGTGTGGCGTTTCCAAAGTAGCTGCTAGAGGCCGATGCATCGCCTTTGGATAACCGCTGGAGGATCTGGGAAAAGTTGTCCATCATCGCGTTCCTTTGTTGCTTGAGGGATTCTTTGAGCAAGATTTTGATAGGATCTCCTACCCCCTCATCTTTCTTTTCATTTTCCACGGGAGGCCATCAGGATTTGTGAGGTTGGTCTTGCAAAGGTTCGACCAATTCAAGCCCTAACTCCTTATATCCCGACCTAGTTGGGGAGATGCAAAGAAAACCAGAGAAAGAGTAGATGGCTCTGATACCATTGATCCAGATTTAAACAGGAATGCAACAAATTACAAAGATAACCATAAACACAGAGATGCAATGGAAATAATACTTGATTTCATTAATGTAACATACTGAAATATGCTTACAAACAGAAATGGAAATAAACCAACTAGGGCAATGGGAGCTTATCTCTGAGAAGAGATGTGGTGGCTACATGCCTCTGAACTGTATTACAATGAGACTTGAAGGCCTATTTATTATTGAGAAACAATGGAAAACCATAAACATCCAAAAACGTAACCTTAGAAGATGAAATGCCAAATTGTGGGCCCCGTTTGGGTAAATTGGTACATCAACTTCCCGGGGTCGTAACTTTGGCATACGATCTTCATTTGACATGCACAATATCTTGTTAGGAAGATCTATCCAAGAAAGACAACTTTGGGAAGATTAAAATTGGTCCATGGACCCATGTTGCTCCCATTTTTCCCAAAAAACATCGTTTAGGGCCTCGAAATAGCCCCGAAAGTTTAGGACCCGAAAAAATGGCTAAAAATAGTAAATTGTGCTACAATTAAGGAAACTAAAAAGCTGAAAGAGACAGTTGTGGGGGTCCAAGTGGGATAGGTGGGTGGCCACCAACATCCACTTGGATCACACATGGAGAAATATTTGACCTCCATAATGTGCAATACACACAAGAGGTACGCATTGCAACTTTCTATTTAGAATTAGACCAGTTTGTATGGTATCGATGGATTTTTTCTCGTAAACCACTTGTCACTTGGTTAATTTTTACGGAGGAAATGATAACACATTATGAGGATACAAAGAGAAACACCTTCTTTAGCCAATTAATAAATATCAAACAAAAAGGTTCAATGGAAAAGCACATTGAGGACTTCCAAAAATTGACTATAAGGGTAAATGATATTCTAGAGGAGCATAGGGTTGATGTCTTCATAGGGAATTTAAAGGATACATCCAACATGAGGTTCGCCTTTGGGAACCTGATTCATTGGAAAGGATATTCAGGTTGGCAAGAAAAATTGAAAGAAAAATTATGGCGACAAGGAAGCCTACCACTCACAACTATAAAGATGGAAGTGTTGTTGCTCCTAGACTTCCACGACCTACAAAATTGACATCACAACAATTGGAAGAAAAAATAGAAAAAGGGATTTTTTATAGTTGTGATAAAAAATACACTAAAGGTCATAAGTGTGATGACAAGAAATTATTTTACATAGATTGTGAAGATGAGGAGGAAAAGGAATAAAAAACTTCAAAAGGAGAGGATATATTCCAGGAACCAACCCTAGAGAAAGAAGAAATGAATCGAACCATATATTGTAATGCATTGGCAAGGATTACCACTCCTCAAACTCTCAAGATAGAAGGACATATGAAGAGGAAAAAGGTAATAGTGCTGATTGATTAAGGTAATACCCATAACTTTATTCATTTCAAGATAGACAAGGAATTGAATTGCTTCCTATATCTAGCACCAGAGTGTCAAGTGATGGTTGCAAATGGAGGAACTATAAATTTCTCTAGAAAGTGCCTTAACATCAAGCTAACAATGGGAGAATATGTATTGAATAATCCAATTCTTTCCATTCCAATGGGTGGTGCTGATGATGTACTAGAAGTCCAATGGTTACAATATTTGGGTATGATAGCTTTCAATTTTCAGGAACTTTTCTTGATTTTTTTTTTTTGGGAAGGAAAGGAAGTTGAATTAAGGGGTATCGCAGGGAAACTATGAAATTTAATTAGCTCTAATGGCATGAAAAAGCTTCTAAAGAAAGAAAAACAGAGCATAATTTCACATTTATGCTCACTAGAGGTTCAAACATGGAAATCATCTATTTCTCCAAATCTCCAAAACATATTGGACAATCATTCCAAGGTATTTGAGACTCCCAAAGGCCTCCAACCTATTCTTGATAATGATCATGCTATTCATTTGATTCCAGGAAGTGTTCCTCCAAACATCAGGCCTTATATATATCCCTATGCCCAAAATAGTGTAATTTAATGTATGGTTGCAGAAATGCGAGAGGCAGATATAATTCAACCTAGACAAAGTTATTTATCTTCTTCAATAGTATTGGTGCACAAGAAGGATGGATCATGGTGCATGTGTCCAGATTATAGGGAGCTCAACAAGCTCACTATTAAAGATAAATTTCTCATTCCTGTCATTGATGAATTATTGGATGAATTACATGGGGAAATGTATTTCACCAAGTTGGATCTTCATTCATGATATCATCAAATTAAAATGAGGACCGAAGACATTACAAAAACAACATTTAGAACTCACGAGGGTCATTATGAATTTTTGGTCATGCCTTTTAGCATTACCAATGCACCTTCTACATTTAAAGGTTTTATGAATTCCATTTTCAAACCCTTAGAAAATTTGTGTTAGTATTTTTTGATGATATACTAATCTACAACAAGTCTTGGAAATATCTTGTTCAACATGCTGATAGGGTGCTCAAGCTATTGGAGGAGAAACAATTATATGCAAAAACCTCTAAATTTTTCTTTGGAGAACAGAAGGTGGAAAATTTGGGTCATATTTTATCTCATGAGGGTGTTAAGGTAGACGCTAAAAAAAATTAAATCCATTAAGGAATGGAAAATCCCCATGAAGAAAGATGCATTTTCTTGGACTCCAGAAGCAATTAAGGCCTTTGAACATATTAAAGAGGCAATGTGCCAAGCACCGCTCTTAGCTACACCAGATTTTACAAAAAACTTTATTGTTGAATGTGATGCCTTAGGAAATGGAAATGGAGTTGTTTTAATGCAAGAAGGAAGACCCATTGCTTTTGAAACCCATCCAATCAAAGGAATGTATTTACACAAACCTATTTATGAGAAGGAAATGTTGGAAATACTACATGCACTAAAGCAATGACGAACTTACTGTTATCAAACCAGCTCACAAAAACATAGAAAAGAGAGATCCACGCCTTAGAATTCAGCCTCTTCGAGGGGGCAACCTCCTTTACATTACATAAATGAACAATTCTTGGATGATACAAATGACAAAACCTCCTTTCTATATATAGGAGTCTAAGGAGTCACAATATAATCCAACCGACCTAACAATAATAATATAAAGCCACAAAAATAACAATAGAGGGATTCTATGGGGCACAGAAATAACAATATGGGGGTAATAGGGGCACAACAATATAAATAAGGGGTATAACTACAATAGTAATGGGGTAATCACTAGTATTATAGGGACCCAACATGCCCCTCTCCTTCAAAAAAGTGTTGTCCTCAACGCTTTAGTAGTTCTGGATACTTCTGCATAAAATTCTCATCCTCCCATGTGGAATCTTCAGCGGATAAGTTCTTCCACTTGATAAGATACTCTGAAATTGATCGATTTCGTAGCTGTCGAGTTCTTGTTTCTGTGACTGCTTCCGGTTCCAATATAATTTTTCCTTCCTCGTCAAGTTCTGGCAATATTGTTTGAACTGGGAGCTTGTCGCCTATAACCTTCTTTAAACATGAAACATGGAAAACTGGGTGCAATCGAGAAGCTGCAGGAAGCTCCAATTTGTATGCCATAGTACCAACATTTTGCAACACCTTGTACGGACCATAATACTTTGGTGATAATTTATTATCCTTCTTAGCTTGCTTTAGGGACATTTTCTTATATGGTTGTAGCCGTAGGAATACCCAATCACCTACATCAAAACTTCTTTCACTGCGATGTTGATCTGCCTGTTGTTTCATTCTATTTTGTGCCAACACGAGGTTATCCTTTAAGAGTTGGAGGACTTGTTGTTGATGTTCGATGTGATGTTCCACTGCCTGAACCTTAGAATTTTCTCTTAAATATGATGTGATGGATGGTGGTTGATACCCATAAAGTGCCATAAATGGGGTCATTTTTGTTGCTGTATGGAAGGAAGTGTTATACCACCATTCAGCCAAGAGGCAACCATTTGACCCATTGTGTCTGTTTATCAGATACAAAGCAACGAAGATATCCTTCCAAACATTTGTTTACTATCTCAGTTTGCCCATCAGATTGAGGATGATAAGATGAGCTATGAGCTAACTGAGTACCAAGACAAGAAAATAATTCTGTCCAAAAATTTCCCGTGAAAATGGGATCTCTGTCACTTACAATAATCTTTGGGTTTCCATGTAGCTTTTGAACTGTTTCCATAAATGCAGTAGAAACTGTACTGGCTTTAAATGGATGTGATAATGCACAAAAGTGTGCATACTTGGTCAGTCTGTCAACTACACCATGATGACACTCTTTCCCTCAGACTTGGGTAAACCTGTGATAAAATCCATTGAAACCTCCTCCCAACGTTGGCTTGGAATGGATAAAGGTTGTAATAGACCTGGTGTCTTAATTGTTTCAACTTTATTTTGTTGGCAAACCAAACATTCCGCCACAAACTTTTGAATATCTGATTTAAGGCCATCCCAAAAAAATCCTTCTTAACCCTGTGGTAAGTTTTTAAAAATCCAAGTGCCCTCCTAAGGGAGAAGTGTGCAATTCCATAAGAATCTTTTGTTTTAGCTGGGGATTCTTACAGAGGTATAAGCGATCTTTGTACCATAACGAATCATTTTGCCAGCTAAATGTATCAGAAGTACTGGAATCTTGTTGTAGCTTTCGAATAAGTGCCCACACTTCTTTGTCATTCTTCCATTCCTCCCTTGCTTCGTTTATCCAATCTGGTTGGATAATAGAAATGGCACACAACAATGCTTCGACATCCTCATCCTTTCTTGAGAGTGCATCTGCCACCACATTTTGCTTCCCTTTTTTGTAGATGATTTCAAAGTCATAACCCAACATCTTTGTGACCCACTTTTGTTGCTCTTCAGAGGATAATCTTTGTTCTAAAAAGTATTTAAGGCTATCATGATCTGTTTTTACCTTGAAGTGTCTTCCCATTAGGTAGGGTCGCCATTTCTTAAGTGCATGGAGTATTGCCAACATTTCCTTCTCATAAATAGCTTTGCTTAAAAACTTTCCCTTGATTGGACGACTTTCAAAAGCAATGGGTCTTTCATCTTGCATTAGAACAGCACCAATTCCATTTCCTGAAGCATCACATTCCACAATAAAGGTTTTTGTGAAGTCCGGTGTAGCTAAGACCGGTGCTTGGCACATTGCCTCTTTAAGATGTTCAAAGGCCTTTGTTGCTTCCGGAGTCCATGAAAATGAATCTTTCTTCAATAATGTTGTTAGAGGTGCTGCTATTCTCCCATAATTCTTAACAAACTTGCGATAATACCCTGTCAACCCAAGAAATCCTCGCAGATGCTTTATGGATGTGGGGATTTTCCATTCCTTAATGGCTTTAATTTTGCTAGGGTCTACCTTAACTCCTTCATGAGATACAATATGACCCAAATATTCCACCTCCTGGACTCCAAAGAAACATTTGGATCTTTTTGCATATAATTGTTTCTCCTCCAATAGTTGTAGCACCCTGTCAACATGTTCAACATGATCCTTCCAAGACTTGCTGTAGATTAGTATATCATCAAAAAATACTAACACAAATTTTCTAAGGAATGGTTTGAAAATTGAATTCATCAAACCTTGAAATGTTGAAGGTGCATTGGTAAGGCCAAAAGGCATGACCAAAAATTCATAATGACCCTCATGAGTTCTAAATGCCGTTTTCGGAATGTCTTCAATCTTCATTCTGATTTGATGATATCCCGAACGAAGATCCAACTTGGTGAAGTAAATTGATCCATGCAATTCATCCAGTAATTCATCAATGACAGGAATGGGGAACTTATCTTTAATAGTGAGCTTGTTGAGCTCCCTATAATTTGGACACATGCGCCATGATCCATCCTTCTTGTGCACCAATACTACTGGAGCTGAGAAAGAACTTTGACTCGGTTGAATTATACCAGCCTCTAGCATTTCTGCAACCATACGTTCAATTTCACTTTTTTGGACATAGGGATATCTGTACGGCCTGATGTTTGGAGGAACACTTCCTGGAATCAGATGAATAGCATGATCATGATCACGCATAGGTGGGAGACCTTTTGGAGTCTCAAATACCTTGGAATGATTGTCCAGGACTTTTTGGAGATCTGGAGAAATAGATGATTCCAATGTGGAAACATCTAGCGAACATAATTGTGCAATTACACCTCTTTGCTCCTTTTTTAGAAGCTTTGTCATGACATTAGAGCTGATTATCTTTCCTGGTTTCCCTGCAATACCCCTTAATTCAACTTCCTTTCCTTCCACAGAAAATTTCATGAAAAGTTCTTGAAAATTAAAAGCTATTGTACCCAAGGATTGTAGCCATTGGACTCCTAGTACAACATCAGCACCTCCCATTGGAATGGAAAGCATTGGGCTAGTCAATACATATTCTCCCATGGATAGCTTGATATTATGGCACTTTCCAGAGCAATTTATTGTTCCTCCATTTGCAATCATCACTTGACACTCTGGTGCTGGATATAGGAAGCAATTCAATTCTTTTGCTACCCTACAATGAATAAAATTGTGGGTGCTTCCTGAATCAATCAACACTATTACCTTTTTCTTCTTGATTTGTCCTTCTATCTTGATGGTTTGAGGAGTGGTAATTCCTGCCAATGCATTACAAGATATGGTCGGATTTATTTGTTCTTCATCTAGGCTTTGTTCCTGGAGTATATCCTCTTCTTTTGACCTTTCTTGCTCCTTTTCTTCTTCCTCTTCACAATCTATGTAGAATAATTTCTTCTCAGCACACTTATGACCTTTTGTGTATTTGCTATCACAATTGTAACAAAGCCCTTTTGCTCTTTTTTCTTCCAATTGTTGTGGTGTCAACCTTGTAGGTTGTGGAAGACTATGGGCAACAACACTTCCGTCTTTATAGTTGTGAATGGTATGCTTCCTAGTTGCCATAATTTTGCTTTCCATTTTTCTTGCTAACCTGAATGCCTTCTCTAATGAATCAGGTTCCCAAAGGCGAACATCATGTTGGATATTATCCTTTAAAGACCCTATGAACACATCAATCCTATGCTCCTCTGGAATATCTTTTACCCTTATGTTCAATTTTTGGAACTCCTCAATGTGCTCCATTACTGAACCCTTTTGTTTGAGACTTATCAATTGGCTAAAAAAAGTGTTGCTTTTTGTATCTTCATAATGTGCTATCAATTCTTCCGTAAAAATTGCCCAAGTGATAAATTTTTTACGAGAGCAAAGCCATTGATACCATACAAACTGATTTGGTTCCAAATATACAGTTGCCATACGTACCTTTTGTGTGTTTTGCACATTATTGAGATCGAAGAATTGCTCCATCTGTAATATCCATGTGGCAGGATCCTTGCCATCAAACTTCCTCATATCGATTTTTGGAATATGGTGGGTCTTTGATCCAACATTAGCATCTATGGAATCATGATTAACATTACTTTTGTTCACATCATGAGTTTCCTTTACAACCTTTTCACCATTAGTAAGTATTTCTTGTAGAAAATTTGTCAAATCTGTCTTCAAATCTGCCATGTCTGTCTTCAAATTTGCCATGTCTCTCTTCAAATCTATCTTCGAATCATCCATCTTAGCTTCCATGCCCTTTATCTTAGATTCCACGCCACTTATCTTAGCTTCTGTTAGCTTTTGTGAGCGTGACATTTGTTGCACTTGTTCTTGTAATTTTGATATATCATGTAGCATTTCTTCCTCTTCTTCATGAGTCATGCTAGAGCTTTCAGGTTCCTTACTAGGTGTTTTCATTTTCTTTCCTCGGGACATCAGTTACCGATAATAATGCTTTACTATGCCCTTTGAATTCCGTTAAACCAAGCTTACACAAAAATTTAAAAAAAAAAACTACACACCTTTTTTCACTTTATAGAAGCCTGATATTGAATCTGATGTATCTCTGTAATTTCGGATCATCCAGTTCTGAAATTGCTACCTGTAGTAGCCTTCTGTGTCCTCTTTCCAATGCCACAAGTCTGAGCCAAATTGGATTCTCCAAGGAAGAGTTATGTGAAATCTCCCACAGTGACTTGCTTTTAGACTGGTTCAATAGAGCGAACTTGTACGACGTGCCACGAGTCACTGTTTCAACCTTTGAATCTGAAAACACACACAAAAGAAACTACAGTCCATATCTTTCTGTACCTTTTTAAAATTTCAATCCGATCCTCAGAGAGAGAGTTATGACGATTTTCCCCAGGTCACCTGTTTTGAATGTAATTCAGGAGTCTGCAAAAAGACCAACTTCCTCAGATCATATCTCCGAAAATATCGCGCGAAAAGCTCTGAAATTCAGACCCAAGGTTCAGCGCCATTTCTTCTCAAATGGGTTTTTTTTGCGACTTCTGAAACGTCACAGAAAAAAAGTTATAGCGAAAATTCCACGATGACCTGTTTGGAGCAGCGAAACCCTAGAATCCAAAGCTCTGATACCAAATGTTATGAAACCAGCTCACAAAAAGATAGAAAAGAGAGATCCACGCCTTAGAATTCAGCCTCTTCGAGGGGGAAACCTCCTTTACATTACATAAATGAACAATTCTTGGATGATACAAATGACAAAACCTCCTTTCTATATATAGGAGTCTAAGGAGTCACAATATAATCCAGCCGACCTAACAATAATAATATAAAGCCACAAAAATAACAATAGAGGGATTCTATGGGGCACAGAAATAACAATATGGGGGTAATAGGGGCACAACAATATAAATAAGGGGTATAACTACAATAGTAATGGGGTAATCACTAGTATTATAGGACCCAACACTTACCTAATGGGAAGAGACTTCAAGGTAAAAACAAATCACGATAGTGTTAAATACTTTTTGGAACAAATATTATCTTCAGAAGAATACAAAAAATGGGTCACAAAGACGTTGGGTTATGACTTTGAAATCATCTACAAAAAAGGGAATGAAAATGTTGTTGTAGATGCACTATCAATAAAAGATGAGGATGTGGAATAATTTCTTTCTTCCATTTCTATTATCCAACCAGATTGGATAACCAAAGCAAGGGATGAATGGAATAATGGTGAAGAAGTGTGGACACTCATTTAAAAGTTGCAGCAAGATCCCAGTACATATGATACAATTAGCTGGAAAAATGATTCATTATGGTACAAAGATCGCTTATATCTCTGTAATAATTCACAACTCAAACAAAAGATTCTTTTGGAATTGCACACCTCTCCCTTAGGAGGGAATTCAATATTTTTAAAAACTTACCGTAAGGTCAAGAAGGAATTTTTTTGGGATGGCCTTAAATCTGATATTCAAAAGTTTGTTGCAGAATGTTTGGTTTTCCAACAAAATAATGTTGAGACAATTAAGACCCTAGGTCTGTTACAGCCTTTATCCATTCCAAGTCAATATTGAGGAGGTTTTATTTGATTTTATCACAGGTTTACCCAAGTCCGAAGGAAAGAGTGTCATCATGGTGGTAGTTGATAGACTTACCAAATATGCACACTTTTGTGAATTATCTCATCCATTTAAAGACAATACAATTTCTTATTCATTTATGGAAACAATTCAAAAGCTACATGGAAACCCAAAGATTATTGTAAGCAATAGAGATCCCGATTTCATTTGAAATTTTTGGATGAAATTATTTTCTTGTCTGGGTAATCAATTAACTCATAGATCATCTTAGCATCCTCAATCTGATGGGCAAACTGATACAGTGAACACATTTTTGGAAGGATAGCTTCGTTGCTTTATATCTAATAAACAAACACAATGGGTCAAGTGGTTACCTCTGGCTGAATGATGGTATAACACCTCCTTCCATACTGCAACAAAACCATTTATGGAACTTTATGAATATCATCCACCATCCATCACATCATCTTTAAGAGAAAATTCTAAGGTTCAAGTAGTGGAAGATCACATCGAGCATCAACAATAAGTTCTCCAACTCTTAAAGTATAACCTCACTTTGGCACATAATCGAATGAAACAATAGGCAGATTAGCATCACAACAAAAGAATTTTTGATGTAAGCGACTGGGTATTTTTATGGCTACAACTATACAAACAAATATCTCTCAATCAAGCTAAGAAGCATAATAAATCATCACCAAAGTACTATGGTGTTATGAAACCAGCTCAAGAAAAGATAGAAAAGATAGATCAACGCCTTAGAATTCAGCCTCTTCGAGGGGGCAACCTCCTTTACATTACATAAATGAACAATTCTTGGATGATTCAAATGACAAAACCTCCTTTCTATATATAGGAGTCTAAGGAGTCACAATATAATCCAGCCGACCTAACAATAATAATATAAAGCCACAAAAATAACAATAGAGGGATTCTATGGGCACATTAATAACAATGTGGGGGGCAATGGGGGCACAACAATATAAATAAGGGGTATAACTACAATAGTAATGGGGTAATCACTAGTATTATAGGGACCCAACATGCCCCTCTCCTTCAAAAAAGTGTTGTCCTCAACGTTTGAGTAGTTTTGGATATTTGCATAAAATTCTCATCCTCCCATGTGGAATCTTCAGCGGATAAGTTCTTCCACTTGATAAGGTACTCTGAAATTGATCGATTTCGTAGCTGTCGAGTTCTTGTTTCTATAACTGCTTCCGGTTCCAATATAATTTTTCCTTCCTCGTCAAGTTCTGGCAATATTGTTTGAACTGGGAGCTTGTCGCCTATAACCTTCTTTAAGCATGAAACATGGAAAACTGGGTGCAATCGAGAAGCTGCAGGAAGCTCCAATTTGTATGCCATAGTACCAATATTTTGCAACACCTTGTACGGACCATAATACTTTGGTGATAATTTATTATCCTTCTTAGCTTGCTTGAGGGACATTTGCTTATATGGTTGTAGCCGTAGGAATACCCAATCACCTACATCAAAACTTCTTTCACTGCGATGTTGATCTGCCTGTTGTTTCATTCTATTCTGTGCCAACACAAGGTTATCCTTTAAGAGTTGGAGGACTTGTTGTTGATGTTCGATGTGATGTTCCACTGCCTGAACCTTAGAATTTTCTCTTAAATATGATGTGATGGATGGTGGTTGATACCCATAAAGTGCCATAAATGGGGTCATTTTTGTTGCTGTATGAAAGGAAGTGTTATACCACCATTCAGCCAGAGGCAACCATTTGACCCATTGTGTCTGTTTATCAGATACAAAGCAACGAAGATATCCTTCCAAACATTTGTTTACTATCTTAGTTTGCCCATCAGATTGAGGATGATAAGATGAGCTATGAGCTAACCGAGTACCAAGACGAGAAAATAATTCTGTCCAAAAATTTCCAGTGAAAATGGGATCTCTGTCACTTACAATAATCTTTGGGTTTCCATGTAGATTTTGAATTGTTTCCAAAAATGCAGTAGAAACTGTACTGGCTCTAAATGGATGTGATAATGCACAAAAGTGTGCATACTTGGTAAGTCTGTCAACTACCATCATGATGACACTCTTTCCCTCAGACTTGGGTAAACCTGTGATAAAATCCATTGGTATCTCCTCCCAACGTTGGCTTGTAATGGATAAAGGTTGTAATAGACCCGGTGTCTTAATTGTTTCAACTTTATTTTGTTGGCAAACCAAACATTCTGCCACAAACTTTTGAATATCTGATTTAAGGCCATCCCAAAAAAATTCCTTCTTAACCCTGTGGTAAGTTTTTAAAAATCCTGAGTGCCCTCCTAAGGGAGAAGTGTGCAATTCCATAAGAATCTTTTGTTTTAGCTGTGAATTCTTACAGAGGTATAAGCGATCTTTGTACCATAACGAATCATTTTTCCAGCTAAATGTATCAGACGTACTGGAATCTTGTTGTAGCTTTCGAACAAGAGCCCACACTTCTTCGTCATTCTTCCATTCCTCCCTTGCTTCATTTATCCAATCTGGTTGGATCATAGAAATAGCGCACAACAATGCTTCCACATCCTCATCCTTTCTTGAGAGTGCATCTGCCACCACATTTTGCTTCCCTTTTTTGTAGATGATTTCAAAGTCATAACCCAACATCTTTGTGACCCACTTTTGTTGCTCTTCAGAGGATAATCTTTTTTCTAAAAGTATTTAAGGCTATCATGATCCGTTTTTACCTTGAAGTGTCTTCCCATTAGGTAGGGTCGCCATTTCTTAAGTGCATGGAGTATTGCCAACATTTCCTTCTCATAAATAGCTTTGCTTAGAAACTTTCCCTTGATTGGACGACTTTCAAAAGCAATGGGTCTTTCATCTTGCATTAGAACAGCACCAATTCCATTTCCTAAAGCATCACATTCCACAATAAAGGTTTTTGTGAAGTCCGGTGTAGCTAAGACCGCTGCTTGGCACATTGCCTCTTTAAGATGTTCAAAGGCCTTTGTTGCTTCCGGAGTCCATGAAAATGCATCTTTCTTCAATAATGTCGTTAGAGGTGCTGCTATTCTCCCATAATTCTTAACAAACTTGCGATAATACCCTGTCAACCCAAGAAATCCGTGCAAATTCTTTATGGATGTGGGGATTTTCCATTCCTTAATGGCTTTAATTTTGCTAGGGTCTACCTTAACTCCTTCATGAGATACAATATGACCCAAATATTCCACCTCCTGGACTCCAAAAAAACATTTGGATCTTTTGGCATATAATTGTTTCTCCTCTAATAGTTGTAGCACCCTGTCAACATGTTCAACATGATCCTTCCAAGACTTGCTGTAGATAAGTATATCATCAAAAAATACTAACAAAAATTTTCTAAGGAATGGTTTGAAAATTGAATTCATTAAACCTTGAAATGTTGAAGGTGCATTGGTAAGGCCAAAAGGCATGACCAAAAATTCATAATGACCCTCATGAGTTCTAAATGCCGTTTTCGGAATGTCTTCAATCTTCATTCTGATTTGATGATATCCTGAATGAAGATCCAACTTGGTGAAGTAAATTGATCCATGCAATTCATCCAGTAATTCATCAGTGACAGGAATGGGGAACTTATCTTTAATAGTGAGCTTGTTGAGCTCTCTATAATCCGGACACATGCGCCATGATCCATCCTTCTTGTGCACCAATACTACTGGAGCAGAGAAAGAACTTTGACTCGGTTGAATTATACCAACCTCTAGCATTTCTGCAACCATACGTTCAATTTCACTTTTTTGGACATAGGGATATCTGTACGGCCTGATGTTTGGAGGAACACTTCCTGGAATCAGATGAATAGCATGATCATGATCACGCATAGGTAGGAGACCTTTGGGAGTCTCAAATACCTTGGAATGATTGTCCAGGACTTTTTGGAGATTTGGAGAAATAGATGATTCCAATGTGGAAACATCTAGCGAACATAATTGTGCAATTACACCTCTTTGCTCCTTTTTTAGAAGCTTTGTCATGCCATTAGAGCTGATTATCTTTCCTGGTTTCCTTGCAATACCCCTTAATTCAACTTCCTTTCCTTCCATAGAAAATTTCATGAAAAGTTCTTGAAAATTAAAAGCTATTGTACCCAAGGATTGTAGCCATTGGACTCCTAGTACAACATCAGCACCTCCCATTGGAATGGAAAGCATTGGGCTAGTCAATACATATTCTCCCATGGATAGCTTGATATTATGGCACTTTCCAGAACAATTTATTGTTCCTCCATTTGCGATCATCACTTGACACTCTGGTGCTGGATATAGGAAGCAATTCAATTCTTTTGCTACCCTACAATGAATAAAATTGTGGGTGCTTCCTGAATCAATCAACACTATTACCTTTTTCTTCTTGATTTGTCCTTCTATCTTGATGGTTTGAGGAGTGGTAATTCCCGCCAATGCATTACAAGGTATGGTCGGATTTATTTGTTCTTCATCTAGGCTTTGTTCCTGGAATATATCCTCTTCTTTGGACCTTTCTTTCTCATTTTCTTCTTCCTCTTCACAATCTATGTAGAATAATTTCTTCTCAGCACACTTATGACCTTTTGTGTATTTGCTATCACAATTGTAACAAAGCCCTTTTGCTCTTTTTTCTTCCAATTGTTGTGGTGTCAACCTTGTAGGTTGTGGAAGACTATGGGCAACAACACTTCCGTCTTTATAGTTGTGAATGGTATGCTTCCTAGTTGCCATAATTTTGCTTTCCATTTTTCTTGCTAACTTGAATGCCTTCTCTAATGAATCAGGTTCCCAAAGGCGCACATCATGTTGGATATTATCCTTTAAAGACCCTATGAACACATCAATCTTATGCTCCTATGGAATATCTTTTACCCTTATGTTCAATTTTTGGAACTCCTCAATGTGCTCCATTATTGAACCCTTTTGTTTGAGACTTATCAATTGGATAAAAAAAGTGTTGCTTTTTGTATCCTCATAATGTGCTATGAATTCTTCCGTAAAAATTGCCCAAGTGATAAACTATTTACGAGAACAAAGCCATTGATACCATACAAACTGATTTGGTTCCAAATATAAAGTTGCCATACGTACCTTTTGTGTGTTTTGCACATTATTGAGATCGAAGAATTGCTCCATCTGTAATATCCATGTGGCGGGATCCTTGCCATCAAACTTCCTCATATCGATTTTTGGAACATGGTGAGTCTTCAATCCAACATCAGAGTCTATGGAATCATGATTAACATTTCTTTTGTTCTCATCATGAGTTTCCTTTAGTACTCTTTCACCCTTAGTGACCATTTCTTGTAGCAACTTATTCATATTTATCTTCAATTCTTCCATCTTATCATCCATGCCTTCAATTTTACCGTCCATGCCATTCACCTTAGCTTCCATGCCATCCATCTTAGCTTCCATGCCCTTTATCTTAGATTCCACACCATTTATCTTAGCATCTGTTAGCTTTTGTGAGCGTGACATTTGTTTCACTTGTTCTTGTAATTTTGATATATCATGTAGCATTTCTTCCTCTTCTTCATGAGTCATGCTAGAGCTTTCAGGTTCCTTACTAGGTGTTTGCATTTTCTTTCCTCGGGGCATCAGTTACCGATAATAATGCTTTACTATGCCCTTTGAATTCCTTCAAACCAAGCTTATGCAAAAATTAAAAAAAAAAACTACACACCTTTTTTTCTTTGTAGAAGCCTGATATTGAATCTGATGTATCTCTGTAATTTCGAATCATCCAGTTCTGAAATTTTGACCTGTAGTAGCCTTCTATGTCCTCTTTCCAATGCCACTAGTCTGATCCAAATTGGATTCTCCAAGAAAGAGTTATGCACAATCTCCCGCAGTGACCTGATTATAGACTAGTTCAGTAGAGCGAACTTGTACGAAGTTCCACGTGTCACTGTTTCAACCTTTGACTCTGAAAAATATATAAAAGAAAACTAAAGTCCGTCCTCTTTCTGTACCTTCTTACGAAATTTCAATCCGATGCTCAGAAAGAAAGTTATGACGATTTTCCCCAGGTCACCTGTTTTGAGTGTAATTCAGGAGTCTGCAAAAAGACCATCTTCCTCAGATCATATCTCCGAAAATATTGCGCAAACATCTCGGAAATTCCGACCCAAAGTTCAGCGCGATTTCTTCTCAAATGGGTTTTTTTTGCGACTTCTGAAACGTCACAGAAAAAACGTTATAGCGAAAATGCCACGATGACCTGTTTGGAGCAGCGAAACCCTAGAATCCAAAGCTCTGATACCAAATGTTATGAAACCAGCTCAAGAAAAGATAGAAAAGGTAGATCAATGCCTTAGAATTCAGCCTCTTCGAGGGGGCAACCTCCTTTACATTACATAAATGAACAATTCTTGGATGATTCAAATGACAAAACCTCCTTTCTATATATAGGAGTCTAAGGAGTCACAATATAATCCAGCCGACCTAACAATAATAATATAAAGCCACAAAAATAACAATAGAGGGATTCTATGGGCATATTAATAACAATATGGGGGGCAATGGGGGCACAACAATATAAATAAGGGGTATAACTACAATAGTAATGGGGTAATCACTAGTATTATAGGGACCCAACATATGGTCCATACAAGGTGTTGCAAAATATTGGTACTATGGCATACAAATTGGAGCTTCCTCCATCTTCCCGAGTGCACCTAATTTTCCATGTTTCATGCTTGAATAAGGTTATAGGTGACAAGATCCCAGTCCAAACAATATTGCCAGAACTTGACAAGGAAGGAAATATCATATTGGAACTTAAAGTAGTCACGGAAACAAGAAATCGACAGCTATGAAATCGATCAATTTTCGAGTATCTCATCAAGTGGAAGAACTTACCCACTAAATATGCCACATGGGAGGATGATAATTTTATACAAAAACATCAATAAATACTCAAGCATTGAGGACACCATTTTTTTGAAGGAGAGGGTCATGTTAGGTCCCTATAATACTAGTGTAGCCCCTTATTGTTATTAGTGTATCCCCCTAATTGTTATTGTTGTGCCCATTCAGTCCCCATATTGTTATTATTGTTCCCCATAGAAGCCCACTATTGTTATTAGTGTTCCCTTATATAATTATTGTTATGTAGGCTCTGATTATATTGTGACCCCTTAGACTCCTATATATAGAAACGAGGTTTTTTCATTTGAATCATCTGAGAGTTGTTCATTTATGTAATTTAAAGGAGGTTTCCCATTTGAAGAGGATAATTTTTAAGTCGTTGATCTATCTATTTGTGAGTTGGTTGCATAACACATGAGGTAGAGGATAGATGACATCCAATTCTCTGTCTCTACCATGTGCTAATATTTTAATTTTTTCACCCATCTTTCTCCTTTTGTTCCCAATCATATTTTGATCTTTTTCTTTCCCAAACTCCTTCCCATGTTCATTCTTTATCTACATGGATGCCCTTTCATATTTAATAATTGTTCTTTTATGAAATTATTTGGTGAAGTAACTACTTTTCTTTGTGTTGAAAACCCAAAAAGAAGCACAATCAACTCAGGGAAGCCACTACAAGAAGCCAAAATCATTACTAAAGAACACAAAACAAGCAAACCTAAAGAACAAGATAATAGACCTTGACCACATTTTCTTTGTGTAAATATTGAATAAAAGTTACTCTAGAGATGTGTTGAGTAGATGGTCTTGCATAATATGGCACATTGGGAATGGGGGTTGGACTTGTGCATCATGGTAGAAAATGCGTAAATTCCTCATGTAAATTTTGATGATCATAAAACAATGTTTCCACTTGCATACATATAAATATAATTAAATTAATTAAGTAATAGTATAGCTTAAGACATATAATTGACATTGTACAGAATGTTTTGGCCATAATTGATCAACTAAGCCTATTTGTAATTGATGAAGAAACCTAAAATATTGAGAAGTAGGATTCATTAGAAGGATAAAATCACTAAAATCATGATGCCTTAAGAACAAGAAGGCTTACTTAAGGTCCTCTTTAGACTAGCCTATGTGAATAAGTTTTTTATTCCAATATGGATCCTTCCTCAAAGTGCTTTGGTAGTTAGACAACAACAAAAGTTTTGATGGACTATACTTGATCATTATGTACTAAAGAAAGCACATTTCAACCAAGACTAATTCCATATTTTCTGTATGAAACATTTTTATAACAAATATTATGGCTTATTAGTACAAAAATGTATTATTAGGAATAGAATAAAGAAAAGTGATTTAAAGTGAGACAAATGCTATTTTTTTGTGGCATTTCTGAAATAAGATTTTATCAATGTCACAAAGGAATATTTTGACAATATAAACGAAGATTTGTGATTCAAATCTCTACCACAATTTTTAGGACCAACTTCCTTCATTAACCCAAGGAGAAATACATATGGAGTGGGAACTGTAGGCTTGAGCTTCAATTTATTTAATATTGTTTACTCTTGTAAATATTTATTATCAATCGATTAGTCAAACTAAATCTTTGGAGAATGTGTTGCAAATCGACGACAAAATAGTTAGAGCTAATTACCATGGCCATTTTCTGTTCTAACCTGCATTCTTTTGGAAATATGAAAATGAAGTCATTAATCTCTAACTAATTATTAACCATCTCTTATCAATATTATGTTACAAATTATAATATATTATCAGTACTATTTACATATTATAATATATTTTTGCATTGATTTCAACATAAAGGGTAATTTTCTATACTTTTTAATAGCCAAAAAGGTATTTTCTTAACTAGATATATAAATTAAAGGTTTCTTACACCCATCCTTACTTATGTGATGCCAATAAGTCATCCCACTTTCTAGAGACTATACTTCTTCATGTTTTCTAGTAATGAACATTGTAGCAATACCAAATAATGGAAAATTCCTCCTTGTAACATTAAATATAAAGATATCTATTAATGATATTCACTGTGACATACAACATCTCTACCATTGGTCCAAATATTAGATGCACCTAAGAATTTTAAGAATTAGGGGTCAAACCTAAGAGAGAGTCCATATAAACCTTGCTTAAATCTAGGTTTGACAACAAATAGAACTATTATAGGAACAAAGTTGTACCTCCAACCAGTCAATCATGATGGCTCTCATCTTTGCTTTGATTTTAACTTGATTTCTCCTATAATTTTTTCACTAGAACTATGGTACTCACACTTATTAAAAGCTTCCAAGGACTTCTAGCAAACAAGCTTCCAAATACATAGCCCCCTGCACCGCAAATATAACCTATGGTTGGAGTTCACAACCTTAACAATACACAAGCCTAAATCAAAGTTGAGACTATATAAATAATATATGCTTCAAAATTTATACTGGAGAGTGAAGAGTGACATTTTTCTAGCATCAAGATTTTTAAACAAAATAAATCGTACAATTAACAGAGGAAATTTAAAGCACTTTTTCCATTCTCAAAAGGTTGAATAAATTTAAAGCATTATTTCCATCCTCAAAATGTTCTAAAAGTAGCAGGATGTACAACTTTTCGAACTTGTTCGAAACGAGGTATCATAATGAATAAAGTTGGAACTTTGAATGCATTAAAATAACCAGTAAGGAATTGCTTGTAGGTTCAAATGCCTTCATGAAAAATTTAGAGTGCTTTAGCCACGTATAGAAAGTTAAAAATATGAGCATAAGATGTCTAAGATTCAAATTAGGTACAATACAAGAGATTTTTTTTAGTTGCGTTGACCATAACCAATCTATATCCACCTGACACTACATCATCAATAGCTTGGCATTCTACAAGAGTATCTATAGAAAAAAATGGGATGATACGAAAAAGTTTTCCAAAAAAGGGATAGCCACTAAAATTGAAAGCCATGCATTTAAAACCTTGAACTTCATTTCTGTCCATCTATATTGTAAGAAAAAAAATACTTCTATACATATATATTGTAAAACAAACATTATAGTTTGTAACCTCAATGGATATGTATAAGAAATATTGTTTAATGACATAATCAAAAATATTGTTTTGTGACATAATCAGAAATATTGTTTTGTTTATACAGTTTTATGAGCCTTACTTGGAGTTGGAGTCTAGCTGATCAATGTTTGTTGAGCCCTTAGTGGTGGTTGGAATCTAGCTGATCAACAAATTTATTTATTACCTATGTGTTGAAACACAAAAACTTTGATAGAAACAATTTAGTTTTGGATAAAGACCAATTATGCTTTGAAAAATAATAACTTTTATGCACATAATTCACTTTCTCATAGATCTCAAACAATGTTTCAGGCATATTTATCTTTTAAATCAATGTTAATCATCCATATGATCCTTACAAGTCAAGTCTAGAATTATTCTATACATGAAGAAGCAACATAGTTATAGTTTTGTAATTTTTAGTCAATGCTAATAACTAAATTTTTTAACCTTACAGGAATATTCAAACAAAATACATTTGTGGGATGCCATGGTTGACATAGGAAATAAAAAACTGGAAATGGAATACTATGGAGGAGCTACCTAATACTACACTTCCATAAGGGGATAAAAAATAGTGCATTTACATTCACAACTTTTTGTTTTCAATCTCCTTTAAGGTAGCCAAATGAATCTACAAAAGAAAATCCTAAGGTTCCATAAAAAAGTTAAAAAGAAGAAGCTTTTCAAATCACACCATCATTGTTGGCCCTCGTTTTCCATCAAATTTTTCTTATTAAAATACACCTAATTTCCATCATTTTCAACCACATACCATCCATATACACCTCATTTTGACCAATTTATGCATATTCATGTATATAAATTATGTTTTTCAATTTTTAGATATTTTTGCAAAAATTGGGTTTTTAGTGTATTTTTGGACAAAACTGAAAATTCTTGTAATGGCTCCATTGAAGTCATATTTGCAGGACACCTGGGCACGAGATGAGCATAGATATGGAAATTTTGGGAACAAGAATGGATGTGTACCTATTGGTTCGGTCAAACCGAGCTAAAACATGCCCGGTCAACTATGGTCAAACATGACCTGCTGTTCAGAAAATCCCTAGGAAATAGGCCAAATTTAGTATTTTTTGGGATTTTCCAAATTTTGTGTAACTGAATGGATGGATTTGACCAAGATAGATGAGATTATGATAGATATGACTGTTAGAGACATTTTAGTCAAGTTTTTTTATTATTTCTCTATTTAAGCCAAGACTATTGAAGGCTTGGGTATGTAGACTTTTATGTAATCTGATTTTGAGACTCTTTGAAGACTGAAAGTTAATTGGAGAACCTGTTTCATTTCATTTTCTATTCATGCTTGAGTTAGTAACTGAGTTTTTTGTAGTTGAGACCTCTTCAAGTGTGCATGGTAAGGGTGGAGGGCCCCCACACCAAGCTAAGTGCACTTCTTAGTTAATTTAGCATAATTTCTATAAACTAGTTTTTGCTTCAAATTTCTTTAGATGTATGAAGATTTATTATAATTGTTGAATAAATCTTGATTTAATAATAATTTTCATATGAAGGAACAAACAAGAATTCAAGTTAAATTCTCCTTCTATTTGATAATGAGCTATAATTGAAATTCATTCTCATTTCTTTGTTGAGTTATTTTTGAATTCTAGTTTCAATAAAATAGTAATAATGATGGAATAAGATTGCGAGGAAGGAAAATTTGGACCTCCTTAGTTAGGAGCCACTTCTCTCTACATTTTTTGCATCATAAACTATTGCTAATCAGTTAATTTTTGTTTCTCTTCATGAAAGTAATATTGTAGGAAAGGACAACCTGGATCTCCTTAGTTAGGAGCCTCTTTCCTCATATACTGTATATTGGATCAGAAACTATTAATTTAGATTTTATATTTGTAATATGCACTTTCATCAATCTTTATATTTCATCTTCTAAAATTGACCGCAACTAAAATCCTTATACTTTGGACATGCTTCCAAGCTTACAAGCCCGGATTGATAATTAAATACTTGTGTTAATTTGCATAATAAATTGACCAAACATTTTGGCACCGTTGCTAGGGAAGCATACTTAGCCAGAGTCAAATAGGAAGATATATATATATATATATATATATATATATATATATATATATATATATATATATCTATATCTATATATATACATACATATATATATATATATATATATATACATACATATATATATATATATATATATATATATATATATATATATATATATAACAAAAACAACAAAAATTAAGTTTTTTTAGTTATGTTTCTTTATGCCTAGATATAGAGATGAAAAGGGTAGATACATTAAGCAAAATCCCCCAACAACTAAACCATTGGTAGAAGTAGGACTACCTCCATTAGAATTTACCACACCAATTGCTGGAAGACCAACTCCGGAACAATTAGAGGAAAAACAATGTTCAGGACAAAGGTTAACTCTTGTAGAAAGACAAAATTTGTTAGCCTATGAAGTGAAAAGAAGACAAAAACAAACAGAAATACCTTCTATAGAAAAAAAAGACAAAGCAAGAAAACAAATTGATCAACTCATTATTAAACAAATAGATCAACCTATTTTTGAAAACAAACAACAAGTTGAATCTCAAATTGCTATTGAAATAGTTGAAACTACTGAAAAAGATATGACAGAAGAAGGGCAAGGATCTACCATCCTCACTCTTGAACAAAGGCTTCAATATGAAAGACAATAGAAAGAATGGTAAAGACAAAGAGAAAAAGAGGCAAGGAGAGAAGTAGAAAGAAAAAGAGAAGAAGATGCTACAAGAGAACATAATCATAAAAGAAGAGAAGATGAAGAGAATGATGAAGAAGCTACTTTTGGATTTCCAATTATAGATAATCAAGCAATTCTAGGAGAATAAGTAAAAATGAAGAATATTCCTCCTTCCGTTTTACCAAATTTTCATGGAACGTCTTATGAAGATCCCGATTCCTTCATGTTCAAATTTGACATCTTATGTAGAACTTATGGTTATACTGATGATACTCATAAACTTCGTCTTTTTCTTTCTACTCTTAAAGCACCTACCTTAAAATGGTTTATGAGATTACAAGAACACTCTATCACTTCTTGGGAAGAAATGAAGAAAAAATTTCTAGATATATCAAGCCTATTGCAGCCCTAGAGATTCAAAAGAAGATATTTTGCGAATGTCTCAACTAGAAGATGAGAGTTTGGAAGAATGCTTGGAGCAATTTCTGTATAACCTGCAAAAATCCAAACAACATTCTCTAAATCCAGATACCGTTAGAACGATTTTTCATAAAGGAATAAAAGATGAGTATCTTTATATTCTTAATGTAATGAGTAAAGGAGATATTTCATATATACCATTCGATGAAATAGCTGAATTATGTCAAAAGTACTCTAGAGGTAGTTCCAAAATAGGAAAAAGAGAAATAACTTCTAGAGCTTTTAAATCAGCAGCAGGAGGAACTAGATGTTGGAAATAATACTGAGAGGGGGGGGGGGGGGGGGTGAATCAGTGTTATCAGATCAGTAAAACCTTTCCAATTTCATACTCAGAAACATATACGCTACTTCAATTAAGTGAACCCGTGTGTACACGCTACTGTGTCTAATGCAACTAGCGTATATCTAGAGATCTTATAATTCAGTTAGCTTAATCTTCAGTAAATGCATCAGAACATTATTAAGCATATTAACAGTAAACAGGTGCAGTATAACAGAACAGAACATCACACAAGAGCCACACACATGAACACCATGATATAAGGTGGAAACCCAATGTGGGTGAAAACGACCTGCTGCAATTCGTCTCTTTCTTCTTTAATAAGAAACTTCTTTTACAATGTACTGGTGCAGTCCTTTACCAGTACGCAGGCTACAACCTGCTGAGGGCTACAACCCTCTCTCGTTTTCCAACTACTTCTGGAAGGGAGCTACAACCCCCTCAGCTCTTGTACTAGCCGATCCATTTACTAGTACGTAGGTGCTGACCCTACAACCTTCTTCAGGGACCACGTTTCATCAATTTTCAGACTGGATCCAAGAGTACAAAACAAACATTACTGCAATACAATCATCAACTTATACTTGCATCATAATTCATTAAACAACCCAATACTGAATCACTGAAACCCTGTCATCAAGAACACAGAACCCAAACCAGAGCCCAGAACTCTGCAACAACCACCAGAATCAACAGCAACCTGAAATATCAAATCTTATTATGCATACGCTACTTCACTGTACCAAAACCGCGTGTATACGCGCTTTCTCCAAAGGCAACCCGCGTGCAGATCTAGAAATAATTACTTATGCCTTCGCTGTCAGATCCGACCCTTGCCAAGCGTCCCGAACAGATAAACAGTAATACCAGATCTTCTCACTTCGTCAGACACATAATGCTTTCTCACACTTGCCTAATGATCTTCTCCTTATATAGCCTTAGGCCCTTTACAATACCACGGTCCAAAACCATAGTAACACAATACCATCAGCTTCAAAACTAGGGATCAACACGTCCGTCGAGACACCATGGTCCAAAACTATAGGCACAACTTCCAAGGAATAACCGCCACGGACCAAAGATAAGTTTTCCACATACACGCTCTTTTACTGAAGCCAACCTGCGTGTACACGCGACTTGGTATATAGCAAACCTGCGTATACGCGACTTGGTATATAGTGAACCTTCTTGTATACTCGACTTGGGCTTGATGAACCTGCGTGTATGAACTTTCTTGGCCTGATGTACTAAGATCTGTCCTCTGATTAAGTTGCCATCACCTGTACCAACCTCTGAGTGAGTTTCCATCAAGGACAACACTTGTATCATAATGCCAACAATCTCCCCCTTTGGACTTGATGGCAACCACCACACCAAGTCACTCTCCCCCTTTGACATCAAGGGCAAAGGGCGGACCAAGATATTTTCTTCTTTGGTATACCTTCTGCTGTCCATACTGCTGTCCATATTCTCCCTGAGTACATGCTGAAGTTTCTGATTTGGCTCCCCCTTTGTTTATGCCAAAGTGTACCAATCTATCCATGCTCCCCCTGAGAAGATGCAGGTTCTAAGACCAGCCATTCAGATCTGTACCATAAGCATCAGTCTGCAATACTATTCCTTTGATCAAACAACAAGATGTATCATTTAGTTTCATCAGCAACTTCTAACCATAATGCCAACAATAAATTATTTGAAGTATATGCTCCCCCTGAGTGTGAGCCAACCATTTCCTGAGTCTGTTCTGCTCCCCCTGAGCCTGAGCCAACCATGACTGAACCTGGGTCTGTTCTGCTGCTCTTTCTTCATATACGCGACTTTGCAGCCTGTAACTCGCGTATATACGCGACTTGTCTTCATTATATCAGCGTATGCAAGGAATACTGAAATTCATCACTTTCAGATTCCCCTGTGTCTGTTATGTCAGCTGACTGAGTTATGCCATACTTTTCTATCTCTGTCTTCTTTAATTCCTGGAACTGTGATGATGTATGGTCCTCTTGTTTTGAATTTTGAAATCTGCTCCTGCATTCCCTTGCTTTATGCCCATAGTTGTTGCATGTATAACATCTTACATATTTCATGTTCCTTCTATCGCAATCAATTGCTTTGTGTCCATATGCATTGCAGGCAAAGCAATATCCTCTGAAATACCTGGGATGTGATGATCTTTTGTAATGGTCTTGACCCATTCTACTTCTACATCTGGCTGCAACATGTCCAAGATTATGACATACATAACATTCAACATTATTCAGTGGAGGAAATAATCGTCTATCACTTCCATAGTTAAGAGTAAAGGATCTTCCTTGAGGAATTTCTTTCCTTGGTTGTTCCTTGTTCAGCATTTCAGATTTCTCATTAGAATTCCTTGCCTCACCTTGTGCACTAGATTCACCTTCGACATATTCATGAAAACCCAGACCAGTTTTGATAGCAGGAGACCTTTGACTATTAAGAATATCATCCAAGACTTTAGTACTATCTTGAAATCGTAAAAGCTTATCCTTTTCTTCTATTTTACCTTTCAAGATATTTACCTCAACTTGATGTTGTTCTTCCTTTTTCAGATACTGATTCCTTAGGTCTTCTTCAGCTTTTCTTCCTTCTTCCACTTGTCGCTTTAGTTTGATCACTTCATGTTCTTGATCTTCAAGAGCTTCTCTGTTCTGTTCTCTTGATTTTTTAAGATCTTCTTTTAGAGAGAGGATCTTTGATTCAAGCCTTTGAATAGCTATGCTCTAATCCTTTACTACATCCTGCAATTTCTCCCTTACCCTGGTTACTGTCTCCAATTGTTCATTTAATTTGGTAACTTCTTCAGTTTCTGCATTCTTCTTTTCATGTGCCATGAGACTTTTAATATCTTTGCTATTATTGGATGAAGCATTCTTCTTTTCATGTGCCATGAGACTTCTAATATCTTCACTATCATTGAATGAACTTGTAATATGGGTATAATAGCTTCTACCATTTTCTTCAGATATCTTTCCTTTGTTATGAGGGCATCTAGCAGCATAGTGACCAACTCTACCACATAGAAAACATTTGAAAGGTAGCTTACCTTTGAACCGTCCAGTTCCCCGTTCAAGATTCTTGACAAAATTTACCTCATCTTCTTCCTCTGACACTTCGAATGCGGCTTCTGGTGGTACTTCTTGTCGCATTTCAAAAGCAGTTAAGATCCCGTGAAGCTGTGACATGGTGATTTTCTGCACATTCTCCTTTTCTTCTATGGCAGATACTTTAGAATCAAATTTAGCAGACAGAGATCTCAAAACCTTCTCAACTAAGACAACTTCCTCAAATTCTTCACCCAGATCCCTCATACAATTCACAATCTCATCCATACGCAGGAAATAATTAGCTATGCTTTCATTACTATGCATCTTAAGAGTTTCATACCGGATTCTGAGAGTTTGAAGCTTTGCTCTTTTTACCTGATCATCTCCTTCGTAACTTGTGACGATTTTGTCCCATATTTCCTTAGCTGATTTGAAATGCATGATCTTCATAAATTCTGATTGTGTCAAACTACTCAATAGGACAGTAACAGCTTTGGCATTGAGTTCATATTGCTTTTTCTCTGCTGGATCTGTAGGAGTTGCTGATGGGAATTTGTATCCTCCTTCTACGATTCCCCAAATTTCTGCTCCAAGTGATTATAGATATGCAGTGGTTCTTATCTTCCAGTGAGTAAAATTGTTCCTGTCAAAGACTAGTGTCCTGATGTGTGCCTCTCTTTCTGGATTAGCCATTCTGATGGATCTTTTCCTTCAAGCGATCAAGCTTCCTCTGAAGGACCTACTCTGATACCAATTGTTGGAAATAATACTGAGAGGGGGGGGGGGGGGGGTGAATCAGTATTATCAGATCAGTAAAACCTTTCCAATTTCATACTCAGAAACATATACGCTACTTCAATTAAGTGAACCCGCGTGTACACGCTACTGTGTCTAATGCAACTAGCGTATATCTAGAGATCTTATAATTCAGTTAGCTTAATCTTCAGTAAATTCATCAGAACATTATTAAGCATATTAACAGTAAACATGTGCAGTATAACAGAACAGAACATCACACAAGAGCCACACACATGAACACCATGATATAAGGTGGAAACCCAATGTGGGTGAAAACCACCTGCTGCAATTTGTCTCTTTCTTCTTTAATAAGAAACTTCTTTTACAATGTACTGGTGCAGTCCTTTACCAGTACGCAGGCTACAACCTGTTGAGGGCTACAACCCTCTCTCGTTTTCCAACTAATTCTGGAAGGGAGCTACAACCCCCTCAGCTCTTGTACTAGCCGATCCATTTACTAGTACGTAGGTGCTGACCCTACAACCTTCTTCAGGGACCACGTTTCATCAATTTTCAGACTGGATCCAAGAGTACAAAACAAACATTACTGCAATACAATCATCAACTTATACTTGCATCATAATTCATTAAACAACCCAATACTGAATCACTGAAACCCTGTCATCAATAACACAGAACCCAAACCAGAACTAGAATCAACAGCAACCTGAAATATCAAATCTTATTATGCATACGCTACTTCACTGTACCAAAACCGCGTGTATACGCGCTTTCTCCAAAGGCAACCCGCGTGCAGATCTAGAAATAATTACTTATGCCTTCGCTGTCAGATCCGACCCTTGCCAAGCGTCCCGAACAGATAAACAGTAATACTAGATCTTCTCACTTCGTCAGACACATAATGCTTGCTCACACTTGCCTAATGATCTTCTCCTTATATAGCCTTAGGCCCTTTACAATACCACGGTCCAAAACCATAGTAACACAATACCATCAGCTTCAAAACTAGGGATCAACACGTCCGTCGAGACACCATGGTCCAAAACTATAGGCACAACTTCCAACGAATAACCACCACGGACCAAAGATAAGTTTTCCACATACACGCTCTTTTACTGAAGCCAACCTGCGTGTACACGCGACTTGGTATATAGCGAATCTGCGTATACGCGACTTGGTATATAGTGAACCTTCTTGTATACGCGACTTGGGCTTGATGAACCTACGTGTATGAACTTTCTTGGCCTGCTGTACTAAGATCTGTCCTCTGATTAAGTTGCCATCACCTGTACCAACCTCTGAGTGAGTTGCCATCAAGGACAACACTTGTATCATAATGCCAACACTAGAGTAGAAATAGGGAGTCCGTTAGAAAACTTTAAAACAGGTCTTTTGAGCACCTTAGGAATACAAGTTGATGTGTTAAAAGCAAATAAGAAACAACAAGAAGAAGAACAAACAATGTCAGTATTTTGTCATAAGTGTATAAAGAAGCATCTTTTATGAGAATGTCCTTTGGATAATATTCAACTGTGTGAAATTTGTACAGAAAATCATTCAACAGAAAATTGTCGAAAGCTTAAAGAATTGCAAATGAATCCAATAGAAGAATTACATGGAATATAATCTCTTTACTAGATGGCAGTAAGGAGACCTTGGCAACCAAGGATTCCTCAACAATTCTTTCAACAAACTCCCTAAAATTATCAGAATCCTCCTCAAAATTCATGGAATGCTCCAATGTAATGGCAAGCATGGCCTCCACAACAATACTAAAACCAACCTGTACAAGGTTGGTGAGGATATAGTTATGTCACTCAACCATCTCAACAAATGTATCCTCAACAATATCAATATCCTCAATAGCCATTTCAATATCAACAATTCCAACAAAATCGACAACCAATGTTCTTTCAACAACAAAATCCTACACCATTATTAAATCAACCACAACAGGTTCAACTACCTTCTAACCAACCCCCACTTAGACCAACTCAATTACCAGCTCAACCAGTAGAAAATCCGAGTAACAAAGTGTAAAGACGAGCTTATAATGTGGAAGAAGTAACATATTTTCCTACATATTCTATCCTTCCTATACAAGATGTCCACTTAAGGTTTGGGAAACTATTACAAAAATATTCTCCACCACTCATAGAAGAACAAACTAAACAAGGAGAACAATCTGATCTAGAACATCAAATTAAGAAAGGAAAAGCAATTATGACTCAAACACCACCCTATCCAGAGAGGTTAGTAGAGTAGAAAATCAAAATTCCAATTTATCTTCCTAAATTCGATATTTTAGATGAATTAAAGAATTCTTATGTCAAAATTCCTTTGCTGCAAGCTATAAAAGATATACCAATCTATGCAAAAACAATTAAGGAATTATGCATTAAGAAAACTGGTAAAAAGAAAAGAGATCCACCCACAATCCAAGTCATTGGCCAATTAGCTAGTCTCATGTTTGCAAAGACCACAATTGAAAAATATATTGATCCTGGGATACCTATGGTTACTATTTCGATTAATGATTTTTCAGTTCCAAATACTCTAATAGATTTGGGAGCAGCTATAAATGTCATGACAACAGAAACTATGAAATATTTGAAATTACCTAATATTCGACCTACTACTACAGTTTTAGAGCTAGCAGACAGATCTAAAGTAGTACTAGAGGGAATATTAGAAGACATCATTGTTTCTTTGGATTCATGGGAATATCCTGTATACTTTTAATCTTGCAACCAAAAACAAATCTAGGAGGCCATCCTTTAAGTTTAAGCAAACCATGGTTAGCCACAACAAATGGCTTCATTGGATGCAGATAAGGAAGCATGATCATAAAACGTGTAGATGAAAGGAAACATATTACACTATATCCTCTTGCTCAATCTCCTTCTTTATTATAATGGTTTGACAATGAACAAGAAAACAATCAACCTATTTTAAGCATTAGTCAAGCCTTTAATGTTAGGGAAGAGGAAGAAGATGAGGGTTTAATAGATCTTTTTATCCTAGAACCTAATATTTCAGAATAGATTCAAACACAATATGAAGCTGCAAATCATCTTTTGAATCAATGTTTTCAGAAAATTGTACTATTCAATCATTGCAAAACACATTTGAAAGTATTTTTACTCTTAACTCAATTACCAATTCACAAAAGAAAATCATTGAAATTAAACCTGGAAAGAGTTTAAATATTGGTAATAATCTACAATGAGCACAATAACAAGAGGTAATTGCAATATTACAGAAATATTCAAAAGCTTTTGCTTGAGACTATACAGACATGCAAAGAATTCATCCAAAGACATGTATTCACCATATCTATATTGATGATCATATGAAGCCAGTAAGACAACCACAAAGAAGAATGAATCCTATGATGAAAGAAATAGTGAAAGAGAAACTATAAAAACTATTACAAGTAGGATTCATCTATCCTATTTCATATAGTCAGTGGGTTTCAAATATAGTTGTGGTACCAAAGAAAAATGGGAAATGGAGGATATGTGTAGACTATAGGGAATTGAATAAAGCCACATTGAAATACCACTTCCCACTACCATTCATTGACCAGGTGCTAGATTCATTAGCTGGAAATAAATTCTTTTCTTTTCTTGATGGATTTAGTGGATATAGTTAGATAAAGATAGCATTATAGGACTAGGATTAAACAACATTTACTTGTCCATGGGGAACATATGCATACAATGTTTTTCCCTTTGGGTTAGGTAATGCACCTGCTACTTTTCAAAGAGCAGTCCTTGCAATATTTTTTGATCTAATTCATGAATGTGTAGAGGTCTATATGGATGATTTCACTGTGTAAGGAAATATATTTGATGATTGTTTGAAGAATCTTGATTTTTTTTTAAAAAGATGCATAGAGACAAACCTGTCCCTCAGCAACGAGAAATTTTTTATGATGTTAATTGAAGGGATAGTGTTAGGACACCACATTGCCTCTTTTGGAATCAAGGTGGACCTAGAAAAAACAGAAGTCATTGTAAACTTAACACCACCATCAACTCAGAAAGAAGTAAGGAGTTTCTTGGGATATGCAAGGTATTACAAAAGATTTATTGAAAACTTTAGTAAAATAGCTTTGCCTCTATTTAAGTTACTTGCAAAATACATTGAATTTCAATGGACTACTGATTGTCAAAATGCATTTCGAAAATTGAAAGAAAAATTGTCAATAGCTCCCATTCTTCATGGACTGAACTGGTCATTTCCATTCCATATATCTACTGATGCATCTAAAACAGAAATAGGAGCATCACTTGAACAAAAAGAAAATCAATTTAACTATGTCATATACTTCATAAGTAAAAACATAACATCGACAGAATTAAATTACACAGTTAACAAATTTATGCATTATATAATAGGCTATCAAGTATTTATTCATACAGATCATTCAACCATTAAATACTTAATGAGAAAATAATTTACCAATGGAAGAATTACTAGATGGCTATTATTGATGCAAGAATTTAATATCACTATTCTAGATCAACCAGGAAAAGACAATCAAGTGGAAAATTTTATGTCAAGACTTCATTCACCTGGTGATCAAATCCCTGTTTCTGACAATTTTCCAAATGAAAAATTATTTGCTATTACAACTAAAACCCCATGGTTTGTAGAAATAGACAACTATTTATCATCTGCAACATTACCATCCCATTTCACCAATAAATAGAAAAGAAAAATAATTAGAGAAAGTGCTATATATAGCTGGGTCAATTGTGACCTATTTTATACTAGTTTTGATATGTTGATAATAAAATGTGTTAGAGAAGAAGAAATTTTTTATATTTTGAAAGCATGTCATGACGAACCATGTAGTGGCCATTTTTCAAAAAAGTAGACAACATATAAAGTACTCAAACTTGGCTACTACTGGTCAGCCATCTTCAAGGACTCAAAGGCCTATGTTAAAAGATGTGACAACTGCCAAAGAACAGGAAGACCTACAATATCAGATGAAATGCCATTAAAATGATAGGTACTGATAGAGCCATTTGAACAACGGGCTCTTGAATTTATGGGACCAATTAACCCACCTTAAAATGGAAAGAAGTACATTCTAGTGTGTACATATTATTTTACAAAGTGGCTAGAAGAAAAAGCGGTGGAAAGAGCAACAGAAGACACAGTGGTTTCATTCCTCTTTGAGGAAATATATTTGTCATATTTGGAGTTCTGAGATAGACTGTTGCAGATCAGGGAACACAATTCACATCCAAACTTGTTTGGGATCTTACGGAAAAGTATAAAATTAAACACAAAAATTCTATTCCATATCATCCTCAAGCAAATGGAAAAGTAGAGTCCACTAACAAAGTTTTGGAAAACATCATGACGAAAATAGTGCAGATGAAAAAGAAAGATTGGTCAGGAAAGTTAAAGGATGCACTGTGGGCATACATAATTACATAGAAGAATACAAATGGATTCAATCCATATCAGTTGGTAAATGGTAAGGAATTTTTGTTACCCATTGAATTTCAAATTTAAACTTTCACAACAACAAAGAGTCATGCAGTTGAATAAATTAGATGAAATAAGACAACAAGCAGTAGAACACAAATCACTTGTGCAACATCAAAGAATTAAATGGCATGATAGATTTATTAAGAATAAAACTTTTCACAAAGGAGACTGGGCACTACTCTTTGACTCCAAGTTCAAGGATTTCAAATCAAAGTTTACAACTCATTGGCTTGGGCTATATGAGATAGACGAAATTTTCGACAATGGAGCAATTAAAATAAAAACAATTGATGAACAAGCAATTTCATTTATAGTTAATGGACATAGGCAGAAGGTCTATAACAAGCCTATCAATAAAGAAGAATTTTTGAAAAGAGTCTCAACAAACAACAATATTGAAATAATGGAACAACATAGTGATATGCCTTCCTTACTTCCAGAAGAACAAATAAAAAAAATAAAAAATAATAAAGGAGTTTGGTTGTGAAAATCTAGGAAATTGACACAATACAAACTCAAATTCATATTGGAAAACCAACTATTTTGGACAATATGAATTCCCCAATTTCTTTTACCTTCTCTTTAGTTTATTTTGTAGAAATCATCCTCCATCATTCCAAGACTTGAGGACAAGTCTTAAAATAAGCAATGGGGAAGATTCATAATAAAACTATGCAAATAGTTTGGAGAAGCAGTATTGCAAAAGCAACCTGAAAGGTTAACATTGCAGAAGGGACCTAAAACAACATTCAAAATAATATTGCAGAAGGGACCTGAAACAACATTCAAAATAACACTGCAGAAGGGACTTGAACAATCAATAAAAGGGACTTGAGTCAATATCAGATGTGGAAACAAATAAGAAAATACTAGTGTTTATATTCCATCAAAAAATATCCTTGAAGAACCATCATCAAGAATCAAGGATAGGGTTATTTTTCCATTCTACATTCCACATTTATCCTACTCCATTACCTTCATCATAATAATCCTACCATACAATAATCCTATCCTCATAAGAATCCTATCTATTACAAACTATCATGACATATCCATTACCTTACCATACCATAATCCTATCCATCCCTACATATTTTATAAGCATTTTTTATTGAGAAATAAGGACTCAATGTTTTTCCCCTTAAATATTTTTTTTGTGGTTAACCTATAAAAACTATACAAAGGTTAATGTCATTATGGTAATAATTTGATTTTTAAAAATGACCTATCCTATGGTCATTTTAAAAATAAATTAAAGAGATAAGTAATAAATGGCAAACCTAAAGTATGACATAAGGAGCACAATATTGTAAAATGCATGATTAAAAAAGTATAAGTTATATGCCTACGATATATGCCTAAGGTATATGCAAAAGAATGAAATCAAAACATGAAAGTGGAAAGACATAAACAAAGGTGGGAATATGAAATAATGAAGGTGACCATGAATGGAAATGATATGGTGTAGTAGTGATTAGACATGCCTATACACCGTGGAGCCACGAGAATGCAGCCACGAGGAGGACACAGTCATGGTAGGTATAATATGTAGGTCAAAAGTTGAGTTGGCATATTAAAACAATCAAACAAGTTCAAAACCATGAACAAACCTATTTGCAAAGATCTGTATTACATTTTTTAACTCAGACCTATATTACGAAGTTCTTTCACCATCACGACCAATTTAAGCTCAGGGAAAGGATGATAATGTTGTGCAAACAAATGCACACATTCAACACCTCCTGAAATAAGCCAGAATTAAAAAAAACGCAGAGAAAATTGCTAAAAGAGAGAATCCAGAGCTAAGAAAGAGTAATGTAGAAATAAGCGAGGAAGTTGTGGAGAAATAAGGAGGTTATGCATTGGTTTTAATTTTGAGTTGAAGATCGAGTCCTCTGTTCGCTGAGTGAATTGAAATGTTCCAACAAACCCCAGGAATTGCGCAGGAGAATCAGGAAAGGATCAATTCCAGATTTTTCTAACTCTTGAATAGATTTAGTGGTTAAGTCAACTTGGGATTGTTTTAAGAGATGTCACACAAAATTCCAGTTACAAAACCGGGTCTCTGTCACTATTTAAAAACGTTGCCACTGTTAAGCCCAAACTGTGCTTCCACTGAAAACAATTTTTCCACCTGTGAGAAGAGTGAATCCCCAGCGAAGATTCAACAAGAGTCCTAACTGAATTTTTTTTGTGTCAACACAAGAAAAGTTATTAACTTAGAGTCATTACAAGACCACTCTGAGATCAGGTATCTTCATTAAATTTTGAAATCTCTTCATGTAGATTTGATGTGTAAAACAATGAGCATATATTTTATACACAGTAAACTTAATTTTCCTACACTGTGAGCACATTTTTGTGAAGAATACTATGCACAGTGAACACATGTGAAAGGATTTTCGAAGAATAAAGGTAGAGCATGAATTCATGAGCAGTATAAAAAGAATTTTCTCTCCATCTTTTACATAGTGATTTATTAAAAGCGATAGAGAACTTGTTTTTCTTTCAAAATAGAGAACTTGTTTTTCTTTCAAAATAGAGAATGTTATTTTTGAGAATTTGACAAAACAAAGATCAAAAACATGGATTGAAGAGCAATAAAACATTTGTTAAAATGTTTTTATGATCTTTGCGTAATTTTTTGTTTTTGTTTTGAGAAGTAGAACATTTGTCTTTACAATAGAACATAGGAAGTTGAGAAAGATTTGAGCAAGGGAATCATTTTGTTTTTTTTCAAAAGATCAGGTAAGCCTTTTGACATAATCAATAAATCAAAATTACTTGATTAAGAAGGCAGAAACATATATACGCATGTGATTTTGTTTATAATGATGATGCTGACTGCACAAAGGTACATAAACTGGTATACAGAGACCATGTCTAGATTAGTGCCAAGTGAATTCAAGGTAGAAAATTGGGGAAAAGAGACCATAAATAAGCTATATCAAGTAGGGTTGATATGATTCCTTTAGAAGTTCAAAGGGCATAATGACAAGATAACAAAAGAGTTCATAAACAATTATAGTCAAGGTCAAACAACAATGGGTAACCTATCTATTCCACTAAGCCCAGAATTCATTTCTGAAGCTCTAGATCTTCCATTAGAAGGTGAAGAATACTAAAAAGGCATGCATTTTAAAGACAAAGGGTGGACTTTCTTTTTGGAAAGACATAAACAAGGATCATTTGATAGGACAAAAGGCATTCTAAGGGAGTGGTTGAATGAACCTTGGGCAGAGTTGGTCTTAATCATTCAAAAGTACTTTACATGTGATAATAGGTTCAGTGTAGTCTACCTCTTCCATATTAGACTACTTCAGCATATCGAGGGAGAATAAAAAATCAATCTACCCTACTTCTTCTCTAAAAGTTTGATCAAAATGATAGAGAGTGTGAAGAGTAAAAATAAAACTAAGGAGACACACATCTACCATCAGGGGCTTATTAGAATACTGGTAGAACATCAAATAAAAAGTAAAGGTTCGACATGGAAGGAATTTTAGCCCTACATCAGATTGAAGAAGAAAAGAGTAGAGGAGAAATTTGAACCAATACAAAAGACAAGAAGCATAATGAATTCTCCCTTGAACATGAGGACTAGGTCCAAGAAACAACAAGACAGTATCATGATTGAGAAGGAGAAATATTTTTCTATCTATTCCTAGGAGGCCTAGGAGGAAAATCCAAGAAGAAACAAGTGGTAAGGGAAAGGATCCTGAAGTGAAAATTGTTGAACCTCCTCCCACTTCAAAAGAAATTGATGAAATCTTTGAGAGAATGCAAAAGGAAATCTATGAGGAACCTTAGGAGAGGGATTTATACTTTGAAAATGTTGAGGTAGGAGCTATCTCATCACACTCATTTGCCAAAGATACAAAAGAAGAGGAAAGAGAGCTGCACCTCAAGAAAATCAAAGAGTTAACAGAGGAGTTGGAAGATAGCAAAATTTTAGAAAGACATTTGAAAAAGGAAAAAAATATGTCTAGGAAAAACAACAAAAATATAATCAAAGAGAATAAAGAGGTGACTGAGAAGGTTAAAAAACTTGAAAATAAAAACTCCCTCATAGCTAAACATGCTTACAGATGGCTGAAAGAGAAAAACACATGGCAATATAAGTATGAAAGGCAGAAAGTCAAGACCGCCATCTACAAGGAAGGAAAGTGTCAAAGCATTGATTATATTTTACAGGCTGCATAGGTAGAGGCTTTAGGATCAAATTCAACAGAGACATTAGCACTCAAAAGGTCAAAAAGGATAAAGCAAGCATGAGGACAGGCTTGCACATCAACAAGGGGAGATGTTGGCCCTCATTCTCCATAAAATTTTTCTTATTAAAATATACCTAATTTCCATCATTTTCAACCACATACCATCCATATACACCTCACTTTGACAAATTTATGCATATTCAGGTATATAAATTATGTTTCTCAATTTTTAGATATTTTTGCAAAAATTGGGTTTTTAGTGTCTTTTTGGACAGAACTAAAAATTCCCACAATGGCTCCATTGAAGTCATACTTGCAGGACACTTGGGAATGAGATTAGCATAGATATGGAAATATTTAGAACCAAGGATATACGTGTACCTATTGGTTCATTCAAACCGAGCTAAAATAGGTTTGGTCAACTTTGGTCAAACATGACCTTCTGTGTAGAAAATCCCTAGGAAATAGTTAGTATTTTTTAGGATTTTCCAAATTTTGTGTAACTGAATTGATGGATTCAACCAAGATAGATGGGATTAGGATAGATGTGACTATTAGACACATTTTAGTTAAGTTTTTTTTATTATTTATCTATTTAATCCAAGACTATTGAAGGCTTGGGTATGTTGAATTTTATGTAATCTGATTTTGAGACTCTTTGAAGACTGAAAGTTAATTGAAGACCATGTTTCATTTCATTTTCTATTCATGCTTGAGTGAGTAACTGAGTTTGCTGTAGCTAATATCTCTTCATGTGAGTAAGGCAAGGGTGGAGGCCCCCCACACCAAGCTAAGTGCACTTCTTGGTTAATTTAGCATAATTTCTATAAACTAGTTTTTGCTTCAGATTTATTTAGATGTATGAAGATTTATTATTATTTTTGAATTAATCTTGATTTAATTCTAATCTGCATATGAAGGGACAAACAAGAATTCAATTTAAATTCTCCTTCTATTTTATTATGAGCTATAATTGAAATTCATTCTCAATTCTTTGTTGAGTTATTTCTGAATTCTAGTTTCAATGCAATAGTAATAATGATGGAATAAGATTGTGAGGAAGGACAACTTGGACCTCCTTAGTTAGGAGCCACTTCTCTCTACATTTTGTGCATCATAAACTATTGTTAATCAGTTAAATTTTGTTTCTCTTCATGAAAGTAATATTGTAGGAAAGGATAACCTAGATCTCCTTAGTTAGGAGCCTCTTTCCTCATATACTATATATTAAATAAGAAACTATTAAGTTAGATTTTATATTTGTAATATGCACTTTCATCAATCTTTATATTTCATCTTCTAAAATTGACCGCAACTAAAATCCTTGTACTTTGACATGCTTCCAAGCTTACAGGACCAAATTGATAATTAAATACTTGTGTTAATTTGCATGATAAATTGACCAAACAATCATTTGCCATAGATATTCAACAATATCATATAAATCAATTCATTCTCTTTTCCCAACTCACTATGAGCTGATCTAGTCTCTCCTTTTGTATGAATAAATTAAATCTTTGTATTCTTCTGATTTCTACATATACATAAAAGTAATTTAGTAGAGCATAATATTTTGTAAAATATGTATAATATGTTTCTACTTTAATTGAAATGGAATGTTATGGTTTACTTTTCATAATTAAAAATTCCACTATAAAAATAAGGAGAAAAATGGTCAATTATCCCTCCGATTTCAATCTTGTCCTGTGATATCCATATTTTAATCTAATACCATATATATATATTGGCATGGGTTGAAAAACTCCATTGTGTATAACAAAAATGAAATCTTCATGCAAAAACATAGAGTCGTAAGTTTAACGGTAACCAAGTGGAGATGTAGCATCCCTCAATTCTTTTCCTTGGTAATGATGTCCTGCAAAATCATAAACATGGTGAAATAAATGATTTTCACATTACAAAAAATATTAGGTGAATGAAGTTAGGTTGAAATACAATTAAAATATCAATATAATGAAAATATTTCAACACCTTTTATTCTCATCCCTAAAATTGGAATTTGTAATTAACAAAATGATTAATCTACCCTTGGAATCTGCCCTATTCCAATAGTGGGGATGCCTATCGACATAAAAATGATTCACATAAAATTCATTGTCAAGGTATTTGAATATAAATGAAAGAGAATGACAAGATATTCGCTAATGGAATCAATAAAATGATTGGATAAGGGTTGAGACATGAGAACTAAACCCTGAGCCTTGATCCCTAAACCTAAGATGAAAGTAGCACGATAATGGAATAAGCCCTAGATCCATACGTGTAAATGATATGAACATAATGATGGGAAAGACTATTTTTCACTGATGCAAAGTGGGTGAAATCACAATGGTTCTCCTCTTCATCTCTAACCACCATAACCACATCTTTAAGAGTTGGATCCTTGGGTTCTAGAAAAAGCTAGACCTAGAATTTCCTGATCAGAAAGAGAAGAGAAGGGGTATTTAATATTAGGATGAATTATTATTCAAGGGAGTCATGTCAATAAGGTAGCTTTCCAGAACACTTAGGAAGGAGGTTAATTCTTAGAACCTTGAAGTGCATCGTGGGCTCTTGGGTTGGCCTTGGAGGCCTCAAAATTGACATAGGATATACTAAAAATGTTTGGAATTGGAAATATTGTTACCATCATCAACCAAGAAGGATGAGAATAAAGAGGTTTATTGTTTTGTGAATTAACTCCAATTTTTTATAGCCCTATAGAATTACTGAACAAATGTTATCACAAATACTCTAAAACCATATTCATAATCTTTCATCTTTGGATGTAGTTAGTAGAGGTGGCCGCTCATCATAAAGCCATCAAATTAGTAACATAGTTGCTCATTTTTTTTTTATTTTTTTTTAGCATAAGTACATCTAAATATCATAAAATAAAACAAATAAATCAGAAACATATCCATGACTATCCTGCAATAAATATGCTAATGATAATCATCAGAGTCTCCAACTTTGTAGAACACAAGGATAATTCTATAGCTCTAATGGCTAAGCCAATGTTTGTAAAGGTTCCCAATCCTTAATTGAAGCACTTGCTAAATGTTGCACCTGCAACCAAATTACAATATTGAATTTGGTTGAACATTGTATAAAATTATATTTATAGAAAACTTGGAATTTAATTTGGATGCCATGAAAAACACAAATCTAAAAATCATGGACTTGAGAAACATGGATGTAAATGAAGTATGATTTTATGAATATAGAAGATAAAATTTGCAGAATAAAAAGTTTCGAAAACTTATTATGGATGTGGTATCAAATCTAGAACCTAATCTACACGTGTCATAACTAAAAATTAATTAATCAAATGTTTATTATTTTCAATTTAATTAATAATGCATTACAACTTACATGACAACTTAATATGGAGACTCATCTATTGACCACGTGCCCAACATACAATAAGCCTCAATATATGTCAATAATCTTCCTAGGTTTCCTTTCCATGACTATACATCTGAATCTTTATCAGGTTAATTTTTCTTCCATAACAGACAAAGCCCACATCTATGCAAGTTTTTATCAGTGAATACTTTTATAAAGGCGAGGGTATTATGTATCATAACAAAATCAATGCTCATGGGTTGAATGCATTTAAGGGTGTTAAGAGGAGAAAAGGAAATTTGGAAATGGAACAAACAAAACAATTAGCTCTAGAAACTCTTCCCTCTCTATTAATTACCATTATAGCCTGTCATGTATTCATATATATAGTTTTATACTATGTTACTCTTAATATTAATATGGACAATTTCAATAATAAATATGTTAGCACTTGAAATTTCACCTCAGGCTGAGAAAGGTAAACCTCAAGGCTACATCAAACCATTTAGCCTCGTAGCTAGCCCTACGGGGCAGGAGAAGGCTCTCTCCGGTCAATCTCGGTAGATCTTCAATGGGATGAGATGACCAACAAGGTAACACTGATATTAGGCTAGTAAACTGATTAAAAAGGTTGATTTGGGGTTTTTTGGGTTTTTGGTGGCAAATTGAGGAATTGCAATTTTGGGTGCGGGGATTGGACACAGTTTCTGCAGGGGGTTCCTTGGGGCAAGGTAGGAAACAGTATTGATGCCTTAAAGTGAGATGGATGATCAGGAATGAAAGATGAGGAGCTAAAGAGAGCAAACAATGACTTTGAATTCCCTTTAGACAGTAGAAAACATTGAAATTAAACAAATTTAAAAGCAGAGCATGGCTAGCATGAATTCATACTTTAACACTTCATTTGTTTAATGTGCAGCAATAAAGAAAGGAAATGAATCACATAACAAAGCTTACAAGAACATTGAGAAACACACCATCAACACATGAGTCCACAAGAATCCCAAAGATGACTGCAAAACCCTGGTCCTCCTTAGCCAAAAATTGTAGAGATACAGTGAAAATATACAATGATAGCTTCTCCCTCAAGAGTCCAACCCAAGGGAAAAGTAACTTGGAACAACACAAACCCTAGCACAATTTGGTCATGAACATTGCAGCCATATAATGTCCTTTTACTTGCAAAATTTTGATCATAAAAGCATGCCCATGACATCCACCATTCATAACAGCACTTAATCCATGTTTAGAGCACCTACCTCGAGCAAATTCGGTGATTTGGAAGAAGATTAGGGAAATTTCCTTGAATTTTGCAGCCAAGCGGTTCAACGGGTCGCACAGGCCGCCCAACGGGTCGCGCCCCTCCCAACGGGTCACGCACGTTGATTTTTTGAACTGTAGAAGGGCTCTGGACGGGTCGCGCACCACCCAACAGGTCGCGCACCTCTCTCGACGGGTCGTGCCCCTCTCAGCTGCCCGAAATCGCTGTAATTTTGCTCCTTTCTCTCAATCACTCTCTCTATCTCTCTTGCAAGCATTAGAATGCACAATGAGAGTGAAAGGAGGGAATTTGGGGTTTTATAAGTCTCATTTGAAAAACAATTTCATTTACAAACCCACTTTCTAATGTTTTTCTTTTGACACTTTATAACACTGATTTTTGGTTTCCTTTATCCTGAATTTGACTCATTGAGTGCTTTGACTTGATTCTTTTTGCAGGTAGATCATCTGAGGGACTTTGGCAAGGGGACCAGGGTTACTGCTGCCTTTTTGAAGACTTGTTGGAATTTCATTCTTTTTACAAAAGTTTAACATGACCTTGGCTTTAAAAACAGAGTTTTTAAATCCAAGGTTAAAAATGAACTGTACATGATGGAAATATCAAAGAATCTTGTTTACAATCCTCCCTCTGGCTTGCTGGGCACTCAAGGACTTTCAAAGACATGACCTTGCAGAGATAAATGACCAAAACCCTAGACCTAGGACCTTTGACCTCAAGACAAAACAAGACAAGCTTGAAAGAGCTTAATGACTGATATGACCTGATCCAGCAAAACCAAGAGGGGTATAAATAAACCAGCTCCTCCATCAGGGTTATGGCATGCCTAATGGGATGCAAAATTTGACACTGATGAGACACCTACCTATGCAAATGCAAAGAGCTTTGATCACTGATGGAGGGCTTCAAGACCGACACTAACATTGGCTCCAATGCGGATGGTAGCTCCTTGGAGGTACCAAGAACCTCAGACCTCTGGGAGAGCAGACCAGTGCTTTTTTCATTGGGCAATGGAGTCAACTTATTTACATGTGACCAACTTGAAAACAACTTTATTTGACTTGGACAATTGACTGAAATTCAAGACTAACTTGGACACTAACTCACTTACTCTATGCAGAAAATGAACTGACATGAAACAACTTGTAAAACTCACACCAACTAATCACCATTTTCAGAATTATAGCCTTCACCGCGGGCCCCAAACTGAAGATGGGAAATCAGCTTCACACTTGCTGCAGAAAGAAAATGAAATGGTATTTACAATGAGAGTGATTAGAGCAGGAAATGCTCAAGCATGATACCTTTTGAGCAGCCGGCCATTCACCGACCCACCAAGACATTCATCACCGTTCATTTCTTTGAGAAGAAAAGCATTTGGACCACGGTATGCTGCAATTTTGTAAGGACCCTTCCATAAGTTGTCGAATTTTCCATGCTTCCCTTTATCTTCATTGCGGGCATCCCACCGTAACACAACATCATCAATCTGAAACTCATCTGCTTTGGCCTTTTTGTCATAAATTTTCTTTATGCGCTCCTGCAACTTAAGGGAATTCTGATGAACCTCGTCTCGTGTCTGCTGTAAATGAATCATTTGACTGATCTGCCGTTGCATAGGATCCTCCTCACCACTAGCTTCTTGAAACAACTTGGCTACTGGAACACTAAGTGAAGTAGGAAACACTGCATCTACTCCATAAACAAGTTCAAAAGGTGACATACCAATTGACTTCTTTTGACTTACCCGATCAGCCCATAATGCATTTATTAACTTCTTATGCCAACTCTTCTTATTTATTTCCAGCAATTTCTTTATAATGTTCACTAGAGATTTGTTTGAAGATTCGGCCAGCCCATTACCTTGTGGATGATAAGCGGTTGAATGCCCCAAGCTGATGTTATATTTATAGCAAAAATCAACCAACTTTTTCGATTTGAATGCTGCTGCATTGTCTGTAATCAACTTTTGTGGACAGCCAAAACGTGACAAGATATTATTTTCAAGAAAAGAAATTATTACTGAATCCGTGGCTTGCCGGGTAGGAATGGCTTCTATCCACTTTGTGAAGTAATCTGTGGCGGTCAAGATCCATCGATGCTTCCCGGAAGATGCTGGGTGGATTTCGCCAATAAAATCCAAGCCCCACTGCTGAAATGGTGCGCTGATTTCAACCGGCTTGAGAGGCAATGGCTGTAATTTCTGTTTTCCTTGAAAAATTTGACATTCATGACAGCTCTTTACCGCTTTATACACATCAGAAAATAAAGAAGGCCAATAGAAACCAGCTCTCAAGATCTTATTAGCTGTGGTCTTCCAAAATAAGTGACCCCCACAGTCACCTTTATGGAAATCATCTACTGTTGTCTTAGCTTCCTCTTCGACCAAATAGTTCAGCAAGATGCCACCGGGATCTTTCCAATAAAGTGCAGATTTGATAATGCAAAATTTGGCAGCCTTTAGCTTCAACGTTCTAGCTTTGTTTCTAGGCATTCCGGGAGGTGAAGATAAGTTTTGAAGCACATAAACTATATTAGCATACCAAGGAGAAGACACAAAGATATCGGACACCTGTAGAACTGAATTTTCTTCATCTTCATCGGACAAGGCAGCAATCAAATTGATATCAAGAATGTGAAGGTTTGCTTCAGCCATCAACTTAGCAAGACCTTGACCTCTAACCAACTTGGTAGGCTTAATTTCTACATCATATTCTAATAGTGCAGCGATCCACTTACCCCTTCTTCCTTCCGGTTCCGTTTGTACTAAAACATCCTTCACAGCTGCATTAGGAACATATGCTAAAATATGAGAATTCAATATGTAAACCCGGAAATCTTTCAAAGCTTTGATCAATGCCAATGCTTGCTTCTCAATGATATTATAATTCAGCGCTCCGTCTCTTATGATGCGGCTGAAAAAAGCTATGGGCCTCTCAACTCCATCTCCCTTTTGCATTAACACGGCTGCCAATGTATGCTCAGAGGCAAATGAAAACAAAATAAAATCCTGTGTATAATCTGGGCTGATCAAAGTTGGAGCTGAAGATAAGATTACCTTTATCAAATTAAAAGATTTCACCGCTTCTTCGGTCCATTTGAGCTCGCTGTCCTTTTTTAGCATATTTGTTATCTCTCTAAGATGTTCAGCAAGATTGGGGATGAAACGACGCAGAAAATTCAATTTACCATTGAAGGACTGAATTTCTTTCTTGCTACGGGGCTGCTACACTTGCTGAATTGCTTTTACTCGTGCAGGGTCTATACGAATGCCGTCTTTAGAAATGATATGGCCCAGCAGCTTGCCTTCGCTCATAGCAAAAAGACTCTTTTTCGGATTCAATGAGATGCCATATTTTCTGCACTTTTGAAACACCTTAGTCAAATGAAACAAATGCTCTTCATCTGATTTAGAAAACACGGTCAGATCATCAAGATAAACAACTAAAAAGACATCTTTCTCATTTGCAAAGGCCATGTCCATTGCACGCTGAAATGTGGCACCCGCGTTTTTCAATCCAAAAGGCATCTTGGCATAATGAAATGTACCCCATGGAGTAGTAAATGTTGTCTTGTCACGGTCATCTTCGTGCACCAAAATCTGATTATATCCGGAGTAACCATCAAGCAATGACATCCTAGATGCCCCCACAACCCGCTGCAATATGTGGTCCATCTTGGGCAGCGGATAATTGTCCTTTAATGACACCTTGTTCAGATTTCTGAAGTCTATACACAAGCGAATCTCACCGGTTTTCTTCCTCACGGGCACCAAGTTTGAGATCCAATCGGAAAACCGGATTGGCACTATGATTCCATACTTATATAACCTGTTGACTTCCTTCTCAATTAATGGCAGCAATTTAGGATTAATTCTTCTCAACTTTTGCCGGAAAGGCTTTTGATTCGGCTTTATGGGTATGGTATGCTGAATAATGCTTGTGTCATGAGTTTTCAAATCTGAATAGTCCCATGCAAAAACATTAGAATACAGAGACAATAATCTGATATACTCTTGCTTTACCTTAGGCGGCAATGCTTTTGAAAGCTTCACCATCTTTGGATTCGCAGCTGTCCCAAGATTCACATCTTCAACTCCTTCATCCGTTGGCCTCAAAGTTGGCTTACGAGCCACATCATCTTGATCGAACAATTCTTCCAAAGGAATCAATCCTTTAGGAATATAATTGTCTTTGAGCTGCAACACATCCATCTGATTTACTCCTTCAGCTTCCGTGTCTATTGAAATGTCTTCGAATTTTCCCTCAATTTGCAGAAAATCTTTGATCTCCTCATCATCTTGGAAAACTTGCCAACACCTTTGATTATCTGGAACTGTAGGACGATGCTTCACATATATTTCAAACTTATTGCTGGAATTCATGGGAATTTTCAGATTACTCGCTGCCTTAGCCAATGCATCCGCAACACCATTCTGAATCCGGGGCACACATGTCAAAGTATGTTCAGAAAACCTCTTTAAAATGTCCAAAACAGCATTCCTATATGCTCTCATGCGAGGATGTTTGGCCTGAAATTCACCTTTCACTTGCTTGATAACCAATTCGGAGTCGCCATATACCGCTATCTTCTTTGCCTTCAACTTCCGAAGGATTTTCAGACCAGCAATTAGAGCTTCATATTCCGCCTCATTATTTGAACAATCAAATGCCAATTTATAAGAACATACCCGTACCTTGATTGGAACTTGATTTTGGGCTGAAAACGAGCTTCGAATCCACACACCTATACCAGCACCATCGCTGCCTACTGCCCCGTCAAAATCCATGGTCCATAGGCCATCCTCATCCTCTTCTAAGTGCTAAAAATCTGATTTTGTTTCATGTTCTGCTTGCTGTCCATTTGTTTCAGCAATTGGCCTTATGACAGCAGACCTTTCTTCACTTTCCTTTCTCAAAACTTCCCTGAAATTTTCTGAAATATCTGGTATATCTTCTACTTGAACTAACTGACTATCTACCTCATTGAAATTTTCCGCAAACAAAACAAAAGATTCTAAATCTGTTTGTACATAATTTACAGGATGATTGACGGGCTTTTCCTTACTAGTAATCATGTATTTCATCTTTTGTTCCCTATATAACTTCCTCATTTGACCGAAAACTGGAATTGTAGCATATGAAAAATCAAGCTGAATTGTACCTTTGAGTTTGGCTCCCCATGATCTCGACAACAACATGCCAAACCGTGGAGGAATGTCCGCCACCACCACATCCATCAAAACATTCTTTGCTGGAATTTGATCTAGACTCACTACCAAGTCTTTAATCAAACCAATACATCTTACCCGGCTGGAATCAAACGAATACAAATCATGATACTTCCTTGTGATGTCAAGTCCCATCTTCTCCATGATTGTCTTCGGCATCAGATTATGTGAAGCTCCCGAGTCAAACATGGCATTGTGCAATACAAACTCATGCAAACGAAAACTGATATAAAATGGAGGAATATCACTTTCGGGAGACTCACCATTTAAAGCTGGCCCAAAGATCAACTCTGGCTGATCATCTTGTACATTCACCATGTCTAACGTTGGATCACAATTCAGCAACTTGGAAATTTGGCCTCGGTAAGTGGCATTCTTCATGACCTCCGTCAAAGGAATAGATATCTTCACCTTTGCGATCTCATTCTCCAAACTGAAAACTGGAAGCTTCTCACCTTCTTTTGCCGGATTATCTCTTTTTTCAGCTTTATCCTTCGGTGCATTTGATGGCTGGTCTATCTTTGCTGCTGGTGATGTTTGAGTTGTTGATGGACCGACTATATCTTTACCTTTTGAGGAAACCGAATCATTCTTTGCTGCAATATCTTTCCTTTTCTGCACGGGATTTATAGGAATAGCTCGGCTTCTCAATTGCCTTTGCTGTCCTTGCTGAGCTGATAAAGCATTTAAGTACCCTCTTTGATATTCTTCAGATTCTTCTTCAAGTATTGTATCATTCGACAAAATATAATGCTCATCTTGGGGAAAGACATAATTACTCACCAACTCATCTTCTTCCGTAATATATGTGGGCATATCATCAGGAGTGAAGAAATGATTTTCCTCGCCAACATTATCACCTTCATCTTTAGATTCTTGGCTAACAAAATTCTGCTGAAAAGGAGGTTTCATTTGCTGCTGAACTGCTGTGTCTTGTGCCTTTGTTTCACGCTGCTTGATCCTATATTGTTGCTGTTGTTGACCTCTGAAATTAGGATTACGAATTTGAGGTTCCGGCTTGTCAATGGTAATCTTTTCAAGTGCCCTCTTTATTTGTTCAACATCACGATGTAATTGATTTGAAGCGGATGCTTCCTCCTTAATTGTGACTCGCTTTTCTGCCTTCATCCTTGCTCTTTTATCATTCAAATTTGCCTCAACGCTGACAGCAATTTTCTGCATTTCCTCCAATGTAGGTGGATCTCTGTCTCTCAATGAATAAGCCATCTCCGGATCTAAACCATCCGGGAACTTAAGAAGTGCTGATTTTCTAGATGGCCTCAAATCATCGGGAATAACATTATAAACTGTATTGAATCTGATTATGTAATCTTGAACAGACTCACCCGGATTACGCTTGAGGTTGTTGTATTCGGCATTAATTTGAAGCGGATCCTTTCTGATTTCCCACCGATCTAAAAACTGATTCTGAAGTGCTTCCAAAGTAGTGATGCTGTTAGCTGTCAATCCTTTGAACCATTTTCTAACTTCTCCTGCAAATGTTTGCATGAATAACTGCATGGTGACATCTTCCTCATCTAATTCATACAGATCAAAGAAAGTAGTCATGTTGTCGATATGCTGCTGAGCGGTAATGCTTTGTGGAGTGCCATCAAACATGGGAATTTTACTTTGATAATCAGCTGGCATATCATGAAGATTTGCAGGTAAAACCAGTGGGGCAAACCGGGCAACCATTGCTCTCGGAGGGGGAGTAGGATGAGTATGAGGTGGAGGAGCTGTGATAGCAGGGATTATAACAAGAGGAGGTGTAGTTTGTGGAGTTGGGGGAGTCGGAGGTGTAGGAGAAGAAGGAGGAGAACCAACTGTTGATTCGGGATAGGTGATTATAGGTGAAACTAAAACATAAGGAGGGTAAGATTCTTCGTGAGCCGTGATAGTAGATCCAATGTGATCAGAGATACTCTCAACAAAATCAGCAAGGGTAGTAGCTTGAACACTTGACTGAAGATGTCTTAAGATGAAATTTTCAACCAATTTATTGTGTCTTTCAAATTCAATAACAGCTGCAAAATCAGGGTCAAGAACTAGAGAATCGAGCGCACTTTCAGACTTAGCCTTAAACAAAGATAACTCAAAGCTTTCGTCAAAATCTAAATCTTCAAGATAATCAAAAATAGTTGGGCATGAATGAGATCTGAAAATGGGTCTAAGGTCTGTAGCCAGCTTGTTTTCTCAAAAATACTAGGAAAGAAAAAGCATTCAGCCTGTGAGAACTCTCAACCTATCATCCACGGCTTAGAGTTAACAATTACACTGGGTAGGATGTCAATGAAGCGCTATGTTCACAAGCTCACGGAGATTGACTGAAGCAACGTTTATCAACTTGCGCTGATGTAAAACAAGAGCGTTTTCGAAGGCTACCTGGCGTAACTTCAGGCTCCGTCTAAGACCTATGAAATAACACGTCAATGAGCAAAGGATTAGATGTTCTCCCCAGTATGGTCGCCAGTATGTTAGCACTTGAAATTTCACCTCGGGCTGAGAAAGGTAAACCTCAAGGCTACATCAAACCATTTAGCCTCGTAGCTAGCCCTACGGGGCAGGAGAAGGCTCTCTCCGGTCAATCTTAGTAGATCTTCAATGGGATGAGATGACCAACAAGGTAACACTGATATTAGGCTAGTAAACTGATTAAAAAGGTTGATTTGGGGTTTTTTGGGTTTTTGGTGGCAAATTGAGGAATTGCAATTTTGGGTGCGGGGATTGGACACAGTTTCTGCAGAGGGTTCCTTGGGGCAAGGTAGGAAACAGTATTGATGCCTTAAAGTGAGATGGATGATCAGGAATGAAAGATGAGGAGATAAAGAGAGCAAACAATGACTTTGAATTCCCTTTAGACAGTAGAAAACATTGAAATTAAACAAATTTAAAAGCAGAGCATGGCTAGCATGAATTCATACTTTAACACTTCATTTGTTTAATGTGCAGCAATAAAGAAAGGAAATGAATCACATAACAAAGCTTACAAGAACATTGAGAAACACATCATCAACACATGAGTCCACAAGAATCCCAAAGATGACTGCAAAACCCTGGTCTTCCTTAGCCAAAAATTGCAGAGATACAGTGAAAATATACAATGATAGCTTCTCCCTCAAGAGTCCAACCCAAGGGAAAAGTAACTTGAAACAACACAAACCCTAGCACAATTTGGTCATGAACATTGCAGCCATATAATGTCCTTTTACTTGCAAAATTTTGATCATAAAAGCATGCCCATGACATCCACCATTCATAACAGCAATTAATCCATGTTTAGAGCACCTACCTCGAGCAAATTCGGTGATTTGGAAGAAGATTAGGGAAATTTCCTTGAAGTTTGCAGCCAAGCGGTTCAACGGGTCGCGCCCCTCCCAACGGGTCGCGCACGTTGATTTTTTGAACTGCAGAAGGGCTCTGGACGGGTCGCGCACCACCCAACAGGTCGCGCACCTCTCTCGACGAGTCGCGCCCCTCTCAGCTGCCCGAAATCGCTGTAATTTTGCTCCTTTCTCTCAATCACTCTCTCTATCTCTCTTGCAAGCATTAGAATGCACAATGAGAGTGAAAGGAGGGAATTTGGGGTTTTATAAGTCTCATTTGAAAAACAATTTCATTTACAAACCCACTTTCTAATGTTTTTCTTTTGACACTTTATAACACTGATTTTTGGTTTCCTTTATCCTGAATTTGACTCATTGAGTGCTTTGACTTGATTCTTTTTGCAGGTAGATCATCTAAGGGACTTTGGCAAGGGGACCAGGGTTACTGCTGCCTTTTTGAAGACTTTTTGGAATTTCATTCTTTTTACAAAAGTTTAACATGACCTTGGCTTTAAAAACAGAGTTTTTAAATCCAAGGTTAAAAATGAATTGTACATGATGAAAATATCAAAGAATCTTGTTTACAATCCTCCCTCTGGCTTGCTGGGCACTCAAGGACTTTCAAAGACATGACCTTGCAGAGATAAATGACCAAAACCCTAGACCTAGGACCTTTGACCTCAAGACAAAACAAGACAAGCTTGAAAGAGCTTAATGACTGATATGACCTGATCCAGCAAAACCAAGAGGGGTATAAATAAACCAGCTCCTCCATCAGGGTTATGGCATGCCTAACGGGATGCAAAATTTGACACTGATGAGATACCTACCTATGCAAATGCAAAGAGCTTTGATCACTGATGGAGGGCTTCAAGACCGACACTAACAAAATACATGTCATAGAATGGTACCACATGAAGAATGTATAGAGTCACTAAATATAGTTATTATTATAATATCAATGTACAGAGCAAAGAAGCCTATATGTATTGTTGAAGCCCAAAATTGTCTCTTTTTGACAACCTTCTTATACTCCATCCTCCTTCTTTTGGAATCTAATAACTTTAATTGAGCATCAGTTTACTAGGTTCATGGAAATAACACGCACTTAAACATCTTTTATTTAATAAGTTTCATTGTTATTTATTATTTAACTTAATATTTAATTGAACTACTGAATTGCACCAATTCTGTAGCTAATGATTGATTCTGTAGCAAAGTTGAAGGTTCGATAGGTTTCGAAACTCTAGCCAAGGAACAAGACATATGGGTAGGTGGCTAATAGCTAGCACAATGATATTTTCTATATTCATGATTTGTATTGATGATAAGAAAACCACATAGGGCCAGTCAACGTGAAAGTCAAGCAACGAAGAAGGAGCTGAAGGTGAACAAGGTAAGCGAGGAAATTAATGGAAGCAGATATTTAGCCTCATGATTTGATTCTCTAATAGAAAATCACGATATATTATCTATTTATGATATTTTTAGTCTCTATCGAGTAGGATAGGCTCATAAATATCTAAACAATTATTGATAGAGGTTATAAATCTATCTATAGGCATGACAAACACAATCTTGAAGATTATTTTGAAAGCTCTTTTTTACAGTTATAAAAGCTCTGTTTTATTTGATATCCTTGTTGTGCGTTATTTTTATGCGTATATAATCATTTGAAAGAGTCGTGCTATTACCTACTTTTCACAGGAGGGACCCCTAGAGCTGTAAGGTTTTATTGTTTTCAATTAACATTTCAATAATGCATTTTATGTAGTGTTTAATTCATTCATCTAACTATCTAGTTTGGATTGCTAATGAATACTTTTGACGGTGATCACAAAGTTCATAACAAAGCATGTTTTGTTTAATCATTTTGATGTAGGATGAATGAGCGAAGCCGAGATCTCTTGTGCACATGATAAGTAGTATGGAAAAGTGTGGATTGATTTATGATTTGTAGTATAGTTTGAGTTTGGTGAAGAGGATTTCAATTTCCAATTAGTGTTAATTTCTATTTTTCTGTCAGAGTGATTTAGATTTAGTTTCAGTATTTAGTTGAGTAAGTGTGATATTTATTTATACAAAGTGTGATCTATCTTTCAAGCAAGTGTAATGTTTCTTTCAAGTAAAGTGTGATATTTCTTTTAAGCAAGTGCAATGATTTTTATTTCATTTCTCTTAAAGTTTGACATATTTACTTTCATGTAAGAGTGATAGTTGTTAAAAAACATGTGCATATTGATGTCTCAATTTAATCTAGGAATCGTTTAAATAATAAGGACTTCTAGTACATACAATGCACATACACTTCATCAATATACTAGCCCCGGTCAATAATTTATGTAGTAATTTAACATCCAATAAATTACCAAACATTTTGGTGTCATTGTGAGGGAAGTGTATATAGGAGTCTTTTTCTTTTCATTGAAAAAAAGATAAAAAAAGTGAAATGCAGAGGGAAATAGATTCTAGAGGTAGATTTGTAAGTAGAGATAGGAGTTGGATTCCAACATCATCACTCACCCCACAATGACCTCATAGTGCCACATCATCCACCCAAACTCATATTCCGTGAATTGCAAGCATACATAGACTTCTTGAGATACATAGATCTTAAATCCAACCTAAAGATTTACTAAATTCCTCTACTAAAGTCGTAGTAGAAGAAGAAGATCCTACATCCCCAACAGAAGGAGTAATTTTTCTATCTTCAATTGGAGAACAAATTCTAGAACAAGAACTGGAAATCCCTAGTGGAGAGGAAGAAGAAGAAACCTATTTTAACATTCCATTGATAGAAGAACCAGAGGAGCGAGAGGAAGAACTAGAAAACCCAATTTTGGAACCTTACATTAGCTATGAGGAATCTACAAGGGTAGGAGAAGGGGAAGGAGAAGCACATAATGTGAATGGTGAACAATATAGGATTGGAGGTGGAAGATGAGGAAATAGAGGAGGTGGAAGAAGAGGGTGAAGAGGAAGAGGAGGTGGTAGAGGAGATCCAGAACCTTTTGGATTTCCCATATTTTGATGAAGGTAGCATAACCACAATGAAAAATATCTCATCCTCTATCCTCCCTAATTTATATGGATTAAGAAATGAGGACCGTGAAACATTTCTCTTTGAGTTTGAAGTCTTTTGTAGATCCTATGACTACTTGCTTGATACTCAAAACTTGAAATTGTTTCCAGCCACACTTAAGGATGCAACAGTAAAATGGTTTATGGACTTAGGAGCACATTCTATAAGAACATTAGAACAAATGAAAAATGAATTCTTAGAAAAATACAAGGATTATTGTATGCCCCATAACCTTAAAGATGAATTATTTAAAATGATGCAAAAAAGATATGAAAATCTTGAAGATTTCGTTGAAAGATTTGCTTATATTGCTAAAAGGGATAAAATGCATAATCTAGATGAAGAAAATTTGAAAGCTCTCTTGTTGAAATCTATCAGAGATGAGTGGATAAGAATTCTCAATTTGATGGGTAAAGGAGATATTTTGCAGTTATAATTTGGATATATTTGTGAGTTATGCATACACACTTCAAGAGGAAAGGCAAGAATTGGGAAAAATCCAAGAGATCATGTTATGTGTAGGATTAATAAATTTGCAGCCTGGATAGTAAGTAGGGATGGAAAAGGCAATTTTCTTGATAACTTAAAAAAGATATTTTGGGGAGTCTTAGTGAAAAAATAGATACCTTTAAAGTACAAAACACGAAAAAGGCTCAAAATTCTACATCATCTATCTTTTGTCCAAAATGTAGAAAGAAGCATGCCTTGAGCGCATGCCCCCTTGACTTAAAAGGTGTAGAAACCTGTGTTATATGTGAAAAAAATCATGATACAAAGGAATGTCCTTAAATACCTTGTCTTAAATTTGTCTATCAAGAGGAAATAATGCCAAATAAAGTAGAAATTCTTTGTTTTATTGCTAAGAGTGTTGGCATTATGGTTCAGGTGTTGTCCTTGATGGCAACCCATTCAGGTGGTAGATCACTGTTCTTCATGTCAGCAGCAAAGGTTGATGATCAGCTCTCAATTTATTGAAAAATTAAGAAGGACGCAGGCAATCAGTTCAGAAGATGCGTACCCGCAGGTGAACCATGCAGAAGCCGCGCCCAGAGACGCAGCCCAGCCGTTCAGAAGGTGCGTCCACCCTGTGCACATTTTTTAAGGCAGAGAAAAGCACACGTGGGGGTTTCTTGTGATTTACTCTTGGTATCTAGCCGACGGTATTGTGTTTTTAAGGTGTCGGCTCGTGGTATTGTTCCTTGATTTGAGGAGGAGCTTGCCTATATAAAGCAAAGGAGATCATTTGGCTTGAGAAAGTCTTGGGTTGAATATCTTATGGGGTGAGATCTGGTCCAGATCTAAAGAAGGCGAATCTACTGAAGGACTGAGATCTCTTTGGCGCATGATCAGATCTATAGATCTGACTGTTTGGGTTACTCTTAAAGTCTTGAAATCATTCATACCCGAAGGTACGCAGGTACAGTGAAAGGCAAGTGCGCCGGGACGCAGCGCAGTAACAGGAGACCTGCGTGCGGACGCTGTACAGACGAAGTTCAGGTGCGTCCAGGACGCAGTTCAGTAACTGGAGATCTGCATGGGGACGCAGAACAGAATAAGGCTCAGGTGCGTCCCTGAAGCAACAGGACACGGCGCTATAGTGTTTTTGGGTGCGTCCCTGCAGCAACAGGACGCGGCGCGATAGTGTTTTTGGGTGCGTCCCTAAAGCAACAGGACGCAGAGCAGTTGAAGGAACAGTGCGTGGGCACGCAGCGCAGCAGAAGGATCTCTGCGGGTGGTCGCAGGGGAGCAGAAGGTTAACTGCGTCTGGTCGCAGGCCACGGAAGGGAAAACTGCGTCTCTGTCTTAAGATGTTCTGTTGATTAAATTTCTCTGTTGATAAGGTGTTCTGGGTTAGTTCTGTTATTACTGATCTGATAACTGTAGTGGACTGTAACTGTTATGTACTTGATGATCATTTGATGCTTTATGAAAGGAAGTAGGGGGTTGTAGCTCCCTTCCAGGAGAAGACTGGAAAACGAGAGAGAGTTGTAGCTCTCTGCAGGTTGCAGCCTGCGTACTGGTAAAGGATTGCACCAATACAAAATCATTGTAAAAGGAGTTTCTAATTTGAAAGAAGATAGAGACATATTGCAGCAGGTGGTTTTCACCCACATTGGGTTTCCACCTTACATCTTGTGTTCTTTGGTGTGACTATCTGTTTTTCTTTGTTCATGCTCATTATTTTATGGTACTGACATGCAAAAATAATTCAAAGATCAAATAAGGAAGATTTATTAAAATTGTTAGATAATACTGATTCACCCCCCCTCTCAGTATTATTTCCAACAATTGGTATCAGAGCAGGTCCTTCAGAGAAGATTGATCGCTTGAAGGTAGATCGTTCATCATGAGCAACTACGAGAGAGAAGCATCAATCAGGCCACCGGTTTTTTATGGGACAAACTTCAATTATTGGAAGGTAAGAGTTACTGCATATCTTCAATCTCTTGGTACAGAAGTTTGGGACATTGTAGAAACAGGCTATGCTTTTCCTTCAGCTACTCCTATAGATCCAGCTGAGAAAAAGAAGTATGAAACAAATGCAAAAGCAGTCAGTACTCTGTTAGGATGTATATCCCAAACGGAATTCATGAAGGTAATGCACTACAAATCTGCAAAAGAAATATGGGACAAAATTGTCACAAGCTATGAAGGAGATGAACAGGTAAAGCGTGCTAAACTTCAAACTCTCAGGATTCAGTATGAGACTCTCAAGATGTATAATGATGAAAGTGTGGCTAACTATTTTCTTCGGGTAGATGAGATTGTTAATTGTATGAAAAATTTGGGTGAAGAAATAAGAGAGGCTATAGTGGTTGAAAAGGTTCTAAGATCATTGTCCCCCAAGTTTGAATCTAAAGTATCTGCTATAGAAGAAAAGGAAAATCTACGAATTCTCACTATGTCTCAGCTACATGGAATTCTAACTGCTTATGAAATGAGAAAGGGAGGTCCATCAGACAGAAGAGAAGCTGCTTTCAAGGCATCAGGTAAAGAAGATTATTATGGAGCAAGCCACGTCCCAGAAGAAGAGGAAGAAGAATCAAATTTTGCCAGAAATCTTCAAAGAGGTTCTGGAAGGTTCAGAGGTAAGTTACCTTTTAAATGCTTTGCTTGTGGAAGAGTAGGTCATTATGCTGCAAAATGTCCTTATAAGGATAAAGGAAAGGAACCTGCTAGATGGAACAAGAAACAAAGTGCAAATAAGAAAAGCTACTACACCCATGAAGATAGTGATGGTCTATCGAACAGTGATGAAGATGAATGAGGTAATGAATATAAGTTGTTAATGGCATTTGAAGATGATGATTATATGGATGCTATAGATGTGGATAACCTTTATGATGAAATTACTAGACTCAAGAGATGTATAGAAGAAAAGAATGTGATCATTGATACTCTACAATCTCAAATTGATGAAAAGGAAAAACATCTTGAAAAACTAGAAGGAGAAATTGTTGGTCTTAGAAAAGAGATTGAGAAAACAAAAGCTATTAATCTTAAGTTTGTCAAAGGATCTGAAACTTTGGATAAGATTATCAATGTGCAGCGGTCTCCTCTAAACAAGACAGGTCTGGGCTACAATGGAGAAACCTCTCAAGCATCCACCTCAAAGAGTTATCTTTATGCAGCAAGAAGAAATGAGCAAAAGAACAATGAAGATCATCAGGTAAAGCAGGGATGAATTACAAACAGAAACTATCAGGGGCAATCCATCTTAAGGGTGAACCAGCCACAGGTAAAATCTTCTCAATTTGGTTCAAGAATAGATGAAAATAGAAATTACAATCAGTTGGCTGGTAGATTCAATAACCGCAGAAGCTTCTTCAATGGACAATGCTTTTCTTGCCATAACTTTGGTCACAAAGCAGCTCAATGTGTTGCATATAAAACAATCATGACTAGGGAAGCTCAAAAACAAAGAAGTATGACAGGGATTACAAAAAGGACCTATAACAACTTTTCGGTTCTTGAAAATGAAATTGAATGTTCTATTTGCAATAATTTTGGTCATGAAGACTCTGAATGCAGGAGCAGGTTTCAGCAGAAAAAGGAACAAGAACAGAAAAAGGAACAAGCCTCAAGCACCAAAACATGGAGAATAAAGGAACCTCAAACAGAAAGATGTGGGATAGCATTTTATGCAGAGGGACAGGAAAATCTATGGTACATTGACAGTGGATGTTCAAAGCATATGACAGGTGATAAAGAAAAACTTGAGTCTTATTCTACTTTAGAAAAGGAAAAGAAAGTCTCTTTTGGAAATGATACTCCTGCAACTATAAAAGGAAAAGGCATTGCTCAGTTAAAAGAAAAGGTCAAGGCTGGAAATGTTTTATATGTTGATGGATTAAAGCATAATCTTCTAAGTGTCAGCCAGATGTGTGATCAAAGAACCGAGGTCATATTCAGATCAAATGGATGTCTTGTTCGTGATCTTGATACAGGTAAAACAGTGCTCAAAGGCAAAAGAACTCCAAATAATCTATACATATTTGAAGAAGGACAACAACAATGCTATCTGAGCAAGGATGAAGAGCACTGGTTATGGCATCGAAGTTTGGGACATCTAAGCTTCTCACAAATAAGGAAAGCATGCAAATATCAGGCAGTTCGCGATCTTCCAGATATAAAAATTCCTGACAACACCATATGCAAATCATGTCAGTTTGGAAAACAAACCAGAACTAACTTTCCAGAGAAAGAAGGATCAGCTAGCATGCCTCTTGAGCTAGTACATACAGATACATGCAGTCCCTTCAGAAAAAGGACACCTCGAGGAGAAGAATACTTGATATTATTCATTGACGATTTCTCCAGGTTTGTCTGGTTAGGACTTATGAAGCACAAAGATGAAGCATTCGAAAAATTCAAATCTTTCAAAGCCTTGGTTGAAAATGAATCAGGTCACAAAATTAAGTGCCTCAGATCTGACAGAGGTGGGGAATTTACTTCAAATGAATTTTTCGATTTCTGTGAAGAACATGGGATAAGAAGAGAATTTTCTACAACAAGAACTCCCCAGAAAAATGGAGTTGTGGAAAGAATGAACAGAACAATCCAACAAATGGCTCGTGCTATGCTTGATGAATCAGGAACTCCCGCAACTTTCTGGGGTGAAGCTGCACATGCTGCGGTTATTATTCTCAACAAAACAAATGTCCGGGTGAACAACATTCAAACTCCTCATGATCTCTGGAGTGGTAAAACTCCTTCTGTAAAGCACTTCAAAATCTTTGGGAGCAAATGCTATATCAAGAATACTGATGAGCAGCTTGGCAAACTTGAACCTAGAGCAGATGAAGGCATTCTTCTTGGTTACTCTCCATATAGCAAAGCATACAAATGCTACAATAAAAGACTTGGCAGAATTGTTGACAGCATTGATGTAGTGGTTGATGAGAAGGGATACATTCCTAGGCAAGTACATCGTGAAGACATCGAAGAAGATGAAGGCTACCCTCAAAGACAGAATGATGAAGAAGAAGAACCTCAAGAAGAACCTCAAGAAGAAGCAGAGGAGCAAACAAGAATAGAAGAAAAGACTCCATCCAGATATGTTCAGAAGAACCATCCAGAATCTCAGATTATGGGACAGAAAGAAGCAGGTGTACAAACTAGAAGAACAGTTGCAGAAGCCTCAAGCTATTTGGCATTACTCTCCTCGACTGAACCACAAAATGTGAAGGAAGCATGCAAAGATGAATGTTGGGTGAAAGCAATGGATGAAGAACTTGAGCAGATCGAAAAGAACAACACTTGGGAGCTGGTTCCTAGACCAAAAGATAAGAATGTTATCGGGACAAAATGGGTCTTCAAAAACAAATTGAATGAAAATGGAGAAGTAATTAGAAACAAAGCCAGACTTGTTTGTAAAGGGTATGCGCAGCAAGAAGGAATAGACTTTGAAGAAACCTTTGCTCCTGTTGCAAGACTTGAGGCCATCCGAATGTTTCTTGCTCTCTCAAGTTTTCAAAACTTCAAAGTATTTCAAATGGACGTGAAATCAACCTTTCTGAATGGAGACTTGGAAGAAGAAGTATACATTGAACAGCCAGATGGGTTCATTCTTGGAAATGATCCAAACCTTGTATGCAGATTGAAAAAGGCCCTCTATGGTCTCAAACAAGCTCCAAGGGCTTGGTACTACCGCTTGGACAAATATCTTCATCAACAAGGTTTTTCAAAAGGTTCAACAGATAGCAATCTTTATATAAAAGTTGAAAATGACAAATTGCTAATACTTGTTGTGTATGTAGATGACATTATTTTTGGCAGCAATGAAGAAGCTATGAGTCAAAGCTTTGCCTCGGTCATGCAGAAAGAATTTGAAATGTCCTTGCTAGGAGAACTGACATATTTCCTTGGTTTGCAAATCCAACAAAAGGAAGGAGGAATCTTTTTATCTCAAACCAAGTATCTCAAACAGATTTTGAAGAAATATGGCATGGAAGATGCAAAACCAGTATATACACCCATGGTCACAGGATGTAGTCTCAGTGCAAATGATGAATCTGCAGTAGTACATCAACCAACCTACAGATCTATGATTGGAAGTTTACTTTATTTGACAGGTACCCGACCGGACATCATGCATGCAGTTGGAATAGTTGGAAGATTTCAGGCAAATCCAAAGGAGACTCATCTTCAGGCAGTGAAGAGAATTTTCAAATATCTTCAAGGGACTCAAAATTATGGCTTATGGTATCCTAGAGATACAGATCTTACACTTCATGCTTATACAGATGCAGATTGGGCCGGAAGCATGGATGACAGGAAAAGCACAAGTGGTGGTGCATTCTTTATGGGTTCCAGACTGGTATCTTGGTTCAGCAAGAAACAAAGTTCGATTGCCTTGTCTACAGCTGAAGCGGAATATGTTGCTGCTGCATCTTGTTGCACCCAACTCCTTTGGATGATGCAGACTTTGCAGGATTTTCAAATCACTTGTACACCACCTATCCCCATCTTATGTGATAACACAAGTGCAATCAGCATCTCAAAGAATCCGGTTATGCATTCAAAAACCAAGCACATACCAATCAAGTATCATTTTCTCCAGGAACAAGTGCTTGAACAGGAGGTCAAGTTGGAGTATGTTCCTTCTAAGGAACAAGTTGCTGATATTCTCACCAAACCATTGCCCAGGGACACTTTTGAATACCTCAGGCAAAAGCTGGGGGTTGTTGATGCATCATCTTATTGTTGAATCTTTTCTGATTGATGGTACAGGTTCAGGGGGAGCATACAATGCATTGTTGGCATTATGGAGGATGGTCAGAAGGAGATCTTGGAAATAGCTGCAATATGTCTCTATCTCTTTCATGGAGGATTATGGTTCTTTGTTGCAGATCTGGTTCAGGGGGAGCATGATCTTAGGGGGAGCATACCCTTTGCCCTTGATGTCAAAGGGGGAGAATGAAGCAAAGTTTGTGAGGTTGCCATCAAGTCCAAAGGGGGAGATTGTTGGCATTATGGTTCAGGTGTTGTCCTTGATGGCAACCCATTCAGGTGGTAGATCACTGTTCTTCATGTCAGCAGCAAAGGTTGATGATCAGCTCTCAATTTATTGAAAAATTAAGAAGGACGCAGGCAATCAGTTCAGAAGATGCGTACCCGCAGGTGAACCATGCAGAAGCCGCGCCCAGAGACACAGCCCAGCCATTCAAAAGGTGCGTCCACCCTGTGCACATTTTTTAAGGCAGAGAAAAGCACACGTGGGGGTTTCTTGTGATTTACTCTTGGTATCTAGCCGACGGTATTGTGTTTTTAAGGTGTCGGCTCGTGGTATTGTTCCTTGATTTGAGGAGGAGCTTGCCTATATAAAGCAAAGGAGATCATTTGGCTTGAGCAAGTCTTGGGTTGAATATCTTATGGGGTGAGATCTGGTCCAGATCTAAAGAAGGCGAATCTACTGAAGGACTGAGATCTCTTTGGCGCATGATCAGATCTATAGATCTGACTGTTTGGGTTACTCTTAAGGTCTTGAAATCATTCATACCCGAAGGTACGCAGGTACAGTGAAAGGCAAGTGCGCCGGGATGCAGCGCAGTAACAGGAGACCTGCGTGCGGACGCTGTACAGACGAAGCTCAGGTGCGTCCAGGACGCAGTTCAGTAACTGGAGATCTGCGTGGGGACGCAGAACAGAATAAGGCTCAGGTGCGTCCCTGAAGCAACAGGACGCGGCGTGATAGTGTTTTTGGGTGCGTCCCTGCAGTAACAGGACGCGGAGCGATAGTGTTTTTGGGTGCGTCCCTGAAGCAACAGGACGCAGAGCAGTTGAAGGAACAGTGCATGGGCACGCAGCGCAGCAGAAGGATCTCTGCGGATGGTCGCAGGGGAGCAGAAGGTTAACTGCGTCTGGTCGCAGGCCACGGAAGGGAAAACTGCGTCTCTGTCTTAAGATGTTCTGTTGATTAAATTTCTCTGTTGATAAGGTGTTCTGGTTTAGTTCTGTTATTACTGATCTGATAACTGTAGTGGACTGTAACTGTTATGTACTTGATGATCATTTGATGCTTTATGAAAGGAAGTAGGGGGTTGTAGCTCCCTTCCAGGAGAAGACTGGAAAACGAGAGAGAGTTGTAGCTCTCTGCAGGTTGCAGCCTGCGTACTGGTAAAGGACTGCACCAGTACAAAATCATTGTAAAAGGAGTTTCTAATTTGAAAGAAGATAGAGACATATTGCAGCAGGTGGTTTTCACCCACATTGGGTTTCCACCTTACATCTTGTGTTCTTTGATGTGACTATCTGTTTTTATTTGTTCATGCTCATTATTTTATGGTACTAACATGCAAAAATAATTCAAAGATCAAATAAGGAAGATTTATTAAAATTGTTAGATAATACTGATTCACCCCCCCTCTCAGTATTATTTCCAACAAAGAGACCATGGAAAAATCCACAATCGAATATGACTCAAGGTTTCAATGCTCAAACATATGCACAACCACCACAAAGTAATTGGACTGCACCCATACCTTGGCAACCTTGGCCTCAACCTTGGGGGAGAGGATGGAAAAATCCTTATGGTAAGTATCCTCAATATCCTCAATTTCAAATACCCTATTTTTCCACCATAGTATTTTCCTTAGCCTGTTCAACCCTCTCAACCTCAAAATCCAAACCCACAACTTTCACTACCATTTCCACAAAAGAAAAATCAACTTTCTACTCATCCACTTCCAAATCCAAATAATAAACTCACAACCTATTTACAACATGGAAGGGAAGAATTTCCAAACTTACATGATAACTCCATTAGATCTAAATAATGTCCAACTTAGATCTGGTAGAGTATTGGAAAATAAGTCACCATCCATTGTTATCCAGGAGTCTGAGAAGGATGACCTCTCTGAGAAAGAGACATCTCTTCATCAAGAGGAATATCCTAAAAAATAAACCACCCTTGTACATTTTGATGATACTCCAATAAACTCAACTCCCATTATAGAACAACCTTCAGTTTCTGTTCAAAATCCACCTTCGCCTCAAAGATTAAAAACTGACAAAGGGTAGAAAAGCATAGTGTTTCCTGATCATGATATGATATATGAACTGAAGAATGTTTGTATAAAAATTCCTTTTTTACAAGCTATCAAAGAAATACCAATGTTTGCAAAGACAATCAGGGAGTTAAGTATTAAAAAATCAAAGAAAAATGAAAGAAGTTAAAAGAATACAGTTACTTGGGAAAATTACAGATATCATGATGGAAAAGACAACAATTAAAAAATATCTAGATCAAGGAAGTCCCATTGTGAAAACACACATTAATAGTGTTGAGATTCCAAATACATTGATTGATTTAGGAGTAGCCATAAATATCACAAGTAAAAAAACTATGAATCAATTGAAACCCCCTAATCTTCAATATACACCTACACTATTAGAATTAGAAGATAGATCTATTATCAAACCTGATGGAGTGTTAGAAGATGTATCTGTATCCTTAGGTTCTTGGAAATATCCTATTGACTTCATGATCTTAACACCCAAGAATAATCTAGGAGGACACCCATTGATTCTAGGTAGACCATGGTTAGATACAACTGATACATTTATAAGTTGTAGATTTGGTGATATGTTTATCTCTAGTGGAAGTTCAAAAAATAAATTCACGTTATATCCTCCTACAAAAACAATAATAGAAGTAGAAAGTGAAGCATGGATAGATGATGATAATGAAAACTTTGATATACTACCATTTTTTTCTACTTCACAAATATATGAAGAAGATAAAATTCTGAATTTAATGGAAAATAATGATCTTCCTCATATTGTGAACAAAATCAAAGTTTTCAAGAACAATGTAATATTGAATATCTATCATATTTTCAAATGGATTTACATTCTATGGATAAATTTGGCGATTCTTTAATAGAATTTTTTCTAGGGAAAAATTTGAATATTAATGATAATCTGGAAGAATCTCAAAAGAAAGAATTACTGAATATGTTACAAGAACATTCCTCTGCTTATGCATGGGAATACACTGATATGAAAGGAATTGGTCCTAACAATTGTATGCATCATATTTATATTGAAGAAAATGCTAGACTAGTTTGACAACCCCAGAGGAGGATGAATCCAAATCTAAGGGTAATTGTTAAAGAGGAATTACAAAAACTGTTAAATGTGAATTTCATTTATCCAATATCAGACAGCTAGTGGGTCTCACCATTGGTAATTGTTTCAAAAAAGAATGGAAAATGGAAAGTATGCATTGATTAGAGGGAATTTAATAAAGCTACTTTAAAAGATCATTTTCCACTTCTTTTTATATATCAAGTCCTTGATACATTGGCAGGGAAAAAGTATTTTTCATCCTTGGATGGTTTTAGTGGATATAACCAGATCGAAGTAGCTCTAGAAGATCAAGATAAAAAAACCTTTACTTGTCCATGGGGAACTTATTCTTATCAAGTACTCCCTTTTGGGTTATGTAATGCACCAACAACATTCCAAAGGGAATTTTTAGGCATTTTTTCTGATCTAATTCACGATTGTGTGGAATTTTACATGGATGATTTTACTATGGAAACTCTTTTGAAGAAGATTGTAAAAATTTGGAGAAATTTCTCATTAGGTGTAAAGAAGCAAATATCTGATTAAGCCATGAAAATTGTTTTATGATGTTCACTGAGGGAATTGTTTTAGGCCACCATATTTCAAGAAAGGGAATCAAAGTGGATGCACCTAAGGTAGAAGTCATTTCTAAATTATCAGTTCCAACTTGTCAAAGAGATGTTAGAATTTTTATTTGTTTTAATGGTTATTATAGAATATTTATAGAAAACTTTACAAAGATAGCCTCTCCACTTTTCAAATTGCTTACAAAAGATTGTGAATTCATCTGGAATTTTGACTGCCAAAAATATTTTGAAACATTGAAAGAAAAGATTTCTGAAGCACCCATTTTAAGAGGACCAAACTGGAAACTACCTTTTCACATTTAGACTGATGCCTCAAATACAAATTCAGGAGCTTTATTAGGACATAAAGATTTAACTCCTTCTGCAATTTACTATATAAGAAAAAATTTGATCCCTGTAGAGTTAAACTACACTGTAGTAGAAAAGGAGTTTTAGTTATTGTACATGCCATCAATAAATTCAAACATTATATCACTGGTTATGAAACCTTCATTCACATAGATCATTCTGAAATTAGATATTTAATGAATAAATCAATTACTAATGGAAGAATTGCAATATGGATATTGTTATCACAAAAATTCAATATTACTATTTTGGGTAGACCAGGAAAGAAAAACACAGTTGTTGATTTTCTATCTAGAATCCAAAGTGATAATGATGATGTTCCTGTAGAAGATAATTTTCCTGATGAATATATTTTTGTGGTATCTATTAAATCTCCTTGGTTTGCAGATATTTCTAATTATTTGGCTATAGGGAAGTTACCATCATACTTATCTCTTTGAGAGAAAAGGAAGGTTATTCAAACTAGTACATCTTATTCATGGATAAATGAAGAATTGTACAAGACAAGACCTGACTTAATCATTCAAATATGTGTTAGAGAGGATGCAATACTAGAGATATTAAAAGTTTGTTATGATGATCCATGTGGAGGAAATTTTTCTAATAAAAGAGTTGCCTTTAAAGTCCTTCTCCTAGGATATTATTAGCCTTCTCTTTTTAAGGATGCCAAAGAATATGTTAAGAGATGTGATAGTTTTCAAAGAATGGGGAAACTTGTTCCTTCAGATGAAATGCCTCTACAACCTTGAGTACTTATTGAACCTTTTGAGAAATGGGCTTTGGATTTTGTTGGTCCAATCAATCCACTGTCAAGACAAAAAAGGTACATTCTTGTTTGTATAGATTATGTCACAAAATGGGTAGGAGCTAAAGAACTTCCTTTTGCTATTGAAAATTCTGTAGTTTCATTTCTTTTTTAGGATATTTTCACTCGTTTTGGTGTCCCAAGGGAAATTGTGACATAGCAAGGTACTTAATTTACATCCAATTTGGTACAGAAGATAATGGAGGAGTGTAAAAACAAACATCAAAAGTCTACTCCATATCATCCACAAGCCAATGGACAAGTTGAATCTACTGATAAAGTGATTGAAGCAATTCTTACCAAGACTTTGCATTTGCATATAAGGGATTGGGCAGAAAATCTTCCATAAGATTTATGGGCATATCATACCACATGGAGAAACACAACATGACACACTCCTTATGAACTTGTTTATGGAAAGAAACTCCTATCTCCTATCGAGTTCTAGATAAATACTTTTAAAAAAATAGCCAAATTTGGTCTTGACCTGTCAGAAGCCCAAATACAAAGAATGGAGCAATCGAATGAACTTGATGAGATATGAAAAGATTCTATTCATAGAACCAATATAGTCCAACAACAAAGATCGAGGTGGCCTCGTGATTGGGCATTGATTTTTGATTCAAAGTTTAAACATTTTCAAGGAAAATTTCAAACTCATTGGCTTGGTCCTTATGAGATTGAATCTGTCTTTAATAAGGGAGGGGTCAAAATCAAAACCATTGATGAAGAAAAAGTAACTTTCCTCGTAAATGGTCATAGATTAAAAATATATCATAAACCATTAACAAAGGAAGAGTTCATATGAAATTTGCATGATAATCCTGATTTGAAGTTGGTTAAGGAAGATTCTCCTTCCTCTCCAAGTTAATCTTCTGCATTTTTTTTTCAAAAAAAAAAGGAAAAAAAAATGATTTTTTCTTTTGGTATAAACATGAAAACCAACATTGTTGGCATGTTTATACATAAAATCTAAGTTGAAAACCAAGAATTCTTGGCAACATAGATTTTATTTTTAATTCCCTATTCTTGTCCCATTTATTTTTATTCCTCTTTTGAAAAATAAGATAGCTACAGAATTGTCAATAATATGCAGCTCTCATGGAATTCTGCAATTTACTTGATAGATTGTAACGAGGGAAAATGAAGATCATGGAAAAAACAAATTTAATTAAGATTACAGTTAAAGCAACCTGAGTATGAAAAACAACAGGTATGTAAATATTAGTTAGATAATAAAGGAAAAAAAAAATTAACTATGAAATTAAATAGATGTATGACCTTTGCTACCGCCATTTTGTGTAATGATTACTTTCATTACGACATGACTTTGGTTCTAATGAAAATATCTTGTCAAAAGGATATAATCCAATATGAAACTTTTTTATCATTCAAATTCATTCCCTTCCTTCTGTATAAAATTCCACTTCCTTTGCATACCATCAAAGCTCAGAGCCGAATGGGGCTAAATTTCTTGAAGGATACCCACATGTGAAACAAAAGTTGTAGCAAACACAATGGTTAGGGTTTTTTGAAAATTTTGATGGGCATGAGAAAGAAGTGATGAAATCATTTGCTTTTGCATATGATGGTATAGAAGTAGAGATTGGAGACATTATATTGGTTTTGACAGAGTCATTTGTAGAAAAAGCTACTGGATTATCGAGAATTGGCGAAAGCTGGTTCAAGAAGCTAAAGATCAAGGAGAAAGAATGGGAAATCTTCATTAAAAACCCAGGTATGGATATCTCTATCTTTAAGAAGGAAATTCCAGTCATAACCTTAAAGAATAAATGGAAAAATTTGCTGTTAATTATTCAAAAATTCATAACTTGTGAAGGTGGGTTTGGAAACATGTTCTTTTGCCATGCTTGAATTTTCTTGATGGTAATGAAATCAACCTACTTCACTTCCTTCTTAATAGTTTGAGAAAAAAGACTAAAAATATTTAGAGGAAAATATAGTCATGGGTTAGTAAAAATTTAATTGAAGTCCATCTGAAAAGAAAAGGGGATAACTACAAGGATTTTCTAATTAGAAATCATTTCAAAGAAGCTGAACAAGAAGAAGCTAATGATAATACCATAAAGAGTAGAAGAAATTTTCCATCAAACCCTAAGGAAAAATCAACTGCAAAAGAAACACAACAAGATCAATATGTTGATGATAAAACCCCTCTTATAAATGTGTTGGAAACTCTTAAGCAGAGAAATGTTAGAAGAAAGATAACCAACAATAAAGGGGAAAGTACATCAAAAGAAGAAACAAAATAAGAAAAGTATAAAATGTGTCCCCATACTACTAGAAAATCACCATCAACTATAAGAAGAAGTGCAAGGCTTAACAAACCAATACATACACAGTGTCAGCGATCTCCAGAATTTGTCAATTTAGAAGAAGAGGAGGAACCAAGAGTTCCATCACCAGTTGCAAGTCCAACTAGGAGAACTCTAGAAATTGATCTTGTCTAGCAAGAAATATACTACTACATAGAATATATGGAACAAAGAGCTATAGGAAAAACTGTTGAATCATCTTCAAACCGAGAAGAAATTATTCATTTTGATCCTCCAAAAGAACCCCAAACAGTAAACACTCTTAAGGAGGAAATCTATGAATTGAGGGTATTAAAAAAACATTAAAGAAGGAACATGAGATGCTAAAGGCACAAAATGAAATCCAGAGAACTCAAAATGACAAAATCTTGTTACATCTTGGTTTATGGTATGAGAAAAATAAGAAATTGAAGGCTAAAAACAAATTTCTTGAGAAAAAGGTCATAAGTTTGCAACACAGAATCTTGATGAAGAAACTAAGGAAAGCATGAAGAACTAACTTAAATGTTCTTTCTCATGCCTCTTAAGATACCCAATAACAAACAAGGATTACAAATTTTGGAATTTTGTGCATGAGGACATGCAATGTCTCTTGGGAATATTGAAGCCCAAAATTGTCTCTTTTTGACAACCTTCTTACACTCCATCCTCCTTCTTCTTTACTCTAATAACTTTAATTGAGCATCAGTTTATAAGGTTCATGGAATTAACAGGTACTTAAGCATCTTTTATTTCATAAGTTTCTTTGTTCTTTATTATTTAACTTAATACTTTCATGAGCTATTGAATTGTACCAATTCTACAGCTAATGAATGTCTTTATTATTTAACTTAATACTTTCATGAGCTATTGAATTGTACCAATTCTACAGCTAATGAATGATTCTGCAGAAAAGTTGAAGGTTTGCTAGGTTACAAATTCTAATCGAGGAACGAGATATATATTTGTTCTAATAATGATATTTTCCTATCTTCATGATTTGGTTCGATGATAAGAACACCACATAGGGCTAGTCAAGGCAGAAGTCAACCGGCAAAGAAGGAGCTGAAGGCGAACCAAGGGAGCCAAAAAATTAATGGAAGCAGATATTTAGCCTCATGATTTTCTTCTCCTATAGCAAATCATGAAGAAATCATGAGATATTATCTTTTTATGATATTTTTAGTCTCTATCAAGTATGATAGGCTCATAAATCTCTAAACAATTATTGATAGAGGTTATAAATCTACCTCTCGGCATGACAAACATAGTCTTGAATATTATTTTGAAAAATTTGTTTTACAGTTATAAAAACTTTGTTTTATTTGATATCCTTGTTGTGCATTATTTTGATGCATATATAATCATTTGAAGTAGTCATGCTATTACCTACATCTCCTAGGAGGCCCCCTTGGAGTTGTAAGGTTTTCTTATTTTCAATTAACATTTTAATTCTGCATTTTATGTAGTGTTTAATTCATTCATCTAACTTTCCAATTTCAATATACTTTTGACAGTGATCACAAAGTTCATAACAAATCAAGTTTTGTTTAATCATTTTTCTATAGGATGAATGAGTGAAGCCGTGATCTCTTGTGCACATGATAAGTAGTATGGTAGACTATGGATTGATTTATGATTTGTAGTATAGTTTAAGTTTGGTGAAGAAGATTTTAATTTCCAATTAGTGTTAATTTATCTTTTTGTGTCAAAGTCATTTAGATTTAGTTTCATTATTTAGTTGAGTAAGTGTGATATTTATTTATGCAAAGTGTGATCTTTCTTTCAAGCAAGTGTAATGTTTCTTTCAAATAAAGTGTGATATTTATTTTAAGCAAGTGCAATGATTTTGATTTCATTTATGTTAAAGAGAAACATTACCTGGATAGATGTGGGTCGACACTAATGAGGAAAGTCTATTGAGTTGAAGATCTTGACTAAGAGGAGGGCTTGCAGTACCTACGCTACCATGTGAGGCTATGCGAACAACTATGCTTCCCTTCAAAATGGGAGAGGAATCTAAAAATAGAAAGCCAACTTGCTATATTAATGTTCTCAACCTCAAAAGAATTAAACTCATTGTGAGGAAAATTCAATTGATTTACTACTTGGCTACACTCAAGGTGATGAACAAAATGGTTTTTTTTTGCATTAGTTCTTACATGTTTGACACATTTTTTTTTATAGGCAACTGTGAAATTTATGAGGTAAGAATCTCCTCTACAATTTCATGTAATTATTGTTTCTTTGAAATCAGAAGAAAACATAAAATTTTTAACTATAGATTTTATCTTTGTTTTCATATATTTACTCTTTTGGATAGAGCTTTATTCTTTTGAAAATTGGTTTTTTTGTAGAGGGTGTATTCTAATTTTTGGTAATTTATTGGAAGGATCATATATGAATGCTTGCTTGAAGGAAAGAAAAGCATGTTGATCAGTAGCATTGTTAGTCAAGGATTGGTAACTGAAAATGACAATAAGAATTCTTTGTGTATGAGTTGTATCATTCGTGCATGAATTTTGGGAGTGAAAACCCTTGAATTTGGTGCCCTGGTTTTCATGAAGGGCATCTTAGAAAATAGAATTGCTAGTAGAAATGAGAGGGTGTTCATCGTGACCATGGATAGAGGATTTGGGATATTGAGGGGTCATCAATAAGCACCCAACTATATTAGCTATATTTAGATGAAATTGTGTAAAACCCAGTCTACATATCATTAAATTCTCTTTATCATGGTGTTTAGTGCTATCCATGTTCAGAGCCATGAAATATATTTGATAGTGGAGGTGTAGGAGAATTTCGAGGACTTAAAACCCCACAAAAAGATATACATAAAAAAATTGCAAGAAGGAAAAAGGTGGTGCGATACACACTGACAAACAAAAAATGTGTCCATGGTAAGCTTGAAATTTGGGTTGAAGTAACATGACCTCCTCATCTGATAAAGTTGTCATTTGAAACTCCAAAAGAAAATCTTGAAATTACAAACCCAAAAATCTTAAGCTTAGTATTTAAGCTATCTCAAGACATCCAATTAGACATATCTCAACAGAAAAGTTAAAAGTCTCTTCAAGCAACATATTGCCTCTTAAGAGAAATAAGCTTAGTATTTAAGCTATCTCAAGGCATCCAATTAGACATATCTCAATAGAAAAGTTAAAAGTCTCTTCAAGCAACATACTGCCTCTTAAGAGAAATTTCCCATTAAAAGAAAAAGGTTTAATAAACAAGCACTATGTTTTCAAATAAAAATAATCTTATTATTTAATTAAAATGAAAGTACCTAAAAATTTCCAATTATTAGAAATTGAGGTAGCAACCAATTATTATCTCATCATGAATGACAATCACAATTAATAAAGGAACATATAACATTTGACATGAATTTATTCAGAGATTTAACATGAAGGAACTGGCTAATTGGAATAACTTGGAAGAAGTACTAGAATACTCCAAGATCTTGCTAGTGCTTGAAAAAATAATCATCCCAAGTTCTGCATCACATAGGACTAATAATTCATGGGATTTCTTGAGAAGGCCACCTTGTGTTTAGAAAAAAGTACTTTTGTATTGGTTGTATTTTTGATTCTCTTGATCTCTATCTTTCGATGTCCCATGCCCCATGCCATTGATTTTCTTGATTCATTTACACACTTTTAGGAGGGTGTAATATATTTTCTTGGATGAATAAATCTGTACACTATTTGTAACTTCTATTTGAAAAAATCAAAGGACAACCCAAGGTTTCAAATAAGGAAGAAAAGAGAAGAGAAATAGGCATAGAAATAGACATAGACATAGGGGAGGCTCATGTCCTGTGGGTTACCTTCGAGATAATGAAGGTAAACACAGAAATAAAAATACTGAATGCCTTGCTGCCCGCTAATGTACAAATCCTAATTCATAATGTCATTAGGTTATAAACAACCACCTGGTTCATGCTATTTTCGTAGAGTCTTCACCGTGGATTTGACCTCTCCCTAACATGTTCTAGTTTTAAATTTCCTATTTTACTATTACTTTTAATTCAGAACTAACATTAATGGTCTTTAACATAGTCCACCCTAGTATCATTATCATGCCTTGGAAGAGGGCCTTTTTGGGCAAGCTAAAAGAGGAAAGAACAATTTGTCAATTGGGGTTTGATGCGTGAAAAGGATTATTAGTGAGGCTGAGAAGGGCTGGATGTGCAATCTCCCGGGACATTAAAATGAATAAACCAACTTATAACACTATAGAAAAATTCCTTCGACTTAGGTGAGGTTATCTAATCTGCTGAATTCAACTAGAACTTGTAACTGAGCTTAATCCAATACCAGAAATGACTTGTTAGCAAAGGTAAAGTAGCCCATGCAGAAAGAAACATGTCTATCAAGAATTTTAAATTTAGTGGATAAATATCCCCCCTCCTTGGTTACTCATAGAACCAAGACTCCATTGACATAAATTGGTTAAATGAAAAAAGGGTAGCATCTAAATAATAAGCAAACAAACACAACACTCTACCCTTTACCTTGATGTGTTTCTCATTTATTCAAAGTTGAAAAATCATATTGTTACAACATCAGGTTTTAATGAATGGATTGAAATAATTTATGTTCCAATTAAAATAACGAGAACTTAAAGCAACTAAAACCACCGTAAACCTTTAAAAAAACAACTCACACGATTAAAAAAACTACGCAACAAAATAAAAACCCAAAAATTTATCACGGATCCAAAATGGTGAAATAGGATTGCATTTAATCTTATGCCAAGATCTGTAAATAAAATGAAGCATGTGTTCCGGAACCATAGCACACAGACCAATTGTTGGGAATAATGCTTAATTAGTTATGTAAATTTCTATTTAGTGTTCTCTGCAAAAATAAGGCAGCAAATTGTTAGCTGCAGTAGTGCTGGAAAATAAGGCAGCAAATTGTTAGCTGCAGTAGTGCTGGAAATTAGCTGTAGATTGATTGCAGAGTTGATTGACAAATATTTTAGTAATAGTTTTAGTATTTAAGAATGTAGTTTATAGTTGAATTAAATATATGAGATTTGCAGCATTTGTTAGCTCACATAGTCACTGTGTTTTTAATTGTTTTATCTTTTATATGTTTTTTTCTTCATAGTACTGTTTTCTCATTTGGCTGGAAATAAGTCATTTCATATTCTACATGTGGTATCAGAGCAGGTAAAATTATTTTGGGTTAAAGCTGTATTGTTGGAATTTCGCCAAAGTTAATCATGTCGAATTCTAACCAGATGCTAGTTCCAGAATTTGATGGCAACGATTATGATTATTGGTGCATTAAGATGCTAACCTTTTTGATTGGAAAAGATTTGTGGGAGATTGTTGAATCAGGATATGAAGAGCCAGCTGATTGGAATGCTCTTACAGCCAATGAAAGAACAGCAAGAAAGGAAGCAAGGAAGAAGAATGCTCAAGCTTTGTTTCACATTCAAATAGCTCTTGATAAGAGCTTATTTCCAAGAATATCTGGAGCAAAAACTGCCAAAGCTGCGTGGGAGACTCTACAAGAAGCTTACCAAGGTAGTGATCAAGTTAAGGTGGTCAAGCTTCAGACATTGAGGCGAGAGTTCGAGAATTCGAAGATGCAAGAAGCTGAAAGTATCAGTGACTATTGTGTGAGAGTCAAAGATGTGGTCAATAAAATGGCTACACTTGGAGAAGCTGTAAGTAATGAAGTTTTAATTAAAAAAGTATTGAGATATTTAACACATAGATGGAATCATGTTGCAATAATCATGGAAGAAAGTAAGGATTTAACAAAACTACAGTTTGATGAATTGGTTGGATCTTTGATGTCTCATGAAGAAAGATTGAAGGAAAGTTTTGAAGCTGTAGAGAAAGCTTTTTCCTCTAAATTACAAATTACAAAGAATGAAGATGCAAGTAGCAGCAGTACCAAAAGCCATCAAAGTCAAAGTAAATGGCAAAGCCAAAATTATTCAAGAGGTAGAGGAAGAGGTGGCTCAAGTGGAAGAGGTAGTTTCAGAGGAAGAAGTAGAGGTAGATTTGATAAGAGAAATGTTCAATGTTACCATTGTAACAGGTATGGTCACTTTGAAAGAGAATGCAGATTGAAAGAAGGTAAAAATGCTAATTATGCTCAAGAAAATGGTGAGTATCCTCCAGATCACTTATTTTTATCTTATGCCAAAGGTGAAAATACTACTAAAGATGTTTGGTACCTAGATTCTGGATGCTCTAACCATATGACAGGGAATGAGAAGTTGTTTTCAGCAAAGGATGGAAGTTTCAAATCCAAGATCCAGCTTGGTGATGATAAATCATTGGAGGTTGCTGCCAAAGGAGCTATGGAGGTCCAAACAAAAGAAGGTATAAAGAGTATTCATGACATTTATTATACTCCACAATTGAAGCATAATTTGTTGAGTGTTGGACAACTATGTGAGAAAAATTATAAAGTAGTCTTTGAAAATAAGACATGTACTATCTATGATAAGAATAAGGGAAATAGGGTGATCACTATTGTGCCTATGACAAGAAATAGGATGTTTCCCTTGAGGTTTGATGAACATAACAGCAATCTTGCTAATATGGCTTATGAGGATTCAAGTTGGTTATGGCATCTGAGGTATGGGCATTTAAATTTTCACAGTTTGAAGTTTCTAACCTCACATGCATTAGTTTCTGGTTTGCCCAAGGTAGAAGAGCATAAGGAGGTTTGTGAAGGATGTGCTAAAGGAAAGCATGCAAGGGAAAGGTTTCCAAAGGGAAGTGCATGGAGGGCTCATTACCCACTTCAGCTTGTTCATTCAGACATATGTGGTCCTATGCAGACTAAGAGTTTGGGTAAGTCATCATATTTTATCACTTTTATTGATGATTACTCACGAAATTGTTGGGTATATTTTTTGAAGGCCAAAAGTGAAGCCCTGGATACATTCAAGAAGTTCAAAGCCCTTGTAGAAAATGAGAGAGGGTGCAAGATCAAATGTTTGCGGACTGACCGTGGAGGAGAATTCTGCTCAAAAGCTTTCCAGAGTTATTGTGATATGAATGGCATCAGGAGGCAGCATACTACAGCATACACACCCCAGCAGAATGGCACAGCTGAAAGGAAAAATCGTACTGTGGTTGAAATGGCAAGATGCATGCTACAAACTAAGGGATTGAGCAACACTTATTGGGGAGATGCAGTTGCTACAGCAGTATACATCCTCAACCGTAGCCCCACCAGTGCATTGAAAAATATGACTCCTTATGAAGCTTGGTATGAAAAAAAGCCTAATGTTAATCATTTCAAAGTTTTTGGTTGTTTGGCTTATGTGCATGTACCTGATCAGAATAGAAAAAAGTTAGATGCAAAGAGTGAGTTATGTATTTTTATTGGGTATAGTGAGACAAGCAAGGCTTATAAATTGTATAATCCTCTAACTAACAAGCTTATTGTCTCAAGAGATGTAATTTTTGATGAAGGGGGAGTTTATGGTCATCAAAAAGGCCATGTTGAGAAGACAAAATCTGTTTTGAATGATATAATTGTTGATAATGATAATGAGCAGCCAACTAATGTTTTTGTAATTAATGGCTTAACTCCACCAAGCAGCGCTTCATCAATTTCTTCAACATCAAGTTCAAGTCCAACTTCTTCTCCAAGTTCTACAAGGAAGGTAAGAAGATTGAGTGATATTTATGAGAGGAGTGCAAATCAAGCACATGAAGAAAGCCCAATAGGTGAGATAGTCAATTTTGCTTTATTAGCTAAGGCTGAATTTGAACCATCATGTTTTGAAGATGCATGTACTAATGAGGTTTGGATGCAAGCCATGCAAGAAGAGATGGATTCCATTCAAAGGAATGACACTTGGAAGTTGACAGAGCTTCCACATGACAAGGAAAAGATTGGCACCAAATGGGTCTATAAGACTAAATTTAACAGTGATGGGAGTGTTGAAAGACACAAAGCAAGATTAGTTGCTAAAGGATTCACACAGAAGTATGGAATTGATTATGAAGAGACATTTGCACCAGTAGCAAGACAAGAGACCATTAGAATGTTGATTTCATTAGCAGCTCATAAAAAGTGGAGCATACATCATATGGATGTGAAAAGTGCCTTCTTGAATGGGTACTTAGAAGAGGAAGTATATGTGGAGCAGCCACAAGGTTTTGAAGTGGAAGGAAAGGAGAATAATGTCTACAAGTTGAAGAAGGCTTTGTATGGCCTTAAGCAAGCACCAAGAGCGTGGTATGCAAGGATTGATGGATACTTTCAGGAAAATGGCTTCGAGAGAAGTAAGAATGATCCTACCCTTTACTACAAACAAGAAGGTATTGATATTTTAATCATAAGTTTGTATGTTGATGATCTATTGTATATGGGTAGTAGTTCTAAGATGAGTGATAAATTCAAAGCTGCTATGATGAATGAATTTGAGATGAAAGATCTAGGCATCATGAAATATTTTCTAGGAATGGAGGTTTATCAAAGTAGGGATGAGATTTTCATTTGTCAGACAAAGTATGCACAGGATATGCTAAATAAATTTGATATGCTTGATTGTCATCCATCCCCTACTCCAAGTGCTCATGGAGAGGTATTATGTAGAGATGATGGTGCTGATTTAGTTGATGAGAAAACTTACGTAAGTATTGTGGGGAGCTTGATCTTTCTAACCCACACAAGGCCTGATATTACATATTCAGTTTCACTTGTTTCAAGGTATATGACAAATCCATCTGAAATACATATGAAGGCAGCTAAGAGGATTTTAAGGTATGTGAAAGGCACTCTAAATTTTGGTATTCATTACTACTCTTCTGAAAAGTTCAATCTTGTTGGATTTAGTGATTCAGATTGGGGAGGTAGTCTTGATGACCGTAAGTCCACATCTCGAAATTGTTTCTCTTTTGGTTCTGGTTTGATTACATGGAGCTCAAAAAAACAAAGCATTGTTGCCCTCTCATCCACAGAAGCAGAATATGTTGCAGTTACCTCAGCAGGTACACAAGCTCTTTGGCTTAGAAAAATTTTGGAAGAAATTGGAGAAAAACAAGTTCAGCCTACAGTCATTTATTGTGATAATGTAAGTGCCATCAAGTTAGCAAAGAATCCAGTTCATCACAGTAGGACAAAGCATTTTGACCTCAAATATCACTTCATTAGAGATTTGGTGCAGAAGAAGGAGATTGAATTGAAGCATATAAATACTCAGCATCAACTAGCAGATATATTCACTAAAGCAGTTGCAAAAGATCAGTTTTTGGCATTACGAGATAAGATAGTAAATCCTCATTAATCATTAAGGGGGAGTGTTGGGAATAATGCTTAATTAGTTATGTAAATTTCTATTTAGTGTTCTCTGCAAAAATAAGGCAGCAAATTGTTAGCTGCAGTAGTGCTGGAAAATAAGGCAGCAAATTGTTAGCTGCAGTAGTGCTGGAAAATAAGGCAGCAAATTGTTAGCTGCAGTAGTGCTGGAAATTAGCTGTAGATTGATTGCAGAGTTGATTGACAAATATTTTAGTAATAGTTTTAGTATTTAAGAATGTAGTTTATAGTTGAATTAAATATATGAGATTTGCAGCATTTGTTAGCTCACATAGTCACTGTGTTTTTAATTGTTTTATCTTTTATATGTTTTTTTCTTCATAGTACTGTTTTCTCATTTGGCTGGAAATAAGTCATTTCATATTCTACACCAATTCAGGAAAAATGTGAAAAATGTTTAAAAGGGAGATGAAGGAAAAAAAAAAACCAAAGATATACAAAAATCCATCGCTAAGTCTAGATGAGGTTTACAATCTTAACTGGAATTGGTCATGGAAATCTCACTGAATTCATTGGGGTTGAGCCAAAATTTTCCCTTCCCACATTTCAAAACGCTTGCCACTAGCTGCTTCTAAAGCTTCAACGGAACCATTATTTATGGACCTTCGGTTCCCTCACAAATTCCTTTGTCGCGTTAGTTTTTAGGTTTAAGGGTTTAAAGATAGTCCACTCCCCTACTTAAAACATAACCTCACCTCAATTAGGGAAATGCGGTTAGTTAAATAAAGGAAAGAGCTTCACCCTACTAGAAATACCTCCATGTGATTGTATTGAGGATGCCCATGCACAACTCTGATATCACCGTATTCCCTTCTTCCCTCACACTGAACCACAGTTCTACAATTCCTAAATATATATTAAAATTCCTAGGATATTGAACCGTTTAAAGGCTACATATAGAAAGACACAATTGTAAGCTTTTTATGGAGCTAAATTTTATCACATGTGAATGGACATATGATGGCTATACCTAGTTTGATGTTTCACTCTTATAAAATCTAGATCTAAACCTAGGTCATAAGGGGCATGTTGTGTTCTCAAAAACTTCATTAATTAACTTAAAGTGAGGTAAGTGTTTATACCATGCTGTATTTAAATTAAGAAATGCTGATTTAATTTTGCCTTGATGACCTGTGATTCACTTATTAATGATTTACTCTTATTTTCTCATATTACTACTAATTTTATTTAATAATTTGGAGATACTCAATTATAAAAGATCTTATTATATAATTATAAAAATTAACTTATTAATCTTTATAAATTTATAAATTAATATAAAAACATTTCTCACATCTCTACTTTTAATAAAATAACAAATAAAATATAAATCTTATATAACATATCATATAAGAATTATATAGCCCCAAGGGATAGCTCAAATGGCAAATCTCCTCCACGCCCTCGGGGTTAGGCCTCTTATGGCCGACGGGCAGATCCCTTCGGGTGGAACTGCCTTCTCTACCCTGGATGTAGCGGCCACTCAGTGAACCACAGCTAAAAAAAAAATCATATAAGAATTATATGATATATACCCACATACTTTATCTCTTATATCATATAACTCTGATACTATATATAAAGAACTGCCCCTGGATGTAGGGGCCACTCAGTGACCGTGAACCACAGCTAAAAAAAAAATCATATAAGAATTATATGATATATAACCACATATTTTATCTCTTATATGATATAACTCTGATACTATATATAATCACACACTATAATTTATCTCTTATATATTTATGTTCTAAAATCACACACTTTATTTTTTATATATTCAAGTCATTATTACAGAAATTCTTATTCAATTAGAACTAATAGAAAAAACCATATAGAAAAATCAGTAATCATAATTAACTCGATCACTATAAATTATGGGATACCATCCTCTCTCATTTATGTATGACCATAATACTCATCCAAAAAAACAGAATAAGAACCTTCAATATGGTTTGCTGAATAATCATCTACAATAAATAATCCTTATAAGATCTTGTGTTCACGTAAAAGAAAAATAATCCACAATATAATCTCTATAATTCAATAATATAAGAGATGAAAAAACACTAAATAAGAACCATCTGAAAAAACACTAAATAAGAACCATCTAACTGGTTTGTTGAATCGTCCTCCACAATAAGTAATCGTTATACATTCCTCTCCTCCACAAGTAATCTTTATAAGATCCTGTGTTCATGGGCAAGAAAAATAATCGAGGTTTAATGAGATTTACTTCCTACAAAATGCCAACAAAATTCGATATGGTTCTATTGTCTCGTTGATCCAATGCTGTAACATCTGCATCGTTGTACAACTAAGTGTGTTTACATAGATTTATATACACAGGCGCTGAATTATGTCCAACCATACAGTAGACCTGCAAAATACAGATTCAAAACATATGAATAGAAACAATGAAGATGACATCTATCAGCGAAATCATAGAAAATGATATATTTTTTCCCTCATTTCTTAAAAAAAAATAAAAAAACTATATAATAGTTTGCTGAGGTTTTTGGATAGAGATTATTTTTGGATAAATTTAAAAAAACTAAGTTTATGTTATATATTTATTTAATTTTAATATTTTGAATAAGTTTAATAATCAATAATATGGTTTTCTCCCTAGATTATAGCTTCAAATTTAGAGTTATAAAATAGGTATACTTAGATAAATTTTAATAGTGAAATAATTATGAGAGACAAATTTTTTATTATACAAATAAAGATTACTATATAGAAGTGATTACTATAGAAGTGAAGTGATTACTATAGAAGTGAGTCCTAGTTATACCGACAAAAATTTGTATAGAACAATCTATAATTCCATAAATAAAAAATCTCACACACCAAATTGATATCTTTTCTATCCATAATTTTAAAAATAAATTATTATTATTACTATTATTATTATTATTTTATTTTCCCCCACTAAATTCCTAAATTCTTTTTAACTCAAAAAAACAAAAAAAATAAATTAAAACATGAACCAATGAAACAATGGGAGATGGTCTAATGTTCTGTCAACCTCACCAGCGAACCAATGTCCGGTTGGTGAATCCACACTTGATTTTGGAAAAAAAGAAACCTAATATTGTCTTCTGTGATCAAGGTAATGTCCTTCCTCAGGCAGAATCCACACTTGATTTTGTAAAAGATCTTAAGAGTAGAAACTGTGGAATGCAGAGAGAGTTAAGGAGTTTGGATGTGCTCCTGGCATGCCATGTGATATAGAACTTTAAATGCTTAATTAGTGCAATAAGTTAAAACATGATATGTTCTCGGAGCCAACTTAGATTAATGAAAATCTATGGAAGCAGGGGCATTGAAATTGGATAGCATAAAGAGACTGGGATCTCTTTGATTGCACTTATGTAGAAGCCATATAATTCTGACATGAAGCACACAAAGATTTTCTGGCACCAACCAAAAGAAGCACCAACCTCCTAAAATGATTTTCTGGCACCAATCAGGATGAGGCACCAACCTCTTAAGAAATATAGGCACCATCTTGATAAATGCTTAATAAAATTCCTTGATGATGACTTTAGCTTAGTTTTGTACTGCTCCTCTATTCTGTTTATGTTTTGCAGTGAGATAAATTTCTGCCTTGATCTACTTTTTTTTCTTTCAAATATCATTTTCATCTTAAAATAAATCTAAACTCCTAAAAACAATGCTCTGTAATTAAAATTCCCATCAATCAAATGGAACTATAAATTCCAACAAAGTTCTTACTAGATTTAAAAAGAATTTGTAGAGTTTTACACTATTTAACTCACTTCTTGACACTTCATTAATCATCGACCATGCATTTGTAATTAGTCCATTTGCGTACTAAAAAGTCATCGAGCCTATCAACAAACTCATCCTTGCCAACATGCCCTCTTCATCCTATAATTCTTGAAACCAGGAGCAGAAATTACAGTAAAATAATAGTGAACTGCCTAAATTTGGACTCCGCATAGATCAGAGCCCAGGTTTGGGCCTCAATAAAAGGAAGGCCTCGTACACAGAGAGAACTGCAAGAAAAAGGTTTCCATTTAGATATGAAAGAAACTAACATACATGTCTGCAATATTCCACCCTAACTTCAGATTCCAGCACACCACCTTCACAAATAGTGAGACCGGGCCAGCAGAACAATGCCAATGCAGAATCACTGATAAAAATACCATATGCAAAGCACAGAAAATAATCACAGAAAACAGAAGCTTATAAACCCATCTGTAGCATCCACCCATGCTATTATGACAATTGGCAACAGATGGGTGGGGCACTAGGCCATGGATAGGAATTCGATTAAGCCAAGGATGGATACTCACAGATGGGAATGGTATTAGGCAAAAGATAGATATTCATACATAGGTATCCAACCCTGATTAAGAATGGAAATCATAGATGGGTATATGCTTGCATTCTGAGATAGTCATATTACAGACTGGGGATGGAAATTCAGAGTTGGGTATGAATGGGACCAAGTATGGAACTTTATAAATTGGTAGACTGCCAGAAACCTGATAATTATATTTTATAGACTGATTAAACATAAAACTTTGATTGAGACATCAATTAGATTATTAGACTATGCCAAGGATGGATATAGAAAGATGGGCATGATATTAAGTTAACTGGGGATGGATATCCAGAAATGGGCAGTGCATTAGGCTGAAGTTAAACAAATTTAGGATCCACTGAATCAAGTTTTGTATAGACTGATTCATATTTGTGTGGTCACTTTATAAAATCCATTTGAAACCCAATCTTTTAGGTAAACAGGGTCTATATCAGCTAAAATGCACCTTCAAAGATAGAAAGAAACTACAACTCACTCGACAGCAAATATTAGTAGTAAAGGAACATGGAAAGCCCATTTCCACTGCTCAAGCACTGATCAGTTTATTTATTTGGCACTGAGAAGCAGACATGAATCCGACTTGAATGAACAGGGCGACTGATGTTTGTACCTTTAAAAGCGCCTTGTGTGGGGAAAATTCCTAACATCTATTGGACACCATCTATGATTTGTCATTGAAAAGGAATTCCTGGTGGAGGTGATGTGGGCCTTCTGAAAGAACTTTGAAACTTACATTGCCTCTACGGCTTTATGAATGCTTTCTTCTAAAGGCGATGGGGTATAGTTGGTTTCAGTAGTCCAATCTTTTCATGGTTTTTTGCCGAAATGAATCAATCAAATTCCCATAATCCGCTGTTGGACCCCTAACTTGTGGCCAGTAAGCTCTCACCAATCCATCCCTTGGTTACAGTGCAGATTTTACTATTCGGTCTATTTCAGGGTCTACCCTAAGTTTAGTTCAAACGCCCCGCATTTCCTGTGAATTTTTGTTTCAATTTTCTAGAAATCCGAAACACTGACTCCATCCCAGAACATTTGAAATTTTGTGCAACTGCTAACTACCCCATGGGGATTCGGGGATCTCTAAAATTATCGCGATGCCAGATATTTCAAATCAAGTAAGGTATCAAAAACTGTAAATCGATAATCCGAAGAAACTGATACGTCTCAGTGAGCGTTTAGATTATCCGAAAGAAACTTAAACGTCTCAGTGAGCGTTTAGATTAGGGCTCTATTTCATGAGGTTGACAAAGTATAGTATAGATAAAATGCTGCTTTTTTCTTACCCGATAGGTGAGATTAATAAACGATTTTACTTTGATATACTTGTAATTTCTATTGATTTGAGTGGCTGGTTTCATTGAACATCATCAAGTACATTAGTTCACAGGAAACCCAAAAAGATGAGATGTTCATTGTCGTTGAGTACATCATTACAATACATTTGGTGGAACTTTCACTTTGTGGGACAGTCTTTTCGTTGCTTAAGAGGCCCACACCAACCCTCATCTACAAGATGTCAGGGTTTGTCTGAGTAAAAACATGAATTGTGTGTTTGACCTTTCCACATTGGTAGGTAATTGATGTTTTGATAGATAGAAGATGGACGCAGAAACATTTTGTTTTTTTTTTTTCCCTTTGTAATTTGGAGATATGATTTTTTTCATGAGACAGTGATGGGCTTTTATTTAAATTGTATGTTTTAATCCTAAAATGAATTTAGTGTTTTTTTTGTAAATTTATATCATAAAACTATAATTTTCTGATTTGTAAAATAGATAAAATATAAATAAATTTACTCTAAAAATAACAAACAAAAAAAATATGTAAGCAGAATACAAAATATATAATACTGAATATATTTGAATGTGGATGCAAATATATTTGAATTATCAGTCATTTGCACAAAACCGAGGGACATATTATGTAAGCTGAATATATAATATATAATACTGAATATATTTGAATGTGGATGCAAATATATTTGAATACAACTCGAATTATCAGTCATATCCACAAAACCGAGGGACATAGTGCGAAGAAATAATTAGAAGTGGTTTTCAGTGCAATGTATTTTTGTGTAACGCGCTTCTGGACATGTATGCAAAATAAGGAAGCATAGACAAGGAAAATGAAGTTTTCGACAAAATACATGGAAAAGATGTGGTTTTATGGAATTCAATGATTATAGGATATGCAATGCATGGATGTGGCAAGGAGGCCTTGAAACTATTTCAAGAAATGCAACAATCTGGTATGAAACCGGACAGTGTTACCTTCGTCAATGTGTTGTCGGCATGCTGTCATGCAGGCCTAGTGGATGAGGGCCGAAAGTACTTTAATTCTATGAGTCAATGTTACCAGATCACACCTGTGATAGAACACTATGGCTGCATGGCTGACCTTGTTGGCCGTGCTGGGCACCTGGAAGAGGTTAAAGACTTGATAAGCAAAATGCCAATAACCCCTGATGCTACAGTCTGGGGGTGTTTGCTTGGTGCCTGTATCATACATAACAATACAGAGTTAGGAGAATACGCTGCAGAACACCTTTTTGAGTTGGATTGGAAAAATGCAGCAACTTATGTTGTGCTCTCAAATATCTATGCTTCAGTGGGCCGATGGGATGGTATTGAAAAGCTGAGAAAAACCATGAAAGATAGGGGGATTAAACCAACGGCTGGATGCAGTTGGATTGAAGTCAACAAGCAGGTGCATGCTTTCCTTGCACGAAATGGGTTGCACCCGCTATAACATAAAAAGCTGGAACTAATCCATGGTCACAAAATAATTTTAAGCAGATCATTGCAGCATGATTTGTCCAGCATGCTGTGGAGAATCAGAGATGAAGTTTAGATTTGTCCAGCATGCTGTGGAGAATCAGAGATGAAGTTTAAAGGGCAGGGTATTCCTTTTTATGGAAAAGGCTTTGCCATTGGGAAGAAGTTAACCTGTTACCTCCAAAAATCAATAACTCACGGTCCAAAAAGTGAAAATCAAACCAATATCTCCTACCAATTGGAGTAAAATTCAAATGCAGCTTTTCTAATGGAGGGGAAATATTCATTATTGATCTATGAAGAGCGAAATGATAGTTGGAGGTTATTGAAGTCTTCAAATTCAATCCTCGAGGAGCTGAATCAACAAATTCTTTTTGCAGCGAGATTTAAGCATATCTGGGTTTTAACTAACAACACTTGGGGACAGGATGTTGGGGATCTAATAAGGAAGAGAGCTCCCTTATTTGCACTACAGATGAAATTGTTCATTGCGTGCAAAAGATGGCCACCATTTTTAGCATGGATGATATCTTTTTGAACTAAAGGGCATTCAAAATAACAAGCAGTAATCAAAAGGCTAAGAAATGTTTTCCATGTATATACTTTAAGTGATGTGCTATTTGCTAGAATCTCGGCATTTTTTTCCCTTTTCTAACTCCTATTAGATGGCATTATAAATGATGCGCTATTCAGAAGAATCTAAATACTTTTTCCTTTTGTAACTTCAGAGTGAAGCCCTTGGAGAAGAATGAAAAGTTGCAACCAAGATGAGATTTATCTTCAATAATTGCTGTAAATGAATCAATATGAATTAAAATCTCTAAAATTGGTACGACTTCATTGTAGTGTACTTGTAATAAATATTGAGTATTCTTTCAGAGTATGGGCTTGTGTTATGCAAATGTGAAATATCAACCCCTGAGTACTTTTAACCTTTCTTAATCATTTACAAGCATTTAGCGATACATCATGGATTAATCCAACCCGTGCACCATTTCGCTAGCACCTATGAGAGGCCACAGAGGCCATGTACAAGTTGTATATAGAAATCGATAGGCGAGATTAGTAAACAATTTTGCCTGTGACCCTCCCAGGAAAATTTGTAATTTCTATTGATGAGGTGTTGGCTTCGTTAGATCTCATCAATTATATTAGTTGATGGGATCCAAAAAGATGAGTTGTTGTCGATAACTTGATTAGCTCCAGAGATAACCTCCACAAAATGAGTTGGAGATTAATATTACATCATTGCAGTACTATGCTGCTTAGAGGGCGCCATTTCCAGACTACCAGTACACCATGGTAAATCCATGTCATCCCTCTGAAAGGCCAACTACAAGTTGTCTATGGAGCCCGATAGGTGAGATTAATAAATGATTTTACCTTGATATACTTGTAATTTCTATTGATTTGAGTGGCTGGTTTCATTGAACATCATCAAGTACATTAGTTCACAGGAAACCCAAAAAGATGAGATGTTCATTGTCGTTGAGTACATCATTACAATACATTTGGTGGAACTTTCACTTTGTGGGACAGTCTTTCGTTGCTTAAGAGGCCCACACCAACCCTCATCTACAAGATGTCAGGGTTTATCTGAGTAAAAACATGAATTGGGTGTTTGACCTTTCCACATTGGTAGGTAATTGATGTTTTGATAGATAGAAGATGGACGCAGAAACATTTTGTTTTTTTTTTCCCTTTGTAATTTGGCGATATGATTTTTTTCATGAGACAGTGATGGGCTTTTATTTAAATTGTATGTTTTAATCCTAAAATGAATTTAGTGTCTTTTTTGTAAATTTATATCATAAAACTATAATTTTCTGATTTGTAAAATAGATAAAATATAAATATATTTACTCTAAAAATAACAAACAAAAAAAAATATGTAAGAAGAATACAAAATATATAATACTGAATATATTTGAATGTGGATGCAAATATATTTGAATTATCAGTCATTTGCACAAAACCGAGGGACATATTATGTATATATAATATATAACACTTAATATATTTGAATGTGGATGAAAATATATTTGAATACAACTCGAATTATCAGTCATATGCACAAAACCGAGGGACATAGTGCGAAGGAGTTGATAAATCATTCTTAAAATTTATGTTTAATATTTTTTATTTTATAAAATTTTTATTATTATATTAAATAAAAACTTATTTTATATATATATATATATATATATATATATATATATATATATATATATACGCCGTAAGGCGTTTCCATCTGAAATGAACTCCCCCAAATGCCCTTCTGTCCTAATCGTAGCCGTTAGATTTTTTGTTAGACGATTGAGTAAAAATCATCCGTCTAATTTAATAAAAAATGTTTTAAAACATTAAAATACCCTTAAAAAAACTCTGCTCGACATCTGTGTGCTTTTTACGGAGGAGTTACAGCTAGAGTCCATTTGAATTCTTAGTGGAGTTTATGGCAATGAACAATGCTCTCCGCTCCACATATGTGCGCTTTTTATGTAGGAGTTCCAGGTAGAGTCCGTTTGAATTCTTCATGGAGGTTATGGCGATGAACAATGACGCCACTAGAATGCTCACAAGGAGAGAATTCCAGCGAAAGGAGCTCAGAGAAATGTGGCACTAGCGGCCTAAGGTCAATGGGAGCAGGCCCAGGGTTGTGGTGTTGCACAGCTTCAAACCACCAATGTCGGAATGCCAGAGACATCCACCCTAGCTTTCAACAATGTCCATTCACATGTTGCTATTTTTCCACACACTACTATTATTTACAAAATATCCATATTCAAAATACACATAACTAATACTTTCAACTTTAACTCATTATCATCCACCCTTTCTTTCAACAATGTCCATTCACATGTTGCTATTCTTTCACAAACAATTATTATTTACAAAATATCCATTTCCAGAATACACATAACTAACTATTGCAATTGTAACTCATTATCATCCACCCTTGCTTTCAACAATGTCCATTCCCATGTCCCTATTATTCCCCACTCTATCCTATTCTTCCCCACTCTATACATGTCCCTATTCTTCACCACTCTATGCCTTACGGCGTTTCCTTTGCAACAAAAAGTGCAAATGCTAGTTTTATTTTCCCCCACTAAATTCCTAAATTCTTTTTAACTCAAAAAAACAAAAAAAATAAATTAAAACATGTAAAATAAACCTAACAAAATATATAGATGAAAATAAAAAACATGTAAAAATAATATTAACAAAATATACACATAAGAATTCAGAAAACAGCTATATTTACCACCCTAATTTACAACAAATGGAATAAATTATATGGCTGCTAAATAAATAAAAAATGAAAAATGCTACTTTCCTACCATTACCACGAAAAGAAATATGAAACAATAAAGGAATTTTTTTAATTATAGTACCTTTTGCCCAGAGGCTTTATGAGAATGTGGAAACGAAGTCCCTGCTCGTCTCTGTCCACCATTATTCCCAGTTCCTCACACTTGACAAGCTGCTCATCAGTTAACATGCTCCCTATCCCTTCCTCCCTCAGCTGCTGGTAGTAGCTTGAAGATGGCTTGCCCACAACCTCAAACTTCCATCCGGTTTGCTTACTTTGGAATTTATAACACATGATCTCTAAGTTTAAACTTGAGCAATTCAGATTTAATACATTCGAATTCGGAAGTATTAAATCAGAACCCATGATCTCTTCAACCGCTTTAAATATATCATCACATAAAATAGCCAGATATTGAATACTAGAGCCAGACTCTTGGCAATGTTCCACTGGACAACCTTCGTTCTTCAAGCAAGAAATCAGTAACTTCTTCTTCTCGATGCCCACAACGATGGATTTCGATCGTTTCTTGCGTTTTGGGCATTGCCCTTCTTCTGAATTTTCGCCATGTTCATGAACATGATGATTGTGAGAGTGAAACAGTACATGATCCAATCCAAGAAGCCTGCACAGTGAGCATGGAAAATTTAAGAATGGAAGCTTATTTAAAATATTTAGAAATATTGTAATAGGGAATTTTTTTTTTTTAAAAAGAATGGAAAATCTACTTACCTGTGAGCTCCTAAAATTTTGCGAGATGATGAGAACCCGGGTAAGCAAACTGTTTCGTAGTTGGGCAAAAAGGGTCCCTGAAAATCATGGTTAGTGACGTACCTTATTATTGTATCCCCACAAAGTCTCACCTCTGCTATACTAACTTTTCCTGAAGTTTTTTCGTCGACCAGAACTGTGGGTTCAAAGGCAGGAATTGCTCCTCTAGCTACGCTTTTCTCAAAGGCCACCCGCACATCATCCACAAGAATGCCCAGGGCCTTCACCGCCAGGCCATGGGTGGCCACGAACCGCCTTGATTCATCGGTCGAGAAACCCGGGTGGGGCATTTTTCTCATGGTTTCGTCCGTTGGGGGCATTATTCTGGTTTGCGGCGAACGGGACGTAAAAACAAATATTACTTCGTTCGATTGGATTGCGTAGCTTCTGTAGGTGCGGTTGGTGGTGTTTCGATTAGATTTGGCTACAAGATGCATGCCCAGTGCTGAGGAGAAGCTCTGGTAAGCCTCCCTTGCATCGCTACAGTAGAATTCTACATGGTGGAATCCCTTCACGCTGACTTCCTGCCCTTGCGCAACGGCGGTGCGTTTGGAGGGTTTCATGGCCCGTGCTAATGGCTGGGGGTGTTCGTCGCCGGAATCAGTCTCAAATTCGGGGAGGACAATGCATGAACATTTGAAGGCAGAGGCCATGAATGCACTGCTCACCCTATCGGCCAACCAACCTCCTATTGCCGCCATTGTTTAGTCAATTGATCGGATTATATCTCTCTTCACAACGTAGAATGTATACCTTTTATATCTCTTGCGGCCCCAAATTCCAAAGCGACCGGGTTGGATGTAACTAACATGCTTCATTTTTTAAGTCCCAAGTCCGAAGGATATGGTTCAAATGTTAGGGGGAGGTTTGGATCTCTATTGATTTTGTCGTATAATCCCAACAATACCATGCATGCCTAAAAGCTGCTCCAAACCAGATTTCTTTTTAGGTTGAAAAAATAAATTAACCTACTTGAAATTTATGTCATATGAATTGGTAGTATTTGCACTAAACACAATAAAATTGAGAAAATTGAACTTTGTTGTTGGTTATAATATTAATAAGTAGTATTTGCACTGAACTCATATGAATTAGTAATATTTGCACTGAACACAATAAAATTGAGAAAATTGAACTTTGTTGCTGGCTATAATATTAAATATGAATAACTTGTAATTGGACATTTTATTCCTCGTGTTTAATAAATTTTAAATAAATTTTTAGTTAATTATATATTTATACAAAATCAAATATTCAAAGATCCTAAAAATGTGAACCTTCTTGTTGGGTAAAGCTTGAACATTCTTGTTAAGGGAAGCAATATGACAACGTGACTTGGTAGTTATCTAAATCAGAATATTCATGGTAATTTTAAGTCACTATTTTTTAATTTTTTTTATATAATTATCATAATATTTAAAATAAACAAAGCCATGTAATTATCATATTGTAAATGTGTTAGAAAATTTGCACAGATGTAAAGGTTGAATACACAGTTTTGCAGAGCAAAAACACTAAAAGAAATTGAAAGAACAAAAAGAATTATTGATATAGAAAATAGGTTACAATGCTCATGATATAGCATCACTGAGTGAAAATCCCAAGGTAATGTGCCATAGTGGTGATCAATGAGAGGACTTGACACTTACAGCAAGTTCCAGAGAGAACTAGCCAGTTGCGGAGTGAAAGGAGGAGCAAAACAAGGAGAAAATCATGCAGAAAGGGTCTTGCATGTAGTGATCAATGAGAGGGCTCGACACGTACAACAAGTTCTGGAGAGAATTAGCCAGTTGCGGAGTGAAAGGAGGAGAAAATCAGGGAGTAAATTATGCAGAAAGGATCTTGCATGTAGTCCCATGCATACGTGGACAGTCAAAGGTGCCAATCTGGTGAAGATTCCAATGTTGAAGCCTTGCATGTCAGTGGATGCTCTAACTAAGTGTCTGCATGTGCTAGTAATGAAGGTCCTAGGTGTGTAGTACCTCCAACACCCCCCCTGAACACCACTATGGGGAAAAAGAGAAAATGGGCCCTCGCAACTAAGGCCAAAGGTCACCCAAAATACAGTGCAAATTGTACTAAAATTGAGGAAGGAGGGAAAACCTCGTGGGAACCCCCTCCCCCCGTCAAAATACAATGTGATCAAAAGAAAAGAGGAAGAAAAGACAGTTGATAAGCAACTGTGTCCTTCACTCTAAGATGATCACGTAGAGAGTGAAACTTCTGCTCAGTGAATGTCTTGGTGAAGATGTCTGTAGTTTGTTCTGCTAAAGGACATAACTACAAATCAATGACCCGATCATGTACTAAGTCTCTGATGTAGTGCATATGGATCTCTATGTGCTTTGTTCGCTGCTGCTGTACTAGATCCCTACAAAATTTGAGAGTGCAGTGGGCTGGTGGAATTGGACGCCCAACTCAGTGAGGAAGTGCTGTAGCCACAGAGCCTGAATGGTGATGTTGACTACTCCTTTGTACTCAGCCTCAGCTGAAGAGAGAACAATAGCAGCCTGCTTCTTGCTTGACCAATAGACAGGGCCAGACCCTAGACTGAGTGAATATCCGGAGGTGGACTTGCAATCAATGTTGTCTCCGGCCCAATCAAAATCTATGAGCCAAGGAGATTCAATGTAGTGCCTTCTGCATAGTGAATCCCGAAGGTGATAGTGCCTTGCACATATTGGAGAACGCGCTTGGCAGGTTTCCAGTGTAGCTCATGCATCTCCTGCATGTATCTAGAAACTGCCCCTACTGCATATGAGAGATCTGGTCTGGAGTGGGTGAGGTACAGTAAGTTCTCGACTAGCTGTCGGTAGAGAGTATTGTCAACTAATGGAGCGTCACCTCCATCCTTAAGGTGGACCCCAGACAGAAAAGGAGTCGGTGCTAGCTTGCAGTGAGTCATGTGAAATCTCTTGAGGAGATCCCGTGCATACTTAGCCTGAGAGAGTTTGATGCCTGTGGTATCCTGGCTGATCTCAAGACCAAGAAAGAATGGACCCATGTCCGTCATCAAGAACCTATCATGCAAGGTCCTCTTGACTGCAGCAATGGCTGAAGTCGAGCTGTCGGTGATCAAGAGATCATCCACATACAAAACTAATATAAGAAGAGAGTCATGTGTTGTGAGCATGTAAACATTTAGATCATACTTACATCTTTCAAAGTTTTGTGATAAGAGAAAAGAATCCATCTTTGCATACCAAGCTCTCAGTCCCTGCTTAAGGCCATAGAGAGGCTTCTTCAGTCTGCAGACCAAAGATGAATCTTGAATGAAACCATATGGTTGCTCCATGTAGATCTCCTCAAATAGGTCTCCGTGAAAAAATGCATTCTTCACATCTATCTGATGTACTTCCCACCTCTAGGCAGTTGCAATGGCAAGTGCAAGGCGTATGGAATCCATATTTGCTACTGGAGCAAAGGTCTCATCATAATCAATGCCATGCACTTGCTGGAAGCCTTTGGCTACTAGCCTGGCTTTCTGTCTGGTGATTTTCCCATCTGCAGCACTCTTGGTCCTGTAGACCCATTTGCATCAGACAAGTTTCCTTCCTAAAGGAAGGGGGACCAGATCTTAGGTCTGGTTCTTGAGGAGGGAGTTGTACTCCTCCTCCATGGCGGAATCCCAAGAGGGATGCCCAACAGCCTCAGCATAAGACTGCGGATCAGAAGACTGAACCAAATGACAATGTTGGGATGGCGTTGGTTTAGTGGCAGTGAGGGAAATAGGAGGCTCAATAAACTCTGAGCTAGTCCTCCACGGATCAGAATTATCCCCCACAAGACCATTTCTAGTAGTTGGGTGTTCTTGTGCATATATCTCACTTAAGCTCCTTGTTCTCTAATTTATGATAGGGGAAGTTGATTCACTATTAGAAGCCCGATCTGGGCTTGGATGTGGATCATCATATGCATGCACTGGATTTGTATCTTAAGACTCTATCTCTTCATCTGCATGCTCTACCTCGGCATCTGCATGCTCTGTATCTGCATATGAGTGTACTGAGTCATCAGCTCAGTCATGAGGTAGATAAAAGGTGTCCGCATGTGGCAATTGAAGTGCATGTGAGAGACTTTCCTCAAATTGGACACTTCGCTCAATGATGAGCTTGTCCATAGAGGAAATCAAGAGTCAATATCCCTTCACACCATTAGGGTATCCAACAAAGATGCACTCAATGCTCCGTGGATCAAGAGCTTTCCTCTTTTCAAAGAGGATCCTGGCCCATGCTCAGGAGCCGAAAACATGGAAGTGGGTGAGCTCCGGTTTAGTGTCGCTCCAAGCCTCAAAGGGGGTCTGATCCTTGACAGATCTATGAGGAGATCTATTCTGGATGTAGTTAGCATAATTAAGTCCTTTAGCCCATAGCTCATGAGGTAGTGACTTAGCATGCAGCATGCAGGAAGCCATCTCTTTCAGAGATCGGTTCTTTCTCTCAGCAACTCCGTTCTGCTGCAGAGTGTATGGAACTGTGTGCTGCAAATGTATACCAGACTCGAGCAAAAGGTTCTAAAGTGCTGTGTTAACATATTCCCCCCCATTTTCTGTATGGAGGGCTTTGATATTTCTCTCTAACTGTGTCTCAACTAGTGCTTTGAAATCTTCAAAGTGCGCAAAAAATTCAGATTTGGCCTTGAGAAGATACACCCAAATATACCTTGAGAAATCATCAATAAATGTAAGCACATACCTTGCTTTGTTGATGGAAGGATGAGGAAAAGGGCCCATGAGATCACTATGGACCAGAGCTAGAGGAAAGGATTCTTTGTGAGTCTTGCCGGTGTCAAACTTTTCTCTAAGATGTTTGCCAAGGACACACCCTTCACAAACTCCTTTGGAAAAATTGATATTTGGCAAGCCTTCCACCATCTCATGCTTGCTTAGCTGCTACATATACCTGTAATTTAAGTGACCAAACCTCTCATGCCAAAGCCTACTACTATCATCAGCATGTGTAAGCAATAAGGAGGATTCAGATTCAATAAATTCAGAAAATGTATACAGTCTAGCTCCATTGTTTAGCTCACTGTTTGCAATTTTGGAGCTGCTATGTACATCATATATGTTCACTAACTCTGGAGTGAATTGCACTCTCTTTCCAGTGCCGGAATGAGTGATCTGATAAACTGAAAGTAGGTTTACCGAAAGTTTTGGAACATGAAGCACATCTTCAAAGATTCCATGTAAAAGTTCCACTCTACCCTTTCTGGTGACCTCAATAGGTGAGTCATCTCCCATGAAGATGGGAGGTCCTTTGCATGCATCCAAAGAGGAATATACTTGATTTGTAGCAGCCATATGATGTGATGCACCAAAATCTATAATCCATGCATTAGGGGAAGAGTTAATTGCAACTAAAGCATGAAAATTGTTACCTTTCCCGTGTGGCGGATCCTCAGTTTTCTTCTTGATGCCCTAAGGGATGTGGTCCCCAAGGTTGTGATTTTGAAGGATTTCTTCCATTTGGTCAATTTGTTTCTTCATGTAGGAGGATTTCGGATGGAATCCTCGATGACAATAGGTGCATTTGTCTCCTTTCTTCCCTTTCTCATTTCTGGATCCGAAGGAGTCATTGAAGGGCTTAGTGTACCCTTCCTTCTTTGGATGGGAATACGCTTTTCCCTTGTCTTTTTGCTGCTAATTTTTTTGATTTGAATCATATTTGTGATTTTTATTGTGTCTGCCATCATGCATAGCAAGTGCATGGGCTTTTGGAGGTTTGATTTTCCCCATGCCAATGAGTTTATCTTGCTCAAATGTGAGGGACTCGATGAACTCTTTGAGAGAAGGCATAGTGTAAGATTTAACTGTTGTAAGCCTTACTAGATGAAATGTAGACACAAAGACAAAGTATTCTTGTATAAGCTTTGACATAATAGAGAGAACTTGGCGACTCTCCTCCTTGGATTTGTCAATTCCACACCCTTGAGTTGCAGCAATAGACCATTATATTTGGTGAAGAAGTCTTGAATTCTGTCATAGTTTTGTGGATCCAATGAGAGTAGCTCCACTTCGAGCAAATTCCCTTTCATCTCATCCTGTTTCCCGTAGAGTTCTTCAACCTTTTTCCAAATCTCATTCGAAGTACTGCAGGAAGATAGACGAAACTACAACTCTAGGGAGATGCACATGCATATGGATTCATGGGCCTCATCCATGCGGTTAAGGTACTTGCATTTCTCTATGGCTGAAGTGGGTTCCACTTATGTAGCCATGGTAATTCTGTACAGCCCTTTCTCACGAAGATATCGAGCTATTTGGTCCTTCCATTCGTGATAGTTGTATGGTGTTAGGATTGATGCTTTGGGAAACTCCATTTTTCTATCGATCTTCGATCTCCAAGCTATAATACCTGAAAGATAAAGTATTGGTGTGCCTTTTATCTAGCAACCTTTGGGCTCTGATACCATGTAAATTTGTTAGAAAACCTGCACAGATGAATCTAGCTAGTAAAAGTTGAACACACAGCTTTGCATGGAAAAAACACTAAAAGAAATCAAAAGAACAAAGAGAATTATTGATATAGAAAACAGGTTACAATGCTCATGATATAGCATCACTAGGTGAAGATCCTAAGGTAATGCGCCATAGTGGTGATCAATGAGAGGACTTGACACCTACAACAAGTTTCAGAGAGAACTAGCCACTTGTGGAGTGAAAGGAGGAAAAAATCAGGAAGTAAATCATGCAAAAAGGATATTGCATGTAGTGATCAATGAGAGGACTCGACACCTACAACAAGTTCAGGAGAGAACTAGCCAATTTTAGAGTGAAAGGAGGAGCAAATCAGGGAGTAAATCATGCAGAAAGGATCTTGCATGTAGTCCCATGCATGCATGGATAGTCAAAGGCGCCAACCTAGTGAAGATTCCAATGTTGAAGCCTTGCATGTTAGTGAATGCTCTAACTAAGTGTCCCCATGTGCCAGTAATGAAGGTCCTATGTGTGTAGTACCTCCAACACACATTGCATAAAAATAAGCATACTAAACCTCAGCTAAACACATGGTTGAGACAGGATGAGAGAAAAAAGGGCAGTGGTTATATATGCACGAGTCATGAGGTTGGAGGATTGACAAACTCTTTACAAACGGGGAGCTAACTTTTTCAATGTATTGATTTTGATTGCTTTGCAAAGAGGTGGTATTACTCATAAACTGAGTTTTCAAGTTACACATTTTTGATTGAGGAGAATATGTACTCACAGTGATAACCATCAAAGTGAGTGTTAAATTGATTTATTTAATTTTTTTTAAGATATTATATAAATAAATAAATGAGTTAATTTGGGTGAAATTTTATTATATCTTTTATAAAAGATTTATTTGTGAGAAAATTATGTCTATTATAAATTCAAATATTTAAAAAGTATGGTACAAAATCAGTTATTAATGTTTACTAAATACATAAAATTTATAATAAATATAAAAATAACTAATAACAACACGCAATAATAATTTATTATTCTTACATTTAGCAACAAGATTCTCCTAATCTATTGATCTAAAAAAATGTAATAATTCTAGATGGTCATTCATTCACTTCTCTCATTGCAGGTCCAAAGGCACAGTTGAAAGTCCAAATATTTCTGGAAAATGTACAAGACTTTTCTATAATTTCAATGGTTAATAAATTGTATTTTAGCATTCCTCCTTTACATTTGAAAATTTGGAATTTAATTTATCAAATAAATTTGGGTAGCCTAATGCAATTTAAACAAAAAAGATTAACAATAGAACGAGGTTCCATGTTAAATGAATGCTTTGCTTCTTTTTTCAAATATTAATAGTAGAAGGAGATTACATGTTAAATGAATGCTTTGTTGTTTTTTTTCTTTTTTCTTGTATGAAACTTTGAACTTACATGGTTGCACCATTTCTTTCATGTTTTGAGCTTAGCTTATTAGAAATGGATTTCATGTTTTGAGCTTAGCTTATTATAAATGGGAGCCTACTAGATATGGGTTTGAGGACACATTGGTTTGGAGCTTAACCCATCTAGTGCGGCATGAAAACAACCTTGGAAAGTGCATCGTGAGGGGGTGTGAACCCCTCCTTCAAGAATGTGGTCACAATAAATAGAGGTTCTAGTTCAATCCATTGTATGAAAGTGCCCCATCAATTGGCTTTAGGCCCAAGTCTTGTGGACAGAAACAAAGATGATCCACCATGAGGGTGAATTGGCAAACCATATGCAAGAGAGATTCCTCCCTAAGGCAATGAAGGATCTGAAATATGAAGTAATATTAGACAAGATGACAACTATATCCATCATATGAAGGTTAACTCGTCAATATGCAAGTTCATTGACATTTCACCAACATAGCGAGCATTGGTTAGATGGATCTAGAAAAAATGGTAGTTGAAGGAACACATTCATATGAAGTTAGGATGAAAGGGTTTATTTATGCTTATTTTTAAAATATGGAAGACAAAAATAGGGTTTTCCAGAATGAACCATATTTTTTTAATAATGTGGGGTTATTCATGGAATTTTGGCAAGAGAGGTACATCATGAAAAAGAAAAATTTCCTCGTGGCCCCCATTTGGGTTGGCTTAATTTCTTTGCAAAAAGAATTTTGGGAGGAAGAAATTTTAGAAGGTATTAGAAATTCTTTAGAGATTTTTTGAAAATAATGAAATGGCTAAGCCAGAATGCTACACCTCATATGTGAGGATATGTTGTATATGAATATCTCCCAACCACTACTAGAATCAATCAAAATATCCTACCATGATGAAGTTTGGAAACAACCTATAGACTATGAGCATGTATCATTCAAATGTTGTAGGCACCCTGAATGTGGCCATTTCTTTAGATTTTATTCCCTAAATCTCATAGATGCAACAAAGGAAAATCAATAAAAATTGGATCGTAAGGGTTTTTAGAAAGTCCAACCTTGTTGGAAAAACCCTCAAGCAAAAAATGCAACAACACCAGAGGAGCTCCTTTAGTCCCAAAATTGTTATGTGTCCTTGATTAGAGAGAAGCAAGAAATGCCAAATCAAATACATCCTCAAGAAATGGATCAAGAGAAGGGAAAAGGAAAACTAGAGGCAAAAGCTCATAAGAGAAAAGTGCTAGAGGAATCCACAAAGAATGCACCAATAGAGGAAATGGATATGCTAGATGTATAAGAAATAAGGAATACTAATAAGACAAAGGACATGAATATGGAGAAAATCACACTCTCAAACCTCGTTGAAGAATGAAAAACCTAGGAAATATACCAAATCAACAAAAAAAGTTGTTTAGAAAAACATATATACAACTAAAAGATAAAGGGATTGTTACTTCAGAGGGAGCAAGATGGAAAAGAAAAAAAGAATTAATGTAGAAAATGGCAGATAAACATACTAATTCTAGACAACTCTATCTCTTAAGAAAGTTGTTATCTCTACCCAAAATTCTTTCCAATGAAGAAAATTTCATGGAATATAAGAGGCCTTAACTACAAAGACAACAAAAATCTTCTCAAAGAGAGGATTAATAGGGAATCCCTACAAAATTAGTTGCATAACTTAATTGGTAATTAAATTACTTTATTAATTGTCAAACCAAGGTTTGTGTACTTATGAAGTGCATGTGCATAATATATGCTAGGAGTTCTATTTTTTATTTAGAAGGTCAAAACAATTAAAGGAAATTGTTAAAAATGAGATATCAACATTAACTCATTTCAACTTTACGCACTTGTCCTTTCTATCAAATTTGAAAAGACAAAGTATGTTCTAAAAATAAATATCAAGTTAAAAATATCATTCGGTTTCCATTGAATTGAAGAAAGGAATATCTGATGGCATTCAATAAGAAGGATTATTCTAGTTACATGAAATGAAAAAGAAAACAATCAAATTACATGGAATTGAAAGGACTAATATAATTGCATCAAATGGAAAAGTTTATTTCTAACTACATGAAATCAAAAGGATTATTCTAACAACAACAAATTGAAAGAGCTAGTCTATTTGATCAAATGAAATCTTAATAGACTGCAATGAACAAAAATCCTATTCTATTAGAAGAATCAAAACTTGCTTCAAAAATCAACTAATCAAAATGAAATTTCATCTTATGACATATTACTAATATGTGAAATTGAGAAATGAATTAATTCAACATTTGAATATGAGGCTAAGAGGAAATCTAAATGAAGAAAACTAACAATTCAAAAAAAAAATTGGTTGTTTTAGATTTAGTGAACGCTCAATCCCATGCAGCAAAATCAATAGTAAGTAAATGGAAACAACTATAAATTAAACAAAAATCCAATGATAACCAGTTTAAATTGATAATAAAATCAAAGCATCTATACTATCTTACAACTCTCTAGGGGGTCCTCCTATTGAGTGCAAGGCGTGATGGATTCAAATCAGATCGACTAAGGATGCATTCAAATTTTAGGAACATAGTACTTGTATTAATACGAACAAAGAGTCTTCAATAGTGGAAAAATGATTACAAACATAATGTTCTCCATTGTCTTGTTTCAAGGCTTATTTATAATGCATTTCAAATAATAGTTTGAAGACCTAGAAGCCTAGAAATAAGTTTATATTTTACAACTAACTAATTAAATCGAAATAGGAATCGTGCTTCTCATGATTTTCTATGGGAAGAGAAAATCAAGAGAAAATCCTAGATTGAAACATCATAAATTTCGATACCAAGCTACTCTCGTTCAATCCCATGATTTCTTGATGATGCCATGATCTATCTTCAAATGTTTCGTAATGGTCGATTGTTATAACCAAAATTGACTTCTAGTTTGACCATCAAAATTCTCAAACCCTGTGAATTGCCATATCAACAAAATAGATGGATGTCCATGTGTTGAACATTTTCCATCTACCTATATCCTTTATTCTTCTTCAAACATGTTGGAAAATGTCTAACCATGGATGTAGATGTAGAATATTTGGTTAGATGCAGAATGAGTGCATTTTGGTAGTTATAGAGATGTTTTGATTAAATTTCGTAAAGAAAAAGTATACTATAAACCATAAATGAATGATAACTTTTATTATGTCTAAGAATATCTAAAGTGACCTTTTAACTTTAAGATGTAGTAAAACTATCATGAAAAAGGATGGAGATGAAGGTAAAAGGGTATTGAAAAGAAGAAAATCCAAGACTTCAACAGTAATGTTACAAGAGATTAAATGTCCCAATGATAAAGTTATCTCAATAGCCTCTCATTGTTGGATATAATGCCAAACAATAGCACTAGATGTTGCAGGGAAATCAGGGGGACTAACTATCTTAGTGAATTGAAACAAACTCGAATTCACATATTAGATGTCTACCCCAAGGATAATATTTGGTATATTCCACTACTTAGGATCAAAAAAAAAAATTCATAACAACATTCTATTGTCCAAATATGGTGAACAAAAAGACAAGCTTTCTTAGAGATTCAACTAGCATTAGAGAGCTTCACTAAGATAACTTATCGATTCTACGAGGAGACTTCAACATGGTAACATAAATGGAGGAAAAAATGGAGGTGTTTGTTGCATAGACACAAAATCCCAACAGATCAAGCAGTTGATGCAGCAAATGAAGTTGGTTGACGTGGAAACAATTAATCAAGTATTCACTTAGAATAATCACTGCAATGGTAAGAACCAAATAACCTCGCGCTTGGTATATTTTTAGTCTTATAACATCTCTTACAATTGATTGTCTTCTTGGAAGCATCTATTCTTCCTTGTACATGGTTGGATCATTGGCCAATCTGTTTAGAAATATATGCTAAAGCTACCCCTAAAAATATGCCTTTCATATTTGAGTTTCTGGCTCAGGGATCCATCCTTCCATGAGAAGGAAAAGGCGTGGGGGGAAAGAGATTTAGGTCTAGGGTCCCTCCAATATGGCCAAGTTTAAATAAAATCTCAAAATTCTAAAGTCAAAAATAAAATGATGTAACAAAAATATTTTGGAAACATTTTACAATCAAAACAAGAGTTGGAAGCACATATGTAAGAGGTTCAACAAAAAATAATTATGGAGGGAAAACCTAAGGATTTAGCTACAAAGAAAGGATAGTTTCTCACCAAAATAGAGGACATAAGGCAACATGAGGAAATATTATGGAAGAAAAAATAAATAATCCAGTGTCTTAAAGAAGGGAGAAGAACACAAAGTTTTTTCATAAATCAATGATCAAATACCAAAAAGATAATAGGATATTGTTGATCAAAGATAAAGCAGGATGAAAACTCCTAGATCACAAAGAGATGGAGAAAGAATTTCTTAAATATTATGGATTGCATTTAGCTGAACCAAATCAAAAGCGATGGAGATCAATTCAAAAGATCACAGAAAACATATCAGTGTTGGTTAGACCAAATCATAATGTTTCCTTACCACAAGAGGTATCCTATGCTGAAGTCAAGGAGGTGGTAATTTCCATGCCAAAATACAAAGTGTTGGGGCCAGACGGGTTCACCACAATTTTTCTTAGGCTTTTTGGCACTTCTTTGGTGAAGAAATCCATGACTTGGTGGAAAAATCAAATAGTATATGCTCTTCATTTCCAACCTTGAATGAAATGTTATTAACACTAGCACCAAAGTTTGATAAGTCTTAGGATCTTGATAGCTTTAGGCCACTAGCTTTCTGCAATATGATATATAATATTATTTCGAAAGTCATTGCATATCGTCTAAAGTCACTCCTGCGAGATCTAACTTCAATGGAGAAAACTAGTTATGTGGAGGGTAGAAATATTTTGGATGTAATAATAGTAGCCCATGAGATCCTCCATTGATTGAATTTTTTTAAAAGTGGTAAGAATGCTAATTCAACTTTACCTATATAAGGCCTTCAACAAAGTTAGTTAGGATTATCTATTCAGTGTTCTCACAACCTTTGCCTTTTCAAGTAGTTGGATTAATTAGGTGGGAGCTCTCATTATAACTCCTTTATTTTTAGTGATGCTCAATGGATCTCCTTCCTCAACATTGAAGTCTTCACATGGAATTCGGCAAGGCAGCCTTCTCTCACCATCTTATTTATTCTTGTTGCAGAAGAGTTGGTATATACTATTAAGGCAACAATGGCATTAGGAAAGATAAAATTATTAATACTCTATGGTGATGACCTTCCCATCTCCCATCAATAATTTATTGATGATACAATACTAATGGTAGTTCCCATAGTAAGAGAAGCTAGATCTCTAAAGAAGATCCTAGAGTACTTCATGGAAGCCTCAAGTACATACATTAATATGGGTAAATCTAAAATTTATTTCTTTAATACTAACTAGATGGGGCACCTAGCCAAATTGTTGGGGTTTTAGTGCAATTTTGTTCTTGCTAAATACCCAGGGGTGCCTTTGGTATATAACACCCTTAGCAATATTCACTAGAAGGAATTAGTCTAGGAAAAATCTAAAAAAATGGATTGTTCGACCTTTGGATCTCTCAATTTTTCTAGTAGATTAGTCCTCTTAAAATCTATTTTGTAAGCCCTTCCAATATATCTTCTCTCTTTATTGGTGACACCCAAATGAGTCTTTAGATTTGTCAATATTATCTACATATCCTTTATTTAGGGAGTGGATATAAGGGAAAGAAAAATGGCCCTTGTAGCCTAAGATAATTTATCTTTTCAAAATGGTGGAAGGTCTTGGTCTTCATGATCTAAAAATTCTAAATAATTTTTTTGGAGAAAAATTATGGTGGAGGAGGATTCAAGGTGGCCATGAATTATGGAAGTAGCTTTGGAGTAAGAAATACAACCCCTCTCAATCATGGAAACAATAATTGAGAGCTCAAAACTCTATTCAAGGATCTTCAATATGGAATTTGGCAAACATCATACAACAACACTATTTTTGGGAAGTCTAAGAGGGAAAGGATGCCTTGTTTTGGATGGAATCATGGCAGCAATATCCAAAGGTTAGCAACATGGTGAAATTTGTTACTATAGGAGAGCTGATGAAATCTATATGTATCCTCATAGTAGAACATTATTGGAACCCGATAATGAAGGAAACCTCATAGAGAGAATGGAAATATAATTAAAGTTGGCTTCAAACTCTTAATCAAGACAATATGGACAAATTAATGGAAGAAATTCACAAACAAAATATCCCACTCTCCAAGGGATAATAAAAACTCCAATGGGGCTATAAGCAAAAGGGTATGTTCATAATGAAGGAGGCATGGCAATAAACTAAAGGTCATACTAATATTCCTCGTCAGCCAATTGTAAACAAGTTTAGACTTAGAACTTATGGCCCAATGTTTCTCATTTTCTTTGGTTGTTAGTACATAAAAAATCCCTTTAATGGGATAAATTTTTCTATAGAGGATACAAACACCATTCTTTTTGTAGACAGAATGTAGAGGACATGGAAACATTACACAATACATGTAATTTTTCTAAAAATCTGTGGTTTCAACTCTTCATCTTATTTCAATAGTGAAGCAGGAATTGGAATGGCATCATAGAAATGGTTGAAGGTTGAAGATCCTCTACTACAAATAATCCTATTATAAATAAAACTTGGGGCCTCATTCCAAGGTTTTATGTATGGAACATATGGAAGGAGAGGAACAATTGTATCTTTAATAAATAATGATAAGAAGTGGAGGTAATCTAGGCAAAATCATTGCAGATTGTTCATGAAACAATACTACCCCACCCTTGGTGATTGTCAAACTAGGAAGTTGAAGGTTTGGATGAAAAAACTTTATGTAATAACTAGTTGTTTTTGTTTCCTTCTATTGATCCTTTACCTCCAAGAATTCCATCTTCTAGTCCACCAACCGCTTAGAGCACTCCTTCCCCTAGATTCCTTAAACATAATTCTAATAAGGCATTTAAAGGAAATCAAGGTTTTGCTAATCTTTGAGGATCTTCTATGGCAATTATAGGCAACCAATGTTTATATTCACAAATAGTATGAGACATTTAAGTGAAACAAAAACCAAATTTATAGCTCTAGTGACTAGCCTTTTTATTGCATCATCACAAGGCTTCTCCAAGTTGTTTGTGGAGGGTGATTCTTAGTTAGTCATCTCAAGAATAAATAAATTGATCAATGGAGCTTCTTCAAAAATATTTTGCATAGTTGGAGATTGAACAAATATATCACATGTCATATTAACCATATGATCCATATGATTTTAGTCATTATTCCCTCTCGCACTGAGAGAATAGGAAATAAGGTAGCATATCTTCTTTCCAACTTGGGATGCAACAAAATTTAGCTTCATTTTTTGACAAGTTGGAACAACCACTTATGGGAGAAATGGAGACCGAGACTTATAGATATAATAAATAAATATTAAGAAACCTTGTTGGGGGTGAAAGAACATGAAAATTTGGCTTGCACTCAGGAACAAATTTGCAACCAACCAAATATTGTACCTCCAGTCACTCCAACCATTCTAACCACCATTAATATTTCCACATCATCTCAATGGTTTCAGCTAACTTATGGATTTTGTATTACAATTGGAATTTATTAGTAATGTGGCATAATGTCTTTCATAATGAAGTCTTTGTTAGTAGACCTTTTTTATATATATTTGGTTAGTATATGAACATTTGGGATAAAATACATTAACTTTTTCAATTGAATTGCTTTCCAATCTTGCAGAACACTACAAAATTATTTTGATATTATATAATTTGGTATCATTTTAATAGAAAGTAGCTTATTCTGACCAAAAAAGAAATATATTTTAATTCTTTTGTAAATTAAAAGGTTTTTTACTTTTTATTATGTACTTATTTGTAAAAAATTATATATTTGAATTCATAAGGATATTTTTTCTTTATTATTATTATTGTTATTACTTTATTTAAATATAAAGAAATTAATAATTAACCAACCTAGATCCATCTTAGCTCTGAATCTACCAAGTCCCGAGAGGGATCAAATTTCTGAAGGTGCAAGTCTCTTTTTGAGTGAAAATCATGAGAAAAGGCTTTCACCTCAAGAGATTTGATCCCTCTCAATGTTTGATATATCCAAAGTGAAGATGGATCTAGGATGGTTTCATTCATGCAGCTACACAAAATTTATCTAACATGTAATTAATCTAGTCATTTTAAATATGTTGAATATGTCTAATATTAAGCTGATGAGTTCATTCTCTTCTACATCTCATGCACATTAGGTATGTATTTATATTAAACACTTGAGTTCCTTCTCTTCTACAATATTGTTTCATTTGTCAGTATCCTCTTTTTTATTCATATTTTTGTTTCCTTTGTTCTTCATACTCTTCAATTGTCATCACCTCTACCTTCTTTCGTAAATTTTCTCTTGATTGTGCATTTTCTTGTATTCTTTACTCTTGAAACTATTTAATTGTCATTTTTTGTGCCCTTATTTATCGATATGATATTTAATATTCATTTTTCCATTCAATTCTTTTCTTCATATGTTCTTGCCATTGTTTAATTTCCACTTTTTGTGACGGTCTCTTGATATTCTTTTCAGTTCTTCATTTCTTGTTGACACTCCTTAGTAACTGCCATTTTCTTATGTATTTCTTTGTTTACTTTTTCTTTGTTAAATTCTATTTAAGATGGATCTAGGATAATGATTAACGTAACACATAAATAAATGAATGACACAAATAATTACTTTATGCATACCCAAAAATCAATGCACACTATTAATTTAACTACTTTTAAAAACAAACATCCATCTATTTGCATTAAATCACAAATTAACATCTACATTGAAATCAGTGCATCCTTAGTTGTCATTTCTTGTGTCTTTCTATGTCGACTTACTCTTTATTGTTCATTTCTATTTAATATAGATCTAGGCTGATGAGTAATGTAACACAAAAATCAATGCATGTCATTAATAATTACTTTGTGCATAAACTGAAATCAATGCAAACAAGTAATCTAATTACTACATTAAAAGCAATGTGCATTGTTCATCTAGTTGCATCATATCAAAAAATAAAATCTACACTAAAATAAATATATCTATTGCAAACAATCAAATAAGATTATAAATCAACATTTATGTTGAAATCAATGCATCAAGTGAAATCAGTCTAATAGAATTAGAAATCAACATCTACATTGAAATCAATGAATCATGTGCAACCAATTAAATAAGATTAGAAATCAACATCTATAATAAAATCAATGAATCTATTTTAGTAAAAAATAAAATAAAATATTAATTTCAAAATAAACTAAACTCGAGATAGGACATTGCATATGCCTTTACCCATTTAATTTAATGAAATTTCAACAATTTTGAGTATCTTTTTTTATTTGATTTTAAGACATCAATGGTTTTCTAAATCCAACTTCCTTTCACTTTTGTAAAATCCTTCTCTTTCTCTTTGTTTAATAATGTTCATTATCATATAATATTAGACATAATATTATGTAGTATTATGCTAAATATTATATCATATTTTATTTTAGATATTATAATATTATGTATAAAATTATAATATTATAATACTATGTCTAATATAATATAATAATATAATCAAGCATAGGCAAAAGCACAAACAATTATGTAGAAATGTTTTCTTTGAACATGATTTTGAGAAATGCAAAAATTTTGAACCTCTCCACCGTTCATATCTATGGAGACTCCAAATTTGTTATAAGGCTAGTTGGATGGCACATCTTGATTAAGGAACTACACATTACTGCCTTTATATCAAAGAATAATTACAAATCTTATGTACCTCATTCATATTATGTTTGATCACATTTATAGGGACATGAATCAATGTGTCAACAAATTCTTTGATGATGGAATGAAAATGGATGAAGGAAGTGCAAAGATCGTTGAGAAAAAGGATGGCTACATCACAGAAAACATCTTCTCAACCTATGAAAATAATTAAATTAAGGTATCTCAAGCATTTCATATTTTTTTTTGCTATGAGAAATGAGTTGGGAAATATTATGTTTTTCTCATTCTACAGGTAGGATGTGTGTGAACAACTTAGAAATAAGAATATATATTTTAGATGCACATCCATAGGACATTTAACGATTCTACCTTTTGTTTAGATTTTGTGATTTTTTAACTATCTCCATCGATATCATATCAACAATGTATAAAAAAGGGAAGGAGCTATAAAAATTTATCATAAGTGCATGATAAGATCCATTTTTTTTTTTTATATATAAAAATGAACAAATGATGTTATTTTAGCATAATTTTTAGGCTACAATAACCTCTAGAGTGCTACAGGCATATACAAATGTAAATTATTTTAACTAAGTAATATTCCTAACTATTTTCCATATATATATATATATATATATATATATATATATATTTATTTATTCTAATGTTAATATTTTGTACTATAATATAATGCTATATTATATTAAAGTTCTCTATCCTAATGCATTAATATATAATATAATATATTAAACCTAATAATATTAATTTAACACTATTTTAATATTAGTATTATTTTTTTTCTAAGTAATGCTATTCTATTAAAGAAAAAGATAAAAATACAACGAGGCTCCGGCCTCTGCGGTACTGAACATAGTTATGTCATTGGTAAGCAAAAAACCAAAATGTGACTGCCCACCGAGGGGAAACCAGTCCAAGTGTACCCAAATGTCAAATGCCCACACAGGGGTCCCATAACATAATCAAAAACAAAAGAAATCCCACACAGGGGTCTTAAGTCAGAACCAATCAGAATGTACCACATGGATTGAAAAAACATTAGGATAAAACCACATGAAAAAAACTACTAGATGACCTGGCGGTTCGAGCAGATGTCTTGTTGAGCCCACTAGGCATCTGGTGGAGGCTCCTCCATGACACGACAGCTGTAGTCATCCTCGTCCACTGGCTCATCCACCACTGCAGTCGTGGCACCTTGGCTGCCACCGACCTCTTGCATGCCACTCAGGCTGCCATCCACTGCATGCTTGCCTCCAACAATCTCCTTGCCATGCAGAGTGTTGTCATGGCCATCTTTGTGCCTGAGCTTAGCAATCTTCCTATCCATGTCTTCCAGTCCACCTGTGTCACGCATCTCCTCGGCCTTCGGTTGCTTGCTGGTCTGTCCTTTCTCTGGCCCAGGTCTGTGGGTTTTAGCAGCCTGCTCATCTTGCAGACGCAATTCTTCACTGAAGACCACTGTGATAGTGGCGGTAATGTTGGGATGATGCAACATGTTGTGGAAATGGAATTGGGTAGTGTGGTAGGAAGGATGAGGGGGGTCAGGAGGGCCTGTCATTTGGGTAGCTGCATTCATTCTTCGGGCGCCATATTCCTGTACCCGATCTCTTCCGCTGTGGGTATGCGGATATCTGCCAGAGAGATGGTCTCTGGATTGATCAGAAAAGGGTGAGGAGGAAGGGGTCTCCGGTTCATGGGTGGGCGTAGAGGTGGGGCGAGTGCTTCGGCCGCGACTGCTACCACGTCTGCTGCGCATCCGATGGCGTTGCCTCGGCATGGCTTGTCTGGCAGGTTGGCGATTAGTGGTATGGGCTAGGATGGTAGTGGTATTATCAGTATGAGCAGCAAGTGAAGCAGGGGTCACTCTGGGATTACTGGAGCTATTTAGTCGAGAAGCAAAGGTAATCTGGGTGGAATTTAGAGCACAGTGAGTGGTTTGGGTGAAATGGAAACCATTCCCCAAATCCACACAGCTGAGAAGCCAGCAGCGTCTCCCTGTGATAGTGCGGGTGCTCGGCTCCTCTGCGTGAGGGGGGCAAGAGCATCTGAGCGGGGAAGGGGAGAATGAATTCTGGCTTGCATTAGCCATGTCTTTGAGCTTGCCACAGACGTCTCGATCTGAGCACCAGGTTAATGGTGATTGCAAGTTGACAGTTTTATGCCATAAATTGGCATGGAGGAGGACACGGGTGGCCATGTGGCTCGGCCGCCTGCCATTCTCCTGTCTTATCTCCATTAATTACAACTTAATCACCTGCATCCAGGTGCACTCCATTGCTTTGCACTAGTTCATTATATTCTTGTGAATGGGAGGCATTGGTGATGATATTGAACGAGCCTGTCTGTAGAGTCCGATCACTGTCCACCCCCACATTTTGTTGCCATCTCTTCTGATGTGCTTGAAAGTGATTGCTCTGTTAGTGGTGAGCCAGCATTCTATGAGCTCAAAGCTTTCTGCCAATCACCAGCTGCTAACCACTCTGCATGATGGGGTCCCCTGCAATATCTGTTTAGCCATATTGATAAGAATCTGAGAGTCTCCTTCTATTATTACGGGAAAGAATCTGTGTTGTTGAGCTAAAAGAAGACCTTGCCACAACCCTTCTAACTCTGCAGAATTGTTCGTATCCCATCCAATTGAGCCCACAAAGAGTAATAGTGGTTTTCCCCTGTGATCCCGAAAAATTCCTCCATATCCTGCTTTGCCTGGGTTGCCTTTGGAGGCTCCATCAAAGTTTAATTGTATCATATTATGTGGTGGAGGGATCCATTTGCTTGGGTAATATGGTGAATAGAGGATTTATTATGTTTTGTCGTTACCTGGTTCATTCGCAGGTTCCAATTTGTCCAGATATTTTGTTCCTGTGGAAGGGAAGGAAAGTCTTCTTCATTCCAAGTTTGGAGCATTAAGGTTTCCTGGAGATTATTGCAAAAGCTACTCCAAAGGACTTCTAATGGTGTACATTGATCTTTAAAGATGCGGCGGTTCCTTTCTTTCCATATCGACCACATGAGGAGACCTGGAATAATTTTCCACAAAGAATTTAGCAGTTTACTTTTGTACAGATTGGTTGCCTAGCTACGTATGGTGTTGGTAATATCTTCTTTAACTCTTCCTTCTTTTTGGCATCTAAAGCTTGCTTTTTCCCAAAGTTTTTTTGCCAAATCACATGTGTGCATGAGGTGCTGAATTGTTTCTTCCTGTTTTTTACAGTTGGGGCATATGGAGGGTCCGTGGAAACTTCTTTTCCTTAGATTGTCCCAAGTAAGTACTTTTTTGTTGCATACCAGCCATACAAAAGTGGAGGCTTTGGGCCAAATGTTGGGTGACCAAACTTTATCCCAAAGAGGATCTTTGACTGTTTGATTTCCAATTATAAGTTTGTACGCCTCCTGAGTGGTGAAGGTACCTCCTGTAGTATAGCCCCATCGTATTATATCTTTCTTGTCAGAGAAACGAATTTTCCTGGTGCTAAGCTCTGTGTCCAGATCCTTATGTATAGATTCATTTCCTTGCCTGATGATATGTACTGAGCTTATCCATTGTCTATAGTTTTGAATGGGGGTGGGCTTCCAATGTTGGCTAACTTTATCCATCTAATGCTCTTCCCAGTCCTGTATTTGACAAGATCTGATCAGGTCACATAGTTTGGGTCTTTGCTGCCAAGAATCGCCCTAGAAGCATGCATTGTTTCCATCCCTTATTTCCCAGAAGATGTGCTGTTGGATTATTTCTTTGTGCTGACTGGCCACAGTCCAGATTAGGGAGCCTTTTTCCATTTATGTGAGTTGAATTAATTCATCTGTCGGGCGGTTGTTTGCATACTTGGCAGTCCAGAGGATGGCCCAAGGTGTGTGCGGTGCAGAGATCCATCTCCACCATAATTTTGCACCCATGACTGCATTGTTGTGTTGAGGGTCTCTTATTCTAGTGCCCCTTGAGATTTTTGGAAGGCACACAATTGACCACTTGACTAGTGCCCATTTTCTATTTTGTCCGAAGGAACCCCATAAAAAATTCCGCTGCAGATTTTTGATTTTCTTAAGCACCCATTTTGGTGCTGCCAAAACTGAGAAAAGATAAAGAGGCATAGATTGCAGGACTGCTTTGATTAAAACTAGTCAACTGGCCATATTGAGTGCTCTGAAAGTCCAGGAGGAAAGGCGAGTTTCAATTTTCTCTAGGAGCAATTGCCATGAGGAGTGCTTTAATGCAGAGTCAGTCATGGGGGCACCCAGATATTTAGAAGGGAGAGAGGCAACTGTGAATCCAAAAATATGGGCTATAGAAGATTGAGTGATGGAGGGAGTATGAAAGAAGAAGATTTGGGATTTGACATTATTAATACTGGCTCCTGATGCTTCAGAAAACTCATTCAAAAGGGATTTGTATCTAAGGGCTTCTTGAACTAAGGGATGTCCAAATAGCATATTATCATCCACAAATTGCTGATAGGTGAAAGCAAGGGTGTTGGGGAAGGAAATTCCTCTGAGCTGTTGTAATTGAAGAGCATTTTTGATACTTCTACCTAGTCCTTCCACCATTAAGACAATTATAAAGGGGGAAAGAGGATCTCCTTGACGGATGCCTCTAGAGGGGCGAAAGGGGTTGGAGGGTATACCATTGACGAGAATGGAGAACAGAGTAGAGGTTATTAGACTCATGACCCATCTAACCCAAGGAGGAGAGAAGCCAAAGGCTATCAACATCTTTTGGATAAAGGTCCAACTTAACTTATCAAAAGCTTTTGAAAGGTCAATTTTTAGGAGCATACCTGCTTTTTTGAGATGCTTCAGGGAATGTATGATCTCATGGGTGAGAATGATTCCATCTGTGATTTGCCTTCCTTCCACATAGCCCGATTGTTCTGGCGAGATTAGCATAGGTAGTAGCAGCTTCAAGGGGAAGCGATGATTTTGGAAATGATTTTGTAAATTACATTACGGAGAGAAATAGGCCTATATTTGTCCAGTGTGAGAGATTTCTCTTCTTTGGGTATAAGAGCAATGAAAGTCACATTCAGAGAGGGAAGCATCTAGTGAAGAGTACGAGACTCTTCAACTACCTTCCATAACTCCCCTTTAATGAGATACCAGAAGTTGTGGAAGAAGTTTGAGGTGAAACCATCAGGACCAGGTGCTTTCCCTTCCTTGAGCTGTCATGTGGCCGATTCGACTTCCTGTAGGGAGATTGGACTAAGGAGTAGTTGATTATGTTCTTCTGTTATAATTCTCGGGATGTTCTGAATAATCTTCTCTATTGCTGGCTGTCGGTTGATTTGTGGTTCTTGATGCACTTTTTTAAAATAAGTAAGGAGCTCTTGTTCAATATCCTCATGGTTTTCCAATCATTCTCCTTGCTGATTCTGAATGTGAGTGATATTGTTGTGCATCCTTCTCTGTATGGTAGTGCAGTGAAAAAATTTTGTATTCCTCTCTCCCTCCTTGAGCCATCTGACTCTAGATTTTTGTTTCCAAAGTATTTCCTCCTGCTTTTCTCTTTCTGCTATCTGAGTCTGAAGGAGCTTTTCCTACTCTGAGAGGGCTTCCATTCTTCCTTCAGTAATGATTTTCTGTTGAATGCCTTTCATTTCCTGAACTAAAGCATTATGAGCCTAAAAGATATTTCCAAAGGTTAGTTGGTTCCATTGCTTGATGTTCTTTTTGAGATATTTGAGTTTTTGTTGGAATTGATACATTTTTTATCCTTCGGGGGAACTGAAGCCTTTCCATGCTGATTGGACCAGATTGTTGAAGTCAGGATGTGTCAGCCAAAAGGCTTCAAAGCGAAAGGGTCTTCGAGTGATGTTCCCAAGTCTTTGCCATTGAAGTGAAATGGGCCAATGATCTGAGCCAGTAAGAGGTAAGATTGAGGCTGAAAGATCTCCTCCAAGATGAATGGCATTGTCTGAAAGCAGAAATCTATCAAGTCTGGAAGCGATTTGCTGGGTCCCGGTTCTTCTATTATTCCAAGTGTGAATGCCATTATTGAATGGCATATCAATAAGCCAGTTGTTTTGTATGAAATTCTTTAGATGGGTACTTTCACTGTCCAATTTGTTTCTACCTCCTCGTTTTTCTTCCAGTTTGGTAATCATATTGAAGTCACCTCCTGTTATCCACAACAGATGTATTCTGGTGGAGTTGAGCAATGTTAGTGTGTTCAATATTGCTAACTTATTTACTGCTTCCTGGGGGAAGTATACATTGGTGAGGTGACCATGTACATTTGTCCCTATTATATGGAAAGTAGCTTGAATGAAGTGATGACTCGCATGGATGTTTGTAAGCGTGATGGCTCATTCATCCCATGCTATTGCTAATCCTCCCAAGGCTCCTAAAGCATCTACTGTTGTTATTTGAATGCCTAGCCATGCTTTGGACATAGTTTGACCAATTGTGGTAGAGTTACATTTTGTTTCTTGCATGAAGAAAATTTGAGATTTCTCCCTGTTAACACCCAGGTTGTTCCCTATGACTCCCAAGGGAATACGGCCGGGGTAACCACTAACCAATCTTTGGGTTACAGTTCCTAGCCTAACTGCAACCAGAGAGGGCTCTCTCTTTATGATTTGTCTCTGTTATGATGGTATTTTAGGCTAGCTATTATGCTCAGTTTTTGGTTTATGTTTTGGTTGAAGGATTTCTTTCGGGTCTTATGATGCAGTGTTTAGATAGTACAATACCATTGGGCTATGGAGTCTGGAGTTGTGAAGTGATCTGATACGCTGGATTGGTGGTGTTCAAACCGCAGGGCCTATTGTGTATTTTAAACAGACAAAACTAGATCAAATGGTGATGTATGTCAACCAACGGAAAGCAATTAAGAATTTTCTATTAAGTTGGAAGGGGGAAAAGTGAGGACACTGCACAGGAGCAAAACTTGAATTCCTGTGACAAAGGTCACTGTGATAGATGTATTCTGAAAGTGCAGCAATTAAGAATTACACTTATCTAGATTACAGCTGAAGAAAACATTGATAAACAACGCAGATTGAACTCAGGGTACTCAGTGAATAAATCCTGAAAGCTATTCTTTTTCCTTGTTGCTTAGTATTGAAAACAGATAACATATATGGATTTTAACAAAACAACTAATTAACAGAGAGAGATACAGAGACTTATTGTATGATGAAATACACAGGGATCCAGTAGTTATCAACAGACACCAGAACGCATCCAACACCTCAGAAATCCGAGAAATTCCATTGCTTTTCTCTATTAACTTCTGAAAAGGATTACAGCATAAGAACTTCTTCAGGAGAAATCAACAACAACCCTTGCAATCTTATGCGAAGGGGACTTTATAGAAATGCGTATACAAAATATCTCAGGCATTGAGTCATCTGAGAGAGAAAATATCTTCATTATTACGTTCAGAAAGTAGGCAAGGAGTTATTACAATTTTGAATGCAGCGTAAATGCCCTTTATGTCTGTCAGAGGATTGTTTTGACTTTTGAGAGTCACTGAGTCGGTTGCATTACTCTGTTTTAATTCTGGAAATACGCATTTACTTTTGGCTGCGCAGTGCATTCTCGGGTTTGCCAGCTGTGGTCTTCTATTTCTGCTTTGTTGGTCGCTACATCCGCTGAGTTGGCTCAGCTTTGATTTATGCTGCATGCTGACTTTGCTGAACTGTGCTTTTTATAAAAAATTGTAATAAAACAGAAATTTGGTGAATGCCTTACTGATTACAAAATTCTCTGTATTGCATCTGTCCACCATTCCTGTGTAGGGAGCTGATGCCTGAGGATGGCCTCCATTGTCTCTTCAGCTTCTGTATATTTGAAAAATTTGGGGCCACATCAAACAAGTTATTAATTTCATTCATTATAAAAAATAGATTTTCTATCTTACTATAGAAAACCTGTCCTGTAATAGGCCCTGTGTCTTCTGAAGCGCTGGCCCTCTCATTGATCTGTGCTGAGGCAAAAACATTTACTCTTTTAGCATACTGTTCATGGGTGAATAATTTCCCTCCGCTGTTCAGTAAGCTAGGGAGTCCTCTACTCTGCAATACCTGAAATTTCTCCATGAACCTATTTACCTCTGTCTGCATATCCTGGGTTCTTCTGTCCAATGTCTGCACCACATTTCTAAGAGTAAGAACCCTCTTGATCATTTGAATAGTCTCAGTTCTATTTGTGATTCCAATGGTGGCTAACTGAGAACTTGTTTTGTGGTTAAGCACATTGATCATTCTTGTAGCAACTTCAGGCATATTTCCTAATAAGGCCCTTGATGTTCGGATTTCCTTCTGTGCCTTTGGGATGAGCTCTAGTTGCTCATGGATTGTCTCGATATATGGCCATTGGTTGTTGATGGATTGGCCAATATTGGACCATATCATTGCTCTGATCTCAGATATGATTTTATCTAGCTTGAGCTCATTCTCAAGCTCCTTGATCCTATCTTTAAGGGCTTTGATTTCCCTGGCCTTTTCTCCCACCTCTCTTTTTGTCTTATCATGCCTTTCATTGACCTTGGCCAGCTTATCTCTGGTTTCATGCAGCTCTGTCATCTGAGCTTCCAAGATTTGTATTTCATTCTTTAATTTCTGCATGTCTAGGCTATGTGCTTGTTCTGTACTTGTAGGTGCTGCTGAAGTGGATGTAGCTGTTTGTTCAGTTTGTTGAGGTGGAGGCACAGTGGTAGGAGCAGCATCCTCAAGATTGATAACTTGAGGAGGAGGCTGAGAGGTCTGGCCCTCTTCCCTTTAATTTAGTGCTGCTTGCAGTGCTGCTTGTGCAGCCTCAGACTCTCCTAATTTCTCTTGGGCCTGCAGAAGTTGTTTATAAATAGAAATCAATAAATCTGTGGTGTCCTTCTCCTGTCTTTGTTTGGCTACCTCATCTGTCTGAGGGTGCATGGTAGCAGGGAGTTTAATTTTCTTCCTCATGGCGGCCAAGTCAGCATCCCTCAACTTCAAGAGTTCCTGTACCCCTGACAGATCTTTGGGATCATGCCCAATTTCAATGATTATGTCTTCCAGAGACCTTATTCTATTGTCCTTTGCCTGGGATGATGCCTTCTCCAGTTCTAGTTGAGAGGCTGTGGCATTGAGACTGCTTTTTAGCTTATAATTTTCCAATGTTTCATCTGCTAATGAGGCATACACCATCTCGCCAGTTTGTTTATGCAGCTCAATTTTATCCATTGGGTGTATGTCTTTGGCCATGACCTCCAGGTTAGTCCTGAGGTAATCTGAGGCAGATTGGGGCTGTAATGCAGTAGGCATGAAATGGCTCATTATCATTTTGCCTTCACCTACATCAAAGGCAGACATAAGTCTCTGCTGATTGGAAGGAGCCATGTTTAGCAGATGATTGTACAGCTGTACTTTGATAGGCTCATTCCTCCTTTTAATGTCTATAAATTGCTGTTTGATGCTTCCCTCTTTTTGTTGGCTGGAGGAACTGACCTCCCCTCCCATGGTCCTGTCCTGTTCCTGCTGGAAGGAACTTGCTGAAGCTTCTCTGCTGGGTGGGCCCATGCCCAATGCCTCTCTTATTGCTATATCCTCCTCTGGAAAATCATTTAGTCTCTACCTTTTCTCTCCCTGGTTTATAGAAGATGTCAGGGGAGTTTCTCTGTCCCTTTTTCTAAAGACAAATGTATCCTCCTTTTGAGGGGTTTGGAGGACCGAGGCATCAAAGGTAGTGTCTTGTCTTGTAGGCACCGTTCTTTCAGTGGTCTGAGGAGTTTCCACTGTTTTCTTTTGCTGGGCAGACTGCTCCTGCCTTTGTTCTTCTTGATGTTGTTGCTCTTGCTGTTCTGATTCTTCTTGCTGCCCTTGCTGCAGCCCTTCTGCTTGCTGCTGTAACTCTGCCTGCTGCTGCTCTTGTTTATTTATTGGCTCTGTCTCCATTTCCGTCTCTTTGCCATTGCTGGATATATTCTCCGTTACCTTGGTATTTTGCTGCTTGGCAGTTGAGGAGGATTCAGCCGCTCCCGTTTGTGTACTGGGAAGTGTGAATACCTGTGGACAAAGCTCAAGGTCAGCCAACTTCTTCTGATTCCTTAGTGCCCTGTTGTTCAGCTCTTCTTGTGACAAGGGCTCTTCTAAGGTCCCTCTCTTCCATTTCTCTTGATTTGCATACTTTTCAATGTGAGGGAGGCTATGGTGATCATAAGCAGACAACTTATATTTGAGTCTCCTTGTAGTTATGAAATGGTTAGGGTCATAAGGTACCCATATAAAACTGGTTTGCAGGCCAAGGGCCTCAAGCATTCGCTCTGCTTCCCTCCATCCTTGTTCTCTCTCATTATAGATAATATGGCCAAGTTGGCTTCTGACCTTCAATTGTGCTTTTTTCCCTTTTCCTGAAAAGTGAAGCACATCAACTCTGCCAAATTGCCTAAAGTATTCTAGGGCAAATAGCCTCATAGGCACATACTTGGGTAGTTTGAAAGGAGGAAGATCACACCCATATATCCTGATGACAGTGTGGTTTTGGTAGAAGTACCAATCCCCAATGCTATAAGCTTTTGACAGCTGAAGAATCCTTTGCATATCCTCAGTGAGTCTTGGTGGGGGTGAGCTCATCAGCATTGCCATGGCTGGATGGATGAACAGATCCATGAATTCACAGTATGTGTATGGAGACTCGGGTCTGATGTGGAAGACCGAAGACCAATAGACTACTGATCTGGGATTGCCTTGGGCATCCATTCTTTTGATTGAAAAGTGAAATTTCTGATTTTGATGATATAAGATCAAATGGTAAATGTAGGAGGTGTATCTGAACACCCTATCTCTCCTTAAATTCATCAATTGCTCATGAATCTTGTCTGATATGTAGGTGGCATAGTCATAGCAGATTGGTGACTTGCCAGGAGCAAACATAAGCATCAATACCAGCACAGTTGTATCAATATGCTCGACTGAACTATACCCCAAGATGGGAGAAATCATATCTGCAAGGTCTCTGCCCAGCTCATTGAGGTATACATGAAGAATTGGAGGGGCCATTACAATATTGGTTTTGATGTATAGTTGATTGAATTTAACAATTTGAGCATCTGTGAGTTTATCCCCTTGTTTTATCAGATTTATCAGTGATAAAGGAGCCAATTTCTTCTGAGGGTTGAAGCAGAGCATGTCTCTGATAGCCTGAGGGGTAACATAGAAAAGTACTGCACCAGATGGGTCAAGAACAGCTCGCTGAGAAACATCATATTGTTCAGCACAGAGGTGGATTAGTTCAGGGAACTGGTTGACCTGAGGGAGCTTAAAGATAGGGAGAAAAGAGTCCCATAAGCCCAGTATATCTGTCCCATTTTCATGCTTGGCTTTTAATTCATTTAGCAGATGAAGGTGGAATTTACTGCTCATAAGATTCTCTTCCTCAATTTGGTAATCCATATCTGCTAAGGCTTGCCATTTCAAGTCTTTTTGAGGAGCATTCAGAGGTTGAACATTTAGCACTACAGGTGTCTCCATTACACAGGAGGATTTTGAATCAAGTGTAAAGTGATTTTGTTTTGAGCAGGACAGCACAGGGGAATGCCTCTGTACCAGGGAGGTTAGATTATCAGGAACAGAGAGGGATTCTAGAAAATAGCAGTTGAAATACTATTTATAGCAACTAGGACCAATGTTTGGCTTTTCCTCGTCTCTCTCAATGGTGAAATTTGGTTTAAATGAGCCTGCCGTGATTGCGCAGACAAAACTTAATTTTTCAACAGAATGTAGGTAGAACAAAGCTCGGCTGGTGTTTTTCGAGGTGGTAGTTGGAAATTGGAAGCTCTGCAGAGGAATCCACTGGTGAATTTATAAGTTTTAACGTCCTTTAAGCTTTCGGAGTGATTTATAGAGAATTGCAGGCGCACGGAGGATAAATGATGAAGAATACCTGGTAAAACAGTGAGCAGAGGTCGTATATGCAGGCTGGACTCGTACGCTGGAGGTCTCCTGGTCGATTTAGCAGGTTGACAGCAAGCTCGGACGTGAACCGCATGCAGCAGAGAGAACGAAAAATGAATGAAAAGAACGTAAAAAATGCGATTTTTGGCCATAATATAGACTTTTAGCAATTTGGCGCCTTTTTGCGATGACGTCAGCATGACGTCATTGGTGGGGTCAAGGTCGGATGACGTCATGCTGACGTCATCGGGTGATGTGGCGAGCCCTGATTGGCCCACGGGGATGATGAGGTGGCGGGACAGATCGGCCAATGACTTGGAGCGAAAGTTGACGTGGCGGCATAGGTGGTGGTGACGTAAGGCGACGGGGAGCTGACGCGGCGAGGACGTAATGCAAGCGGAATGGGGAAACCAGAAACCGGCAGCGGTTTTGTATCGCACCGCTTACGGTACGGTGGCGGTAATTATCAGTTGTACCTCCGACGCGCTGTGGCGAGGGCGCGTGGCAGCGGAGTGACGTACCCAAAATACGGCCGTCGGAGGGTATCGCCCGGACAGAGGATCTGCTCCGATATGGATGCTGACCGTCGGATCTAGAGGGCCTGATCCAACGGCCATCGGGGAGGTGACATGACCAGTGTATACGGCAGGGGGCAGAGGCATAAATACGTGTTTTGAAAGATTTTTCCAATGTATTTCAAAAATCAAATTGTATGCGCAAACTTTGGTTAGGGAATAGAAAGTGGGTTTTTTGGGAATTTTGGCAGTTTCAAAGGGTTTTTATGGGTAAAAGGGTTTTTATAAGGTTTCTCTTGGCAAATAATGGTTTGGTGAGTGGAATGACTTGAGGAAAGGGAGGGTAGATGAGTTGTAGGTTCATCCAAGTGGCCAGATGCCACTTTGATCCCTGATATAGGACTTATTGGCTATATTGCCAAGGGGAAGGGTATTTATATAATGCTTGGGGTTTATACACCATGGTGTTAGTACTAATAGGGGAAAGGTAATATAGGGGATTTACATAGTAAAATTAGAGTTAATATGGATGAGAGGGTAAGTGGAGGGGAAACCATTAAGTTTATGTGAAACAAACTTGGTTTTAAGAGTAGATCAAAATGAAAAGATTTTTTGACAAGAAATGTGGCTTCTAAAGATTAAGAACCACCATGAAACCGTAGTCTCTTCCATGAATCTTAGCTGATGGGGGGATGTTAGAAATGAAATTGGAGGGGAATGAGGGAGATTAGTCATGCTTCCTGCGATTTGATGAAGAATAACACCTTTGTCAATTAATTGATTTTGCTTTGATGCCCACAGTTACCATCTCTGCAATGGTAGGGATAACCTTTCTGCAACCCCAACTACTTACCCAGCTACTTGCCTAGCATTTTTATTTCTTCTTGGAGGGTGCACTTGGACTTGCAGACCCTTACTTGCCTTTTCTTTTCTTTGGCTTTTTTCTTTTGCTTTTTCTATCTACTTCTACCCTTATCTCTTCCAAGGTCCCAGGTTAAGCTGTTGGGAGCCTTTTCTTCTCTACCTGAACTAGTTGTCTGCCAAGATTAAGCAGTTTGGACAGACTTCTTTCTCTATTCTATAACTGAAAATTGAAAACATGGCATGATCCAGATTAAACTGTTGGATCATCCACCAAAATTGAAATAAGGTCATCAACATTGAAACACTTTACACACCTTTTGTTCTCTAGGAAATATGGGATCTTTGTGATATCAAAGCAGAGCATATTTGGACTTTCCCTTGCCAATCATGAAATATGAAACCTATTGGTATAGGTATCCAACAGTGGCTCCACATGGGGATGGTTTTTCTTTTGAAAGACCAAGAACAGCAGGTCAGATTGCCTTGCTCTTTGGCTGCCCATATCATCCTTGAAGTTTACTGCTTTGAAGTGCCAAATTTTGTGCTTCCCTTCTTGGTAGACCTCTGATTGTATTTACCTTTTGCTGGTTAGTCGAATAACTTGGAAACTTCATTTTTACAATCTAAACAGAAAATAATATGTACATCTGCATATATACAAGGGAACCTCAGGTCGCACTTATGGGTGATATTCAAAATAGTGCTTCAGCATCCTGCCATTGACAGGACCTTCATCCAAATCAGTTTCATTTAGACTTTTAAGGAAGTAAGTGTTGTTTCCTTGTACAGCTTGGACAGCAAATGGTCCTCTCCAGAGGGAATCAAATTTTCCATGTTTTCCCTTCTCCTCTCTTTTTGCATCCCACTTGAGGACTTTGTCTCCCACACTGAAATCTTCTGCCTTGGTTCTTTTATCAAAGGCCTTCTTTAATTTCTCTTGTAGAACTTGTACTCTGCTGAAAACTTGGTCTCTGGTTTGCTGCAAACAAATTATCTGATTGATCCTTCTTTGCATGTCATTTGGTTCAGCTTGGTTTTCTTGAAGAAGCTTCATAACAGGCATTCCTATTGATGCAGGAAATTTGGCCTCTAGTCCATAAACTAACTCATATGGGCTGGTCCCAATTGATCTTTTTGTTGTTAGTCTATCTGCCCATAAAGCATTGACTAGTTTCTTATGCCAGTTCTTTTTGTTCTCTTCCAGCACCTTCTTTATGATATTTATTAAGCTTTTGTTTGATGATTCAGCAAGGCCATTTCCTTGGGGATAGTATGCAGTAGAATGGCCCAAAGTAATGTGAAATTTATGGCAGAAATTCACCATTTTCTTGGATCTGAAAGCAGCAGCATTGTCTGTTATTATCTTATCAGGACAGCCAAATCTAGCCAGTATATTGTTCTCCAAGAACTGAATGATTATGGAATCATTTGCTTGTCTACATGGGGCAGCTTCGATCCACTTAGTGAAGTAGTCTGTGGCTGTTAAAATCCATCTGTGTTGGCCTGAAGATGAAGGATGAATTTCCCCAATGAAATCCAAGCCCCATTGTTGGAAAGGTCTCTCTGTTGCAATAGGTCTTAAGGGGAGTGGCAGCAACTGTCTTTTGCCCTCAAATACTTGACATTTATGACATGATGTTGTGAATTTCTTGACATCAGAGAACATGGTGGGCCAGTAATAACCAGCCCTCAGTATTTTGTCCACGGTGGACTTCCAGTATAAGTGTCCACCACAGTGTCCTGCATGAAACTCCTGCATGATATTGTTAGTTTCATTTTCCATTAAACAGTGCAGCAATATACCTTCATGGTTTTTCCAAAGCAGATTTCCATCCATCACACAAAATCTTGATGTTTTCATTTTTAAGAACCTACACTTAGTTCTGGACAGTCCTGGGGGAGCACACAGGTTTTGTAACACATAACAGATATCAGAGTACCAAGGAGATTGTTCAAAGGCTACATTGATCTTTGGAGTCGCCAGCTCTGTTTCACTGTCCAGCTGATTGATATCTAGGGCTTGGAAATTTGCTTCTGTCATTAATTTGGCCAAGCCTTGCCCTTTTATTAGCTTTGTAGGTTTTATTTCAATGTCAAATTCTAGTATGCTGGCAATCCATTTTCCTCTTCTGCCCTCTAAGTTTTCTTGGGTGAGAATTTCTTTGACAATAGGACTTGGCACATATGCTATAACATGGGAATAAAGGATATAAATCCTGAAGTCTTTAATTGCTTTGACTAAAGCATAGGCTTGTTTTTCCATAATTTGATACTTCAAAGGTGCATCTCTGAGGGCTCTGCTAAAGAAAGCAATTGGTTTCTCATTTCCTTGGTCATCTTTCTGTAATAAAACAGCTGCAATAGTATACTGGGAGGCGAAAGAGAAAATGATAAAGTCTCTGTCAAACTGAGGATTGGTTAACACTGGGGTTTGAGTCAAGGCCAATTTTATACCTTCAAAGGCTTGCTTTGCTTCAACAGTCCACTTTACTTTTGAATCCTTTTTTAGCATGTTGTTCAATAATCTGATTAGTTCTGCTAAGTTTGGGATAAACCTTCTTAGAAAATTGATTTTTCCTAAGAATCCCTGCAACTCTTTGACATTCCTTGGGTGGGGCATTTGTAGGATAGCTTGTATCCTATCTGGATCAATTCTTATGCCATCTTTTGAAATAATGTGTCCTAAGAGTTTACCTTCTTCCAAGCCAAATAATGACTTCTTGGGATTCAAGGAAATACCATATTTCCTGCATGTTAGGAAAATCTGTCTCAAATGTTTCAGATGTTCTTGGTCAGATTTTGAAAAGGGTGTAAGATCATCTAAGTAAATGACTAGGAAGTCATGAATCTCTTTTGCAAAAGCAATATCCATTGCTCTTTGGAATGTTGCCCCTGCATTTTTCAATCCAAAGGGCATCTTTACATATTTGAAAGTTCCCCATGGGGTTGTGAATGCAGTTTTGTCTTGGTCATCAGCGTGTACCAAGATTTGATTAAAGCCTGAGAATCCATCAAGCAATGACATCCTTGAAGCCCCCACCACTCTTTGGAGAATGTGATCCATTTTGGGTAAAGGGTAGTTATCTTTGAGTGATACTTGATTTAGATTCCTTAAGTCTACACAAAGTCTAATCTCACCAGTCTTTTTTCTTGTAGGGACTAAGTTGGAAATCCATTCAGAAAATCTGATTGGTGCTATGATGCTAGCTTTGAACATTTTTTGCAATTCCTTCTCAATGGAAGGAAGGAGTACAGGATTGATCCTTCTCAGCTTCTGCTTGAATGGTTTTTGATTAGGCTTGAGGGGAATGGTATGCTGAATGACAGAAGTATCATAGGACTTTAGATCCTCATAGCCCCATGCAAAAACATCTTGGAACTCTTTAAAGAGGTCAATGTACTTGGGTTTTTGATCGGGGGGCAAAGAAGCAGACAGCTTTATTATTTTGGGCTTATCAATGGTACCAATATTGCATTCTTCAATGGCTGCATCTAATGGCTGCATTTTTGGCTTCCTAGGGATGTCATTTGAATCAAAAATGTCTTCTAGCGGGGTAAGGCCTGTTGGAAGGAAATTGTCTTTAAGTTCTATGATTTCAACTTCAGCGTTGGTCACCTCTTCACAGTCAATTTGGTGAATTTGCTGAATGTTTTCGTTGTTGAAAATGGTTGGATTCAGTAATTGTTTTGCTGTTCTAGGTGATATTGGATGAACCATTTGTTGAAACAGTATTTGTGATTGACTTGCTGACTCAAGTATTTGTGATTGACTTGCTCTGTCAGTGTCAATATTTAATCCTGCAAACTCTTGTTGTAAGGTTAGAAAATTGTTTATTTGCATATCATCCTCAAATACTTACCATTCTTTAACATTGTTTGGAATGGAGGGTCTGTACTTGACCTCGGCTGTGAAGCAGTTGTTGGTTTCCAGTGGAAATTTGAAAGTGCTGGCAAATGTTGCCAAACTGTGTGCATGGAGATTGTGGCCCCTTGAAATTTTTGTGATAAGGAACTCAAAGAAAGTGTCTAATATTTCAATTACAGCAGACCTGTAAGACCTCAACCTTTTGTCATTGGTGACAAAACTTCCTTTCACTTGTTGAATCACTAGATCAGAATCTCCCATGATCGAAACCGTAGGAGCTTGTAATGCCTTTACTAGCTTGAGACCTAGTAACAGAGCTTCATACTCTGCCATGTTATTAGTGCATCTAAAGTTTAACCTACAAGCTCTGCCTTCTGCATGGGTTTTCTCTTTGTTATGTATCCAAACTCCAGCTCCTGCCCCTAACTTGTTGACTGAGCCATCAAATTCTAAGACCCACAGGATATCTTGCTTGACAGGAGATTTAAAGATCTGTTCATGGGATGGCAATGTAAGCAGGAGTTGGGGTTTCTTCTTTAGCTTGTGTTCTAGGACAGTTTCATCACTGGATTGAAAATCTTTGACAACTAGAGGAGGGGTCGTGTCCAGTGCTTGACTGATCGATGTTTTATGGGTGGTACTTCCTTGATTAATGTTTTGTTCTTGCATGAGTGCTTTGGTCCTAATGTCATTGTTTGAGAGGCTTGCGCTGTCATTGAAGAGAATGAACGAAACTATGTCTGAATGGACAGCATATACAGGAAAGTTTTGAGGCTTTTCCTCACTGCTGACCATGTATTTCATGAGTGTTTCTCTGTAGAGTCTCTTTGGTTGCCCAAAGACAGAGATGGTGGCATATGACATATCTAATTGCAGGGAGCCTTGGAGTTTAGCTCCCCATGATCTTGATAACAGCATTCCATATTTAGGTGGGATATCAGCGACTACAACATCCATTAGAATGGTTTTGTTGGGGTATTGAACCAGAGACACACATAAATCTTTTATTAGACCTAAACACTTGACTTGGCTGGAGTCAAAGGAAAACAGGTCCTTGTATGGTCTTGTTATATCCAAATTCAATCTTTCCATGACTGCTTTTGGCATGAGGTTATGAGAGGCACCTGAGTCAAACATCGCATTATGCAGTATTTTGTCATGAATATGCAAGCTGACATAAAAAGGTAATATCCCTGTAACTACTGTTTTTCCATCTACCTCTAGGCCAAACAGTAATTCCGGAGTGTCATCTAACACATTTACATCATCTTTGCTATTAGTGAGTTGAAGGGATTTCTTAATCTGTTGCTTATAGATGTCATGCTTGGCTAGTTCTGAGAGGGGAATTGCTATCTTTAGCTTGCCAATCTCTGTGCCTAGGTCAAAAGGTTTATTAGCTTGGGTTTTGGAGCTATGGATAGCAGCCTTTTCTTTGCTCATTAAATCTTCTTGTTGGTTTTCATCTTGACTTTGAGACCTGCCCCTTTTACTCATGTCTTGAGGGGTAATATTTAAATCAGGGTGAGAGGACGACGTTGCCATAGGCTGATGTAGTGGTGACAAAAGTTTGGTGACCTCTTCAACCACTACTTCTTCTGTAGGCAAGTTTGTTTTGTCATTAGGTTCTGTGACTATGGTTCCTTTAGACTGCTGTTTATCTTTTATCTTTTCAGGCTGATTTACATTTACAGTCCTACTCCTTAGCTTGTACTGTTTATGAACTTCATAGACAGCACTATCATATCCTTGTTTAAAATCAAAGGATTCTCCTGATTTAGTTTGGAATATTTTGATTTCATCATCCTCATGATCGTCTTGTGTTAAGAAAACTTGGCTTTTACCATCTAGACCCATTAGATTAATCTCAGGGTCTTCATTGGGTTCAGTTGATGTTGAAGTTTCTGCATAATTTTCTTGGAAAGGGGGTCTAATGTCTTGGTCAGCACTTGTCCTACCAATGTTTTGGTTTTGAGTTCTCCTAAAATTCGGATTTCTAGGAGGGTTGTTTTGTGGTGCTTCCCATGATGACTTTCTTTCAACCGATTCCACTCTTTCACCCAATCTCTTCATGCTATTTAGTATTGCATCCAGCTTTTGATCAAAGCCCGAGGGTTCTTCTTTGAAAGCAGTCCTTTTTTCCAACTTTGCCCTGTTTCTTTTAGCAATTAGGTTAGCTTCCACTATGAAAACAACCCTTTGAGCTTCTTCAAGGGTTGGAGGATCTCTTTCCTTCAATTGATAGGCCATATCAGGGTCAAAACCATCAGGGAATTTATACAGGGCTAAATCAGGAGGGGGCCTTAAGTTCTGTGGGATAGCATTATATACATTGTTAAACCTAGCACAATATTCCAAAACTGTCTCCTGGGGACCTCTCTTAATAGTGTCATATTCACCAAGTACGTGGAGAGGATCTTTCTTCTTCTCCCATCTGTCAGTAAAAGCTTCGTAGAGCTGATCAGGGGTTGTAATGGAGTTTGCATTCAGGGATCTGAACCAAGTTCTAACATCCCCAGTTAAGCTTTGAACAAAAATTCTCATTCTGACACTGTCATCATCTATTTCATAGGTCTCAAAGTGGTCTTGCATCTTCTTAGCATGCTGGATAGCTGTTAGAGAGCCATTTGAGTCAAAATATGAGATTTTGCTTTGATAATCTTGAGGTAAAGCCGCAGCATTAGCTGGTATCTGCAGAGGTGCATACCTGTTAGCCATATTTATGAGGTTTAGAGGGTTAATAGGAACAAATGGGACATCAGGGATCACTGGTATAACAGGGTTAATGGGATGAGTAGCTAGTGGGAGACTGGTTAAAGGAGTATGTGCAGTGGATGAAGATGTGAGAGGAGGACTTTGCGATGTTGATGGTGAACTAGGGGAACTAGGGGTGGACCGGAAAAGAACTTTGCAAGGAGTGGGAATGAGGCTGGGATGATCCGAACTTATATTTGCATCAGCAGGCTCCTCCTGCTTTTGTTGTCTCCGGATGTTTCTTCGGATGGTATTTGGATTATCAACAATGATGGGTGGATTAGGGTCAGGATTTGCCCTAGTATGCCGTGGATTTTTCTTAGGAGCCAGCTTCCAACCTGTTTTTTTTTTTTGGGATTTTGTAGGAAGTTTTTATATCTGCAAGGACTGGATGAAGATTTTGGAATGGCTATATATTCTCAAAGCTAAGACGAAGATTCCCCAAACAAGCTCCTCCTTAAAGATGTTAATGTGATGCAAAAACAGTTCTAAGGCCTCTTGGCTGGTTTCAGGTTTGATGGTAGCTTTGGAAAACAGATAGTAATTGAAAAATCCTAAGAATCCCCAGTGGAGTCGCCAATTATGTTAACACCTAGGTTGTTCCCTATGACTCCCAAGGGAATACGGCCGGGGTAACCACTAACCAATCTTTGGGTTACAGTTCCTAGCCTAACTGCAACCAGAGAGGGCTCTCTCTTTATGATTTGTCTCTGTTATGATGGTATTTTAGGCTAGCTATTATGCTCAGTTTTTGGTTTATGTTTTGGTTGAAGGATTTCTTTCGGGTCTTATGATGCAGTGTTTAAATAGTACAATACCATTGGGCTATGGAGTCTGGAGTTGTGAAGTGATCTGATACGCTGGATTGGTGGTGTTCAAACCGTAGGGCCTATTGTGTATTTTAAACAGACAAAACTAGATCAAATGGTGATGTATGTCAACCAACGGAAAGCAATTAAGAATTTTCTATTAAGTTGGAAGGGGGAAAAGTGAGGACACTGCACAGGAGCAAAACTTGAATTCCTGTGACAAAGGTCACTGTGATAGATGTATTCTGAAAGTGCAGCAATTAAGAATTACACTTATCTAGATTACAGCTGAAGAAAACATTGATAAACAACGCAGATTGAACTCAGGGTACTCAGTGAATAAATCCTGAAAGCTATTCTTTTTCCTTGTTGCTTAGTATTGAAAACAGATAACATATATGGATTTTAACAAAACAACTAATTAACAGAGAGAGATACAGAGACTTATTGTATGATGAAATACACAGGGATCCAGTAGTTATCAACAGACACCAGAACGCATCCAACACCTCAGAAATCCGAGAAATTCCATTGCTTTGCTCTATTAACTTCTGAAAAGGATTACAGCATAAGAACTTCTTCAGGAGAAATCAACAACAACCCTTGCAATCTTATGCGAAGGGGACTTTATAGAAATGCGTATACAAAATATCTCAGGCATTGAGTCATCTGAGAGAGAAAATATCTTCATTATTACGTTCCGAAAGTAGGCAAGGAGTTATTACAATTTTGAATGCAGCGTAAATTCCCTTTATGTCTGTCAGAGGATTGTTTTGACTTTTGAGAGTCACTGAGTCGGTTGCACTACTCTGTTTTAATTCTGGAAATACGCATTTACTTTTGGCTGCGCAGTGCATTCTCGGGTTTGCCAGCTGTGGTCTTCTATTTCTGCTTTGTTGGCCGCTACATCCGCTGAGTTGGCTCAGCTTTGATTTATGCTGCATGCTGACTTTGCTGAACTGTGCTTTTTATAAAAAATTGTAATAAAACAAAAATTTGGTGAATGCCTTACTGATTACAAAATTCTCTGTATTGCATCTGTCCACCATTCCTGTGTAGGGAGCTGATGCCTGAGGATGGCCTCCATTGTCTCTTCAGCTTCTGTATATTTGAAAAAATTTGGGGCCACATCAAACAAGTGATTAATTTCATTCATTATAAAAAATAGATTTTCTATCTTACTATAGAAAACCTGTCCTGTAATAGGCCCTGTGTCTTCTGAAGCGCTGGCCCTCTCATTGATCTGTGCTGAGGCAAAAACATTTACTCTTTTAGCATACTGTTCATGGGTGAATAATTTCCCTCCGCTGTTCAGTAAGCTAGGGAGTCCTCTACTCTGCAATACCTGAAATTTCTCCATGAACCTATTTACCTCTGTCTGCATATCCTGGGTTCTTCTGTCCAATGTCTGCACCAGATTTCTAAGAGTAAGAACCCTCTTGATCATTTGAATAGTCTCAGTTCTATTTGTGATTCCAATGGTGGCTAACTGAGAACTTGTTTTGTGGTTAAGCACATTGATCATTCTTGTAGCAACTTCAGGCATATTTCCTAATAAGGCCCTTGATGTTCGGATTTCCTTCTGTGCCTTTGGGATGAGCTCTAGTTGCTCATGGATTGTCTCGATATATGGCCATTGGTTGTTGATGGATTGGCCAATATTGGACCATATCATTGCTCTGATCTCAGATATGATTTTATCTAGCTTGAGCTCATTCTCAAGCTCCTTGATCCTATCTTTAAGGGCTTTGATTTCCCTGGCCTTTTCTCCCACCTCTCTTTTTGTCTTATCATGCCTTTCATTGACCTTGGCCAGCTTATCTCTAGTTTCATGCAGCTTTGTCATCTGAGCTTCCAAGATTTGTATTTCATTCTTTAATTTCTGCATGTCTAGGCTATGTGCCTGTTCTGTACTTGTAGGTGCTGCTGAAGTGGATGTAGCTGTTTGTTCAGTTTGTTGAGGTGGAGGCACAGTGATAGGAGCAGCATCCTCAAGATTGATAACTTGAGGAGGAGGCTGAGAGGTCTGGCCCTCTTCCCTTTGCTTTAGTGCTGCTTGCAGTGCTGCTTGTGCAGCCTCAGACTCTCCTAATTTCTCTTGGGCCTGCAGAAGTTGTTTATAAATAGAAATCAATAAATCTGTGGTGTCCTTCTCCTGTCTTTGTTTGGCTACCTCATCTGTCTGAGGGTGCATGGTGGCTGGGAGTTTCATTTTCTTCCTCATGGCGGCCAAGTCAGCATCCCTCAACTTCAAGAGTTCCTGTACCCCTGACAGATCTTTGGGATCATGCCCAATTTCAATGATTATGTCTTCCAGGGACCTTATTCTGTTGTCCTTTGCCTGGGATGATGCCTTCTCCAGTTCTAGTTGAGAGGCTGTGGCATTGAGACTGCTTTTTAGCTTATAATTTTCCAATGTTTCATCTGCTAATGAGGCATACACCATCTCGCCAGTTTGTTTATGCAGCTCAATTTTATCCATTGGGTGTATGTCTTTGGCCATGACCTCCAGGTTAGTCCTGAGGTAATCTGAGGCAGATTGGGGCTGTAATGCAGTAGGCATGAAATGGCTCATTATCATTTTGCCTTCACCTACATCAAAGGCAGACATAAGTCTCTGCTGATTGGAAGGAGCCATGTTTAGCAGATGATTGTACAGCTGTACTTTGATAGGCTCATTCCTCCTTTTAATGTCTATAAATTGCTGTTTGATGCTTCCCTCTTTTTGTTGGCTGGAGGAACTGACCTCCCCTCCCATGGTCCTGTCCTGTTCCTGCTGGAAGGAACTTGCTAAAGCTTCTCTGCTGGGTGGGCCCATGCCCAATGCCTCTCTTATTGCTATATCCTCCTCTGGAAAATCATTTAGTCTCTGCCTTTTCTCTCCCTGGTTTATAGAAGATGTCAGGGGAGTTTCTCTGTCCCTTTTTCTAAAGACAAATGTATCCTCCTTTTGAGGGGTTTGGAGGACCGAGGCATCAAAGGTAGTGTCTTGTCTTGTAGGCACCGTTCTTTCAGTGGTCTGAGGAGTTTCCACTGTTTCCTTTTGCTGGGCAGACTGCTCCTGCCTTTGTTCTTCTTGATGTTGTTGCTCTTGCTGTTCTGATTCTTCTTGCTGCCCTTGCTGCAGCCCTTCTGCTTGCTGCTGTAACTCTGCCTGCTGCTGCTCTTGTTTATTTATTGGCTCTGTCTCCATTTCCGTCTCTTTGCCACTGCTGGATATATTCTCCGTTACCTTGGTATTTTGCTGCTTGGCAGTTGAGGAGGATTCAGCCGCTCCCGTTTGTGTACTGGGAAGTGTGAATACCTGTGGACAAAGCTCAAGGTCAGCCAACTTCTTCTGATTCCTTAGTGCCCTGTTGTTCAGCTCTTCTTGTGACAAGGGCTCTTCTAAGGTCCCTCTCTTCCATTTCTCTTGATTTGCATACTTTTCAATGTGAGGGAGGCTATGGTGATCATAAGCAGACAACTTATATTTGAGCCTCCTTGTAGTTATGAAATGGTTAGGGTCATAAGGTACCCATATAAAACTGGTTTGCAGGCCAAGGGCCTCAAGCATTCGCTCTGCTTCCCTCCATCCTTGTTCTCTCTCATTATAAATAAAATGGCCAAGTTGGCTTTTGACCTTCAATTGTGCTTTTTTCCCTTTTCCTAAAAAGTGAAGCACATCAACTCTGCCAAATTGCCTAAAGTATTCTAGGGAAAATAGCCTCATAGGCACATACTTGGGTAGTTTGAAAGGAGGAAGATCACACCCATATATCCTGATGACAGTGTGGTTTTGGTAGAAGTACCAATCCCCAATGCTATAAGCTTTTGACAGCTGAAGAATCCTTTGCATATCCTCAGTGAGTCTTGGTGGGGGTGAGCTCATCAGCATTGCCATGGCTGGATGGATGAACAGATCCATGAATTCACAGTATGTGTATGGAGACTCGGGTCTGATGTGGAAGACCAAAGACCAATAGACTACTGATCTGGGATTGCCTTGGGCATCCATTCTTTTGATTGAAAAGTGAAATTTCTGATGTTGATGATATAAGATCAAATGGTAAATGTAGGAGGTGTATCTGAACACCCTATCTCTCCTTAAATTCATCAATTGCTCATGAATCTTGTCTGATATGTAGGTGGCATAGTCATAGCAGATAGGTGACTTGCCAGGAGCAAACATAAGCATCAATACCAGCACAGTTGTATCAATATGCTCGACTGAACTATACCCCAAGATGGGAGAAATCATATCTGCAAGGTCTCTGCCCAGCTCATTGAGGTATACATGAAGAATTGTAGGGGCCATTACAATATTGGTTTTGATGTATAGTTGATTGAATTTAACAATTTGAGCATCTGTGAGTTTATCCCCTTGTTTTATCAGATTTATCAGTGATAAAGGAGCCAATTTCTTCTGAGGGTTGAAGCAGAGCATGTCTCCGATAGCCTGAGGGGTAACATAGAAAAGTACTGCACCAGATGGGTCAAGAACAGCTCGCTGAGAAACATCATATTGTTCAGCACAGAGGTGGATTAGTTCAGGGAACTGGTTGACCTGAGGGAGCTTAAAGATAGGGAGAAAAGAGTCCCATAAGCCCAGTATATCTGTCCCATTTTCATGCTTGGCTTTTAATTCATTTAGCAGATGAAGGTGGAATTTGCTGCTCATAAGCTTCTCTTCCTCAATTTGGTAATCCATATCTGCTAAGGCTTGCCATTTCAAGTCCTTTTGAGGAGCATTCAGAGGTTGAACATTTAGCACTACAGGTGTCTCCATTACACAGGAGGATTTTGAATCAAGTGTAAAGTGATTTTGTTTTGAGCAGGACAGCACAGGGGAATGCCTCTGTACCAGGGAGGTTAGATTATCAGGAACAGAGAGGGATTCTAGAAAATAGCAGTTGAAATACTATTTATAGCAACTAGGACCAATGTTTGGCTTTTCCTCGTCTCTCTCAATGGTGAAATTTGGTTTAAATGAGCCTGCCGCGATTGCGCAGACAGAACTTAGTTTTTCAACAGAATGTAGGTAGAACAAAGCTCGGCTGGTGTTTTTCGAGGTGGTAGTTGGAAATTGGAAGCTCTGCAGAGGAATCCACTGGTGAATTTATAAGTTTTAACGTCCTTTAAGCTTTCGGAGTGATTTATAGAGAATTGCAGGCGCACGGAGGATAAATGATGAAGAATACCTGGTAAAACAGTGAGCAGAGGTCGTATATGCAGGCTGGACTCGTACGCTGGAGGTCTCCTGGTCGATTTAGCAGGTTGACAGCAAGCTCGGACGTGAACCACATGCAACAGAGAGAACGAAAAATGAATGAAAAGAACGTAAAAAATGCGATTTTTGGCCATAATATAGACTTTTAGCAATTTGGCGCCTTTTTGCGATGACGTCAGCATGACGTCATTGGTGGGGTCAAGGTCGGATGACGTCATGCTGACGTCATCGGGTGACGTGGCGAGCCCTGATTGGCCCACGGGGATGATGAGGTGGCGGGACAGATCGGCCAATGACTGGAGCGAAAGTTGACGTGGCGGCATAGGTGGCGGTGACGTAAGGCGACGGGGAGCTGACGCGGCGAGGACGTAATGCAAGCGGAATGGGGAAACCTGAAACCGGCAGCGGTTTCGTATCGCACCGCTTACGGTACGGTGGCGGTAATTATCAGTTGTACCTCCGACGCGCTGTGGCGAGGGCGCGTGGCAGCGGAGTGACGTACCTAAAATACGGCCGTCGGAGGGTATAGCCCGGACAGAGGATCTGCTCCGATATGGATGCTGACCGTCGGATCTGGAGGGCCTGATCCAACGGCCATCGGGGAGGTGACATGACCAGTGTATACGGCAGGGGGCGGAGGCATAAATACGTGTTTTGAAAGATTTTTCCAATGTATTTCAAAAATCAAATTGTATGCGCAAACTTTGGTTAGGGAATAGAAAGTGGGTTTTTTGGGAATTTTGGCAGTTTCAAAGGGTTTTCATGGGTAAAAGGGTTTTTATAAGGTTTCTCTTGGCAAATAATGGTTTGGTGAGTGGAATGACTTGAGGAAAGGGAGGGTAGATGAGTTGTAGGTTCATCCAAGTGGCTAGATGCCACTTTGATCCCTGATATAGGACTTATTGGCTATATTGCCAAGGGGAAGGGTATTTATATAATGCTTGGGGTTTATACACCATGGTGTTAGTACTAATAGGGGAAAGGTAATATAGGGGATTTACATAGTAAAATTAGAGTTAATATGGATGAGAGGGTAAGTGGAGGGGAAACCATTAAGTTTATGTGAAACAAACTTGGTTTTAAGAGTAGATCAAAATGAAAAGATTTTTTGACAAGAAATGTGGCTTCTAAAGATTAAGAACCACCATGAAACCGTAGTCTCTTCCATGAATCTTAGCTGATGGGGGGATGTTAGAAATGAAATTGGAGGGGAATGAGGGAGATTAGTCATGCTTCCTGCGATTTGATGAAGAATAACACCTTTGTCAATTAATTGATTTTGCTTTGATGCCCACAGTTACCATCTCTGCAATGGTAGGGATAACCTTTCTGCAACCCCAACTACTTACCCAGCTACTTGCCTAGCATTTTTATTTCTTCTTGGAGGGTGCACTTGGACTTGCAGACCCTTACTTGCCTTTTCTTTTCTTTGGCTTTTTTCTTTTGCTTTTTCTATCTACTTCTACCCTTATCTCTTCCAAGGTCCCAGGTTAAGCTGTTGGGAGCCTTTTCTTCTCTACCTGAACTAGTTGTCTGCCAAGATTAAGCAGTTTGGACAGACTTCTTTCTCTATTCTATAACTGAAAATTGAAAACATGGCATGATCCAGATTAAACTGTTGGATCATCCACCAAAATTGAAATAAGGTCATCAACATTGAAACACTTTACACACCTTTTGTTCTCTAGGAAATATGGGATCTTTGTGATATCAAAGCAGAGCATATTTGGACTTTCCCTTGCCAATCATGAAATATGAAACCTATTGGTATAGGTATCCAACACTCCCACTGTATCATATTTTTTATCATTCTGTATTTCCTAGGGTTGTTTAGCCCTCTTAAGTTCCAAGATATGAGCTTCATGATTCAATATTGGGGAGGGGATTGTAGTACTTCGTAAGCTTGGAATATCTTCCTGATTCCACTAGCATTTCCCCAATGCGTATGGTTCTTTGTAGATTTGTCTTTCTCCCTCATTTTTTAGTGTCTTTAGGAATATTTTTCCCATCCCATTGACTCCCTGGTTGGATTCCTAGAGATCTTTGCTGATGTGCTCTAGAAAGAATGACTTCCAAGCTTTCCAGCTGTCTCTCTGGGATTTTGTCAAATTCTTTTGTTCTGCAGGCTTGCTCTAGGCCAAAAATGTCCAGATCTCCTAGGTCTATGCTTTCAGGCTCTTCTTCCATATATTTTGCCTCACCGCTTTCTGTCAGGAAAATTGTTGAGGCGGTGGGTTCTTGTTGTAGGATGTCAATGTCCATGCCATGAGTTTTCCAGATTGGAGTCATACTGGGTTTGGAGGTGTTGGAATCTTTGGTTTGCGAGGGTTTTTGAGTATGCCCTGAGGCTGTGGGAATGACCTTGGATATTAACTTGGGTGATTCTGTGGAGGGTAAGGGGGACTCAGAGTCTTTCGATGCATGTTGGGCTAGAATGTAAAAGCTATTGCTGGTGGATGGCATTGAGGTATTGGCGGGAGGAATTTTGGGGTGAGATGCAGGTTTTTTGTGATTCTTTTTTTGATTGTTTACCCTAGTAAAACCTTCAGAATCTGGTTTCTCTGAGGAGGTGGAGGTGGTGGGCTTCACATTCAGCGGGCAGTCTCGAAAGAGATGGCCGAGGGCATGACATTTTCTACATCTGAATGGGACATGTTCATAGTCTAATGACTGAATCCATTCAAAATCATCATGATATAGACTTACCGTATCCAGAAGAGCTTTGCTTAGATGCATGTAGACACAGATGCGGGCATAGGAAGTGTATCTTCTAATTTTGGTCTCTTCCGTAGTTTTTATGAACTCCCCCAAGCCATTTCCGATGTCTTGCAGTGATTCTTCATCCCAATATTCTAGAGGGAGGGAATAGAGATGAATCCAGACTGGTGCCCAACTTAGATCTTCTTTGTCCGGGTTGAATCGCTCAATCCATTCTCTCAAGTAAAGACCAACAACATTGAAAAAATAGGGTCCGCCATCGATTACCCTATTCCTATCTTCAATGCAGTTAAAGACTGTCATGAAGAAACCTTTTGGTCCTAGCTACAGGGTGATGTGCCCTTTTGGTTTCCATTTAGCGGCAATCCAACCTTGCAAGGCTTTTTCTGTGGGCCAGAAGCCGATAAATTTTCCTATTAATGCATGATCTTTCATGTACTGGATTTGGGTGTTGATTCTTTGACTGGGTAGTTCAATCTTTGGTCTTTCTACTGCAATAGGTTTGCAGGTTATCAAGGTTGCTTTAGGAACCTCATCAGGTCCTGCTGTAGCTATCTGTGTGTTTTGGTTCGCTTCCATTTCTTCCTGTGGCTTTTTTTGTTTGCCTTGACTATTTTGATTTGTTTGCTTTGTCTGGATGTTGGTCTGATCCAAAACTATTGTTCCGTCATTTGCCTGTTGAGTCTGAGGTTCTCCTTGGTCATTGGGGGGAGACATTAATTCCCCCCTAGGAAATAATCCATTATGAATACTTTTTTCGGTGTCATATGTTAGTGCCAATGTTTGCAGATGAGCTGTAGCAAGGGCACCGTGGTCCAAGCAGGTCTTCCATTGCAGAGTCTGTCAAAACCCTAAGCCGATGCAGGTCGCAGAGCATACAATGATGATATTGATTAACTATTTTAATATTGGTATTAGATTTAATATTAATATTAATATTAAACTCAATATTACATTAAAAACTTTATATTATTCAGATACCTATACTTGTAACCATATCTCAAGTTATAGTAAGAGAAACTTGGATAGAAATGTCCAAATGGGTTCTCGATGGAAGCCTTCACCTCTTTTTATATCATTTTGAGGTTTATTCCTTGCAAACTTTTCATGAATTACATGAGGGAAGTGTTTGGCTATATAATTGTCTTATTTCTCCCATTTAATTATTTATTTGTTCTATTATTGTGTTATCCTTTTTGGTCTACATTTATATATTTTTTCTTATCATAACTCAAACTTTGGTGAAACTTATTTATTTATGAAATTATGTCATAATGGAGAAAATGAGGCTATTCTATCTATAATTAAGCTAAAAACTCATGGAACAAGATTTTGTGATAAACATGGTCTTTGAAGTCTAATGCAGAGCAATTTCACCTAAGAACATTTTTTGGATAAAAGAAAAGATCTAAGCAGGAGTTGTTCCTACAATAAGGCATTGGTTGCATCAATAGAATTTTTGGCCTCTCCATCAAAGATAATGGAATTTTCTTGAATAAGAAAAAATGTCTTGAGAATCTACTTTATTGAAATTATCCTTTGTAATATAAAAACGGAAAGTTTCCTCTGACTTGATGATAAACAATTCTTGAATTTAAGACAGAACTGGAATTTTGTTCGGAGTGTAATTATTTCTTTCAGATCTCAGTCTTTGTTAATAAAAAATGAGTCCTAGGCAGTTAGGATTGCTTGCTTGAACAAGGTGATGTCTCAAATATGTAAAATAGATTAGCTTGTTTGTAATCTATTACCTTTTTTGGAAACTATATCACTAATAAGAGGGAGGGGGTGAATCAGTAGTGATGGCCTTGATATCAATTTTATAACTTTTTGTCGAATTATAAATTTAGAACACACATTCACAATATTAGCTTATCAAAACATGAAAGAAACAAAAAAATAAAAGCATAATAACCATGGAAAATATCAACACAAGCATACACACACAAGGACACAAGTATTTCTAGTGGAAACCCTTTCGGGAGAAAAACCACCATGTTGTTGTCGCGCTATTCCATTCTTCTATTAATCTACTGAAAAAAAGTATACATGGATTAGTTTACAACCATAATTCGAAATACTTGGCTTCCTTCATAGTATGTTGGCACCTATCAGTTAGGAAATTTGTTTCTTTCATGGATCTATGGAAAACTATCCACTGGAAGCCCCCACGACCAATGATCCTTGCCCAACTCCCATTGGACTATCCAACTCTTATTCGATGGAAAAATTTGTTCCTTCTATTGAATCCATCGAATCATTGTCTATGATGAATCCTCCATGCCTTCACTTTCTCCATGAGAACCACGTTTCAAAATGTTTCACAGTGGGCTCTCAATTTTCTCAACATGAGCAACCCAACAACACCATCGTTCTGCAACATAAAATATGAAACAAAAACTCTGACCCGAAGGAGGAAATTTTTTCTCTTCTTCTCACACCATAACTCTGCTCTTTAATAAACCATAAGATGTCAATTCTTATCCTCTCTAAGCACTACCACCTGCAACACACAACTCTGAAATTTCTACTCAAGTCTATCTCTAATTTCTCCATGCAATATTCTAATAAAACTCTACAAAACTATGTGAGCAGTTGCCTCAACCACCAATCACTCTTAATTCCCTCTCAATGGCATGCTCTCAAACTATCCACTAGACTAATCAACTAAACTCAAATCCTTCCTCTATTTATCATTTTATGATACGGTTAACTCATGAAATCTTATAGGTGATGGAGTGCACAATAATTATTTTAATACCTCTCAATTTTTGAATTGAGGCTTCTGTGATCCATAATAGGTTTACCAGAGATTTTTCAGCGTAAATCACAAGATCTATCATTTGTCGACGCGTTTCGAACCAACTAGTGTGGTTCATCGTCAGGACAAGTTGAAGAGTCAGATCCAGCTTTGCATGTTAAATAGCTTTGAGCAGAGCCTCCAACGGCTAACTAGGCCAACGGCTAAATTGGACAGGGGACCTTAAATAAATAATCAAAATTAATAAGGGACTAGCCTCTAAATAAAAATATAAATAATTAAATTTAAATGGTTGTTAATTTAATAAAAATATAATTAATTTAATATCATAGGTTAATAATATAATAGTTAGTTAAAGGGGGATTAACTAATAAATACAAGGAAATAAAAATAAAAAGAATCATTAACTATTTATAGAGTTATCATATGAGTGTTGGAATAAAACATATTAAAGATAAATAAGTAAAATAAAATAAAATAAAAATAAATAAATAAATACAAATAAAATAGGTAAAACAATATAAAATAAATCAATCAATCAATAAATAAAATAAATAAAAAGTTAAATAATAATAATAATAATAATAATAATAATAATAAAAATAATAATAATAATAATAATAATAATCATAAATAAATAAATAATAATACTAAAAATAAAAATAATAATAATAAAAACAAAAATAAAAATAAAAATAAATAAATAAAAATAACAACAACAACAACAACAACAATAATAATACTGAAAATAAAATAAATCAATAAAATAAATACATGAAAAAAAATAAAAATAAAAATTAATTAATTAATTTATAAAAAGAAGAGACAAGAAACGAGGGGAGGGGAGGAGGACGGGCGGAATGGAAGAAAGCGACTAGGAAGAGAGAGTTGGGACCCAACATCTACTGATCTTCCAGCCATCCTCTCTATTGAGATTGCACGACCTCTTTTCAATCTCCAGAGCTTCCCTGAATTTCCGATGATGGAACTGTGAAACTCTGGCAATGACACTAGCCTTCTCAATACAAACGTGATGATTGGTTTTCTCTGCATGCTCAGCTAAAGCTGAAGACTTTGATCTCCTATGCTTAAGGTCAGCAGCGTGTTCACTGATCCTTTGACTGATGGAGCGACCCGTCTCACCAATATAGGGGGTCCCACAGGAACAAGGGATAATATATACCCCTTTCATATCTTTAGGGTCGATAGGGTCCTTTGCTGATCTGAGGGACATCCGAATGGTGTTAAGGGGCCTAAAGGTTACAGGGACACTATGAATCTTGAGAATCCTTGCAATCTTATCAGTAGTCCCATGAACAAACGGAAGATGGACACCTGGAATCCGCTCCTTCGGCTCCCTTTTAGCAAGAGAATTCTTGGTAGTTTTTAGGAAAGCCTTCTGTCCCATGTGTTTACTATTACCATTCTCAACAAAGACATCAAGGAGATGGGATTTTTCTTTCTCAAAACTCTTATTATCCGAGATCCTTAGGGCCCTAGTGGCAAGGGTATTGAGAACTCCCATCTTCTGAGCAGGGAAATGGTGGGAACTGGCATGAAGATATTGCTCCGTATGCGTTTTCTTTCGAAAAACCTGGTGGGAGAGGGAGCCATCACTATTCTTAGAAATAAGAATATCAAGGAAAGGGAGGCACCCATCAACCTCCTGCTCTTTAGTGAACTTTATGGCCGAGGATTGATTGTTGAGATGATCGAAGAAGAGATCTAATTCCTCTTGGCCGTGAGACCAGATAACATTGGTGTCATCCACATACCTTCTCCATAGCTTGGGCAGGAGACGGGATGAGTTAAGAGCCTTGGACTCAAAATCTTCCATAAAAAGGTTAGCAACGACAGGGGAAAGGGGTGAGCCCATGGCAACCCCACAGGTTTGCTCAAAGAACTCTCCCTCAAAACTGAAAAAGGTGGAAGTGAGGCAGATCTCAACTAACCGAGCAGTGTCAGGATCTGTTAGGCGGTTGATAACCTCCAAGGCCTCATTAATGGGGATGCAAGTGTACAGGGAAACAACATCAAAACTGACAAGAATGTCCCCAGGGGCAAGCTTAATGTCCTTGAGTTCATTAATAAAGGAGGCAGAGTCTTTTATGAAGGACTCCGTATGACCAACTAAGGGTTTAAGCCTTAATGCAAGGAACTTAGCAAGAAGGTAGGTGGGACCTCCAATGGTATTGACAATGGGCCTTAATGGAGCTCCTTCCTTGTGAATTTTGGGGAGACCATAGATCCTAGGGGTTATGGGGTTGCTCTCAATGAGTTTATGGTGTAGGGAACTCACAGAGCTACAGGACTTAATGGCAAGAGCCACATTCCTAGCAACCTTTTTTAAGGGGTTTTTGGAAAGCTTTTTATAGCTACCACTATTATGAAGATGATCCAACATCTTATTGCGGTAATCAACCCTGTTAAGAATGACGGCAGCTCCACCCTTGTCTGCCTTTAGAACAATGATATCTTTGTTCTGGTTTAAGGATCTGAGGGCAACTGATTCTTCCTTGCTAAGGTTGCTTTTAGGGGGCTTAGCCTTTCTCAAGACAACCGCACAATCCTGCCTGATTGTGTCCTTGATTTTATCAGGTAAACCTCTGATCCCAAACTCTATGTCACAAATGATATCATCAACAGGAATTCTCTTAGGAGCTAAAGCAAAATTTAACCCCTTACCCAAAACTTTAAAAACCGAAGGCGGAAAAGAGAAACTAGAAAGATTAATAACCTTGTTATTAAATTGAGGAGGGGGATTACTAATACTATGGTTCAAATTATTATTATTATTATTCAATATTTTATTACCTACCAAAATAGAATCATTTGTATTATTAAATAATGAATCATTTATATTATTACTCATACCATTATTATTATAATTAAGAATATTATTATTATTATTATTATTATTAAATAAATTATTTTTATTGTTATTACTATTATTATTATTAATATTCAATATTTTATTACCTACCAAAATAGAATCATTTGTATTATTAAATAATGCCTCATTTTTACTAATATTAATATTAATATTATTACGCCTACCATAATTATTATTATTATAATTAAAAATATTATTATTTTTATTATTATTATTAAATAAATTATTGTTATTGTTATTACTATTATTATTAAATAAATTATTATTAATCCTAATATTATTATTATTATTATAAATGTTAAATAAATTAATATTATTATCATTATTATTCATAGTCTTATTAATATTATCATAATTGTTATATGAATTAATATTATTATTCATATTACCATTAAAATAGCTGCTAACCTGAGGAAGACCATAGAAGTTCCGATTATCATCGACGGCGCCCCGAGGAGGGATGGAACCCTCGCAGTCCATCTGACCCCGGCCAACGAAACCTCCATCCGGCTTCAATCCGCTATCAGGCAACGAAGAAGAGGAGCGTACCTCACAGTCCATCTGATTGAGGCCAGCAAAACTGTCCAACGCCTCCATGCAGCTACCCGGCAGTGAAGAAGAGGAGCATCCCTCGCGCGGACCCTCGTAGTCCACCTACCTTCAGTCAGCAACACTGTCACCCGGCTCCAAGCAGCTTCCAGGCAGCGAGGAAGAGCAGCATACCTCCCGCGAATTCCTCGAGACAGTCACGCCGGTACCAGGAAGAACGCAGTCCTCACAGTCCATCTGATTGAGGCTAGCAAAACTGTCCAACGCCTCCATGCAGCTACCCGGCAGTGAAGAAGAGGAGCATCCCTCGCGCGAACCCTCGCAGTCCACCTGCCTTCGGTCAGCAAAACTGTCACACGGCTCCGCAAATTCCTCGAGACAGTTCCGCCCGTCCTCCTCCCCTCCCCTCATTTCTTGTCTCTTCTTTTTATAAATTAATTATTTTTATTTTTATTTTTATTTTTTATTTTTTTCATGTATTTATTTTATTGATTTATTATTATTACTATTATTATTATTATTATTATTATTATTATTATTATTTATTTTATTATTATTTATTTATTTTATTTATTTATTTTTTAACTATTTATTTATTCATGTATTTATGTTATTTATTTATTGATTGATTGATTTTATATTATTTTACCTATTTTATTTGTATTTATTTATTTATTTTTAATATGTTTTATTCCAACACTCATATGATAACTCTATAAATAGTTAATGATTCTTTTTATTTTTATTTCCTTGTATTTATTAGTTAATCCCCCTTTAACTAACTATTATATTATTGACCTATGATATTAAATTATTTTTATTTTTATTAAATTAACAACCATTTAAATTTAATTATTTTTATTTTTATTTAGAGGCTAGTCCCTTATTAATTTTGATTATTTATTGAAGGTCCCCTGTCCAATTTAGCCGTTGGCCTAGTTAGCCATTGGAGGCTCTGCTCAAAGCTATTTAACATGCAAAGCTGGATCTGACTCATCAACTTGTCCTGACGATGAATCACACTAGTCGGTTCGAAACGTGTCGACAAATGATAGATCTTGTGATTTACGCTGAAAAATCTATGGTAAACCTCTCAATTTTCCGGGTTCAGCTCGTTGACTTGATCAAGCTACTCTCTTCACTAAATGATGGATTTTCTCAAGTATAACCAAATTCTAGAATCCTTCTTACCTTTTTCGACCATACGTTGGAAAGTTTGGATCAAGACCATTGTCGTAATACCAAAATTAGTTGATATGCGTGAGGAATATAGAGAAACTATCATTTTATGCCACAACCACACCCACAAAACTAAAAAATTTGGTTGTAACCACACACACAAGCTTGCTAAATTTCGTTTGGAGGCTTCCAACCACACGCACAAGCTTACATCCCTACAGCTGGGATAGAGGATGGTGAAAATCAAACTTCTTTGACTCAGAACTTTGCCAAACTCCTTCTATTTCTTGAAAAGGCTCTGTAGGACCTCTAGAAGCCACTGAAAACTCAACTCACCAAAAAAAATAAAAATCATGTAAGTGTAATCAATCTAGATTGTCATTCATGAACTGCTCTCATCACAAGTCCAAAGGTGCAATTAAAAGTCCAAATATTCATGTGAAATGCACAATCCTTTTCCATAATTTCAATGGTTAATAAACTGTATTTTAGCATTCCTCCCTTATATTTGAAAATTTTGAATTTAATTTATCAAAATGGAATCTCGAATGCCTATTATAGTCAAAGAAAAGATCAAATCTTTTCTATATTCATCCTTCACAGATACATAATTTTAAAAGATAAATAGTTTTTAAATTATATATTAACAATAAAATGAGGTTCCATGTTAAATGAATGCTTTGATGCCTTTCTTAAATATTAGCAATAAAATGGGATTACATGTTAAATGAATTCTTTGTTGATTTTTTCTTTGTTCCTGCATGAAACTTTGAACTTACATGGCTGCATCATATGTTCCCTCATGTTTTGAGCTTATTAGATATGGGGGGCCTACAAGATATGGGTTTGAGGTAAGAGGACACATTTCTCTTGAGCTTAACCCATCTAGTGCAATGTGATAAAAAATATGTTTAGTGCCTCGGGAGTGGATGAAAACCCCTCCTTCAAGAATGTGGTCATAGTAGATGGAGGTTCTAGTTCAAGCCATCAGATGCAGGCACCCCATTAATTGGCTTCAAGCCCGAATCATGTGGACATAACCAAAGATGATCCACCACTAGGGTGAATTGGAAAAACCATATGCAAGAGAGATCCATCCCTAAGACAATAAAGGATCTGAAATATGAAGTAAAATAGAACAAGATTGAGAGCTACATCCATCATATGAAGGTTCACACCTTAATATGCGAGTTAATTGGCATTTGGCCAACATAGAGAGCATTGCTTATATGGGTCTAGCAAAAATGGTATTTGAAGGAACACATAGATCTCAAGCTAGGAGAAAGGGGTTAATTTATGCTAATTTTTGAAATATGGAATACAAAAGTAGAGTATTCAAGAATGAACCATATTTTTTCAATAATGTGGGGTTATTCATTAAATTTTGGCAAGAAAGGTACAACATGGAAAATAAAAAAAATCCCAGTGACCCCCATTTGGGTTCACCTAATTTTTCAGGAAAAAGAATTATGGGAGGAGAAAATCTTATAAGGTATTAGAAATGCGATCAAAGGTTTTTTGAAAATATATGAAGTGGCTAAGTGAGAATTCTACACCTAATATATGAGGATATGTGTGTATATGAATATCTCACAGCCACTGCTAGAATCAATCGAAATCTCCTAAATGAGCATGTATTTTTCAGATGTTGTAGATGCCATGAATATGATCATCTCTTTAGACATTATCCCTTAAGTCTCATAGATGCAAAAAATGAAAATCAATAAAAATGGATCATAAGGGTTGTTAAAAATTCCAACCTTGCTAGAAAAACTGTCAAGCAGAAAATGCAACAACTCCAAAGGAACTCCTTTAGTCCAAGAACTATTATGAGGCATTAACTAGAGAGGCGATAAATTCCAAATCAAGTACATCCTCAAGAAATGGATCAAGATAAGGTAAAAGGAAAACCAAAGGTGGAAGCTCATTAGACAAAAGTGCTAGAGGAATCCACAAAGAATGCACCAATAGAGTAAATGGACATGCCAGATGTATAGTAAATAAGGAATACTAATATGCCAGAGAACATGGATATGGAGGAAATCACACTCTCAAACCTCATTGAAGAATGGACAAGTAAGGACCCAGGAAATATACCAAATTCATAAAAGAAGTTGTTTAGAACAACATATCTACAACTAAAAGATAAAGGGATTGTGACATCCGAGGGAGCAATCTCATCCCAAAAATGTCTTGACATGCAAACAAAAAACTTAAAAAATACTCCCAATCATGTGAAGGAAGACAAAATGAGATGATGGAAAAGAAAAAAAGAGTTAATGTAGGAAATGGTGGATACATGTACTAATTCTGGACAAGAGGCTCTCTTAACAAAGTTGTTATGAAAATAATTTCATGGAATATAGTAGGCCTTAACTTTTCAGAAAAACAAAGGCTTCTCAAATAGAGAATTCATAGGTAATTACCTATAATACTAATGTTACATGAGATTATATGGGCTAATGATAAAGTTAGCTCAGTAGCCTCTCATTGTTAGAGAGGATGCTAAATGATCACAATAGATGTTGCAGGGAAATCAAGGGGATTGGATATCTTAGGGAATCCAAAGAAAGTGGAATTTACATATTATATGGTCATCCCATGGATAGTATATTCCACTACTTAGGATCAAAATAAAAAACATGCCTAACAACAGCCTATTTTCCAAATATGGTGAAAAAAATGCATGCTCTTAGAAATTTGGCTAGCATTAGAGAGCTTCACCAATATAAGATTTGGATTCAACAAAGAGACTTCAATATGGTAACATAAATAGAGGAATAAAAGGCAGGTATTTGTTTCTTATACATAAACTCCCAAAAGTTAAAGTATTTGATGTTGCAAATGAAGTTGGTTGACATGGAACAGTTAATGGAGTATTCACTTAGAAAAATCGTCACAACAATAAGAACCAAATAGCCTCGCACTTGATATACTTTTAGTATTAGAATCACTCTTAGAAGTGGATGTCTTCTTGGAATCATCTATTCTTCCTTGTACATGTTTGGATCATTGACTGATCTATTTAGAAATAGATACAAAAGTTTCCCCTAAAAACAAACCTTTCATATTTGAGAGTTTTTGGCTCAAGGATCCATCTTTCCTTAAGAAGGAAAAGGTGTGCTGGGAAGAGTTTCAATTCTATGGTCCCTCCAATATAACCAAGTCTAAAAAATATTAAAATTATTAAGTAAAAAATAAAAGAATGGAACAGAAATGATTTTGGAAACATTTTCCATTATAAACAATCTTGAGTTGGAAGTACATATGCAAGAGGTTCAACAAAAAGTAATTATGGAGGGAAAAACTAAGGATCTAGCTACAAAACAAATAGATTTTTTCACAAAAATATAGGACATAAGGAAACAAGAGGAAATATTATGGAGGAACAAATCAAGAATCCAGTGTCTTAGAGAAGGGGAGAAGAACACATAGCTTTTTCCTAATTCGATGATCAAATATTGATAAGATAATATGATATTATTTCTTAAAGATGAAGCAGGGTGAAAACTCATAGATCACAAATAGATGGAGAAATAATTGTTTAAATATTATGGATTTCTTTTAGTTGAACCAAAACAAAATTGATGGAGATCAATTCAAAAGATCCTATAAAACATCTCAGTGTTGGTTCAACCAAATCATAATGCTTCCTTACTGTGTGTGGTATACTATGCTAAAGTAAAATAGGAAATAATGTCCATGCTAAAAGACAAAGAATTTAGACTGGACAGTTTCACCATCATTTTTTACAGGCTTGTTAGCACTTATGTGGTGAGGAAATACATGACTTGGCAAAGAAATCCCACAGTATGTGCTCTTTATTTCCAATCTTGAATGCCAAGCGATTAACACTAGCACCAAAGTTTGATAAGGCCCAGGATCCTAATAGCTTAGGCTAATAGCCTTATGCAATGTGATATATAAGATTATTTCATAAGTCATTGCAAATCATCTAAAGCCACTTCTGCGATATCTAATTTCAATGGAGAAAAATGGTTATGTGGAGGGTATACAAATTTTGGATGTAATAGTAGTAGGCCATGAGGTCCTCCATTCATTGATTTTTTTTTAAATGATAGGGATCATAATTAAGATTTACCTATATAAGGCCTTCAATAGACTTAGTTGGGCTTATCTCTTCAATGTTCTCACAACCTTTGGCTTTTCAATTAGTTGGATTAACTAGGCAGGAGCTTTGGTTGCAACCAATTTATTCTCGGTGATGCTTGATGGATATCCTTCCTCAACATTTAATTCTTCACATGGAATATGGAAAGGTGACCTTGTCTCACCATTCTTATTTATTCTTGTTGCAGAAGGGTTGGTGCACACCATAAAGGCAACAATAACACAAGGAAAGATAAAAGGATTAATACTCTATGGAGATGACCTTCCCATCTCCCATCAATAGTGTATTGATGATACGATGCTAATGGGAGTTCCTATAGTAAAAGAAGTTAGAGCCCTAAATAAGATCTTGGAGGACTTCATGGAAGCTTCAGGTACATCCATTAATGTTGATAAATATAAAATCTATTTCTTTAATACTGACATAGTAGTACAGGGGAACCTAACCAATTTGTTGGGTTTTTAGTGCAGTTTTCTTTTTGCTAAATACCCAGGGGTTCCTTTTGTAGATAACACCCTTAACATTATTAACTGAAAGGAATTAATATAAAAAAATCTCCAAAAAATGGATTGTTGGACCCTTAGATCTCTCAATTTTGCTAGTAGATTAGTCCTCTTAAAATCATTTTCGTAAGCCCTTCCAATGTATCTTCTCTCTTTGTTGGAGGTAGCCAAAAATAATCCTCAGATCCATCAATATTGTTTACATATCCTTTCTCTGAGGAGTGGATATAAGGGAAAGAAAAAGGGCCCTTGTATGCTGGGATAAATTATCTTTTCAAAATTGTGGAAGGTCTTGGTCTTCATGATCTAGAAATTCTAAATAATTTTTTCTGGGACAAAATATGGTGGAGATGGATTTAAGGTGGCCATGAATTATGGATGTGGCTTTGGAATAGGAAATACAACGCCTCTTAATCCTGCTTATTTAATGATCTTCAATGTGGAATTTGGCCAACACTAATAAATACATCATAAAACAACATTGTTTTGGGAAGTCTAAGAGGGAAAGGATGCCTTGTTTTGGACAAAATCATGACAACAATATCCAAATCTTGGAAATAGGGTGGAATTTATTAATATATAAAATATTATGAAATCTAGATGTATCATGATAATATTAGATTATTGAACCAGATAGTGAAGGACACCTCATGGAAAGAATGGAAAAATAAGGAAAGTTGGCTTAAAGCTCTTGATAAAGATATTTTGGACACATTAATGGAAGAACTTCACAAATGAAATATCCCACTCTCCAATAGACACTACAAAATACGATGAGGCTATAACCAGAAGTGTATGTTCATAATGAAAGAGGAATATCAATTAGTTGAAGGTCACACTAACCTTCCTCATCAGTCAATTGTGCATAGGCTTGGACTGAGAAATTATGGTCCAATGTTGCCCATTTTCTTTGGTTGTTAGTACATAATATATCCCTTTCATGGGATAAAATTTTATATATAGGATACAAACACCCTTTTCTCATTTTTTTTTCATGTAGATAGAAACTAGAGGATATGGAACACATGCACAATACATGTGATTTTTCTAAAACTTTGTGGTTTCAACTCTTCATCTTGTTTGGATAGTCAGACAGGAATATGAATGGAATCATATAAATGATCGAAGGTTGAATATCCTCTATGACAAATAATCCTACTATAAAGAATGTTTGGGCCATCATTCTGGTTTTTCTCTCTATGGGACATATGGAAGGATAGTACTAGCATTTTTATTGCATCATCACAAGGCTTCTCCATGTTGTTTGTGGGGGTCATTCTTAGTTGTTCATCTCAAGAGTAAATAAATTGATCAATGGAGCTTCTTTAAAAATATGTTCCACACTTGGAGAATGGAAAAATATATCACACATATTAACCATCTGATCCATATGATTTTAGTCATTATTCCCTCTCACATTAGGAGAATAGGAAATAAGGTAGCATGAATTTTTGCCAACTTGGGATGCAATCAAATTAACCTTCATCTTTTGACAAGCTAGACAATCACTTATGAGAGAAATGGAGATCAAGACTTATAGATCTAATAAACAAAGATTGAGAAATCTCGTTGGGGGTGAAAGAACATGAAGACTTGGATTGCACTTGGGAACAAATTTGGAACAAAAAAAATATTGCACCTCCACTCAATCTAACCATTCCAGCCACCATTGATATTTCCATGTCCTCTTGATGGTTTTAGTTATTTAACTTATGGATTTTCTATTTCACTTGGAATTTACGAGTAATGTGGCATAATGTCTTGCATAATCAATTCTTTGTTAGTAGACCTTTTTGTATGTATCTAGTCAGTATATGAACATTTGAGATAAAAGACATTGACTTTTTCTCTTGATCTTCGTTCGAATATCACAGACCATTACAAAATTATTTTGATATTATATAATTTGGTATCATTTTAACAAAAAAAACTTATGCCCCCCCGCCCCCGCCAAAAAAAATATAAATTAATTCTTTTGTAAATTAAAAGGGTTTGTACTTTTTATTGTGTACTTGTTTGTAATAAATTCATAATGATATATTTTTTTATTTATTATTTTTTTAAATATAAAGAAAATAATAATTAATCAACCTAGATCCATCTTGCTCCAAATCTATCAAGTTCCAAGAGGGATCAAATCTCTTAAGGCGCAAGCCTCTTTTTTAGTGTAAAACTTGAAGAAAGGCTTGCATCTCAAGAGATTTGATCCCTCTCAATGTTGGATAGATCTAGAGTTAATATGGATCTAGGATGAAATTTGTCATGCAACCACACAAAATTTGTCTAACATATGATTAATCTAATTATTTTAAATATGTTAAATATGTCTACTATTAATTTGATGATTTCCTTGTCTTCTACATATCATGCACATTAGGACTATATTTCTATTAAACATTTGAATTCTAACATATGACTCCTCAGAAGAATGACATATTTGAACTTGAGCTAATTAATAAAATTGGCCATGATTTTTTTAATGTGAAATATTCATATTAGTGTGATTACAGGTTGATCTTGGGCATAGATATATTTTAAACATCTTTTTTTTTCATATAATTTTATCTTGCATCTTGTCTTATGCCTGAGTTGGTTGAATATTATTTCCTTTGTCATTATGCACTTTGGTATTCATCCTTTTGTTTCCTCTACCCTTCATTCTCTTCAATTGTCATTCCCTCTACCTTTTTTTGTCAATTTCCTCTTCATTGTGCACTGCCTTGTATTCTTTACTCTTGAAACTATTTAATTGTTATTTGTTCTGTCCTTCTTTGTCGATATGCAGTTTGATACACCTTTTGTTATTCATTTTTTTCTTCATATGTTCCTATCATTGTTCAATTTCCATTTGTTTTGACTGTCTTTGTTGATATTCTCTTTTCTTCTCCCTATGTTGTTGACGCTCCTTAGTAACTGCCATTTCTTATGTTTTTCTTTGTCAACCTTTTCTTTCTTCGTTTCTATTTAAGATGGATGTAGGATAATGATTACTATTACACATAAATAAATGCCTGGCACTAATAATTACTTTATGCATACCTCGAAATCAATGTACACTATTAATTTAATTACTATGAAAAATGGACATCATCCAACTATTTACATTAGATTAGAAATCAACATCTACATTGAAATGAATGCATCATTAGTTGTCATTTGTCATGTATTTCTATGTTGCTTTTCTGACATTCTCTTTATCGTTCATTTCTATTTAAGATGGATCTATACTAATGAATAATATGGATGTAGGATCTTTGTTCCTTTATATTTAATATAGATCTAGGTTGACAAGAATTGTAACACACAAATCAATGCACATCATTAATAATTACGTTGTGCATACACTGAAATCAATGCACACTAGTAGTCTAATTATTACATTGAAAGTAATGCACATCGTTCATCTAGTTGCACCATATCAGAAATTAACATTTTCAATGAAATTAATATACCTAGTGCAAACAATTAAATAATATTATAGATCAACATTTATGTTGAAATCAATGCATCAAGTGCAATTAATAGAATAGGGTTAGTAACCAACATCTACACTAAAATCGATGTTTCAAGTGCAATAAATCAAATAATATTAGAAATTAACTTCTATACTAAAATCAATGCATCTATTTCAGTAAAAAATAAAATAAAGTATTATTTTAGAATAATCTAAACCCGAGTTACGATCTTACATATTCCTTTTACCCATTTAATTTAGTAAAATTTCAACAAATTTTGGTATCATCTTTTATCTAATTTTAAGACATGGATGGTTTTCTAAATCCAAGTTCATTTACCTTTTGTTAAACCATTACTTCCTCTTTCTCTATGGTTAATAATGTTCAATATCATATAATATTAGACATAATATTATATAGTATTATGTTAAATATTATATAATATTTTATTTTTAGATATTATAATATTATGTATAACATTATAATATTATAATACTATGTCTAATATAATATAACAGAATCACTCATAGGCACAATCACCAACAATTATACATAAATATTTTCTTTTAACATCATTTAGAGAGTTGCAAAAATATTTGAACCTCTCCACCATTCCAATTCTACGAAGGCTCCATATTTGTTACAAGACTAGATGGATGGCACATCTTGATTGAGGAACCACACATTACTATCTTTATATCAAAGAATTATTACAAACCTTATGCACCTCATTCATATCGTATTTTATCACATTTATGGGGACATGAATAATTGCATTAACGACCTCTTGAAGAGTGGACCTCATTCATATCGCATTTTATCACATGTATGGGGACATGAATAAATGCATTAACGACCTCTTGAAGAGTGGATTGAAAATGGATGAGGGAAGTGCAAAGCTCATAAAAAAAAGATGTCCACATCATAGAAAACTTCTTCTCAACCTATGAAAATAATTAAATTAAGACATCTCAAGCATTTCATCTTATTTTTTTCTATGAGAAATGAGTTGGGCAATATTATTTTTTTCTCAATCGAGAGGTAGGATGTGTGTGAACAACTTAGAAATCAGAATGTCTATTTTAGATGATTCTACCCTTCATTTAGATTTTTTTATTGTTCAACTATCTCCACCGATATCATATCGACAACGTATAAAAAAGGAAGGGGATACAAAAATTTATCCTAAGCACAGGATAAGATCCATTTTTTTATTATAAAAATGAATATGTGATGTTATTTGGGCATAATATTTGGGCTACAATAACCTCCAGAGTGCTATAGGCATATACAAATGTAAATTATTTTATATAAGTAATATTAATAGCTATTTCCCTCAAAAAAGAAAAGGATAATATAACATTCTAATATTAATATTTTGTATTACAATGTAATTTTATATTATATTAAAGCTCTCTAACATAATGCATTAAAATATATAATAATATATTAAACCTAATAATATTAATATAAAACTACGTTTGTTGGTATCATCCCAAGACCCCTTTTTCCTCCTAAATACATATCATTTACCCATTCCTTTTCATCATATATCCCTTAGAATCCTTGAAAATTAATTATTAATAGTCTTATAGTTATTAAAATGCATTGGAATTGATTTAGGGATTTTATGTTGAAGAATTAGAAGTTTTTGGTGAAATGGTTACAGGAAGTTCCAACATCCTGTAATTAGCTCATTGTTTGACATGTGGCACAACAGCTGGGCGAGAACGAAAGGCATGGATGAAAAGTAGAATGTCCAAGCATGGAAAAACACCTATCTTATAGCCGGATCGACTCTCCTACATGCGCGGTCAACTCAGGTCAAAGCATGGCACACTGGCAACAAAGGCAGAAACATCAGCTCATTCTATTTTGGTTTAGTTTTTGTTCTTTTTGATCAGTTAGGATAGAAACATTTTGAAAAGCTCGATGTAATAAAAGCGGCAACAGCCAAATTCTGAATGTACATTCATTATTGAAATGACATGGTTATGTAAATACAGTCCGAGTAATGGATAGGAGGTTAATGGTTGTATCATTCTAAAAACTCTGTTTTGAAACTTAATACTAAGAACCAGTTGCAGTTACGACTTGTGGCTAGTGCATTGATTTGATATTTGGTCAAATATAGTCCAGTGTACCTCTGGAACGCGGACGGGCCCTGCGTTCAACCGGTATACTGTTCTTTTCATTTTACTTGCACTTAGGTTATCGTATGGTTTACACAGTAGTTACGATTGATTGGATTTCGATTTCAATAGGTCTTATATGGTTTGCACAACAGTTACAATTACTTGGGTTTCGATTTCCATAGCTTTTGATTTCCATTGAATGTATATGGTTTGCGCTTATGGTTGGTTTGCGTTTATGGTAATGCTGAACAGTCATCACTGAGATCTAGAAGTGTGTCCTGTAAGGGATTCGATCCCTGTGTTGTCTTTTAAAAGCACCATCATAAACTTTGTTTTCATTTCACAATTCATTTATAATGTCTATATATTTTGATATTGTATAAATATTAGCGAATGCTGGGTGTTTATTGAACAAGGGTTTTATGTGTAATGTCTTTGTAAGGAGATTGAGATCATTGTTGCAGTGATACACAATGTTTAGTTTCAGTGTGTAATTTGGTAAATGCATTTAACGACAGCATTGTAATCAGTTATATTAGCAGGGTAAGCTGAGTGTTTGGATGATAGGTGACATATGCCAGTCTTCCGTAAAGAAGCCTTGTGGCCTACATCATAACCACTTAGTCAACAATCCTTTATGTCTATATACTTTAGACGCATGCCTCTAAGCTTACGCATCCTGGTCGATAATTAATATAGTCTAGTCTAGTACCCTAGCTAGAACACTACATTTTGGTGCCGTTGCCGGGGAGGCGTACTTAAAGGATTCAGACAAAAAGAAAAAAATTTCAACACACAAAAATAAACAAAAACACAGTTAGAAATCATGTTCATTTATGCCTAGATTTAGAGATAGTCAAGGGAGATTTGTAAAAACCCCCCACCATCTAAAAACTAACCCATCATCATCAGGAGCAGACTCTCTAGGGAATACAACACCAGCTGAGGAAGTTATCCAAACATTGGCAGAAATTTTTTATTCAGGACAGGAACTTACTCTTATTGAGAGGGAAACTTTATTCACACATAAATCGCAGAAGAAGCAATCTCCTAGACCTTCTACACAAGGAGAAAGTAGTACAGTTACCGAACAATCTTCCTTCCTCCTTTTTCCACCAAGTGACACTGACACAGAGAGACCAATTACAATGGCTGAGGAAGGATCTGGCTCAGTACCACGCCAAGGAGATGAAGAGGAGTCAACTTTTAAGTTCCCTATACATGAACCATAGGAGGATGAGGAGATAAAAATGAAAAACATACCCCCATCCGTGCTACCAAATTTCTATGGTATGGCTTTGGAGGATCCGGACTCATTCTTGTTCGAGTTTGACATTGTATGTCGAACTTATGGCTATACAGATGATGCCCATAGGCTTAGATTGTTCCCAGACACACTAAAGGCATCAGCCTTGAAATGGTTCATGGGGCTTGGTGAGCATGCTATAGTTGATTGGGATGGTATGAGGAGAATATTTCTTAGGAAATATCAGCCTTATTGCAGATCCAAAGACTCTAAAGATGATATCTTTAGAATCAGTCAGCAAGAGGATGAAACCTTAGAAGAATATTTAGAACGGTTTGTCTATAACTTACAAAAATCTAAACACCGAACTATGCCTCCTGATCTGGTCCGCACAATATTCTTGAAAGGTATCCGAGAGGAATACATGGATGATCTCAACCTGATGGGCAAAGGTGACATTTCTACCTTACCCTTTGAAGAAATCGCTGAGTTGTGCGAAAAGTATTCAAGTAGTAAAGCTAAAATGGGAAAGATAAGCCTGTCATCAAGGGTCACAAAATCTGCCTCTGCAAGTGTTACAAGGGCCGAAATAGGGAATCTTTTAGAATAGTTTAAAACAGATTTGTTAAGCACTCTAGGGAACCAAATTGACACTTTAAAAGCCAAAAGAAACAAGAATATGAAGATCATATCATGGCTATCTTCTGCCCAAAATGCCGAAAGAAACATGCATTAAAAGATTGTCCTCTAGAGAATATCCAAGTTTGTGCTTTCTGTACTGAACATCATGATAGGTTTAACTGTCCTAAAGTTAAAGTTTTGCAGAACTGTAATATGGCAGCCAATGCAGAGATGGAAAACGTGTATTACATGGGCACAAAGCGACCATGGCAGCCAAGGCCAGCAACCCAAGGTATGTTTCCAAATCAAAATCTGCAATTTCCTATGAATGATCAAATGTATGCACAAAACTCATGGAATGTACCCATGCCATGGCAGCACCAAAACCAAACAAAACACCAATGGAGACCGTCTCAACAGTACTCCCAATCTTATCATACATATCCTCAATCATACCCACCTTACTCACAACCATATCAACAATACCAACAGCCGTATCCATCACATTCTCAACCATATCAGCAGTATCCTCAGCAAGTTGTCTATCAGCCCCAACCTCCTCAACAAGCTTTACCTGCTCCTCCACCAATAAATGCACCACAGCTGCAATTTCCAGCTAACTCACAACCTCCCAGACCCACTCAAATTCCTGCTCAAACTGTCCCAAATCCGAATAATAGAGCAGAGAGGCCAGCCTATAATGTAGAAGAAGGAAGCTCATATTCCACACTGCCTTTGCAAAACATTAATTTGCGGTCTGGTAGGGTGCTTCACAAGGATTCTCCAATAACAGATAAGCAAGAAGAAAACTCAGAAAAGGAAAATGAAATGACAAATCCAACAAAACCAATCAATGATACCAAAGATAAACAGATGCAACCACTGCATCCACCTTTTCCAGACCGATTGGTCCAAGTAAAACCACCACTGTCTATACCACAATTTGATGTCTTAGATGAGCTTAAAAATGTCTACATAAAAATCCCACTGCTGCAAGCTATAAAAGACATTCCTATCTATACCAAAGCCATCAAAGACATGTGCCTCAAGAAGCCTGCTAGGAAAAGGACTGATCCTCAAACCATTCATGTTTTAGGAAATTTAGCAGGCCTTATGACCAATACCATCTCCATGGAGAAGTATGTTGATCCTGGCATTCCCAAAGTGACCACCATCATTAACAACATACGGATTCCAAACACTTTGATAGATCTTGGAGCCGCAATCAATGTCATGACTCTTGAAACCATGAGAACACTCCAACTCATGAATTTGCAACATACCACGATTGTTCTTGAACTAGCTGATAGGTCCAAAGTCATTCCTGAAGGCATTTTGGAAGACATCATTGTCTCACTGGACTCTTGGGAGTATCCAGTGGATTTCCTAGTCCTTCAACCCAAATCCAATTTAGGAGGACACCCTATCATCCTAGGTAGACCATGGTTAGTGACTGCTGATGCATTTATAGGGTGTCGATCAGGCAACATGATCATTTCAAGGGGGACTGAAAGAAAACAACTCACCCTTTATCCATCGGCACAATCACCAGCAGTAACACATAATTTGTGGCTTGATGATAAATTTAATGATAAAGAAGAAGTACAATCTGTTTTTAGCATTGACCAAATCTACGATTTCTAGGAAGACAATAATGATTTGGTAGAATTATTCCTTTCTCAACCTGATATGTCTGAAAATTTGAGAAGTGAACAATATCATGCTGCAGATGTACTTCTGCCCCAAAGCTTTCAAGAAACATGCACCATCCAATCTTTGCAAACTACATTTCACGACATTTTTCCAGTTCAATCCATCACCAATACACAGAGTCAGATCATAGAGATTAGTCCAGGGAAAACTCTGAACATAGGCAATCACCTAGACTCATCTCAACAAGAGAAATTGATTAAACTCTTGAGAAAGTACCAAAAAGCCTTTGCTTGGGACTACACCGATATGCATGGGATTCACCTCGACACATGCACTCACCACATCTATACAGATAGCACCATTAAACCAGTGAGGCAACCACAGAGAAGAATGAACCCCATGCTCCAAGATATTGTCAGAGAGGAATTGCAAAAACTTTTGAGAGTTAATTTTATATATCCTATTTCTGACAGTCAGTGGGTATCCCCATTGGTTATAGTGCCCAAGAAAAATGGTAAGTGGCGCATTTGTGTTGATTACAGACAGCTGAACAAAGAAACGCTCAAAGACTACTTCCCACTGCCATTTATTGACCAAGTGTTAGACACCCTAGCTGGAAAATCACCATTTTCTTTTCTTGATGGTTTCAGTGGCTACAACCAGATCAGGATAGCCTCCGAAGACCAGGACAAAACCACATTCACCTGTCCTTGGGGCACCTATGCCTACAATGTTTTTCCATTTGGACTTTGTAACGCTCCAGCTACATTTCAGAGAGCTGTGTTAGCTATTTTTGCTGATTTAATTCATGATTGTGTTGAAGTCTACATGGATGATTTTTCAGTTTATGGCAATTCATTTGAACATGCATTAGACAATCTTGAGAGAGTTTTGAAAAGATGTATTGAAGCTAACCTGTCCCTCAGCAATGAAAAGTGCTTTATGATGTTAAACGAAGGGATAGTGATAGGCCACTATATTTCTTTTCAAGGCATCCAGGTTGACCCAGCCAAGATCCAGATCATAGTTGATTTGCCAATTCCACAGAATCAAAGAGAGGTAAGAAGTTTCCTTGGGTATGCAAGATATTACCACAAATTTATTGAAAATTTTAGTAAGATAGCTTTACCTTTGTTTAAACTTCTAACCAAAGATGTACTTTTCAACTGGAATGAAAACTACCAACAAGCATTCGAACAACTCAAAAAGAAGTTATCAACCGCACCAGCCTTGAGAGGGCCTAATTGGAGCCTACCATTTCATATCTTTACAGATGCATCCGACACTACAGTAGGTGCATCCTTAGGCCAAAAAGAGGAATCTTGTACTTATGCCATTTATTTCATTAGTAAAAATCTAACACCTGCAGAGTTAAACTACACAGTTACAGAAAAGGAAACACTTGCCATCATTTATGTTGTGAATAAATTCCGACATTACATAACTGGTTATGAGGTCTTTGTACATACTGATCATTTGGCCATTAGACATTTAATGAATAAACCAATAACTAGTGGCAGAGTTACCAGATGGTTACTATTGTTACAGGAATTTAACATCACAGTGTTAGATAGACCAGGCAAAGAGAACCAGGTGGCAGATTTTCTCTCTAGACTGCAAAATCCAGGTGAGGTTGTTCCACTTGAAGATTCTTTTCTAGATGAGAACTTATTTGCAATTTCCATAGTAACTCCTTGGTATGCTGATTTGGCCAATTATTTGTCTACAGGAAGGGCACCTCCACACTTTACTGCAAAGGAAAGGAAGAGACTAGTCAAACAAAGTGCTAGATATTCATGGCTTAATGGCGATTTATTTTACACTGGTTATGATATGATTATTAGGAGATGTGTAAGAAATGATGAGGTAATTGATATTTTAAAATCTTGCCATGATGAACCGTGTGGTGGGCATTTTGCAGCGAAGCGGACAACATTCAAAGTTCTTACTCTTGGATACTACTGGCCATCCATTTTCAAGGATGCCAAGAAGTATGTAAAGAGTTGTGACAGCTGCCAAAGAATGGGCAGGCCCACAGCTACCGATGAGATGCCCCTTCAGCCCCAAGTTCACTTAGAGCCATTTGATAAGTGGGCTCTAGACTTCATAGGACCCATTAACCCAACCTCCAATGGTAAGAAGTACATCTTAGTATGTACTGATTACGTCACAAAGTGGGCTGAAGCAAAAGCACTGGTTAAAGCAACCGAACACACAGTAGTCAATTTCCTTTTTGAGGAGATTTTTGTGAGGTATGGAGTACGAAGGGAAATTGTGACTGATCAAGGTACCCAATTCACCTCAAAGCTAGTGAAGGACATCACAGACAAATACCAAATCAAGCATAGGAAAAGTACCCCTTACCATCCACAGGCCAATGGGCAGGTGGAATCCACAAACAAAACCGTGGAAGGCATCATTACTAAAACTGTTGCAATGAACAGGAAAAACTGGGAAGAGAAGCTCAAAGATGCACTCTGGGCTTAGAGGATTACCTGGAAAGATACTACAGGATTTACACCATATCAATTGGTGTATGGCAAAGAAGTAATGCTTCCTATTGAGTTCCAAATACATACTTTTAAACTGGCTGCAGATTTACAAATTGATTTGGACCAAGCACAAAAAGAAAGAATCCAACAGTTGAACCAGTTGGATGAGATGAGGCAGCACGCAGAGGAAACCACAATCCTCATGCAAAAACAAAGGAAGCAGTGGCATGATGCACATATTAAGAAGAAGCAGTTTAAGGAAGGTGACTGGGCTTTACTTTTCGACTCAAAATTCAGAGATCATAAAGCCAAGTTCACCACCCATTGGATGGGCCCCTATGAAATTGTTCAGGCTTATGACAATGGTTCAGTCAAGCTCAAAACTATTGATGGAGAAGGTCACTCCTTCACAGTCAATGGTCATCGCCTGAAACTATACACCAAGCCCATCAGCAAGCAAGATTTTCTCCATACACTATCTCAGCAAAGAGAGGTTGAGGTATTGCAGCCCTCAGCTGTAGTATCACTGCCTTAGTTTCATTTCCTTTCAATTTCAGAGTCAAAAAGAAATAAAAAAATAAAAACAATAATAAAAAAATAAAAGATTTAATATAAAACAAAAACTAAAAAATATATATAAAAAAAAACAAAAAAAACAAAAAATAAATATCACAAAAAATAATAATGGGTTAGATGTGAAAACCAGTCTCTGGCACACTCTAACCTCGAATTCCTACTTGAAAACCAGTCTCTGGCGGGTATGAATTCTCTTTCTTTTGTTTACTGTTTGATTTATCAGCTGCATCATGACTTGAGGACAAGTCAAAATTTTAGTCAGGGAGAGAGGCATCAGCGCTTTGTTCTTTTTTCTCTCCATTGTAAATTCTTAAAGATTTCTTATTCTATCTCTTCACTGTAAATTTCCAAAGCAGCTTGTTCCAGCATTCCAGACTTCAATAAATAAGCTGTTTTGTCATTGTTTTATCTCAGAGGGACCTGGTTATAAACATTATGCAGGGGGACCTGTTTTGTCCAGACATATATGCTACCAACACCAGCAGTAAGGGACCTGTTTAAGACATTCAGAAGGGACCTGTTAAAGAAATTGACACCAAGGGCTACTTCAACGAAGTTCATTAAGTTTCTACAAGGATTTGGGCACCAAGACTCCATCAAATGCCCAAGCTCAGTGAACCTGTATCAATATAAGGAGCTGCATGAACATTTTCAAATTTTTCTCAAGGGACCTGTTACATTCAATCTTTCTCAAGGGACCTATTATATCTTCAAATTTTTCTCAAAGGACCTGTGCATTCAATCTTCCTTAGAGGACCTGTTACAACAAGCAAAAGAACAGTCAAAAAGGGACTAGCTACTCAGCATGTCAATACAATAACGACCAACAAAAGAGTAATATGTTTCTTGTTCTTAAACATTTAATTTCTTAGATTGATTTTTAATGTAACTTTGATGACTGTGAACTGTTATGATTGATTTCAAGGATATCTACATTTCCTATCATCCCTTATTCCACTAATTCTCATCATTCTCATACATCAACCTATTCATACTTCTAAACTCATTACCAATACATCAACCTTGTCATACATCCTACAGTCATACCAACATCCTCCATCTGACCGAATACCAACTGGAATAGGACACGTGGCGGATTGTGTTTTTAAATACAAGGGAAAGAGACAAATGTAAAGCGGCCTATCTATTTCATTCCACACAGCCAAATCATAACTCCACCACCCGACGTACCAAATGATTCAAGGGACTTCCCAAAACCATACCCAGCATTATATATACATGCTCCCAGCGCTCTTGTGGTGACATCTGTGTCAGCATACAACACTCCTCTATTTTAAAATCAATGAATACGTTGTGAAGTGAGTACAGCCGGGTATCCCACCATCATTTCCGCATTTCGATTCCCATAACTTTCAAAGTAAAATCAGAAGCAGTGAGCGCCGAAAGAAGTATTATCATTTGGGTCGATTTACACAGTGAGGATTGGAGGCAGTGAGCGCCGAAAGAGGAAAGTATCACCACTCTGTTTCGATTCCCACCACAGTCATAAGACAATTGACCAGCCGAGCATCATATTGAAGACTAAGGGAAGCGATACACCAGGTAACCAGTTTGAAATTTCTTTGTTAAAATTGTAAGAACATAAACAAAGAAGGGTTAGAAGCACGACCCTCTGTCACTATGACTAATAGGGTCGAACCGAGTGTGTTCGACAGTTCACAATATCATGAGGATTGCATTGAAATTCTCAGAGAAATACAGTGGCTACCATTTCTAGAGAAATTTCATGGAAGCAATGAGGAGGTTACCAAGCAATTTGCCTTCACCTTCAATGGAGAAAAAGCCCTGATAGGTAACTTCTCATTTAGGGTTTCAGAGGATACTATAGCTCAGGCAATAGGGATTAGTCCAGAAGGGGAGAAGTATTTTAAAACCAAGCAATTTAAAGATAAATCGTGGACACAGTTTATGTCTAGATCTAGAGTCTCATCAGTGAACTGGAAGAAGGGTGTTCCAAGAAGTTGGTTGATGCATCCCTGGGATGAGATGGTCTACATCCTTCAAAAATTCATAACCTATGAAGGCCGCTACAGTATTGTCTATCTATACCACATTAAACTACTCCTCCACTTGAAGAAACAATGTGTTATTAGTGTACCATATTTTCTGTTACAAAGCTTAACCAAGATGTCCAAGACTATCCAGAAGCAGAAGGGGACTGAAGACAAAAGCCTGTATCACTTTGGCTTAATTAAAATCCTTATTGAGCATGAATTGCAGAGAAGAGGGAAACCATGGAAAGAATTTCTAGCTGTTAATCAAATTAGAGATGAGGAAGATAAAGAAGAAGTGCAAGAGGACTCAGGGTTCATGAAGGACATTGATGAAGAAATCCCAGTATCCAAAACCAGCAAGGCACCTCTACCTGTGGGTAGCATAAGGACCAGGAACATGAGAAAGGAAGATGCTAAGAGGGCCGAAAAAGATAAAATTTTCACCACTTACTCACGAAGAACAAGGAGGACACCAAAAGCCCAGTTACAAGAGGACCAACTTGAATCCAATGCACCTGCACAAATGGATGTTGAGAGTGGTGACCACTCACTACCAGGACCAGAAATTGATATAGAGGTGGAAAGCAATAACAAGCAGGAAAAATGTTCACCACCTCCCATCAAGAGACAGAAGAAACTGGAAAAACAAATTGAAGAATTAAAGGAAGAGCTCATGGAGGCTAATATGCTAGAAAAAGTTATCAAGAGAGAAAATGAAATGCTCCGGGCGCAGAGTAAAGAAACTCAGAAGAAGAATGAAAAGTTAAAGGAAAGAATCAGTGAACTGGATGCTGAGCAAACTGAGATCTCTAACTGGGCCACTAAGTGGTACAATCAGAAGAAGACCCTGAAAGAAAAATACAAAAAGTTAAAACAGGAGCTCAAGGGTCAGAAAGATAACCAGGTGAAAAAGAATGTGGACACATTGCTCAAGGCAGCGGAGATCCAGGCAGGGACAGAGTTCAAGGGAAGCACTTCGGGGATAGCATGAGGACATGCTAATTCCTTAAGTCGGGGAGAGATGTTGGTATCATCCCAAGACCCCTTTTTCCTCCTAAATACATATCATTTACCCATTCCTTTTCATCATATATCCCTTAGAATCCTTGAAAATTAATTATTAATAGTCTTATAGTTATTAAAATGCATTGGAATTGATTTAGGGATATTATGTTGAAGAATTAGAAGTTTTTGGTGAAATGGTTACAGGAAGTTCCAACATCCTATAATTAGCTCATTGTTTGACATGTGGCACAACAGCTGGGCAAGAACGAAAGGCATGGATGAAAAGTAGAATGTCCAAGCATGGACAAACACCTATCTTACAGCCGGATCGACTCTCCTACATGCACGGTCAACTCAGGTCAAAGCATGGCACACTGGCGACAAAGGCAGAAACATCAGCTCATTCTATTTTGGTTTAGTTTTTGTTCTTTTTGATCAGTTATGATAGAAACATTTTGAAAAGCTCGATGTAATAAAAGCGGCAACAGCCAAATTCCGAATGTACATTCATTATCGAAATGACATGGTTATGTAAATACAGTCCGAGTAATGGATAGGAGGTTAATCGTTGTATCATTCTAAAAACTCTGTTTTGAAACTTAATACTAAGAACCAGTTGCAGTTACGACTTGTGGCTAGTGCATTGATTTGATATTTGGTCGAATATAGTCCAGTGTACCTCTGGAACATGGACGGGCCCTGCGTTCAACCGGTATACTGTTCTTTTCATTTTACGTGCACTTAGGTTATCGTATGGTTTACACAGTAGTTACGATTGATTGGATTTCGATTTCAATAGGTCTTATATGGTTTTCACAGCAGTTACAATTACTTGGGTTTTGATTTCCATAGCTTTTGATTTCCATTGAATGTATATGGTTTGCACTTATGGTTGGTTTGCGTTTATGGTAATGCTGAACAATCATCACTGAGATCTAGAAGTGCGTCCTGTAAGGGATTCGATCCCTGTGTTGTCTTTTAAAAGCACCATCATAAACTTTGTTTTCATTTCACAATTCATTTATAATCTCTGTATATTTTGATATTGTATAAACATTAGCGAATGCTGGGTGTTTACTGAACAAGGGTTTTATGTGTAATGTCTTTGTAAGGAGATTGAGATCATTGTTGCAGTGATACACAGTGTTTAGTTTCAGTGTGTAATTTGGTAAATGCATTTAACGACAGCATTGTAATCAGTTATATTAGCAGGGTAACCTGAGTGTTTGGATGATAGGTGACATATCCCAGTCTTCCGTAAGAAGCCTTGTGACCTACATCATAACCACTTAGTCAACAATCCTTTATGTCTATATACTTTAGACGCATGCCTCTAAGCTTACGCATCCTGGTCGATAATTAATATAGTCTAGTCTAGTACCCTGGCTAGAACACTACAACGTTAATATTACAAATTTCATATTGATATTCAATTAATATTAATATTAAACTCAATATTACATTAAAACTCTTTATGTTATTTAGATACCTAAACTTGTAGCCATATCTCAAGTTATAGTAAGGGAAAATTGGATAGAAATGTCTAAACAGATCCTCGATGGAAGCCTTCACCTCTTTTTCTATCATTTTGAAGTTTATTCCTAACAAAATTTTCATGAATTCCATGATCAGAGGCATCACCTTCATCTCCAAGACATACAACAATTTTATCTCACTTAAATAACTTAATAGGATGTAAGATATCTAACTTAATATCATGTAAGATATCTAGCTTATATTAAATCTATTATCATAATATCATAAATAATTATAATATGATAATAGTTATAAAATAATCATTATATAATGTAATCATTAATATATATTGATAAGTGTGAATCATCATTTCTTTGTACTTTAATTATATAAATTCATAAAAATCAATAATTATTATTTTATCGTATACGTATTTTATTATTAAATTTTATTGTTACAATAGAAGTTAAGTGAAGAAACCATCAAATTTTTAATTTTATCTATATTTGTGCTAAGAAATGTATAAATTAGTGTGACCATATAAATTAAATGGCTGGTAAATGCCAATAGGAATCAATCTATTATAAGCATTGAAACACTTTATCATACATCTTAACTTTCTAAAATTTTAAAATTCATAAAAATTAACTAAACCATAACTTTATTTAAAACAATAATAACAGTAATAATACCCCTGATCAGGGTGCGTGCTCGAGGCAGGAGTGCACAACAGACAGATATGGCAATTATGAAGTTTAATGGCAGGTTACCACCCACTGCCCCCCACACGCTCATGGCGATGGGCCTCCTACATGAAATCTGATAGAGGAGATGAGAGAAGTGGTAGGTATGGCCAGGACGGACAAGGAGATGAGGCGGCCAAGGCAAGAGGGGTGACGCAACAGAGCAAGGTAGAGTGGGAATTTGAAGGAATTTGGGACAGTGAGAATAATATTGTTGCAATTGTGGGTGGACAAAGAAGCATAGGAGCAAGCCAGGGCAGTTCCCAAAACACCATGCATGGAAAGGTTCTACCATCTCTGTGAGAATACGAACATCGAGGATGAAAATCACTTCCTCTTAAAGTGCCCCTCGTACAACCACATTAGATCTCAGATTCAAAATATTTGTTACAATACATCTCAGTTTCAAAATCTTAGTTACAACACTTACCTTCCTAGCCTTTTACGTTGTCAAAATTACAATGAGCTTGGGAGGCTTCTCTCCAAGCTTTTTGAACATAGGAATAAAATCTTAAATCAAACTAAATAATTCGTTTCTTTAGATCCGATAAACCAAAATTTGGTCTCAGTGAACATTAACCATCATCATCATCATCAATAAATTTATACTAAAAATGATAATTTAATCTTAAAAAAATCATAAAATTATAATATATGTTTATTAAAATTTAAATACTTCATTCTTTCGGATTTTTAATTGGTTTATACATGCCTCATTCCTTCGAAATTTTAAAATATTTATACATATCTTTTAATACATTTATACATACTACCCATGTATGTATGGTTCTTTTTTTACAGTAATAGAAATACAGTATCTCGCCTTAGCTTACAAAAAAAAAATTATACATACCTTATTTCTTCAAAATTTAAAATATAACATTTAAAAAAATTAAATACCTTGTACTAATGTGAAAATCTAAAATAACAATTAAAAGGAATATAAAAGTAAACTATTACATTCATTTCATCTTATATTAGCCTAGTACCTTTTAATTTTAATTTTATATTTATCTTCTAATAATTTTCCGGGTCATGGTCTACGTTTTAATTCATTTTAATACTTCAGTATTCCTTAATTTAAATTTTAATAAATTAATATTAAATATATATAATTTCTATTAAAATTTAAAATATTTTATTAATTTTAATATTTTATTATTCATAAATTGAAATAAATAAATTTAATTTTCAAAATTATAATTTTATTCATAAATTTTTTATAATATAATATGTAATATATTATATTCGAATGTAATTTTTATTATTTATTGTTTTATCAAATTATATTATTATTAATTATCAATATAAATGATTACAAATAATTAAAATTTTAATAAAATTAATATTATTTATTTTAAATTTAATTTCTTTTTTTTATATGATATTAATATTATTATTTTTTTGAGGAGGAGATAGGGTTTCGGAGTGGATGCGAGACGAGGGTTTCGCAGGCGAGAGTTCAACCAAAGGAAGGAAGAACGGTGGTTAAGGGTGGATCCAGCGCACCAGGACTAACCTCGGGCGCGGACCTCAAAATCACAAATATCTGGAGAAGAAGAAAAACGAAAAACTAAGGATCGCGGGATAATCAAAGGGTAAGTTCTGACTGAAAAAATGGGAACTGAGCAGGGGAGGGGAGAGATCCCCTCCTACAAGGCAGTAATAACGGGGGAAACGAGAAAGGAGAGGCAGAAGGAAGGAGATAGACCAAATGAAGGCGAAACCTCAGCAGCGGGAGCACAAAGGAGATCGGGAGTAACAAGTAAATGTTTGCCGAGGGCGACGAACAAACCCAGGTTTGTAATCCTACCCAATAGATTAGAGAACTATAGAAGCTACATGAGAGATTATGCTTTGATCTGTAAGTTTGTAGGATATTGGCCAGCAGAGAAAGATCTACTTAGATGGATCCAGCAGAGGTGGAAACCAAAAGGACATGTGGAAGTAAAGTTGGGAGCGAAAGGATTTTTTACAGTAATATTCTCCAATCTAGAAGATAGGGAAAGGATCTTTGAGGAAGGACCCTACTTCATGAACAATGCTGGACTATTTATGAGGGAGTGGGTAGAATGCTATAACCCAGAGAAGGAAAGAATGTTAGCTGCCCCGATATGGATTAGACTCTTCGGCCTACCAACAGAATTTTGGGACCCAGAGATCCTTAAGGGCATAGGAAATGCAATAGGATCGTTTTTGAAAGTGGTAGAGTTGACAAAGAGGGGAAGATATACAACATATGCTAGAATATGCGCGTACATGAACATCACATAGCCACTTCCAGACACAATAGAATTGGAATATCATGACGAGATCTGGCAGCAATCAATTGATTATGAACATATCCCATTTTGTTGCAGAAGATGCCATGAGTATGGCCATTTATATCGAGAATGTCCCATTACAATAGCAGAAAAGGAAAGGGAAGCGGAAAATGAGAGGATAAATGCAACAAGGAAAACAGGAGAAGAGGAAGAGGATTTCAGAGAAGTGCAAAGGAAGAAAAAGAGAGAAAACAACAAGACACAGACGGGCAAGCAAAAAGGAACCCATAGTACAGAATCCCAAAATAAGTTTCAAATTCAGCAGGAGGAAGAAGCAGAAACAGAGGCAAACGAGGAAGAGGAATCAGAGGGAATGGAAGTAATGAAATAAAATGCAGACAAAGAGATAGATCAAATGAATAAGGATCAAGAGAGGGCAGAAAGCCTAAGAGAAAGCTAAGAGGATCAAAGAGAAATGGAAATAGACCCACATAAAACAAAAGGGGAAGAAGAAGAACAAGTAATGGCGAAGCTTCTGCAGGAATGGAAGAGGATCGATGAAAGATTCATCCCAGAGGATCAGAAACAGAGGTACAAAGAAGCTTTCCAAAGATATAAAGAGAAAAAGGGAATAATGGAAGATAGGGAAGACGGGAAAATGGCGAAGCAAGAAGCACAAAATATAGGAATGAGTAGCATTGGCAAGGGAGGCAAAAAAAGAGGTAGAAGAACAATGAGTGAAACAATTCAAGAAGTTGGAGAGATGCTAGTTAATTCAGGAAGAGTGATACCTCTTTCAGAGGTATTCCAATCCCCTCTGAAACTGTTACGATGATCATTACAAGCTGGAACATAAGAGGCCTCAATAGCAGAGGCAAAAAGAGGTATTTGAATGATAGACTGAAAAAAGAAAAACCTAGCATAATGATAGTACAAGAAACAAAAATAAGTACTGAGAAAATGAGAGAAATCCTGAATAGAAACAAGAACAGATATGAAATGATGGGACAGGATGCGATCGGGAGCGCAGGAGGTCTGGTAATAATTTGGAACCCTAAAGAAATTCAATTTAGTAATTGGATAAGCTTCCCAAGAATACTAACAGGGATAGCAAGGATAATAGGAACTATGGAGGAGGTTATTATAACAGGAGTGTATGGGCCACATATCCAAGGAGAAAAGGAAAACTTTCTGCAAAATTTAAAAGCATTGAGAAGTCTAATCCCAGGAAAACAATGGATTGTAGGAGGGGACTTCAATTTGATTAAAACCTCAGCGGAAAAAAGAGGAGGGCTAAGGAGAATGGATAAAGCAATGGAACAGTTCGGAGACTTGATAAGGGAGCAGAGACTGATCGATATTCAAACCATTAATGGAAACCACACTTGGAATAACCGCAGAGGGGGAGCTAATCAAATCGCATCTCGACTTGACAGATTCTTAATCTCCGAACAAATAATGATGAAAGATGTATTCATATAAGCCACAATTCTCCTGGTAACAGGATCGGACCATTGGCCGATTAAAATGGAAATAGATCTAAAGCAAAGACCATCCAACAAACCCTTTAGATTCGAAGCTTTCTGGCTAAGAAATGAAGGACTGGTAGAGAAACTTGAAGAATGGTGGAGGACGAGTGGCCAGAGAGGAAGAAATAAGATGCACACCTTTCAACTCAAACTGAAGGAGATGAAGGATAAATTAAAAAAATGGAATAAAGAAGAATTTGGTAACATTCTAGAAGAAAAAAAGCGCCTGGAGCAGAGAATGGAAGAGCTGCAGCAGATAGATATCCTAGAAGGTATTCAGGAAGAAAGAACAAAGGAAGAAGGAATTATATTGAACTAGCTAGAAGAAAGAAGGAAACAAGAAGAGATTTTATGGAGACAGAAGTCAAGGGTTCAATGGCTCAGAGAAGGGGAAAATAATACTAAGTTCTTCCATAAAGCGATGGTACAGCATAGACAAAGAAACCGAATCTTCTCAATAAAAAATCAAGAAGGTCAGAGAGTCCTCCATCACGAAGAAATTGAAAAAGTGCTGGTCAATCATTTCAAAAACTTATTAAAGGAAACTCAAGATAATAGATCAGAAGCCATAACAAAGATAAGTAGGGAGATCCCAAAACTGGTAACCAGAGATTAGAATTTTGCCTTAATGAGGAAAGTTACGATGGAAGAAGTGGAGGATATAGTCAGGAACATGAAAAGGAATAAAGCTCCTGGGCCAGATGGGTATACGATAGAATTCTTTCAAGCAGGGTGGCATTTTCTTGCTGAAGAGGTTTTAGAAGTGGTGGAGGAAGCTAGAATAAATCAAAGAATATGGCCAGGAATAAACTCAACCCTGCTGAACCTTATTCCTAAAACCAATCAAGCAGATCAAGCCGAAGGCTTTTGCCCTATAGCCTTATGTAACGTTATTTACAAGATAGTGGCATCAGTGGTGGCACAAAGGCTGAAATCGATTCTACCAAGCATAATTTCTCCAGAGCAAACTGGGTTTGTAGAAGGAAGACAGATCCTGGATGGGTTAGTGGTGGCCCAGGAAGTAATCCACACTCTGAAAACGAAGAAAGAAAAAGGAATGCTGATAAAATTAGACCTGTCAAAAGCCTATGATAGGTTAAGCTGGAATTATCTAGAAACTATCCTTAAAGCATTTGGATTCTGTGATAGATGGGTGAAATGGGTCTTAAGCATGATCTCCACCCCGAATTTCTCTATCTTGCTAAATGGGGCGCCATCAACGACGTTCAATGCTACAAGAGGACTTCGACAAGGGGACCCCCTATCCCCCTTCCTCTTCATAATAGCAGCAGAAGGATTAGGTAGATACTTCAAAAAAGAATTAAGAGAAAGGAAAATCCAGGGCCTGAGACTATGGGGCAATCAAACTACAGTCACCCACCAACAGTTCGTGGATGACATCATGATATATTGCAAAGCCTCCATGAAGGAGGTGAGAAGGATAAAGAAAATTTTAGAGGTATTTATGGAAGGCTCTGGCATGGAGGTAAACAATGAAAAATCAAGAACATTTTTCTTTAATACGGTGGAACCCATTAAAAACCATTTAACCAGGATCTTGGGTTACAGGAAAGGGGATCTGCCAACTAAGTACTTAGGAACTATGCTAGATTCCTCATCCCTCAAAATAGGAAATTGGAAGAACATCATGGAAAAGATCATGAAAATACTGGAAAATTGGACTTTTCGTACTGTAAACTTGGCAGCAAGGGTTGTTTTGCTTAAATCCACCATTCAGGCGATCCCGATATATCCCTTATCAGTGATGGCAGCACCAAAAGGAATATGCAATAAGCTGGTAGATATTTACAGAAAATTTATTTGGGGAGGACCCAAGCAACAAAAGAAATGGGCCCTCTGTTCTTGGGATAGCCTAACCAAACCAAAAGAAAAAGGGGGTCTTGGCCTAAGAGACCCTTGGACCCTAAATCAAGTGCTAGCAGCTAAGTTAAGATGGAGATGGATGCAAGGGGGGGAGGACCTGTGGAAAGAAATCTGGACAACAAAATATAATATGCCAGCCACCCCGGAAGAAATACTAAGGAAACAAGAAGTGCCCCGAGGATCAGACATATGGAACCTAACCATCCAAAGCAGGGAATTAATTGATGGGCATATTTTTTGGGAAATCAGAGGAGGCCAGAATGCGAGATTTTGGGAGGAAGCCTGGCAACAAAGGGAGAAAATGTTAGACCTACAAGGAATGAAAGAAATCTACAGAACAGGTATGGACAGAGACCTCATTAGGGTTAAAGATTATTGGACAGAAGAAAGAGGAAATGAAGAATGGATGGAATGGAAATCTATGGATGAATGGAATAGGAATGCAACAGAGGATCAAAAAATTATATTTAGTAAGGAATTAGATTCCAGGAAAATAAAAAAGAGAGGAGGCAGGGACATCCTTCGATGGGCAAAGAAACGAAAGGAGCATTCACCATAAAGGAAGCTTATAAAGTAAAGATACAGCAAGAGCAGGGGGAGGCTGAAGAGCAGAAGTGGAGGAAGATATGGAGAAATAAATGGTGGCTGAAGATCAAAATGTTCCTATGGCTGGTAGGAAGGAAACGTATTTTAACATGGGATCGAATTCAAAAAAGAGGCTCCTCAGGTCCATCAAGATGCAGCCTTTGTTATCTAGATGAAGAAGACCAGGAACACCTTCTCAATGGATGCAGCTCGGCCCAATTCCAATGGGAAAAGACAAGAAACTTATTCTCGACCACTGAACGAAATCCACATGATATAATTCAAACCCTATGTGATTGGGGAGAAGGAAAGTTTAAAAGCAAGATAGTAAGAAGAGCCTGGAGCATGACAGCAAGCTTCAACATATGGAATCTTTGGAAAGAGAGAAATGGTCGAATCTTTAAGGGGAAATCTTCAGACCCGGAAAAAGTTTGGAAAAGAACCCTAAGACAAATCAGAGAATCAATCCTAGCGGAAAATTGGGCAGAAGAAGATTGGAAGACATCTGAAGCAGAAACAGAAATCCTAAAAAGGCTGAATTTGGAACAAGGGATGATCTATCATCAAAAAGCAAAGCAGCACCAACCTATAGCAGGCCAAAGTCACGCAGTTTATCGAAAGCCACCGGAAGGGTTTATCAAGCTCAACTTCGACGGAGCAGCAAAGGGGAACCCAGGTCCAACAGGATTTGGAGGAGTCTTCAGAAACAGACAAGGAGAGGTAGAATGGATCTATGCAGAACACGGAGGAACAATGACTAATAACGAAGCAGAATTTATGGCAGTGTATCAGGGTCTCAAAATTGTCATAAGAAATGGATATAGGAAGATAGAAATCGAAGGAGATTCAGCCTTGGTCATTAGTACCATAAGGAAATTAATCCAAGGGAAACAGTGGGAGAAGGTAGTTAAAAGCTGGAGGACAACAAGTATAGTCCAAGAAATCGAGGAAACTCTAAAAGGGATTGAATACAAGATCACCTCTCATGTAAGAAGAGAAGGAAATAAACCCGTGGATTGCTTGGCTAATTGGGGAAGTAAAGAATCATTGGCGAAAGTGGATGACAGCTGGACCAATCAACCAGCGATGACAAGATGGGACGGCTTAAAACAGCTCATAAACAACGATAACCATGACTCAGCATAATGGTAATCAAAATTTTGCATGGAGCGGGAGAAGGAGAATAAGGCAGGCTCATGCGGCAGCGAAGACAGGACAGAAGGATGGCGGCCTTAACTCCCTGACATCAACATTTAATGATCATTCAGATCAGCAGGGACGCGACCCAAAATGAAAACCGGATATCACCGCAGAAACCATCATTCAAAGCATAAGGGAGATAAGAAGTGGAGAGCAAACCCATAATAAGTGAAAAGGTGGCGAGAATTCTATAAGGCAGAACAGGAGGAGAATGACAGGCAACAAGAATTCGAAGAAGGTGGCGAGAGAAGGGGAGATTTGGCAGAGGAACCATAATCAACGCCTCAATCGCACCAAAATGGCTAAGAGAAGAGATAAGACAGTCCAGGCAGAGAGGGAGGCAGTAGGCGACAAGCACTTCGAACGGGGCCGCATAAAAATCGAAATAGAAAGCTCAGACGAAATGGAATATAGCCAGGGGGAAGGTTTCAGGGGCAAGCATTTCGAAACAGGGCAGAGCAGCAGAGGAACTAAGCAAGGCAGAAAGGGTGGGAGATGGAAGACGCATGAACAGAGAGGCAGAGGTCGACCCCGACAACCAACCATCAACGAGGAGGGTAATCAGGCGCAGAGAAGACGGAAAAGGGGAAAGAAATCGATCAGCATGGCGGTGCATGACGCTGAACAGGCTTACAATTTGGAGACAAATGTAGACATAAGGAAAATTATTGATGCCATGGAGGACAGAGTATTAGAGGAACCGTCGGACCCGGAGATGGATGAATGGACCTCGCAGCTGCCAGACCCAGGCAACACGCGAGGCAGATTAACCCTGTACCGCTGCGCTCTTCACACTTACTGGGTGCTGAAGCACCTCTTGACAAAGGCCATGGAGCAAGTTGCGGCTGAGATGGTGGAGATGGCACAGGAAACGGCGGCAGCGAAAAAGGAGGTGGCGAACATGGAAGGGCTGCTGCGTCAACAGAATGAGCAACTCAAGGAAATCCAAGAGATGCTGAAGGAGTTGGGGAAGACCAATGACAGCAACAAATCCGGAAGAGGAAATGCGGCGAATTGAGAGGCCTGTTATCTGTTTTCTTTTGAATTTAGAATGACACTGCTTTGGTTTTTGAATATAAGTTTGTATGCCATAGCAGTAGTAGTAAATCTAGGTCTGTTAGTAGTACTGGGACAGAATAGTTTTTTGGAAAAACCTAGAGAGATAGGGCTTAATGTCCTGCAAAGTTTTTTGACATTTTTCAGCATGAGAAACTTTATTGACTGTCTGATGAATAGGAGCCAACAGATCCGGTTTCCCAGTTGGGCGGATTGAGGTTCCTAAGGTTGTACTTTTAAATTTGATGTAGATAATAGAAATGCCGTAGCTTACAAAAAAAAATTTAATTTTTTATATAATAGTTAATATTGATTTTTAAAATATTTTTTTTAATCTATAAATATAAATAAATACAAAAGACCTCTGTGTCAAATCAGCCCTATTGGTATATATAAATATAATAATAATAAATCATATATATAATTGTGATAAATAAGATATACTTTTAACCTTGTAATTTATTGCTCCATAAGAGTCGATATAGAGAGCATTTTAACGCTATATATATCTTGGCATAGATAATGACAATGATATGTTTAATTACTTCTTCTTTTCGTTTTTCTTATAATAAACTTGTAATTATTATAAATATATCTATATATATATATATATATATATATATATATATATATATATATATATATATATATATATATATATATATATATAATTTAATAATTTGTAAATTAACTTGCTAGGTATCTGCTTCCCATCAAAATATAATAAAATAGTCTGCTTTATCTCTATTTCGCAGAATATAGCAACAGTACTTTACTTAAATTTTGTGACAATAATTACATAAACCCTCCATTGCAAGGCCGTCTTCATTTTCCATTTTGGTTTGACAAATCCTTTTTCATGTCATATATCGATCACTATAGCTGTTTTACTCGCTAGGATCTCAAAGGGAAAACTCTTCCTTGAGTAAGAAATTTGAATGTAACACCATATTCAACTGTTTTATAATTAAAAATACTGCTAGATAATTAAATATACATATTAATATTTATGAGCATTATAAGTGAAAGCTTCCATGCAGTTACATTCATCCAAATCCATTATGTATCAAAGTTCAGGGAGTTACAGACACACAAATGAATAATATACTAGAACTAGATTGCCACGATATATAAAAATAACTCAAAATCTTCCCAATTCCAAAGATAACGCAATGTAACACAACGTCAAACAACGGCAAACTTGGATGGATCAGATCTAAACCTGTAGTTTTTCCTACAGAAACTCGAGGATAGTCGCTGGAATAATTGTTGGAAATTTCTGTTTATTTCAAACACAAAAAAATAGCACAGAGAACAACACTCTGTTTCTAATACAGGATCTTTATTAGAGAAAAAAGAAAAACAAAAGAAAGTAAAACTGTTACAAAATAGTCTTCCTCTACTGAGGGATTACATCAGGAATGCTCCAGTTCCAGAAACCAAGTTCATTATCTCATAAAACTAAAAGTTCAGCACTGCTGTGCGTTGCATAAAAAAAAACTCTTTCTCTAATTCTACACACTGCTGTATCTACCCTTGCATTTTTTTTATATATATAGAACAACACAAAAATATCTTACAATACGTGTTGCTTGTGCCCATACTTCCGTAAAATAGAAAATAATAAAATTAAAAATTTCACCTACATTTACCAACCGTAGTAAATATCATTAATTACACGGCTGAAAATATCTTCTCGAAATTTAATTCATAGCTTATCACAACATCGCACCATCGCATCGGCGGATAAGGAGCAAAGGTCTTAACGCGCAAAAGTTTAAGATTTGCAATTTGCGATCTGCGATCGCATCACAAATATCGCATCGCAGACAACACAAGGATGCAGCGAAGGGTGACAAGGGAAAGTGCGATATGCGATCAGATCGCATCGCAGGGAAAGTCCAATCACTGTTTTCTGAATAAGCTGGGTCGTTGTTCATCTGTCAGCTTCCGGCAGTTTGAAATTATCATTCCAACACTCCCCTTTAATTTCAACTGCTGGGTTTTTCTGCATACCCAGGCATGTCCTGAAATGATCGAAACTTTTCTTTCCCAATGGTTTTGTCAAGATGTCAGCGAACTGATCCTCTGTTCTGCAGTGCTGCAAAATAATCTCACCATTGTTAACCAATTCACGTATGAAGTGAAATTTGGTGTCTATGTGCTTTGTCCTTTTATGAAAAACAAAATTTTTAGACAATGCTATTGCTGAGCTATTGTCACAGTAAATGGTTGTGCCCTTTCCTTGTTCATGACACAAATCTCTGAGAACTCTTCTCAGCCATACTGCTTGGCATGTTGCTGCTGTTGCTGCCACATACTCTGCCTCTGCTGTTGACAAAGACACTACTGGTTGCTTCTTGGAAGCCCATGAGATGGCTCTCGATCCCATATGAAACACATATCCAGATGTGCTTTTCCTATCATCAACACTTCCAGCCCAATCACTGTCAGTGTAACCTATCAACATGAAACTTTCAGAAGAGGAGTATAAAATACCAAACCCCTTCGTTCCATTCACATACCTTAGAATCCTCTTGGCTGCCTGCCAATGAGTCTCTTTCAGTCTTTCCATAAATCTGGAAATTAAACTAACAGCATGCATAATGTCCGGCCTAGTTGCAGTCAAGTACATAAGGCTGCCAACTATGCTCTTGTACAGTTTTGGATCAAAATATTTGCTGCTGTCTTCTTTGGTCAATTTCAAACCCATTACAGTTGGAGTCACAGCTGCCTTGCTGTTCCGCATATTAAATCTCTTCAACACTGTTTCTACATATTTAACTTGAGAAATGAAAACACCATTTTCACTTTGGTCTACTTCAATTCCAAGAAAATATCTTAAGAAGCCCAAGTCAGTCATTTCAAATTCACTCTTCATGACTGCTTTAAAATCAGCAATGAGAGACGCATCATTACTAGTAAAAATTAAATCATCTACATATAGAACAACAATAAGTATCTTACCGTCATTATCCTTTATGTAGAGTGTGGGTTCACCATCATACTTATCAAACCCATTGTCAATCAGATAAGCATCTATTCTGCTGTACCATGCTCTTGGAGCTTGCTTCAGCCCATAAAGAGCCTTCTTCAGTTTGTAGACTTTATGCTCTTGGCCTTCAACTTCATAGCCTGGAGGTTGTTCAACATAAACCTCTTTTTTTAACAATCCATTCAGGAATGTATATTTAACATCCATCTGATAAATCTTCCATTTGTGTTATGCTGCAATAGACAACACTGTTCTGACTGTTTCCATCCTTGCTACTGGCGCAAAGGTTTCATCATAGTCTTTGCCTTGTTGCTGCTTGTAGCCTTTCACAACAAGTCTTGCTTTGTGCCTGTCAATCTTGCCTTCGGCATTGATTTTGGTCTTATAGACCCACTTAACTCCAATGGCATCTTTGCCTTTAGGGAGGTCCACTAACTCCCATGTTTTACTCTTCTCAATTGCACCAATTTCTTCATTCATTGCTTCAATCCATTTATCTTCATTTACAGCATCTTCAAAATGAACTGGGTCATCAACATGACAATACAAAGCGAATAATGAATTCAGATCGGTATTGTTACTTACCTCTCCTTGTTCATAAATCTCATTCAGATTTCTGAATCTTGGTCTTCTTGGTGTGCTAGGAGTTCCATCCGAACTTGAGGGTATTTCTGATCCCTGTGATATGCTTGGAGAAGCACTTCCTTGACTTCTCAAGGCTGTTCAAATTCCAGCTTGTGGTGTGGTTTGTTGTACTTGCTGTGGCGGAGGAGGAGCCACCAAGGAAGAATTATTTGCTGATGTCCCTTCCTCTTCTTCTTCATGAGACACAATTGTCTTCACATTCACTGTCTTTTCTAAGCTTCCATCCCAAGATTCATCTTCAATGAACTGCACATCTCTGCTTACTATCAATTTCTTGGTGGATGGATTATAGAGTTTGTATGCTTTTGACTCATCACTATAACCAATAAAGACACACTTCTCCCCCTTACTGTCAAGCTTCTTCCTTAGCTGATCCGGTACATGTGCATATGCTACACAACCGAATACTCTCATGTGAGTGACTGTTTGCTTTTGACCACTCCATGCTTCTTCTGGTATTTTTTTCATGACAGCTTTAGTTGGGCATCTATTCAAGATGTAAACTGCGCAAGTGACAGCTTCTGCCCAATACTCATGCGGCAAGTGCTTTGCCTTTAGCATACTTCTGACCATGTCAAGAATGGTCCTATTCTTCCTTTCGGCAACACCATTTTGCTGAGGTGTATATCTTGTGGTGAATTGCTTTTGTATGCCATTCTCTCTGCAAAAACGCAGAAAGTCTTGGGAGATGTAATCTCCTCCTCTATCTATTCTGAGCACTTTGATATAATGCGCACTCTGCTTTTCAACAAGAGTTTTGAAGTGGCGGAATTTCTCAAACACTTCACTCTTATGTTTCAGCATATACACCCATGTCTTTCTGGTGTAATCATCAATGAAAGTTAAAACATATTTATTTCCAGAAAATGATGGTATTTGCATCGGTCCACACACATCAGAGTGAACAATTTCCAAGGGTGCTTTTGCCCTTATACTCTTCCCTACTGGAAAGCTTTCTTTGTGTTTCTTGCCCAAGATGCAGCCTTCACAAAGGCTGTCTGGTTTCTCAATCAACGGCAATCCCTTTACCATTCCCTTTCTGTGCAATAGATTCAGGCCTCCGAAATTGAGATGTCCAAATCTCAAATGCCACAACCAATTCATATCTTTCACTTGTTCCTGAAAGACTTCTTGTGTTACAGCTGCAATAGTTCTTCCTTCCTTCAAATCTGCTCTGAGTTTGAGAGGAAACATTCTATTGCTGGTCATCTGCACCTGTGCAATGATCTTCTTACTTGGAGGTATGTCTCTGATTGTACACAAATCATCTTTGAAGAACACATTGTAACCTTTGTTAATGAGTTGTCCAATGCTCAAAAGATTACATTTCAGACCAGGTACATAGTATACATCTGGCACAATCATCTGTTCTCCATTTTTTGCTCGGATACTGACTCTGCCCTTACCCTTGACAATTATCTTATCATCAGTCCCTGTTGTTACCTCAGATTTCACATTTTCATCCAGATTGGAAAACATTGCAATATTTCCAGTCATGTGATTACTACAACCTGAGTCTAAGAACCAAAAATCTTCTTGTTTGTCTTGTGCTATGTTACATGTTAACAGCACATTCTTTGGGTTCTTATCTTCTTCATTTGCAAAATTAGCATTCTGCCTATCATTCATGTCACTTTTCTTTTTCCTACATTCATTGGCATAGTGCCCATATTTCTTACAATACTGACATTGGACTTGGGATTTGTCATACCTTTGTCCATGAGCTTGTTGTTTGCTTGAACCTTCAGCTTGGTTTTGATTGCAGCTCCTTCCGCTTGTGCTTGCAGGATAATTTCTGCCTCTGTTTTGGCTTCTTCCACGACCTCTGTTATTTGCTCTGCCTCGACCTCTTCCTTGGCCAAAAGACATCTGAGTCTTGAATGCTTGCTCAAAAGAGGAATCTGTTCCTCTGCTCAGTCTGTGTTCATGAGACAAAAGAGAAGCACTCAGTTCATCGACTGTGAACTGTGAGAGATCCTTTGTTTCTTCTATTGCTACCACAATAGATTCAAACCTTGAGGGTAAAATTCTCAAGATTTTCTCTACAATCCTTCTTTCTTCAAGAATCTCACCATGGGATCTTATCTGGGTTATCAACCCAATAACCTGAGTGAAGAATGAATCTATTGTATCAGATTCCTTCATGCTGAGTGTTTCAAAGTCTCTCCTCAACATCTGCAACTTTGCAGTCTTCACCTTCTCCATGCCTTGATAGGCAGTTTTGAGAATATCCCATGCCTCCTTGGATTTTGTTGCTGCTGCAATTCGCGGAAAAACACTTTCATGTACTGATTGGAAGAGGAAAAAGAGGGCTTTGGCATCCTTCTTCCTGTCGCTCTTCAACTGGTCTCTTTCTGCTACTGTCAAAGCAGCCAGTGTTGTTGCATCTGCAGGTTCAACATAGCCTGTTTCAACCAGCTCCCATAGTCCTTGAGAGGCAAACAATGCTTTCATTGTTATGGACCAATAACTGTAATTTTTCCCATTAAACTGCGGCAGTTGGGAATTTGTCAAACCTGTTCCAGCATCTGCCATCTTAACCTGTATTGATAAAGAAGAGATACTGTCTGTATAAAGAAAACAAGCAAAAAAATTTCTCTGCTTGATAAGCTTCTTACAGCTCCTACAGTGAAAAAACAAACTTTGTGTTTTTGAATCACTGAGTGCCTAGACTAGCTCTGATACCATGTTGGAAATTTCTGTTTATTTCAAACACAAAAAAATAGCACGGAGAACAACACTCTGTTTCTAATACAAGATCTTTATTAGAGAAAAAAGAAAAACAACAGAAAGTAAAACTGTTACAAAATAGTCTTCCTCTACTGAGGGATTACATCAGGAACGCTCCAGTTCCAGAAACCAAGTTCATTATCTCAGAAAACTAAAAGTTCAACACTGTTGTGCGTTGCATAAAAAAAAACTCTTTCTCTAATTCTACACATTGCTGTATCTACCCTTGCATTTTTTTATATATATAGAACAACACAAAAATATCTTACAATACGTGTTGCTTGTGCCCATACTTCCGTAAAATAGAAAATAATAAAATTAAAAATTTCACCTACATTTACCAACCGTAGTAAATATCATTAATTACACGGCTGAAAATATCTTCTCGAAATTTAATTCATGGCTTATCACAACATCGCACCATCGCATCGGCGGATAAGGAGCAAAGGTCTTAACGCGCAGAAGTTTAAGATTTGCGATCTGTGATCTGCGATCGCATCACAAATATCGCATCGCAGACAATACAGGGATGCAGCGAAGGGTGACAAGGGAAAGTGCGATATGCGATCAGATCACATCGCAGGGAAAGTCCAATCGCTGTTCTCTGAATAAGTTGGGTCGTTGTTCATCTGTCAGCTTCCGGCAGTTTGAAATTATCATTCCAACAATAATCCCACGTACCCCCCCTCTGTCAATACTGAGAATTGTAATCCTATCTCCAAACATTGGTGACTGATTCTTGGAATTATCATCCATGTTCGATTCTCGATCTACTATTATAAGCCCCGTCCCTAAAAAAGTCGACTGGTCAGAATTACATTTCTGAAACAACGGAAAGAACTAAAGAATTTGAATATAGTTGATATGGGGAGTATTTGAGCAGGAGAGATGGTATTTATAAATCCCCACAGCCGACCTAATTGTGCCAGATGAGGCCTTGCCAAGATCGCTACTTCCCTCGTATCAATCCAATTTTTTTTGGTCATCAAAACTGTGGTCATAAATTAGATTGCGAGATTTGGCGGCAGAAAAATAGCAGGATTCAGATTCTTTGCAAGACTCTCCAGCAGGTCAAGGCTGTAGGATTCCAATAATCCAGGGAAGATGGGTTCTGGGATCCAAATTTGTGCGAACGTGGAATAATTTATATAATTATCAGAAGTAAATACAACTGTATTATATTATAATGAGACTGTGTATTAATTTAGACCATCTTAATGAACACATGTGGGAGTCAGTTTCTCAACACATGCTTCCAATGTTGTCGCTGTATGTAAAATATTCTGCGTTCTTAACGCTGTTTGATGGGATGGCAAGACACTAAATAGAATATTTAGAACAACTTGCTTTTGACACTAAATAGAATATTAAGAACAACTTGCTTGTGAGATTAAGATCAAGTTTTATAACAAGCTCCTTAAGCCAGGGAATCCAATTTTATAGCTAGTTTACTACACTGTGTAATCAAAGAAAAGAATAATGTAGAAAATAGCGATTTACTTTTATAACCAGTTTACATTGTGCAAGCAGCAAAGCAAAGAATAAGATAGGGAATTGCGGCTCTATGTTCTTTTGGGAAAAAGGAGTATACTTATTCAAATATGCGTAAACACTTGATTATGTTGGCAAAATATTAATCATGATGGCGATGATCATTGTTCCTTAGTTGGTGGTAGATGATTCATAATCAATCATCGGCAGGAGTCAGTAAGAAATAATATTTAGTCGGCGGAGATCACTATTGATTCTCGGTTGGCTCTCATACCATATCATAGAAGGAGACACACAACAATACCTTCTTTATTTCATTCTCAAACACTATTATTTATGCATGCATGAGATGGAGAATAGGATGCATATGGTTGTATAAATCCAAGTTTAATGCTAATGGAAGTATTGACAAGAATAAAGCTAGATTGGTTGCAAAAAGATATTCACAAAAGGAGGGAATTGATTATGAAGATACCTTTGCACCTATAGCTAAGTTGAACACAATTAGAATCATGATTGCATTAGCTACAAAACATAATTGGAAAATGCATCAGTTAGATGTCAAATCTGCATTTTTGAATGGTGAGTTAAAAGAAGAAGTTTATTTGGTTGAACCTGAAGAGTTTGTAAAATAGGGACATGAGCATCTAGTTTGCAAGTTAAAGAAAGCTTTATATGGTTTGAAGCAAACACCAAGATCCTGGTATGTGAAAATTGATTCTTTCTTTTATTAGAAAGGTCTTATGAGAAGCAAAAATGATCCTAACTTATACATCAAGAAATATGAAGATGGGGATGTTGCTTTGATATATATATATATATATATATATATATATATATATATATATATAGATATGTTGATCTTATCATAATAGGAAATGCATCAAAGTTAATTGAAGAAATTAAAAGTCAGTTGTCACAGGTATTTGAGATGAAAGACCTTGGTGAATTGCATTATTTTTTAGGTCTTGAAGTTTGGAGGGAACATGTCAAGACATTAATCACACAAAGTAAATATACAAGGGAAATCCTTAAAAGGTTAAATATGATTGAATGCAAGGTGATATCTACTCCTTTATAACAGAATGTCAAATTATACATGGATGATGGAACCAAAGAGGTGAATGGAACCTTGTATCATAAACTAGTGGGAAGTTTGAACTATCTCACCTCTATCAGACCATATATAGCATATTATGTCAACATACTTAGTCAATTCATGGATAATCCTTGTGAAAGCCACTGGAAAGCAGCAAAGAAAGTCGTTAAATATCTTAAAGGAAGGCTTAATTTTGGTATTATGTATATTGATGAATTTGATGTTGAGTTGGTACGTTATTATGATTTTGATTGGGATGGAAATCCATATGACATGAAATTTACTATTGGATACATATTCAATATCGGTTTAGGAGCAATATCGTGGAGCAGTAAGAAAAAAGTGACTGTTTCCTTGCCATCCATTGAAGTTGAGTATAAAGCATTAATCAGTGCTATCTACGAAGCAATATGGCTTAGAAGGATACTTGAAGATGTTGGAGAAAAACAACAACCACTTACAATAATCAGATGTGACATTCAAAGCACTATCAAATTGATGAACAATCCTATATATCATGCAAGGACAAAGCATATAGACACACAACATCATTTTATAACAGAAAAAATGCAATAAAAAAAATTGACTTATCATATTGTAATACAAATGAAAATGTGACTAACATATTCACCAAGCCTCTTGGAAAGGCTAAATTTGAAATTTGTTGCAGTAAGTTGTGTGTTATAGAAAATCCAAATTATGTTGTAAGCCTAGATGAGACTTAGACGAGCAGACGAGTTAACATTTAGGTTGTGATTAAGGGATGTGTCAAAATATTAATCACGACAACACTAATCATTGTTCCTCAGTCGACGGTAGATGATTCATAATCAATAGTCAACATGAGTCGATAAGAAATAATACTAAATAGGTGGAGATCACTTTTGATTCTCCGGCTCATGTATGTATAAATAATAGTGTTTGAAAAAAAATAAACAAGCTATTGTTTTGTGTCTCCATCTATGATATATGCATCATTCCGTTTTTCTCATTGTTGGTCCTGAAAAAAAAAGAAAAAGAGGTTAAATTAATAGTATATATATCTATATATATATATATATATATATATATATATATTATATATATATATATATATTACATTTTATTAATTTAAAATTTGTATTTATTTATAATAAAACGTTTATTATGCACAATATTTTAACTATTTTAATATGTTTATGATATGTAGCATTAATATTTATGTTAAGAAATTATTATTTAAGATTGTTAAAGCCATTAAATAAAATATGTTTATGATATGTAGCATTAATATTTATGTTAAGAAATTATTATTTAAGATTGTTAAAGCCATTAAAATTATTGAAGGATAGCATTCAGATGAGGTCACATTAATCCTAAATATGGTTAGATTTTAGATATCTCCTTTAAATTATTGTAAAATTCGAAACATGAATCACCATACACAATAAAGCCATTTAAACCTAATCATTATTATTAAACATATTTTACAATATAAATACATGAATATAATGATGAACATGTTAAACTTGTATTGATTTTCTTTGTAAAAAATAATTAAAGTTTAAAATTAAGTGAAAATTATAATATGTCAAAATAGAATATTATTTAGTCAAATTTAATCATCTATTTTTTGTCATTTTATTTGTAAATTGATAATATTAAAAAAAATTAGAATTTAAATTAGAATTATAGATTATAATTGTATTTTAATTTTAAATTAATTTTCAAGATTATGTAAATAACTTTCCTCTTTAATGCTTTGGATGGCGTGTTAGACCATAAACATGATGCAAAGCTAAATTGGTGGATGGGAGTGGGATGCGGATGTCAAGGTGGGGTTTTATGGGCTCAAACAATATAAGATTCCTTCAATGTCACCTTTGGTGCACCTATAGTACAACCTTGCCTATAGTTTTGAGCAAGTGAGTAACAATAATTAATTAACATTGTGTGTAAGGGAGAAAGACAACACAGCTGATGTCGTGGGTGGGGACAGTAGGGAAGGATCCCTAATTAATTATTGTTGTGTATTTGGCATTATGAGAAGACACCCACCATTAATGCACCATCATTTTTAGAGGAGGATGTAGTCTTTGGGTTTATTTTTTTGTTACTAGCTAACCTATTTTAAAGTATTATTCCACATATCTATTCTTTTAATTCTCTTTTTAATAATTTTAATGTGGTTTATCTAGTTTTGGACTCCTCACCTTGTTCTTAGAGGTTTTAGGGGTTGGGTCTCAATTATTGGGAGTTTGCGATGGTGGTGGACTAGTAATTTGATTGTCTTCTTTCTATGGGTTTGCCATTAATGGAACCCACATGTAGACATAATAGCAAAGGGAAAATATTGTTCCTTTCCTCTTGGGGCACAATTCAAACTACAGGTTCTAGGTAGTGTTATGTGACCCATGTGGAACAAGATATGGCTCATACACAAAGCCCGCTCTTATACCAATGCTCAACAAAGGGCAAGGTATTTCCATTAAGGATGTTGATATGTAATTTTAGCAATTGTGTGAGGCCACTCATGTAGCTATGATTCTAATAGAGCCTCAAGGTTGGTTCCTAGACCTGAGCAACAATAGGATTTATGGGACGAGGTATTTTAGATTGGTTGAAATGCATTGGAAAATGAAAGATATGATAGCTCAAGGTGTCTAACCTTCATGAGAGATTAAAGAAGAGGCTAACACCTTCTTGTGAAATTATTCTCAAAATTTATGGACTTCCAAAGATTAAAAAGGAAGGGGCTCCTCTCAGGCCAATAGTCAATACTATTGGCTCCCCCACTTATGAATTAGAAAAATATGTTGCAAAGATCCTTAAGTCCCTTGTTGTAAACATTGATTCTTTTATTAAATATTCTAATGATTTTGTTAAACTTATCAAAAATGAGAAAGTGGATCCAAATGAAATCCTAGGAAGTTTTGACGTGGTGTCCTTGTTTACCAAAATTCCTTTAGGCGAAGCCATTTAGGTTAGTAAGGAAGTTGTGGATCTTGAAACAATGAAGCTTGTTATGCGTCTGTACTCCACATTTTTCAGTTTCCAAGAAAAATATTATGAACGAATATTTAGAGGTCCAATGGGATCACCTCTCTCACCAATTGTTGCAAACTTATACATGGATAAACTTGAAAACAAATCCCTTGAAACATACCCTTTAAAACCAGCTTAGTTGAAGAGATTTGTTTATGACACAAATGTAAAATGGACACATGGTAAAACAAAACTTGATAATTTTTTCAATCGACTTAATTCTATGTCTTCTGAAATTAAGTTTACTATGGAGATGGAGGAAAACAAAAGCATATCATCCCTAGATGTTCTTGTTACCAGAAAAGAAGATAGTAAATTGGGAAATCAAGTCTTCAGAGGAAAATAAATAAATAAATAAATAAAATTAAAAAAAATTAAAAATTAAAAGAAAATTACATGGAGAGTTACCTCCATGCTAATTCCTATCATCATCTTAATAAAAAATTTGGTGTCCTCAATACTCTTGCTATGAGGGCCCTTAAAATATTGAATGTCAAGAACTTGGATGAAGAGAAGAAGCACTTGACTACCATCTTTAGAAATAGGATACAAAGACAAGGACATTATGAAGATTATAAGAATGGGTGAAGGAAATATTATCTCACAATTCCCTCAAACACATTGTGGTAAGGTGTACCTCCCTTACAATCAAAGAGTTACTGATGTTAGGCCAGGAGGTAACTCCTCAAAACAATTCATTGATATTCATTTAGGTTGGTCTTTATTATATACATTAGGGAGAGATTGTTCATTTCATCTCCCCGTAACTCTTCATCTTTTCTATTATTTATTTACATCAATTACAGTTGTTCACCCAATCCTGATGATTAGGTGTCAACATTCCCCCCCTTAATCTGAAGGGATGTTTATGAGTCCAAGCATCGTTCTGAATCTTTCAAGCTTTTCTCTTCCAAGCTCTTTGGTGAAGATGTGTGCAATTTGCTCATTAGTGGAACAATGGCGGAGATGGATTTTTTTGGCCTCAACATGATGTCAAATGAGATGATATTTAGTATTGATGTGCTTCGTTCGATCATGGAACATTGGGTTCTTGGCCAAATTTATTGCCGAGGTATTGTCAATCATGAGTGGAGTCGATTGTACTTGTTTTACCTGCAAATCTTCAAGAATTTTCCTGAGCCACACAATTTCTTTTATTGCCTCAGCTGCTACCACATATTTTGCCTCTGTTGTGAAATTTGTTGGAATTGATTGTTTGCATGATCTCCAGGAGACAGCTCCTGATCCAAGACTCATAGCATAACCTGAAGTAAATACTCCAGTTTCTTTGTCTCCATCGAAGTCTAAATCAGAATATCCAATCAAGCTGAAGTCCCCCACCTGTGTATACTTGATTCCAAAGTCTTGAGTTCCCTTCAAGTACCTTAGAACTCTTTTTGCAGCAGACCAATGTCTCTCACAAGGCTTTTTCATAAACCTGGAGAGGATTCCAACAACAAATGAAATTTTTGGTCTGGTAGTAGTTAGGTAGTTGAGACTTCCTACAAGCTATCTATACTTTATTACATCCTCAAATTATTTTCCTTCAATGGATGTGACCTTTAAGTTTTGTTCCTTTGGAGTAGTAAGAGGATTGCATTTTGTCATGCCAAACATGTTCAACAGATCTCCAATGTACTTCTTTTGAGAAAGGAATATGGAATTCGGCTACGGATCTGAGTTGGCTTATCAGGTGAACGATCTTCCCGGTGCCTGCATTGAGGGATATCTCTCTGGGGTTATTACGTGCTCTCCTGTCGCCAGCCCTCCAGAATGTATTGTTTTTGTAGACATTAATCAGGTTTCACCTGACAACAACCTGGTTGTGGGTAACTCGCTGTCGATACGAAATAACGTTGTGCCATCTTCAGATTCCAAACTAGCGTTGAACATTTCCGATCCGGTGGTTTTAACTACGCTTTCACCTAACGAATCCACTTCCTCGGTGCGTAGCAGGACCTCGGAGCCAGGAGTTGGTTTGGCAGGCCGGTTTGGTGTGGTCAGCGAGGGTTCGATCCCTTCTCCCCGCCCTGCTGTCGTTGTTAATAATCCTGCGTGTAATAAATTAACATATAATAATATTAATAATATTAATTATAATTATAATAATTATTATTATAATAATAATATTAATAATAATAAAATTATTGATAATAATAATAATCATAATTGTATTAAAAATAATAATAATAATAATAATAATAATAAAGTTAATAATAATAATTATAGTAGTAATAATAATATGATGGTCGAGATTAATAATGATTCTAACATGGAAAATAATAAGATATTAAATTTTGATAATAATAATCATAGTTCTAATGGTATTAATAATGATTCTAACAGGGAAAATAATAAGATATTGAATGGTATTAATAATCTTCACCCTTCTTCTCATTCTAATAACAGGGTGATTAATCTTTCTAGTTTCTCCTTTCCCCCTTCTGTTTTTAAAGTTTTGGGTAAAGGGTTAAATTTTGCCTTAGCCCCTAAGAAGATCCCTGTGGATGATATCATTTGTGACATAGAGTTTGGGATCAGAGGTTTACCTGATAGGATCAAGGATACTATTAGGCAAGATTGTGCGGTTGTCTTGAGAAAGGCTAAGCCCCCTAAGAGCAACCTTAGCAAGGAAGAATCAGTAGCTCTCAGATCCTTAAACCAGAACAAAGATATCATTGTTCTAAAGGCAGACAAGGGTGGTGCTGCCGTCATTCTTAACAAGGTTGATTACCGCAACAAGATGTTGGATCATCTTCATAATAGTGGTAGCTACAAAAAGCTTCCCAAAAATCCTTTAAAGAAGGTTGCTAGGAATGTGGCTCTTGCCATTAAATCCATTAGCTCAGTGAGTTCCTTGCATCATAAACTCATTGAGAGCAACCATATCACTCCTAGAATCTATGGTCTCCCCAAAATTCACAAGGAAGGAGCTCCCTTAAGGCCCATTGTCAACACCATTGGAGGTCCTACCTACCTTCTTGCTAAGTTTCTTGCGTTAAAGCTTAAGCCCTTAGTTGGTCGTACGGAGTCCTTCGTTAAAGACTCTGCTTCCTTTATTGATGAACTCAAGGACATTAAGCTTGACCTTGGGGACATTCTTGTTAGTTTTGATGTAGTTTCCCTGTTCACTTGCATCCCTATTAATGAGGCCATGGAGGTGATCAACTGCCTAACTGATCCTGACACTGCCAGGTTAGTTGAGATCTGCCTCACTTCCACCTTTTTCAGTTTTGAGGGAGAGTTCTTTGAGCAAACCTGTGGGGTCGCCATGGGCTCACCCCTATCCCCTGTTGTTGCTAATCTTTTTATGGAATATTTTGAGTCCAAGGCTCTAAACTCTTCCCGGCTCTTGCCAAAGCTTTGGAAAAGGTACGTGGATGACACCAATGTCATCTAGTCTCTAGGCCAAGAAGAATTAGATCTCTTCTTCGAGATCCTCAACAATCAATCCTCATCCATTAAGTTCACTAAGGACTAGGAAGTTGATGGTTGCCTCCTGTTCCTTGATATTATTATTTCTAAGAATAGTGATGGTTCCCTTGCCCACCAAGTTTTTCGGAAGAAAACGCATACAGAGCAGTATCTTCATGCCAGTTCCCACCATTTCTCGGCTCAAAAGATGGGTGTTCTCAATACCCTTGCTACTCGGGCCCTAAGGATCTCAGATAAGAATAGTTTTGAGAAAGAAAAATCCCATGTCCTTGATGTCTTTGTTGAGAATGGTTATAGTAGATACTTGCGTCAGAAGGCTTTCCTTAAAGCCGCCAAGAATTCTCTGACTAAAAGGGAATCGAAGGAACGGATTCCAGGTGTCCATCTTCCATTTGTTCAGGGGACCACTGATAAGATTGCAAGGATTCTCAAGATGCATAGTGTCCTTGTGACCTTTAGGCCCCTTAACACCATTCGTTCGTCCCTCAGATCAGTGAAGGATCCTATCGACCCCAAAGATATGAAAGGGGTATATATTATCCCCTATTCCTATGGGACCCCCTATATTGGTGAGACTGGTCGCTCCATTAATCAAAGGACTAGTGAACAAAGTCTTGCGCTTTAGCTGAACATGTAGAAAAAACCAATCATCATGTTTGTATTGAGGAGGCTAGTGTTATTGCTAAGGTTTCGCACTTCCATCATCGGAAATTTAGGGAAGCTCTTGAGATTGAAAAGAGGCTGAGCAATCTCAATAGAGAAGATGGCTGGAAAATCAGTAGGTGCTGGATCCCAGCACTCTCTTCTTAGTCGTTTTTTTTTGTCCCCCTCCTCGTTTTTTGGCTCCTCTTATTTATAATTTATTTATTTATTTATTATTATTATTTATTTATTTATTTTAATTTTTATTTTTAATATGATTTTCTCGTTATCCATCTATTATTTATTTATTTATTTATTTTAGTTAACTTAATCTTATTTTCTCGTTCTAGTATATTTATTAATTCTAACTAACTTTTATCTTAACAACCCATTAATATATATTTATATTTATATATACATTTAATTTAGACATATATTATAAGAAATGTCCTTTATATAACTGCTTTCCATTTGAATACTAGATAAATTATAATTTTTAATTATTAAATAGTATCGTTTAACTAACTATTAACACCAATTAAAATTATTTTATATATTTATATATTTTATATATATATTTTACGGGATTGGTCACCTAATATAACTAATTTCCTTTAAAATTTTATGACCATGGTCCTAAAGTCAAAATTAGCCATTGGTCAAGTTAACCATTGGAGGCTCTGCTCAGACTATTTAACATGCTAAGCTAGATCTGTTTCTTCAACTTGTCCTGATGATGAACCACACTGGTTGGTTCGAAACGCGTCGACAAATGGTTTCTCATGTGATTTTCACTGAAAAATCTCTCGTAAATACCAAGATAGTAATGAACATAGCCCAAATCAGTCATTTCAAAACCTTTCCTCAATTCCTTCTTTATGGATGCAATTTAGCTTTTATTGTTCCCTGTCATCAAAAGATCATCTACATATACCACAGGATATACAACTATTTTGCTAACCTTCTTGATAAACAAAGTTGCATCATCAAGATCATAATGTTTGAAATTGAGTTTCAGAAGATGCTCAGTTAGTTTTTCATACCAGGCTCATGGTGCTTGTTTGAGCCCATACAAGGATTTCACAAGTTTGCATACTTTATGTTCATGTCCTTTCACAACAAATCCTTTAGGCTGGGACATAAAAATATTCTCTTTTAGATCCTCATTCAAGAAAGAAGTTTTTACATCCATTTGATGAACTTTCCAACCGTTTTGAGCTGCTAGGGCAAAGAGTGTCTGGATGGTATCTCATTTTGCTGTGGGGGCAAAAGTCTCCTCATAATCAACCCCTTCCTTCTGTGCAAAACCTTTTGCCACAAGCTTGGCTTTGTGCTTGTCAAGTGAGCCATTAGCTTTATACTTGTTCTTGTAGACCCACTTGCAGCCAATGGGTTTGGTTCCTAATGGAGGATCAACCAGCTTCCAAGTGTCATTCTTTATCAGGGCAGCATACTCATTTTGCATCGCTTCTTTCCATTCATCATGAGAAGTAGCTTCTTTGAAGGAAGTTGGTTCAAAATCTGTAGACAAATTCAATTCACAATCATAAGAAACATCCATATAAATAGGTGAATCAGAGTCATCTACATCACCTCCATTTTGTTGGTTTGAATTTCTAGTTCCTATCTTTCCAGCCTCATCAGGATGAACACTTTCAAGTGTCTTTGTCAGCCACTTTAGGGGACCTTTTTTAGATGGTCCAGGCTGCTATGTTGATTGAGTTGGGTCTGAATCCAGATTGAGCCTCCCAATTCTATCAATCACATCACTTAAAGTATCATCCGTTGTTGGAGTTTCATGCGGGGGAGAGAGTGCTTCAGAAGAAGATTCCACAGGTTGATCTAGTATAGGAATCCCCCCTTCAAGATGTGGAATCTGATTATCAAATTCTTGAAATGATTTTGCATTTGCGAATCTATCCAAGCGATGAAGTTGCTGCTCAACAACATTGTTAGTTTTGGATGATTCAAGAAAGATTACATCTCTAGATACAACAAAATTTTTATTGACTTCATCATAGAGACGGTATGCTTTGGAGGTGTTTGAATACCCCAGGAAGATACACTTATGACTTCTTGCACCAAGTTTGTTTCTATGTACCTTTGGTACCAAGGCATAACAGGTGGAACCAAAGACCCTGAGATGCTTTATCGAAGGAATGTGCCCATACCACATTTCATAGGGAGTCTTGTTTCTAATAGCATTAGATGGACATCTATTCTTTATATATACAACACATAGAACTACATCAGCCCAAAACATTATTTTTACATTTTTGAAGAACAGAATGGAGCGTACCATATTTAAGATTGTCCTATTCATTCTTTCAGCTACACCATTCTGTTGGGGATTATAAGGCACATTTGTTTAATGTTTGATCCCATGTTGGCGAAGATTAGGTGTCAACACCTGACAAGGTTATAAGGATTTTGGTTAAGAAGGATATATCCACTTGTTTCAAGACAACATGAACAGTGAAGCAAAGAATGAGAGTTGTGAAATACAATATATATCAACGTCAACTTAAAGGAGTCTACAAAATTAATTGTTCTTATGGTAAAAGTTATATTGGAGATCAAGTTGTTCCCTGCAAAGAAGGCTAAAGGAGCATGGAGAAAACATTAAAAAATGAAATATCGTGTACTTCAACCTTTTTTTAACACTCCTTGAAAGTTAAGCATCATGTTTTGTTAGAAAATGCTAGGATCATCACTAGGGAGGACCACTATTAGAAGAGAAAGATCAAGGAATCCCTTGAGATAATGAAACATGCACATAATCTCAACAAAGATAATAATATTGAAATGAATGAGAATTGATTTCGTTTAATCACACAAATTGACTCAAGCAACTCTTCTCAAGTGTAACATCTTAAATATAAATCTCTCTCACTAACTTGAATTCATATAATATTTTAACTTATAATAATATTAATTATATTATAAAAATTTAACATATAAAATTTAATTTAATTTAATTACAACATATTATTTTAATACAAACATTAATTGCATTATTATGAAAATTTGATTCTTTTGTTAGGAGTATATTTAGTATTCAAATTTAATTTAAACAAGATATAGAGGATATAATAAAAAATAGATGAGTATGAAAGATTAAAGGAATCAAAGGCTTCTTAAAAAAAATCCAATTCTAATTCCATATTATCTGCTGTTTCTTTTATCCAACCTATGTAGTACTCCTAAAAGCTTAGTTACTACCGGGAGTAGGCAGCTCCAGGATCTTTTTCGGAGCATAACCCTTCTTCCATAGGTTTTTAATTTTATATTGTTTAAATTTAAAAAAGTATTTATGTATTGTGTCCATAGTAATAGTCTTAGCTCTAATTTAGATAGTGGTCATAAAGGTTACAGTGGTCTTTTCCTAGATCACAAACATTATAACGTTTTTGCTACTGTTATCTTATATTATGGGTTTTTTTCACTCTCAAAAGACGTTGGTTTTAGGGCTAGATAATATATGAAATGAAACATTATATTCATCAATAAAAACCTACTTATTTATCAATTTGAGAATCTATAAACTTTGAAAAATATATGCATTTTATATATCTATTTTTAGAGGTTGACCTTCCGTGATTGATTACTAAGTAAAAAGCCTCTTTTAGTGGGGAACAAATAAAAAAGGTATCTTTATAATTTATAGAATGAAATCTAACTAATCATGCTTATACAAATAATTACAACAATGCTTCTACTTATTTATCAATTTGAGAATTTATAAATTTCGAAAAATATATGCATTTTATATATCCATTTTTAGAGTTTGAGCTTTCGTGGCTGATTACTGAGTAAAAAGTTTCTTCTAGAGGGGAACAAATAGAAAGGTATCTTTCTAATTTATAGAATGAAAATTAACTAATCATGCTTACACAAATAATTACAACAATGGCTTTTATTGATTGTTTTTTAGTTACAGTAATTATAGCACAAAATTTAACAATAGTGGATAATAAATTTAATTACAATAAATAAAATACAAAACAAAGGATAATTATAGTACTTAACTACAATATCAATTAATTAAAATTATACAATTAAATACAATTTTATAATTATGTTACATAGTTAGTATTAATTATATTAATAAGTTTGTCTATTTTAAAATAAAGTTTTTTTATTTTAATTTGATTATCAATAATTATTAAGTGGATCATAGGGATTTAATTTTCATCAATTTTTATAAAATATTCTTACTAATATTCATGAATCAAAGGTTGAGATTTATATTTAAAATAGTTATGTTTTTTTCGCCTTTTTAATTAAATTAATTAATTAAAAAATATCATATGAAATGGGTTATGAATTTTTAGACATGTGGTATTGATAAAAAATGATATTGTAACAAAAAATCTCCATGATTAACAATGACATGTTTTATTTTAAATGTATATATATTTTACTTATATACCATCCTAGATTCATCTTAACTTTGAATCTACCAAGTAGAGATCAAATCTCTTTATGTGCAAACCTCTTTTAAAATGAAAAGAGATTGGAACTTGGTAAATTAAAGTTAAGATGGTTCTAAAATGGTCTAATTATGATGTTAATTTTAATTTTTTAAATGTAATTGACCAATTCAAAATGTTTTAATAATAACCATAATTATTATTTATTTTATTTTATTTTGTATGTAATTTGAGTGAATCAAAATGTTTAACAAGATAGAATAGGATAAGACATTGTAATATTTAATTTAGTTAATTTTTATGGAAGGATATTCAGTCTACTCTTCCCTCTTTAAATGTCTCGCACCTTTTTTAGAGTGAAAGATATTCAATCCTTAATAGATCTAGGTTACTCTTCCTTCTTTAAATATCTAAACTTTTTAAACCTTTTTTAGAGTAAAAAGATATTCAATCCTTAATAAATCCAAAAAACTCTTTTTCTATATTCACACAATTATAGTAAATCAATATGTTATTTTTTTATTATTTATTATTTTTATTTATAAAACAAATCATCATCATTTAACGATTAAATACAAATAGACACCTATCAAATTTATCCCATTAATATATGTTAACGTATTATGCGCGGTTGCAACAAATCTTCATCTTCATCTTCATAGACACTATCAAATTTATCCCATTAATATATGGGAACGTATTATGATTTTAACGCGGTTGCAAGACACTAAAATATTAGCGACTTGCGTGTCATGAGATTAAGATAAAATTAGCCAATGCTGCATATGGATCCACGAAATCGTGATCATAGTTATTTTACCTTGTGTATTTAAAGAAAACGACAAACTAAAAATAAGCTCTCTTACGTTTCCAAAACAAAGTATCCATCAAACGATATTGACAAATCGTGATTACTGATATTATATAACAAAGAAAAGAAAGAGGGATTTTACACTCTATTCTCAAGCAAAGGATAAAGCCGAAAACATGAAGCCATTGTATGTCTTAAAAGGAGGGGATAATAGGTTTGACCAATAGCAGTGTAGGTGTTGTGTTGTTGGGAGTGATGAGAAAGCCACCCCTACTCACTGTGCTGGATGTCACGGATCTGATCAAGGTTTCCATTGGCCCAGGTCCAGCTATCTTTGAACACATATTAGTGCATTTCAAATACTATTTTTCCTTGAAGGTTAAGCTCACTGTTTTCTGAGTATTAATATTTAATTATTTAATATATATATAGATATCTATTCTTTCTTAATTATAGTAGAGCAATTTAAAAAAAATAAATATTAATTATTAATTATTATTAATTATTAATTATTTATATTTTCTAATATAATTTAAATTAATATATTAATCAATAAATATGATTTAAAATTTATTATTTAGGTTAGCTGTAAATATTAATCATTCCTAACATGTTTTGATCTTATTAATTTAGTTATTAATTTATAATTGGTATTAAAAAAAAAAAAAAAAATTTAATTATTATTATTTAGTAATAGTTAATTATTTATTATATAATAATTATTATCATATTAATATTAATATTAATATTAATTAATGTAGAAGTTATTATTATATTAATTTATTTAAATGATAATTATTAATAATAATCAAAATGAAATAAAAATATTAAAAATAATAATAATATAAAATTAGGATTCTAGCCGACTGTTTGTTCCTCCTTAGATAGTTTTGGCCTCGTTAGTATTTATTCTCCCTGCTTGCTCTTCTTTTATCATCATTCTTCAACCCTGATGATGGATCCCACTTGGGATTCGAAACGTTGGTTCAAAAATGTTTATACTGTGGATTCTCCGGTCAATTCAAAAAAAAATAAAAAAATATTAGGTTTGTATGGAGAATTTTAAAGTTATTATAAAAATTATCACTTTTATTATATATGAAATTAAAAAGGCCAAAAAAAACTCACAAAAATGGTTACTTTTTCCTTGAAGGTTAAGCTCAATGTTCTCTGAGTATTAATATTTGATTATTTTATATATAGATAGATATTCTTTCTTAATTATAGTAGAGCAATTTACAAAAATTAAACAATAGGTTTGTATAGAGAATTTTAAAGTTATTATAAAAATTATCACTTTCATTATATATGAAATTAAAAAGGCAAAAAAAAACTCACAAAAATGGTTTGAAATTGATTCCTACTCGTTCTTCATGAATTTTTAAAGGTTACCTTTTACTTTTTTTTCTCATTCTCTTTTTAGTATTATATAAATATTATTTTTTTAGTAGTAGATTTTTTAAAATATATTATTATATACTTTTTAGTTATATAAGTATATAATAATATTTTGATAGTTTAATTAATTTCTTGATTATATTCTTATTCTAAAATTTATTAATAAAAGAGAATAATATAAATGGTTATTATAGATATTTACTTTCGAATATTTTTTTCTTCTAAATTTATATTTTTATTTATTATTGAGTTTATTTTCCTGTTTTATTTTTTGAAATTATTTGTTTTTCACCATGGTTAATTTCTTACTTTATACCAAAGAATTTATTTCCTAATATTTGTATATTAATTTAATATTATTTAAACTTATGGATAGATCAGATTTTCATGTACATCTCAAGGATAAACCATAGTAGTTCCTTCAAAATGTGGACCAAATAAAATGATAGGTAATTAATCCTGAAAAACAATCTAAAAAGGAATATAATTTTATTAAAATGAAAGTAAAAGAAAAAATTAGTTAAAACATTTTATGTACATACTTTGCAATAATATAAAATTAAATAATTATCTACATAAATATTGTAATTTAAAAAATTAACTTTATTTTAAATATTTAAAAATAATAAAAATATATATTTATTAAAATACTTAGAAAATATATATTATGTTATAAATGTAAAGGGGTCTTTTTAAAAAAAATCACTTATTTTCACATCTAATTTGTCTAGAATCTAAGAAGAATTCATTTAAGTCATATATTGTAACTTAACATTATAATACATTATATAATAAGAATAGCATATAACCTACATCCATCATAATTCCAAATTTGCTAGAAACCTCTAAGGTCTATGTTATGTCCTCTTTTCTTAAACCAAGTCAGGTTTTGTCCTCTTTTCTATAAACCAGTCAGGGCATGTCCTCTTTTCTGTAAACAAGGTTAGGAGCCTACGACCTCTCATTCTCTCTGTAAGCGAAGTCACAACCTAAGGGATTTAAGCCTTGGATCTCTCAGTGTTATGAGGACTCACATTACTTTGATCACCAAAAGTGACATTACTTTGATCACCATTTAAGTTTCCCTTGGAAGGTTTAATTATTAACTATAATTAATTATAAATATAATTATTAATTTAACGAGATTACTTCAATCACAAAAAATGACATTACTTTGATTACCAATTAAGCTACCCTTGGAGGATTTAATTATTAACTATAATTAATTATAAATATAATTTTTAATTTTTAATTTAATATTTTATTCTATTTTGTTTTTAATTTTATGTAATTTGAACTTATCCAAATGTTTATGAATATTATATTACATTACAACATCCCTACCATACTAAGTTGGAAAACACCTCTAAACATAAAATAAAATAAATAAATATAAACAAATAAATATTACATATAAAATTAGTATTTTAAAAATACATTAAAAACTTAAATTTTTTTGATGATCATAATTATCCTAATAAATACAACATAAGCATTCAATATATAATTTAATTAATTAATTAATTTGTTCCTAAAACAAAATACTTATTTTTTCTATTTTAAAGTCTCTGCTCACGTTATATATATATAGAGCAAGATAAAGGAAAATAATAAGTTAAGTTAATTGATAGTTTTGGTTTTTGGAGTGTTCTTTGGGATTTTTTTTTTTAATTGAATGGAAAAAGATTGATCTATTTATATTGGATGTTTATTATCAGGATTAGGATTGTGTGTGGTCTCTTTTGGGAAGTTCAATTTTTTCAAAGTGGCATCCATCCTCAAACCTTCTCCTTCTAGTCGTGTCTTGTTTTTTTTCTTGGATTTTTTGTTTTGACTAGGCTAAATTTAGGCCTAAGCTAACCCATTTATTGGATGGAAGAAGACTGATCTAAGAATAATGGGATGCTTATCACTAAGATTGTGCATGGCTTAGTTGAGCCTGGATGTCCCTTGGAAAGCTTAATTCCCCAAAGTGGCTTCCATTCTCAACCTCTCCCCATGAGGTTTGAACTTGTGACCTAGCGAGGACTAAACCCAACAAACAAATGATATACACCTACACCTTATAGGTTATTTGATATTTCTTGTTATATTTGACAAGAATTAATAAAGAAAACAAAGACAGAATAAACTTGAAAATGGAAATGGAGCGAACTTGCTCTTCTCATCATTGAGTAGCAGATGGGAGACAAGAAACAATAAACCAGCCTAGATCCATCTAACTCTGGATCTATCATGCACCGAGAGGGATCGAATCCCTTGAGGTGCAAACATTATTTTTGGAGCGTATAATTTGAGGAAAGGTTTACACCTCGAGGAATTTTATCCCTCTCGGCGCATGATAGATCTGAAGTTAGATGGATCTAGGGTAGTTCAAGCTGAGGGAAACAATGTAATAGTTTTATATTATCATTATTATGTATATGTTTGAGATAAACTTCATACTTTGAAATTTAAATTATGTTTTCTTTGTCTAACATGACCATATAATTATATTATTTAATTTAGTCTATGGTGCTCGCCTTCAATGGTTTGTATGTCTATGTTTGGATGTTTTTAGTGTTTTTGTGTGTCTTTGTTTGGATTGTTTGAGTGTTTTGTGTGTTTTTGTGTTTGGATTTGGATGGTAATGTTTATGAATTTTATATTTTTTGTGTTATATTTCTATATGTGCATGTAATTGTCTATTAGTAATTAGTTGGTGATGAAGAAGGAAGACAATCTGGTTAATAGCTTGCAGGAGGATTGATATTGCACATCTATTTCATTTAATTTTAGGTATCACAGTTTTTGATAGCTAATTAATTCTTAATAGTGTCCCTCCACGTATTACTAAAAACAACTTGAAGAGTAGTTTTAATTTTAAATTTTCTCAGTTGCCTCAATATGTTGAGATGATAAACATTGTTAATAACTTTAATTATGAAAAATGATGAAATAAAAAATCTGAATGCAAAGTGACAATGTAATAGTGTTGAATGGAAAAAAATGTGAATAATAAGAATGTAGTCAATTAAAAATAGTCTTCATTGCGATCAATCTTAAAGTATTTTTTTCTACTATTCTTATTGTCACCCCTGTTATTTTTTCCATAATTTTATATTGGTTATATGAAAAGTGTAGTTTAAAGTGTAAACCATTCAAATCTTTAACTTGAGCTATTGTAGTAAACAACTTATATTTTCTCTCTTTCTCTCCAATATTAATAGTTTGAATTACTATAACACAAAAATCAATGCACATTGTCAATAATTTTTTTGCGTTTAAACTAAAATCAATCTCACTGTTAATCCAATCACTTTAAAATTAATGTACCATCATACATCCAGTTATATCAAATCAGAAATAAACATCTACACTGAAATCAATGCATCTAATGCAAGAAATCAAATATGATTAGAAAAAATATCTACATTGAAATCAATGCATCTAATGCAAGAAATCAAATAGGATTTGAAATCAACATCTACAGGGAAATCAATGCATCTAGTGAAAGCAATCAAATATAATAAAAAATCAACACCTACACTGAAACCAATGCATCTAGTGCAAACAATCAAATATAATTAGAAATCAACATCTACATTGAAATCAATGCATCTAGTACAAAAAATAAAATAGAATAATAAAATATCTACATTAAAATCAATGCATCTAGTGCAAGCAATCAAATAGGATTAAAAATCAACATTTACACTGAAATCAGTGCATCTAGTGTAAGCAATCAAATATCATTAGAAATCAACATTTACACCGAAATCAATGCATCTAGTGCAAGAAATCAAATATCATTAGAAATCAACATATGCATTGAAATCGGTTTATCTAGTGCAAGCAATCAACTAGGATTATAAATCACCATCTACAATGAAATCAATGCATCTAGTGCAAGAAATAAAATAGGATTATAAATAACCATCTACACTAAAATCAATGCATCTAGTGCAACCAATCAAATAGAATTACAAAAAATCTACACTAGAATCAATGCATCTAGTGCAAGCAATCAAATAAGATTAGAAATCAACATATACACTGAAATTAATGAAGCTAGTGAAAACAACCAAATATCATTAAAAAATCAACATCTACACTGAAATCAATGCATCTAGTGCAAGCAATCAAATAGGATTAGAAATCACCATGTATGCTAAAACCAATGCATCTAGTGTAAGGAATCTTCTTCCCTCTCTCCCCCCTCCATCTATATCTATATCTTCCTCCATCTCTCCTTCTTTGTCTCTCTATGTCACCCCCAAACATACACACACACTCTCCATCTCTCCCTTGTCACTCCCTCTCTCTCTCTCTCTCTCTCTCTCTCTCTATGTCTTTCTTCTTCTCTCCCTCCCCTTCCAACTCCATCTCTTTGTCTCTCCCTCTCTCCTCCTCTCTCTCGTCCTTCCTCTATATCCCTTTCTCTCCCCCCATCTCTCTCTCTTTCTCTCTCTATACACTCCAACCTTACCACTTTATCCCTCCCTCTCTCCTTCTCTCTCCTCCTCTCTCCACCTCCATATTTGTGTCTCCCTCTCTCTCTCTCTTATAGATTTCTCTCCCTCTCTCATTCCTCTCCTTCTCTCTCTGTTCATTCCTCATGTCCCCTCCAATTTAGTTTATCTCCTTCAATGCAAGCAATCAAATAGGATTAGAAATCACTATCTACACTAAAATCAATGCATCTAGTGAATGAAATATTCTTCCATCTCTCCCCCCTCCATTTATATCTATATCTCCCTCCATCTCTCTTTATTTTTCTCTCTATCTCACCCCACACACCCCCCTCCACCCCCAAACACACGTGCTCTCTCTCTCTGTCTCCATATTTATGTATCTCTCACTCTCTCTCTCTCTCTCTCTCTCTCTCTTCAACTTCCATCTATATCTCTATCTCCATCTATCTCTCTTTTTTCTTTCTATATCACCTCCAAAACATACACACTCTTTCTCCATATCTATCTATCTCTACCTCCCTCTTCCTCTCCCTCACACTCTCTCTTACCCTTCTCTCCCTCTCCCCCCTTATATCTCTCTTCCCTCTTGCTCTCCTCTCTCCCTCTCTCTCCATCTCCCTTATCACTCCCTCTCACTCTCTCCACCTTTCTCTCTATGTGTCTTTCTTCTTACCTTCCTCTCTCTCTCTCCCTTCCTCTCTCCCTCTCCCTCTCATGTCCCCGCTATCTCCTTTCTCTCCCACCTCTCTCTCTCTCTCTCTTCACCCTCCAACTTTGTCACTATCTCACTCCCTCTCTCCTTCTCTCCCCCCATCTCTCCTTCTTTGTCTCTCTCTCTCACCCCAAGCATAAACACTCTCTCTCCATCTCTTCCTTGTCACTCCCTCTCTCTCTCCACTTTTCCCTCTCCATGTCTTTCTTCTTCCCTCCCTTTCTCTCCTCCCAATTCCATCTCTCTACCCCTCCCTCTCTTCTCCTTTCTCACACTCCCTCTATCTCTCGACCTCTATCACTCTACCTCTTTGTTCTTCTCTCCCATATATATCTACAGTTAATATATATCATGACATATTAATATATATTGTAATATAAAAATGTTTAATATTATATTAATTAAAAGTTATTAAGTTGAATAATATTAGTATTAATATTAGATTTAATAATGTTTTTTACATGACATGATAACAAAATTTATAATAAAGCTACATCGATTGAATATTTTCTAATATTACAAGTTTGACATAGAAATATTTCTGTGTATAAAGATTTTAATATACCCATAGGATATAGTTTTCCTTTTAAGGATTCATTTTATAAATAATTAATTAAAAGAAATTTTAAAAGATTTTGGATTCTTTGTGTTGAATTAACTTTTTTACTTTTATTTAAGAAATGATAGTGCCTTTAGTAAAGTGTAAAGATGTTTAAAATTTTACCTAATTTAGAATTTTAATGTGGTAAAAAAAATTGTTGAATGTAAATTTATGATCCAATCAAATTCAAAGTATATAATAAAAGAGCTATTGAAAGCATGAAATAATTGTATTGTAGTTTTTTTATCTATATGGTTATTTTCGTTTTTTTCCACCAACATTAGTTTTTTCTATTTTCATTATTAATATTTATTGGAGAGACTAACATAAACATTATTTAGATTTCTATTTTTTTATTTTTATGTTGGCCCATATTAGCTAAAAATTAATTTTGAGCAAAATCATACTTACAAGTCACGGTCATACGAAACTGTAGAGTACTCAAGCAAAATCATACTTATAGTTCGGGGTCATACTAGACTATAGAATACGCCTTTCGGCAAGATAACTAAACTGAACTAGATCTCAGCTAACTAAACTGAACCGAAATCAACAATGGAAAATGTGTTGATCTCTTTATGGTTGTGTAACTATTTGCAAAAAAATTGACTTTGAGCAAAATCATACTTACACGTCCCGGACATACTACACTGTAGAATAAGCCACTAGGCACCATAACTAAGCTAAACTAGATCTCAACTAACTGAACTGAACCGAAATCAACCATGACAAACGTGTATATCTCTTTATGGTTGTGTAACTGTTTGCAAAAAAAATTGTTTTAATAATTAGTTTAAGCTGTCATCTCAAACTCTGCTTATACTGACATGTTTCTCGCTTTCTGGTTGCTTTAGCTGTTTGCAAAATGTTTTGTTTTAGTAATTAGTTTAACAGGGATTTTTGCTTTACAGACAACGTGAAACTTTATTTGAATAGATAAGTAAATCATTTGAAGCTGAATGATTGACGGAGGTTTCTTGGCCGATGCAGGGCTTCTAAAGGGACCCATATATACTGGGGTTTACCTGCACAATGTCATAAAAGAAATGTGGGGATATACGATTACACCATAGGCTAACGAACGTCATAATTCCCGCAGATGACCTCAAATTGCAGCAACCTACCATATTGATAAAGAATGAAGAGAAATTGTGGATATTTTTTTTTAATATTCAAAATAGTTGAATAGAATATATATAGAAAACATCGATAATAAATCAATGGAGTGAAACTTCGCTAAATTATTTTAAAATTGAATTGATTGTATAGACAACTGAATCAAACGTGATAACACTTCAAAGGACACTGAAATTAATCTCAACAAATATTCTCAACTTTGAAAGTTTAACTGAATCAAATGTGATAACACCTGAAGGACAGTGAAATTAATCTCAACAAATATTCTCAACTTTTAAAGTAAACTTTCTATGTTATAATCAAAACTTTCTATGTTATAATTAATCCATAGACATGATTTCCAATACGAGTTAAAAAATCTCTAAATCTCTTTGCAAGCCAAACAAGATTAGTTGAAAAATGTACTTTTGTCTCGTGTCTGCATTGGAAGTTGGAACTTCAGCAGCTACAACATATCTTCCTGCTTACTACTTCGAAACACGAGATTCTTCGGGCAACACCAGAAGCTACAACCTCATAGACGGGGGAGTTGCAGCCAATAATCCGGTATGCCTTATATATAATTGTGTAGCTTCAATTAAAATTCTGAGAACATGACTTGTACCTTAGGATTAGGATAACATGTCAACGAATTTCCTTGATGTGGAATCTGGGGAAGCAATCTGTTCTTAATTATAACACTTGAAAAAAATGGATCAAAATCACAGATTTTCACAATTGCAAAATTGAATTCAGCACTATTCAGGACTGATACTTACCGCACCTTGATTATGCAGTCTGTTCATTGGATGTATGTAATTTCATCCAACAAAATATTTTTTTCGCAGAATTCTTGGTTCGAACCTGTTGCAAAATTCAACTCGGCATTCTTCAAGACTGATACGTACCGCAGCTTGAATATGCAATCTGTTCATTGGATATATGTCATTTCATCCAACAAAATAATTTTTTTCATAATTCTTGGTTTAAACAAAGCGTAATTTTGGTTAAGAGGTTACCTTATTCTTCAATTGTTGAAAGTTACCATAAAATTGAAACTGCAGATTCTGATATTTGAAATTTTGGTTAAGAGGTTACCATTTTTTTCAGAGGGAAAAAAACTAGCATATTTTTATATTTAGAGAATATAAAAGGACATATAACAGAACATAAGGCAAAAAGGGAGAGCGATGACAAAACTCCCTACAGATTTGCAGAGGATGACCATTGGCCAGAAGCCAAAAAGTCCAAAGATTTGATCCTGAAAGCCCCTAACAGATCCAGCGAAATAACATATGTCCAAAGTAACGAAGAATGCAGCAAATTACAGAACTTTGGAAAAAGGAGACAGCCTCCTAAAAGAAGAAGGAAACAAAGGGATTCAAAAACCCCAACAGCCAAAAGCAATGGAAAAACACATAAACTGATGCCATCATAGCAGAAACACCATCATGGAGTCATGGAGCTGAAGAGTCAGTCATCCGAGCATACGAATCATAGAAAGCCAGAATCTTCTGAATAATAACCTGAATGGGCTCTTTGGAATGTTGAAAGATAAGAGCATTCCGCCATAACCACAAGAACCAACAGGAAATAATGAACAGCGATCTCCCCGAAGAGGACTGTCTACTCCACCAAAGAAAAGCTTCGTGAACAGAAGAAAAAGACATGTGAGGGAAACCAAAGTGTAAAGACAATTCATACCAGATTTGGAGTGACGAGGAGCATTGAAAGAACAGGTGCAAATTTGATTCCGCATCGTTGAAGCACATGGAACTTCCTGCCATTTTTTCCTCTGTAGAACTTCCCAAGTGAGGTTCTTGTTCCAAAATAGCAGCCAAGAGAAAACGATCATTTTAAGGGGGCAAGAGGCCTTCTAGAAACATAAGATCTTCATAAATGAGCTTCACATTTGCAGATTGATTGGATCCTTTTAAGCACCACACCAAGTGATCATGAGTGCCCGATCACTGTACTCCTAAACTGCCTAAACAAGCTTTTGTCGAATCCCAAAGCGGACGCAATAGAGGCGGCAAGAACAGATCCTCCGCTTCTTTCCCAATGCTTAATTAACTTGTCCCAAGTGAACAAACCCCGCCTGTGGAAAGAAAGAACCAGCTGATGAGGAAAGGATATGCCCCGCGCGCACGAGATGGTGTCGAATCTAATGAGAATACTGGTACCCGAGGAGAGGTTCCAGCTTAAAAACTGCAGGAAGAGAGGCTGAATTTTCCTTAAACTCTGCCAGATTGATGAACCTTTCCTGATGCCAACCGAACCCCTCATGTACCAGAAGTCAATGCATCTGTCTTTCAAGTATTTTCCTTTTATGATCTTACTCCACATCCCGACTCCAAAAATACCACGGTGGAGGGATTTACAAAGAAGAGCGTTTCCAAAGGAGCGTAAGTCAAGGAGACCCCAGCCTCCATCGATTTTAGGCTTTGATATGGCCGATAGCTTAACAAGGTGCATTTTACTATGAACAGAGCGGCCACCCCAAAGGAAATTTGCGATCAATCTGTTCATGTGTTTAATAGTACTTGAAGGAAGATAAAATAAATGAGCCCAGAAAACTGAGAGCTGAGAGAGAACTGCCTGCACGAGAACGAGTCTACCAGCCAGGGAAAGGAGTTTGTACTCCCAGTTTGAAATTCTTTCATAAAAACGATCCAAGAGCCATAACCAGTCCGAATTGGAGTTGCCTTTTGCTTTTAAAGGAAAGCCTAAATATTTAAGCCCTTGCGATATAGAAATTGGAGCGATGCTCATCAGGTCAGCAATCCAGCGAACTATTTCCAGGTTCAAATCATTATGGTATAGAGAAGATTTTCCCCTATTAATAATAAGGCCTGTAGCTCTCTGGAACTTCACAAAAATATCATATATACATTGCCAAGAGTCTTTGCAAAGCATAGAAAAAATTAGAACATCATCTACAAAGAGATTATGAGAGAGGGATATGTTTTTGCATATCTTTACCGGCTTACAACGCCTCTCTGCTACCGCTTTGTTCAGCTGCAAACTAAGAGAATTCATAATCAGAATAAAGAGCAAAGGAGATAAGGGACACCCCTGTCGGAGGCCTTTCTCCGCCTGAAAAAAAGGGGAGGGTAATCCATTTATAATCACTGAATATTTAACGTTTTCTACACAGCTCATGACCCAATTGACACTTAGAGACTTCAGTCCAATTTTTGCCAGTAGAATTCTTAAAAAACCCCAATCCACGTAGTCGTAGGCTCTTTGCAGATCGATCTTGAGGATGGCCACGTCCTTATTTTTGGATAGCATAGAGAAAAGAGTTTCCTGCGTCAAGGCGACCGCGTCCAAGATAGACCTGCCTTTTAAGAAAGCATGCTGGTCCCCCGAAATGCAGCAATTAAGAAAAGGCTTCAATCTTTCTTCAATGATTCTAGAAGATAATTTGAACAAAATATTACAGAGTGAGATAGGCCTGAAGTCATGGAAGGTCTCCGCCCTGATTTTTTTTGGAATAAGGGCTATAAAAGTTGAAGAGATCTCAGGATGAATGCTTCTAGCCATCCTTGAAGCATCGAGCATCCGCAGCAAGTCCAATTTAAAAAGATCGAAGAAGTGGGAGAAAAATTCTATTGGCCACCCATCGGGACCCGGACTTTTGTCCTTTTTGATAGACTTAATAGCGCTTAAGAGTTCCTCTTCTGATATAGGCTTGATAAATTCTTCATTAGCAGCATCATCCAGCATTTCTGGAACCATCTCTATGCCCCACATAACATCTTCAAAGAGCACCTCCCTTCTTTGAAAGTTACCCTAACATTGAAACTGCAGATTCTGATATTTGTATAAATTAGTATTTGCAGATTCTGATATTTGTAATTTTGGTTAAGAGGTTACCTTATTCTTCAATTGTTGAAAGTTACCCTAACATTGAAACTGCAGATTCTGATATTTGTATAAATCGTTTTTTGTAGTTAAAATTTGTAATTATATTTTAATTACGTAATTTATTGAGCTGCAATTTCATATAACTAAAATAAAATTTCAATTTTCAATCTATGGTTGCAATTTAAATTATTATATTAAAATTTTAATTTAATTATTACTTAACATAATTATATATATATAAAAATAAAAATCACATAAACTCTTGAAGAGTTTTGTGAACCCATTTTTTTTTAGAACGTTTCGGACTCCCAAGTGAGTCCATCATCAGGGGACGCGACAATAGATAATCTTTAATCAATGATGTATCCATGAGCTGGGTTTAGGGTATATATATCTAGGTATTTGAAGAATGGTGTGAGAAAATTAGGTCGGCCATAGTATATATATATATATATATATTTATTTATTTATTTTAATCAAAAATTAATTGTTTTGAACAATGATTTATTTACTTTATTAATGAGTTTAAATTATTTATTTATTTATTTATTTGTTATATTTAATTATTTGTTTATTGTGATTATTGAATTTTTTTATTTATTATAATTTCTTTATTCTAATTTAATTTTCTTTAACTTTTAATTTTTAATTTTTAGTTTAATTATATATTTTGAAAAATATGTATATGTATATATATATATATATGTTTTAATTTAATTTAATTAGTTAATTATTTATTTATTTATTTATTTGTTTATTTAATTATCTTTTTATTATGATTATTAAATTATTATTAATTTTTATAACCTTTAATTAAAGTTATAAAAATTATTATTAATTTTTATAACTTTTAATTTTTATAACTGTTAATTTTTTATTAAAAGTTATTTGTTGTATTTAATTATCTTTTTATTATGATTATTAAATTATTATTAATTTTTATAAATTTTAATTTTTATAACTTATAATTTTTAATTTAATTATATATTTTAATAAAGTTTGATATTTAATTTAATTTAATTAATTAATTAATTATTTGTTATATTTAATTCTTTGTTTAATATGATTGTTAAATTATTATTAATTTTTATTTATTTCTATTTCTTTTTTCTATTATAATTTTTAATTTTTAATTTAATTGTATATAAAAGGTTTGATGAAATATGTATCTATATGCTTATTGTTGTAATTATTATATATATATATATATGATATATTTTAATTTAATAAATCAATTAATTAATTAATTAATATATGATTAATTAATTAATTAATATATGATTAATTAATTTATTAATGTTTATGATTTGATTAGGTTAATGAATTAAAGCTTAAGGAGGATGGTTAAGAGGAGTTTTAAAAACCATCTTCACCTGTATGGACTCCCTATTTAACATCACATAAACTATTTTTTAAAATAAATTTCAATCTTAAATACTAATATATATAACTATTATTAAGACTATTGTAAAATATTTTGTCAAGGATTAATTTATATTTTAAAATGTTATTTATGTGATTATTATTAAGAATATTGTAAAATATTTTATTAGGGATTAATCTACATAAAATATTTTAAAACATTATTAATAATAAATAGTCACAAATTAAAAGTTGAAATTTATCTCCAAAATAGTTATGCTATTGTTTCTTTTTGAATTAAATTGATTAATTAAAAAAAGTTATTTGAACACAAGTTATTATTAATATTAATAAATCAAGATATTTAATAATGATATTATAACAAAATTTATTTACACATTAAAAATATCTATATCTATATCTATATCTATATATATTAATTTGTGAGTTTTTTAAAAATATTAATAGTATAAAATATTAAGTTTTATATATATATATATATATATATATATATATTTATTGATTTGTGAGTTTTTTTTAAATATTATTAGTGTAAAATATTAAGTTATATATATATATATATATTTTTGTAGTTTTCAATTTTTGATAGTGTAAGATTATCGTGAAATACATGCTTATGTTTACCAAAATGACTAAACTAATTTTATTTTATATCTTGTTTTATATGATTTAGGGGAAATCCCCACTGAATAAGTTTTGACAGATGTCGGAATATCTCCATCATTTTTCTCTGAGATTTAGGCTACCGTTTCGTTGACCCGTTCACTTACTCCCTAGTGCGTAATGGCAGTTTTGTTGGAGACGTTCTATAATTTGGTGTTTTATAAAATGATGCTGCAAACGTGACTTGCGATAAACCAGGTGACAAAACAAGCTCTTCTATGCAATCCAGATTTTTTATTGTCACGGTCCAAAACTCGGGTATATTTTCTATATTAAAAAGTTGCGTTCATGCAGTTAATGGAGATTGATAAAGATTCACCAAAACGCAATGAACCTTGAAAGAAGTAACAGACAAGACTGCGCGTTTTAAACCGGACACTGCAAGTTTCTCGTGCAGTTAAAACGCCACTGACGTCGCAAAAATATGGGACTTTGAATGGTTATCTAACGACGGTAAAGTGCCTATAATTGACGTGTTTTCGCAATCTAATGCACATATGGTGGACATTCATGCAATCTAGTGCAGATATGGTGGACAGTAAAGTGCCTATAATTGACGTGTTCGAAGCCTTTAAAGCAGAGAAGAACTATTTAAGAATCCAGGCTCTTTCCTTGTTCCTTCTCTAGATGATCCACTGGTATGTCTTTTTAAAGAGTTGATGATTGTTTCTTGTTTGCATGGATTCCACATTGAAGTCTAACGATTGTATAATTGGGAACCAGGTCAAATTATAAGGTGATGCAAGCTCAACCGTTCTCTCAACATAGGAGAATCTACATAAGTTGGTCAATCCCGTTTCAAGAGTGAATATAGAGACCGGTGTGTTTGAGAAACTGATAGAAGAGGGCACCAACCAGGATGCATTGACTAGGTAAATATCCTGTTTTCATTTAAGCAAAATAGCCAGCAGACAGTCACGAGTACGATTTTAAAATATGTTTTGCAGCTCCGCTAATGAACTTTCTAATGAAAGGAAGTTACGACTATCATTTTCAGCCTTTTTGTTTTTTTTTTTCAATTTTCAGAAACTATATATGCGTAATCCGAAGGTTCAGCTGTTGGTGTAACAGGCCCATATAGAATTGATGTGTTTAACTGATATCCAATTTATTAAAAGACAATTACAAAATTTATAAAAACAGATTGCAAATATTATGTACATGAGCTTTTTGAAAAGATGTCAAAAGTCTTGAAACAAAGTATTGCTTATTTAAATAATTAAGTTTAGAATTGAAAATAAGATTTACAATAAGACTAATTTACATTTTCTATCATTATTTTGCATTTTGAAATTTGGTTTTTAAATTTGGTGGTGTTTGTTTTTTTAAAATGATTTCATAAATTTGATTATTTCTTGTGCTTTTTTCTCATAGGATGAGATATATAGGGATGTAGTATGAGTCACTCAACAACTAATTAAAAGATACGAGAACAAATAAGGTAACATGGAATATTATTATAATCAATCTTAGGTCCTTATACTACTATTGTAACCTCTTATTGTTATTAGTGCAACCCCTTACTGTATTATTGTGTTTATATAGTCCCATGTTATTATTATGCCCCATAGAATCCCACTATTGTTATTGTTGTGACCCTACAATATTATTGTTATGTAGACCCCTTAGACTTCTATATATAGAAATGAGGTATTATCATGTGTATCATCCAAGATTTGCTCATTTGTGTAATGTAAAGGAGGTTGACCCCTCAAAGAGGTTGATTTTTAAATCATTGATCTATCTTTTCTATCTTTTTGTGAGCTGGTTTCATAGCATTTGGTATTAGAGCTTTAGTTTTTAAAGATTCGCTACTCCAAATAGGTCATTGTGGAATTTTCAATATAACTTTTTCTTTGCGAAGTTTCCGAAGCTAAAACAAAAACCCATTTCAGAAGAAATCATTCTCAACCTTAGGTTTGAATTTCAGATCTTGTCTCACCATATTTTTGGCGATATGATGTGCGGAAGTTATGGTTTTTGTAGGCTCTAGAATTCCATTGAAAATAGGTCATTGTGGAAGTTTCGTTATAAGTGTTTTTCTACGAAGGTTCAAACTGTGAAATTAAAACCCATTTGAGCCGAAATCTTGATGAAGCTCGGGCCCAAATTTAAGATCTTGTTTCACTATATTTGCAGAGATATGGTCCATGATATTTACGATTTTTGGAGGCTCCCGAATTACATCCTAAATAGGTGACCTGGGGAAAATAATCATAACTTTCTTTCTAAGCATTAGATTGAAATTTAATAAAAAATTACAGAAATATAACAACTGGCAGTTTTATGTATATTGGTTTCAGGTCTTAAGGTCGAAACAATGACACATGACACTTCGTAAAAGTTCACTCTACTAAACCTATCTATAATCAGGTCATCATGGGAGATTTAACATAACTATTTCTTCGAGAATCCAATATTTATCAGACTTGCAGGGTTGGAAAGAGGACTCAAAGGGCTATCGCAGGATGGGAGTTTAGATTTTGGAGATTAGGAATTACATAGATACAATAGATTCAATATCAAGATCCTACAAAGTGAAAAAATGTGTGTAGTTTTTTTGAAGTTTTGGATAAGTTTGGTTGAAAAATTAGTTTGAAGGAATTCAAAGGATGCAGAAGCTAAGATGGATGGTATAGAAGAAAAAATTAAATACAACATGGAATATTTGAATACAGATTTGACAAATTTGCTACAAGAAACGTTTACTAATGGCGAAAGGGTAGTAAAAGAAACTTATGATGAGAACAAAAGAAATGTTAATCACTGATGCAGGAGCATCTGGCTGACAGGACGAGATAAAAGGAAGGCTGTTTGGTCTCTGAAGGGGATGGAGGAGTAAATTTGCTGAAGGGATAATGCATTTGTTTTTTTTATTATTATTTGATTAAACTGTCTAAGTCAAGTAACTGAACAGAAATTAGGAACGGTAGAAATTATAATTAGTTAGGATTAGAGTTTTAAAACAGCCAATTTTGTCTTTGTGTTAATGACGAACGACAAAGAAAAAGTTCTGAACAAAACTGATGTAACTAATCAAAACATAACCGACAGCGGTTGAAAAGAAACTGACAGTCACCTAACAGTTGTTAAAAGGGGAACACAACATAGTAGTCTTTCTTCTTCGATTTTCTGGGTAATGAAAAGATTGATTGTTACAAAAATTCTGTGCACTCTAGCCTCTCCGGCGTCTCTAGACTGCTTTGAGTTGTTATACAATATAGCATCCATTTTTATCTTATGTATAGTATAGTTCTGTGTGTGAAATAATTCATAGGTGTATGGCTATATGTAAATCGAGCTACGCTGGTCCAATGAGAGAATTAAGTCTGGACAGCACACGAAGGAACCCCCAGGACGAGGGACGAAAAGCCACTTATAGTTTACAAGAAATCTATAGGCGGAATTATCAAGACCCGAACCAAATTAAACGATAAGCGAGTAATTAATCTCAGACATTACCAGGTATGCACAACAAACGAATATTCATAGCTCTATGTGTTTAAATTTATACATAAGAGAAAACAGAAATTTCTGTGCATTCATTTCACATATATCGGTCAAAACCAAAACCGTTAAATAGTTACAAATTCCTTGACAAGTTGGGGCAAGATACCACACGGGGTTAGAAACCCTTGATGCAATTACATACACCAAACAGAGAAGTAGAAATTGTAAACCCTACAGCCGAGACTATAACTGTCAGCGACGTAACAAGCCATTGACACACCGACTTGACAAAACCCGACCAGACTTGAACAAAAAAAAGCAAAAGCGACCAGAGCATAGAAACGTTGCTACCCGTGACAAGCTAGGATAGCCAAGCCGTCAGGTTTCGAATCACTTCGAGTAGCCAACCAAGCTTCCAGGCCCCAAATCCTTTCAAGGAACCAGACCTGCGGTCACAAAACAGTGTCATAAGAATAAGAAATGGTTCGCAAGGAGGGAAGAAGCATATAACAGGATGACATCAAATATCCGTAAGTGTTTACCTGACATTGGCGAGCCATGGCCGAAGCAGTTCCACCAGAATACCCTGCTCACGAAGGAGCCGATACATTAGCTAGCTGAGAGAAGGAAATGCCAAAGCTGGTAGCATAGAACCGGAGAACATACCTTGTGAGTGACGAAGGCGCCGGAGAAAGTTGACACCATATCCTGCCTGAGAACGAGGAGGGATGAACAAAACCCTGAGGACGGACATATGAAGCAGCTCCCACCAGTAATCGAATACAATGACAGACAAAGGAAAACCACAGACATTAATACAATTATTTACAAGAAGCACAGAGATGCAACTGCGGACCATAGACATCTAGTGAACAATCAAGGACAAGAATGGAAAAGGGGAGACCAGACCTTACCGAGTCAACATTGTCAACAGACCAGGAGGAGCAACGTTCCGGCAGCATTTCGAGTCAGAGGACGAGTAGCAGAACCCCAGGTCGAAACCTCCAGAAACCACCAAGCATGCAAAGCATACAGAACCCAAACGAAATGTGAAAACCAAATGACCAAGTGAGGTTTTGATTGCCCATACCTAGGCAGGACAAGAAATCCGAGGGGGGACAGTTGGCAATGAACGGAGGGCAGAGGTACCAATCATCTGTACAGGTACAAAGGACAATTACAGTATCCATAAATTCAACCGCCACCGAATTGACTTATATCCAAAAGAAATCTGTTGTTCATTATTAACTGCCACGTAATTCCCGCATTGTTGTTCATGGAAAAGGGCTACGTGGGCTGGGACCATCAATCATGATTTCATAGATTCTAACATTAGATTGAAGACCCACCATGCTCCAAAGATCAATATGAGGAATTTTGATGGCAAGGATCCCATAACATGGATACTACAGATGGAGCAATATTTCGATCTCCATAATGTGCCAAACACACAAAAGGTACACATTGCAACTTTATATTTGGAACAAAATTAGTCTGTATGGTATCAATGGCTTTTCTCTCATAAAAAATTTATCACTTCGACAATTTCTACGGAAGAAATGAGAGCACATTTTGAGGATACAAAAAGAAACACCTTTTCTAAACAATTGATAAATCTCAAACAAAAGGGTTCAATGATGGAGCACATTGAGGACTTCCAAAAATTGAATATAAGGGTAAAAGATATTCTAGAGGAGCATATGATTGATGTGCTCATAGGGACTTTAAAGGATAACATCCAACATGGGGTTCGCCTTTGGGAACCTAATTCATTGGAAAAGGTATTCAGGTTGGCAAAATAAATGGAAAGAAAAATTATGAAAATGAAGAAGCCTACCACTCACAACTATCAAGATGGAAGTGTTGTTTCTCCTATCCTTTCACCACCTACAAGGTTGACACCACAACAATTGGAAGAAAAAAGAGCACAAGGGCCTTATTACAATTGTGATAGAAATTACACTAAAGGTCATAAGTGTGCTGAGAAGAAATTAATTTACATAGATGGGGAAGGGGATCAAGAAAATGAATAAGAAACATCAAAAAAAGAGGATATACACCAGGAACCATTCTCACAGAAGGAAGAAAAGAATCTGACCATATTTTGTAATGCATTGAAAATAATTACCACTCCTCAAACTCTCAATATAGAAGGGCATATCAAGAAGAAAAAGGTGATAATGTTTGTTGATTCAAGTAGTACCCATAATTTTATTCATTGTAAGATAACCAAGGAATTGAATTGCTTCCTATATCCAGCACCAGAGTGTCAAATAATGGTTGCAAATGGAGGAACCATAAATTTCTTTGGAAAGTTCCATAATATAAAGCCATCCATGGGATAATATGTCTTGAATAGGCCAATGCTTTCCATTCCAATGAGTGGTGCAGATGTTGTACTAGGAGTCCAATGGCTACAATCTTTGGGTGCGATAGCTTTTAATTTTCAAGAACTTTTCTTGATTTTTTTTGGGAAAGAAAGGAAGTTGAATTAAGGGATATCAAAGGGAAACCAATAAATATAATCATCTCTAACATGATGACAAAGCTTCTAAAGAAAGGAAAAAGGGGTGTAATTACACAATTATGTTTATTAAAGGTTCCCACATCAAAATCATCTATTTCTGCAGATCTCCAAAACATTTTGGACAATCATTCCAAGGTATTTGAGATTCCAAAAGGCCTCCCACCTATTCGTGATCACGATCATGCTATTCATTTGATTCCAGTAAGTGTTCCCCCAAACATCAGGCCTTACAAATATCCATATGCCCAAAAGAGTGAAATTGAACATATGGTCACAGAAATGCTAGAAGTTGGTATAATTCAACCTAGTCAAAGTTCTTTCTCTGCTCCAATGGTATTTTTACACAAGAAGGATGGATCATGGCACATGTGTCTAGATTATAGGGAGCTCAACAAGCTTACTATTAAAGATAAATTTCCCATTCCTGTCATTGATGAATTATTTTATGAATTACATGGACAAATTTACTTCACTAAGTTGGATCTTCATTTAGGATATCATAAAATCAAAATGAAGAATAAAGACATTCCAAAAAAAACATTTAGAACTCATGAGGGTCATTATGAACTTTTGGTCATGCCTTTTGGCCTTACCAATGCACCTTCTGCATTTCAAGGTTTGATGAATTCCATTTTCAAACCCTTTCTTTGTTAGAAAATTATATATTTCGGAGCAATGGAACACATAGAATATTGCATAAATATAAACATAGAAAATGCATAAACCAGAGAGACCAAGATATACGTTTTTCACCCAGTTTGGGCTATGTCCACCTTGAATAGCCAGTCCTTCCTTTCTATTATCCACTAAAATGAAGAGACACAACCTACAATAGATCCGCTGTAATATCCTCTAGTTTCTCTCACAATATCACCTCTCTGTTTCTCTCTCGGAGAATACACAGCCTCAACACAATGCCCTCATAAAAAGAGAGGGGTTGCCTTCTAGGGAAAAAAACCCTAAACTAAACATAACTTCTACCGTTAGATCATCCGCTTAATGAACGGCCCAGATTGACTAGAAATTACTATACTTTTACAAGGCAATTTTACATTTGTTTTTAGCTTCGGGGGCACTGCCCTCGAAACCCCTGCTGGGGGACCGCTGGCCCCCGGACCCCCCAGCCAGGGGGGATCAGCCCCCCCGAACCCCTGTAGGGGGGACAAGTCCCCCCGACATCCCCCCATGTGGAGGGGTGTACAAACTTCCTGGGGTATACATCTAGCTGAAACAAAGACCTCTAAATAATCATGCTCCACACCCAACATTCTTAGAAAATGTGTGTTAGCATTTTTTGATGATATACTAATGTACAACAAGTCTTGGAAGGATCATGTTCAACATGTTGACAGGGTTCTCAAACTATTAAAGGAGAAATAATTATGTGCAAAAAGCTACAAATGTTTCTTTGGAGTACAAGAGGTGGAATATTTGAGTACTCAGTTAGCTCATAGATCATCTTATCATCCTCATTCTGATGGGAAAGCTGAGATAGTGAATAAATAATTGGAAGGATATCTTCATTGCTTTGTATCTCATAAATTGACACAATGGGTCTAGTGGTTGTCTCTCACTGAATGGTGGTATAACACTTCCTTCCATACTGCAACAAAAATGACCCCATTTATGAAACTTTATGCATATCATACTGTCCCTCAAACATATTTAAAATCAAATTCTAAGGTTCAAGCAATGGAAGATCACATCGAGCATCAACAAAAAGTTCTCAAACTATTAAAGGATAACCTCACTTTGGCACAGCATAGAATGAAACAACAAGCAGATCAACATCACAACGAAAGAAGTTTTGATGTAGGTGACTAGGTATTTCTACGACTAGAACCATACAAACAAATGTCCCTCAAGCAAGCTCATAAGGATAATAAATTATCACCAAAGTATTATGGTCCGTACAAGGTGTTACAAAAGATTGGTACTATGGCATACAAATTGGAGCTTTTTGCATCTTCCCAAGTGCACCTAGTTTTCCATGTTTCATGCTTAAATAATGTTATATGTGAGAAGATCCTAGTTCAAACAATATTGCCAGAACTTGACGAGGTAGGAAAAATCATAGTGGAACCGGAAGTAGTCACAAAAATAAGAAATCAACAACTACGGAATCAGTCAATTTTAGAGTATCTCATCAAGTGGAAGAACTTACCCACTGAACCACATGGGAGGATGATAATTTTATACAAAAGAATCCAGAACTACTCAAGTGTTAAGGACAACACTTTTTGAAGGAGAGGGACATGTTAGGTCCCTATACTACTAGTGTGACCCCTTATTGTTATTAGCGCAACCGCCTTAATGTATTATTGTGCCCATATAGTCCCCATGTTGTTATTATTATGCCCCATAGAAGCCCACTATTGTTATTGTTGTGCCCCTACAATATTATTGTTACGTAGGCTCTGATTGTATTAGAATGCCTTATAATCTTATTTATAGAAAGGAGATCTTTTCATGTGTATCATCCAAGATTTGTTCATTCGTGTAATGTAAAGGGGTTTTCCCCCTCGAAGAGGCTAATTTTTAAGTCATTGATCTATCTTTTCTATCTTTTTGTGAGTTGGTTTCATAACAATCGAAGTCTCATAATTGTGCTCCTCCTAATGAAAGAAAATTCGCTAAGGAAGATCACAATAGACTCGAAGAAAATGATATCCACCACGTTGAAATAAGGAAACAAACATACATCCAAAGCATCATTATCTATCATTCAATTTCAACCCATGATCCATACTAGAATGCTGAAATCGTCAAATAAAAATACTTATATGAAAAAACACTTACATCCAACTTATACAATCAAATCTCTTGGGAAAGTCACCCTTACTACAAATGCTTTCTTCTATTTTATTTTTCATTAGGTGCATTTTTATAGATCTGACCTACAAATATATGAAATGATACCAATATACCCAATAACTACAAATAATCACCAAAAATAACAAGATCTGAATATAGATAGAAATTCTTCTTTATTGATCAAAACCCTTAAGGTAGGGCAACACCATACATTCACTCCTTAAGGAAAGAGAACACTCCACAAGCCATATGCCTATTCATACAATAATCCTTGACATCTCTCAATGGGGAGTCTCTAGCCTCTATATAGGCCTCACACATACAATACCATGGGTCATTACCATGGTTCCCTCAATACCATCTATCTAATACCATGGGCCCATTACATTATTACTAACTATTTGTGGTCCCTAACATGATACGGGTTAACCACCTTATTTATTACTATGGCCCATTCCATTATTACATTATTCCCTTGGGTACCTCCCTTTGTACCCCATATTAGCCCCCCTAGTTATACTACATTCCAACCCCGTTAACATGTTTCATCCCCGAAACATGGGAAGAACACAAATAATAAGATCTGCTCAAAAGAGTAGTCCACTGGTACCATGCACGTGCATCTAGACATCCAAGAGAAAGGTGAACCCTCGATCTCACTGGTGCCTCGCTCGCTTGAGATGGAAGTTGACCTTGGCAGCTCTTCTGTGTTGATGTGTAGTAGGTGGATCTTTGCTCAACTCTATCTGTCATGTGGGGGTTGTTGTCCTTGTGGCTAATTCATTGGCATCTTGTTGGTTGTTTTCTTGCAGGGTGATGTGGATGATGATATGTTGAAGTTTTAACCAACAATGTATCTTTCTTTAATTCAGCACTTAATGGAGCTTGATTGGTATCTGGTACATGTTGTGGTGCCTACTGTTGTTTCTTATCTTCCAATATTACTTCAACCACTGAGTCCTCATCTAATGTATCAATACCTGTAATCTTTTCTGCTTCAGCCTCCTTGGACACTACATGTTTTTTTGGTACCTAGTTTGATGTTTGTGTTTGGTTGTCGACCATCAATGGCTCATCATCTGATATGTCATCCCTAGAACATATTATGATTCAGCCTCCTTGGACTCTACCTGTTTATTGATGGAAATATCCTGCAATGTAATTTTCTTCTTTTATACCAGAGCTTCAGGAATTTCTTCTGCATATTAATATTTATATTACCCACTGATTCCATCTAAAGGTATCCCAAAACAACATCCTCATTTGACATATCTGAAGCATAAAAATCAGAATGCAATACATACTTATTCATATAAATCTTCCAATCTTTATAAACTTGCACATGCTCATTATTAACCTGTGTGTGCTACATGTGTTTTTCTAGCACTTGCAATTTTTTTGCCAAATTGACATTTATGAGATTTTGCTTGCAACTAGGATTTATAGACACAATGATCTTCTCCTTCTAAATCAATCCATGAACCTGCAATAAGGATATACCAATAGGAAATAACCCCACATGTTTCTCCTTATCTTGTTTTCTGGCATGAGACCATCTGTCTAAAAGTAATTTTTCAAATTCTTCATTGGGCAGGTTGGAACACTTCTTTTGGTTAAGTAATCCCCACCATGTGGCTGCCTCATCTTCAAAATTACCCACTACAAAAAATCTCCAATGATGTTCCCATAATGAATTTTTTGCTTTTATGTATTCTTCAATAGTAGGACCATTATCTTTTCCTGTAAAACTTACAACTGCCATGAAGAGGGTTTGGAAAAATTCACTTACTTGGCGAAAATTTGAAATGGCCACAATTCCATCAATATTGCTTAGAATCCCTATTGTGACCTATTTTCAGAAACGGAACAACCATTCTGTATCTTTCCATGCGATAGAAATCCCGATTTAGGCACTGGAATTTCAGATCCGCGTTGAAACTCTTTCACTGTCACCAAAAAATTATGAAAAAAGAGCTGATTTTAAATGAGCGATATCTCCCTCATCCGGACTTCAATTCGACTGAATTTGTTTTTTGAATTTGGGTATTTTTTCACAAAAAATCCAGATATGCAATTATATTCTTCATATTATGCACTAAAACGTGCATATCTACGCCGCAAACTCACCGACCCGAAAAAATGTCTACAACCCAACTGATTTTTAAATCATCAATATTTCCCTCATCCGGACTCCGATTTGGCCAATTTTTTTTTTGAAATTGGGTATTTTTTACAAAGAATCTAGATATACAATTATATTTTGCATATTTTTCCCCAAAATGTACATATCTAATATGCAAACTCGTCGCCCCAGAAAGTTCCTGCAAAATATTAAAAAAACAAAATCTCCACTTTTGCCTAAGAAAGTGCTCCGATACCACTTGTTATAGTTCTGACCTGCAAATATATGAAATGATACCAATATACCCAATAACTACAAATAATCACCAAAAATAACAATATCTGAATATGGATAGAAATGCTTCTTTATTGATCAAAACCCTTAAGGTAAGGCAACACCATATATTCACTTCTTAAGGAAGGAGAACACTCCACAAACCATATGCCTTTTCATACAATAATTCTTGACATCTCTCAATGGGGAGTCTCTAGCCTATATATAGGCTTCATACATACAATACCATGGGTCATTACCATGGTTCCCTCAATACCATCTATCTAATATCATGGGCCCATTACATTATTACTAACAACTTGTGGTCCCTTACATGATATGGGTTAGCCACGTTGTTTATTACTATGGCGCATCCCATTATTACATTACTCCCTTGGGTACCTCCCTTTGTACCCCATATTATCCCCCCTAGGTATACTACATGCATTATTTCTTCACATGATCCTACTACATCTTAAATGTCACAAGCTTCTGATATTCCCATATACACTTGAGTGATCAATAAGGGGTCATGGACTTTGCAATCATACAGTTGCATAGTGAGATGGGCCTAAACTATACAAAAATTGTTATATTTGTTACTTTTGGAATTGTCACTATGAATATTAAACCCAAACTCTATAGGTTATTGTCATTCCCATGAGATTCCTCCATAACCTCCATGCTAATAAAGTTGCAAAATATCCTTAAAAAATCTATTATGAATCCATCTAAACTAGAAATTTTGTTGTTATAAAACTCCTTTACCTATATGATGGGGGAGGAATAATAAATAAAAATGTTTTAAATGTTTTCTCTATTATACCCTATCATAGTATATGACCATATAAATAGAGGATGAGGCTAAAGCCTCTAATCCCAAATTTGTATAACATATTTAAGACAACCTAGGGATTCTATAAAGTTTACAACAAATTTAAGAATTAACTTCAGTGTTATCTCAACTAAGGATTTAGCACACCCATTTCAAGGTCTCTAATCCAAGATAAAATCCAAGTATTCTCATTTCCAATAGGGATATAACATATTTATTCAATCTTCCAACTCACCTAGTAAATTTTTGTATGTACTAACACAAAACAAGAAGATCCTTAGGCTCAAATCAACTTTTGGATTCATTTCACAGCACAATATATATCAGAACCACTAAATATAAATAAAATTTACAAAATAGTTCTACATACATAATGCATTGTTGTAAGTATTCATAGATAGTAATTAAGCACATTCAAATAGATACTTTCAATTCATCATGGATACATACTCATTAGCCAATCGACACAATATTCTTGAAGATTTAGAATAATGAATCCATTTCATCAAATAGGGATAAATACACGTAGATATCTTTTTTTAAGTTTTCCCGTAAACTAAATAAGAGAGAATCACTCTCCACCCAACCATAGACACATCTATATTGTAGTCTTTCTTATAACTAGTTGCCCCCGAGCAAAATATGATGCCTTGAGATAAAGTCTCACTCAGGGTCCAACAAAGTTAAATTTAAGGTGAGGATCATGAAGGCTAGTATATTTCATACAAAAGAATTTAGTATATTTCCTTTAAGCCACTGAGTAAAGGCCTCTTAATTTTATAACTATGGCCACTCTAGGTCGGCATATCATAAAATGAGTTTTTTAATAAGTTTTAAGTCCCTCAGTGGTCCCCTTTTTAGTTCTATTTGGGCATATATTCCTCAAGATATTTTAGTAATTCTAGGTGGCCCTATAGCTTAGTCTTAATTAGATATTATAAAATTTGGGGATAAAAATGGGTGTTACAATCCTCTCCCTTCGTGCCCTACCCCCTCTCTCTCACACACACCCCATTATTCTCTAGTGTGTGGGAATAATATATATATATATATATATATATATATATATATATATATATATATATATATATAGAGAGAGAGAGAGAGAGAGAGAGAGAGAGAGAGAGAGAGAGAGAGTATTGGTTTTTATCTTTTATTTTTTTGCGGTATGTGAGAGGGGTGAGGAAGAATAACAGTAAAATATTAAAATATTTTTAATGTTTTCTCTACCAACCCTCCTCGTCTATGAGGGTGGGGTGAGGTGAAATAACAGATAAACTTTAAAAATGTTTTAAACATTTTCTATATTATTCCCCCTTACATGAGGAGTTTTTTTAATGTTTTCATTATTATTTATTCCTTCTACCACCCTCCTCATATATGAGGATAAATGTTTTTTATTGTTTCTTAAATTATTTTCCTTTAGATGTGAATGAGGGGAAATAACGTAGAAAGCACTAAAAATAATCTTGATGTTTTCTTTATCACTTCTCCCTATTCCCACCCAAGAAGCATAGGAATATGATTTTGGGGGTGGAGGTAAATACTAGAGAAAACATTAAAAAAATGGTGGGAATATAATGGTGTTGTTGGGGAGAAATTATGGAGAAAACATTAAAAAAAAATGGTTTTTCTATTATTCCCCCACCTCCACTTTTCTAATAGATTTATAACACTTACAAAGAAAAAGTTTAAGGATTTATAGTTATCCTAAAGTGTGGAAACCTTGGAAAATTCTACTAATCCTAAAATGCCAACCATAAAGCTTTTGGTGATATTTTTTATATAAAACATTTCAAATCATGAATGATCTAATATAGCTTTAGAAGTTTTTGGTAATTTTAGAGTAGAATAATTTATATTTAATATAATTTAGGTGAATCATTTTAGTAAAAAAATGGAAATTAATTAATCCTTTTTTCAAAAAAAATGGAAAGTTAGTTCATGGGTGAAATTTCGCTCCTAAAATTCCCCTAAGACTTATATTCCCATGTAAAGGTGAAATGTTCTTTAAAAATGGTTATGAATAGTTGTGGGGGATAGTGGATAAAACTTAATGAGGATAGGGTTGATGGGAGATATTAAAGAAAAAATATTGTTTGATGTGTTGTTAATGTGTGTCAAGCACAAGAAGACTAATTTAGTTTCTTTGTTAATTAATTTGATTCTAATTCCATCATGAAGTCTCTTAAGTAAATATATGGCGTGAATTACATCCTAACCATACTAATAACCTTATTTAAAGTTTTAAAGTTCACTAAGTAAGTCATGGGTGGTGGATGCATGCCTATTCATTGCAGCCAAGATTCAGAAGTATCATTCAAGGCTCAATGTTGTTAATTTCATCCCACAACCACGCTGAAGGTGTTGATGCCTATATATGGTGAGAAATATCACCTATTTTTCCTCCTCTTTTTCAATTATAAGAAGAATATGCCATACATATGTTGTGTTTGGTGATTTAAGTCCCTCTTCATAGTGATGAAGGCCTTAAGATAAGTACCTAGTGCATAATACTTCCTTGCACTAGTGATATTCCTAATGGAAATTCAAAAATTCATTATAATGATTAATTTTTTGGTGACTTAATCCATAATCCATGACCTTCAAACTTGAGTAATATCATTAAAGGTCTTCAGCCTTTGATTTATCACTTATCAACATCCTAATTTTGATTCATGATGTGAATAAATTTTAACAGTAAATAAATTCCCACCTAGTATTTTGAAACCTTATTCATGATCTTTAAATTTAAGTAAATTTATACGTCCACAAAATCCTCCTTAATTTTTTTTTCCAAAACAATCCTTTCCTCCGTGCATCCTAATTTAAAGCATGGTTCATGATTCTAAAACTTTCAAAAGATTCATTTAAAAACCACAAGAGTATATATATATATATATATATCGAAAAATTATGATCATGCAAGGTTTATGGATTTTGATGCTAAAACCGAAAAAAGGTTAAAATTGATATGCTTCATGTTACATATGTATTCCTTCCTTAAGCCTAATCATCTCCTTGGTGTTAGGGTCAGCGTCCTAAACCCGAACCTCTTAGTGTTAGGGTCGGCAGTCTAAACCCGAAGAATAAATCACATATACATTAAAATATTGATTAGGAAAATCTATGAAAACATAAATTAGAGGATTCCACTTTGCTCATATGCCATAAAATCACTTATCACATGCTACATGATAAATTAACATCATTTTCCAATCCCATGCTACATGATAAATTAACATCATTTTCCAATCCCATACTGAAAAGGGCTCACCTCATATAATTCACTTGGATTACAAATCACGTTCCAAGTTCACTTATCAAAAATTCTAGTTCTTAAAAATTTAGGTTCCCAAGTAAATTAGGGTAAAATTCTCAAGAAACTAATTTGCAAGAAACAAACAAATTAATTTTTGAACACGTTAGCTTATTAACAATGCCTCTTTAATATTAATAATTTAAATTTAAATTATGATGGTTTTAATGTATTAATAATAATAAAAAACCATTTTACATAGAGATCAATCTTTTATTTACATATATAAAATATTAGTAAAATTATTTCTTTAATTTTTAATCAAAATATTATTTAAGACTATTTTAATATAGTTTAAAACATTTTATATTTTAAATTTTTGTAAGTATATTTTTTTAAAGTGAATCTTAAGGTGTTAATAAAATTTATGCATTCAAAAAAGTAAATTGAATAAAGAAAAATTACAATATCTCATAATTACATTATTAAATTCTAGTTAAAAAGGTTAACACATAGAATATTTAGACTTTTGCCTTCCATCATCTTATTAGATTGAAAGGAATACATTTTCATTTAAGATACATATGAAAAGTTGTGAGATATTTATATAATATTGATAAAATTTATGTAACAAACATCTTTTTTTTTTTTATATAATATAAAATATTAAAATATATTAATATAAATATATTTTAATTTAAAATTATAATTAGTAGAAATATTATGATGATCTCACAAGGACAGGGATGGCTTTATATCTAGTGTTTCCTCGAGTTCACCCTTGTTAATCATCAATTACTTGGAAATAGGAGTTTTTAGATCTCTCATTAACACATGCTTCCAGAAAACTATACCTTGAAAATTGTCCCACTCAACTTTTCTTGGTTCTAGCCATGTATATATGATTTGAATGATCGTACACATTTTCGATTATTACACCAATGCCATGGAAGATTGGAAGATCTAGATATTTCCACAAATAAGGGTGTGGGGAAAGGGTACAAAGGGTTTCATTGTACTCCCATAGATACCCTAGAAGATGATACTATAAAAAAACAAATGAAAAAATAGGTGTGCTCAATGATACCTTATTCTATGCGGCTTAAGGAAAGTACCTCCTTGAGGATGAGGCGTAAATCTCTTGGAATTTTTTTGTTATGAGAGACATTTATTCCACACAACCATTTAATTGTACAAGTTCTTATTATCTTTCTTGTAGGGGACTACATCATGAAAAAATGATGATAAGCTATGGAAGCTCCATGACACTACATCTCATAATGAGGTTCTTAAAGACATCACCTCTGAAAGTTATTCATAATCCAACTTTCTCAAATTGGAAGACAACTCATAGAGTTTCACATGAGAGGGTTTCACAAGGAAATATCTTGCAAACGAATTCATGAGTAGCTATGGAGAAAATCTAACTCTATCACATTTTACTATGAACCCTAAATCTAGACCCATGGAGGAATAGACATTAGGGGAATTTTGAGGTCTAAAATTGGTCAACTAAGGAAGATAATAAAATAAGATACAAATTTTAAATAAAGGGGAAGAAAAATACTTTTCTTAATTGTATTTTTTGTGTATCTCCTTGTAGGTTTACTCAAATTTTAAGTGTAGACATTTGTTGGATGCAGAATTAAATTCCACATCTAATGAGTACCCACTCTGCATAATTTTAGAGCAGACCCACATCGAAAAAATGAAAATAGATGGAAAACACATGTTCAAACATGCTTTTTCATTTTTTCGATTTTTTTTAATGTGGGTTTACTCAAATGTATGCAGTGGTTACTCATTAGATGTAGAATTTAATTCTATACCGAAAAGTGTCTACACTTGATATTTGATTAAACCTACAAGAGATAAACTAAAAATACAATTAAAAAAGTATATTTCTTCTTTTCCTTCCAAAATATTCTCCTCTGGGGATGACATCATCATATTGAATCCTATTGGTTCATTTAAAGTTAATTTTTTTATTATGTTTTTTGTTTTAAGGCTCATATTTTACCTCAAAATTCCCCTAATGTGACCATCTAAAAATGTGTCAAAAAAATGGAAAAGGATATCAATCTAGTTTGCGACAAAGGTTTAAAGCTTAAAGAGGTTTTTCTTACGGAGAATCTGGCCTTGTTTAGGCATTTTGATAACAAGAAATGTTATGATATTACCTTAGGATATGAACAAGATAAAACTTCACATGTTTCATTGATTATAAGCCTAGACACCTAACCCTAGAAAAAAGATGGATTTAGTACTTTGGTTCAAGTCCTAAAGCAACAGGGGATAATTAAAACAACCAAATGAAGATGGGAAGTAAGATTAATGGAAATAATCCACTCTTAATAGCTAATAATTGAAAATAAAGTGAGGAAACCAAACCAGAAAGACCAATGGAATAGGATTATGAGCCTAGAAGTAGGAAGGAAACTAGGGAGTATTCTAAGGGAGAGTAGAAATTAGGAATGAAATTGGGTAGTATTTAAGGGTAATAGGGTTACAAGCATATATGCATAACCATTGAAAAATATGGATGACTTAGATCATGCACTTGATGTAGAATTTTCAGAAAGGATCCTACTCATGAACTTGGCTCAGGGATCCCAAGTCTTTTTTTTAAGAAGTGGTTAGTCAATTTTGTCACTAGCTTAGAATACCTTAATATAACCTCAATCTAGGTATGCCTTTTAGGGCTACCCCTAATTTTTTTATTATGAAGAAGTGTTTAAAGAAATAATAATTTTCCTTGGTTTTTCTTTGAAGTAGATGCCCCATATAAAATATCAAGGGACGGGCATGGCAAGGATATTTATTAAGATGCATTTTTTTAAAGGTTTAGTAGATGCAATATCTATTCAACATGGGAAAAATTATGATTAGAAAATAGGTATACTATGAAGGAATTCATTTCCAATGAGGGAGATGTCACTTGTATGGAAACCTAGTGAAGGGTTCTAGCTGATCATCTCACCACAAAGTTTTGGAAAAAAGACAATGAATGAAGTCAAGTTAGCCCAACTACCTAAACATCTACCTAGAGCATGCATATCCCTTAATCCATTTAGATGGAATCTCATCCTAATAATTTCCAATCTATAGCTAGACTAAAGGTTTAATACTTCCCCAAAGTGGTGGTATCTAGTTCTTTAACAAGTAATTCTTCATCTCCTCCCTCTCAACACCATTTTCCTTCAATTAATGATCTCCAATTTGATGGTAATCCAAAAATCATCAATTTTATATATTTAGGAACCAATTATGGATGAAGGAAGGGCCATTAGATCACTTTATTAGGTTCTCCTTGGAAATTATTTTCTAGCCAATAATTTCCAAGGTTGATCGATATATTTAGTTATGGGCTAGGAGAAGGACACCCTACAGCTACAAAAATATTGGATGATGCATACAAGCATTGGTGTGTCCTCTCTATTGATCTAAATCTACAATTCCTATGCCTAAATATCTATGGCCCATATTTGGACCGAAGGTAATTTTGGGGGTATACTTTGGAATCTTCCTTAATAAGATCATGTCATGTCTTGATGGGGCAACCTAAATTTTCTAATCAAATGAAAAAAAATCTAGAGCTTAGTACCATAAATCAATGCTTTCACATTATTTTTGGCTCAATGTATTGAAAAAGTTAGTCTCCTTGACATAGAAACAAAAAAAATCCCCTACTTGGAGGAACATGAGGACTATGGAGGTAGGAATCACAAAGAATATATATAAATTCATCATATTGGAATCTCTCTTGGAAGAAAATTTAAGATTTAGATAATGGGCCTTTGTTGGTGGGTATTTTGATCAAAATCTCATTTTTTTAGAGATAGCTTTCCATTTACAAAACCCACCTAGCCCATTCAAATTTAACTCCTCCTAAATTAAGGACCCTTGTTTTATAGAATCCATCAAATATTGTTGGGTATAATAAAGTTGGTCCTCCTCAAATTCCATCCACTCTCCCCTACAATTTCTAGAGAATCTAAAAAGAGTAAAGAATTTAGCCCTATCATGGGCTAAAGAAAAAAAATATATATGATGAAACTCTTAGGGACTTGGATGCCAAATTCAAGCTCTAATTCGAAGAATAAATATTTTAATTCCACCTATATATGAGAAAAGAAGAGTTAAAATCTATGGAAGACGCCTACAGAAATATCCTTTTGGATTGAGAGAAAGAATACAAATTAAAGATCCATGCTTTATGGCTCTAAGGAGAGGATGAAAACACAATTATTTTCATAATTTTTTCTAATATAAGAAATATTATAAACACCATTTGGGTCATAGATGGGATGACCACTTCATTTGTGGCATTCGTTGAGGAAATTTCTTCAATTGGAGATAACCACCTCCAAAATCTCTATAAATAAGAATCCCAAGCCTCTCATTGATGTTATAATATAGGATACCTATATTTTCCCTAGGATCACTAGCCAAGAAGGAAATGACCAAAAAATATTTACTTCTTCAAGAATGTTGCCTTCAAAGAAGAACATATGTTGTCTCTGCTTCTTTTTATTTGATAATATCATTACTTTGGTCTTGCTGTTATTGAATTGCATCCCCACTGCTTTACAAAAGTGCTCAAGGGCATATAGGTGCATCTGCAATCCTTGGGCCGATTTATAAATCAATACAAGGTCATCAGCATATAAAAGAAGATTTATCACAAAATCCCCCAACTAAACACCATCCCCACCTTACAGATTTAGCCATTCTTACAATTTACCAATATATAAGCCAAAAAGAGTAGGGGATAATAGACAACATTGATTGACTCCGATGTCACTTCTAAAGCTTTCTTAAATTCCTATTGAAGTTCTAATTTTGACTTTCACCTCTTCATAAAATCTATGGACAAAAAATCTATAATGCAAAGGAATTTCAAGTTCTTCCATTCTACTCCACAACTTATCTCTAGGGATCATGTCAAATGCCTTTTTGAAATCAACAAAGCAACAAAATACTTCTTCTTTTCCCTCCCAAACCTTTTCAATAATGTGTCTCAACATGATACCATGATCTACTATAGAGTGTTTAGGCGTAAAACTTGCTTGCCCTTTTACCCTCTTTTCTTTGACTTGCACCCACTTACTGATTCTATTTTCCACCATGTTGTTAAAGAACTTTGACAACAAAGGATTGATCATGATGGTTCTATAGTTGGAAGGCTTATTAATGTCTCCACTTTTAAAAAGGGGTATTGCTAGACTAGTTTTCCAATCTCTTGGGAATCCTTGACGAATGACATTGTTGAATATTTCCATGATGTGCGGTGCAAGAATGTTCATTCCCCACTTTATCTATTCTGCTTGAAGTTCAACCAAGTCCTTTGCCTTTCCTATTTTCAATTTCCTAATTCTTGTCTCTACTTCCTGTAATGTGAAAATCTTTGTGGTTGTGTTGATCTTGGGAGGAGGCTTCTCCTCTGATTCTTTCTCATAGAGTTGCCTTGCATAGGAAAATCATTGATTGGCTATAATATTATTTTCAATTTGCTTCTTCCTTGGTTGAAGTTCCTACCAAAAACACTTTGGGTGATTCTTGCCTAGATATATTAACTCTTCTCGTCTTGTTTGCATGAACTCATCTTTTTCTTCTTTAAAATATACTTATATTCCTTTACATTCATCTTCATATTCTTCTCCTCCTCACCTGCCTTTTTCAAGGTTTTCCTTGTCATTTTTCATTCCTCATCAAACCAATATTTACAGGAAAACCAAGCATTCTTTAGGGTATTTCAAAATTTTATTAGCATGGAGGTGATGGAGGAATCCCATAGGAATGGTAGGAACCTATGGGTTTTGGGCTTAATATTCATAGTGACAATTCCAAAAGTAAGAAATTTAAAAAAGTTAGTATGGTTTAGGCCCATCTCACTATGCATTTGTATCTATATACCGATTGTAAAGTCCACATTCCCTCATTGTTCAATCGAGTTTATATGTGATTATTAGAAGCTCATGACATTTAGGATGTAATAGGATCATGTCAAGAAATAATGCACCTAGAGAAAAATGAAACGAAAGAAAGAATTTGTAGTAAAGGGTGACTTTTCCAAAGCATTTTATCATATAAATTGGATGCAAGTGTTTTTGTTTTATATTTTTGACATTCTAGTATGGATCATGGGCTGAAATTGAATGATATATCATGATGCTTTGGATGTATTTTTGTTTCCTTATTTCACCTTCGCGGGTATCATTTTCTTCTAGCATATTGTGACCTTCTTTAGTGATTTTTATTTCATTAAGAGGGGCACAAATATTAGGCTTTCATTATGGTAGTGTTCCATGTTAATTTATCCTTAACCTGATTTATTCTCCTATATTTTAATTGGTTGTTGTCAATGACTCATACTAGATCCCTATATACCTCATCCTATAAGAAGAAGGGGTTAGAAATAGTGTTGATGAAATTACAAGAATGAAAAAATATATAAAAGTCAAATTTAAAAATGCAAAAGAATGAGGAGATATGTAAACTAATCTTCATAAATCTGCATATAGTTAATATAAATCTCTATTAACTAAAGCTATTTTCAATTCTAAACTTATTATTTAAATAAAAAATACTTTGTTTTAAGAGTTATTTTCAAAACCTCATACATAATATTATATTTGTATTTGTAGTCTCTTTATATAAATTTTATGATTTTGTAACTATCATTTAACAAATAATCTATCATAGTCTGATTAATGTAAAGTAGTCTTCATAAATCTACATATAATTAACTAAGTAACTTGACATGGGGATTCGAGATTCGTAGGATACGGGGATTTGAGTGTTGGATTCGGACACGTTGACCCCCCGAAACAGGACACATAGGATTCGTTATATATATATATATATATTTAAAAATTAGATATCTCTTACACAAATTCTCATTAATTATACAAATTCATTGATTTCAAACATAGATATTCATGTAGATGTTAGTTTTACTGTTTACAAAGTAAGTTAGTAACATTATAGCATGCATAGTACATACAAAATTCAAATACATGTCATTGTCACATAAATGAGAAATGATAAATCAATGAGTCATAAATTCTAAATTGATAAATCATAAATCATAATACATATTCAATTCATCAGTGATCCAATAGGAGAAAGACAAGATAGTAAGATAAAGACACTGACAGCCATAGTTTTCTCATTAAGTCGTCAAATCAAAATGTGTTACATAGATAGTGCAATGCTAATGGAAAATAGAAATAGAAAATATAAAACAACTACAGATATACAAGCCTCAAGGCAGTAGGTAGCCCATGACTCATGATTCATCAATCCTCATAGTCATCATCAAAATTAACATCAATGTCCTTATCATCATGGTCACCACTACTCTCCTCTGCATCCTCCTCCTCCCTTGTATCCATAGTCACCTCTACATCTGCTAGCGTGGAGGGTGACCCCTCTACAATATCACCGTCATTAAATCTAACAGGCTCTAGCATTGAATCATTGAGATCCATGTCGGCCAATGCCAACTCAACACTGTTGTCCAGACCCATATCATTAGGAAAGACATCCCACATCTTTGTCTTTCCCTTCAACCACTCTTTCATCTGGCTGTAAATAAGATGAAAGTTGGTGTACACATACACCATTGTCTTTGCCCTGGACTACTCAAGCCTGCTCTTCTTCACACTATACAAATTCCCATATGGGGTCCAATTCCTCTCGCAACAAGAGGATGAAGTCACCTGAGAGAGGAGCCTCATGGCTAACTGCTGAAGAGGAGGGCTTGTTGCCCCATGATTTTCCCACCAAGAATAGGTCTCCTTAGCTCCCCTATCTCTAATCACATCATACCCTTTAAATGAACCAGTGCTAGTGGAAAACTCTCCAAAGGGATCCTCCACCTCATCAAGAAATGCTCTATCCTGAAAAACCCACCTGAATGCATCTTTCCTCCCCTGTGAGATTTCACCATCCATGTGAGGAGGGAATCCACAGGAAGGTCCACCATTCAGCCACTCATGGCTATAGTATTTTGGGTTCAATGAGTGAGCCAAACAGTGTAAAGGTGTGCAATTCTTGTCCCATCTGCTGACAAGAATATCCTGTATAGTACCACAAAAGGCCTTTGGTGATGTTTCATACGCGGGGCACTCACTCTATAGAATAATTCTCCTCACAGACTCAATCATGGAATCCCATCCCTCATAAACCTCTCCTAGGATGGGTTTGTCAGTATCTTCAAATCGAAGCAAAGAAATGATAGGTTTCACATCTGAATAATTAGATCTACCCTCTTCCACCAAGCATCATCTAGCACTATGTCCTTCACTCTTTTAGAGGCTACTTGATCTGTCTTTCTCCAAAAAGACCAAAACTTAGAAATAACCATGGCCCCAAGAGCGGTCTTGACCTCCCTCAACCTCTTCAACATGATGAATGAAGAGGCAAATCATGTACCAGCAATCTTCAACAATGATATATTGTTGTACTCCTTGTATATCGTGAAGGAATTTGTATGATTTTGAACAAAGTTACAGATATGTTGTGCATCCTCAATAATGTTACCAATCCAAAGCAAATCAGAAGTAATGGATTTCAACACTAAGTCCAATGAATGGACAATGCCAGGTGTCCAAAACACTTGTGGATATTTAGCTTCCACAATCATGCCAGCAGCTTTGCAAACAGGTATGGATATTTATCTATAATGATTTTCACACAAGAATCAACACCTACATCTTCAATAACTTTAATAAATAACTCACCCATAAATTGTGCATCCTTGTATTCTCCAAGTGTATCCATTGCTTTCAAGAAAACTGGACCATTCAAGGAAGACACCATGAAGTTAATGAGTGGGTGTCATGTTGGATCTGTCCATCCATCAGAAACAATGCTAACCCCAGATGTTGGCCATGATACTTTAATAGGCTCAAGCATTTTTTACACCTATTTGTTTGCCTTCATCAACAATGTGGTTCTAAGTTTCTCTGAACCAAGAGGCACATACCATGATGGATACCCATGAGTTAGAGCTTGGCACATCTCAATAAATAGAGGTGATCATGCAACATTGAAGGATATGAAGTTTTAATAGAAAAAGAAGGCAATGGTGAGATCAAGCTCTTCCCGTTTCTCATTTTGAAAAATCTTGTCCATTAGACCAAGTGAAATTGCATTTCTTTTTGCTGCTTGTCCCCCAATAAAACTCTCAAATGGAAATTTGGTGGTGCCTTTCCTAAAAAATGGAAGGGGATCATCATTCTTGGTTTTTCTTGATTTTGTAGCCACATTTGCCATACCAACAATAAACTATTTTTCTATTTCTTTCCTCTTTTGTAAAGGAACAACTTTACAAGCTCCAACTCCACAACCTGGTAAAGCCAACAAATGGCCTTTCACATGGTAATATGTGCTTGTGAAAGTATTATGGAAAAAGTTGCATCTCCAATGCACATTGCCTCCTCCCTTTCCCTTGGTGCTTAGCCCATCCTCTCTTGTGACATATTTCCACAAAGGATATTTCTCAATGTTGTCTTTAGGAGGAAGTCTTCCCTCAACATTGCTTGCAGCAAACTCTGATGATATTAGGGGAGGAGGGGCATCTCCAATGGGGACATTCTTCTCCATCCTTTGCCCCCTAATTGCTGCCCTTGATTGAGCCATGAGTACTGTAAAAGAAATAAACAAAACATGCAAAAAATTGTAAAAGAAATGCATATACAAACTAATGTAATACAAATGAAAAAAAATAGAGATGAAATGTACATACCTAGTGCTTGAATCTCCTTGTTGAGCACTCCAAACCCTTGGCTCCTTGCTCCAAACTTCTAGCAGCAAACCCACAACTCACTGTTTGCAAAAGGAATGAGAGAAAATGGTAAATAAAAAAAGGAATGGGCTGTTTTTAAAGCCCGCGGGTTTCATTTTCGCTAGATTCGAATCTACTTTTCGGGGCATGTTGTGTCCTAACGGGACATGACTTGAATTCAAGCATGTCCTAAATTTGGGATTCGAATTCCCTCGAATCGTGTCTGATTCGTAGGATTCAAACACTTCAGGAAAAAATGACGAATCTAGTTTCATAGATAATTAATATATATCTCTATTTACTAAAGTTATTTTCAATTTTAAATTTAATTATTTAAATAAACAATAATTTATTTTAATATTATATTTGTATCTGTTTATATAAATTTAGTAATTATCATTTAATAAATAATATATCATAGTTTGAATTGAAAAACCATTACATATAATGATGAAGTCAGTAATAACACTTCGAAATAAAATATAACTCTGCACATTTTCAAATGCACCCATAAAGTACAAGATTAAACACACAAACCCTTTGATAAACTAAAGAATTAACATTTAAAAATATTAATTCAATATGGGCATGTTACACCAACAACTCACCTTTCAATTACATGCATAGATATGAGGTTTTTGAAAACAAAATAAAGGTGAAGCTTCTGAACACGATCATGGAGATGATACTCGTAACTTTCTTTCATTACAAAGTTCATTCATGAACCTACAAAATCAGTTAAATAAAATAAACCTGATTCAAACCTATTAATGTGAATGTTAACATATTTAAAAAATGTATTCATGGCTCTATGCTGGCTATTTCCTTTAAATGAAAACAAGATATTTACCTAGTCAGTGCATCCTTGTTGGTTCCCTCGTCGAACACTTATTCAAACACATCGATCTCTATATCCAATCTTGAAACGAGAACGTCCAAAAGTTCGTTCCCTATTTTGAATAGGTTATGTAGATTTTCTTTGTTGAAAGAACGGTTCATCTTGCATTACCTGATAATTTGACTTGGTTCCCAATTATACAATTTTTAGACTTCAATGCGGAATCCATGCAGACAACAGGTAGTCATCAACTCTTTAAACACACATACCAATGGATTATGTAAATAAGGAACAATGAAAGAACTTGGATTCTTAAATTGTTTCTCTCGGATTTATGATCGAAAAGTAGAGAGACAATATGACTTGCTGCTGCTCTTGTATAAATCACAAAAAACTTGACCCTCACGTACAATTATCCATAGAGTTGTGTCTCTTGGATTTCATATACACTTGATTCTACTTGACTTGATTACATTGAACACATCAATGGGTATTTATACTTTATAGCTAGCAACTCACTCAAAATAACTTCAACTTGCAAATAGATAGTATATTTTACTTTTTCCAAAGTGAGAGTGAACTCAAACTAACTCACACTTGACTTAGTTGACTCACACTCTAAATCTAGACTACACTTAACTCAACTTATCTCTTCATGCATCACTCGAGTTGGATCTTGCTGGATTTTCATGTGGGAGTAATTACTATTTCCAACACTACTCCTTAATTACAATTGTATGACTCAACATAAATTAATCATGACTCAACCTGAATCAACTACGTCTCTTAGACTTACAATAGAAATTGACTCAATCATCACTTAAACATGCATATTGGTCTAAGTCTCAACGAGGCTTACAATGACTGAAAACTTTTACAATTTTGGATTTTATTTTTTGTTTCTTCCAAATTCTATAGCCTTGAAAGTACTTCATTCTTAGTTGTTCTTTCTTCTTGTAGGCTCCATATTTTTTTTCTTGTTGTTGTTGCAATTTTACTTTTTCTTGTATTTGTTCTGAATTTGTCTTCTACAACTTCCTCTTCAACAATTCTTTCACTCATGGATTGTTGTGACAACTCTTCATCTTCAAACTGTCTTCTTTTCTCTGCTTCTTGCACGTCATATTCATAATATTCTTTTAGCCATATTTTTTGATAGAAAAATATGATTTCTTCTTAACTCCATTACTAAAAAATTGTTTCAATGCTTTCATCTTTGTCTTTAAAAACAAACATCTCTTTATCTTCACTTCCATCATTAGATACTACTACTTTTTCCTATACTCTGCACACTCAATATCAATATTACAAACATCTTCATTATGCTTTGTATTGATATCTTCCTTCAATTTCTCTTCATTCTCTGCCCTATCTTCCACTCCTTTACAAACCTCTGTTGTTAAAAACATGTTTTCTACCACTTGTCTTCCAATCACAGGTGGACTTGATCTCTCACCAAATAACAACATATCAATGCATTCTTTCTGTTGCATCATGTGTAACCATTCATCACCAGTTAAATTATCTTCGTCAAAGTTAACATCAACATAATTTTCATTCACCCTATGGTGGTTTATGTGAGCATCCATGTGCTCATTAACAAATTCAACCTCACCAAATTCATCAGTTGTGGCTAGATTCACTAACACATATATCACTTTGCAGTCATCATCCACGTGTTTCGTCATAATGAGATTCACCATCATCTTCACCATCCACGATGGAGTGGAGTTCTTGTGCATCTATATGCTCTTACTCTCCTTCACATTTAGAGGCTTTAGTTTCTCTCTTTGGAATCTTTGTTGCATCTTCTTCATTAGGTAAAATCTTAGGGGCTAATATTCACAAGTGGGGCTATTTTTTCATGCTTTTTCCAAAATAATGATTCACCAATTTCTTTTTTTTCTAAAAAAGATTTGCTTAAGTTTTATAGTATAAAATTATTATAGCTTAAAAATCGCCAAAATTTTATAGATACTATATATAATATCATTAGAAATTTGAATATTTTCAAAAATATATCACTAAATATTTATAGTTTTCATATTAAGGACTACTAATATTCACTAAAGTTTCTAAACTTTAAGATAAATTTTCATCTTTAAAATTTTCCTTGTTCTTCATCCATATGCATAGTTGTATAATGAGTTTCTCTTTTAGAGTCTTCATGACCATCATCCACTTTTGAGTGGGATTCTCCAATCTCTGTTTTGTTCCCATGCGGCTTGCTCATTTACTCTCAGATCTGCGACAGACTCAACATAGTGTGACACATCTTGTTGCTGCATGTCAATCCCCCTTGCACAAAATTATTCTTCTAGAATCTTCCATGCTTCCTTGGAAGTTGTAGCTTTCACTACCTTGCACAAAAACTTCTCATCCAATGCCTGTTTCGTAAAATCTAATGCTAAAGCATCACATACATCATCATATGGGTTATTAGACTAGTATTCAATTAACTCTTTAGCTCAAAGAAAGGTTAGCATTTTGATAACCCAAAAATAAAAATATTTACCAGTAAACATAGGAGGTGGTGGCAGATCAAAGCTACACCAATCACCCTTGATCTCTTCTCTATCTTTAGCTAGACTTCTCAATTCCTCGACTGTGACCTGAAATTCTCTAACCATGACAATGATCTCTTCCTCTTCTTTTCAATTCCTATTCTTAATCTACTTCAATCGCGCTTTGCATCCTTTCACTGTTGTCTTTCTTCTGTCTTTTGTCTTCTTTCCTTATTTCATGAGGCTTCTTTGCATATCGCCCCAAAAAAAAAATATGATTTTCAATATGCGCCCTTGTCAGGAACAATCTTCATCCAATAACACTATCATGCTTAACAAAACAAAACAAACAAATTACAAATAGAAAACCTTTTTCAAGGCCCTCAACTTTCCTCTTCAATAAAAACCTTATTTCTTTTAAATTTTCCCAAAACCAATTCTTACAACGCAGATATTCTTTATAAACTTTCATACCATGCACCATTCACTTTTTTGTATATTAAAAAAAACCTACCTTTATTTATTTTTCAGTTTTATCACCATAATTTTCACTCTTAATAAACTCCTTTCTGAAACAATTCCTTCGAATAACCCTTAATAAAAACTTCGATAGCCTAACATTTTTCACCGTATGCATGAGGCCCATTAAAACAACCCTTTTATGAGGAAAGAACGAGCTTTGACTTTCTTCGAATAACTAGAGTATGTATTTATAAAGAGCGAACGTTTGCGTATTCCTTCACCAAATTGACTTTTTAACTTCTCGAGTGGCACCGCACGCATTAGCTACGGTGGCTGGCTTTCCTACAACTACTTGCGGCTCTCTAAAATTCACGTATGACACTTTTAAGTAGAACAACAGAACACTTTTGAATTAGCACAACAGGTCATGACTTAACTGACTTATATAGCTCGACGGCTGCTCTTCTCGGCTCAATCTACGACATCTCCTCAATATGGTGAGAGGCTCTGCAGTGTTGAAACACATATGTAGCGGCAGTCCTAGAGAGGCTTACAAAGAAGCAAATCTTAACTCTTCATGCAAACTATAGATAAATTCTTCGAGACTTTAGCTTGTTTTCAACTCTGATACTAATTTGATAGAATGGAAAGAAAAAATTAAAAGAAAGAGAGAGGAGGAAACACAAATAACACACAAACAAACAATATGAGTTGCAGATTTGGTATTATCACACTAAATTGACTTGCACAACTGTTGGGAATTTCTGATAATTTCAGAACAAATAAGCAGAGAATAATGCTCTGTTTCTTAACACAGAAAAACTAAAAATGTTTCGGGAAAACAGAGTTTCACACACAAAAAAAAATTGGATTCATTAACAAAACTAACTGTTACAAAATTCTTTCTCTAACAGAGGAATTACAACAAGACTGCTTTAGAGGAAGTTCAAAACTTCACTCTGTCACTCACTATAAAAATTAACACTGTTGTGCATTACATTGCATCTCTCATTTACAGTGCCCATACAAAACAAAAAAAAAAACTCACAATATAAAATATCAGTGCCATAAATTCATGCCCAGAAGTGGTTAAACTCATTCACCTTAGTACGCAGTAGGTAATTCCAATTTCAGAAATCGACTATATGAATTCGTTGCCGCACTTCAAGGACATTTACAAAGACAACCCTACCTCTGCATCGAGCTCCCACTTTGACAGCAGACTTGACACCTCTGATGTCGCGTCATGTAAATTATGCAGCTCAAGAATTCGAACAGTCGCCTTCACACAAATACGTGAGTAGCTTAGGTACAGGTTTCACAACAATGCCATACAATGCATAATTACTTTTGTGCATGGTCTCTTTTACCGAACTTTACGCGTCGGGGAAAGGGTTGTATTGGCGAACCGCTCAGGGTACGTGTCGGCCGATGAGTGTGTTCGCTGCCCCCGAGAATTACCACCATTCCGTAAAAGCGGTGCGGGGAATCCCATGACGGTTTTCTGAAAAAAAATACTATTTGCAGTCACTGTTTAATGGCGGATTACGGCAAAGGACTAGCGCTGCAGTTGAAAGTAATATTTCAACACTCCCCTTTAAATTCAACTGCTGGGTTATCAGTCATACCCAGAGATTTCCTCAAAAACACAAAACTTTTGTGCCCCAATGGTTTGGTCAGAATATTTGCAACCTGCTCCTGAGTTCTGCAGTGTTCTAAAACAATTTCTCCATTATTTACCAATTCCCTGATGTAATGGAACTTTGTGTCAATGTGTTTCATTCTCTTATGAAACACAGAATTCTTGGATAATGCGATAGCTAAGCTATTCTCACAAAAAATCACAGTTCATTTTGCTTGCTCTTGGCATAAACTCCTTAACATCTTTCTCATCTAAATTGCTCGACACGTTGTTAATGTAGCTGCCACATATTCTGCCTCTGCTGTGGACAACGCTACAATAGGTTGTTTTTTAGAAGCCCATGAAATGGCTCCTGAACCCATGTGAAAAGCATAACCGGATGTGCTTTTCCGATCATCTACACTTCCAGCCCAATTACTATCAGTGTATCCAATTAAATCTAAACATTCTGAAGCAGTATATAAAATGCCAAACCTTTTAGTACCTTTAACATACATCAGAATCCTTTTTGCTGCCTGCCAATGTGCTTCTTTTGTCCTCTCCATGAATCTGGAAATCAAACTAACAACATGCATTATATTCGGCCTAGTCGCAATCAAATACATAAGGCTACCAACTATGCTCTTGTACAAACTAGGATCAAAATCCTTGTTGTTGTCCTCTTTACTGAGTTTTAATCCCATCACTGTGGGAGTGATTGCTGCTTTGCTCTACTGCATATTAAATTTTTCCAACACTTCATTAACATATTTCACTTGTGAGATAAAAATCCCATTTCCATTTTGTTCTACTTCTATTCCTAATAAGTATCTCAGCAAACCCATGTCAATCATTTCAAATTCTTCTTTCATCACTGTTTTGAAATTTTCAATAAGGTAATCATCATTACTTGTGAAAATAACATCATCAACATATAACACAACAATTAGTATTTTACCATCCTTTTCTTTGATTTAGAGGGTGGGTTCTCCCTCACACTTTCAAATCCATTTTCCAGTAGATAGGAATCTATCCTACTGTACCACGTCCTTGGTGCTTGCTTCAGCCCATAAAGAGCTTTCTTCAATCTGCACACTTTGTGCTCTTGGCCTTTCTTTTCATAGCCTAGAGGTTGTTCAATGTAAACCTCTTCCATTAACACTCCATTTAGGAATGCTAACTTCACGTCCATTTGGTAAACTTTCCACTTGTTTTGTGCTGCTATGGACAACACTGCTCTCACGGTTTCCATTCTGGCAACCAGTGCGAAAGTTTCCTCATAGTCTATCCCATGCTGCTGCTTATATCCTTTGACAACAAGTCTTGCCTTGTGTCTTTCTATTTTGCCTTCAGCATTACTCTTGGTCTGTAGGCCCATTTAACTCCAATGACTTATTTTCCTTTTGGTAGTTCAACTAAATCCCATGTCTTGTTTCTTTCTATGGCATTGATTTCCTCATCCATAGCTTCTATCCATTTGCTATCCTTAATTGCTTCTTCGAAATGAACAGGGTCATCAACATGACAATATAAAGCAAACAAAGAGTTCATACCTTCATTTGTTCCCTCTTGTTCATAAATATCACTTAAATTTCTGAACTTCTTACCTCTTTCATTTGGTGTACAAGTGCTTGAAGAAGCACTTGAATTTCCTCCTTGTGATGTGCTTGGAGAAGCACTTTCATTTCTTCTCGAGAGTGTCTCTTGCTGCCCTTGTGTTGCTGCTGTTGCTTGGGGATGTATTTTAGCCATCTCCTCATCATCTTCATCATGAGACAAAGAGTTTTTAGCATTCACTGTTTTCTCTATGCTTCCATCCCAAGCTTCCTCCTCAATGAACAGAACATCTCTACTTACAATAAGCTTCTTGGTGGATGGGTTATACAACCTATAAGCTTTGGATTCCTCACTGTATCCAATGAAAACACATTTCTCCCCTTTGTTGTTCAACTTCTTCCTTAGTTGATCTGGAATGTGTGCATAAGCCATACATCCAAAAACTTTCATGTGGGTGACTCCTTGCTTTGTCCCACTCCATGCTTCTTCCGACACTCTGTTCATGACTACTTTTGTAGGGCATCTATTCAAAATGTACGCTGCACAGTGTACAGCTTCAGCCCAATAATTATTTGGCAAATGCTTTGCCTTTAACATAATCCTCGCCATATCCATGATTGTCCTATTCTTCCTTTCGGCAACTCCACTTTGCTGTGGAGTGTACCTAGTGGTAAACTGCTTATGAATTCCATTTTCTCTACAAAAATATAGAAATTATTTGGAGATATACTCACCTCCTCTATCAGTTCTTAGAAATTTGATATGCAGCCCACTTTGGTTTTCTACATGTGCTTTGAAATTGCAAAATCTTTCAAACATTTCACTTTTGTTCTTCAGTAAATAAACCCAATTTTTTCTAGTAAAATCATCAATAAATGTTAGCATATAGTGGCTGCTTGCAAGTGATGGAGTTTGTATCTGTCCACATAAATTTGAGTGGACAATCTCTAAGGGTGCTTTTGCCTTTATCCTTTTCCCAGATGGAAAACTTTCTCTGTGTGTTTTTCCCCAAGATACAACCTTCACAAAGGCTATCTAGTTTCTCTATCAATGGTAATCCTCTTACTATTCCTTTTCTATTCAACAAGTTAAGACCTCCAAAGTTGAGATGTCCAAATCTCAAGTGCCACAACCAATTTTCATCTTTTGGTTCGCTTTGGAAAGCCTCTTGTGTCACTGCTGCTATTTCTTCTCCATTTTTTAAATCTGCTTTCATTCTGAGAGGGAACATCCTATTCCTTGTCATCTTCACTTCAGCAATACATTGTTTGCTGGGTGTTTTATCCATGATGGTGCATATATCATCCACAAAGAAAACATTGTACCCCTTTTGAATAAGTTGTCCAATACTTATGAGGTTACATTTCATTCCAGGAACATAATAAACATCTGCTATGGTTTTCTTTTCACCTTTCTTTGTTAATACATTTACTTCTCCTTTTCCCATAACAGAAACTTTACTATCAATCCCTAGTGTGACTTGTGACTTCACACTCTGATCTAAAATAGAAAACATGGCTATGTTTCCTGTCATATGGTTACTGCAATCGGAGTCTAGAAGCCATACATCTTCACTATTTTCTTCAGCCATATTATAGGCTAAAAACAAATTATCTTGGCTGATATTTTCTCTAGTGAAATTTGCACTAGTTCTATTACTCATATCATGCTGCTTCTTCCTACATTCATTTGCATGATGCCCATATTTTTTACAATAGTGACATTTGATATTGGATTTATCATACCTTTGTCCTTGAGCATGTTTTTGTCCACTTTGTTGGTTGCTGCCTTGACCTTGGTTCTGATCTGGATTTCTACCTCTTCCTTGAGCATTTGCTGGACTGTTTCTTCCACCTCTGTTTTGGCCTCTGCCTCTTCCTCTCTTGTTTCCTCTACCTTCACCTCTTCCTCTTCCAAAAAACATCTGGGTCTTAAAGGCATGCTCTAGAGATGATTTTTCATTTCTACTCAATCCCTGCTCATGTGTCATCAGTGATATATGTAGTTCATCAACTGAGAAGTTTGTGAGATCCTTTGTCTCTTCTATGGTGGTGACAATCACATCGAACCTTGAGGGTAGGATCCTCAATAGTTTCTCCATAATCCTCCTTTATTCAAGAATCTCTTCATGAGACCTTATTTGTGTGACCATTCCAATCACATGTGTGAAGAATGAGCCAATATTATCTGACTCCTTATGCAGAGAGTCTTAAAGTCTCTCCTCAGCAACTGCAGTTTTGTTGTATTCACTTTCTCCATGCCTTGATAGGCTATTTTGAGAGTTTTCCATGCTTCTTTGGATCTCTTGGCTGCTGTTATCCTTGGAAACACATTCTCATGCATTGCTTGATATAAAAAGTAGAGGGCTTTAGAATCCTTCTTCTTATTGCTCTTCAACAGTTCTTTCTCTACCTGAGTTAAATCATTAAACTCATCTTCATCTGCTGCTTCTTCAAAACCATCATCAACAAATTCCCATAAGTCTTGGGAAGCAAGCAAAGCTCTCATAGTTATTGCTCAATAGTAATAGTTTTTCCCATTAAATTGTGGGAGCTGAGTATTACAGATACCCATGCTAGTGCTGGCTCTAGCCATTCTTGCACTCTTAACTATGCTTCAAAATACTTGACTGTGTATTTAAAATAACTGACTATCCTCAACAGTAACACAAAAAAAAAACTAACTTGAGAAATACCTTGGATTCTTTCTTGACTGAGTCTTCACTCTGCTGGAGAAGCTACTGCAACAAGAAATCCTTCCTTAAGCTTCTTTGACACCTTCAAAGAGCGTGGACACGCTCTGATACCATGTTGGGAATTTCTAATAATTCCAGAACAAATAAACAGAGAATAATGCTCTGTTTCTTAACACAGAAAAACTAAAAATGTTTCGGGAAGACAGAGTTTCACACACAAAAAAAACTTGTATTCATTAACAAAACTAACTGTTACAAAATTCTTCCTCTAAAAGAGGGATTACAACAAGACTGCTTCAAAGGCAGTTCAAAACTTCACTCTGTCTCTCACTATAAAAATTAACACTGTTGTGTGTAATTTTTTTTTACTTTGCACTGTTGTGCATTACATTGCATCTCTCATTTACAGTGCCCACACAAAACAAAAAAAACTCACAATATAAAATAGCAGTGCCATAAATTCATGCCCAGAAGCGGTTAAATTCATTCACCTTAGTACGCAGTAGGTAATTCCAATTTCAGAAATCGACTATATGAAGTCGTTGCCGCACTTCAAGGACATTTACAAAGACAACCCGACCTCTGCATCGAGCTCCCACTTTGACAGCAGACTTGACACCTCTGATGCCACGTCACGTAAATTATGCAGCTCAAGAATTCGAACAGTCGCCTTCACACAGATACGTGAGTAGCTTAGGTACAGGTTTCACAACAATGCCACACAATGCACAATTACTTTTGCGCACGGTCTCTTTTACCGAACTTTACGCACCGAGGAAAGGGTTGTATTGGTGAACTGCTTAGGGTATGTGTCGGTCGATGAGTGTGTTCGCTAGCCCCTGAGAATTACCACTATTTCGTAAAAGTGGTGCGGGGAATCCCATGACGGTTTTCCGAACAAAAAAAAAAAAACTATTTGCAGTCGCTGTTTAATGGCGGATTCCAGCAAATGACTGGCATTGCAATTGAAAGTAATATTTCAACAACAACAACTATTTATAGAGTTGCGATTCTTGGTTTTCAGTGATTTTATTTGACTTGATTACAATAAACCCAACATATGGTATTTATGTTTTTTAATCTAGAAACTCTTTTAAAATAACTTCAACATACAACCACACACTATTTAATTTTTCCCAAAATAACACTAAACTCAAACTAACTCACAATTAATAAACTCATACTCTAAATATGGATTGTACTTAACTCAACTGTCTCTTCACGCATCACTTCATCGCAGAGTAATTACTATTTCAAGCTATTTAAAGGCTTTAGGGTTGCATGAAGTTCCACCATTTGTGCACTAGATTGCGAAAACACGTCAATTATAGGCACTTTACTGTCTTTGTATAGCCATTCAAGCAAGTCGCATTCTGCAACGTCAGTGGTGTTGTAACTGCTCAGATTTTGTCTGGTTCCAAGAGAAAGCACCAGAGACTTGCTAATGTCCTGTTTAAAGTGCACAGTCTTATCAGTTACTTCTTTCAAAGGCCATTGCGCTTTGGTTAATCTTTATCGAGCTCTGTTAACTGCATGAACCCAACCTTTTAATAGAGAAAATTTACCCAAGCTTTGGACGGTGACAATAAAAAATATGGATTGCATAGAAGGGATTCTTTTGTCACCTGGTTTATCGCAAGAAGATGTTACATCATTTTAGAAAACACTAAATTACAGAACATCTCTGACAACACTGCCATTAGGCACCAGGGAGTAAGAGAACGGGTCGATGAAGTGGTAGCCCAAATCTCAAAGAAAAAATGATGGAAATTTGGAAAAATTAATTTGGTTTGAAACGTCGGGAATCTTCCCACATCTGTGAAACTTATTCCGTGGGCTTCATTAAGGGGATTTCTCCTAAATCATATAATTAGTTATTTTTGGTAAACATAAATATTTATTTTATGATTGAAGGAGGGGCGGTCCAATGAATGGGCGTTCCTCTATAACAAATCGAGGAATTCGGTTAAAACTGTATCTCCTCCTAATGCAGTCTCTATTGACATTTCCGTTCTTTCGGAAAGAATAGATAGCTTGCAAAATCTTGCCTTAGAAGGTAAATGGCAATTCCCCGAAATGGATGAAACAGTCATGAGAAAATGGTTAGAAGACAAATGGAAGCCCTTGATTGGTTATACACCCATCATTTCTCGCCTTATGAAGGAGTGGTTCTGCTTCCACTTCCTCAAAGCACCCGATTTAGAGGCGGTTCTTAATAATCCTTGGGTCTTTGGTAGAAATTTTTTATCCCTTTTCAGATGGTATATTGGATTTGATCCCTTAAAGAACACCCCGTCAAACAATTTAATTTGGGTGAGACTTCCAAATTCGCCTTTGGAAATTTGGTCGACAGAAACTCTCACAGAAATAGGGAACTCTATCGGCAAGTTTGTTTATGTCGATCCTTAGTGCAAAGGGGAGAAAGACAAGAGAATAGCGTGGATCTTAATAGAGAAGGTATACAAAGGAGGATACCCGGACCACATTGAGATAGCATGGAACAGGTTCAAAATCAAACAAAGGTTAGATTTCTGGGGAATCCCTTTCAGGTGTTCCCTCTGTCATAGAACAGGGCACTTGATAAAAAACTGCAGGCGCCATTACATCCCCAAGCACAAGAAAGTTCATCGCAGATTTGGTGCGACTCCTTCTCCACTTTTTACAGAGCGGGTATCTTCTTCTTCCTTAAGTATTCCTGAGGCTGCCCAAAAGGAAAATCAAGAACCTGATCTTCTTGATTCGATTGTGTCTCAGAAATTGCCTCGAAACTCTCCTTATGGGTCTGTTTCCCGCCATCCCCTTCAATCTAATACTGCCCGCTCAGATATCTACAAATTCCCTCCTTTCGCTTGTGCTCCCATACCTGAGCCATCGGAGGAAAAAGCAGTTCCCTCTCCTCCTGCTATGAACTTAATGGACTTTGTAGTTGGCTCTCACCCCATTCCGATATCCTCCTCCTCCCCGACTCCTGACAAAATCCCCGCTCCTGTTCCAAAAGGCAAGGAACCTATTCTCACTCCCACTCCTTTCAACTCTCCTGAAGCCTCCCCGGTTAATCAATATGACAGCGATATTGATTTCTTGCTTAGCAAAAAATCTCTCGAGTTGGAGCCTCTAACAATTCATAAACCTAATACTCCAGCCTCTCTATTTATAGCCCTAATTCTGCAAAGAACATAACAGTGAGAAAGAATCACAAAGGGGGAAGCCGTCACTTTAGGGGGAGAATGATTGTTTCTGAGCATGGAATGCGGAACCTATCTCTCATTGATGTGCCTATTCTGGAATCTTTTGATATTCAGCCTCTTAGAGCACCTGTAGCTGGCGAGCCTTCTAAATGACTTTTATTGTTTCAATGAATATCAGGGGTTTAGGCGCAAACCCCAAATTTCTTGCGCTTAAAGAAATCTTCTATTCTGCCTGTCCAAAAATCATCCTTATACAGGAAACCATGCACTCCAGCCAGGTGTCTATAGCTTACTTTAGGAGAATGTTTCCCTCTTGGTTTATGGTGGCATCAAAGGCTTGTGGGCAATCGGGAGGACTCGCAGTCCTGTGGGATCCCGTCTGGATCAAGGCAAGGGCCTTCAAATGTTTCGTAGGAATTCTAATTTCGGTCTTTGTTAGAGGTCAAGGCCTAAATACCAATATTCTCAATGCCTATGCGTCCTATAAGAATAGGCTCCCTTTCTGGGATAGGCTGTTTGCATCGGAATTCTTGAAATTGGAGCTCTGATGATTGCTGGTAATTTAAATATGACTTTAAGCTCTGATGAATGTTGGGGCAATTGCAGGACTAAGGACCCACTTGCTGATAGAATCAAGAAGGAATTTTTAAACAGGAACCTTGTTGACATCGTGCCTATCAAACTGAAGCCTACATGGGATAACAGCAGGTCCGGTGAGGCATATATAGCAAAGCGGATTGATTGTTTCATTCTTCACTCCAGCATCATCAAAAAAATGGGCATGTCTATATCTTCTATTGGAAATGATTTCATATCCGATCATAGGCCTATTTTCCTTGGATGGCAGAGGAATGGTTTCAGGCTTAGCTACTCTTTTAAATTTAACAAAATCCACTTAGAAGACCCAAAATTTAATGAAATCATTACAAACAAGTGGAAGGAGTTATTGGAGTCTAACTTGTCCCCTTTCATGACCTTCCAGGAAACGCTAGTGTCTCTAAGGAAGGTGGAAAAGGATCGGCAATACCAAAAAAGGAAGTTGGACAAACAGGAGCTTGCAGAAATTCAAAAGGAGTTGTACAACATATTAAATGATGCAGATCCAAATAATCTGTCTCTCGACATCAAAGGTCAAATGAGGAATTTGGAAAAAAGAAAATATATCATCCTGGAAAAGGAGGAGGCTTCATGGAGGCTCAAAAGCAGAGCTATTTGGCTTAAGGAAGGAGATAGAAATGCAAGATTTTTTCATAATTATGCAAACGCCAAACGTGAGAAAAATTCCATTTGGAGGATCAGCAATGGTGAAGGTGGTTTCTTCTATTCACAGCAAGATATCTCGAATGAAGCTATGAGATTTTTTCGGAACCAATACAAAAGAAAAGAAGCAAATAATTTTCAAGATACCCTCTGGGGTATTGATCTGGTTCCGTTAATGTTTGATGAGGCAGCAAATGAAAGTTTCTTTCAGCCGATTTCCGAGGAGGAACTTCTAAATGTCATAAAAGCTTTTAAAAGAGATAAAAGCCCTGGGCCGGATGGATGGCCCATAGAGTTTTTCTCTCACTTTTATGACCTCTTCAAAAATGACCTGCTGCGGATGGTGGAGGCATCCCGAATGTCCGGTAGTATTCACAACACTATTTCTTCTACTCTGATTGCCGTTATCCCCAAAAAGGCTAAGTCGGACTCCTTTCCAGATTTTAGACCAATATCGTTGTGCAATATCTTGTTCAAAATTATCTCTAAAATTATTGCAAAAAGGATGAAGCCTACTCTAGCCTCTTCATCTCAAAGAACCAGCATGCATTCTTAAAGGGCCGAAACATTTTGGATGTTGTTGCTATGACCCAGGAAAGCTTGTTTTCTATGATCTCTAACAAGATGGATGCGGCTATTCTCAAAATTGATCTGCAAAAGGCCTATGATTGCTTAGATTGGGGTTTTTTAAGAGTCATGCTGGCAAAACTTGGTTTAAAATCTCAATCCATCGACTGGATAATGTCTTGTGTAGAGAATGTCCGATATTCAGTCATCATAAATGGATTGCCCTCTTCTTTCTTTTCAGCGGAAAGGGGACTTCGACAAGGTTGTCCCCTCTCCCCTCTGTTATTTATCTTGGTGATGAATTCCCTCAGCCTACATATTAATAAGGCAGTAGAAGAAAAGAGATGTAGGCCTGTCAAAATATGCAAGGACATTTCTTTTTCACACAATCTGTTCGTCGATGATATTCTCATTCTTGCAATGCTCTGTAGGGCTTCCTGGATCTGCATCAAAGAAATTCTTGGCAGATTCCAGAAGGCCCCTGGTTTGGCCATAAACAAGGTAAAATCTACTCTGTTTCATAATGATTCAAACTCGAAAATGATCTTATGGACTACTGAGTTGGTGGGCATTGCTCCGAGTTCGATCAGGGATGGGATGAAATATTTGGGATTCCAACTAAAGGCTAAGGGCTACTCGAAAGCTAACTGGCAATGGTTATTGGACAGATTCTATAAAAAGATCTCTGGCTGGGAGTTAAAGTCTTTATCTTTGGCAGGCAGGCTTATTCTGGTTCAGGCAGTCTTATCTCAATTGGCAGTCTACTAGGCTCATATCTTCTATCTTCCTTCAAGCATCATTAACAAACTGAACAGTCTTATGGCCAATTCCCTGTGGGGTGGGAAATCTTTTCAGAACAAGTTTCATTTAGTAAAGCTGGCATATATTTCTAGGCCTAAGAAGCTTGCCGGATGGGGCCTTCTAGATATGCGCTCCTTTGGAAATGCGCTCCTATGTAAATCTCTTTATAGAGGTATTTTCGGAGATGGGCTTTGGAGTACAGCTATAAGAAAGAAATATTTGAAAGGAAGGAACTTGGAATTTTGGTACAGAAAAAGGTCAATTGGCATCAGCAGAGGCTCAGCCATATGGCTCAGCTTCAGGAAAATCCAACATTTCTTTTTGGAGAATTTAAGATGGAACTTGTTCTCTGGATCAAGAATTCTAATTGGTATAGATCCCATTTTAAATGGCCATGAAAATCATTTTCCTCAACCTTTGTTATGCTTCCTTCACATAGTTGGTTGCTTTTCTTGGGACAAGTTGATTGATTCTTGGAGAGTCCCATTCCATTATGGAAAGAGGGTTGTGATCTGAACATGTCGGCCACTCTGATCCCGCTATGGAATTTTGTTAAAGAAGACCTCTACAGCCTAGGATTGTTCCGTTCGGGGTCCTGTGACCATATGATATGGACAGTCCCTAAGGCAATGTTTCCTGTTTGTGTTAAGGACATTTATTCGATCATGATTTTTCCTCCTTCCCCAAGCTCCAGCCCACTTTTTCCTCCATTCCTGTGGAAGTCGGGATGCCCTCTCAAGATGATCCTTTTTTCATGGCTGCTCTTTTATAACAGGAATCTATCATGGGAAAACCTTCGAAGGAAAAGCTGGCATGGACCGAGAAGATGTGCTATGTGTCAAGCGGATGAAGAAGCAAATCTTCATATGTTCTTCCATTGTGCCTCGTCTATCCAGATCTTGGATGATCTTTCTCTGTTTTATGGTTTTCCTCACGTTATTTTTCCTTCGGTACAGGTGGCCTTTAAATGGTGGAGCGATCAGAACCCTTCTTGGAGATCCTTGTTCATCATATCCTGTTGGTTCCTCTAAAAATCGAGAAATGGTCAAATCTTCAAAGACTCAAGGAACCTCTCAAGTCTTCCCTGCATCGCATTCTTGTTTTCCATGACACGCTCCATCAGGAAAATGCTGAGACAAACAAAGTCTGTAAAAATTTGTCGGATGATTTTCCTTTCCAGATGCCTGGTGCCTTCTTTGATGGAGCTGAACAAAATAATATCTGTGGTTGCGGTGTTCATATCATCATGGAGGACAGCTTACAATATTTTCTATCTTGGTATGGAGGGCAGGGCTCAAACAATATGGCCGAGGCTAGGGCCCTATCAGGGCTTCTTGATTTTTGTGATTTTCTTGACATCCAAAATATTTCAGTATACGGCGACTCAAAATCTTTGATAGATCATGTTAATGGGGATGGCCTCATTAGCAGTCCTCACCTTCTCGGCTGGCTAAGCATAATTATGCACTTTCGGAACTCTTTCAAGCAGTTTTCAATCCAGCATATCCCCCGTTCTAGGAATGTCCAGGCTGACCTCCTCTCCAAGGAAGGCCTTGCGATGGAGTCGGGATCTTGGTCTTTGAGAGTTCTTCATGATGGATCTTCCTTTTTTATTGAGGATCATAGAATCAAGGGAATGTGATTTCTTTCAATTTTTGGCTTATGTAGCTCTTCCTGCATCACGAGATTGTGTATTTCTTCATTCTATTTCATATGACTTGCATTTTAGTATTGGGTTATATCTGACCATGATGTACAGCTACTCAACTTTTCAATACTTGAGCATATGAAAATGTACTGCGATCTTTATATTATCTTAATATAAATCTATGATGATTTTTCTGTCAGAAAAAAATAAAAAATAAATAAAATAAAAAATATTTATTTTATGATAATCTCACATTATATATATACTGTGGTTTTTAGTTATGGAAATTTTTAATATGCAAATAGGTTTTGTTATAGTATTAATAATAAATATCGTGATTTATTAATACCACATATCCAAAAAATCAGATTCATATTTACATAGTTTTTTCTAATTAATCAATTTAATTAAAGAAACAAACAATATCATAACTATTTTGCAGATAAATCTTTCAAAAAATATTTTAGAATATTTTTACTAATAGTCACATGTTTAGATTTATTTAAATATTAGTTTTGTGTATTTTTTCTTTTTAATTAAATTAAGTAATTACGAAATAGTTGGCATATAACATGTGCTATGAACTTGAATTATGGTTTTTGGACATCATTGTAACAAGCTTATCCATGATAAAGTGGCCATGAATCTCATTGATTTCGTAATAAGAATAATACGATTTAATTAATTTTATGATTTCTTGAATTAAATAATGGATAAATCGTAATAATTAAGATTGTTTTTGTAATTCAGAAGTTCTAGTAAGTTGTTTCAATCTCCCTAACTAAACACCACTATATAAGATTGTATTGATTGATTTGGGAATTCAATAAATTAAAGGAGCATTGTGGGAAACCTCAAGATCTACTCACCTGAGGTCTGCGAGTTTCACTTATTTGTCTTTTGTCGTCTTATTTTTTCTAATTGGTATTAGACCAAGTGATCAGAGGCCTGTGTTCTGTTTATGACCAGAGTGTTGTCCATTGCGTAGAGTCTGTTGAAGAGAGTTACAAAGTTGGTGGAGAGGTATGTGATTCCATGTCGCGTGAATTTTCACTTGAGCATTTGCATGATGCCCACGGTGCCAGAACTGGAGCTAACATGGAATCATAAGGAAGTGTGCACGGTCTGCATAGAGGCCGAGGTTGTTTATTTGGTGGCATCTCATCGAAACGAAGGTGTTTCTATGACTGCATTTCATGGATGAGAGGATTGGTTTGTGTGGCCATTGTGTTGGAGATAGAGAGTTGATATGCCCCCACCTCATTACCATTTAGGTGCTCTAATCTCATTGCGGAGCCATTGTATGACATATTTTTCCATTTTTATTTCTTATTGATCCAATTTTACTAGTGGCGGCAGAGTGTTGTTGTATGAAACCTGGTTCTCCTTGTCCATGCCGATCAGAGAAGTGTTGTTGCCAAACTTTGAGATTTTATTACGTGTTGCTAAATAAAATGATCTAGATTGGAGATTTGCACTAGACTAACTTAGAGGCCTTTGCATGAAACTTTTATCTGGATGATTAGTGTTGTCGTCCTCCGTGCAAGGGAATTTGACTTTGGTATCACTGGCAGGATGAGCAAGATCTCATTTAAGTCAAGTCTCAGCATTGTATTAGATCGACTAGCTTGTTGGAAATTTCTGGTAATTTCAAACACAAAAGAAATTGCACAGAGAACAATGCTCTGTTTCAATACAGGATCTTAATCATAACAAAAAAAACTGTTACAAAATAGTCTTCCTCTTCAGAGGGGTTACAACAGGAACGCTTCAGTTCCAGAAACCAATTTCATTATCTCAGCACTGCTGTGCATTTTAGAAATTACAAAACTCACTCTCTTAATTCTCTACTTTTTGTGTCTGCCTTGCATTTTTATATATAATGAACAACACAAAAATATCTTACATATGTTTTGCTTGTGCCCATACTTCCGTAAAATAGAAAATAATAAAATTAAAAATTTCACCTACATTTACCAACCGTGGTAAATATCATTAATTACACGGCAGAAAATATCTTATATGAATTTAATACATGGCCCATCACAACATTGCACCATCGCATCGATGGAAGATAAAAGATGTGCCGCTACTTCCATAACCGTTGAATCATGTGATTTGCGATATGCGATCAGATCGCATCGCGAAATCGCAATCGGGGCAAAGCAGGGGTGCAACAAGTTAATATGCGATGGTGATCTACGATTTGATCGCATCACACAATCTCATCGCGAATGAGCAAAATAGAACTTGCGGGGAACTCCAACGTCGGTTTTGCTGAAATGTTTGCGGCCCCTATTCAATTGTCGCTGCAGTTGAAATTACGATTTCAACACTCCCCTTTAATTTCAACTTCTGGGTTTTTTTCTGCATACCCAGGCATTTCCTGAAATGATCAAAACTTTTCTTTCCTAATGGTTTTGTCAAGCTGTCAGCTAACTCATCCTCTAATCTGCAGTGCTACAAAACAATCTCACCATTGTTAACCAATTCACATATGAAGTGAAATTTGGTGTCTATGTGCTTTGTCCTTTTATGAAAAACAAAGTTTTTAGACAATGTTATTGCCGAGCTATTGTCACAGTAAATGGTTGTGCCCTTTTCTTGTTCATGACACAAATCTCTGAGAACTCTTCTCAGCCACACTGCTTGGCATGCTGCTGCTGTTGCTGCCACATACTCTGCCTCTGCTGTTGACAAAGACACAACTGGTTGCTTCTTGGAAGCCCATGAGATGGATACCGATCCCATATGAAACACATATCCCGATGTGCTTTTCCTATCATCAACACTTCCAGCCCAATCACTGTCAGTGTAACCTGTCAACATGAAACTTTCAGAAGAGGAGTATAAAATACCAAACCCCTTCGTTCCATTCACATACCTTAGAATCCTCTTGGCTGCCTACCAATGAGTCTCTTTCGGTTTTTCCATAAATCTGGAGATTAAACTCACAGCATGCATAATGTCCGGCCTAGATGCAGTCAAGTATATAAGGCTGCCAACTATGCTCTTGTACAATTTTGGATCAAAATCCTTGCTGCTGTCTTCTTTGGTTAATTTCAACCCCATTACAGTTGGAGTCACAGTTGCCTTGCTATTCTGCATGTTAAATCTCTTTAACACTGCTTCTACATATTTAACTTGAGAAATGAAAACACCATTTTCACTTTGGTCTACTTCAATTCCAATAAAATATCTTAAGAAGCCCAAGTCAGTCATTTCAAATTCACTTTTCATGACTGCTTTAAAATCAGCAATGAGAGAAGCATCATTTCTAGTAAAAATCAAATCATCTACATATAAAACAACAATAAGAATCTTACTGTCATTCTCCTTTATGTAGAGTGTGGGTTCACCATCACACTTATCAAACCCATTCTCAATCAGATAAGCATCTATTCTACTGTACCATGCTCTTGGAGCTTGCTTCAGCCCATAAAGAGCCTTCTTCAATTTGCAGACTTTATGCTCTTGGCCTTCAACTTCATAGCCTGGAGGTTGTTCAACATAAACCTCTTCTTTTAACACTCCATTCAGGGATGCAGATTTAACATCCATTTGATAAATCTTCCATCTGTGTTGTGTCGCAATAGACAACACTGTTCTGACTGTTTCCATCCTTGCTACTGGTGCAAAGGTTTCATCATAGTCTTTGCCTTGTTGCTGCTTGTAGCCTTTCACAACAAGTCTTGCTTTGTGCCTGTCAATCTTGCCTTCAGCATTGCTTTTGGTCTTATAGACCCACTTAACTCCAATGGCATCTTTGCCTTCAGGGAGGTCCACTAACTCCCATGTTTTACTCTTCTCAATTGCACCAATTTCTTCATTCATTGCTTCAATCCATTTATCTTCATTTACAACATCTTCAAAATGAACTGGGTCATCAACATGACAATACAAAGCAAATAATGAATTCAAACCGGTATTGTTACTTGCATCTCCTTGTTCATAAATCTCATTCAGATTTCTGAATCTTGGTCTTCTTGGTGTGCTTGGAGTTCCATCCGAACTTGAGGGTATTTCTGATTCCCATGGTGTGCTTGGAGAAGCACTTCCTTGACTTCTCAAGGCTATTCGAATTCCAGCTTGTGGTGTGGTTTGTTGTGGTGGAGGAGGAACCACCCAGGAAGGATTATTTGCTACTGTCCCTTCATATTCTTCTTCGTGAGACATAATTGTCTTCACATTCACTGTCTTCTCTAAGCTTCCATCCCAAGCTTCATCTTCAATGAACTGCACATCTCTGCTTACTATCAATTTCTTGGTGGATGGATTATAGAGTTTGTATGCTTTTGAATCATCACTATAGCCAATAAATACACACTTCTCCCCCTTATTGTCAAGCTTCTTCCTTAGCTGATTCGGTACATGTGCGTATGCTACACAACCGAATACTCTCATGTGAGTGACCGTTTTCTTTTGACCATTCCATGCTTCTTCTGGTATTTTGTTCATGACAGCTTTAGTTGGGCATCTATTCAAGATGTAAACTGCACAAGTGACAACTTCTGCCCAATACTCATGCAGCAAGTGTTTTGCCTTCAGCATACTTCTGACCATGTCAAGAATGGTCCTATTCTTCCTTTCGGCAACACCATTTTGCTGAGGTGTATACCTCGCAGTGAACTGCTTTTGTATGCCATTCTCTCTGCAAAAATGTAGAAAGTCTTTGGAGATGTACTCTCCTCCTCTATCTGTTCTGAGCACTTTGATATAATGCCCACACTGCTTCTCAACAAGAGTTTTGAAGTGGCAGAATTTCTCAAACACTTCACTCTTCTGTTTCAGCATATACACCCATGTCTTTCTGGTGTAATCATCAATGAAAGTTAAAACATATTTATTTTCGGCAAATGATGGTATTTGCATCGGTCCACACACATCAGAGTGAACAATTTCCAAGGGTGCTTTTGCCCTTATACTCTTTCCTGCTGGAAAGCTTTCTTTGTGTTGCTTGCCCAAGATGCAGCCTTCACAAAGGCTGTCCGGTTTCTCGATCAATGGCAATCCGTTTAACATTCCCTTTTTGTGCAGCAAATTCAAGCCTCCAAAATTGAGATGTCCAAATCTCAAGTGCCACAACCAGTTCTCATCTTTCACTTGTTCCTGAAAGACTTCTTGTGTTACAGCTGCAATAGTTCTTCCTTCCTTCAAATCTGCCCTTAGTTTGAGAGGAAACATTATATTGTTGGTCATATGCACATGTGCAATGATCTTCTTACTTGGAGGTATATCTCTGATTGTACATGTATCATCTTTGAAGAACACATTGTAACCTTTGTTAATGAGCTGTCCAATGCTCAAAAGATTACATTTTAGACTAGGTACATAGTATACCTCTGGCACAATCATCTGTTCTCCATTTCTTGCTTGGATACTGACTCTTCCCTTACCCTTCACAGATATCTTACTATCAGTTCCTGTCATTACCTCAGATTTCACATTTTCATCCAGATTGGCAAACATTGCAATATTTCCAGTCACGTGATTACTACAACCTGAGTCTAAGAACCAAAAATATTCTTGTTTGTCTTGTGCAATATTACATGTTAACAGCACAATCTTTGGATTCTTATCTTCTTCACTTGCAAAATTAGCATTCTGCCTACTATTCATGTCATTTTGTTTTTTCCTACATTCATTGGCGTAGTGCCCATATTTCTTACAATAATGACATTGGACTTGGGATTTGTCATACCTTTGTCCATGAGCTTGCTGTTTGCTTGAACCTTCATCTTGGTTCTGATTGTAGCTCCTTCCGCTTGTGCTTGCAGGATTTTTTCTGCCTTTGTTTTGGCTTCTTCCACAACCTTTGTTATTTGCTCTGCCTCGACCTTTTCCTTGGCCAAAAGACATCTGAGTCTTGAATTCTTGCTAAAAAGAGGAATCTGTTCCTCTACTCAGTCTGTGTTCATGAGACATAAGTGAAGCACTCAGTTCATCTACTATGAACTGTGAGAGATCCTTTGTTTCTTCTATTGCTACCACAATAGCTTCAAACCTTGAGGGTAAACTTCTCAAGATCTTCTCTACAATCCTTCTTTCTTCAAGAGTCTCACCATGAGACCTTATCTGGGTTATCAACCCAATATTGTGAGTGAAGAATGAATCTATTATATCAGATTCCTTCATGCTAAGTGTTTCTAAGTCTCTCCTTAACATCTGCAACTTTGCAGTCTTCACCTTCTCCATGCCTTGAGAGGCAGTTTTGAGTATATCCCATTCCTCCTTGGATTTTGTTGCTACCACAATTCGTGGAAAAACACTTTCATGTACTGATTGGAAGAGAAAAAAGAGGGCCTTGGCATCCTTCTTCCTGTCACTCTTCAATTGGTCTCTTTCTGCTACTGTCAAAGCAGCCAATGTTGTTGCATCTGCAGGTTCAGCATAGCCAATTTCAACTAGCTCCCATATTCCTTGAGAAGCAAACAATGCTTTCATTGTTATGGACCAATAGCTCTGATTTTTCCCATTAAACTGCGGCAGTTGGGAATTTGTCAAACCAGTTCCAACATCTGCGATCTTAACCTGTATAAATAAAGAAGAGATAATGACTGTATAAATAAGAAACAAGCAAAAAATTTTTCTGCTGGAGAAAATCTGCTCAATAAGCTTCTTACAGCTCCTACAGTGAAAAACAAACTTTGTTTTTGACTCACTGAGTGCCTAGACCAACTCTGATACCATGTTGGAAATTTCTGGTAATTTCAAACACAAAAGAAATTGCACAGAGAACAACACTCTGTTTCAATACAAGGTCTTAATCATAACAAAAAAACTATTAAAAAATAGCCTTCCTCTTCAGAGGGGTTACAACAGGAATGCTTCAGTTCCATAAACCAATTTCATTATCTCAGCATTGCTGTGCGTTTTAGAAATTACAAAACTCACTCTCTTAATTCTCTACTTTTGTGTCTGCCCTTGCATTTTTATATATAATGAACAACACAAAAATATCTTACATACGTTTTGCTTGTGCCCATACTTCTGTAAAATAGAAAATAATAAAATTAAAAATTTCACCTACATTTACCAACCACGGTAAATATCATTAATTACACGGCTGAAAATATCTTATCTGAATTTAATGCGTGGCCCATCACAGCATTTCACCATCGCATCGACGGAAGAGAAAAGATGTGCCGCCACTTCCATAACTTTTGAATCATGTGATTTGCGATATGCGATCAAATTGCATCGCGAAATCGTAATTGGGGCAAAGCAGGGGTGCAACAAGTTAATATGCGATGGCGATCTGCGATTTGATCACATCGCACAATCTCATCGTGAATGAGAAAAATAGAACTTGCGGGGAACTCTAATGGTGGTTTTGCTGAAATGTTCACGGCCCCTATTCAACTGTCGCTGCAGTTGAAATTACGATTTCAACATAGCTCTCAGTATTGGATTGGATTGTGTTTCTCTCATTTGCGTGTTGGATTTGATCGACCAACCGTGTCATTGCATCTCTCTTGGGGGAGGGAATCTCCATTAGATCAAATGTAAGGCAGATCAATAGTCAGATGGTTAGGAATGTGGTGCCTCTGCCATGTATGATTGCATTGTATGTAATTTTCCATATGACTATGTGAGGTTGCTGTAAGAGCGTTGAACATCCGAAAGTTGCGAAACTGCTAAACTTGTGATTGTAATGCTGCTCAGTTCTGTTGGGTAATGCGTTGCACCGATCAAAGGAGAATGAGAACGTGAATGTGAAGAAGAGAGCCCAATGTGGGGCACTCTTGGTTAAGGAGCACTATGTTATTTTAAGTAGACGAGAGTTCTTTTTTTAGAGGAGCTCTAATTTGAAATTTTTTTATTAAAGGGTATTGTGATTATATATATTTTTTTAAATGGGAAGGGGCTTCATTTTTGGTTCGATAATTGATCCCTTATAAATTTCTTTTTAGTCTCTATTTAATTTTACGTGAATTTTTTCTTGAAAAGAATGGGGAGAAGATGACAAATCCATTGGTAGAGACATATTTGAACAAAACTAATAAATTGGATAGCATGAACTACATTAATTGTAAATTCAAGCTGCAAACATTGTTCGAAGGTTAAGGTGTTTGGACCATCACAAAGGGAGAAGAAGCGAAACCTGTTACAGGTTTGACCACTGCATCAATTCAAGATTGGGAGAAGCAGAAGAATAAAGCAAAGGCATTACTAAGAATGTTTGTGAAAGACAATGTAATTCCTTACATTTGTGATTGTCAGACCTCTAATGCAACTTGGAATGCATTAAAGGAGTTGTATGAAACTAGGAACACACATTGAGTTATGTTTTTGAGGAGTAAGCTTCTATATATTAATATGGAAGGGAATGAATCTATTAGTGCCTTTATTTCCATAATTAAAATTTGAAAGATAAGCTTGGAGATATAGGAGAATCAATGCCTACTACTAATCTTGTGACAATAAGTTTAAATGGAATGCCAAAGGATTACCAATTTTTTATTACAGATCTTGGAGCAAAGGAGAAAGCGTAAAAATTTGAGGAATTGATAGGTATACTATTGCAGGAAGAAGAGAGGCGCAAGAACTTGAAGCCTCAAAATCCAAATTTGGCACTTGTGGCGAAAAAGAAATTCTTCAAAGGGAAACAAGGAGGAGCAAACAAAGGTGTAAGCTCATCTTAGAAAAGGCCATTTTCAAAATCAAATCAAGGTATGTGATCTGGAATAAAATGATTTTACTATGGTAGAAGTGGGCATCTTGCAAGAGATTGTTATAATAAGAAAAATGATGAATCTAGGCATAAACATAGAAGATAGTTAGGACATTTTGCAAGAGAAACCTTGAATTCTGATCTAAAAAATCTCAAGCTATTTGTGTCTAATGTTGTGTTGCATGCTGAAATGGATGATGCTAATACATGGTTTGTGGAATCTGGAGCTTCAATTCATATGACATGTAACATGAGCTGGAATGATAATTTTAAGGAGGTATGCAATGGTGCTAATATTTATCTTTGAAACGATCGCCCATATTAGATTAAGAGATGTGGGTATATTCCTTTAACATTCCCAAATGGAAATGTTATGCACATTCTTAATGTTATGTATGTGCATAGGATCAAGAAAAATTTGATCTCTGTGTCTACAATTATAGATCAGACCCTCAAGGTTGAATTCTTCAAAATACATTTCATAGTAAAATTTTTGCTGGATCACTCCAAACTTTTTTCTTCAGGAGTCAGAGTTGGAGGTCTGTACAAGATTGATGTTATCAAGAAAAGTCATCAAGCATTGAATTAAATAACTATGTCAACAAAAATCCTTTGGCATCAGAGGTATGGTCAAATCAATTATCATGATTTATTATTGCTATAGAAACAAAGTATGGTTGAATGTATCCCTATGTTAATTCTAATAGGAGAATAAGAGACCTATTAAAACTTGTAGATTCTAATTTTTGTGGAACCATGCAGACCAGATCCCTAGGAGGAGCCTATTATTTTTTGTTTTTTATTGATGATTGCACAAGGTACAGTTGGGTGTACTTCCTCAGGAAAAAGCGTGATGTTTTTGAGTATTTCAAAGAATTCAAGAACATGTCAGAGAAGCAAACGGGGAAGTTTATAAAGATCCTCTCTTCGGATCAAGGGGAAGAATATATATTGGTGGACTTCATCAAGAACTGCAAAGATTATGGAATAATGTGGCAGTTCACAATAGATTACACTCCACAGCATAACGATGTTGTAGAAAGAAAAAACAAGACACTAGTGGAGTGTACACAAAGTATGATCAAAAGAGGAACCTCTCAAATGTTTTTTGGGAAAAAGCCATTAGTACTACTGCTTATTTAAATAATAAAAGTTGAATAAGGTATCTTGATTTCAAGACCCCGATTCGAAGAATTGTATGGTTTTAAACCAACAATTCGTCATTTGAGGATATTTTGGTGTAAGGTTTTTGCACATATTCCGAAGGAGAATAGAAAGAAGCTTGATTCTAAAGCCATAAAATGCATTTTTGTAAGATATTGTTCATAATTTAAAGCATATAAAATGTTTGATCCATCTACTCACAGATTATTTACGTGTAGATATGTAATTTTCCATGAACAAGAAAATGAAGGAAACAAGGATAACAACTATGAATGATGGCACGTTCTTCCTAAAGTTGAAGATAATAAAGTAGAAGAAAAAGCAGAAGACAGTGAGTAGAAAAAGATTTGGGAAGAATCCAATGATGTGGACATCACCAGCAGTCAGAGCCAAATCAAAAGTGGAGAAGTACTTTTAGAGAACAAAGGTGAAAGAAGTGAAGCAAAAAGGAAATTCACTCAGCAGATTCGACTACTTGCAAGTTATAAGGACTATGCTCTCATGACTATTGTTTTGAACGTCATAGAACCCATGAGTTTTAATGAAGCTAATGAACATGAAGAGCGGAGAAAACCAATGGAGGAAGAATACAAATATATAATTAAAAATAAAACCAGGGAGTTAACTGAACTACCTGAAGGAAAAGAGCCCATAGCATGTAAATGACTGTATAAACCCAATTTTAAAGCAGATGGTGGTATAGATAAATATAAAGCTATATTGGTGGGAAAAGGGTACTCACAAAAGGAGGGAATTAATTATGTAGAAATATTTGCACCTATAGCTAAATTGAACATTATTAGATTGTTAATCTCCTTAGCTACAAAGTACCATTGGAATTTGCACCAGTTAGATGTAAAATCTACTTTTCTGAATGGTGATTTAAAGGAGGAGGTGTATTTGACACAACCTAAAGGGTTTGTGGAAAAAGGGTAGGAACATTTAGTTTACAAATTGAACAAAGCTTTGTATGGGATAAAATATTCACCTAGTTCATGCTATGAATAGATAGATTCTTTCTTTCTTCAACAAGGTTTTATGAGGAGTCAAAACTATCCAAATTTGTATACCAATTTTGATGCAAAGGGGCATGTAGTATTGATTTCTTTGTATGTTGATGAATTTATTATTACAGGAAATTTGGTCAAACTGATTGATGAAATTAAGGCACAAATGTCATAAGTATTTGAAATGAAATATCTTGGTGAGTTACATTACTATCTAAGTCTTGAAGTGTGGAGATATGCAGGACAAAATTTTGTTACTCAAGGTAAGTATGTGAGAGAAGTGCTCAAAAGGTTTAATATGGATCAGTGCAAAGATGCATTTGTTCTAATGTAGCAGAATGTGAAACTGCATTTTGATGATGACTCAAAGGAGGTAGATGGTACATTGTATAGACAACTGGTGGGAAGATTGAATTATATTACTACAACAAGGCCTGATTTATCATACTTTGTTAATGTGTTAAGTCAATTTATGGAAAGACCTCAAGAAATCCATTGGAGGGAAAAAAAAATGAGTACTCAGGTATCTTAAAGGAACAATTGATTTTGTTCTTAAGTATACTGATTCATTTGATGTTGAGTTGACATGTTACTCAGATTTAGATTGGGTTGGTAATCTAGATGATAGAAGTTCTACTAGAGGTTATGCATTGAGTATTGGATATGGTATTGTTTCATGGAGCAGCAAGAAACAACCTACTGTATCTTTACCATCTATAAAGGAAGAGTATAAAGCTTTGTGTGCAACACTTGTGAAGTTGTTTGGTTGACACAATTTCTTCAATATGTTGGAGAAGAACAAAAGAAGACTACAGTGATCAACTGTGACAACCAGAGCTCAATCAAGTTGCAAAATGATCCAATCTTTCATTCAAGGACAATGCATGTTGATGCCCAGTTTCATTTTATTAGAGAAAAGATACAATCTAAGTAAATTTTTATTGAATATTATAATGCTTGTGAAAATGTTGCTAACATATTCAAAAAGCCCCTTGGGAAGATAAAATTTGAATTGTTTAGGGAGATGTTAGGTGTGGAAATCAATCTTCTCCAATAATCGAGTTTAGGCTTCTGTGATGCATATCAAGTTAGAGAAAGAATTTCACCGAAAATCACATGGAATCTCATTTGTCGACGTGTTTCGAACCAACCAGTGTGGTTCATCATCAGGAGAAGTTGAAGAAACAGATCCAGCTTAGCATGTTAAATAGACCGAGGAGAGCCTCCAACGGCTAGTTTGACCAACCGTAAATATTGACCAATGGACCGGGATCAAAACATTTCTAATTAAAAAAAGGAGATAAGTTATATAGGAGACCAATAAATCATTTAAATTGGTGATAATAGTTTATTAATAAATAGTTAAAAATTATAGGTTAAATATTTTAAAAGGAAAATTAGATGAAGAGGACCGCTTCTATGAATAAATTCAATGTAAATACAAGCTAAATGGGAGTAAAAATAACTAAATGAATAAAATAAAATAATAAATAAATAACAATAAAAACAAAATAAATAACAATAAAATAAATAAATAACTAAATGAATAAAATAAAAATAAAAATATAAAATAAATTAAATAAATAAATAAAATAAAATAAAATAAATAAAAATAAAAATAAAATAAAACGATAAAATAAAAAGTGAATACGAGTTAAATGGGAATAAAATAATAATAAAAATAATAACTAAATAAATAAAAATAAATTAGATGCCGAGGACGCTTCTATCAATCTTCTCTATCAAGAGGGGAACTTATAAAATAATGGTGAAACCATAATAGTTATGATTGTGTTTGTAATTAGGAAGTAGTTCCTATTTTCTCAACTCCCTAACTAAACACCACTATATAAGATTTTATTGATTGATTTGTGAATTCAAGGAATTGAGCCAGCGTTGTGGGCAGCAGGTCTCCTCACTGCCAGTTTCACTTATTTTTCTTTTGTCTTCCTAATTTTTTCTAGTTTTTGTAAAGTGGGATGTATTATGTAATAATAATTTTGTTGTTTATAAGAATTTAACAGTTATTTAATTTATATAATTATGTTAATTGATAATTAAATCAGAATTTTAAAATAATAATGCTGATTCCCAAATCCGTAGATTGAAAATTTTATTTTATTTTGGTTGGATGAAATTGTTATATGAAATCGCATCTCAATAAATTACATAATTAAAATATAATTTCAAAATTTAACTACAAAAGCCAATTTATACAAATATCGGAATCTGCATTTTCAATTTTATGGTAACTTTCAACGATTGAAGAACAAGGTAACCTCTTAACCAAAATCACCCTTTGTTTAAACTAATAATTGTGAAAAAAATTATTTTATTGGATAAAATGGCATATATCCAATGAACATATTGCATATTCAAGTTGCAGTACGTATTAGTCCTGAAGAGTGTTGAGTTCAATTTTGCAACAGGTTCGAACCAAGAATTGTGGGAAAAAAATATTTTGATGGATGAAATTACATACATCCAATGAACAGATTGCATAATCAAGGTGCGGGATGTATCAATCCTGAATAGCGATGAATTCAATTTTGCAATTATGAAAATTTGTGATCCGTTTTTTTTGAAGTGTGATATTTAAGGACATATTGCTTCCCCAGATTCCAGATCAAGGAAATTCGTTGACACACTATCCTAATCCTAAGGTACAAGTGATGTTCTCATAACCTTAATTTAAGGTACATAATTATATATAAGGCATACCGGATTGTTTGCTGCAGCTCCCCCGTCTATGAGGTTGTAGCTTCTGGTGTTGCCTGAAGAATCTCGTGTTTCAAAGTAGTAAGCAAGAAGATATATTGGAGATGTTGACGTTCCAATGCAGACATCAAATAAAAATGCATTTTTCAACTCATCTTGTTTGGCTTGCAAAAAGATTTAGTATATGATATTACTTTAACTCGCATTGGAAATCATGTCTTGCATTTAAAAGTTTGGTCACTCAAGATTAATTATAGCATAGAAAGCTTACTGCAAAAGTTGAGAATATTTTTTGAGATATTAATTTCACTGAATGCTAAATGTCATCAAATTTGATTCGGTTGTCTGTTAGGGGTCGGTTCAGTTTAGTTTCACTCCAATAATTTATGATTGATGTTTTCTATTTATTTTATTTAACTATTTTGAATATTGAGAAAATCAATTTTTTATCCACGATTTCTCTTAATCTTTTATCAATATTGTTGTGGGTTTCTTCAATTTGATGTCATATGCGGGAATTACGACGTTCGTTCGTTAGTGTCTAGTGTAATCATATATCCCCCACATTATTTTTTATGAAATTGTGCAGGTAAACCCAAGTATATATGGGTCACTTTAGAAGCCGTGCATCGGCCAAGAAGCCTCTGTCAATCATTTAGATTCAAATGATTTGCTTATATATTCAAATAAAATTTGACATTGTCCATAAAGAAAAAAACCTAAAACTAGTTTACCCCTACGCGGGAAAAATAGAAGGGGAGTTGTACAAATAAAATTTGGTAATATCCTTGGTAGAAAATAGTGGACGATTCTTCTTATCTGGAGCAATTAGCATCTATGTTACTAGAAATAAGAAACGAAACGAGAATGGTATGAGAATTAGAGTTCGGAGGTTTCGCATATAAGAAACGAAACGAGAATGGTATGAGAATTAGAGTTCGGAGGTTTCGCATATAAGAAACGAGGAGAAAGAAAAACACAATATTAAAGGTCAACAGAGTCAAAGAAGTCTAAGGGAACAAATATTGTGTACATATATGACATGAGAGTTGCAAGAGAAAGAAAAGAGGAGAGAGAAAAACACAATATTAAAGGTGAAGAGAGTCAAAGAAGTCTAAGGGAACAAATATTGTGTACATAATTAGCAAAGCATATATGACATGAGAGTTGCAAGAGAAAAGTTCTCAGTTTATAGAAAACTTAATTACCAAATTTTATAAAGCTAGTTGGATCAATTATTGAATTAATGATCATGGAGAAACATGGTAAGAATTTTGTAGCCTCTATTGTATAAAACAACTTGGATGAAAGAAACTTGTCAATCACAGGTCTTCCTAGATTTGCAAGTGCTAGCTGTAAAAAGATTGACCAAAAGAATAAGGAAAAAATAGATTTCAGTTTGTACCTATTCATAATAAAATTGACGATGCCACTGAAGCTAACTCACCGTGGTGTGAAGCTTCTTTTCTCTGGAATTGGCTTTGATCTCTTTCTTGCATGGATGACTTTTAACTCTTCTACGGCCTAAATCCTTAAAAAACCATGGGCAGTTGTACAGCTAAAAAAGGTAACTGGCTTTCATGGGTAGCTGCACACTTAAAAAACAAAAGGTAACTATTGTCTCAATAAAAATGTTTGATACACTATAGTAATACTACGTAATTGGAGTCTGGAACTGAACTTGTCGAAAAGTTGCCATATTTTTAACAGGCAGGTACTTTAAAGTTAAAGGCATAGACGCAACTATTGGAACCTGCATCGAACATTTTTGTTGAAATCATAGCAAATTGAGGGTGTTAGAATTTAATTCCAACTGCAACATAAACAGCTGGACAGAAATCTGATTTGCTGTAGATATTACAGACTATTGGATGCCTCAAAGTCGTGCTTGATATTTTCCACATTAATGTGTGTTATAGACATTTTTGTGCCTTACAGCATGGAGCATGAAATGTCAATAATCTGAGGGATCCAAAGTCCCTAAACATGTTGTTCTTACCCTTAGAGGAACAAGGTCAGCAAACCACAGCACTGCAAATCAGTTCTCCATTGAAAAACACTCAAAAACAGGTCAATTTTGGATCAAAGCAGCTGCTCCACTAAGCATCTGCGCTGAATGTTAAAAGCTCTATGGTGTACCTGCGCTGCATAGCAAGTGCAACAAAGGCTACCTGCGCTGGGCGTACTTTGACATGTGGACGAATCTTTTCTCAATGTGCCAGTGCCCAGGAAGCTTCCAAAATGACACTTGGATCAAAAGATTCGCCTAATGATGAGTTAAGAGCTTCTAAAACTCCAAGTGGAAGGTAGAAACTCCGAGTGGACTCAAGGACTGAAGAACAACTGGAGTTGAAGAGGACAACAAGTCACACATCGAGCTGACTTATCTTCACTCCAAAACTCTATATAAGGATCTCATCCCATGGGATCTGGAGGGCGGAATTCGGTGCAAGGAATTGCTGTTGGTTTACAGTTGAGAGTATTGGGTGATTGCTTGAGGGAGGTGAAGAGGAGATTTCTTTCCGTCGGGAAGGTGATGCTGGATTGGACCTCTCACGGTTGTATCACCGCCTGAACCTTACTTCCTTATATTAATAAAGCATTTGAGGTTCTTCTATTCGCATGTGTTTCAATGGTGTATTGTCTTACTTGCGTATTTGATTTATGCTAATCCTTGAATCAATTATGAATGCATGCTTCTTGTAGTCTCTTTTTCTTGTCTTGTTCGCAGGATCTCGTGTAGCTGGGCCCGTGAGAAGACTTGGAGCTGGGAGCGAGCGGCAAACAGAGGAGATTGGATCAACCATTTGCGCAAGACATCGATAAGTGGATCTCTTCCTTTCATCTCTTGCATGTCATAAAGAAGTAACTTTAGATAGCTTTGCTTCAGCTGTTGCTAAGGAACTATCACCCTTAGAGTGGGATAGGGTCATTCCGTGTTGGATACTTTTCCCCACAACAGACTGGCGACTCCGCTAGGGATCGTGTCTTGTTGGTAGCTTGTGTTTCTTGCTATTCATTTCTTAAACAAAGGGAGTACCGAATCGAACTGCATTCGAGTCCTTCGAATGCAAAGTAGAGGGCAGCTACTCTAGCCCAGTGCTGGGCATGTTTATGATTTGAAGAGCTGATCCACAAGGACTCTTTTTAGCTCTTTGTGATAGTGTTCATCTTCCTTTAATCATCCTCTAGTGTATACTTGACTGATAGCCTCTGATTTGGCCAAAAACCATTGATTTTTGAGCAAACTGTGACCCGGAATCTGAGAGAGACGAGAGTTGTCTCTTCAGTGCAACTGCAGCAAAGGCTACCTGCGCTGCAACGCAGGTCTCGAAGGGGCTACCTGCGCTGCATGTCAGATTGACAGTGCAGCACCTGCGCTGATCCAGTTTTGCCTTGTGCAACTGGGATTCCCCACTGTTTGTTGCCCAGTTTTCAGTATTGTTTTTGCAGCCTGTTGTCAACCTGTATACCCAGCTGAAACTACTTCTCTTTTCCTTCATTCCGCCTCAGTTGTATGAAGAAACCGTGATTGTTCTTATTGTATTTCTTGCTTTCATTCACAGTTTCCCATAGCGAAAGTGAACTAGTCTTGCTATGACCTCTTGGATCTAGACCTATGAGAAAGTGTCGTTGTGATTCTAAGAGCTAGTTTATTGCTATTCATAGCTGCTTGAGCATTTGCTTTCGTTATATGGTTCGAATTTCAGTATTTATTGTGTTGAAACGAGTGAATCTTAAGGTGTTCTTTTGATTATTGGACAAAAACTTGTTTGCTTTCGCTTGAAATTGAATTCGAAATTATACAACAGCTTTCTTTTTGTAATACATCAACATTAAGGAAGAAGAAAAGAAATAATTGCATTGTGCATGTGCATGTTGACAGTTTGCATGTCGATTTAGGAAAAGTGCATCAGTGTGTGCTCTATGATTTGTTTGAAAAGATGATGTCTTTCTTTTCCTTCAGTAGTTAAGATTTTCATAAGTTGAAAGAATTGAGAAAGCTTGCTTATCATTCTTAGACTGCTTTTAGGAGTTGTATCATACAGCACGTGGTGATCCATAAAGGAAAACTGCTAAGCAAGATCAACCTAAAAAGAACTGAATTTATCTAACAACGCTTTGAAACATAACGAAACACAGTAGAGGTCTAGGTAGAGACGTGAACCGGCGTCGTTAAAAATAGTGACTGTCGATCTCTAGGAAGGTGGGTGATTCCTCCTGAGGGACAATAGCACTAATACGGATTTGTGCTCCCGCGTACCGTTGCGTATATTGGGAGACCCCTATAGGAATAAAGCCTTTATCCATAGGAAGTCGTGTCGGCCGCCCTACTGATCGCGATGCAGTGAACACATCATTCACGAAGATCGACCACTCGTACCGTAAAACGTATTCTGTGGTTTCGCGAAAGGTTTGGCACACCCTCTGCCTAGAACTCCAGAGTAGTTTCTTTTGGCCTTTTTCAAACTCTATAACTGAAAAAGTCCATCCGAGCATTTGTCACTTCGGGCTCGTTAATACATCGAAGGAGACTAGAGTCATCTTTAGCTTTTTCTCGACTCTTAAAAAGTGAAAAAGCAAGTTGTGTCTTAAAAAGTGTCTAAAATTAATTCAATTCGAAAACACATTTTACCCTATGCATTGTTGGTTGATCAAGTAATCCGCACCCGTGGAAGAAAGTCAATCGATGAACCATCGTTCGCGGAGGCGTACGAGTCAACCGTCTTTGTCTCCGGAATCGAAAACAACCCGGGCAAAGCGATCTCGTTCAACTGTTTCCAAATCTCCTGTCAAAGTTAGAACAAGTGTTCTGACGACATCTGAGGTTCCGGTTACTCCAAACATTTTTGGAAACCCTGCCCCTATTGAAGAAGTTCAACAGCCCCAGAAGGACAGTAACACTGATCCTAGTCTGAGAGCAAATACTTGTGTTACTGAATCAGTTCCATCAGCGATCGGTTCAGAGAGTCTTGCTCCTCAAACAACTGTCGTTGTCGAAACAACCCCTTCTTCGGCACCAGAAATATTCTACGGACCTGACGGTCTTCCTCTTCCACCCGGTCTGATCGCAATAGAAGAAATTGTAGAAGATCCGCAAGCAACTACTCCAACACATTTTGGAGCAGGGATCACTCTACTTTCTACTACATCAGAAGCTAGCCTATCACCCAGAGAAGTTCCTGAAGAATCACTAGGCAATCTATTGGATAGACTCAAAATGTCTAAACAACCGTCAACATCTAGGACTGTGCCAAATGACACAGCGACAACAGAACTCCCTGCAGTCATTCCGACAATGTTCGCCGGCGTACCATCTGTCCCTAACTCTCAACAGCTCGAGGGGGTCCCTTCGGGGGCCATGACGACAGTATGGTATGTTCCTGTTTGTTCTCCCGGGATAATACCCGGTAACTCCTATGTTGGAACTCAACAGATTGATCCTTTCGGAAATCAGTTTGGGCAATCCGGTCCTCGAGGTGTAATAAATCCTCTCGGTTCCGGACCACCACCGTATGGGGGGCAATATGCTTTTTCATTACCCCCTCCGGGAGGTTACCCATACGGGAGCTCACAACCATACTCAGGTTATACTGGAATAACTACAAGTGGTTGGATGCCTATGCTACCCTAGCAACCAAGAGTTGTGTATTCTATGCAACAACAGATGCCTGTGACGAACATCCCGACGACACCAGCAATTGTGACTGTGTCGCAAGTTCAAACGATACCTGTTGCATGTCAACCTCAGTTTTCTCAGGTTGTAATGCAACAACCCTTTGACCCTGCAACCCAACCACAATCGCCGACTGGCGGGGCGACACAAGCACAAACGAGTAGCCTTACCCCTCATCTTGGCCCAGTGGTAAGCATCGCACAACAACCAATGGTATCACAACCATGGTTGGTGCAGTATCAACAACCGCAGTTCCAGCAAGTGTACCAAGGTACTGAGCAGCAGATTTTTGCGAACAATGGACAACCGTACCTACAATATGGTCAAAACCAACCACTTTACAGTGGGGTAGTCCACCAACCGTATCAATCATACCAGCATCAAATACATTATGCCGGTATGCAAAGACCAACTGCTCAGGCGATCCCTTCGTATCCTGGGTACACTTCGCCTAATCTGAGTCAACAGCTGCCATTCGTGGCAACTCTAGAGTTACCCGATTTACATCGGTTGACGAACGATCCGATTGCTTATGCCCCTTGGTGGCCAGCGATTCCTCACAAACTTCCCTCCGACATTCCTAAATTCAATGGAAATCCAGGTGAAGACCCGTCGAATCACGTCATGACCTTTCATCTATGGTGTTCATCGAACACTCTGAACGATGATTCGATAAGACTTCGCCTCTTCCAGAGGACATTGACAGGTCCAGCGGCCAAATGGTATATAGAATTTCCAAGAGCCTCTTTCGACAGTTTCAGCTCCTTAGCCACGACTTTCTTAACCCATTTTCAATTACCTATCAGGTATGAAACAGGAACCGAGATACTGACCAACTTCAAACAGACGACAGCTACTCACATATCTGATCATATACATGAGTGGCGTCGCCGTCGAAGGATGGTGAAAACATACGTTCCTGATCAGCTATTAGCCGAATGGTTTATAAAGTCATTACTTCCAGCTATAACGGAAGATGTGGCCAAGGGGGGAGTCGTAACAGAGGAGCAAGTCATTGCTCGTGCTCAATATTTAGACTTAGTATATACTCAGTCTGGCACGCTCTATGACAAAATACCTGACGCCCCTAGACCTGAATTTTCAATTCCTCCCCCTCCTAAATCGAATATTGACTCTCATGCTGGAGATGGCGTGATTGGCACTGCAAACGCGAAGTCGAAAAAGGTGTCACCTCAGAAAGCTCGTAAGACTTCAGATCGAAATGCCCATGAAGAGATTCTTGCTTCGGAAGTAAATGCCATATCAGCAGATAAAGGCAAAGAAACTAATCAACCAGGAAGCAAGAAGAAACAAAACAAAGGGAAGAAGAAGCAACAGGATGATCCGTCACCTGAAAAAACTTCTTCGAACTCTCCTGAGAAAGGGAAAAATAAATGGCCCTGTATGATATGTGACGAAGATCACAAGACAACAGATTGTCCATACAAAGTTGAGCTCAAGGGATTCTTTAAAAGTCCAAAGAACCCAGCTGTGTTGACTGATCCATTTCCCAATCCAGGTCAAAATATGGTTGATTGTGGAAATGCTTCCCCGTCGCAAGTGCTGATGTTGTCGATCTCTAAGCAGCAAAATGATGCTTTGATTTCGACGAGGAACAAAGATTACGGGAATCCGCAACTGTCAAACGAAAAAGGTAAAGATCAACCTAGTAGTTCGAAGACAACTTCAACAGAAGTTTTCCCACCCATAATGCCAGAATTAACGATAAAACCACCTAAGGGTGTAGTACACAAGTCGACGTTTAATCCTCGTGCCAGAGCGGCGCAGCATTATAACATAGTAGAAGATTTGGCTCAATCGCCATCTGCTATGTCGACTCTAGAAGTACTACAAAATTGTCCGTCCCAAAGGCAAGCATTGTTATCGGCAATAGGGGGGTTGATCCTAAGGATTCCAATCTTGTGTCCTTTGATCACAAAGGGTATGACCCTTAGTTACCAGCTCAACTAGCTTTCCTTATTCAAGTGAAGGCCCTCAACAAAACTGTTCACAGAACAATTATTGACGAGGGGGCATCGACATGTATTATGTCAATGAGCTGCTGGAAAACGCTAGGGTCACCAACCTTGTCAAGATCTTCGACAACACTAAAGGCTTTCGACGGTAGAACATATACCCCTTTCGGTATCCTAAGTAACTTGAAAGTTGAACTAGGTGGAAAAACGGTAGAGATTGATGTTGAAGTCATAGATGGAAATCTGGATTACAACATCCTACTGGGAAGACCATGGATTTATGCCATGGCAGCTGTCGTGTCGACTTATTTTAGGAAGATCGCTTTCCCGTTTGAAGGAGGGATTACGGTCGTCGACCGACAGAACTTCCTCCTTAATGGTTCACAAGTTACGGGAAGCATTCCCATGATCCATGAAAGCGACCATTCAATTCAAGATATAGGAGTAGGCCTGTTGAAAGACCCCACGATGATGGGGACTTTCTCGCTACCAAATCATATGTACATAGGAAATGTACCATTGGTGGCTACCTTCAACATGATATCTTCCACGAAGGTCGCAAAAGACAAAGTCATCATGGATCGTGCAATGGTTTTGCACCCAAGCCCGATCGAAATATTGTAGCAATCAATGTTTCAGGCATGGGAGGCGAGCCCAAATCAACGCTCGTCAAGCGTTTGGGTAGACAGGTCAGGAGAATGTGGTACCCCTTTGGATCCTTGGTCACGAATGCATGCAAGTGACGAAGGAATCCTACAGTCAATGTTGTTTGAGGGGGCATCATGGGATGATAACCACCATCGTTCCCTTCCTCAGGAAGATACTCAAGGCGACCTATATCACCCTTCAGTATTTGAATTCCTAACAAATACTGTAAATACGATGAATTCCGAGAGAAACCTGTCCAATATAGAAGAGACTATAGCCATAAATATCTCGACCAAAACAGACATTGTAGAGAATATTTATATCGGCAAAGGTTGTTCCCCTTCAGAACAAGAAATATATAAAGCTCTTTTCCGCGAATTTAGAGATGTCTTTGCTTGGTCATATGATGAAATTCCAGGCATCGACTCGAGTATCGTTGAACATGAAATTAAGATGTATCTTGATGTCAAACCAGTAAGACAACAGCTTCGGCAGGTGCACCCCAAGAAAGCTGCTGCCATTAAGGCAGAAGTTGAAAAACTCCTCCATGCTGGTTTCGTCTACCCGGTTCCTCTAACCGACTGGGTATCGAATATTGTCCCTGTTATGAAAAAACATGGAACAATACGAGTGTGCGTCGATTATAGGGATGTAAATCAAGCTTGTCCAAAGGACAACTACCCTACACCCTTCATCGACCAGATAATTGATGAATGCGCCGGATGTGAAATCTTTTCGTTTATGGACGGATTTTCCGGGTATAATCAAATTAATATCCGCCCACAGGACCAGTCAAAGACTGCATTTATTTGTCCGTGGGGCACCTTCGCTTATCGAAAATTACCCTTTGGTTTAAAGAACGCAGGGGCGACGTTTCAGAGAGCAATGAATTATGCTTTCCATGACATCAAGAACATCGTTCAACCTTATCTCGACGATCTTTCGGCTCATTCGCAAAAGTGGACTGATCATCCGCATCATTTAAGAGCGATATTTCTACGTTGCCGACACTACAAGATAAGACTCGATACGCACAAATGTGTGTTTTGCGTCGGTTCTGGTCGTTTACTTGGCTTTATAGTCTCCAAGGATGGGATTCGTCTCGACCATTGCAAGGTGCAGGCAATCATTAATTTGCCTCCACCTTCGAACTTGCTTCATATTCAGAAACTCCAAGGGAAAGCAAACTTTCTGAGGAGGTTCATTCCGAATTACGCAGAACTTGCTAAAGGTTATACCCGTCTCTTGAAAAAGGATGTACCTTTCGTCTGGGACCAGGCTGCGCAAGCTTCCTTTGATGCTCTGAAAGAAGCGCTAGTAAAAGCATCATTAATGTACGCCCCGGACTATCAAACAGACTTTAACCTGTATCTGGCTGCAGCAGATACGACCATTGCAATGGTTTTAGTTCAAGAAGTCGACGGAATTGAACACCCTATATATTATTTAAGTACAAACTTAAATGATACAGAAAGTAAATATTCTCATGTTGAAAAGCTAGCACTTGCTGCTGTTCAAGCGATACAAATATTTCGGCATTATGTCCTCTTCAGGAAGACCACCGTATTGTCAGATTGCAACCCCATGACTTATATACTGTCGCGACAGTTGCTTGGGGGCAAATATTCAAAGTGGATAGCTATCCTTCAAGAGTTTGATCTGGAATTTGTGAAATCCAAATCAAAGAAAGCTTTAGTTTTCACAGAATTATTATGCGATCTCCCATCATCGTCCAACGATGAAACGTCCAAAGAATCGATCGTGGATGAAAGTTTGTTTCTGATATCAGCAAGTGATGAGTGGTATGGAGATATAATAGTTTATCTCCAAACCCAAAAGTTTCGGCCAAACACCTCTCACTCAGAACAAAAACGCATTCGATACCAAGCAAAAGACTACATGATCGTCGGTGATACGCTTTACCGTCGTGGTGTCGATACGGTCCTGAGAAGGTGTCTAACCCATGAGGAGGCCGAAAAAGCCCTGAATGAATGTCATTCAGGCACCTATGGGGGGCATCAATCTGGATATGCTACAGCACAAAGAATCTTACGAGCAGGATACTTCTGGCCAACCATGTTCAAAGATTGCATAACCTCAGTTAGAAGTTGCCATGCATGTCAGATTTTTGATAGCAAAACCAGAAGACCCCCCGCTCCTTTACAGCCAATAATAGCTGTGGGGCCTTTCGCCATGTGGGGCATCGATTTCATGCAATGTAACCCCACCTCGACCGGGGGGCATGGGTATATTATAGTCGCATTTGACTATTTTACCAAATGGGCCGAGGCGATGCCTACATTGGATAACACTGGTGAAACAGCAGCCCTATTCTTTTTTAATGATGTAGTCGCCAGATTCGGCGTGCCACAGGCCATAGTAATAGATCATGGATCACATTTTCGCAATCACATGATGGTTGAATTAACTGCCAAACTAGGATTGTCTCACGACAGCTCTACTCCATACTATCCGCAAGCTAACGGACAAGTTGAAGCGATCAACAAAGTCCTGAAGCGCATGCTGCAAAGGATGGTGGGGGTTCACAAAAGAAGATGGGATTTGATCCTGTACTCGGCTTTGTGGGCCTACCGAACATCGGTAAGGAATGCCACTGGGTGCACACCGTTTCAACTGGTGTATGGCCTGGAGGCGATCCTACCAATCCAGTGTGAAATTTCGTCCCTTAAACTCGCAATTGATCTCCTCCCCGGAACCTCAGAAGAAGAAGCTCGTTTCTTGGAGTTAATCCAGTTGGATGAAACCCGTCGTGATTCCGCCTTGGCCAACGAAGCCCATAAGAAACAAGTCAAAGCGCAGTTCGACAAAAATGTCAAACCCCGTGTCTTCTCGGAAGGTGATTTGGTCTTGCTTTATGACCAAGAATCCGATAAATTGGGAGCTGGGAAATTCAAGTCCTTATGGATGGGCCCTTATATTGTTAAAAGTGTGTTAGCAAAAGGTGCCTACGAGTTGGTAGATTATGACGGAGTTCCAGTGGCGCAACCCCGTAACGGGTTGTACCTTAAGCGTTACTATGCCTAATAGTAACCTGTATGCTTTTGTTACACTTTTGTTTTCGCTAAAGCGTTTGTTCTGGTTTAAGTAATCCGCTTTTTACACTTATTGCAGATGTCAAATCCATTGGAACCGTGGGTTGGATATGCTGACGGAGCGAGTCGTAGTTCGAGGAACCTATCCTCTGCAGCATGGGCCATTTTTGACCCAAGCAGCGAGTTAGTGAGTTTCAGGGGGGTATGTATTGGTCAATCAACAAATAATATCGCTGAGTATAGCGCATTGATAGAGCTCCTCTCTGATGCCATCACCCATAGCATACGTCGGCTAGTCGTCAGGCTAGACTCACAGCTCGTGGTACTACAGCTCAATGGTACCTACTCTGTCCGAAATCCAGCTATTTATCGCAAGTTCCTAAGAGTTAAAATCTTGGAAAGACAGTTTGATTTTATCTAATATCAACACATTTCCAGAAACTTAAACACATTAACCGACTCATTAGCAAACTATGTGTTAGATAGACATTTGCAAAATTGATAAAAAGAGGAGCATCATTGATGTTTCATACATGGATCACATAAAAACTGGAATAAACCCCGAAAATCAAAAATATATATAACTGTTTACGGTTTACATATAATGTTCTGTAACCAAGACAAAATCGGTCATACGACCCGAAAACTCAAAAATGGTTGGGGGGCACCCTAGCCTAGTGATGCTCATGATAACATGCCACGGCCTGTGCGATCATGCGCAGAAGACGTGACCATCGTCTAGGAACACCATCAGTATGTCGCTACAATCGTAAAGGCAACTCATCGATCCGTACATTTGGAATCCCAAGGGTAAGACCCTCGACCTGTTCCTACACAGTTGCAAGAGTCTCGGCCAAGTCAAGGTCACGGAGAATAGATCTCCCAGGAGCCTCCCCTGCTGGGGCAGTGGCCGGAACTCTTAGACGAAATGCTGGACGGACGGGACCAACATCTGCATGCACACATGAGTTTGATTAGAGTCTTGATAGAGTAAAGCGCAAGGACATTATAAATAAAAAACAGTAAACAGTGATAAGGTCAAAATATTTACCAAGATCACCCCACTGCTTGCCATCCGGTAGTACCAAATCCGGATCACCTCGGAAATCCATGCCAATATATGGATACTCGGAAAAAGCCATATCCTGCCGCTCAAACCACCTAAAGAAGGCATCAGTAAAACTAATCTGAGATTGACCTGCATGTCTAGACATGTGGTCGACCCACCTCTGCATGCGTGGCTCAGTAGGAGATGGCAAGTCAAGAACAATATACTGAGGTTGCATCAGGGGTATCTTCTCTAAAGCGAAGGCAGTCAAAACTAAACCGAAGCAAAAATTCTTCAGTTTCCCGTCCTTTACTTTGGTCAACTGGTTTTTCATCTGAACCAGTACTGCATCACACCAGTTAAAAACTTTCGGCTGAAGACACTCCAGGGCGTGCTGCACATATGACCTGTTGGCAACATGAGGGGATGCGCTGCCGGCCATCCTACAAATCGTGTACAGAATAGACCTGAGAGGCCTGTCAGTGATATCACGGATAGAAACCTTGCCGTCTCTGCTCGGCTGGGATCCCTCCCTGCAATACTGACGGATATAATCTTTCACGGAATCGCTCCCTCGGGCCGAACCGGACAAGGAAATGGGGGCACCCCTCCTTGACAACCCAGTCAAGAAGTAAATGTCCACTATGGTCAAAGGGATGGACTTGCCCATAATCTGGAACACTTGGTTAACAGGATCCCAAGCATCAAGCAGGTATTGCAGTAAACGTATCTGTGCCCTCATGCTAGATATACGGAAGAATTTTAGCAAGCCACAATTCCGCAACGCGCTCACAGTAACAGGATCATGGAGGGCAATCATGTCCTCCTCTTCATGCTCTTGTTCTCGCCACATAAGAGTCATTCTGCTCCAATAAACTCTGCAAAACAAACAAGAGGAGGAGTAAGATCCCTTACTTGGTAAAGAAAATGGCAAAATTCTCATGAAAAAGTATGCAACCAAAAAGTTTTCTGTGCCCAACGCAGGTGGGGAAGGGTCTCAACTGCGTTGGGAGACAAAATTCCTTTGAAAATGAGAACCCCCAACGCAGGTTTCGATATGGGGCACCTGCGCTGATGGCAGAGCGCCCTAGAGAAACCCCAGGGGCTCATGGGGACAGGAAAACAAGCATAAAACCGAGAAATAAGACCATGAAAAGATAGAGCTAGGTTTTAGCTCCTACCTGGTGGAAACGACACTGAAAATCGTCCACAGAATCTCCTGAAATCAGCTGGTAAAAAATCAAGGGGAAGAGGCACCTCCAAAGCCCTAACAAACCAAATGCACATGAAATGGTAAAATGAGAGGTAAAAACATCTTTTAAATTGCTTTTTACGTAGTTCTAATTGAAATATTAGTATTTTTACTTCATGCTATCCGTTTCTAACAAGTTTGTTGCAGCAATTGATGAAAATAGTACTATCTCTGGAAAAGAAAAACTAGTCATGGTAAAATATGAATTTGACCTCATCAAAACCGAGCAGTTTTGGCATAGTTCATGCTCGTTAAAAAATAAACGCAAAACCGAGCAGTTTTAACGCGGACTTCATGCTCGTTAAAAAATAAACATAAGCATGTGAGCAAGCTTCCCCCCAGAGTTCAAGCTCATCCAGAAAAAATGAACTCGTAAATAACCACTTGAGACCGTAAATTCATCAGCCATAAAAGCCTTGGTCGTGTTTGTGCACCGTCACCTCCACTTTTCATTTGGCCGATCATTCACATCCACTTGATTGTTTACCTTTTTTGAGGAACAGCTGCGAAGAGTGATCCCACCTAGCCATCCTTGTAATACTGCCGTGATTGGAAAATTCCAACCTGTACCTGGAATCTGCTGCTATCCCTGTTTATCACTCGTTCCTCAAAATACAAGTCTTCTTTGAGCTCTTTTCACTGACTCGTAAAATATGAAAAGTTTGCCGAGTTTTGGCCTTCCAGCTCATTAAAAAGACCGGAAGAGATATCCCTCCTCTAGATTTTAATCTTTTTGGACCTGAGGGATTATTGCACAAAAAGATCGAGCGCTTGTCTAGTTCGGCTCGATAAAGCTATCGAACATTCATCCCTTCTGTATTGTTTTATACTTTTTCGGACTTAAGGGATTAGATGACGAAAAAGGGCCTTTGGAGTTAACTTTATGTACCTTTTTAGACTCTCTAAAAATGAAAAGGACCGAGTTGTCTTTGTCGCTAGACTCGTTAAAAACATTAAAATAGTGACAAACTTGTCTTTAGACGAGAACGAGTTTCCCTATCGCTAGGCTCGTTAAAAAATAGCGATGGGCTTGCCCGAAGGGCAGGTTATAGAACAAGCATATGTTATCCTCCTCAAGCTTGACAAAAATAAAGAGGTACTGGTCAGAAATGACTGGGGAAAAATTGGGAGAACCTCAAAGCTTAATGGTAGCAAGTCGCTCTTGAACATGACACTTTTTTCCTCCGTAAATATCGGGTTGGGTTATTATCATTCACCGGTCCCTTCACCATGGTCTCGCCATACCATCCATACATGGGGTAATGCTACCAATCCATCACATCAGTGTCGTTATATGTTCAAGAGATGTCATTCAGAAAGTGTCAACCGGGTCCCATCCACTACCATACATCATCTTTCATCCTTCCATGACCGCCACCCTGAATCATATTTCACAGATCGTTTTCACCATCATCACTAGCTCCGTTCCGTGTCACTGATGTGGGATTCATTAAGGCCCTCCTTTGACGGATCACTTCTTGTCGACATCAGCTCATTATCCAAGAAGTTGATCTAGGAACACCCCCTCAGTACTTTGAAGCTTGCATGCCTCAATTGTTATAGACAATTTTGTGCCTTACAGCAACAAGCATGAATTGTCAATAATCCAAGGGATCCAAAGTTCCCTAAACATGATGTTCCTACCCCTAGAGGAACAAGGTCAGCAAACCAACAGCTCTCAGATCAGTTCTCCACCTGAAAACACTCAAAAACAAGCAATCCTGAAATCAAAGCAGGTGCTCCACTAGGGTTCTGCGCTGAAACACAACTGCTCCATGGTGTACCTGCGTTGCAAAGCAGGTAGAACAAAGCCCACCTGCGTTGGGCGAGTTTGGACATGTGGCACAGTGAGTCATTGCTTTGGAATCTTCCAAAAATGACACTTGGATCAGGTATTTCGCCTTGTGATGAGTCAGAGGCTTTGTTTCTCCAAGTGGAAGCAAGGTTCACCAAGTGGACTCAAGAACTGAAGATAAACTAAAGATTAACTGAAGAGAGAGAGGACACAAGGCAGCTACACATCAGTTGCAAGCTCACTCATCCTTTCTCAATTCATATATATATTGAGCTCTCTCCTATGAGCTCAGGAGGCTGGAATTTTGTGCAAAGTAATGATATGTTGTTGGTTTCATTCTTGAGTTATTGGGTGATTGTTTGAGAGAGGTGAAGAAGAGCAATTCTTTCTGCTGGGAGGTGTTGCTGGGTTGGAGCCTGCAATGGTTGTAATCCTCTCAGAACCTTTATTTCTTCATTAATAAAAGCTATTGAGGTTCTTCTATGTGCTCTTGTTTCAATTATATATTGTGATGATTGCATGTTTGGTTTACACTAATCCATGAACCAGTTATGATTGCATGTCTCTTGTAGTTTCCTTCTTTGTTGTTTTGCAGGATCTCATTGTAGCTGGGCGAGCAGAAGGACAAAGAGCTAGGAGCAAGCGGCCAAAGAGGAGAGTTTGGATTCGACATTAAGCGCAAGGCAACGGTTAGTGCTTTCTCCATTCTCTTTTGCTTTCATAAAGAAATAAACCTTCAGTAGTTTGCTTTACAGTTGTTGCTAAGGAACTGTCACCCTTAGAGTGGGATAGGGTCATCCGAGTCGGATACTTTTCCCTACAACAAACTGGCGACTCCGCTGGGGATCGTATCCGTTTGATTGTGTTTGTAGTATTTTGCTATTCATTTCCTGAACAAAAGAGTACCAAATCGAAAAGCTTTTGACTATATCAAAAGTGAAGTAGAGGGCAGCTACTCTAGCTCATTTTTGAGCAAGTCCATGATTTGAAGAGCTGATCTACAAAGATCCTTGTAAGCTCTTAGTGATAGCTTTGCACCTTCTTAATCATCCATTTGAGTGTGCTTGACTGATTGCTTATGATTTGAGCAAAAACCGTGCATTTTTTAGAAAATTATGACTCGGAAACTGTGAAAACGCAATTCTCGTTTTCCAAAGCAGGTAGTACACAGGCTACCTGCTTTGCAACGCAGGTCCCGAAGGGGCTACCTGCGCTGAGAGCCAGTTTGGCTGTGCAGAGCCTGCGTTGGCCCAAATTTGCCTAGTGCATTTGGGGTTTCCTCCTTTCTCTTGCCTGTTTTCACTTAGTTTTGCTGCTAGGTGTCAGTCTTGTGCCTGTTTTGAAACCAATATTACTTTCCATCATTCTGCCTCTGTTATATAACGAAATTGTGCTTGTTCTTTGTATTTCTTACTCATTTACAATTTCCCATAACGAAGAGTAAACTAGTCTTGCTTTTGGCCTCTTAGATCTGAACCTGTGTTAGGCATTTTGCTGGTCTAAAGAGTTAGCTTGTTTGCTGTCCATAGCTGATTAGTCATTTTACTTTCGTTAGTATGGTTTGATTTCATGTATTTCCAGTGATTAAGCAAGTGAATCTTAAGGTGTCTTTTGATTTTGGACAAACTTGTTTGTTTTCGCTCTAAATCGAAATCAAAGTTATATAACCACTTTCTTTTTGTAATCCATCCACATTAAGAAAGGAAAAAGAAAATACATGCATTGTGCATTTTGCATTTGACTGTGTGCTTGACGATTTAGGAAAAATTTGCATTTTAGTGTGTGCTCTATGATCTGTGTGAAAAGATTTGCCTTTCTTTTCCCTCAGTAGTTAAGGTTTTCAAAGTTGAAAGATTGAAAAGTTTGCTTCTCATCTTAGACTGCATTCAGGAACTTGTTATATACATCTCGTGGTGATCCTTAAAGACAAACTGCTAAACAAGATCAACATTAAAATAAATCCAATTTACATAACAACGCTTTGTAACATAACGCAAACATCTAGAGGTCTAGGTAGAGACGTGTTCCGGTGTCGTTAAACATAGTGACTGTCGATCTCTACGAAGGTGGGTGATTCCTCCTGAGAGTCGGTGGCACTAATACGGACTTGTGCTCCCACGTACCGTCGAGTATATATTGGGAGACCCCTATAGGCAATTATCCTTTATCCATAGGAAGCCATGTCGACCGCCCTACTGATCGCGATGCAGTGAACACAGCATTCACGAAGATCGACCACCCGTACCGTAAAACGTATTCTGTGGTTTCGCGAAAAGTTTGGCACACCCTCTGCCTAGAACTCCAGAGAAGTTTCTTTTGGCCTTTTTCAAACTCTATAACTGAAAAAGTCCATCCGAGCATTTGTCACTTCGGGCTCGTTAAAATATCGAAGGCGACTAGAGTCATCTTTAGCTTTTTCTCGACTCTTTAAAACTGAAAAAGCAAGTTGTGTCTAAAGCATCGTTATAAAATTTATTTTAAGAGGAATAATCATCACCCTTCCCTCGTTGATCTTCGAAGTTAGTACACCACAAGTGGAAGTTTCTGTAGAATCGCTAAGAAATCTTTTGGATAGACTAGATATGTTTGAACAACCGTCGACATCTAGGACTGTGTCGTCCGACACAGCAGCAGCAGAGCCTCCTGCTGCTACTCCAACGATGTTCGCTGGTATACCATCTGTCCCGGCAAATTGTCAACAACAAGCCGGAGTCCCATCAGGGACGATGACATGGTTAGTTCCTATTTCTTCGTCCGGATTATCATCTGGTATTTCTTATGTTGAAACTCAACAAATCAATCCAACGTGTCTTCAAAGGCCAATCTACCCTTTAAGTACTAGATTGCCACCATATGGAGGACAGTATGCCTTTTCATTGTTCCCCCCTGGAGAACAACCATATGGGAGTTTACAACGAAATTCAGGTCAAACTGGAATTACATCCAGCGGTTGGGTACCAATACTGCCTCAACAATCAGGAGTTGCATATTCAGTGCGACCAGTACACCCTGTGTCGAATATTACCACCACACCTGTTATGGCGAATGCGTCGCAAGTACAAGCGCTACCCGTTGTAATACAACAACCTCTTGTCTCAGCGGCTCAATCACAACCTCAGGGTAGTGCCTCCTTATCTGGAGCGACTCAGGCTCAAACAAGTACTGTGACTCCTCATCTTGGTCAATCATCCAGTATTGGTCAACAGCAAATGGTCCAACAACCAAGCTGGTTCAATCTCAACAACCGCCATTCCAGCAATCATATCAAGGACCTGAGCAACAAGTCTTTGTAAGTAATGGGCAACCATGCTATAATGGTTATGCCCATCAACCTTGTCAAAGTTGTCAGCATTATGCTGGTCTGCAAAGACCCATTGCTCAGGCGATACCATCTTATCTGGGATATGCTTCGCCTAACCTGAACCAACAATTGCCCTTTATAGCAACTCTAGAATTACCAGATCTAAACCGGCTGACTAATGATCCAATTGCTTATGCCTCTTGGTGGCCAACGATTCCGCATAAACTTCCATCGGACATTCCTAAATTCAATGGAAATCCAGGTGAAGATCCGTCGAATCATGTGATGACATTCCACCTATGGTGTTCATCAAACACCCTGAATGATGATTCGATAAGACTTCGCCTCTTCCAGAGGACATTGACAGGTCCAGCGGCTAAATGGTACATTGAATTGCCAAGAGCCTCTTTCGACAATTTCAGCTCCTTAGCCACGACTTTCTTAACCCATTTTCAATTACCGATAAGGTATGAAACAGGAACAGAACTCCTTACCAACTTCAAACAGACAACGGCCACTCACATATCTGATCATATACATGAGTGGCGACGTCGTCGTAGGATGGTGAAAACTTACGTTCCCGATCAGCTGTTAGCTGAATGGTTTATAAAGTCGTTAATTCCGGCTATAACGGAAGATGTGGCCAAGGGGGGGGTCGTAATAGAGGAGCAGGTCATTGCTCGTGCTCAATATCTGGACTTAGTATATACTCAGTCTGGCATGCTCTACGACAAAATACCTGACGCCCCCAGACCTGAATTTTCAATTCCTCCCCCTCCTGAATCGAATACTAACTCTCACGCCAGTAATGGCGTGACTAGCAAACGCAAAATTTCTAGTCAAAATGCAAATGAGGAACTTCTTGCCTCAGAAGTAAATGCCATGTCGACCGACAAGGGCAAACAACTGAAGCAACCAGGGGGCAAGAAGAAAAAGAAAAGGAAAGGGAGACCCCCAACAGGGTGTCATATATGCGATGAGGATCATTGGACAAAAGATTGTCCACATATACCTGAAGTTAAGAAACTCTTCAAGAGTTCAAAAACCCCGGTAGTATTGACTGATCCGTTTCCTAATCCAAGACAAAATCTGGTTGCGAATCAAAATGCTTCCCGATCCCAAGTGCTTATGTTGTCCACCTCGAAACAGCAAAATAATGCTTTGACAAGGAATAAAGATTACAGGAATCCAAAGCAGTCGAATAACAAGGCTGATAAACAACCTAGTAGTTCGACAACAACTTTGAACGAAGTTGTGCCATCCATCGTTCCTAAGCCAGTAATAAACTCGCCAAAGGGAGTAGTGCACAAATCGACATTTAATCCTGGTGCAAAAGTAGCACAAAATTATAATATAATAGAGGACCTAACCCAATCGTCATCCGCTATGTCGACGCTTGAGGTAGCGCAAAATTGCACCTCCCAAGAGCAAGCTTTATTATCAGCCATAGGTGGGATTGGCCCAATGGATTCCAATCTTGTGGCCTTTGATCATAAAGGATATGACCCTCAGATACCAGCTCAACTAGCTTTCCTTATTCAAGTGAAAGCCCTCAACAAAACTGTTCATCGAACAATTATTGATGAGGGGGCATCTACATGTCTTATGTCGATGAGTTGCTGGAAAAATTTAGGCTCACCACCCTTGTCGAAATCGTCGACGACCTTAAAAGCATTTGATGGACGATCATACACTCCATACGGGATTTTAAGTAACTTGCAAGTTGAACTGGGGGGCAAAACAATAGAAGTTGATTTTGAAGTAATCGACGGAAACCTCGATTACAACATCCTACTGGGAAGGCCTTGGATATATGCCATGGATGCAGTTGTGTCGACCTACTTCAGGAGGATTCTATTTCCTTTTCAAGGAAAAATTACAATCGTCGACCAACAAACATTTCTCCCCAACAGTTCTCAAGTTACGGGAAGCAGCACAATGATCCATGAAAGTAATCAATCACTCCAAAATATCGGAGTAGGTCTCCTAAAAGACCCTGCCTTAATGGGTACTTTTGCCCTACCGCCGGTGAGTAATCTGGCGGAAGTAGCCACAATGGAAACCTACAATATGAAATCTTCTATATCCAACGGATTCAGAAGATTCCTAAATATTTTGTCAGCATGGATCGTCGCCGTAATGGAAATACTGTAAATACAGTGGGCCCCGAGGACGGTTCTTATCTCGTGTAAACCTCGTTAAAAAATGAAACAAGGAGTCATGAGGATAGTTCTTTTACTATGTCAACCTCATTAAAAAATGAAACAAATCCCCTTTTCAAAATTCAAAGGTAAACCTTCATTCCAACCACCAAGGTTAATGCAATGAAGCTTGGGGGGCACCCTCCTTTGACATGCGTTATTATGATGCTGGGGGCATGCAAGAATCGAGCAGTTTTAGCAGTGTTCATGCTCGTTAAAAAATAAACACAAGAATCGAGCAGTTTTTGTGTAGAAGTTCATGCTCGTTAAAAAATAAACGTAAATTGTGAGCAATCTTTCCCTAGCAGTTCAAGCTCATCCAGAAAAAATGAACCGGTAAACAACCTCGAGAAATGTAACCTTTGAAAGCCATATTAAAATCCCGTGGTCGTGTTTATATGCCATCACCTCCATCTGTTCATTTGGCCAATCGTTCACCTCCATATGTTTGTTTACCCATTTTGAGGAACAGCTGCGAAGAGTGATTTCACTTAGCCATCCTTGTGACACTGCCGTGATTGGAGAATTCCAACCTGTACCTGGAATCTGCCGCTATCCCTGTTCATCACTCGTTCCTCAAAAGACGAGTCTTCTTTGAGCTCTTTTCACTGACTCGTAAAATATGAAAAGTTTGCCGAGTTTTGGCCTTCCAGCTCGTTAAAGCGACCGGAAAGCTATCCCTCCTCTAGATTTTAATCTTTTTGGACCTGAGGGATTATTGCACAAAAAGATCGAGCGCTTGTTTTGTTCGGCTCGTTAAAGCAACCAAAAATTCATCCCTTCTGTATTGTTTTAAACTTTTTCGGACTTAAGGGATTAGATGACGAAAAAGGAATTGTGGAGTTAACTTTTCGTACCTTTTCAGACTCTCTAAAAATGAAAAGGACCGAGTTTTCCTTGTCGTTAGACTCGTTAAAATGATTAAATAGCGACAAACTTGTCTTTAGACGAGAACGAGTTTCCCTATCGCTAGGCTCGTTAAAACATAGCGATGGGCTTGCCTGAAGGGCAGGTTATAGAACAAGCATATGTTATCCTCCTCAAGCTTGACAAAAATAAAGAGGTTCTGGTTAGCAATGACTGGGGAAAAATTGGGAGAACCTCACAGCATTAATGGTAGCAAGTCGCTCTTGAACATGACACTTTGTCCTCCGTAGCACTTCGGGTTGGGTTGTTTCATTCACTGGTCGCAGAATCATGGTCCTCGCCACACCATCCACAATTGGGGTAATGCTACCAATCCATCACATCAGTGTCGTTATATGTTCAAGAGATGTGGTTCTGTAAAGAGTCAACCGTGTTCCACCCACTGCCATACATTATCCTTCATCCACTTCATGACCGCCACCCTGAATCATACATCACAGTTTGTTTTCACCTCATCATAATCGCTAGCTCCGTTCCGTGTCACTGATGTGGGATTCATTAAGGCCCTTCTTTGACAGATCGCTCCTTGTCGACATCAGCTCATTATCCAAGGAGTTGATCTAGGAACACCCCCCTCAGTACTTTGAAGCTTGCATGCCTCAATGGCAAGTTTCTCACTTCCGGTGACAGGTATACATCAATGACCTTCGACCAGAAGATTTTGCATGGTGGTCGACGCCAAGTCCTTTATTCCCACCATGTAGATTGTACTGTCGTACCTTGAGGGTCATCATCCTTATCGGTGATTCCTCTCGCGCTTGTTAACGGTTTACATCATTGACCGGTAATCAAGCGATGTCTTTCCATGTTCGACTTCAAGAAATTCTCACATGGATCGACTTGTACATCGAGTGAAGATCGGAAGAGATTGAAGACCCCGGATCTAGTTTCATCCATTCGGGCTGCGATATATATTCAGGACATAAAGACATTTGATATGTACATCATTATAGCAGATGATCATCCTTTTCAAAGGATGATAAATTCGGCAGAGAATTATCAGTCTAGCATCAGACGATCGTCTGTTCTATGTACCAAAATGTATTTATAAAGCTGAGCATGGGAATGCCCGCCTCAGCTAGATCATGAAAAATGTATGAAAAATAATGTATTGTATTGTATCTTATTACAGGACACTTCTCAGTAGATTGAATGAACTTCGGATCCTCTCAATAAAGCATTTCACCCGATAAACGACCTCATACTTTAGGGGGCATCTGTTATAGACAATTTTGTGCCTTACAGCAACAAGCATGAATTGTCAATAATCCAAGGGATCCAAAGTTCCCTAAACATGATGTTCCTACCCCTAGAGGAACAAGGTCAGCAAACCAACAGCTCTCAGATCAGTTCTCCACCTGAAAACACTAAAAAACAAGCAATCCTGAAATCAAAGCAGGTGCTCCACTAGGGTTCTGCGCTGAAACACAACTGCTCCATGGTGTACCTGCGTTGCAAAGCAGGTAGAACAAAGCCCACCTGCGTTGGGCGAGTTTGGACATGTGGCACAGTGTGTCATTGCTTTGGAATCTTCCAAAAATGACACTTGGATCAGGTATTTCGCCTTGTGATGAGTCATAGGCTTTGTTTCTCCAAGTGGAAGCAAGGTTCACCAAGTGGACTCAAGAACTGAAGATCAACTAAAGATTAACTGAAGAGAGAGAGGACACAAGGCAGCTACACATCAGTTGCAAGCTCACTCATCCTTTCTCAATTCATCTATATATTGAGCTCTGTCCTATGAGCTCAGGAGGCTGGAATTTTGTGCAAAGTAATGATATGCTGTTGGTTTCATTCTTGAGTTATTGGGTGATTGTTTGAGAGAGGTGAAGAAGAGCAATTCTTTCTGCTGGGAAGTGTTGCTGGGTTGGAGCCTGCAATGGTTGTAATCCTCTCAGAACCTTTATTTCTTCATTAATAAAAGCTATTGAGGTTCTTCTATGTGCTCTTGTTTCAATTATATATTGTGATGATTGCATGTTTGGTTTACACTAATCCATGAACCAGTTATGATTGCATGTCTCTTGTAGTTTCCTTCTTTGTTGTTTTGCAGGATCTCATTGTAGCTAAGCGAGCAGAAGGACAAAGAGCTAGGAGCAAGCGGCCAAAGAGGAGAGTTTGGATTTGACATTAAGCGCAAGGCAACGGTTAGTGCTTTCTCCATTCTCTTTTGCTTTCATAAAGAAGTAAACCTTCAGTAGTTTGCTTTACAGTTGTTGCTAAGGAACTGTCACCCTTAGAGTGGGATAGGGTCATCCGAGTCAGATACTTTTCCCTACAACATCAATGGAAAGTTTCTCACTTCCGGCGATAGGTATACATTAATGACCTTCGACCAGGAGACTTTGCGTGGTGTTCGACGTCAGATCCTATATTCACGCCACGTGAATTGTGCTGCAGTACCTTGAGGGTCATCATCATTATCGGTGATTCCTCTCGCGCTTGTTAACAGTTTACATTATTGACTGGTAATCAAGCGATGTCTTTCCATGTTCGACTTCAAGAAATTCTCACATGGATCGACTTGTACTAGAGTGAAGATCGGACAAGTTTGAAGACCCCGGATCTAGTTTCATCCATCCGGGCTGCGATATATATTCAGGAGATAAAAACATAGACATGTGCAGTGGATGATCATCCTACTAAAAGGATGATAATTAAAAGCAGAGAATTATCAGTCTATTATCAGACGATCGTCTGTTTATGTACAACAAATGTATTTATAAAGCTGAGCATGGGAAATGCCCGCATCAGCTAGATCATGAAAAGAAAGTATGAAAAGATAATGTATTGTATTGTATTTTGTTACAGGTCACCTCCCGACGATTGAATGAACTTCGGATCCTCCTAATAAAGCATTTCACCCGATAAACGACCTCATACTTTAGGGGGCAACTATTATAGACATTTTTGTGCCTTACAGCATGGAGCATGAAATGTCAATAATCTGAGGGATCCAAAGTCCCTAAACATGTTGTTCTTACCCTTAGAGGAACAAGGTCAGCAAACCACAACACTGCAAATCAGTTCTCCACTGAAAAACACTCAAAAACAGGTCAATTTTGGATCAAATCAGCTGCTCCACTAAGCATCTGCGCTGAATGTCAAAAGCTCTATGGTGTACCTGCGCTACATAGCAAGTGCAACAAAGGCTACCTGCGCTGGGCGTACTTTGACATGTGGAGGAATCTTTTCTCAATGTGCCAGTGCCCAGGAAGCTTCCAAAATGACACTTGGATCAAAAGATTCGCCTAATGATGAGTTAAGAGCTTCTAAAACTCCAAGTGGAAGGTAGAAACTCCGAGTGGACTCAAGGACTGAAGAACAACTGGAGTTGAAGAGGACAACAAGTCACACATCGAGCTGACTTATCTTCACTCCAAAACTCTATATAAGGATCTCATCCCATGGGATCTGGAGGGCGGAATTTGGTGCAAAGAATTGCTGTTGGTTTACAGTTGAGAGTATTGGGTGATTGCTTGAGGGAGGTGAAGAGGAGATTTCTTTCCGTCGGGAAGGTGATGCTGGATTGGACCTCTCACGGTTGTATCACCGCCTGAACCTTACTTCCTTATATTAATAAAGCATTTGAGGTTCTTCTATTCGCATGTGTTTCAATGGTGTATTGTCTTACTTGCGTATTTGATTTATGCTAATCCTTGAATCAATTATGAATGCATGCTTCTTGTAGTCTCTTTTTCTTGTCTTGTTCGCAGGATCTCGTGTAGCTGGGCCCGTGAGAAGACTTGGAGCTGGGAGCGAGCGGTAAACAGAGGAGATTGGATCGACCATTTGCGCAAGACATCGGTAAGTGGATCTCTTCCTTTCATCTCTTGCATGTCATAAAGAAGTAACTTTAGATAGCTTTGCTTCAGCTGTTGCTAAGGAACTATCACCCTTAGAGTGGGATAGGGTCATTCCGTGTTGGATACTTTTCCCCACAACAATGTGCATTAAATTTTCAGCATTAAATTCCCCTGCAGCAGCCGACTTCATTTCTTCAAAAGGCATCATCGCTTGCTGCATTCAATACGCAGATAAGCTTTAGAAGATATTTTTATTATCTTATTGTTTAAAGTCAAATATGTTTTACCATATAAATGTAATGAACAACAGTTCTTTCTTATGTTAGAAGAATGATAGAGAGTCATTTTTGTAATGCACAGCAGTGCTGAAACTGTAATTTTCAGATAGTGAAAAATCGATTTGTGGAACTGAAGCGTTCCTGCTGTAATCCCTCTATCAAGAGGAAAATGCTCTTCAGCATAATCTTTTATGAAAATCCCTCTATGTGAGGAAGACGAATTTGTATCAGTTGGTTTACTGTTTATAAATAGAAGTTTTATTTGCGCGTTGTTGTTACACCGTAACCAGAAAATAGTCTTGACGTCAAAACAGAGTGTTGCTGATACACGAGTTTCAGCATTGCTGAAACACCGTTGCTGATACACTGCAAACAACAACTCACGAAACTGCGTTGCTAAAACACCAGTTTCAGCATTGCTGAAACACCGTATTCCGCAAACGATTTTTATTTCCGTTGTGTTAAAACAGAGTATTGTTCTGTTTTTCAGTTTTGTTTAGAATTATCAGAAATTCCAACATGGTATCAGAGCTGGTCTAGGCACTCAATGAGTCAAAAACAGAGTTTTTTTTTCATTGTAGGAGCTGTAAGAAGCTTATTAAGCAGATTTTTTCCAGCAGAGAAAGTTTTTGATTGTTTTTAATTATACAGTCAGTATCTCTTCTTTATTTTATACAGGTTAAGATGGCAGATGCTAGAACTCGTTTGACAAATTCCCAACTACCACAGTTTAATGGGAAAAATCACAGTTATTGGTCCATAACAATGAAAGCATTGTTTGCTTCTCAAGGAATATGGGAGCTGGTTGAAACTGGCTATGCTGAACCTGCAGATGCAACAACATTGGCTGCTTTAACAGTAGCAGAAAGAGACCAGTTGAAAAGCGACAGGAAGAAGGATGCCAAAGCCCTCTTTTTTCTCTTCCAATCAGTACATGAAAGTGTTTTTCCACGGATTGCAGCAACAACAAAATCCAAGGAGGCATGGGATATTCTCAAAACTGCCTATCAAGGCATGGAGAAGGTGAAGACTGCAAACTTGGAGATGTTGAGGGGAGACTTCGAAACACTCAGCATGAAGGAATCTGATACAATAGATTCATTCTTCACTCAGGTTATTGGGTTGATAACCCAGATAAGATCTCATGGTGAGATTCTTGAAGAAAGAAGGATTGTAGAGAAGATCTTGAGAATTTTACCCTCAAGGTTTGAATCTATTGTGGTAGCAATAGAAGAAACAAAGGATCTCTCACAGTTCATAGTAGATGAACTGAGTGCTTCTCTTATATCTCATGAACACAGGCTGAGTAGAGGAACAGATTCCTCTTTTGAGCAAGCATTCAAGACTCAGATGTCTTTTGGCCAAGGAAAAAGTGGAGGCAGAGCAAATAATAGAGGTCGTGGAAGAAGCCAAAACAAAGGCAGAAATAATCCTGCAAGCACAAGCGGAAGAAGCTGCAATCAGAACCGAAATGAAGGTTCAAGCAAACGACAAGCTCATGGAAAAAGGTATGACAAATCCCAAGTCCAATTTCATTATTGTAAGAAATATGGGAACTACGCCAATGAATGTAGAAAAAAACAAAATGACATGAATAGTAGGCAGAATGCTAATTTTGCAAATGAAAAAAGATAAAAATCCAAAGAATGTGATGTTAGCATGTAACATTTCACAAGACAAACAAGAAGATTTTTGGTTCTTAGACTCAGGTTATAGTAATCACATGACTGGAAATATTGAAATGTTTGCCAATCTCGATGAAAATGTGAAATCTGAGGTAACAACAGGAACTGATAGTAAGATATCTGTCAAAGGTAAGGGAAAAGTCAGTATCCGAGCAAGAAATGGAGAACAGATGATTGTGCCAGAGGTATGCTATGTACCTGGTATGAAATGTAATCTTTTGAGCATTGGACAACTCATTAATAAAGGTTACAATGTGTTCTTCAAAGATGATATGTGTACAATCAGAGACATACCTCCAAGTAAGAAGATCATTGCGCAGGTGCAGATGACCAGCAATAGAATGTTTCCTCTCTAACTCAGGACAGATTTGAAGGAAGGAAAAACTATTACAGTTGTAACACAAGAAGTCTTTCAGGAACAAGTGAAAGATGAGAATTGGTTGTGGCACTTGAGATTTGGACATCTCAATTTCGGAGGCTTGAATCTGTTGCACAGAAAGGGAATGGTAAAGGGATTGCCATTGATTGAGAAACCAGATAGCCTTTGTGAAGGCTGCATCTTGGGCAAGCAACACAAAGAAAGCTTTCCAGCAGGAAAGAGTATAAGGGAAAAAGCACCCTTGGAAATTGTTCACTCTGATGTGTGTGGACCGATGCAAATACCATCATTTTCCGAAAATAAATATGTTTTAACTTTCATTGATGATTACACCAGAAAGACATGGGTGTATATGCTGAAACAGAAGAGTGAAGTGTTTGAGAAATTCCGCCGCTTCAAAACTCTTATTGAGAAGCAGTGTGGGCATTATATCAAAGTGCTCAGAACAGATAGAAGAGGAGAGTACATATCCAAAGACTTTCTGCATTTTTGCAGAGAGAATGGCATACAAAAGCAGTTCACCACAAGGTATACACCTCAACAAAACGATGTTGCCGAAAGGAAGAATAGGACCATTCTTGACATGGTCAGAAGTATGCTGAAGGCAAAACACTTGCCACATGAGTATTTGGCAGAAGCTGTTATTTGCGCAGTTTACATCTTGAATAGATGCCCAACTAAAGTTGTCATGAACAAAATACCAGAAGAAGCATGGAGTGGTCAAAAGCAAACTGTCACTCACATGAGAGTATTCGGTTGTGTAGCATATGCACATGTTCCAGATCAGCTAAGGAAGAAGCTTGACAATAAGGGGGAGAAGTGTGTCTTTATTGGCTATTGTGATGAGTCAAAAGCATACAAACTCTATAATCCATCCACCAAGAAATTAATAGTAAGCATAGATGTGCAGTTCATTGAAGATGAAGCTTGGGATGGAAGCTTAGAGAAGACAGTGAATGTGAAGACAATTGTGTCTCACGAAGAAGAAGAGGAAGGGACAGCAGCAAATAATCCTTCCTTGGTGGCTCCTCCTCCACCACAACAAGTACAACAAACCACACCACAAGCTGGAATTCGAACAGCCTTGAGAAGTCAAGGAAGTGCTTCTCCAAGCACACCACAGGGATTAGAAATACCCTCAAGTTCGGATGGAACTCCAAGCACACCAAGAAGACCAAGATTCAGAAATCTGAATGAGATTTATGAACAAGGAGAGGTAAGTAACAATACCGGTCTGAATTCATTATTCGCTTTGTATTGTCATGTTGATGACCTAGTTCATTTTGAAATGATGTAAATGAAGATAAATGGATTGAAGCAATGAATGAAGAAATTGGTGCAATTAAGAAGAGTAAAACATGGGAGTTAGTGGACCTCCCTGAAGGCAAAGTTGCCATTGGAGTTAAGTGGGTCTATAAGACCAAAAGCAATGCTGAAGGCAAGATTGACAGGCACAAAGCAAGACTTGTTGTGAAAGGCTACAAGCAGCAACAAGGCAAAGACTATGATGAAACCTTTGCACCAGTAGCAAGGATGGAAACAGTCAGAACGATGTTGTCTATCGCAGCACAACACAAATGGAAGATTTATCAAATGGATGTTAAATCTGCATTCGTGAATGGAGTGTTAAAAGAAGAGGTTTATGTTGCCGACCTCCAAGCTATGAAGTTGAAAACCAAGAGCATAAATTCTGCAAACTGAAGAAGGCTCTTTATGGGCTGAAGCAAGCTCCAAGAGCATGGTACAATAGAATAGATGCTTATCTAATTGAGAATGGGTTTGATAAGTGTGATGGTGAACCCACACTCTACATAAAGGAGAATGATGGTAAGATTCTTATTGTTGTTTTATATGTAGATGATTTGATTTTTACTAGCAATGATGCTTCTCTCATTTTTTATTTTAAGGCAGTCATGAAAAGTGAATTTGAAATGACTGACTTGGGCTTCTTAAGATATTTTCTTGGAATTGAAGTAGACCAAAGTGAAAATGGTGTTTTCATCTCAAGTTAAATATGTAGAAGCAGTGTTGAAGAGATTTAACATGCAGAACAGCAAGGCAGCTGTGACTCCAACTGTAATGGGGTTGAAATTGACCGAAGAAGACAGCAGCAAGGATTTTGATCCAAAATTATACAAGAGCATAGTTGGCAGCCTTATGTACTTGACTGCAACTAGGCCAGACATTATGCATGCTGTGAGTTTAATCTCCAGATTTATGGAAAAACCGAAAGAGACTCATTGGTAGGCAGCCAAGAGGATTCTAAGGTATGTGAATGGAACGAAGGGGTTTGGTATTTTATACTCCTCTTCTGAAAGTTTCATGTTGACAGGTTACACTGACAGTGATTGGGCTGGAAGTGTTGATAATAGGAAAAGCACATCGGGATATGTGTTTCATATGGGATCGGGAGCCATCTCATGGGCTTCCAAGAAGCAACCAGTTGTGTCTGTGTCAACAACAGAGGCATAGTATGTAGCAGCAATAGCAGCAACATGCCAAGCAGTGTGCCTGAGAATAGTTCTCAGAGATTTGTGTCATGAACAAGAAAAGGGCACAACCATTTACTCTAACAATAGCTCAGCAATAGCATTGTCTAAAAACTCTCTTTTTCATAAAAGGACAAAGCACATAGACACCAAATTTCACTTCATACGTGAATTGGTTAACAATGGTGAGATTGTTTTGCAGCACTGCAGAACAGAGGATCAATTCATTGACATCTTGACAAAACCATTGGAAAAGAAAAGTTTTGATCATTTCAGGAAATGCTTGGGTATGCAGAAAAACCCAGCAGTTGAAATTAAGGGGGAGTGTTGGAATTTAATTCCAACTGCAACATAAACAACTGGACAAAAATCTGATTTGTTGTAGATATTACAGACTGTTGGATGCCTCAAAGTCGTGCTTGATATTTTCCACATTAATGTGCATTAAATTTTCAACATTAAATTCCCCTGCAACAGTCGACTTCATTTCTTCAAAAGGCATCACCGCTTGCTACATTCAATACGCAGATAAGCTTTAGAAGATATTTTTATTATCTTATTGTTTAAAGTCAAATATGTTTTACCATATAAATGTAATGAACATCAGTTCTTTCTTATGTTAGAAGAATGATAGAGAGTCATTTTTGTAATGCACAACAGTGCTGAAACTGTAATTTTCAGATAGTGAAAAATCGGTTTGTGGAACTGAAGCGTTCCTGGTTTAATCCCTCTGTCAAGAGGAAGATGCTCTTCAGTATAATATTTTGTGAAAATCCCTCTATGTGAGGAAGACGAATTTGTATCATTTGGTTTACTGTTTATAAATAAAAGTTTTATTTGCACGTTGTTGTTACAACGTAACTAGAAAATAGTATTGACGTCAAAACAGAGTGTTGCTGATACACGAGTTTCAGCATTGCTGAAACACCGTTTCTGATACACTGCAAACAACAACTGACGAAACTGCATTGCTGAAACACCAGTTTCAGCGTTGCTGAAACACTGTATTCCGCAAACGATTTTTATTTCCGCTGTGTTAAAACAGAGTATTGTTCTATTTTTCAGTTTTGTTTAGAATTATCAGAAATTCCAACAGAGGGGTGGACGACAATTTTCTGTATATAGAAATATAACTTCTTAAAAACTAAAAGGAAAATGGAACTGAACTGGAGTTAAGAGGCGTTTGGAAAAGAAAATTTGAACTGGAGTTTGGAAACGAAATTGAGAAATCGAGAAGAAACGGTTTCCATTTTGCAAGTAACTCATTTCTAGCCACTGAAAATAAAAACGACCATATAATACGTCATTTCCCATGTTGTTGGGTTTCTAGCACATTTTCTCCGAGAAATGTTGGGCATCGTCTTGTTTCTAGCTATTAGGGTTAACATGGCCGTGATCAATCCTCGAGTGCTAGTTCTAGCAATTACATCGAAATAATCAGTGATACGGACCTCTGGATCATCATGTTTCTATTGTAGATAACTTCTCAATGTTAAACTAATTAGTAAAACAAAAAAAATTCAAATAGCTAATGCAACAAGAAAGAGAGAAACATGTTAGTATAACAGGAGTTTGAGATGACTTCTCAGTGTTAAGCTATTTTTTAAAACTATTTTTTTGCAAACAATTACACAACCGTAAAGAGATAAACATGTTTTTCATTGTTGGTTTTGGTTTAGTTAGCTGAGTTATAGTTCAGTTTAGTTATTTATTATTTCTTGTCTCCTAACTGCTACTCAGTGACGAGAAGAGCAAGTTTGCTCCATTTCCTTTTTCAAGATTATTCTGTCTCTGTTTTCCTTATCAATTCTTGTCAAATATAACAAGAACTATCAATTAACCTATGCGGTGTAGGTGTATATGAGTTGTTTGAGGGGTTCAACCCTTGTTAGGTCACAAGTTTAAACTTTATTGGGGGAGGTTGAAGATGAAAGCCACTTTGGGGGAATTAAAATTTCCAAGGGGCATCTAGGCTCAGTTGAGCCATGCACAATCCTAGTGATAAGCATCCCATTATGATTAGATCATTCTTCTTCCATCCAATGAAAGTGTTAGCTCGGACCTAAATTCAGCCTAGTAAAAAAAAACAAGACTAGACTAGAACGGAAGGGGTTGAGGATGGAAGCCACTTTGAGAAAATTAAACTTTCCAAAGGGCATCTGGGCTCTATTGAACCTCACACCATCTTGGTGATAAGCAAACCTCATAAAATCTTGGTGATAAACATTCCTATGTGGATAGATCAATCTTATTCAATTCAATTAGTAAAAAACAAAAAAAACCAAAAAAACACTTCCAAACCCAAAACTATCCATTAACTTATCTTATTATTTTCCTTTATCTCCCTCCACATTATTTTTAATTTTTATATAAATTACAAAGAATCCACGTAAATGGACTACAACGTGACATGACATGTACTTTTATTTTATTTATCAATCAAGTAAATTATATAAAATCATTTTAGAATCAATTTAATTAATTAATTAATTAATTAAATTATATATTAAAGGCAATATTTATTAGGATAATCATGATCCCGGTCCATTAGTCAATATTAACGGTTGGTCAAACTAGCCATTGGAGGCTCTGCTCGGTCTATATAACATGCTAAGCTGGACCTGCTTCTTCAACTTGTCCTGACGATGAACCACACTGGTTGGTTCGAAACGCGTTGACAAATGGTATTCCATGTGATTTCGCCGAAGAATTTCTCTCTAACTTGATATGGATCACAGAAGCCTGAACTCTATTATAATCATGATCATTAAAAAAATTAGGTTTTAAATAAATATATGTAAATAAAATTTATTTTTTGAAGTTTAGATGTGCTCTCCAACCTAGTAAGGTAGAGATGTTGTAATGTAATATAATGTTTCATAAACATTTTGACCAGGTCAAATTATATAAAAATAAAATTAAAAAAAATAAAAAATAAAATATTAAATTAATAATTAATAATAATATTTATAATTAATTATATTTATAATTAATTATAATTAATAATTAAACCTTCCACAACTTAATTGGTGATCAAAGTAATGTCAGTCATATCCAAGACACAAATCTCCTAGGTTGTGACCCGGTTTATAGAGAGAAGGAAAGGTCGTAGGCAGCCAAGTTTACTGGTAAATCTAGAATTATGATGGATCTAGGCTATAGACTATTCTTATTATATAATGTAGTATAATGTTAAGTTACAATATGTGATTCCAATAAATTCCTACTGGATTCTACACAAATTAGATGGGAAAATAAGCTAGATTTTTTTTAAAAAGTCTCAAATGCCCCTTTACATTTATAAAATAATATATAATTTCTAAATATTTTAATAATTATATTTGTTATTATTTTTAAATATTTAAAATAAATTTAAGTTTTTAAATTACAATATTTATATAAATAATTATTTAATTTTATATTATTAGGAAAGTATCTACATAAAATATTTTATCTAATTTTTTTTTGTATTTTCATTTTTATGAAATTATATTTGTTTAGGATTGTTTTCTGGATTAATCACATATCACTTTGTTTATTAACATTTCGAACCAACTACTATGGTTATATATATGGTTAGTTTCTTATTTTATACCAAATACTTTATTTCCATATATATATATATATATATATGGAAATAAAGTATTTGGTATAAAATAAGAAACTAACCATGGTACAAAAATGATAATTTCAAAAAACAATATATAAAAATAAACTAAATAATAAATAAAAATATAGCAAAGAAAGAAAGAAAATTATTTTAACATCCACGAGGCTAAAGATAGCCTATGGGACATATTTCTTCTTCATCTTGTTATTGTATTCAATGTTTCTCCTGTGAAGCCTCATAATAAACGTTCCCATCTTCTCAACAAAACCTTGGCTAAATAGATTATCCCAAGAGCTAGCTCTCAAAATATATATCTGCATAACTTTCCCTGTTGTCTTTGAAGGCCTCACATTTTAACATGAAATGTTATTCTATTTCCACTTTTCCGGAAGAACAAAAAATACATACTCTTTCCTCCCACGCTTCTTTTGGCTTTTCTCAGTGCCATGTTTCACAACGAAGTTGATGAGAATTAGTCCTTAGCTGAGTAATAATAATTTTGGCTCTCTAAGAAATATTGGCCTCTATGTACGATTTTTGTTGTTGATTATGAGTGGGATTAAACACTTCAATATAGTATTTGTTCTTTCTCCCTAGCTCCTTATCACAAATGTACGTGTGGAACTTATCCATAACAAAAGCTTTTATCTCTTTACTTTTTAAGGGACACGTGTTCAAGAAAAGCTGCATCCAAGTCTTTTTGCTTAAGGAAAAATTATTTGAAAATATTTATATTATTCTCTTTTATTAATAAATTTTAAAATGAGGATATAATCAAGAAATTAATTAAACTATCAAAATGTTATATATATATATATATATATATATATATATATATATATATATTATAACTAAAAATTATTAAATAATAATATTAAAGAATAATATTCATATAATACTAGCAAAAATGAGAAAGAAGGAGGAAGTGTAAGAAATTTAACTTTTACTTAATTTTCATATTAAATCGATTTTCATATTAAATTGTTGCAATGACCTTGGAATCTTTAATGCAAACATGATGGTTAATTCTCTTAACATGTTGAATTATAACTAAAAATGGAATATATATATATATATATATATATATATATATATATATATATATATATATATATATATATATAGATATATATATATATATATATATATATATTTTATATATATATATATATATATATATATATATATATATATGAAATTACAAATATTTAAATAATTAAATATATTTACATATAAATATTAATATTTCAATCTTAGAAACGAGTGAGCTGGAAGTTCAAGGAAAAATTAGTATTTGCAATGCACTAATATGTCTTCTGAGATCGCTGCACCTCGGCCAGTGGAAACCCTAATCAGATCTATGGCTCCATGACATCCAACACAGTTAGTAGGGGTGTCTTTCTCATCATTGCCAACAACACCTACACTGCTAATGGTCAAACCTATATACCTCTTTGTAAAACATACAACGTATTCATATTTCCGGCTTTATCATTTGCTTGAGAATACATTGTAAAATCCCTATGATAATTATTTTCTTTGTTATTAGTCCCTACCATCTGGCAATGGCTAGGGACTATAGTAATTGAATTGTTCAGTTTCAGCATTAGTTTAACCTCATTAACCTGATGAATAACCACTTCCTATCGCGAATATCCAAACATTTATAACAGTATTCCTTTTCACTGTCTTATTTGGCCTCTTCCCGGGGCAAGGAGGCGGAAAGCATATGTTATATCATATTTTCGCTTCAAATTTGCAAATTTAGCTTCAAACTAATTCTAGCATTAAATCTCAAGCATTTTATGTTAATCAAAATATATTTAGTATAATAGAAAACCATCGTATAATAGAGAACCACCACCGCTACATGTACGGATGTCACCACCACTTCCTACCACAATTGTTAAGTGTCATACAATCTTTTGTTCTTCTATTTACATGACACCTCTTCTGTTCTTATGTTTACATGTAAACAGAGGTGTCATACACTCTATAGTAAGTTGACAGCACTGCTTCAGACTGTCCTATACTTTTAGAGGGATAGACTCTAACCAAGTTGGAACATGATTTGATCAACCAGTGAGGTATGCTGTTGTAACTAGGTAAGCTTTTGGATCAAGGGCTGGATCTTGAACTGGATGAAGAGAATCTGGTTAAGGAGAAAATGAATCAAGGAGCGAAGCCACTCTTCTCTGCTTTAGAGAAAATAGAAGGGAACAAAGAAAATAGAAGGGAGGAGAGAGCATACTACTTGCATACATGAAAACTCAAACTGGAACTCAAATTAGGTAATGAACTACCTCTCACTGTTTCTCACTATTTTTGTATGACATCAAACTTCTCTTCTGCTTTATTGATGATGCTAACTTCTTTTTGAAAATGGAAGGGAAGAGATAGCATGTTGCCTGCATACATGAAAAATCAAAGTAAAATTCAAACTATTTTCAAACTGAAACTCAAACTAGGAAACGAACTACCTCTTTCATTGCTATATGTTTTTAACATGTGAGAGACCTCTTTTGTGTGTGCCTGTGATGTGATCTACACTGACAACTTATAATTTTAGTCATAATAGTCTAATGAATCTTACCTTGAAATTGTTTAATTATAATTGAAAATTGCAGTTAACTCATTCATGCTAGTAGTGATTTTGGAAGCTCTTTATAAAACCTGTTGGCTGTCTGGGTTTTCTATGCGATACGAGGGGGGATGGCGCATTTGAACTATTATGAGGAATTGAAAACGCTTTGTATTCAGATAAGAAAAGATAGAGACAAGCAATAGTACCAGATGTACATACAATATGCATTGGGGTAGCTGCTTCAATGGGATCTTTCATCCTAATCGGGGGAGACATGTGCTCCTGATGGTACCGAATTGTCTGAAACAACATTCCTAGACAAATGAGAAAAACAAGGTATGCAGATAAAGCTTGAGTCTGCCTGAGCTTGCCTCACCAGATAGCTCAACTGAACCTGCCTTACCTTACCGGAGTCTGTCTTAGGTCCTTCCTGAAATCCCCAACTTTTTCACCCGAGTCTGTCTGAAAAGGTCCTGACTTACTTGAGCCTGCCTTACCAGAGATGCTTATATCTCAGACTGGAAAATCTCACTTGAGCCTGCCTTACCAGAGATGCTTATATCTCAGACTGGAAAATCTCACTCAAGCTATCATGAATAAGCTCTTTCATTTACTATAACCTGAGAGGCGCTTAAGACCAGATAAATCCCTAAAAATACATTCTTATAAAAGATGATCAAGTATGCATATTTATAAATACAAAGCAAGTAGGAGAAGCATGGATGATAATACAATAAATTCCATTTTCTTTGAACCTATCAACTTACTAAGTGATTCATTTCTCATGGGATGCTGGCAGTCCTTTCCTAAGGGATTGGTGCCATATACTTACATTATTCATGTTCCAGGCCTAATCTGGAGGTGATTCATTTCTTTACCCAGCTCGGAACAGATGGGGCATCGTGGACATGACACCTTGGGACAGGATTACCTACCTTCTCCTTCTACCACCAGGGAGATGAGTAAAGCGCCGCTAACTGGCATATTTTTTTCCATTGATGGCTTACTAGTAAGAATAGCTTTAAAATACTATTTTGCGACTTGGCAGAGTGAAAGGTTGTGGTTTACTGCAAAGCTTAAAATTTTGAATTAATCTTGGCTTATCCCCTAAGTAATAATTTCATGAAGGTTGTGTCTATAAATTTCTCTACAGACCAAAGGAAAAATTTGGAATATCCCGGTGCTAAGACAAGCCACACTCGAATTCTATGATCTAAATGGGTCTTGAACCCCGAGATCTTGAATGCCAAACTGATGGATGATCCGAATGGGTCCTGATCGAAGAGAATATACCTTCTAATAACGACATTGCAGAGCTTTGCTAATAAACTGTCTGCTTCTAAGATCGCCCTCCTGGATTGATTGGTTTATACTAGTGCAGGAGACCCTGAGTATGCTTTGAGAGATGATAGCTTAGAATACAAAGGCAGAGTATGCTTAGGATATCTTATGTGCTGTTGAAACAAAAGTCATAAACTTGATACTGAACCATTAAATGAGAAACACATGCCCACTAGTTTCTTCAAAGAACTCATTATCATTACACCTCTCATGTTGAGGTAGAGGCACATGTAGAGGCACGTTATGGCATCCTTGAGGCTTACATGCTACATTATGGAGACTGAACGGTGTCTGAGCGATGAGGACAGGTGTGAATTGTAAAGGGCCACATGGTCTATCATGGTCATTTATAATTTATTTTTTATTCCAAGCGTTGTTTAAAATTCATTATTCGACCATCGTTGTATTTAAAAGTCACTCTAATGACTTGCTGCTTAAACATTATTGGAAGCACTGTGTTTAAAAGTCACTTTAATGACTTGGTGGGCTATCAGTGATTGTTCTCCTTTTCCAGATTTTACACAAGTTCACAGCTACAGTTTTTCCTTCCAGAATTTACACAATTACATTTTCCCCTCTCCAAAATCTGCAGTATTAATGCAACATCGACTCTGTAGGAATATCTATGTTCAGTTTGTTGGGAGGCTTATTGTTTTCACTAACTTCCGCGGTTTTCACCAAAAAGAAGGATGCAGAACAAGTAGCTAAGATGGCCTTAGAGAAGGCTTGAACTCTGGCCCAATTCATGTTTTCTGCATCTTTTGATGGTATTTTGAACTTGTCCTTTAATTTTGCTATGCTTTGTCCTTTAACAATGAGATTGAAAATGCTCAGTCACAGGTTGGATATAAAAACTTATTTCATGCTCTTATTTGTGCACAGGTTGTGTATAGTCAAATCAAGTTATTCGATCCTTCCTCCTTGCGCTGGATTAATTTTAAACAAGCTTCTGGCACTGTGGGGTGGCCTCATCTCCGGTGTTTACAAATGGGTTTTGATTTCTTTATGCCGAATATACAGGTACCAACTGTATCTTTTGGTTTGGTGGTTTTTGTATAACTGCATAATTTTTTGTACATGGTTTTCATACTAACTCATTTCTTGTCTTGTTCTGGGCATATCCAAAGATGGTGCCAAGCTCTATCTCTGATTCCTACATTTTCTCATAGGTAACATGGCTGGCATCCCTATTTTAGCCTCTTAATGGTTTCTCATTTTCTAGTATTTATCTTCATTGAAGGATTTGATTCTTGCCGCGTTTTCTTTTTATTTTCCTATATACTTTTGGATGCATGTACCCATCTGTCACTGGTTTAAGATTTGAGTACGATGTGACCAAGGTTTCTTTCTCTGATTACTTATGGGTCAACCTGAATTCTTCTCAAGGTCGGTGGAATTTCTTCATCTCATTCGAGTTTTGGGACCACAATTTCTATAGAAAAAATGTTTTCTTACGTATGCTACCGACAATAGGGTTCAACATTTCCGTTGAAAACCCTCCAAGCTAGATGCATTGGTTGCCTGTACTATGGGAATCTTCCTAGTGTATACTTGTCTATGATACTTTGTGTGGCAGTCTATAACTAGCCTTTCTTGTACTTTGGCCCTATATCTACCATGATTGACTCTATTTTAGTTTTGGCACTGAGTTTATCTGATTAATTTATTTTGGTGGAGAAGGAGTGCACGTCCTTGGCTTATGTTAACTTGACAAACATATTTAAAATACATTCAATTATTATGATGTTGTTAATGGGACTGTGTTGATATCACGATGAGGAACTCCCTTAGTGCTCTATTTTTATCTGTATAACGAAGATATTATTTCTGCTTTTATATATGGTTCTGTGATACACAGTTATTTCTATGGCAGTAAACAGTCATGTGGAAAAAAGTTATTTCTTTACAGAAACCTTGCCTCAATGTTTGGTCTGAGTTTAGGTTGTATTGAATCCTTCAATTGCATAAACCCTTCCATTCCAGGTTCTCGTCATTGCCTCATATTCCCCCACTTGGCCAGGGGTTACAATTTGGCAAGATAATAAGCATATTTTATGTTAGGTGTTTGGCTCAGTACACTTAGGAATGGTTGTATTATTAATTTTATATTTTATTGACTTTATTTTGAGGTGTTTCTAATTTTTAAGAATGTCCCTCAACAGGATAATGTTCAGAACTGGCTGATACAGTTTGAACTATTACTCACAACTGCTACTTTTGTTGTTGCTATATTTGGAGTTGTAGCTGGAGTCTTTGGCATGAATATTCCAATTGATTTGTTTGAAGAACCTAAGGCTCAAGTGGGTTCTAATAATAACTGGAGTTACTGGGCTCATCATTTTTTGTTCGTTTCTATGGTTTTTCGAGCATCGACTGTTGATGCCACTGTAAGCTTCTGTATTATATCCTAGTTAAAAGCGTGGAAAATTATTTATGGGGAGGACAGTGTCTTAGACTGGTTTTCTATATTGATAAATGTGAAGTGCAGTAATTTACTGGATTTTGGAAGAGCAACATGGTTTAGAACAATTCCTAGTTGATCTCACGTTTCTACAATTAGCCGTGCTACTGAACTGAAGTCTCAGATATAAAATAAAGAACTGAATGTAGGGTTGCTGCACACTGCAATTCTTCAAATTCATGAGGATCAAATAGAGAATCTTTTCATCCTCATTATTTAGTTTTGAATTCAATATTCTTCTTTGTGCATTTGTATTACAAAGAATAACTGAAGTCTCGTTCTGGCCTTTAATCAACTGAAAATTGATTCTTCTAGCAGACTCTGGTTCACCCTTGGAGACATTACCTGGATGCGTTTGTTTCTTGATTTCTTGGTGACTTCTGCAATCAAGGTCAGTTATCGGACAAGCATGAGAAGGGAAGTTATTCTGTTCTTTGGGAGAACTGAAGGCAAAGATTTATACTCTACTATCTTCCTTTTTCCTTTTCATCAGAAGAGGTGGGTTTCTTAGTCATTAAGGCTTTATTTGGATTATATTAAAAAAAAGGCAGTGGGAAAATCTCCAAGAGGCTTATGTACAATCAAAGGGTTACGTTACATCATATTAAACCAAAAAACCTAGTTTCAAAGTCCATGGCCGAAAACAAGATAGTGGTCCGTAGTCTTAACTTAAGATACTTCATCCCTTCCATGATGGGTTTCGAAAAGTCCTTTCAAAATTCAGTAGTAATGGATTATGTACAATTGATCTACATATCGCATTACAAGACTTCATCTACACTCTTGTCATAAAGCATGACGATGTTTTTTTTTTATGCATTTTTTGTGTAACTGTTTTAGTCATGTATCCTAAATTTCTCATGACATTGAATCTATATTAATTTGTAAATTGTATAGTATACCACAAGGATCTTTTTAATGCAAATATCCTGATAACATCATATTTTTATAACTTGTTGTATATCTCATTGAAAGACTACAACTATAAAAACATCATTAGCAGGTCTTTGTTATAAAAAGGTTCGTTTGTGTGGAGTGACTTGTGTGTATTAGCTAATTGCATTAATGTGTAGATAATTCTCTTGCAATGAACTGTTTATATTCAATTCTCTAAGGTCCGGTGAAAGCAGCATGTAGGAGTGGCACTTTCTCAGCATCTAGTTCACATTTATTGCATCTAGTTTGGTCAACCTTCAATCGATTGGGGATAACCATAAAAGGGTTCTCTGCAAAAGTGTTTCCAATTCAGTTTGACAGAATATATTTTTTTGGTGACTTGTATTATCTGCATTCTCAGGCTGAACCTACTCAATGCAAGGACTTGCTGCCTCACAGCCTCCCTTGTTTTAATTTCAGTAATCATGATTTGTCAATATTTTAGTTTATTATTTTCTTTGAATACACAATGTAAAATAACTATGATCTTGATTTCATGAATTGATATGCAGCATTGGTGAATCTTATCTTAATATCATGACACACAAGTTGCTAAAATGCCTTGCAACTGCATCTTCTCGGCGTTAAAATCATAATATGTTAACATATATTAATGTTTGATAGGTGTCTATTTGTATTTAATCGTTAAATATGGATCATGTTGAAATTTATAGGTTAATAATGATATTTATTTAATTTAAAGAAATTAAATTATATATATACATCTTATTATTAGTTAGTTAAAAATATAAAAATCAATAAATAAATAATGATTTATTTTTGTGTTAGGAATCTCTAATATGTAAGAAAGAAGAAAAAGATGATATAATGCTCTATCTTGTGCTGTCATGTTATGTAAATAAAAATAAAAATAATCATACATTAAAATAAAAATAACATATTGATTCATCATAATTATGTGTAATATAGCTTAATTTAAAGAGGGAAGAGTAATCTAGATCCATTTTAACTCCACATCTACCAAGCATTGGAACTGAATATCTTTTCACTCTAAAAAAAGGCCTAGAACGTAAGAGATTTGATCCTCTTAGTACTTGGTAGATTCAGAGTTAAGATGTGTTTAGGTAGATAGATAAGATTTTAAGGTAAGTATGAGACTAGCTCAGCTATATATATTAAATGGTTAGTAACTTCATTAGCCATTAATCCATCATAACCATCAAAACATTTATTTCATAAAACATTTCACGATTATTAAAAAAATGATAAAAATGAACTAAATTAAAGTTTTATTATTATTATTATTATTATTATTATTATTATTAATTATAAAAATAATTAATTGCACCAAGAGGAACTCTCAACAAAAAAATATTACAATGTCTTATCCTATTCTATCTTGTCAAACATTTTGATTCACTCAAATTACATAATAAAGAAAAGAAAAGAAATAATAATTATGATTATTATTTGTAATATCCTTATAAACTGCATTGGCATTCACAAGGGAAAATATTATTCTTACCATATTTAATGAAATGGTTGAAAACAAGAACTGTTATGATTTAGTTGGCAACTAATTTGAACCAAATAAAGAAAATGATAAGTGATAGAGACAAATAAAATTTTATAGGTTCTTTAAGTTCATTCATAAACTAGAAAAACAACTTTCATATTCATCAACTCGAGTATTCATCATGTGAAGTGTTGATCATCACAACTTTGATGAGGAATGTTGTGGCTCCAACGAAAGGTATTCCTAAATATGAGGAATGCACATGGGACTTCATGGTTATTTCACACAAAATATAAGTAACCATGATTTTATTTGGAAAGAAATTACGTGAGTTTTGTGCAGGGAATTATATGTTATTTTATCAATTGGAAATATTGCTCTAGATTCTTCAAAGTTGCATGGATTTTTGTGTATAGAAATTAATTATTTCATTGGAAGGTTCTGCATGGTTTCTATGCAATAATTTTATAAAAGCCTGCATGAGAACTTTACATATTAAAAACAAAGAAACAACGTTCTTTTATTAAAAAAATATATTGAAGGGATGTTGTTACTCTTGAAGAGAGAATGCACGTGAATCCTGCAAACAAAAAGATTAAAGAAGTCATACTAATTTTCATAAAGAATGCATGCGAACTTACATGGTAAAAGATAAAGAAACCATATTATTTTCTTGAAAGAAAATTGCATGGAAAAAGATAACCTAGGGATGTTTTCTTGGAAAGAAAACACAAGTGAAACATGCACACAAAAAGATTAAATAAATCATGATGTTATTTATGAAAACAATGTATGTAAACTTTTCTTATGAAAAGAGAAAGAAAATAAGTTATTTCATTAAAGAAAAGATTTCAGGGAAATTGTGAGAGAAAAATAGATTATTAATTTCCTTGGAGATATTACCTTGATTCCTATAGAATCTTAATAGGAATATTCCCACAATAATAATATCCATTATACTGGAATTATTGAAGTAAATTTCTATGTTAATTCTTGAAAAAAGAAATGTTAATTATATGCATCATTGTGTTAGATTTCGAAGTGAAATCTCTTTGCATACATTATCATATTCTTGGAAAAGAGAAAGATTAATTAGGTTAATTTTCTTCAAAGTGTTTTGATGAATATGCATGCATATATTACCCATGTTGTTTATTTAAAGACTGCAAATATTTGAATACATAAACACATGCATAGGAGTTTTGTGCATGAATTGATGAAAAATAAAGATTGTTTTCTTAAAACAATGATATGAATCTTGTTCATACAAGAAAAAAGCACATGCTTGTTTCTTAAAAGATTATGTGCATTGAAGTAAGGGTCATTGTTTTAGAACAAAAACACTTGTTTCATGTATAAAAGGGTAGTCCTAAATAGAACATATGGTTTTGCATGTAGATAGAGAAAGTTATTATGTAAATATTCTTGAAAATATTGTCTGGCTCGATGAATTATGTTAGTTTCTTGATTTAGGTGCATAAAAGGTTAATTTAACTTTGTTATTGTTGCCTTGGTTTTATGAATAAAATATGGTTAGATATGGTAATCTATTGAAAGTGAAGCACGAAAATTTTTGTTAGGTCCCTATAATACTAGTGATTCCCCCATTACTATTATCATCGTATCCCTTATTGTTATTGTTGTGCCCCTATTGTCCCCATATTGTTATTATTGTGCTGCATAGAAGCCCACTATTCTTATTTTTGTGTCTTTCTATTATTATTGGTAGGTCGGCTTTGGTTATATTGTGACCCCTTATACTCCTATATATAGAAAGGAGGTTTTGTCATTTGTATCATCCAAGAATTGTTCATTTGTGTAATGTAAAGGAGGTTTCCCCCTCTAAGAGGCTAATTTCTAAGTCGTTGATCTATCTTTTCTATCTTTTTGTGAGTTGGTTTCATAACATTTGGTATGAGAGCTTAGATTCTAGGGTTTCGCTGCTCCAAATATGTCATTGTGGAATTTTCACTATAGCTTTTTTCTGTCACTTTTAAGAAGTGAAAAACAAAACCCATTTGAGCCAAAATCACTCTGACTATGTGTCCAAATTTCATATCTTGTCTTGCTATATTTTTGGAGATATGATCTAAGGAAGTTAGAGTTTTTTACAGGATCTCAAATTATATCTCAAACAGGTGACCTAGGGACAAACATCATAACTTTTTTTTCTAAGCATCATATTGAAATTTTGTAAGAAGTTAGAGAAAGAGGACAGATTGTAGTTTTCTATGTATCAGTTTTAGATCCTAAGGTTGAAGCAATGACACATGGAACTTCGTACAAGCTCACTTTACTGAACCAGTCTATAATCAGGTCATCATGGGAGATTTGGCATAACTCTTCATTGAAGAATTCAATCTTAATCAGACTTGCGTGGTTAGAAAGATTACTCAGAGGGTTATCGTAGCAAGAAATTTTAGACCTTGGAGATCCAAAATTACAGAGATACAACAGATTCAATATCGAGCTCCTACAAGGTGAAAAACGTTGTGTAGTTTTTTTTTTTTTGCATAAGTTTGGTTAAAAAAAACTAGTTTAAAGGAATTCAATGGGCATAGTGAAGCATTATTATCAGTAATTGATGTCCTGAAGAAAGAAAATGGAAACACCTAGTGAGAAACCTGAAAGCTTTAGCATGACTCATGAAGAAGAGGAAGAAATGCAACATGATATATCAAAATTACGAGACCAAGTGCAACAAATTTCACTCGCACAAAAAGTAACAGAAGCTAAGATGGATGGCTTAAAGAAAGATGTAGAAGCTAATATGGATGGTTTAAAGAAATACGTATAAGCTAAGATGTATGGTTCAAAGAAAGGCATAGAAGCTAAGATGAATGATGTAGAAGCTAAGATGGATGGCATGGAAGCTAAGATGGAATATTTGAAGGCAGATATGAAAATAAATTCTACAAGAAATGCTTACTAATGGTGAAAGGGTAGTAAAGGAAATTCATGATGAGAACAAAATAAATTCTAATCATGATCTCATAGACTCTAACGTTGGATCGAAGAACCAACATGTTCCAAAGATTGATATGAGGAAGTTTGATGGCAAGGATCCTGTATCATGGATACTACAGATGGAGCAATTTTTTTGATCTCCATAATGTGCAAAACACACAAAAGGTACACATTGTAACTTTATATTTGGAGCCAAATAAGTTTGTATGGTATCGATGGCTTTTATCTCGTAAACAAATTTTCATTTGGGATATTTTTACAAATGAAATGATAGCACATTATGAGGATACAAAAAGAAACACTTTTTTTAGCCAATTGATAAATCTCAAACAAAAGGGTTCAATGATGGAGCACATTGAGGAATTCCAAAAAATGAATATAAGGGTAAAATATATTCCAGAGGAGCATAGGATTGATGTGTTCATAGGGACTTTAAGGGATAACATCCAACATGAGGTTCGCCTTTGGGAACTTTATTCATTGGAGAAGGCATTCAGGTTGGCAAGAAAAATGGAAAGCAAAATTATGGCAACAAGGAAGCCTACCACTCACAATCATAAAGATGGAATTGTTTTGTCCCCTATCCATCCACAACCTAAAAGGTTGACACCACAAAAATTGGAAGAAAAAAGAGCAAAAGGGATTTGTTACAATTGTGATAACAAATATATTAAAGGTCATAAGTGTGCTGAGAAGAAATTATTTTACATAGATTGTGAATAGGAGGAAGAAAAGGAACAAGAAACATCAAATTAAGAGGATATACACTAGGAAAAAAACCCGAGAGAAAGAAGAAATGAATATGACCATATCTTGTAATGCATTGGCTGGAATTACCACTCCTTAAATTATCAAGATAGAAGGGCATATCAAGAAGAAAAAGTTAATAGTGTTGATCGATTTTGGAAGTACCCATACTTTTATTCATTGTAAGATAACCAAGGAATTGAATTGCTTCCTATATCCAGAACTAGAGTGTCAAGTGATGGTTGCAAGCGGAGGAACCATAAATTGCTCAGGAAAGTGCCATAATATCAAGCTATCCATGGGAGAATATGTATTGAATATCCCAATGATTTCCATTCTAATGGGTGGTGTTGATGTTGTACTAGGAGTCAAATGGCTACAATCCTTCGGTACAATAGCTTTTAATTTTCAATAACTTTTCATGAAATTTTCTTTAGAAGGAAAGGAAGTTGAATTAAGGGGTATCACAGGGTAACAAAGAAAGATAATAAGCTCTAATGGAATGACAAATCTTCTAAAGAAACAAGAATGAGGTATAATTGCACAATTATGTTCACTAGACATTCCCACATCGAAATAATCTATTTCTCAAGATCTCCAAAAAGTCTTGGATAGTAATTCCAAGGTATTTGAGACTCCCAAAGGCCTCCCACCTATTAGTGATCATGATCATGCTATTCATTTGATTCCAGGAAGTGTTCCTCCAAATATCAAGCCTTACAGATATCTGTATGCCCAAAAGAGTGAAATTGAACATATGGTTGTAGAAATGCTAGAGGCTGGTATAATTCAACCTAGTCAAAGTTATTTCTCTGCTTCAGTAGTATTGGTTCACAAGAAGGATGGATCATGGTGCATGTGTCCAGATTATAGGGAGCTCAAAAAGCTCACTATTAAATATAAATTTCCCATTCCTGTCATTGATGAATTATTGGATGAATTTCATGGATCACTTTACTTCACCATGTTGGGTCTTCATTCAGGATATCACCAAATCAGAATGAAGACTAAAGACATTCCAAAAACAACATTTAGAACTCATGCGGGTCATTATGAATTTTTGGTCATGCCTTTTGGCCTTACCAATGCACCTTCTACATTTCAAGTTTTGATGAATTCCATTTTCAAACCCTTCCTTAGAAAATGTGTGTTAGTATTTTTTTGATGATATATTAATCTACATCAAGTCTTAGAAGGATCATGTTCAACATGTTGACAGGGTGCTCAAAATATTGGAGGAGAAACAATTATATGGAAAAAGCTCTAAATGTTTCTTTGGAGTATAAGAGGTGGAATATCTGGGTCATATTGTATCTCATGAAGGTGTTAAGGTGGACCCTAACAAAATTAAAACTATTAAGGAATGGAAAATTCCCACATCCATAAAGCGTCTACGAATATTTCTCGGGTTGACATGGTATTATCATAAGTTTGTTAAGAATTATGGGAGAATATCAACACTTCTAACAACATTATTGAAGAAAGGTTAATTTTCATGGACTCTAGAAGCAACGAAGGCCTTTCAACATCTTAAAGAGGCAATGTGTCAAGCACCAGTCTTAGCTACACCGGACTTCACAAAAACCTTTATTGTGGAATGTGATGCCTCAAGAAATGGAATTGGTGTTGTTTTAATGCAAGAAGAAAGACCCATTTCTTTTGAAAGTCATCAAATCAAAGGAAAGCATTTACATGAAGCTATTTATGAGAACGAAATGTTGGCAATATTACATACACTTAAGAAATGACGACCCTACCTAATGGGAAGACACTTCAAGGTAAAAACAAGTCGTGATAATCTTAAATACTTTTTAGAACAAAGGTTTTCTTCAGAAGAGCAGCAAAAATGGGTCACAAAAACGTTGAGTTATGACTTTGAAATCATCTACAAAAAAGGGAAGAAAAATGTTGTGGCAGATGCACTCTCAAGAAAGGATGAAGATGTGGAAGCATTTCTTTGTTCCATTTCTATTATACAACTAGATTGGATAAACGAAGCAAGGGATGAATGGAAGAATGATGAAGAAGTGTGGACACTCATTCAAAAGTTACAACAATATCCCAGTACATATGATACATTTAGCTGGAAAAATGATTCGTTATGGTACAAAGATCGGTTATACCTATGTAAGAATTCCCAACTCAAACAAAATGTTCCTAGGGAATTTCACACCTCTCCCTTAGGAGGGCACTCAAGATTTCTAAAAACATACCACAGGGTTAAGAAGGAATTTTTTTGGGATGGACTTAAATTGGATATTCAAAATTTTGTGGCAAAATGTTTGATTTGCCAACAAAATAAAGTTGAAACAATTAAGACCCCAGGTCTATTACAACCTTTATCCATTCCAAGCCAACGTTGGGAGGAGGTTTCAAAGGATTTTATCACAAGTTTACCCAAGTCCGAAGGAAAGAGTGTTATCATGGTGGTAGTTGACAGAGTTAACAAGTATGCACACTTTTGCGCATTATCTCATCCATTTGAAGCGAGTACAGTTTCTACTGCATTGATGGAAACAATTCAAAAGCTACATGGAAACCCAAAGATTATTGTAAGCGACAAAGATCACATTTTCACTGAAAATTTTTGGACATAATTATTTTCTTTTCTTAGTACTCAGTTAGCTAATAGCTCATCTTATCATCCTCAATCTGATGGGAAAACGAAGATAGTAAAAAAATGTTTGGAAGGATATCTTCGTTGCTTTGTATCTGATAAACAGACACAATGGGTCAAATGGTTGCCTTTGGATGAATGGTGGTATAACACTTCCTTCCATACTGCAAAAAAAATGACCCCATTTATGGCACTTTATGGATATCATCCACCATCCATCACATCATATTTAAGAGAAAATTATAAGGTTCAAGCAGTGGAAGATCACATCGAGCATCAACAACAAGTTCTCCAACTCTTAAAGGATTACATCACCTTGGCGCAGAATAGAATGAAATAACAGGAATATCAACATCGCAGGGAAAGAAGTTTTGATGTAGGTGATTGGGTATTTCTATGGATACAACCATATAAACAAATGTCCCTTAAGAAAGCTAAGAAGGATAATAAATTATCACCAAAGTATTATGGTCCGTACAAGGTGTTGCAAAATATAGGTACTATGGACTACAAATTGGAGCTTCCTGCAGTGTGTGCAACGAGTTTTCCATATTTCATGCTTAAAGAAGGTTATAGGTGACAAGCTCCCAGTTCAAACAATATTGCGAGAACTTGATGAGGAAGGAAAAATCATATTGAAACCTGAAGTAGTAAAAGAAACAAGAACTCAATAGCTACGAAATTGATCAATTTCAGAGTATCTCATCAAGTGGAAGAACTTACCCGTTAAAGATTCCACATGGGAAGATGAGAATTTTATACAGAAGCATCCATAACTACTCAAGGATTGAGGACGACACTTTTTTTAAGGAGAGGGGCATGTTAGGTGCCTATAATACTAGTGATTCCCCCATTACTATTATCACAGTATCCCTTATTCTTATTGTTGTGCCCCTATTGTCCCCATATTGTTATTATTGTGCCCCATAGAAGCTCACTATTGTTATTTTTGTGCTCTTATATTATTATTGTTAGGTCGGCTTTGGTTATTGTGACCCCTTAGACTCCTATATATAGAGATGAGGTTTTATCATTTGTATCATCCAAGAATTGTTAATTTTTATAATGTAAAGGAGGATGCCCCCTCAAAGAGGCGGATTTGTCTTGATCTATATTTTCTATCTTTTTGTGAGCTCGTTTCATAACAATTTTGCATGTAGAAAGATAGAGAAATGACGTTGTATTAACTTCTATTTTAAAAAGAATTATGCATTTTTTTACATGAAAATAATAGTTAATAATGGTAGAATTCTAGAGAAGGGAATATATGTTGCATACATTAAAGAAGGGTTATTATGATAAGCTCTTGCATACACAAAGAATAGTCATTGTGTTATAGATATATGTTCTTTGCATGGATATAAGAATTTTTTAGCTATATTTCTTTAGAAAAGTTACATGTGATTACTTTTATTCTATCTTAACTATTATGTTAGTTTCTTTTGGAAAACAATCATGTGTATGCATGCAAGATTTGTATTATCTTTCATTTTGAAAGAATATACATTTGTATGTGGGAAATGATAACGTGTTGTGTTAGCCTAGATTGGAAAAGATTCTTTATGAAAGAGGATGAATGACATGCACAAAAACCATAGTAATTTGTTGGCTTCCTTGGAATATATATATGGGTAATGTCGGTATAATCATTGGAAAAAAGGACATGTATTTGTATCCTTTATTGCATTAGTTTTATGGAAAAGAAAACATGTTTTTTCATGCCCTATTATGCTAGATTTCCTTGAAAAGGAAACATGTGTTTTCATGCTCTATTGTGTTAAGCATTTTTTTGTAAAGTATATGCATTTTCATGCATAGGAACAACATTCATTGTGTTAGTTTTCGTTACGTATTTGCATGCACCAAAAGTAATAGTTGAAGGGATATTTATTTTGATAAAGTTTATGCAATTTGAATGCACGAATATGATAGTTGATGTGTTAGTTTTCTTTAAAGGAATGTCTAGACAGTTGTAGTGATTTGTCTTTCAAGAATGTGTGCTTATGCGAGGGGAATATTAGTTAATGTGGTATTTGTTTATAGAAATGCATTGATGGTTACATTAATAACTTATGCATATGAAGTGTTGTTAAAGAATGCATGTCGCGATATTTTGTTTGTGTTTCATGAATGTACATCAATAGATGGTGAAGCACCACTAGTATAGATTTATGAATTGGTTTGATTAATACTTTATTTAATCATGATATCAAAGGTTGTTGACAATAGAAGTTGCAAGAAAAGACTACGACATATAAAGATGGATTAAGTTAACATTATGGAAGACAACAAGTTAGTGGCCCATGCATATTTAAGGAATGTCATTTGTAGAATATTTCACTAATGGCAAGAACTAGGCCCTAAATACACAATGCTCAAGGGTTTGTGGTAAATGATGTCATGATGATTGTAATTTCTTATAACATGTTATCTTGTTTTTTAGATGACATTGTTTGTAATATTTATTGACAATGGTCAAGTTATGGACTCCCTTATATCCATCGAGTGAGGGATGAACACCCTCACAAACATTTAATAATACAATTAAACGTTTGTTGGTTTTCATCCTACAAGGTTTTCAGGGTATATCGGTGTTCAATGATGTGATGGCTTATTGTTTCCATTTGATAATGATAATTCCTTGCATGATGTGATGTTTATATTATTAAAAATATGACTAAATAACTAAATAAAAGAATCATGGAATTGATGCAATGTTACATCATAAATTTATGTTAATATGCTACAACAAATAGTTGTTAATGGTTATGTAATTTACTATTCCATTACTAAAGTTACTTTATATAATGATGAATATTATATTTAATGGTTTATGAGTAATATGGAATAGTAATTTGGATAGTTACATGTCGGAAAATTGTGTAAAAAAATTCTAACTCCATACATTCTCATGCGAGCGGGAGATGTTACACGTGGTATCAGAGCTAAAGCTTATATTGACACCTTTGGGAGTTGTTAAGTAGAAAAAGAATAGAGATACGCTACTAGTGGGAGTCAACTTAGGTATGAGTCTAACAATATACATATTGATATATGTAGTAGATTGTGTTTGACATGAGATGCGTGATTCATGTTTATAACTACATTGAAGTGTAGTAAGTAATCAAGTCTGCTAAAAATCTATGTTCATGGCATTTGGATTTTATTGAGGATAAAAGAAAATAAGAACTTTGTTTCACATATGAACAATTTTGAGCATTGACCAATGAAAGTTAAAATTGATTAACAACCTTTGCACATACGTCAATATTAATGGTACATTTAGTGAACATGACTAAAATTACGATGCACTACTTTTAATGAGTGAATGCATGAATGTAAAATAAGGTGAATTTCCTTGAAGAGGACGATAGAGTTTTTTAAAAGGACAATGGAAGAAACCCTTTAGATGTTAAACAATGAGTCAAGTAGTGAGAATTGATTATAATAGCTAGTTATTGATTCAGTATTGTCATGGCTGCATGAAGATGGTTAGTAGCATTGATTAGTTATTGTTGCATGACTAACTAATAAAACTTATATACATGGATTGATTTTAATTGAATCTGATTGCAACTTTTAAACAAGTGATTATGGTAGTTACTTCATGTCTCGGTCTATTAGTAACAATACATTGTGGGAAATAGAAATCTTTGGATTGTTATCCTAACCCTTATTATGTTTACACATTAATGAATATTTTCATATACTTTTATGCATGAAAATATTGTATTCATGAAACTAAAATGATTTCGAAAGTGAATACTTATTTAAATAATGCATATTTATGATTAGCATTGATGATGGGATTAAGCAAGGATAACTTAATGGAAACAAGAAAACTTGTGAAGGTAAGACATTGCAATGTGAATTGCAACTATAAATGAGAAATTATAATGTTATGATATGCATGATTGTGTTATTTGGAAAAATAGAATATATACCACCTATAATTCAGGAGAATTCGGCTCAGAAATATCATTCTACTTTAGTAGACATAGGGGGTCTTGTGTTTTAAGGAAGTTGGTTTCCTAAGTGTTGAATTAATGTAATTATTAAGGTTTTGAGTGATCTTAATGAGAGAAGCTAGAATAGGGATTTAATTAAGTATAGTGAGGAATATTTGTAAATGTTCTTGAATGTAGGAGAACATGAGAGATTTAGGATAGTTGATAGATTTGAGAATTAATTGTAAAACTTAGATTAGGAGTTAGTTCATGATTTTGTGGATTAGAGAGGATTCTTAGAGATAAGGAAGAGACTTTAGAATTTTTTTGAGAAGGTTATGGATCTAAACCAGGAATTGGTTGTAGAATCCTTCTGTATAAATGTAAGCCAAAAATGTAGAGAAAGAGTTAGCCAATTCAAGATAGATAGTTAGCTGGTTAGCTAGTTAAAGGTTGTGAGTTAGAGGTTTGACTGTAAGCCTACGAGCAGGTAGGAAAATAGAGGCCGCTAACTAGAATATCCGGCCAGAGAGAGAGAGAGAGACTCTTATGTAAAGACTTGTTTATTAATACAAACAACTCGATTTTGAGTTCATGTGTGTGTATTGAGTAATTGAGATATAGATTCTGTATGATCTTGAGTTATTTTGTGTAACATAGATTGCAGGTGCAGAATCAGAGGTGAAATACAAAGAAGAGTAACAGAGAGGTGTTACATATTTACACACATAGATAGTATAGGAGGAAGCCTTTAATGTTACAGTGAAGGTGAAGGATGTATAAAGGGATGAGCAGAATTAAGCTCAGGAGGAAATTGTGTGGCAGAACAATTAAAGACCAGAACCCTAAAGAAACCTGAAACCATAGAAACACTGAAGAAATGACATAAAAATGAAGTAAACGGAAGAACAAAGAAGAGAGGTGTCAATGCATAGGAGCCGTTGGATCAGCTAGATCAACAGACGAGATTGTTTGCAATAAGCGGCTAGGATTAAGTCGCGTAGAATGGAGTAAAAGAAATGAACGACTGAGATTAACTTAAGTGTTAGCGGAAGAGGAATCCGGAGGATCTATCACAACCATCGATGGTAGAAGATCTACAGTCATTGGGCACTAATAAGCTTGGGCATTAGTCAAAGAAGAAAGGCAGGTTTATAAGCAAAAGCGAGTTATCGGGTGGAGAAAAAGTGGTAAGTGGTAATAGGGGGGAGTCACCTGATTCCATTTATCGACTGACACGTAGCACGTTGGAGGAGAGAGGAAACTGCTTTATCGGGTGGGTAATCCTCGTGCAAGTGGCTCACCTGATATCATTGTTAAGCATTGGATCAAATGGGTTTTGATCAAATGGTGGAGGATCACCGAGCAGTTCTGTTGATCGGGGAAGACATCAACCATTAGATCACAGGGTAAGATCTACAACGGAGGTTGAAGCCGATAAAGCTTGGGAAAGAGCAGACCTGAGAAGTTTATCAACTCGAGTTAAAGATTATTTGAGTTCTAGAGGATGATTGGAGATCACGAGACAGCCGTTGATCTGATGGAGTGAAATAAACAGTGGAGAGTGAACCTGATAAAGGTAAACATCAAAAAATGTGCAAAGGCCAAGGAAAGGTGAAAAGGTAAGGTTTACATGTGTTTATGTGTATTTCTATTATATAAGAATTATAATAGAAATAAAGCGGATAAAGGTTTTATGGGTTAAGTTAGCATGTAACCAAAGTTAATTGTGGAGTTTGGTTAATATGTGTGGGATTAAGGATTAGCTAAAGTTATGAGGGTGTATAAAGTCCCGATGGAAAGATTAATGAAGGGTTAGACTATAGAAAGTCAAATGAAATGTTTCCGCATGAGATTAAATGAAGGGGACTTAACCCTTTGTTTGTGAAGGTTTTCACCATGGATCAGGTGATTAAGGGTTGGGAACAGTGACGTGTAATTTTATTTGCATAATGTGGGTATTTTTGGCCTAGGCTAGCATCATTTTGGTATCGGAGTAGAATTTTGGTTGAAACAATTGATATCAAAACAACACAAAGAAATTCTGTGTGAAGTCTTTTTTGAGAAATTTAGAACAGAGTTATGTTTTAAGATGTGTATGCAGGAAAGAGGAGATCAGATGCTAATCTGACATACAGACAGGCACACCGAGATAATGTGTAACAGAGCTCGCAGATTCAAGGAAACAGAGAACAATCTATTTAAAGTGCAGGTGAATGGTAGAACAAGATCATGCAAAGGTCTTGAAGGTGAGATGATATGTTTTTATCTTAATTTTATTTGAAGATTGGAGAGTTTTTGGTCTTTATATTGATGCACAGGTAGAAGCATAACAAGGTGAGAAGAATGTAGCAACATAGAGCAAGGAGTGCTCAATTAGTTCTAGAGGAAAGAACCAGAGAGATGCTAAAATACGGAGCTCGGAGGAGAGAAGCTTAGTGAGGCATGTGTAGCAAGAAGGATACTTGTTACTGCAGAGGTATTGTTGCATCTCACAAAGACAATTCCATAGAGGATGTGGGTAGAATTGCTAAGTAATGAAGGAAGATGGTAAGAGTTTTTAAGTGAAAGAAGAGGTGGTAAAAACCAAGTATTTCATTGTGATTGAAATACAAGAGGAAAATTGTGTTCTTAGAAGATGCAGATGAGTTGAAGCTTAGAAGGAGCAGAGGGAAGTGCTCAAAAGAGATTCCAGAGATAGAGAACCAAGAGCTTTCCAAAAGACCAAGTACAGAGGAAAGCTTGGTGAGGTAAGTGGCAGCAGGGAGGACTTGCTATTGCAAAGGCTTTAATGCAACTCATAGTAAGTGAGTAAGGAGCTCATGAAGATAGAGAAGGATAAAATGATTATTGATAGTCATAGTAGAGGTTCTGAGGAAAACCACAACAGAAGAAAAGTGAAGAAGGAGGATGCCAAGACAAATGGCAAGAGAATGAGTCAAGAGGAAATTGACAAAGAGATTGTTGAGATGAAATAAAAACTCAATGTATTAAGGATGATACTTGAGGAAAGCTAAAGACTAGGTTGGGTATTAAAAAATAAGCCAGTGAAGTGGCATAAGTTAAGGAGAAGGCTACAACAGAGGCAAGTGAAGTGGCTGATGGAAAAACTCAGAGAAGCTGAATTGGAAATGGAAGTTTCTATTTGTGAACCAAAGCATGGTGAAGTTCTAGGTGAAGAAGAAGGAATTAATGATGATTTTCTGAACTGTTGGACAAATGCAGACCAACAGGAGAATGTAAAACCTTATATTTTTGAATCTAATAATTTTGATGTGATTACAGGTTTTGCATAGGATGAGACATCTTTTGAAGTTGTCAAAAGTATGGAAGAGTATTTTTCAGAAGATAAAAACCCTGAAGTAAAGAATGATGGAGAATGTATCTTAAATGACAAAAGCAGTGAATTATTGTAGCAAGAATAATTTAGTAATACATTGATGTTTGAAGCTGTGACAACACACAAAAAATTTCTTGTGAAAGGAGATGAAATTCGGTCTGAAGAACTGATATGTGAAACATTAGTTGAGACTGTTGAACCTTGTAATTTTCAAACTAATAATTTTTGTATAAATGCAGGAATCATAAGTAATGATGAAGTACTTATGAAATTTCATAGAGAAATTGAGTTGCTGGAGTATTTGCTGGTAAATTCAGAGCATGACAGTGTGATTGCAGAGGAAGGAGTTCACTACAGTGGACAAGAGCAGAAAGACATCATTAGAGAAAATGATGTGGAAGGAAGACTAACTGATAGTCTTGAGATTACATTAGAGGATTCTTTAGAGAATTCTTTAAAGAGGTTGAATCAACATACTGATGTGATGATAGAAGAGGAGAAATCAGAGCAGCATACTGAAGTGTTTCCAAAGGAAGAAGAGGCACTAAGGCCTTATGTTTTTTATTTTAATAATTGTTTTGTGAGTGCAGGTTTAGTTACAGATGCTGGAGGAAATTTGGCACAGATGAGCAGTCAAGTAAAGATGGTAGAAGAGGATTCTGTGGAAGAATTTAATCCATGGAACATAGATGTTCAATTGCTGGAGAGAATGCTAGAAAGTCAGGATTCAATGTAGAAATAGATAATCATGAAAGAGGGTAAGGATGAAAGGGAGGAAGAAAAAGTAAGAGTAAGGGTAAGAATTCGACAATTCCAAAGAGAAGAACAATAGTTTGAAGAGTTAGTGAACAGTAGCAACAACCTGAAACAAAGAGAAAGAGGTAGAAGTAAGTGGTAGAGTATGGACCAGTCCCAGGATGTGCTGGAAACATAGATTGAAGAATTATGGCAGTTGATGATGAAACAATCGAGGATGAGGGAAATGATAGCAAGAAGGATGATCAATCAGAGTTTGAACCTGATTGAAAAGGAAAGGAAGATGAAATAGAAGACAACAAACATACACCAGCAACAAAGGTGCAGAGCATTCAGACAACTACAAACTAAAGTTTGGGACCCTGGAGGTTTTCTATCAACATATGAAGGCACATGATCAGGAGCTCATGAATGTTTTCTACCTTGGGAGTCTAATGCAGGAGCATTTAGCTCATAAATATCATTGTACTTTAGTAGACATAGGGGGTCTTGTGTTTTAAGGAAGTTGGTTTCCTAAGTGTTGAATTAATGTAATTATTAAGGTTTTGAGCGATTTTAATGAGAGAAACTAGAAAAAGGATTTAATTAAGTACAACGAGGCATATTTATAAATGCTCTCGAATGTAGAAGAACATGAGAGATTTAGGATAGTTGAGAGATTTGAGAATTAATTGTAAAACTTAGATTAGGAGTTAGTTCATGATTTTTTGGATTAGAGAGGATCCTTAGAGATAAGGAAGACATTTTAGGATTTTGTTGAGAAGGTGTTGTGCCCTACAACAACCCCCCATTTCATATCATATTTATTTACTAAATCATCATATGAAATGGGTCCCTTTAGAAGTTAATCGGTATCAATACTTCATTATTTGAAAAAGGTCCGCAAACCATTTGAAGACATTATATAAAACCTTTTAAAAACCCATTTTTGGTCAAATAATACATTGCGATAAAGCGATCACTTTATCGCATATCGCAATGGCATAGAAAACACAAATAAGTGGCACATTGGTCTCTGCCCATGCGATATCGCTATCGGCTATCGGAAATACTCCATGCACATTTTAAAGTGCCCCATGCCATTAGCCCCGACGCGATGCGCAATCGGCGATCGGCTATCGGCGGTAATCTTTACACAGTCTTAAAACACCCCAACTCTTTCACCCCGATGTGATGCGATATTGCAATCGGCAATCGGGATAAACTATTTATGCACATTATGATGCCCATTCACCCCGATGCGATGCGATTTCGCTATCGGCAATCGGGATTTCAAAATTGTCAACGTAAGGTTTTAAGTGTTCCCGACGCCCGATTACGATATAGCGCGGATTTCAAAAAATCCGTTAAATGGAGGGATATCATGATTCATTCATATTTAAAGCTTGATCTTTTAAGCAATCATTCACCCACGCTCAATCGCCAAAACGTCCACAGCACGCTTAAATGGGCCATTCGGCCGAATAATGGCATAATGAGCATTTAAGGGGTGGTAGGTCTTAAACGGCCATTTAATGTAATTGTAAGATCCTCCCATGGATTGTGTCTGCGCCCATTTTTAAAGCTAATCCCTTATTACGCATTTCTCAATATTTCTCATCACTTGCAAGTTTTCATTGCTATTTCTTTGTGTTACGTATATTTGCACCTCTGTGCAGAATTCATCCAAACGAGAAGGCTCAAGCAAAATGGGGAAGAAATCCAAGAAGACCACAGGCGCTTCCGCTACACCAGCTGCAGGACAAGCTCTCGTGGACAAAAAGAAGGGCTTGATATCCGATACTACATGTACGGGTCTCGTCAGAGTTACTTGGCAAGGCACCTACAACCTAATTGAAGCCGAAGAACCAACGAGGACAATAGTCGAAGCTACTGTGGATCCTACTCGGAAGTGTGAATGTACTCTCAAGGATTTAGCCGATTCTTTCCTTCACAGAATAGCGGCCAAGGAGCAAATTCTCCCATACACAGACGTAGTGCGGTGGGCGATTCAAGAAATCCCAATCTTGGATAGAACTCTCAGCACTAGAGATGGAAGAATCTTCAGATCGTTCAGGGCGGATGATCTAAGGAAAATGTATCATTTGCCCAAGCCAGAGAAGATATATAATAAGGCATTCCTGGAGAAATTTGCAAATGAGAATGAAGTTGAATCCGAACCCATCCGGGATTGGAGACAAAATCCGGCTAAGCACAAACATGAATCTTCTGGTAAGTACTCGATTGATTCTTTGGCTTCTCCTTATTGCTATGCTGGAATAATGATGTGTAGATTATGGGGATTGCATGATTCTGCTAATTTCACCATAGAAATGGTTCCTTTATTGGAAGCAGCATGCAACAGTATAATTATGGATTGGGCCACCATCCTTTCTGAAAAATTAGCACAAGCTGTGCTTGATTTTAGAAATCAGACAGTCGTCTTTGAAAGGAAAATTCCCCCATTCTATTACAGTGCATATATTTTAGATACATTATGTTTCAATTCTGAATTTCCCATGCTCGGCTGGAGGTGGACGCCACAAGATCCCACGGCTATCCACATATACCATCAGAAATTATGGAAGACCTCTTACAAGCACCATCTGTATCAAATCTGCAATGGCTTTATGGTGCCTATTCATTATTCTATTTTTGATAAACCCATTCCCAAGATTTCCTATCAAGCTTCGTTTGATATAACAGCGATAGGGAGTTGGTTTGGAGAGGAGAGATTTACCTACATAAGATTTTTCGGCAGCCAAGCCAACCCACATGCCCTCCCTTTGTACATACCAGATAAACTGCTAGCAAGAGAAATCGCTTATCATATTACAACTGAGAGTGTTACACATACTCTCAAGAAAGAAAAGAAGAGGGGCTGGCCCTCTTTTCCCTTGAGGTGTGGTGTTTATACTCTGCATGATCTCAAACATGCAGAAAAGGAAGCCACAAAGATTCAATCCTTAACTCTGGCGACTATCCCAAATAGGCCATATGATCCAAAGAAAGTTGCCTATAATGTACTAGAACAGGCCAAATTGACAAAATTTGAGCATAAAGAGGATACGTTTGATGACCTGTTCGTTTCAACCGAATCAATAGGTCAGGCTAAAGAATTCGCTCGAATGAAATATAATGATGAAGGGTTGACTGAGTTTAATAAGCTTAGAGAACAGAGGTTGCAAACTCTGCCTCTAGATTTACTAGCAACAACCCTGGCGACATCATCAAGCGAGCCTGGTCGGCAACAGTCAAAAGAACCTTCGGTTGTAACAAAGGATCATAAGAAGGAATAGGAGGAAAGGCGTAGAAAAGAAAAGGAAGAAAAACAAAATAAAGAGAAAGAGGAACAACAGAAGAAAGAGCGAGAGGAAAGGCAAAAGAAAGAACAAGAGGAACAGCAGAAGAGAGAGCAGGAAAAAGTGAGAAAGGAGTCCCAAGCTGAAAAGGAAAAACAAACCACCATTGATGTCAATATAGATACTCATCTTGACCCTAAATTTCTCCAGTAGTGGAAGCAATTTGACTCTATCATCAGTGGGTTGGAATGTTCCAAGGATACAGACACTTCCAAGACAAATGATACACAGGACATCACTTCCCCTCAGGTTCTAAGCGGAACCAGCGGCCCACCCATTTCTAAGGATGTTGAGGTAATACCAAAAGACCCCTCTGACCAAATCATTCTCCAGGTAGAAGATATTCCTCCCCTGGATGTTTTCTACAGCCCGAGGCATAAAGCAGTGGTAAAACGACAAAGGAAAAGAAGGAAGATTGATCAACCTCCCCTTTTCCCAGAACAAACTATTACGGGAAGCGTGGTTTGGAAGGAGGAATTCGACCCCTCCGATGACCTGACAAAACTGTCGCAGTATGCGGGAGCCTATTCGGCAGCGACAATCGATAAGGCATCAGAGGTAAGTCTTCTACTGAAAACCAAGGATCAAGAAATTTTTGCATTACACGCAGAATTGGCTGAGACAAAGCAGAAGGCGGAGCAGGCAGAGCAGCAATTGTTGACACAACAACAAGTGAACAGTCAACTAACTCAACAATTGCAGGCAGAAAAGCAAAGGGTCGACCAAAGCGCGATCCAGAAACAGAAGGAATTATCATAGGCATTGGCACAATTAAGGGCAGAAAACGAGCAAATGATGAAAACAAAGGATAAGCAAATCGCTCAATTGTCATCGCAGCTCGAAAAGATAAAGGGCACTCCACAAGTGGCTGAGTTCAGAGCAGAAGCATTACAAATAAACACTACATTAATATCTCAAATTAGGCTTCTGTGTCAACAAATCGCTCAGGCAAAGCCACTCTGTGAATTAACGACATCCATAAATCAGCAGGTAGAAAAGGCCGGAAATGAATTAGATCAAGTCGAAGAGATCATAATTGCATTTCTTGACTGGCAAGATTCTGATCAAGGGAGAGAAGAAAATTTGCCCAAGATTTCAGAAACATATAAAGATATAATTTTCACAGAATGGCACTCTCAGATGATGAAAGCAGAAAGGGCAGCTTCAAGATGTAAATCAACTTCCAGCAATTTGGTTGAACTAGTCAACAACACTCTCTACTTATCAAATATGATTTCCCAATGTACACCGGGAAAGTTGACAACAACAAACACATTGGAGCAATCATGCTATCCTGATCTAGAGGAAAAGGGGAGATTAATCGCTGGAGTTAATAGTTTAACTATGGAAGCATATTGGCTCTTCCTGGTAAAGCCACATACACAGAGAGCCGCCCATAAGTGCCTAACAGATGCGATCGGGTATATAATTCCCGATATTCAGGATGCCACCTATGCCACCCAGCTCAGTTCGCGCCTCAAAAAACCTCCTGAAGTAGAGCCAATGCTTGCGATAAGTCAGCTCAGATTTAAAGGCAAGCAGCCTACCTGATGAATCATGTCGCGGATTGCCACATCGCTGAGAAAAATAGGATCAAAATTTATTGATACCGATTTAGTTGCATTTCAGTTTAATAGATATTTAGATTAATTTAGTATTTATAGACCCTTTCATTGTTTTGGAAAGGGTCGTAAAGTTTTGTACCAGACTTAAAGACTGAAGTTTGCACTATTGTGCTTCAGTCAATATTCTTTTATGAAACTGGACCAGTTGTTCTTAATTTAACAAGGAGGCTTTTTTATGCAATTGTGCACTATTGTCTTTGTTGAGAATGTTTCTGCGTTGAAGAAAGAATTACAAGTAGTGATTGGTATCGGGAGTGTCAAAGCAGCTCATATGGTATTTCTATCTATGCCTGAATCCATTCCTGTTATGTGAATTGTTATTTGATTATCCTTGCTATTGTTGATTATATGCATGCGCTGTAACAGCAGATCTACATTCATACCACTATTGGATGTTTTATGATATGCTTTCCTTTTAATTATGTATATGTCAATAATATAAATGACGAGTGTGGTAATTTCGCTGTAATCGCTGGGCTTAACTATTTAGGCACAGTAATCTTGAATGAATTAATATCTATGTTTGTTAGATGGAGTCATCTATATGCCCGTCTTTAGACACAGACCATCAAACGCTGCACTTTAAAGTTTAATAGATTCCCGGGATAGGTCATAGTTCTTGTATTCTTGTTAACAGTTTAGTTATTCGCTTACCGCTAGCTTAGTTTATAAATCATCCATTCATCCCGTTTATTCACTTTTGGGAAACGGGTCCCATTATCCCCAGTCGGAGCCACTATTCCAAACGGAAAAGGAGTTGTACTAAGGTCCGGACCGGGTGGTTATCCCCGATGTTGTTGCAACGATTTTCGAGGCTTCAACATTTTTGGCGCTAGAAGGAGGGCATCAACTGTGAATGGCACATAAGCCAAAACCTATAAGCCATTCTAAGAGTAATCCTCCCTCTAAATCCCCTCGATCTTCCTATTTGCATACTGGTTCGCCGGTATCCAAACAAGAAGAATAGGAATCAACTACCACTTCTCAAACCCAGCATACTCCAGAACAATTAAGTCTTGAATCACCTGAAGTCCAGTCTCTTATCCACAAACTTCAGACCTTCTCGATTTCACCACAGAAATTTGAGGTATCACAAAGCAGTGCGACTTCGCAGTTCAATTTACCTCACCCTCTCACCAGACTTCAGAGCAAAAAGCTCGGTATTGAACCCACTGAGTTCCCTTTACCCAAAAGGAAAAAGGCGAAGAAAAATACTGAAGGATCTGACAGTGAAGAGCTTTCATCCATATCCTCCATTGCATCTTCCCCTCTGCAAAGTCAACCATCCACTCCCCCATTACATATTGTTGTTCACCAGGGATTAGAAGCTTCAACATCCCAACCTGCCCACTCCTCAGCATTACTTCCTTCCCATACATCTGGAATTCCAATAGTAGTATCAACCACTGTTGCTATTACAATGGCAGATCCATGGACCAGACCTGGTGCAGTCAATATGCCTGCGCCATTGCATCCATTACCAGATTATCCTGAAAAATGGCTACCCAAGTTTAATCCAGATGATGGAACCCAAGCTGAGGAACACATCAATAATTTCATGTTAGCAGTCAACTTGAAAGGAGTAACAGAACAAGATGTTGTTGTTAGACTTTTCCCTTACACCTTGCAAGGATCAGCAGGATCCTGGTATTTCTCTTTACCCTCTGGTTCCATTACCAGTTGGAACACTTGCCAAGAGCAGTTTCTTACCAAATATGGAGATGATAGGTCTTTGGCAACTTTAATAAGCGATCTCTCCAATCTGAGAATAGAGCATAGGGAACCAATTAAGGAATTTAATGCTCGCTTCAATAAACTCCTGAAAAAAATCCCTACAGCTTCCAAACCAAGTGAACAAATTCGAAGTGAATGGTATATCACCGCCCTACCTGCCAATATAGCCATTTTTGTAGACAGGGCTGGGAAACCTACCTTAGCCGAAAACATGAGAGAAGCACTTGCTGTGGAAAAATGGATCAATGCTCTAGAGAAGAAAGCCGCTCTGGAAGACAGAAAAGCCAAAAAAGTCTCTTTCAAAGATGACTCAAGAAAGAAAACCCCAAAAGACCCATACGACATGGAGGGTTTACAAAAAGTCCTAAAAACTTTATCAAATGAAATGGTTGAAATAAAGAAACAAGTGGCCGAAACCTCAACCAAAAGACCCTTTAGGACTTATAAGAAAAATGAATCAAAGCCCCCAAATGTCATATCTAATGCAGACTCAGAGCAAGAAGAAGACGAGGAAGAGGAAACAATCGCACCGACTGATGATGAAGAAGAAGTAGTAGAATGTCACAGAATGTGGGATTTTATACTCCCCAACTCCGATACCGACAACGAAGAAGAAGCATTCCCGGTCACTACTAGAAGTAAAAGTACTTCCGAACCCGTTCAGGCAACATCAAAGAAAAGGAGTGTCGGTTCTGCTACAACCAAGGAAAAGGTACCTGCAAAGAAATCGCCTGCAGCAGTTCCCCAAAACCAGCCTTCAACTTCTAGTACTCCTTCAACATCCAAAACATTAGTGGTATCTGATTCAATGGAATATAACATTGTTGATGACATGAAGAAAACTAAATCAAACATTACCAAGTTTGAGCTTAGTAAATTAAAGCATCAACAAAAATTACTTCTTAAGGAATTGAATGATGTTCCTTCTACTCCTCTTCCCAGTGCAAAAGCTGCTAATGATTCAGGCCAACCTCCTCCCGGTATGGTTGAAGCTACCGATTCAGTTCTGATTGGCGATAGATCAAATTCTCATACTCCACCTTTCCTTCTAACCTATGAGATTTACAGCAGAAACCTGCACAACTGTTTAATTGACTCAGGGGCATCATCTAACATAATGCCAGCTTCAGTTTGCTCTAAACTGAACATTGAACCCCAGAAGTCTGCTATCCATATTGTATAGTTGGACAGGACCAAAGTGCAAGTTGTGGGAGAAATTAATTCTGTAACCATCAGGTTGTCTGCTGATCCCAGAGTAGTACAAAGGATTGACATCCTAATAGCCGATATACCTGAATTTTACGGTTTAATTTTGAGTAGGGATTGGTCCGAAAAACTGCATGGGTATATTTCCACTGATTGGTCACATATGTGGCTTCCCTACAAATGCAAGCCAAATCAAATAAGGATCGATCGAGAGAAACATATGACCCATACAGTGACTGAATTTGAGCAAGAAAACCAACCCGTAGCGTTCAACAACAACATTTTGGGGAATTATTCGTCAGAGTCATTCTTTGGCAACTTTGTTGCCCAACCATCTCCTTTTTCAGTCAATCATTTTACATCTCAGATTGAAATTTTTTCACAAACTGATAGGTCTAGATGTTTCAATGATGCTGAGAAAACTGTAAATACATTTGTTAATACCCCTTTATTTTGGTCTTTATATTTTGATGGCTCTAAGTCCAATGCGGGCTCAGGAGCAGGTTGCAGTTTGGTTAGTCCACAAGGAGAAAAGACGATGCTGTCCTGTAGGTTGGAATTTGAATGTACTAACAATACAGCCGAATATGAAGCCTTAGTCCAGGGATTGTATAAAGTGATCGGTCTTAAAGTGCAATATTTGAAAGTGTTCAACGATTCTGAAATTATTGTTAAACAGGTGAGGAATGCAATCCATTGTCTTTCAAATCACCTCAAGCACTATCAATCGCTAGTACAAGAACTTACTTCGCACTTTTCCGCGTTCAACATTTCCTCCATCCCCAGGTCTCAAAACTCGGCAGCCGATCTCCTAGCCAATGTAGCTTCCAAGCTTCTACCTTCTGAAGACTACAGCTTAGATAGATTTTCCGTAGAATTGCTTTTTAGGCCTTCAATTCCTGACAATGTCACTAATTGGAGAGTATTCAACCATGATGAGGATATTTTGCAATTTCTAACTTCTGAAAAGTCCTATGACGATAAAATTATTGAGGAAAATGACCATGATCTAGAAATGAAAGAAACACCTCAGGAAAATTCAATTCCTAAGCCAGTGGTAAAGCTCGAAGATATTTATGATATCAAAGACAGGTTTAAACCTGTACCTAATGCAAAGCTCCAAAGTTCTACCCTTAGGTTTCAATTGATAAATCTAGGTACTGAGCATGCTCCTCAAAATATTCATTTAGGATTAGGACTTTCCTTGGAAGAGAAGGAGGCATTCATTAAACTGTTAAGGAAAAATAAACAGGTTTTTGCTTGGAAATATGATGATTTGAAGACTTATGATACATCCATTATCCAGCATACCATTCCTATGCTTCCCGATCAGAAACCAATTCAGCAGAAGTTAAGAAAAATACATCCAAATTTGGAGAGCCAGATAAAATCGGAACTTAACAAACTCTTGAAAGCCAAGATTATTTTTCCTGTCCGACACTCAAACTGGGTCTCTAATATGGTACCAGTCAGAAAGAAAAATGGCGACATTCGAATTTGTATTGATTTCAGAAATTTGAACAAAGCGAGCTTGAAAGACAATTTCCCATTACCTACTATGGAGCAAATACTCCAATCAGTAGCAGGCTCTGAATTGATGTCCTTTCTTGATGGATTCTCAGGATATAACCAAGTTCTGGTTCATCCTGATGACCAACTTAAAACCACATTCAGAACAAAATGGGGAACATATGCGTATCAGAAAATGCCTTTCGGACTTATAAATGCAGGAGCGACATTCCCAAGAGCTATGGACATAGCTTTTAGAGGGTTGATTAATAGAACAGTAGTCGTCTATCTAGACGATATTACTGTATTCTCTAAGGAGAGGTATAATCATTTGCATCACCTAAATCAAATCTTTCAGCATTGCAAAAGATATGGTATTTCTCTTAACCCTAAAAAGTCTTTCTTTGCTCTTCATCAAGGAAAGCTCTTGGGTTTTATTGTATCCAAAGATGGTATTTATATTGATCCTGATCGGATCAAAGAAATTTCTGAAATCCCTTTCCCACACAATAAAAAATCGATGCAGTCATTTTTAGGCCAGATCAATTTTGTTAAAAGATTTGTCCCAGATTTTTCTCAAATTATTTTGCCACTTCAAACAATGATTAAGAAAAATTCAGTCTTTAAGTGGGGATCAGCAGAAAAGGAAGCTTTTGATTTAATCAAGCAATCAATAATCAATGCCCCAGCTTTAAATACTCCAAATTTTTCTAATCATTTTACATTGTATACCATCGCATCCAACTTGTCTTATGTTGCAGTACTCACCCAACTAAATGATCACAATTTGGAAGCACCCATTTCATTTTTTAGCTCAAATCTTCAGGGTGCTGAATTGAATTACTTCGATGTAGAAAAACAAGCCTTTGATGTATTTAAAGCAGTCAAGCATTATAGACCCTTCCTTTTGAAAGCTCACACAAAAGTTATAGTTCCTTTCCCAACAGTTAGGCAACTATTAATCCAAAAATAACTGGGTGAAAAAAGGGCAAATTGGGTCACAGTGCTTCAAGAGTATGACTTAGAAATTAGGCCAACAAAGATTGTTAGGGGCCAAGGTTTTTGCAGGATATTGGCAGGAGCATCCAACATTCCAGAATCAAGCGATACAGAGCAAACTGAAGAAATCAATCAGATAAGTGTTACTGATTCTGAATCTCAATATGCAGATTTAATCTTTTATTTAAAGAATGGTTATGCACCTCCACACCTGGCTTACAAGAACAAAAGGGTCATTAGGTTGAAAGCAAAGAATTTTACAATTATTGATGATGTGCTTTTTAAGCAGAAATATGATTCCATCTTATTGAGATGCCTTGAGAAAACTGAAGCACAAAAGGTTTTGTAGGAGTTACATGATGGACCAACGGGAGGACATTTTCGAGCTGACACAACAGCTCACAAAATTATTCATGCTGGTTACTATTGGCCTCCTCTATTTAAAGATGCCCACGAGTATGTAAGGAAATGCCTCAATTGTCAAACTTCTAGTGGAAGACAACGTAAATCAGCTTTCCCTCTGCAACCAGTCAACATCGAACAACCATTTGAGCAATGGGGATTGGACATCATTGGGGAGATTACTCCATCATCTTCCAAACAGCATAAGTATATCCTTACCGCTACCGATTATTTTACTAAGTGGGTTGAGGCAATCCCTTTAAAGACAGCAAATTCTGAAGCAATCATTGAATTCATAGATCAATTCATCATTACCAGGTTTGGTGTCCCAAATGCTCTTGTTTTTGATAATGCATCTTACTTCTCAGGCAATGCTATGTTTGATTTCGCTATTAAAAGAGGATTTAAATTAAAATATTCTACTAATTACTATCCCCAAGGTAATGGTTTAGCAGAGTCTACTAATAAAAATCTGATCAAAATCATCAAGCGAACTATCGAACAGAATCATAAGAACTAGCACAAGTCCTTAGTGTTTGCATTATGGGCTGATAGGATAACACAGAAAGCTTCTATAGGATCTTCTTCGTTCAATCTTGTGTATGGAAAAGAAGCAGTACTACCCACAAATCTTGTTCTTCCTTCTTTAGCCCTAGTGTAGTTCATTGAGGAAAGTCCTTCCTCCTCTATTCAGCTTAGACATGACCAAATTCTAAAATTAGAAGAGGAAAGAGAAAAAGCCAGGGGTATTCATGCCAAACATCAGCAAGTCATCAAGGCAGCTTTTGATTCAGTCTCATCCGGTTCAAAACAATTCCAAGTCGGTGATTTAGTTCTGAAATGGGACAAAGCCCATGAGAACAAGGGTAAACACACCAAGTTCCAGAAGATGTGGCTTGGACCGTTTCAGATCTGTGAAAAGATAGGCCATTCGACCTTTATATTGCAAGACTTATCAGGGTTGAGAGATTCTCTCCCTGTTAATGGCCTTATCTCGAAGAAATTCTTTAATTGAGAAGGTAACCCCTTCTCCTTCTAGTTTGATATATTTTTGTAGTTTGTAGGATTTGCAGAAAATAATGTTGTAAGGTATCTACTATTGACCTTTGCTGTGTTTGAAAATTTGATCTACAGGAGTACAGCGATATTTGCTTTTAAAATAATAGAACTCTTAACCAAAAGGGATAATTTCTAGGAAATTAGGTATCATTGTATTCTGAAACTACAGTTCAAGTTTTGTGAACTCCTTTCAAAGTTTAAAAGAATTGTAAATCATGCTCTGTTTTCAAATTGGTCTCAAAAGGTTATCAATATCAAGATAGAAGCCAATCCAATTTCAGCATCTTCAACTCTTACCCTGTCATCCATTTACTCTTAAGGAGAAGATTGTTCATCCCATTCACTAAAGTTTATGATTACTCCGAGTGTAATTCTAAAATATCTGATATCAAAGATGAGAGGTCTTATTACAAGCCTTCTTACCATGTTCATAGGGAAATAGTTTAACCGACATTACCAATACTGCATACCAAAACAGGGTAATGGCTTGAAATTATAAGACAAGGGGTCTCATCAAGAGCCAGCCTGTTCGGTTAGATTACTACCAGTGAATGGCATTATCAATAGCTGGCCACCAAACCAGGACAATGGCTTTTTATCTTCTCAATAACATAAAAAGGAAATGAAATACAAAATATGAAAACATGTTTTGAATTCACTCTGTTAATCACACTCTTAATTGGTTGGAACAATGGACAATAGCATGGTTAAAAGGTATCCCTGTCGAAACTATGAACGTTTGCTGGCAGCAGAGGCTCTACCTATGATGGAGGAGTTCACTTTAAAAGCTGTTTTGGAAAGGTTTTTTGTTTTATCATTATAAACCAATAAAGGCCTATTTAAAACTTAGAATGTATTTATTTTCTTAAAAAAGAAAGGAAGTTAGTAAAATAGTTTCATTTTACTCGGAATGCATATATACCTAGTTATATTAGAATCTTCCCCTTTGATTAGAAATCTATTATAAAAAAGTTTAAGTATTTTTATGCTTTCCAGAGATAACTGGTTCTTCCAGCGAATCGCCAATTGTTGTGCCCTACAACAACCCCCCATTTCATATCATATTTATTTACTAAATCATCATATGAAATGGGTCCCTTTAGAAGTTAATCGGTATCAATACTTCATTATTTGAAAAAGGTCCGCAAACCATTTGAAGACATTATATAAAACCTTTTAAAAACCCAGTTTTGGTCAAATAATACATTGCGATAAAGCGATTGCTTTATCGCATATCGCAATGGCATAGAAAACACAAATAAGTGGCACATTGGTCTCCGTCGATGCGATATCGCTATCGGCTATCGGCAATACTCCATGCACATTTTAAAGTGCCCCATGCCATTAGCCCCGACCCGATGCACAATCGGCGATCGGCTATCGGCGGTAATCTTTACACAGTCTTAAAACACCCCAACTCTTTCACCCCGATGCGATGCGATTCGCTATCGGCAATCGAGATTTCAAAATTGTCAACGTAAGGTTTTAAGTGTTCCCGACGCCCGATTACGATATAGTGCGGATTTCAAAAAAGCCGTTAAATGGAGGGATATCATGATTCATTCATATTTAAAGCTTGATCTTTTAAGCAGACATTCACCCGCGCTCAACCGCCAAAAGGTCCACAGCACGCTTTAACGGGCCATTCGGCCGAATAATGGCATAATGAGCATTTAAGGGGTGGTAGGTCTTAAACGGCCATTTAATGTAATTGTAAGATCCTCCCATGGATTGTGTCTGCGCCCATTTTTAAAGCTAATCCCTTATTACGCGTTTCTCTATATTTCTCATCACTTGCAAGTTTTCATTGCTATTTCTCTGTGTTACGTATATTTGCGCCTCTGTGCAGAATTCATCCAAAGGAGAAGGCTCAAGCAAAATGGGGAAGAAATCCAAGAAGACCACAAGCGCTTCTGCTACACCAGCTGCAGGACAAGCTCTCGTCGACAAAAAGAAGGGCTTGATATCTGATACTACATGTACGGGTCTCGTCAGAGTTACTTGGCAAGGCACCTACAACCTGATTGAAGCCGAAGAACCAACGAGGACAATAGTCGAAGCTACTGTGGATCCTACTCGGAAGTCTAAATGTACTCTCAAGGATTTAGCCGATTCTTTCCTTCACAGAATAGTGGACAGGGAGCAAATTCTCCCATACACAGATGTAGTGCGGTGGGCGATTCAAGAAATCCCAATCTTGGATAGAACTCTCAGCACTAGAGAGGGAAGAATCTTCGGATCGTTCAGGGCGGATGATCTAAGGCAAATGTGTCATTTGCCCGAGCCAGAGAAGATATATAATAAGGCGTTCCTGGAGAAATTTGCAAATGAAAATGAAGTTGAATCCGAACCCATCCGGGATTGGAGACAAAATCCGGCTAAGCACAAACACGAATCTTCCGGTAAGTACTCGGTTGATTCTCTGGCTTCTCCTTATTGCTATGCTGGAATAATGATGTGTAGATTATGGGGATTGCATTATTATGCTAATTTCACCATAGAAATGGTTCCTTTAATGGAAGCAGCATGCAACAGTATAATTATGGATTGGGCCACCATCCTTTCTGACAAATTAGCACAAGATGTGCTTGATTTTAGAAATCATACCGTCGTCTCTGAAAGGAAAATTCCCCCATTCTATTACAGTGCATATATTTTAGATAAATTATGTTTCAATTCTGAATTTCCCGTGCTCGGCTGGAGGTGGACACCACAAGATCCCACGGCTATCCACATATACCATCAGAAATTATGGAAGACCTCTTACAAGCACCATCTGTATCAAATCTGCAATGGCTTTATGGTGCCTATTCATTATTCTATTTTTGATAAACCCATTCCCAAGATTTCCTATCAAGCTTCGTTTGATATAACAACGGTAGGGAGTTGGTTTGGAGAGGAGAGATTTACCTACATAAGAGTTTTCAGCAGCCAATCCAACCCACATGTCCTCCCTTTGTACATACCAGATAAACTGCTAGCAAGAGAAATCGCTTATCAGATTATGACTGAGAGCGTTAAACAGACTCTCAAGAAAGAAAAGAAGAGGGGTTGGCCCTCTTTTCCCTTGAGGTGTGGTGTTTATACTCTGCATGATCTCAAAAATGCAGAAAAGGAAGCCACAAAGATTCAATCCTTAACTCTGGCGACTATCCCAAATAGGCCATATGATCCAAACAAAGTTGCCTATAATGCACTAGAACAGGCCAAATTGACAAAATTTGAGCATAAAGAGGATACGTTTGATGACCTGTTCGTTTCAGCCAAATCAATAGGTCAGGCTAAAGAATTCGCTCGAATGAAATATAATGATGAAGGGTTGACTGAGTTTAATAAGCTTAGAGAACAGAGGTTGCAAACTCTGCCTTTTGATTTACTAGCAACAACCCCGGCGACATCATCAAGCGAGCCTGGTCGGCAACAGTCAAAAGAACCTTCGGTTGTAACAAATGATCATAAGAAGGAATAGGAGGAAAGGCAGAGAAAAGAAAAAGAAGAAAAACAGAAGAAAGAGAAAGAGGAACAGCAGAAGAAAGAGCGAGAGGAAAGGCAAAAGAAAGAACAAGAGGAACAGGAGAAGAGAGAGCAGGAAAAAGTGCAGAAGGAGTCCCAAGCTGAAAAGGAAAAACAAACCACCATTGATGTCAATATAGATACTCATCTTGACCCTAAATTGCTCCAGTAGTGGAAGCAATTTGACTCTATCATCAGTGGGTTGGAATATTCCAAGGATACAGACACTTCCAAGACAAATGATACACAGGACATCACTTCTCCTCAGGTTCTAAGCGGAACCAGCGGCCCACCCATTTCTAAGGATGTTGAGGTAATACCAAAAGACCCCTCCAACCAAATCATTCTCCAGGTAGAAGATATTCCTCCCCTGGATGTTTTCTACAGCCCGAGGCATAAAGCAGTGGTAAAACGACAAAGGAAAAGAAGGAAGATTGATCAACCTCCCCTTTTCCCATAACAAACTGTTATGGGCAGCGTGGTTTGGAAGGAGGAATTCGACCCCTCCGATGACCTGACAAGATTGTTGCAGTATGCGGGAGCCTATTCGACAACGACAATCAATAAGGCATTAGAGGTAAGTCTTCTACTGAAAACCAAGGGTCAAGAAATTTTTGCATTACAGGCAGAATTGGCTGAGACAAGGCAGAAGGCGGAGCAGGCAGAGCAGCAATTGTTGACACAACAGCAAGTGAACAGTCAACTAACTCAACAATTGCAGGCAGAAAAGCAAAGGGTCGACCAAAGCGCGATCCAGAAACAGAAGGAATTATCAGAGGCATTGGCACAATTAAGGGCAGCAAACGAGCAAATGATGAAAACAAAGGATGAGCAAATCGCTCAACTGTCATCGCAGCTCGAAAATGTAAAGGGCACTCCACAAGTGGCTGAGTTCAGAGCAGAAGCATTACAAATAAACACTGCATTAATATCTCAAATTAGGCTTCTGTGTCAAAAAATCGCTCAGGCAGAGCCACTCTGTGAATTAACGACATCCATAAATCAGCAGGTAGAAAAGGCCAGAAATGAATTAGATCAAGCCGAAGAGATCATAACTGCATTTCTTGACTGACAAGATTATGATCAAGGGAGAGAAGCAAATTTTCCCAAGATTTCAGAAACATATAAAGATATACTTTTCACAGAATGGCACTCTGAGATGATGAAAGCAGAAAGGGAAGCTTCAAGATGTAAATCAACTTCCAGCAATTTGGTTGAACTAGTCAACAACACTCTCTACTTATCAAATATGATTTCCCAATGTACACCGGGAAAGTTGACAACAACAAACACATTGGAGCAATCATGCTATCTTGATCTAGAGGAAAAGGGGAGATTAATCGCTGGAGTTAATAGTTTAACTATGGAAGCATATTGGCTCTTCCTGGTAAAGCCGCATACACAGAGAGCCGCCCTTAAGTGCCTAACAGATGCGATCGGGTATATAATTCCCGATATTCAGGATGCCACCTATGCCACCCAGCTCAGTTCGCGCCTCAACAAACCTCCTGAAGTAGAGCCAATGCTTGCGATAAGTCAGCTCAGATTTAAAGGCAAGCAGCCTACTTGATGAATCATGCCGCCGATTGCCACATCGCTGAGAAAAATAGGATCAAAATTTATTGATACCGATTTAGTTGCATTTCAGTTTAATAGATATTTAGATTAATTTAGTATTTATAGACCCTTTCATTCTTTTGGAAAGGGTCGTAAAGTTTTGTACCAGACTTAAAGACTGAAGTTTGCACTATTGTGCTTCAGTCAATATTCTTTTATGAAACTGGACCAGTTGTTCTTAATTTAACAAGGAGGCTTTTTTATGCAATTGTGCACTATTGTCTTTGTTGAGAATGTTTCTGCGTTGAAGAAAGAATTACAAGTAGCGATTGATATCGGGAGTGTCAAAGCAGCTCATATGGTATTTCTATCTATGTCTGAATCCATTCCTGTTATGTGAATTGTTATTTGATTATCCTTGCTATTGTTGATTATATGCATGCGCTGTAACAGCAGATCTACATTCATACCACTATTGGATGTTTTATGATATGCTTTCCTTTTAATTATGTATATGTCAATAATATAAATGATGAGTGTGGTAATTTCGCTGTAATCGCTGGGCTTAACTATTTAGGCACAATAATCTTGAATGAATTAATATCTATGTCTGTTAGATGGAGTCATCTATATGCATGTCTTTAGACACAGACCATCAAACGCTGCACTTTAAAGTTTAATAGATTCCCGGGATAGGTCATAGTTCTTGTATTCTTGTTAACAGTTTAGTTATTCGCTTACCGCTAGCTTAGTTTATAAATCATCCATTCATCCCGTTTATTCACTTTTGGGAAACTGGTCCCATTATCCCCAGTCGGAGCCACTATTCCAAACGAAAAAGGAGTTGTACTAAGGTCCGGACCGGGTGGTTATCCCCGATGTTGTTGCAGTGATTTTCGAGGCTTCAAGAGAAGGTTATGGATCTAAACCAGGAATGGGTCGTAGAATCCTTTTGTATAAATGTAAGCCAAAAAGGGAGAGAAATCATTGGTCAAGTCAAGATAGATAGTTAGATGGTTAGCTAGTTAAAGGTTGTGAGTTAGAGATTTGACTGTAAGCCTACGGGCAGGTAGGAAAACAGAGGCCACTGATTAGAATATCAGGCCAAAGAGAGAGAGACTCTTATGTAAATACTTTTTTATTAATACAAACAACTCGATTTTGAGTTCATGTGTGTGTATTGAGTAATTGAGATATAGATTGTGTATGATCTTGAGTTATTCTGCGTAACATAGATTGCAGGTGCAGAATTAGAGGTGAAATACAGAGAAGAGTAATAAAGAGGTGTTACGGCTTTACACACATCGACAGTACAGGAGGAAGCCTTTAATGTTACAGTGAATGTGAATGAAGCATAAAGGTGTGAGCGGAGTTAATCTCCGGAGGAAATTTTGTGGCAGAACAATTAAAGAAAAGAACCGTAAAGAAATCCAAAACAAAGAAACAATGAAGAAATGACATAAAAATGAAGTAAAGGGAAGAACGAAGAAGTGAGGTGTCGATGCATAGGAGCCGTTGGATCAACTAGATCAATAGACAAGATTGTTTGCGATAAGTGACCAAGATCAAGTCACATAGAATGGAGTAAAATAAATGAATGGCTGAGATTAACTTAAGTGTTAGCGGAAGAGGAATCTGGAGGATCCATCGTAGCCATCGAAAGTAGAGGATCTATGCTCATCGAGCACTAATAAGATCAGGTGTTAGTTAAAGAAGAAAGGTGGGTTTATAAGCGAAAGCAGGTTATCGAGTGGAGAAAAAGTGGTAAGTGGTAATAGGGGGGAGTCAACCGATTCCATTTATCGACTGACACATAACATGTCGGAGGAGAGAGGAAACCGATTTATAGGGCGGGTAATCCTTGTGCAAGTGGCTCACCCGATATCATTGTTAAACATTGGATCAAATGGGTTTTGATCAAACCGTGGAGGATCATCGAATAGTTTTGTTGATTGGGGAAGACATCAACCATTAGATCGCAGGGTAATATCTACGGTAGAGGTTGAAGCTGATAAAACTTGGGAAAGAGCGGACCAAAGAAGTTTATCAATGCAAGTTAAAGATTATTTGAGTTCTAGAGGATGAGTGGAGATCACACGAAATTTCTTGATCTGATGGAGTGAAATCAATAGTGGAGAGTGAACCCGATAAAGGTAAACATCAGAAAATGTGCAAAGGCCGAGGAAAGGTGAAAAGGTAAGGTTTACGTGTGTTTATGTGTATTTCTATTATATAAGAATTATAATAGAAATAAAGTAGATAAAGGTTTTATGGGTTAAGTTCGCATGTAACCAAAGTTAAGTGTGGGGTTTGGTTAATATGAGTGAGATTAAGGATTAACTAAAGTTATGAGGGTGTGTAAAGTCCTGATGGAAAGATTAATGAAGGGTTAGACTATAGAAAGTCAAATGAAATGTTTCCACATGAGATTAAATGAAGGGGCCTTAAACCTCTGTTTGTGAAGGTTTTCACCATGGATCAGGTGATTAAGGCTTGGGACCAGTGACGTGCAATTTTATTTGCATAATGTGGGTATTGTCGGCTTATGCTGGAATCAACCTATATGTCAATTATGTTTCCTGTCAATCTACATATTGTGGACAGATGTTGAGGGTGAAGTGTAAATGCATGGTGTACATAAATGTTTCTTTTGTTTTAATAATAACGTCCACATGGTTCGTTATGTAAATAATTATGGGAAAGAGTGTTGAAAGAGAATTTTACATGCCAGACAATTGTGGACAATTGTGAAAGGCCAGGAGACCTTGGATTGATGGTGGTTGTTTTCCTAGAGGGGTTGATGGCACTTTCTTGCCCAGATTTCCTCTCCTTAGATATAATATGATATCAATAAGGGAATATAAGTCAGCAATATAGTAAGAGGGGAAAATCCTTAGGAAACTCTATTGATTTGGATCTTGTTGGAGGAGGCCCAAAAATTCCTCATAGACGGGGCGGTGTCGGAGGAATAGACAGGACGGTGACAAGAGGAATCCTGTATTGGAGACTTTTTGGTTATTGGAATTCTTGAGCTAGTTAACTAGTGGAATTCCAGAATGGACCTAGTATGGTCTTTGCCAAAGAGTTGTCTAGATGTGAAAACCACTCAATTTGGTTGTGGAAACCAATTCCCATGGGTTGGGAGGAGCATTTGTTTGCCACTGTGATTCTCATAGCAGAACAAATTAACTAATCAATTATGCGTTGTGCTAAAAATGGATTTTTTATATAATTTTGCAAATATTTTATGTACATCTTGACATGAAAGGAGCCTAGTGCTTGGTAAAGAATTATTGGCAATGGATTTCCATCATTGTATTACTAATATTTTGAATGTATTAGTAGGGGCTAGGACAATATGAACTTTATGCATCTATTGATCATTTCAATGATTAGAGAGTTAGGTGCTCTCTTAGTACTTTCACAAGTACTGTGTGGATGTCTTTAGTGGAGCTAAGATAGTGTGCATGTGGTACAATGATTTATCATTTTGATGATTAGAGTGTTGGTTCTATCTAAGTACTTGTAGAAGTATTGTGACTAAAATATCACATGATATTACATAATTGATTGATAGTTAAAATTATTTCATTTGATTGAAAATGATGTGACTAATATAATTATGTTGGATTTGTTAGTCATATATTACATGGTGATTGCCATGGAATGGGAATGGGTTGTCAAAAGATTCTTAGAAAACTTGCATAAAAGTGACCATGAATTTCAAGAGTAATTGGTAAGTAATGGTAAGTTGATATAGAGATTTTGTTTTGTATTTTATGAATTTAAATAATGTATATGTGACGAAAAGTAGAACTTGCATATTTGCAGTTGTAAATACTTATGACTATTGATAAACATTATTGTTTTTTTGTGCCTTAATGATATTATCTAGAAATAGAATCCTCCATTTGAAAGGGAAATGTTTCTCTTTTGGTTATTTAGATCATTATATCATGAGTAAAAGTTAATGATAAACACTAAGGACGGTGTTTAATTCAAGGGAGGAGTAAGTAATATCCCTATAAACTAAATTTATGTTCCACATTCACAATGGAAAATATTATTATTATCATGTTTAACGAAATGGTTGAAAACATGAACCATTATGATTTAGTTGGCAACTAATTTGAATCAAATAAAGAAAATTATAACTCATAGAGATAAAGAAAGTTTTACAGGTTCTTTAAATTCATTCGTAAATTGGAAAAACGACTTTCATCTTCATCAACTAGAGTTTTCATCATGTGAAGTGTCAATGCATTGATCATCACAACTTTGGTGAGGAGTTTTGTGGCCACAACAAAAGGTATTCCTGAACATGAAGAATGCACATGGGACTTCATGGTTATTGTGCACAAAGCATAAGTAACCATTAATTTATTTGGAAATAAATTGCATGTGTTTTATGCAAGGAATTATAGGTTATTTTATTAATTGTAAATATGGCTCTAGACTCTTAAAAGTTGCATGGATTTTTTCATATAGGAATTAATTATTTCATTGGAAAGTTCTGATTTTTATGCAATAATTTTCTAAAAACATGCATGAGAAATTTATATATTAAAAACAAATAAACCATGTTGTTTTATTAAAAACATATTGTAGGGATGTTGTTACTCTTGAAAAGAGAATGCATGTGAATCCTGCAAACAAAAAGATTTAAGAAGCCATACTAATTTTCATAAAGAATGCATGTGAAATTTACATGGTAAAAGATAAAGAAACCATATTACTTTCTTGAAAGAAAATTATATGGTAAAATATAAAGAAACCATATTATATTACTAAAAGAAAAATTGCATGGTAAAATATAAGTTAGGGATGTTATTTTTTTGGAAAGAAAACACACGTGAAACTTGCACACAAAAATATTAAATAAATCATTGATGGGGCCAGCCCACGTAATACACCTCCAACGTATTTCGATGCGAGAGTACAGTTGCAATTAATAAGGAACAACAGATTTTCTTTATAGAAATCAATTCGTCGGCGCTTGAATTCAATGATAGGGCCTGTGATTGGTACGCTGGTCTCTGGTTGTTTGACAACTGTCCCTCCTTGGGATTCCTCGAGCCTGCCTTGGTATGGGTGTTTTCAAACTCGCGCCCAAGTCATTCACTCTGTCATTCTCCCGGTTCTATGAGCTATGCGCTCTCGGCGATTCTTCGCGGTTTCGATATGGAACTCTGTGGTTGCGTCCCCTGGTTTAGGCTTCGACCTGGAAATCTCTCCCACTCGTCCGACAACGGTTGTATCAACTTGGTAGGTTCAGTTCTTATCCATTTTGTTCTAAGTCTTGATTGTTCGTTATATGGTGGTAACTAGTTGTTGCGTCTCTGCGTTCCTTTTTTTCCTAGTAAACAGTTATGGCGCATGTGCCTCCCCCAGTTGTTGCAGTCATTTGCTGGTTGGGCTGTTTCTGGTGACAAATCTCTGGTTCCGAGTCGACCTTCCATGGATTTGGCAAAATACGGTGTCAAACTTCTTCGGTTTCTCCGTCACTCTCAGGGTAAGTCCGCCTGTTCCATGCTATCAGTGCCTGTTCCTTTTCCCTCAGTTACCTAATGTTTTGGCTCCTCGTGAGCAGGGGAACCTGGTGGAACTGTTACAGCTGTGGCTTGCCTTCGTCAAGTAAAAAAAACTGAGATTTATTAGCTTTGTTATTTTGCGAGTCCTCTTTTCTTTGTACTGTCGGCACTTATTCCGTTTGTTGTTTGTTGTTGCAGGTATGGCCGCTCGAGGGTTTCGGCGTCTGGCAATTTGACTGCTCCAACTGGACACGGGTAGTGTCGTTCTCTATTTTCTGGTTGCTTCTGTTTGGCCTTAGGCTATGACTATTAGGGTCTGTGTAATTATGATTTACTAGTCATTGTCTGTACACAGTTTCGTTGTAGATTGACTCTGGGCTCCTTCTCTATCTGGTTACCGTAATGGGTCGAGGGTTCTAACCCCGTGCCGTGTTCAAAATCCCCGCTTGGTCATAGGCATGGACAATGTATTTATGGAACGGGTCCTCTCTCTTTTGTTTCGAACAGAATATATATATATATATATATATATATATATATATATATATATATATATATATATAGATACACACAGATATATATATATATATATATATATATATATATATATATATATATATATATATCTGTATATATATATATATATATATATATATATATATATATATATATATATATATATATATAAATGAACTAGAATTCTAGTTTCTCGACTGTATTAAATTAAATATGGAACTGTTATTGGTTATTCATTCGCATATCTGGCAATATTGGAATTTAGTTGCCTGTTTGGGCCCGCTAGTTCCGCCCCCTTGATGTTCAATTGTGTACGTGGTCTTGAGGACTGTATGATTGGCTCCCACTGCACGTTCCTTTGATTTGTTCGCAACCTGTGTGCTTACATTCAATTTCTAAATTCGTTATGACTCCAGTCGCGTCATAAGCCTGTGAGGAAAATCACCAACAAACTATACTGTTTATAAACGAATGCTATTTCATACAACATAGACTGTCTTTGGGACGTTGGATAGGAAATGCGCCCATAAATTATGATTCTTCTTTTTTTTCTTATTTCTCTGAAAGAAAAAGAACCTTACATTGTGTTTTGTTTCTCTCTTAAAAACACTGTTAGGAAACTGTTACTAACTGTTGTTAGTTATGTCCGATCAGTTACATCAGTTATTTTTTGTACAGAAATTTTCATTGTCGTTCAACATTATTACAAAGGTGAAATTAATTGTCTAAAACATTGACTCTAACTAATCTTGTTGTTCCTACTTATTGTTCACTAATTTAACTTCAACAACTTAATGAAATAAAAGTAAAAGATAAAAGATGCAAGCATGTTATCCATTCAGTAAGTTTACTCCTTCGTCCCCTTCAAAGACCAAACTGCCTTCATTTTGTCTTGTCCTATCAGCCAGATTCTCCTGCATCAAGCTCCTGGGGTAAGAGAAAAATCATGGCTCCATTCCATGAGCTCCTCCACTGAATAACCATCCTTCTGTATCTGTGTCGCGTCGAGCCACGAACTGTCCTAAATTGGACGGTTCTTCCACTTGACGAGGTATCATAGATACTCCTTCCTACGTGTCTTCTTGGCTACCTGGGCATCAAGAATCCTCTCGATCTCATGGGGCTGAACCGAAGGCATGTGCCTCATCCAAGAACTGTCTCCAATTTGGGTGTCCCGTTCTGGCCATACCGCACTGTCTTCCTCTGCGTTGGCAGTATATGGGAATAGGTCCGCCACCTTGAAAATAGGTGATATGCTTATATCAGGTGGCAGCTGGATTTCATAAGCGTTGGCTGAGAACTTACGCAAAATCTTGCAAGGACCAATCTTTTTAAATTTTAGCTTATTATATGCGCCCTTAGGAAATCGTTCTTTGCGCAAGTGTGCAAGGACCTCGTCTCCAACGTTAAATTGGATTTCCCATCGCTTTAAATCTGCCTGTTGTTTGTATTTCGGCACGCGTTCCTGTAGCCTTAACTTCACCCATTCGTGTAGTTCACTCATCGCTTTAGAAAAATCTTCTCCATCAGCACTCCTCCGCTCCAACTTTCCCAAATCTCGCAATTCATTTATCGCCCGAGGATGCATACCATATAATATTTGAAATGGACTGTGTCTGGTGCTGCGATTTGTCGAATCGTTATAAGCAAATTCTGCCTGATCGAGAGCACGATCCCATAGCCGTGAATTTTCCCCAGTCAAAATCCGTAAAAAATTTCCCAGACTCTTGTTCACCACTTCCGTTTGTCCATCATTCTGCGGATGATATGCAGAACTGAAGTTCAACTGTGTGTCCAACTTTTTCCATAGGGTGGCCAAAAGTGTCCTATGAATTTTACGTCCCTGTTGGAAATAATAGATCTAGGTAGGCCGTGTAATCTAACAATCTCCGTGAAAAACAGGTGAGCTACATGAGTGGCATCACTAGTTTTTCGACAAGGGAGAAATTGCACGATTTTTGAAAATCTGTCTACCACCACCATCACTGAGTCATACCCCCACTGCATTCTACACAGTCCCAAGACAAAGACAATGTTGACTGAGTCCCATGACCTACTCGGAATAGGTAGTGGTGTGTAAAGTCCAGTGTTTTGACTATGTCCTTTTACTAGTTGGCAGACTTTACACCTATTTACATATCATTGTACATCCCTGCGCATTCTGGGCCAGTAATAAAAGTGTCCGAGCTACTCCATGGTTTTTTCTATGCCGAAATGACCGGCTAGACCCCCACTATGTTTCTCCCGTATAATATTTTCCCTCATCGAATAGTCCAAGACACATAACTGTCCACCTCTGAATAATAGTCCTTCCTGCAAATTGTAGTCCAACCATGGACTTGTATTTCTCAGCATGGGATTTTGGCAGGCTTCAAAGGCTTCCTTGAAGTCTGTGTCGATCTGGTACAAATCCTTTAAGTGTTCGAATCCCATCACCTGTATTGTACTTTCCTGTAAGAGCAAAGCTCTTCTGCTCAAGGCATCTGCCACTTTATTGGCTTGCCCACTGATGTGTTTTAGCATGAAAGTGAAACTCTGCAGATACTCTACCCATTTGGTGTGCTTATGGTTCAATTTGTGTTGTTGCATTACATATTGCAGCGCTGAATTATCAGAAAATAATACAAACTCGTTGCCCAGCAGGTAGTGTCTCCAATGCTTTAAAGCTTGGACCACGACATAAAATTCCTTGTCGTATGAGGAATATTTCTGTCTGCTCTCATTCAATTTGTCACTAAAGAATGCCACAGGTTTATCTTCCTGACTGAGCACAGTGCCAATAGCTATTCCACTTGCATCGCATCGAACCTTGAAAAGCTTGTTAAAATATGGTAACCTTAAAATCGGCCTCTCTGTAATCTTCTGCTTCAAAAGTTGAAAGCTATTCTCTGCTGCTCTGGTCCAACAAAAAGGCTGACTGGCCTTTTTTATGGTGTCTAGCATCGGTGCATAGATTTCACTAAAATTTCTTATAAACTTGTGGTAAAAGCTCACCAACCCGTGAAAGATACGTACCTCAAACAAGCTCTTTGGTGATGACCAATTGAGAATTGCTGCAATCTTTTCTGAATCCATATTTAATTCATTTTCTGTGATTACAAACCCCAAATAAACTAGTTCCTTCTAGAGGAAAGTACATTTATTCAAGTTTATCAGTAGTTTGTTATGTTGTAACTTCTCTAGCACTCTTCGAACATGTTGAAGGTGCTCTTCTTTCATTCTGTTGAAAATCAAAATATCATCAAGATATACTATCACAAACTTACCGATGAACTCTTTCAACATTTCATTCATCAACCTCATAAAAGTACTAGGAGTGTTACTCAAACCGAACGGCATGACTAGCCACTCGTACAACCCTTCATTGGTCTTGAAGGTTGTCTTCCACTCGTCTCCTTCTCTGATCTTGATCTGATGATAGCCACTCTTCAGATCAATCTTCGTGAAATAAGCTACCCCACTGAGACAATCCATCATATCATCCATTCTGGGTAAGGGAAATCTGTATCGAATGGTGATTTTATTAATAGCTCATGAGTCCGTACACATCCGCCATTCTCCACCCTTCTTAGGCGTGAGTACTATTGGTACCACACAAGGGCTCAAGCTTTCTCTGATCAGCCCCTTGTTCAGCAACTCTTGCACCTGTTTGTGAATCTCTTCATTATCTTTCGGGCTCATTCGATATGCTGCTTTATTTGGTAGGCTTGCTCCGGGTATGAAATCGATATGATGGCTGATGCTCCTCTTGGGAGGAAACTTGTCCGGTAAGTCATCAACTACAATGTCCTTAAATTCTTATAACATCTCGTGAATCTCTACAGGAAATTCAGACATTGTTGTGTTCAGCAACACAGTCTTAGTTCTCCTCATGACCGCATAATTCATTTCGTTCTCCTCAATTTGTTTGATAAACTGTTTTCCTCCTACTAATAAAGCTTTTGTCCCACTTGCTTCTGTTGTATCCTCCTCTTTGATGGGTACAAGCGTATGCTTGATTCCATCTTTCACAAATTTGTAACAATTCGTCTTCCCATCGTGCATCACCTTCCGATCATACTGCCACGGTCTCCCCAACAGTATATGGCACACATCCATTGGCATGATATCGCAGACAACCTTGTCCTGGTATTTGCCAATGTGAAATTCAACCTCGCACTGTTCATCAACTAATAGCTGGTGGCCTTTTTGCAGCCACGACACCTTGTAAGGTGTGGGATGCTTAAGTCGCTTCAATCCCAGCTTCTCCACCATCTCGGTGGCAACCAAATTGTCTGTACTCCCATTATCTATGATCAATTTACAGCACTTTCCATGTGATTTGCAAACTGTTCGGAACAGTGCCTTCCGTTGGGTCTGCTCAGCCATCTCCTTGGTTGGCTTCAACAATAATTTATTTAAAACCAAAGCCTCTCCTATTTTTACCACATTTTCCACCTCCTAGGGCGGTGCCTCAGCCTCCTCAGGCTGTGCAACAAATGTTACCCTTTGGCCAGCGTGCTCTACTTCCGAGCATTCGAAGGATCTGTGCCCCCACTTGTCGCACCTGTAGCACTGGACATTAGCTCCCCTTCCTCAGCCATTCCCTCTTCCTCGCTAATATGGCGAACCTCCTCTCATGCTATATCCCTTCTCTCCTATTCCTGAAGCCCTGGAGCTGCTGCCCTCTTCGCTGTTAGTGGCAGTTCTCCCTCTGCTGTAGGACTGTCCTTGTCCTCTACCATTTCCTCTTCCTCTCCTATTATTATGTTTTCTATTAATATTTTCCCCAGCCTTTACAACACTCTGAAAAAATTCTTCTATATTCCGCGGAGAGAGAATACTGATCTCATCCAATATTTCCAGCCTCAAACCATTCATGTATCTCGCTGTCTTCTCTAGAGTATCATCAGTATAACTAGCCCTTAAGTTTAAACTATAAAACTCCTCTGTGTATTCCTTTACGGTCATACCCTTCTGTCTTAAATTATGTACCCATCGGTAAAGCTCAACCTAATAATCTTTAGGCAGGAATCTGCCTTTCAGTTTTGCCACCATCCTTGGCCACTTCCTTATTGGTAGCTTGTTCATTCTCCTTCTGTCCACCTGGACATTATCCCACCATAGAGTAGCGTGTCCCTTTAACTTGGTTGCAGCAAATCTGACTCTTTTGTCCTCACTTATCTCTTCGTTTTCAAAATACTCATCTAACTCACTTATCTAGCCCAGCAAAACATCTACGGACAGACTGCCATCATAGTTAGGAATCTCTGGTTTGGGTTTGCTGCTAGCTAGCAATACCGATCTCAACAGTCTTAACTCTGGGGCTTCTCCATCTGATCCGCCTGTAGCAGCTACCGCCTCCTCCTCACTGTCATCCCCAAGTTCTGGGTCTCTTCTCCTTCCTACCTCCACTACTTCTAAGCGGGTAGTAAGTACCCTTAATTCTTCCCTCAAGCCCTCATCTGCTACTCTGCACACACCTCTTCCACGTCCTCGTCTTTGAACCTCCATATCCCGATTCCTTCAACTCCTTGCTCTGATACCACTTGATGGGGCCAGCCCACGTAATACACCTCCAACGTATTTCGATGCGGGAGTACAGTTGCAATTAATAAGGTACAACAGATTTTTTTTATACAAATCGATTCACCGGCGCTTGAATTTAATGATAGGGCTTGTGATTGGTACGCTGGTCTCTGGTTGTTTGACAATTGTCCCTCCTTGGGATTCCTCGAGCCCGCCTTGGTATGGGTGTTCTCAAACTCGCGCCCAAGTCATTCACTCTTTCATTCTCCCGGTTCTGTGAGCTATGCGCTCTCGGCGGTTCTTCGCGGTTTCGATGTGGAACTCTGTGGTTGCATCCCCTGGTTCAGGCTTCGACCTGGAAATTTCTCCCACTCGTCCGGCAAGGGTTATATCAACCTGGTAGGTTCAATTCTTATCCAGTTTGTGCTAAGTCTTGACTATTCGTTATATGGTGGTAACTAGTTGTTGTGTCTCTACGTTCCTTTTTTTCCTGGTAAACAGTTCTGGTGCCTGTGCCTCCCACAGTTGTTGCGGTCGTTTGCTAGTTGGGCTGCTTTTGGTGACAGACCTCTGGTTTCGAGTCAACCTTCCACGGATTTGGCAAAATATGGTGTCAAACTTCTTCGGTTTCTCCGTCACTCATAGGGTAAGTCTGCCTGTTCCATGTTATCAGTACCTGTTCCTTTTCCCTCAGTTACCTAATGTTTCAGCTCCTCGTGAGCAGGAGAACCTGGTGGAACTGTTACGGCTACGGCTTGCCTTCGTCAGGTAAACAAACAAACTGAGATTTATTTGCTTTGTTATGTTGCGAGTCCTCTTTTCTTTGTACTATCGGCACTTATTTCGTTTGTTGTTTGTTGTTGCAGGTATGGCAACTCGAGGGTTTCGACGTCTGGCAACTTGGCTGCTCCAACTAGACACGGGTAGTGTCATTCTCTATTTTTTGGTTGCTTCTGTTCAGCCTTAGGTTATGATTGTTAGAGTCTGTGTAATTATGATTTACTAGTCACTGTCTGTACACAGTTTCGCTGTAGATTGACACTGCTGTCTGGTTACTGTAATGGGTCGAGGGTTCTAACACCATGCTATGTTCAAAATCCCCGCTTGGTCATAGGCATGGACAATGTATTTGTGGAATTTGTCCTCATCTCTTTTGTTTCGAACATAATATATATATATATATATATATATATATATATATATATATATATATATATATATATATATATATATCTATATTTATATTTATATTTATATATATATATGAACCAGAATTCTAGTTTCTCGATTGTATTAAATTAAGTATGGAACTGTTATTGGTTATGCATTCGCATACCTGGAAATATTGGAATTTAGTTGCCTGTTTGGGCCCGCTAGTTCCACCCCCTTGATGTTCAATTGTGTACTTGGTCTTGAGGACTGTATGATTGGCTCCCACTACACATTCCTTGGATTTGTTCGCAACCTGTGTGCTTACATTCAATTTCTAAATTCGTTATGACTCCAGTCATGTCATAAGCCTGTGAGGAAAATCACCAACTATACTGTATATAAATGAATGCTATTTCATACAACATAGACTATCTTTGGGACGTTGGATAGGAAAGGTGCCCAGAAATTATTATTCTTATTTTTTTCTTATTTCTTTAAAAAAAAACGAACCTTACATTGTGTTCTGTTTCTCTTTTAAAAACATTGTTAGGAAACTGTTACTAACTGTTGTTAGTTATGTTCGATCAGTTACATCAGTTATTTCTTGTACAGAACTTTTCATTGTCGTTCAACGTTTTTACAAAAGGTAAATTAACTGTTTAGAACAGTGACACTAACTAATCCTACTGTTCCTAATTACTGTTCACTAAATTAACTTAGACAACTTAATGAAATAAAAGTAAAAGATAAAAAATACAAGCATGTTATCCATTCAGTGAGTTAACTCCTCCGTCCCCTTCAGAGACCATACCGCCTTCATTTTGTCTTTGTCCTGTCAGTCAAATGCTCCTACATCAATCATGATATTGTATATGAAAAGAATGTATGTACACTTTTCTTATGGAAAGAGAAAGAAAATAAGTTATTTCATTAAAGAAAAGATTGACAGGAAATTATGAGAGAAATTTGATTATTAATTTCCTTGGAGATATTAGCATGATTCCTATAGACTCTTAATAGGAATATGCGCACAATAATAATATCCATTACATTGGAATCCTTGAAATAAATTTATATGTTAATTCTTGAAAAAAAATGTTAATTACATGCATCATTGTATTAGATTTAGAAGTGAAATGTCTTAGCAAACATTATCATATTTTTGGAAAAAAGAAAAGTTAACTAGATTAATTTGCTTCAAAGGGTTTTCATGAATATGTATGCATATATTACCCATGATGTTTATTTAAAGACTGCAATGATTTGAATGCAGAAAGACATGCATAGGATTTTGTGCATGAATTGATGAAAAATAAAGATTGTTTTCTTAAAACATGCATATGAATCTCATTCATACAAGAACAAGAATGCATGCTTGTTTCTTAAAATGATTATGTGCATTGAAGTAAGGGTCATTTGTTAGAAAGAAAACACATGTTGCATGTACAAAAGGGTAGTCATTTCTATATAGAAAATATGGTTTTGTGTGTAGATAAAGAGTTATTATGTAAATATTCTTGAAAAGAATAATCTCTTGAAAAAATTGTCTTGCTAGATGAATTGTGTTAATTTCTTGATTTAGGTGCATAAAAGGTTAAGTTAAACTTGTTATTGTTTCCTTGGTTTTATGAATAAAATATGGTTAGAGATGGCAATTTATTGAAAGGGAAGCATGAAAAACTTGCATGTAGAAAGATAGAGAAATGATATTAGATTAAATTCTTTTTGAAAAATAAGTATGTATTTGTTTACATTAAAATAATAGCTAATGATGGTAGAATTCTAGAGAAGTGAATATCTGTTGTGTACATTAAAAAAAGGTTATTATGATAAGATCTTGCATACACAAAGAATAGTCATTGTGTTATAGATATATGTTCTTTGCATGGATAAAAAAATATTGAGCTATATTTCTTTAGAAAAATTATATGTGATTACTTTTATGCTATCATAACTATTATGTTAGTTTCTTTTGTAATAAGATCATATATATGCATGAAAGATTTTTATTATATTTCGTTTGGAAAGAATATACATTTGTATGTGGGAAATGATAGTAGGTTGTGTTAGCCTAGAATGGAGAAGATTATTTGGGAAAGAAGATGAACTACATGCACAAAAACCATAGTAATGTGTTGGTTTCCTTGGAATATATATATGGGTAATGTTGGTACAATATTTTGGTACATGTATTTTTATTCTTTATTGCATTAGTTTTATGGAAAATAAAACATGTTTTTGCATGCTCTATTATGCTATATTTCCTCCAAAATGAAACACGTGTCTGCATGATCTATTGTGTTAAGCATTCTTTTGGAAAGTATATGCATTTGCATGCATAGGAACAACATTCATTGTGTTAGTTTTCTTTACGTATTTGCATGTACCAAAAGTAATAGCTGAAGGCCTAGTTATTTTGATAAAGTTTATGTAATTCACATGCATGAATACATAGCTGATGTGATAGTTCCTTTAAAGGAATGTCAGGACAGTTGTAGTGATTTATCTTGCAAGGATGTGTGCTTATGCAAGGGGAATATTAGTTAATGCGGTATTTGTTTATATAAATTCATTGATGATTATATGCTTGTAACTAATGCATATGCAGTGTTGTTAAAAGAAGCATGTCAGGATATTTTGTTTGTGTTTAATGAACACACATGAATAGATGGCGAAACACCACTAGTATAGATTTATGAATTTGTTTGATTAATACTTGATTTAATCATGATATCAAAGGTTGTTGACAATAGTAGTTGCATGAAAAGGCTGCGACATATAAAGATGGATTAAGTTACCATTATGGAAGGTAATAAGTTAGTGTTCTATGCCGATTGAAGGAATTTCCTCTGTAGCATAATCCACTGATGGAAAGAACTAGGACCTAAAGACACAATTCTCAAGGGTTTATGGGTAAATGATGTTATGATGATTTTAATAGCTTATAACAAGTTATGTTGTTTTTTCTATGATATTATTTCTAATATTTTATGACAATGGTCAAAGGGTGGACTCCCTTATAACCATTGAGTGAGGAGTGAACACCCTCACGAGCGTTTAATAATAAAATTAAATGTTTGTTAGTTTTCACCCTACGAGGTTTCCAGGGTATATCAGTGTTCAATGATGTGATGGATTATTGTCTCGGTTTGATAATGTTAATTCCTTGCATGATGTGAAGTTTATATTATTAGGAATACAATTAACTAACTGAGTTAAAAGAATCATGGAATTGATGCAAGGTTACATCATAAAGTTTATGTTAATATGCTACAATAGTGGTTGTCAATGGTTATGTAATTTACTATTCCATTAGTAAAGTTAATATATGTAATGATGAAAATTATATCTAATGGTTAATGAGGAATCTGGAATAGTAATTTGGATAGTTACTAGAGTAAATTGTGTAAAAAAATTCTAACTCCATAAATTTTAATGTAAGGTTACTGGGAGATGTTACATTATTAAGACAATTTGAATTGGTCAATTACATTAAAATAAAATAAAATAAAAAGTAATATTAATATTTATAATTATAATGAATAATTAGACCATTCTAGAACCATATTGACTATGGATCTACCAAGTGTGGAGGAACCAAGTCTCTTTTCATTTTAAAAGATATTTTCACATAAAGAGATTGGATACCTATCAAGGTTAGAGCCTAAAGAGATTTGATCCCTATAAAAAATTGGTATATCCAGAGTTAAGATGAATCTAGGATAGTATATAAGTAAAAGATATATACATTTAAAATAAAACATGTAATTCTTAACCATGGAGATTTACTTTCACTTCACCATGGAAATTCCTTGTTACAATACCATGCCTTATAATTACCACATGCCTAAAAAACCATAACCTATTTCATATGAGATTTTTTTAATTAATTAATTTAATTAGAAAGGTGAAAAGGACATAACTACTTTGGAGATAAATCTCAACCTTTACTTTATGAATACTACTAAGAATATTCTACAAAAATTCATGGAGGTTAAATCCCTACCATCTACCTAAAATTATTGATAATCAAATTAAAATTATGAAAACCCTACTCCAAAATAGACAAGCCTATTGGCATAACTAATACTAAGTAAACTAATAATTTGTATTTTATTTGTTGTAATAAAAATTAATTATCCACTATTATTAATTTTGTGCTATAATTCTTCTAGCTAAAAATAACAATCAAGAAAAGCATTGTTGTAATTATTTGTATAAGCATGATTACTTAATTTCTAATTTATAAATTAGAAAAATATATTTATATTTGTTCCTCACTAAAGGAAACATTTTACTAAATAATGAGCGAACAAAGCACAAACTCTGAAACTCAATATATAATGCATATATTTTTCAAAATTTATATATTCTCAGATCGATAAATAAAAAGGTTTTATGGATAATTATAGTGTTTCATTTCATATATTATCTAGTCCTAAAACTAAGCTATTTTGAGAGTGAAAAAAACATAATATAAGATAACAATAGCAAAAATTTATAATGTCGATGATCTAGGATAAGATTGTAACCTTTATGAACACTTTCTAAATTTGAGCTAAGATTATTACCTTGAACACAATACATAAATAATTTTTAAAATTTAAACCATATAAAACTAAAAACCTCCATAAGAAGGGTTATGCACCAAAGGAGTTCCCAGAGTTGCCTACTCCTTGTAGTAACCAAAATTTTATGAGTACTAGATAGGTTGGATAAAATAAATAGTAGATATTATGGAATTAGAATTGGATTATCTTAGCAAGCCTTTGATGCCATCAATCCTTAGTGCTCATCTACTTTTTAATCTCCCTCTATACCTTGTTTTACTAAAATTTAAATACTAAATATCCTCCTAACAAAATAATCAAATATTCCCTTGAAAATCAAGGGTTATTGTCATAGATACACAGTTGTAGACTGTTATATTTTATACTTTTGTGGTTTTCTTTTGTGGATAGAGAGTTTGGATTTTCCACAGTAGTATTTGAAAGTTGTTGACATTTCGAATCCCAAAGAGGATCCATCATCAAGTTAATGCTTGAAGAAAAATAAACCAAAATGGAGGAATAAATAAAAGTTACAAAAAGAAATCCGAAAAATATAAATGCTAAGCTAAAAAAACCCAAAAGTGAAAAATATTTATGTATAATATTCTCATAATTAATGTATATAAATTAATAAAGTGCATATTTTATAAATGATAATGTATATTAATAAATCTAATCTTATGTTATATATATTATAATAAATCATAAATCATAATAATTATAGTAAATAAAGTAATTAATTTTACATATAATAATTATGATTAAATTATTTTAAATTAATATGTTGTAACTAAATTAAATTGAATTAAATTTTATATGTTAAATTTTTATAATATAATTAATATTATTATAAGTTAAAATATTATATGAATTCAAACTAGGGAGAGAGATTCATATTTGAGAAGTTACACTTGAGAAGAGTTCATTGAAACAATTTGTCTGATCAAAGGAAACCAATTTCTATTAATCTCAATACCACCATCCCTATTGAGATTATGTGGATGTTTCATTATCTCAAGGGCTTCCTTGATCATTCTATTCTAATAGTGGTCATCCCTAGTGACGATCCTAAAATTTTCTAATAAAACATTATGATTAACTTTCAAGGAGTGTTCAACAAGGGGTGAAGTGCGTGATATTTCATTTTTAAGGTGTGCTCCATGCTCCTTCAGTCTTCTTTTCAGGGAACACCCTAATCTCCAATATAGATTTTACCACAAGAACAATCAATCTTTTAAACTCCTTTAAGTTGATGTCGATCAATACTATATTTCACATCTCTCATTCTTTTCTTGATTTTTCATGTTGTTTTGAAATGAGTGGATATATCCTTCTTAACCAAAATCTTTGCAATCTTGTTAGTAACTCCCTGATTGTAAGGGAGGTACACCTTACCACAATGTGCTTGAGGGAATTGGGAGCTAACCTTTCCTTCAACTATTCTTATAGCCTTCATAATGTCCTTGTCCTTGTATCCTATATTTTTAAATACTATAGTTTGGTGCTTCTTCTCTTTATCCAAGTGCTCAACATTCAATATTCTAAGTGCCCCGATAGTAAGAGTGTTGTGGACACCAAAATTTTGATTAAGATGACGACAAGAATTAGCATGGAGGTAACTCCCCATGTGATTTTTTTTTATGAAGACTTGATGTCCCAATGTACCATATTATTTTCCGGTAACAAGAAATCTAGGAATGATATGTTTTTTTTCCTCCGCCTCCATAGTAAACTTAATTTCAGAAGATATAGAATTAAGGTGATTGAAAAACTTATCAAATTTTGTTTTACCATGTGTCCATTTTACGTTTGTGCCATCAACAAGTCTCTTCTACCAAGCTAATTTTAATTCAAGGGATTGCTTTTAAAAGTAATCCATGTATAATTTTGCAACAATTGGTGAGAGAGGCGATCTCATTGCAACTCTAAATATCTATTCATAATAATTTCCTTGGAAACCGGAAAATGTCGAGTGCAGAAATATCATAACAAACTTTGTTTATTCAAGATCCACAACTTCCTTACTAACCTAAATGGCTTCTCCTAAAAGAATTTTAGTAAACAAGGACAACACGTCAAAACTTGTTAGGATGCCATTTGGATCCACTTTTCATTTTTTATCAATTTTACAAAATCATTGGAATATTTAATAAAAGAAATAGTGTTTCCAATAAGGGGCTTAAGGATATTGGAAACATATTTTTCTAGTTAATAAGTGTGGGAGCCAATAGTATTGACTATTGGCCTGAGAGGAGCCCCTTCCTTGTGAATCTTTGGCAGCTCATAAATTTTGAGGATAATTTTAGAAGGTGTTAGCCTCTTCTTTAATCTCTCATGAAGTTTAGACACCTTGAGTTATCATATTTTTCATTGTCCAATACATTTCAACCAATCTAAAATACCTCATCTCATAAATCCCATTGTTGATTACTTCTAGGACCCAACCTTGAGCTTCATTAGAATCATAGCTACATTAGTTCCCTCACACAATTGTTAAAACTCCATATCAACATCCTTAATGGAAATACCTTTCCCACTCCTAAGCATTGGTATAAGAATTGGCTTTGTGTACGAGTCATGCCATGTTCCACTTGGGTCACATAACGCTACATAGAACTCGTAGTTTGAATTGTACCCCAAGAGGCAAGGACCAACCTTTTCCCTTTGCTATTATGTCTGCATGTGGGTTCCATTAATGGTAAACACATAGAAAGAAGAAAACAAAATTACTAGTCCATCACCATCGCAAACTCCCAATAATTGAGTCCCAACCCCTAAAATCTCTAAGAACAAGGTGAGAAGTCTAAAACTAGATAAACCACAATAAAAGTAAATTCAAAATAGCATTCAAAGAATAGATATATAGAATCATACTTTAAAATATATTAGCTAGCAACTAAAAAATAAGCCCAAAGATTACATCCTCCTCTAGAAATGATGGTGCATTAATTGTGGATGTCTTCTCATAATGCCAAATCCATAACAATAATTAATTAGGGATACTTTCCTACTATCCCCACCCATGACGTCAACTGTGTTGGCTTTCTCCCTTACACACATTGTCAATTGTCGTCACCCACTTGCTCAAAACTATAGGCAAGGTTGTACTTTAGGTGAACCAAAAGTGGCATTAAAGGAAACCTATATTGTTTGAGCCCATAAACTCCCACCTTAACATCTGTGACTCACTCCCTTCTACCAACATAACTATACATCATGTTCAATATGGCTTAACACACCATCCAAAGGCATTAAAGGGGAAAATTATTTGCATAGTCTCGAAAATTAAAATATAATTAAAATCTATAATTCTAATTTATATTATCTTTTTTTAATATTATTAATTTTACAAATAGAATGAAAAAAAAAATATGAATGACTAAATTTAACAAAATAATATTCTATTTTGACCTATTATAAATTTCACCTAATTTTAAAACTTAATTATTTTTGACAAAAAAAATTAATATAGATTTAGTATATTCATCCTTAGATTTATATATTTATATTGTGGAGTATGTTTAATAATAATGATTAGTTTTAAATAGTTTTATATGGTGTTTCAGGTTTGAAATTTTATAAATTTTATAATAATTTAAGAAAAAATCTAAAATTTAACCATATTTAAAATTAATGTGACCTCCTCTAAAAACTATCCCTCCATAATTTTAATGGTTTTAATACTTTTAAATAATAATTTCTTAAAATAAATACTAATGCAACACATCACAAACATATTTTATATTAAAATGATTACAATATTTTACATAATAATTTTGTATTATAAATGAATACAATTTTAAATTGAATAAAATGTAAAACACATATATAATACCAATTTAACCCATTTTTTTTTTCTTTTTCGGAGGACCAACCCATAATTAAAGAGAACAACAGAATGGTGCATAATCGAGTGTTTACAAATATTTCAATAAATACTCTTTTTTTCCCAAGAGAACAATAGAGCCGCTCTTTCCTATCTTATCCTTTGCTTTGCTGGTTGCACAATGTAAACTGGTTATAAAACTTAATCGCTAGTTTCTACATTATCCTTTGCTTTGGTTACACAATGTAAACTACTTATAAGACTATATTCGCCATAAAACTTGATCTTAATCTCAAAAGCAAGTTGTTAATATTCTATTCAGTGTCTTGCCATCACGTGTTGAGAAACTGACTCCACATCTGTTCATTACGATGGTCTAAATCTAATACACAGTGTCATTATAATAGAATACAGTTGTATTTACTTATGATTCAAACCTATCTGCATCCCTCAGGAACACTCCAATTATTTTAAAATTATATAAATAAAATTAGTTTAGCCATTTTGGTAAACATAAACATGTATTTCAGGATAATCTCACACTATTGATACTTAATAACAAATTAATTGTTATATATATATATAACTAGATATTATGCTGTGTAAATAGATTTTTTAACAAGATTTTTTTAAGTGTTATATATAGATTTTTCAATAATATTATTGACAAATATTTTGATTTATTAATATTATATTTCTAAAAAATCATAACTCATATTTATATGATGTTTTTTTAATTAATCAATTAATTTCAAAAAATAATAACATAATTATTTTGAAGATAAAAATATTCCAAAATATTTTATAGAAATTAATCCTTAACAAAATAATTTATAATATTCTTCATAATAGTCACATAGTATATTTTTTGTCTTTTATATTATTATGTTAAATGGTAATTAAATTAAAATTTTAATCCATAGATTGAAAATTGAACTTTCGTGAAATTGTGTAATTAAAATATAATTTCAAATTTTAACTACAAAAAACAATTTATACAAATATTAGAATCTGCAGTTTTACTTTTATGGTCACTTTCAACAATTGAAAAATAACGCAACCTCTTAACCAAAAACACCCTTTGTTTAAACCAAGAACTGTGAAAAAAAATATTTTGTCACATGAAACAAATAAAAATCAGACTTGAATTAAAAAGGAGTTGCAGCTCACAAGTGAGTACTGCACCTAGAGACTGCACTCAAACAAACAGAACTCTCTCCGTACACTCTACATACATCAAATGAGCAATTACATCATTAAGTACATTACTAGAACTCAGGAAGTTGCAACCAAACTCCTAAACTCTAGGAACAAATCCTAAACTAAGAAGATACGTTACAAATTGTGTAACCATTTCTCCATTAATACAAAATAATATTAATTATTTTCAACTCCCCCCCTTAATGGAGAAAGGATTATCTTGAACTCCTAGCATCCCTCTAAACAATTCAAACTTTACACACCCAAGAGGCTTAGTAAAAATATCAGCCATGTTATCACAAGTTTTACAATATTCAATACATATCTCTTTTGACAGTGGTTTCTCTCGATGAAGCAGAGCTACAGTGCTCTGCTTTTTGCTGCTCCATGCTATGACCCCGGATCTAATGTTGAATGCGTAACCTGTGATAGATCTTCGATCATCCAAGTTACCTACCCAATCGAAATCTGAAAAACCTGCTAAAATAACATCGGAAGTGTCAGTGTACAAAATGCCATAATTACTAGTACCACTAAGATACCTCAACACACTTTTTGCTGTGACCCAGTGACTTTTGAGTGGTTTTGACGTGAAATGGCTCAACACACTAACAGATTATGCCAATTCTGGTCTAGCTGCAGTCAGATATATCAAACTACCAACTAGTTGTCTGTACATGGTAGCATCCACCTCTTTAGTACTGTCGTAACTGCTCAACTTTAAGTTTTGCTGTAATGGTGTTGCTGTTGATCTACACTGCTCCATTTTGAACCTTTCCAGCAAGCTTCTGGCATACTTCCCTTGAGTAAGAAAGGTTTGTCCAGAGTCTTTCCATACCTCCAATCCCAAGCAATAATGAAGGTTTCTGAGGTCTTTCCATCTCATACACTTGTGACATCTGATTTCTTTGATCAGATTGTTAGCATTACCTGTTATGATCATATCATCTACATACAAAGAAATCAAAATAATTTGCCTCTGTTTATTAAACTTGGTATACAGATTTGGATCATTCAAGCTCCTATGAAAGCCATGTTGTACAAAAAATGAGTCAATTTTCTCATACCACAACCTGGGTGCCTGTTTTAAACCATAAAGTACCTTTTTCAATTTACACACAAGATGTTCCTGCCCCTTTTTCACAAAACCTTCAGGCTGTACTAAATAAATTTCTTCCTTCAAGTCACCATTCAGAAATGCAGACTTAACATCTAGCTGGTGTAGCTGCCATTTGTGTTTTGTTGCTAAGGAAATTAGCATTCTAATGGTGTTTAATTTGGCAGCAGGAGAAAAGATGTCATCAAAATCTATTCCCTCTTGCTGTGAATAACCCTTTGCTACCAATCTAGCTTTAAGTTTCTCTATACTCCCAGCTGCATTTATTTTTGGTTTATACAGCCATTTTCATCCTATGGGGATTTTACCGTCAGGCAATTCAACCAAATCCCAAGTATGGTTTCTGTTTATTGATTCTATTTCCTCATACATTGCAGCCCTCCATGCATCAGATTTACTTGCTTCCTCATAATTTGCAGGTTCTACAATGTTTAAAAACTTTGACATTAATGCATAGTCTTTCAATTTAGAAGGTAATCGAGTATTCCTACTTGATCTCCTTGGTAGGGGACTTACCTCAAATCTGTCTATTTCATCCTTTTCTGGGCTTGCATTATTGATTACATTTCCTGTTACTTCTTCTTCTTGTTTCTGCTCCTGCTCTTCATCTTCTTCATTGTTTTCTTCCATTAGAAATGGAATGTGCCAATCATTATTAGAGTCATCCTTTCTTTCTTCAAATTGTTCTAGTTCTAACATTGTAAATTCCCCAGGATTCCCAAGATTGAAAGGACCAACATGTTCGCCCTCCATAAGTCACATAAGGCCTTCAACCAGATCAGAAACAAACTGGAAGCTTCGTGTCTGTTCCCCATTTCCATAGACTGTCAAAGGCTCCTTGCGTAAAGCCTGAGCAACAAAATTACTTGCAACCCGACCATCATCACAGCACATTCACAGATCGTATGTATTGAAAATTCGAGCAATTCGAACCTCAAAATTTTCCCCAACATGCTTGGTAAGTCTGGATATGTTCAAGATTCCCACATCATTAGTTTTGATAGTATTCACAGGATTGTGTTTGTAATGCACAGGGGAAGCGGAGCAAGCCAAATGATAGATCTGATGAACCTCCAACAATAAGGGTTCCACAACATCATGCCTTATTTGTTCAAACCTTGGATTGCCAAAATGATGCAAAACATTCTCCTTCCTTCCTGTGAAGAAATTTTCGACAACAATAACACTGTCGCCTCTTGTCATGAGCTTGTCAAGTAGACGACTGCCAACAAGCCAGCTCCACCCTTCACGACAACTCGCGGGAATTTCTCTTCAAACCTAGGGGCACTTTAGCCCCCGAATTCACCATCGAACCTGAATGATACTGAGCAAACCAAGAAACAAGCATCTCATAAACAACCCGATGAGGTTTTTCGGGCACAAACCTTCCATTTTCATTAACATTAGAAGCCAAAAAACCAGGCTGAAGGATAAAGAAAGTCGATGCTATGGAAATTCCTATCAAAATAAATAGCAGCCGTTGCTCCCTGAGCAAATAATCTACTGGCCTGATAATAGACCACATCTTTTTTGGCTTAAGAGAGTACTCATCACTATTATTCATATTGGACTGATAAAATTTCTGATCCTCTGATGAATAAGTCTTCAATGAGCTACCACCGGGCAAGTCCGATCTGCTGCCACCAAATAGATCAGGAACTCCAATCAGCCACCACTGGGCAAATCCGATCTGCTACCACCAAACAGATCAGGAACTCCAATGCGCCACCATCGGGAAAATACGATCTGCTACCACCGAACAGATCAGGACCTCCAATGTGCCACCACTGGGCAAGTCTGATCTGATGCCACCGAACAGATCAGGAACTCCAATGCGCTACCACCGAGAAAATCCGATCTTCTACCACAGAACAGATTAGGAACTCCAATGCGCCACCACCGGGCAAATCTGATCAGTTGCCACCGAGTAGATCAAGAACTCCAATGCGCCACCACTGGGCAACTCCGATCTGCTGCCACCGAGTAGATCGGAAACTTCAATGTGCCACCACCGGGCAACTCCGATCTACTGCCACCGAACAGATCTGGAATTCAAAGTGCCACAACCGGGCAAGGTCAATTTGCAAAAATTGCAGATTTTCCACAGAAAAAAGAGGCTGGCGCTTCTCAACGGTGAAATACACATGCCAAAAACAAAATCAAAGCGTCTTACGAAATTGGCGTGATTAAGGCTTGATTTTCCACGCCAATAGCACTTTCTAGCGCACTGGCGCAATTATCACTCTAAAAAATGCGCCAAATGGCACGACTGTTCCTTAATAAACAACGCCAACCCTTTCTTCCGCTCAAAAATGGCACGACTGTTCGCGACTAAACCGCGGCAACCCTATTTTCCGCTCAGATATGATTAGTCATCTGAGACCTGTCTTTAGGTGTTACTGTAGTCCACCTGATTCTATGAATGCTTCTATACACTCCACTGCCACTACAGTTCTGTAATCAATGATGCATCCTAAAAAAAAAAAAAAGTTAAGGCTATCCCTACTCTGTGCTCTGATACCAAGATAAAAATCAGACTTGAATTAAAAAGGAGTTGCAGCTCATAGGTGAGTACTGCACCTGGAGACTGAACTCAAACAAAGAGAACTCTCTCCGTACACTCTACATACATCAAATGAGCAATTACATCATTCAGTACATTACTAGAACTCAGGAAGTTGCAACCAAACTCCTAAACTTTAGGAACAAATCCTAAACTAAGGAGATACATTACAACTTGTGTAACCATTTCTCCATTAATACAAAATAATGTTAATTATTTTCAACTAAAACGACATATATCTAATGAACATATTGCATATTCAAAGTGCAGTACATATTAGCCTTGAAGAGTGCTGAGTTCAAATTTGCAACGGGTTCCAACCAAGAATTCTGGAAAAAAATTATTTTGTTGGATGAAATTACATACATCCAATGAAAAGATTACATAATCAAGGTGCGGTACATATGAGTCTTGAAGAGTGTTGAATTCAATTTTGCTTGAAGAGCGTTGAATTCAATTTTGCAATTGTGAAAATCTGTGATTTTGATTCATTTTTTTGAACTGTGATATTTAAGGATAGATTCTTCCCCAGATTCCACATCAAGGAAATTCGTTGACACGCTATCCTAATCCTAAGGTATAAGTGATAGTTCTTAGAATTTTAGTTTAAGGTACATAATTATATATAAGGGACATCGGATTGTTCACTACAACTCCCCCATCTATGAGGTTGTAGCTTCTAGTGTTGCTTGAAGAACGTTTTGAGGTGGTAAGCAAGAAGATATGTTGGAGCTACTGAAGTTCCAGTGCAGACATCAGCCAAAAATGCATTTTTCAACTCATCTTGTTCAGAATGCAAAGAGATTTAGTATATCATATTATTTTTTTAACTCGCATTGGAAATCATGTCTTTCATTTAAAAGTTTAGTTTAGTCACTCTGGATTAATCATATTATAGAAAGTTAAACATAAATGTTGAGAATATTTGTTGAGATATTAATTTCACTGCGAGTTTGGGGTTAGTTCAATTTTACTTCAGTTTAGTCGAGTTCACTTAGTCATTTATTGTCCATGTTTTCTATGCATTTTATTTAATTATTTTAAATATTGAGAAAAACAATCTTCATTCTTGGTCAATATTGCGAGTTGGTGCAACTAATTGATTTCATATGCTGGAATTATGATGCTCATTAGTGTAATCGTATATTCCCACATGTAAAGCACACTAAACTAGAAATCAAATCAAATGTATATTAATCAATCTCAAATAATTATGTATAAGATGTACATATAAATACATATAAGAAATAATTTAATTAGTTCCCAGGAATTCTTAGACTCCAATAACTACCGAAACTGACCCAAGGTTAATCTCGAGGATTAGCTATCTAACACTCTCCACTTAATCCAAAGAGATATACTAAAGTCCAAGAATGAGAGCTCAAAATAAAAAAATGCAACTCAGCCAAGAGTTGAATGTCTCTCAAAAATGGTTTTGAAGGATGACCACAAACCAAGATGGGAGAACTCAAAGTCTCAACCAATGCCAACTCTGGAACCTTTATAGTTTTTTTAGAACAAAAAAAATGTGGTTTTAAGGTGACCACAAACTCTGGAACTATCACAGTTGTTCATTGAACAATTCAAAACATGGAAGTGCTCAATCAACTCAACTCTATAGTATACCTAGGGGGGATAGTATGGAGTATAGAGAGAGGTACCCAAGGGAATAAGGCAATAATGGGATGGGCCTCAGTAATAAATAAAGTGGTTAATGTGTATTATGTAAGGGACCATAAGTAGTTAGCAATAATGTAATAAGTCCATTGTATTAGATAGATGGTATTAAGGGAACCACAATAATGACCCATGGTATTGTATGTATGAGGCCTATATAGAAGCTAGAGACTCCCCATTGAGAGATGTCAAGGATTATTGTATTGTCAAGCATATGGCTTGTGGAGTCTTCTCCTTCCTTAAGGGGTGAATGTATGGTGTTGCCCTACCTTAAGGGTTTTGATCAATAAAGAAGCATTTATATCTATATTTAGATCTTGTTATTTTTGGTGATTATTTACAGTTATTGGGTATACTGGTATCATTTAATATATTTTCAAGTCAAATCTATAACAAGTGGTATCAGAGCACTTTCTAGGGCCAGTGGTGTCTCCATTTTTAGCAAATTTTTTTTTGTTAGAGACGTGTTCCGGTGTCTTTAAACCATGGGATCTGTTGTTGAGTGCATAAACCTATGGATTTGGAGAGGCATCCATGCTGGAAATACAAGAGGTGATCATGCTTGTTATACTCCCTTGTAACCTTTGTGGGTACCCCTTCTAGTAGTAGCTCATTAGACAGAATTGCACACGGACTGTCTTCCACGTACCCTTTGGGTATATTGGAAGCCCCCTAGGCTCACCTGAAACCTCACCGTAGATAAACTGTCGGTTGTCTTTCTACTATAGTACACCGAGAATAGCACTCTAGGAGATTACTCGCGCGTACGATAGGGTAGTTGGGTAGTACAACTAAGGGTATGGTTGATCCTCCTCAGTTAGTGCCCTGAAAGATTGGGTTGAGTACCACTGTTGGACTCTTATGTATATTGCGATATGTAGCACCTAACACTCCTTGAAACCATAGTTCCCTCGTCTTTCTAAAGATCGCCCATCATCTTCTTTGCCAGATGACATCTAATAGGTTGGGTTTTGTCGTTGCTGCAGCAATCAGATCCACCAGTTCAGGGTCTACTGTCACAGTACCATTCAGATCTAGCAGCTGGGGTTCTATCGCTGCTGCAGTCCTATTCTCATTCTACAATTGAGTGTTTCGCAGACAGATCTGACCATTTGTGCAGGGAGGCTTTTGGACCCTATACCCTGGGGTGATTCTCGCACGACATTGGGCATGATTACCTTTTCTAGAAATTGGCTATTGTAGTGTTGATAAGCAGGGAGTAAAACTCCTTTCGGAGTAAAAAAAAATGAGTTTGAGGCCCTCCTTGGATTCTTATAAGAGACTTAGCCCATAAGAATTAGGACGACAAGCTACCTGCTACACATCAACACAGAAGAGCCGCCAGGATCAACTTCCATCTCAAGCGAGTGAGGCACCAACTAGATCAAGGGTTCACCTTTCTCTTGGATGGCTAGATGCTCATGCATGGTACTAGTGGACTACTCTTTTGAGTAGATCTTATTATTTATGTTCTTCTTATGTTTCGGGGATGTAACATGTTTAAGGGGGGTGGACTGTAGTATACTTAGGGGGGATAGTATGGGGTACAGAGGGAGGTACCCAAGGGAATAATGTAATAATGGGATGGGCCATAGTAATAAGTAAACTGGTTAACCCATATCATGTAAGGGACCACAAGTAGCTATCAATAATGTAATAAGCCCATTTTATTAGATAGATGGTATTGAGGGAACCATGGTAATTACCCATGGTATTTTATGTATGAGGCCCATATAGAGGCTAAAGACTCCCCATTGAGAGATGTCAAAGATTATTGTATTGTCAAGCATATGGCTTGTGGAGTGTTCTCCTTCCTTAATGAGTGAATGTATGGTGTTGCCCTACCTTAAGGGTTTTGATCAATAAAGAATCATTTCTATCTATATTCAGATCTTGTTACTTTTGGTCATTATTTACTGTTATTGGGTATATTTGTATCATTTCATATATTTTCAGGTCAGATCTATAACAAACTCTGACTCAATATCGCTTGACATCTCGAACTCGAACCTGTAGCAGATCATCAAACATTCCCCCCTTGTCAGATACAAGGTAAGAAGTACTCTTCATCACTACAAGGCTAGTCATCACTCTGGAACATATTCTTCGGTATGACTTGTAAATTTTCTTGTCTCTTTTCGTCCAAACCCAAGAAGAAATTAATCGAAAATCTTACATAGAATGCATAGAAAACATGGTTGAAGTTCAAAAAATCAATCTTTCACATGTCCAACTCTATTACATTGTTGGGTACCAAATTGGCCTATCTTTTCCCTGCATTTCCACTCCTCTTTTCCTCCTTTTTGCATTCATTCACATATATTTACTGTGTAATATTATGAGGTAATTCCCCTTTATCGTCTCTTGGGATACTTAATTAGTGAAGTAGGTCATGGAGGTTTCTACCTACACAAACCACTAAAACTTGTGATGACCACGAATTATGGAGCACAGGTGTTGATCGCGTAGCATATCGCAGCAGTTCCACGATTCGCAGCAGCTGATTGATCATGATGAAGCAACATAACTGATTGTAGCTTATCAACCTGTTTTTGACCATTTATGTTCTTTCTCTCTCGATGCTAGTGCCGCGATACAACTGATTTATATCTTTGGGCATATAGTTGTCAGGCTTTGGGGAGTATTATTCTCCTTTGTATTGTATAAAATATGGGTCATTCCTGTATCAAGGGGAGACCCCTGTATGGTATTGTAACAACATTATTCAGATTAATAAGATATAAACCCTTTTGCTGATCCATCACTCGCTGTGACTAATGTAGCCCCGATCAGAGAGCTGGGTCTGCTCTTCTGGTCAACTGCTATGTGTTTCCTTGTGTTGTGTGTATTTTTTATTGCTGTGTTTATTTCTTGTTGCTGTTACAGATCTCTTAGATAACTTTGAATACCTTTTTATGTTCTGTAGTTGAGTTTCACTTCTGTTTCAACAATGTTTTGATTGCCAGTCACGAACCCTTGGTCGAGGGCAGATCATAACCTTGCCCCTACATATAACTTGCGTGTTGCCTTGAAAATAATATGCAGTTGGATTGATACATTAATGTAGGAAAAGGAGTGGACAATTTGTTCATACCTAGACACCAACATTTTGGCACCACTGCTGGGGAGGCTAACGAGGTGCAAGACACAATCTGTGTTAACCAGAGGGTCAATCTCTCATCCTGGGGAGAGAATGAGCTTTCTCACTCTGCTCCAGGTCCTGAGCGTAGGTATTTTGTTTATTTTGAGCTTTTATTGTTTTTTTTTTTAGTAGGGCCGATCTCTTGCCTTGGGGAGGGAGGCGTATTTTGACACCCTGCTCCAGGCTCTGAGCTTAGATTTTTCCCTAGCATTTTTGTTTTGATTTCGAGAAACCCAATCTCTCTCCCTGGGGAGGGAAGGGTCCTCTGACGCCCTACTTCAAGTCTTGAAGTATTAAGGTTTTATCGTGTCTGTGTTATTTCTTGATTGGGATCTTATTCCGAGGAGGGAGGAGTCTTTTGATGCCCTGCTCTAGGTCCTGAACCCTAGGTTCCTGTGTTATTTTCTTTTCTTTTTTTCTTTCATCAACTACCCTCTCTTCAATATAATCTCTTGTCTTGGGGAGGGAATGGTCTTTTGACACCCTACTCGAGGCCTTGAGCGTTGTGGTTTGATTTTTGTTTCCACACCAACTTTTATGAACAAAGATCCAAATAAAAGGGGTAGAGGGAGAACCCCAAAGAAGGGAAGACGGGATTTGGGAAGGAACACCTACATCCAGCAAATCATTGCAAAAGCTAAGTCGGAGGTGTTTTCTCGTGCAGCCGTGAGGCCAGGTGAACGAAAAAAATCGGAGTGACAATCTATAGATAAACCAGTGCTATTCACAGCACCCCCTACCGGTTTAATACAATATACCCTTCCAGCAGCCGGAGAGACAAGCAACGGTACACCTGCTAAAGGAATCTTGTTGCTTGCAATAAAAGAAGAAGAGTTTACAAGTAAAGCTTCTGGGGGAATTGTCCATCCCAATAGGGAAGAAGAAACTGCAGAGAGGAGATCTAAAGGGTCTAGCCATGGTGACAGGGAGGAAGAGATTGTAGAAACATTTCTATCACCAAAGGATAGAGGAAGCACTATTAAGGCAACTCGAAATCCTGTGATAAAAGCCCTTCCTGTGGAGCCAACTGAAATCCCTAGTGAGTATTGGAGGATATTCATGGTGCCAACAACATCTACTATTGACTTCCGAATTGGGGATTTGGGCACTGGTGCACCAACAAAGCTCATCCCTTTAACAGATTTACCCAGTTTCCATGGGCTTACTTCAAAAGATCCTGACATGTTTTTGTTTGAATTTGACATTGTGTGTCGAGGGTATGATTACATAACAGATGCTTAGAAATTGAAAATCTTCCCTACTACGCTATAAGGGACAGCCCTGCAGTGGTTTATGGGTCTTGGGGGAAGTTCTATCACCACATGAGAAGTAACGAAGACTACTTTCTTAGAGAAATACGAAGACTACTGTAAATCACAGGATATTAAAGAAGAGTTTTTTAAATTTATACAAAAAGAGGACAAAAATATGGAAGACTGTGTGGAACACTTTAAATATACATTGCAAAGGTCGGGTCACTCTGACTTGGATAAAGAAATTTTGAAAATTATCCTTCTCCGAGCCTTCCAAGAAGACTCTTTGGAACTGTTGAATATAGTTGGAAAGGGGGATATATCAAAGGAGGACTTTGATATCATCTGTGAGTTGTGTATTCAGTGCTCAAGAGGAGTTGCAAGAAATAAACAAGGGATTCGATCAACAAAGGTATCTGGCGGAGGTGTTACAAAAGCAAAAATTGGGAACCTGCTGGACAGCTTGAGGACTGATATCCTGAGTACCTTGTCTGAATAGATAGACACACTGTAGGTAAAACAGAAACAACTAGAATTGTTAAGAACTATGTCCATATTTTGCCCCACATGCAGAAAGAACCACCCACAGAGGGAATGTCCATTGAACTTTGTAGAGGAATAAAAGCATGCAACAAGTTCATGCCCATCTTTGCCAGGGCTAAAAGCGGTTTTTCAAGGCACAGGACAAGATATGGAGAAATTGTACTTTATGGGACCTAAAAAGCCATGACAACCTCGGCCGTCAATGGGAAATCAAGATATGTTTGCAGATCCATCTCAATATTTTATCAATTTCAATATGTGTCCCCAAACTATGCCTTATCCACCCGTATGGCCCCAATACCAGTTTCCACCTTGGCAGTAGTGGGCTCTTCAAGCTAGTTCAAGCTCCTCGTGGGCTCCAAACTGGCGGGGACCTTCCCCTCCTGGTCATTTTTCCCAGTCAATGCCACAATAGAAACTTCAGTTGCCCTCTAATGTGCCCCCTGGTAATCAGCTTATTCATCCTCAACTCCCTATCCAACCCAATCTAAATCCTAACAATAAAGGGGCTCAGCAAGCTAACACCCTCAACCTAACTTCATATATCATCTCCACCGCATAATTCTATGTGATGCATTTACAATCTAGGCGGCCTATAGGCGCTCAACCCTCACCAGTTATCATTGAGTAGATTGACAGTGAGGAGAAGGAACTAGAAATGGTCGGAGAGGAACCAAACCGAGTTAACAAAAATCGTACACCTCCTAAACCTTTAGCTACTTAGAAACACCAATTTGAACCGCCCTATCCAGAAAGGTTAGCTGTGAGTAAACCAACCCCTCAAGCTGAGTTTGACTTGTTAGGGGAGCTACATAATTTATTTGTCAAGATTCTGGTGCTGCAAACCATGAAGGACGTACCTATATATGCGAAGACTCTTATGGAATATTTTGCTAAGAAGCCTAAAAGGAAATCAAGAGATCTGCTCACCATTCACGTAATGGGGAAACTATCAGATTTCATGATGGGAAGGTCCATGCCTGTAAAGTATGGGGATCCCGAGAACCCAATTTTCACCGTGCACATTATTGGGGTAGAAATTCCAAATGTATTGGTAGATTTGGGCGCTACCATAAATGTCATCACTGCTGAAACCATGCATGCATTAGGACTTTGTAACTTGAAACATACACCTACGGTGTTAGAACTAGCAGATCAATCTACAGTAAAACCAGTAGGGAAATTAGAATATATCACAATTTTAGTGGATTCATGGCACTACCCTGTGGACTTCCCAGTACTCCAAATGCAATCTCCAGCTGGAGGCCATCCCTTGATTCTGGGAATACCATGGCTGGCAACCGCAGATGCTTATATTGGGTGTCGATCTGGGCATATGATCATCTCAAATGGAGAAAACACTAAGAATATAGTGTCATATCCTCCAGTAGAACCTAACCCATCAGCAAAATCAGTAGGCCACAAGAAATTTGTACACAAGAAAGAGTCTGAAGCAGAAAATGAGGAGTTAAGACCAGTTCTTACTATTGGGTGGACCCTCCAGTTGAAATATGAAATAGAAGATGATGCAATTACTACCTTTATTAGTGATCCTTGTTCTATTTCAGATTTGAATCAGCAAATCCTGGAGTCCGTCTTGAGCTGTGAGACTCAGGAAAGTATTGGAGCAGCAGATGTATTCAAGGAGCTACCTACAGCTATGCCCCATGACAGTGTTTCCATGGGAATAGAACCAGGAAAAACCCTGAACATCAATCCAGAGCTGTCAGATTCCTCGAAAAAACAACTCTTGTATGTTCTTCGGAAACACAAAGAAGTATTCACCTAGGAATACTTAGATATGAAGGGAATTCCTACTAATCTGTGCACTCATCACATATACATTAAGAAGGACTGTCGTCCTGTGAGGCAAACCTAGAGAAGAATGAACCCTACCCTGAAAAACATTGTTAAGGAAGAACTCCAAAATTTGCTGGACATGGGATTTATCTACCCCATTTCAGACAGCCAATGGGTTTCCCCATTGGTAATGGTCCCTAATAAAAATGGTAAATGGTGAATATGTGTGGGCTACAGAGAATTAAACAAGGCAACTTAGAAAGAACATTTTCCGTTACCATTCATTGACAAAGTCTTTGATACATTAGAGGGGAAGAAGTTTTTTTCCTTCCTGGATGGATTTAGTGGGTACAAGCAGATCCAGATAGCTCCTGAAGATCAAGATAAGACCACATTTACATGCCCCTGGGGAACATTTGCATATAGAGCCCTCCCTTTTGGTTTCTATAATGCACCTGCAACATTTCAGAGGGCAATTTTGGGGATTTTCTCTGATCTGATGGATAATAGTGTTGAAATCTACACGGACGATTTCACAGCATATGGAGATTCATTAGAAGAAGCATTGGGGAAGCTAGAAAAAGTTCTTGAAAGATGCAAGCAGGCGCATGTCTCCTTAAGTACGGAAAAATGTCATATGATGATGAATGAAGGAATAGTCATGGGACACTTGCTTTCGATTGTAGGAATCTGGATGGATCCAGCCAAGATAAAGGTAATACAACATTTTCCAATACCCAGAACACCCACTCAAGTACGTAGCTTTATCAGTTGTGCTAGTTATTACAGGCGCTTTATAGAAAAATTTTCTAAAACAGAATATCCGTTTTTTCAATTTTTGACAAAAGATCCAAACTTTGTGTGGACAAATGACTGGGATGCAGCCTTTATGAAGATCAGGGAACTGGACTGTAGTGCTTTGATCCTTAGAGGACCAGACTGCGCATTACCATTCCATATTCATTCTGATGCCTCCCAAATAGCAGTTGGGGAAATTTTGGCGCAGTAGGTGGATAAGGTACCATATGCAGTTTACTATGTTAGCAAGAACTTGGCCTCTACCGAGTTAAACTACATAGTAACTAAAAAATAATTCCTCGCTATCATCTACGCTATCAACAAGTTCTGGCACTATATCACTGGTTACCCCACCTTTGTACACACAGATCATGCAGCCATGAGGTATCTGATGAATAAACCTATTACTCCTGGTCATATTACAAGATGGCTTTTGCTACTTCAATAATTTGATATTACCATAGTAGATAAACCAGGAAAGGACAAGGTGGTTGTGGATTTTCTGTCTAGATTAGAAAACAATATCGAAGGTATACCTATCGAAGATAGTTTTCCAGATGAATATCTTTTTGAAATTTCCGCTAACACTTCGTGGTATGTAGATATTTCTAACTATCTTGTTACAGGAAAGGTATCTCGTCATTTTTTCATACTGGGACAACAACATTTGAGGCGTACCAGTCATTATTATTATCCTTTCAGCCTGCGGCCACCATGCTAATAATATTGTCATCGTCAGTTAGGTTGCTGTTACTCTCCCCCTACAAGCTGATTGTACCCATCATGTTGATCTAGTTCTTACAGGGATGGGTGGGCTGGTTGTGCACCATGAGACAGAGGGCATGAAATGTTCAAAAAAAATTCGGAGGTATGGCGGGTCTTCGAAAATGTGGGCAGAATGTTTATTTTGATAGGTTGCAAGGATTTAACGAGGCAATTGCGATTGAATTTGCACTCAATTTAGAAGAAGAGAGCTCTCGGGTCCGGTGGATAGAAATCCCTGTCATAAAAGAAACCATTGCAAAGGTCAACGAGATACCCCAACAGGGGCAGAAACGGTTTTCATGAAGAACCACCCTTCCGGAGCTCCCCAAAGCATTTTTACTAGTTGGAGAAAATGTTGTTCAGAAGGGCTGGGGGTACGACCGAAACTCATTACCACACCCATGGGGTGAGGTAGCAGGTTTATAATGAGATACATAACCTGTGAGGGGAGGTGTACCACCATGTTTAAATACATTTCAGAATATTGGCTCACCTTCGGTTCCCACAGGTGGAAGCCTTCTCATTGAATATTCCTTTCTTCCTGTTAAGAAGTCTCCAGCTGATGGCACACTCTTCTCGGCGTTTGCGACAAGTGGCAGCAGTCCTTGCCAACCATGGCCTGGTCTGGCTGCTAGTCATGCATCCAATTAGTCGATTTCAAATCCCGTGGGAAACATTCTGGGATTCTATGGAGGAAGAAATAACGACTGTTAGAGCTGATAGAGAGGAAGAGCCGGAAGTGATGGAGGAAGGAACCAGAGTAGAGGATGAATACATAGATCAAGAGGAACCAGAGGAAATGGAGATGGAACTTGAAGAGCGAGAACAAAATCAGGAGTGTGAGCCATGGAGGACAATCAAGGCTGCTCCATATGAGCCAGCCTTGACCTCGGAACCAATGGAAGAAGAGGTGTTGCAGCAAGGGGCTAATATAGAAAGGGCCACTAGCACCACAACCCAGGCTGTCCTTCAAGAATCAGCCTCGACTATAGAGCCAGTAGAGAAAATCAATAGCACTATAACAAGCGAAGAGGGACCACATCAAGTTTAGGTGGAGGAATTTATTAATATTGCGATCGGGGGTGTCGGACAAGAACCACCCTCGACCATAGAACCAATGGAGGAAGAACCAGAACGAGAAGAGCCCGAAGCTGAAAGAACTGTGGGGCCAACAGAAGAAGAGGATAGGGGTTTAATGGATGGAATTGATGTGATTATGTAAGAATCCATTTGGATCAATGTTGTGTTGGAAGAAACAATGCCAGCATCATCTATTCAAGAAATGTTGGACATGGAAGGTGGTGTCCCACAAGAACCACCATCAACTTGTTCGACTTTGGAGACCACAGAGGAATTAAATGTCGGGATTGACGTTGTTCCATAGGAACCAGCGTCAACCTCAGAACAAGGGATTGCACAGGCAGGGGTTTTAACCTGGAGCGGAGACGTTGCAGACAGAGGGAAAGAGACCGAGACCACAACTAGGGCCAAGATAGATCAGGTAGGAGAATTCTTTCGATTTTCCTCTTACTTCTCCATTCTGAAAGGGGCAAGGGTGTCTCGCTCCGTCCAACATATAGAAGAGGAGGTGGTCATTCAGCTGATTTTGAAATATGATGGGTCAAAGAAGGGATCAGCTGCCATAGGCTTGTTGGCCATAGATACCCACAGAGACCTCTCTCAAGAACCTAGAACAAAGGAAGAGGCAGATGTTTTTGAAACAAGGGAACCTGGAAGGGAAAATTTGACTGAACCACCAATGGACGTTCACTGAGTGATCCCGCCACCTGTCAAGATAGCTTCACAACAGTGCAAGGTAGGATACAGTAAGGAAATGGCTACTCCCTAGGAAGAGAAACCAAGCAAAGAAGCCCCGTTGAGTAACCCTGTGGATACTCCCTCAGGTAAATCACCACTTGTCGAACCAGCTGCAGTACCAGATGAGGTGGTGGTTAAACAAGAATGGGTGGAGTTGTGTGAACAACGAAGGTTGCCTATGAAGCAGAAATATCAACTTCACTTTAAAGAAATGATGTGACTCAAAACAGAGGTTAAGAGGCTGAGGAAAGAGATGCACGAGTTGAAGAACCAAGTGAAGGAATATAAGTGGCAGGCTAAGAAGCCCAAAACCATGACGACCGAAGCAGGGATGTGGGTAGATGAAGTGGCAACAACTTCTATTGCCACTCAGACAGACCCGATAGAATATTTGTTTGAAGGTCATGAGTTTTCTTTGTCAGCTGAGGTACAAACCTAGAAATCCACCGCGGCACGATATCAGAATGAAGTTAAGAAAGCCCAAGAGCGAGCATCCATGACTATCTTTGAATATGTAGAGTGCACTGATATAATGCGACTGAGGCATGCAAATCAGCAATTCGAGGTGGAGCAACTGGAAACGTAAGTAGCAGAGTTAAAAACCAATAGAGAGAAAATGCTCCATTTAGCACAGGAAGCGATGGCATGTCACCCTCCTTCTTCCTGTTACTTTTTATTTTTGTATGAGTGCTTTCTTTTCTTTTGTTTGGAAAGCATCCAAAAAGAAATTAGTCATGAGATTGAGGACGATGTACAGTTCCTCCAAATATTGAGAGCCCATGATGTGCCAACTCAGAACTTGATGTGAAATCTTTATATGCATGGGTATCTCTTGCGTGTTGAGAGAGAATTTAATTCGGTTCCATATGTGGGGGACATTCATTTAAAGGCCCTCACCTCTTACACTTTTAATCAGATAAGTTGGCAGAAGGCTTCTAACATGTTCGAGTCAAATCAGGCCATGAAACCTTTTATGGTAAGAGGAGAACCCGAGAGATCAGTGACTATGTATAATAAACACACTACATTTTTGGAAATTATGGGAAACAAGGAATGTATGTTGAGGACACAAAAGTGGTGCATCAATCTTTGCGTCAAACAATTGGTCATGTTTCAGGCTAAGGCCCTGGATAGTTGTCAGAAGAGGTGGATGATGTCACCCACATCTGTCCGGAACAGAGAACCGTTTGGAGCACAAAATTTTGCACAGGCACTCAGTAGGGTGCCAAGATATGTGGTGTGCATCCAAACATGTGGGGTCTGATGGATGGGAATTCGATTCCAATACCCTGTTCTATGGCTGCCAGCAAAACACTACACCCCAGCCTATAATGTACCAAATGATTGGTGGAAGGAAGTTCTCCTCTCAGAAGGGTTCAAGGTTCCAGGAACAGAAATGGCCGAGGAATATGATCTCGCCCAGCTTCAGGAAGCACACAGCCTATCCAACCCAGACCTACGAAGACGGCGAGCTGCACGAGGGTGTGCAGAAGGCTAGTTGGGGGGAGATGTTGGGCACCAAATTGGCCTATCTTTTCCCTGCATTTCCACTCCTCTTTTCATCCTTTTTGCATTCATTCACATATATTTACTATGTAACATTATGAGGTAATTCCCCTTTATCGTCTCTTGGGATATTTAATTAATGAAGTAGAGTCATGAAGGTTTCTACCTACACAAACCACTAAAACCTGTGATGACCGTAGATTGTGGAGCATAGGCATTGACTACACATCATATCGCAGCAGTTTCACGATTCATAGTAGTTGATCGACCACGACGAAGCAGCATAACTGATTACAGTTACTCAACCCGTTTTTGACCATTCCTGTTCTTGCTCTCTCAGCACTAGTGCTACGATACAACTGATGTATATCTTTGGGCATATAGTTGCCAGGTTTTGGGGAGAATTATTCTCCTTTGTATTGTATAAAATATGGGTCATTCCTGTATCAAGGGGAGACCCCAGTATGGTATTGTAACAACATTATTCAGATTAATAAGATATAAACCCTTTTGTTGATCTATCGCTCACTGTGAGTAACGCAACCCTGATCAGAGAGCTGGGCCCACTCTTTTGATCAGGTGCTATGTGTTTCCTTGTGTTGTGTGTATTTTCTATTGTTGTGTTTATTTCTTGTCACTGTTACAGATCTCTTAGATAACCGTGAATACCTTTTTAAGTTCTGCAATTGAGTTTTACTTTTGTTTCAGCAATGTTTTGATTACCAATCATGAACCCTTGGTTGAGCGCAGATCGTAACCTTGCCCCTGCATATACCTTGTGTGTTGCCTTGAAAAGAATATGCACCTGGATTGATACATTAATGTAGGAAAAGGAGTGGAAAAAATTTTCATACCTGGACACCAACAGGCATTTATCAACTTGTTCTAGAACAAGATCATCCAAAAATACAACTCTTCAGAATTGTATAGGTATAGCAAAATCTTGAATGTGAAAAAATAAATCCAAAGTATCCTTGTCATAACCCAAACCAGTTCTATGTTTATTGTGTCTAATCTCTTCGCATGGCCTTATAAAATCTTTGGTAATGACAGGCTTCGCATCTGTATGCAAATGACTATCGCATACATTTTCCTGAACATGACTTTGCACTGCGCCCAAATTTCCTCTTGAAATCACATCATTACTCCGATCATTCTCTGACTGATGATTGGGCTCAAACAAACTATTTTTTTGCACAAGAATGGGTTCAAAATTCTCTTTTGTGATTCATGTAATTAATCTTGCTGAAACTGAGACTCTAACTCCAAGATTTCAATTTTTCTTTTCGCATTTTTCAAACAAGAATGGATGTGAGAAAGCATTTCCTCGCTAACTTGGACACTGTTATGAATAGTGGATGACATTAAGTTGTTCAATAACTATATAAAATCATCAAGTTTGGCCATTTTCTTCAACAATAAACTTTGAAAAAAAAGGGGTGTCGGCTACCACCGAAAATGCACTCAATACAAACAAAATGACGATGATTTAACTAGGTGTCAGGTTGAACCTATCATTCACCCATTTACAATATAGAATCAACAATGAAACTATTGCAAAAATATATGCTATTAACAACTTCAAAAAATGTCTCCACAAAGATTTGAACTTATGACCTCATAATCCTCAATATACTAAATTAGCTCTTCTAACCACCATGCCCTTTTACTTTCTTGGTTTTATATTTCGTAAATTCTATAATCAATGATTAAGAAAATTTAAAAACATGATGTTAATTTTCTTCTAGCATGGTATTTCGACTACTGGCATTTAAACTCATTTGCAGGAAATGATGTGGAAGAATCCAGTCACCAATACGTTATAGACGGTAATCCACACAGAAACAAATTTCAAGTGCACGTTAAATAAAAACTCAATGCATAGAAATTCCACAAATTCAACTGGATAATGTTCACATTTTTGATGCAAAAATAACCACTGATGGAAATGATGGAAATTTCTGATAATTTCGAACAAAACAGAGGAAGCAAAGTTCCTCAACTCAACACAAAGAAATGAGAGAAATCTGGACAAAGAAGATATGGATAAAAGCTCTGTTTTTATTAACCATAAAGATGACAATAAAAATTACAAACTTCTTCAAAACTACAGTTCTCGAATAACTAAAAAAAAACTCTGTACTCTGTTTTTTACAAACTCTCTAACATTATTCTAACATAAAAAAAGGAACTGCTATTCATTACATTTATATGTTAAAAACATATTTGATTTTAAACAATAAGATAATAAAAATATCTTACCTATATTTACCAACCGCGGTAAATATCATTAATTACTTCACATGGGGATAAATTAATTTCTCGTCCTTCACGGCTGAGAATATATTATCGGTATTTAATTCGTGGTCCATCACAACATCGCACCATCGCATCGGCGAAAGAGAAAAGGTGTGTCACCACTACCATAATCGTTGAATCATGCGATTTGCGATATGCGATCAGATCGCATCGCGAAATGGCAATCGGGGCAAAGCAGGGGTGCAACAAGTTAATATGTGATAGCGATCTGCGATTTGATTGCATCACACAAACGCATTGCGAATGAAGGAAATGGAAATGGCGAGGAACTCCAATGGCGGTTTTGCGATTTCTGTTCAACTGTTGTTGCAGTTGAAATTACATTCCAACACTCCCCTTTAATTTGTATTGTTGGGTTATCATTCATATCCAGACATTTCCTGAAATGATCAAAACTTTTCTTTCCCAATGGTTTTGTCAAGATGTCAGCGAACTTATCCTCTGTTCTGCAGTGCTGCAAAACAATCTCACCATTGTTAACCAATTCACGTATGAAGTGAAATTTGGTGTCTATGTGCTTTGTCCTTTTATGAAAAACAGAATTGTTAGACAATGCTATTGCCGAGCTATTGTCACAGTAAATGGTTGTGCCCTTTTCTTGTTCATGACACAAATCTCTGAGAACTCTTCTCAGCCACACTGCTTGGCATGCTGCTATTGTTGCTGCCACATACTCTGCCTCTGTTATTGACAAAGACACAACTGGTTGCTTTTTGGAAGCCCATGAGATGGCTCCCGATCCCATATGAAACACATATCCCGATGTGCTTTTCTTATCATCAACACTTCCAGCCCAATCACTGTCAGTGTAACCTGTCAACATGAAACTTTCAGAAGAGGAGTATAAAATATCAAACCCCTTCGTTCCATTCACATACCTTAGAATCCTCTTGGCTGCCTGCCAATGAGTCTCTTTCGGTCTTTCCATAAATCTGGAGATTAAACTCACAACGTGCATAATGTTCGGACTAGTTGCAGTCAAGTACATAAGGCTGCCAACTATGCTCTTGTACAATTTTGGATCAAAATCCTTGTTGTTGTCTTCTTTGGTCAATTTCAACCCCATTATAGTTGGAGTCACGGCTGCCTTGCTGTTCTGCATGTTAAATCTCTTCAACACTACTTCTACATATTTAGCTTGAGAAATGAAAACACCATTTTCACTTTGGTCTACTTCAATTCCAAGAAAATATCTTAAGAAGCCCAAGTCAGTCATTTCAAATTCACTTTTAATGACTGCTTTAAAATCAGCAATGAGAGAAGCATCATTTCCAGTAAAATTCAAATCATCTACATATAAAACAACAATAAAAATCTTACCATCATTCTCCTTTATGTAGAGTGTGGGTTCACCATCACACTTATCAAACCCATTCTCAATCAGATAAGCATATATTCTGCTATACCATGCTCTTAGAGCTTGCTTCAGCCCATAATGAGCCTTCTTCAGTTTGCAGACTTTATGCTCTTGGCCTTCAACTTCATAGCCTGGAGGTTGTTCAACATAAACCTTTTCTTTTAACACTCCATTAAGGAATGCATATTTAACATCAATCTAATAAATATTCCATTTGTTTTGTGCCGCTATAGACAACACTGTTCTGACTGTTTCCATCCTTGCTACTGGTGCAAAGGTTTCATCATAGTTTTTGCCTTGTTGCTGCTTATAGCCTTTCACAACAAGTCTTGCTTTGTGCCTGTCAATCTTGCCTTCAGCATTGCTTTTGGTCTTATAGACCCACTTAACTCTAATGGCATCTTTGCCTTCAGGGAGGTCCACTAACTCCCATGTTTTACTCTTCTCAATTGCACCAATTTCTTCATTCATTGCTTCAATCCATTTATCTTCATTTAAAGCATCTTCAAAATGAACTGGGTCATCAACATGACAATACAAAGCGAATAATGAATTCAGACCGGTATTGTTAGTTGCCTCTCCTTGTTCATAAATCTCATTCAAATTTCTGAATCTTGGTCTTCTTGGTGTGCTTGGAGTTCCATCCGAACTTGAGGGTATTTCTGATCTCTATGGTGTGCTTGGAGAAGCACTTCCTTGACTTCTCAAGGCTGTTCGAATTCCAGCTTGTGGTGTGGTTTGTTGTACTTGTTGTGGTGGAGGAGGAGCCACCAAGGAAGGATTATTTGCTGTTGTCCCTTCCTCTTCTTCTTCGTGAGACACAATTGTCTTCACATTCACTGTCTTCTCTAAGCTTCCATCCCAAGCTTCATCTTCAATGAACTGCACATCTCTGCTTACTATCAATTTCTTGGTGGATGGATTATAGAGTTTGTATGCCTTTTACTCTTCACAATAGCCAATAAAGACACACTACTCCCCCTTACTGTCAAGCTTCTTCCTTAGCTGATCCGGTACATGTGCATATGCTACACAACCGAATACTCTCATGTGAGTGACAGTTTGATTTTGACCACTCCATGCTTCTTCTGGTATTTTGTTCATGACAGCTTTAGTTGGGCATCTATTCAAGATGTCAACTGCGTAAGTGACAGCTTCTGCCCAATACTCATGCGGCAAGTGTTTTGCCTTCAACATACCTCTGACCATGTCAAGAATGGTCCTATTCTTCCTTTCGGCAACACCATTTTGCTGAGGTGTATACCTCGCGGTGAACTGCTTTTGTATGCCATTCTCTCTGCAAAAACGCAGAAAGTCTTTGGAGATCTACTATCCTCCTCTATCTATTCTGAGCACTTTGATATAATGCCAACACTGCTTCTCAACAAGAGTTTTGAAGTGGCGGAATTTCTCAAACACTTCACTCTTTTGTTTCAGCATATACACCCATGTATTTCTGGTGTAATCATCAATGAAGGTTAAATCATATTTATTTCCGGAAAATGATGGTATTTGCATCGGTCCACACACATCAGAGTGAATAATTTCCAAGGGTGCTTTTGCCCTTATACTCTTTCCTGCTGGAAAGCTTTCTTTGTGTTGCTTGCCCAAGATGCAGCCTTCACAAAGGTTGTCCAGTTTCTCGATCAATGGCAATCCCTTTACCATTCCCTTTCTGTGCAACAGATTCAAGCCTATGAAATTGAGATGTCCAAATCTCAAGTGCCACAACCAATTCTCATCTTTCACTTGTTCCTGAAAGACTTCTTGTGTTACAGCTACAATAGTTCTTCCTTCCTTCAAATCTGCCCTGAGTTTGAGAGGAAACATTCTATTGCTGGTCATCTGCACCTGTGCAATGATCTTCTTACTTGGAGGTATGTCTCTGATTGTACACATATCATATTTGAAGAACACATTGTAACCTTTGTTAATGAGTTGTCCAATGCTCAAAAGATTACATTTCAGACCAGGTACATAGTATACCTCTGGCACAATCATATGTTCTCCATTTCTTGCTTGGATACTGATTCTGCCCTTACCCTTGACAGATATCTTACTATCAGTTCCTGTTGTTACCTCAGATTTCACATTTTCATCCAGATTGGCAAACATTGCAATATTTCCAGTCATGTGATTACTACAACCTGAGTCTAAGATCCAAAAATCTTCTTGTTTGTCTTGTGCAATGTTACATGTTAACAACACAATCTTTTGATTCTTATCTTCTTTATTTGCAAAATTAGCATTCTGCCTATTATTCATGTCATTTTGTTTTTTTCTACATTCATTGGTGTAGTGCCCATATTTCCTACAATAATGACATTGGACTTGGGATTTGTCATACCTTTGTCCATGAGCTTGCTGTTTGCTTGAACCTTCATCTTGGTTCTGATTGCAGCTACTTCCGCTTGTGCTTGCAGGATTATTTCTGCCTTTGTTTTGGCTTCTTCCAAGACCTCTGTTATTTGCTCTGCCTTGACCTTTTCCTTGGCCAAAAGACATCTGAGTCTTGAATGCTTGCTCAAAGAGGAATTTGTTCCTCTACTCAGTTTGTGTTCATGAGACATAAGAGAAGCACTCAGTTCATCTACTGTGAACTGTGAGAGATCCTTTGTTTCTTCTATTGCTACCACAATAGCTTCAAACCTTGAGGGTAAACATCTCAAGATCTTCTCTACAATCCTTCTTTCTTCAAGAATCTCACTATGAGATCTTATCTGAGTTATCAACCCAATAACCTGAGTGAAGAATGAATCTATTGTATCAAATTCCTTCATGCTGAGTGTTTCAAAGTCTCTCCTCAATATCTGCAACTTTGCAGTCTTCACCTTCTCCATGCCTTAATAGGCAGTTTTGAGAATATCCCAAGCCTCCTTGGATTTTGTTGCTGCTGCAATCCGTGGAAAAACACTTTCATGTACTGATTGGAAGAGAAAAAAGAGGGCTTTGGCATCCTTCTTCCTGTCGCTCTTCAACTAGTCTCTTTCTGCTACTGTCAAAGCAGCCAATGTTGTTGCATCTACAGGTTCAGCATAGCCAGTTTCAACCAGCTCCCATATTCCTTGAGAAGCAAACAATTCTTTCATTGTTATGGACAAATAACTGTAAAATCCCATTAAACTGTGGCAGTTTGGAATTTGTCAAACCAGTTCCAGCATCTGCCATCTTAACCTGTGTAAGTAAAGAAGAGATACTGACTGTATAAATTAAAAAAAAAAAAAAAAAAAAAAAAAAAAAACCTCTCTGCTGGAAAAGCTTCTTACAGCTCCTACAGTGACTCATTGAGTGCCACCAACTCTCATACCATGATGGAAGCTCTCATACCATGATGGAAATTTCTGATAATTTCAAACAAAACAGAGAAAACAAAGTTTCTCAACTCAACACAAAGAAATGAGAGAAATCTGGACAAAGAAGATATGGAGAAAAGCTTTGTTTTTATTAACCATAAAAATGACAATAGTTCTGGAATAACTAAAAAATAACTCCATTGTTTTTTACAAACTCTCTAACATTCTTCTAACATTTACAAACTCTCTAACATTCTTCTAACATAAAAAAAGGAACTGCTTTTCATTACATTTATATGTTAAAAACAACTCTCTAACATTCTTCTAACATAAAAAAAGGAACTGTTGTTCATTACATTTATATGTTAAAAACATATTTGATTTTAAACAATAAGATAATAAAAATATCTTACCTATATTTACCAACCGCGATAAATATCATTAATTACTTCACATGGGTATAAATAAATTTAATGCGTGGCCCATCACAACATTGCACCATCGCTTGAATCATGCGATTGGCGATATGCGATGCATCGCGAAATCGCAATCGGGGCAAAGCAAGGGTGCAACAAGTTAATATGCGATAGCGATCTGTGATTTGATCGCATCGCACGAACACATTGCGAATGAAGGAAATGGAAATGGCGGGGAACTCCAATGGCGGTTTTGCGATTTGAAATTACATTCCAACAAAAAATCCATTCCTTCTTCAAGAGCTCGACAACTTGTGGAAATCATCGAAAACGCAGCTTGTGTAAACCACCATCGAAAATACAGTGAACTAAAAAAAAATCGTATAGACAGAATCTCCAGATAGTTGAGCTACAACAAAACGATGCTTGTGAAGATTTGGATCTGTTGTAAAACCCCGGATGCAAAGATAAAATCAGAGTTGAAAACCCCCGGATGCCCCCGGATGCAAAGATAAAATCAGAGTTTAAAACAGTCACTTTGAAATCACCCCTCATGAAAGATAAAATCAAAGTTTGAAACTATCACTTTGAAATCACCCCCTCATGAAAGATAAAATCAGAGTTTGAAACTATCACTTTGAAGCATAGTTACCAAATTCGAATTCAAATACGAATACGAATTCGAAATTCGAAAAAAATTTGAGTGATTAAAATTCAATACGGAAAAATTAAATTATTTTCCTTCAATTATTTATAAATTGAAACAATTAGAAATATTATACTTGTATATAATATTATATAAATTGGTTTTTGGAAAAACAAATACACCCAAAAATATTATTTTCTTAAAAATATCATTTTCAAAAAAATGGCAACCTCAAATCAAAAATAAAAAATAACGTGAATATTGATTAATAACTTAAAAACTAAATATCTAATTAGCTCTTTTAGTGAATCCTGTTAGAAAGCACATTGTAGAGGAATTATTTATGTTGTAAATTCTGTTCCTCCAGTTAAAGTCTGCAAATCCTATGTTTTTGCCATCTGTTCCCACTGATTGTGGCCGTGTCGAGTCCGCATTTCCTACTCTCCCTCATCCATAGGACTCCATCCACGTCAGTTTTGTCAGAAATAGAAACTAATTACATTCTGCGTTGATGAATCGAATTTAATCGTATTTTTCAACGAACCGAATCGAATTGACGAATATTCGAATTTTTCAGCCTGATTCGGCCGAATTTGGTAACTGTGCTTTGAAGCCACCATAAAAAAATTGAAGCATCTAAATCAACAACAAAAATTCAAAAATTATGAGAAATATGGGGTGAAGAGGATGGAAATGAGACAATCACAGCGCAACCGACACTGTTGTGTCCTCCAACCTTTGGCACCAGACACCAGTGCTCAAATAATCTCCACACTCCAACAGTGACAGACAAGATTCTAACTTCAAAACTTTGTTCGCCAAAAGTTCAACACAATTCCGAGCAGTGCAGTCTTTGTCTTCCCATGTACCAAACCTCTCATGTTTACTGGTAATTAAAATGAAAGCAGACAGGTCCTCCTCTGTCACATGTACCTGGGATCAACACAATTTAATCCACAATGGAAAACTTGAATTCTGCACTAATGACTCTGTTCAGATTTCCGGTGAATATAGACTCTTATCGATGGAATAAACAAGCATATAAACTGCACAATGAAGCTTGAATACGACGTGATCGAAAGACTTCAAGTTAATTCAAAGTATATGTTAAACTAAATATTTCACTTCCAGAATTACTATTCTCGTATCTGAAGTCTTTTTGTATTTTACCATTAAGTTAATGAGATGGCACTTTACCAAGATAGAAGTTGGATTAAGATTTGTTGTACAGAAAAAACAGAATGCATGTTCGATCTACTAACCACAATCTTTCCTTGCATTGTACAGAGCGGTCAGGTTGACCACGACCACATCAAAAGAGTGAAGATAAGTCATTGTCTCTGCAACAATAAACGCATTTGTACCAGTTAACATTTTCAATTCACGCTACATTCACTAGTCAGAATCGCTGTAAGGTGGCCCGACAATTCCACTGTGATTCCAGAGAGCCTTGTGTGATCGATTGATTGAATTCACCCAATTGATTGATTAATTTCAGTCTCAATTAAGGTGAGAGATTTCTGCTAGATTAAATTAATGGCAAGAAGAAATGATGTTGGTTCTCAAAATCCCTTCGATTTAGACGATGAAGAGGGAAAGAAACCTTGGACTTCGACTTCAAACCCTTTCAAGGATGATGGCCACGGGGTTTCGGGTTTGAGTCCCGTCAAAATGAGTGCAAATCAAACAATTACACAAACCCTCTTGATAACACTAACTACATACCGTGTCTAATGGAGTATATGCAATGCACTGATCTGAGAAAAACATTAAACTGATCTGTTAAACCATACCACCTTTAAAACCACTCCAACCTTTGACATGACAAATATATTTCAATTTTTCTTTTACCGAGATTAATAAGAAGAGAGATCACCTCGTTCACAAATCCGATTGCAGATGTCGAAGGCTCGTGCATCGGCCTTGGACTCGAATTGGTGATCATCATCCAACATTTCTCCTTCCTCTTGACAATAACAAGAAACAACCACACCACTAATCTCTGGTATGTCAAATCGAATGATGATGGTCCCACCATGTTCGCCAGATTCCAGCACTCTCGGCGGACTTCATTCACCGTACTAAACCTCGTTCTTTGAATACTCTACTTACCAACAGACACAACACTGACAACAACAAGGAATCAAAGGTACACTCATGCTGGTGCAATACATCGGCCGAGAATCTCATCCAAGATCTCCTGCCCAATGTTTTAGGACCCACAACACTAGTGCCTTTATTCAATCAACAGAAGAATGAACTACCCGCTCTGGTACCACTGAAAAACACACTAGAATGGAAATCAAATCAAATGTATATTAATCAATATCAAATAATTATGTACAGTATGTATATATAAATATATATAAAAACCGCTGAATTAGTTTCCGGGAGTTTTTGGACTCCAATAACTACCCAAACTAACTCAAGATTAATCCGGAAAATTAGCTATATAACACCACATTCTTTTTTTTGACATTGTATAAGTATACATGGATCCATTTAGAAGTAGTGCATTGGCCAAGAAATCTCTGTCAATCATTCAACTTCAAATGATTTACTTATTTATTCAAATAAAGTTTCACGTTGTCTATAAAGGAAAAAACCTAAAACTAGTTTACCCCAACATGGGAAAAATAGAAGGCAATTGTCCAAATAAAATTTTGTAATATCCTTGGAAGAAAAAAGTGGCGCTTCTACTTATTTGGAGCATTTAACATGCCAGTGATCAATCCTCCAGTACTAGTTCCGACAAATACATCGAAATAATCAGCGATGCGGACTGCTGGACCATCAAGTTTCTGTTGTAGATAAATTCTCACTATTAAACTAATTACTAAAACAAAAAAATTTTGAACAGCTAACGCAACAAGAAAGAGAGAAGCATGTCAGTATAACGAGAGTTGGAGATGACTTAAACTAATTATTAAAACTTTTTTTTTACAGACAGTTACACAACCATAAAGAGATAAACACATCTGTCATTGGTGGTTTCGGTTCAGTTTAGTTAGCGGGGTTCTAGATCAGTTCAGTGATTTATTGTTTCGTTATTTATGGTTTCTTGTCTCCGAGCTGCTACTCAATGATGAAAAGAGCAAGTTTTCTTCATTTCTATTTTCAAGTTTATTCCGTGTCCATTTTCCTTCTCAATTCTGGTCAAATATCACAAGAACTATCAATTAACCTATGAGGTGTAGGTATACCAATTGTTTGCAGGGTTCAGTTTTTCCTAGGTCACAGGTTCAAACTTCATGGAGAACAGGTTCAAACCTCATGAAGAGAAGTTGAGGATGGAAGTCATTTTGGGGGAATTAAACTTTCCAAAGGGGATCTAGGATCAACTAAGCCATGCACAATCCTAGTGACACTTAAAAATAATGGAGAAATGGTTATATGGTTGTAACGTATCTTCTTAGTTTAGGATTAGTTCCTAGCTATGTTGCACGGGTTCCCGAACCCGGGGGTGGGGTTCTCGAACCCGTCCCGGGTTCTCGAACCCAAGTACCGGATTCTTGGATGGGTGCTTCTGAGAAGAACCCATAAGAACCGGGTTCTTCTATAAAGAACCGGGTTCTCCATTAAAAAAAATTGGGTTCTTTTGTCTTGATAGGTACGAAGAACCTTGATGATGGGTACTTGGAACCCCAAAATCGGGTTCTTTGGAGTTCATTTTAATTTTAATTTTAAAATTTTTAATTAATTTAATGGGCTTCCCCTAATATTCCAAGTAGTTAGTTCTGCATCTTTCAAGAGGAATTGGAGTACTTATGTCTTTATCCATTCAGTAAAGAGAAATAGGTTGGGCTCAAAGAAGGCAGAGAACTTAGTGTACATTCATAGCACACTTTGTCTCATATCTCGAAAAGATCTTCGTTACAAGGAGGGTCCTTTCAAGAGATGGGACCAATACACAGATGATGTTATGTGTGTGGGTGAGGAGATACAACCAGATGGCCTTATTGAGCTACCTCCAGTTGCTATGGATGAGAAAGAGCCTCGAGATGAGAGTGATTCCTACCTGGAGAGCATGCTAACTGAAGATCTGAGTGATGTTGATGACATGGCTTGAGGAAGCCATTGTTCACTATTAGCTATTTTTATTTTAGTATTTTAAAATTTCCTAGTTTTTGTTTGGAGATGCCTTAAGGCAAATTTTGAATGTAGAATGACAATGGACATATATCATGATTCTTATTAATATGTAAACTCTAATTCACACTTGATATAACACTAGAAATTTTGAAATTTCATTGTGAATGTTGAATGTTCAATGATGTGCATGCTTAAATATCTAAAGTTTAAATCACAAGTATTTTAGTTTTCTTGTTTAAAGTTGAAAAATATACAATTTCACATATATTATAATTTATAAAATATAATATTTATATATTATATATATAAATTATAATATACCCCCGACGAACCCACGCACCCTGTTTCAAAAAATGACGTCCCCGTCCCCGTACCCGTCCCCGAACCCACGTTTCCTGGCAACATAGGTTCCTAGAGTTTAGGAGGTTGTTTACAACTACCTATTTTTCAGTGATGTATTTAATATTGTAATATCCATTTGATGTAATGCAGAGAGAACGAGAATGAGAGACTCCTCTTTGTTTGAGTGCAGCCTTCCACGTGCCGTACACACTTGTGAGCTACAACTCCTTCATTTAATTCAATGTTTGATTTTTATCTTGGTATCAGAGCTTAGGGTAGAGATAGCCTCAAATTTTTTTTTAGGGATGTATCATTAGTTACATTTTTTTAGTGGTAGGAGTACATGTAAATGTGTCTGTGTGATCAGGTGGAACTGTAGTAACACCTGGAGCGAAGGGTCTTAGATGACTGATCATCTTTGAGCCGGAGAAAGGGTTGAGCAATTGGCGCGGATTTTTTTGAAGACAATCGCGCCAATCTAGAAAAAAACAGAAAGGCACGATTTTTTAAAGAATAGAAGCGCCCATTGGTGCGGGTTTGGGGCTGATAACCGTGCCAACGAAATTATAACTAAATTGGTGCGGATCTATGGCTGTTAAGCGCGTCAATTTCCGTGGACACCATAAATTTTTCTTTTCTGCAATTGGCGCGGATTGGTAGCTGTTCAGAGCGCCATAGAGCCAACCTCTTTCTCTCTGGAAATCTGTAATTTTTTGCAGATCGGAGTTGCCCGGTGGTGGCACGTGGAGATTTCTACTCGGTGGCAGCAGATTTGATTTTCCCAGTGGTGGCGAATTGAGGTTCCTTGATCCGCTCGGATCGGACCTGCCCGGTGGTGGCGAATTGGGGTTCTGTGATCCTCTCGGAGGTAGCATATCGGACCTGACCGGTGGTGGCGAATCAGAGCTCTGTGATCTGCGCGGTGGAAGCAGATCGGTTTTTTGCCTGGTGGTGGTGCAGTGCAACTCCTTGATCTGTTCGGTGGAAGCAGATCGCTTTTGCCCGGTGGTGGTGTGTTGGAGCTTGCTTGTTGATCTGTTCGGTGGTAGCAGATCGGTTTTGCCCGGGCGTGGCACAGTGAAGTCCCTGATCTGTTCGGTGGCAGCATATCGGACTTTCCTGGTGGTGGCACAGTGAAGTTCCTGATCTGTTCAGTGGAAGCAGATAGGACTTGGCCGATGGTGGCCAATTGGAGTGTTCAGTTGGGCGAAAATGAACAACAGTATAGAATCATACCCCCACGAGTCTGGAAAACTCGATGGAACGAATTTCTCCAACTGGAAATTCAAAATGCAAACTTTGCTGGAGAGTGTAAATGCATGGGCGATCATTGAGGGAAATGAGCCAAAATCTGGAACAGTGACCCAAGAACAAGACTGGGATAAAAGAGAAACGAAAGCAAAAGTTATACTGAAGATGTCCATTAAGGAAAGTATTATCCCACATATCAGAGATTCCAAGTCAGCCGCTAATATATGGACAACGATCAAGAGCTTGTATGAGACTCAGAATACAAATCGTGTTCTGGCACTTAAGGGAAAGTTTTTTGCATTGAAGATGGACAAGAATGAGTCCATTGGTGGATTCATGGCCAGAGTCAAGGATCTGAGAGACAAATTGGGAGATATTGGAGAAAAGGTGTCCGACTAAGATCTAGTTACACTCACATTGAACAGAATGACTGATGAATATCAGACATTCATCACAGGACTGTCAGCGAGGGAGAAATCCCTTTCATTTGATGAGCTGACAGCGATTCTGCTCCAGGAGGAGGAGCGAAGACAGAATCTGAAAACTCAGAGCAATGACCTAGCTCTGATGGCGAAGAGGCGACAGTACAGAGGAAAGCAACACTAGCACCAACATCAGCACTAGTAACCGCAGCAGCAGCAACAGAAGGGGGCCAGCTCTTTTCAAAAGAGACCATTCAGAGGTATGACTGATAATTATATTAAGAGATGTTTTTATTGTGGGAAACCTGGTCATCAGATTAAAGAATGCTATAAGAGGCAGGCAGATGAAAGAAAAGGAAAACAGAGGAAACATCAGGGCTGTTTTGCTGGAGAAGAGGAGGACCACAGCCATGATCTTCGACTATTCACAGTCGATTGTGCTCTTTCAGCATCAAAGGGAGATGAGGACGACATATGGTATGTCGACTCTCGCGCATCCTCACACATGACCGGTAAGAAGGACTGTTTTGAATTTCTTGAAGAATCTACATGTGGATCAAAAATTTATCTAGGAGATGACAATGGGTATGAGATCAAAGGAAGTGGAGATATTCCTGTGAAACTACCTAGTGGTGACATTAAACATCTTAAAAATGTATTATATATTCCAGGAATTAAGAAAAACTTGATCTTTGTCTCAATGATTACAGACCAGGAAATGCAGGTGCAATTCTTTAAGAATGGTTGTGTCATTAAGGATAGCCATATGGAAATAGTTGCAACAGGAGTGAGCGTGGGGAATTTGTACAGATTGGATGCAAAGAGTATGCCACGACAAGCAATGGTTGCAGCTGGATCAACAGTCGAAAATCTTTGGCATCAGAGATTTGGACATCTCAATTTGCAAGACCTCATCTTACTTCAGAAGAAAGGTATGGTCGAAGGACTCACTGTTTTTCATAATGTAAAGCTGGAATGTGATGGATGTGCATTAGGGAAAATGCATAGAGAAGAGTTCCCTTTGCATGTCAACAGAAAGGAAAGAGACATCCTAGAACTAGTGCATACATATATTTGTGGACCTATGCAAACTAGGTCCCTAGGAGGTGCATATTATTTTTTGTTGTTTACAGATGACTGCACTAGGTTTTCATGGGTGTATTTTTTAAGTAAAAAGAGTCAAGCCTTTCGGTACTTTAAAGATTTCAAATCTATTATAGAGAACCAAACAGGAAAGAGGATAAAGATTCTCTGCTCGGACCAAGGGGGAGAATACAGGTTAGGAGAGTTCATGAACTTTTGCAAGCAGCATGGGATTATGCAGCAATTTACAGTGCCACACACTCCACAGCAGAATGGAGTAGCAGAGCGCAAGAACAGAACGCTTGTGGAGTGCGCGAGAAGTATGCTTCAAGGTAAAGGTATATCAAATGGTCTTTGGGCAGAAGCCATTAATACTGCTATTTATTTAAATAATAGGAGTCCTACTAAATGTCTAGGCTTCAAAACACCCTTTGAAGCATTGTTTGGACTCGAACCAGTAGTTAGTCATCTAAGAATATTTGGATCTAAAGCTTATGCTCATATACCAAAAAAAGATAGAAAGAAGTTAGAACCCAAAGCCTTGAAATGTATATTTGTAGGATATGGCACAGAGTATAAGGCATACAAGTTATATAATCCTGTGACTCATAAAGTTTTTGCAAGCAGAGATGTTGTTTTTCATGAACAGAGTGAATATGGAAAGGAAGACTCTAGCATTGACAGCCACATTCCATTGTTGATAGAGATAAACAGTGACGAAGATGAAGAGCAGGAGCAAGAGCAGAAACATGAAGAAGTAGCAGCAGATAGTGTAATAAGTGATGATGCAGGCCCAGAAAGTGCTAAAACAAATAGAGTTGAGGTAAGTCCTCTACCTAGAAGATCAGGTAGGAAGACTAGACTACCTGAAAGATTGAAAGGCTATGTTTTAATGTCCAAAACTTTAAACATTGTAGAACCTTCAAATTATGAAGAAGCAAGTAAATGAGATGAATGGAGGGCTGCAATGCATGAGGAAATTGAATCAATATATAGAAATCATACTTGGGATTTAATTGAGTTGCCTAAAGGAAAAACCCCTATAGGTTGTAAGTGGCTGTATAAACCTAAGATAAATGCAGATGGGAGTGTAGAAAAATTCAAAGCTAGACTGGTAGCAAAGGGTTATTCATAGTAAGAAGGCATAGATTTCGATGACACCTTTGCTCCTATAGCTAAACTAAATACAATTAGAATGCTAATCTCTTTAGCAACAAAGCATAAATGGAAGCTACACCAGCTAGATGTTAAGTCTGCATTTCTGAATGGAGAATTAAAGGAAGAAATTTATTTAGTACAGCCTCCTGGTTTTGTGAAAAAGGGGCAGGAGCATTTAGTGTGTAAATTGCATAAGGAACTTTATGGTTTGAAACAAGCACCCAGGTCATGGTATGAGAAAATTGATTCATTTTTTATACAGCATGGTTTTCATAGGAGCCTCAACAACCCAAACCTGTATACCAAGATAAATAAACAGAGGCAAATCATTTTGATTTCTTTGTTTGTGGATGACATGATTATAACAGGAAATGCAAATAATTTGATCAAAGAAATCAAGCAGCAAATGTCACAGGTATTTGAAATGAAAGACCTTGGAGATCTTCATTATTGCCTACGTTTGGAGGTGTGGAAAGATTTTGGTTAAACCTTTCTCAATCAAGGAAAGTATGCTAGAACCCTGTTGGAAAGATTCAGAATGGAACAATGTACAACAACAGCAACACCATTGCAGCAAAATCTCAAGTTAAGCAGTGATGATGGCACAAAACAGGTGGACACAACTTTGTATAGACAGCTAGTGGGAAGTTTGATATATCTCACGACAACTAGACTTGATCTGGCATACTCTGTTAGTGTGCTGAGCCAGTTTATGTCCAAACCACTTGAAAGTCACTGGATTGCAACAAAATGTGTGTTGAAGTACCTTAGTGGTACTTGTAATTATGGTATTTTATACAATGACATTTCTGATGCTACTTTAGCAAGTTATTCTGATTCTGATTGGGCAGGTAACCTGGATGATCGAAGGTCAATCACAGCTTACGCATTTAGTATTGGATCTGAGGTTATTTCATGGAGTAGCAAAAAGCAAAGTACTGTAGCATTATCATCATGTGAAGCTGAGTACCAGGCCTTATGTGTAGCTACATGCGAAGCTATCTGGTTTAGGAGATTGCTTAGTGATGCAGGCGAAGGACAGAAAGAAGCAACCAGCATCAAAACTGACAACCAGGGCACAATAAAGCTTGCATACAATCCAGTTTTCCATAAAAATACTAAACATATTGACACTCAGTTTCATTTTGTTCGAGAAAAGATACAGTCAAAAGAAATGTGTGGAGTATTGTAATACTTGTGATAATTTAGCTGATATTTTAACTAAGCCTCTAGGGCGAGTAAAGTTTGATTTATTTAGAGGGATGTTAGGAGTGCAGAATAACCCTTTCTCCATTAAGTGGGGGAGTTAAAAATAATGGAGAAATGGTTATATGGTTGTAATGTATCTCCTTAGTTTAGGATTAGTTCCTAGAGTTTAGGAGGTTGTTTACAACTACCTATTTTTTAGTGATGTATTTAATATTGTAATATTCATTTGATGTAATGTAGAGTGAACGAGAGTGAGAGACTCCTCTTTGTTTGAGTGCAGTCTCCCAGGTGCCATACACACCTGTGAGCTGCAACTCCTTCATTTAATTTAAAGTTTGATTTTTATCTGTGACAATCATCTCATTATGGTTAGATCTATCTTCTTCCATCCAATAAAAGGGTTAGCTCAGGCCTAAATTTAGCCGAGTCAAAACAAAAAATCCCAAAAAAAACAAGACAAGACTAGAACGGGAGGGGTTGAGGATGGAAGCCACTTTGGAAAATTAAACTTCCCAAAGGGCATCGGGGCTCTAGTGAACCTCACACCATCTTGGTGATAAAAAGGCTCACAAAATCCTAATGATAAACATCCCATCAAATCGATGCCATTTTCTACTTGAGAAGTCACCTTCTTGCCTCTTTCCCACTCTTATGAGGGACTTATTAGTTTGGGCTCAAACTGTCCATATCTTGGCCTTCAAAAGGGGAGTTGATGGGATCAAAGGAATGGGGGAGACCAACAAAACAACCAGCTTCTGAATCCAGCTCAGGGTACACAAGTGGTAGAACGTTGCCTTACACGTTTCCTGGCTCACCCTCTTCCACGTTCTTACTTCCATTCTTTTTTCGTTTCCCCTTTCTCTTATTCCCCTTTCCTTTCTACCCTCTCCCTCCCTTGATCCTCATTGATCTTGTTCTCTACAGGGGCTTCTGGTTAGCCCTACTCCGCTTATCTCTATTAATAGTGCGTGATCCTGGGAGAGGAAGCAGTTAAAGTAGGGATCATGCTGCTAGTGAATGATTGTTCAATTTTCAATTAAGAATGAATGATGTAATGACATATGCCCATATATGCATTGTCCGGTGTCACCCCTTACCTCTTTCTGAGTAAGATAGACTTCTTTCTTCAAACAATTACCAGTTGTTTTGTTCGAACCTAAGAACAACTTTTTTCTTTTCCCCTTTCTCTTATTCCCCTTTCCTTTCTACCCTCTCCGAGTCATGAATGGCTGCATTTTCGGCATTCGAAAGGTGCGAAGCCGCTTGTTCTTCCGAGAAAAAGGGCCCTTACTTCTTAGGGGTCACTCACTATTCATATGGCACGGAGTGATCTAGTCCTTCTAAGAGAAGTAATAATAGCAGTAGTTCCTAAACAAGGAATTCCTCTCCATCGGCAGGGAGTTCAAGAGGGGGTTCGGTCGCTTGAAGAAAAGACCCTTAATAGTCGAGGGACTCTCCCGAGTACCAATCCCCATGTATTTCTGTTTTCAAAAGCATCTCTTTCATTCTGGAACCTGGGCTAGGGTGCACATCTATCCCCCTCCCCCTCTAATTTATCATTAGGCAAGTAGCTAAATGATAGCCTTTTAGTTTATTCCTTCTCCATCCATAAAGTGAAAGTCGCCAAAACACTGGTGGGGTGCTTTCTTGACCATTTCACTTGAGTGAGATAGGGGAGAGTGGAATTTCGCGTGGAGGGATCAAATCCTAAGATATACTAAGGAACGCCAACCGCGAAGGCAACTCTCTGGGTCCCCACTGACGCTGGGGTGCGAAAGCATGGGGAGCCGCCAAGTGAAACTATTCTGCTTCTACCTGATACCCTTCGACCTAACACCTACCTCCTTTGCAAGCGACACTCATCCTCTTTTTCGGTTCTAAAGCCACCCGTATGCAGAAGCTAATTCCAATCGAAAATTTCCACTATGCTATTATTACAACATCGATTGAGGGAGTTGGGGTTCCTTATGCCCAGACGGACCTCGAAACATGCAATATTATCTTCTTTCTGTTGGGATTTAGTCGACCAAACAGAGATAGAATAACTGCTGGCAGGAACAGAATCATTCTATTTCGTTCCTCCTTGATACTCATCAAAATTATATTGCTGTCTCAGAAGAAAGCTAGCTATACCGATCCAGTAGACTTTAAAGATACCCTTGGTATTACATTAACAATTGAACAAGGATTGGAGAAGATATCAGTAGTTTTCCATTTCCTTATCTCTATCTTTCATGGGATCAATTCCACCTTGACTGACTTTATAATAATATATGGAGCTGAGCATGTCTGGGAATACGGGATAACGCTCCTTTCCTGACATTATTACTAGTATTAGATACTGGTTTATCCATAGCATTACCATACCTTCTCTATTCATTGCAGGTTGGTTATTTGTAAGCATGAGTTTGGCTTATAATGTATTCGAGAGCCCCAACTCCCGAACACAAACAAAAAAACAAAAACTCAAAACACCTTCCAAAAACCAAAACTATCAATTAACTTATCTTATTATTTTCATTTATGTCATTGCGCATTAGCTTTAATTATTTTATTTTTATATAAATTACAGAGAGTCGACATAAATGGACTACAAACGTGACCTGACATGTAGTCGTTTTTATAATTTATATAAACGAAATGAGTATATCATCTTAGAATCAAATTAATTAATTAATTAATTAAATTATATATTGAAGGTTACTGTTGTATTTATTAGGATAATTACGATCATCGAAAAAAATTAAGTTTTTAAAATATTATTTTTATATGTAATAAAATTTAGTGTTTTTTTTTGTTTTTTTGTTTTTTTAGAGGTGTTTTCTATCCTAGTAAGGTAGGGATGTTGTAATGTAATCTAATGTCTCATAAATATTTTGACCACTTCAAATTACATAAAAATAAAATAGAATAAAATATTAAATATTAAATTAATAATTATATTTATAATTAATAATTAAACCTTTCAAGTGCAACTTAATTGGTGATTAAAGTAATGTTAGTCTTCAGAATATTGAGAGATTTAATGCTCAAATCCCCTAGGTTGTGACTTGGTTTAGAGACAGAAGAAGAGGTCATAGGCTTGTAACCCGTTTATATAAAAGAGGACAGACCCTGGCCCTGTTTATATAAAAGAGGACAGACCCTGACCTAGTTTACAGAAAAGAGGACAAACCACAAACCAAGAGGTTTTACTAGTAAATTTGGAATTATTATGGATCTAGGCTATAGGCTACTCTTATTATATAGTGTATTATAATGTTAATTTACAATGTGTGATTTCAATGGATTCATGCTCGATTCTAAACAAATTAGATGGGAAAATAAGCAGGAAAACATTTAAAAAGTCTCATTTATAATTAAATGGGAAAATAAGTTGGAAAACTTTTAAAAAATCTTAGTTATAGACAATGCCCCTTTACACTTATAACATAATATATATTTTTTAAATATTTTAATAAATATATTTGTTATTATTTTTAAATATTTAAAATAAAGGCAATTTTTTAAATTACAATATTTATGTAGATAATTATTTAATTTTATATTATTACAAATTATCTACATAACATGTTTTAACTAATTCTTTTATTTATTTTCATTGTAATAAACTTATATTGTTTTAAGATTGTTTTAGGATTAATTACATATCATTTTATTTGGTAGATATTTTGAGCCAACTATTATGGTTCATCCTCAAGATCCACAGGTTTAAATAATCAAGATGCATTATCTTTCAAAAATAAAAGTGGAAGAAAGTCAAATAAAAGTAAAAAAATTTAATACGAAATTAATATATAAATGTTAGGAAATAAAGTATTAGGTATAAAATTAGAAACAAATAGTTGTAAAAAAATAATAATTTAAAAAAATAAAACAAAAATAAACTAAATAATAAATAAATTTAAAAAAAAAAATTATTTGAAAATAAATATCTATAATAACCATTTATATTATTCTCCTTTATTAACCAATTGTAGAAGAAAAATATAATCCAAATTAATTAAACTATCAAAATGTTATTATATATTTATATAACTAAAAAGTATATAACAATATATTATAATCAAAAATTATTTTCAAATTAAAAAAAAATATATATATATTAAAGAATAATATTTATATAATAGTTAAAAAAAAAAGAGTAAGAAGGAACCTAAAAATAGAAATCTAACTTTTACTTAATTTCCAATCATCTTTTTTGTTTAGTTTTCTTAATATGTTAGGCTATAATTGAGGAGCGATATATATATATATATATATATATATATATATATATTAAATTTTTGAAATAAAATTATATTTTGAAAATTACAAATGGTTAAATAATTAAATGTTTTAACATATAAATACTAATGGATGTTTCCTTGAGCTTGACCGGAAAAAATTGTATTTGAAATACATTAATATGTGTGAGGAGTGGAAAATATATTTATATAAAAATATATAATTTTTAAACTTTTGAAATAAAATTGTATTTTGAAAATTACATATAATTAAATAATCAAATATTTTAACATATAAATATTAATAGATGTGTTCTTAAACTTATCTTTTAAGGAAAAATTAGTATTTAAAATGCACTAATATATATTTTGGAGTTTAAAATCAATTTGCAATAGTCTCACCCATATTTTAAATAGCTAAACCTAAGTCAACGAAAACTCTGACTAGATCTATAACTCCATGACATCCAGCCTAGTGAGTAGGGGTGGCTTTCTCATCACTCTCAACCACACCTACACTGCTATTGGTCAAACCTATTATCCCCTCTTTAAAACATACAATGGATTCCTATTGTCCGCTTTATCCTTTGCTTGAGAATACGATATAAGATCTCTATGATCATGGTTTTCTTTGTGATTTGAATATCAGTAATCACGATTTGTCAATATCGTTGAATGGATGCTTTGTTTTGGAAACGTAAGATAGCTTAGTTTTAGTTTATCATTTTCTTTGAATACACAATGTAAAATAACTATGATCACGATTTCGTGGATCCATATGCAGCATTGGCCAATCTTATCTTAATATCATGGCACGCAAGTCGCTAATATTTTAGTGCCTTGCAACCGCACCTTCTACGCTTTAAATTAACATATGTTAACATATATTAATGGGATAAATTTGATAGGTGTCTATTTGTATTTAATCGTTAAATATTGATCATGTTGAAATATATATATTTATTTATTTATTTATTTTTTAAAAATTAAATAAATATCATAAATGTCATTATTAGTTAGATAGATATTAAAAAAGTATTTTGTTAAGAGCCGCTCTAAGAAAGAGATGATATAATGCTTGGTTCTATTATAAAAATAATAAATATTAAAATTAAAAATAATTATATATCAAATTAAAAATAATATGTTGAATTATTATAATTGTGTGGAATATAGTTTAATTTAGATTTAAATAAGGAAGAGTAGTTTAGATCTATTTTAACTCTAGATCTACCAAGCATAGGGATTGGATATTCTTTCACTCTAAAAACGGTTTAGATCTTAAGAGATTTGATCTCTCTTAGTACTTGGTAGATCCATGGATTTAGGTTGATAACTAAGATTTTCAGGTAAGTATGAGACTATCCCTCCTATATAAATTAAATGGTTGGTAAATTTCAATAGCCATTAATACATCATAACAATTAGAACTTTTATTTCATAATACATCTCACATTTCTTAAAAAAAATCAATAAAACTAACTAAATTAAAGTTGTATTATTATTATTATTATTATTATTATTATTATTATTATTATTATTATTATTATTAATTATAAAAAGAATTAATTGCACCAAGAGGCAATCTCTACAAGAAATGTACAATGTCTTATCCTATTGGTAGACCCAGAGTTAAGATAAATGTAGAATGGTATATAACTAAAAGATATATACATTTAAAATAACACATGTAATTCTTAACAATGAAGATTTACTCTCACTTCACTATGGATACTTTTTGTTACAATACCATGCCTTATAAACACCACATGCCTAAAAAACCATAACCCAATTCATATGATATTTTTTTAATTAATTAAGTTAATTAGAAAGGTGAAAAAGACATAACTACTTTGAAGATAAATCTCAACCTTTGATTCATGAATACTATTAAGAATATTCTACAAAAATTCTTGGATGTTAAATGTTTACCATCCACCTAATAATTATTGATTATCAAATTAAAATTATGGAAATCCTATTCCAAAATAAACAAGTCTATTGGCATAATTAATACTAACTAAACTAATCTTGTGTAACATAATTATAGAATTTTAAATAGTTATATAATTTTAGTTAATTAGTGTTGTACTAAAAGAACAATCAAGAAAAACAAAAACATTGTTGTAATTATTTTTATAAGCATGATTAGTTAGTTTTCATTCCATAGATTAGAAAAAGCCTTTTTTTATTTGTTCCCCACTCAAGGGTTATTGGTAACTAAGTAGATTTTATTAGGTTTTATTGATGAATATAGTGTTTCATTTCATATATTATCTAATCCTAAAACCAAGGTCTTTTGAGAGTGAAAAAAAATACCATAATATAAGATATCAATGGAAAAAAAATTATAATGTTTAACTATAACCTTTATGACCACTATCTAAATTTGAGCTGAGACTATTACCATGGACACAATGCATGATATTTTTAAAATTTAAACAATATAAAACTAAAAACCTATAGAAGAAGGGTTATGCTCCCAAAGAGATCCTGGAGTTGCCTACTCTTTGTAGTAACCAAGCTTTTAGGAGTACTAGATAGGTTGGATAAAAGAAAGAGTAGATCATATGGAATTAGAATTGGATTTTTTAAGGAAGCCTTTGATGCCCTCAATCCTTCATGATCATATACCTTTTTATATCCCTCTATAGATTGTATAACTGAAATTTGAATACCAAATATCCTCCTCACGAAAAAATCAAAATTTCCCTTGAAAATCAAGGGTTATTGTTATAGATCTACAATTGTAGATTGTTAGATTTTAGACCTTTCTAGTTTTCTTTTGTAGATAAAGAGTTTGGATTTTCCATAGTAGTATTTGAAAGTTGTTGACATTTCGAATCCCAAAGAGGAACCATCATCAAGATAATTATTAAAGAAAGATGAGCAAAAATGGAGGAATAAATAAAAGTTATAAAAAGAAATCTGAAAACTATAAAAGGTGAGCTAAGAAAACAAAGAAATGAAAAATATTTATGTATAATATTCTAATAATTAATGTATATAAATTAATAAAGTGCATATTTCGTAAATGATTATTAAATGATAATGTGTATTAATAAATCTAATACTACATTATATATATTATAATAAATCCTACTAAATAACAATTATATTAAATAATGGAATTTCAGAGATGCAACCTCCCTTCAAAATACCTTGGAGTCCCTCTTACTGACAAGCCCCTGGCTCATTCAACTTGGGAAGATCTTATCACCAAAATGGAAAAAAGACTTGCTAACTGGACATTCAGATCTCTAAATTTGGCAGGTCGTTTGGTTCTAGTCAAGTCTATGTTACAGGCCATACCCCAATATTTGTACTTTACCCTTGTGGCCCCCAAATCCATCTCCAACACTCTCAGAAACCTCCAGAGAAATTTCCTATGGAGAGGCTCAGAAAAGAAGCAGAAGTGGGTGTTGGTGGCTTGGGACAAGTTGTGTAAACCCAAAAAAGCAAGCGGTCTTGATTTGAGGGACCCTGAACTCTTAGCGAAAACCTTGGGAGACAAAACGTTGTGGTGATGGACTCCAAACCCAAACTCCCCCTAGGGCATTGTTTGTAAAGCATAATATGTTCCTACCCACTCGCATGAACATCTCATCAGGTTCAATGGGACCATTAAGGGCTCTGCCATATGGAACGAGGCTTGGGACAACAGAGCATTCATACATAATCACATTTTTTGGGAGGTGGGAAATGGGGACAAAGCACTATTTTGGGAAGATGCATGGCAACAAAGTTTGGGTCTTGTCCATGATCAATTCAGGCATATTCGGATAGGTATGCAAAACAAGGGAAAGAAAAGGGTCAACTAATACTGGAAATCAAGTAATGGCAATGAAAACTGGAGGGAATGGTTAGACGAAAAAGATTGGGAACCCCCACCTAACCCTGTGGAGTGGCAGGAGCTCTCGAGCGAACTCCAAAAAAGACAAATTCAAGTTGAAACCATTGAGGAAAATATCAGATGGGGGAAGAATGTGGTCGGACACTTCAACTTAAAGGAATATTACAACTACATTGCGCTCCATGACCAACATCAGATGGAGTGAAAATGGAAGACATTGTGGGAAAGGAAATACTGGCCTAAAATCACCCTTTTTTATGGCTCATCATGCAAAAAAAAATTCTAACCTGGGACAACTTAAGGAAGAAAGGGTTCATTAGCCCCTCTAGATGCAATCTTTGTGAGCAAAAGGAAGAAACAACTAACCATTTTCTGAACGAGTGCCCCTTCACAAACAAGCTATGGAATTGGGTCTATTTAGTTTTCAAGGTTTTGGAAAGGGATATCTCATCCCTCCTTAATACCATTAAGAATTGGAGATCCTCCATATCCCCTAATCCTCTGGTGAATAGAGCATCTAACTTTCTATCAGGTATCATTTGTTGGGCTCTGTGGAAGGGGAGGAATGCAAGAATTTTCAAAGAAATCCACAACCAGGAAGAGGTTGTTTTATCCATAGTCATGCAACCCATCAGAGAAACGGTGGCTTCTTCCACTCTTCAGTTCCCCAATGACCCTCCTAGTAGTTCGGAACTGTGTATTCTTACCCTCCTAGATCTTCATCTCACCTAGTACTCCAAGGCCTCAAGAATTTTGGGAAATTGGGGAAATGCAGACCATTCGTCTCCCCCGGAGACAGGCACTCTCAAACTAAACTATGGCAGGGTAGCAAAAGGTAACTCGAGAAGAGAAGGCTTCGGAGGTGTCTTCCAAAACTCGCATGGGTAAATCTTATGGATCTATGTGAGCAATATTAGAAACACTACTGTCTGCCATAGGTCGAATTCGCTTGTAGCAGAACAACAACAGGGAGACGTTGCTGGCACCTTTGTTGCATTAATCTTGGGAATAGACACCACTTCTCCCACTCTAAGCTCTACCCTGTAAATCCTGCTCAGAAGCCCTGTTTTCACATCCAGTCTCCCCTCCCGACTGCTTACCTTGCTAATTCGCTCTCCGACCTCGCAGGCATGGTCAGGCACAGAATGAGAAGTCGTCGTGGAGGAACTCGAGGTGGCAGCGCTTGCCCTCAGGCAGCGCAAAGCTCGGCTTCACCCTCTCCCCCTTAGTACCAGGAAAACCCGCCTCCTCCCAAGTCTTTGCCTAGACATCCCAATAAGCGCAACGGGTGTGGGCGTGGGATGGCTTCCATGGATTCGCCCAACGAATTCAGGCTCCACTCTACAATTCCTCAGTTGCGTCTTGGCCTTGTCCCCCATGTCACCCAATTCAGGTTCCAAAGCCGTCTGAATCGACCCATCATAACTGCCAATGTGACCATCGTCTTCACTGAAGAAGATGAGCTGAACAGGGAGCAGGCAAGAAATCCTGCAGAGCTCTCACAGGAGGTGCAACTTCCGGATTTGGGACGGGGTCTTGAGAAAAAATTGAAGGATGATGGCCAAAGCTCTGGTCACAGCAAAATGTAGGAAGGAGAAGCTTACGAAGGAGGCATACAGTAGGTTGGCAGCAGCTCTGTAGGCACTGCCTTGAAGATGAGATTCGTTGGCAGCTCAAGTAATACCCATCATGCAGCAGAGCAACCAGGTGGTGATGCGAAGGGGAAAGGTATAGTTTGGTACCAGTATACGTGCCTCGTGGTCGAGGAGCCACCTGACGAGGAAGGGGACAAGTGACTCCTCGTGGCATTCGGTGCCACCCACAAGCCATATATGCCTTTTGTTGATGATAGGTTGGTCCAGTCAGTTAATGTCTTTGCAGTTAGATTATTTGATCATTAATTTTGTTGTTATGAGGTAAAGTCGAGAGATGTCGAGTCCAGAGACATTTTGTTGTTTTGATGTTGAGTCTAGAGGAGTTGCTGACTGTTCAAGACTTTTTGCTGGTTATGTCTGCAAGGTCAAGATGGTTTCCCCAATCTGGGGTAGCTTTCATGGTTTTAATGAACTCTAGAAACACTGGTAGAGGTCGGGCCTCGTTGTAACATTATTTTTGCTTTTTAATAGAATTAGTCTTACATAGAAAAACAAAATATTGGAAACACTACCAAAAACACAACAGAATTACATGCCCTAGAACATGGGCTGGCCATTGCTAAACTCCACAATTTTGGACCCCTGATCACTGAAGGGGACTCGACGTTGGTAACTCAGGCTAGCCGTAAATTATAGCAGGTCATGAAGCTGCTAGGGTGTCAGACAACTGGCACCTAAATAGAATCCTCCAAAGAATAAAAGGCCACATAGAGAGGGTGAGCGAGCTTCATTTCTAAGCTATCGAGCACAATGGGAATGGCTTGACTGAAAAACTAGCGAATGAAGGTACGATGGGCAATTCTTGTCTATGAACACTGGCCTGGATAGACCCAAAGCACAACAAGCTGCATCAACAATGTGAAACCATCAATGAAAAGGACAATAATAATAACGTGCACTAATTTCTTTGAGATCTCAAGTCTCAATTATTATGATAGCAATTGCTCGGCCAAAGGCAATACTAAAGGAAATTTGCCTGGTACCGCAATTCCAATGACTGCCATGCCAAAGGAGCTATCAAAAGCTCTGTATCCCCTCTGGGGCATTGTCCATCCATCCTATCATCCTCTTTTGGTACAACCTCCCTCACCTACCTCTGGTACCTCCCACGACTCGCATTCATTCCCCACCTCTGATCGCCCCACCCCTCGATGCTCTCCAGCCCCTATGTATACCCCCTCACACCTGCTCCTCCCCGTCACCTTGCCTGCTCTTGCCCCTTGTTTCTCCTGGCTCCCTTTTGTTGTCAGCCTGTTGATCTCCCCTCCCCCTTTCATGGCGCCCAAACGTGGTTCAAGACCAGCTCCCAGTGGTGGTCGTGGTTGTGGTCATGACCCTTCCCGTTGGAACAACCTGGGTTCTCCACCAACCACCAGAGCTGAGTCTTCTGCTAGGAGAGCTGCCCTGAATTATTCCATAGTTGTTAACCCTGAGACACAGGAACAGATTGCTAACCTTGAAGCTCAGGCGAGGGTCCTTAGACGAGGGGTGTCCTCAGAAGAGGTGGTGAAGGAATTTGCGTGGATCCTTAACCCAAGTCTCACTAGGGCCAGGGAGAAATTGTACACTGACACAATCGACCTCTCATGGTAGATGAAAACTCTCCTTAGTCTAGCAATGTAGGAGTAGGTTGAAATATCCAAGGCAGTGGAAGAGAAAATTGGCAAACTTACGGACAAGTTTTTCATCAAGATGGAATCAGTCCACCATTATCGCTTCGTCACTAGGGATTCTCCACATTAAACTATGCTGAAGAATCAGGCAACAATGGGGCTTTGCTTGCCATTTAAAGGATCCCCTAGGGTCAAAAAGGAACTAACGCTTCGTCCAGTAGTCTAATGGCCACAATCATGTAGGAAGGAAATAGTCAAGAGTTTGTTGTCAGCCTGGATGATGACCCTAATAAAGGAAATCTTTATTTCCCTTGTGCTGGAGAGTTTTTCTCGCATAGTCCAACCTTTTATAAATACAGTTTTCATGCAGTAATATATTCTATCTTATTCACAAAAAAAATTATATTAAATAATGTAATTAATGTTACGTATAATAATTACTATTAAAGTATATAAAATTAAGATGTTATAATTAAATTAAATTAAAATGTATATGTTAAATTTATATAATGTAATTTATTATTATAAGTTAAAATATTATATGAATTCAAGGTATGGAGAGAGATTCATACTTGAGAGGCTACATTTGAGAAGAGTTGGCTGAACCAATTTGTCTGATTAAAGGAAACGAATTGCCAGTAATCCCAATACCACCATCTCTCTTGAGATTATGTGGATGTTTCATTATCTCAAGGGCTTCCTTGATCTTTCTCTTCTAATAGTGGTCCTCCCTAGTGATGATCCTAACATTTTCTAACAAAACATTATGCTTAACTTTCAAGGGGTGTTAAACAAGGTATGAAGTATGCGATCTTCCATTTTTTAATATTTGATCCATGCTCCTTTAGTGTTCTTTGCAAGGAACACCCTAATCTCCAATATAAATTTTACCACAAGAACAATCAATTTTGTAGATTCCTTTAAGCTGATGTTGATCAATATTGTATTTCACAACTCTCATTCTTTGCTTGATTGTTCATGTTGTCTTGAAATGAGTGGATATATCCTTAACCAAAATCCTTGCAATCTTGTTAGTAACTCCTTGATTGTAAGGGGGGTACACCTTACCAAAATGTGTTTGAGGGAATTGGGAGCTAGCCTTTCCTTCAACTATTCTTATAACCTTCCTAATGTCCTTGTCCTTGTATCCTATATTTTTAAAGACTGTAGTCAAGTGCTTCTTGCCTTCATCCAAGTGCTTGACATTCAATATTCTAAGTGCCTTGATAGAAAGAATATTGAGGACACCAAATTTTTTATTAGGATGATGATAGGAAGCAGCATGGAGGTAACTCTCTGTGTGAGTTCTTTCTGAAGACTCAATGTCTCAATGTACCATATTATTTTTTGGTAACAAAAACATCTAGGAATTATATGCTTTTGTTTTCCTCCATCTCCATAGTAAACTTAATTTCACAAGACATAGAACTAAGGTGATTGAAAAAATTATCAAGTTTTGTTTTACCATTTGTCCATTTTACGTTTTTGTCATCAACAAATCTCTTCCACCAAAATGGTTTTAAAGGGTATGATTCAAAGGCTTTGTTTTCAAGGTATCCCATGTATAAGTTTGCAACAATTGGTGAGAGAGGAAATCCCATTGCAAATCTAAATATTTTTTCATAATAATTTCCTTGGAAATCGAAAAATGTGGAGTGAAGACATATCATAACAAGCTTCGTTGTTTCATGATCCACAACTTCCTTACGAACCTAAATGGCTTTGCCTAAAGGAATTTCGGTAAACAAGGACACCATGTAAATACTTGCTAGGATTTCATTTGGATCCACTTTCTCATTTTTGATAATTTTAACAAAATCATTGGAATACTCAATAAAAGAATTATTATTTACAACAAGGGGCGTAAGGATCTTGGCAACATATTTTGCTAATTCATAACTCGAGGAGCCAATGGTATTGACTATTGGTGTTAGAGGAGCCCCTTCCTTGTGAATCTTTAGCAGTCCATACATTTTGAGGATAATTTTACAAGAAGGTTTTATCCTCTTCCTTAATCTCTCATGAAAGTTAGACACCTTGAGCTACCATATCCTTCATTGCCCAATACATTTCAACCAATATAAAATACCTCATCTCATAAATCCTAGTGTTGCTCAGGTCCAGGACCCAACCTTAAGCCTCTATTAGAATCATAGTTGCATTAGTGGTCTCACACAATTGCTAAACCTCCATATCAACATCCTTAATGGCATACCTTTCCCTTTGTTGAGCATTAGTATAAGAATTGTCTTTGTGTACGAGCCATGTCTTGTTCCACATGGGTCACATAACACTACCTAGAACCTGCAGTTTGAATTGTGCTCCAAGAGGAAAGGACCAATCTTTTTCCTTTGTTATTATGTCTCCATGTGGGTTCTATTAATGACAAAACCATAGAAAGAAGACAATCAAATTACTAGTCCACCACCATCGCAAACTCCCAATAATTGAGACCCAACCCCTACAACCTCTAAGAACAAGGTGACAAGTCCAAAACTAGATAAACCAAAATAAAAGTAAATTCAAAAGAGTATTCAAATAATAGATATGTGGAGTCATATTTTGAAATAGGTTATCTAGCAACCAAAAAATAAACCGAAAGACTACATCCTCCTCTAAAAATGATGGTGGGTGTCTTCTCATAATGCCAAATCCATAACAATAATTAATCAGAGATCCTTTCCTACTATCCCCACCTATGACATCAACTGTGTTGGCTTTCTCCCTTACACAAATTGTTAATTAATTGTTGTTACCCATTTGCTCACAACTATAGACAAGGTTGTACTATAGTCGCACCAAACATGACTTTTAAGGAATCCTATATTCTTTGATCCCATAAACACCTCGATGTCCGTAACCCACTTCCATCCACAAAATTAGCTCTACATCACATTCATGGCCTAACACGCCATCCAAGGCATTAAAATGAAAAGTTATTTACATAATCTTGCAAATTAATTCAAAATTAAAATATAATTAAAATCATTAATTTTAATTAAAATTATATATATATATATATATATATATATATATATAATATTATAAATTTACAAATAAATGACAAAAAAAAATGGATGACTAATGGATGACTAAATTTAACTAATTAATATTCTATTTTGACATATTATAATTTTCAACTAATTTTAAAATTTAATTAATTTTTACCAATAAAATTAATATATGTTTAACATGTTCATCATTATATTCATATATTTATATTTATATTGCAAAATATTATTAATAATAATGATTAGTTTTAAATGATCTTATTGTGTATAGTGATTTAGGTTTGATTTTTTATAATAATTTTTAAAAAATACCTAAAATTTAACCATATTTGAGGTTAATGTGACCTCATTTAAATGCTATCCCTCGATAATTTTAATGGCTTTAATAATCTTAAATAATAATTTCATAAAATAAATATTAATACCACAAATCATAAACATATTAAAATAGTTTAAATATTTTGCATAATAATTTTTTTTACAAATGAATACAAATCTTAAATTGAGTAAAATTATATATATATATATATTCCACCTATTTTTTTTCTCGGACCAATTCATAATTAAAAGGAAGAATAAAGTAATGCATGTATCAAAGATGGATACACAAAATAGTAGCTTGCTTTTTTTTTTAAACACTATTATTTATACATGCATGAACCGAAGGATCAAGGGTGATCTCCGCTGACTTAATTATTTCTTACCAATTCTACTGACTATTGATTATGAATCATCTACTGCCGACTACGGAACAATGATCGGCGTCATCGTGATTAATATTCTGACACCTCCCCTTAATCATGACCTATATGTTAACTTGCCTACTAGTCTAAGGCTCAACTAGGCTTACAACATAATTTAGATTTTATACAACACACAACTTACTTCTACAACTTTCAAATTTAGCCTTTCCAAGAGGCTTGGTGAATATGTGAGCCACATTTTCATTTGTATTACAATATGATAAGTAAATTTCTTTTGATTGCACTTTTTCTCTTACAAAATGATGTTGTGTGTCCATATGCTTTTTCCTTGCATGATATATAGGATTGTTTGCCAATTTGATAGTGCTTTGATTGTCACATCTGATTATTGTAGGTTCTTGTTGTATTTCTCCAACACCTTCAAGTATCCTTCTAAGCCATATTGCTTTGTAAGTAACACTTCTTGATGCTTTATTCTCAGCTTCAATGGATGACAAGAAAAAAATTGATTGTTTCTCACTACTCCATGATATTTCTCCTGAACCGATATTGAACATGTATACAATAGTAGATTTCATGCCATCTAGATTTCCATCTCAGTCAGAATCAAAATAACCTGTCAACTCAACATTGAATTCATCATTGTACATAATACCAAAATTAAGTGTTCCTTTCAGATATTTAATTACTTTCTTTCCTGCTTTCCAATGGATTTCACAAGGCTTAGCCATGAACTGGCGAAGCATGCTGATAGAATATGCTATATCTAGCCTGGTAGTGGTGAGATAGTTCAGACTTCCAACCAGTTAATGATACAAGGTTCCATCATCACTGTAGAATTTGACATTCTGTTCTAAAGGAGTAAATATCGCCTTGCATTCAATCACAGTGAACCTTTGAAAGATTTTCCTTGTGTATTTTCTTTGTGCAATTAATGTCTTGTGAGGTTCTCTCCAAACTTCAAGACCTAAACAATAATGCAATTCACTAAGGTCCTGTATCTCAAATACATATGACAACTGATTTTTAATTTCTTCAATTAACTTTGATGCATTTCTTGTTATGATAAGATCATGAACATATATAGATATTAAAGCATGCAAAGTGATTTCTGTTCTCCACTGATTGTTTTATCTATTCCGTTGTTTCTGACTGAGTAATCTTGTTGTTTCTCCATTTGTTTGTCTCAAAATCATTATTTGTTATTGTTGTTTAAGTCTCTGCGTATAAATCTACTGTGTGTTATGTATGCTCTAATCTAACATGATCGAGATGGAGATCTAGAATGATCTAGAAACTAATGGCAGTGTAGAAAGATCTAAAATCTTGGAGATCTAAAAACTAATGCGGTGTGGAGATCTAGAAAGATCTGATCTAGAAGGATCTAGAATCCTGCGTGAATTTGGCTTGACAATTAACCAAAGCAACATCCCTATCTTCATCTTTCTTGATGTATAAGTTAGAATCATTTTTGCTTCTCATAAAACCTTTCTCATAAAAGAAAGAATCAATTTTCACATACCAAGATCTTGGCGCTTGTTTCAAACCATATAAAATTTTCTTTAACCTGCAAACCAGATGCTCCTGTCCTTGTTTTACAAACCCTTCAAGATGAACCAAATAAACTTCTTCTTTTAACTCACTGTTCAAAAATCCAAATTTGACATCTAACTGATGCATTTTCCAATTATGTTTTGTAGCGAATGCAATCATGATTTTAATTGTGTTCAACTTAGCTACAAGTGAAAAAGTATTCATAATCAATTCCTTCATTTTGTGAATATCCTTTTGCAGTAAATCTAGCTTTATACTTATCAATACTTCCATAAACATTAAACTTAGATTTATATAACCATTTACATCATATTCTCCAACTCATGCATGTATAAATAACACAATATGGTATTAGAATCAACACAACATCAATAATAATCTCGGACAATTAAATATTATTTCTAACCGATTCTTGCTGACTATAAATTACTAATCATCTAGCACCAACTAGGGAATAGTGATAGGCACCATCATGATTAATATCAGACAATTAAATATTATTTCTAACCGATTCTTGCTGACTATAAATTACTAATCATCTACCAACAACTAGGGAATAGTGATAGGCACCATCATGATTAATATCAGAAAGCCTAATCAATTGTTTACAAATATTTGAATAAATACACTCTTTTTTCCCAAGATAACATAGAGCTGCTCTTTCCTATCTTATTCTTTGCTTTGCTGCTCGCACGATGTTCCTATTTTATTCTTTGCTTTGCTGCTTGCACATTGTAAACTGGTTATAAAACTAAATCGCTATTTTCTACATTATTGTTTTCTTTGATTACACAATGTAAACTACTTATAAAACTAGATTCGCTGGCTTAAGGAGCTTGTTATAAGACTTGGATCTAATTTCACTAGCAAGTTGTCGTTAATATTCTATTCCGTGTCTTGCCATCGCATCAAACAGCGTTAAGAACGCCAGCGACAACATTGGAAGCATGTGTTGAGAAACCTCCAATGGCGCTGACTCCCACATGTGTTCATTACGATGGTCTAAATCTAATACAGAGTCTCATTATAATAGAATACAGTTGTATTTACTTCTGATTCAAACCTATCTGCATCGCTCAACAACACCGATTATTTTAAAATTATATAAATTGTTCCACGTTCCCACAAATATGCAACACTCCGATTATTTTAAAATTATATAAATTATTCCATGTTCCCAGAACCCATATTCCCTGGATTATTGGAATCCTTCGGCCTTGTCCTGCTGGACAGCCTTGCAAAGACATTGAGTATCTGAATCCTGCTATTTTTCCGCCGCCAAATCACCGTATCTTTACTGGCAATCTAATTTATGACCACGTTTTTGATGACCACAAATTTTTGGATTGATACGAGGGAAGTAGCCATCTTGCTAGCCACAAAGATGCATGCCTCATCTGGTGCAATTAGGTCGGCTGTGGGGATTTATAAATACCATCTCTCCCGCTCAAATACTCCGCATATCAACTGTATTCAAATTCTTTAGTTCTTTCCGTTGTTTTTAGAAATATAATTCTGACCAGTAGGCTCTTTTAGGCGACGGGGCATATAATAGTAGATCGAGAATCGAACATGGATGATAATTCCAAGAATCAGCCACCAAAGTTTGGAGATAGGATAACAATTCTCAGTATTGACGGAGGGGGCGTGCGTGGGATTATTCCAGCGACTATCCTCGAGTTTCTGGAGGAAAAGCTACAGGTTTAGATCTGATCCATCGCAGTTTTATCGTGCACTTTATTGTTGACCCTACTTTGTCGTGCTACACTGTGTTAGCTTTGGAATTGGGAAGATTTTGAGTTATTTTTATATATCGTGGCACTCTAGTTTTAGTATATTCTTCATTTGTATGTCTGTAACTCCCTTAACTTTGATATAGAATGGATTTGGATGAATGTAACTACATGGAAGCTTTGCTCATAAATTTCAATATGGATATTTAATTATCTGAGCATGTAGGCAGTATTTCAATTTAAAAACAGTTGAATATTGTGTTACATTCAAATTTCTTAGTTAAGGGACAGTTTACCCTTTGAGATCCTAGCTAGTAAAACAGCTATAGTGATCATATGTGATCAATATATGAGATGAAAAAGGATTTGTCAAACCAAAATGGAAACTAAAGACGGCTTTGAAATGCAGGGTTTATGTAATAATTGTCACAAAATTTATGTAAAATATTCTTGCTATATTCTGCCAAATAGGGGATAGAGCAGAGTATTTTATTATATTTTGATGGGAATTAGATACGTATCAATTTAGTTTACAAATAAAATACAATTATATTTATAAAATATAACTATATTTATAAAATATAGCTATAAGGTTTCAAAATATTAATTTAATTTAATATTAATATATATATAAACCAATGGAATTGTTTTTAGTGTCATTTTTGGAAACTTTTACTGTGGATTTTTCAGGTCAAATTTCTCTAAAGTCCTGCGGGAATTTATTGAAATCACAAGCTTGAGGGGTAGTCATGTGCAATCAAAGTGCCCTAGGGATTTTTAATGTGGGTTTCTCTGGTCAAATTTCTCTAAAGTCTTGCACGAATTTATTGAAATCACAGGCTTGATGGGTAATCTTGTGCAATCAAAGTGCCCAAGTGCCCTAGGGCTTTTCCATGGTGTTGAATCCATATATATAGTCAAAAAAATAGTTTAAATAATACAAATCAAGATTTCACTTCAATTTTTTCACGACACCTAAAAATCCAAAAAATCACACTAAAGACAACTAGTGAACTTTTTAATAAATCATTAACACCAAAAGAAAAATCAATTAAAAATATCATTATTGTCACTGTATAGTGTTAAAATGCTCTCTATATCAATAATTATGGAGTAATAAATGACAAGGTTGAGAGGTATATATTAGAATTATATATATATGATTTATTTATGACAATATGACTGGTTTGACACAAGGTGTATTTTGATCGGGTCTTTGTTGGCCTTAGCGCAAGGTCATATATTAATTTTAAGCGAATTTGAACATAGAACTTTGTATTTATATGTGTGGATTAAAAAAATAAATAAAAAGTTAATATTTAATAACAAAAATAAAAAATATATATGTTTTATAAAAAAAATAAAATAAAAAAATAAAAAGAAATAATATATTAAATTTTAATTATTTATAAGTATTTATGTGGATAATTAATTATAACTTGGTAAAACAATAAATAATAAAAAGTTATTACTTATTAACTTTTAAAATATTAATTTTTTAATAAAAAAAAATTAATAAAAAAGTATATTTTTAATAAAAATTATATTTTTAATAAAAATTATATTTTTAATAAAAAAATATATTTTTAATTAATAATTAGTTATTTAATTTTTTTGTCTTTTTGAAACAAAATTTTCACGTATTCTATGTTGCTTACACCCGAATGTGTGTCTACATGGACATCAGGCTCCCTACCAGAAGTTACTGCTCTAGAATCCAAATACAAGGATTGGTTTCAAATGTTAGACTATGAACATGTGTCGTTCATATGTAGAAAATGCCATAAGCATGGCCACCTCTTTAGAGATTGTCCCTGAACGACTCCAAGCCTAAGACCAAAACCTCAAGTCCTACTAGCGGATAACGATTCATCAATGTCCAAAACAAGTGTTGTCACGTGAAGAAGAAAGGTCAAGCAACTCAAACCAACCAGCCCACTTCTAGCAACAACTTCAAGGTTCTCGAGAACCTCGAAGAAGACAACAATGATATCATTAATACTCATATAATAGAGAAAATTGGCAAAGAGAAAGCTTAACAAGGGGCCCAAGACAAAGGAAAGAGACGAGAGCCCATGGATAATGTAGATCCAAAAGAACCACAACCTCAGGATCCGGATGCCCCTATGACAGAAGAAGAGGACTTCACAGATCTATGAGGCCTTGATCTGATGGCTATTGAAGACTCCTACAAAATAAATGCATGTAGCTTAACTCCTGACAACTAGATACACCTCCTTGTAGAGGTTCTCCAGCAAGTTAAGGAAAAACTACAACTCAGAATGCAAGCTATCACCAAAAAGGATGGTAAGAAGAGCGATAAAGATTTCAAGAAGCATGGGAGAAAATCCATGCTACAAAGACTGGATATTCTAAAGAAATCTCATAAATCTACTCCTCTTAACCAGAACTTTCCTCATGAAGATCATCTCTTGGAATATAAGGGGCTTGAAAAACCCCTTGAAGCACCATCTTCTTCGTAGGAAGATCCAACAGGACCTTCCTATAATATTTCTCATTCAAGAAACAAAGTTTTCCAGCACAGAGTTTTTTGCCATACTCTCCAAGATTTGGAAGCAACCTGAAAGCCTTGCAGTGGATGCGAAGGGAGCTTTGGGTGGACTTCGCATTGCCTAGAACCCTGCCATTATAGTTATGGAAACCCTCTCTTCTCAGGCTATTTTTCTTATCTTATCTTTCCATCTCCTATGCACCAACCTTCGAGGCATGGTCTCTAATGTTTATGCACCTCAAGCACAATCTAAAAAACATTAGATGTTGGAATACCTATCCACCTTGAAAACCTAGCTTGCCCCCACCAACTGGATCCTTAGGGGAGACTTCAACATCATCAACTCTCTGTAGGAGAAGAAAGGTGGGCGAAGACAACTTGACCCAAAATCTAACCTATTTTCTACCTTATTTAGGACTCCAACCTTGTTGATGTTAAAACCACCAATGGTTTATACACTTGGAACAACAAGCGAGGAGGGCCTACCCAAATTTCCACTCGTCTTGATAGGTTCATGGTATCTAAAGACCTTATCGTAACATGTCATAATCTCTTTTTTGTCGTCCTTTCTTGTGTAGGCACAGACCATTGGCCAATAGTCATTTCCCGGAGAACCTACATCAAACCCATGAAGAAACCCTTCAGATTCAAATAGTTTTGGCTCTCTAAACCTAACCTCATCCCCAAAATTGAAGGTTGGTGGAAAGGTATGAGCCACTTCCAAGGCTCCAAAATGTTTTTCTTCCAACAAAAACTCAAGAAAATCAAGCTTCGAATCAGGAAGTGGAACAAAGAGGAATTTTGGCACATATTTCAGGAAAAGGAAGCCATCGAGAAAGCAATGGCACTTCTATAATAGGATATAATCCTCCATGATAGATTTGAAACTACTAATGCACAAGATCAAGCATGCCTCTCCCAACAATTTGAGGAACGATATAAGGAGGAAGAGATTTACTGAAAGCATAAATCTAGAGTCCTCTGACTCAAAGAAGGAGAAAGAAACACCTCCTTTTTCCACAAATATACCATCCAACACAGAGTTAACAATAAGATATCCTTGCTCTAAAACGAATCGGGAACCATAGTGGAAACGCGGGAGGCAATTGAGTAGGAGCTAGTCAACTACTTTTCCAGTGTGCTCCAAGAGCTTCCCATCCAACAAAGAGAAGCCATTTCTAAAATTACAGCCAACATCCCCAAGCTTCTAACTGAGGATCATAATGCAACCCTTATGAGGCCAATTTCTGAATCTCAGGCCCATGATGCCCTTTTCTAAATGGCGGATAATAAGGCCCTCAGACTGGATGGCTTTACAGTATCCTTTTTAAAAATATGTTAGCACTTTCTTGGTAATGAGATCCATGACATAGTGGAAGAGTCCAGAACCACCAAATCCATTCTCCAAGCCCTAAACACCAGTTTCCTCACCCTTATCCCTAATCAGGACAGTGCTGCCACGCCTGATAAATATAGACCCATAGCCTTATGCAATTTTATCTATAAAATTACTTCCAAAATCATCGCCAACATGCTCAAACCACTCCTCCCCCTCATCATCTACCCTAAGCAATCTATCTATGTTGAAGGAAGATAAATCCTTGATGGCATCATTTTAGCCCATGAGATCATTCACCCTCTCAAGTCTCTTAAAAAATCGGGCATGTTAGAGTTGGACATGTCCAAAGCTTTTGACAAATTAAATTGGAATTACATTGAAAGCACCCTCATGGACTTTGGTTTCTGCACTCAATGGACCCAATGGGTAATTTCTCTCTTAACCTCACCCTTCTTCTCCATTATTTTCAATGGCACCCCCTCCAACACCTTCCTCCCCTCTAGAGGCATCAAACAAGGTGATCCCCTCTCCCCTTTTCTTTTCTTCATCATGGTTGAAGGTCTAGGTTGCACCATTCATGCTACTAAGGCCACTGGCTCCCTTTAAGGCCTCACGTTTCACATTGAATCCGCTCACACGCATCATCATTTCGTAGATGACATGCTTCTCATGAACCATCCCTTTGTGCAAGAAGAAAGAGAGCTAAATGCCATCCTCACCCTTTTCTCCCAAGCCTCGGGTACAAACATTAACCTTAACAAATCTGAAATCTTCTTCTTCAACACCCCTCCCATCACACAAAGAAACATCCAGCACATCCTCAGTTTCTCCATTGCCTACCTCCCAACCAAATATCTTGGTGCCCCCCTCACTTCCTTTGTAGTCAAGCACTCCTCGTGGGACCTTCTAGACAAGCTTTCCTCCAAACTTAATTTCTAGACACACAAAGCTCTCAACTTTCCCAAGAGGCTCATTCTCCTCAAATCGGTTCTTCAAGCCATGCCTCTCTATCTCTTCTCCATTCTAGCCACTCCTAAATGGGTCCTCAAAGAAATCAAATAATTCAAAGATCCTTCTTATGGGGAGGGGCAGACCTCAAGCACAAATGGGCACTTGTCAAATGGTACACCATATGCATTGTGAAAGATTTTGGCGGGTTGCAAGGAAAATTTTAAGAACCCCCCCTAAATTTATAAATATAATAAATGGGCGAATCTCCATGGTATATAGGAAAAATGGAAGGCGATTTTATCAATAATATAATATGTATATATAATTTTTTAGCGAATCTCTCACCAGGCATGGCGAATATTTTACTCAATTATAAAATCTTGTAAGATCTTGGCGAGTCTTTCACTAAATAATAAAACTTTGTAAAGTCCTAGTGAATCTTAGCATAGGCTACATGATGGTTTAATTCCCCCATTTAAATAGGCTACATTCCAGGTGAATACCATGGGTCAATACCATGTGCCATTTTGGTGAATACCATGGGTCAATACCATGTGCCATTTTTATTTTTATTAATTCTAATATTAGGGTTAATAATGGTTTTTTGCATGGTATTAATAACAATCTAGTCCATGGTATTTGTCCCATAGTATTTTGGCCATAGGTTTCACCTAAATATAACCCATTTTTTGAGTGTTCGTAAATATAAGGTGACTTATGGAGTAAATATAAAAAGATGTTTTATTTGTCTACCATACCTCATTTTTATTTATATTTTTATTAATTTACCATACCTCTTTTACAAATATGGTATTTGGCCCATAGGATTCACTTAAATAAAACCTCTTTCTTGAGCCTTCATAAATAGAACGAGGGTTATGGACTAAATATAAAAAGAGGTTTTATTTATTTACGATACGTCTAGTTTATTTATATTTTTATTTATTTACCATACCTTTTGAGTAAGTATAAAAAGACGTTTTATTTATTTACCATACCTCCACTTTACTTATATTTTTATTTGTTTACACCCATACATGTATATAAGGTGACTTATGGAGTAAATATAAAAAATGTTTTATTTATTTACCATACCTCTCATTTATTTATATTTTTATTAATTTACCATACCTCTTTTATAAATATGGTATTTGGCCCATAGGATTCACTTAAATAAAACCTATTCTTGAAAATGGGCGAATGGAAGGTTGTAAGTCATAATTTTAAAGGATAAATTTACCTTTTTTACCCTCTCCCTTAAAATAAGGTGGGCTATTTGAGGTGATTTGTAAAAATGTACTGTGATACAAAATATTCGCCCACTAAAAATTTAAAACCCCTTAATTTCGCCAAAGGGCAAACATTCGCCCCTAAAATTATCCTTGGCGGGTTGGGAATCCACAATCTAGAAAAGGTTAACAAAATCATGGGTGCCAAAATTTGGTAGAAATGGATAAAGTATAAATAGGAAACTTTGGCCAAGCTCTAGCACTACAAATATGTAGGTGACCTCCCTCAGAATGACTTGATTCATTCATCTCTCTCATTGGTAGGCTTTTCGATCTCACAACTGGAAAATCAAAATAGGAATATAATTTAGGCTCGTGACTTTTGGGAAGTTTGGGATGGATGATGGGCTAGCTTCTAGAATGATTCCTGGCAACAACAACTAGTTTTGGCCACATCCAAAAGAGAGGTTCCTTCAAAAAGTCATTAGCATCTCCCAAATCATAACAGATGTTGTAAAACAAAGAGAGGTTTTTGTAGACAATGGCGTTAGCAACAAAAACCTCTTTCCATTTTTGAAACTTTTTCTCGGATGTTTGTAAACCATGGTTGAATTTACTTTATTACATCATTTAATCATGTTTAAATGCATGATTAACTAAATCAACTAGCTAATGAGACTTAAATTTACATTTTGAGGGCATTTACTCTTGCAAACCCATTTATTATTTATAAACTACTAAACCTATTATATCTACAAATTTAAATTATCAAAACTAATCATGTTACAACATCGGCTCCAATGGGGACTGCTTCCCCCTATGGGATGTAGAGAACTAGTAGACTAGTTGCCTTTAGTGTTGGGCATGGAGTCATACCATAAAACCATCAACCACTGATCTGCCATCTTATGTAGAAATATAGCCAATCCCCATGGATCAGTGTTATTTGAATAATCTGCTACTGCACAATGCAACCTACAACTCTAAAATGCAACCATATGCCTACACTAATTCAGATACTCTTTCATACTGAAATATGAAAACTCAAAAATTTCTATAGACTAAAAATATAAGCTGATCTATCATATACTCTTCAAATCACACCACTCAAAAAACAACGAACACACTGATCTACTACATATTGAAACTTAGAATATCTGTTCAATCCCCACACCTCTATCTAACTCAACTAAAAAAATTTACACTTTTAGGTGTAATCTTCTTCCCAATGTAACAAAGTGTGGAGCAGATTTATTAATAAACCACGTCGCTAGCGACAAAAAATCTGAAGAATATATACAATTTGAACATGAAATCCCATGGGAAACTTATACTCACAGGTGTACCTTAAAATTTGCATCCCTTGTAGACATTTTAGATTTATGACCATGACTGAAAGGGAGAGACATATATTATTGATAACAAGTATCAATGAACCTTGCGTAGCAGTAAAGGCAACTGCAATTTTGAAACAGTGGAATAGGTTACCCAGTGGAATCACCATATGATGAACTGTAGTCGCGAGGTGAAATAAATGCAACCAATACTAAATGCCTACTCCTTGTTCTCCACCAAGGAATACATTTAATCTTTATTGTTCCCCGGAGAAAGATATCTTTGTTACTTCGATCCCCGGCAACGATGCCAGATGCTGTACCTCTTTCCCATATGTAGTCCTTGGTTGCAAAAACTACTCTAGGAAACCAACTCAACCAACCTTTAGGTTCAAGCTAGCCTTTGAATGAGAGGGGGCTCCCACAGTTGTTACGAGGCTTTGTTTAATGTTCTTCACATGTCACTGAACAACAGCCTTTGAAGTGCACTGGCCAAATCTATGGTTTTAATTAGGGGTGGTTAGCGATCAATGATAATCCCTAATCATGATTAAATGCCTCTCTCATAGGGTCCCTTTTGAAAGTGTTAGCTTCCAGCCTAACATAATGACTTAGCTTTTTCAAGAATTATGGTAGAAGAATGTAAGGGGATTCCTAATAATTGAGCAGTCAGAATGACTACTTAACAACTAGGTAAATTTAGAATGTAGAAGATTTCTAGAGCCCAGCAAAAACATATTCAAAGGTAATAGAAGGCGAAAGTGAAACCGATTCCAAGAAGAGATATTTCAAACAAATAGTCTAATAAGCTAATCTCTTTTAATGACTATCAGAAGGCATAAAACAAAAGCAGTCAAAGAGGAGTTATCTTGGACAAATAATCTAATAACTAATATCTTTCTAAGGTTTACTGTTTCACAGTGGATTTCATAGAGATTGAGACTTAATCTACACTTACCCACACCTTCATATAAATGCTTTGAACATGTGTAGAAATAAAGTATGAAACACTAGAAAAACCTACTAGAAAACACAAAATTCTATTAAACTGGAGCCGGAAGGCTTTCATTAGAAATATGATGAGCCTAAGTATTGTAACAATTATGCTGCAACTGCCAGGGCTACCAACTTTACTTATCAACCCAGGGTTCGTACAAACTTGGAGGTGACAGTGCTATATGCACAAGTAGAAGTGAAGGTCCTTCCTGTTCTCACTATTTATCTGGTAAGAGACCCCAGGGGTTCCAAGCCAAAATTCTATAGAGTCAGAAGAAGCTTAATTCTTTGATGGAAGGAGAGAAAAACTTATTCTAAGAGAGAGCTACTTCTATTGCAGTAATGAAGAAAACAACATGAAATGCTAAACTTACACCATGACCTAACTAATCAATTAAACAACTATGGTAAGCAGACTTGCTAAATTAACATTAACCTAATGCTAATTATCTAAGTTGTAGAAGTAAAAGCATTAACATGGACTAAGGTGTAGCAAAGAAACTTAGGCTAAATTGGGTTTCAAGCAGAGAAAGCAATCAGAGGTCAAAATCAGTGAACGGAGGACGTGAGGGAACAATAGTGCAGAAGAACTGTTGGATCACTCGGGTGAAAGGTAAATGAACGGTGGGGATTTGATCGCAGGAGGTTACGTAGGTAGATGGGCGAATAGGGTTAACTAATGGGATGAACGTTTAAGATCTTATTGTGAAGGTTTAAGTGAATGGATGGATGAACAAGGGAGCAAAGGAGATCAATGGCCGAGATTTAATCCCGGGGTTGAGGTGAAGAGATGGACGAGTGAGGCTAAAAGCAGCGATGAATGACTAAGATCTTATAACGCGGGTGAAGGCAAGAGATAGACGGCGGAGATCATATCACGGGGAAAAGTAACGTGCGGAAATGAGGAGCGGGTTTAGCGGGCGGTAAGCTATATTTCACGTTCCCTCAAAGTTGTAAGCTGTTTTCTAAAATTTCACGCGATTAGCCTAACTAAGAAACACATAGCATGGAGAAACCACTTTTCTCACATGCTCTCGGGCGGATAACGGTCGGACATAAATCCACTCGATATCGCGTGATAGCCGTCGAATCTGGCGAGGCAACTCAATGGTGGAGATCGACCAAGCTAGTTGGTGATTGGGTCAAGTGACAACCATTGGATAAGGCAAGGAAGATCGACGGTGGGGGTTTAAAGTGCCTAAAGTGACCAGGTGAAGCGACAGCCATCGGATTAGGCAAGGCAGATCGATGGTGGGGACTTAAAGTTCATAAATTAAGTGATGGACTCCATGCAAGGCAACAGTTGGAGAAAATAGTGAATCAGATGGTGATTGTGAAGGTTTGTTGGTGATCGGATGGTGAGGAAGTGATGTAGGAGGAACATGCTGGAGGCGGTTTCAAGTGGAAAATGACAGAGAAAACCAGTGCGGGTGAACGAATAACTATATTTAAACAGCGGACTCCATAACCCATGTGAGAACCAGAGACTATGTTTTTGGGGTTGTTAGAGGGTCTCTTCCTCAAGTCATGGTCCCAGAGGGAGGAGATGAGGCTGAGACACCTATGCACAACCTGATAGTGACCTTTTTCCTCTAACTAACCTGTGAACTGAAAGAAGGCATAAACAAAAGTAAACTATAGCAAATGCAACTACTGAAATAGATGAGTAGAAACAGGGAGTTATTCAAACAAATGAACAGAACCATAAAGTTTCTTAATCAAATGAATCAGAACCATAAAACTTATTTAGCAAATGCACATAAAACCATGAAACTACTTAAGAAAATAAATAGAATAGAACTCTATGCTAGCATAATAGTACAGTAAGGAGGAGCTTTGGCTGCTTGGGTCGGGCCCTAACCCAAGAGCTTCAGCCCTGGAAGTTAACTCAGAGCTGGCTTAAACATAACTCATCTTTATTATATAAATCATGGATTACAGAGAAAATTGTCACAAGTCTTTGTAGCTCAGAAATAAAATAGATTTTTACAAATGAAATCTGAATTAGAAGTCCCAATCCTAGTGAGGTCCTAAGCCTCTCTATTTATACATTTGAAGTCTCTAACAGCTTCCTTCCCATTAGGGAGGCTTGGCCTCTAACTCAAGAAAAACTGGTTGCTATCCCTATCATTTGCTTGGCTCTCTTCTAGTCTTCAAAGTGATGGTTGTTTGCACTCTGAGTTGATGGAGGAATATTCGAATGGAGGGGTAGTGAATGGGGAGGATTTACCTCCTATAATTATTCTCCCTAGTCTCGTTCAAGTGTTTACCAAGGTATTTTCCATAGTTCTTTACTTTCATCCTTTATGCCTGTATTTCTCCTTGCTTTTATCTTTTATTCTTGCATTATATGCACATTAGACCACAAAGCCAAATATCCAACTCTAACTAATTTCATAAACAAAATATAATCAAAAGTATGCAATAAGTTGTGAGAATAGTTGGTTTGACTAAGCTAGGATGTGAATTAAGGCCAATTAAGGCCCATATAATTCCTCAATGATGAGGCGATCATCACCCCCCTATTGAAAGTGTTGCTTATCCTCTAAGCAGCTTAGTCAATGTCCATGTCCTTCATGGCTTTGGTAGCCTCTCTGACATCCCATGCTTCTGTTGTGGTCTCTTCTTCTTGTTCATAGAAACCCGCTTTACTTTCTACTTCTTCCCACTGCCTCTTTTCCTCTTCTTCTATTCTCCCTTCTAGCATTCCTAAGAGTAGTGGAGGACTAAGTTTTAGGCCTATCCAATCGACCTTCATCCTTTTCATTGATTGTTTATCTATAGGTGTCCTGTTGAGTGCCTCTCTCAACCTTTGTGGGGAGTGATATTCTCAGATCTTCACGCTGTGTGGCAGTGTTTTCCATTCCCTTTAGCAAGTATGTATATTGTCATTTCTTAGTAGCCTAACCATATCCTAAAAATGTGAAATTTATTGATCTTGGGCATCAAGCTATCTAAGTGATAGCTCAGGATTATTTTCAATTGGATTATGGGTGCTGATTAGGGCCATGGGATTTGATTGTTCAGCTCTAATGAAAATAGGTTCATTTTTCTCTCTGGCCAATATTATTTTCATCTCTGTAGCCCTTGACTCTTCATGGTTCATCCATGATGCAAAAGCCATTAATTATAGATCTCCTAGCTCTGCATTAGGATCCCACATATTCATGTCTGTGAGGTCCATGTTGTGTAAGTAAAACTCAGCCATTTTGGCGCTATCTTCTATTGCACTTGGATCACAAAGATCAATAAACTATCTACAGTCATGAAATGGCATGGTTCTCCTTTGTGTAAGTGTTTTAATCTAAAATTGTAGCAATTGTTCTCTGAGGTTAAAAAACATAGGATTTAGCTGGCATCCTACACTAGATGGCCTCCAAGGAGAGGCTGGCCATACATGCTAGCTGGTTTTCCTTTTCCTGCAGCTGTCCTCTCTGTTTTTCTTATCTTCTTCCTTTTGTTTTTCTTTCTCATCTCCATCAATTTATTCCTTTGTTTTAGCATGATCCTCCTTGTGTTCTATTTCATCATGTTCCTTTGTATTAGTTTCTTCTTGTTTTTCCTCCTCCTTACTGACAGAAGGACTAACATCATAGGTGAGGGTTTTGATGTCACCCTCTGCTGGTAAGTCTCTAAAGAATGACCATTTTATAGGGATCTTGAGGTTTTTGGAGGGCATCCTTGATGAGGATTCTGATCAACCCATGGTGAAATAACTGCTAGGAATTCCCTTTCTTTACTTTGCTGCTGGAGTCTATGAGTGATTGCATGAAAAAAATAGGGTATGCTGAGTCTTTGGTGAACTGGTGTTTCTACCCCAAATCGTAATTGTTCAAGCATTCTCAAATGGTTGCCATAACAATACTGTATCGATGGAATCTTGCATTCTCTTTTGAGTTATCAAATAATTTCCTTTTTGCCACCTTTTCACTTATAAACCAAGTACCTCTTAACCTTTACAAGTTTTGATGAAATGATGCATATGCGTGAGTAAGTAGGATACTTACCTATGGTCTTGATGCCATGTCGCAGTTGTCAAACATCATAGGTGTTGTTGATGGTCATTCTTCTTCCTCCTCTACTATCTGTTGATGGTTTATTAGCTTTTGCAGGTGTCTATGACTAAAGATCTAATGTTGTTGCCATTGTTGTGGATCTCTTGGATTTGATGCTGCTGCTATTGTGGAGCTCTTGGATTTTATGCTACTGCTACTGTGGAGCTCCTAGATTACCACTTGGCAATGTTTGGTGTCTTCCTTAGAATTCTTGATCATGTTGTTGGATGGTGTTGTGAGGATGCTGTAATGAATGGATGAAAGGAGTAGGATTGTATGTGGATGCAGGGATGATGGTAATGGTTGAGGTGATTCTGTTAGAAAACACAATCTTCACCTGAGTGGAAGCAATGAAGTGAAAAACAATAGAATTGATGGAGGGATGCATTGGCAAGGAGTGGAGGAGATGAATATATGTGAGGCAGGGTTCCCTTTGGATCTTCTCTTTGGTCCTTAGTTGTCTTTCTCACCCCCCTGCACATAACAATTATGTTTTTTTTTGTTATATATATATATATATATATAAACAAAACACCTAGGCTTCCTCAAATCGATTTTCACCATAGATATTTGTCTTGGGTGCCTCAAGGAAGTTTTTCACATGAATCCTTATTCTTTTTTTTTTTCCTTTTTCAGTGACCAGATGAGGGAGGAGCCGGAACTTGCTCCACCATGATCATTGTCTTATTAATGTTGTCAATGAACTCCTTTCTTGATAAAGGTGTCTTGTACATTTTCAATCTGTGTCCATTAACTAGCAATGGAATGGATTCTTCATCAATAGTTTTGATTTGCACTGAACCATTGTCATGGCATCTTTCCACCATGTAAGGTTTGATCCATCTTGTCCTTAGCTTGCCCTTGAAATATTTAGACCTGGAATCATATAACAATGCCCAATCTCCTTCTTGAAATTGCTTCTCCTTGATGTGTTTGTCATGCCAGACCTTCCTCTGAAGCTGAACTATCTCTGTATGTAGGAGGACCTGCATTCTAAATTCATCCAAGCCATTCAAATGCAACAACCTTTCTTGTTGTGCATGACTGAGAACTAAATCTAGTTGGGCTACCATCCTCAATGTGTTATATTCAAATTCAGTGGACAGCATATCCTTTTTACCATAGACCATCTCATAGGGTGTAAATCCAGTGGTGATCTTCCATGTTGTATTATAGGCCTAGGTGGCCTCAACTAGTCTCTCTTCCTACTCCTTCCTGCTACTGCTCACCACCTTGGTTAAGATGTTCTCTAGTGCCTTGTTGGTCACTTCGACTTGCCCATTAGCTTGTGTATGATAAGGAGTCGAGGTCCTATGCTTGATTTTGTGATGGCTGAGCAGTTCTTCAACCCTGTGTTGTGGTCACCAACAACCCCCCTCTTTGTTTGATTTTAGTAATAACATCAAGCAAAGGGGGACCCTTAACCAAAAATCCAAAAAAATATTTTGTTTAAAAAAAAAAAAAAAACTTTTGTATTAACTCCATAAGAGCTATATCGCGTCGCAAAGGTAGAGAGAAGCGTTTTCCCAAAGCGCATAAATACACTGAAAAAGAGCGATGCGAGAACCCATCGCATCGCGTGCATTAAAAACGCTCAAAAAGGGAAAACCTAAGGAATCGCCGACAGCCGATATGCGACGTCGCACGTCGCAATGTCGCATAAGCAGCACAGAGTGATAAAGCGAAAACCTTGCGATCTTGCGATCTTGCGATCTGCGATCTGCGATCATACAAAGCTGTGATCTGCGATATTGGCAATTTGCGATAACACTTAATGACGTCGCAGTCCTCGATACTGCGATTCCAATCGCAAAAAGGACTCATCGCAAGAATTCTCCGACATAAACGGTAAACCCAAAATTGAGCGCGCACCTTAAGGGAAATTAATGGTCGCATGCTTCAGTATCCAAGAATGATTGTATCGCATTTTTCGAAGAGTCAAATCATGATGAGTGTCAGAATTACGCATTCATTAGAACTTAATGCTTTCATGTCAATATTTTTGTCATCTCTCTTCTTCTTTGCGTAAACTGCAAGACATGTTACTGATATAAATCTATATGCAGGAAACATCTAAGGAAAAGAGGAAAGCGCCAATGGGGTAACAGAGAGAAGATGCCTCCGCAAATGGATGCCGCGTGTAGCAGGACCGCGGATTCCAGAGTATCGCCCAATAGGCGCTGATGAAAATAGACTATCTAAGACTCAGACTCAAAGGTGCACAAAAGCAGCGTGTTTGCAAAAGATCTTGAAGCTCAGACTGGGTAAAGCAAAAAGAGAAACGCAAAAGAAGGAGGACGCTCCAGAAAAGCCTGGAACAAAGAACGAAAGCAATTCTCGATACAGGGGATTGTCCATACAACGCGACTCCTAACTCATTGAGTCATTCGCACGACCGGAAACCAAAATAGCAACAGCAAAATCAGTTCAAAAGGAACCTGGATTGTACTAAGTATACGCACAACGAATACACCCAGCTAGAGAAAGGTTTTCGAAAATATCTTATAGTCTATCAGAAAGAGGTGCGAGCTCTTGTTATTTCTAATTTTCAAGCTCAAACAAAAGGAAAGAACAACCAGCCGACTCTTTCAGGGTGAACAGCGCATTGCTTACAGCACTAAGGAGCAGATACAGAAACGGTTAGAAATTAGATTTGATTTTTATAAATAAATTTGCTTTTAGTCAAAGGGCGGTCATTTGAAGTCGTTACCTAAATTTGTGTAATTAATATTAATTAGTTAGTATTATTTAACCCTTCTCATGGCATTTGGAGAAGGGTCCGGAAATCTGTCAAAAAACTTGTCCTCAGAACATGCACTTTTGCACCCTCGGAGGGGGTTTTTGATGAATGGATGGATCGAGATTTATTTATGTTTGCATTTTAATGTCTGTTACTGATGTTGCACTTCTGTATTCTTAGTAGATATTAGAACAAGTAGAAATAAATCTTTATTGCTTGAAGTTTATTAGTGAAATCAATCATATATGGTACTTTTATCTCTTGACTAATTTCTGCTTGTATTCCTAAAGTGATATGCAGCTGAGTTCTTTATATGTTAATGTATGAATGTGTGTATTACCATTTGGCACTTCTGTACGGTGGAGTCATTTATTTGTGCTTGACATATGAATAACTAATTATGCGATATTTTGTTCACAACTGTTTTGCCTAACTTCTTATGCAGAATGGTTCATCTTAATTGATTTATATTCTTATGATAGTTGAATGATCTTTATTACCAACTATTGTTCGAAATCTTTTTAGATCGCATAATGAAAGAATTTTACCCCGGGTTAGCGTAGATTAGATGTATTGTTTTTCATTAGATTACAATAGCATAGAGTTAGTTTAGAAGTTAGAATTAAATTAGCTTAAAATACCCCTAAATCAATACCATCAAACTCTACACACACACACACACCCCTCATATTGGGAAACTGGTCCCATTACCCCCAGTCGGACCCGCTACTCCAAATGGGCACGGAACCGCCAACCAGGTTCCCGACCGGGTGGGTATCCCCCTTGTTGTTGACCCGATTTCGGGGCCCTCAACATATTTGGCGCTAGAAGGAGGGCACGAGCTATGAATGGCGCATAAGTCAAAATCTAAATACCATTCTGAGAGCAAATCACCCTCACCAACTCCCCTGACTTCTCCGATACGATCAAACTTGGAGCTAGAAGTCGCTCAGGCATCCACCGCTGCTACACACTCTAATATATCAGACCAACTTATCATTGATCCCCCTGAACTTCAAACTTTGATTCGTAAACTCCAGGGATTCTCTATTTTTACTCAGAGGTCTGATAAATCTAAAGGCAGCGTGACTTCGCAGTACAATCCTGCTCATCCCCTGACCAGATTGAAGAGTGAAAAGTTTGGCATCCAGCCAACTGAAATCCCTCTCCCCACTAGGAAAAGAGCAAGGAAATCACTTCCAGAGTCTGACAGAGAGACTCTTTCATCTACCTCGTCCATTTCAACTCCCTCACCGCGAAGTCAGCCACCCACATCTTCACCCCAGATCACTCATCCATCTTCCGCAACCCTTCCTCCGCGATCATCAAAGATCATAGTATCTTCATCTTCTTAGCATCAGGGATCATCTTCTGCACTTCCATTGATTAGCAGCTCAACGATGTCCCAGTCTCCATGGAACAATCCTGGGGCGGTCTTAATGCCTCCACCCCTGAGCCCTATACCAGCCCATCCTGAGAAATAGCTGCCTAAATTCAATCCAGAAGCAGGCATGCTAGCCGAAGAACATATCAATAATTTCATGCTTTCTGTTAATCTCAACGGAGTTACTAACGAAGATGCTGTTGTCCGGCTTTTCCATTATACAATGCAAGGAACAGCCGGATCGTGGTACTTTTCGTTACCTTCCGGATCCATCACAAGCTGGGACATTTTTCAAAGTCAGTTCCTCACCAAGTTTGGTGATGACAGATCCACGGTGACATTGATCAATGACCTATCTAATCTTAAGGTTGCGGCTAGAGAACCCATTAAAGATTTTAACTTACGGTTCAATAAGATCCTCAACAAAATCCCCGCTGCTTCACAACCCAGCGAGGAAGTAAGATGTGAATGGTACATCACAGCCTTACCATCTAACTTGGTTATCTTCGTAGATAGGGCAAGCAAGACAACCTTAGTTGAAAACTTAACAGAGGCGTTAGCAGTTGAAAAACGCGTAGTAGCCCTTGAAAAGAGATCTGCAATCGAAGAACGTAAATCTAAGAAGATCTCTTTCAAAGAAGACACCAAGAAGAAGAAAACGAAAGATCCTTTTGATATGGAAGGATTACAAAAAGTATTAAAGGCCATGTCCAATGAGATGATTGATATAAGAAAACAAGTAGCAGAAACGTCTTCAAGAAAGCCTTTCAGAACTTTTAAAAGAAACCCTCCCATGGAGACGAAGCCACCCAACACTGTCTCAAACGTTGAATCTGAAGAAGAAGAAGAAGAGAATACCACTGAAGGGCAGACCGACGATGAAGAAGTGGTGGAACTACAAGGAATGTGGGACTTCATCCTCCCACAAGAAGAGGATCAAGAAGCATTTCCTGTTAGCACGAGAAGCAAAAATCAACTTGATCCTCCCCAAACTACCCCAAAACAAAAGGGCGCAAGCCCTGCAACAAAAGATAAGGTCGCAACAAAAAAGACAATTGCTAAGGTGACCCAGTTTAGCCCAGTCCAATCTGATCAAGCACCTCCATCAAGAAAACTGATAGTGTCGGATGAAATGGAGTATAACATCATTGACGACATGAAGAAGACTAGGGCTAACATCAATCTTTATGAATTCAGTAAATTGAAACACCAGCAGAAAATAATGATGAAAGAATTACATGTTGTGCCTACTACATCTTTACCTACAGCTGTAGCTTCCCACAATCTAGAAAGGCCTCCAACCAACGTGATCAATAAGATTGATCCAAATGACATCGCCTTGATTGGAGGAAGATCAAGATCTCATACTCCTCCTTTTCTTCTCACATATGAAATCTTCAATAAAAACGTGCACAATTGCTTGGTCGATTCTGGTGCTTCAACGAATATTTTGCCCAGGTCAATATGCGCCAAATTGAATGTGCAACCTCAAAAATCCGCAGTACGTATAGTTCAACTTGATCGATCCCAAGTCGAAGTGATTGGTGAACTTAATCAGGTGACCATAAGATTTTCGTCTAACCCAAAAGTGTGTCAGGTTATCGACATTCTAGTAGCTGATATCCCTGAGTTCTATGGTTTGATTCTTAGCAGGGATTGGTCGGAGAAACTCCACGGATATTTCTCAACCGACTGGTCGCACATGTGGTTACCATACAATGGTAAACCAAATCAGATAAAGGTTGAACGAGAGCTGCACCAAAAATACATAGTGATAGAACTGGAAGGAGAAAACGAAGCCATAACATACAATAGCAGCATTGTAGGCAAATACGCAGTAGATTCTTTCCTCGGCAATTTCAATGCTCATATTTCACCTTAGTTAGAGAATTTAGTTTTATCCCAAGTTGAAAATTTCTCCCAAACTGATGACTCAAAATGTTTTAGTTTTTTAGATAATTATGTAAATACATCTTTATTTTGGAAATTATATTTTGACGGGTCTAAATCCAATGAGGGAGCAGGAGCAGGATGCATTTTGATCAGCCCGGACGGGAACAAGATTATGCTCACATGCAGACTTGAGTTCGATTGCACGAACAACACACCGGAGTATGAAGCCTTGGTTCAAGGCCTATACAAAGCAATCAGATTGAATGTTAAGTATCTTCAAGTCTTTGGAGATTCTGAGATCGTCGTAAAACAGGTACGTAACACCATACACTGCTTGTCAAGTCATTTAAAGCACTATCAATCGTTAGTTCAAGATCTCACTGCACATTTCATAGCATTCAACATCTTGTCAATTCCAAGAATTCAAAATGCGAGCGCAGACCTGTTAGCTAACGTAGCCTCTAGACTTATTCCTTCCGAAGATTTTAGTCCTGATAGGTTTTCAATAGAATTAATCTTTAGACCTTCCATCCCTGACAACATCACCAACTGGAGAGTATTCAACGATGATCCAGAAATCGTAAGTTTCCTCACCTCTGAAGGATCCTACTCAAATCAGATAATCGACGAAGGCCATCATGATCACCAAATACAACAAAGTAGCACTGACAATGCTATACCGAAATCAGTGGTCAAGTTAGAAGATTTATATGATTTGAAAAGCCAGTTCAAAAGGTCAGCTAATGCCAAACTCTACAGTTCAACTCTGAACTATGAATCGGTGAACCTAGGAACCAACGAGAAGCCACAAAACGTTAACCTAGGCCACGGCCTAGCCCCTGAAGAGAAATCAGCGTACATCCGTCTTCTGAGACAGTACAAAAAACGTTTTTGCCTGGAATTACGATGAGCTGAAGACTTACAACACTTCTATCATTCAACACACTATCCCTATGATTGACAATGAAAAACCTGTCCAGCAGAAGCTCAGAAAAATACACCCTAACTTAGAAAATCAGATAAAAACTGAGCTTAATAAGTTGTTGAGAGCCAGAGTAATTTTCCCCGTCAGGCATTCCAAATGGGTGTCCAATATGGTACCTGTTAGGAAGAAAAACGGAGACATTAGAATCTGTATCGATTTCTGAAATCTCAACAAAGCCTGTCAGAAAGATAACTTTCCCCTCCCACCTATGGAACAAATATTACAGGCAGTAGCAGGCTCAGAATTAATGTCTTTCCTAGATTGATTTTCAGGATACAATCAAGTACTGGTGCATCCCGATGATTAGTTAAAGACTACGTTCTGAACCAAATGGGGAACTTATGCATATCAGAAGATGCCATTTGGTCTGATCAATGTCGGAGCTACCTTTCAGAGAGCCATGGACATCGTGTTTAAAGGGTTAGTCAATAAATCAGTAGTGATTTACCTGGATGATATAACTGTGTACTCCAAAAAACGAAGCAACCATCTCAAAGATTTGAAGCAAATCTTTCAAAGGTGTTTGAGGTATGGGATTTCGCTCAACCCAAAGAAATCTTTCTTTGCATTAAGCGAAGGTAAATTGCTCAGATTCATAGTGTCGAAATCTGGTATTCACATAGAACCCGATAGTATCAAGGAAATTTCCGAGATATCCATGCCCCATAACAAGAAAGCCATGCAGTCCTTCCTTGGACAGATCAATTTTGTCAAAAGATTTGTCCCGGATTTTTCACGTATTATTTCTCCCTTACAAAATATGATAAAAAAGAATTCAAATTTCAAATGGGGTCTAGATGAGCACGAAGCATTCAACTTAATCAAGCAAGCTATCATCAACGCTCCATCTCTAGCAACCCCAAATTTTTCAGAACCTTTTATCTTATACACGTTTGCCTCAGAGAAATCCTATGCTGCGATTTTAACTCAAGCGAATCAAGAAAAGGCAGAAGCTCCAATCGCATTCTTTATCTCGAACTTACAAGGTGTTGAACTTAATTACTCAGACGTAGAGAAATAGGCATATGCCATTTTCAAAGCGATCAAATATTTCAGACCTTTCTTGCTAAAAGCCCATACCAAAGTCATAGTACCATTCCCAGTGGTAAGAAACCTCCTGATACAGAAGGATGTGGGAGAAAAGAGAGCGAATTGGATCACCGCCTTACAAGAATACGATCTTGAGATCAAGCCAGCACACATCGTGAGAGGTCAAGGCTTCTGCAAGATGTTAGCTGGAGCATCGCAAATTCCCGAGAACTCGTCTGAAGAGGTACACACGTATGAGGTAAGCCTAAACGACGCAGAATCATTATATGCTGACACCATTTATTTTCTTAAGAACGGGTATGCTCCATTTCACCTGGATCACACCAAGAAGAGAGCCCTGAGGTTGAAAGCTAAACAATACCAGCTCATAAATGATGTTCTGTTTAAAAGAAATTACGATTCTATGCTTCTTAGATGTCTTGAGAAAACTGAAGCCGAAAAGGTTTTGCAGGAACTTCACGATGGACCAGCAGGTGGACACTATGCTGGAGAAGCCACCGCACATAAAATCTTGCGTGCAGGATATTACTGGCCCATGCTGTTCAAAGACTCATACAATTACGTAAGGAAATGCCAAGTCTGCCAGACTGCTGCAAGGAAACAAAAGAAGTCATCCATGCCACTGCAGCCGGTTAACATTGAGCAACCGTTCAGTCAATGGGGCTTGGAAATAATAGGTGAGATCGTTCCTCACTCTTCTAAACAGCATAGGTATATCCTCACGACAACTGACTATTTTACCAAATGGGTAGAAGCAGTTCCTCTCAAGACAGCTAATTCTGAAAACATTATCGAATTCATAGATCAGTTTATCATCACTAGGTTTGGATTGCCAATGGCCTTAATGTTTGATAATGCATCATATTTTTCTAGAAATGCAATGACTGAGTTTGCGCTCAAAAGAGGGTTCAAACTGAAGTATTCTGCCAATTACTATCTGCAAGGTAACGGGTTGGCCGAATCAACAAACAAGAACCTAATCAGGATTATTAAAAAGACAGTCGACCAAAACCAAAAGAATTGGCACAAAGCACCGGTAAATGCCTTATGGGCAGACAGAATTACAAAGAAAGCTTCTATCGGCACTTCTCCCTTTAATTTAGTTTATGGGAGAGAAGTGGTTCTTCCGACTCACCTAGTCATTCCCTCTTTGTCTTTAGTGCAATATATCGATGAAGTATCTACTTCCTCTTTACGATTAAGACAAATGGAAATAATCAAACTAGAAGAGCAAAGAGAACAAGCTAGGAAAACCCATGCTCATCACCAAGCGCTAGTAAAATCTTCTTTTGACTCAAGCATCATAACCAGAAAAAACTTTCAGATGGGTGATTTAGTTTTAAAATGGGATAAGGCTCATGAAGAAAAGGGAAAACATACGAAATTCCAGAAGCTATGGCTTGGTCCTTTTCAGATTGTAGAGGTCATAGGCCCATCGACTTTTGTATTGCAGGATTTAACAGGCAAGAGAGATTCTCTGCCTGTGAATGGACAAATTCTCAAAATGTATTTTCCATAGAAGAAAATTCTTCTAATTTTTGTAGGATAGATTTAATTTTTAGTTTTTATTTTGTTTTTTTTTCTCTTTTTATGAATAAAACCCGTTGTAAATGATCATTTAAAAAGGATTCATGAAAGAGCACGCCGATTCTCTATTAGATTTTGATTTCGCTTGTACAAATAGAAAAATTTTCGAAAATCTGAATTTTATTATTGACAAATAGAGTTAACTTCACCTTGATTACGATGCTAGTTTCAACTTTGACGAAAGCAACCTTTGGTAAAAAATTGTTTTGTATCAGCACAATGAAAGGTATCATCAATAATAAAATAAGTATTCTCTGCAAAACTGTTGTTTTCAAAAACTCTATTATTGTCGTCCAGAGCTTTCTTAAGGAAAAACAATGACTTCCTCCCTGCTAAAAGGAAATTGCAGCATTCAGAGAAACAATCCAAGGAAAACACTATATCTCAAAGAATAAGAGGTCTCATCACGAGCCGGCTTATCATGATCACAGATATTATAACTTGCTGACTTTGCCAATATTGTCTATCAAAACAGGGCAACGACTTAAGATTGTTGCAATCAAAAGACAAGAGGTCTCATCACGAGCCAGCTTGTTCAACAAAAGTGTAAATCAAGTGAATGACTGTGTCATAATTTGGCCACCAAACCAAGACATTGTTCTTTAGAGAATTAAAAAAAAAAAAAAAAAAGTGTGTCAAGAAGGATTTTTTTCTCTGGAATGTTGCGAGTAACCTCAAGCAAGAAAAAGGATCATTGCTGGATAACATGGTAACCCTGTCGAGGCTATGGACGCTTGCGGGCAGCAGAGGCTCTACCTACGACAAATGAGCATACTTTTAAGCCAGTACCCAAAGAAGACCTTATTTTATCTTTAATCAAGACCAAGTAATGTCTGGTGCGAATGCAAGAAAAAGCCTGAGGAACCAAGCAATTGGGATATAAAAAAAAGGTTGAGACAAAGTATCGTTGACAAGGCGAGGGGTAATCTACTCTATCTGTCCATAACAAAATTTAGACATATAAAAATTTCGCTGTTTCGGAAGTGAACGGTCAATAGAAAAGCAGAGATAACTGGTTCTTCACAGTGAATCGCCATTGTTGTGGTCAGCAACAACCCCCCTCTTTGTTTGATATTAGTAATAACATCAAGCAAAGGGGGACCCTTAACCAAAAATCCAAAAAAATATTTTGTTTAAAAAAAAAAAAAATCTTTTGTATTAACTACCTAAGAGCTATACCGCGTCGCAAAGGTAGAGAGAAGTGTTTTCCCAAAGCGCATAAATACACTGAAAAAGAGCGATGCGAGAACCCATCGCATCGCGTGCATTAAAAACGCTCAAAAAGGGAAAGCCTAAGGAATCGCCGACGGCTGATATGCCACGTCGCACGTCGTAATGTCGCATAAGGAGCACAGAGTGATAAAGCGAAAACCTTACGATCTTGCGATCTACGATCATACAAAGCTGCGATCTGCGATATTGGCAATTTGCGATAACACTTAATGACGTTGCAGTCCTCGATACTGTGATTCCAATCGCAGAAAGGACTCATCGCAAGAATTCTTCGACATAAACGGTAAACCCAAAATTGAGCGCGCACCTTAAGGGAAATTAATGATCGCATGCTTCAGTATCCAAGAATGATTGTATCACGTTTTTCGAAGAGTCAAATCATGATGAGTGTCAGAATTACGCATTCATTAGAACTTAATGCTTTCATGTCAATGTTTTTGTCATTTCTCTTCTTCTTTGCGTAAACTGCAAGACATGTTACTGATATAAATCTATAGCAGGAAACATCTAAGGAAAAGAGGAAAGCGCTAATGGGGTAACAGAGAGAAGATGCCTCTGCAAATGGATGCCGCATGCAGCAGGACCACGGATTCTAGAGTATCGCCCAACAGGCGCTGATGAAAATAGACTATCTAAGACTCAGAGTCAAAGGCGCACAAAAGCAGCGTGTTTGCAAAAGATCTTGAAGCTCAGACTGGGTAAAGCAAAAAGAGAAACGCAAAAGAAGGAGGACGCTCTAGAAAAGCCTGGAACAAAGAACGGAAGCAATTCTCGATACAGGGGATTGTCCATACAACCCGACTCCTAACTCATTGAGTCATTCGCACGACCGGAAACCGAAATAGCAACAACAAAATCAGTTCGAAAGGAACTTGGGTTGTACTAAGTATATGCAGAGCGAATACACCCAGCTAGAGAAAGTTTTTCGAAAATATCTTCTAGTCTATCAGAAAGAGGTGCCAGCTCTTGTTATTTCTAATTTTCAAGCTCGAACAAAAGGAAAGAACAACCAGCCTACTCTTTCAGGGCGAACAGCGCATTGCTTACAGCACTAAGGAGAAGATACAGAAACGGGTAGAAATTAGATTTGATTTTTAGAAATAAATTTGCTTTTAGTAAAAGGGTGGTCATTTGAAGTCGTTCCCTAAATCTGTGTAATTAAGATTAATTAGTTAGTAGTATTTAACCCTTCTCATGGCATTTGGAGAAGGGTCCGGAAATCTGTCAAAAAACTTGTCCTCAGAACATGCACTTTTGCACCCTCGGAGGGGGTTTTTGATGAATGGATGGATCGAGATTTATTTATGTTTGAATTTTAATGTCTGTTACTGATGTTGCACTTCTGTACTCTTAGAAGATATTAGAACAAGTAGAAATAAATCATTATTGCTTGAAGTTTATTAGTGAAATCAGTCATAAATGGTACTTTTATCTCTTGACTAATTTCTGCTTGTATTCCTAAAGTGATATGCAGCTGAGTTCTTTATATGTTAATGTATGAATGAGCGTATTACCATTTGGCACTTCTGTATGGTGGAGTCATTTATTTGTGCTTGACATATGAATAACTAATTATGCGATATGTTGTTCACAACTGTTTTGCCTAAATTCTTATGCAGAATGGTTCATCTTAATTGATTTATATTCTTATGATAGCTGAATGATCTTTATTACCAGCTATTGTTCGAAATCTTTTTAGATCGCATAATGAAATAATTTTACCCCGGGTTAGCGTAGATTAGATGTATTGTTTTTCATTAGATTACAATAGCATAGAGTTAGTTTAGAAGTTAGAATTAAATTAGCTTAAAATACCCCTAAATCAATACCATCAAACTCTACACACACACACACCCCTCATATTGGGAAACTGGTCGCATTACCCCGAGTCGGACCCGCTACTCCAAACGGGCACGGAGCCGCCAACCAGGTTCCCGACCGGGTGGGTATCCCCCTTGTTGTTGACCCGATTTCGGGGCCCTCAACACCCTGCTGGAGGTAAACTGGCTGCCTTGGTCTGTGACTAGCTCTCTAGGGTACCCAAATTTTTAGAATATATTATCCCTTAGGAACACAACCACCTTTTCTTCTGTTGTTACGTTAATTGCCTTGGTTTCAGCCCATTTAGTCAAACAATTAGTGCACATAATGATGTGTTTTTTTTTCTTTGAAGGAGGTTTGATAGGCCCAATGAACTCCATGCCCGACTTGTCAAATGGCTCAAAAGTCACTTGAGGTTGTAGGGGCATTTCATCACTTGGAGTAGGCTTTCCCATCCTCTGGCATCAATCACACTAACTAATGTACTTCTTCACATCCTGATGAAGAGTAGGCCAATAATAGCCTGCTTGCAACACTTTGAATGATATCTTCTTTGCTACAAAATGACCTCCAGAAGTCCCATCATGACAGGTCAAAAGGATGTCAAAGACTTCCTCTTCCCTTACACACATTCTTAAGATTTTATTTGGGCCAAGTTTGAACAGATTGCCCCAATCTAGGTGAAGGGGGTGCTCTTTCTAACTATCTTGCTCTTTTCTTTGGAGGGCAAGTTTGGTGGGAACTGTGATGATACCAGATAGTTTTCTATATCAGCAAACCATTGGGAGAGAATTTAAATAGCAAACAAATGCTCATCTAGTAACTAGTCATCCACCATTCCTTCTTCGCCTGCATGCAGATTCATTCTAGATAGAAAGTCAACAACAACATTTTCTTTACCAGGCTTATCAACAATAGTTAGATCAAATTGTTGTAATAGAAGCAACCATATTATAATTCTAGCATTTACATCTCGTTTGTTCATTAAATATTTGATTGAAGCATGATCAGTATGCACAAATGTTTGATAGCCTGTAATGTAATGCCTAAATTTGTTCAATGAACGCACAATAGCCAGGAGTTCTTTTTCAGTCATAGTATATTTTAGCTCAGCCTTTGATAGGTTATTACTGATAAAATAGATGGCATAAGGCAATTTCTCCTGTTCCTGACCTAAGGCTGCTCCTATGGCTTTGTGTGAGGCATCAACATGAATATGAAAGGGGAGGGCCCAGTTTGGGCCTCTAAGGATTGGTGTAGTAGTCAACTTACCGTTTAGAATGTCTAAGGCCTTTTTACAGTTCTTTGGCCATATAAACTCATAATCTTTGGCCAACAACCCAAACAAAGGAGATGGCAGCTTGCTGAAGTCCTTTATGAACCTATGGTAGTATCCAGCTAACCTTAAGAAACTCCTTATGTCTCTCTGCCTTTGTGGAGGTGGAACCCTTTAGATGATTGTTATTTGAGTCCACCTGTAGTCCTTGGTGAAATATTGAATGACCTAGTACAACCCCTTCAGTCATTAAGAATTTGAATTTTTCTGGATTGAGGGACAGGTTCATTGCAATGCATTTGTATAATACTTTGCCTAGGCTAGTCAAGGCTTCTAGGAAATCACAACCATAAGGTGTAAAGTCATCCATATAGATTTCCACAACATCATGTACTAATTCAGCAAAAATACTCAAGATTGCTCTCTAGAAATTGGCAGGAGCATTGCACAAGCTCAAAGGAAGGACTCTATAGGAAAAAATACCCCAAGGATAGGTGGATATGGTCTTATCCTGGTCTTCTGGGCAGACTTGGATTTGGTTATACCCATTGAATCCATCTAGGAAAGAAAAGAATTTCTTCCCTGCCAGGCCATCTAGCACTTGTTCAATGAAGGGTAGGGGAAAATGATCCTTCTTTGAGGCTTTATTCAACTTCCTATAATCCACACAAATCCTCCACTCACCATTTTTCTGGGCCACTAACACTAGACGAGAGACCCACTCACTGTCTAAGATAGGGTAGATGATTCCTGCATCTAGCAACTTTTGTAGTTGTTCTTTGACTATCTATTTAAGAGTTGGATTCATCTTCCTTTGTGGTTGCCTAATTGGCTTGCAACATTCTTGGATTTAGATGTGGTGAGTACACAATTAGGGGTGTACTCCCTTCATCTCCTTATAGCTCCAAGCGAAGGCTTCTAGGTTCACTCTCAGCATGTTGCATAGCTTTTCCTCTTCCAAAGTAGAAAGAGATGGATTAATTTGCAAAGTTTTCTCTGGGCCAAATTCTATGGTTTTGACATGAAGTGGGTTGGAATTGGCCAAGCATAAGTCAATTGGATGTTTGTTTTGGGTTACCCTTACTTCTTCTTCTAATGGTAGGGAACTAGGAGTTGGATTTTGGAGCAAGTGTTCAACTAAATCATCCTCATCTTGTTGACCTCCTCCAATGATTTCTTCCAAAGTACAAAGTTGGGCAGAATAACCCCCATCTTCTTCCTCCACCTCTAACCATAAAGGTAAATCATGCTCTAGAGAGGGTTGAGCAAGAGGGTATAGGACTAATTTTTTAGACATATGCCCATTCTTGTTGGTCATATTCCCATCCCTGCAGCTAATGTAAGCATCAACTATGGCTGACCATGGCCTCCCAAGGATGAGAGGGTAACCAGTAAGCTTAGTCTTATGCTGGAGAACTAGGAAATCTTCAGGGTATTCCCAAGAATAAATGGAGACCATCACATCCTCCACAATTCCCTCAGGGGTGACAGTGGAACAGTCTACAAGTTGCAGCACTGTTGTGGTCTTTCCCAATGACCCTTGGAGGTTGAGTTTGAGCATCGTGTCTTTATTCATCACATTAATGGTAGCCCCAAGGTCAATCAAATCGTGTGGGAAAATGGTGCCATTGATGTGCACATCTACTACAGGGCTTCTAGGGTCCAAATATTTTGGACATATCACCTGCCCCACCATTAAGTCAGACAACTAGCCATTGACATTAATGGTAGGGGCATCCCTTTTCCTTCTTCCTGGATGCTTGAAGCACTTCTCCTTAATCAACTTGTTGTAAATGGGAACATCTTTAATGGTCTGGAGAAGGGGGATTTTTACACATAGATTTTTCAATTATCCCAGAAGTTTAGTTTCTTTTGGGGTAGGCTGGAGTGGTTGGGCTAATCTTTGAGGAAAGGGTGGATTTACTTTAAGGTTGCTTTCCTCTCTTTCTTCCTCAACCTCCCTATGTGGAGAGGGAGATTGGTTATTAGGGAGAATTCTCCCTAATCTTAGGCTGATCTCCTGAGTTTCTACAGCATAAGCTGGGTATGATGTCTCTCCACTGTATGCTTCTCCAGCCTGCCTATTTTTTGGGTTCGGATTTGATTAGGAAGGAATCTGGGGTTTCTTGGGTGGAGCAGAGTGCAGGAGTTGTGGTTGTGCAGGTGGTTGAGAAAATAGGACTAGAACATTGTTGAATTGGGGCCTCCACCCTTGGGGTTGGGCATTCCACTGATGTTGTGGCTAAACATCAGGTTGAAATGACTGGGTTGATGGTTGGGATTGATATTGAGATGCATAGGACCAAGGAGGGGGTGTAGACCAGGAAGGATGAGCAGGGGATCCCCACGAAGGCATAGTCATGGCTTGGTTGGGGTTGTAGTATGCATGGGATGGCCCTTTCATACGCTACTGGTATGGTCTAGGCCACGGAGGTCTCCTTTGGTTGACGTAGCAAAGCTGATCAGTGACCCCTTCAGCTCCTTGATATATAGCTTTGAGTCCAGGTAAAGGAGGGCACTTGTCTATGGAGTGGTTTTCTTCACAGACTGAGACAATCTCAATACAATTTAATGGGAATTCATTCCTAGGATGCCTCCTGGTGCATCTAGGACAAAAGATGCCCAAGGATCTCTCTACTTCCTCTTGCTTCCTTTTGATGTTCATGGTGTCTAATTCCAAGGAAATGGTTTGCATCATGTCACTTTTGAAATCTTCCAACATATTTCCAATTTCACCCTTGATGAATAAGTTAGAGGATGATGTACTGGCCATAGGTTGACTACACCTACCCTTTTTCCTGGATACCCTAGAATGGTTTCTAAAGACAACCTTAATATCCTCATAGGGTAATTGGTAGACATCTCCTCCTGCTATCATATTTAAGGTATCGAGAAGATCCTCCCTTACTCCTCTAAGCAGGACCAACTTTAGTGACTCAGGGTCAAGTGTGCACCTGGCCCTTTTGTAACTAAGCTGGAGTCTTTCTTCATAGTCCTCTAGGGATTCATCTTGCCTATGGTCATCATAATAATCTCTTCTTTAGTATCCTTTGACCTACAATAGTCCCTATATTTGTTGTTAAAATTCTGTTGCATATGAGCCCAAGTTGTGATGATATCTCCAGGTAAACCCATGAACCAGTGAAATTTTGTATCCTTAAGGGTATATGGGAATAGTTTTAACTTTTTCTCATCATTTGTATAGTCATGGGTTTAGCATATGACAAAAAATTCAAATAGGAAAGTGTCAGGGTCCTGTATGGTCAGGCCATGGAAATGAGGTAGAGTAGTGGGGCTCATATTCTTCATCTTAGTGTCCCCATTGGTTTCCTTGATGAGGAAGGCACTCTCAATTCTATCTCTATCTCCCCTATCATTTTGGTTTCCAGCCATTATTTCAGTAGGAATGGTTTCTTCCTCTTCTTCTTCTATAGGTTCCTTAAATAGCTAAAGTTGCTCACCTAAAGGGTCTTCCAATGCACCATCACTGAAGAAGAGAGAAGGTTGCCTGTTGGATGTAGGGGGGGTATTTGTCAAGAATTTTCCTGAATTGTCCATATTCCTATGAGGCATGAAATAAAATGTTTTTGGGTTGGTTTTTGTAAGATTTTACTAAAGCTAGAAAGTACTAGTAGAAATAGAAAGGAAAGAAAATAATGACAACTAAAAGAAATAAATAAACTAGATTACTTTTGTAGAAATAAACTAATGTAAGAATGTTTGAAGACTAGAAGTAGAAGAAAAGAAAGTTTGGAGACTAGAAATAGAAGAAAGCAGTAATTACTTATACTTAGACACCTCCCCGATAACGACACCAAAAAATTGATGAGCCTAGGTATTGCAACAATAATGTTGCAACTCCGAGGGCTACCAACTTTACTTATCAACTCGGGGTTTGTAAAAACTTGGAGGTGACAATGCTATTGGTGAGAACCAGTATTGCAACAATAATGCCCCAACTCCTGGGGCTTCCTACTTTACTTTTATCAACCTGGTAGTTCATAACAAACTTGGAAGCGACGATGCTGTATGCACAAGTACTAGTTCTTTTTGCAGGCTGTCACTTGGTCAACTGGCACAAGATCACTAGGAGCTCAAGCCAAATTCTATGAATTCTAGAAGAAGCTTTATATGTGATGAAAGAAAGAAAAGCTTACTCTACAGAGGCTACTCTACTTGCAGAAAGAGAAGGAAGACTGAAATGTGAAGTAACCCTAGTAGACCCTAATTAACCAACTAACACTAATTTTGCAGAAAGAGAGATGAGAAACAAAACATCTTTTTGGGTTTTTATGTATTTTATGTGAAATTGTCATGCATGTAATTTATTTGTTTGTGGATGTGGCAGTGATTAGGTGGCGATGGAGGATGACTTTGGGATTTTGAAGAGGTTTAGGAAGGTGTGGAGGGGTCCTAGGAGGCCTCTGGTAACCTTCTAGAGGCTTTCCCTGCAATCGGACATTAGAAAGTCACCTACAGGAAATTCTACAGGAGGCTGCAGGGGATCTACAGGAGGTCTACAGGAGGATCTACACGAGGATGCCGAGGGCTATTTTAGAGGTTTTAAAGGTTGGAAAATGATTTGAAAGGGTAGTTGAAGGCTAGAAGGATGTGTTAAGGTGTTCGAGGTTCGTCAAAGAGGATTAGGGAAGAGAATGATGGTTGGATTTGTTAAAGGGGTGAGAGGAAAGTTTATGAGAAAAGAGTAGAAAATTAGGGCAGATTTATGAGGGGCTATGAATGATCTATCGAACATGTAGCAAAGAGATATGGTGATGGCTGATTTATTGACTTATTATGGGCAGAGATGTACTACAAGAGAGCTGCAAATCAAACTCTGAAACTGAGCAAGCAAAGAAACTAGTTGCACAAAAAAAAGAATTGTATCTCATGTTAATCTAAATTCTGATCTAGGAAAATAAAATGATGAACAATAATATATGGAAAGGAAAGGATGGAAAGAGATTTATTGCAGATATAGAGATGAGCATGGAAAAATGGATCTGAAGCAAAGCATTAACCGCTAATTCAAACTATAACACCAGAAATTGCATGGAGAAGGAAAAACTATGTTTTTGTGGCAGCAAGAGGTCCTTGACCTCAGCTCATGGTCCCAAAGGGATGAAAGGAGTTCAAGGCTCTGTTGATGCCCTTTTTGGTATCCTTCTCCTAACACTATTTAACCTACTTCAGCAAACTGAGGTGGAAACAACTATGTAAATCTCCAAAAGCAACCTATTCTAACCAAGAAAGAAATCTATCTAACTGCAACTAATTCATAAAATGAAACAAAACATATAAATAAAAAAAAAGATGTGACTGGCTGCTTGGAACGGGCCCTAACCCAAGAGCTTTAGCCCTCTGAGGTAACTCAGTGCTGGCTCAAAAATAATCTCTTCATTATCAAAATAATAATAACATTAGATGAAACTGTCTGCAAAAGTAAGCTCGAAATGAGCAGAGCAATGTTGCAACAAAAGTGTGAAAATTTGACTAACATCCAACAACCTAATTAGGCCCTAAGCCTCTCTATTTATACAACTAAAGCTCCAAAGATCTTCCTTAAAATCAGGGAGGCTTGGCTCCCAAAACTTGAGATAAACAAAAGTTATCCTCCACTTGCTCTGTTGCCTCCTAGTGCATTGATTTGGTTGTTTGTGCTTCGAGATTCATGAAGGAGAATTCAAAGTGGGGAGTCATAAATGAGGGGGACACCCTCCTATAAATCCTCTCCCTTGTCTTCTTCAAATATTTGCTGCCAATTGTCCATTAAATCTTTGCCTTTGTCTCCAAAATTCAACAAAAAACTGCATTAGACACATATTAGACTCCACGGCATAATAACCAACCCAACTCAATCTAGAAGCATAAATATAATCAAAAAACATGCAATAAGCTAAGAGAATGGTATATTAAAATAAGTTAGGAGGCAAAATGAGCCCATATAATTGCCCATTTTGGGGCTCATCATCACCCGCCTACTGAATGTGTTGCTCATCCTCTGAGAAACTTGTCCATCTCCTCATCTTTGATGTCCCTTATGACCTCCCTAGTAGCCCATGCTTCTGGTGTGGTCTCCTCTTCCTCGTCATAGAATCCTTCCTTTCTATCTACCTCTTCCCACTGCTGTTGCTCTTCTTCTTCTTTTCTGCCCTCTTACATTCCTAGCAGCAGTGGGGGACTCAATTGAGGTCAATCCAATTGACCTTCAGCCTTTGCATGGAGCGCTTGTACATTGGCACCCTCCTTAATGCCTCTTTCATCCTCATTGGGGAGTGATAGTCCCTAATCTGCAGATTGTGTGGTAAGGTGTTCCATCTCCTCATACAAGCATCCACACAGTCATCCCCAAGTAACCTTTCCATGTCCTCAAAATGTGCAATGGCCCGTTCTTGATCACTTATATATCTATGGGCAATTTGAGGATTATTTGCAAGCAGCTGATGTGCTAGGTTGGGGATCAGGTTCTTGTGGCTCTGTAGCTTCCTCCTTCCCCTTTGGCTAATATTCCATTGCTTTCTCAAGCTGTTGGGTCTCCTGTAGCCTTGACAGTGTCTCCTATAGAATTGTCTGTGCCTCCTGTAGGACTGTTTTTGGGTCTTGTAGTTGAATTTTTTCCTTCCAGGTAGAAGATCTAGGAGTCCCTCTTTCATATGTGATAGGGGCTTAAGTGCGAGGTTCTTCTCCTTTCATAGTGGGTGAATCTTCACTTGTAATGGGCATTGTTGAGGATGGCTAGGGTTTTCCTGTTTTTATTCTTGTGCTTTTCCTAGCCTTGAAATACATGGAAGCCTACCTTTTTCTCTTTTCTTTTGGTTTAATTGGTGTGCTCAGGGCAGTGAGAGCAGCTGTTGCCTCTCTTTCCAAAGTTTGAGGCGACCCTTCTCTTTGTTTTTTCCTCTGCTGCCTCTTTTTCTCCTCCTTCTGTCTCTTTTTTTCAATCTTTGTTTGCTCTATTTCTTCCTTTTCTCTCTCTTCATCCTCCTCCTCTTCTATCTTAGTTTCTTCCTCCTCGTTTTCTTGTCCTGCTGAGTCATCAGTTGTTTCGCCTTCTCGCCCTTTCTGCTCTTCTTCCTCACTATAAGAAGGACTAATATCATAGGTGAGGGATCCTTCCTCATGAATCCTCCAGACATTGTTCTTATACCCCTTTTGAACATGAAATGTAGAGATGGAGACAAGAATTTTGAAGAAAACAGGAAAATAGAGGAAAACTATGTTTTTTTTTTTTTTTTTGTAAAAAACAAGCAGAATTTTTTTATGTAATCCATCTTCTTCTATGGACTCAATTCCTCTTTAAAATGATATCATTCCTTGTGCATATTGATAATCAAGGTGGGTATGCATGGAACCTACCTCCTCAACCAAGAAATCGAGCAAAAAAACCAAGTTTTCTTCCTAAAAACAGCGCACTGCCCCTCCTATAGAACTGCATGTAGGTGCTCCTGTAGAACCTGTAAGTGCTCCTGTAGAATGCCGATAGCAGGAGGATGGATGAGAGCAATGGAGTACAATGGTTTCAAGGTTGTAGGGTGACAAGGAGCTTGCTGCAGCTAAGTGGACGAGGATGGAATGAAAGACAAGGTGGTGAGAGTGTTTCGAGGAGGAGTACTTATTTCTTCTTTTAGATATTTCCAGTGATGGGTTGAGTTGGCACAAATGTACATTGTCATTATTTGGACCATTGGTCCTCAACTACCTTGTCATCATGGTTTCTTTCCTTGTAATCACCCCTCATGATTTCATCAGAGTTCCCATCGCCTCCACTACCTATCCTTGACATCTTCTCTTGCGTTTGACTAAGCACACATGTGGTGACACCTCCGGATGAGTGAAGTCAAATACTTGCCACCTTTTCTCGTTCAACCCTAACCATCTCATTTGCTTATGCATTTTTTTCAGTTACATAGATGCAACAGAGGAGAGGGTTACACTTACCTGTGAGTCTAATGTATGTGCTGTGAGGTATTTTGGTTCCTTTTGTTGATGCATGCTTGTATTTCCTTTGTTGCATGTGTTACACAGTAATTTGTCACTACCTTCACTCCCAGTCCTTCTACTGTGTCATGTGTCCAATTCAAACATGCTCATACTAAAAAAATGCTCTCTTACGCTGCCAATTGACCCACTTTTCCTAAGTTATCTACCTCATCGCAACCATGGACTTAATATACGCGCTGAACGACGGTCGTAAACAGTCCAATCGTGCTTCGAACGCGGAAGTACATATATTTCTCATGACAGTCCGATTTCATGCCCCGTCGCGAGGCTATTTGCTATCTCTAGCGACGATCTGACTGGCTACATTACTTACTAGCGATGTCAGCGCTAAAGCTCAGTTATACACTCGCGATGATCCAGATTGGGCGAATTCGTTCCAATAGTCAGCCTTCTGGATGTCTCCAGGCCTGGTTGTTGGCATAGTTTGTGTCGCCCTTCCTTCTCTGGCATGGTAGTTCCATCAATTGTGCTACCTTCCTTGGGGATAAGCTCTCTCTTCCACCTTTCATGGAGACTCCTTCTCCTATTTAAACACTCACCTTTCCTATGATTAGCTAGTTGGTAAATTCTTGGATTGAGTAGTGCTGTTAGTGCTTTTGAGTTTGATAGATAGCTGGTGTGGGTGTGACAAGTGTGAGAGTGTTGATAGCTTGTGGAAGGTTGTGAAGTTCCCTTGACTATTATGTAAAACTTGTGAGTGAGAGAGAGAGACTTTGTATGTTGGGAGATCCATCTTCAAAGAGTGAATGCTTGAAGAACATGTTGGTTGAATCCCTTTGAGAAGGCTTGCGACGTCAAGACTTTGGTTGTAATCTTGCTCTTATTTCATTATTAATACAATAAATGATGTTTTCCTATGTCTTGTATGTAATTTACTTGATAGCTCATGACTTCTTGACTTTGTGAGTAAATAGATCATTGTTGTTTTCTGGTTACGTGCTTTGTTGTATTTCCTTTGCAATGTTTCAGGTTGATCACTCATTGAGGAGAAGGAAGCGAAAGCTGGAGTAGTGCAACGGAACTCCATCAACCACCAGTTGAGGTAGGCCTCCAATGACTGTTTAAGGAAATCTATTGTTGATCTGTCCTTGTTTGTGACTAGACCCACTCTACAGCTAGAGGGGTTGCCTCTGTTCGTAGAGGGAACACTTTCCTACATCACAGCATGCCTGTATTTCCTTTGCTGCATGCTTTCTACTTTCTGATGTGTGGCCATTTGCTTTATGCAGGTATCCTCTAGCTAGATCTAGCTTCAAATGTCTACTTTAACCTTCATATTTGCATCCTCATGCTGCTGATGCTAGATTTTAATGCGACAGTGACTTGTTTTGTCCATATCTTCCAAACGGTAGACTGGATTGACCTGAAATGTTTTGAGCATATTTCCATCATCATTATGCACATCCCATAGAAAATTTTTGGTCAATGGATGCACGGATTTTGAGAAAAACGGAAAATGGCGGAAGGTGATGGAGGCCGATTTCTTGGAAACCGTGCACTAGAATTGGCTGAAATTTCTTGCACATGTTACTAGAATCCATATGCATCTCCCCATAAAACAATTTTTTAAATGGATACACGGATATGGAGAAAATACAAAAATTTCTAAAGGTGATGGAGGTCGCTTTCTTGATAACCATGCATTGGAATTTGCTGAAATTTCTTGAGCATGTTACCATTGTCCATATCCATCTCCCCCTTAAAAACATTCGCAAATGAATGCATGGTTTTCAAGTTATGGAAAAAACAAATTTCTGCTCTATGTATTTTTGCATCCTATAGTTTTTTGCATAGCAAGGAAAATGAGCTTGGGGTGTGATGCAGGCTTGGACATGATGGAAGAGAGGTTTGAAGGCTACAGGAGGATTTATGAATCTTGTATGAAGCTTCCATGTTCCTCAAACTGCCTTTAAAATCCATTTTTAACTCTCTGTAATTTCTACAGGAGCCTGCTGTAGAAAGCACAGGGCCTCTTGTAGAAAACACAGTTTTCGGATAAGAAGCATAGTGAGGTGGAAAGAATGTTAAGAATGATGGAGAAAGGTGAGAGAAGGTAGGATAGGTGCTATTATTGGTTTCAGAGCTCCCTTGGCACCTACTGCTACTACCTGAAGTGCTCCTTCAAACCTGCAATACAACTGGAAATTCATTTTATTTTTTAAACAACTAGGGCGCCTTAGAGAGGTTTTCACCCTAATTGCTTGCCCTGCGCACCTCCAAGGGAGGTTTTCACCCAGGGATATTATTATCTTTTCCTCTTTTTTCTTCTTTCCAACCCATTGACTGCCTCATGGAGGTTTTCAATCAATGAGCCTATTTGAGGCGCCTTCAAGGAGGTTTTCACCTTATATTTTTATTCTTTTTCTATTATTTTTCATTTTCTCATTTTTTGTCTCTACCCTACCCTACTTGAAAAACAAAATCACTTTCAAGTATAAGAATGCATCCAATGGAGCCATGTGCACTTCAATATGATAGACAAAATGATGTGGAGGCTGGAAATGTATGCTTTGACATATATCCAGATTTCAGAGACCAAATGATTTGACTTCGAAGGGATCAAGCATAGTTGAGGAAGAGAGTGATGTTGTAAATTAGTGACTGTCTAGAACCATATCTCAATGTAGTTGTGATGTCCTTGGCCCTTATGCTGATCTGCATCATTCCTCATGTTTTCTTCTACCATGACCTTCATATCTTTCTTTTGCTGATTTTTCCCTTGAATACATGGAGGATTTGATGGTAACCATGAGGGAGCTCTCTCGATCTCTAATTTTGATGTCTTCTCTTCATCAAGTGCAGCCCATGGTTCTTTTATTTTCTCTTTTGCATCTTCTTCTGCTGGATGTGGTCCTTCAATCATATCAATATAATCTCTTTTTGTGATACTCTTCTTGAGCTATGGTGAATACCATTGACCTCGAGAGGAGTTGTTTGGAAGTGTTGTACCTCAGCATTGTAAATGGGTTGAGCTACTTCAATGTGTGGGTTTGGAAATGGTGATACATGTATTCGAGTGGGAGGGTATATTTGAGATGGATGTGGATGGAGTTGTGGTCGGGTAGGTGGTGGAGGTAGAAGAGTAGGAAGAGAGATGCATTGGGGCCTCCACCACTGATGAGGTATATTCCATTGAGGTTGTGGCTGAGCATGGGGTTGAAATGAATGGGTGGCTAGTTGGGCATGATATGGAGATGCGAGGGACCAAGGAGGAGGTGTGGATTAGGAAGGATGAGTAGGGGGGCCCAAGAAGGTAGGGATGTGACTTGGTTGCAGTTGTAGTATGCCTGAGATGTCCCTTGCATCCCCTGCTGATATGGTCTAGGTCCATGTGGCCTCCTTTGGTCTATGTAATAGATCTATTCAGTGGATCCTTCGATCCCTTGGTATATAGCTTTAAGTCTGGGCAAGGACGGGAACTTATCTGTGGAATGATTTTCTTCATAGATTGAACAAACCATTATAGAGTCCAATGGCTATTCATTCCTAGGAAGCCTCCTGGTGCATCTAGGGAAAAAACGACCAAAGCCCTTTCTGCTTCCTCTTGTTTCCTTTTGATATGTAAGGAATCCATTTTCATGGCAAGAATCAGCAGCATCTCACTCTTGAGGTCTTCCAGCATACTTCCAATTTCACCTTTAATGGATGAATTGGAAGAAAAGGTACTGCTCCCAAAATTTCTATTTTCAACCATTGGCTACAGAGGAATGTTTTCTTCTTCTTCTTCCCCTATAGGTTCTTCAAATATGTCTGGCTATTATCTAAGTGTTTTTCTTGATTGCAGCCACCAAAGAAGAGAGAAGGTTGGCTGTGTGAAGCTATGGGGGTATTGGGCAAACGCTTTCCTGAATTATCTCTATTCCTACGAGGCATGAAAGGAAATCTTTTGGTTGGTCCTTGATTTTTCACTGATTGTACCTGCAAAACTGAAATTGATTAAACAAACAAATTACAACTACTGAAATGAACTTCTGAAATCAAATTGCAAAACTGAAAGTGATGAGCCCCAAAAATGGATAATTATATGGGCTCATTCAACCTCCTAATTTGACTTAATCCACAATTCCCATTACTTTATTACATGTTTTTTATTATATTTATGCTAATAGAGTGAATTGGGTTAGTCATTATGCCAACAAGTCTAATGTGTGCTTTGTGTAGCCTTTTTGGTCAATTTGGAGACAAAATTGAAGGTTTTAATGAGCACTTGGCAGCCAAATTTGTGGGAGAAAAAGGGAGAGGATTTGTAGGAAGTTGTCCCCATAATTTATGGGCCCTTACCTCAAATTCTCCACCATCAGCTCGGAGTTCAAGGGCCACCAAATCAATTAGCACAAGGGCAGCCAAGCAAGTCAAGTAGGACTGCTATTAACTACAAGTTTTGGGCAGCCGAGTCCCTAAAGTTTAGGAGGACTGTTGGGGTCCTCAATTTGTATAAATAAGAAGGCTTAGGGCCTCATTTTGGTTAACCAATAGTTAGTCACTTTATATTCATTTTTTATTCATTTTGTAGTCATTTTGTAGTTCGATTTTTAGGCAGTAGATTAGCTTTTCTTTCATCACATTTTCAAGTTCTCCTTGTGGACAGTTTTTGGAATGTAACATTTCTTTTGATCAATAAAGATGAATCTAGCTTTGTACCAGCTCTAAATATCTCTTAGGAGGCTGTAGCTCTTGGGGTTGGGCCCATCTCAAGCGCCCAGTACCTCCTTTGTTTACTTTCATGTGTCTTTGCTGCATTCTTAGAATAAAATTTGCTATATAGATTTAAATCTTGTTTTGTTATTTAGGTTGTTTTTGATGAGTAAAATAGATTTTCATGCTCAGATTTAGTTGATAGGTTGTTAACAGAAAAAGCTTCAAGAAAAGGGCCATCAAACATCTATGGTTTCACCTCTCCTTCAGTGGGATCAGGGGCTGTGACTAGGATGACTTTGCTGCCCACAAAAGCACTGATTTTGCTTTGCCATGCAATAACTAGTGTTTGATTTTCATGTGTAGAAGTTGGTTACAAGTTCAAACTTTCATTTGCTTAGTTGCATGAGTTAAAATACATGGTTTCATTGTAGGTCACACTTCTGTTCATTCTCTTTACTGACAGCTAGCAAATTAGGTCAACGTAACTAGGTCTTTGAATTTACAAGTCTTTTCTGGTTCAGATTGGAAAAATGACTTGCAGAGCACCTGTACCACTCCTTCATCTGCTTATTCTCCACCAGAACCATCCACTCCACCCTCTACTTAGAATCCTTGCCTCACGTTTGCCACATTTGCTCACGTAACCCTAGTTTTTGTACATCATTGTTTCAGCCTTCTTTGAGCCAACTTAGCTATCTACACCTTCTTACTACTCCCTCCACCAGTCCCTGGGCCACTTCAGACCCCTATCCTACCTCCATATCCATTCATGCATCTTCCCTCACTCACCCATCCTCCAAAATCCAATTTTTAAACATCCTGTAGAAATTTCTGAACATCCTGTAGAAATTCCTGAAACATCCTATAGAACCCCTGCAGACTTCCTGTAGAAGCTCACGAATGAGGTTTCTTGATAGCCAAACTCTATGAAACTCTTTGGAAGGGTGTTAGGGACCACTTAGGTCCTCTCTGAACCTTCCTGACCTCCTCCAAGCATTTCCTCTTGCCAATCCACCTCTGCACAGTAAAAAACAGTTAAAAGCACATGCATGATAATTCTAACAACTTATTCAAAAATACAAAAAGATGTTTTCTTCAGATAGTGATAACTTAGACACATGAATTTTACCTTCCTAGAAGTTAATCGCATTCCTTTCAGTAGCTTGCATCCTCTTCCTTGCATCAATAGGACTAGCTGGTAGAATTAGGGTTTGCGTTTCTTTTTGGCTTTCAGTTTCTTTCCACAAGTAGATTAGCTTCCTTTGAGTTAGCTTTCATGCATCAGTTAAAAAGCTTCTTCTAAGAGCTCATAGAAGTTGTCTTAAGCCCCTAGCGGACTTGTGCCAGCTGACCAAGTGACAGTTGCGGAAAGAGCTAGTACTTGTGCATACAGCACCGTCGCTTCCAAGTTTGTTACGAACTACAGGGTTGATAAAATTAAAGAAGGGAGTTCCAAGAGTTGCAGCATTATTGCTGCAATACTGGGGCCCACCATCTTTTTGGCGCCGTTGCCAGGGAAGCGTCATAGTATTGGTGATTGCTGCTATTCTTCTATTTTCTACTACAACCTTCTGCTAAGTAGTTTATTTCATTTCCATTACGCAATTTCGTTTCTGCAAAAGTAGATTAGCCTTTCCCACTTTCATAGATTAGCATTTCAATTTCGCAATTTCATTTCTGCAAGCGTAGATTAGCATTTCAATTCCGCAAGCGTAGACTAGCATTTCATTCCTGCAATTTCATTTGAGCAAAATAGATTAGTCCTTTCCTGCTTTCATTTCAATTCCGCATTTTCATTTTAGCAAGATAGTTAGTTGCAGTTCAATCTATTTCAGTTTTGCAGGTAGAAGTAGAAAAAAGCAAAAATCAACCAAAAAGATTTCATTTCATGCCTTGTAGGAGTAGAGATAAGTTAGAAAAATGATTGCACAACACCCCCACTGCTTCACACAGCCAACATTCTCTCTTATTCGATGGATGTGATTAAAGAACCCTTAGGTGGATAGCAAGACATATTTGAAGAACCTCAAGGGAAGAAGAAGAAGAAACCATTCCCCTCGAGCAAATGGCTACAAGTAGAAATGTTGGGAGAAGTCCCTTGTCCAAAGACGAATTTGAAGATCAGATGGAAGATTTCAAGAGTGATATGAGGTAGTTTCTTGCCATGCAATTGGATACCCTGTGGATCCAAAAGAGGCAAGAGGAAGCCAAGAGGGCTTTGGCCATTTTTTGTCCTAGGTGCATTAGAAAGCATCCTATGAATGAATGTCCATTGTACTCCATAGAAGTGTGTTTTGTCTGTGAAGAATACCATCCTACAAATCAGTGCCCTTCCTTACCCAGAATCAAAGATGCATATCAGAGAGCCAAAGGAGCCACTGAATCACTCTATTATATGAACCAAAGGAGGCCACATGGACCTAGATCTTACCAGCGAGAAATGCAAGGGACATCCGATACCTATTATGACCCCTATCAAGCCACTTTCATGCCTTCTTGGGGTCCCCCTGCTCATCCTTCCTGGTCCACACCCCCTCCTTGGTTGGATCCATCTCCATATTATGCCCAACCAGCTGCTCATTCGTTTCACTCTTATGCTCAGCCACAGCCTCAGTGGAATGCACCTCATCAGGGGTGGAGGCCCCAATACAACACTCCTCCCACTTCTTTTCCTCCACCACCCGCTCATCCACAACCATTGCCTCCTGCTCCACCACGGCAACCCCAAATTCCTTCCCAACCACAACCCCATCCACATCCATCTCAAATATACACCCCCACTCAACTACCCATACCACCATTTCCAAACCTGCACATTGGAATAGCTCAACCTAATTGCAAAGCTGAGGCACAACATGTCCAAATGACTCCTCTTGAGCTTAATGATCTTCACCATAGCTCAGGAAAAGCATTGCAAAAAAGATATTATCTTGAAAGCATTGAAGGACCACATCTGGCAAAAGAAGAATCAAAAGAGGAGATCAAAGAACCATGGGCTGCACTTGATGAAGAGAAGAGATCAGAATCAGAGATTGAGAGAGTTCCCTCATGGTTACCGTCAAATCCTGCATGTACACAAGAGAAAGATCAGCAAAAAGAGGAAGATGAGAAGGTCATGATAGAAGGTGACATGAAGAATGATCCAGATTAGCAAAAGGACCAAGGATATCAAAGCTATATTGAGACATGGTTCCAGGCAGTCACTAAGTTGCAGTAGTACTCTCTTCCTCAGCTATGTTTGATCCCTTCAAAGTCAGATCATTTTGTCTCTGAAATCTGGATAGCTGTCAAAGCATGCATTTCGAGCCTTCACATCATATTGTCTCTAATCTTGATGTGCACATGGCTCCATTGGAAGTATTCTTATACTTGAAAATGATTTTGTTTCTCAAGTAGGGTAGGGTAGAAAAAAGGAAAAAGGAAAAAAAATGAAAATAAGAAGAAAAATAAAAACCTAAGGTGAAAACCTCCTCGGAGGCACCTCAGATTGGCTCATTGATTGAAAACCTCCATGAGGCCGTCAATGGGTTGGGAAAAAAAAGAAAAGAGAATAAGATCTCTGGGTGAAAACCTCCCTTGGAGGTGCCCAGGGCAGGCAATTAGGGTGAAAACCTCCCTTGGAGGTGCCCAGGGCAGGCAATTAGGGTGAAAACCTCCCTTGGAGGCGCCCAGGGCAGGCAATTAGGGTGAAAACCTCCATGAGGCGCCCTAGTTGTTTTTCAAAACAAGGAGAAAAAGAAAAAAGAAAAATAAACCTAATTTGCATTGAATAATTTCATGTTGCAGCAAGGACATTTCAGGTCAGGAGGATCACTCAAAACAAGGTCAAAGGAATTTTTGTGCCTTCTACAGGAAGTTCTGTATTTCTACAGGAAACATCCTATAGAACCTTCAGGCGAGCCAGATTTGATTTTGGAAGGGAATCTAAAGCTTGGAATTTGTTGGTTATGCCTACAAGCATCCATGTTTCCATTCCTCATTCTTTTCCATCATTTTTTCCACCTCATTATGCTTCTTTTATGAAAACTGTGTTTTCTACAGGAAGTTCTTGTAGAAATTACAAGAAGCTAAAAATGGATTGCAAAAAGGTGGTTTGGCGAACACGATAGCTTCCTCAAGGGTTCAGAATTCCTCCTGCAATCTTAAAACTCCTCCTCCATCATCTCCATGCCTGCATCACAACCCAAGCTCAGTTTTTCTTACCATGCAAAAACTTGCAGAATGCTTTGAAGAAAAAATAAATAGAACATAATTTGTTTTTTACCTAACTTGAAAACCATGCATCCATTTAAAAAACCGTTTTACAGGGAATTGTATAGGGATGATGGCAACATACCCGAGTAGTTTCAGCCCATTCCGATGCATGGTTTCCAAGAAATTCGCCTCCATCACCGTCAGCCATTTTTGCATTTTCTCCATATTCGTGCATCCGTTTCAAAACTTGTTTCATGGGGAGATGCATACGGGTGATAGTAACCTACCCAAGCAGTTTCAGCCAATTCTAATGCACGGTTTCCGAGAAATTGATCTCTGAAATCTTCAGCCATTTTCCATTTTTCTCAAAATATGTACATCCATTGATCGCAATTTTGCTATGGGAGGTGCATCATGATGATAGGAACATGCTCAGTAAGTTTCAGATCGATCCGATCTATCGTTCAGGAGCAATGGCGAAAACAAGTTTTGGTCCTGTGAAAATTCAGCAGCAACAGCTTGAGGGTGCAGATCTGAACGTGAAAATGAACTCCTGCAGCTTAGATCCGGCTAGAGGATACCTGCAAAAGCAAAATAACCACACATCATACAGCAAAGAGCTTATAGCAGAAAGGATCCATCATGCAACCACCGAAACAAATGCATGCAGCAGCAAAAAGCACCTCACAGCAACCATTTGACTTCAAGTATGTGACTAAAACTCATTCCTCTGATTGCATGAATGTAATTCGGAAACAACATGAGCAATGAGATGGTTGGGATTAAAAAAATCGGTGGCTAGCTAACTGACCACCGTCATCCAGTTCAACAATGCTCGGTGGGTGAATAAGACGTGTGCTCAGCCATCTCAGGAGGAAATTGGAAAACAGGTAGTGATGACCAGTTAAACCTTAGCGTGATTGATGGACGAGATTACAGGCAGAGAAAAAACAGTTAAGCACTACAGGGGACCAACAGTCTGCATGGGGCCAATGTGCAGTTGGCCAGCTCACCCTCCATCAATGGAAATCTCCATTAAAGAGCCAATCGAACTCTCACCACTGTTGTTTCCAGTTTATCATCATCCTTGCAGCTATAACTTCACTCCCCCACCACAAATCATGCCACAATTAAGTGATGCTCAGCTGACTCTCACCACCCGCTAATTAATTTTCACTTGCAACATTCTTAGCTGAAGGATGCGTCCTCTGCTCCCACAATCAGTTAACCTATCGTCCTCCACTGAGTTTTTCGGCCTGTTCAAAATTCTCCCACATACCAAGATCGTTCAGAGGTGCTAAGACATCCTACAGAAGCCGACCAGCATTCTACAGAAAGACGTTCTACAGGAAAGTACAGCAAAGCCTTCCAGAGTAGAGAAGCCCGAGTTTTTCTTCATCCAGTTTGGAGATTGAAGAGAGGTAGGCTGGAAAACACCATTCCCATGCATGATATTTCGAAAGGTGGTAAATTAAATTGTTTTGAATAAGAATGTATGAAACAAGTCTGCCTGTGAATCCAGAATAGTAGTTTTCCTGTGTGTTACACAAAATGTTTCAGTTGGTTCTGCGCCAAATTCTCTTCCACAGTTCCTGTTAAGAAATTCCTCTGCTAGAAATGATAAACCTATGTATGAAGAATGTTAATTTTATGTGATTGTATGCATGCTAAGGATGAAGCTCTGCACTCTATCTGTGGGAGCCTGATTCCCTTTTGACAGTCAGGTTTGGGCAGCAAAAGCATTATAACCAGGGAATTGGTGCAAAGTTGAAATACAAACACCTGAGATATCTTGTCCTGAGGATCAAAAGAGGAAAGCATAAAAAAGCAGTCCCTTTCTGCTTGGAGCATTGAAACAGGGCACTCTCACCAAACCAGACCAACCAGCTTACATCCTTTTTGGAGCAAGGTCAACCTTCAGATTAGGAAATATATTACCTATGAGGGGTGATTCAGTATTGTATATGGTTTATCACTTCCATTTGTTAACTGAGCTCAGGCATAAGATGGATTTAACCACAGCACAAGTCAAAGAGAAGGCACCCACAACCAAGCAAGCCAAATCAGGGAAAACTGCTTCTACAGGAAGCCAGAAAACGGCCACTACAGGACTTTCTACAGGAAGTTGAGAATTCTCTAGGAAAAGAAGCACAGGCAGTGGGAAGGAGCAGAGAGAAAAGCATGGTTTCATGACTGAGAAGAGGAAATCACTTCAAAATCTTGGCATGACAGGGAGGCCACCAGGGCCATCAAAGATGAGGAGATAGATTGGTTGCTCAGAGGATGAGCAACAATTTCAGTAGGGGGGTGATGATGAGCCCCAAAAATGGATAATTATATGGGCTCATTCAACCTCCTAATTTGACTTAATCCACCATTCTCATTACTTTATTGCATGTTTTTTATTATATTTATGCTAATAGAGTGAATTGGGTTAGTAATTATGCCAACAAGTCTAATGTGTGCTTTGTGTAGTCTTTTTGGTCAATTTGGAGACAAAATTGAAGGTTTTAATGAGGACTTGGCAGCCAAATTCGTGGGAGAACAAGGGAGAGGATTTCTAGGAAGGTGTCCCCTTCATTTATGGGCCCTTACCTCGAATTCTCCACCATCATCTTGGAGTTCAAGGGCCACCAAATCAATTAGCACAAGGGCAGCCAAGCAAGTCAAGTAGGACTACTGTTAACTACAAGTTTTGGGCAGTCGAGTCCCTAAAGTTTAGGAGGACCGTTAGGGTCCTCAATTTGTATAAATAAGAAGGCTTAGGGCCTAATTTTGGTTAGCCAGTAGTTAGTCACTTTATAGTCATTTTGTATTCATTTTGTAGTCATTTTGTAGTTCAATTTTTAGGCAGTAGATTAGCTTTTCTTTCAGCACATTTTCAAGTTCTCCTTGTCGATAGTTTTTGGAATGTAACATTTCTTTTGATCAATAAAGATGAAGCTAGCTTTGCAACAGCTCTAAATCTCTCTTAGGAGGCTGTAGCTCTTGGGGTTGGGCCCATCTCAGGCGCCGAGTACCTCCTTTGCTTACTTTCATGTGTCTTTGCTGCATTCTTAGAATAAAATTTGCTATTTAGATTTAAATATTGTTTTGTTATTTAGGTTGTTTTTGATGAGTAAAATAGCTTTTCATGCTCAGATTTAGTTGATAGGTTGTTAACAGAAAAAGCTTCAAGAAAAGGGCCATCAAACATCTATGGTTTTACCTCTCCCTCAGTGGGATCAGGAGCTGTGACTAGGATGACTTTGCTGCCCACAAAAACACTGGTTTTGCTTTGCCATGCAATCACTAGTGTTTGATTTTCATGTGTAGAAGTTGGTTACAAGTTCAGACTTTCGTTTGCTTAGTTGGATGAGTTAAAATACATGGTTTCATTGCAGGTCACACTTCTTTTCATTCTCTTTACTGACAGCTAGCAAATTAGGTCAACGTAACTAGGTCTTTGAATTTACAAGTCTTTGTTGGTTTAGATTGGAAGAACGACTTGCAGAGCACCTGTACCACTCCTTCATCTTTTTATTCTACATCAGCACCATCCACTCCACCCTCTACTTAGAATCCTTTCCTCACGTTTGCCACATTTGCTCACATAACCCTAGTTTTTGTACATCATTGTTTCAGCCTTCTTTGAGCCAACTTAGCTATCTGCACCTTCTCACTACTCCCTCCACCAGTCCCTGGGCCACTTCAGACCCCTATACTACCTCCATATCCATTCATGCATCTTCCCTCACTCACCCATCCTCCAAAATCCAATTTTTAAACATCCTATAGAAATTTCTGAACATCCTGTAGAAATTCCTGAAACATCCTGTAGAACCCCTGCAGACTTCCTGTAGAAGCTCACGAATGAGGTTTCTTGATAGCCATATTTTGTGAAACTCTCTAGAAGGGTGTTAGGGACCCCTTAGGCCCTCTCTTAACCTTCCCGACCTCCTCCAAGAATTTCCTCTTGTCAATCCACCTCTGCACAGTCAAAAACAGTTAAAAGCACATGCATGATAATTCTAACAACTTATTCAAAAATACAAAAAGATGTTTTCTTCAGATAGTGATAGCTTAGACACATGCATTTTACCTTCCTAGAATTCAATGGCATTCCTTTCAATAGCTTGCATCCTCTTCCTTGCATCAATAGGACTAGCTGGTAGAATTAGGGTTTGCGTTTCTTTTTGGCTTTCAGTTTCTTTCCACAAGTAGATTAGCTTCCTTTATCAGTTAAAAAGCTTCTTCTAAGAGCTCATAGAAGTTGGCTTAAGCCCCTAGCGGACTTGTGCCAGCTGCCCAAGTGACAGTTGTGGCAAGAGCTAGTGCTTGTGCATACAGCACCGTCGCTTCCAAGTTTGTTACGAACTACCGGGTTGATAAAATTAAAGAAGGGAGTTCCAGGAGTTGCATCATTATTGCTGCAATACTGGGGCCCACCAGAAAGCAAGGAAATGACTAATCTACTCTTCCTGAAATGAAGTTGCTGAAATGAAATTTGTGAAATTGAAAATGAAAGAAAATGAAATGAAAAACTGAAAGCAAAGAAATGACTAATCTACTTTTGCTGAAATGGAAATTGCAGAATTGAAAGTGAAAGAAGGGAAATGCAAAAATGGAAAGAAACAACTATTCTACTTTTGCTGAAATAAACTACTTAGCAGAATGTTACAAGAGAAAATATAAGAAAGTAGTAATCACAAAATACTCTGACGCTTCCCCAACAATGGCACCAAAAAGTGGTGAGCACCAGTATTGTAGCAATAATGCTGCAACTCCTAGGGCTTCCTACTTCACTTTTATCAACCCGATAGTTCATAACAAACTTGGAAGCAACAGTGTTATACACACAAGTACTAGTTCTTACTGCAAGCTGTCACTTGGTCAGCTAGCGCAAGGTCACTAGGAGCTCAAGCCAACTTCTATGAATTCCAGAAGAAGCTTTATATGTGATGAAAGAAAGAAAAGATTACTCTATAGAGGCTACTCTACTTGCAGAAAGAGAAGGAAGACTGAAATGTGAAGTAACCCTAGCAAACACTAATTAACCAAATAACCCTACTTTTGCAGAAATAGAGATGAAAAACCATAAAATGAATGCCATTACCTACTTAGGAAGTGAACAACATCTATTCAAACTATTTCTATAAGGAAATGAGAAGAAAAACATCATTTTGGGTTTTTATGTATTTTATGTGAAATTATCATGCATGTAATTTATTTGTTTGTGGATGTGGCAGTTATTAGGTGGAAATGGAGGGTGACTTTGGGATTTACAGAGGTGTAGGAAGGTGTGGAGGGGTCCTAGGAGGCCTCTGCTAACCTTCTGGAGGCTTTCCCTACAATCGGACTTCAGAAAGTCACCTACAGGAAATTCTACAAGAAGCTACAGGGGATCTATAGGAGGTTCTACAGGAGGATTCCGAGGGCTATTTTAGAGGTTTTAAAGGTGGAAACATGGTTGGAAAGGCTAGCTGAAGGCTAGAAGGATGTGTTAAGGTGTCCGAGGTTCATCGAGAAGGATTAGGGAAGAGAATGATGGTTGGATTTGTTCAAGGGACGAGAGGAAAGTTTATGAGAAAAGTGCAAAAAATTAGGGTAGATTTATGAGGGGCTGTGAATGACCTGTGGAACATGTAGCAAAGAGAGATGGTGATGGCTGATTTATTGACTTATGAGTAGAGATGTACTGCAAGAGAGCTGCAAATCAAACTTTGAAACTGAGCAAGCAAAGAAACTACCTGCACCAAGAAACAAAACTATATCTCATGTTAACCTAAATTCTGATCTAGGAAAATAAAATGCTGAAATAGAAATGAACATGGAAAAATGGATCTGAAGCAAAGCATTAACCTCTAATTCAAACTATACACCAAAAATTGCATGGAGAAGGCAAAACTATGTTTTTGTGGCAGCAAGAAGGTCTTGACCTCAGCTCATGGTCCCAAAGGGAGGAAAGAAGGTCAAGGCTCTATTGATGGCCATTTTGGTATCTTTCTCCTAACACTATTTAACCTACTTCAACAAACTTAGATGGAAATAAATATGTAAATATCCGAAAGCAACCTATTCTAACCAAGAAAGAAATCTATCTAACTGCAACTAATTCATAAACTGAAACAAAACATATAGATACAAAAAAACAGGTGCTGGACTGCTTGGATTGGGCCCTAACCCAAGGGCTTCAGCCCTATGAGGTAACTCAGTGCTGGCTCAAAAACAATCTCATCTTCATTATCAAAATAATAATAACATTACATGAAACTGTTCGCAAAAGTAAGCTCGAAATGAGCAGAGCAATGCTGCAACAAAAGTGTGAAATATTGACTAACATCCAACAACCTAATGAGGCCCTAGCCCTCTCTACTTATACAATTGAAGCTCCAAATAGCTTCCTCAAAATCAGGGAGGCTTGGCTCCCAAAACTTGAGATAAACAAAAGTTATCCTCCACTTGCTCAGCTGCCTCCTAGTGCATTGATTTGGTTGTTTGTGCTTCGAGCTTCATGAAGGAGAATTCGAAGTGGGGAGTCATAAATGAGGGGGAAACCCTCCTATAAATCCTTTCCCTTGTCTTATTCAAATATTTGCTACCAATTGCCTATTAAATCTTTGACTTTGTCTCCAAAATTCAACAAAAATCTGCATTAGACACATATTAGACTCCATGGCATAATAATCAATCCAACTCACTCTAGAAGCATAAATATAATAAAAAAAAATGCAATAAGCTAAGAGAATGGTGGATTAAACTAAGTTAGGAGGCAAAATGAGCTCATATAATTACCCATTTCTGGGGCTCATCAGCTATATGCACAAGTAGAAGTGAAGGTCTTGCCTGTTGTCACTGTTTATCTGGAAAGAGACCCTAGGTGTTCCAAGCCAAACTTCTATAGAGTTAGAAGAAGCTTAATTCTTTGATGGAAGGAGAGCAAACCTTATTCTAAGAGAGAGCTACTTCTATTGCAGTAATGGAGAAAACAACATGAAATGCTATTCTTACACCATAACCTAACTAATCAATTTCGCATGCCCTCAAAGTTGTAGGCTGTTTTCTAAAATTTGATGTGATTAGCCTAACTGGATGACATGTTGCATGGAGAAAACACATTTCTCATGTGATCTTGGGTGAATAACGATCAGATAGAAATCCACGCGATATCGCATGATAGCCATCGGATCTAGTGAGACAGATCAACAGTGGAGATCGGCCAAGCTAGTTGGCGATCGAGTGAAGCGAAAACTGTCGGATCAGGAAAGGGAGTTCGATGGTGGGGATTTAAAGCACCTAAAGTGATCGGGTAAAGTGACAGCCATCGGATCAGGCAAGGCATATCGACAGTGGGGACATAAAGTTCATAAAGTAAGTGATGGACTCCACACAAGGCAGCAGTTGGAGAAAACAGTGAACCGGACAATGATTGTGAAGGTTTTTTTGTGATTGGATGACGAGGGAGTGATGTAGGAGGAACGTGCTAGAGGCAGTTTCAAATGGAAAATGATAGAGAAAACCAGTGTGAGTGAAAAAATAATTGTATTTAAACAACGAACTCCATAACCCATGCAAGAACTAAAGATTGTGCTTCTGGGGTTGTTGGAGGGTCTCTTCCTCAATTCATGGCCCCATAGGGAGGAGATGAGGCTAATACACCTGTGCACAACCTGATAGTGACCTTTTTCCTCTAGCTACCCTGTGAACTAAAAGAAGGCATAAACGAAAGTAAACTACAACAAATGCAGCGACTAAAACAGATGAACAGAAACAAGAAGCTATTCAAACAAATGAACAAAACCAAAAAGCTTCTTAATAAAATGAATTAGAACCAAAAAACTTCTTGAGGAAATGCATAGAAAACCATGAAACTACTTAACCAAATAAATAGAATAGAAATCTATGCTAGCATAACAGTACAGTAAAGAGGAGCTTGGGTCGAGCCCTAACCCAAGAGCTTTAGCCCTCGAGGTTAACTCAGAGCTGGCATAAACAAAACTCATATTTATTATTGAAATCATGGATTATAGAGCAAATAGTCACAAGTCTTTCCAACTCATAAATAAAACAGAGTTTTACAATGAAGTACGAATTAGAAGTCCCAATCCTAGTGAGGTGCTAAGCTTCTCTTTTTATACATTTGAAGTCTCTAACAACTTCCTTTCCATTAGGGAGGCTTGGCCTCTAACTCAAGAAAAATTGGTTGATGTCCCTTTCATTTGCTTGGTTATCTTCTATTCTTCAAAGTAATGGTTGTTTGCACCCCAAGCTGATGAAGGAATATTCGAATGGAGGGGTAGTGAATGAGGAGGATTTACCTCCTATAATTATTCTCCCTTGTCCCATTCGAGTGTTTACCAAGGTCTTTGCCATATTTCTTTTCTTTCATGCTTTATACCTGCATTTCTCCTTGATTTTATCTTTTATTCCTGCATTATATGCACATTAGACCACAAAGAAAAATATCCAACTCTAACTCATTTCATAAACAAAATATAATCAAAAGTATGCAATAAGTTGTGAGAATAGTTGGTTTGCCTAAGCTAGGGGGTGAATTAAGGCCAATTAAGGCCCATATAATTGCTCAATGATGTGGCTCATCAAAATACTATAGTATAAGCTATTACAAAGTGAAGAGCCTTGGCATCAAAAGCCCACACCTATTACTTCAATTTATGAAGTATTTATACAATTTCCTCACAAAATATCTCGATAAAATATCAAGCGCTATTACAAATATCTCAAAACTGTATTACAAAAATTGAACAGAAATAAAGGTAACTAAAACTATTTGAAGAGTTATGTTACTATCCTTGAGGATTTCTGTTGATAAATAAGAGAAATTCAAATTTGATTGAAACTCATATTTGATGAAGTGGCCTGCAAGTCACTAACTGTCTTTGAGCTTTTCTCTCCCAAAATCATGAAAAATAGGGTCCTATAATACCTTTGTTTCTCCCAAACCATAATTGATGTTACAAAAATGAGAGAGGTTTTTGTAAATGATAATGTTTGAAACAAAAATGTCTTTTATATTTTCAAAATTCAATTCTACTTGCTCGAAAACTGCATTGGGAAACACTAACTAAAAATAGGAAAATTCGGGAAAACATGCCTGCAAAGATTCATCTGAATCTACAAAACCATAACCTCTGTTACAAAAATGAGAGAGATTTTGTGGAGTAGAATATGAGGAACAAAAACCTCCTCCATTTTACCACAATTAATTTCTAATTATCCATAATATGCTCTGCAAAAAGGTGACTGAAACAAGAAATTTCTGGAAAATATGTCCTTAAAAAGTCATTAGCATCTCCCAAATCATAACAGATGTTAGAGAAATGAGAGAGGTTTTTGTACATGAGCATGCTATCAAAAACAAACCTCTTTCCGTTTTTGAAAATTTGTTCTTGGATATTTGTAAACCATGCTTGAATTTACTTTATTACATCATCTAATCATGTTTAAATGCATGATTAACTAAATGAACCAGCTAATGAGACTTAAATTTACATTTTGAGGGCGCATTTCCTCTTACAGAACCATTTATTATTTCTAAACTATTAAAACCTATCATATCAGCAAATTTAACTTATCAAAACTAATCATGTTACAACATCGGCTCCAATGGGGACTGCTTCCCCCTGTGGGATGCAGAGAACTAGTAGACTAGTTGCCTTTAGTGTTGGGCATGGAGTCATACCATAAAACCATCAACCACTGATTTTCCATCTTATGTATTAATATAACCAATCCCCATAAATCAGTGTTGTCATTTGAATACTTTGCTATTTCACAATGCAACCCACAATTGTAATGCCTGCACTAATTCAGATACTCTTTCATACTGAAATCTGAAAACTCAAAAATTTCTAGAGAGTGAAAATATAAGCTAATTTATCATATACTCTTCAAATCACACCACTCATAAACAACAAACAGGCTGATCTACTGCTTACTGAAACTCAGAATAATTGTTCAATCCCCACACCTCTATCTAATTAAACTGAAAAACTTTACATTGTAGGTGTAATCTGCTTTCCAATGTGACCAAGTGCGGAGTGGATTTATTGACAAACCATGTTGCCAGCAGCAAAAAATATGAAGAATATAACAATATGAACATGAAATCCGATGGGAAAATTATACTCACATGTGTACTTTAAAAGTTGCATCCTATGTAGACATTTTAGATTTCTAACCATGGCTAAAAGGGAGATACATATACTGTTGATTACAAGTATCAATGAGCCTTGTATAGCAGTAAAGGGAGCTGAAATTTTATAACAGTGGAATCAGTTACCCAATGGAATTGCCATATGACAAAGTGGAGGCGCCAGGTGAAATAAATGCAACCAATACTAAATGCCTACTCCTTGTTCACCAACAAGGAATAGATCTAATCTTTGTTGTTCCCCAGAGAAAGATATCTTCATTAATTCGATCCCTGGAAATGATGCCAGATGTTGTACCTATTTCCCTTAGGCAGTCACTGGCTACAAAAACTACACCAGAAACCCAACTAAACCAGCCTTTAGGTTCAAGCTGCCCCTTGGACTAGAGGGGGCTCACTCAATTGTTACGAGGCTTTGTTTAGAGTTGTTCACCTGTCAGTGAACAATAACCTTTGAAGCACAATGGCCAAATTTATGGTTTTAATTGGGGATGGTTGGCGATCAATGATAATCCCTAATTATGATTAAAGGCCTCTCTCACAGGGTCCCTTTTGAAAGTGTCAACTTCCAACCTTACAGAATGACTTAGTTTTTTCAAGAATTATGGTAGAAGAATGTAAGGGGATTTCTAATAATTGAGCAATCATGCTGACTACTTAACAACTAGGGAAATTTAGATGCGTGTAGAATATTTCTATAGCCCAAAAAAAACATATTCAAATGTAATAGAAGGCCAAAATGAAACTGATTCCAAGAGGAGCTATTTCAAACAAATAGTCTAATAAGCCATTCTCTTTTAATGGCTATCAGAAGGCATAAAGCAAAAACTAGTCAAAGAGGAGTTATCTTGGACAAACAAAACCAATAAGTAATCCCTTTCTAAAGTTTATTATTTTACAGGGTATTTCAGAGAGATTAATATTTAATCTATGCCTACCCACACCTTCATATAAATGCTTTGAACATGTGTAGAAATAAGGTATGAAACACTAGAAAGACATACTAGAAAACAAAAAATTCTGTCAAATTGGAGCCGGAAGGCTTTCATTAGAAATACTATAATAGAATCTATTACAAATTGAAGAGCCCTAGCATCAAAATCCCAAACTTATTGCTTCATTTGATGAAGTATTTATACAATTTCCTTACAAAATATCTTGATAAAAATATCAAGAGCGATTACAAATATCTGAAAACTGTATTACAAAAATAGAACCCAAATAAAGGTAACTAAAACTATTTGAAGAGCTCTGGTACTATCCTTGAGTATTTCGTTTGATAAAGAAGATAAATTCGAATTTGATTGAAACTCATATTTGATGAGGTGGCCTCCAAGTCACTAACTGTCTTTGAGCTTTTTCCTCCCAAAATTATGAAAAATAGGGTCCTATAATACCTCTATTTCTCCCAAACCATAATATGTGTTAGAAAATTGAAAGAGGTTTTTGTAAAAGATGAGGTTTTCAACAAAAATTGCTTTCATATTTGAAAAATTCATTTCCACCTGCTCGGAAACCACATTTTCAAACACTGGCTAAAAATAGGAAAATTTGGGAAAACATGCCTATAAATATTCATCCTAATCTCCCAAACCATAACCTCTGTCACAAAATTGAGAGAGGTATGTGTGGATTAGAATCTTCAAAATAAAACACTCCTCGAGTTTACCACAATTAATTTCTAATTATCAACAATATGCTCTGCAAAAAGGTGACTGAAACAAGAAATTTCTGGAAAATATGCCTTTAAAAAGTCATTAGCATCTCCCAAATCATAACAGATGTTAGACAAATGAGAGAGGTTTTTGTACATGAGGATGTTATCAACAAAAACCTCTTTCCATTTTTGAAAATTCTTTCTCAACTTATTGTAAACCATGTTTCAATTTACATTATTGCATCATTTAATCATGTTTAAATGCATGATTAACTAAATCAACCAGCTAATGAGACTTAAATTTACATTTGGAGGGCACATTTACTCTTGAAAACCCATTTATTATTTCTGAAATACTAAAAACTATTATATCAACAAATTTAAATTATCAAAACTAATCATGTTACAACAAGTTGAGCATGGTTGATTTTCATATTGAGACAATATTTGTCACAATGTGACGTAGGACCATGGTTCACCATGATTATAAAGCTAAGGGATTTATACTGAACCCTAAGACTAATATTATAAACACTATGAATACTATTATACCCTAGGAATATGAACCCTTAGATTAATACTAAAACCCCAAGGGATTATAAACTCAAGGGAATAATATTAAACCCAAGAGATTAATATTATAAACCAAATGTATATAAACCCCAAGATAAATGCTATAAAAGGTAAAATAAACATGGTTGACCATGGTTAATTTTCATATTGAGACAATCCTTGTCACAATACAATTTTGGACATTGGTTAGCCATGATTGATTTTCATATCGAAAAAATCTTTGTCACAATGCGACATTTGACCATGGTTGACCATGGTTGATTTTGATATTCAGACAATTTTTGTGACAATGTGACGTAGGACCATGGTTGACCATGGTTATGAACCCGAGGGATTTATATTGAACCCTAAGATTAATATTATAAACCCTATGAATATTATTATACCCTAGGAATATGAACCCTTGGATTAATAAAAGAATTGATATTATAAACCCAAGGGATTAATACTAAAACTCCAAGGGATTATAAACTCGAGGTAATAATATTAAACCCAAGGGATTAATATTATAAACCCAATGTGTATAAAACCAAAGATAAATATTATAAACCCTAAAATAAACATGGTTGACCATGGTTGACCATGATTAATTTTCATATTGAGACAATCCTTGTCACAATGAAACGTTGGAACATGGTTAACTATGATTGATTTTCATATGTAGACAATATTTGTCACAATGTGACGTTCGACTATGGTTGATTTTCATATTGAGACAATCATTGTCACGATGCGAAGTTGGACCATGGTTGACCATGATTGATATTATGAACCTAAGAGAATACTAAACCCAGGGGATTAAAAGTAAAATCCCAAGGGATTATAAACCCAAGGGAATAATATTAAACCCAAGGGAATAATATAAACCAAAGGTATACAAACCATAAGATAAATATTATAAACCCTAAAATAAACATGGTTGACCATGGTTGATTTTCATATTGAGATAATCTTTGTCACAATGTGACATTAGATCATTGTTAACCATGGCTGACCATTATTGATTTTCATATCAAGACAATCTTTGTCCCAAAGAGACATTGGACCATGGTTTTTTTTCATATTGAGACTATCTTTGTCACAATGCGACGTTGGACCATGGTTTACCATGGTTGTCACAACGTGACGTTGCACCATGAGACAATATTTGTCACACTATGACCATGGCTAATAATGGTTTACCACAGTTATTGACCATGGTTGACAATGCTTATTGACTATGGTTAACCATGATTGATTTTCATATTGAAACTATATTTTTTACAATGCAACATTGGACCATGGTTAATGATGGTTGATTTTCATATTAAGATGATATTTGTCACAATGTGGCATTGGACCATGGTCGACCATAACTGGCCATGGTAAACCATGTTTGAAAAATGTTGATAATGATTGACCATGTTTGACAATGTTTGACCATGACTTATTTCCATATCGAGAAAATATTTGTCACAAACCCAAGGGATTAGTATTATAAACCCAAGGGATTAATAAACCCAAAGGATTATAATATTAAAAATCGAAGGGATTATAAACCTAATATAAATCTAATAAAATATAATATAATAAATCTTAAGATTATTATTATAAATCCTAAATTATAAACCCTAAGTTTAATGTATTAAACCCTGGGATTAACACTATAAACACGTGGATTAATATTGTTGACCCTAGTCATCCACTATAAGCCTCCATGGTCAATCATGATCATCCACTATGGTTCACTATAGGTCACTTATAGATAGACCATGATTGCTGGGGTAAAAATGGTTCGCCATGGTAGTCATGTTGACTATTTTTTACTATAATGCCAATATTCACTGTAGTAGACCATGTCAACAATAGTCAACCATACTTAACATATGTTAATAAATAAATATTATAAACTCTAACATAGTCAACCACATTTATCCTTTTAATTTTTGTTAAAATATTTACATTCCATTTATTATAAAAATATAAAATTAATACTAAAACAAAAAAAAATTGATAAATAAATTATAAATTCAATATGAAAATAAATCAAACTAAACCGTTAAATTATTTTTCTCTTTATTTATATAGGTAATTAAAAAGCATTATGAGTGATAAAGACCAAAAAAAAATCAATACATTGATTTTTAACAAACATAAAATGTAAGCATGAACAAATAAACAAGTTGTAACTAAGTTTTAACATATCTTAATTTGATTCGAAGATTTTAAATTATATTTAATTTATTATTAAAAAATATTTTAAAAAGCTATATTAATTATAAAATAAAAATAAAATAAAAAACAAACATAAAATGTAACCATGAAAAAATAAACAAGTTGTAACTAAGTTTTAACATATCTTAATTTGATTTAAAATTTTTAAACTAGCAATTGCCTCTAAAGGTGCAAAGATACACCGAAGGAATGGAAAATTTGGTAATAAGATTCCTGAACTCTTTTTACCTATATCAAATGGAGTGGGACAATAAAAATAGATAGATGAACTATTTTTCTTTATATATTCATTCGTTGAATGGATGGGAGGTCGGCAACGAAAAACCTACAAAATGGAAAGTGGATGATGATATTTATTGAGGCAACCAACAAGTTTGTGGTTTTGTATTTTGTAAAATTAAAATCAAGATTCCCTAATGTCAAAACTGATACTGATAATCAATATTTGAGAGACTGATATTGATATTGGATGAGGTATACAACAAATTTGTAAGTATATACTTTATAATATTATTTTCAAGATTTCTAGAAACTGATATATCTAAGTAATTTCCAGAAATTGATATACTACACAAGTTTGAGTGAAGAGTAGAATCCGCAGGACTTTGGTGAACACAAGAGTTTCTCAAAAGGGTAGTCTTGTCATTCCCACATTTCATCACTTGCAAGGACTTAGAGGACTAAATTTTTAGGAGAATCCAACCACTACAAATGGTAATGTCTCAGGCGACCACCATGAAACTTCCTCTTCTAAGGAGGAAGACAAAGACAAGGTACAAGGTCAAGCAGTGAAGCCATGATGACTTTAGGGGAGTTAGGGAAGGTTCTAGATTAATTTTCGAGACATGATATTTTGAATTCATAAAATTTTTTAACTAATTTTTTATTTAAAAAAAATATTAAAGGATCAATTATAATTTTTTTTAAAATTAGGTTAAAAAGTATTTAGTAAATTGATTAATTTAATATTATTATTTATTTTGATTAATTAGTAATTTTAGGATGTGAAACAAATTGGCTCATAGTGGATACATGTTCTAATGGTGTTCATTGTGATCATAAACCCTTTCAAAATAACGCTTTACTCCATTTGCACTAGAATGTTGTCTAAATTTCCTTTGATGGGAATCCCTTGAATAGTGAGGAATTTTCATCTCCTAGGGGAGGATTATTAATTCCTTTTTAATATAAAATTTGACTTCTTTTATCACTTTTCAAAGTCTTGGGCTATGTGTTGTGTATATTTTTCAGAGTAGCTTTTTTTCATATTATAAAGATAAAGTAATAATAATTTACAAAATGAATGTTCTCATAGTTACATCAATTGGCACCTATAGTTTACACATACAAAAATGATGCCAAGAGTTAAAGGACCCATCCAATGACCTTTGCAAAATTTAGTTTGGCTACCAAGGATGGTTAAATAGGGAATTTGACATTACAAATGAACACTACATTAAACCCAAAAAGAAATAGAATGAACTTAACATAGCACAATTTTTTTATAAATATAAATTTCTTCAATCTCATTCCATATTCCAATAATTCTTGTATTGATAAAACCTTTATTTTTCTTCAAGCCATTTCAAAATTATAAAAAATAATATATATATATATATATGTGTGTGTGTGTGTGTGTGTGTGTGTGTGTGTGTGTTTTATTTCTTTAAAATTTTCTTCCTCCAAAAGTTACAACCCTAAAACACAAGGAACATAAATTCATTTCTACATTAAAACATGGATGACAACATCAACCCTTATTATGTTAGGATATTCTGACACATAGGAAATAGTTAAGTATAACTTGGTCTAGTCTAGAGTTAGGTAAAGTGTGTTTCTTTACTATGTACTTTTGTAACTTGCAATCCGACGGTCACGATATGTAGTGATCCGACGGTTCATTCTCTCCTCGGTATTACCATCACTTGATCCATGGCTTAACACCCGATTGGTCCATGATCACTATTTAAAGAGCATGGAGGGTCATCTGTAGGGTAACCATTCATGGGAGAAGCTTATGTAAATTTTCATTCTTTTATCAATAAATTGCCTAAAGTGGCCGCGTTGGCTCAGGTCGTAGACTATTTCCCTCTTTGAGGGTCTTAACCACGTCAACAATACTGGTGTATTGATCTGTGATCTATTTGTGAGTGGTGTCCTTTGGTGTTCTATCTGAGGAACTTACCCTGTAAATTCCTACATGGTATCAGAGCTATATGAGGGCTACGTCCGTTGGTGATTCAAATCTGAAGCTGGTACAATTGCATCCGACTATTGTTTCCTAGATCTATTATTTCTGACTGCTTTCGGACTGAGATGACTACTCCATTGTGTTAGGAGCATCTGTTCAAGTGAGGAACCCCTTTCTTTTCACTCGAAAAGGTTGTTGGTAGCCCTAGCTACGTCATTTTTAAGATCTGGAGGTATACAATGTTTATTTGTAGTTTCTAGTTATTTTCTCTTTGTTTATTTCGGTTTATTTATCTATTTGTTTTTTATTACCAGATCTACACCTTCCATTTCTGCGTATGCTCTTTTCCCTGCAACTCTGTGCGATCTGGGCAAATCAGAAATATAAATGAAGTTTCTTTTATCATGCATATGCTCTTTTCTGCTGCGCCTTAGTGTGGTCTCGGAAAATCAGAAACATTGAGGAAAAATGTTAGTTTTCGGGTAAAGCTAACTTCAAACCATAAGGTTTGCTTTTCTTTTCCTTTTTTGTGTCCATTTTGGGTTTTGTGGATTTTGTTTTGCAGGCAAAAAAAAATCTTTCTCAAGTAAGCACGCACTCCAAAGCTTCGGTGACTAAAAACAAAAAACAAAAAACATAAAGAAAACCTCTTCCTCTTTTCCAAAAATTACTAAGCTTTTAAACTAGCTCACTTGGTCCAAAGTTACTTTATGAGAATAGAGGTCTTGAGTTCAAGTCTTTCTCTCTGTTGAGCTAATTAGATTAAGTTTGGAAAGGGGGCGGATTTTTTTTTTAAATATAACATTATCATTCATTTCCACACATTCCCACACTTCGTCAACATCTTCAACAACTTTTCATCAAAAAGCCATAACTTCCTCATCCGGAAGCCGTTTTCAGAGACGTTTTTTTTAATCAACCAAATTTTTCAAGATCTTTCCATTCAAAAACTTAGCTTCAACATCTATAGCTTCAGTTTCTATTAAAATGTAAAGTCCATGCCAAATTATTCTTGACAGCACCAACTACTGCCAATGGTGGTCCTACATTATGGATTTACTTAGAAGTCAAGGTCTTTACAGAATAACCTCAGGCCAAAAAACCAAACCAAAAGATGAAGATAAGGCAACCAAATGGGAAAATAGGCAATATCAAGCACATGGGTTGATAGGGATGTCTATTAATCCAGACCTTAGATTCCATATCGCAGAACTTGATACTCCTAATGAAGCAATGAAATAGATCACTAAAGTTTTTGGAATTAAAAATGAACTTAGAGCCCATCAACTTGAAAATAAGTTGCTTACAATGGACCCCAATAATTTTTCTTCCATTGAAGATTTTTTGTCCAAGTTCAAGACCCTTAGACTTCTCTTGGAAGGTGTTAAGGTTAAGAAAGAAGACGGTAACCTTATCTATTCCATTCTTACTAAGGTGGGACCAACCTACTCTATGTTTGTTTCCACCTTCCATTCTACAAGAGAGCCTTCATTTCTCAAGGACAAGACTACAAGTCCCCTTCCATTTATTCCTTTTGTGACTCTTTAATAAGAGAATAAGAAAAACTCTTACTCCTTGGTCTTCTTAATCTTGGAAACTCTTCTAAGAAAGCCTTAGCCGCCCTGCAGCAACCAAATTCAAAGAATCCTAAGAAGTCGTATCCTAAAAAGAATGGTCCTAAACCAAACAAGGGTCCTAAGCAATTTCAGCCTCAAAATGAAAAATCATTTCAACAAAATGATAAGGCAAGTAAAAACAAAGGGAGGAAGACAGATAGAAATTGCCACTTTTGTAATCGAGATGGCCACATAGAATCTAAATGCTTTAAGAAGATGGAAGGCTTGCAAGCAGCAATGAAGAAGCATAACATCCATTTGGAACACTCTTCAACTTCAACTTCATCTTCAGGAATAACACTTTCTGCATGTGGTTGTCAAACATCTCGATCTGGATATACACTAAATGTATCTTCTTCTTCTAATTCTCATGAGTGGCTCATTGATTCTCGAGCTTCTTATCACATGGCCAAAAACAAAGCCATGTTTTCTTCTTTAAGTGATTGTAACACCAAAAATATATATGTTGGTGATGATAGATCTTTAAGTGTTATAGGGACTGGAACTGTTCATATAAACAATGGTCAATTTAATGATGTACTATGTATTCCAACCTTATCCTGCAGCCTTCTATCTGTATATCAGATAACTCATTCAGGTGAAGGTAAAATCATTGAATTTTCACCTCACGATGTTGTAATTAAGGACCTAATATATCCTAGACAGATTTTAGCTATTGACATTGCTGATAATTCTACAAGTTTGTATAAGTTTAACAACTTTGGGTCGTCAAATCTTCCCTCGGTATTTGTTGCTCATAATGATGAAGTGAGTAAACTTTCGCATGAGCGATTTGGTCACTTAAACTATTGCTCCCTTCAGAATCTATGTAAAGAAAATATGGTGACAGGTCTACCAATGGTATGTTGCAAAGATGGTGTTTGTTCTAGATGTGTACTTGGAAAACATCATTGCGATAGTTTTGAAAAACGTGCCTCTTGGTACGTCTCAGCCCCTTTATAGCTTGTGTATAGTGATTTGTGTGGTCCACTTGCTGTTGTTTCATTCTCTGGCTACAAGTATTTCTTAACTTTCATTGATGATTTCTCCAGACTCACTTGGTATACTTCTTAAAACTCAAGAGTGAAGTATTTAAAATGTTCTTGGCCTTTAAGGCCTTTGTTGAAAAACAATATGGGCATCAAATTCTTAAGCTAAGATCTGATAATGGCGGAGAATATGTTAACAACAAATTCATCAACTTTTGCACTGAGAATGGAATTCAAATTCAACATACTGTTCCATATACTCCACAACAAAATGGTGTATCTAAAAGGAAGAATCGCACCTTAAAGGAAATGGCTAATTGTATGCTTCAATCTAAAGGGCTTAGTCTTAATTTTTTGGCAGAAGCAATTAACTGTGCGAATTACATAATAAATAAAACTCCTACAAAGGTTTTAAAGAATATCACTCCAGAAGAAGCATGGAGCTCAATTAAACCAGATGTAAGTCACTTTCTTGTTTTTGGAAGTGAAGCATGGGCCCATATTCTAGATGAGAAACATAAAGCTTTAGAACCTAAGAGTGAAAAATGTATTTTTGTTGGATATTCTATTAGAAGCTAGTAAGAAAGCCCTGTGGCTTTGTTAGATCCTATCATAGTTTGGCTTTCAACAGCAGCATCTGACTACACTTTGGTGTGATAATCAAAGTGACATTCAACTATGCAAAGATCCAGTCCAACATCAGCGCAGAAAACACATTGAACTGCACATGCACTTCATCAAAAATCTCATTCATGACCATGTTTTTGAAGTGCAATATTGTTCAACAGATGATCAAGTTGCAAACATCTTTACAAAGGCTCTCACTGAGGTGAAGTTTACTAAAATTTGATTTATGGTTGGAGTTCAGGAAGTTGTCACTAAGGGGGGATAGGCTCTAATGCCTCCTTCCTTCTCCTATTATGTCATATTTGTACATCCTTCAATCCTATCCCATGTTGTTCTTAAGGGGAGATGTTAGGATATTCCGACACATAGTAAATAGTTAAGTATAACTTGGTCTAGTGCAGAGTTAGGTAAAGTGTGTTTCTTTACCATGTACTTTTGTAACTTACAATCTGACGGTCACAATATGTAGTGATCCGATGGTTCATTCTCTCCTCGGTATTACCGACACTTGATCCGTGGCCTAACACCTGATTGGACCATGATCACTATTTAAAGAGCATGGAGGGTCATTTGTAGGGTAGTTGTTCATGAGAGAATCTTATGTAAATTTCCATTCTTTTATTAATAAATTGCCTGAAGTGGCCATGTTGGATTAGGCCATGGACTGTTTCCCTCTTCGAGGGTTTTAACCACATCAACAATACTGGTGTATTTATCTGTGATATGTTTCTGAGTGGTTTCTTTGGTGTTTTGTCTGAGAAACTTACCCTGTAAATTCCTACTTGGTATCAAAGCTATTTGAGGGCCGCATCCATTGGTGATCCAAATCTGAAGCTGGTAGATCTACATCCAACTATCGTTTCCTAGATCTACTATTTTTGACTGCTTTTAGGCCGAGATGACTACTCTATTGTGTTAGGAGCATTTGTTCTAGTGAGGAACCCCTTTCATTCACTCGAAAAGGTTGTCGGTAGCCCTAGCTACGTCACTTTTAAGATCTGGAGGTATACAATGTTTATTTATTGTTTCTAGTTATTTTCTCTTTGTTTATTTTGGTTTATTTATCTATTTATTTCTTATTACTGGATTTACACCTTTCATTTCTGCATATGCTCTTTGCCCTGCAACTCTATGCAATCTGGGAAAATAAAAAATAGAAATGAAGTGTTTTTTTTCTCATGCGTATGATATTTTTCGCCGTGCCTTAGTGTGGTCTCGAAAAATCAGAAACATTGAGGAAAATTGTTAGTTTTCGGGTAAAGCTAACTTCAAACCATAAGGTTTGTTTTTTTTTTTTTGTGTTCGTTTTCAATTTTGTGGTTTTTGTTTTGCAGGAAAAAAAAAGAGCTTTCTCAAGTAAGAAGGCATCCCAAAGATTCGGTGACTAAAAACAAAAAACAAAAAAACAAAAAAACAAAAAAAACCCTTCCTCTTTTCCAAAAATTACTAACCTTTTAAACTAGCTCACTTGGTCCAAAGTTACTTTATGAGAATAGATGTCTTGAGTTCAAGTCTTTCTCTTTGTTGAGCTAATTAGATTAAGTTTGGAAATGGGGTGGATTTTTTTTTAAAATATAGCATTATCATTCATTTCTTCACTTTCCCACACTTCGTCGGCATCTTCAACAACTTTTCTTCAAAACGCCATAACTTCTTCATCCAGAAGCCATTTTCAGAGCCGTTTTCTTTTTAATCAGCCTAATTTTTCGAGATCTTTCCATTGAAGCACTTAGTTTCAGCATCTATAGCTTTAGTTTCTATTAAAATGGAAAGTCCTTGCCAAATTATTCTTGACAGCACCAACTACTTCCAATGGTGGTCCTACATTGTGGATTTACTTAGAAGTAAAGGTCTTTACAGAATAGCCTCAGTCCAAAAAACCAAAACAGAAGATGAAGATAAGGCAGCCAAATGGGAAAATAGGCAAGATCAAGCACGTGGGTTGATAGGGATGTCTATTTCTCCAGACCTTAGATTCCATATCGTAGAACTTGATATTCCTAATGAAGCAATGAAATATATCACTAAAGTTTTTGGAATTAAAAATTAACTTAGAGCCCATCAACTTGAAAATGAGTTGCTTACAATGGAACCCAATAATTTTTCTTCCATTGAATATTTTTTGTCCAAGTTCAAGAATCTTAGACTTCTCTTGGAAGGTATTAAGGTTAAGAAAGAAGATGGTAACCTTATCTATTCCATTCTTACTAAGTTGGGACCAACTTACTCTGTGTTTGTTTCCACCTTCCATTCTACAAGAGAAGCCTTCATTTCTCAAGGAGAAGACTACAAGTCCCCTTCCTTGGATTCCTTTTGTGATTCTTTAATAAGAGAACAATAAAAACTCTTACACCTTTGTCTTGTTAATCCTGGAAACTCTTCTAAGAAAGCATTAGTTTCCCAGCAACAACCAAATTCAAAGAATCCTAAGAAGTCATATCCTAAAAAGAATGGTCCTAAACCAAACAAGGGTCCTAAGAAATTTCAGCCTTAAAATGAAAAATCATTTCAACAAAATGATAAGGAAAATAAAAACAAAGGGAAGAAGATTGATAGACATTGCCACTTTTGTAATTGAGATGGCCACATAGAATCTAAATGCTTTAAGAATATGAAAGCCTTGGAAGCAGCAATGGAGAAGCATAACATCCATTTGGAGCACTCTTCAACTTCAACTTCATCTTCAGGAATCACACTTTCTGAATGTGGTTGTCAAGCATCTCGGTCTGGATATGCACTAAATGTATCTTCTTCTTCTAATTCTCATGAGTGGCTCATTGATTCCTGGAGCTTCTTATGACATGGCCAAAAACAAAACCATGTTTTCTTCTTTAAATGATTGTAACAATAAAAATATATATGTTGGTGATGATAGATCTTTGAGTGTTATAGGGACTGGTACTGTTCATATAGACAATGGTAAATTTAATGATGTATTATGTGTTCCAACCTTATCCTGCAACCTTCTATCTGTATATCAAATAAATCATTCAGGTGAAGGTAAAATTGTTTAATTTTCACCTCACGATGTTGTAATTAAGGACCTAAGAGATCCTAGAAAGATTTTAGCTACTGGCATTGCTGATGATTCTACAAGGTTGTATAAGTTTAACAACTTTGGGTCATCAATTCTTCCCTGAGTATTTGTTGCTCATAATGATGAAGTGAGCAAACTTTCGCATGAGCGATTTGGTCACTTAAACTATCGCTCCCTTCAGAATCTATGTAAATAAAATATGGTTACAGGTCTTCCAATGGTATCTTGCAGAGATGGTGTTTGTTCTAGATGTGTACTCGAAAACATCATTGGGATAGTTTTGAAAAAAGTGCCTCTTGGCACGCCTGAACCCCTTTACAGCTTGTGTATAGTGATTTATGTGGTCCACTTGCAGTTGTTTCATTCTCTGGCTACAAATATTTCTTAATTTTCATTGATGATTTCTCTAGACGCACTTGGGTATACTTCTTAAAACTCAAGAGTGAAGTATTTAACATGTTCTTGGCCTTTAAGGCCTTTGTTGAAAAACAATCTGGACATCAAATTCTTAAGCTAAGATCTGATAATGGCAGAGAATATGTTAACAACAAATTCATCAAGTTTTGCACTGAGAATGGAATTCAAATTCAACATATTGTTCCATATACTCCACAACAAAATGGTGTAGCTGAAAGGAAGAATCACACCTTAAAGGAAATGACTAATTGTCTGCCTTAATCTAAAGGACTTAGTCTTAATTTTTGGGTAGAAGAAATTAACTGTGCAAATTACATAATAAATCGCACTCCTGAAAAGGTTTTAAAAAATATCACTTCAGAAGAAGCATGGAGATCAACTAAACCAGATGTAAGTCACTTTCTTGTTTTTGGAAGTGAAGCATGGGCCCATATTCCAGATGAGAAACATAAAGCTTTAGAACCTAAGAGTAAAAAATGTATTTTTGTTGGATATTCTAGTAGAAGCTAGTAAGGAAGCCCTGTGGCTTCGTCAGATCCTATCAGAGTTTGGCTTTCAACAACAACATCCAACTACACTTTGGTGTGATAATCAAAGTTCCATTCAACTATGCAAAGATCAAATCCAACATCAGTGTAGAAAACACATTGAACTACACATGCACTTCACTAGAAAGCTCACTGGTGACCATGCTCTTGAAGTGAAATATTGTTGTACAGATGATCAAGTTGCAGACATCTTTACAAAGGCTCTCACAGAGGTGAAGTTTACTAAACTTTGATTTATGGTCAAATTTCAAGAAGTTGTCACTAAGGGGGGATAGGCTCTAATTCCTCCTTCCTTCTCCTATTGCATCATATTTGTACATCCTTCAATCATATCCCAAGTTGTTCTTAAGGGGAGATGTTAGGATATTCTGACACATAGGAAATAGTTAAGTATAACTTGGTCTAGTGTAGAGTTACGTAAAGTGTGTTTCTTTACTATGTACTTTTGTAACTTACAATCCGATGGTCATGATATGTAGTGATCCGACGGTTCATTCTCTCCTTGGTATTACCGACACTTGATCCGTGGGTTAACACCTGATTGGTCCATGATCTCTATTTAAAGAACATGGAGGGTCATTTGTAGGGCAACCATTCATGAGAGAATCTTATGTAAATTTTCATTCTTTTATTAATAAATTGCCTGTAGTGGCCACATTGGCTCAGGCCATGGACTATTTCCCTCTTTGAGGGTTTTAACCACGTTAATAATACTGGTGTATTGATCTATGATCTGTTTGTGAGTGGTGTCCTTTGGTGTTCTGTCTGAGGAACTTACCCTGTAAATTCCTACATATTAAACATTAACCTTTTCCCTCACCTAACAATATAAAAAAATCCCCATTTCATTATTTCCAACAATATGGACACTCACATTGTTCCATTTATGAATAAATATCAAGGATTTAAAGGCAACCCAATCTCTCATATTAAAACACTTGCATGATAGGATTAGAATATCAATCATTATTAACATGGGAAGGATCTACTAATGTGCATTTCCACAGCTTTATATATGTGTGTATTTTTGTGTGGGGGAAGCCAATGAATGATATCGACATGCTTATCTAACATCGAATTTGAATACCAATGTACTACTCATCCATTACATTCACCATTATGTCAGAATATTAATCATGACACCTATTCATATGTCGGCTATGAATGTTCCCTAGTCGGTGGTAGATGGTTCACAATCAATAGTCGATAGGAGTTAGTGAGAAATAAAGATAGGTGAACTCACTATAGTTTCTACAACTTGATCTTTGTATAAATTGTTGTATGTGGAATGCAATCGATAAGGCTTTTGAGTTCAGTCTTCTTCTCTTATATAGTATCAGAGCTAGATCTGTGAGGGTTCGGTGGCCAGAGTCATTTGGGCTTAGTGGTGTCAAGGTCTCATGGAGAGAGACATAGTTTTGTATGAGCCTAGGTTATGAGGGCTCGATGGTGTGAAGATTTGGCGTCGAAGAGCGATATAATGTTGTCAATAAATTATTGTGGAAGGCACTGAGATTGACATACTTGTGTTGGAACATCGAAATTGTATGTAGCCAATGTGTGGTGCAGATCATTGTGAGGAGGCGTGTCTTTTCTTGGCTGTGAATCTTGTGCCTACTCAGGTGAGGAGGAAATGTTGCAAATACTGTTTTTTATGAAGTGAATCAGTCACTGAAAAGAGGAGTGTTGGAGATCTACACTGGCATGCAGTGATTCTCATCACCAGAGATCAGAGTGATAACTAGAAAAAATTCGTGAACCGGTAAGGTCAAGTTGAATTGACGAGGAGCGGTGTTGTTGATTTTCTCACTTTGAGGCTGAGGATGTCAACGGATGTTTTCTTCTGTCATAAGTAAAGGATTTGATTGTTGTGTGTTCGGTGGATATATGATGGAGCATCCATTTCTGAGTTGTCTTACAAGATGTTTAGAGCAGTGTTGAATTAAGTACATTCTGCAGGAGGAGTTTGCGTAGCCATTTGAAGATAGGAGAAGCACACCTTTATTGTTGCACATACCAGGGAGAAGTGGACTATCTCTGATTGGACGAGCCATGGTGCAGTGAATTGGCTTGGAAACCTGTGGTGAATTTTTGTGCTTGTTGTTGTGGATTTAAGAAAATTGTCGTGTCGAAGTGTGATTGAGTGGTGAGTAGGAGCCATTGAGTTGCAATTGTCTGCTCTGAAAATGAAGAGTAACCTATGTTGGAAAAGGTCGTGGAGAGCTCATCATTGATTTAATTAGTAAGAACAAGAATGTTGTAAGGTTTACAGTATAGTTCACAGAGAAATCCTTGATGAGGGCTTGCTTCGTCTCATAATAGAGAAACTCAATATTGAAGAAATTAAAAATAGTGGGCGTTGGTGTGGCTCCTGAGTGTTGAGCCAGTTGAGTGATACATGGAGACTAAGAATGTGTGGAGAGGGTGGATCGATCCACCTGTATATGTAATTGTTTTCTCTCCCATACGTATTTGTGTTGTGGTTCTATTCCACCATATACCAGATCTAGACATTACATGGAATGTGGATGTGTTAAGATTCTCGGTGGTGTATCGATGTTGTGGAGAGTTGTGAGGGTCAAGCCTAATTAGAATATGTTGAGCCACCTATGAGCCGCAAGGGCCGCTTCTTGAGATTTGAAAGAGGGAGCTTGATTGATGAAATCATTTTGACCAGCGTCTGTGGTGTGAGCAATGAAGTTGGAGTTGTTTTTCTAGGATGAGGTGTGGTAAGTCTTAAATAACATTTTTTTTGCTCCTGTAAAGTTGTCATATGGATGGTGTGTCCCCTGTGGTGCGACTAAGTTAGTTGTGAAGTTGTGTGTTGTCATGAGACCATTGGGCCATGACCTAGTGTCGTCTGCTTCTTGTTGCAGACTTACAATTAATTTGGAAGGTTGTTCACAGACAAGATCGTGAAGCTATGTGGCATGGTTGAGTGTTAGCCCCTATGTGTGTTGAAGGAGTATCTACATGTATACTAGTGCGGTGGTGTTGTCAGCAAGTATTTCCATTGGTAACATATGTCAAGAAGTTGGATGCCGAAGGATTGGGTTGTGCAGCCTGTTATGGTGTTGTGTATTGAAATCCTATGGAGCGACTACAAGGTGGTGGTAAGAGTTGTGTGGGAGTGTGGCCTCCAAAGTGTCTTGTTTGCTGCATATTTTTCTCTGTGGTGAAGTTAAAGTGGTGCGTAGGCGATATGTCTATCGTTTTAGACTTGTTTGACAATGACCCTTTACCTTTCGATGATCATTTTTTCATGAGTCCATTTGGAAGCATTTTTGGGTCGGTAGTATGTTTGAGTTGGAAGGAAATTCTGAAAAAAAATGTGATGCTATTGATGATCAAAGTCTACTCCCAAAGATCTTACTATTGAAGAGCTTCCCATAGTTCATGAGGCAATGTGTAAAAAATTAATACGAGAATCTATTGTTGAAGATATACATGAAGACCACGGCAATCCAACCATAATGATCATAAAGGTCTGGAGTAAGAAGAAGAAAGAAGTTTGGAGAAACAAGTTCAAGAAAATGTTTCATTAATATATTGTAGCAAAGAAAGTCAAAATGAAATATTTGAGTTATATTTGTAATCCTAGTTGACACTTAAACCAACTAGCGAGTTAACAGGTCATGATTAAAGGGAGGTGTTAGAATATTAATCATGATGTCTATTCATATGTCTACGATGGTTGTTCCGTAGTCTATGGTAGATGGTTAATCAATAGTCTCAGGAGTCGGTAAGAAATAATGATAGTCAGTGAAGCCAATGTAGTTTCCATGGTTCAATTTTTGTACAAATTATTATATGTTGAATGGAATTAATAAAGACTTTGAGTTCAATGTTCTTATCTAATTCATTAAAGTAATATTATACCATTCATTTGTAACCATTCGTTATAGTAAACAAGTGCTACATAGTGGCTTCTTCGTGTGGCTTAGTTTAAATATAGTTACATTAAAGTAAATTTATTGAATTCAAATTATTGTTAAGATTTGTAATCTAAACTATTTAGATATTATTGATTGGTAAATTGAGATATTTTGTTATTTTGGATACTGGTCTATTTATATTTTATTGATTGGTAAATTAAAATATTTTTTTATTTGTAATTTCTCATTGTGTAGTGGAGAATCTAATCCTACCCAAGAACCATGATAAACATTTTCAATAGCTATATCTGTTTTTTTAACATATATTAGAGATTTTATAACTTATCATATTATTTTGCAAAATTAAATAATTATGAAAATATTTTAGTTAAAGAAAACATTTTTTTATTTAAAAAAGATTAAATTATAAATTTTTAATTGGTTGAAAAATTAATTAATTTTAGTTGAATATTATATAATAAAATCCAAAATTTAAACAAATGCATGTTTAATTTAAAAACAAAATTAAATAATTATAAAAATATTATAATTAAAGCCCATGGCGCTTTGGATTGTTCGTGAATGGGTGCATTGTTAAGGCACTCTTTGTGATAGGTCACTGGTTCAAATCCCCTGTGAGTGTTTACCTACTAAAAAAAAAAATATTACACCGCATGGGGTAGCTCAAGCGACAATGGCCATGGAAATGAAGTCTCACTGAACCAGAAGTCTTGGGTTCAAATCTTGAGCTACCCTTCCCCCGTAGTGGGGTATGTAATGGACATGAAAATCGGAGAGTCCAACCAAAGCATACAAAAAAAAAGAAAATATTATAATTAAAGAAAACAATTTTTAATTTAAGAAAATATAATTAGTAAAAATATATAATTAATTGTAACATGATAGAAACACTTAATATAGTGGTCAATAAGTCATAGTTCCATTCCTATATATGAATTGATGAGTTTATTACAAATAAATCTTTAAGTAACTAACCGTACTATATAATTTTTGTATATTTTTAATATTTATTGTAAGATGATATTAAGTTTTACTTGTATTTAACAATTAAATTTTATATAAATTTAGATATTTTATAATTAATTTTTTGACCTATGTAATTGGAATTTGTGTCAATAGATTTTTTAAATGGTTAATTATGAAAAAAAAAGTGAAATAAGTTTAATGGACTGTATTTTATGATGAGACATGTGTATTTTTTGCTCATTAATCTACGCATTGAACAATAACATGTCCATTTTCATAGCCAATCAAATTACACAAAAATAAATTAAAATAATGTAAAAAAATAATAAATTTCAATATTCAAAATTAAATTATGGAAACTTGATAAAAAATTTAAGTCAACCCCAAAATAATATGAGTTTGACCATAGACTCAATGCAAATGATAATAAGAAAAAATAATATTATAATAAAGAGTATATCATTATCATAGAACCAACCTTAAGGTATGAAAATCAATTTCAAATGTGAAGGCCATTCTATTCATATTATTTACATATTACATAGTTTATTATTCTTGATCATCATAATTACATAGTTTATTACACTTTAAAAGAATCATAACTCAATGTAAACCCAGACTCAAAATCATCATTTTAGCTCAATGATGCCATCGTACGTCAAATCAAAGCCCTTACACATTTATACCTACATCCCTATGCTAAGGTACCGCTTTAATAGTAGTGCGTAAATCCAATATCATCATTTTAGCTCTATTGTTCATTTGTTACCCGATGAATTATTCCTTATACCTTTATTCCTCATTCCTTTATTCAGTCGACACTAATAGTAGCCTGGTGGTAGTGTTTACAGGTGGAAAGATATGGAGTGATAACGACCTTTCGATGCCAATGATCCCGTTCAACCATTAAACATCTAAGAATTTGGTCATGAGATGTATTTTTTCACGTTCAACCTGACGAGGATTGATGAAGTAGCCTACACTTTAAAAACCTGCAGATGAATTGTTCACTTCTACTTTCGTATCTTCACCTCTACTTCTGCATCCTCACAAGAGTCGAGCTGATTCTACAGCCTCACCTCGAGATAATGAGACTTAAATTTACATTTTGAGGGCGCATTTACTCTTGCAGACCCATTTATTATTTATAAACTACTAAACCTATTATATCAACAAATATAAATTATCAAAACTAATCATCTACAACATCGGCTCCAATGGGGACTGCTTCCCCCTGTGGGATGCAAAAAACTAGTAGACCAGTTGCCTTTAGTGTTGGGCATGGAGTTATACCATAAAACCATCAACCACTGATCTTCCATATTATGTAGAAATATAACCAATCCCCATGGATCAGTGTTATTTGAATACTCTGCTACTGTACAATGCAACCTACAAGTCTAAAATGCAACCATATGCCTACACTAATTCAGATACTCTTTCATATTGAAACCTGAAAACTCAAAAATTTCTAGAGACTGAAAATATGTTGATCTATCATATACTCTTCAAATCACATCACTCAAAAACAATGAATGCACTGATCTACTACATACTGAAACTCATAATATCTATTCAATTGCCACACCGCTATCTAACTAAACTAAAAAATTTTACACTATTAGGTGTAATCTTCTTTCCAATGTAACCAAGGGCAGAGTGGATTTATTAACAAACCACTTTGCCAGCAACAAAAAATTTGAAGAATATATACAATATGAACATGAAATCCCATGGGAAACTTATACTCAAAGGTGTACTTTGAAAGTTGCATCCTCTGTAGACATTTTAGATTTCTGACCATGACTGAAAGGGAGAGACATATATTGTTGATTACAAGTATCAATGAACCTTACATAGTAGTAAATGCAACTGAAAATTTAAAAACAGTGGAATCGGTTACCCAGTGGAATCGCCATATGACAAAGTGGAGTCGCGAGGTGAAATAAATGCAACCAATACTAAATGCCTACTCCATGTTCACCAGCAAGGAATAGATGTAATCTTTATCATTCCCTGGAGAAAGATATCTTCGTTACTTCACTCCCTGGCAACAGCGCCAGATGCTGTACTTGTTTCTCGTAGGCAGTCCTTGGTTGCAAAAACTACTATAGGAAACTAACTCAACCAACCTTTAGGTTCAAGCTGGCCCTTGAACGAGAGGGGGCTCCCTCAATTGTTACGAGGCTTTGTTTAATGTTGTTCACCTATCACTGAACAACAGCCTTGGAAGCACAATGAATAGATTTATGGTTTTTATTAGGGGTGGTTGGTGATCAATGATAACCCCTAATCATGATTAAATGCCTTTCTCATAGGGTCCCTTCTGAAAGTGTTAGCTTCCAGCCTGACACAATGACTTACCTTTTTCAAGAATTATGGTAGAAGAATGTAAGGGGATTCCTAATAATTGAGCAGTCAGAATGACTACTTAACAACTAGGGAAATTTAGATGCATGTAGAAGATTTCTATAGTCCAACAAAAACATATTCAAAGGTAACAGAAGGCCAAAGTGAAACTGATTCCAAGAAGAGCTATTTCAAACAAATAGTCTAATAAGCTAATCTCTTTTAATGACTATCAGAAGGCATAAAGCAAAAGTAATCAAAGAGGAGTTATCTTGGACAAACAATCCAATAACTAATCTCTTTCTAAAGGTTATTATTTTACAGGGGATTTCATAGAGATTAAGACTTAATCTACACTTACCCACACCTTCATATAAATGCTTTGAACATCTGTAGAAACAAGGTATGAAACACTAGAAAAACCTACTAGAAAACACAAAATTCTATTAAACTGGAGCTGGAAGGCTTTCATTAGAAATATGATCAGCCTAGGTATTGCAACAATAATGCTGCAACTACCAGGGCTACCAGCTTTACTTATCAACCTGGGGTTCGTACAAACTTGGAGGTGACAGTGCTATATGTACAAGTAGAAGTGAAGGTCCTGCCTGTTGTCACTATTTATTTGGCAAGAGACCTCAGGGGTTCCAAGCCAAAATTCTATAGAGTCAGAAGAAGTTTAATTCTTTTATGGAAGGAGAGAAAAAATTATTCTAAGAGAGAGCTACTTCTATTGCAGTAATGAAGAAAACAACATGAAACGCTAAACTTACACCATAACCTAACTAATCAATTAAACAACTATGCTAAGAAGACTTGCTAAATTAACATTAACCTAATGCTAATTATCTAAGTTGCAGAAGTAAAAAACATTAAACTGGACTAAGGTGTAGCAAAGAAACATAGGCTAAATTGGGTTTCAAGCGAAGAAAGCAATCATAGGTCAAAATCAATGAACGGAGGACGTGAGGGAGCAACATTGCAGAAGAACCGTTGGATCACTCGAGTGAAAGGTAAATAAACGATAGGGATTTGATCACAGGTGGTTACATAGGTAGATCGGCGAACAGGGTTAACTAACGGGATGAACGGTTAAGATCTTATCACAAAGGTTTAAGTGAATGGATGGATGAACAAGGGCGCAAAGGAGATGAATGGCTGAGATTTAATCCCGCGGTTGAGGTCAAGAGATGGATGAGCGAGGCTAACAGGAGCGATCAACAGCTAAGATCGTATTGCGTGGGTGAAGGCAAGAGATGGATGGCAGAGATCATATCACGGGGAAAAGCAACGTGCGGAAATGAGGAGCAGGTTTAGAGGGCTGTAAGCTATATTTTACGTGCCCTCAAAGATGTAAGCTGTTTTCTAAAATTTCACGCGATTAGCCTAACCAGGCAACACGTAGCACGGATAACCACTTTTGTCGCATGGTCCCAGGCAGATCACAGTCAGACAAAAGTCCACATGATATCATGTAATAGCCATCAGATCTCACAAGGCAACTCAACGGTGGAGATCGGCCAAGCTAGTTGGCGATCAGGTCAAGTGACAATAGTGGGATCAGGCAAGGTAGATCGATAGTGGGGGTTTAAAGTGCCTAAAGTGATCAGGTGAAGCGACATCCATCGGATCAAGCAAGGCAGATCGATGGTGCAGACTTAAAGTTCATAAAGTAAGTGTTGGATTCCACGCGAGGCAGCAGTTGGAGAAAATAGTGAATCAAATGGTGATTGTGAAGGTTTGTTGGTGATCGGATGGCGAGGAAGAGATGTACGAGGAACTTGCTGGAGGAAGTTTCAAGTGTAAAATGATAGAGAAAACCAGTGTGGGTGAACGAATAACTGTATTTAAACAACGAACTCCATAACCCATGTGAGAAACATAAACTGTGTTTTTGCAGTTGTTAGAGGGTCTCTTCCTCAAATCATGGTCCCAAAAGGAGGAGATGAGGCTGAGACACAGGCGCATAACCTGATAGTGACCCTTTTCCTCTAACTAACCTGTGAACTGAAAGAAGGCATAAACGAAAGTAAACTACAGCAAATGCAACTACTGAAACAGACTAGCAGAAACAAGAAGTTATTCAAACAAAAGAACAGAACCAGAAAGATGCTTAATCAAATGAATCAGAACCATAAAACTTCTTGAGAAAATGCACATAAAACCATGAAACTACTTAAGAAAATAAATAGAACAGAACTCTATGCTAGCATAATAGTATAGTAAAGAGGATCTGTGGCTGCTTGGGTCAGGCCCTAACCCAAGAGCTTCAGCCATGGAAGTTAACTCAGAGCTAGCTTAAACATAACTCATCTTTATTATATAAATCATGGATTACAGAGCAAATTGTGACAAGTCTTTGCAGCTCAGAAGTAAAACAGATTTTTACAAATGAAGTTTGAATTAGAAGTCCCAATCCTAGTGAGGTCCTAAGCCTCTCTATTTATACATTTGAAGTCTCTAACAACTTCCTTCCCATTAGGGATGCTTGGCCTCTAACTTAAGAAAAATTAGTTGTTGTCACTTTCATTTGCTTGGCTATCTTCTAGTCTTCAAAGTGATGGTTGTTTGCACTTTGAGCTGATGGACGAATATTTGAATGGAGGGGTAGTGAATGAGTAGGATTTACCTCCTATAATTATTCTCCCTAGTCCCATTCGAGTGTTTACCAAGTTCTTTGCCATAGTTCTTTGCTTTCATCCTTTATGCCTACATTTCTCCTTGATTTTATCTTTTATTCCTGCATTATATGCACACTAGACCACAAAGCCAAATATCTAACTCTAACTCATTTCATAAACAAAATATAATCAAAAGTATGCAATAAGATGTGAGAATAGTTGGTTTGACTAAGCTAGGAGGTGAATTAAGGCCAATTAAGGCCCATATAATTGCTCAATGATGAGGCTCATCATCCCCCCCCTACTGAAAGTGTTGCCCATCCTCTGAGCAGCTTAGTCAATGTCCATTTCCTTCATGGCTTTGGTAGCCTCTTTGACATCCCATGCTTCTACTGTGGTCTATTCTTCTTGTTCATAGAAATCTGCTTTCCTTTCTACTTCTTCCCACTGCCACTTTTCTTCTTCTTCTGTTCTCCCTTCTAGCATCCCTAGGAGTAGTGGAGGATTGGGTTTTAGGCCTATCCAATCAACCTTCATCCTTTGCATTGATTGCTTATATATAGGTGTCCTGATGAGTGCCTCTCTCAACCTTTGAGGGGAGTGATATTCTCAGATCTTCAAGTTGTGTGGCAATGTTTTCCATTCCCTTTAGTATGTATGTATATTGTCATTTCTTAGTAGCCTAATCATATCCTTAAAATATGAAATTGCTTGCTCTTGGGCAGTAAGCTATCTAAGTTGAGGATTATTGGCAATTGGATTATGGGTGTTGATTAGGGCCATGAGATTTGATTGTTCAGCTCTGATGAAAATAGGTTCATTTCGCTCTCTAGCCAATATTCTTTTCATCTCTGTAGCCCTTGACTCTTCATGGTTTATCCATGATGTCAAAGCCATTAATTGTAGATCTCCTAGCTCTACATTGGAATCCCACATATTCATGTCTGTGAGGGCCATGCTGTGTAAGTAAAACTCAACCATTTTGGCCCTATCTTCTAGTGCACTTGGATCACAAAGATCAATACACTGTCTATAGTCCAAAAATGGCATGGTGCTCCTTTGTGTTAGTGTTTTAATATGAAATTGCAACGATTATTCTCAGAGGTAAAAAACATAGGATTTAGTTGGCATCCTAGACTGGATGGCCTCCAAGGAGAGGCTGGCCATACATGCTAGCTGGTTTTCCTTTTCCTGCAGTTGTCCCCTATGTTTTTCTTATCTTCTTCCTTTTTTTATTCTTTCTCATCTTCATCAGTTTCTTCCTTTGTTTTAGCATGATCCTCCTTGTGTTCTGTTTCATCATGTTCCTTTGTATTAGTTTCTTCTTATTTTGCCTCCTCCTTACTAACAAAAGGACTAACATCATAGGTGAGGGTTTTGATGTCACCCTCTACTGGTAAGTCTCTGAAGACTGGCCATTTTATAGGGATCTTGAGGTTTTTGGAGGACATCCTTAATGAGGATTTTGATCAAGCCATGGTGAACTAATTGTTTGTAATTCCCTTCCTTTACTTTGCTGTTGGAGTCTATGAGTGATTGCATAAAAAAATAGGGTGTGATGAGTCTTTGGTGAACTGGTGTTTCTACCCCAAATCTTAATTGTTCAAGCATTCTCAAATGGTTTCCATAACAATACTGTATCTATGCACTCTTGCATTCTCTTTTGAGTTATCAAAGAATTTCCTTTTTTCCACCTTTTCACTTGTAAACCAACTACCTCTTAACCTTTACAAGGTTTGATCAAATGATGCATATGAGTGAGTGAGTAGGACACTTACCTGTGGTCTTGATGCCATGCTACATTTGTCAAAGATCATAGGTGTTTATTAGATGGTTTATTAGATTTTGCAGGTGTTTGTGACTGAAGATCTGATGTTGTTGCCGTTGCTGTGGAGATCTTGGATTTGATGTTTCTGTGGAGCTCCTAGATTTGATGATGCTACTGCTGTGGAGCTCCTAGATTACCACTTGTCAATGTTTGGTGTCTTCCTTAGAATTCTTGATCATGTTGTTGGATGGTGTTGTGAGGATGTTGTAATGAATGGACAGAGGGAGTATGCATGTATGTGGATGCAGGGATGATGGTAATGGTTGAGGTGATTCTGTTAGAAAACACAATCATCACCTGAGTGGAAGCAATGAAGTGAAAAACAATAGAAATGATGGAGGGATGCATTGGTAAGGAGTGGAGGAGATGAAATATATGTGAGGCAGGGTTCCCTTTGGATCTTCTCTTTTCTCTTTATTTGTCTTTCTCACCCACCTGCACATAAAAATTATGTTTTTTTCTTATATATATATATATATATATATATATATATATATATATATATATATATATATATATATATATAGATATATATATACAAAACACCTAGGCTACCTCAGAGAGGTTTACACCCTAGATATCTGCCCTAGGCACCTCAAGGAAGGTTTTCACCTGAATCCTTATTCTTTTTTTTTCCTTTTTCAGTGACTGGATGAGGGAGGAGGTGGAAATTGCTCCACCATCATCACTATCTTATTAATGTTGTCAATGAACTCTTGTCTTGATAAAGGCCTCTTGTACATTTTCAATCTATGTACATGAACTAGCAATGGAATGATTTCTTCATCAATAGTTTTGATTTGCACTGAACCATTATCATGGCATCTTTCCACCACATAAAGTCTGAGCCATCTTGTCCTTAGCTTTCCCTTGAAATCTTTAAACCTGGAATCATATAACAATGCCTAGTCTCCTTTTCGAAATTGCTTCTCCTTGATGTGCTTGTCATGCCGAACCTTCCTCTGACGCTGAACTATATTTGTACATAGGATGGCCTGCATTCTGAATTCATCCAAGCCATTCAAATGCAACAACCTTTCTTGTTATGCATGACTGAGATCTAAATCTAGTTGGGTTGCCATCCTCAATGTGTTATATTTAAATTCAGTGGACAACATAGCCATTTTACCATAGACCAGCTCATAGGGTGTAAATCCAGTGGTGGTCTTCCATGTTGTATTATAGGCCCAGGTGGCCTCAACTAGTCTCTCTTCTTAATCCTTCGTGTTGCTGCACACCACCTTGGTTAAGATGTTCTCCAGTGCCCTGTTGGTCACCTCCACTTGCCCATTAGCTTGTGGATGATAAGGAGTGGAGGTCCTATGCTTGATTTTGTGATGGCTAGGTAGTTCTTTAATCCTGCTGGAGGTAAACTAGCTACCTTGGTCTATGACTAGCTCTCTAGGGTATCCAAATTTGTAGAATATATTCTCCCTTAGAAACTTAGCCACCTTTTCCTCTTTTTTTTCCTTAATTTCCTTGGTTTCAGCCCATTTAGTAAAATAATCAGTGCACATAATGATGTGTTCTTTTTTCTTTGAAGGAGGGTTGATAGGCCCAATGAAGTCCATGCCCCACTTGTCAAATGGCTCGAAAGTCACTTGAGGTTGTAGGGGAATTTCATCTCTTGGAGTAGGCTTTCCCATCCTTTGGCACTGCTCACACTAACAAATTTACTTCTTCACATCCTAATGAAGAGTACTCCAATAATAGCATGCTTGCAACACTTTGAATGTTGTCTTCTTTGCTGCAAAATGACCTCCACAAGCCCCATCATGATAGGTCAAAAGAATGTTCAACTAAATCATCCTAATCTTGTTGTCCTCCTCCTATGATTGCTTCCAAAAAATAAAGCTGGGCAGAATAACCCCCATCTTCTTCCTCCTCCTCTAACCATAAAGGTAAATCATGCTCTAGAGAAGGTTGAGCAAGAGGGTATAGGACTAATTGTTTGGACATATGCCCATTCTTCATGGTCATATTCCCATCTGTGCAACTAATGTAAGCATCAACTATGGCTGACCATGGCCTCTCAAGGATGAGAGGGTAACCAGTAAGCTTAGCCTTAGGCTAGAGAACTAGGAAATCTACAGGGTATTCCCAGGAATCAATGGAGACCATCACATCCTCCACAATTCCCTCAGGGGTGACTATGGAACAGTCTGCAAGTTGCAGCACTGTTGTGGTCTTTCTTAATGACCCTTGGAGGTTGAGTTTGAGCATGATGTCCTTATTCATCACATTAATGGTAGCCCCAAGTTAAATCAGAGTGTGTGGGAAAATGGTGCCATTGATGTGCACACCTACTACAGGGCTTCTAGGGTCAAAATATTTTGGACATATCCCCTACCCCACCATTTAGTCAATCAACTACCCAATCACATTAATTTTAGGGGCATCCCTTTTACTTCTTCGTAGATGCTTGAAGCACTTCTCCTTAATCAACTTGTTGTAAATGGGAACATCTTTGATGGTCAGAAGAAGGGGGGTTTTTACACATAGATTTTTCAATTCTCCCAAAAGTTTAGTTTCTTCTAGGGTAGGCTGGAGTGGTTGAGCTAATCTTTGAGGAAAGGTGTATTTACTTTAAGGTTGCTTTCCTCTCTTTCCTCCTCAACATACCTATGTGGAGAGGGAGATTGGTTATCAGGGAGAATTCTCCCTGATCTTAGGTTAATCTCCTGGATTTCTATAGGATAAGCTGGGTATGATGTCTCTCCAGTGTATGCTTGTTGAGCCTGCCTATTGTTTGGGTTCGGATTTGATTAGGCAGGAATATGGGGTTTCTTGGGTGGAGCAAAGAGCAGGAGTTGTGATTGTGCAGGTGGTGGAGGAAATAGGGCTGGAACATTGTTGAATTGGGGCCTCCATCACTGTGGTGGGGCATTCCACTAATGTTGTGGTTGAACATAAGGTTGAAATGACTGGCTGGCTAGCTGGGATTGATACTGAGATGCATAGGACCAAGGAGTGGGTGTAGACCAGGAAGGATAAGCAGGGGATCCCCATGAAGGCATAGTCATGACTTGGTTGGGGTTGTAGTATGCATGGGATGGACCTTGCATACCCTACTGGTATGGTCTAGGCCCACGAGGTCTCCTTTGGTTGATGTAGCAAAGCTGATCAGTGACCCTTTCAGCTCCTTGATATACAGCTTTGAGTCTAGGTAAAGAAGGGAACTTTTCTGTGGAGTGGTTTTCTTCACAGACTGAGTAAACCTTAATACAGTTTAATGGGAATTCATTCCTAGGATGCCTCTTGGTGCATCTAGGACAAAAGATTCCCAAGGCTCTCTCTACTTCCTCTTGCTTCCTTTTGATGTTCATGGTGTCTAATTGCAAGGAAAGGGTTTGCATCATGTCACTTTTGAAATTTTCCAGCATATTTCCAATTTCACCCTTGATGAATAAGTTAGAGGATGATGTATTGGCCATAGGTTGACTACACATACCATTTTTCCTAGCTTCCCTAAAATGGTTTCTAAAGACAGTCTTAATATAATCATAGGGTAATTTGTAGACATCTCCTCCTACTATCATATTTAAGGTATCCAGAAGATCCTCCCTTACTCCTCTAAGCAGGACCAGCTTTAGTGACTCAGGGTCAAGTGTGCACCTGGCCCTTTTGTAACTAAGCTGGAATCTTTCTTCATAGTCCTCTAGGGATTCATCCCAGACTATGGTCATCCTAATAATATTTTCTTTAGTATCCTTTGACCTACAATAGTCCCTATATTTGTTGTTAAAATCCTGTTGCATCTGAGCCCAAGTTGTGATGATATCTCCAGGGTAAACCATGAACTAGCGCAATGTTGCATCCTTGAGGGTAGATGGGAATAGTTTTAACTTTTTCTCATCATTTGTATAGTCATAGGTTTGGTATATGAGAAAAAATTCAAATAGGAAAGTGTTAGGGTCCTCTATGGTCAGGCCATGGAAATGAGGTAGAGCAGAGGGGCTCATATTCTTCATCTTAGTGTCCCCATTGGTTTCCTTGATGGGGAAGGCACTCTCAATTCTCTCTCTATCTCCCCTATCATTTTGGTTTCCAGCCATTGGTTTAGTAGGAATGGTTTCTTCCTTTTCTTCTTCTTCTGTAGGTTCCTTAAATAGGTAAGGTTGCTCACCCAAAAGGTCTTCCAAAGCACCATCACTAAAGAAGAGAGAAGGTTGCCTGTTGGATGCAGTGGGGGTATTTGTCAAGAATTTTCTTGAATTGTCCATATTCCTACGAGGCATGAAATAAAATATTTTTGGGTTGGTTTTTGTAAGATTTTCTTAAAGCTAGAGAGTACTGGCAGAAATAGAAAGGAAAGAAAATAATGACAACTGAAAGAAAGAAATAAACTAGATTACTTTTGCATAAATACACTAATGGAAGAAAGTTTGAAGATTAGAAGTAGAAGAAAAGAAATTTTGGAGACTAGAAATAGAAGAAAACAATAATTGCTTCTACTTAGACACCTCCCCGACAACGACGCCAAAAAGGTGATGAGCCTAGGTATTGCAACAATAATGCTGCAACTCCGACGGCTACCAACTTTACTTATCAACCCGAGGTTTATACAAATTTGGAGGTGACAGTGCTATACACACAAGTAGAAGTGAAGGTCTTGCCTGTTGTCACTGTTTATCTGGCAAGAGACCCTAGGTGTTCCAAGCCAAACTTCTATAGAGTCAGAAGAAGCTTAATTCTTTGATGGAAGGAGAGCAAACCTTATTCTAAGAGAGAGCTACTTCTATTACAGTAATGAAGAGAACAACATGAAATGCTAAACTTACACCATAACCTAACTAGTCAATTAAACAACTATGATAAGAAGACTTGCTAAATTAACATTAACCTAATGCTAATTATCTAAGTTGCAGAAGTAAAAACATTAAACTGGACTAAGGTGTAGCAAAGAAACTTAAGCTAAATCAGGTTTCGAGCGGAGAAAACAATCAGAGGTCAAAATTAGTGAAGGATTTGAAGGAGAAACAGTGAAGAAGAACCATTAGATCAGTCGGGTGAAAGGTAAATGAACGACGAGCATTTGATCACAGGAGGTTACATAGGTAGATCGGTGAATAGGGTTAACTAGCGGGGTTAACAGTTAAGATCTTATCGTGAAGGTTTAAGTGAATGGATGGACAAACAAGGGAGCAAAGGAGATGAATAGCTGAGATTTAATCATAGGGGTGAGGTCAAGAGATGGACGGGTAAGGCTAACAGGAGCGATGAACGGCTAAGATCTTATCGCGCGAGTGAAGGCAAGAGATGGACGTTGGAGATCACATCGTGGGGAAAAGAAATGTGTGGAAGTGAGGAGCGGGTTTAGAGGGCGGTAAGTTCTATTTCACACGCCCTCAAAGTTGTAATCTGATTTCTAAAATTTCACATGATTAACCTAACAGGGCAACACGTAGCATGAAGAAACCACTTTTCTAACGTGCTCTCATATGGATAACGGTCAGATAGAAATTCACGTGATATCGCGTGATAGCCATCGGATCTAGCAAGGTAGATCAACGGTGGAGATCGACCAAGCTAGTTAACGATCAAGTGAAGCGACAACCATCAGATCAGGCAAGGCAGATTGACTGTGGGGGTTTAAAGCACATAAAGTGATCGGGTAAAGCAACAGCCATCGGATCAGGTAAGGTAGATCGATGGTGGGGAATTAAAGTTCATAAAGTAAGTGATGGACTCAACACAAGGTGGCAGTTGGAGAAAATAGTGAATAGGACGATGATTGTGAAGGTTTATTGGTGATCAGATGATGAGGAAGCGACGTAGGAGGAATGTGCTGGAGGTGGTTTCAAATGGAAAATGACAGAGAAAACCAGTGCGGGTGAACAAATAACTGTATTTAAACAACGAACTCCATAACCCATGCAAGAACCAAAGATCATGTTTTTATGGTTGTTGGAGGGTCTCTTCCTCAAGTCATGGTCCCAAGGAGAGGAGATGAGGCTAAGACACCTACGCACAACCTGATAGTGACCTTTTTCCTCTAGCTAACCTATGAACTGAAAGAAGGCATAAACGAAAGTAAACTACAACATATGTAGCTACTGAAATAGATGAACAGAAATAGGAAGCTATTCAAACAAATGAACAGAACCAGAAAGCTTCTTAATCAAATGAATCAGAACCAAAAAACTTCTTGAGGAAATGCATAGAAAACCATGAAACTACTTAAGAAAATAAATAGAATAGAACTCTATGTTAGCATAACAGTACAGTAAAGAGGATCTATGGCTGCTTGGGTCAGGGCCTAACCCAAGAGCTTTAGCCCTCAAGGTTAACTCAGAGCTGGCTTAAACAAAACTCATCTTTATTATTGAAATCATGGATTAGAGAGCAAATTGTCACAAGTATTTCCAACTCAGAAATAAAACAGAGTTTTATAGATGAAGTCCGAATTAGAAGTCCCAATCCTAGTGAGGTGCTAAGCTTCTCTATTTATACATTTGAAGTCTCTAACAACTTCCTTCCCATTAGGGAGGCTTGGCCTCTAACTCAAGAAAAATTGGTTGATGTCCCTTTCATTTTCTTAGTTGTCTTCTAGTCTTCAAAGTGATGGTTGTTTTCACTACGAGCTGATGGAGGGATATTCGAATGGAGGGGTAGTGAATGAGGAGGATTTACCTCCTATAATTATTCTCCCTAGTCCCATTCGAGTGTTTACCAAGGTCATTGCCATAGTTCTTTTCTTTCATCCTTTATACCTGCATTTCTCCTTGCTTTTATGTTTTATTCCTACATTACATGCACCTTAGACCACAAAGAAAAATATCCAACTCTAACTCATTTCATAAACAAAATATTATCAAAAGTATGCAATAAGTTGTGATAATAGTTGGTTTGACTAAGCTAGGGGGTGAATTAAGGCCAATTAAGGCCCATATAATTTCTCAATGATGAGGCTCAACATAATACTATAATAGAAGCTATTACAAAGTGAAGAGGCTTGGCATCAAAAACCCACACCAATTACTTCAATTTATAAAGTATTTATACAATTTCCTCACGAAATATCTTGATAAAAATATCAAGAGCTATTACAAATATCTCAAAACTGTATTACAAAAATTGAACATAAATAAAGGTAACTAAAACTATTTGAAGAGTTATGTTACTATCCTTGAGGATTTCTGTTGATAAATAAGAGCAATTCAAACTTGATTAAAACTCATATTTGATGAGGTGGCCCCCAATTCGCTAACTGTCTTTGAGCTTTTCCCTCCTAAAATTCTGAAAAATAGGGTCCTATAATATCTTTGTTTCTCCCAAACCATAACAGTTGTTAGAAAAATGTGAGAGGTTTTTGTAAATGACAATGTTTGAAATAAAAACTTCTTTTATATTTTGAAAATTCAATTCCACCTGCTCGGAAACCGCATTGGGAAACACTGACTAAAAACAAGAAAATTTGGGAAAACATGCCTACAAAGATTCATCTGAATCTCCGAAACCATAACCTCTGTTACAAAAATGAGTTAGATTTTGTGGAGTAGAATCTGAGGAACAAAAACCTCCTCCATTTTACCACAATTTATTTTTGATTATCCACAATATGCTCTGCAAAAAGGTGACTTAAATAGGAAATTTATAGAAAATATGTCTTTAAAAAGTCATTAGCATCTCCCAAATCATAATAGATGTTAGAAAAATGAGAGAGGTTTTTGTACATGAGCATGCTGTCAAAAAAATCATCTTTCCATTTTTGAAAATTCGTTCTCAAATATTTGTAAACCATATTTGAATTTACTTTATTACATCATTTAATCATGTTTAAATGCATGATTAACTAAATCAACCAGCTAATGAGACTTAAATTTACATTTTGAGGGCGCATTTACTCTTGCAGACCCATTTATTATTTCTAAACTATTAGAACCTATTATATTAGCAAATTTAACTTATCAAAATCAATCATGTTATAACATTGACTCCAATGGGGACTGCTTTCCCCATTGGGATGCAGAGAACTAGTAGACTAGTTGCCTTTAGTTTTGGGCATGGAGTCATACCATAAAACCATCAACCACTGATTTTCCATCTTATGTAGAAATATAACCAATCCCCATGGATCAGTGTTGTCATTTGAATATTCTGCTATTTCACAATGCAACCTACAACTCTTATGCCTGCACTAATTTAGATACTCTTTCATACTGAAATTTGAAAACTCAGATATTTCTAAAGATTGAAAATATAAGCTGATCTATCATATACATTGAGGTGTAATCTGCTTTCCAATGTAACCAAGTGCAGAGTGGATTTATTGACAAACCACATTTCCAGTAGCAAAAAATATGAATAATATATACAATATGAAGATGAAATCACATGGGAAACTTATATGCACAGGTGTAATTAAAAGTTGCATCCTCTGTAGACATTTTATATTTCTAACCATGGCTCAAAGAGAGAGACATATACTATTGATTACAAGTATCAATGAACCTTGTATAGCAGTAAAGGGAGCTAAAATTTCAAAACAGTGGGATCGGTTACCCAGTGGAATCACTATATGACAAAGTGGAGTCACCAGGTGAAATAAATGCAACCAATACTAAATGCCTACTCCTTTTTCACCAACAAGGAACAGATCTAATCTTTATAGTTCCCCGCAGAAAGATATCTTCATTACTTTGCTCCCCGACAACGATGCCAAATGTTGTACCTATTTCCCATAGGTAGTCCTTGGCTGCAAAAACTATGCCAAGAAACCAACTAAACCAACCTTTAGGTTCAAGCTGCCCCTTGGACTAGAGGGGGCTTGCTCAATTGTTATGAGTCTTTGTTTAGCGTTGTTCACCTGTCACTGAACAAAAGCCTTTGAAGTACAATGACCAGATTGATGGTGTTAATTGGGGATGGTTGGCGATCAATGACAATCCCTAATCATGATTAAAGGCCTCTTTCATAGGGTCCCTTTTGAAGGTGTCAACTTCCAACCTTACAGAATGACTTATTCTTTTCAAGAATTATGGTAGAAGAATGTAAGGGGATTCCTAATAATTGAGAATTCACACTGACTACTTAACAACTAGAGAAATTTAGATTCGTGTAGAATATTTCTGTAGCCCAACAAAAACATATTCAAATGTAATATAAGGCCAAAGTGAAACCGATTCCAAGAGGAGTTATTTCAAACAAATAGTCTAATAAGCCAATCTCTTTTAATGGCTATCAAAAGGCATAAAACAAATCCCAGTCAAAGAGGATTTATCTTGGACAAACAAACCAATAAGTAATCTCTTTCTAAAGTTTATTATTTTATAGGGGATTTTAGAGAGATTAAGACTTAATCTATGCTTACCCACACCTTCATATAAATGCTTTGAACATGTGTAGAAATAAGGTATGAAACACTAGAAAGACATACTAGAAAACACAAAATTCTGTCAAACTGGAGCCGGAAGGCTTTCATTAGAAATACTATAATAGAAGCTATTACAAAGTGAAGAGAATTGGCATCAAAAGCCCACGCCTATTAATTCATTTGATGAAGTATTTATACAATTTCCTTACAAAATATCTTGATAAAAATATCAAGAGCTATTACAAATATCTGAAAACTGTATTACAAAAATAGAACCCAAATAAAGGTAACTAAAACTATTTGAAGAGTTCTAGTACTATCCTTGATTATTTCTGTTGATAAAGAAGAGAAATTCGAATTTGATTGAAACTCATATTTTATGAGGTGGCCTCCAAGTCACTAATATGTGTTAGAAAATTGAAAGAGGTTTTTGTAAACGATGATTTTTTCAACAAAAACCACTTTCATATTTTGAAAATTCATTTCCACCTGCTCAGAAACCACATTTGCAAACACTGGCTAAAAATAGGAAAATTTAGGAAAACATGCCTGCAAATATTCATCCGAATCTCCCAAACCATAACCTATGTTACAAAATTGAGAGAGATATGTGTGGATTAGAATCTGTGGAACAAGACCCTCCTTCAGTTTACCACAATTAATTTCTAATTATCCACAATATTCTCTGCAAAAAGGTGACTGAAACAAGAAATTTCTGGAAAATATGCCTTTAAAAAGTCATTAGCATCTCCCAAATGATAACAGATGTTAGACAAATGAGAGAGGTAGGTTTTTGTACATGAGAATGTTATCAACAAAAACATCTTTCCATTTTTGAAAATTCTTTCTCGACTGTTTGTAAACCATGTTTGAATTTACTTTATTACATCATTTAATCATGTTTAAATGCATGATTAACTAAATCAACCGACTAATGACACTTAAATTTACATTTGGAGTGTTCATTTACTCTTTCAGATCCATTTATTATTTCTAAACTACTAAAACCTATTATATCAACAAATTTAAATTATCAAAACTAATCATGTTACAACAAGTTGAGCATGGTTGATTTTCATATTGAGACAATCTTTGTCACAATGTGGTGTCGGACCATGGTTCACCATGATTATAAAGCTAAGGGATTTATATTGAACCCTAAGACTAATATTATAAACCTTATGAATACTATTATACCCTAGGAATATGAACCCTTAGATTAATACTAAAACCCCAAGGGATTAATATGAAAACCACAAGGGATTATAAATTCAAGGGAATAATATTAAACCCGAGAGTTTAATATTATAAATCCAATGTATATAAAACCAAAGATAAATGCTATAAAAAGTAAAATAAACATGGTTTACCATGGTTAATTTGCATATTGAGACAATCCTTGTCACAATACAACGTTGGACATTTGTTAGCCATGATTGATTTTCATATCGAGACAACCTTTGTCACAATGTGACATTTGACCATGGTTGACCATGGTTGATTTTCATATTGAGACAAGATTTGTCACAATGTGACATAGGACCATGGTTGACCATGATTATAAACCCGGGGGATTTATATTGAACCCTAAGATTAAAATTATAAACCCTATGAATATTATTATACCCTAGGAATATGAACCCTTAGATTAATAAACCTAAAGAATTGATATTATAAACCCAAGGGATTAATATTATAAACCCAATGTGTATAAACCCAAAGATAAATATTATAAACCCTAAAATAAACATGGTTGACCATGGTTTACCATGATTGATTTTCATATTGAGACAATCCTTGTCACAATGAAACATTGGAACATGGTTAACTATGATTAATTTTCATATGCAGACAATATTTGTCACAATGTGGCGTTCGACTATGGTTGATTTCCATATTGAGACAATCATTGTCACAATGCGATGTTGGACCATGGTTGACCATGACTGATATTATGAACCTAAGAGAATACTATACCTAAGGGATGAAAAGTAAAAGCCCAAGGGATTTTAAACCCAAGAGAATAATATTAAACCCAAGGAAATAATATAAACCCAAGGTATACAAACCATAAGATAAATATTATAAACCCTAAAATAAACATGGTTGACCACGGTTGATTTTCATATTGAGACAATCTTTGTCACAATGTGACATTGGATCATTGTTAACCATGGCTAACCATTATTGATTTTCATATCAAGACAATATTTGTCCCAAAGAGACATTGGACCATGGTCTTTTTTTTCATATTGAGACTATCTTTGTCACAATGCGACGTTGGACCATGGTCGACCATGGTTGTCACAACGTGACGTTGGACCATGAGACGATCTTTGTCACACTATGACCATGACTAATAATGGTTGACCACATTTATTGACCATGATTGACAATGGTTATTGACTATGGTTGACCATGATTGATTTTCATATTGAAACTATATTTTTCACAATGCAACATTGGACCATGTTTAATGATGGTTGATTTTCATATTAAGACAATATTTGTCACAATGTGGCATTGGACCATGGTCGACCATAACTGACCATGGTCAACCATATTTGACAAATGTTGATCATGATTGACCATGGTTGTCCATGTTTGACCATGACTTATTTCCACATCGAGAAAATATTTGTCACAAACCCAAGGGATCAATAAACCCAAAGGATTATAATATTAAAAATCGAAGGGATTATAAACCTAATATAAACCTAATAAAATATAATATAATAAATCTTAAAATTATTATTATAAATCCTAAGATTATAAACCCTAAGTTTAATGTATTAAACCCTAGGATTAACACTATAAACATGTGGATTAATATTGCTAACCCTAGTCATCCACTATAAGCCTTTGTGGTCAACCGTGACAATCCACTATGGTTCACTATAGGTCACTTATAGATAGACCATGATTGCTGAGGTAAGTATGGTTCACCATGGTAGTCATGTTGACTATTTTTTACTATAATGCCAATATTCACTGTAGTAGACCATGTCAACAATAGTCAAACATAATTAACATATGCTAATAAATAAATATTATAAACTCTAACATAGTCAATGACATTTATCCTTTTAATTTTTGTTAAAATATTTACATTCCATTTATTATAAAAATATAAAATTAATATATTAATTATTATAATAGTTTTTGTTTATACTAAAACAAAAAATATTGATAAATAAATTATAAATTCAATATGAAAATAAATCAAACTAAACTATTAATTTATTTTTCTCTTTATTTATATAGGTAATTAAAAAACATTATGAGTGATAAAGACAAAAAAAAACAATACATTGGTTTTTAACAAACATAAAATGTAACCATGAACAAATAAACAAGTTGTAACTAAGTTTTAACATATCTTAACTTGATTTGAAAATTTTAAACTATATTTAATTTATTATTAAAAAATATTTTAAAACGCTATGTTAATTAAAAAATAAAAATAAAATAGAAAACAAACATAAAATGTAACCATGAACAAATAAACAAGTTGTAACTAAGTTTTAATATATCTTAATTTGATTTGAAATTTTTAAACTAGCAATTGCCCCTAAAGGTGCAAAGATACACCGAAGGAATGGAAAATTTGGGAATAAGATTCCTGAACTATTTTTCCCTATATCAAATGGAGTGGGACAATAAAAATAGATAGACGAACTGTTTTCCTTTATATATTCATTCATTGAATGGATGGGAGGTCGGCAAAGAAAAACCTACAAAATGGAAAGTGGATGATGATATTTATTGAGACATCTAAAAACCAATGTTGATATTGATTGATTGAGGCAACCAACAAGTTTGTGGTTTTGTATTTTATAAAATTAAAATTAGGATTTCCTGATGTCAAAACTGATACTGATAATCAAGATTTGAGAGACTGATATTGATATTGGATGAGGTATACAACAAATTTGTAAGTATGTATTTTATAATATTAAAATCAAGATTTCCAGAAACTGATATATCTAAGTAATTTCCAGAAATTGATATACTACACAAGTTTGAGTGAAGAGAAGAATTTGCAGGACTTTGGTGAACACAAGAGTTTCTCAGTAGGGTAGTCTTGTCATTCCCACATTTCATCACTTGCTAGGACTTAGAGGACTAAATTTTCAGGAGAATCTAACCACTACAAATGGTAATGTCTCAGGCGACCACCATGAAACTTCCTCTTCCAAGGAGGAAGACAAAGACAAGGTACAAGGTCAAGCAGTGAAGCCATGATGACTTTAGGGGAGTGAGGGAAGGTTCTAGATTAATTTTTGTGACATGATATTTTGAATTCATAAAAAATTTTAACAAATTTTTTGTTTAAAAAAATATTAAAAAATCAGAAATAATTTTTTAAAAATTAGGTTAAAAAGTATTTAATAAATTGATAAATTTAATATTATTATTTACTTTGATTAATTAGTAATTTTAGGATGTGCAACAAATTGGCTCATAGCGGATACATGCTTTAATGGTGCTCATTGTGATTGTCAGCCCTTTCAAAATAACCCTTTAATCCATCTTCACTAGAATGTTGTCTAAATTTCGTTTTATGGGAATTCCTTGAATAGTGAGGAATTTTCATCTCCTAGGGGAGGATTATTAATTCCTTTTTAATCTAAAATTTCACTTCTTTTATCTCTTTTGAAAGTATTGGGGTATGTGTTGTGTATATTTTTCAGAGTAGTTTTTTTTCATATTATAAAGATAACGTAATAATAATTTACAAAATGAATGTTCTCATAGTTACACGAATTGGCACCTATAGTTTACACATACAAAAATGATGCCAAGAGTTAAAGGACATATCCAATGACCTTTGCAAAATTTAGTTTGGCTACCAAGGATGGTTAAATAGGGAATTTGACATTACAAATGAACACTACATTAAACCCAAAAAGAAATAGAATGAAATTAACATAGCACAATTTTTTTATAAATATAAATTTCTTCCATCTCATTCCATATTCCAATAATTCTTGTATTGATAAAACCATTATTTTTCTTGAACCCATTTCAAAATTATAAAAAATAATATATATATATATATATCTGTTATTTCTTTAAAATTCTCTTCATCCAAAAATTAAAACCCTAAAACACAAGGAACATAGATTCATTGCTACATTAAAACACGGATGACAACATCAACCCGTATTATGTTAGGATATTCAGACACATAGGAAATAGTTAAGTATAGCTTGGCCTAGTGTAGAGTTAAGTAAAGTGTGTTTCTTTACTATCTACTTTTGTAACTTACAATCTGACGGTCACGATATTTAGTGATTCGACGGTTCATTCTCTCCTCGGTATTAGCGACACATGATCCGTGGCTTGACACCCGATTGGTCCATGATCACTATTTAAAGAGCATGGAGGGTCATTTGTAGGGTAACCGTTCATGAGAGAAGCTTATGTAGCTTTTTATTCTTTTATTAATAAATTGCCTGAAGTGGCCACGTTGGCTCAGGCCGTGGACTGTTTCCCTCTTTGAGGGTTTTAACCATGTCAACAATATTGGTCTATTGATCTGTGATCTGTTTGTGAGCGGTGTCCTTTGGTGTTTTTTCTGAGGAACTTACCCTGTAAATTCATACATGGTATCAGAGCTATTTGAGGGCCTCATCCGTTGGTGATTCAAATCTGAAGCCGATAGAACTGCATTCGATTGGCGTTTCCTAGATCTACTATTTCTGACTGCTTTCAGGCCGAGATAACTGCTCTATTCTGTTAGGAGCATTTGTTCCAGTGAGGAAACCCTTTTGTTTCACTCGAAAAGGTTGTCGATAGCCCTAGCTACGTCATTTTTAAGATCTGGAGGTATATAATGTTTATTTGCAGTTTCTAGTTATTTTCTCTCCGTTTATTTCGGTTTATTTATCTATTTGTTTTTTATTACCGGATCTACACCTTTCATTTTTGCGTATGCTCTTTTCCCTACGACTCTGTGTGATCTGGGCAAATCAGAACTAGAAATGAAGTTTTTTTTCTCATGTGTATGCTCTTTTCCGCCATGCCTTAGTGTGATCTTGGAAAATCAAAAACATTGAGGAAAATTGTTAGTTTTCGGGTAAAGCTAACTTCAAACCATAAGGTTTTTTTTTTTTGTCCATTTTGGGTTTTTTGGTTTTTGTTTCATAGGAAAAAAAAGAGCTTTCTCAAGTAAGCTCGCACCCCAAAGCTTCGGTGACTAAAAACAAAAACAAAAAAACAAAAAAAACCCTTCCTCTTTTCAACAAATTACTAACCTTTTAAACTAGCTCACTTGGTCCAAAGTTACTTTTTGAGAATAGAGGTCTTGAGCTCAAGTATTTCTCTTTTTTGAGCTAATTAGCTTAAGTTTGGAAAGGGGGCAGCTTTTTTTTAAATATAACATTATCATTCATTTCTGCACATTCCTGCACTTCGTCGACATCTTCAACAACTTTTCTTCCAAAAGCCATAACTTATTCATCTGGAAGCCGTTTTCAGAGTTGCTTTTTTTAATCAGCCTAATTTTTCGAGATCTTTCCATTAAAACACTTAGTTTCAACATCTATAGCTTCAGTTTCTATTAAAATGGAATGTCCATGCCAAGTTATTCTTGACAACTCCAAGTGCTTCCAATGGTGGTCCTACATTGTGGATTTACTTAGAAGTAAAGGTCTTTACAGAATAGCCTCACGCCAAAAAAACAAACCAAAAGATGAAGATAAGGCAGCCAAACGGAGAAATAGGCAAGATCAAGCACGTGGGTTGATAGGGATGTCTATTTCTCCAGATCTTAGATTCCATATCGCAGAACTTGATAATCCTAATGAAGCAATGAAATAGATCACTAAAGTTTTTGGAATTAAAAATGAACTTAGAGCCCATCAACAATTTTTCTTCCATTGAAGAATTTTTGTTCAAGTTCAAGACCCTTAGACTTCTCTTGGAAGGTGTTAAGGTTAAGAAAGAAGATGGTAACCTTATCTATTCCATTCTTACTAAGTTGGGACCAACCTACTCTGTGTTTGTTTCCACCTTCCATCTACAAGAGAAGCCTTCATTTCTCAAGGACAAGACTACAAGTCCCCTTCCTTTGGTTCCTTTTGTGATTCTTTAATAAGAGAACAAGAAAAACTCTTACACCTTGGTTTTCTTAATCTTGGAAACTCTTCTAAGAAAGCCTTAGCCACCCAGCAACAACCAAATTGAAAGAATCCTAAGAATTTGTATCCTAAAAGGAATGGTCCTAAACCAAACAAGGGTCCTAAGCAATTTTAGCCTCAAAATGAAAAATCATTTCAACAAAATGATAACGCAAATAAAAATGAAGGGAAGAAGATTGTTAGACATCGCCACTTTTGTAATTGAGATGGCCACATAGAATCCAAATGCTTTAAGAAGATGGAAGCCTTGGAAGCAGCAATGAAGAAGCATAACATCCATTTGGAGCACTCTTCAACTTCAACTTCATCTTCAGGAATAGCACTTTCTACATGTAGTTTTCAAACATCACGGTCTGGATATGCACTAAATGTATCTTCTTCTTCTAATTCTCATGAGTGGCTCATTGATTCTGGAGCTTCTTATCACATGGCCAAAAACAAAGCCATGTTTTCTTCTTTAAATGATCGTAACACCAAAAATATATATGTTGGTGATGATAGATCTTTGATTGTTATAGGTGTTAGCTCTACTATGCATCACTGATTTTCTAATGCTAGAAAGAGATCTGGTCTGATGGGTTGTGTCCAAAAGGGAGCTTACATTGGTCACTTTCCCTTTTTCCTCACCCCTCTCACCTTTAATATTTCTTGTTTCCTAAAGAAAACTTCTAAAACCCAACAAAATTTCCTTAGCCTCAGCCCCAAGCACAAAACCCCAAAGCCCCCATAGAACCCTACCATATGTCTTCACACATTCGTAACTCGTCGCGCCACATCCCCGCCGTTGATCATCCCCGGCTGATCCAATGGCTCCCGCTGCACCTGATAAAGGCGACCCACTCTACCACTCTCCACTGTCAGATCACCTCTGCCAAGATCTGACGGTCTTCACATTCATCGTCTTGGTAACTTGATCGAGCGATAGCACACGATGAAAGTGGTTTTTCTCTCTCATCTGCTGCTACGTGTCGATCATTGAATGGAATTGCTTGGCCCCGACCATTTACCACTTATCGCCCGAAAGCGGTGTGATAAAACCATTACCGCCCGACCAAGCTACCCTTGCCCATTAAACGCCCGTGCAACTCCAACGCCTGATGACCGTCTGATCTCTCCACTAAAGATCCAATGACCCTAACACACCCCACTCCTATCTCAGCCGATAGCCTCCACCGAGCCATTTCCACCATTCATTTCCCCGATTCGACAATCATACTTCTCTCTCACCCAAATCGTCCACCTACCCATGCCTTCCACATCCTATGATCATTCTATTGCCCAAAGAAGGAGATGACCAGCTTTGCTAGCATTGGTTACAATAATTTTCCCAACAACCATATTTAACATAAAGCATGGCCAAAGGGGAAAAGGACACAGCACGACCCTGTAATTGAATTTATCAGTCATGGACTCCAACATTACGAGCACTCCAATAGCCTAAAGGATAGCACAACACCTTAACAGATCAGATTCATCCACTGAAACAAGCCACATCATCTAGAGACTCCATCAGTTGGTTAAATGCAGTTGGTGGTCAATTATGACTCCTCCATACCTAAATAGCCAAGTGCCATTTTAATGAAAAATTATAAATATCCAGGAGCAAGATGTAATCAAGTTTGGCATTTGATGTAAGTTTCAACTTCTCGAGACTGTGGGAATTTCGTCACTTGCAGCATCTCATCTTCATTTTCAGCAAATACAAGCTTCTTTCGCTGTTAACTGCTCATTGTCCATTTTCCTTTGTTCTAAGCTTGTACCTAATATGTTGTGTTCTTGATCTCTAGATGTTTAGCTCTAGATAAGTGTCATCCTATCTCTATGTTAGAATCCGGAATGCATCATTGAATAGGTTGCTCAGGTTTCTTTCTATCTAATGCAAGAGAGTTGTCATCCTGTCTTTGCATTAATAGATTAGATTTGCAAGTTTCTGTATTAATTGCAGCTGGCCATCACATGGTCTTGTGTATCTGCTGGTGTGGTTAGTATTCTCCATATTCACCTAATATCTAAAACTATGAGCATTGGTGGTCTAAAGCCTTATAGTCTGAGGGTGTTCATGCATGTCTGGAGTGAAACAAAGTAGAAGTAGTTATCTGGCTTGAACCAAACCATCATTCCTTCCATTAAACCTGCAACAATAGTTGAATTTATATGTTACCAGGCATCTCCGAGCTACAACCTAGGAGAGTTTCTTGGAATCCTAACATAATTGGTGCCATTTCCGGGGAGAGGAGATTGAAGCTCAACTTCCCTGGGAGAACAACACAGATCCAACTTTGATGATAGACAATGTTTGGACACATTTTTGGTTGTAATCATCTATCTGGAAACTCTACTGGAGGCATAACCTTTTGGTGACTCCACATCATAGTTCTGGCTCAGTTTGTGAGACACACTCGGAGAAATCCTCAGAAATCACTAGTTGACCCAGTGCCTAACCTGGAGAAGATTTTCAAGTAGAGAAATACATCACAAAAGGGAGCATCGTGATCAGGTAAGCCTAAACAATCTTATGTATCTTTGCCAGAAAGGCTTGTAGCAGAGCATCTACATGTTGAAAATATAGCCTCTAATACTAGTAGCGAGGAAACATTTTCAGAGATTCATAAAGCTCCCTATTTAGTAAAGTCCCCTTTGGATCTCAGTCTGAAGGAAACTTCCCTTCCAGTCCACCATATTCCTTTAGCCCTGTCAGTCATTTCTCAACTCCCTACCTTCCAAAATACCAGCACCCTTCCATCTACCCCAGTCATGGCAGGCCCACAAGCACCCACGAAAATGGAGAGAATCATAGCTGTTGGGTATCGACCCCTGGTCCTGCCTATTCCTTTGATTTTCATGCCTGCAGGAGAATATCAGAAATACATGCCTAAGTTCACTGGTACAGAAGGAGTAACAGCTGAAGAGCACCTTGAGTACTTTTATAGCTATGCTAATAACCTAGATATCAGTGAAGATGATGTGTGGATGAGAGTATTTGTCCAAAGTCTTGATGGAGAGGCTAGAAAGTGGTTCAGAGAGCTAACCCCTAGGTCTATAGCGGACATTGAAGAATTAGATGATGTGTTTTTAAAGCATTGGGGAGACAAGAAAGACCTGCTATACTACCACACAGAGTTTGGCAACCTGAAAAGGGAAAATGGGGAGTCATTGTCTGATTTTGATAAAAGATTCAATCATATGTATAGCAAGATACTAGCTGAAGTCGAGCCTACCCCCACCTCTGCCAAACTCACCTATGCCAATGCCTTTGATTCTGATTTCTACCTGCTGCTAAGAGAGAGAAGATGTGCTTCTCTAGCTGAAATGCAAGATGCAGCTTTGGAGGTGGAATCCAATATCATGGTTGTAGAGAAACTCAAGGGGCATGTCTATAGAAGGAGGCAGAGAGGTGAGTCTTCCTCTTCTTCTTCATCTTTAGAACCCAAAATAGACAAAATGACTAAAATGATAGAGTCATTGGCTGTTGAAATATCCAAAGTAAAGGTTGAGCAAAGTTCTAGGAAAGCAAGGCTTCCTAATACATTTGCTCTGAGAAATCCAAATCCATTCAGAAGAGAAAATGAACAATTACATATCATCCAGAGGGGCAGATAGGCTAGTGAAGAACAAAGAGTTAAGACTTCTTTCCAGAACGTAGTCATGGAGGAGGAGCAGTTTGATGAAGAGGATGAGATTCACTACATGGAAGACAAGGGCAGTGCTGCCTTTTTGACATTAGCTGCCTATGAGGAGTCATTACTTAGGGACCAAACCAGTCAAGAGTGGGATAGAGAAGTTTTTCTACAGACTGAAGACCAACAGATATAACCTAAGGTCAAGGATGAGTAATGTCAAAGAGAATCCTGCCCAAAGAGCTACTGTCCCCACAGAGTAGCAAATCAGCGAGCAGAAGTGACCGACAGTTGATCCCACCATCCTGAAAGCACCAACACAAGAGGTAAGAAGCCCTGAAAAGTCCCCTTCCTCTTTCAGTTTTGAATCAAATGTCCAGAAGTTAAAAATATATGTACCTTTGATAGAACTTGTAAAGAGTGACGCTTTTAAGAAGTCTATCCTCGATTCCCTTGAGCTGAAAGCCACACAAACAGCCAATGAATACGTGAATTTACAAGATGATAAACCTGCAGTTGTGCTTAGCCCAATGACTGAACCTGCTAATGACAATTCCCCATCATTTTATGTCTCCTTGACCATTCATGACAAAATCCTCCACAACTATCTACTGGACACAGGTGCCAACCATAATCTAATGCCCAAAACTATCATGGAAGAGTTAGGCCTTGATATTACCATACCTTATCATGACTTGTTCTCCTTTGACTCGAGGAAGGTGAAATGTCTGGGACTAATCAAAGACTTAGCCATCACCCTAACTCAGCTTCCCATGAAAAGCATGATGATGGATATTGTGGTAGCTGATGTTCCCCCTAAGTTTGGTATGCTACTTTATAGCGGATGGATTAAGAGGTTGGGTGGGACATTGCAAAAGGACTTGTCTTATGCCACCGTCCCAGTGTTTTGAGGATAAAGTAGAAGACTATACAGGGAAGCCCAGCTATCCTATATCATCAGTGATGAGAAGAATCCCACTAATCATCCCATTTACACTGTGGATGCTGACTTTGGAGCATGAATTCTCCAAATTGAAGAATCCCAGAGGGCCTCGGCCAACTCCACAAACCAGTATGCCAAGTCATGGAAGAGGAAGGGACACAGGCTTGGGATATGTTCTTTGATGGAGCCTGTTCAGAGGAAACTGCAGGAGCAGGAGTGGTGCTGGTGTCTCCAAAATAAGAAAGCACACATTTGTCTTTCAAACTAACTTTTCAGGTCAACAACAATATGGCAGAGTATGAGGCTCTGATATTGGGTTTAAATGCTACCAAAGACATGAGAATCAGAGACATAAAGGTGTTTGGGGATGCTGATCTCATCATTCAACAAGTGAACAAAACATTCCAAGCAAGGCACCCAAGGCTGAAAGCATACAGAGATGAGGTATTGAGACTCAAAGAATATTTTGATAGCTTTTGTATCTCATATATTCCTAGAATTAAAAATCACCTTGCTGATTCCCTTGTTGTGTCTGCTAGCATGTTCATCCCTCCCATGCCCCCTAGATTGTCTTATCAAGTCCAGGTAAAATATAGACCATCCTTGCCTGATAATGTTCAGCACTAGAAAGTTTTTGAGGATGATGATGAAGTAAATAGGTTTCTACAAGTCATTGATGAATTCTATTAAATGCAAATTGATCAAGAGAATGAAACCTTGGAGGAATGCCCCTAGCCTCAGCTAAGGAACAGAATTGACCAAGACAATATTGTACAGTTGCCTAGCAATCATATACCTAAAGGGTTAGTGCCTCTAGAGAAGCTGTTTGACCATAATGATGTGCCTCATAAGATTGCCCAAAACGAAAATCGGTCTGCAGTCCACAAGCATAACATAGAGAGTCCAGATGCCCTTAGGGCACTTTTATGTACTCTAAGATGCCCTTTGGGTTGATGAACACTAGGGCTACCTTTCAGAGAGACATGGACATAGTGTTTGTAGGAGATAAGGATAAGTTTGTCCTTGTCTACCTAGACGATATAACAGTATACTCTAGTAGCCATCAAGATCATTTGTAGCATTTGAAGAAAGTGTTTCTGAAGTGCAGAAGGTTTGGGATATCAGTAAATCCTAAGAAGTCACAATTTTGTTTAGAAGAGGGCAAGCTTCTAGGACACATTGTTTTTGCTGCAGGTGTCAAGATTGACCCAGAGAGAGTAAAAGCGATACAGACCTTTTCTATCTCAAGATCAAAAAAGGACATCTAATCCTTTCTAGGCAAAATAAATTTTGTAAGGAGGTTTATTCCAAATTTTGCAGAATTGGTAAAGCACATCACCTCTATGCTGAAAAAGGGATCAGACATCAAATGGACTGATGCAGCAAGGAGATCTTTTGAAGCCATCAAAAGAGCTATTATGGAAGCTCCCACTTTAATCAGCCCAGACTATAGCAAGAAGTTCCATATCTTTTCCTTTGCTTCCGGTGACACCCTTGCCGGAGTTTTATTACAGAAAGATGATGGAGATTTAGAGCATCCAGTGGCATTTGTCAGCAAAACCTTAAGGGATGCTGAACTAAGGTATGATATTATCGAAAAGTAGGCTTATGCTCTTATCAAATCTTTAAAAGCTTTCCAAATCTACATCCTGCACTCCAAGGTAATTGCATATGTGCCCTTTGCTTCAGTAAGGATGTCCTAATGCAGCTAGATGTTGATGGAAGAAGGGCTAAATGGATTGCAAACCTTATTGAATTCAACATAGAGTTGAATCCCACCAAGCTTGTCAAGTGCCAGGGCCTTGCTTAGTTGATGGCTGAAGAAAATTGTAGGATGCTGGACATAAATTGGATAAGCACAAACTCAGATGACACACAGACAGAGGGAGAAATAGTTGAACGAGGACAGAACCAGTCTTTGGTCGAAGATCTGGCCTCTTGTGAATGGTATGATAAAATATCTCACTTTATGTTGAAACTAGAAGTCCTTCCAGGTCTTAGCTCAAGCCAAGCCAGGACTATTAAGCTCAGAGCAGCCAAGTTCTGTATTCACAAAAACTTGCTTTATTGGAGGGATCCATCTGGAATCCTTTTAAGATGTCTAGACAAAGAGAAATCTGTGGAGGTTATGCATCAATTTCATTCTAGCATCTGTGGAGGACATCACTATTGGAAAACCACAGCCCACAAGATCCTCAGAGTTGGGTATTATTGGCCCACTCTGTTTTTTGATGTCTTTTCATTTGTAAGGTCCTGTGACAAATGCTAGATGTTTGAAGGAAAACGGTAGTTGAAGTCCTTACCCTTGAAGCCCATACATGCCAGTGGCCCTTTCTAGCAGTGGGATTTGTATTTCATAGGGGAAATTAATCCACATTCTAGTGGCCAGCACAGATGGATCTTAGTATCCACTGACTACTTCACTAAATGGATTGAGGCCATCCCTACTAGGAAAGTTGATCACCATGTTTTCATGAAGTTCTTGACAGAAAACATTTTCACCAGGTTCGGCTATCCACACAAATTGGTTACAGACAATGCAACAGCCTTCAAGGCGAAAGAGGTTGTGTACATGTGTGACTCAATGGGTATTAAGCTAGTGTATTCCACCTCATATTACCCTCAAGGTAATGGCCTAGCAGAATCATCCAATAAGAGCCTAATAAGGATAATCAAAAAGCTGTTGGAAGACAATAAAAGGAAATGGGATGCCAAACTAAAGTTTGCAATGTGGGCTGGAAGGGTGACCACCAAGAAATCCATAGGGAATTCTTCGTTCAAGCTGGTATATGGAATTGAGGCTGTATTCCCAATCTAGTTGACCCTCCCTATGTCCAAGTTCTTGCAGGAAGAGAAGAATGAGGAAAATGGCATGGCAAAGAGGATTAGTGACTTGGCTGAAGTGCATCAAATTAGATATCAATTGATTGAAAAGTCTACAGCACATCAAAAGAGAACCAAGTAAGCCTTTGACAGAAAGGCAAAGATGGACAATTTTCAAATTGGAGACTTGGTTCTTAAATGGGTGCACTGAAGGAAAAGAAAGGCAATCATGGGAAATTCGATGCTCTGTGGACTGGACCTTTTGTCATTTCTCAGGTCCAGGGGAACAACACTTTCATGCTGCAAAGTATGGAAGGAGCAATAGTTTTTGATGGCCCTGTCAATGGGTATTTTTTGAAAGTTTCTCAACATTGTAAATATGTTCTTTTACAAAGTTTTAGTGTAGACTCAATTTGACTCCATGCCCAATGGAACACTAGGAAATATTGTTGATCTTGTTTTTTTATGAAGGCAGTGGTCTACGGTTCTTGAAACCTCACAGGGAGGCTCTCATCCCGAGAAGGAGCCAGTGTTAGCTCTGCTATGCAGTGCTGATTTTCTAATGCTAGAAATAGATCTAGTCTAATGGGTTGTGTCCAAAAGGGAGCTTACATTGGTCACTTTCCCTTTTTCCTCACCCCTGTCACCTTTAATCTTTCTCGTTTCCTAAACAAACCTTCTAAAACCCGACAAAATTCCCTTGGCCTCAAACCTAATTGCAAAACCCCAATGCCCCCATAAAACTCTACGATATGTCTTCGTGCATTTGTAACTTGTCACGCCGCATCCCTACCATTGATCACCCTCACCGATCCAACAGCTCCCATCGCACTCGATAAAGGTGACCCGCTCTACCACTCTCCACCGTTAGATCACCTCTGCCAAGATCTGACGGTCTTCGCATTCATCACACTGGCAACTTGATTGAGCGATAGCGCGTGATGAAAGCAATTTTTCTCTATCATCCACTACTACATGTCGATAATTGAATGGAATCGCTTGGCCCCAGGCATTTGCCACTTAGCACCCGAAAGCGGTGCGATAAAACCATTACCGCCCAACCAAACCGTCGTCGCCCGTTAAATGCCCATGCAACTCTATCTCCTAATGACTGTCTAATCTGTGCACTAAAGATCCAACGACCGTAACACACCCCACTCCTATCTCGGCTGATAGCCTCTACTGAGCCATTTCCGCTATCCATTTCCCCGATCCGACAGTCATCCTTCTTTCTGACCCAAATTGTCCACCTACCCATGCCTTCCACCTCCTATGATCATTCTATTTCCTGAAGAAGGAGATGACCAGCTCTGCTAGCATTAGTTATAGTAATATCCCCAACAACCATATTTAACATAAAACATGGCCAAAGGGGAAAAGGATGAAGCATGACCCTGTAACTGAATTTATCAGTCATGGACTACATCGGTACGAGCACTCCAACCACCTAAAGGAAAACACAACACCTGAACAGATCAGATTCATCCACTGAAACAAGCCACCTCATCCAGAGACACCATCAGATAGTTAAATGCAGTTGGTGGTCAATTATGACTCCTCCATACCTAAACAGCCAAGTGCCATTGTAACGAAAACTTATAAATATCTAGGAGCAAGATGTAATCAAGGTTGCCATTTGAGGTAAGGTTCAACTTCTGGAGACTGTGGGCATTTTGTCACTTGCAGCGTCTCATCTTCATTTTCAGCAAATACAAGCTTCTTTTGTTGTTAACTGCTCACTATCCATTTTCCTCTATTCTAAGCTTGTACCTGATCTGTTGTGTTCTTGATCTCTAGATGTTTAACACTAGATAACTGTCATCTTATCTCTGTGTTAGAATCTAGAATGCATCACTGAATAGGTAGCTCAGGTTTCTTTCGATCTAATGCAGGAGAGCTGTCATCCTGTCTTTGCATTAATAGATTAGATTTGTAGGTTTCTGTACTAATTGCAGTTGGCCATCACATGGTCTTGTGTATCTACTGGTGTGGTTAGTATTCTCCATATTCACCTAATATCTAAAACTGTGAGAATTGGTGGTCTAAATCCTTGTAGTCTAAGGGTGTTCATGCATGTGTGGAGTGAAACAAAGTAGAAGTGGTTATATTCCTTGAACCAAACCATTGTTCCTTCCATTAAACCTGCAACAATAGTTGAATTTATATGTTACCAGGCATCTTCAAGCTACAACCTAGGAGAGTTTCTTGGAATCCTAACAATAGGGATTGGAACTGTTCATATAGACAATGGTCAATTTAATGATGTACTATGTGTTCCAACCTTATCCTGCAACCTTTTATCTGTATATCAGATAACTCATTCAGGTGAAGGTAAAATCATTGAATTTTCACCTCACAATGTTGTAATTATGGACCTAAGAGATCCTAGACAGATTTTAGCTACTGGCATTGCTGATGATTCTACAAGTTTGTATAAGTTTAACAACTTTGGGTCATCAAATCTTCCCTCTGTATTTGTTGCTCATAATGATGAAGTGAGCAAGCTTTCGCATGAGCGATTTGGTCACTTAAACTATCACTCCCTTCAAAATCTTTGTAAAGAAAATATGGTGACAGCTCTTCCAATGGTATCTTGCAGAGATGGTGTTTTTTCTGAATGTGTACTCGGAAAACATCATCAGGATATTTTTGAAAAATGTGCCTCTTGGCATGCCTCAGCCCCTTTACAGCTTGTGCATAGTGATTTATGTGGTCCACCTTGCAGTTGTTTCATTCTCTAGATACAAATATTTCTTAACTTTCATTGATGATTTCTCCAGACGCACTTGGGTATACTTCTAAAAACTCAAGAGTGAAGTATTTAAAATGTTCTTGTCCTTTAAGGCCATTGTTTAAAAATAATCTGGACATCAAATTCTTAAACTAATATCCGATAATGGCGGAGAATATGTTAACAACAAATTCATCAACTTTTTCACTGAGAATGGAATTCAAATTCAACATACTGTTCCATATACTCCACACCAAAATGGTGTAGCTGAAAGGAAGAATCGCACCTTAAAGGAAATGGCTAATTGTATGCTTCAATATAAAGGACTTAGTCTTAATTTTTGGGCAGAAGCAATTAATTTTGCAAATTACATATTAAATCACACTCTTACAAAGGTTTTAAATAATATCACTCCAGATGAAGCATGGAGCTCAATTAAACCAAATGTAAGTCACTTTCGTTTTTTTAGAAGTGAAGCATGGGCCCATATTCCAGATGAGAAACATAAAGCTTTAGAACCTATGAGTGAAAAATGTATTTGTGTTGGATATTCTGAAGATGTCAAAGGGTACAGACTTATTCCACTTAAGTCCAAAAATGTTATCATTAGAAGAGATGTAAAGTTTTCTAAAAATATATTGGCCTACGAGCCTAGTTTGGCGGATGTGCCACCTCTCTCTATCCATTCTACTTCTGAAATATTTCTTCTTCATATGATGACAGTGAGGATGACAATCCTCCCCCACCTTCTCAAGATCCTCCTTCAGCTCCTCAGCTTTCAAAATGGGTCCGTGCTACTCGGGTTGCAGCAAGTGCTCTTTCTAGTGATCCTACAGATTAGCGACATACACATTCTTAGTTCAATAGAGCCTCTTCTTTACTGGCTCAAGCTTCAACTAATTATGATCCTGACACCTTTGCAGAAGCTTCAGGCCATCTAGATTAGGACACAGCTATGAATGAAGAATACCGTTCATTATTGGAAAATGATACATGGGATCTTGTTCCTTTACCAAAGGGATGAAAACTTGTTACATGCAAATGGGTTTACAGAACCAAGTATGACCAGATGGAAAAGTTGATAAACATAAATCTCGTCTTGTTGCTAAGGGTTTTTCACAAGTATAAGGCATTGAATAAACTAAAACCTTCTCCCTTGTTGCCGAAATGAACTCTATCTGCCTTGTTCTTTCCCTTGTTTCTTCTTTCAAATGGGAAGTCCATCATATAAACGTTAAATCTATCTTCTTGCATGGGGACTTGCATGAAGAAATCTATATAGAAAAACCTACTGGCATTATAAAAACAAAATCCAGCCTTTTATGTCAGCTTACGAAATCCCTTTATGGTCTCAAGCAAGCCCCTCGAGCTTGGTATGCCAAAATGGATAGCTTTCTTTTAGAAACTGGCTTTTCTAGGTTTCATTCTGACAATACTGTCTACACCAAGAAAGTGGGAAAGTTCCTTATCATTCATGTTCTTTATGTTGATGATCTTATCCTTATTGGTAGTGATCCCAACCTTATAAACCATGTGAAGTCTAGCCTTAAAAAGAAGTTTGAAATGACAGACTTAGAACACTTGCATTATTTTCTTGGTCTTCATGTCTTGCAATCTAAGGAAGGTATTTCCCTTTCCCAGTCCAAGTATGCTTATGATCTTCTACGCCATTTCCAATGAAATACTGTAAGCCAGCGCCTTCTCCCTTTCAGTCTGGAGCCAAACTTTTAGTTACTTGTACTTCAGCTAAATTTGATGCTACCTTATACCGTCAACTTGTAGGAAAACTTTTGTATCTGACTCATACTCGTTCTGACCTTTCCTTTACTGTTGGCCTTATTTCTCGGTTTATGCAAAACCCACATGAAATTCATTGGAAAGTAGCTAAAAGAGTACTTCATTATGTTCGAGGTATAATTTAGTTTGGGATTCATTACAGTGCTGAAGCATCTCCTCTATCGGTTGGTTTCACCGATTCCAATTGGGCTGGTGACCCTGATGATCGGAAGTCTACTGCGGGTTATGTGTTCACTCTTGGTTCAGGACCTATTACATGGGCTTGCAAGAAACAAAGTGCCATTTCTCTTTCTTTAGCAGAAGGAGAGTATCGTGGTGCTGTAGAAGCTAGTAAGGAAGCCCTGCGGCTTCGTCAGATCCTATCAGAGTTCGGATTTCAACAGCAGCATCCGACTACACTTTGGTGTGATAATCAAAGTTCCATTCAACTATGCAAAGATCTAGTCCAACATCAGCGCAACAAACACATTGAAATGCGCATGCACTTCATCAGAAAGCTCATTCATGACCATTTCCTTGAAGTGCAATATTATTCAACAGATGATCAAGTTGCAGACATCTTTACAAAGGCTCTCATAGAGGTGAAGTTTACTAAACTTTGATTTATGGTTGGAGATTAGGAAGTTGTCACTAAGGGGGGATAGGCTCTAATGCCTCCTTCCTTCTCCTATTGTGTCATATTTGTACATCCGTCAATCCTATCCCAAGTTGTTCTTAAGAGGAGATGTTAGGATATTCTGACACATAGGAAATAGTTAAGTATAACTTGGTCAAGTGTAGAGTTAGGTAAAGTGTGTTTCTTTACTATGTACTTTTGTAACTTACAATTCGACAGTCACGATATGTAGTGATCTGATGGTTCATTCTCTCCTCAGTATTACTGACACTTGATTCGTGGCTTAAGACCTGATTGGTCCATGATCTCTATTTAAAGAGCATGGAAGGTCATTTGTAGGGTAACAGTTCATGACAGAAGCTTATGAAAATTTTCATTCTTTTATTAATAAATTTCCTGAAGTGGTCACGTTGGCTCTGGCCATGGACTATTTCCCTCTTTGAGGGTTTTAGCCACGTCAACAATACTGGTGTATTGATATGTGATCTGTTTGTGAGCAATATCCTTTGGTGTTCTATCTAAGGAACTTACCCTGTAAATTCCTACATATTAAACATTAACCTTTTCCCTCACTCAACAATATAAAAAAATCCCCATTTCATTATTTCCAACAATATGGACACTCGTATTGTTCCATTTATGCATAAATATCAAGGATTTCTAGGCAACCCAATCTGTCATATTAAAACACTTGTATGATAGGATTAGAATATCAATCATTATTAACATGGGAAGGATCTAATGATGTGCATTTCCACAGCTTTACATACGTGTGTATTTTTTTGTAGGGGGAAGCCAATGAATGATATCGACATGCTTATCTAACACCGAATTTGAATACCAATGTACTACTCATCCATTACATTCACCATTATGTCAGAATATTAATCACGACACCTATTCATATGTCGGCTATGAATGTTCCCTAGTCGGTGGTAGATGGTTCATAATCAATAGTCGACAGGAGTTAGTGAGAAATAATGATAGGTGAACTCACTATAGTTTCTACAACTTGATCTTTGTATAAATTGTTGTATGTGGAATGCAATCGATAAGGCTTTTGAGTTCAGTCTTCTTCTCTTATATGGTGTTAGAGCTAGATATGTGATGGCTAGGTGGCCAGAGTCATTTGGGCTTAGTGGTGTCAAGGTCTCATGGAGAGAGACATAGTTTTGTATGAGCCTAGGTTATGAGGGCTTGGTGGTGTGAAGAGTCGGCACCGAAGAGCGATATAGTGTTGTCAATAAATTGCGGAAGGCACTGAGATTGACATACTAGTGTTGGAACATCAAACTTGTATGCGGCCAATGTGTGGTGCAGATCATTGTGAGGAGGCATGTCTTTTCTACGCCGTGAATCTTGTGCCTGCTCATGTGAGGACGAAATGTTGCACATATTGTTGTTTATGAAGTGAAGTCGTCACTGAAAAGAGGAGTGTTGGAGATCTACACTGGCATGCAGTGATTCTCATCACCAGAGATCAGAGTGATAACTAGAAAAAATTGGTGAATCGGTGACGTTAAGTTGAATCGACGAGGAGTGGTGTTGTTGATTTTCTCGGTGCTGTTGATTTTCTCAATTTGAGGCCGAGGATGTCAACAATTGTTTTCTTCTGCCATAAGTAAAGGATTTGGTTGTTGTGTGTTCGAGGGATATATGATGGAGCATCCATTTCTGAGTTATCTTACAAGATGTTGAGAGCAATGTTGAATTAAGTACATTCTGCAAGAGGAATCTGCGTCGCCATTTGAAGACAGGAGAAGTGCACCTTTATTATTGCACATACCAAGGAGAAGTGCACCTTTATTATTGCACATACCAAGGAGAAGTGCACCTTTATTATTGCACATACCAAGGAGAAGTGCACCATATATAATTGGAGGAGCCATGGTGCAGTGAATTGGCTTTGAAACCTGTGGTGAATTGTTGTGCTTGTTGTTGTGGATTTAAGAAAATTTTCGTGTCGAAGTGTGATTGAGTGGTGAGTGGGAGCCATTGTGCTGCAACTGTTTGCTCTGAAAATGAAGCATACCCTATGTTGGAAAAGGTTGTGGAGACCTCATCATTGATTTAATTCGGCCCAATGTAATTCCCGACCTCAAAGACATTTTTGAACTTATGGTTTCTTCCAAGTAAGAACAAGAATGTTGTAAGGTTTACAATATTGTTCATAGAGAAATCGTCGATGAGGGCTTGCTTTGTCTCATAATAGAGAAACTTAATATTGAAGAAATTAAAAATAGTGGATGTTGGTGTGGCTCCTGAGTGTTGAGTCAGTTGAGTGATACATGGAGACTAAGAATGTGTGGAGAGGGTGGATCGATCCACCTAGATATGCAATTGTGTGTTCTCCCATATGAATTTGTGTTGTGGTTCTATTCCACCATATGCCAGATCTAGACATTACATGGAATGTGGATGTGTTAAGATTCTCGGTGGTGTATCGATGTCATGGAGAGTTGTGTGAGGGTCGAGCCTAATTAGAATATGTTGAGGCACTTATGAGCCACAAGGGCCGCTTCCTAAGATTTGAAAGAGGGAGCTTCATTGATGAAATCATTTTGACGAGCGTCTATGGTGTGAGAAACGACATTGGAGTTGTTTTTCTAGGAAGAGGTGTGGTAAGTATTAAATAACATTTTTTTGCTCCTATAATGTTGTCATGTGGATGGTGTGTCCCCTGTGGTGCAACTAAGGCTGTTGTGAAGTTGTGTTTTTTCATGAGACTATTGGGCCATGACCAAGTGTCGTCTGCTGCTTGTTGCAAACTTACAATTAATTTGGAAGGTTGTTCATAGACAAGATCGTGAAGCTATGTGGGGTGGTTGAGTTTTAGCCCGTATGTGTGTTGAAGGAGTATCTGCATGTATACTGGTGCAGTGGTGTCATGAGAAAGTATTGCCATTGGTAACATATGTCAAGAAATTGGATTCCCAAGGATTGGGTTGTGCAACCTGTTGTGGTCTTGTGTATTGAAATCCTATGGAGCAACTACAAGGTGGTGGTGAGAGTTGTGTAGGAGCATGGCTAGACCTCCAAAGTGTCTTGTTTGCTGCATATTTTTCTCTGTGGTGAAGTTAAACTGGTCTGTAGGCGATATGTCTATCATTTTAGACTTGTTTGACAATGACCCTTTCCCATTCGATGATCATTTTTTCATGAGTCCATTTGGAAGCATTTTTGGGTCCGGAGTATGTTTGAGTTGGAAGGAAATTCTGAAAAACAATGTGATGTTATTGATGATCAAAGTCTACTCTCAAAGATCTTACTATTGAAGAGATTCCCATAGTTCATGAGGCAGGGTGTGAAAAATTAATACGAAAAACTATTGGAAGATCTACATGATAACCACGACAATGCAACCATAAAGATCATAAAGATCTGGAGTAAGAAGCAGGAAGAAGTTTGGAGCAAAAAGTTCATGAAAATGTTTCATTAATATACTGTAGCAAAGTAAGTCAAAATGAGATATTTGAGTTATATTTGTAATCCTAGTTGACACTTAAACCAACTAGCGAGTTAATAGGTCGTGATTAAAGGGAGGTGTCAGAATATTAATCATGACATCTATTCATATGTCCGCGATGGTTGTTCCGTAGTCTGCGGTACATGGTTAATCAATAGTCTCATGAGTCACTAAGAAATAATGATAGTCAGCGAAGTCAATGTAGTTTCTATGGTTCAATTTTTGTATAAATTATTATATGTTGAATGCAATTAATAAAGCCTTTGAGTTCAATGTTCTTATCTAATTCATTAAAGTAATATTATACCATTCATTATAGTAAACAAGTGCTACATAGTAGCTTCTTCATGCGGCTTAGTTTAAATATAGTTACACTAAAGTAAAAATATTCAATTCAAATTATTGTTAAGATTTGTAATCTGAACTATTTAGATTTTATTGACTGGTAAAATGAGATATTTCGTTATTTTGGATACTGTTCTATTTATATTTTATTGATTGGTAAATTAAAATATTTGTTATTTGTAATTTCACATTGTGTAGTGGAGAATCTAATCCTACCCAAGAACCATGATAATGTTTTATTAGTCCTTATCATGAAGTATAAAATTCTATTGCAATAAACATTTTCAATAACTATATCTGTTTTTTTAACATATATTAAAATTTTTATAGCTTATCATATTATTTTACAAAATTAAATAATTATGAAAATATTTTAGTTAAAAAAAAAAACTTTTTTTTTTTTATTTAAAAAATTAAATATCCAATAATTTGATCATGTTCACGTTCAACCTGACGAGGATTGACGAAGTAGCCTGCACTTTAAAAACCTGCAGATGGATTGTTCACTTCTACTTCTGTATCCTCACCTGGTGGTAGTGATAACGATATCATCATTTTAGCTCCATGATGCTATCATAAGTCAAATCCCTTATCATGCTATTGTACGGTGAATTCCTTTATTCCTTATTCCTTTATTCCTCCATTTTAGCTCAATGAATAAGTCAAGAATTTTTATTTTTTTTAATTGACGAATCTCACGAGGATGGAGTGACAATGACCCTTCAAACCCAAACTGATCCCAGGAGCCATCACGATCGTTTATGAATTTATGAATTTACCACAAATAAATCTTTAACTAATGGTACTATATAATTTTCTTTTTCTAACATTTATTGTAAGATGATATTAAGTTTTATTTGTATTTATAATTAAATTTTATATAAATTTAGATATTTTATAATTAAGTTTTTGACCTATGTAATTGGAATTTGTGTCTAATAGATTTTTTAAATAGTTAATTATGAAAAAAAGAAGTGAAATAAGTTTAATGGACTGTATTATACATTTTCATCCGACTCTTTCCTAATAAAGCATTAGAAAAGCTTTCCTTGATTGCGAAAGTGCTTTACATTCCTTGTAAAGCATTCTATCGAAGTCAAATCCCTTACGTCAAATCATATGATGCCATCATAAGTCAAATGAAATCCCTTACCGACAATCGTAACTTACCGATAATGTTTGTAGCAGATAGATATAACAAACAAACTGTACATTCAAATTCTTCCGTACATCACATAAAACTTAACCTAGAAATTAGAAGTTTATAATATCCAATTTTGTGTTCTCACTAACTATATTTTATTCCCCATCACCATCAGAGACCAACCTCCCTATTGGCCCATTCCCATTGCCATCGGAGATTAAGCCCCCTATTGCTGCATATATAGACAATATTTCTCACAATGTGACGTTCGACCATGGTTGAACATGGTTGATTTTCATATTAATACAATCATTGTAACAATGTGGCATTGGACCATGATTGACTATAATTTACCATGGTCGACCATGTTTGATCAATGTTGACCATGATTGACCAGGGTTGATGATGGTTGACAATGGTTGTGTTGTACTTGTTTCCTGTAGGTAGTCCTTGGCTGCAAAAACTATGCTAGGAAACCAACCTTTAGGTTTAAGTTGGCCCTTGAACCAGAGGGGGCTCCCTCAGTTGTTACGAGGCTTTGTTTAATGTTGTTCACCTGTCACTGAACAACAGCCTTTGAAGCACAATGGCCATATTTATGGTTTTAATTGGGGATGGTTAGCGATCAATGATAATCCCTAATCATGATTAAATGCCTCTCTCACAGGGTCCCTTCTGAAAGTGTCAGCTTCCAACCTGACATAATGACTTAGATTTTTCAATAATTATGGTATAAGAATGTAAGTGGATTCCTAATAATTGAGCACTCAAACTGATTACTTAACAACTAGGGAAATTTAGATGCATGTAGATGATTTCTACAGCCCAACAAAAACATATTTAAAGGTAAGAGAAGGCCAAAGTGAAACCTATTCCAAGAGGAGCTATTTCAGACAGATAGTCTAATAAGCTAATCTCTTTTAATGGCTATCAGAAGGCATAGAACAAAAAGCAGTCAAAGAGGAGCTATCTTGGAAAAACAATCCAATAAGTAATCTATTTCTAAAGTTTATTATTTTACAGGGGATTTCAGAGAGATTAAGAATTAATCTACACTTACCCACACCTTCATAAAAATGCTTTGAACATGTGTAGAAATAACGTATGAAACACTAGAAAGACATACTAGAAAACACAAAATTCTGTCAAACTCGAGCCAAAAGGCTTTAATTAGAAATACTATAATAGAATTTATTACAAAGTGAAGAGCCTTGGCATCAAAAGCCCACACCTATTACTTCAATTGATGAAATATTTATACAATTTCCTCACAAAATATCTTAATAAAAATATCAAGACCTATTACAAATATCTGAAAATTATATCACAAAAATAGAACACAAATAAAGGTAACTAAAACTATTTGAAGAGTTCTGGTACTATCCTTGATGATTTCTATTGATAAATAAGAGCAATTCAAATTTGATTGAAACTCATATTTGATGAGGTGGCCTCCAAGTCACTAACCATCTTTGAGCTTTTTCCTCTTCAAATTCTGAAAAATAGGGTCCGATAATGCATTTCTCTCTCCCAAACCATAATTGCTATTAGAAAAATGAGAGAGGTTTTTGAAAATGATGATATTGGAAACAAAAAATCCTTTCATATTTTGAAAATTCATTTCCACCTGCTAGAAAGCCACATTTGAATACACTGCCTAAAAACAGGAAAACTCGAGAAAACATGCTTGCAAAGATTCATCTAAATATCCCAAAACATAATCTCTGTTACAAACCTGAGAGAGGTTTTTGTGGATTAGAATATGAGGAACGAAAGCCTCCTCTATTATACCACAATTCATTTCTGATTATCCACAATATGTTCTCCAAAAAGGTGACTGAAATAGGAAATTTCTAGAAAATATTCCTTTAAAAAGTCATTAGCATCTCCCAAATCATAATAGATGTTAGAAAACCGAGAGAGGTTTTTGTAGATGAGGGTGTTAGAAACAAAAACCTCTTTCTAGTTTTGAAACTTCCTTCTCTGATGTTTGTAAACCATGTTTGAATTTACTTTATTACATCATTTAATCATGTTTAAATGCATGATTAACTAAATCAACTAGCTAATGAGACTTAAATTTACATTTTGAGGGTGCATTTACTCTTGCAGACCCATTTATTATTTATAAACTACTAAACCTATTATAGCAACAAATTTAAATTATCAAAACTAATCATGTTACAACATTGGCTCCAATGGGGACTGCTTCCCCCTGTGGGATGCAAAGAACTAGTAGACCAGTTGCCTTTAGTGTTGGGCATGGAGTCATACCATAAAACCATCAACCACTGATCTACCATCTTATGTAGAAATATAACCAATCCCCATGGATCAGCATTATTTGAATACTCTGCTACTGCACAATGCAACCTACAATTGGAAAATGCAACCATATGCCTACACTAATTCAAATACTCTTTCATACTGAAATTTGAAAACTCAAAAATTTCTAGAGACTGAAAATATAAGTTGATCTATCATATACTCTTCAAATCACGCCACTCAAAAACAATGAACACACTGATCTACTACATACTGAAACTCAAAATATCTATTCAATCCCCACCCCTCTATCTAACTGAACTAAAAAACTTTACACTGTTAGGTGTAATCTTATTTCGAATGTAACCAAGTGCGGAGTGGATTTATTAACAAAGCACATTGCCAGCAACAAAAAAACTGAAGAATATATACAATATGAACATGAAATCCCATGAGAAACTTATACTCACAGGTGTACTTTAAAAGTTGCATCATCTGTAGACATTTTAGATTTCTGACCATGATTGAAAGGGAGAGACATGTACTGTTGATTACAAGTATCAATGAACCTTTCATAGCAGTAAAGGCAGTTGAAATTTCGAAACAATGGAATCGGTTTCCGAGTGGAATCGCCATATGACAAAGTGCAGTCTCTAGGTGAAATAAATGCAACCAATACTAAATTCCTACTCCTTGTTCACGAGCAAGGAATACATTTATTCTTATCGCACAGGTGAAGGCAAGAGATGGACAATGGAGATCATATCATGGGGAAAGCAACGTGTGGAAATGAGGAGCGGGTTCAGATGGTGGTAAGTTGTATTTCACGTGCCCTCAAAGTTGTAAGCTGTTTTCTAAAATTTCACGTGATTAGCCTAACTGGGCGACACGTAGCATGGAGAAACCACTTTTCTCACATGCTCTCGGGCGGATAATGGTCGACAGAAATCCACGCGATATCACGCGATAGTTGTCGGATCTGGCAATTCAACTCAACAGTGGAGGTCGGCTAAGCTAGTTGGCGATCGAGTCAAGTGACAACCGTCGGATCAGGCAAGGCAGATCGACAGTGGGGGTTTAAAGCACCTAAAGTGACCGGGTGAAGCGACAGCCGTTGGATTAGGCACGGCAGATCGACGATGGGGACTTAAAGTTCATAAAGTAAGTGATGAACTCCACACGAGGCAGTGATTGAAGAAAATAGTGAATCGAATGGTGATTGTGAAGGTTTGTTGGTTATCGGATGGCGAGGAAGCAATGCAGGAGGAACTCACTGGAGGTAGTTGCAAGTGGAAAATGACAGAGAAAACCAGTGCAGGTGAACGAATAACTGTATTTAAACATCAAACTCCATAACCCATGCGAGAACCAGAGACTGTGTTTTTGGGGTTGTTAGAGGGTCTCTTCCTCAAGTCATGGTCTTAGGAGGAGGAGATGAGGATGAGACACCTGTGCACAACCTAATAGTGACCTTTCTCCTCTAACTAACGTATGAACTAAAAGAAGGCATAAACGAAAGTAAACTACAACAAATGCAACTACTAAAACAGATGAGCAGAAACATGAAGCTATTCAAACAAATGAATAGAACCAGAAAGCTACTTAATCAAATGAATCATAACCATAAAACTTCTTGAGCAAATGCACATAAAACCATGAAACTACTTAAGCAAATAAATAGAACAAAACTCTATGCTAGCATAAACGTATAGTAAAGAGGAGCTTCGGCTGCTTGGGTCAAGCCCTAACCCAAGAGCTTCAACCCTGGAAGTTAACTCAGAGTTGGCTTAAACATAGCTCATATTTATTATATAAATCATGGATTACAAAGAAAATTGTCACAAGTCTTTGTAGCTCATAAATAAAACAGATTTTTACAAATGAAGTCTGAATTAGAAGTCCCAAACCTAGTGAGGTCCTAAGCCTCTCTATTTATACATTTGAATTCTCTAACAACTTCCTTCCCATTGGGGAGGCTTGGCCTCTAACTCAAGAAAAACTGGATTCTGTCCCTTTCATTTGCTTGGCTATCTTCTAGTCTTCAAAGTGATGGTTTCTTGCACTCTGAGCTAATGGAGGAATATTTGAATGGAGGGGTAGTGAATGAGGAGGATTTACGTCCTATAATTATTCTCCCTAGTCCCATTCAAGTGTTTACCAAGGTCTTTGCCATAGTTCTTTGCTTTCATCCTTTATGCCTACATTTCTCCTCGCTTTTATATTTTATTCCTGCGTTATATGCACATTAGACCCCAAAGCCAAATGTCCAAATCTAACTCATTTCATAAACAAAATATAATCAAAAGTATGCAATAAGTTGTGAGAATATTTGGTTTGACTAATTTAGGAGGCGAATTAAGGACAATTAAGGCCCATATAATTGCTCAATGATGAAGCTCATCATCACCCCCTACTGAAAGTGTTGCTCATTTTCTGAGCAGCTTAGTCAATGTCCATGTCCTTCATGGCTTTGGTAGCCTCTTTGACATCCCATGCTTTTGTTGTGGTCTCTTCTTCTTGTTCATAGAAACCTGCTTTTCTTTCTACTTCTTCCCACTACCTTTTTTCTTCTTCTTCTGTTCTCCCTTCTAGCATTCCTAGGAGTAGTGGAGGACTATGTTTTAGGCCTATCCAATCGACCTTCAACCTTTGCCTTGATTTCTTATATATAGGTGTCTTGATGAGTGCCTCTCTCAACCTTTGAGGGGAGTGATATTCTCAGATCTTCAAGCTGTGTGGCAGTGTTTTCCATTCCCTTTAGCAGGTATGTATATTGTCATTTCCTAGCAGCCTAATCATATCCTAAAAATGTGAAATTGCTTGCTCTTGTGCAGCAACCTATCTAAGTGCTAGCTGAGGATTATTTGCAATTGGATTATGGGTGCTGATTAGGGCCATGGGATTTGATTGTTCAGCTTTGATGAAAATAGGTTCATTTTGCTCTCTCGCCAATATTCCTTTCATCTCTATAGCCCTTGACTCTTCATGGTTCATCCATGATGCCAAAGCCATTAATTGTAGATCTCCTAGCTCTGCATTAGGATCCCACATATTCATGTCTGTGAGGGCCATGTTGTGTATGTAAAACTCAACCATTTTGGCCGTATATTCTAGTGCACTTGGGTAACAAAGATCAATAAACTGTCTACAGTCCTGAAATGGCATGGTGCTCCTTTGCGTTAGTGTTTTAATATGAAATTGCAGCCATTGTTCTCTGAGGTAAAAAAACATAGGATTTAGGTGGCATCCTACACTGGATGGCCTCCAAGGAGAGGCTATCCATACATGCTAGCTGGTTTTCCTTTTCCTGCAGCTGTCCTCTATGTTTTTCTTATCTTCTTCCTTTTGTTGTTCTCTCTCATCTCCATCAGTTTATTCCTTTGTTTTAGCATGATCCTCCTTGTGTTCTATTTCATCATGTTCCTCTATATTAGTTTCTTCTTGTTTTCCCTCCTCCTTACTAACAGAAGGACTAGCATCATAGGTGAGGGTTTTGATGTCACCCTCTGCTGGTAAGTCTCTGAAGACTAACCATTTTATACGGATCTTGAGGTTTTTGCAGGGCATCCTTAATGATGATTCTGATCAACCCATGGTGAACTAACTGCTGGGAATTACCTTCCTTTACTTTACTGTTGGAGTCTATGAGTGATTGCATAAAAAAAAGGGTATGCTGAGTCTTTGGTGAATTGGTGTTTCTACCCCAAATCTTAATTGTTCAAGCATTCTCAAATGGTTGCCATAAAAATACTGTGTCTGTGGACACTTGCATTCTCTTTTGAGTTATCAAAGAATTTCCTTTTTGCCACCTTTTCACTTATAAACCAAGTACCTGTTAACCTTTACAAATTTTGATCAAATGATGCATATGAGTGAGTGAGTAGGATACTTACCTGTGGTCTTGATGCCATGCCGCAATTGTCAAACATCATAGGTGCTATTGATGGTCATTCTTCTTCCTCCTCTGCTATCTATTGATGGTTTATTAGCTTTTGCAGGTGTCTATGACTGAAGATATGATGCTATTGATGTTTCTGTGGAGCTCTTGGATTTGATGCTGCTACTGTTGTGGAGCTCCTGGATTTGATGTTGCTACTGCTGTGGAGCTCCTGGATTACCACTTGGCAATGTTTGGTATCTTCCTTAGAATTATTGATCATGTTGTTGGATGGTGTTGTGAGGATGCTATAATGAATAGACAGAAGGAGTAGGAGTGTATGTGGATGCAGGGATGATGGTAATGGTTGAGGTGATTCTGTTAGAAAACACAATCTTCACCTAAGTGGAAGCATTGAAGTGAAAAACAATAGAATTGATGCAGGGATGCATTGGTAAGGAGTGGAGGAGATGAAATATATGTGAGGTAGGGTTTCCTTTGGATCTTCTCTTTGCTCCTTAGTTTTCTTTCTCACCCACCTGCACATAACAATTATGTTTTTTTTCTTACATATATCTATATATATATATATATATATATATATATATATATATATATATATATATATATATATATATATATAGATATATAGATATATATATATACATATATATATAAACAAAACACCTAAGCTTCATCAGAGAGGTTTTCACCCTAGATATCTGCCCTGGTTGCCTCAAGGAAGGTTTTCACCTGAATCCTTATTCTTTTTTTTTCCATTTTTAGTGACCGTATGAGGGAGGAGCTGGAACTTGGTCCACCATCATCACTGTCTTATTAATTTTGTCAATGAACTCTTGTCTTGATAAAGGCCTCTTGTACATTTTCAATCTGTGTCCATTAACTAGCAATGGAATGGCTTTTTCATCAATAGTTCTGATTTGCACTGAACCATTGTCTTAGCATCTTTCCACCACATAAGGTCCAAGCCATCTTGTCCTTAGCTTGCCCTTGAAATATTTAAGCCTAGAATCATATAACAATGCCCAGTCTCCTTCTTGAAATTGCTTCTCCTTGATGTGCTTGTCATGCCAGACCTTCCTCTGCAGCTGAACTATCTCTGAATGTAGTAGGGCCTGCATTTTGAATTCATCCAAGCCATTCAGATGCACCAACCTTTCTTGTTGTGCATGACTAATATCTAAATCTAGTTGGGCTGCCATCCTCAATGTGTTATATTCAAATTCAGTGGAAAACATAACCTTTTTACCATAGACCAGCTCATAGGGTTTAAATCCTGTGGTGGTCTTCCATGTTGTATTATAGGCCTAGGTGGCCTCAAGTAGTCTCTCTTCCTAATCCTTCCTGCTGCTGCTCACCACCTTGGTTAAGATGTTATCTAGTGCCCTATTGGTCACCTCCACTTGCCCATTAGCTTGTGGATGATAAGGAGTGGAGGTCCTATGCTTGATTTTGTGATGGCTGAGCAGTTCTTCAATCCTGTTGGAGATAAATTAGTTGCCTTGGTCTGTGACTAGCTCTCTAGGGTACCCAAATTTGTAGAATATATTATCCCTTAGGAACTCAGCCACCTTTTCTTTTGTTGTTGCCTTAATTTCCTTGGTTTCAGCCCATTTAGTCAAATATTTAGTGCACATAATAATGTGTTTTTTTTGCTTTGAAGGAGGGTTGTTAGGCCCAATGAAGTCCATGCCCCACTTGTCAAATGGCTCAAAAGTCACTTGAGGTTGTAGGGGTATTTCATCTCTTGGAGTAGGCTTCTGCATCCTTTGGCATCGATCACACTAACTAATGTACTTCTTCACATCCTAATGAAGAGTAGGCTGATAATAGCCTACTTGCAACACTTTGAATGATGTCTTCTTTGCTGCAAAATGACCCCCACAAGTCCCATCATGATAGGCCAAAAGGATGTCAAAGACTTCCTCTTCCCTTACACACCTTCTTAAGATTTGATCTGGGCCAAGTTTGAATAGATTTCCCCAATCCAGGTGAAGGGGGCACTCTTTCTAACTATCTTGCTCTTTTCTTTGGAGGCCAAGTTTGTTGGGAGCTGTGATGATACAAGATAGTTTTCTATATCAGCAAACCATGGGGAGAGAACTGAAGTAGCAAACAAATGTTGTTCTAGTAACTGGTCATCCACCATTCCTTCTTCACCTATAGGCAGATTCATTTTAGATAGACATTTAGCAACAACATTTTCCTTACCAAGCTTATCAACAATAGTTATATCAAACTGTTGTAATAGAAGCAACCATCTTATAATTCTACCATTTACATCTAGTTTTTCATTAAATATTTGATTGTGGCATGATCAATATGCACAAATGTTTGATAGCCTATAATGTAACGCCTAAATTTGTTTAATGAATGCACAATAGCCAAGACTTCTTTTTCAGTCATAGTATAGTTTAGCTCAACCTTTGATAGGTTCTTACTGATAAAATAGACGGCATCAGGCAATTTCTCCTCTTCCTGACCTAAGGCTGCTCTTATCGCTTTTTGTGAGGCATCAGCATGAATATGAAAGGGGAGGGCCCAGTTTGGGCCTCTAAGGATTGGTGCAGTAGTCAACTTACCATTTAGAATGTCTAAGGCCTCTTGACAGTTCTTTGACCATATAAATTCAAAATCTTTGGCCAACAACCCAAACAAAGGAGAGGCCAACTTGCTGAAGTCCTTTATGAAACTTCGATAGTATCCAGCTAACCCTAAGAAACTCCTTACCTCTCTATGCTTTTGCGGAGGTGGAACCCTTTGGATTATTGTTGTTTAGGTCCACCTGCAGTCCTTGCTGAAACATTGAATGACCTAGTACAGCCCCTACATTCATTAAGAATTCGCATTTTTTTGGATTGAGGGATAGGTTCATTTCAATGCATTTGTGTAATACTTTGCCTAGGTTAGTCATGGCTTCTTGGAAATCACAGCCATAAGGTGTAAAGTCATCCATATAGATTTCCACAACATCATGTACTAAATCAACAAAAATACTCAAGACTACTCTCTAGAAATTGGCAGGAACATTGTACAAGACAAAAGGAAGGACCCTATAGGAAAAAGTACCCCAAGGACAGGTGAATGTGGTCTTATCCTGGTCTTCTGGGTAGATTTGGATTTGGTTATTCGCATTGAATTCATCTAGGAAAGAAAAGAATTTCTTCCTTGCCAGGCCATCTAGCACTTGTCAATGAAGGGTAGGGGAAAATGATCCTTCTTTGTGGCTTTATTAAACTCCTTATAATCCACACAAATCCTCCACTTACCATTTTTCTTGGGCACTAACACTAAAGGAGAGACCCACTCACTGTCTGAGATAGGGTGGATGAATATTGCATCTAGCAGCTTTTGCAGTTCTTCTTTAACTCTCTCTTCAAGAGCTGGATTCATCTTCCTTTCTGGTTGCCTATTTTTCTTGCAACATTCTTGGATTTAGATGTGGTGAGTACACAATGAGGGGTGTACTCCCTTCATCTGATTATAGCTCCAAGAGAAGGCTTCTAGGTTCACTCTCAGCATGTTGCATAGCTTTTCCTCTTCCAAAGCAGAAAGAGATGGATTAATTTGAAAAGTTTTCTCTGGGCCAAATTCTATGGTTTTGACATGGAGTGGGTTGGAATTGGCCAAGCATAAGTCAATTAAATGTTTGTTCTGGGTTTCCCTTACTTCTTCTTCTAATGGCAGGGAACTAGGAGTTGGATTTTGGAGCAGGTGTTCAACAAAATCATCCTCATCTTGCTGTCCTCCTCCTATGATTGCTTCCAAAGTATAAAGTTGGGTAAAATAACCCCCATCTTCTTCCTCCTCCTCTAACCGTAAAGGTAAATCATGCTCTAAATAAGGTTGAGCAGGAGGGTATAGGACTAATTGTTTGGACATATGCCCATTCTTGATAGTCATATTCCCATCTCTGCAGCTAATGTAAGCATCAAATATGGCTGACCATGGCCTCCCAAGGATGAAAGGGTAACCAGTAAGCTTAGCTTTAGGCTAGAGAACTAGGAAATCTATAGGGTGTTCCCAAGAATCAATAGAGACCATCACATCCTCCACAATTCCCTTAGGGGTGACCGTGGAACAGTTTGCAAGTTGCAGCACTGTTGTGGTCTTTCTCAATGACCCTTGGAGGTTAAGTTTGAGCATGGTGTCCTTATTCATCACATTAATGGCAGCCACAAGTTCAATCAGAATGTGTGGGAAAATGGTGCCATTGATGTGCACATCTACTACAGGGCTTCCAGGGTCAAAATATTTTTGACATATCACCTGCCCCACCATTAAGTCAATCAACTACCCAATGACATTAATGGTAGGGGCATCCCTTTTCCTTCTTCTTGGATGCTTGAAGCACTTCTCCTTAATCAACTTGTTGTAAATGGGAACAACTTTGATGGTCTGGAGAAGGGGGATTTTTACACATATATTTTTCAATTCTCCCAGAAGTTTAGTTTCTTCTGGGGTAGGATGGAGTGGTTGGGCTAATCTTTGAGGAAAGGGTGGATTTCTCTCCTGGATTTCTATATCATAAGCTGGGTATGATGTCTCTCCAGTGTATGTTTGTCAAGCCTGCTTATTATTTGGGTTCGAATTTGATTGGGCAGGAATATGGGGTTTCTTGGGTGGAGCAGAGTGCATGAGTTGTGATTGTGCAGGAAATAGGGCTGGAACATTGTTGAATTGGGGCCTTCATCCCTACGGTGAGACATTCCACAGATGTTGTGGCTGAACATAAGGTTGAAATGACTGGCTGGCAGGCTAGGATTGATACTGAGATGCATAGGACCAAGGAGGGGGTGTAGACCAGGAAGGATGAGCAGGGGATCCCCACGAAGGCATAGTCGTGGCTTGGTTGGGGTTGTAGTATGCATGGGATGGCCCTTACATACCCGGTTGGTATGGTCTAGGCCCAGGGGGTCTCCTTTCGTTGATGTAGCAAAGCTGATCAGTGACCCCTTCAGCTCCTTGTTATACAACTTTGAGTCCAGGTAAAGAAGGGCACTTGTCTATGGAGTGGTTTTCTTCACAGCCTGAGCAAATCTTAATACAGTTTAATCGACATTCATTCCTAGGGTGCCTCCTGGTTCATCTAGGACAAAAGATGCCCAAGGCTCTCTCTACTTCCTCTTGCTTCCTTTTGATGTTCATGGTGTCTAATTGCAAGGAAAGGGTTTGCATCATGTCACTTTTGAAATCTTCCAGCATATTTCCAATTTCACCCTTGATGAATAAGTTAGAGGATGATGTACTAGCCATAGGTTGACTACACCTACCCTTTTTCCTAGATGCCCTAGAATGGTTTCTAAAGACAGTCTTATTATCCTCATTGGGTAATTTGTAGACATCTCCTCCTGCTATCATATTTAAGGTATCCAGAAGATCCTCCCTTACTCCTCTAAGCAAGACCAACTTTAGTGACTCAGGGTCAAGTGTGCACCTGGCCCCTTTGTAACTAAGCTGGAATATTTATTCATAGTCCTCTAGGGATTCATCGTGGCCTATGGTCATCCTAATAATCTCTTCTTTAGTATCCTTTGTCCTACAATAGTCCCTATATTTGTTGTTAAAGTCCTATTGCATCTGAGCCCAAGTTGTGATGATATCTCTAGGTAAACCCATGAACCAGCGCAATGTTGCATCCTTGAGGGTAGATGGGAATAGTTTTAACTTTTTCTCATCATTTGTATAGTCATAGGTTCGGCATATGACAACAAATTGAAATAGGAAAGTTTTAGGGTCCTCTATGGTCAGGCCATGGAAATGAGGTAGAGCAGAGGGGCTCATATTCTTCATCTTAGTGTCCCCATTGGTTTCCTTGATGGGGAAGGCACTCTCAATTCTCTCTCTAACTCCCCTATCATTTTGGTTTCCATCCATTGGTTTAGTAGGAATGGTTTCTTCCTCTTCTTCTTCTTCTGTAGGTTCCTTAAATAGGTAAGGTTTCTCACCTAAAGGGTCTTCCAATGCACCGTCATTGAATAAGAGAGAAGGTTTCCTGTTGGATGTAGTGGGGGTATTTGTCAAGAATCTTCCTAAATTGTCCATATTCCTACGAGGCATGAAAGAAAATGTTTTAGGGTTGGTTTTTGTAAGATTTTGTGAAAGCTAGAAAGTACTGGCAAAATAGAAAGGAAAGTAGATAGTGACAACTGAAAGAAAGAAATAAACTAGATTACTTTTGCATAAATAAACTAATGGAAGAAAGTTTGAAGATTAGAAGTATAAGAAAATAACGTTTGGAGACTAGAAATAGAAGAAAGCAGTAATTACTTCTACTTAGACACCTCCCCGGAAACGATGCCAAAAAAGTGATGAGCCTAGGTATTGCAACAATAATGCTGCAACTCCGAGGGCTACCAACTTTACTTATCAACCCGGGGTTTGTACAAATTTGGAGGTGACAGTGCTATACGCACAAGTAGAAGTGAAGGTCTTGCCTGTTGTCACTATTTATCTGGCAAGAGACCCTAGGTGTTCCAAGAAAAACTTCTATAGAGTCAGAAAAAGCTTAATTCTTTTATGGAAGGAGAGCAAACCTTATTCTAAGAGAGAGCTACTTCTATTGCAGTAATGAAGAGAACAACATGAAATGTTAAACTTACACCATAACCTAACTAATCAATTAAACAACTATGCTAAGAAGACTTGCTAAATTAACATTAACCTAATGCTAATTATCTAAGTTGCAGAAGTAAAAACATTAAACTGGACTTAGGTGTAGCAAAGAAACTTAGGCTAAATTGGGTTTCAAGTGAAGAAAATATTGGAGGTCAAAATTAGTGAACAAAGGACATGAAGGAGCAATAGTGAAGAAGAACCATTGGATTAGTCAAGTGAAAGGTAAATGAACGACAAGGATTTGATCGCAAGAGGTTATGTAGGTAGATGGGTGAATAGGGTTAACTAACGGGATGAATGGTTAAGATCTTTGATGAGCCCCAAATTTGGTAACATTTTGGGCTCATTTGGCCTAACTACCTTTGCTCAATCCTTCATTTTTCATAACTTATGCATCATTTTTTAGTATGTTTATGTCATTTGTACGAATAAGGGCAGTCATTATTCCTAGGTGGCTAACACGTGCTCATTTCAGGTTTTTTGACACATGATTGGAACAAAAACTGAGCAGATAAGGACCAGGAGACAGCCAAGATGGGGTTGAGGATTCTTAGGAGGGTTTTCCACAGCATTAAATGGCCTTCCTTGGGATCTTCACCCCCAAATCCGAGCTCCAACAACCACCACAACCGGATTAGAAGGCAGCCAAAGGGATTTTGAGGAAGCAGCAGTTCACTCCTAGTTTGGTCAGCCAAGTCCCACTGATTTACGAGGCCAGCTTGGGGCCTCGTGATGTATAAATGATAAGGCTTTAGCCTTTGAAAAGGACTTTTGAAACATTGTCGCACATTCTGCACTACGAGCTGCTAGCTTGGTTTTGCTCTTTTGTAGCCATTATTGGCATGCTCTTTGACTTATGATTATTATTTTTTAATGGAAAGCAGTCCCATTTGATCTCAGTTCTGAGTTTTTAAAAGGAGCCATAGCTCTCGGGGTTGGGCCCAACCTGAGAGCCTAAGGCCTCCTTCTTTTGTATTGTTATCTTTTCTTTCAACATTATGGTTTTCTTTACATGCATTTGAAACGCAGTTTGTTGAGTTAGATTTCTTGGTGTGGTTAAGTAGGTCATTGTTAGAAGATAGAGTTGCTTCAGCTGTTTAGAATAGAGTGAAGAGATTGGAGTTGATAAAAGTTCCAGAAAAGGGTTTCCTGCACACTCATTTTCACCTCTTTCTAGGGGCTGGAATTGCAGACAGTGCTGCCCACCAAAAACATTGGTTTACGTATTCATGCAATCTTTGGTGCAATATTTTCATTTGTAGTAGTTTTCCATGTGCTCAGACCTCTTGGAATGTTTCTTTGCTTCAGTACCATACATGGTTTTCTTTAGAAATAGCGTTGTTGTTCAATGCTTCCATTAAACAGTTAGGACAAATTAGGAATGTTTTGATTATATGCAGGACGTGGATGATTTGATTTAGTTTACACTGTGCAGCGCTACTCCCTCACTCTCTTGTCCTTCTAAGCCTTGCCCAGGCCAACTGCTCATCTCCCAATTAGACCCCTTGTCTCTCAACTACTCTACTGCCCACGTTATCCTACCTTTTCAGCCTTCCATTCCCTCTACCCTCCTTCAGACAAACTAGCTTAGCACACCCCCTCATCATCTCATCTCTTTGTCACTAAGTCATTAAAAACCCCTCTCCTACCTCCCTCTCCACCCATGGAGCCTCTTCCACTCACCCATCACCCAAAATCCGATTGTAGAACATCCTGTAGGAATTACTGAACATCCTGTAGAAATTCTGAAACATCTTGTAGAACCCCTGCATACTTCCTATAGAAGCTCATAAACGCGGTCTCTTTGTAGCCAAACTTTGTGAAACTCTTGAGAAGGGTGTTAGGGACACCTTAGACCCTCTCTGAACTTTCCCAACCTTTTCCAAGCCTTTCTCCTCCTTGATCCACCTCTGCACAGTAAAACAACTAGTTAAAAGCACATGCATGATAATTCTAATAATTGAAACAAAAATACAAAAAATGTTTTCTTCAGATAAAGGTAGTCTAGACACATGCATTTTACCTTCATAGAAGTAATGGCATCTCTTTCAGTAGTTTGCATTCCCATCTCTGCATCAGTAAGACTAGCTGGTAGAATTAGGGTTTGCTAGGGTTTGCGTTTCTTGTTGGCTTTCAGTTCCTTTCTGCAAATAGATTAGCTTCCTTTGAGTTAGCTTTCATCCATCAATTAAAAAGCTTCTTCTAAGAGCTCATAGAAGTTGGCTTGAGCCCCTAGCGGACTTGTGCCAGCTGCGGCAAGAGCTAGTACTTGTGCATACAGCACCGTTGCTTCCAAGTTTGTTACGAACTATCGGGTTGATAAAATTAAAGAAGGAAGCTCCAGGAGTTGTAGCATTATTGCTACAATACTGGAGCCCACCATCTTTTTGGCGCAGATGCCGGGGAAGCGTCAGAGTATTGGTGATTGTTGCTTTTCTTCTACTTTCCTACTCTCGCCTTCTGTTAAGTAGTATTTCATTTCCATTCTGCAACTTCCTTTCTGCAAAAGTAGTATAGACATTTCCTGCTTTCATAGATTAACATTTCAATTCCGCAATTTCATTTCTGCAAGCGTAGCCTAGCATTTCATTCCTGCAATTTCATTTGAGCAAAATAGATTAGTTATTTCATGCTTTCATTTCAATTCCGCATTTCCATTTCAGCAAGATAGTTAGTTGCAGTTCAATCTGTTTTAGTTTTGCAGGTACCAGAAAAAACAAAAGCAATCTGAAGTCTTTTTATTTCATGCCTCGTAGAAATCGAGATAAAACAGGCAAATTCTTACCCAACACCCCCACCACATCACTGAGTCACCCTTCTCTCTTCTTTGGTGACAGTGATCCAGAAGAACCTATACGCGAACCTCCTGAGATATACGAAGATCCTATAGCAGAAGAAGAGTTAGAGAACACTCCATCTGAAGCTATGGCTGACAATAGGGGAGAAGATGAGAGAATTGAAGGTGCCTTCCCCATCTGAGAGACCAATGGAGACATGAAAATGAAGAACATCAGCCCCTCCGCTTTACCTCACTTCCATGGACTGACTACTGAAGACCCTGATACCTTCCTGTTTGAGTTTTCCGTCCTTTGTCGAACCTATGACTATACCGAAGATGAGAAAAAACTGAAACTTTTCCCCTCTACCCTTAACGATGCAGCATTACGCTGGTTCATGGGCTTACCTGGGAACAGTATCACCACTTGGGCCCATATGCAACAAGCTTTCAATACCAAATACCGGGACTACTGTAGGTCCAAGGAAACCAAGGGAGAAATCTTTCGGATGACCATGCGGAATGATGAGTCTTTAGAAGATTATGAGGAAAGGTTCCAACTCAGCTATAAACGGGCCAGGTGCACACTTGACCCTGAATCCCTCAAGTTGGTCCTGCTCCGAGGAGTCCCTGAAGACCTCTTAGATACCCTTCACATGCTAGCTGGAGGAGATATTTACCAACTACCTTATGAGTACATAAAGACTGTGTTTAGAAACCACTCTAGGGCAGCCCAAAAAAGAGGTAGAGGAAACCTCCTCTCAGCTGGTATTCCTTTCTCCAAACATGAGTTTGCAAATCAATTAGAGGACCTCAAGAGTGAGGTGAGGCAGACCATCGCCACGCAGCTTGATACATTCCGAATCCAGCAGAAGAAAGAGGAAGCTGAGAGGGCTTTGGCTATCTTCTGCCCTAGGTGTACAAGGAAACACCCTAAGACCGAGTGCCCATTACATTCGGTTGAGGTATGTTTTTTCTGTGAGGAGGACCACCCCACAAACCAGTGTCCAACCTTACCTAGGCTTAAAGCCATGTATCAAGGGATAGAAGCACCCACTGAACCTCTCTATTTCCTCAACCAAAGGAGGCCGCATGGACCTAGACCTTACCAACAGGGGATGCAAGGGACACCCCAAGATTATTACAGCCCCAACCAATCCGCTCCTATGCCTTCCTGGGGACCCCCTGTTCATCCTTCCTGGTCTATACCTCCTCCATGGTCTTACCCGCCTCAGTACCATACTCAGCTCACTACTCCTTCGTTTCATTCACATGCCCACCCACAACCTCAGTGGAATGCACCTCAATCGAGGTGGAGGCCCCAGTACAATACTCCTCCCGCCATTTTTCCTCCACCACCAGCTCAACCACAACCATTACCTCCTGCTCCTCCAAGGCAACCCCAAATGCCTGCTCAACCGAACCCGAACCCCAACAACTGACAGGCCCAGCAGGTATATACTGGGGAAACATCATGCCCTACCTATGCTGTGGAGATCCAGGAGATCAATTTGTGATCTGGAAAGACTCTTCCAGATCGCCAACCTCCTCCCCCAGAGGACGAGGAAGATAAACAGGAAAGTGAAACAAAGGCCATTCCACCCTTTCCTGAGAGACTAACGGCCACCACACAACCCAACCCAGAGGAGGATGAGCTTCTGGGAGAACTCAAACAGTTGTGTGTGAGAATACCACTTCTCCAAGCCATCAAAGATGTATCGATATACAACAAACTGGTTAAGGAAAATTGTTTCAGACACCCAGGCAGGCGAAAAAGATATGCTTCAACCATCAATGTCATAGGACAACTGTCTGACCTTATGTTGGGGCAGGCCATCTGCCCAAAGTATCTGGATCCTGGGAGTCCTGTAGTGGATGTCCACATCAATGGCACCATCATACCTCACACATTGATTGATCTGGGGGCTGCCATTAATGTGATGACCAGAGATACCATGCTCAAACTCAACCTTCAGGGCTCCTTGAGAAAGACCTCGACAGTCCTGCAACTATCAGATCGCTCCACCGTGACTCCCGAAGGGATTGTAGAGGATTTCTTGGTCTCTGTTGACTCTTGGGAGTACCCTGCAGACTTCTTGGTTCTGCAACCAAAGGCAAAGCTTACTGGATACCCCCTTATTTTGGGAAGGCCTTGGTTAACCACTACAGATGCTTACATAAGCTGTCGTGCAGGAAACATGACCATCAAAAATGGTCCTATGTCCAAGCAGCTAGTCCTGTACCCTTCTGCCCAACCCTTATTAGAGCATGACTTACCACTTTGGTTGGATGAAGGAGAAGAGGATGAGGTGTACTCAGCACCTTTGTGAACCCTAGACACCACTAGGGGAGGCCTCCCAACCGAGGATGATTTGATTGAGACCTTGATCCAGACTCCACCTCCCAGTGCATTGTCCTTAGAGGAATTGGTGGAGGATGCCCAAGCCAGCACCTTAGTGGACCTTTGTGTGACCAACCCTGTCACTCCTAGAGTCAAAAATATGGAGTTCAGCCCTGAGAGAACGTTAAAGATCATCTCCTCCCTATCTCCTTCCCAGGAAAAGGAGTTGTGTAGTCTGTTGGCTAGTCATCTAGATGCTTTTGCTTGGAGCTATAAGGAGATGAAAGGAATCCATCCTTCGGTCTGTACCCATCACATCTACATCAAAGAAGATTGTAAACCGGTTAGGCAACCCCAAAGGAGAATGAAACCAGCCCTTAAGGACATCGTCAAGGAGGAATTACAGAAACTATTGGATGCCGGATTCATTTACCCCATCTCGGATAGCGAATGGGTGTCCCCTTTGGTGTTGGTTCCCAAGAAAAACGGGAAGTGGGGAATCTGTGTGGACTACCAAGAACTGAATAAGGCCACGAAGAAAGACCATTTCCCTCTACCATTCATAGATCAAGTGTTGGATGGACTGGCAGGAAAGAAGTTTTTCTCTTTCTTGGATGGGTTTAGCGGGTATAACCAGATCCAAATCAGCTCGGAAGACCAAGATAAGACCACCTTCACTTGTCCTTGGGGTACCTTTGCTTACCGAGTTCTTCCCTTTGGACTATGCAATGCTCCTGCCACCTTCCAGAGAGCCGTCTTGAGCATCTTTTCTGAGCTGGTCCATCATTCGGTGGAAATCTATATGGATGACTTCACTCCTTATGGGTCCAACGTCCAGGAAGCATTGTCCAATCTGGGAAAAGTCCTAACCAAGTGCATTGAGATGAGCCTGTCCATTAGTCCTGAAAAGTGTGAATTCTTGATGACTGAAGGGACCGTGCTAGGCCGTACCATTTCTTGCCAAGGGTTACAGGTGGATCCTAACAAAGTTGCTCTCATCAAGAAGGTTCCACCTCCTCAGAAGGTAAGAGATGTTCGAAGTTTCTTAGGATTAGCAGGGTATTATAGGAGATTCATTAAAGACTTCAGCAAGCTAGCCTCGCCATTGTTTAGCCTCTTGGCAAAAGATGTTGAGGTTAAATGTACTGACGATTGTCAGAAGGCTCTGAATGAATTAAAGGACAAGTTGGTGTCTGCCCCAATCTTGAGAGGTCCAAACTGGGCCCTACCTTTCCACATCCACACTGATGCCTCGAACAAAGCCATAGGGGCAACCTTAGGACAAGTTGAACAAAAACTTCCATACGCCATATACTTTGTCAGCAAAAACTTATCCAAGGCAGAACTGAATTACACTGTCACTGAGAAAGAATTCTTGGCCGTGGTCCATGCACTGAATAAATTCTGACATTATATCACTGGATATCAAACATTTGTACATACTGATCACGTTGCAATTAGATATTTAATGAATAAACCGGATGTGAATGCTCGTATTATTATATGGTTACTTTTGTTGCAGCAGTTTGATTTGACTATTGTTGACAAGCCAGGTAAATAAAATGTTGTTGCTGACTTTTTGTCTAGATTGGATTTACCTGCAGGAGAGGATGGAACAGTGGATGACCAAATGCCAGATGAACATGTGTTTGCTATTTCAATACTCTCTCCATGCTTTGCTGATATAGCAAACTACCTTGTCTCAACACAGTTTCCTCCGCACCTATCCTCAAGAGAGAAGAGCAGGATCATACGGAAGAGTGCCTCATTCACTTGGATCGGGGGCAACCTGTTCAAGCTTGGCCCTGATCAGATCTTAAGGCGTTGTGTAAGGGAGGAAGAAGTCTTTGACATCCTCCTAACCTGTCATGACGGGCCTTGTGGAGGGCATTTTGCAGCCAAAAGGACTACCTTCAAAATCCTGCAGGTAGGCTACTATTGGCCCACGCTTCATCAAGATGTCAGAAGGTATATCAGCCAATGTGACCGATGCCAAAGGATGGGGAAACCGACTCCAAGGGACGAAATGCCTCTCCAACCTCAAGTGACTCTTGAGCCATTTGAGAAGTGGGGTATGGATTTTGTGGGTCCAATCAATCCTCCTTCAAGGCAAAGGTCTTACATCATTGTGTGCACAGACTGCCTAACAAAGTGGGCAAAAACCAAGGCAATTAAAGCAGCGACAGAAGAAAAGGTGGTTGAGTTCTTAAGAGAAAACATCTTCTACAAATTTGGCTACCCAAGAGAGCTAGTCACCGATCAAGAAAGCCAGTTCACCTCCAACTTAATTGAAGACCTACTCACTCATCACAAAATCAAGCATAGGACTTCCACCCCCTATCATCCTCAAGCAAATGGGCAGGTGGAAGTCACCAATAGAGCATTGGAAGGGATCTTGACTAAGGTGGTGAGCAGCAGCAGGAAATATTGGGCAGATCGCCTGGTTGAGGCCACGTGAGCTTACAACACCACTTGGAAGACCACAACCGGCTTCACACCTTATGAGCTGGTCTATGGGAAGAGAGCTTTGCTATCAATTGAGTTCGAGTACAACACCTTGAGGATGGCAGCTCAACTGGACCTCGATCTCAGCCATGCCGAACAAGAAAGGTTATTGCAGCTGAATGGATTGGACGAGCACCAAATGCAAGCCCTTCTCCACTCAGAAGTGGTTCAACTTCAGAGGAAGGTGTGGCATGACCAAAACCTCAATGACAAGCAATTTTAGCCGGGAGATTGGGCGCTGTTGTATGATTCCAGGCATAAGGATTTCAAGGGGAAGCTGAGAACCAGATGGTTGGGACCATATGCAGTGGAAAAATGTAATGATAATGGATCTGTTCTTATTCGGACCATTGATGAGGAGGCCATCCCTATGCTTATCAATGGGCATCGACTAAAGATCTACAGAAAACCTCTTTCAAGGCAAGAATTCATCAAAACTGTGGAAAAATCAGTGCTGGTCATAGAGAAGGGTTCTGCCTCTGTTTTGGGCATACCCTGAAGATATTAAAAAAAGAAAATAAAAATAATAATAATACTAATAATAAAGATCCTTGGGTGAAAACCTTTCTGAGGCTCCCAAGGCAGATGGTAGGGGTGAAAACCTCATTGAGGCGTCGTTGCTGTCTTTCTGAAAATGTTTGAAAAAGACCCTTGAGTGAAAGCCTCTCTAAGGCGCTCAAGGCAGATGGTAAGGGTGAAAACCTCATGGAGGCACCCCTGCTGTCTTTCAAAAAAAAAATAAAAATAAACAAAAAACAGGGAAAACAAGTTCAAGATGTGGCAATGCATGCAGGTTGCAGGTATTCCATGCAGGAAAAGAGGCCCCTCAACTCGAAGACAAGGGTCCCTACTATGCTACCAGGTGACCTCACCAGCACTCCCTCCAGAAACACTCATCTCTTCCAAGGTTTGGGCATGATTTGATCACAGTTTAGCCTTCTACAGGAAGCTACAGGACTTTCTACAGGAAGTTCTGTATTTCTACAGGAAACTTCCTGTAGAAGCTTTGGACGGCCATAACCGACTCTGTGGGGAGATCTAACACCCGAGGTCTAACACGGAGGCATGCAAGCTAATGTTTTCTCCATCACGCACTATTGTCGCCTCCTTCTACCACCCCACTTGCCATGCAATGGAAATACCTGCACAGTCAAATCAGAACATTGAATTATCAGAGGAAGCGATTCTCAAATGGAAAAAAAGGATGCAGAGACACCATGCACTACTTATCAGAGCCATCTGAGGGCCCTGCGATCGTGACCATGATGCCACTGTCTCCACCGTTTCAGCATGCACCCGAGGAGGAAAAACTGCTACAGGACATCCTACAGGAATCCCATAGCAGTTCATCCAGCTAGAGTGTACACCATCAAGGTGCCTGCAACACATAGAGCAGGCACATGCACCATCCGCAGCCAGGTAGTAAGCATCGTAACCAACAACAATCTGTGAGGAGGAACCCCCGTGCCTATGCATGAAGCAGCAACAAGCAAATCCAATCACCCTCATCCTGAAACCTGAAAATAACGTCGCGGCCGCACAGGTAAGTGCCTCACCCTTTTTTCGTCAAATTACATGAACAATGCTCTAAAATGTTTGCAAGTGTGGAAATGAATGGGTTGAGTAGTCGGGTAGCCATTCAACTAGCCACCACGACCAGTCAGATGGTCTCGTGAGATTTGGAAAGTGTTGGTCGTGGCAACCAAAACGGGTAATGGACACGTGAGAAGTGTCTAGTTGGGGAGAAGCAGCGATTTAATGGAAATGGCGGTGGCAGATTTGTAGGGAATGATGCGGCAGTCAGGGAGACTTGCAGTGAAATGAGTAGGTGACGTCGTCCAATGGTCCGGCAGGGACAGCTCACCCGCGCGCCACGAGTTCGGTCGGGATTCAAATCCACCAGCTAGATCGTCACTCCACTCATTTATCACCAGTCGTTTTGCAGTCGAGTAAGCGTCCGAATTTCTCTCAAGCTCGTTACTCTAAGTCCCCGGCTCATTCAAACGTCTTGTGGTGGCACAGAAGGCGCAGAACCACTGACGTGCTCTCCGGAACCTATGCGCGACTTCTACAGGAAGCTGCGCTACAGGAAGCTCGCCGCTACGGAGGAAAATTGATCTATTCACATCAAAGGTGGCGAATTGGAAAAGGTAAGCCTGAACCTGTTCCTCCCATGCATTTCGTTTGAAGGGTGGGGAAGTCGACATCCTCAAAAATGTAAAACTACAGTCTGAGCATAAAATTGCAAGCGTCGTCTTCCTTTTGCATGAAAATTGTCGTCGTAGTATATGCGGGGTTTTCTACAGGATGTGGTTTGTAATTGAGCCCCTGTCAAGGCTCATCTGTAGATAGCCAAGAATTCACGAATTGTGTGCGTGACAGAGGCATAGTTCTGCGCTCTGTCTCAAGCAATCCGAAAGGCCATCTTTTGATACGCACCCGCCACCTCCGGCTAACATAGCAGGCTTTCACCATGCCAGGTGGATTCATCAGAAAGGAACCGACAGACTCAAAGAGGCTACGGGAAAACCCGGAGGTGGTAGAACTATTCACTCGTGCGCGATGGATGTCGTTCTGCAACAAGCTTCAAGGTTATGATGATGAGGTGGCAGAGGAGTTCCTGCGAGCTTTGAAGCCAAAATCAAAAACGCTGGCCGTTGTCAATTTCAGGGGTTTGAATCTCAGACTCACCCCACAGTTCATCAGCAGAGTCACTGATCTCCCAATGGGGGTACCGTGGGATAAGGAGGAGCGAAAATTAGGCCAGAAGGCTAAAAAGGAGTTCTTTCCACCGGAGGAGCAATTCTCAGAGGATAAGAACGGGGTTCGCAGAGCTAGCCTACAGCCGCTTTGTAGTGAGGTCAACCTCCAAATTATGAAATATATCACGTGCGAAGGACGATTCAACATCGTATATGGGTACCATTTCTGGCTGCTCACAGAATTGAGGCACCAAATGGACCTACCTTCAAAAAACAAGCTAAGTATTCCTTACTTCCTCCTGTAGTCCATGACTAAATGTGCCACCAAATTACAAGAGGGCACGCCAGACTAGGTAGCCCATCATGGGCTCATTAATCTCCTCGTGGAGGATGCACTACACACCTACACAGTCCCTCTCTCGTGGGAAGCCTTCTGAAATATGACTAAGGATGGAAATATCAAAATCTTGATCGAGGAGCTCACCTCCTCCAGCAGCGAGGAGAAAAAGTCAGTACACACAGAGAAGAAAGGGAAAGGCCAAGAAACCCCAAAGCACTGAAGAAAGAACAAAAGGGGAGGCAAGAGAAACCCCAGGTTGCCGAAAAGGAGGGTGACAAATCCACATTGACACCCAGAGAGAAAAGGCTACAGAGTAGGGTGGAAAGGACTGAACAAGTCCACGTCAGTAAAGGCACCTCGAAAGAAGCCTCAACCAAGTCAAAAGGCAAAGCACCCTCAGCCAAACAGGCCAAAACGGTGCCACCTGTTTCTAGAGGAAAACCAAAAACGACTTCTACAGGAAGCAAGAAATCAGCTGATACAGGGCCTTCTACAGGAAGCCCTGAGAAAGGAAAACCAAAGGAGAAGACAGCCGAAATTCTTGCAAGGGAGGTATCAGCCGTGCTGGCCACCCTTAGTACACCTCCTAAGCCGAAGGAAAAATGAAAGAGGGAGATCCCTATGTATTTCAAAGCCAGGAGAAGTGTGAGAATCAAAACGGGCAGGCCCCAACCTCCATCCAGCAGCCCAACTACTATAGAAGATACCCCTACCTCGCCAAGGGAGAGGTCCCCCTCAACAATATCAGTCACTTATGAGCGGGGGAGCCCGAAGACAACTACTTGGAAGGAGAGAATGGACAGGTTGGCTTCAAAAGCCCAGCTACAGGATGCTGAGGCCGTTCTCCAGGAAACATTAGCCCGACTTAAGGAGACAGAGAGGATGGAGGGAGAGGCACCCACATCACCACTTAGGGAAGACAGGGTAGAGCCACCGAGGGAAGAAGAGAAAGAGCATATTCCGGAACCTAGTCCCCAACCAAGCTTGAGCTCGTATTATAACTTTTTGGAGGCTGGGAAAATTATTCCACAGAAATTCACAGTGCCAATTTTCTTTGCGTTGGAGGAAGAAAGAGTGAGAACCCACACGTGGATGAAAATAACTAAATCAAAAGGAGTGGCAGATATAGTCCCCTTGGAGGAACAACTCAAGGAGGCACGAAAAGAATTAGCTATGGCCAAACACGTGGCAAACTGCCAGCGGGTATTCCTACAGGAAGAGAACGAGAAACTTAAACTGCAGCTACAAGAACTGAAGAAGGAAAAGGGCACATCATCAGGGGACACTACAGCAGAACATCAAGGCAACGAAGGATTGCAAGTTGGTCTTGGGGAGCCAACCTCGCATCTACAGGAAAGGGAACTGCAAGCACAAATCGAGATACAAGCTCTCAAACAGCAGTTGCAGCAAAAAGAGGCACAACTGGCTTGCATGGCTAGTTGGGCCATGGATGCTCTACAATGTAGACAGCCGGCCAAATCTTATGGCCTGTACCTACGAGACCAGTGGTTGCAATTTCAGATTAATGCATTGGCACAGAGGGGTATCTCCCAACTCCAAGACCCCCAGAAGTTCAAAATGTTATGCAATAGCAGTTCATCGGAGGATAAGGCCAAACTCTCGGAGTTCTATCTCCATAATTTGGCCCTTCCTAATGTGACTTCATGGGATCCCAACACAGTTGTAGGGGATATGCAGTTGATGGCATTTGCCTCATGGTTGAACCATGAAGAAAAGAGGGCAGCAGAGGTCAAAGAGGTCATGGACCGAGAATTACATGAGCCACTGCTGATTAGAGCAGAGCCAGGGGATCCCACTGCATTGATATCGGCACACCAACACTTAGCCACCAACCCCCAAACTTTATTGAAATACATGGATCAGCAGGCTCAGGCCATAGCACATTTCAAGGATATGGAGCGACTATTAGGGGACAACTGTGTTCATGCTTGCACCCGCCGATGGAACACATTGTCCCACAACCTTAAAATCATAGAATATCATACTCCAACTCGAATGAGGGAAGCTCTAGCATGGGTGCCCCTCTACAAGAAGTCCATACAGAACCTCCAAGCCAGCTGGATTGGCCTCAAGCTAATCCCACCTCTTCTGTTAGGATTGATGGAAGGCAGCACAAAAAAAGAAGAGCATAAGCAGTGGGAAGAGGTGGAAAGGAAGGCTGGGTTCCATGCCAGTGAGGAGGAGACCACTTCAAAAGCCTGGGATGTGAGGGTGGCGGTGAAAGCAATGAAGGACGAGGAGCTGGATTAGTTGCTCAGGGATGAGCAATCATTTTAGTTGGGGGTTGATGATGAGCCCCAAATTTGGTAACATTTTGGGCTCATTTGGCCTAACTACCTTTGCTCAATCCTTCATTTTTCATAACTTATGCATCATTTTTTAGTATGTTTATGTCATTTGTACGAATAAGGGTAGTCACTATTCCTAAGTGGCTAACACGTGCTCATTTCAGGTTTTTTGACACATGATTGGAACAAAAACTTAGCAGATAAGGACCATGAGACAGCCAAGATGGGGTTGAGGATTCGTAGGAGGGTTGTTCACAGCATTAAATGGCCTTCCTCAGGATCTTCACCTCCAACTCCGAGCTCCAAAAGCCACCACAACCAGATTAGAAGGCAGCCAAACAGATTTTGAGGAAGCAGCAGTTCACTCCTAGTTTGGTCAGCCAAGTCCCACTGATTTAGGAGGCTAGCTTCGGGCCTCGTGATGTATAAATGATAAGGCTTTAGCCTTCGAAAAGGACTTTTGAAACATTGTTGCACATTTTGCACTACGAGCTGCTAGCTTGGTTTTGCTCTTTTGTAGCCATTATTGGCATGCTCTTTGACTTATGATTATTATTTTTTAATGGAAAGCAGTCCCATTTGATCTCAGTTCTGAGATTTTAGAAGAAGCCATAGCTCTCGGGGTTGGGTCCAACCTGAGAGCCTAAGGCCTCCTTCTTTTGTATTGTTATCTTTTCTTTCAGCATTATGGTTTTCTTTACATGCATTTGAAACGCAGTTTGTTGAGTTAGATTTCTTGGTGTGGTTAAGTAGGTCATTGTTAGAAGATAGAGTTGCTTCAGCTGTTTAGAATAGAGTGAAGAGATTGGAGTTGATAAAAGTTCCATAAAGGGGTTTCCTGCACACTCATTTTCACCTCTTTCTAGGGGCTGAAATTGTAGACAGTGCTGCCCACCAAAAACATTGGTTTACGTATTCATGCAATCTTTGGTGCAATATTTTCGTTTGTAGTAGTTGTCCATGCGCTCAGACCTCTTGGAATGTTTCTTTTCTTCAGTACCATACATGGTTTTCTTTAGAAATAACGTTGTTGTTCATTGGTTCCATTAAACGGTTAAGACATATTAGGAATGTTTTGATTATGTGCAGGACGTGGATGATTTGATTCAGTTTACACTATGCAGCGCTACTCGCTCACTCTCTTGTCCTTCTAAGCCTTGCCCAGGCCAGCTGCTCATCTCCCAATTAGACCCCTTGTCTCTCAACTACTCTACTGCCCACGTTATCCTACCTTTTCGGCCTTCCATTCCCTCTACCCTCCTTCAGACAAACTAGCTTAGCACACCCCCTCATCATCTCATCTCTCTGTCACTAAATCATTACAAACCCCTCTCCTACCTCCCTCTCCACCCATGCAGCCTCGTCCACTCACCCATCACCCAAAATCCGATTGTAGAACATCCTGTAGGAATTACTGAACATCCTGTAGAAATTCTGAAACATCTTGTAGAACCCCTGCAGGCTTCCTGTAGAAGCTCATAAACGCGGTCTCTTGGTAGCCAAACTTTGTGAAACTCTCGGGAAGGGTGTTAGGGACCCCTTAGACCCTCTCTGAACTTTCCCAACCTTTTCCAAGCCTTTCTCCTCCTTGATCCACCTCTGCATAGCAAAGAAACTAGTTAAAAGCACATGCATGATAATTCTAATAATTGAAACAAAAATACAAAAAATGTTTTCTTCAAATAGAGGTAGTCTAGACACATGCATTTTACCTTCATAGAAGTAATGGCATCTCTTTCAGTAGCTTGCATTCCCATCTCTGCATCAGTAAGACTAGCTGGTAGAATTAGGGTTTGCGTTTCTTGTTGGCTTTCAGTTCCTTTCGGCAAATAGATTAGCTTCCTTTGAGTTAGCTTTCATCCATCAGTTAAAAAGCTTCTTCTAAGAGCTCATAGAAGTTGGCTTGAGCCCCTAGCGGACTTGTGCCAGCTGACCAAGTGACAGCTGCGGCAAGAGCTAGTACTTGTGCATACAGCACCGTCGCTTTCAAGTTTGTTACGAACTACCGGGTTGATAAAATTAAAGAAGGAAGCTCCAGGAGTTGTAGCATTATTGCTACAATACTGGAGCCCACCAATCTTATCGCGAAGGTTTAAGTGAATGTATGGACAAACAAGGGAGCAAAGGAGATGAATGGCTGAGATTTAATCGTGCTGGTGAGGTCAAGATATGGACAAGCAAGGCTAACAGGAGCGATGAACGGCTAAGATCTTATCATGCGGGTGAAGGCAAGAGATGGACGGTGGAGATCACATCACGAGGAAAAGAAATGTGTGGAAGTGACGAGCAGGTTTAGAGGGCAGTAAGATGTATTTCACATGCCCTCAAAGTTGTAAGCTGATTTCTAAAATTTCACGGTATTAGCCTAACTGGGTGACACATAGCATGAAGAAACCACTTTTCTCGCGTGCTCTCGGGTGGATAACGGTCAGACAGAAATTCACGCGATATCGCGTGATAGCCATCAGATCTGGCAAGGCAGATCAATGGTGGAGATTGACCAAGATAGTTAATGATCGAGTGAAGCGACAACCGTCAAATCAGGCAAGGCAGATCAATGGTGGGGGTTTAAAGCACCTAAAGTGATCAGGTAAAGTGACAACCATCAGATCAGGCAAGGTAGATCAACGGTGGGGACTTAAAGTTCATAAAGTAAATGATGGACTCCACACGAGGTAGTAGTTGGAGAAAATAGTGAATTGGATAGTGATTGTGAAGGTTTTTTGGTGATCGGACAACGAGGAAGTGATGTAGGAGGAATGTGCTAGAGGTGGTTTCAAATGGAAAATGATAGAGAAAACCAGTGCGACTGAACAAATAACTCTATTGAAACAATGAACTCCATAACCCATGCAAGAACCAAATATTGTGTTTTTAGGGTTGTTGGAGGGTCTCTTCCTCAAGTCATGGTCCCGGAGGGAGGAGATGAGGCTAAGACACCTGCACACAACCTGATGGTGACCTTTTTCCTCTAGCTAACCTATGAACTAAAAGAAGGCATAAACGAAAGTAAACTACAACAAATGCAGCTACTGAAGCAGATGACTAGAAATAGGAATCTACTCAAACAAATGAACAGAACCAGAGAGCTTCTTAATCAAATGAATCAGAACCAAAAACCTTCTTGAGGAAATGCACAAAAAACCATGAAACTACTTAAGAAAATAAATAGAATAGAACTCTATGCTAGCATAACAGCGCAATAAAGAGGATCTGTGGCTGCTTGGTTCGGGGCCTAACCCAAGAGCTTTAGCCCTTGAGGTTAACTCAGATCTGGCTTAAACAAAACTCATCTTTAATATTGAAATCATGGATTACAGAGCAAATTGTCACAAGTCTTTCCAACTCAGAAATAAAACAGAGTTTTACAGATGAAGTTCAAATTAGAAGTCCCAATCCTAGTGAGCTGCTAAGCTTCTCTATTTATAAATTTGAAGTCTCTAACAACTTCCTTCCCATTAGGGAGGCTTGGCCTATAACTCAAGAAAAATTGGTTGACGTCCCTTTCATTTTCTTGGTTGTCTTCTAGTCTTCAAAGTGATGGTTGTGTGCACTCTAAGCTGATGGAGGAATATTTGAATGGAGGGGTAGTGAATGAGGAGGATTTACCTCCTATAATTATTCTCCCTTGTCCCATTCGAGTGTTTGCCAAGGTATTTGCCATAGTTCTTTGCTTTCATCCTTTATACCTACATTTCTCCTTGCTTTTATATTTTATTCCTACATTATATGCACATTAGACCACAAAGAAAAATATCCAACTCTAACTCATTTCATAAACAAAATATAATCAAAAGTATGCAATAAGTTGTGAGAATAGTTGGTTTAACTAAGCTAGGGTGTGAATTAAGGCCAATTAAGGCCCATATAATTGCTCAATGATGAGGCTCATCAAAATACTATAATAGAAGCTATTACAAAGTGAAGAGCCTTGGCATTGAGAATTTCTGTTGATAAATAAGAGCAATTCAAACTTGATTGAAAATCATATTTGATGAGGTGGCCTCCAAGTCACTAACTGTCTTTGAGCTTTTCCCTCCCGAAATTCTGAAAAATAGGGTCCTATAATACCTTTGTTTCTACCAAACCATAATAGTTGTTAGAAAAATGTGAGAGGTTTTTGTAAATGATAATGTTTGAAACAAAAACCTCTTTTATATTTTGAAAATTCAATTCCACCTACTCGGAAACTGCATTGGAAAACACTGACTAAAAACAAGAAAATTCGGGGAAACATGCCTACAAAGATTCATCTGAATCTCTGAAACCATAATGTCTGTTACAAAAATGAGAGAGATTTTGTGGAGTAGAATCTAAGGAACAAAAACCTCCTCCATTTTACCACAATTAATTTTTGATTATCCACAATATTCTCCGCAAAAAGGTGACTGAAATAGGAAATTTCTGGAAAATATGTCTTTAAAAAGTCATTAGCATCTCCCAAATCATAACAGATGTTAGAAAAATGAGAGAGGTTTTTGTACATGAGCATGCTGTAAAAAAAACCTCTTTCCTTTTTTGAAAATTCGTTCTTAGATATTTGTAAACCATGTTTGAATTTACTTTATTACATCATTTAATCATGTTGAAATGGATGATTAACTAAACAACCAGCTAATGAGACTAAATTTTAAATTTTGAAGGCGCATTTACTCTTGCCGACCCATTTATTATTTCTAAACTATTAAAACCTATTATATTAGCAAATTTAACTTATCAAAACTAATCATGTTACAACGTCGACTCCAATGGGGACTGCTTACCCTAGTGGGATGCAGAGAACTAGTAGACTAGTTTCCTTTAGTGTTGGGCATGGAGTCATACCATAAAACTATCAACCACTGATTTTACATCTTATGTAGAAATATAACCAATCCCCATGGATCAGTGTTGTCATTTGAATACTCTGTTATTTCACAATGCAACCTACAACTGTTATTCCTACACTAATTTAGATACACTTTCATACTAAAATCTGAAAACTCAAAAATTTCTAGAGAGTTAAAATATAAGTTGATCTATCATAAACTCTTCAAATCACACCAATCATAAATAATGAACAGGCTGATCTACTGCATACTGAGACTCAGAATAACTATTCAATCCCAACACCTCTATCTAACTGAACCAAAAAACTTTACACTGAGGTGTAATCTGATTTCCAATGTAACCAGGTGCGGAGTGGATTTATTGACAAACCATGTTGCCAGTAGCAAAAAATACGAAGAATATATACAATATGAACATGAAATCACATGGGAAACTTATACTCACAGGTGTACTTTAAAAGTCGCATCCTCTGTAGACATTTTAGATTTCTAACCATGGCTAAAAGGGAGAGACATATATTGTTGATTACAAGTATCAATGAACCTTGTATAGCAGTAAAGGGAGCTGCAATTTCAAAACAGTGGTATCGGTTACCCAGTGGAATCACCATATGACAAAGTGGAGTCCTTAGGTGAAATAAATGCAACCAATACTAAATGTCTACTCCTTGTTCACCAACAAGGAATAGATCTAATCTTTATCGTTCCCTGGAGTAAGATATCTTCATTACTTCACTCCCCGACAATGACGCCAGATGTTGTACCTGTTTCCCATAGCCAGTCCTTGGCTGCAAAAACTACGTTAGGAAACCAACTAAACCAGCCTTTAGGTTCAAGTTTCCCCTTGGACCAGAAGGGGCTCGCTCAATTGTTACGAGGCTTTGTTTAACGTTGTTCACCTGTCACTAAACAACAACCATTGAAGCACAATGACCAGATTTATGGTTTTAATTGGGGATGGTTGGCGATCAATGATAATTCCTAATCATGATTAAAGGCCTCTCTCACAGGGTCCCTTTTGAAGGTGTCAACTTCCAACCTTACAGAATGACTTAGTTTTTTCAAGAATTATGGTAGAAGAATGTAAGGGGATTCCTAATATTTGAGAAGTCACACTAACTACTTAACAACTAGAGAAATTTAGATGCGTGCAGAATATTTCTATAGCCCAACAAAAACATATTCAAATGTAATAGAAGGCCAAAGTGAAACTGATTCCAAGAGGACCTATTTCAATCAAATAGTCTAATAAGCCAATCCCTTTTAATGGCTATCAGAAGGCATAAAACAAAAACTAGTCAAAGAGGAGTTATCTTGGACAAACAAACCAATAAGTAATCTCTTTCTAAAGTTTATTATTTTAGAGGGGATTTCAGAGAGATTAAGACTTAATCTATGCTTACCCACACCTTCATATAAAGGCTTTGAACATGTGTAGAAATAAGGCATGAAACACTAGAAAGACATACTAGAAAAGACAAAATTCTATCAAACTGGAGCCGGAAGGCTTTCATTAGAAATACTATAATAGAAGCTATTACAAAGTGAAGAGCCTTGGCATCAAAAGCCCACACCTATTAATTCATTTGATGAAGTATTTATACAATTTCCTTACAAAATATCTTGATAAAAATATCAAGATCTATTACAAATATCTGAAAATTGTATTACAAAAATAGAACACAAATTAAGGTAACTAAAACTATTTGAAGAGTTCTGGTACTATCCTTGAGTATTTCTGTTGATAAAGAAGAGAAATTTGAATTTGATTGAAACTCATATTTTATGAGGTGGCCTCCAAGTCAGTAACTGTCTTTGAGCTTTTTCCTCCGAAAATTCTGAAAAATAGGTTCCTATAATACCTTTATTTCTCCCAAACCATAATATGTGTTAGAAAATTGAAAGAGGTTTTTGTAAACGATGATTTTTTCAACAAAAACCACTTTCATATTTTGAAAATTCATTTCCACCTGCTCGGAAACCGCATTTGCAAACACTGGCTAAAAACAGGAAAATTCGGGAAAACATGCCTGCAAATATTCATCCGAACCTCCCAAAACATAACCTATATTACAAAATTGAGAGAGATATGTGTGGATTAGAATCTATGGAACAAAACCCTCCTCCAGTTTACCACAATTAATTTCTAATTATCCACAATATGCTCTGCCAAAAGGTGACTGAAACAGGGAATTTCTGGAAAATATTCTTTTAAAAAGTCATTAGCATCTCTCAAATCATAATAGATGTTAGAAAAATGAGAGAGGTTTTTGTACATGAGGATGTTATCAACGAAAACCTCTTTCCATTTTGGAAAATTATTTCTTGGATGTTTATAAACCATGTTTGAATTTACTTTATTACATCATTTAATCATGTTTAAATGCGTGATTAACTAAATCAGCCAACTAATAAGACTTAAATTTACATTTGGAGGGCGCATTTACTCTTGCAGATCCATTTATTATTTCTAAACTACTAAAACTTTCTATATCAACAAATTTAAATTATCAAAACTAATCATGTTACAACAAGTTGAGCATGGTTGATTTTCATATTGAGATAATCTTTGTCACAATGTGACGTAGGACCATGGTTCACCATGATTATAAAGCTAAGGGATTTATATTGAACCCTAAGACTAATATTATAAACCCTATGAATACTATTATATCCTAGGAAAATGAACCCTTAGATTAATACTAAAACCCCAAGGGATTAATACGAAAACCCCAAGGGATTATAAACTCAGGGGAATAATATTAAACCCAGGAATTTAATATTATAAACCTAATGTATATGAACCACAAGATAAATGTTATAAAACGTAAAATAAACATGGTTGACCATGGTTAATTTGCATATTGAGACAATCCTTGTCACAATACAACGTTGGACATTGGTTAGCCATGATTGATTTTCATATCGAGACAATATTTGTCACAATGTGACATTTGACCATGGTTGACCATGGTTGATTTTCATATTGAGACAATCTTTGTCACAATGTGACATAGGACCATGGTTGACAATGATTATAAACCCGAGGGATTTATATTGAACCCTAAGATTAATATTATAAACCCTATGAATATTATTACACCCTAGGAATATGAACTCTTAGATTAATAAACCTAAATAATTGATATTATAAACCTAAGGGATTAATACTAAAACTCCAAGGGATTATAAACTCGAGGGAATAATATTAAACCCAAGGGATTAATATTATAAACCCAATGTGTATAAACCCCAAGATAAATATTATAAACCCTAAAATAAACATGGTTGACCATTGTTGACCATGATTGATTTTCATATTGAGACAATCCTTGTCGCAATGAAACGTTGGAACATGGTTAACTATGATTAATTTTCATATGCAAACAATATTTGTCACAATGTGACGTTTGACTATGGTTGATTTTCATATTGAGACAATCATTGTCACAATGCGACCTTGGACCATGGTTGACCATGATTGAGATTATGAACCTAAGAGAATACTAAATCCAAGGGATTAAAAGTAAAAGCCCAAGGGATTATAAACCCAAGAGAATAATATTAAACCCAAGGGAATAATATAAACCCAAGGTATACAAATGATAAGATAAATATTATAAACCCTAAAATAAACATGGTTGACCATGGTTGATTTTCATATTGAGACAATCTTTGTCACAATGTGACATTGGATCATTGTTAACCATGGCTGACCATTATTGATTTTCATATCAAGACAATCTTTGTCCCAAAGAGGCATTGGACCATGGTTTCTTTTTCATATTGAGACTATCTTTGTCACAATGCGATGTTGGACCATGGTCAACCATGGTTGTCATAATGTGACGTTGGACCATGAGACAATCTTTGTCACACTATGACCATGACTAATAATGGTTGACCACAGTTATTGACCATGGTTGACAATGGTTATTGACTATGGTTGACCATGATTGATTTTCATATTGAAACTATATTTTTCACAATGCAACATTGGACCATGGTTAATGATGGTTGATTTTCATATTAAGACAATATTTGTCACAATGTGGCATTGGACCATGGTCGACCATAACTGACCATGGTCAACCATATTTGACAAATGTTGATCATGATTGATAATGGTTGGCCCTGTTTGACCATGACTTATTTCCATATCGAGAAAATATTTGTCACAAACCCAAGGGATTAATATTATAAACCCAAGGGATTAATAAACCCAAAGGATTATAATATTAAAAATCAAAGGGATTATAAACCTAATAAAATATAATATAATAAATCTTAAGATTATTATTATAAATCCTAAGTTTAATGTATTAAACCCCAGGATTAACACTATAAACACGTGGATTAATATTGCTAACCCTAGTGATCCACTATAAGCCTCTATGGTCAACCATGACCATCCACTATGGTTCACTTATAGATAGACCATGAGTGCTGAGGTAAGTATGGTTCACCACGGTAGTCATGTTGGCTGTTTTTTACTATAATACCAATATTCACTGTAGTAGACCATGTCAACAATAGTCAACCATAATTAACATATGTTAATAAATAAATATTATAAACTCTAACATAATCAACCAAATTTATCTTTTTAATTTTTGTTAAAATATTTACATTCCATTTATTATAAAAGTATAAAATTAATATATTAATTCTTATAATAGTTTTTGTTTATACTAAAACAAAAAAAAATGATAAATAAATTATAAATTCAATATGAAAATAAATCAAACTAAACCGTTAATTTATTTTTCTCTTTATTTATATAGGTAATTAAAAAACATTATGAGTGATAAAGACAAAAAAAATCAATACATTGATTTTTAACAAACATAAAATGTAACCATGAACAAATAAACAAGCTGTAACTAAGTTTTAACATATCTTCATTTGATTTGAAAATTTTAACTTATATTTAATTTATTATTAAAAAATATTTTAAAAAGCTATGTTAATTAAAAAATAAAAATAAAATAGAAAGCAAACATAAAATGTAACCATGAACAAATAAACAAGTTGTAACTAAGTTTTAATATATCTTAATTTGATTTGAAATTTTTAAACTAGAAATTCCCTCTAAAGGTGCAAAGATACACCGAAGCAATGGAAAATTTGGTAATAGGATCCCTGAACTATTTTTCCCTATATCAAATGGAGTGGGACAATAAAAATAGATAGACGCATTATTTTCCTTTATATATTCATTCATTGAATGGATGGGAGGTCGGCAAAGAAAAACCTACAAAATGGAAAGTGGATGATGATATTTATTGAGACATCTAAAAACCAATGTTGATATTGATTGAGGCAACCAACAAGTTTGTGGTTTTGTATTTTATAATATTAAAATCAATATTTCCAGAAATTGATATATCTAAGTAATTTCTAGATATTGATATACTACACAAGTTTGAGTGAAGAGTAGAATCTGCAGGACTTTGGTGAACACAAGAGTTTCTCAGTGGGGTAGTCTTGTCATTCCCACATTTCATCACTTGCAAGGACTTAGAGTACTAAATTTTCAAGAGAATCCAACCACTACAAATCGTAATGTCTACGGCAACCACCATGAAACTTCCTCTTCCAAGGAGGAAGACAAAGACAAGGTACAAGGTCAAGCAGTGAAGCCATGATGACTTTAGGGGAGTTAGGGAAGGTTCTAGATTAATTTTCGAGACATGATATTTTGAATTCATAGAATTTTTTAACTAATTTTTTATTTAAAAAAATATTAAAAATTTGATTATAATTTTTAAAAAATTAGGTTAAAAGGTATTTAATAAATTGATTAATTTAATATTATTATTTATTTTGATTAATTAGTAATTTTAGGATGTGAAACAAATTGGCTCATAGCAGATACATGCTCTAATGTTGTCTAAATTTCATTTTATGGGAATCCCTTTCAATAGTGAGGAATTTTCATCTCCTAGGGGAGGATTATTAATTCATTTTTAATCTAAAATTTCACTTCTTTTATCTCTTTTCAAAGTCTTTATCTCTTTTCAAAGTCTTGGGCTATGTGTTTTGTATATTTTTCATAGTTTTCTTTTCATATTATAAAGATAATGTAATAATAATTTACAAAATTAATGTTCTCATAGTTACACCAATTGGCACCTATAGTTTACACATACAAAAATGATGCCAAGAGTTAAAGGACCCATCCAATGACCTTTGCAAAATTTAGTTTGGCTACCAAGGATGGTTAAATAGGGAATTTGACATTACAAATGAACACTACATTAAACCCAAAAAGAAATAGAATGAAATTAACATAGCACAATTTTTTTATAAATATAAATTTCTTCAATCTCATTCCATATTCCAATAATTCTTGTATTGATAAAACCTTTATTTTTCTTCAACCCATTTCAAAATTATAAATAATAATAATATATATATCTGTGTGTGTGTGTGTGTGTTATTTCTTTAAAATTCTCTTCATCCAAAAATTACAACCCTAAAACACAAGGAACATAAGTTCATTGCTACATTAAAACATCGATGACAACATCAACCCTTATTATGTTAGGATATTCAAACACATAGGGAATATTTAAGTATAGCTTGGCCTAGTGTAGAGTTAAGTAAAGTGTGTTTCTTTACTATGTACTTTTGTAACTTACAATCTGACGGTCACGATATGTAGTGATCCAATGGTTCATTCTCTCCTCGGTATTACTGACACTTGATCCGTGGCTTAACACCCAATTGGTCCATGATCACTATTTAAAGAGCATGGAGGGTCATTTGTAAGGTAACCTTTCATGAGATAAGATTATTTAAATTTTCATTCTTTTATTAATAAATTGCCTGAATTGGTCGCGTTGGCTCAGGCCGTGGACTATTTCCCTCTTTGAGGGGTTTAACCATGTCAACAATACTGGTCTATTGATCTGTGATCTGTTTGTGAGTGGTGTCCTTTGGTGTTCTGTCTGAGGAACTTACCGTGTAAATTCCAATATGGTATCGGAGCTATTTGAGGGCCGCATCCATTGGTGATTCAAATCTGATGCCGATAGAACTGCATCTGACTGCTGTTTCCTAGATCTACTATTTCTGACTACTTTCGGGCTGAGGTAACTGCTCTATTGTGTTATGAGCATCTGTTCTAGTGAGGAACCCCTTTTGTTTCACTCGAAAAGGTTGTCGTTAGCCCTAGATATGTCATTTTTAAGATCTGGAGGTATAAAATGTTTATTTGCGGTTTCTAGTTATTTTCTCTCTATTTATTTCGATTTATTTATCTATTTGTTTTTTATTACCAGATCTACACATTTCATTTCTGCGTATGCTCTTTTCCCTGTGACTCTCTACGATTTGGGAAAATCAGAAATAGAAATGAAGTTTTTTTTCTCATGCATATGCTCTTTTCCACCGCACCTTAGTGTGATCTCAGAAAATCAGAAACATTGAGGAAAAGTGTTAGCTTTCGGGTAAAGCTAACTTCAAACCATAAGTTTTTTTTTTTTTTTTTTGTCCATTTTGGATTTTGTGGTTTTTGTTTTGCAGGCAAAAAAAGATATTTCTAAAGTAAGCATGCACCCCAAAGCTTTGGTGACTAAAAACAAAAACAAAAAAAAAAACAAAAAAAGAAAACCCTTCCTCTTTTCCAAAAATTACTAACCTTTTAAACTAGCTCACTTGGTCCAAAGTTACTTTATGAGAATAGAGGTCTTGAGTTCAAGTCTTTCTCTTTGTTGAGCTAATTAGATTAAGTTTAGAAATGGGACATATTTTTTTTTAAATATAACATTATCATTCATTCCCGCACATTCCCGCACTTTGTCGACATCTTCAACAACTTTTCTTCAAAAATCCATAACTTCTTCATTCGGAAGCCGTTTTCAGAGTCGTTTTTTTTAATCAGCCTAATTTTTCAAGATCTTTCCATTAAAACACTTAGTTTCAACATCTATAGCTTCAATTTCTATTAAAATGGAAATTCCATGCCAAGTTATTCTTGACAACACAAAGTGCTTCGAATGGTGGTCCTACATTGTGGATTTACTTAGAAGTAAAGGTCTTTACAGAATAGCCTCAGGCCAAAATACCAAACCAAAATATGAAGATAAGGCAGCCAAATGGGAAAATAGGCAAGATCAAGCACGTGGGTTGATAGGGATGTCTATTTCTCCAGACCTTAGATTCCATATCGCAGAACTTGATACTCCTAATGAAGCAATGAAATAGATCACTAAAGTTTTTGGAATTAAAAATGAACTTAGAGCCCATCAACTCGAAAATGAGTTGCTTACAATGGACCCCAATAATTTTTCTTCCATTGAAGAATTTTTGTTCAAGTTCAAGACCCTTAGACTTCTCTTAGAAGGTGTTAAGGTTAAGAAAGAAGATGGTAACCTTATTTATTCCATACTTACTAAGTTGGACCAACCTACTCTGTGTTTGTTTCCACTTTCCATTCTACAAGAGAAGCCTTAATTTCTCAAGGACAAGACTACAAGTCCCCTTCCTTTGGTTCCTTTTGTGATTCTTTAATAAGAGAACGAGAAAAACTCTTATACCTTGGTCTTCTTAATCTTGGAAAATCTTCTAAGAAAACCTTAGCCACCCAACAACAACCAAATTCAAGGAATCCTAAGAATTCGTATCCTAAAAAGAATGGTCCTAAACCAAACAAGGGTCCTAAGCAATTTCAGCCTCAAAATTAAAAATCATTTCAACAAAATGATAAGGAAAATAAAAGCAAATGGAAGAATATTGATAGACATTGCCACTTTTGTAATCGAGATGGCCACATAGAATCCAAATGCTTTAAGAAGATGGAAGCCTTGGAAGTAGCAATGAAGAAGCATAACATCCATTTGGAGAGCTCTTCAACTTCAACTTCATCTTCAGGAATAACACTTTCTGCATGTGGTTGTCAAACATCTCGGTCTGGATATGCACTAAATGTATCTTCTTCTTCTAATTCTCATGAGTGGCTCATTGATTCTGGAGCTTCTTATCACATGGCCAAAAACAAAGCCATGTTTTCTTCTTTAAATGATTGTAACATCAAAAATATATATGTTGGTGATGATCTATCTCTAATTGTTATAGGTGTTAGCTCTGCTATGCAGCACTGATTTTCTAATGTCGGAAAGAGATCTAGTCTGATGGGTTGTGTCCAAAAGGGAGCTTACATTGGTCACTTTCCCTTTTTCCTCACCCCTCTCACCTTCAATCTTTCTCGTTTCCTAAACAAACCTTCTAAAACCCGACAAAATTCCCTTGGCCTCAGCCCCAAGCGCAAAACCCCAAAGCCCCCATAAAACCCTACCATATGTCTTTGCGCGTTCATAAATTTTCAGGCCACATCCCCACCGTTGATCACCCCCACCAATCCAATGGCTCCCGTTGCACCCCATAAAAGCGACCCGCTCTACCACTCTCCACTGTCAGATCACCTCCACCAAGATATGATGATCTTCACATTCATCGCGCTGGCAACTTGATTGAGTGATAGCGCGTGATGAAAGTGGTTTTTCTCTCTCATTCACTGCTACCTGTTGATCATTGAATGGAATCACTCGGCCCCAGGCATTTACCACTTATCGCCTGAAAGTGGTGGGATAAAACTATTACCGCCTGACCAAACCGCCCTCGCCCGTTAAACGCTCGTGAAACTCCGTTGCTCGATGACCATCTGGTCTGTTCACTAAAGATCCAATGACCCTAACACACCGCACTCCTATCTCGACCGATAACCTCCACCGAGCCATTTCCATAGTCCATTTCCCCGATCTGACAGTCATCCTTCTCTCTCACCCAAATTGTCCACATACCCATGCCTTCCACATCCTATGATCATTTTGTTGCCCGAAGAAGGAGATGACCAGCTCTACCAGCATCAGTTACAGTAATATCCCCAGCAACGATATTTAACATAAAGCATGGCCAAAGGGTAAAAGGACGCAACATGACCCTGTAACTAAATTTATCAGTCATGGACTCTAACGGTACGAGCACTCCAATCACCTAAAGGATAGCACAACACCTGAACAGATCGGATTCATCCACTGAAACAAGCCACCTCGTCCAGAGACTCCATCAGGTGGTTAAATGTAGTTGGTGGTCAATTATGACTCCTCCATACCTAAATGGCCAAGGGCCATTGTAACGAAAACTTATAAATATCTAGGAGTAAGATGTAATCAAGGTTGACATTTGATGTAAGGTTCAACTTCTGGAAATTGTGGGCATTTTGTCACTTGTAGTGTCTCATCTTCATTTTCAGCAAATACAAGCTTCTTTTGTTGTTAATTGCTCACTGTCCATTTTCCTTTGTTCTAAGCTTGTACTTGATATGCTGTGTTCTTGATCTCTATCTTATCTCTGTGTTAGAATCTGGAATGCATCACTGAATAAGTTGCTCAGGTTTCTTTCTATCTAATGCAAGAGAGTTGTCATCCTGTATTTGTATTAATAGATTAGATTTGCAGGTTTCTGTATTAATTGTAGTCAGCCATCACATGGTCTTGTGTATCTACTGGTGTGGTTAGTATTCTCCATATTCACCTAATATCTAAAACTGTGAGCATTGGTGGTCTAAAGCCTTGTAGTATGAGGATGTTCATGCATTTCTGGAGTGAAACAAAGTAGAATTGGTTATCTGGCTTGAACCAAACCATCATTACTTCCATTAACCTACAACAATAGTTGAATTTATATGTTACCAGGCATCTCCGAGCTACAACCTAGGAGAGTTTCTTGGAATCCTAACATAATTGGCACCGTTGCCGGGGAGAGGAGATTGAAGGTCAACTTCCTTGGGAGAATGACACAGATCCAACTTTGATGATAGACAAAGTCTGGACACATTTTTGCTTGTAATCATCTATCTGGCAACTCTACTGGAGGCCTAACCTTTTGGCGACTACACATCACAGTTCTGGCTTAGTTTGTGAGACACACTCGAAGAAATCCTCAGAAATCACCAGCTGACCCAGTGCTTGACCCCGAGAAGATTGTCAAGCAGAGAAAGACATCACAAAGGGAATCATCAAGATCAGATAAGCCTAAACAATCTTATGTATCTCTGCCAGAAAGGCTTGTAACAGAGCATCTACATGTTGAAAATATAGCCTCTAATACTAGCAGTGAGGAAACATTTTCAGAGATTCATAAAGATCCCTATTTAGTAAATTCCCCTTTAGATCTCAGTCCAAAGGAAACTTTCCTTCCAGTCCACCATATTCCTTTAGCCCTGTTAGTCATTTCTTAACTCCCTACCTTCCAAACTACCAGTACCCTTCCATCTACCCCAGTCATGGCAGGCCCACAAGCACCCACGAAAATGGAGAGAATCATAGCTGCTAGGTATGGACCCCTGGTCCTACCTATTCCTTTGAATGTCATGCCTGCAGGAGAATATCATAAATACATGACTAAGTTCAGTGGTACAGAGGGAGTAACAACCGAAGAGCACCTTGAGTCTTTTTATAGCTATGCTGATAACCTAGATATCAGTGAAGATGATGTGTGGATGAGAGTATTTGTCCAAAGCCTTTATGGAGAGGCTAGAAAGTGGTTCAAAGAGCTAACCCCTAGGTCTATAGTAGACATTGAAGCATTAGATGATGTGTTTTTAAAGCACTAGGGAGACAAGAAAGACCTGCTATACTACCATACGGAGTTTGGCAACCTGAAAAGGGAAAATGAGGAGTCATTGTCTGATTTTAATAAAAGATTCAATTGTATGTATAGCAAGATACTAGCTGAAGGCAAGCCTACCCCCACCTCTGCCAAAATCACCTATTCCAATGCCTTTGATTATGATTTTTGCCTACTATTAAGAGAGAGAAGATGTGCTTCTCTAGCTGAAATGAAAGATGCAGCTTTGGAGGTGGAATCCAATATCATGGTTGTAGAGAAACTCAAGGGGCATGCCAATAGAAGTAGGTAGAGAGGTGAGTCTTCCTATTCTTCTTCATCTTCAGAACCCAAAGTAGACAAAATGACTAAAATGATAGAGTCATTGGCTGGTGAAATATCCAAACTGAAGGTTGAGCAGAGTTCTGGGAAAGCAAGGCTTCCTAATACATTTGCTTTGAGAAATCCAAATCCATTCAGAAGAGCGAATGAACAATTGCAGATCATCTAGAGGGGTAGAGAGACCAGTGAAGAACAAAGAGTTAAGACTTCTTTCCAGAACGTAGTCATGGAGGAGGAGCAGTTTGATGAAGAGGATGAGATTCACTACATGGAAGACAAGGGCAGTGCTGCCTTTTTGACATTAGCTACCTATGAGGAGTCATTACTCAGGGACCAAACCAGTCAAGAGTGGGACAAAGAAGTTGTTATACAAACTAAAGACCAGTAGAGGTATAACTTGAGGTCAAGGATGAGTAATGTCAAAGAGAATCCTGCCCAAAGAGTTGTTGTCCCCATAGAGCAGCAGATCAGCAAGCAGAAGCGATCGACCGCTAATCCCTAAATCCTGAAAGCACCAACTCAAGAGGTAAGAAGCCCTGACAGGTCCCCTTCCCCTTTCAGTTTTGAATCAAAAGTCTAGAAGTTAAAAATATTTGTACCTCTGACAGAACTTGTAAAGAATAAGGCTTTTAAGAAGCCTATCCTTGATTCCCTTGAGCTAAAAGCCACACAAACATCTAATGACTATGTGAATTTACAAGATGATAAACCTGTAGTTGTGCTTATCCCAATGACTGAACCTACTGATGACAATTCCCCATCATTTTATGTCTCCTTGACCATTCATGACAAAATCCTCCACAACTGTCTACTGGACACAGGTGCGAGCCATAATCTGATGCCCAAAGCTGTCATGGAAAAGTTAAGCCTTGATATTACCAGACCTTATCATGACTTATTCTCCTTTGATTAGAGGAAGGTGAAATGTCTCGGACTAATCAAATACTTAGCCATCACCTTGACTCAGCTGCCCATGAAAAGCATGATGATGGATATTGTGGTAGCAGATGTTCCCCCTAAGTTTGGTATGCTACTTTCTAGAGGGTGGATTAAGAGGTTGGGTGGGACATTGCAAAATGACTTGTCTTATGCCACCATCCCAGTTTTTGGAGGAGAAAGTAGAAGACTATATAGGGAAGCCGAGCTGGCCTATATCATCAGTGATGAGAAGAATCCCATTAATCATCCCATTTACGCTGTGGATGCTGACTTTGGAGCATGTATTCTCCAAATTGAAGAATCCCAGAGGGCCTAGACGTAGCTCAAGAAACTAGTATGCCAGGTCATGGAAGAGGAAGGGACACGGGCTTGGGATATGTTCTTTGATGGAGCCTGTTCAAAGGAAACTGCCAGAGCAGGAGTGGTGCTGGTGTCTCCAAAACAAGAAACCACACATCTGTCTTTCAAATTTACTTTTCAGGTCACCAACAATATAGTAGAGTATGAGGCTCTGGTATTGGGCTTAAACGTTGCCAAAGACATGGGAATTAGAGAATAAAGGTGTTTGGGGATGTTGATCTCATCATTCAACAAATGAACAAAATGTTCCAAGCAAGGCACCCAAGTGATGAGCCCTGAATTGGGTAACTTATTGGGCTCATTTTGCCTAATTGTCTTTTTTCAATCCTCCATTTTTCATAGATTATGCATGTTTTTCTCGTATGTTTATGTTATTTGAACGAATAAGGGTGGTCACTCTACCAAGGAGGCTAATACGTGGTCATTTCAGGTTTTTTGGACAAATTTTGGAGCGAAACCAAGAAATTATGGCCCAGGTGATAGCCAAGCTTGAGGTGAGGATTCGTAGGGAGGTTGTCTGTGGCACTAAATGGCCCTTCCTCGAAATCTCCACCCTCAAATCCGAGCTCAACAGGCCACCAAAACGAGTTCTAAAGGCAACCAAGCAGCTTTGGGAAGAGTGACTGTTTACTAGCAGTTGGAATAGCTGAGTCCCTTGAATCTAGGAGGGTTTCTAGCCCCCTCGTATTGTATAAATAAGAAGGCCTCAGCCTTCGTAGTTTACTTTTGGAACTGTTGGTATTTGCACTATAGTGTTGTCCTTTTCCAGCTCGTTTTTCTTAGCTACTGTTGTACAACTTTCTTGTGATGATTATTTTTGAGTAATGAGAAGCAGCTCTACTTGGCATCAGATCTGAGTTCTTTATAGGAGCCTGCAGCTCTTGGGGTTGGGCCCAACCCTAGTGCTAAGGCCTCCTTTATGTATTGTTATTTGTTCTTTATGTATTTGCAAAATCATTTCTGTTAAGTAGATTACATCTTGTTGATTAACTAGGTCACTGTTAATGGTTAGAAAGACTTTTGATGCTCGGATTTAGTTGATAGGTTGTTAACAGGGAAAAGCTTAAAAAAAGGGGCCATCAAACACCTCTGATTTCACCTCTCCCTCAGTGGGATCAGGAGCTGGGATCAGGGTGACCTTGCTGCCCACAAAAACACTGATTTTGCTTTGCCATGCAACCACTAGTGTTTGATTTTCATGTGTAGAAGTTGGTTACAAGTTCAAACTTTTGCTTGCTTAGTTGCATGAGTTAGAATACATGGTTTCATTGCAGTTCAAACTTCTGTTCATTCTTTCTACTAACAGCTAGATCAGATTAGGTCAACGTAACCATGTTTTTGATTTTACAAGTCTTCATTGATCTGGTTGGAAAAAACGACTTGCAGAGCACCTGTACCACTTCTCTACCTGCCCATACTCCATCAAACCCATTTGATCCATTCCTCAGCTCAGCTTCTAGCCTTACATTTGCCATTTTCTCACATAACCCTAGTTTTTGTGCATCATTGTTTCAGTCCTCTTTGAACAAATCCAGCCATCTACATCTGTCTTCCACTCCATCCACCAAGTCCTGGACCACCTCCAGCCCTTATCCTACCTCCATACCCACTCCTTCATCTTTCTCCATCCATCCATCCTCCAAAATCCCATTTCTGAACATCCTGTAGAAAAATTCCAGACATCCTGTAGAAAATCACAGACATCCTGTAGAACCCCTGCATACTTCCTGTAGAAGCTCACGAATGAGGTTTCTTGATAGCGAAACTCTATGAAACTCTCTAGAAGGGTGTTAGGGACCACTTAGGCCCTCTCTAAACCTGTTTGACCTCATCCAAGCATTTCCTCTCACCAATCCACCTCTGCACAGTCAAAATAGTCAAATCACATGCATGATAATTCTCGCAACTTATCCAAAAATACAAAAAGATGTTTTTTTCAGATGTTACTGTAGAAGTAGCTTAGATACATGTATTTACCTTCCTAGAAGTCAATGGCATTTCTTTCAGTAGCTTGCATCCTCTTTCTTGCATCGGTAGGGATAGCTGGTAAAATTAGCGTTTGCTAGGGTTATGATTCCTTTCAGCTTTCCAGTTTCTTTCTGCAAGTAGATCAGCCTTCTTTGAGTTAGCTTTCGTCCATCAGTTAAAAAGATTCTTCTCAAAGCTCATAGAAGTTGGGTTAAGCCCCTAGTGGACTTGTGCCAGCTGACCAAGTTACAGCTGCGGCACGATCTAGTACTTGTGCATACAGCACCGTCACTTCCAAGTTTGTTACGAACTACTGGGTTGATAAAATTAAAGAAGGGAGTCCCAGGAGTTGCAGCATTATTGATGCAATACTGGAGCTCACCACCCTTTTTGGCGTCGTTGCCGGGGAAGCGTCAGAGTATTTGTGATTGCTGCTTTTCTTCTATTTTCCTACTCTAATCTTCTGCTAAGTAGTTTATTTCAGTTCCATTCTGTAATTTTAGTTCTGCAAACGTAAATTAGACATTTCCTACTTTCATATATTAGCCTTTCAATTCCGCAATTTCAATTCTACAAGTGTAGTCTAGAATTTCATTCTCGCAATTTGATTTCAGCAAAGTACATTAGTCCTTTCCCGCTTTCATTTCAATTCCGCATTTTCATTTATGCAAGATAGATTTTAGTTAGTTGCAACTCCATATGTTTCAGTTTTGCAGGTACAAGCAGAGAAAAATCAAAAACTACCAAAAATCCTTTCATGCCTCATAGGAACAGAGATAATACTAGAAAATTCCTACCAAACACCCCCACCACTTCACCGAGTCACCCTTATCTCTTCTTTGGTGGCAGTGATCCAGAAGAACCTATAGGTGAACCTCCTGAGATATACGAAGATCCTATAACAGAAGAAGAGCAAGAAAACATTCCTTTTGAGACCATGGCTTACAACAGAAATGGTAGAGATGATGACGAGAGAATAGAAGGTACTTTCCCCATCCGAGAGACCAACGGGGACATGAAAATGAAGAACATAAGTCCCTCAGCCTTACCTCATTTCCATGGGTTGACCACTGAAGACCCTGATACCTTCCTGTTTGAGTTTTTTGTCCTCTGTCGAACTTATGACTATACAGAAGATGAGCAAAAGTTGAAACTCTTTCCCTCTACCCTCAAGGATGCAGCATTACGCTGGTTCATGGGGTTGCTTGGAAACAGTATCACTACTTGGGCTCAGATGCAGCAAGCCTTTAACAACAAATACTGGGATTACTGTAGGTCAAAGGAAACCAAGGGAGAAATCTTTCGGATGACCATGGGAAATGATGAGTTTTTAGAAGACTACGAGGAAAGGTTCCAACTTAGCTATAAACGGGCCAGGTGCACACTTGACCCTGAATCTCTAAAGTTGGTTCTGATCCGAGGAATCCCTGAAGACCTCCTAGATACCCTTCACATGCTAGCTGGAGGAGACATTTACCAACTACCTTATGAGGACATAAAGACTGTGTTTAGAAACCACTCTAGGGCAGCCCGGAAAAGAGGTAGGGGGAATCCACTTTCAGCTAGTACTACCTTCTCCAAGAATGAGTTTGCTAATCAGATGGAAGACCTCAAAAGTGAGAGGAGACAGACCATTGCCATGCAACTTGATACTTTGCGAATCCAACAAAAGAAAGAGGAAGCTGAGAGGGCTTTGGCCATTTTCTGTCGCAGATGTACGAGGAAGCACCCTAAGAACGAGTGTCCATTGCACTCAGTAGAGGTATGTTTCATTTGTGAGGAGAACCACCCCACAAACCAATGCCCAACCTTACTAGGATTCAAAGCCATGTACCAAGGGACCAAGGCACCTACTGAATCCCTCTACTTCCTCAACCAAAGGAGGCCGCATGGACCCAGACCTTACCAGCAGGGGATGCAAGGGACATCCCAAGCTTATTATAGCCCCAACCAATCTGCTCACATGCCTTCTTGGGGTCCCCCTGCTCATCCTTCCTGGTCTTCACCTCCTCTGTGGTCTTATCCACCTCAATACCATACTCAACCCACTACTCATTCGTTTCACTCACATGTCCAGCCACAGCCTCAGTGGAATGCACCTCAACCGGGGTGGAGGCCCCAATACAACTCTCCTCCCGCAATTCTGCCTCCACCACCGGCTCAACCACAACCATTACCTCTTGCTCCTCCAAGACAACCTCAGATGCCTGCTCAACCGAACCCAACAACCAACAGGCCCAACAGGTATACACTGGGGAGACGACATGTCCTACCTATGTTGTGGAGATCCAGGAGATCAACCTACGATCTGGGAAGACCCTTCCAGATTGCCAACCTCCTCCCCCAGAGGACGAGGAAGAGAAACAGGAAAGTGAACCCAAAGCCATTCCACCCTTTCCTGAGTGACTAACAGTAACCACGCAACCAAACCCAGAGGAGACTGAACTTCTGGGAGAACTGAAACAGTTGTGTGTGAAAATACCACTTCTCCAGGCCATCAAAGATGTACCGATATACTACAAATTGATTAAGGAGAAGTGTTTCAGGCACCCAGGCAAGAGAAAGAGAGATGCCTCGACTATCAATGTCATCGGAAAACTGTCTGATCTAATGTTGGGGCAAGTAATCTGTCCAAAGTATTTGGACCCTGGGAGTCCTGTAGTTGATGTCCACATCAATGGCACCATAATTCCCCATACCTTGATTGATCTAGGGGCTACCATTAATGTGATGACCAGGGACACCATGCTTAAACTCAACCTTTAGAATTCCTTAAGGAAGACCTCGACAGTCCTACAGTTGGCAGATCGCTCCACCGTGACTCCCAAAGGGATTGTGGAAGATGTCTTGGTCTCTGTTGACTCTTGGGAGTACCCTGCAGACTTATTGGTCCTTCAACCAAAGGAAAAGCTCACTAGATACCCCCTCATTTTGGGAAGGCATTGGTTGGCCACTGCGGATGCTTACATCAGTTGCCGAGCTGGAAGCATGACCATCAAGAATGGGCCTATGTCCAAGCAGCTAGTCCTATATCCTCCTGCCCAACCTCTGCTAGAACATGACTTACCACTCTGGTTGGAAGTAGGAGATGAGGATGAGGTCTACTCTGCACCATTGTGCACAGTAGAAACCACTGGGAGAGGTCCTCAAACAGAGGATGATTTGATTGAGACTTTGATTCAAAATCCACCTCCCAGTGCACTATCCTTAAAGGAATTGGTGGAGGATACCCAAGCCAGCACCTTAGTGGACCTCTGTGTGACTGATCCAACCTCTCCCAGAGTTAAGAATATGGAGTTTGGTCCCGAAAGAACTTTAAAGATTAGCTCCTCCCTATCTCCTTCCCAGGAGAAGGAGCTGTGTAGCTTACTGAACAGTCATTTAGATGCTTTCACTTGGAGCTATAAGGAGATGAAAGGAGTCCATCCTTCGGTCTGTACCCATCACATCTACATTAAAGAAGATTGTAAACCAGTCAGGCAGCCTCAGAGGAGAATGAATATAGCCCTTAAGGACATTGTCAAAGAAGAATTGAAAAAATTATTGGATGCAGGATTCATCTACCCTATCTCCGATAGTGAGTGGGTCTCGCCTCTAGTCCTGGTGCCCAAAAAGAACGGGAAGTGGAGAATCTGTGTAGATTACCGAGAACTTAACAAAGCCACCAAGAAAGACCATTTCCCTTTGCCTTTCATAGATCAGGTGTTGGATGGACTGGCAGGGAAGAAGTTCTTCTCTTTCCTAGATGGGTTCAACAGGTATAACCAGATCCAAATCAGCCCGGAAGACCAAGATAAAACCACCTTCACCTGTCCTTGGGGTACCTTTGCCTACCGAGTCCTTCCCTTTGGGCTATGCAACGCTCCTGCCACTTTCCAGAGAGCAGTATTGAGCATCTTTTCTGAGTTGGTCTATGATTCGGTAGAAATCTACATGGATGACTTTACTCCTTATGGGTCCAACTTCCAAGAAGCATTGACTAATCTGGGAAAAGTTCTGACCAAGTGCATTGAGATGAACCAGTCCCTTAGTCCCGAAAAATTTGAATTCCTGATGATTGAAGGGATTGTGCTAGGTCATACTATTTCACGACAAGGATTACAGGTGGATCCTAATAAAATTTCTATCATCCAAAAGGTCCCACCTCCTCAAAAGGTAAGAGATGTTGGGAGTTTCCTAGGCTTAGCAGGATATTATCGAAGATTCATTAAATACTTCAGTAAGCTAGCCTCACCTTTGTTTGGACTCTTAGGGAAATATGTTGAGTTTGAATGGACAGACAACTATCAAGGGGCACTGGATGAGTTGAAAGATAAGTTGGTGTCCACCCCGATCTTGAGAGGTCCAAACCGGGCCCTACCTTTCCATATCCACACTAATGCCTCGAACAAAGCCATAGGGGCAGCCTTGGGACAAGTTGAGGAGAAACTCGCATATGCCATATACTTCGTCAGAAAAAACCTATCCAAGTCAGAAATGAACTATACTGTAACTGAGAAAGAGTTCCTGGCGGTAGTCCATTCCCTAAACAAGTTCAGACACTACATCACTGGTTATCAAACATTTGTACACACTGATCATGCTGTGATTAGATATTTAATGAATAAGCCTGATGTCGATGCTCGTATCATTAGATGGTTACTTTTGTTGTAACAATTTGATTTAACGATTGTTGACAAGCCAGGTAAGGAAAATGTTGTTGCTGAAACGAAGGCAATCAAAGCAGCAACAGAAGAAAAGGTGGCTGAGTTTCTGAGGGAAAATATCTTCTACAAGTATGGCTATCCAAGAGAGATAGTCACAGATCAAGGAAGCCAGTTCACCTCCAACTTGATTGAAGATTTGCTCGCTCATCACAAGATCAAGCACAAGACTTCCACCCCTTATCATCCTCAAGCAAATGGGGAGGTGGAAGTCACTAATAGAGCATTGGAAGGGATTTTGACTAAGGTTGTGAGCAACAGCAGAAAGGATTGGGCAGATCGCCTGGTTGAGGCCACCTGGGCCTACAACATCACTTGGAAGACTACAACCGGTTTCACACCTTATGAGCTAGTCTACGGGAAGAAATATTTGATGTCCATAGAGTTTGAGTATATTACATTAAGGGTCGCAGCTCAGCTGGACCTAGATCTCAGCCATGCTCAGGATGAAATACTATTGCAGCTGAATGGATTAGATGAACAAAGAATGTAGGCCCTCCTCCACTCAGAAGTAGTTCAACTCCAGAGGAAGATATGGCATGACCGACACCTTAATGAAAAGCAATTCCAACCGGGAGATTGGGTGCTGCTGTATGACTCAAGATACAAGGATTTCAAAGGAAAGCTGAGGACAAGATGGTTAGGACCATATACAGTGGAGAAATTCAATGACAATGGTTCAGTCCTTATCAGAACCATTGATGAAGAAGCCAGCCCCATGCTTGTCAGTGGGCATCGATTGAAAATCTACAAGAAACCCCTTTCAAGGCAAGAGTTCATTGAAACTGTGGAAAAATCAGTGCTGGTAATAGAGCAGGGTTCTGCCTCTGTTTCGGTCACACCTTGACCATTAAAAAAAAAATAAAGAGGAATAAAAAGATCCCTGGATGAAAACCTCTCTGAGGCGGCCAGGGTAGGCAGTGAGGGTGAAAACCTCAGGGAGGCGCCCCTGATGTCTCTCAGAAAATAAAGAATTTGAATAAAAATATCCTTGGGTGAAAACCTCTTTAAGGCACCCAGGGCAGATAGTGGGGGTGAAAACCTCATGAAGGCGCCCCTTCTGTCTTGCAAAGAAAAAAGAAAAAGAGAGAAAAAGAAAAAGAGGAAAGAGAAAAAAGAAGAAACGAAACAAGTCTAATCTCTGAAGAATTATTGCAGGTTGTAGGGAATACAGTGCAGATAAAGGAGGTCGCACAAAACAAGGACAGGGGTCCATACCAAGCTACCGACATCCTCACAGACACTCCCTCCATGGCCACTCACTTTTTCCAGGATTTGAACACATTCGGGTCGAGATTCAACCTCCTACAGGAAGTTCTAAGCTTTCTACAGTAAGTTTTGGGGGCCTTCTATAGGAAGTTTCGGATTTCTATAGGAAACATCCTGTAGAACCTTCGGGCAGGCCAAAGTCGATTCTGGAAAGGGATTTAAAGCTTAAAGTCTGTTGATGAGACCTGCAGCCACTCCTCTCTTCCATCCATCACAAGTTTCATCTCTTTCCACCGCCATTACCACAATCTGGTCCTGTATTCCTGCACAGTCATGCAAAAAGTCTTGTTTTCCTCAGATTGCAATTTTTTTGAAGGAAAAAATCAAGTACATGAAGGCCCGCACACTGTACCTGTAAAAGATCCATCAGGACCCTTCAATCGTGAATGCAACCCTGCTCATTTCAGCATGCAGCCCAGGAGGAGAAGCAGCTATAGGATGTCCTACAGGAATCCTGTAGCAGTTGATCCGCCTGGAATATACACTATGGAGTCAATAGCAGTTGAAATCAACGCAGGAGGCATGTAACCAGCTCTGCTTGAATTTGAACACCTCCTCGACAGCTGAGAAAAGACAGAGCCATGCATGCAACATTCACCACCAGTGGATCGGGTTCCGAAGCCTTACATGCAGCATCAACCAATGAATGAAGGAATTCCAGCGCCTGTGCACGAAGCAGCAGTGAGAAAAGCCATCGTTCCACGTCCAAAAACCTGCAGAGCACATCCAGGGCCTCACAGGTAAGTGCCTAACCTTATTTCGTCAAATTGCATAGACTATACTATGGAAATTGCATGTCTGTGAATGGTGTGGCTTGAACAAATTTGGTGGCCAGTCCACAGTCAGTCGAATGGCCTCGTGGGATCCAAACGAGCTCGGTTACACTCGAATCCGCCAAAGGGATGTGGAGCTAACACGTGGGAAGTGTCCAGCAGAGGAAAATCAACGGATTTGCAGTGAAATCGGCGGATGGGCAGTGATGACGGCGGGTAATGGCAGAGATAGAAAAATGGCGGTCAGAGACATGCCGAAGAATGATGGCTATGATGTTGGCCAACAGATCAGCCTGGACACCTCACCCCCGTGCCATGAATTGCGCCATAATTCAAAATCCTTCGGCCATGACACTCACATTAACCATTTTCATTTACTATTGCAACCGGTTTTCAGCAACGTACGCGTCCTCCTCCTCTGCAGTTCGTTAGCTAGAGCTTCTCGGCCCGTTTCAAACTCCTCCCGCGTCCCAGGCTTGCTCAGAAGCACCATGACGTCTTCCAGAAGCCGGAAAAGCTCTCTATAGGAAGGAGCTCTACAGGAAGCACAGCATAGCCTCCCGGAGCAGAGAAACCCAGATCTTCTGCGTCAGAATTGCAATTTCGAAGAGAGGTAGGCTCGAAAAACGCCATACCCATGCATGATATTTCGAAAGGTGGTAAATTAAACTGTTTGGAGTAGGGAAGGTTAAAACAAGTCTGCCTATGGGTCAAGAATGGTAGTCTACTTGTATTATGCACAAAATTTCTTTCAAATGGTGCTGTGTCACATTCTCCTCCACGGTTCCTTTTAACAAGTTCCTCCTGTAGAAACGATAAACCTCTGTAAGGACTGATTTGTGCATAAAAAATGTGATGTGTATATGATTGGTGTGCTAATTAAGCTCTGCACTCTGTTTGTGAGAGCATAATTTCCTTTTTACAGTCGAGTTTTGGGGCAGCAGCAACATTATAACCAGGGAATTGGTGAAAGGGGAGATACAAACATCTGAGAAACCCTATCCTGAGAATCAAAGGAGGAAACCATACACATAATTCCCTTTCTGATTAGAGCACAAGCCAAAATAGAGTATTTTTCACCATGCCAAGAGGGTTTATCAGAAAGGAACCCTCAGATTCCAAGAAGTTGCGAGAAACTCCTGAGGTGGTAGACCTATTTACCCGTGCAAATTGGATGACCTTCTGTGACAGAATTCAAGGTCACGATGATGAGATAACAGAGGAGTTTCTAAGATCCCTGCAGCCTAAATCAAAGACACTGGCCACTGTAAATTTTAGAGGATTGACCTTAAAACTCACCCCACAACTCATTAGTCGTGTCACTGATTTTCCATTGGGGATACCCTGGGATAAGGAGGAAAGGAAATTGGGCCAGAAGGCCAAAAAAGAATTCTTCCTACCAGAACAACAGTTTTCAGAGGATAAGAATGGGGTTCAGAGAGCCAGCCTTCAACCATTTTGGAGCGAGGTCAGCCTTCAGATTATGAAATACATTACCTGTGAGGGGTGATTCAGTATTGTATACGGTTATCACTTCCGACTGCTAACTGAACTCAGACATAAGATGGATTTACCCACATAACAAAAGCTAAGCATCCCCTACCTCCTCCTACAGTCAATGATTGAGTGTGGCACAAAACTGAAGGAAGGGACACCAGACCAGCTGGCCCATCATGGGCTTATCAAGCTTCTAGTAGAAGATGCCCTCCATACTTATACTGTCCCTCTCTCCTAGGAGATTTTTCGCAATATGTCCAAGGATGATGATATCCGAATTCTAGCCGAAGAACTCACTTCATCCAGTAGTGAGGAAAGGGAGCATATTGAGGCAGAGAAGAAAACTAAGGGTAAGGAAACTAAGGGTAAAGAAACCCAGGACAGACCACCACAGGGAGAGCAAGAAGAGAAACGAGAAAAAGGCCAAGCTACTGAGGCCAAAGATGTGGGTGGAGTAAAAGCACAAATGCCAAGGGAGAAACAGTTGCAAATCAAGGCAGAAAGGACTGAAAAGGTCCAAGAAAGTGAGGGCACATCCAAGGAAACCATAGCAAAATTGAAGGAGAAGACACCCCCAGCCAAGTAGGCCAAAACAGTGAAAACTGTTTCTACAGGAAGCCCGAAAACTGCTTCTACAGGAAGATAGAAAATAGTCAGCACAGGACTTTCTACAGGAAGTCTGAAGACAGAGAAACAGAGGGAAAAATCACCGGAAATTTTAGCTAGGGAGGCAGCAGCTGTGCTGGCCACCCTAAGCACATCTCCCAAGCAGAAGGGAAAGAAAAGGAGGGATCCTCCCCTGTATTTTAAAGCAAGGAGTGTGAGGATTAAGACTGGCAGACCCCAACCACCATCAAAAGAACCAATCACAATTGTAGACACCCCTACCACACAAAAGGAGAGGTCCCCCTCCAAGGCATCCATCACTTATGAACGGGGAAGCCCGAAGACATCCACCTGGAAAGAAAGAATGAAAATGTTGGACACAAAGGCCTCTCTACAGGATGCTGAGACTATTCTACAGGAAACACTGGCTAGGCTGAAGGAGACCGAAGCAATGGAAGGTGAGGCAGCTAAATCACCACAGGAGGAAGAAAAGGTGGAGAACATTGTGGAACCTAGCCCCCAGCCCAGCTTGGGCTCCTACTATAACTTCTTAGAGGCTGGAAAGATCATTCCTCAAAAATTCACAGTGCCACTTTTCCTTGCACTAGAAGAAGAGAGAGTGAGGACCCACACTTGGATGAAAATCGCTAAGTCCAAGGGTGTGGTGGATATAGGTCCTCTAGAGGAACAACTCAAAGAGGCAAGGAGGGAATTGGCTATGGTACGACATGTGGAGAGCAGCCAGCGGGTCAAGCTACAGGAAGAAAATGAGCTGCTTAGACAGCAGCTACAGTTACAGGGACAGATGAAGGAAGACAGGCCTCATACCTTGGGAGAACAACAACAATAGGAGGAGCCCACAATAGCCAAATATGCCCCTGATGAAAAGAAGGGAAAGGAAGGGATGTAGATTGAAATTGAGACACTGAATCGACAGCTACAGGAAAAAGAATTGGAGACACAGTCTTTGAAACAACAGGTACAAGAAAAGGAGGCCCAACTGGCCTGCATGGCCAGCTGGGCAATGGAAGGCAGCCTGCCAAATCCTATACCCTATACCTCAAGGATCAGTGGTTACAGTTTCAGATCAATACCTTGGCCCAAAGGGGCATCACCCCATTCCAAAATTATCATCAGTTTGCAGCTCTATGTGGCAGTAGTTCATCTGAGGATAGGGCCAAATTATCAGAGTTCTACTTGCACAACTTCGCCCTTCTGAACATGAATGCATGGGATCCCAACATAGTGATGGGAGATGTCCAGCTTATGGCCATGGCCTCTTGGATGATCCATGAGGAGAAGAGAACAACAGAGGTCCGCAGTATCATAGGCAGAGAGCTCAGTGAGCCTCTCATGATCAGAGTAGAGCTGGATGACACATCAGCAGTGATAAGTGCCCACCAGCACTTGGCCAACAATCCTCAGGATCTACCGAAATACATTGAGCAACAAGCTCAAGCCATTGCCCACTTTGAGGACATGAAGGGACTGTTGGGAGAAAACTGCATGCATGCCTGCACAAGGCAGTGGAACACACTGCCTCACAGTCTGAAGATAAAAGAATACCACTCTCCCACCAGGATTAGGGAAGCCTTGGCAAGGGTACCTCTCTACAAACAGTTGATGCAGAATTTGCAAGCCAATTGGATTGGCTTGAAATTTAGTCCTCCTTTACTTTTGGGATTGCTAGAGGGAGTGAAGGAAGAGGAAGAAGGTATACAATGGGAGGAAGTGGAAAGGAAGGCAGGATTCCATCACCGGGAAGAGGATATCATAGCAGAGGCCTGGGATGTGAGGGAGGCAATCAAAGCCATAATGGATAATGAGCTGGACTAGTTGCTAAGAGGATGAGCAACCCATTTAGCACGGGGGTGATGACGAGCCCCGAATTGGGTAACTTATTGGGCTCATTTTGCCTAATTGTCTGTGTTCAATCCTCCATTTTTCATAGATTATGCATGTTTTTCTAGTATGTTTATGGTATTTGAATGAATAAGGGTGGTCACTCTACCAAGGAGGCTAATACATGTTCATTTCAGGTTTTTTGGACAAATTTTGGAGCAAAACCAAGCAATTATGGCCCAGGTGACAGCCAAGCTTGAGGTAAGGATTCGTAGGAAGGCTTTTTGTGGCATTAAATGGCCCTTCCTCGAAATCTCCACCCTCAACTCCGAGCTCAACAGGCCACCAAAACGAGTTCTAAAGGCAACCAAGCAGCTTTGGGAAGAGTGACTGTTTACTAGCAGTTGGAACATCCGAGTCCCTTGAATCTAGGAGGGCTGCTAACCCCCTCATATTGTATAAATAAGAAGGCCTCAGCCTTCGTAGTATACTTTTGGAACTGTTGGTATTTTCACTATAGTGTTGTCCTTTTTCAGCTCGTTTTTCTTAGCTACTGTTGTACAACTTTCTTGTGATGATTATTTTTGAGTAATGATATGCAGCTCAACTTGGCATCATATCTAAGTTCTTTATAGGAGCCTACAGCTCTTGGGATTGGGCCCAACCCGAGTGCTAAGGCCTCCTTTATGTATTGTTATTTGTTCTTTATGTATTTGCAAAATCATTTCTATTAAGTAGATTACATCTTGTTGATTAACTAGGTCATTGTTAATGGTTAAAAAGACTTTTGATGCTCAGATTTAGTTGATAGGTTGTTAACAGGGAAAAGCTTCAAAAAAGGGGCCATCAAACACCTCTGATTTCACGTCTCCCTCAGTGGGATCAGGAGCTGAGATCAGGGTGACCTTGCTACCCACAAAAACACTGATTTTGATTTGCCATGCAATCACTAGTGTTTGATTTTCATGTGTAGAAGTTGGTTACAAGTTCAGAAATTTGCTTACTTAGTTGCATGAGTTAGAATACATGGTTTCATTGCAGTTCAAGCTTCTGTTCATTCTTTCTACTGACATCTAGATCATATTAGGTCAACGTAACTAGGTTTTTGATTTTACAAGTCTTCATCGGTTCGGTTGGAAAAAATGACTTGCAGAGCACCTATAACACTTATCTACCTGCCCATGCTCCATCAAACCCATCTGCTCAATTCCTCAGCTTAGCTTCTAGCCTTACGTTTGCCATTTGCTCACATAACCCTAGTTTTTGTGCATCATTGTTTCAGTCCTCCTTGAACAAATCCAGCCATCTACATCTGTCCTCCACTCCATCCACCAAGTCCTGGACCACTTCCAGCCCTTATCCTACCTCCATACCCACTCCATCTTTCTCCATCCATCCATCCTCCAAAATCCCATTTCTGAACATCCTGTAGAAAAATTCCAGACATCCTGTAGAAAATCACAGACATCCTGTAGAACCCCTACAGACTTCTTGTAGAAGCTCACGAATGAGGTTTCTTGATATCCAAACTCTGTGAAACTCTTTGGAAGGGTGTTAGGGACCCCTTAGGCCCTCTCTGAACCTTCCCGACCTCATGCAAGCATTTCGTCTCACAAATCCACCTCTGCACAGTCAAAACAGTCAAATCACATGCATGATAATTCTGGAAGCTTATCCAAAAATACAAAAAGATGTTTTTTTTCAGATGTTACTGTAGAAGTAGCTTAGATACATGTATTTACCTTCCTAGAAGTCAATGGCATTTCTTTTAGTAGCTTGCATCCTCTTTCTTGCATCGGTAGGGATAGCTATTAAAATTAGGGTTTGCTAGGGTTACAATTCCTTTCAGCTTTCCAGTTTCTTTCTGCAAGTATATCAGCCTTCTTTGAGTTAGATTTCATCCATCAGTTAAAAAGCTTCTTCTCAGAGCTCATAGAAGTTGGCTTAAGCCCCTAGCGGACTTGTGCCAGCTGACCAAGTGACAGCTACAGCAAGAGCTAGTACTTGTGCATATAGCACTGTCACTTCCAAGTTTGTTACGAACTACCGGGTTGATAAAAGTAAAGAAGGGAGTCCCAGGAGTTGCAGCATTATTGTTGCAATACTGGAGCTCACCACCAAGGCTAAAAGCGTACAGAGATGAGGTATGGAGACTCAAAGAATCTTTTGATAGATTTTGTATCTCATATATTCCTAGAATTAAAAATCAGATTGTTGATTCGCTTGTTGTGTCTGCTAGCATGTTCATCCCTCCATGCCCCCTAGATTGTCTTATCAAGTCTAGGTAAAATATAGACCATCCTTGCTTGATAATGTTCAACACTGGAAAATTTTTGAGGATGATGATGAAGTAAATAGGTTTCTACAAGTCATTGATGAATTCTCTGAAATGAAAATTGATCAAGAGAACAAAACCTTGGAGGAATGTCCCTAGCCTCAGCTAAGGATTAGAAGTGGCCAAGACAATATTGTACAACTGCCTAGCAATCATATACCTAAAGGGTTAGTGCCTCTAGAGAAGTTGTTTGACCATAACGATGTGCCTCATAAGATTGCCCAAAAAGAAGATCAATCTGCAGTCCACAAGCATAACATAGGGAGTCCAGATCATCCAAAGTATATAAATCTGTCCACCCATTTGTCTGCTGCCTAAAGTTTTGAGTACTGCACCTTAATGAAGCAATTTGCTGATGTCTTTGCCTGGGAATATAGTGACCTTAAAACTTATGACAAAAATATCATCCACCATAAGATCCCATTGGAGAAGGACACCATTCCTTTGAAGCAGAAGCTGAGAACCATTAATCCTTTGCTCCTCCCTCTGATTGTAAAAGAAATTAAGAAGTTGTTGGTTGCCAAAATCATAGTTCCTCTGAGGTATTCAAATTGGGTAGCCAACTTGGTAGTGGAGAGAAAGAAATGTGGGGAAATCAGGTTGTGTCTTGATTTCAGGAACCTGAACAAATGCTCTAAGAAAGACAACTATCCCCTGCCAAAAATGGAACATTTGCTACAAAAAGTCTCAGGAGCTAAGGTTATGTCTTTCTTGGATGGATTTTCAAGGTATAACCAAGTTGCTGTACATCCAGATGACCAAGAAAAGATTGCTTTCACCACTCCTTGGGGAACTTTTATGTACTCTAAGATGCCCTTTCGGCTGATGAACGCTAGGGATACCTTTCAGAGAGCCATGGTCATAGTGTTTGTAGGAGAGAAGGATAAATTTTTCCTTGTCTACCTAGATGATATAACAGTATACTATAGTAGCCATCAAGATCATTTGCAGCATTTGAAGAAAGTGTTTCTGAAGTGCAGAAGGTTTGGGATATCAATAAATCCTAAGAAGTCACAATTTGCTTTAGAAGAGGGCAAGCTTCTAGGACACATTGTTTCTGCTGCAGGTTTCAAGATTGACCCAGAAAGAATAAAAGCGATATAGACCTTGTCTGTCCCAAGATCAAAAAAGGACATCTAATCCTTTTTGGGAAAAATAAATTTTGTAAGGAGGTTTATTCCAAATTTTGTAGAATTGGTAAAGCACATCACCTCTATGCTGAAAAAGGGATCAGAGATCAAATGGACTGATGCAGCAAGGAGATATTTTAAAGCCATCAAAAGAGCTATTATGGAAGTTCCCACTTTAATCAGCCCAAACTATAGCAAGAAGTTCCATATCTTCTCCTTTGCTTCCGGTTACACCCTTGTAGCAGTTTTATTGCAGAAAGATGATGGAAATTTGTAGCATCCAGTGGCATTTTTCAGTAAAACCTTAAGGGATGCTAAACTAAGGTATGATATTATCAAAAAGCAGGCTTATGCTCTTATCAAATCTTTAAAATCTTTGAGAATATACATTCTGCACTCCAAGGTAATTGCATATGTGCGCTCTGCTTCAGTAAAGGATGTCCTAACCCAGCTAGATGTTGATGGAAGAAGGGCTAAATGGATTCCAAAGCTTATTGAATTCAACATAGAGTTGAAGCCCACCAAGCTTGTCAAGGGCCAGGGCCTTACTCAGCTGATGGCTAAAGAAAATTGTAGGATGTTGGACATAAATTGGATAAGCACAAACTCAGATGACATATAGAGAGGGGGAGAAATAGTTGAACGAGGATAGAACCAGTCTTTGGTCAAAGATCTAGCCTCTTGTGAATGGTATGATAAAATAGCTCACTTTCTATTGAAACTAAAAGTCCCTCCAGGTCTTAGCTCGATCCAAGCCAGGACTTTTAAGCTTAGAGCAGCCAAGTTCTGTATTCATGAAAACTTTCTTTATTGGAGGGATCCATCTGGAATCCTTTTAAGATGTCTGGACAAAGAGCAATCTGTGGAGGTCATGCATTAGTTTCATTCCAACATCTGTGGAAGACATCACTACTGGAAAACCACAGCCCATAAGATCCTTAGAGTTGGGTATTATTGGCCCACTCTGCTTTCTGATGTCTTTTCATTTGTAAGGTCCTGTGACAAATGCCAGAGCTTTGAAGGAAAACAGTAGTTGAAGTCCTTACCCTTGAAGCCCATACATGCCAGTGGCCCTTTCTAGCAGTGGGGTTTGGATTTCATAGGGGAAATTAATCCACATTCTAGTGGCTAGAACAGATGGATCTTAGTAGCCACTGATTACTTCACTAAATGGATTGAGGCCATCCCTACTAGGAAAGTTGATCACCATGTTGTCATGAAGTTCTTGACAGAAAACATTTTCATTGGGTTTGGCTGTCCACACAAATTGGTTACAGACAATGCAGCAACCTTCAGGGAAAAAGAGTTGGTGGACATGTGTGACTCAATGGGCATTAAGCTAGTGCATTCCACCTCATATTACCCTCAAGGTAATGGTCTAGCAGAATCATCCAATAAGAGCCTGATAAGGATAATCAAAAAGCTGTTGGAAGACAACAAAAGGAACTGGGATTCCAAACTGAAGTTTGCATTGTGGGCTGATAGGGTGACCACCAAGAAATCCACAGGGAATTCTTTGTTCAAGCTGGTATATGGAATTGAGGCTGTATTCCCAATCCAGTTGACCCTCCCTGTGGCCAAGTTCTTGCAAGAAGAGAATAATGAGGAAAATGACATGGAAAAGAGGATTAGTGACTTGGCTGAAGTGCATCAAATTAGAGATCAATTGATTGAAAAGTCTGCAGCACATCAAAAGAGAATCAAGGAAGCCTTTGACAAAAAGGCAAAGATGGACAATTTTCATTGGAGACTTGGTTCTTAAACAGGATGCACTGAAGGAAAAGAAAGGCAATCATGGGAAGTTCGATGCTCTGTGGACTGGACCTTTTGTCATTTCTCAGGTCCAGGGGAACAACACTTTCATGCTGCAAAGTATGGAAGGAGAAACAGTTTTTTATGGCCCAGTCAATGGGCGGTTTTTGAAATTTTATGTTAATTAAGGCCTTTAGGCCTCAACATTGTAAATATGTTCTTTTACAAAGTTTTAGTGTAGACTCAATTAGACTCCATGCCTAATGGAACACTAGGAAATATTTTTGATCTTGTTTTTGTATGAAGGCAGTGGTCATTGGTTCTTGAAACCTCACAGGGAGGCTTTCATCCCCAGAAGGAACCAATGTTAGCTTGGCTATGTAGCGCTGATTTTCTAATGCTGGAAAGATATCTAGTCTGATGGGTTGTGTCCAAAAGGGAGATTACATTGGTCACTTTCCCTTTTTCCTCACCCCTTTGACCTTCAATATTTCTCGTTTCCTAAACAAACCTTCTAAAACCCAACAAAATTCCCTTGGCCTCAGCCCCAAGTGCAAAACCCCAAAGCCCCCATAAAACCCTACCATATGTCTTTGCGCATTCGTAACTCGTCATGCCGCATCCCCGCCGTTGATCACCCCCGCCAATCCAATGGCTCCCGTCGCACCCGATAAAGGTGACCTGCTCTACCACTCTCCACCGTCAGATCACCTCTGCCAAGATTTGATGGTCTTCGCATTCATCGTGCTAACAACTTGATCGAGTGATAGTGCGTAATGAGAGTAGCTTTCCTCTCTCATCCACTGCTATGTGATCCAGGTGGATATTGGTGGCCACCTGCCAAGTCCACCTGGACCCCCACCATTGTCTTTCTCAGCATTTTCAGTTTCCTTAATTGTAGCACAACTTACTATTTTTAGCAGTTTTTCGGGTCCTGAACTTCCGGAGCCGTTTTGAGGCCCTAAACGACGTTTTTTTGGGAATCTGGGGGCAACATGGGTCCATGGACCGATGTTGCCCTTCCCAAAGTGGTAGTTCTCGGATAGATCTTTCTAACGAGCTATCGTACGCGTCAAACGGAGATCGTATGCCAAAGTTACGACCCCGGGAAATTGATGTACCAATTTACCCAAACGGGGCCCACATTTTGGCGTTTCATCTTCTAGGGTTAGGTTTCGGGATGTGAAGGGTTTTCCATTGTTTCTCAACAATAAATAGGCCTTCGAGCCTCATTGTAATACAATTTTCAGAACAGTTCAGAGGCATGTAGCCATCACATCTCTTCTCAGAGATAAGCTACCATCGCCCTAGCTAGTTTATTGCCATTTCTGTTTGTAAGCATATTTCAGTATTTTCCATTAATGAAATGAAGTATTATTTCCACTGCATCTTTGTGTATATGGTTATCTTTGTAATTTGTTGCGTTCCTGTTTAAATCCAGATCAGTGGTATCAGAGCGGTCTGCTTTTTCTCTGTTTTTTTTTGCATGTCCCCAACAAGGTCAGGATATAAGGAGTTAGGGCTTGAACTGGTTGAACCTTTGCAAGACCAGCCTCGCAAATCGCGATGGCCTCCCATGGCGGACGAGAAGAAAGACGAGGGGGCAGGAGATCCCGTCAAAATCTTGCTCGAAGAAGCGCTCGAGCGACAACGGAACGCGATGATGGACAGCTTTGCACAGATCCTTCAGCGGCTACCCAGAAGCGGCGCATCGGCTTCCAGTAGCTCCTCTGGAAACGCCACACCCTTTAAGGTACAAGTTAATTTTGAAATCCCCATATTCGAGGGTCAGATAGACGTCGATGCCGTAGATAAATGGTTAAATCTGCTAGAGGGTTATTTTTCTGTTCATGAATTTTCGAGTCGGGAAAAGATTGTTTTTGCTCTTCTCAAAGCAGCCCCCCACGTCAAGGACTGGTGGGAAACCTACTGTGAGCAGAAGGATGAAAGTACTGGCTCACTATTTTCAGCCGCACCCACCTGGGATTCGTTCCGAGATGCCATCAAGGAGCAGTACTACCCTGTTGGAAGCTATGAGGATGAATACATAAAGTGGACCACGCTGCGGCAGGGAAGGAACCGAGACGTGCCGGAGTTCACCAATCTTTTCCATACCCTTTGCACAAAGTTGGGTATCAAGGATTCAGAGCAACATTTGATACTCAAATACCGTGGCTGCCTGCACAAGTACATCCAGGAAGAAATACAGTTCCTAAACATCCCCTCGCTCGGCGCAGCATACTGGTATGCCGTCAAGGTCGAGCAGAAGTTTAAACAAAAGAAGCGAGACTTTGGATCTGCGAATCCAAAGCAGGGGAAAGGTGCCCCTAAACCACAGAACAAAGGACAAAGCCAAGGCGGGACAGCCCAAGACAACCAGCCGAAGCTGCAAGCAAAGAGCAACGCCGCGAAGCCGAGAAAGGACACTGGAAAATGGTGCGAGTTCCATAAGAGCTCCACTCACAACACAAGTGAGTGTCGGGCCAAGCAGTCACTGGTGGCTGAGCTAAAGGTTTCAGAATCAGATGCATGTTCCGACTCTGAGTCAAAACCCGATAAGGGGTATGAAAAAGGGAAGCAGATCATTGATGCGGATCCCAGCGCCACTTTTGCTACCGCAAAGATCCAGAAAAATGAACCCGAAGATCCAGAGGAGGAGGAGCGTCTCTTCCACTCCCAGATGTGGGTAAAGGGCTCCCCGATAAAGTTCATTGTTGATAGCGGGAGTCAAAAGAACCTCATTTCGGCAGAGGTCGTGAAGCGGTTGGGCTTACCGACCACAGCACATCCACAACCATACACCATTGGGTGGCTTCACCAAGGGCGAGATCTTCGCGTGAGCCAGCAGTGTCGCCTTCCATACAACATCAAGCCCTTCACGGATGAGGTATTGTGTGACATTGCTCCCCTTGAAGTTTGTGATGTATTACTAGGACAACCATACTTGTGGAAGCGACATGCTGTGTATGAATCAAGGCCCCGTGCTGTTATTATTACATTGGGAAATAAGTTGTTCAGGATACCAGAGGTAGCACCACCTGCCGCCATCTCTTTGATTACTGCAAAACAATGCAGTAAGATCATTTCCAAAACCAGGAAATTTGTTTTCCTGATGATACGCCCTCAAGGGAAGAAGAAGACAGTGGCCGCGGCCTCCAAACAGGATCGCCTCTGCACGGCACCAGTGCTCGCGTTACCAGATTTACAACAACCATTTGAGGTCGAGACAGATGCCTCTGACTATGCTATTGGGGCAGTCCTTACTCAACATGGACATCCAGTGGCATATCACAGTGAAACACTTTCAGACACAGTCCGGAAGTACCCCACTTATGATAAAGAGATGTATTCCATTGTACAGGCCTGCCGGCAATGGAAGCATTACATTTTGGGGAAGGAAACGGTCATCCACACAGACCACCGACCTCTGCAGTTCATACAGACCCAAGGGAAATTGCAGAATGATTGCCATCCGAAGTGGTCTACATACCTGCAACAGTTTCACTTGAATATCAAGTATAAAAAGGGCAGCACCAATAATGTTGCAGATTGCCTGAGTCAACCACCGATCATGGCGCTAACCACTGTGCTCAACTCTTGCGGGAACGAGACTTCTAATTGGCCACTTCTCTACAAAAGCGACCCAGAATTCGGCCACACATACCAGACACTCTTGGAGGGTCGGTAGGTTGCAGATTTTCACCTCCAGGATGCCCTATTATGCCACCTCGGTCACCTCTGTGTTCCTTCAAGCGAGCGTGCCAAGATGATTTGGGAAGCACACTACAGCCGGGCTGCTGGGCATTTCGGGGTCGAGAAAACAGTGGCAGTACTGCAAAACTATTTCTATTGGCCGAATCTTCGACAAGATGTTGGGAAGTACATCCGATCATGTACTGCCTGTGCCATTGCCAAACCGACCATTAAGAAGCAAGGCCTCTATACCCCGTTGCCTACCCCTAGTCGACCTTGGGAATCCATCTCCATGGATTACATGTCAGGCCTTCCTTCCACTAAGCATGGAAATGACTGTGTTTTTGTGGTCGTCGACAGATTCTCAAAGATGGCCATTATGATGGCCTGCAAGAAGAATATCACAGCAGAAGCCACTGCTAAACTCTTCTTTGAACGAGTGTGGGTGCACTTTGGGATCCCACAGTCTATCATCTCAGATCAGGACAGTCGGTTTCTCAGCACCTTTTGGTCCAGTCTCTGGTCAATGCTAGACACCAAACTCACGAAGTCCACAGCCTTCCATCCTCAAACTGATGGCCAGACAGAGGTTGTCAATAGGATGATTGCGCACATTCTGTGCATGTATAACTCAAAGCATCCACGCACATGGGACGAGAGCCTCCCCTACGTTCAGCACAGCTACAACCGAGCTCTTCACAACTCCACTGGCCATAGCCCTTTTCAGGTGGGTTTGGGATTCCAGCCACTATGCCCCATTGATGTGGCCATGCCACTTGCAGCTACTCACATGAATTCAGCTCATGTCCAGTCCGAAACAGATAAGGCCACCAGCTTCATTGAGCGCATCCAACATATTCGCCAGCAGGTCCATGACATTCTTGAGAAATCAAATGCCAAGTACAAGCAGCGACATGATCAACATCGGGTGCCACACAAGTTTCAGGTGGGCGACAAAGTTTGGTTGCATTTGCAAAAGGAACGCCTTACTGGAGCCTATCGGAAATTGAGACCACTCCGATATGGTCCTTACACCATTACTAAGGCTATGGGAGACAATGCATTTGAGCTCAGCATTCCCCCATTCCTTGGCCTGCACCCAGTATTTAATGTGGACCGCCTTCGGCCATACTTTCCACCATTGCTAGACACATCCGACATTGCAGAACAGCTCAAACCCACAGAATTAAATCCAGATTGCATGGAACAAGCTGCAAATGATCGGATCATGGACACACAGATCAAGAACAATCGCCAACAGAATATCCAACTGTATCGAGTTGTCAAAGCGGGCCAACTCCTTCAGCAGGGCAAGTGGCTCACCAGGGAACAAGTTCAGCAGAAGTTTCCTCATCTCATGGAGGAGCTCAACGCAATGGGGACCATTGCTTCCTAAGGGGGGAGGAATTATCCAGGTGGATATTGGTGGCCACCTGCCAAGTCCACCTGGACCCCCACCATTGTCTTTCTCAGCATTTTCAGTTTCCTTAATTGTAGCACAACTTACTATTTTTAGCAGTTTTTCGGGTCCTGAACTTCCGGAGCCGTTTTGAGGCCCTAAACAACGTTTTTTTGGGAATCTGGGGGCAACATGGGTCCATGGACTGATGTTGCCCTTCCCAAAGTGGTAGTTCTCGGATAGATCTTTCTAACGAGCTATCGTACGCGTCAAACGGAGATCGTATGCCAAAGTTACGACCCCGGGAAATTGATGTACCAATTTACCCAAACGGGGCCCACATTTTGGCGTTTCATCTTCTAGGGTTAGGTTTCGGGATGTGAACGGTTTTCCATTGTTTCTCAACAATAAATAGGCCTTTGAGCCTCATTGTAATACAGTTTTCAGAACAGTTCAGAGGCATGTAGCCATCACATCTCTTCTCAGAGATAAGCTACCATTGCCCTAGCTAGTTTATTGCCATTTCTGTTTGTAAGCATATTTCAGTATTTTCCATTAATGAAATGAAGTATTATTTCCGCTGCATCTTTGTGTATATGGTTATCTCTGTAATTTGTTGCGTTCCTGTTTAAATCCGGATCACTATGTGTCAATCATTGAATGGAATTGCTCGACCCCGGGCATTTGCCACTTAACACCCGAAAGCGGTGCGATAAAACCATTACCGCCCAACCAAACTGCCATCGCCCGTTAAATGCCCGTGCAATCCTGTCGCCTGATGACTGTCTGATCTATCTGCTGAAGATCCAACGACCCTAACACACCCACACCTATCTCGGCTGATAGCCTCCGCCAAGCCATTTCCCCGATCTGACGGTTATCCTTCTCTCTCACCCAAATTGTCCACCTATCCATGCCTTCCACGTCCTATGATCATTCTGTTTCCTGAAGAAGGAGATGACCAACTATGCCAGCATCAATTACAGTAATATCCCCAACAACCATATTTAACATAAAGGATGGCCAAAGGGGAAAAGGACACAACACGACCTTGTAACTAAATTTATTAGTCATGGACTCCATCGGTACGAGCACTCCAACCGCCTAAAGGACAGCACAACACCTGAACACATCAGATTCATCCACTGAAACAAGCCACCTCGTCCAGTGACACCATCAGATAGTTAAATGCAGTTGGTGGTCAATTATGAATCCTCCATACTTAAACGACCAAGTTCTATTGTAACGAAAACTTATAAATATACAGGAGCAAGATGTAATCAAGGTTGGCATTTGAGGTAAGGTTCAACTTCTGGAGACTGTGGGCATTTTGTCACTTGCAGTGTCTCATCTTCATTTTCAGCAAATACAAGCTTCTTTTGTTGTTAACTTCTCATTGTCCACTTTCCTTTTTTCTAAGCTTGTACCTGATATGTCGTGTTCTTGATCTCTTGATGTTTAGCACTAGATAACTGTCATCTTATCTTTGTGTTAGAATCTGGAATGCATCACTGAATAGGTTGCTCAGGTTTCTTTCTATCTAATGCAGGAGAGCTGCCATCCTATCTTTGCATTAACAGATTAGATTTGTAGGTTTTTGTACTAATTGCAGCCAACCATCACATGGTCTTGTGTATTTGCTGGTGTTTTTAGTATTCTCCATATTCACCTAATATCTAAAACTGTGAGCATTGGTGGTCTAAAGCCTTGTAGTCTGAGGGTGTTCATGCATGTCTGGAGTGAAACAAAGTAGAAGTGGTTATCTGGCTTGAACCAAACCATCATTCCTTCAATTAAACCTACAACAATAGTTGAATTTATATGTTACCAGGCATCTCTGAGCTACAACCTAGGAGAGTTTCTTGGAATCCTAACAATAAGGACTGGAACTGTTCATATAGACAATGGTCAATTTAATGATGTATTATGTGTTCCAACCTTATCCTACAACCTTCTATCTATATATAAGATAACTTATTCAAGTGAAGGTAAAATCATTGAATTTTCACCTCATGATGTTGTAATTAAGGTCCTAAGAGATCCTAGACAGATTTTAGCTACTGGCATCGCTGATGATTCTACAAGTTTGTATAAGTTTAACAACTTTGGGTCATCAAATCTTCCCTCGGTATTTGTTTCTCATAATGATGAAGTGAGCAAGATTTCGCATGAGCAATTTGGTCACTTAAACTATCGCTCCCTTCAGAATCTATGTAAAGAAGATATGGTGACAGGTTTTCCAATGGTATCTTGCAGATATGGTGTTTGTTTTGGATGTGTACTCAGAAAACATCATTGCGATAGTTTTGAAAAACGTGCCTCTTGGCACGCCTCAGCCCCTTTATAGCTTGTCAATGGTGATTTATGTGGTCCACTTGCAATTGTTTCATTCTCTAGATACAAGTATTTCTTAACTTCCATTGATGATTTCTCCAGACGCATTTGGGTATACTTCTTAAAACTCAAGAGTGAAGTATTTAACATGTTCTCGGCCTTTAAGGCCTTTGTTGAAAAATAATTTGGACATCAAATTCTTAAACTAAGATCTGATAATGGCGGAGAATATGTTAACAACAAATTCATCAACTTTTGCACTAAGAATGGAATTCAAATTCAACATACTGTTCCATATACTCCACACCAAAATGGTGTAGCTGAAAGGAAGAATTGCACCTTAAAGGAAATGGCTAATTGTATGCTTCAATCTAAAGGACTTAGTCTTAATTTTTGGGCAGAAGCAATTAACTGTGCAAATTACAAAGTAAATCACACTCCTACAAAGGTTTTAAAAAATATCACTCTAGAAGAAGCATGGAGCTCAATTAAACCAGATGTAAGTCACTTTCTTGTTTTTGGAAGTGAAGCATGGGCCCATATTCCAGATGAGAAACATAAAACTTTAGAACCTAAGAGTGAAAAATGTATTTTTGTTGGATATTCTGAAGATGTCAAAGGATACAGAATTATTCCACTTAAGTCAAAAAATGCTATCATTAGAAGAGATGTAAAGTTTTCTGAAAATATAGCGACCTACGAGCCTAGTTCGACGAATGTGCCACCTCTCTCTATCCCTTCTACTTTTGAAATATTTCTTCTTCATATGATTACAGTGAGGATGGCAATCCTCCCCCACCTTCTCAAGATCCTTCTTCAGCTCCTTGGCTTTCAAAATGGTTCCATGCTACTGAGGATGCAGCAGGTGCTCTTGCTGGTGATCCTACAGATCAGCGACACACACATTCTCAGTTCGATAGAGCCTCTTCTTTACTGGCTAAAGCTTCAGCTAATTATGATCCTGACACCTTTGCAGAAGCTTCAAGCCATCTAGATTGGGACACAGCTATGAATGAAGAATATCATTCGTTATTGGAAAATGATACATGGGATCTTGTTCCTCTACCAAAGGGACGAAAACTTGTTAGATGCAAATGGGTTTATAGAACAAGGTATGTACCAGATGGAAAATTTGATAAACATAAAACTTGTCTTATTGCTAAGGGTTTTTCACAAGTATAAGGCATTGACTAAACTGAAACCTTCCCCCCTGTTGCCAAAATGAACCCTATTGTTATAGACATTTTTGTGCCTTAGAGCATAGAGCATGAAATGTCGATAATCTAAGGGATCCAAAGTCCCTAAACATGTTGTTCCTACCCCTAGAGGAACAAGGTCAGCAAACCACAGCACTGCAAATCAGTTCTCCACTGAAAAACACTCAAAAACAGGTCAATTTTGGATCAAAGCAGCTGCTCCACTAAGCATCTGCGCTGAATGTCAAAAGCTCTATGGTGTACCTGCGTTGCATAGCAAGTGCAACAAAGGCTACCTGTGCTGGGCGTACTTTGACATGTGGAGGAATCTTTTCTCAATGTGCCAGTGCCCATGAAGCTTCCAAAATGACACTTGGATCAAAAGATTCGCCTAATGATGAGTTAAGAGCTTCTAAAATTCCAAGTGGAAGGTAGAAACTCCGAGTGGACTCAAGGACTGAAGAACAACTGGAGTTGAAGAGGACAACAAGTCACACATCGAGCTGACTTATCTTCAATCCAAAACTCTATATAAGGATCTCATCCCATGGGATCTAGGGGGGCGGAATTTAGTGCGAAGAATTGTTGTTGGTTTACAGTTGTGAGCATTGGGTGATTGCTTGAGGGAGGTGAAGAAGAGATTTCTCTCCGTCGGGAAGGTGATGCTGGATTGGACCTTTCATGGTTGTATCACCGCCTGAACCTTACTTCCATATATTAATAAAGCATTTGAGGTTCTTCTATTCGCATGTGTTTCAATGATGTATTGTCTTACTTGCGTATTTGATTTATGCTAATCCTTGAATCAGTTATGAATGCATGCTTCTTGTAGTTTCCTTTCTTTGTCTTGTTTGCAGGATCTCGTGTAGCTGGGCCTGTGAAAAGACTTGGAGCTGGGAGCAAGCGGCAAATAGAGGAAATTGGATCGACCATTTGCGCAAGACATCGGTAAGTGGATCTCTTCCTTTTATCTATTGCATGTCATAAAGAAGTAACTTTAGATAGCTTTGCTTTCAGCTGTTGCTAAGGAACTGTCACCCTTAGAGTGGGTTAGGGTCATTCCGAGTTGGATACTTTCCCCCACAACAGACTGGCGACTCCGCTGGGGATCGTGTCTTGTTGGTAGCTTGTGTTTCTTGCTATTCATTTCTTAAACAAAGGGAGTACCGAATCAAACTGCATTCGAGTCCTTCGAATGCAAAGTAGAGGGCAGCTACTCTAGCCCAGTGCTGGGCATGTTTATGATTTGAAGAGCTGATCCACAAGGACTCTTTTTAGCTCTTTGTGATAGTGTCCATCTTCCTTTAATCATCCTCTAGTGTATACTTGACTGATAGCCTCTGATTTGGCCAAAAACCATTGATTTTTTAGCAAACTGTGACCCGGAATCTGAGAGAGACGAGAGTTGTCTCTTCAGTGCAGCTGCAGCAAAGGCTACCTGCGCTGCAACGCAGGTCCCGAAGGGGCTACCTGCGCTGCATGTCAAATTGACAGTGCAACACCTGCGTTGATCCAGTTTTGCCTTGTGCAACTGGGATTCCCCACTGTCTGTTGCCCAGTTTTCAGTATTGTTTTTGCAGCCTGTATACCCAGCTGAAACTACTTCTCTTTGCCTTCATTCCGCCTCAGTTGTATGAAGAAACCGTGATTGTTCTTATTGTATTTCTTGCTTTCATTCACAGTTTCCCGTAGCGAAAGTGAACTAGTCTTGCTATGACCTCTTGGATCTAGACCTATGAGAAAGTGTCGTTGTGATTCTAAGAGCTAGTTTATTGCTATTCATAGCTGCTTGAGCATTTGCTTTCGTTATATGGTTCAAATTTCAGTATTTCTTGTGTTGAAACGAGTGAATCTTAAGGTGTTCTTTTGATTATTGGACAAAAACTTGTTTGCTTTCGCTTGAAATTGAATTCGAAATTATACAACAGCTTTCTTTTTGTAATACATCAACATTAAGGAAGAAGAAAAGAAATACTTGCATTGTGCATGTGCATTTTGACAGTTTGCATGTCGATTTAGGAAAAGTGCATCAGTGTGTGCTCTATGATCTGTTTGAAAAGATGATGTCTTTCTTTTCCTTCAGTAGTTAAGGTTTTCATAAGTTGAAAGAATTGAAAAAGCTTGCTTATCATTCTTAGACTGCATTTAGGAGTTGTATCATACATCACATGGTGATCCATAAACGCAAACTGCTAAGAAAGATCAACCTAAAAAGAACTGAATTTATCTAACAACGCTTTGAAACATAACGAAACACAGTAGAGGTCTAGGTAGAGACGTGAACCGACGTCGTTAAACATAGTGATTGTCGATCTCTACGAAGGTGGGTGATTCCTCCTGAGGGACGATAACACTAATACGGACTTGTGCCCCCGCGTACCGTCGCGTATATTGGGGGACCCCTATAGGAACAAAGCCTTTATCCATAGGAAGCCGTGTCGATCGCCCTACTGATCGCGATGCAGTGAACAAAGCATTCACGAAGATCGACCACTCGTACCATAAAACGTATTCTGTGGTTTCACGAAAGGTTTGGCACACCCTCTGCCTAGAACTCCAGAGTAGTTTCTTTTGGCCTTTTTCAAACTCTATAACTGAAAAATTCCATCCGAGCATTTGTCACTTCGGGCTCGTTAATACATCGAAGGAGACTAGAGTCATCTTTAGCTTTTTCTCGACTCTTAAAAAGTGAAAAAGCAAGTTGTGTCTAAAGCGTCGTCATATAAAATTCATTCTAAGTGGAACATAATCACCCGTTATTCCTACGTTGATCTTTAGGTTGAGAACATGGAACACACCAACCAAGGGATTCCACATGATGGGACCCCTAGCCCTTTCTCCTCTTGGGGAGAAGTTGGTGCGCCCCACATGGCCACATTGTCGCTTCCAGGACTGACAATTGCCCTGCCAGTTTGGCTATTCTCAACCGCTGTAGTTCAGACCACCACGGTTCCTGAACAGTCGAGTCAACAATTAGACCAGTCTAGAGCTGCCCTCCAGCCTTCCACTTCTTATAAGCCTTCCTCCGATCCTTCTTCTTCGAAAGGTCAAGCCGCCGAAAGCGGAGCTCCCATAGAAAAGAAGAAGGAAAAGAAGCAGAAGGAGCCAAAGGCGCCTGGGGGCAAGCAAAAGGCATCTGACAAAAATCCACACACAGCACGGACCGGGCCCAAATCGCCATGTGTCATATGTAGAGGGAACCACCTCCACCGTGATTGTCCCAGCATTCCCCGGATACTAAGGGACTGGTCCCCTCGTTTGCACAGTTCGGAAGCATCAACCTCTGACAACCAGGTTGAATGCTCACCATCGACCAACGAAAGTGAAGGTTCTAGACGACGAAGGAGAATGAGATTCCCCTGCGAACTGTGTGAAGGCAATCACACCCTCCGCCGTTGTCCCTTTTTAGACGAAGCAAAGAGAGTTTTGGAAGATCAACCGGTTGCACCGTTGCTACTTCCTCCTGGATACCAAAAACTCGTGCCAAGTCCTTCGTTGGTCGAAAATACGGCTGCCCCGCTCATAGGGCCAGCTGAAGTGTCAGTCACTGAAAGTGAACCTACTGAATCCGGACCAGACGAAAGTCCAAAGGTCGAAACGGCAGTTGACCCGGTTCTCCCTTCAGAAGTTTCATCTTCAAATACCACAGTCACTGAGGATTCATCTTCAGCTGACACCCCTACCGAAGAGAGTAAGGATGACACCGTCCAAATTCTTTTCATCAATACCGATTCTGATGAACATTAGGGCAATGTGCCCACTCCTTTATCGCAGGAAGGAGCATCGTCAGGATCATATCCGGCCGTATATTCGGTCCCACCACCAAGCAACCTAGTTGTGTCCTTTGATTGGAACCAACTAGGCAGACCCCGGTTACCAGCCAGTATACCATTTAGAATTATAGTCCAAATATACAAAATGGTGATGGTTGGAACTATCATTGATGAAGGGGCATCTGTGAGTATCCTGTCCTCTATTGCTTGGAAAGCACTGGGTTGCCCGGCGCTTTTACCCGAGACAAGGAATCTCTCGGGTTTTGACAAAGGAACCAGTCGACCATTAGGGATTCTACCTAATGTGACTATTACCTTGAAAGGGAAGGTTGTCAAGATGAATTTGATGGTCATCCAAGGACCCTTGGATTATAACCTACTCCTTGGACGAGACTACATATATTGCATGGAAGCAATAGTCTCCTCACTCTGTCGAATAATGTGTTTTCCATACGAAGGAAGAATGGTCAAGCTCGTAGACCAACTTTCACTTCCGGGATCACGCATCGCAAGTAGTCACATACCTATCCTCAATGGTCTTTTTGATCAAGAAAGGTCTCTTCCTCCGGTTCTTCTCCCTGATGAATGCGAGTAATTCGGGAAAGGAAGGCCAGAACCCAGGGGGCATGCATCCTGGTCTGCTCTGGAGGCAGAAGAAACCTTGGGTGTAAAGTAGAATTTCCGCGGGAGAATATGACTAGTCCGTACCCCGTCCCCCCCTTCATCTTCGTAAAACAGAAGGGCCGGCAAGATCTCTCATGCAGAAGAAGGGGCAGTTAGGAATGGGGTTGTTCTGGAAAAAGATTCTTTTGTTAAAGTTATGTGGGAGGACGGGGGCCCATTACTCACCTTTGTCTAAATAAGTAGGCTCTGCCAAAGAAGGGGATCCGTTTGCAGCAGCAAGTAGTAACCATCTTTGGATAAAAGGCAAGCCTCACCCATTAAAACAAATGTTTTAGAGGATAAGTAGGGGCAGCCTCCAAAGAAAGAGATTTTATTGTTGCAACAAATTGTAACCATCTTTGTGTAACCTAATGATAGACATCGCCGAAGAAAGTTCTATTTGAAAGGATTAGCAAAACAATCTTTGGGTAACCAGAAAGAGGTAAGCCTCACCCGTCGAAAACAAGGGTTTTTGACGGACAAGTAGGGGCGACCTTGAAATTAGACTTACACCTAGGGGCATGCAAACCTCTTGGAATGCAAGCGCGGGCGGCTTTTTAATTTTAGGTAGGACTAACCCCGCTAACCCGTAGATAAGTCGATACCCGGCTTGCACAAAGAGAGGATATGGAGCAATACGTAGGGAGATGAAGCTTTTTAAAAAATAGCAATCTTCCATGAGACCTTCCTGCTTTATGACTGGTAAAAACGAGCAGTTTTGGCAAAGTTCATGCTCGTTAAAAAATAAACGCAAGATCCGAGCAGTTTTAATGCAGAAATTCATGCTCATTAAAAAATAAACATAAGCATGTGAGCAATCGTTCCCCAGAGTTCAAGCTCATCCAGAAAAAATGAACCGGTAAATAACCATTTGAGACCGTAAATTCATCAGCCATAAAAACCTTGGTCGTGTTTGTGCACCATCACCTCCACTTTTCATTTGGCCGATCATTCACATCCACTTGATTGTTTACCTATTTTGAGGAACATTTGCGAAGAGTGATCCCACCTAGCCATCCTTGTAATACTGCCGTGATTGGAAAATTCCAACCTGTACCTGGAATCTGCTGCTATCCCTGTTTATCACTCGTTCCTAAAAATACGAGTCTTCTTTGAGCTCTTTTCACTGACTCGTAAAAAATGAAAAGTTTGCCGAGTTTTGGCCTTCCAGCTCGTTGAAAGGACCGGAAGAGCTATCCCTCCTCTAGATTTTAATCTTTTTGGACCTGAGGGATTATTGCACAAAAAGATCGAGCGCTTGTCTAGTTCGGCTCGATAAAGCTATCGAACATTCATCCCTTCTGTATTGTTTTATACTTTTTCGGACTTAAGGGATTAGATGACGAAAAAGGACCCCTGGAGTCCACTTTATGTACCCTTTTCAGACTCTCTAAAAATGAAAAGGACCGAGTTTTCTTTGTCGCTGGGCTCGTTAAAAATATTAGATAGCGACAAACTTGTCTTTAGACGAGAACGAGTTTCCCTATCGCTAGGCTCGATAAAACATAGCGATGGGCTTGCTCGAAGGGCAGGTTATAGAACAAGCATATGTTATCCTCCTCAAGCTTGACAAAAATAAAGAGGTACTGGTCAGAAATGACTGGGGAAAAATTGGGAGAACCTCAAAGCTTAATGGTAGCAAGTCGCTCTTGAACATGACACTTTTGCCTCCGTAAATATCGGGTTGGGTTATTATCATTCACCGGTCCCTTCACCATGGTCTCGCCATACCATCCATACATGGGGTAATGCTACCTATCCATCACATCAGTGTCGTTATATGTTCAAGAGATGTCATTCAGAAAGTGTCAACTGGGTCCCATCCACTACCGTACATCATCTTTCATCCTTCCATGACCGCCACTCTGAATCATATGTCACAGATCGTTTTCGCCATCATCACTAGCTCTGTTCCGTGTCACTGATGTGGGATTCATTAAGGCCCTCCTTTGACAGATCACTTCTTGTCGACATCAGCTCATTATCCAAGAAGTTGATCTAGGAACACCCCCTCAGTACTTTGAAGCTTGCATGCCTCAATGGCAAGTTTCTCACTCCCGGTGATAGGTATACATTAATGACCTTCGACCAGGAGACTTTGCGTGGTGTTCGACGTCAGATCCTATATTCACACCACGTGAATTGTGCTGCAGTACCTTGAGGGTCATCATCATTATCGGTGATTCCTCTCGTGCTTGTTAACAGTTTACATTATTGACTAGTAATCGAGCGATGTCTTTCCATGTTCGACTTCAATAAATTCTCACATGGATCGACTTGTACTAGAGTGAAGATCGGACAAGTTTGAAGACCCCGGATCTAGTTTCATCCATCCGGGCTGCGATATATATTCAAGAGATAAAAACATAGACATGTGCAGCAGATGATCATCCTACTAAAAGGATGATAATTAAAAGCAGATAATTATCAGTCTATTATCAGACGATCGTCTGTTTATGTACAGCAAATGTATTTATAAAGCTGAGCATGGGAAATGCCCGCATCAGCTAGATCATGAAAAGAAAGTATGAAAAGATAATGTATTGTATTGTATTTTGTTACAGGTCACCTCCCGACGATTGAATGAACTTCGGATCCTCCTAATAAAGCATTTCACCCAATAAACGACCTCATACTTTAGGGGGCAACTGTTATAGACATTTTTGTGCCTTACAGCATAGAGCATGAAATGTCGATAATCTAAGGGATCTAAAGTCCCTAAACATGTTGTTCCTACCCCTAGAGGAACAAGGTCAGCAAACCACAACACTGCAAATCAGTTCTCCACTGAAAAACACTCAAAAACAGGTCAATTCTGGATCAAAGCAGCTGCTCCACTAAGCATCTGCGCTGAATGTCAAAAGCTCTATGGTGTACCTGCGCTGCATAGCAAGTGCAACAAAGGCTACCTGCGCTGGGCGTACTTTGACATGTGGAGGAATCTTTTCTCAATGTGCCAGTGCCCAGGAAGCTTCCAAAATGACACTTGGATCAAAAGATTCGCCTAATGATGAGTTAAGAGCTTCTAAAACTCCAAGTGGAAGGTAGAAACTCCGAGTGGACTCAAGGACTGAAGAACAACTGGAGTTGAAGAGGACAACAAGTCACACATCGAGCTGACTTATCTTCACTCCAAAACTCTATATAAGGATCTCATCCCATGGGATCTAGGGGGGCGGAATTTAGTGCGAAGAATTGCTGTTGGTTTACAGTTGTGAGCATTGGGTGATTGCTTGAGGGAGGTGAAGAAGAGATTTCTCTCCGTCGGGAAGGTGATGCTGGATTGGACCTTTCATGGTTGTATCACCGCCTGAACCTTACTTCTATATATTAATAAATCATTTGAGGTTCTTCTATTCGCATGTGTTTCAATGATGTATTGTCTTACTTGCGTATTTGATTTATGCTAATCCGTGAATCAGTTATGAATGCATGCTTCTTGTAGTTTCCTTTCTTTGTCTTGTTTGCAGGATCTCGTGTAGCTGGGCCTGTGAAAAGACTTGGAGCTGGGAGCAAGCGGCAAATAGAGGAAATTGGATCGACCATTTGCGCAAGACATCGGTAAGTGGATCTCTTCCTTTTATCTATTGCATGTCATAAAGAAGTAACTTTAGATAGCTTTGCTTTCAGCTGTTGCTAAGGAACTGTCACCCTTAGAGTGGGTTAGGGTCATTCCGAGTTGGATACTTTCCCCCACAACACATATCTTCCTTGTTCTTTCCCTTGTTGCCTCTTTCAAATGGGAAGTCCATCATATAAATGTTAAATCTTTCTTCTTGCATGGGGACTTGCATGAAGAAATCTATATGGAACAACCTACTGGTATTATACAAACAATCTCCAACCTTGTATGTTAGTTTCTGAAATCCCTTTATGGTCTCAAGTAAGCCCCTCGAGCTTGGTATGCCAAAATGGATAGCTTTCTTTAAGAAACTAGCTTTTCTAGGTGCCATTCTAACAATACTGTCTACACCAAGAAAGTGGGTAAGTTCCTTATCATTCTTGTTCTTTATGTTGATGATCTTATCCTTACTGGTAGTGATCCCAACCTTATAAACCATGTGAAGTCCAGCCTTAAAAAGAAGTTTGAAATGACAGACTTAGGACACTTGCATTATTTTCTTGGTCTTCATGTCATGCAATCCAAGGAAGGTATTTCCCTTTCCCAATCCAAGTATGTCTATGATCTTATATGCCATTTTCACATGGAAGACTATAAGCCATCCCCTTCTCCCTTTCAGTCTCGAGCCAAACTTTTAATCACTTGTACTTCACCTGAAGTTGATGATATCTTATACCGTCAACTTGAAGGAAAACTTTTGTATCCGACCCATACTCGTTCTGACCTTTCCTTTACTGTTGGCCTTATTTCTTTGTTTATGCAAAACCCACATGAAATTCATTGGAAAGAAACTAAAAGAACACTTCATTATGTTCGAGGTACAATTCAATATGGGATTCATTACAGTGCCGAAGAATCTCCTCTATTGGTTGGTTTCAATGATTCCAATTGGGCTGGTGACCATGATGATCAGAGGTCTACTGTAGGTTATGTGTTCACTCTTGGTTTAGGACCTATTACATGGGCTTGCAAGAAACAAAGTGCCATTTCTCTTTATTTAGTAGAAGCAGAGTATCGTGGTGCTGTAGAAGCTAGTAAGGAAGCCCTGTGGCTTCGTCAGATCCTATCAGAGTTTGGATTTCAACAGCAGCATCCGAATACACTTTGGTGTGATAATCAAAGTGCCATTCAACTATGTAAAGATCTAGTCCAACATCAGCGCAAAAAACACATTGAACTGCACATGCACTCCATCAGAAAGCTCATTCATGACCATGTCCTTGAAGTGCAATATTATTCAACAGATGATTAAGTTGCAGAAATCTTTACAAAGGCTCTCCCAGAGGCAAAGTTTACTAAACTTTGATTTATGGTTGGAGTTCAGGAAGTTGTCACTAAGGGGGGATAGGCTCTAATGCCTCCTTCCTTCTCCTATTGTGTCATATGTGTGCATCCTTCAATCCTATCCCAACTTGTTCTTAAGGGGAGATGTTAGGATATTCTGACACATAGGAAATAGTTAAGTATAACTTGGTCTACTATAGAGTTAGGTAAAGTGTGTTTCTTTACTATGTACTTTTGTAGCTTACAATTTGACAGTCACGAAATTTAGTGGTTCGACGATTCATTCTCTCCTCGGTACTACTGACACTTGATCTGTGGCTTAAGACCTGATTGGTCCATGATCTCTATTTAAAGAGCATGGAAGGTCATTTGTAGGGTAACCATTCACAAGAGAAGCTTATGAAAATTTTCATTCTTTTATTAATAAATTTCCTGAAGTGGTCATGTTGGCTGAGGCCGTGGACTCTTTCCCTCTTTGAGGGTTTTAACCACGTTAACAATACAAGTGTATTGATCTATGATCTGTTTGTGAGAGGTGTCCTTTGGTGTTCTGTCTGGGGAACTTACCCTGTATATTCCTACATATTAAACATTAACCTTTTGGCTCACTCAACAATATAAAAAAATCCCCATTTCATTACTTCCAACAATATGGACACTCGTATTGTTCCATTTATGCATAAATATCAAGGATTTCTAGGAAACCCAATCTCTCATATTAAAACACTTGTATTATAGGATTAGAATATCAATCATTATTAACAAGGGAAGGATCTACTGATGTGCATTTCCACAGCTTTATATATGTGTGTATTTTTTTGTGGGGGAAGCCAATGAATGATATCGACATGCTTATCTAACACTGAATTTGAATACCAATGTACTACTCATCCATTACATTCACCATTATGTCAGAATATTAATCACAACACCTATTCATATGTCGGCTATGAATGTTCCCTAGTTGGTGGTAGATGGTTCATAATCAATAGTCGACAGGATTTAGTGAGAAATAATGATAGGTGAACTCACTATAGTTTCTACAACTTGATCTTTATATAAATTGTTTTATGTGGAATGCAATCAATAAGGCTTTTGAGTTTAGTATTCTTCTCTTATATGGTATCATAGCTAGCTATGTGAGGGCTCGGTGGCCAGAGTCATTTGGGCTTAGTGGTGTCAAGGTCTCATGGAGAGAGACATAGTTTTGTATGAGCCTAGGTTATGAGGGCTCGGTGGTGTGAAGAGTCGGCACCGAAGAGCGATATAGTGTTGTCAATAAATTGTGGAAGGCACTGAGATTGACATATTAGTGTTGGAACATCGAACTTGTATGCAGCCAATGTGTGGTGCAGATCATTGTGAGGAGGCGTGTCTTTTCTACACCATGAATCTTGTGCCTGCTCAAGTGAGGAGGAAATGTTCCACATATTGTTGTTTATGAAGCGAAGTGGTTGCTGAAAAGAGGAGTGTTGGAGATCTACACTGGCATGGAGTGATTCTCATCACCAAAGATTAGAGTGATAACAAGAAAAAATTGGTGAATCGGTGAGGTCGAGTTGAATTGACGAGCAGCGGTGTTGCTGATTTTCTCACTTTGAGGTCGAGGATGTCAATGGTTGTTTTCTTCTGCCATAAGTAAAGGATTTGGCTGTTATGTGTTCGGCGGATATATGATGGAGCATCCATTTATGAGTTGTCTTATAAGATGTTGAGATCAGTGTTGACTTAAGTACATTCTGCAAGAGGAGTCTGCGTCGCGATTTGAAGACAGGAGAAGTGCACCTTTATTGTTGCACATACTAGGGAGAAGTGCACCATCTCTAATTGGAGGAGCCATGGTGTAGTGAATTGGCTTTAAAACCTGTGGTGAATTGTTGTTCTTGTTGTTGTGGATTTAAGAAAATTGTCGTGTCAAAGTGTGATTGAGTGGTGAGTAGGAGCCATTGAGCTGCAACTGTTTTCTCTGAAAATGAAGCATACCCTGTGTTGGAAAAGGTCGTGGAGACCTCATCATTGATTTAATTCGGCCCAATGTAATTCTCGACCTCAAAGACATTTTTGAAATTATGGTTTCTTCCAAGTAAGAATGAGAATGTTGTAAGGTTTACAGTATTGTTAACAGAGAAATCCTTGATGAGGGATTGCTCCGTCTCATAATAGAGAAACTCAATATTGAAGAAATTAAAAATAGTGGATGTTGGTGTGGCTCCTCAGTGTTGAGCCAGTTGAGTGATAAATGGAGACTAAGAATGTGTGGAGAGGGTGGATTGATCCACCTGGATATGCAATTGTGTGTTCTCCCATACGTATATGTGTTGTGGTTCTATTCCACCATATGCCCGATCTAGACATTACATGGAATGTGGATGTGTTAAGATTCTCGTTGGTGTATCGATGTCATGGAGAGTTCTGTGAGGGTCGAACCTAATTAGAATATGTTGAGCCACGTGTGAGCCACAAGGGCCGCTTCCTGAGATTTGAAAGAGGGAGCTTGATTGAAGAAATCATTTTGACCAGCGTGTCTGGTGTGAGCAATGACGTTGGAGTTGTTTTTCTAGGAAGAGGTGTGGTAAGTCTTAAATAACATTTTTTTGCTCCTGTAAAGTTGTCATGTGGATGGTGTGTCCCCTGTGGTGCGACTAAGGCTGTTGTGAAGTTGTGTGTTGTCATGAGACTATGGGGCCATGACCCTGTGTTGTCTACTTCTTGCTGCAAACTTACAATTAATTTGGAAGGTTGTTCATAGACAAGATTGTGAAGCTATGTGGCATGGTTGAGTGTTAGCCCCCATGTGTGTTGAAGGAGTATCTGCATGTAACATATGTCAAGAAGTTGGATGCCCAAGGATTCGGTTGTGCAGCCTATTGTGGTGTTGTGTATTGAAATCCTATGGAGCGACTGCAAGGTGTTGGTAAGAGTTGTGTGGGAGCGTGGCTAGACCACCAAAGTGTCTTGTTTGCTGCATATTTTTCTCTGTGGTGAAGTTAAAGTGGTGCATAGGCGATATATCTATCATTTTAGACTTGTTTGACAATGACCCTTTCCCTTTCGATGATCATTTTTTCATGAGTCCATTTGGAAGCATTTTTGGGTCCACATTATGTTTGAGTTGGAAGGAAATTCTGAAAAACAATGTGATGCTATTGATGATCAAAGTCTACTCCCAAAGATCTTACTGTTGAAGAGATTCCCATAGTTCATGAGGTAGGGTGAAAACATTAATACGAGAAACTATTGTTGAAGATCTACATGATGACCACGACAATGCAACCATAATGATCATAAAGGTCTGGAGTAAGAAGCAGAAAGAAGTTTGGAGTAACAAGTTCAAGAAAATGTTTCGTTAATATACTATAGCAAAGAAAGTCAAAATGAAATATTTGAGTTATATTTGTAATCCTAGTTGACACATAAACCAACTAGCGAGTTAACAGGTCGTGATTAAAGGGAGGTGTCAGAATATTAATCATGACATCTATTCATATGTCTGCGATGGTTGTTCCGTAGTCTATGGTAGATGGTTAATCAATAGTCTCAAGAGTTAGTAAGAAATAATGATAGTCGGTGAAGTCAGTGTAGTTTCTATGGTTCAATTTTTGTATAAATTATTATATGTTGAATGCAATTAATAAAGCCTTTCAGTTCAATGTTCTTATCTAATTCATTAAAGTAATATTATACCATTCATTTGTAACCATTCATTATAGTAAAGAAGTGCTACATAGTAGCTTTTTCGTGCGGCTTAGTTTAAATATAGTTACACTAAAGTAAAATATTGAATTCAAATTATTGTTAAGATTTGTAATGTGAACTATTTAGATTTTATTGATTGGTAAATTGAGATATTTCGTTATTTTGGATACTAGTCTATTTATATTTTATTGATTGGTAAATTAAAATATTTTGTTATTTGTAATTTCACATTGTGTAGTGGAGAATCTAATCCTACCCAAGAACCATGATGATGTTTTATTAGTCCTTATCATGAAGTATAAAATTATATTGCAATAAACATTTTCAATAACTATATCTGTTTTTTTAACATATATTAGAGATTTTATAGCTCATCATATTATTTTGCAAAATTAAATAATTATGAAAATATTTTAGTTAAAGAAAACATCTATATAATTTTCTTAAAGTAACTAACCGTACTATATAATTTTCTTATCTTTTTAACATTTATTGTAAGATGATATTAAGTTTTAGTTGTATTTAATAATTAAATTTTATATAAATTTAGATATTTTATAATTAATTTTTTGACCTATGTAATTGGAATTTGTGTCAATAGATTTTTTAAATAGTTAATTATGAAAAAAAGAAGTGAAATAAGTTTAATGGACTGTATTTTATGATGAGACATGTGTATTTTTGGCTCATTAATCCACACATTGAACAATAACATGTCCATTTTCATAGCCAATCAAATTACACAAAAATAAATTAAAATAATGTCAAAAAATAATAAATTTCAATATTCAAAATTAAATTATAGAAACTTGATAAAAATTTAAGTCAACCCCAAAATAATATGAGTTTGACCATAAACTCAATGCAAATGATAATAATAAAAAATAAATTTCAAATACAATGATTTCAAAAATACTATATATAATAAAGTGGTGAAACAAAAATACTATATATAGAAAATGTGAATTAAAAAGAAGAGAGCGTGCTATGAAATAAACATCATCACATGTTTAAACTTTTTGATATTCACATGTTTTCCTAAACTTTCCACCAGCTTTATGCATTAGAAAAACTTTCCACCGGCGAGTTATTGATTGCGAAAGAATCACAACTTAAAATCATCATTTTAGTCAAATCCCTTGCGTCAATCAAATACCTAGCCTTGACACTTGATCCACACAACTTGATCCACAGGAAGACGAAGACCCTCGGCAAATTCAGTATTCACACTGGACATGATGAGAAGTTTTAGGCCGAGTGAGTTCAGGACATGGAATATATATATATAATTATGGTGGATTGTTAATTTGTTGAAGTGATTGGGGTTAAGTTAAAGATCAAATTTTTGAATTTTGGATTATTATTATATTATTACATTAGGTTTTAAAATCAAATAACTCCCTAAGCTACCTATTTTTCTAACTTTATTTTAACAAATTTAATATATCATTTCAAAAATTCCAACGCAAGTAGGACAGTTAATATGCTGTCTTAATCACCTTAATCACCAGAAAGCATTAATGCCCATCTTAACCCCTAGAACTTACCTTCCCATCACTTACTTCCCGTGTGTGTTGCAAAGAATTTGTCATCATCTTTTGAATTTTTCAGATAATAAAACAAAACAACCACATTTATTATTAATTATTTATTATTAACATTAATAATTTTATTTATAAACTATATTAATAAATAATTATTATTTATAAATTACATTAATAAATATTAATTATTTATAAATTACATATTATCATTCTTATTATTATTATTATTTAGTACTCTTAAATAACCCAATAATAATAATAATAATATATAATTAAAAATAACATATGTATATTAAAAATAAATCATTTTAAGATTAAAATTATTAGTAAATCCTAAAATAAATATTTTAAGTCCTAAAATAAGATTAGACACTCACATTAATATTATAAATTTTTGGATTAACATTATAAGCCTAAACGTTAAGAAACCCAAGGGATCAATTTTATAAACCCAAGGGATAATAAACCCAAGCAAATTGTGTTATAAACCCAATAGATTATAAACAAAAGATATTTAAATTAAACCCTAGGATTAATATTGCAAACCTTATGACTAATATTATACCCTAGGAATATAAATCCTTATATTAATAAACCTAAGGGAATAATATTAAACCCAATGGTTTAATATTATAAATCCAAGGTATATAAACCTTAAGGAAAATATTGCAAACCTTAAAATAGACATGGTTGTCCATCGTTGACCATGATTGATTTTCATATTGATAGAATCCTTGTCACAATGCGACGTTGGACCATGGTTCACCATGATTGATTTTCATATTGAGACAATCTTTGTCAAAATGCGACGTTCAACCACGATTGACCATGGATGACCATGGTTGTCATAATGTGATGTTAGACTAACAAACAATCATCGTCACAATGTGAACATGATTATTGACCACAATTTACCATGATTAACAATGGTTGATTTTCATATTGAGACAATCTTTGTCATTATTGACCATGGTTGACCATGGATGATATCCATGTTGACAATTTTAGTTACAATGCGACGTTTGACCATGGTTGACCATGGATGGCCATGGTTATCAGAATGTAACGTTGGACCCACAGACAATCCTTGTCATAATGCGATCATGGTTATTAATGATCATTGACCATGATTGACCATGATTGATTTTCATATTGAGACAATCTTTGTGATAATGTGACATTGGGCCATGGTTAGCAACAATTGACTATGGTTGAACATGGAATGGCCATGGTTATTAGAATGTAACATTGGACCCTCACACAATCATTGTCACAATGTGACCATGGTTATTAATGATCATTAACCATGATTGACCATGGTTGACCATGATTGATTTTATATTGAGACAATATTTGTGATAATGTGACATTGGACCATGGTTGGCAACGATTGACCATCGTTGACGATTTTTTACCATGGTTGATTTTCAGTTTGAGACAATTTTTGTCACATTGTGACGTTGGTCCATGGTTGACCATGATTGACCAAGATTGACCATGGTTGATCTTTTTTTATTTTCATATTCAACAAATCTTTGTGATAATGTGACATTTGACCATGCTTGACCATTCTTGACCCAAGGGATTAATATTATAAACCCTAAGGTAAATATTATAAACCCTAAAATAAACATGGTTAATCATGGTTGATTTTCATATTGAGACAATTGTTGTCACAATGCAATGATGGACCATGGTTGACCATAATTTATTTTCATATCGACACAATCTTTGTCACAATGCTATGTTGGACCATGATTGACCATGGTCAATTTTCATATTGAGATAATCTATGTCACAACGTGATGTTGGATCATGGTTGACCATGGTTGACCATGATTTACTTTAAAAACCATGCTTGACCATGATTGATATTATAAACCCAAGGGATTAATAATAAAAACCCAAGGGATTGATATTAAAAACCCAAGGAAATAATATAAGGCCAAGGTATATAAACCCTATGGTAAATATTATAAACCCTAAAATAAACATGGCTCAACACGGCTTACCATGGTTGATTTTCAGATTGAGATTTGTCACAATGCGACATTGGATCATGCTTGGTCATCAGTGGTGATGGTTGACTTTCATATCAAGACAATATTTGCCATAATGAGATTTTGGAGAATGGTTGACCATGGTTGATTTTCATATTGAGACAATCTTTGTCACAATTTGAAGTTGGATCGTGGTTTTCACAATGTGATGTTGAACCATTAAAAAAATATTTCTCAGAATGTGGCCATGGTTGACCATGATTGATTTCCATATTTAGACAATTTTTCTCACAATGTGACGTTTGACCAAGGTTGAACATGGTTGATTTTCATATTAATACAATCATTGTAACAATGTCGCGTTGGACCATGTTTGACTATAATTTACCATGGTCGACCATGTTTGATCAATGTTGACCATGATTGACCATGGTTGATGATGGTTGACAATGGTTGTGTTGCACTTGTTTCCCGTAGGTAGTCCTTGGCTGCAAAAATTACGCTAGGAAACCAACCTTTAGGTTTAAGTTGGCCCTTGAACCAAAGGATGCTCCCTCAAATGTTACGAGGCTTTGTTTAATGTTGTTCACATGTCACTGAACAACAGCCTTTGAAACACAATGGCCATATTTATGGTTTCAATTGGGGATGGTTTGTGATCAATGATAATCCCTAATCATGATTAAATGCCTCTCTCACAGGGTCCCTTCTGAAAGTGTCAGCTTCCAGCCTGATATAATGACTTAGATTTTTCAAGAATTATGGTATAAGAATGTAAGTGGATTCCTAATAATTGAGCACTCAGACTGATTACTTAACAACTACGGAAATTTAGATGCATGTAGAAGATTTCTACAGCCCAACAAAAACATATTTAAAGGTAAGAGAAGGCCAAAGTGAAACCGATTCCAAGAGGAGCTATTTCAAACAGATAGTCTAATAAGCTAATCTCTTTTAATGGCTATCAGAAGGCATAAAACAAAAACCAGTCAAAGAGGAGTTATCTTGGAAAAACAATCCATTAAGTAATCTATTTCTAAAGTTTATTATTTTACAGGATATTTCAGAGAGATTAAGAATTAATATACACTTACCCACACCTTCATAAAAATGTTTTGAACATATGTAGAAATAAGGTATGAAACACTAGAAAGACATACTAGAAAACACAAAATTCTGTCAAATTGGAGCCGGAAGGCTTTCATTAGAAATACTATAATAGAATTTATTGCAAAGTGAAGAGCCTTCGCATCAAAAGCCCACACCTATTACTTCAATTAATGAAGTTTTTATACAATTTCCTCACAAAATATCTTGATAAAAATATCAAGAGCTATTACAAATATCTGAAAATTATATTACAAAAAGAGAACACAAATAAAGGTAACTAAAACTATTTGAAGAGTTTTGGTACTATCGTTGACGATTTCTATTGATAAATAAGAGAAATTCGAATTTGATTGAAACTCATATTTGATGAGGTGGCCTCCAAGTCACTAACCATCTTTGAGCTTTTTTCTCTTGAAATTCTGAAAAATAGGGTCCTATAATACATTTGTTTCTCCCAAACCATAATAGCTGTTAGAAAAATGAGAGAGGTTTTTGTAAATGGTGATATCGGAAACAAAAAATCCTTTCATATTTTGAAAATTCATTTCCACCTGCTCGGAAGCCACATTTGAATACACTGCCTAAAAACCGGAAAACTCGAGAAAACATGCCTGCAAAGATTCATCCGAATATCCCAAAACATAATCTCTGTTACAAACCTGAGAGAGCTTTTTGTGGATTAGCATATGAGGAACAAAAACCTCCTCTATTTTACGACAATTCGTTTCTGATTATCCACAATATGCTCTCCAAAAAGGTGACTAAAATAGGAAATTTCTAGAAAATATTCCTTTAAAATGTAATTAGCATCTCCCAAATCATAATAGATGTTAGAAAATTGAGAGAGGTTTTTGTAGATGAGGGTGTTAGAAACAAAAACCTCTTTTCGGTTTTGAAAATTCCTTCTCATATGTTTTTAAACCATGTTTTAATTTACTTTATTACATCATTTAATCATGTTTAAATGCATAATTAACTAAATCAACTAGCTAATGAGACTTAAATTTACATTTTGAGGGTGCATTTACTCTTGCAGACCCATTTATTATTTATAAACTACTAAACCTATTATCAACAAATTTAAATTATCAAAACTAATCATGTTAAAACATTGGCTACAATGGGGACTGCTTCCCCCTGTGGGATGCAGAGAACAGTAGACCAATTGCCTTTAGTGTTGGGCATGGAGTCATACCATAAAACCATCAACCACTGATCTACCATATTATGTAGAAATATAACCAATCCCCATGGATCAGTGTTATTTGAATACTCTGCTACTGCATAATGCAACCTACAACTGTAAAATGCAACCATATGCCTACACTAATCAGATACTCTTTCATACTGAATTTTGAAAACTCAAAAATTTCTAGAGATTGTAAATATAAGTTGATCTATCATATACTCTTCAAATCACACCACTCAAAAACAACGAACACACTGATCTACTACATACTGAAACCCAGAATATCTATTCAATCCCCACCCCTCTATCTAACTGAACTAAAAAGCTTTACACTATTAGGTGTATTCTTCTTTCCAATGTAACCAAGTGCGGAGTGGATTTATTAACAAACCACGTTGCTAGTAGCAAAAACTTTGAAGAATATATACAATATGAACATGAAATTGCATGGGAAACTTATACTCACAAGTGTACTTTAAAAGTTGCATCCTCTGTAGACATTTTAGATTTCTGACCATGACTGAAAGGGAGAGACATACAATGTTGATTACAAGTATCAACGAACCTTGCATAGTAGTAAAGGAAGCTGAAATTTTGAAACAGTGGAATCGGTTACCGGGTGGAATTGCCATATGACGAAGTGCAGTTGCCAGGTGAAATAAATGCAACCAATACTAAATGCCTACTCCTTGTTCACCAGCAAGGAATAGATTTATTCTTTATCATTCCCCAGAGAAAGATATCTTCATTACTTCGCTCCCTGGCAACGGTGCCATATGTTGTACTTGTTTCCTGTAGGCAGTCCTTGGCTGCAAAAACTACTCTAGGAAACCAATTCAACCAACCTTTAGGTTCAAGCTGGACCTTGAACTAGAGGGGGCTCCCTCAGTTGTTACGAGGCTTTGTTTAATGTTGTTCACCTGTCACTGAACAACAGCCTTTGAAGTGCATTGGCCCGATTTATGGTTTTAATTAGGGGTGGTTGGCAATCAATGATAATCCCTAATCATGATTTAATGCCTCTCTCACAGGGTCCCTCCTGAAAGTGTTAGCTTCTAGCCTGACAGAATGACTTAGCTTTTTCAAGAATTATGGTAGAAGAATGTAACGAGATTCCTAATAATTGAGCAGTCAGAATGACTACTTAACAACTAGGGAAATTTAGATGCATGTAGAAGATTTCTAGAGCCCAAAAAAAACATATTCAAAGGTAACAGAAGGCCAAAATGAAACCGATTCCAAGAAGAGCTATTTCAAACAGATATTCTAATAAGCTAATCTCTTTTAATGACTATCAGAAGGCATAAAACAAAAGCAGTCAAAGAGGAGTTATCTTGGACAAAGAATCCAATAACTAATCTCTTTCTAAAGTTTGTTATTTTACAAGGGATTTCATAGAGATTCAGACTTAATCTACACTTACCCACACCTTCATATAAATGCTTTGAACATGTGTAGAAATAAGGTATGAAACACTAGAAAAAACTACTAAAAAACACAAAATTCTTTTAAACTATAGCTGGAAGGCTTTCATTAGAAATATGATGAGCCTAGGTATTGCAACAATAATGTTGCAACTGCCAAGGCTACCGGCTTTACTTATCAACTTGGGGTTCATACAAACTTAGCGGTGACAGTGCTATATGCACAAGTAGAAGTGAAGGTCCTACCTGTTGTCACTGTTTATCTAGCAAGAGACCCCAGGGGTTCCAAGCCAAAATTCTATAGAGTTAGAAGAAGCTTAATTCTTTGATGGAAGTAGAGCAAAACTTATTCTAAGAGAGAGCTACTTCTATTGCAATAATGAAGAAAACAACATGAGCTAAACTTACACCATAACCTAACTAATCAATTAAACAACTATGCTAAGTAGACTTGCTAAATTAACATTAACCTAATGCTAATTATCTAAGTTGTGGAAATAAAAGCATTAAAATGGACTAAGGTGTAGCAAAGAAACTTATCCTAAATCGAGTTTCAAGCGTAGAAAGCAATGAGAGGTCAAAATCAGTGAACAGAGGACGTGAGGGAGCAACAGTGCAAAAGAACCATTCGATCACTAGGGTGAAAGGTAAATGAACAATGGGAATTTGATCACAGGAGGTTACGTAGGTAGATGGGCGGACAGGGTTAACTAACGGGATGAACAGTTAAGATCTTATCACGAAGGTTTAAGTGAATGGATGGATGAACAAAGGAGCAAAGGAGATGAATGGCCGAGATTTAATCCCGCGGCTAAGGTCAAGAGATGGATGAGCGAGGCTAATAGGAGTGACAAACGACTAAGATCTTATCACGCAGGTGAAGGCAAGAGGTGGACAGCGGAGATCATATCGCGGGGAAAAGCAACGTTCGGAAATGAGGAGTGGGTTCAGAGGGTGGTAAGTTGTATTTCACGTGCCCTCACAGCTGCAAGCTATTTTCTAAAATTTCACGCAATTAGCCTAACTGGGTGACACGTAGCACGGAGAAACCACTTTTCTCATGTGCTCTCGGGTGGATAACGGTTGGACAGAAATCCACATAATATCGCGCAATAGCTATCGAATCTGGCGAGGCAACTCAACGGTGGAGGTCGGCCAAGCTAGTTGGCGATCAAGTCAAGTGACAAACGTTGGATCAGGCAAGGTAGATCGACGGTGGGGGTTTAAAGCACCTAAAGTGACCAGGTGCAGTGACAGCCGTCGGATCAGGCAAGGCAAATCGACGGTGGGGACTTAAAGTTCATAAAGTAAGTGATGAACTCCACGCGAGGCAGCAGTTGGAGAAAATAGTGAATCGAACAGGGACTATGAAGGTTTGTTGGTGATCGGATGGCGAGGAAACGATGTAGGAGGAACTCGTTGGAGGCAGTTTCAAGTGGAAAATGACAGAGAAAACTAGTGCGGGTGAACGAATAACTGTATTTAAACATCGAACTCCACAACCTATGCAAGAACCAGAGACTGTGCTTTTGGGGTTGTTAGAGGGTCTCTTCCTCAATTCATGGTCCCAGGAGGAGAAGATGAGGATGAGACACCTACGCACAACCTGATAGTGACCTTTTTCCTCTAACTAACCTATGAACTGAAAGAAGGCATAAACAAAAGTAAACTACAGCAAATGCAACTACTAAAACAGATGAGCAGAAACATGAAGCTATTCAAAAAAATGAACAGAACCAGAAGGCTACTTAATTAAATGAATCAGAACCATAAAACTTCTTGAGAAAATGGACATAAAACCATGAAACTACTTAAGCAAATAAATAGAAGCATAACAGTATAGTAAAGAGGAGCTTTGGCTACTTGGGTCAAGCCCTAACCCAAGAGCTTCAGCCCTGGAAGTTAACTCAGAGTTGGCTTAAACATAACTCATCTTTATTATATAAATCATGGATTACAGAGAAAATTGTCACAAGTCTTTGTAGCTCATAAATAAAACAGATTTTTACAAATGAAGTCTGAATTAAAAGTCCCAATCCTAGTGAGGTCCTAAGCCTCTCTACTTATACATTTGAATTCTCTAACAACTTCCTTCCCATTAGGGAGGCTTGGCCTCTAACTCAAGAAAAATTGGATTATGTCCCTTTCATTTGCTTGGCTATCTTCTAGTATTCAAAGTGATGGTTGTTTGCACTCTGAGCTGATGGAGGAATATTCGAATGGAGGGGTAGTGAATGAGGAGGATTTACCTCCTATAATTATTCTCCCTAGTCCCATTGAAGTGTTTAGCAAGGTGTTTGCCATAGTTCTTTTCTTTCATCCTTTATGCCTACATTTCTCCTCGCTTTTATCTTTTATTCATGCGTTATATGCATATTAGACCACAAAGCCAAATGTCCGACTCTAACTCATTTCATAAAAAAAATATAAGCAAAAGTATGCAATAAGTTGTGAGAATAGTTGGTTTGACTAAGTTAGGAGGTGAATTAAGGCCAATTAAGGCCCATATAATTTCTTAATGATGAGGCTCATCATCACCCCCTACTGAAAGTTTTGCTCATCCTCTGAGCAGCTTAGTCAATGTCCATGTCCTTCATGGCTTTGGTAGCCTCTCTGACATCCCATGCTTCTACTGTGGTATATTCTTCTTGTTCATAGAAACCTGCTTTCCTTTCTACTTCTTCCCATTGCCTCTTTTCTTCTTCTTCTGTTCTCCCTTCTTGCATTCCTAGGAGTAGTGGAGGACTAAGTTTTAGGCCTATCCAATTGACCTTCAACCTTTGCATTGATTTCTTATATATTGGTGTCCTGATGAGTGCCTCTCTCAACCTTTGAGGGGAGTGATATTCTCCGATCTTCAAGCTATGTGGCAATGTTTTCCATTCCCTTTAGCAGGTATGTATATTGTCATTTCTTAGCAGCCTAATCATATCCTAAAAATGTGAAATTTCTTTCTCTTGGGCAACAACCTATCTAAGTGCTAGCTGATGATTATTTGCAATTAGATTATGGGTGCTGATTAGGGCCATGGGATTTGATTGTTCAGCTCTGATGAAAATAGGTTCATTTTGCTCTCTGGCCAATATTACTTTCATCTCTATAGTTGTTGACTCTTCATGGTTCATCCATGATGCCAAAGCCATTAATTGTAGATCTCCTAGCTCTGCATTAGGATCCCACATATTCGTGTCTATGAGGGTGATGTTGTGTAAGTAAAACTCAACCATTTTGGCCCTATCTTCTAGTGCACTTGGATCATAAAGATCAATAAACTATCTGCAGTCCTGAAATGACATGGTGCTCCTTTGTGTTAGTGTTTTAATATGAAATTACAGCCATTGTTCTCTGAGGTAAAAAAACATAGGATTTAGCTGGAATCCTACACTGGATGGCCTCCAAGGAGAGGCTGGCCATACATGCTAGCTGGTTTTCCTTTTCCTACAGTTGTCCTCTTTGTTTTTCTTATCTTCTTCCTTTTGTTGTTCTTTCTCATCTCCATCAGTTTCTTCCTTTGTTTTAGCATGATCCTCCTTGTGTTCTGTTTCATCATGTTCCTCTATATTAGTTTCTTCTTGTTTTTCCTCCTCCTTACTGACAGATGGACTAACATCATAGGTGAGGGTTTTGATGTCACCCTCTACTGGTAAGTCTCTGAAGATTGACCATTTTATAGGGATCTTGAGGTTTTTGCAAGGCACCCTTAATGATGATTTTGATCAACCCATGGTGAACTAATTGCTGGGAATTCCCTTCCTTTACTTTACTATTGGAGTCTATGAGTGATTGCATAAAAAAATAGGGTATGCTGAGTCTTTGGTGAACTGGTGTTTCTACCCCAAATCTTAATTGTTCAAGCATTCTCAACGGTTGCGATAACAATACTGTATCTATGGACACTTGCATTCTCTTTTGAGTTATCAAAGAATTTCCTTTTTGCCACCTTTTCACTTATAAACCAACTACCTCTTAACCTTTACAAGTTTTGATCAAATGATGCATATGAGTGAGTGAGTAGAATACTTACCTATGGTCTTGATGCCATGCCGTAGTTGTCAAACATCATAGGTGCTATTGATGGTCATTCTTCTTTCTCCTCTGCTGTCTGTTGATGGTTTATTAGCTTTTGCAGGTGTCTGTGACTGAAGATATAATGTTGTTTCTGTTGCTGTGGAGCTCTTGGATTTGATGTTGCTGCTGTTGTGGAGCTCCTGGATTTGAGGTTGCTGCTGCTGTGGAGCTCCTGGATTACCACTTGGCAATGTTTGGTGTCTTCCTTAGAATTCTTGATCATGTTGTTGGATGGTGTTGTGAGGATGCTATAATGAATAGACAGAAGGAGTAGGAGTGTATGTGGATGCAGGGATGATGGTAATGGTTGAGGTGATTCTGTTAGAAAACACAATCTTCACCTAAGTGGAAGCAATGAAGTCAAACACAATAGAATTGATGGAGGGATGCATTGGTAAGCAGTGGAGGAGATGAAATATATGTGAGGTAGGGTTTCCTTTGGATCTTCTCTTTGCTCCTTAGTTGTATTTCTCACCCACCTGCACATAACAATTATGTTTTTTTTCTTATATATATCTATATATATATATATATATATATATATATATATATATATATATATATATATATATATATATATATATATATATATATATAAACAAAATACCTAGGCTTCCTCTGAGAGGGTTTCACCCTAGATATCTGCCCTGGTTGACTCAAGGAAGGTTTTCACCTGAATCCTTATTCTTTTGTTTTTTCCATTTTTAGTGACCGGATGAGGGAGGAGATGGAACTTGCTCCACCATCATCACTGTCTTATTAATCTTGTTAATGAACTCTTGTCTTGATAAAGGCCTCTTTTACATTTTCAATCTGTGTCCATTAATTAGCAATGGAATGGCTTCTTCATCAATAGTTTTGATTTTCACTGAACCATTGTCATGGCATCTTTCCACCACATAAGGTCCAAGCCATCTTGTCCTTAGCTTTCCCTTGAAATCTTTAAACCTAGAATCATATAACAACGCCCAGTCTCCTTCTTGAAATTACTTCTCCTTGATGTGCTTGTCATGCCAAACCTTCCTCTGAAGCTGAACTATCTCTGTATGTAGGAGGGCCTGCATTCTGAATTCATCCAAGCCATTCAAATGGAACAACCTTTCTTATTGTGCATGACTGAGATCTAAAACTAGTTGGGCTGCCATCCTCAATGTGTTATATTCAAATTTAGTGGACAACATAACATTTTTACCATAGACCAGCTCATAGGGTTTAAATCCAGTGGTGTTCTTCCATGTTGTATTATAGTCCCATGTGGCCTCAAGTAGTCTCTCTTCCTAATCCTTCCTGCAGCTACTCACCACCTTAGTTAATATGTTCTCCAGTGCCTTGTTGGTCACCTACACTTGCCCGTTAGCTTGTGGATGATAAGGAGTGAAGGTCCTATGCTTGATTTTGTGATGGTTGAGTAGTTCTTCAATCCTATTGGAGGTAAATTAGTTGCCTTGGTCTGTGACTAGCTCTCTAGGGTACCCAAATTTGTAGAATATATTATCCCTTAGGAACTCAACCACCTTTTCTTCTGTTGTTTCTTTAATTGCCTTGGTTTCAGCCCATTTAGTCAAATAATTAGTGCACATGATGATGTGTTTCTTTTGCTTTGAAGGAGGGTTGGTAGGCCCAATGAACTCCATGCCTTACTTGTCAAATGGCTCGAAAGTCACTTGAGGTTGTAGGGGCATTTCATCTCTTGGAGTAGGCTTTCCCATCCTTTGGCATTGATCACACTAACTAATGTACGTCTTCACATCCTAATGAAGAGTAGGCTGATAATAGCCTGTTTGCAACACTTTGAATGATGTCTTCTTTGCTACAAAATGACCTCCACAAGTCCCATCATGATAGGCCAAAAGGATGTCAAAGACTTCCTCTTCCCTTACACACTTTCTTAAGATTTGATCTGGGTCAAGTTTGAACAAATTTCCCCAATCCAGGTGAAGGGGGTGCTCTTTCTAACTATCTTGCTCTTTTCTTTGGAGGGCAAGTTTGGTGGGAACTGTGATGATACCAGACAGTTTTCTATATCAGCAAACCATGGGGAGTGAACTGAAATAGCAAACAAATGTTGATCTATTAACTGGTCATCCACCATTCCTTCTTCACCTGCAGGCAGATTCATTCTAGATAGACATTCAACAACAACATTTTCCTTCCCACGCTTATCAACAATAGTTAGATCAAACTGTTGTAATATAAGCAACCATCTTATAATTCTAGCATTTACATCTAGTTTGTTCATTTAATATTTGATTGCAGCATGATCAATATGCACAAATGTTTGATAGCCTGTAATGTAATGCCTAAATTTTTTCAATGAATGCACAACAGCCAAGACTTCTTTTTCAATCATAGTATAGTTTAGCTCAACCTTTGATAGGTTCTTACTGATAAAATAGATGGCATCAGGCAATTTCTCCTCTTCCTGACCTAAGGCTGCTCCGATGGCTTTGTGTGAGGCATCAGCATGAATATGAAAGGAGAGGGCCCAGTTTGCGCCTCTAAGGATTGGTGCAGTAGTCAACTTACCATTTAGAATGTCTAAGGCCTCTTGATAGTTCTTTGACCATATAAACTCAGAATCTTTGGCCAACAACCCAAACAAAGGAGAGGCCAACTTGCTGAAGTACTTTATGAACCTTCAATAGTAACCAGTTAACCCTAAGAAACTCCTTACCTCTCTCTGCTTTTGCGGAGGTGGAACCCTTTGGATGATTGTTATTTAGGTACACCTGCAGTCCTTGCTGAAATATTGAATGACCTAGTACAACCCCTTTAGTCATTAAGAATTCACATTTTTTTGGATTGAGGGATAGGTTCATTTCAATGCATTTGTGTAATACTTTGCCTAGGTTAGTCAGGGCTTCTTGGAAATCATATCCATAAGGTGTAAATTCATCCAGATAGATTTCCACAACATCATGTACTAATTCAGAAAAAATACTCAAGACTGCTCTCTGGAAATTGGCACATTGCACAAGCCAAAAGGAAGGACCCTATAGGAAAAAGTACCCCAAGGACAGGTGAATGTGGTCTTATCCTGGTCTTCTGGGCAGATAGTGGAAAATGATCCTTCTTTGTGGCTTTTTTCAACTCCCTATAATCCACACAAATCCTCCACTTACCATTTTTCTTGGGCACTAACACTAAAGGAGAGACCCACTCACTGTCTAAGATAGGGTAGATGAATCCTGCATCTAGCAGCTTTTCCAGTTCTTCTTTCACTATCTCTTTAAGAGCTGGATTCATCTTCCTTTGTGGTTGCCTAACTGGCTTGCAACATTCTTGGATTTAGATGTGGTGAGTACACAATAAGGGGTGTACTCCCTTCATCTCCTTATAGCTCCAAGCGAAGGCTTCTAGGTTCACTCCTAGCATGTTGCATAGCTTTTCCTCTTCCAAATCAGAAAGAGATGGATTAATTTGCAAAGTTTTCTCTGGGCCAAATTCTATGGTTTTGACATGGAGTGGGTTGGAATTGGCCAGGCATAAGTCAATTGAATGTTTGTTCTGGGTTTCCCTTACTTCTTCTTCTAATGGCAGGGAACTAGGAGTTGGAATTTGGAGCAGGTGTTCAACTAAATCATCCTCATCTTGCTGTCCTCCTCCTATGATTGCTTCCAAAGTATAAATTTGGGCAGAATAACCCCCATCTTCTTCCTCCTCCTCTAACCATAAAGGTAAATTATGCTCTAGAGAAGGTTGAGCAGGAGGGTATAGGACTAATTGTTTGGACATATCCCCATTCTTGATGGTCATATTCCTATCTCTGCAGCTAATGTAAGCATCAACTATGGCTGACCATGGCCTCCCAAGGATGAGAGGGTAAGTAGTAAGATTAGCCTTAGGCTGGAGAACTAGGAAATCTGCAAGGTATTCCCAGGAATCAATGGAGGCCATCACATCCTCCACAATTCCCTCAGGGGTGACTGTGGAATGGTCTGCAAGTTGCAACACTGTTGTGGTATTTATCAATGACCCTTGGAGGTTGAGTTTAAGCATGGTGTCCTTATTCATCACATTAATGGCAGCCCCAAGTTCAATCAGAGTGTGTGGGAAAATGGTGCCATTGATGTGCACATCTACAACAGGGCTTCGAGGGTCCAAATATTTTGGACATATCACCTGCCCCACCATTAAGTCAGACAACTACCCAATGAAATTAATGGGAGGAGCATCCCTTTTCCTTCTTCCCAGATGCTTGAAAGCACTTATCCTTAATCAACTTGTTGTAAATGGGAACATATTTGAATGTCTGGAGAAGGGGGATTTTTACACATATATTTTTCAATTCTCCCAGAAGTTTAGTTTCTTCTGGAGTAGGCTAGAGTGGTTTAGATAATATTTGAGGAAAGGGTGGGTTTACTTTAAGGTTGCTTTACTCTCTTTCTTCCTCAACCTCCCTATGTGGAGAGGGAGGTTGGTTATCAGGGAGAATTCTCCGTGATCTTAGGTTGATCTCCTAGATTTCTATAACATAAGCTGGGTATGATGTCTCTCCACTATATGCTTGTCGAGCCTGCCTATTTTTTGGGTTTGGATTTGATTGGGAAGGAATCTGGGGTTTCTTGGGTGTAGCAGAGTGCAGGGGTTGTGGTTGTGCAAGTGGTGGAGGAAATAGGGCTAAAACATTGTTGAATTGGGGCCTCCACACTTGGGGTTGGGCATTCCACTGATGTTGTGGCTAAACATAAGGTTGAAATGACTGGCTGGTTGGTTGGGATTGATACTGAGATGCATAGGACCAAGGAGGGGGTGTAGACCATCAAGGGTGAGCAGGGGATCCCCACAAAGGCATAGTCGTGGCTTGGTTGGGGTTGTAGTATGCATGGGATGGCCCTTTCATACCCTGCTAGTATGGTCTAGGCCACGTAGGTCTCCTTTAGTGACCACTTCAGCTCCTTGATATACAACTTTGAGTCCAGGTAAAGAAGGGCACTTGTCTGTGGGGTGGTTTTCTTCACAGGCTGAGAAAATCTTAATACAGTTTAATGGGCATTCATTCCTAAGATGCCTCCTGGTGCATCTAGGACAAAAGATGCCCAAGGATCTCTCTGCTTCCTCTTGCTTCCTTCTGATGTTCATGGTGTCTAATTGCAAGTCAATGGTTTGCATCATGTCACTTTTGAAATCTTCCAGCATATTTCCAATTTCACCCTTCATGAATAAGTTAGAGGATGATGTACTGGCCATATGTTGACTACACCTACCCTTTTTCCTGGCTGCCCTAGAATGGTTTCTAAAGAAAATCTTAATATCCTCCTAGGGTAATTGGTAGACATCTCCTCCTGCTATCATATTTAAGTTATCTAGAAGATCCTCCCTTACTCCTCTAAGTAGGACCAACTTTAGTGACTCAGGGTCAAGTGTGCACCTGGCCCTTTTGTAACGAAGCTGGAATCTTTCTTCATAGTCCTCTATGGATTCATCCTGGCCTATGGTCATCTTAATAATCTCTTCTTTAGTATCCTTTGACCTACAATAGTCCCTATATTTGTTGTTAAAAGTTTGTTTCATCTGAGCGCAAGTTCTGATGATATCTCTAGGTAAACCCATGAACTAGTGCAATGTTGTATCCTTGAGGGTAGATGGGAATAGTTTTAACTTTTTCTCATCATTTGTATAGTCATGGGTTCAGCATATGACAATAAATTCAAATAGGAAAGTGTCAGGGTCCTCTATGGTCGGGCCATGGAAATGAGGTAGAGCAGAGGGGCTCATATTCTTCATCTTAGTGTCCCCATTGGTTTCCTTGATGGGGAAGGCACTCTCAATTCTCTCTCTATCTCCCCTATCATTTTGGTTTCCAGCCATTGGTTCAGTAGGAATGGTTTCTTCCTCTTCTTCTTCTTCTGTAGGTTCCTTAAATAGGTAAGTTTGCTCACCTAAAGGGTCTTCCAATGCACCGTCACTGAAGAAGAGAGAAGGTTTCCTGTTGGATGTAGTGGGGGTATTTGTCAAGATTTTTCCTGAGTTGTCCATATTCCTATGAGGCATGCAAGAAAATGTTTTTGGGGTGGTTTTTGTAAAATTTTGTTAAAGCTAGAAAGTACTGGTAGAAATAGAAAGCAAAACAGATAATGACAACTGAAAGAAAGAAATAAAATAGATTAATTTTGTAGAAATAAACTAATGGAAGAATGTTTGAAGACTAGAAGTAGAAGAAAAGAAAGTTTGGAAACTAGAATAGAAGAAGGTAGTAATTACTTCTACTTAGACAGCTCCCCGGCAATGACACCACAAAAGTGATGAGCCTAGGTGTTGTAACAATAATGCTGCAACTCCGAGGGCTACCAACTTTATTTATCAACCTAGGGTTTGTACAAACTTGGAGGTGACAGTGCTATTGGTGAGCACTAGTATTGCAGCAATAATGCAGCAACTCCTGGGGCTTCCTACTTTACTTTTATCAACCCGTTAGTTCGTAACAAACTTGGAAGCGACGGTGCTGTATGCACAAGTACTAGTTCTTACTGTAGGCTGTCACTTGGTCAGCTGGCACAAGATCGCTAGGAGCTCAAGCCAACTTCTATGAATTCCAGAAGAAGCTTTATATGTTATGAAAGAAAGAAAATCTTACTACAGGGGCTGCTCTACTTGCAGAAAGAGAAGGAAGACTGAAATGTGAAGTAACCCTAGCAAACCCTAATTAACCAACTAACACTACTTTTGCAGAAAGAGAGACGAAAAACCATAAAATGAATGCTATTACCTACTTAGGAAGTAAACAACATCTATTCAAGCTATTTCTAGAAGGAAATGAGAAAAAAACATCTTTTTGGATTTTTATGTATTTTATGTGAAATTGTCATGCATGTAATTTATTTGTTTGTGGATGTGGCAGTGATTGGGTGGCAATGGAGGGTGACTTTGGGATTTACAGAGGTGTAGGAAGGTGTGTAGGTGTCCTAGGAGGCCTCTTGTAACCCTCTAGAGGCTTTCCCTACAATCGGACTTCCGAAAGTCACCTACAGGAAATTCTACATGAGGCTGCAAGGGATCTACAGGAGGTCTATAGGAGGATCTACAGGAGGATTACAAGGGCTATTTTAGAGGTTTTAAAGGTGGAAAAATGATTGGAAAGGGTATTTGAAGGCTAGAAGGATGTGTTAAGGTGTTTGAGGTTCATCAAGGAGGATTAGGGAAGAGAATGACGGTTGGATTTGTTCAAGGGATGAGAGGAAAGTTTATGAGAAAAGTGTAGAAAATTAGGGCAGATTTATGAGGGGCTGTGAATGACCTGTCGAACATGTAGCAAAGAGAGATGGTGATGGCTGATTTATTGACTTATTATGAGTAGATATGTACTACAAGAGAGCTGCAAATCAAACTCTGAAACTGAGCAAGCAAAGAAACTAGTTGCACCAAAAAACAGAATTGTATCTCATGTTAATCTAAATTCTGATCTAGGAAAATAAAATGTTGAACAATGCTATATGGAAAGGAAAGGATGGAAAGAGATTTATTACAGAAATAGAATTAGCATGGAAAAATGGATCTGAAGCAAAGCATTAACCGCTAATTCAAACTATAACACCAGAAATTGCATGGAGAAGGCAAAACTGTGTTTTTGTGGCAGTAAGAAGGTCTTGAGCTCACCTCGTGGTCCCAAAGGGAGGAAAGGAGGTCAAGGCTCTATTGATGGCCTTTTTGGTATCTTTCTACTAACACTATTTAACCTACTTCAACAAACTGAGATGGAAACAGCTATGTAAATCTCCAAAAGCAACCTATTCTAACCAAGAAAGAAATCTATCTAACTACAACTAATTCACAAACTGAAACAAAACATATAAATACAAAACAAGAGGTGTTGGGCTACTTGGATCGAGCCCTAACCCAAGAGCTTCAACCTTCTAAGGTAACTCAGTGCTGGCTCAAAAATAATCTCTTCGTTATCAAAATAATAATAACATTACATGAAACTGCCCATAAAAGTAAGCTCGAAATGAGCAGAGCAATGTTGCAACAAAAGTGAAAAAAATTGACTAACATCCAAAAACCTAATGAGGCCCTAAGCCTCTCTACTTATACAACTAAAAATCCAAACAACTTCCTTAAAATCAGGGAGGCTTAGCTCCCAAAACTTGAGATAAACAAAAGTTATGCTCCACTTGCTTAGCTGCCTCCTAGTGCATTGATTTGGTTGTTTGTGGTCCAAACTTCATGAAGGAGAATTCAAAGTGGGGAGTCATAAATGAGTGGGACACCCTCCTATAAATCCTCTCCCTTTTCTTCTTCGAATATTTGCTACCAATTTTCCATTAAATCTTTGACTTTGTCTCCAAAATTCAACAAAAATCTGCATTAGACACATATTAGACTCCATGGCATAATAACCAACCCAACTCACTCTAGAAGCATAACTATAATAAAAAAAAATGCAATAAGCTAAGAGAATGGTGGATTAAAATAACTTAGGAGGGAAAATGAGCCCATATAATTACCCATTTCTGGGGCTCATCATCACCCCCCTACTGAAGGTGTTTCTCTTCCTCTGAGCAACTAGTCCATCTTCTCATCTTTGATGGCACTGATGGCCTCCCTAGCAGCCTATGCTTCTGGTGTGGTCTCCTCTTCCTCGTCATAGAATCCTTCCTTTCTGTCTACCTCTTCCCACTGTCGTTTCTCTTCTTCTTCTTTTCTGCCCTTTAACATTCCTAGCAGCAGTGGGGGACTCAATTTGAGGTCAATCCAATTGACCTTCAACCTCTACGTGGAGCGCTTGTACATTGGCACCCTTCTTAATGCCTCTTTCATCCTCATTGGGGAGTGATAGCACCTGATCTGCAAATTGTGTGGTAAGGTGTTCCATCTCCTCATACAAGCATGCACACAGTCATCCCCAAGTAACCATTCCATGTCCTCAAAATGTGCAATGGCCCATGCTTGATCACTTATATATCTAAGGGCAATTTGAGGATTATTTGCAAGCAATTGGTGTGCTAGGTTGGGGATTAGGTTCTTGTGGCTTTGTAGCTTCCTCTTCCCCTTTGGATGCTTTTCCATTGTTTTCTCAAGCTGTTGGGTCTCCTATAGCCTTGACATTGTCTCCTATAGAATTGTCTGCGCCTCCTGTACGACTGTTTTTGGGTCTTATAGTTGCAGTTTTTCCTTCCAAGTGGAAGATCTAGGAGTCCCTCTTTCATATGTGATAGGGGCATAAGAGGGAGGCTCTTCTCCTTTGACAGTGGGTGAATCTTTACTTGTAATGGGCATTGTTGAGGATGGCTGGGGTTTTCCTGTTTTTATCCTTGTGCTTTTCCTGGCCTTGAAATAGATGGAGGCTTGCGTTTTTCTCTTTTCTTTTGGTTTAATTGGTGTGCTTAGGGCAGTAAGGGAAGCTGCTACCTCTCTTTCCAGAGTCTCAGGGGACCCTTCTCTTTGTTTTTGCCTCTTCTACCTCTTTTCTCCTCCTTCTGTCTCTTTTTTTTAATCTCTGTTTGCTCTGTTTCTTCCTTTTCTATCTCTTCATCCTCCTCCTCTTCTATCTTAGTTTCTTCCTCCTCCTTTTCTTGTCCTGTTGAGTCATCAATTGCTTCACCTTCTCCCCCTTTCTGCTCTTCTTCCTCACTATCAGAAGAACTGATATCATAGGTGAAGGATCCTTCCTCATGAATCCTCCTGTCATTGTGCTTATACCCCTTTTGAACACCAAATGTAGAGATGGAGACAAGAATTTTGAAGAAAACATGAAAACAGAGGAAAACTACGTTTTTTTTTTTGAAAAAACAAGCAGAATTTTTTTATGTAATTCCTATTCTTCTATGGACTCAATTCCTCTTTAACATGATATCATTCCTTGTGCATATTGATAATCAAGGTGGGTATGCATGGAACCTACCTCCTCAACCTAGAAATCGAGCAAAAAACCCATGTTTTCTTCCTAAAACAGCTCACTACCCCTCCTGTAGAACTACCTGTAGGTACTCCTGTAGAACTTGAAGTGCTCCTGTAGAATGCCGATAGCAGGAGGATGGATGAGAGCAATGGAGAATGATGGTTTCGAGGCTGTGGGGTGCCAAGGAGCTTGCTGCAACTGTGTGGACGATGATGGAATGAAAGACAAGGTGTTGAGAGTGTTTCGAGGAGGAGTACTTATTTCTTCTTTTAGATATTTCTGGTGATGGGGTGAGCTCGCACAAATGTCCGTTGGCATTATTTGGACCGTTGGTCCCCAGCTGCCTTGTCATCATGGTTTCTTTCCTTGTAATCACCCCTCATGATTTCATTGGAGTTCCCATCGCCTCCACTACCTATCCTTGACGTCTTCTCTTGAGTTTGACTAAGCACATGTGTGGTGACACCTCCGAATGAGTGAAGTCAACTACTGGCCACCTTTTCTCGTTCAACCCTAACCATCTCATTTGCTTATGCATATTTTTTAGTTACACAGATGCAACAAAGGAGAGGGTTAGTTACTTACCTGTGAGTCGAATGTATGTATTTTGAGGTATTTTGGTTCCTTTTGCTACTGCATGCTTGTATTTCCTTTGTTGCATGCCTGTATTTCCTTTGTTGCATGCTATATGCTTTATGATGTGTGGTTATTTTCTTTGTGCAAGTATCCTCTAGCTAGATCTAGCTTTAGATGTCTCCTTCAACCTTTAGATTTGCATCCTCAAGCTGCTTATGCTAGATTTTAATGGGACAATGACTTGTTTTGTCCATATCTTCCAAACGGTAGACTGGATTGACCTGAAATTTTCTGAACATGTTTCTATCATTATTATGCATCTCCCATAGAAACATTTTGGTCAATGGATGCACGGATTTCAAGGTGATGGAGGCCAATTTCTTGGAAATCGTGCACTGGAATTGGCTGAAATTGCTTGCACATGTTACCATCGGCCATATGCATCTCCCCATGAAACAATTTTTGAAATGGATGCACGGATATGGAGAAAATACAAAAATGGCTGAAGGTGATGGAGGCCTATTTCTTGGTAACCATGCACTGGAATTTCCTGAAATTGTTTAAGCATGCTACCATTATCCTTATCCATCTCCCCCTAAAACAACTTGGAAAATGGATGCATGGTTTTCAAGTTATGGAAAAAACAAATTTCTACTCTATGTATTTTTGCATCCTATAGTTTTTTGGATAGCAAGGAAAATGAGCTTGGGGTGTGATGCAGGCTTGAAAATGATGGAAGAGAGGTTTGAAGACTGCAGGAGGATTTATAAATCTTGTATGAAGCTTCCATGTTTCTCAAACTGCCTTTAAAATCCATTTCTAGCTCTCTATAATTTCTACAGGAGCCTCCTGTAGAAAACACAATTTTCGGATAAGAAGCACAGTGAGGTGGAAAGAATGTCAAGAATGATGGAGAAAGGTGAGGGAAGGTAGGATAGGTGTTGTTATTGGTTTCAGAGCTCCCTTGGCACCTTCTACGGCTTCTTGAAGTGCTCCTGCAAACCCGCAATACAACTGGAAATTCATTTTTCATTTTCTTTTTCTCTCTTTTTTTTTTTTGAAAACAACTAGGGCACCTCAGAGATGTTTTCACACTAATTGCCTGCCCTGGGCATCTCCAAGGGAGGTTTTCACCGAGGGATCTTATTCTTTTTCCCTCTTTTTTCTTCTTTCCAACCCATTGACCACCTCATGGAGGTTTTCAATCAATGAGCCTATCTGAGGCACCTCCAAGGAGGTTTTCACCTTATATTTTTATTTTTTTCTCTTATTTTTCATTTTTTCCTTTTTTTGTCTCTACCCTTCCCTACTTGAAAAACAAAATCACTTTCAAGTATAAGAATACTTCCAATGGAGCCATGTGCACATCGAGATGATAGACAAAATGATGTGGAGGCTGGAAATGTATGCTTTGACATATATCCAGATTTTAGAGACCAAATGATTTGACTTCGAAGGGATCAAGCCTAGTTGAGGAAGAGAGTGATGCTGCAACTTGGTGACTGTCTGGAACCATATCTCAATGTAGTTGTGATGTCCTTGGCCCTTTTTCTGATTTACATCATTCTTCATGTCTTCTTCTACCATGACCCTTATATCTTCCTCTTTTTGCTAATTTTTCTCTTGAATACATGGAGGATTTGATGGTAACCATGAGGGAGCTCTCTCGATCTCTGATTTTGATGTCTTCTCTTCATCAAGTGCAGCCCATGGTTCTTTGATCTTCTCTTTTGCATCTTCTTCTGCTGGATGTGGTCCTTCAATGATATCAATATAATCTCTTTTTTGCAATACTCTTCCTGAGCTATGGTGAATACCATTGAGCTCGAGAGGAGTTGTTTGGAAGTGTTGTATCTCAGCATTGTAAATGGGTTGAGCTACTTCAATGTGTGGGTTTGGAAATGGTGGTACGGGTAGTCGAGTGGGAGGGTATATTTGAGATGGATGTGGATGGAGTTATGGTTGGGTAGTTGGTGTTGGTAGAAGAGTGGGAAGAGAGATGTATTGGGGCCTCCACCCCTGATGCGGTACATTCCACTGAGGTTGTGGCTGAGCATGGGGTTGAAATGAATTGGTGGCTAGTTGGGCATGATATGGAGATGTGAAGGACCAAGGAGGAGGTGTGCACTAGGAAGGATGAGTAGGGGGGGGAAAGAAGGTATGGAAGTGACTTGGTTGGGGTTGTAGTATGCCTGAGATGTCCCTTGCATCCCCTGCTGATATGGTCTAGGTCCATGCGGCCTCCTTTGGTCTATGTAATAGATCTGTTTAGTGCCTCGTTAAATCCCTTGGTATACAGCTTTAAGTCTGGCCAAGGACGGGAACTTGTCTGTAGAATGATTTTCTTCACAGATTGAACAAACCCTTATAGAGTTCAATGGGCATTCATTCCTAGGATGCCTCCTGGTGCATCTAGGGAAAAAAATGGCCAAAGCCCTTTCTGCTTCCTCTTGTTTCCTTTTGATATGTAAGGAATCCATTTTCATGGCAAGAATCTGCAACATCTCACTCTTGAGGTCTTCCAGCATGCTTCTAGTTTCACCTTTAATGGATGAATTGGAAGAAAAAGGTACTGCTCCCAACATTTATGTTTTCAGCCATTGGCTCCAAAGGAATGTTTTCTTCTTCCTCTTCCCCTAGATGTTCTTCAAATATGTCTGGCTGTTACCTAAGGGTTTTTCTTGATTGCAACCACCAAAGAAGAGAGAAGGTTGGCTGTGTGACGCAGTGGGGGTGTTGGGAAAACATTTTCCTGAATTATCTCTATTCCTACGAGGCATGAAAGGAAATCTTTTGGTTGGTTTTTGATTTTTCACTGATTGTACCTGCAAAACTAAAATTGATTGAATAAACAAATTGCAACTACTGAAATGAAATTGCAGAACTGAAAAGGAAAGCAAATGAAATGCAGAACTGAAAGCAAGGAAATGACTAATCTACTTTTGCTAAAATGAAGTTGCTTAAATAAAATTTGCGAAATTGAAAATGAAAGAAAAGGAAACGCAGAACTGAAAGTGAGGAAATGACTAATCTGCTTTTGCTAAAATGGAAATTTCAGAATTGAGAGTGAAAGTAGGGAAATGCAAAAACTGAAAGAAACAACTATTCTACATTTGTTGAAATAAACTACTTAGCAGAATGTTGCAAGAGAGAATATAAGAAAGCAGTAATCAAAAAATACTCTGACACTTCCCCAGAAATGGCGCCAAAAAGTGGTGAGCACGAGTATTGCAGCAATAATGCTGCAACTCCTGGGGCTTCCTACTTTACTTTTATCAACCCAGTATTTTGTAACAAACTTGGAAGCGACAATGTTGTATACACAAGTACTAGTTCTTATTGCAAGCTGTCACTTGGTCAGCTAGTGCAAGATCACTAGGAGCTCAAGCCAACTTCTATGAATTCTAGAAGAGGCTTTATATGTGATGAAAGAAAGAAAATCTTACTCTACAGAGGCTACTCTACTTGCAGAAAGAGAAGGAAGACTGAAATGTGAAGTAACCCTAGCAAACCCTAATTAACCAACTAACCCTAATTTTGTAGAAAGAGAGATGAAAAACCATAAAATAAATGCGATTACCTACTTAGGAAGTAAAAAACATATATTCAAGCTATTTCTAGAAGGAAATGAGAAAAAAACATCTTTTTGGGTTTTTATGTATTTTATTTGAAATTGTCATGCATGTAATTTATCTTTTTGTGGATGTGGCAGTGATTAGGTGGAAATTGAGGGAAACTTTGGGATTTACAGAGGTGTAGGAAGGTGTGGAGGGGTCCTAGGAGGCCTCTGGTAACCTTCTGGAGGCTTTCCTTGCAATCAGACTTCAGAAAGTCACCTACAGGAAATTCTACAGGAGGCTGCAGGGGATCTACAGGAGGTCTACAGGAGGATCTACTGGAGGATGCCGAGGGATGTTTTAGACTTTTTAAAGGTGGAAACATGGTTGGAAAGAGTAGCTGACGGCTAGAAGGATGTGTTAAGGTGTCCGAGGTTCATCAAGGAGGATTAGGGAAGAGAATGATGGTTGGATTTGTTCAAGGGACGAGAGGAAAGTTTATGAGAAAAGTGCAGAAAATTGGGGCAAATTTATGAGGGGATGTGAATGACCTGTGGAACATGTAGCAAAGAGAGATGGTGATGGCTGATTTATTGACTTATTATGAGTAGAGATGTACTGCAAAAGAGCTACAAATCAAACTCTGAAACTGAGCAAGCAAAGAAACTAGCTGCACCAAAAAACAGAACTATATCTCATGTTAACCTAAATTATGATCTAGGAAAATAAAATGTTGAACAATGCTATATGGAAAGGAAAGCATGGAAAGATATTTATTGCAAAAAAAAAAAAATGAGCATGGAAAAATGGATCTGAAGCAAAGCATTAACCTCTAATTCAAACTATAACACCAGAAATTGCATGGAGAAGGCAAAACTGTGTTTTTGTGGTAGTAAGAAGGTCTTGACCTCACCTCGTGGTCCCAAAGGGAGGAAAGGAGGTCAGGGCTCTATTGGTGGCCTTTTTGGTATCTTTCTCCTAACACTATTTAACCTACTTCAAGAAACTGAGATGGAAACAACTATGTAAATCTTCGAAAGCAACCTATCCTAACCAAGAAAGAAATCTATCTAACTACAACTAATTCATAAACTGAAACAAAACATATAAATACAAAACAAGAGGTGTTGGGTTGCTTAGATCAGGCCCTAACCCAAGAGCTTTAGCCCTCTGTGGTAACTCAGTGCTGCCTCAAAAACAATCTCATCTTATTATCAAAATAATAATAACATTACATGAAACTGTCCACAAAGGTAAGCTCGAAATGAGCAGAGAAATGTTGTAACAAAAGTGAAAAAATTTGACTAACATCCAACAATCTAATGAGGCCCTAGGCCTCTCTACTTATACAACTGAAGCTCCAAACAACTTCCTTAAAATCAGGGAGGCTTAGCTCCCAAAACCTGAGATAAACAAAAGTTATCCTCCACTTGCTCGGTTGCCTCCTGGTGCATTGATTTGGTTGTTTGTGCTTCGAGATTCATGAAGGAGAATTTGAAGTGGGGAGTCATAAATGAGGGGGAAAACCTCCTATAAATCCTTTCCCTTGTCTTCTTCAAATATTTGCTGCCAATTGTCCATTAAATCTTTGACTTTGTCTCCAAAATTCAACAAAAATCTGCATTAGACACATATTAGACTCCATGGCATAATAACCAACCCAACTCACTCTAGAAGCATAAATATAATAAAAAAACATGCAATAAGTTAAGAGAATGGTGGATTAAACTAAGTTAGGAGGTAAAATGAGCCCATATAATTACCCATTTCTGGGGCTTATCAAATATATGCACAAGTAGAAGTGAAGGACTTGCCTGTTGTCACTGTTTATCTGGCAAGAGACCCTAGGTGTTCCAAGCCGAACTTCTATAGAGTCAAAAGAAGCTTAATTCTTTGATGGAAGGAGAGAAAACCTTATTCTAAGAGACAACTACTTCTATTGCAGTAATGAAGAAAACAACATGAAATGCTAAACTTACACCAATACCTAACTAATCAATTAAACAACTATGCTAAGCAGACTTACTAAATTAACATTAACCTAATGCTAATTATCTAGGTTGCAGAAGTAAAAACATTAAACTGGACTAAGGTGTAGCAAAGAAACTTAGGCTAAATTAGGTTTCAAGTGGAGAAAACAATCGAAGGTCGAAATAAGTGAACGAAGGACGTGAGGGAGAAACAATGTAGAAGAGCCATTGGATCAGTCGGGTGAAAGGTAAATGAATGGCGAGGATTTGATCATAGGAGGTTACCTAGGTAGATGGGTGAACAGGGTTAACTAACAGGATGAACGGTTAAGATCTTATCGCGAAGGTTTAAGTGAATGGATGGATGAACAAGGGAGCAAAGTAGATGAATGGTTGATATTTAATCATGTGGGTGAGGTGAAGAGATGGACGGGCAAGGCTAATAGGAGTGATGAATGGCTAAGGTCTTATCACGTGGGTGAAGGCAAGAGATGGACAGCAGAGATCACATCGCGGGGAAAAGCAACGTGCAGAAGTGAGGAGTAGGTTGAGAGGGCGGTATGTTGTATTTCGCATGCCCTCAAAGTTGTAAGCTGTTTTCTAAAATTTCATACGATTAGCCTAACTGGACAACATGTAGCACGAAGAAAACACTTTTCTCGCGTGATCTCGGGTTGATAATGGTTAGACAAAAATCCATGCAATATCGCGTGATAGCCATCGGATCTGGTGAGACAGATAAACGGTGGAGATCGGCCAAGCTAGTTGGTGATTGAGTGAAGCAATAACCATTGGATCAGGCAAGGCAGATCGATAGTGGGGGTTTAAAGCACCTAAAGTGATCGCGTAAAGCGACAGCCATAAAATTAGGCAAGGCAAATCGATGGTGGGGACTTAAAGTTCATAAAGTATGTGATGGACTCCACATGATGCAGTAATTGGAGAAAATAGTGAATCAGACAATGATTGTGAAGGTTTTTTGTTGATCGGATGACGAGGAAGCGATGTAGGAGGAACGTGCTGGAGGCAGTTTCAAATGGAAAACGGCATAGAAAACCAGTGTGGGTGAAAAAATAACTATATTTAAACAACGAACTACATAACCCATGCAAGAACTAGAGATTGTGTTTTTGGGATTGTTTGAGGGTCTCTTCCTCACGTCATGGTCCCAGAGGGAGGAGATGAGGCTAATACACCTGCACACAACCTGATAGTGACCTTTTCCCTCTAGCTAACCTGTGAACTAAAAGAAGGCATAAACGAAATTAAACTACAACAAATGCAGCTACTGAAACAGATGAACAGAAATAGGAAGCTATTCAAACAAATGAAAAGAACCAGAAAGCTTCTTAATAAAATGAATCAAAGCCAAAACAATTCTTGAGGAAATGCAAAGAAAAACATGAAACTATTTAAGCAAATAAATAGAATAGAACTCTATGCAAGCATAATAGTACAATAAAGAGGAGCTTGGGTCAGGCCCTAACCCAAGAGCATTAGCCCTCGAGGTTAACTCAGAGCTGGCTTAAACAAAACTCATCTTTATTATTGAAATCATGGATTACAGAGCAAATTGTCACAAGTCTTTCCAACTCAGAAATAAAACAGAGTTTTACAAATGAAGTCTGAATTAGAAGTCCCAATCCTAGTGAGGTGCTAAGCTTCTCTATTTATACATTTTAAGTCTCTAACAACTTCCTTCACATTAGGGAGGCTTGGCCTCTAACTCAAGAAAAATTGGTTGATGTCCCTTTCATTTGCTTGGTTATCTTCTAGTCTTCAATGTGATGGTTGTTTGCACTCCAAGCTGATGGAGGAATATTTGAATGGAGGGGTAATGAATGAGGAGGATTTACCTCCTATAATTATTCTCCCTTGTCCGATTCAAGTGTTTATCAAGGTCTTTGCCATATTTCTTTTCTTTCATCCTTTATACCTGCATTTCTCCTTGCTTTTATCTTTTATTCCTACATTATATGTACATTAGACCAAAAAGCAAAATATCCAACTCTAACTCATTTTATAAACAAAATATAATAAAAAGTATGCAATAAGTTGTGAGAATAGTTGGTTTGAGTAAGCTAGGGGGTGAATTAAAGCCAATTAAGGCCCATATAATTGCTCAATGATGAGGCTCATCAAAATACTATAATAAAAGCTATTACAAAGTGAAGAGCCTTAGCATCAAAAGCTCACACCTATTACTTCAATTTATGAAGTATTTATACAATTTCCTCACAAAATATCTTGATAAAATATCAAGAGCTATTACAAATATAGCAAAACTGTATTACAAAAATTGAACACAAATAAAGGTAACTAAAACTATTTGAAGAGTTATGTTACTATCCTTGAGGATTTCTGTTGATAAATAAGATCAAGTCAAATTTGATTGAGAGTCATATTTGATGAGGTGGCCTCCAAGTCACTAACTATCTTGGAGCTTTTCTCTTCTAAAATTCTGAAGAATAGGGTCCTATAATACCTTTGTTTCTCCCAAACCATAATAGCTATTAGAAAAATGAGAGAGGTTTTTGTAAATGATAATGTTTGAAACAAAAATTTCTTTTATATTTTGAAAATTCAATTCCACCTGCTCGAAAACCGCATTGGGAAACACTGACTAAAAATAGGAAAATTCAGGAAAATAGGCCTGCAAAGATTCATCCGAATCTCTAAAACGCTCGCCCAGCTTCAACAGGTCCCTGCAAGATCACAAGAAGAGAACACTACACAAAGACATAGATTCGTATTCATAACTAGTTCAGGATTAGAAAAAAACTAAACATACTAATGCAATCATACATCAAAGATACATCAGTATATAGGAGAAACCAAGATATCTTTATTGATGAATAACAAGGTTCAGGAGGAGATACAACCAAGAGGGCTCCAATCCAGCATCTCCTTCCCAGCAAATGAAATTCCTATCTTCACCTCCTTTCAAAGCATTAAGCACCCAATGATTCCAATCTCAAACCAACAACAATTCTTTGCAATAACAAAATTCCAGCCTCTAGATCTCATGGAGGAGAGATCCATATATAGATGTTTGGAGAGAGGATGAGTCAGCTTGAGATTTGACTAGTGTCCTCTCCCTCTGTCAGTTCTTGCTTCCACTTGGAGACTAAGAGCCTCTTACTCATCACTAGTCGAATTCATTGAGGCAAGTGTCATTGGAGAAGATTTTGGAAGCTTCCAGGGTCTTTCCACCTCGTTGAATGAGCTTGCCATTTTTCACTTCCCGCTCAGCGCACCCTGGTAGTGCTTCTACCTGCGTTGCAGTGCACCTAGCCAGTGTAATCTCTGCATTTCAACGCAGATAGCTAGTGGAGCCTCTGAATTGATCCTGAATTGACTTGTTTTTGAGCAGTTTCTGGTGGAGAACTTCTGTGAATTGTTGTGGTTTGTTAGCCTTGTTCCTCTAGGGGTAGGAACAACATGTTTAGGGACTTTAGATCCCTTAGATTATGGACATTTCATGCTTATAGCTGTAAGGCACAAAAATGTCTATAACAGTTGCCCCTTAAAGTATGAGGCCGTTTATCGAGTGAAATGATTTATTAGGAGGATCCGAAGTTCATCCAATGCTGGGAGGAGACCTGTAATAAGATACAATACAATACATTATTTTTCATACTGCTTTCATGATCTAGCTGAGGCGGGCATTCCCATGCTCAGCTTTATAAATTCGTTTTTATGTACATAGAACAAACAATCGTCTGATGGTAGACTGATAATTTTGATGAAATTATCATCCTTTGGGTAGGATGATTATCTGCTGCAATGATGTACATGTAAATGTCTTTATTTTTCCTGAATATATATCGCAGCCCGGATGGATGAAACTAGATCCGGGGTCTTCAAACTCGTTCAATCTTCACTCTAAGTACAATTCGATCCATGTGAGGAATGTTCTGAAGTCAAACATGGAAAGACATCGCTTGATTATCGGTCAATGAGGTAAACCGTTAACAAGCGCGAGAGGAATCACCGATAATGATAATGACCCTCAAGGTACTGCAGTACAATTCACGTGGTGTGAATAAAGGACTTGGCGTCGAACACCACGCAAAATCTTTCGGTCGAAGGTCATTGATGTATACCTGTCGCCAGAAGTGAGAAACTTGCCATTGAGGCATGCAAGCTTCAAAGTACTGAAGGGGTTGTTCCTAGATCAACTTCTTGGATAATGAGCTGATGTTGACAAGAAGCGATCCGTCAAAGGAGGGCCTTAATGAATCCCACATCAGTGACATGGAACGGAGCAAATGATTTTGATGGAGGTGAAAACGATCTGATGACATATGATTCAGGGTGGCGGTCATGAAAGGATGAAGGATAATGTATGGCAGTGGATGGGACACGGTTGACTTCTCTGAACGACTTCTCTTGAACATATGGCGACACTTATGCGATGGATCGGTAGCATTACCCCAAATATGGATGGTATGGCGAGACTATGGTGATGTGACCGGTGAATGAAACAACCCAACCCGACTGTGGTATGGAGGAAAAGTGTCATGTTCAAGAGCGACTTGCTACCATCAAAGTTTTCTTGAGTTTCTCCCAATTTTTCCCCAGTCATTGCTGACCAGTACCTCTTTATTTTTGTCAAGCTTGAGGAGGATAACATTTGCTTGTTCTATAACTTGCCCTTCGGGCAAGCCCATCGCTATGTTTTAACGAGCCTAGCGATAGTGAAACTCGTTCTCGTCTAAAGACAAGTTTGTCGTTATTTAATGCTTTTAACGAGTCTAACGACAAAGATAACTCGGTCCTTTTCATTTTTAGAGAGTCTGAAAAGGTACGTAAAGTCAACTCCGAAAGTCCTTTTTCGTCATCTAATCCGTTAAGTCCGAAAAAGTATAAAACAATACAGAAGGGATGAGTTTTCGATAGTTTTAACGAGCCGAAGAAAACAAGCGCTCGATCTTTTTGTGCAATAATCCCTCAGGTCCAAAAAGATTAAAATCTAGAGGAGGGATAGCAGCTGATTCTAGGTACGGGTTGGAATTTTCCAATCACGGCAGTGTCACAAGGATGGCCAAGGAAATCACTCTTCGCAGCTGTTCCTCAAAATGGGTAAACAATCATATGGAGGTGAATGATCGGCCAATGGAAAGGTGGAGGTGATGGGCAAACACGACCAAGGCTTTAATGGCTGATGATGTTACATTCACGGTGGTTATTTACCGGAATAGTTCATTTTTAACGAGCTTAAACACGGGTGGAAACATTTGCTCGATCTTATGTTTATTTTTTAACGAGCATGAACTATGCGCTAAAATTGCTCGGATCTTACGTTTATTTTTTAACGAGCATGAATTGTGTGCTAAAACTGCTCGATAACATGGTCTAATTTTGATTTTTTACCATAACTAGCTTTGCCCTTTTCAAAGATAGTACTGTACCATCAATTGTTGCATCAAACTAGTTAGAAATGAATAGCATTGGCTTGAAAATGAGATTAAAACCCTAATATTTTTCTTTGAACTACGTAAAAAACAATTAAAAAGTGTTTTTACCTCTCATTTTACCATTTCATTTGAACTTGGTTTGTTGGAGCTTTGGAGGTGCCTCTTCCCCCTTGATTTTCACCAGCTGATTTCGCAAGATTCTGTGGACGATTCTCGGCGTCGTCTGGACCAGGTAGGAGCTAAACCTTAGCTCATTCTTTTCATGGTTTCCTTTTTGCATTCTGTGCCTATTTTCCTGTTTTTCTGAGCCCCTGGGGTTTCATGAGCTCGTTTTCCTATCAACGCACCTTGTGCCTAGCGAAACCTACACTGAATGTCAGCTAGTATGAAGGCAGTTTGACATTCAACGCAGGTGAACCACTCCTGCAGGTGCGTTGGGCGAAAAAGAGGAACTTGTTGCTCATTTTTTGATGAAAATTTTGCCTGTTTTGCATCAAAATCAGGATCTTACTCCTTCTCTTGTTTGTTTTGCAGGGATCTTTGAGCAAAATGACCCTTACATGGTGAGAACGAGAACATGAAGAAGAGGACATGATTGCCCTACATGATCCTGTCACGGTGAACGCGCTGCGGAACTGTGGCCTGCTGAAGTTCTTCCGTATCTCTAGCATGAGACAACAGATCTCTCTACTGCAGTATTTTCTCGACGCTTGGGATCCTATCAACCAAGTATTTCAGATTAGGGGCAAATCTATCCCCTTGACCGTAGTAGACATTTACTTCTTGACTGGCTTGTCGAGGCGGGGTGCCCCCATTTCTTTGTCAGGTTCGGCCCGAGGGAGTGACTCTGTGAGAGATTATGTCCGCCAGTATTGCAGGGAAGGATCTCAGCCGAGCAGAGACGACAAGATCGTTATCCGTGAGATTGCTGACAGGTCCCTCAGGTCTATCTTGTATACTATTGGTAGGATGGCCGGTAGCGCGTCTCTTCACGTAGCCAACAGATCCTATGTGCAACATGCCTTGGAGTGTCTCCAACCGAAAATATTCAACTGGTGTGATGCAGTACTTCTTCAGATGAAAAGTCAGTTAACCAAGGTAAAGGACAGAAAGCTGAAGAACTTTGGGTTTGGTTCTATTTTGACCGCCTTTGCTTTGGAGAAGATACCACTGATGCAGCCACAGTACATTGCACTCGACTTTCCTTCTCCTACTGAACCACACATGCAGAGATGGGTTGATCACATGTCTAGGCATGCCGGTCAATCTCAGATTTCTTTCACTGATACCTTCTTCAGGTGGTTCGAGTGTTAGGAGATGGTCTATTCCGAGTATCCATATGTTGGTATGGATTTCCGGGGTGATCCGGATTTGGTACTGTCGGACGGCGAGCAGTGGGGCACTATTGGTAAAACCTTTGACCATATCACTGTTTACTATTTTTATTCATAATGTCCTTGTGCTTTATTCTATCAAGACTTTTAATCAAACTCATGTGTGCATGCAGATGTCGGTCCTGTTCGTCCAGCAGTTCGCCCGAGAGTGCCAGCCGCTGCCCCAACAGGGGAGACTGCTGGGAGGGTTATTCTTCGTGACCTTGATGTGGCAGAGACCATTACAGTTGTGCAGAAGCAGGTTGAGAGCCTTACTCTCGGCATTCCAGACGTGAGGATCGATGAGTTGCCCTTACAGTTGCAGCGGCATACTACTGGTGTGCCTAGACGATGGACTCGTCTCTTACGCATGATCGCACAAGCCGTGACGTGCTATCATGAGCATCACTAGACTAGGGTGCCCCCTAGCACTTTTGAGTTTTTGGGTCATGCGACCGATTTTGTCTTGGTTACAGAACATTATATGTAAACCATAAACAGCTTATATATATATATATATTTTGATTTTCGGGGTTTTATTCTGTTTGAGTTATGTGACCCATATGTACAACATTGATGATGTGTTTATTTTTTATAAATGTCGCAAATGTCTATCTAACACATAGTTTTCTAATGAGTCGGTTAATGTGTTTAAGTTTCTGGAAATATGTTGGTATTGAATTAAATCAAATTGTCTTTCCAAAATCCTAACCCTTAGGAACATGCGGTAAATAGCTGGATTGCAGACGGAATATATACCATTGGGTTGTAGTATTACGAGTTGTGAGTCTAGCCTGACGATTAGTCGGCGTATACCATGGGTGATGGCATCAGAGAGTAGTTCTATCAACGCGCTATACTCAGTGATGTTATTTGTTGATTGCCCAATACATACACCTCTGAAACTTACTAACTCGCCGCTTGGATCAAAAATGGCCCAGGCTGCGGAGGAACAAAAACCTCCTCCATTTTACCACAATTAATTTCTAATTATCCACAATATGCTCTGCAAAAAGGTGTCTGAAATAGGAAATTTCTAGAAAATATGTCTTTAAAAAGTCATTAGCATCTCCCAAAGCATAACAGATATTAGAGAAATGAGAGAGCTTTTGTACATGAGCATGTTGTCGAAAACAAACCTCTTTCTGTTTTTGAAAATTCATTCTCGGATATTTGTAAACCATGTTTGAATTTACTTTATTACATCATCTAATCATGTTTAAATGCATGATTAACTAAATCAACCAGCTAATGAGACTTAAATTTACATTTTGAGGGCGCATTTCCTCTTGCAGACCCATTTATTATTTCTAAACTATTAAAACCTATTATATCAGCAAATTTAACTTATCAAAACTAATCATGTTACAACATTAGCTCCAGTGGGGACTGCTTCCCCCTGTGGCATGCAGAGAACTAGTAGACTAGTTTCCTTTAGTGTTGGGCATGGAGTCATACCATAAAACCGTCAACCATTGATTTTCCATCTTATGTATAAATATAACCAATCCCCATGGATCAATGTTGTCATTTGAATACTCTACTATTTCACAATGCAAACTACAACTGTAATGCCTGCACTAATTCAGATACTCTTTCATACTGAAATCTGAAAGCTAAAAAAATTCTAGAGAGTGAAAATATAAGTTGATCTATCATATACTCTTCAAATCACACCACTCATAAACAACGAACAGGCTGATCTACTGCATACTGAAACTCAAAATAACTGTTCAATCCCCACACCTCTATCTATCTGAACTTAAAAACTTTACACTGTAGGTATAATCTTCTTTCCAATGTAACCAAGTGCGGAGTGGATTTATTGACAAACCACATTGCCAGTAGCAAAAAATATGAAGAATATAACAATATGAACATGAAATCCCATGGGAAACTTATACTCACATGTGTATTTTAAAAGTTGCATCCTCTATAGACATTTTAAATTTTTGACCATGGCTAAAAGGGAGAGACATATATTGTTCATTACAAGTATCAATCAACCTTGTATAGCAGTAAAGGGAGCTGAAATTTCAAAACAGTGGGATCAGTTACCCACTGGAATCGCCATATGACAAAGTGGAGTCACCAGGTGAAATAAATGAAACCAATAATAAATTACTACTCCTTACTCACCAAAAAGGAATAGATCTAATCTTTATCGTTCCTCGGAGAAAGATATCTTCATTACTTCAATCCACGACAACGACGCCAGATGTTGTACCTATTTTCCTTAGGCATTCCTTGGCTCCAAAAACTATGCCAGGAAACCAACTAAACCAGCCTTTAGGTTCAAGCTGCCCCTTGGACCAGAGGGGGCTCACTCAATTGTTACGAGGCTTTGTTTAAGATTGTTCACCTGTTAGTGAACAACAACCTTTGACGCACAATGACCAGATTTATGGTTTTAATTGGGGATGGTTGGTGATCAATGATAATCCCTAATCATGATTAAAGGCCTCTCTCATAGGGTCCCTTTTGAAAGTGTCAACTTCCAACCTTACAGAATGACTTAGTTTTTTCAAGAATTATGGTAGAAGAATGTAAGGGGATTCCTAATAATTGAGCAGTCATGTTGACTACTTCATGACTAGCAAAATTTAGATGCATGTAGAATATTTCTATAGCCCAACAAAAACATATTCAAATGTAATAAAAGGCCAAAATGAAACGGATTCCAAGAGGAGCTATTTCAAACAAATAGTCTAATAAGCCAATCTCTTTTAATGGCTATCAGAAGGCATAAAACAAAAACCAGTCGAAGAGGAGTTATCTTGGACAAACAAACCAATAAGTAATCTCTTTCTAAAGTTTATTATTTTACAGGGGATTTCAGAGAGATTAAGATTTAATCCATGCTTACCCACACCTTCATATAAATGCTTTGAACATGTGTAGAAATAAGGTATGAAACACTAGAAAGACATAGTAGAAAACAAAAAATTCTGTAAAACTGGAGCCGGAAGGCTTTCATTAGAAATACTATAATAAAATCTATTACAAAGTGAAGAGCCTTGGCATCAAAAGCCCAAACCTATTACTTAATTTGATGAAGTATTTATACAATTTCCTTACATATATCTTGATAAAAATATCAAGAGCTATTACAAATATCTGAAAATTGTATTACAAAAATAGAACACAAATAAAGGTAACTAAAACTATTTGAAGAGTTCAGGTACTATCCTTGAGTATTTATGTTGATAAAGAAGAGAAATTTGAATTTGATTGAAACTCATATTTGAGGAAAATTTGAGAAAACATGCCTGCAAATATTCATCCTAATCTCCCAAACCATAACCTCTGTTACAAAATTGAGAGAGGTGTGTGTGGATTAGAATCTTTGGAACAAAACCCTCTTCCAGTTTACCACAATTAATTTATGATTATCCACAATATGCTCTGCAAAAAGGTGACTGAAACAAGAAATTTATGGAAAATATGCCTTTAAAAAGTCATTAGCATCTCCCAAATCATAATAGATGTTAGACAAATGAGAGAGGTTTTTTTACATGAGGATGTTATCAACAAAAACCTCTTTCCGGTTTTGAAAATTCTTTCTTGGCTTGTTGTAAACCATGTTTGAATTTACTTTATTACATCATTTAATCATGTTTAAATGCATGATTAACTAAATCAACCAGCTAACGAGACTTAAATTTACATTTGGAGGGTGCCTTTACTCTTGCAAACCCATTTATTATTTCTAAACTACTAAAACCTATTATATCAACAAATTTAAATTATCAAAACTAATCATGTTACAACAAGTTGAGCATGGTTGATTTTCATATTGAGACAATCTTTGTCACAATGTGATGTAGGACCATGGTTCACCATGATTATAAAGCTAAGGGATTTATATTGAACCCTAAGACTAATATTATAAACCCTATGAATACTATTATACCCTAGGAATATGAACCCTTAGATTAATACTAAAACCCCAAGGGATTAATACTAAAACCCAAGGGATTAATACAAAAACCCAAAGGGATTATAAACTCAAGGGAATAACATTAAACCCAAGAGATTAATATTATAAACCCAATGTATATAAACCCCAAGATAAATGCTATAAAATGTAAAATAAACATGGTTGACCTTGGTTAATTTGCATATTGAGACAATCCTTGTCACAATACAATGTTGGACAACCATGATTGATTTTCATATCGAGACAATCTTTGTCACAATGCGACATTTGACCATGGTTGACCATGGTTGATTTTCATATTGAGATAATTTTTGTGACAATTTGACGTAGGACCATGGTTGACCATGATTATAAACCCGAGGGATTTATATTGAACCCTAATATTAATATTATAAACCCTATTAATATTGTTATACCCTAGGAATATGAACCCTTAGATTAATAAACCTAAATAATTGATATTATAAACCTAAGGGATTAATACTAAAACTCCAAGGGATTATAAACTCGAGGGAATAATATTAAACCCAAGGGATTAATATTATAAACCCAATGTGTATAAACCCCAAGATAAATATTATAAACACTAAAATAAACATGGTTGACCATGGTTGACCATGATTGATTTTCATATTGAGACAATCCTTGTCACAATGAAACGTTGGAACATGGTTAACTATGATTGATTTTCATATACAGACAATATTTGTCACAATGCGATGTTCGACTATGGTTGATTTTCATATTGAGACAATCATTGTCACAATGCGACGTTGGACCATGGTTGACCATGATTGATATTATGAACCTAAGAGAATACTAAACCCAAGGGATTAAAAGTAAAAGCCCAAGGGATTATAAACCCAAGGGAATAATATTAAACCCAAGGGAATATTATAAACCCAAGGTATACAAACCATAAGATAAATATTATAAACCCTAAAATAAACATGGTTGACCATGGTTGATTTTCATATTGAGACAATCTTTGTCACAATGTGATATTGGATCATTGTTAACCATGGCTGACCATTATTGATTTTCATATCAAGACAATCTTTGTCCCAAAGAGACATTGGACCATGTTTTTTTTTCATATTGAGACTATCTTTGTCACAATGCAACGTTGGACCATGGTTGTCACAATGTGATGTTGGACCATGAGACAATAATTGTCACACTGTGACCATGGCTAATAATGGTTGATCATAGTTATTGACCATGGTTGACAATGGTTATTGACTCTGGTTGACCATGATAAATTTTCATATTGAAACTATATTTTTCACAATGCAACATTGGACCATGGTTAATGATGGTTGATTTTCATTTTAAGACAATATTTGTCACAATGTGGCATTGGATCATGGTCGACCATAACTGACCATGGTCAACCATGTTTGACAAATGTTGATCATGATTGACCATGGTTGACCATGTTTGACCATGACTTATTTCCATATCAAGAAAATATTTGTCACAAAACCAAGGGATTAACCCGAGGGATTAATAAACCCAAAGGATTATAATATTAAAAATTGAAGGGATTATAAACCCAATATAAACCTTATAAAATATAATATAATAAATCTTAATATTATTATTATAAATCCTAAGATTATAAACCCTAAGTTTAATGTATTAAACCCTAGGATTAACACTATAAACACGTGGATGAATATTGCTGACCCTAGTCATCCACTATAAGTCTCCATGGTCAACCATGACCATCCACTATGGTTCACTATAAGTCACTTATAGATAGACCATGATTGGTGAGATAAGTATGGTTCACCATGGTAGTCATGTTGACTATTTTTTACTATAATGCTAATATTCACTGTAGTAGACCATGTCAACAATATTCAACCATAATTAACATATGTTAATAAATAAATATTATAAACTCTAACATAGTCAACCACATTTATCCTTTTAATTTTTGTTAAAATATTTACATTCGATTTATTATAAAAATATAAAATTAATATATTAATTCTTATAATAGTTTTTGTTTATACTAAAACAAAAAAATTTATTAAACAAATTATAAATTCAATATGAAAATAAATCAAACTAAACCGTTAATTTATTTTTCTTTTTATTTATATAGGTAATTAAAAAACATTATGAGTGATAAAGACCAAAAAAAATCAATACATTGATTTTTAACAAACATAAAATGTAACCATGAACAAATAAACAAGTTGTAACTAAGTTTTAACATATCTTAATTTGATTTGAAAATTTAAAATTATATTTAATTATTATTAAAAATATTTTAAAAAGCTATATTAATTAAAGAATAAAAATAAAATAAAAAACAAACATAAAATGTAACCATGAACAAATAAACAAGTTGTAACTAAGTTTTAACATATCTTAATTTGATTTGAAATTTTTAAACTAGCAATTGCCTCTAAAGGTGCAAAGATACACCGAAGGAATGGAAAATTTGGTAATCAGATTCCTGAACTATTTTTACCTATATCAAATGGAGTGCGACAATAAAAATAGATAGACGAATTGTTTTCCTTTATATATTCATTCTTTGAATGGATGGGAGGTCAACAAAGAAAAAACTACAAAATGGAACGTGGATGATGATATTTATTGAGACATCTAAAACTTGATATTGATATTGATTGATTGAGGCAACCAACAACTTTGTGGTTTTGTATTTTGTAAAATTAAAATCAGGATTTCCTAATGTCAAAACTGAACTGATAATCAAGATTTGAGAGACTGATATTGATATTGGATGAGGTATACAACAAATTTGTAAGTATATATTTTATAATATTATTTTCAAGATTTCCAGACACTGATATATCTAAGTAATTTCTAGATATTGATATACTACACAAGTTTGAGTGAAGAGCAGAATCCCCAAGTCTTTGGTGAACACAAGAGTTTCTCAGTAGGGTAGTCTTGTCATTCCCACATTTCATCACTTGCAAGGACTTAGAGGACTAAATTTTTAGGAGAATCCAACCACTGCAAATGGTAATGTCTCAGGCGACCACCATGAAACTTCCTCTTCCAAGGAGGAAGACAAAGGCAAGGTACGAGGTCAAGCAGTGAAGCCGTGATGACTTTAGGGGAGTTAGGGAAGGATCTAGATTATTTTTCGAGACATGATATTTTGAATTCATAAATTTTTTTAACTAATTTCTTATTTAAAAAAATATTAAAATATCAATTATAATTTTTAAAAAATTAGGTTAAAAAGTATTTAAGAAATTTATTAATTTAATATTATTATTTATTTTGATTAATTAGTAATTTTAGTATGTGCAACAAATTGGCTCATAGTGGATACATCCTCTAATGGTTCTCATTGTGATCATCAACCCTTTCAAAATAATGCTTTACTCCATTTGCACTAGAATGTTGTCAAAATTTCCTTTTATGGGAATCCCTTGAATAGCGAGGAATTTTCGTCTCCTAGGGGAGGATTATTAATTCCTTTTTAATCTAAAATTTCACTTCTTTTATCACTTTTCAAATTCTTGGGTTATGTGTTGTGTATATTTTCAGAGTAGTTTCTTTTTCATATTATAAAGATAAAGTAATAATAATTTACAAAATGAATGCTCTCATAGTTTACACATACAAAAATGATGCCAAGAGTTAAAGAACCCATCCAATGAACTTTGCAAAATTTAGTTTGGCTACCAAGGATGGTTAAATAGGGAATTCGACATTACAAATGAACACTGCATTAAACCCAAAAAGAAATAGAATGAAATTAACATAGCACAATTTTTTTATAAATATAAATTTCCTCAATCTCATTCCATATTCCAATAATTCTTGTATTGATAAAACCTTTATTTTTTTTCAACCCATTTCAAAATTATAAAAAATAATATATATATATATATATATATATATATATATATATATATATATATATATTTCTGTTATTTCTTTAAAATTCTCTTCATCCAAAAATTACAACCCTAAAACACAAGGAACATAAATTCATTGCTACATTAAAACATGGATGACAACATCAACCCTTATTATGTTAGGATACTCCGACACATAGGAAATAGTTAAGTATAACTTGGTCTAGTGTAGAGTTAGGTAAAGTGTGTTTCTTTACTATGTACTTTTGTAACTTACAATCCGACAGTCACAATATGTAGTGATCCGATGGTTCATTCTCTCCTGGGTATTACCGACACTTGATTTGTGGCTTAACACCCGATTGGTCCATGATCACTATTTAAAGAGCATGGAGGGTCATTTGTAGGGTAACTGTTCATGAAAGAAGCTTATGTAAATTGTCATTATTTTATCAATAAATTGCCTGAACTAGCCGCATTGGCTGAGGCTGTGGACTGTTTCCCTCTTTGAGGGTTTTAACCACATCAACAATACTGGTGTATTGATCAATGATCTATTTGTGAGTAGTGTCCTTTGGTGTTCTGTCTAAGGAACTTACCCTGTAAATTCTTACACGGTATCAGAGCTATATGAGGGTCGCATCTGTTGGTGATTCAAATCTGAAGCTGGTAGAACTGCATCTGACTGTCGTTTCCTAGATCTACTATTTCTTACTGCTTTTGGGTTGAGATGATTGCTCTATTGTGTTAGGAGCATCTGTTCTAGTGAGGAACCCCTTTCGTTTCACTCGAAAAGGTTGTCGGTAGACCTAGCTACGTCATTTTTAAGATCTGGAGGTGTACAATGTTTATTTGCAGATTCTAGTTATTTTCTCTCTGTTTATTTCACTTTATTTATCTATTTTTTTTTATTACGGAATCTACACCTTTCATTTCTACATATTCTCTTTGCCCTGCAACTCTGTACGATCTGGGAAAATCAGAAACATAAATTAAGTTTTTTTTCTCATGCATATGCTCTTTTCCGCTGCACCTTAGTGTGATCTCAGAAAATCAGAAATATTGAGGAAAATTGTTAGTTTTCGAGTAAAGCTAACTTCAAACCATAAGGTTTGCTTTTTTTTTTTTGTATGTGTGTGTCCATTTTGGGTTTTGTGGCTTTTGTTTTGCAGGCAAAAAAAGAGCTTTCTCAAGTAAGCACGCACCCCAAAGCTTCGGTGACTAAAAACAAAAAACAAAAAAAACAGAAGAAAAACCCCTTCCTCTTTTCCAAAAATTACTAACCTTTTAAACTAGCTCACTTGGTCCAAAGTTACTGTATGAGAATAGAGGTCTTGAGTTGAAGTCTTTCTCTTTGTTGATCTAATTAGATTAAGCTTGGAAAGGGGGTGGATTTTATTTTAAAATATAACATTATCATTCATTTCCGCACATTCCCACACTTCGTCAGCATCTTCAACAACTTTTCTTCAAAAAGCCATAATTCTTCATTCAAAAGTTGTTTTCAGAGATATTTTTTTTAATCAGCCTAATTTTTCGAGACCTTTCCATTGAAACACTTAGTTTCAACATCTATAGCTTTAGTTTCTGTTAAAATGAAAAGTCCATGCCAATTTTTTCTTGACAGCACCAACTACTTCCAATGGTGGTCCTACATTCTGGATTTACTTAGAAGTAAAGGTCTTTACAGAATAGCCTCAGGCCAAAAAAACAAACCAAAAGATGAAGATAAGGCAGCCAAATGGGAAAATAGGCAAGATCAAGCACGTGGGTTGATAGGGATTTCTATTTCTCTAGACCTTAGATTCCATATCGCAAAAGTTGATAATCCTATTGAAGCAATGGAATAGATCACTCAAGTTTTTGGAATTAAAAATGAACTTAGAGCCCATCAACTCTAAAATGAGTTGCTTACAATGGACCCCAATATTTTTTCTTCCATTGAGGATTTTTTGTCCAATTTCAAGACCCTTAGACTTCTCTTGGAAGGTGTTAAGGTTAAGAAAGAAGATGGTAACCTTATTTATTCCATTCTTACTAAGGTGGGACCAACCTACTCTGAGTTTGTTTCCACCTTCCATTCTACAAGAGAAGCCTTCATGTCTTAAGGACAAGACTACAAGTCCCCTTCCTTTGATTCCTTTTGTGATTCTTTAATAAGAGAACAAGAAAAACTCTTACACCTTGGTCTTCTTAATCTTGGAAACTCTTCTAAGAAAGCCTTAGCCGCCCTGCAGCAACCAAATTCAAAGAATCCTAAGAAGTTGTATCCTAAAAAGAATGGTCCTAAACCAAACAGGGGTCATAAGCAATTTCAGCCTCAAAATGAAAAATCATTTCAAAAAAATGATAAGGCAAATAAAAACAAAGGGAAGAATACTAATATAAATTTCCACTTTTGTAATCAAGATGGCCACATAGAATCTAAATGCTTTAAGAAGATGGAAGCCTTAGAAGCAGTAATGAAGAAGCATAACATCCATTTGGAGCACTCTTCAACTTCAACTTCATCTTCAGGAATAACACTTTCTGCATGTGGTTGTCAAACATCTCGGTCTGGATATACTGTAAATGTATCTTCTTCTTCTAATTCTCATGAGTGGCTCATTGATTCTGGAGCTTCTTATCACATGGCAAAAAACAATGCCATGTTTTCTTCTTAAATGATTGTAACACCAAAAATATATATGTTGGTGATGATAGATCTCTGAGTGTTATAGGGACTGGAATTGTTCATATATACAATGGTCAATTTAATGATGTATTATGTGTTCCAACCTTATCCTACAGCCTTCTATCTGTGTATCAGATAACTCATTCAGGTGAAGGTAAAATTGTTGAATTTTCACATCACGACGTTGTAATTAAGGACCTAAGAGATCCTAGATAGATTTTAGCTACTGGAATTGTCGATTATTCTACAAGGTTGTATAAGTTTAACAACTTTGGGTCATCAAATCTTCCCTCAGTATTTGTTGCTCATAATGATGAAGTGAGCAAACTTTCGCATGAGCAATTTGGTCTCTTAAATTATCGCTCCCTTCAGAATCTATGTAAAGAAAATATGGTGACAGGTCTTCCAATGGTATCTTGCAAAGATGGTGTTTGTTCTAGATGTGTACTCGGAAAACATCATCGAGATAGTTTTGAAAAACGTGCCTCTTGGCATGCCTCAGTCGCTTTATAGCTTATGTATAGTGATTTATGTGGTCCACTTGCAGTTGTTTCATTCTCTAGCTACAAGTATTTCTTAACTTTCATTGATGATTTCTCCAGATGCACTTGGGTATACTTCTTAAAACTCAAGAGTGAAGTATTTAACATGTTCTTAACCTTTAAGTCGTTTGTTGAAAAACAATCTGGACATCAAATTCTTAAGCTAAGATGTGATAGTGGCAGAGAATATCTTAACAAAAAATTCATCAACGTTTGCACTGAGAATGGAATTCAAATTCAACATACTGTTCCATATACTCCACAAGAAAATGGTGTAGCTAAAAGGAAGAATTACACCTTAAAGGAAATGGCTAATGGTATGCTTCAATCTAAAGGACTTAGTCTTAATTTTTGGGCGGAAGTAAATAACTGTGCAAATTACATAATAAATCACACTCCTACAAAGGTTTTAAAGAATATCACTCCAGAAGAAGCATGGAGCTCAATTAAACTAGATGTAAGTCACTTTCTTGTTTTTGGAAGTGAAGTATGGGCCCATATTCCAGATGAGAAACATAAATCTTTAGAACCTAAGAGTGAAAAATGTTTTTTTGTTGGATATTCTAGTAGAAGCTAGTAAGGAAGCCTTGTGGCTTCATCAGATCCTATTAGAGTTTGGCTTTCAACAATAGCATCTGACTACGCTTTGGTGTGATAATCAAAGTGCCATTCAACTATGCAAAGATCCAGTCCAACATCAGCGCAGCAAACACATTGAATTGCACATGCACTTCATCAGAAAGCTCATTCATGACCATGTTTTTGAAGTGCAATATTGTTCAACAGATGATCAAGTTGCAGACATCTTTACAAAGGCTCTCACAGAGGTGAATTTTACTAAACTTTGATTTATGGTTGGAGTTCAGGAAGTTGTCACTAAGGGGGGATAGGCTCTAATGCCTCCTTCCTTCTCCTATTGCATCATATTTGTACATCCTTCAATCCCATCCCAAGTTGTTCTTAAGGGGATATGTTAGGGTATTCCGACACATAGGAAATATTTAAGTATAACTTGGTCTAGTGTAGAGTTAGGTAAACTGTGTTTCTTTACTATGTACTTTTGTAACTTACAATCTGACGATCACGATATGTAGTGATCTGATGTTTCATTCTCTCCTCGGTATTACCGACACTTGATCTGTGGCTTAACACCCGATTGGTCCATGATCACTATTTAAAGAGCATGGAGGGTCATTTGTAGGGTAATCGTTCATGAGAGAATCTTATGTAAATTTTCATTCTTTTGTTAATAAATTGCCTAAAGTGGCCGCATTGGCTCAGGTCATGGACTGTTTCCCTCTTTGAGGGTTTTAACCACATCAACAATACTAGTGTATTGATCTGTGATTTGTTTGTGAGCGGTGTCCTTCGGTGTTCTTTCCGAGGAACTTACCCTGTAAATTCCTACATGGTATCAGAGCTATTTGAGGGCCGCATCCGTTGGTGATCCAAATCTGAAGCCGGTAGAACTGCATCCGACTGTCGTTTTCTAGATCTACTATTTCTGACTACTTTCAGGCCGAGATGACAACTCTATTGTGTTAGGAGCATCTGTTCCAGTGAGGAACCCATTTCGTTTCACTCGAAAAGGTTGTCGGTAGCCCTAGCTATGTCATTTTTAAGATCTGGAGGTATACAATGTTTATTTATTGTTTCTAGTTATTTTCTCTATTTATTTCGGTTTATTTATCTATTTGTTTTTTATTACCAGATCTACACCTTTCATTTTTGCGTATGCTCTTTGCCCTACAACTCTATGCGATATGGGCAAATCAGAAACATAAATGAAGTTTTTTTTCTCATGCGTATGCTCTTTTCCGCTGCACCTTAGTGTGATCTCGGAAAATCAGAAACATTGAGGAAAATTGTTAGTTTTCGGGTAAAGCTAACTTCAAACCATAAGGTTTTTTTTTTTTTTTTTTTAAATTTTATTTTTTTAATGTGTCCGTTTTGGCTTTTGTGGTTTAAAGAGCTTTCTCAAGTAAGTAGGCATCCCAAAGCTTCGGTGACTAAAAAAAAATAAAAAATACCCTTCCTCCTTTCCAAAAATTACTAACCTTTTAAACTAGCTCACTTGGTCCAAAGTTACTGTATGAGAATAGCGGTCTTGAGTTGAAGTCTTTCTCTTTGTTGAGCTAATTAGATTAAGCTTGGAAAGGGGGCGGATTTTCTTTTAAAATATAACATTATCATTCATTTCCGCACATTCCCACACTTCGTCAGCATCTTCAACAACTTTTCTTCAAAAATCCATAATTCTTCATTCAGAAGCTATTTTCAGAGCTGTTTTTTTTAATCAGCCTAATTTTTCGAGATCTTTCCATTGAAACACTTAGTTTCAACATCTATAGCTTTAGTTTCTGTTAAAATGCAAAGTCCATGCCAATTTTTTCTTGACAGCACCAACTACTTCCAATGGTGGTCCTACATTTTGGATTTACTTAGAAGTAAAGGTCTTTACAGAATAGCCTCAGGCCAAAAAAACAAACCAAAAGATGAAGATAAGGCAGCCAAATGGGAAAATAGGCAAGATCAAGCACGTGGGTTGATAGGGATGTCTATTTCTTCAGACCTTAGATTTCATATCGCAGAACTTGATACTCCTAATGAAGCAATGAAATAGATCACTAAAGTTTTTGGAATTAAAAATGAACTTAGAGCCCATCAACTCTAAAATGAGTTGCTTACGATGGACCCAAATAATTTTTCTTCCATTGACGCTTTTTTGTCCAATTTCAAGACCCTTAGACTTCTCTTGGAAGGTGTTAAGGTTAAGAAATAAGATGGTAACCTTATCTATTCCATTCTTACTAAGTTGGGGCCAACCTACCCTGTGTTTATTTCCACCTTCCATTCTACAAGAGAAGCCTTCATTTCTCAAGGACAAGACTACAAGTCCCCTTCGTTTGATTCCTTTTGTGATTCTTTAATAAGAGAACAAGAAAAACTCTTACACCTTGGTCTTCTAAGAAAGCCTTAGCCACCCAGCAGCAACCAAATTCAAAGAATCTTAAGAAGTCATATCCTAAAAAGAATGGTCCTAAACCAAACAAGGGTCCTAAGCAATTTCAACCTCAAAATGAAAAATCATTTCAACAAAATGATAAGGCAAATAAAAACAAATGGAAGAAGACTGATACACATTTCCACTTTTGTAATCGAGATGGCCACATAGAATCCAAATGCTTTAAGAATATGGAAGCCTTGGAAGTAGCAATGAAGAAGCATAACATCCATTTGGAGCACTCTTGAACTTCAACTTCATCTTGAGGAATAGAACTTTCTGAATGTGGTTGTTAAGCATCTCAGTCTGGATATGCACTAAATGTATCTTCTTCTTCTAATTCTCATGAGAGGCTCATTGATTCCTGGAGCTTCTTATCACATGGCAAAAAACAAAACCATGTTTTCTTCTTTAAATGATTGTAACACTAAAATATATATGTTTGTGATGATAGATCTGTGAGTGTTATAGGGACTGGTACTGTTCATATAAACAATGGTCAATTTAATGATGTATTATGTGTTCCAACCTTATCCTGCAACCTTCTATCTGTATATCAGATAAATCATTTAGGTGAAGGTAAAATCGTTGAATTTTCACCTCACGATGATGTAATTAAGGACCTAAGAGATCCTATAAATATTTTAGCTACTGGCATTGCTGATGATTCTACAATGTTGTATAAGTTTAACAATTTTGGGTCATCAAATCTTCCCTCAATATTTGTTGCTCATAATGATGAAGTGAGAAAACTTTCGAATGAGCAATTTGTTCACTTAAACTATCGCTCCCTTCAAAATCTATGTAAAGAAAATATGGTTACAGGTCTTCCAATGGTATCTTGTAGAGATGGTGTTTGTTCTGGATGTGTACTTGAAAACATCATCGGGATAGTTTTCAAAAACGTGCCTCTTGGCACGCCTCAGCCCCTTTACAGCTTGTGCATAGTGATTTATGTGGTCCACTTGCAGTTGTTTCATTCTCTATCTACAAGTATTTATTAACTTTCATTGATGATTTCTCTAGACGCACTTGGGTATACTTCTTAAAACTCAAGAGTGAAGTATTTAACATGCTCTTGGCCTTTAAGGCCTTTGGTGAAAAACAATCAAGACATCAAATTCTTAAGCTAATATTTGATAACGGCGGAGAATATGTTAACAACAAATTCATCAACTTTTGCACTAAGAATGGAATTCAAATTCAACATACTGTTCCATGTACTCCACAACAAAATGATGTAGCTGAAAGGAAGAATTGCACCTTAAAGGAAATGCCTAATTGTATGCTTCAATCTAAAGGACTTAGTCTTAATTTTTGGGTAGAAGAAATTAACTGTGCAAATTACATAATAAATCGCACTCCTGTAAAGGTTCTAAATAATATCACTCCAGAAGAAGCATGGAGCTCAATTAAACCAGATGTAAGTCACTTTCTTGTTTTTTGAAGTGAAGCATGGGCCCATATTCCAAACGAGAAACATAAAGCTTTAGAACCTAAGAGTAAAAAATGTATTTTTGTTGGATATTCTAGTAGAAGATAGTAAGGAAGCCCTGTGGCTTCGTCAGATCCTATGAGAGTTTGGGTTTCAACAATAGCATCTGACTACACTTTGGTGTGATAATCAAAGTGCCATTCAACTATGCAAAGATCCAATCCAACATCAGCGCAGTAAACACATTGAACTGCACATACACTTCATCAAAAAGCTGATTCATGACCATGTTCTTGAAGTGCAATATTGTTCAACAGATGATCAAGTTGTAGACATCTTTACAAAGGATCTCACAGAGGTGAAGTTTACTAAACTTTGATTTATGGTTGGAATTCAAGAAGTTGTCACTAAGGGGGGATAGCCTCTAATGCCTCCTTCCTTCTCGTATTGCATCATATTTTTACATCCTTCAATCCTATCCCAAGTTGTTCTTAAGGCGAGATGTTAGGATATTCTGACACATAGGAAATAGTTAAGTATAACTTGGTCTGGTGTAGAGTTAGGTAAAGTGTGTTTCTTTACTATGTACTTTTGTAACTTACAATCCGATGGTCACGATATGTAGTGATCTGATAGTTCATTCTCTCCTCAGTATTACCGACACTTCATCTGTGGCTTAACACCTGATTGGTCCATGATCTCTATTTAAAGAACATGGAGGGTCATTTGTAGGGTAACCGTTGATGAGAGAAGCTTATGTAAATTTTCATTCTTTTATTAATAAATTGCCTTTAGTGGCCACGTTGGCTCAGGCCGTGGACTGTTTCCCTCTTTGAGTGTTTTAACCACGTCAACAATACTAGTGTATTGATCTGTGATCTATTTGTGAGTGGTGTCCTTTGGTGTTCTGTCTGAGGAACTTACCCTGTAAATTCCTACATATTAAACATTAACCTTTTCCCTCACTCAACAATATAAAAAAAAATCCCCATTTCATTATTTCCAACAATATGGACACTCGTTTGTTCCAACAATATGGATACTCGTATTGGTCCATTTATGCATAAATATCAAGGATTTCTAGGAAACCCAATCTCTCATATTAAAACACTTGCATGATAGGATTAGAATATCAATCATTATTAACATGGGAAGGATCTACTGATGTGCATTTCCATAGCTTTATATATGTGTGTATTTTTGTGTGGGGGAAGCCAATGAATGATATCGACATGCTTATCTAACACCGAATTTGAATACCAATGTACTACTCATACATTACATTCACCATTATGTCAGAATGTTAATCACGACACCTATTCATATGTCAGCAATGAATGTTCCCTAGTCGGTGGTAGATGGTTCATAATCAATAGTCGACAGGAGTTAGTGAGAAATAATGATTGGTGAACTCACTATAGTTTCTACAACTTGATCTTTGTATAAAGTGTTGTATGTGGAATGCAATCGACAAGGCTTTTGAGTTCAGTCTTCTTCTCTTATATGGTATCAGAGCTAGATCTATGAGGACTCAGTGGCCATAGTCATTAGGGCTTAGTGGTGTCAAGGTCTCATGGAAAGAGACATAGTTTTGTATGAGCCTAGGTTATGAGGGCTCAGTGGTGTGAAGAGTCGGCATCGAAGAGCGATATAGTGTTGTCAATAAATTGTGGAAGGCACTAAGATTTACATATTTGTGTTGGAACATCGAACTTGTATGTAGCCAATGTGTGGTGCAGATCATTGTGAGGATGCATGTCTTTTATACACCATGAATCTTGTGCCTACTCAGGTGAGGAGGAAATGTTGTAGATATTGTTTTTTATGAAGTAAATCGCTCGCTGAAAAGAGGAGTGTTGGAGATCTAGCTGGCATGCAGTGATTCTCATCACCAGAGATCAGAGTGATAACTAGAAAAAATTCATGAATCAGTGAGGTCGAGTTGAATCGACGAGGAGAGGTGTTGTTGATTTTCTCGGCGTTGTTTATTTTCTCACTTTGAGGCCGAGGATGTCAATGGTTTTTTTCTTCTGCCATAAGTAAATGATTTGGTTGTTGTGTGTTCGGCAGATATATGATGGAGCATCCATTTTTGATTTGTCTTACAAGATGTTGAGAGCAGTGTTGAATTACGTACATTCTGCAAGAGGAGTCTGCATCACCATTTGAAGATAGGAGAAGCACACCTTTATTGTCACACATACCAGGGATAAGTGTACTATCTCTGATTGGAGGAGCCATGGTGCAGTGAATTGGATTTCAAACCTGTGGTGAATTGTTGTGCTTGTTGTTGTGGATTTAAGAAAATTGTCGTGTCGAAGTTTGATTGAGTGTTGAGTAGGAGCCGTTGAGCTGCAACTGTTTCCTTTGAAAATGAAGTGTACGCTGTGTTGGAGAAGGTCGTGGAGACCTCCTCATTGATTTAATTCGACCCAATGTAATTCCCGACATCAAAGACATTTTTGAACTTATGGTTTCTTCCAAGTAAGAACAAGAATGTTGTAAGATTTACAGTATTGTTCACAGAGAAATCCTCGATGAGGGCTTGCTTCGTCTCATAATAGAGAAACTCAATATTGTAGAAATTAAAAAATTATAGTGGGTGTTGGTGTAGCTCCTGAGTGTTGAGCCAGTTGAGTGATACATGGAGACTAAGAATATGTGGAGAGGGTGGATCGATCCACTTGGATATGTAATTATGTGTTCTCCCATACGTATTTGAGCCACCTGTGAGCCACAAGGGCCGCTTCTTGAGATTTGAAATAGGGAGCTTGATTGATGAAATCATTTTGACCAGCGCCTGTGGTGTGAGCAACGATGTTGGAGTTTTTTTTCTAGGAAGAGGTGTGGTAAGTCTTAAATAACATTTTTTTGCTCCTGTAAAGTTGTCTTGTGGATGGTGTGTCCCCTATGGTGTGACTAAGGTTGTTGTGAAGTTGTGTGTTATCATGAGACTATTGGGCCATGACCCAGTGTCGTCTACTTCTTGTTGCAGACTTACAATTAATTTGGAAGTTGTTCACAGACAAGATCGTGAAGTTATGTGGCATGGTTGAGTGTTAGCCCCTATGTGTGTTGAAGGAGTATCTGCATGTATACTAGTTCGGTGGTGTCGTGAGCAAGTATTGCCATTGGTAACATATGTCAAGAAGTTGGATGCCCAAGGATTGGGTTGTGCAGCCTGTTGTGGTGTTGTGTATTGAAATCCTATGGAGCGACTGCAAGGTGGTGGTAAGAGTTGTGTGGGAGCATGGCTAGACCTCCAAAGTGTCTTGTTTGCTGCATATGTTTCTCTGTGGTGAAGTTAAAGTGGTGCGTAGGTGATATGTCTATCGTTTTAGACTTGTATGACAATGACCCTTTCTGTTTCGATGATCATTTTTTCATGAGTCCATTTGGAAGCATTTTTGGATTGGCAGTATGTTTGAGTTGGAAGGAAATTCTGAACAACAATGTGATGCTATTGATGATCAAAGTCTACTCCCAAAGATCTTACTATTGAAGAGCTTCCCATAATTCATGAGGCAGGGTGTAAAAAATTAATACAAGAATCTATTGTTGAAGATCTACATGACGACCACGGCGATGCAACCATAATGATCATAAAGGTTTGGAGTAAGAAGCAGAAAGAATTTTGTAGCAACAAGTTCAAGAAAATGTTTCGTTAATATATTGTAGCAAAGAAAGTCAAAATGAAATACTTGAGTTATATTTGTAATCCTAGTTGACACTTAAACCAACTAGCGAGTTAACAGGTCGTGATTAAGGGGAGGTGTCAGAATATTAATCATGATGTCTATTGATATGTCCACGATGGTTGTTCTATATTCTGTGGTAGATGGTTAATCAATAGTCTCAGGAGTGAGTAAGAAACAATGATAGTCGGTGAAGTCAGTGTAGTTTCTATGGTTCAATTTTTGTATAAATTATTATATGTTGAATGCAATTAATAAAGCCTTTGAGTTCAATGTTCTTATCTAATTCATTAAAGTAATATCATACCATTCATTTGTAACCATTTATTATAGTAAACAAGTGCTACATAGTAGCTTCTTCATGCGGCTTACTTTAAATATAGTTACATTAAAGTAAAAATATTGAATTCAAATTATTGTTAAGATTTGTAATCTGAACTATTTAGATTTTATTGATTGGTAAATTGAGATATTTCTTTATTTTGGATACTGTTCGATTTATATTTTATTGATTCGTAAATTAAAATATTTTGTTATTTGTAATTTCACATTGTGTGGTGCAGAATCTAATCCTACCCAAGAACCATGATAATGTTTTATTAGTCCTTATCATGAAGTATAAAATTCTACTGCAATAAACATTTTCAATAACTATATCTGTTTTTTTTTCATATATTAGAGATTTTATAGCTTATCATATTATTTTTCAAAATTAAATAATTATGAAAATATTTTAGTTAAAGAAAACAATTTTTTTTATTTAAAAAAGATTAAATTATAAATTTTTAATTGGTTGAAACATTAATTAATTTTAGTTGAATACTATATAATAAAAACCAAAATTTTGAAAAATGTATGTTTAATTGAAAAACAAAATTAAATAATTATGAAAATATTATAATTAAAGGAAACAATTTTTTATTTAAGAAAATATAATTAGTAAAAACATATAATTAATTGTAACATGATAGAAACACTTAATATAGTGGTCAATAAGTCATAGTTCCATTCCTATATGAATTTGTGAGTTTACCACAAATAAATATTTAAGTAACTAACCATACTATATAATTTTTTTTATTTTTTTAACATTTATTGTAAGATGATATTAAGTTTTACTTGTATTTAACAATTAAATTTTATATAAATTTAGATATTTTATAATTAATTTTTTGACCTATGTATTTGGAATTTGTGTCAATAGATTTTTTAAATGGTTAATTATGAAAAAAAGAAGTGAAATAAGTTTAATGGATTGTATTTTATGATGAGACGTGTATTTTTGTCTCATTAATCCACGCATTGAACAATAGCATGTCCATTTTCATAGCCAATCAAATTACACAAAAATAAATTAAAATAATGTCAAAAAATAATAAATTTCAATATTCAAAATTAAATTATGGAAAATTGATAAAAAAATTTAAGTCAACCCCAAAATAATATGAGTTTGACCATAAACTCAATGCAAATGATAATAAGAAAAAATAATATTATAATAAACAGTATATCATTATCATAGAACAACCCTTAAGGTATGAAAATAAATTTCAAATGTGAAGGCCATTCTATTCATATTATTTACATATTACATAGTTTATTATTCTTGATGATCATAATTACATAGTTTATTACACTTTAAAAGATTCATAGTAGCCTGGTGGTAGTGTTTATGGGTGGAAAGATATGAAGTGATAACGACCCTTTGACTCCAATGATCCCGTTCAACCATTAAACATCCAAGAATTTGGTCATGAGATGTATTTGTTCACGTTCAACCTGACGAGGATTGACAAAGTAGCATGCACTTTAAAAACCTGTAGATGGATTGTTCACTTCTACTTCCGTATCCTCACCTGGTGGTAGTGTTTACGGGTGGAAAGATATGGAGTGATAACGACCCTTCGATGCACTAAGGTACCGCTTTAATATTGTGAATAATATTATACCCTAGTAATATGAACCCTTAGATTAATGAACCCAAGGGATTGATATCATAATGGCAATGGACTAATAAACCCAAGGGATTATAAACTCATGCAAATACTATTAAACATAGGAATTAATATTATAAACCTGAGGAATATAAAGCCTAAGGTAAATATTATAAACCCTAGAGTAAACATTAAACTCTAAGATTAATATTATAAACCCTCATATTAATATTATAAACCTAAGCGATTAATAAACCCAAGGGTTCAATATTAAAAAACCAACAGATTTTAAACCCTAGGGAATAACATTAAACCCTAGGATTTATATTAAATCCTAGGAATACAAACAATAAGATTAATAAACTAAAGGGATTTATAGTATAAACCCAAAGGATTATAAACTAAAGGGATTAATATTAGACCGTAAGATCAAAAATATAAACTATAGCTTAATATTAAACCCTCAGAACATAAACACTATGATTAATGTTAGAAACCCTGGGATCAATATTTTAAACCAAAGGGATCAATAAAACCAATGGATTAATATTAAAAACTAGATGGATTATAAATATAATGGAATAACATTAAACCCTAGGAATATAAACCCTAAGATTAAAATTATAAACCTTAGGATTAATGGTTCACCACAGTTTACCATGATTCAACATGGCTGACCATGGTTGATTTTCATATTGAGACAATGTTTGTCACAATGTGATGTTGTACCATAGTTGGAAACGGTTGAAGATGCTCAAACATTGTTGATTCTCATATTGAGACCATTTTTACCACAATGTGACGTTGGAACACATTTGAACATGATTATAAACCCAAGGGAATAATATTAAACCCAATGGATCAATATTATAAATCCAAGGTATATAAACCTTAATTAAAATATTGCAAACCTTAAAATAAACATGGTTGGCCATCGTTGACCATGATTGATTTTCATATTGACAGAATCATTGTCATAATGTGATGTTGGACCATGGTTGACCATGATTGATTTTCATATTGAGACAATCTTTTTCAAAATGTGAGGTTCAACAACGATTGACCATGGATGACCATGGTTGTCATAATGTGATGTTGGACTAACAAACAATCATCTTCACAATGTGAACATGATTGTTGACCACGGTTTACCATGATTAACCATGGTTTATTTTCATACTGAGACAATCTTTGTCATTATTGACCATGGATGATATCCATGTTGACAATCTTAGTTACAATGCGATGTTTAACCATGGTTGACCATGGATGGCCATGGTTATCAGAATGTAACATTGGACCGTCAGACAATCCTTGTCATAATGCGATCATGCTTATTAATGATCATTGACCATGATTGACCATGGTTGACCATGATTGATTTTCATATTGAGACAATCCTTGTGATAATGTGACATTGGACCACAGTTAGAAACAATTGACTATGGTTGAACATGGAATGGCCATGGTTATCAGAATGTAACATTGGACCCTCACACAATCATTGTCACAATGTGACCATGGTTATTAATGATCATTAACCATGATTGACCATGGTTGACCATGATTGACCAAGATTGACCATGGTTGATCATTTTTTATTTTCATATTCAAAAAATCAAATCCCTTACACATTTATCTCATTGCTGGAGACTATGTCAAGTTTTGGTGGAACATTTTCCCGAAGCGACTTGAAATCGAATGTATCAGACTGCGTGCTCCTTGCGAAAATATTTATTTCTCTTCATGTTTTAATTTATTTCTTAGTGTACGCTCTATTTTTCATTTGTTACCCCGTGAATGAATGAGTGGCTAGGCTTCATCTGTTTTCAGCAATTGGTTCACCGCGGGATTAAACACCTAAAATTACAGACTTCTCCAAGTAAGATGTGTTGTTTGTCTGGTTTTAATTTATTTCTTAATGTCCGATTTACTGTTAAACTATTACACCAGGAATGAATGATCAATATTCAATAGTTGGCTGGCTACAGGATCATTATATACTTTTAAAGAAGTCTGCACTTTCTTTCGGCTGGGCTACAACACTGTCAACTTTCTAGATATGTAGTTTATAAATAGTGATCTTATGTAGCCTAGAAATAGGTCTAGTTGCATTCTTTCTGTGTGATATTCCTTTTCTCTATTTGGTCAAAATGGACTGCTCCTATTTATAGTATTATACTATGTGGTATTTTTAATAGTTATTAGCTTTTAATTTTATAGGGAAAATAATAAAATAGGATTTTTAGAGAGTCTATCAAGCTTATAAAAGGGATATAAGCTAATCATTTGATTCACTCTAGTTTATTTATCCCATGGGTGTTATTTTGTCTTACGGATTCATTGGAAGGGTTTGAAATTTATTGTATGGGCATGTATCTTTATCTCAGTGATTAATATAAATAAAGGCTACATTTTCAGATCATGTTGTGTTGGATATACCCGGATAGGCATATATCAATCACATACACAACCAAATTAATAAATGTGGTTCATAGACGTCAATAAACCTATAAAAACCACATTTATTATTAGTTATTTATTAATATTAACATTAATAATTTTATTTATAAATTATATTAATAAACAATTATTATTTATAAATTACATTAATAAATAATAATTATTTATAAATTACATATTATCATTCTTATTATTATTATTATTTAGTACTCTTAAATAACCCAATAATAATAATAATAATAATAATAATAATAATAATATATTATTAAAAATAACATAAATATGTATATTAAAAATAAATCATTTTAAGATTTAAATTATTAATAAACCCTAAAATAAATATTTTAAATCCTAAAATAAACATTAGACACTCACATTAATATTATAAATTTTAGGATTAACATTATAAGCCTAAGCGATTAAGAAACTGAAGGGATCAATTTTATAAACGCAAGGGAAATAAACCCAAGCAAATTGTGTTATAAACCCATAGATTATAAACAAAAGATATTTAATTAAACCCTAGGATTAATATTACAAACCTTATGAGTAATATTATACCCTAGGAATATAAATCCTTATATTAATAAAGATAAGGGATTGATATCATAAAATCAAGGGACTAATAAATCCAAGGGACTATATACCCAGGGGAATAATATTGAACATAAGAAATCAATATTATAAACCCAAGGGATATAAACCCTAAGGTAAATATTATGAACCCTAAAATAAACATTAGACCCTAACATTAATATTATAAACCTTAGGGTTAACATTATAAACCTAAGCAATTAATAAACACAAGGGATCAATCTTAAAACCCAAGAATAAAAAACCCACAAAATTTGTATTATAAACCCAATGGATTTTAAACCCAAGAGATTTAAATTAATCCCAAGGATTAATATTATAAATCTTAAGAATAATATTATACCCTAGTAATATGGACCCCTAGATTAATGAACCAAAGGGATTGATATCATAATGGCAAGCGATTAGTAAACCCAAGGGATTATAAACCTATGCGAATACTATTAAACACATGAATTAATATTATAAACCCTCATATGAATATTATAAACCGAAGCTATTAATAAACCCGTTACACAAAAATATCGTCACCATGATTATTTGCAGTCAATATGGGTCTATCATCACTTGTATTGTCCTCCTAAGCAAGTCTAGAACCTCAGCTCTTCAAATCAAGCTTTGGAAGTGGGAGCAAGACATTAGAAATCAATGTAACTCTGGTTCCGCGCTTTCTCCCATGGTCACCTGCGGTCCCGCACCTTCTGTGTACAAAAGCTGCGTACCTACCCGCTATGTTCGTAATGGTGCAGGTGCGGACCCTTGTGAAAGTCAAAAGGCGCAATTTTTATCTTAAAAAACTTACTTTGGGTTAATTCTAGAGTTTTCTAGAAGGAATTTTGACGTGGATTGTTCTTTCTGAGGTGGTTCATGCATCCCAAAAGAGAAGGAACTAATCCCTTAACTAAAGGAGCTATCCCTTTGAAGGAGGGCTTTATCCCTTTGAAGGAGGACCTAGTAACTTCTCTCCATTGCACTATAAATACAGGCATTGGGGTGAGGACTAGGGAGGTTAGAAGCTGAACATTTTGAGGGTAAATGCTGGTGAAATTGAGACTCTTTGGTTGAGATTGAGAGGAGAGATCACATACCTCTTGGTTCTATTGGAGAGTGAGTGAAACTTGTCAAAGTAGAGGAGACATCTTGTTGGACCCTGGGAGGAGCTTGTACAGCGTCAAGGAAAAGGTTGTAAGGTTCTTCTTCTTTTGAATTAATACAATCAAACTCATTTTTCTCAACAAGTATCTTATGTTATTTGTTTCATGGACTCCTTGACTTTCATGTTAAATATGTTTTATGCAATTGGTTTTTCAGGTGATATTTAATGTGTTTTCCTTGTTTGTGTTTGCAGATTCGCGAAAAGGAGCTCATTTGGATCAAAGGAGCGAGGGAATCCACAAGCTTGCGTTGGACCAAAGGTAGGCCCTAAAAACCTTTGTTTGCTATTGTTAATTGAAGCATATTTAGAGAAAGATAGTGTTTGGTTGGTTTTCTTGTCGTTAGGTCTTCTTTAGATTCTAGGAAGGTCTATCTTGTCCGCAAGATCGACTCATTCCGCGCGACAGAATGGCGACTCCGCTGGGGAACTTGATTGTTTTCTTTGTCTATACTTTGACCTAAGAAACTGTATTTTCTGTTTCTGTTTTTGACTTGATGATTGTGGGATTGGCAGTATTTAGTTAATTTTGAGTTAGTTTTCATTTTTCATAGTTTTGGGAGAGGTACGCACCCTCTGAGTTAAGCACAGTGCGTACTTGTACGCACTTTTGCTTTGTGCACAGAGCGTAGATGCACCTGTGTAAACAGGTTGCCTGCGTACCCTGTCAAAAATTTGAAGAATTTCATTTTTTTCTCTTTTTTATCAGTTTAGGATTTGTTCATAAGTTTTAGCCATTGCCCAGACCTGCTTGTTCCCTATCAAAAACTTTCCTTGGTTTAATTTCATTAGCATTAGGGTTTTAGGTGGAATTCCTAGGAATTTTGCTTGTTGTGTTTGTTTTTCGTTTTGGTTGTGTAGTGGCTCTGAGCTTAGAAGCCCTAGGGACCTCAGATTACCTTGGTGTCTACCGGTCTTCTTGTGAGTCTGACCATTTATGAAATCTCCCCTTGTTGAGGAATTCACTTTGAGTTTTCTCATTTCAAAATTTCGAAAAGCTTGTAGTTGAAAGTTTGGAATTTTCATTTTCACAAAAAGAAAACGAAAGATTGGTTGTTTTTTGACTAATTGTGATTCTGCATACATTAGTCCTTAGCTCACATTTAGCTAAGTAAAACATCCTCAAAAAGACTTTTAGTAGGCTTTAACTTCAAGTAGCTTTTTATAGTTTGTAGCTCTCAAAGTTAGTCATTTTCATTAGTTTTGAGTGTCTTTTTTACAAAATATAAAAAAAAAAAATCTCTTTTGGAAAAGTTTGTCTTTTGTAGTGATTGTTTGTTTTGAAAAGAAAAGGGAATTTGTGTGAAATAGCTAGTTGTCTCGTTTTGAGTGCTTTGGAAAGGAAAATCTCTTCTTTTAATTTGTTTAATTGAGAAAGATTTGTGTTTACAAAGTAGTTGCATTTCTCAAACTCTTTCTTAAGTTTAGAAGTTCATCGAAGAGAAAAGATTGTTTAAATCATCCTAGGTGCATCTTTTTAGTGATTTCGAGTCAAGTCTTTACACCACGAGTTTCATCTCCGCCACCTCTTGACTTAAATAACAACCACTAAAATTAACGCTTAAAGTAAAATTCACCTAGTAACATTTTATTTCTAGGGCTTTGATACACCAACTTAGCTTAGGCTAGTGTCTTGGAGTAGGAGAGTAATTAACTCTCCAAGACAGTAAAAACAAACTAGCTGTATCTTGTGGTAGGAAGAAATCCAATTGTTGCATTTATGCTCTGGGAAAGCTGCTCTTAAAGGAGAAGCATGAGATCGTGTCCGAACTAGTGTGGGAATCAATCCTTCCTCATTGGGAACAACACCAGATATTCACGTATTAAAAACGGTAAACCTTGGATTAACCATTGTCGAGGAGCCAGGGGTCACTTGTTGGTAAACCTTGGATTATGTCAAGGAGCCTTCAAGGGGATTGAGCTCGCTACTCTGCCCTTGCGTGCGTATCGGATCGTAGACTATTCCCCCAGGTGTATTTGTCTCAGTTGGTAGCCTTAGTGACCATATTCTTTAGGATTCTTCCTAAGGTGAGAGTGGTGGGAATATCACACTGTACCTGGAGTAGACGTCCGATAGACTCACTTGGATTTTCTAGGGGGTTCACTTCACTCGAGACGGTTAAAGTGGAGGAACTTGGTCTAGTCTATTAATTAAGCAGGTTGTCGGGGTAACTGTTCCAACCGCCATTTCTGTACTGAATTCTGCGACATTGGATTTCATCACCAACTAATGTTTTCGGTCCGGAAAGTTACTGTTTGTGTGTGTTTGATCTCTAGATTCTTTAGGCGTGTGATTCAAATTTATTTGGTTCTTTAGAGGCTTTAGGTGTTTTTCATTGAGATTTTGCTTTGTTTGCGTATGAAGTAGTTAAAAGTTTTTAGCTGTGGCTAAATTACCAAGATAGTCCCGTAGACTTTGGGGCCAGTCTCCTGAGTTTGTAACCGTGGCTGATTTACTGAGGAAGTCCCGTAGACTTCGGGGCCAACCTCCTGAAGAAGTCCCGAGCCATCTTGAAGGCTTGAAAGTCCTCGTAACTCCTAGTGGCAGTAAAGTTGGGTCACCTGAAGAGGGAGAGTCTTCATTGGTTGTACATCCTGATTACCAAAGTCTAGAAACAAGTTATAATCCTGAAGCTATTTCGGTTTCCGAACTTGCTGGTAGCTTTTCACCTACTAGTGATATAGGTGAAGAACCTGAGATATCTGACCCTGTTACTCCAACATCGAGGTTTGTCTCTCCAACTTCTAGTGGTCCTAATTCACCTAGGGTAGAAAGAGTAATCACCGAAAATCTTCCTTCTGGTTTGATAGCTATTGAAGAACTTGCTCCGGAAGAAGAAGTAGGCATCCCTATCCCTGAAAATCAACCTGTTATTGATCTAAGAGAGCGTGAATCAATTTTTTACAGTCCACCTAGGAGTACTACTTGGTATCTTTCTTTGACTAATTATTTGGAAAACTCAGTGTTAAGTTTTTCACCACCTCGTGCTCCTTATCATCCTAGAGGTTTTTATACTCCCGTAAATATGTCAGGTCAGTCGTCCATGTTTACTCAATCGCCTGAATCTTTTTTGTATGGCGGTCCTTCTGTTCCCTCTGGGTATCAGTCACTTTCTGGTATTTTTTCGGGAGCATCTCCTCAACCCATTGAGCAAGGGTTATTCACTGGAAGTAATGGTGCAAAGTCGTTGAGCGTAGAAGACATTTTTATGATGTCAGGTTCTATTCCCAATTCTCAACCTCAAGGTGGCCAGTTACCACCTGGGGGGCAGCCTCAATTAACGCCTGGGGGACAACCTCAAGGTACACAATTTGCATTTGGGGGGCAACCTCAAGGACAGTATGTGGCTACGGTACAATACGTTCCTCAAGGTCAACCTCAGACTCAATATGTACCTCAAGTTCAACCCCAATATCAATTTATACCTCAAGGTCAACCTCAGTATCAGTACGTGCCACAGGGGTATCTACCCCAAGGTCAGTACTCGAACCAAGGTTTCCAACGACCCCAAGGTCAATCTTATGTTCAAGGGACAGGAAATGTACCTTTCAATTATCAAACCTACCCTCAACCCGGTTATGGTCCTCAATATTCTCAACCTGTTATGGGTCAATACCCCGGAATGAACATAGTGTGGGATCCATCGCAAACTCAACAGGTGTTGCTGCCAGGTGTACACTTGTCATCTCAAACTGGACAAGCCTTAGTTTCTAGTTCACCCCAGCAACCAGTCCAGTCTAACATTCAAACTTCTGTACCTTCGGTAGTTTCACAGTCTGGGCCTATTGCGCCTCGTACTCCATCTCAAACGACTGCTGCAACTACCGCAACATCTATTTCATCTACCCCACCTACTTCTGGAGTATCGACAGCTCTGGTTTCTGCTGTTTCTATATCTACTCCTCAGACATCTTTACCACCGTCTGGATCCACCATTCAAACTACGGTTCAGATGTCTGTAGGACAACCTAGTTTAAGTACGGTTGTCACAAGTCAACCAAAATTCACTTATCAACCGTACCAGAGACAGTACCAATTCGGTCCTGCTGTCCAGCGGCCAGTTTATCAGTATCAACTGTATCCTGGGTACACTTATCAACAACCTCAACAACCCCAGTATGGTCCGGTTAATCCTGGTTTTCCAGGAGGATACAATATCCCGAACGCGATTCCTATTCCTAGTTATCCTGGATATCCTCCTCCTAGGGCTGGTCTCATGACCCAGATTTTTAGGGATCCTAATCGGCAGTTACCATTTATCACAACTTTGGACTTACCAGACTTGTCGCGCCTAATGAATGATCCGATTAATTATCTTCCGTTTTGGCCGCCAATGCCGAATAAGTTTCCCAGTGACATTCCCAAGTTCGAAGGTAAATCTGGAGGGGACCCCTCGAACCATGTGATGACTTACCACCTCTGGTGTGCCTCAAACTCCATCACAGATGATTCTATCCATCTTAGACTTTTCCAGCGCACTCTAATTGGTCTCGCGGCGAAGTGGTACATTGAGTTACCGCGAGGCACTTTTTATAATTTTAGTCAGTTAGCTACCTCGTTTTTAACTCATTTCCAGTTACCAGTCCGATATGACAATGGCACGGAATTGTTAACCTCGCTAAAACAATCGACATCCACGTATATTTCAGATCATATTCATGAGTGGAGACGTCGACGACGTTTAGTGAAGGTATTCATTCCGGATCAAATCTTGGCTGAATGGTTTGTAAAATCTTTGTTGCCAAGGATCACTAAAGATGTTGCTAAAGCCGGAGTTGTTACTGAGGAGCAAGTCATTGCTCAAGCACAGTACCTTGACTTGGTCTATACTCAGTCAGGTACGTTACACGAAAAGATCCTCGATCTTCCCAAGTCGAATCAAATCACTACAGCTCCTTCGGGATCTCATGCCGCTGACGGTATGATTGGTACGGTTAACACTAAAAGCAAGAAGAAGTCTTCCAAGAAATCTTCTCCTATCATAACCTTGCCTGATTCCCCGACAGGAGATTCTTCTGCAGAGGTTTCCGCCGATGTTCACGTTGTAGAATCATCTATAGCTAAATCAAAATCTGGCGGGAAGAAGAAAGGAAAGAAGAAGAATAAAACAGACAAAAATTCAAAGGAGAAACCTGAAAAGGCGGAATCCAATGATGAAAAGCGCAAACCTTGTTATCCGTGTCTCATTTGTGACGAAGAACATTTCACAAGAGAATGCCCTCATCGAGCAGAGGTTGCAAAGATCATCAAAGGTTCCCAAACTCCTGCTGTTTTGAAGGATCCATTTCCAAATCAAGATAGCAAGATGATAGGTTCTTCCTCGAGTGCCAATGAAGAACCCATATTGATGATGTCCCATGTAAGGATTGCGACTCGATCGCAAGATTATGGCAGTAAAAGTCCTGTTGATGGCAAAGAAGCAGAATCTTCACATTCTAATCCATCAACCTCAGCTCTCGGTTCTGATCCACTACAGATCGAGAAACCTAATCTAGACTTAGTAATCAAACTGCCCACCAAGGGTGTACTTCGAAGGTTAGCTTTCAATCCACATGCGAGAGCGGCTCAGAATTATAACATTGTTGAGGATTTAGTTGTTTCACCCTCAGCAAGGTCGGCTTTGGAAGTGCTGCAATCATGTCGAGCACAACGCAAATTACTTTTGTCGGCTATAGGAGCTGTTGATGTTCAGGACCCGAAACTAATAATCTTTGATCTAGAAAATAGTACACCGTGTTTGCCTCATCAAATGGCTTTCCAAATTCCAGTGATAGTAAAAAACAGGCCTATTCATCGGACTGTAATTGATGAGGGAGCCTCAACGTGTATTATGTCGATACAATGTTGGAGATCGCTTGGTTCTCCTTCACTAAATCAATCCCCAACAATTCTTAAGGCCTTTGATGGCCGTGGGTTTCATCCTTTTGGCATTCTACAGGATTTGCCTATAGGGGTTGAAGGAAAAACCGTTAGTCTAGATGTGGAGGTGGTTGATGCCCCTCTAGACTACAACCTTCTCTTGGGTCGAAGTTTGTCTTACGCTATGACAGCGGTCATTTCATCGGTCTTTAGAGTCATAAAATTTCCACATAATGTAAAGATCGTAACAATAGACCAGCTGGCTTACTTTTCATCAGATCCAGCCTCTTCGGAGAGTATTCAACATGTTGGTAAAATGACTATCCCATATAAGGATGTTGGAGTAGGATTAGTTAAAGATGTCGGTTTACTGGGAACTTTTCCTTTTCCTCCAATCAACGCATCATCTTCATTTGCAACTATTCATATGATTACATCAGACACTATTTTTTATGATGATCCTTGGATCATTCCTTCTGAATCTGAAATAGACTCATTTGGTAATTCCATGCCTTTGAGTCCATATGAAATGGCCTATGAAGCTGTGTAGTCTTTTGCCGACCCGTCTTCAACTGAAAAAGACTTAATGAATGTGGTCCGTGAGGAATCACTTTTCACATCAACCTCGGATTTAACTACGTTTTCTGAACTTGTTCACTCTGATGAGCAAATTCGTGAAATCCTATGTGTAGATGATTTACCATGGGAAGATCTCCATCACAGATCTTCCTTTTTACCTGAGGATGATCGTTTTGAAAATTATTTCTCATCAATATTTACGACTGAATATGTCAAGGAACCTCAGAATCCAATGAAACATCCCGATTCAGAGTTAAATTTGGGAAACATCTCTCGAACTATTCCCATTGACATTTCGGTTAAGCCCAGAATCGTTGAGAACATTCATATAGGTGCCTCATGTACAGATGACGAAATCCAATTATATAAGGGCCTATTTCAAGAATTCCGCGACGTGTTTGCCTGGTCCTATGAGGAAATGCCAGGAATTGATCCCGCTATTGTTTTTCATGAGATCAAAACTTACTCGAATGCTAAACCCGTCTGGCAACGTTTGCGTCAGATTCACCCACGAAAAGCTACTGCAATTAAAGCAGAAGTTGAAAAACTGTTGAAAGCGGGTTTCATTTATCCAATCCCGTTAACGGATTGGGTATCGAATATTGTTCTGGTTAACAAAAAACAGGGAACAATAAGAATATGCATCGACTATAAGGACATTAATCGAGCTTGTCCAAAGGACAACTACCCAACTCCTTATATCAATCAAATCATTGATGATTGTGCCGGCAACGAGATATTTTCCTTTATGGACGATTTTTCCATATACAATCAAATCAACATTCTACCTACCGATCAACCAAAAATGGCTTTTATTTGTCCATGGGGGACATTTGCTTATTGAAAATTACCTTTTGGGCTTAAGAATGCCGGAGCAACTTTTCAGAGGGTGATGTCTTATGCATTTCATGACATCAAGCACATTGTGCAACCCTATCTCGATGACTTGCCTACTCATTCACTACATCGATCTGATCACCTCGTCCACTTACGAGCAATCTTTATGAGGTGTAGGCATTATCATATTCGGTTGAACCCACACAAATGTGTCTTCTGTATAGAAACGAGTCGATTGCTGGGATTTGTAGTTTCGAAAACCAGCTATTATCAATTTGCCTCCTCCTTCGAGTCTTCGCCAACTCCAAAGTTTGTAGGGGAAAGCAAACTTTTTACGGCGATTCATTCCTAACTACGCTGAGGTTACAAAGGGTTTTACACGGTTGTTGAAACAAAATACTCAATTTTCATGGGATGAGATAGCTCAGAAATCTTTTGATGCACTCAAACACGCATTGACCCATGCACCGTTGTTGCATCCTCCCAACTACAACCAGGATTACTTTTTATATCTCGCCGCCTCCCATTCCACCATTGGAATGGTCTTAGTTCAGGAAGATGAATTCGGAACGGAACATGTGATATATTACCTTAGTCGAACGTTAAATCCAACTGAGCTAAAATACTCACATGTGGAGAAATTGGCATTGGCAGCTGTTCAAGCTATCCAACGTTTTCGTCACTACATTTTACTACGTAAAACTACAGTCATTTCGGATTGCAACCCTATGATCTACATTTTGACCAAACAATTGCTAGGGAGCAAGTACTCTAAATGGATCGTTATCCTGCAAGATTTCAACTTGGAGTTTGAGAAATCTAAGTCTAAGAAATCTTTAGTTTTTGCAGAGTTAATGTGTGACTTCCCGTGTGCTGACACAGAAACTGTGGCAGAGGAGCCCATTGCGGACGAATCTTTGTTTCTAATCAGCACTTTAGATCCGTGGTATGGGGATATCATCGTCTATCTCCAGACCCAATCCTTTCGGACAGAAATTTCAAGGTCGGAACGTCGGAAAATTCGATTCCAGTCCCAACAATTCAAAATTATTGGAGATACTCTTTATCGCCGTGGGGTGGACTCTATTTTTCGACGTTGCTTAACTCACGAAGAGGCTGAAAGGGTTCTAAATGACTGTCACTCTGGAGCATGTGGTGGTCATATTTCTGGGTATGCCACAGCCCAAAAGATATTCCGTGCTAGCTATTTCTGGCCATCCTTGTTTAAAGATTGTATTACAGCGGTCCGAAAATGCCACAACTGCCAGATTTTTTATCGTAAGATGCACGCTCCACCTGCTCCTCTCCACCCTATAATTGCCGTTGGTCCTTTTGCCAAATGGGGTATCGATTTTATTACATGTAACCCTCACTCGGCCGGGGGGCATGCGTATATCATCCTTGCGGTAGATTATTTTACTAAGTGGGCCGAGGCGATGCCTACATTCAAAGCAGACGGCAAGACAACTGCAATTTTCCTGTTCAATCATATAATTGCTAGGTTTGGTGTCCCGCAAGCGATAATCACTGATCATGGGCACCATTTTCGAAACGTTATGATGACAGAACTTACAGGCCAACTTGGCTTGCGTCACGATAGCTCAACTCCTTATTATCCACAAGCTAACGGTCTGGTTGAGTCCATCAACAAAGTTTTAGTTATCATGATCCGACAGATCATTGGCATTCATCGGTCGAATTGGCACAACATGCTATTTTCAACGCTTTGGGCGTACCGAACCTCAGTGAAAACATCAACAGGGTTCACTCCTTTCCAACTATTTTATGGTTTGGAAGTTGTGCTACCCATTGAATGCGAAATCCCGTCACTGCAAATGGCCATCGAGTTACTTCCAGCTACTTCCGAAGAGGAAAAGCGGTTATTATACTTAGCTCAATTAGATGAGAATCGACGTGATGTTGCATTGGCAATCGAGACTCACGCAAAACGTATGATAAATCAGTATGATCGAAATGTGACCCCTCAAAATTTCGGAAGGAGACCTAATGTTATTGTATGATCAAGCTAATGATAAGTTAGGTGCTGGAAAATTCATTCCTATGTTGCATGGGCCCTATGTTGTCAAGTGAAAGCTAGCCAAAGGGGCTTATGAATTGGTAGACTTTGATGGGGACTCTTTGGGTAAACCCAGAAATGGCCTTTACTTGAAGAGGTACTATGCTTAAAAGAATGGGTATGGAGATTTTTAGTTAGGTTAGTTTTTCTTTCTAGCAAGTGTGTTTTAGTTTAAAAAGTGTGCTTAGCTTAGAGAGTGTTTTTCGTCATTATTCTGGCTTATCTTGGTTTTACTCTTGATATTACTGATGTCGATGCCTCTTCAAACATACATTGGATTTGCTGATGGTGCTTGTTGTAGTACACGAAACATTTCTTCCGCAGCTTGGGTTATCTATTCGCCCTATGACGAGTTAGTTTCTATGCATGGGGTAAGCCTCGGTCAAACAACAAACAATATTGCCGAGTATAGTGCAGTGATTGAGTTATTATTTGAATCTATTTCATTTGGGATTCGGAGTTTGATAGTGAGGTTAGATTCTGAACTCGTTGTATTACAGCTTAATAGAGTGTATGCCATTAGAAATCCAGTGTTACTGAGATTGTTTTTGAGAGTGCGTCTCTTGGAACGTGAATTTGATTATATTGAATATCAGCATATTCCAAGATCTTTAAATACATTAGCAGATGCAATTGCTTCTTGAATGTTAAGTAGACATTTGCAATAATCATACATGTATATTTAAAAACATTTCATCACACATGTTTGACAAGATAAGCCGGTAATAGTGATATATATATAGGAGTGTGTCAAAAAATACATCGTCTTCGATCATAGGTTGAAAAACACCTTATGATCGGCAAAAATGATAAGTACAAAAAACAAAAATGTCGCATGTGCCCACGAAAGGCGATCATCCTATCACTGGTGATGATCTCTATAAGAAACCACTGCCTGAGCCACCTTGCAAAGGAACCTCCTAAAAGGTCCCGAGACTCCAATCACATAGCGTTGAAGTCGACGAGGAATTTCGTTGATAGTAGTCTCAGGAATATCTCATGTCAAGCACTCAAGATGACTCTCCAACTCGGCCAAAACCTATGCTGATTCGTCCTGTGGGGCTGGTGCGGGTGCAACTAGTTGCCTCGTCTCGAAAGGCTGGAGAGCGGCTGGTCACTTTGGACCCACATCTGCATTCGAAATTTTTACTATCAGTTTTGAGACGATGAAAAATATAAAAAAAAAAAAAAAAAATTAAATAAGGAAAGTTGAAAAGGATTTTACCTGACTCGTCCCACTGCTCTCCTGTTTGAAGAGCCATGTCTGGGTCACCACGAAAATCTATCCCAGCATAAGGGAAGTCCTGAATGCAAAAAACCTGGTTTTCCAACCATTGGAAATACTCAGGTTTGAACCGAGCAACCTCTGTCCTCTCATCCGGGTGACGGGCCATGACTGTGACCCATCGCATCAGTTTGGGCTCTCGAGGAAGCCCAGCTCCAACAGTAAGATGCTGTGGGATCAGCATAGGAACCCTCTCCAGGTCAAAACTCATGACCAAAGCCCCATAACCAAAGGTCTTTAGTCGTCCACTCTTGGCCCTAGTCAGTTTGCCTTTCACATTGGCCAGCACAGCATTGCACCAGTTGAAGATGGTGCCTTGAAAGTAATCAACTGCCATATGCATCTGGGACCTGGTGGCAACATGTAATGCGGCAGCTCCACAAAGTCTGGTGACAGTAAACGTAATCACCATGAGCTCAGGACGAGATATGGTCTTTATGTCTATCCCTTTGTCTTTAGCCTGGTTGTGGCAGTACTCTAGCCGGAGGCTATCGACAGACTGGCCACCTGGCCTAGCCCCGAATAGAGTCAAGTCCTCGCCTCTCTTAGGCAAACCAGTCAAGAAATAAATGTCCTCCAGCTCGATTTCGAGCTGGTGTCCGCCAATGAAAAAGCACTGGTCCTGTACGCTCCACCTGTCAACCAACCACTGTAAGAAATCTACCTGAGCCCTCATGCCAGGAATGGTCCAGAACTTGTACAGTCCACATGCCCTTAAAGCATCAAGTGAAGGCTGATGATTCCATGCGGCGGTATCCACGTCCTCATGCTCCTGTTCTCGCCAATCTAGCATGATATATTCTCTGCATCAAGAATAAAGATTAATTAGATTGCTATAAAACATTTTGATTGGTCCAATTTTGAGGAATTTTAGGTTCAAAACCCTTGCTGCGGGGTACACACCCTCCACGTTAGACACAGTGTGTGGGTCTGCACTTTTTCTACACGGAAGGTGCGGACCCCGAGCTTTTTCCCAATGGAGAAAAAGTCGGGGTCCGCGGGTCCGCAATGGTAAACCTACGGACCCCCGCGCGCGGGTTTTGCGCCTAAAAAATCTCCCAAAAAACAAAATGAGGGGCTAAACCAAAAAACTAAACGGTTGAAAATGAAGAGTAAGGTGATGTAGATTACCTAGAGAAGACGGCTGTTATATACCTAGGGGGGATAATATGGGGTACCAAGGGAGGTACCCAAGGTAATAATGTAATAATGGGATGGGCCATAGTAATAAAGAAGGTGGTTAACCCATGTCATGTAAGGGACCACAAGTAGTTAATAATAATGTAATGGGTCCATGGTATTAGTTGATGGTATGAGGGAACCATGGTAATGACCCATGGTATTGTATGTATGAGGCCTATATAAAGGCTAGAGACTCCACATGGGAGATGAAGAGAAGTATTATTGTATGAACAGGCATATGGCTTGTGGAGTGTTCTCCTTCCTTAAGGAGTGAATGTATGGTGTTGCCCTACCTTAAGGGTTTGATATTAATAAAGAGAAGCATTTTCTATGTATTTCTACCTTGTTATTCTTGGGTTATTTCTATTATCATATATCTTTGGATCAGATCTACAACAAGTGGTATCGGAGCACTTTCTTGGGCAAACCGTGGAGATTTTTTTTTCATTTTTGCAGGGTTTCTGGGGCGGCGACTTTGCAGGTCAGATCTGTACATTTTGGTGCAAGATCTATAAAATATAACTACAGATCTGGATTCTTTGTGCAAAAATAGTTGAATTCAAAAAAAAAAATCGGTTGAATTGGAGTCCGAATGAAGGAGATATCGCTGATTTAAAAATCAGTGGGGTTGCAGACAATTTTCAGGGCAGCGAGTTTGCAGTGTAGATCTAGAAGTCCTGGTGCAAGATCTACAAAATATAATTGTATATCTGAATTGTTTGAGAAAAATTGCCCAATTTAAAAAAAAAATCAGTCGAATCGTAGTCCGGCTGAGGGAGATATCGCTGATTTAAAATCAGCTCTTTTTGCAGAAATTTTTGGTGACGGCGGGAGAGTTACAACGCAGATCTGGAATTCTAGTGCCTGGATCAGGATTTCTATCACATGGGCAGATGCAGAATGGTCATTCCATTTCTGAAAACAGGTCATAATAAATATTCTGAGCAATATTGACTAAACTGTGGCCATTTTAAATTTTCGCCAAGTGAGGAATTTTTCTCAAACCCTCTTCATGGAGATGCTATATTTTACAGGGAAAGATAATGGTCTTACTATTGAAGAATACATAAAGCAAAAAAAGTCAGCAATGACAAAATATTGGAGGGATTTAGTGTGGTTTGGTTTCAAAGATGAGGCTTACAAATGGTATTTCTCACTTGATGACAAACAGTTGACCAAACTCTCAGATGCAGAATTTGAAAAAGTCCTTTTAGGCAAGTGGTCTCGTGCTAGAATAAAGGAGAATGAGCCATGTAAGGGGTTATCTTCTACTGGTATCCCCTTATTGCAGGTTCATGGATTGATTCAAAAGGAGAAGATCATTGTGTCTATAAATCCGAGTTGCAAGCAAAATCTCATAAATGTCAACTTGGCAAAAAAATTGCAAGTCCCAGCAAAACAAATTGAAAATACACAGGTTGATGATAAGGATGTTCAAATTTATAAGGATTTGAAGCTTTCTATGGATAAGTATGTGTTTCATGGTGATTTTTATGCTTCAAATATGGATAACAGGGATGTTGTTTTGGGATACCCTTGGATGGAATTAGTAGGTACCATCAATATTAATGTGCAGAAGAAATTCCTGAAGCTATGGTATAAAAAGAAGAAAATCACATTACAGGATATTTCCATTCATAAACAGGTAGAGCACATGGAGGCTGAAGCAGAAGATGTTCCAGGGACTGACATATCAGATGATGAGCCTTTGATGATCAACAATCAAACACAAACAGAGGCTGAAGAAGAAAAGGTTACAGGTGATGATACATCAGAGGAGGGCTCAGTGGTTGAAGTCATATTGAAAAAGAAGACACCACAACAGGCACCACAGCAGGGTGAAGTAAAGAAAAAGCCATCGTGGGTTAAAACTTCAACATATCATCACCCACATCACCCCGCAAGACAACCATCAAGATGGCAACCAATTAGCCACATGGACACCAACCCCCGCATGACAGATCGAGAGGAACGAAGATCCACCTACTACACATCCACACAGAAGAGCTACCATAGTCGACTTCCATCTCAAGCGAGCGAGGCACCAGCGAGATCGAGGGTTCACCTTTCTCTTGGATGGCTAGATGCACGTGCATGGTATCAGTGGACTACTCTTTTGAGTAGATCTTATTATTTGTGTTCTTCCCATGTTTCGGGGGCGAAACATGCTTAGGGGGGTGGAATGTTATATACCTAGGGTGGATAATATGGGGTACCAAGGGAGGTACCCAAGGTAATAATGTAATAATGGGATGGGCCATAGTAATAAAGAAGGTGGTTAACCCATGTCATGTAAGGGACCACAAGTAGTTAATAATAATGTAATGGGCCCATGGTATTAGTTGATGGTATGAGGGAACCATGGTAATGACCCATGGTATTGTATGTATGAGGCCTATATAAAGGCTAGAGACTCCACATGGGAGATGAAGAGAAGTATTATTGTATGAACAGGCATATGGCTTGTGGAGTGTTCTCCTTCCTTAAGGAGTGAATGTATGGTGTTGCCCTACCTTAAGGGTTTGATATTAATAAAGACAAGCATTTTCTATCTATTTTTATCTTGCTATTCTTGGGTTATTTCTATTATCATATATCTTTGGATCAGATCTACAACAACGGCGCTCGATTCCGACGGTTGGATTTTCCACAATCTTCACGGGAAGTTTTCTACGAAAAAGCACTATTTTCTCACCCAAACTCAAACGGTAAAAATGAATTAACAAAGGCCCTTTTATAAGTTTTTTGAGTAAATAAATCGCAAATTTGTTTATGTTTCACTTTGAAAAGGTATTTTGCAACGCTTTTATCCATTTCAAACAGGTATGAGTAATGTTTGTGTCTTTGTGCAGAATACAAGATTGTTCAGGCGAAATCTATCATTTTCAACGAAAAAACAAGTAGAGTCATCTTTAAGCCCTTTTCTGACTCCTAAAACATGAAAAGATTGCTGGGCGTTTCTTTTACACTCGTTAAAACGGAATTAAAAGACAATCCACTTACAGCTATTTTCCGACCGTAAAAAATATGAAAAGATTGCTGGATTTTTGTCGTTTCAAATTCAATATTAGTTATAAAACGACATGTCATTGATCGTTTTTTTACTTTTTCAGGTTAATGACACTAATAACGAAAAGTACTCCTTGGTCGTAAAAGATCAAGCGGTTCTCTCAAGTATTATTTTATACTTTTATCTGTTACACAAAAATATCGTCACCATGATTATTTGCAGTCAGTATGGGTCTATCATCACTTGTATTATCCTCCTAAGCAAGTCTAGAACCTCAGCTCTTCAAATCAAGCTTTGGAAGTGGGAGAAAGACATTAGAAATCAATGTAACTCTGGTTCCATACTTTCTCCCATGGTCACCTGCGGTCCCGCACCTTCTGTGTACAAAAGCTGCATACCTACCCGCTCTGTTCCTAACGGTGTAGGTGCGGACCCCTGTGAAAGTCAAAAGGCGCAATTTTTATCTTAAAAAACTCACTTTGGGTTAATTCCAGAGTTTTCTAGAAGGCATTTTGACGTGGATTGTTCACTCTGAGGTGGTTCATGCATCCCAAAAGAGAAGGAACTAATCCCTTGACTAAAGGAGCTATCCCTTTGAAGGAGGGCTTTATCCCTTTGAAGGAGGACCTAGTAACTTCTCTCCATTGCACTATAAATATAGGCATCGGGGTGAGGACTAGGGAGGTTAGAAGCTGAACATTTTGAGGGTAAATGCTGGTGAAATTGAGACTCTTTGGTTGAGCTTGAGAGGAGAGATCACATACCTCTTGGTTCTATTGGAGAGTGAGTGAAACTTGTCAAAGTAGAGGAGACATCTTGTTGGACCCTGGGAGGAGCTTGTACAACGTCAAGGCAAAGGTTGTAAGGTTCTTATTCTTTTGAATTAATACAATCAAACTCATTTTTCTCAACAAGTATCTTATGTTATTTGTTTCATGGACTCCTTGACTTTCATGTTAAATATGTTTTATGCAATTGGTTTTTCAGGTGCTATTTAATGTGTTTGCCTTGTTTGTGTTTGCAGATTCGCGAAAAGGAGCTCATTTAGATCAAAGGAGCGAGGGCATCCACAAGCTTGCGTTGGACCAAAGGTAGGCCCTAAAATACTTTGTTTGCTATTGTTAATTGAAGCATATTTAGAGAAAGATAGTATTTGGTTGGTTTGCTTGTCGTTAGGTCTTCTTTAGATTCTAGGAAGGTCTATCTTGTCCGCAAGATCGACTCATTCCACGCGACAAAACCCACAGGTTCAATATTAAAAAACCAACGGATTTTAAACCCTAGGGAATAACATTAAACCCTAGGAATATAAACCCTAAGATTAAAATTATAAACCTTAGGATTAATGGTTCACCACGGTTTACCATGATTCAACATGGTTGACCATGGTTAATTTTCGTATTGAGACAATGTTTGTCACAATGTGATGTTGTACCATGGTTGACCATGGATGACCATGGTTGGAAATGGTTGAAGATGCTCAAACATTGTTGATTCTCATATTGAGACCATTTTTACCACAATGTGATGTTCGAACACATTTGAACATGATTATAAACCCAAGGGAATAATATCAAACCCAATGGTTTAATATTCTAAATCCATGGTATATAAACCTTAAGGAAAATATTGCAAACCTTAAAATAAACATGGTTGGCCATTGTTGACCATGATTGATTTTAATATTGACAGAATCTTTGTCACAATGTGATGTTGGACCATGGTTGACCATGATTGATTTTCATATTGAGACAATCTTTGTCAAAATGCGACGTTCAACCACGATTGACCATGGATGACCATGGTTGTCATAATGTGATGTTGGACTAACAAACAATCATCGTCACAATGTGAACATGATTATTGACCATGGTTTACCATGATTAACCATGGTTGATTTTCATACTGAGACAATCTTTGTCATTATTGACCATGCTTGACCATGGATGATATCCATGTTGACAATCTTAGTTACAATGCGACGTTTGACCATGGTTAACCATGGATGGCCATGGTTATCAGAATGTAACATTGGACCCCCAGACAATCCTTGTCATAATGCAATCATGGTTATTAATGATCATTGACCATGATTGACCATGGTTGACCATGATTGATTTTCATATTGAGACAATCTTTGTGATAATGTGACATTGGACCATGGTTAGCAACAATTGACTATGGTTGAACATGGAATAGCCATGGCTATACAAATGTAACATTGGACCCTCACACAATCATTGTCGCAATGTGACCATGGTTATTAATGATCATTGACCATGATTGACCATGGTTGACCATGATTGATTTTCATATTGAGACAATATTTGTGATAATGTGACATTGGACCATGGTTGTGTTGAGGGCCCCGAAGTCGGGTCAACAACAAGGGGGATACCCACCCGGTCCGGAACCTGGTTGGCGGCTCCTTGCCTGTTTGGAGTAGCGGGTCCGACTGGGGGTAATGGGACCAGTTTCCCAATGTGAAGGGTGTGCGTGTGTGTGTAGAGTTTGATGATATTAATCTAAAAGGTTTCTCTGAACTAGTCTTAATTCTAACAGCTAAACTACTTCTATACTAATGTGATCTAATGAAGAGAAACAATACATCTAATCTACACTAACCCGGGGTGTTCTCTTTTGTTATGCGATCTAGAAAGATTTCTAACAACAGCTGGTAATAAAGATCATTCAACTGTTATCAGAATATAAATCAATAAAGATAAACCATTCTGCATAAGAAGTTAGGCAGAGTAGTTATGAACAGCATATCGCATAATCAGTTTTCTATATGTCAAGCATAAATAAATGACTCCACCATACAGAAGTGCCAAATGGTAATACAAACATTCATACAGTAACATATAAAGAACTCAGCTGTATATCACTTTAGGGATACTAGCAGAATTTAGTCAAGAGATAAAAGTACCATTTATGAATGATTTCACTAATAAACTTCAAGCAATAATGATTTAGTTCTACTTGTTTCTAATATCTGCTAAGAGTACAGAAGTGCAACATCAGTAACATACATTAAAATGCAAACATAAATAAATCTCGATCCATCCATTCATCAAAAACCTCCTCTGAGGGTGCAGAAGTGCATGTTCTGAGGACAAGTTTTTTGACAGATTTCCGGACCCTTCTCCAAATGCCATGAGAAGGGTTAAATACTACTAGCTAATTGATATTAATTACACGAATCTAGGGAATCGGCTTCAAATGACCGCCCTTTACTAAAAGCAAATTTATTTCTAAAACTTTAAATCTAATTTCTGACTGTTTCTGTATATTCTCTTGAGTGTTGTCAACAGCGCAATGCTTTCCTGGGAAGAGTCGGTTGGCTGCCTTCTTCTTTTGCTCGGGAGATAAAAGTGGAAATAACAAGAACTGGCACCTCCTTCTGACAGACCAGAAGATATTTTCGAAAACCTTTCTCTAGCTGGGTGTATTCACCGCATGTATACTTAGCACAACCCAGGTTCTTCTCGAACTGATTTTGTTGTTGTTGTTTCGATTTCCGGTCGTACGAATGACTGAGTGGGTTAGGAGTCGCGCTGTATGGACATCCCCCTGTTTCGAGGATTGTTTCCGTTCTTTGTTCCAGGTTTTTCTGGAGCGTCTTCCTTCCTATGTGCTTCTTTCTCTGCTTTACCAAGTCTGAGCTTCAGGATCTTTTGTGAACACGCTGCTTTTGTGCGCCTTTGACTCTGAGTCCTGGATAGTCTAATTTCATCAGTGCCGGTTGTCTGATAGTCTGGAATCCGCGGTCCTGCTGCATGCGTCATTCGTTTGCGAAGACATCTTCTCTCTGCTATTTGATTGGTGCTTTCCCCTTTCTCTCAGATGTTTCTTGCATATAGATTTATATCAGTTGCGTGTCTTGCAGTCTACGCAAAGAAGAAGGGAAATGAAAAGATTGACATAAAAGCATTAAACTCTAATGAATGCATAATCCTGACATTCATCATGACTTGACTCTTCGATAAATGCGATGCAATCATTTCTTGATACTCAAGCATGCGGTCATTAATTTCCTTTAAGGCGCGCACTTGGTCTTGGGTTTATCGTGTGATGAGTCTTTTTAGATTGCAGATCACAGATCGCAGTTTACAGATATCACAGATCGCAGTCATCGCAGATCGCAGATCGCAGTTCGCAGATTTTATTCAATGGTTCATGGTGCCATAGCGTGACGTTTGCGATGTGCGATGTCGCAAATCGGCGATCGGTGCTTCTTGGAGGTCGTCCTTTTAGAGCACGTTTGAGATGCATGCGACGCGATGAACTTCACGTCGTTCTTTCGCAGTTTTACTTTTCGCGCTTTTAAGTAATGCTTCAACCTTTCTTTGCGATGCGATTTAAGCCTTAGGGAGAAAAATACAAAAATTTAACAAAATATTTTTTGGGATTTTTTTTGTTCAGGGTCCCCCCTTTGCTTGACGTTATTGCTAATATCAAGCAAAGAGGGGGGGTTTTTGGTGACCACAACAATGGCGGTTCACTGTGAAGAACCAGTTATCTCTGCTTGTTCTATTGTATTTTCACTTCCAAAACGGGAAATAAAAATTTCTTATGTCTAAATTTTGTTATGGACGGATAGAGTATTACCCCTTATCCTGTCAATGATGTTTCGTCACAACTTTTTATTTCATTCCGATTGTTTGCTTCCTCTGGGTCATTTCTTGTATTCATACCTGGACATTACTCAGTCTTTTCAAAGACAAAATAGGGTCTTCTCTGCGTACTGGCTTTGTAAAGTATGCTCATTTGTCGTAGCTAGAGCCTCTGCTTCCCGCAAGCATCCATAGCCTCGACAGGGTTACCATATTATCCAGCAATGATCCTTTTTCCTACTTGAGGTTATTTACAACATTCCAGAGAAAAATCCTTTTGACACTTTTCTTTCGTTTTTGATTTTTTATTCTCTAAAGAACAATGTCTTGGTTTGGTAGCCAAATTATGACACAGTCATTCACTTGATTTACACTTTTGCTGAACAAGCTAGCTCGCGATGAGACCCCTTGTCTTTTGATTGCAACAATCTTGAGTCGTTGCCCTATTTTGATAGACAGTAGTGGCAAAGTCAGCAAGCTATAATATCTATGATCATGATAAGCCGGCTCGTGATGAGAGCTCTTATTCTTTGAGATATAGTGTTTTCTTGGATTGTTTCTCTGGATGCTGCGATTTTCCTTAACAGGGAGGAAGTCATTGTTTTTCCTTAAGAAAGCTCTGGACGACAATAATAGAGTTTAAGAACAGCAGTTTTGCAGAGAATACTTATTTTGCTATTGATGATACTTTTCATTACGTTGGCATAAAACAATTTTTTGCCAAAAGTTACTTTCATCCCAGATTTCTTTGTGAAGTTGAAACTAACATCATATTTAGGCTAAAGTTAACTCTATCTGTTAATAATAAAAGTCAGATTTTTCGAAAAGTTTTACTATTTATGCAAGTGAAATCAAAATCTGATAGAGAAATGGTACATTCTTCATAAATACAATTTATGATCACTCACAACCAACCTTATTTATAAAAAAAAAACTAAAATTATCCTACAAAAATTAGAAGGATAACCTTCTATGGAAAATACATTTTGAGGATTTGTCCATTTACAGGTAGAGAATCTCTTCTGCCTGTTAAGTCCTACAACACAAAAGTCGACGGGCCTATGACCTCTACAATCTGAAAAGGACCAAGCCACAGCTTCTGGAATTTCGTATGTTTGCCCTTTTCTTCATGTGCCTTATCCCACTTCAAAACTAAATCTCCCATCTGAAAGTTTTTTCTGGTCATTATGTTCGAATCAAAAGAGGATTTTATCAGCGCTTGGTGGTGAGCATGGGTTTTCTTGGCCTGTTCTCGTTGTTCTTATAGCTTGATTATTTCCGTTTGCCTTAGTTGTAAGGGAGAAGTGGATACTTCATCAATGTATTGTACTAAGGACAAGGAGGGAATGACTAAGTGAGTAGGAAGAACTGCTTCTCTCCCGTAAACTAAATTAAAGGGAGAAGTGTCGATAGAGGCTTTCTTTGTAATTTTGTCTGCCCATAGGGAGTTTACTAGCGCTTTATGCCAATTCTTTTGGTTTTGGTCGACTGTATTTTTGATAATCCTGATTAGGTTCTTATTTGTTGATTCAGCCAACCCATTACCTTGCGGATAGTAGTTGGCAGAATACTTCAGTTTGAACCCTCTTTTGAGCGCGAACTCAGTCATGGTATTTCCAGAAAAATATGAAGCATTATCAAATATTAAGGCCGCTGGCAATCCAAACCTAGTAATGATAAACTGATCTATGAATTCAATAATGTTTTCAGAATTAGCTGTCTTGAGAGGAACTGCCTCTACCCATTTAGTAAAATAGTCAGTTGCCGTGAGGATATACCTATGCTGTTTAGAGGAGTGAGGAACGATCTCACCTATTATGTCCAGGCCCCATTGGCTGAATGGCGGTTCGATGTTAACCGGCTACAGTGGCATGGATGACTTCTTTTGTTTTCCTGCAGCAGTTTGGCAGACTTGGCATTTTCTTACGTGATTGTACGAGTCTTTGAACATCGTGGGCCAGTAGTATCCTGCACGTAAGATTTTGTGCACGGTGGCTTCTCTAGCATAGTGTCCACCTGCTGGTCCATCGTGGAGTTCCTGCAAAACCTTTTCGGCTTCAGTTTTCTCAAGACATCTAAGAAGCACAGAATCATAATTTCTTTTAAACAGGACATCATTCACGAGTTGGTATTGTTTGGCTTTTAATCTCAGGGCTCTCTTCTTGATGTGATCCAGGTGAAATGGAGTATGCCCGTTCTTCAAGAAATAAATGATGTCAGCATATAATGATTCTGCGTTGTTTAGGCTTACCTCATACGCGTGTACCTCTTCAGACGATTTTTTGGGGATTTGCGATGCTCCAGCTAACATCTTGCGGAAGCCTTGGCCTCGAACGATGTGTGCCGGCTTGATCTCCAAGTCGTATTCTTGCAAGGCAGTGATCCAATTCGCTCTCTTTTCTCCCACATCCTTCTGTATCAGGAGATTTCTTACCGTTGGGAACGGTACTATGACTTTGGTATGGGCCTTTAGCAAGAATGGTCTGAAATATTTAATCGCTTTAAAAACGGCATATGCCTGTTTCTCTACGTCCAAATATTTCAGCTCAGCACCTTGTAAGTTTGAGCTAAAGAAGGCGATCGGAGCTTCTACCTTTTCTTGATTCGCTTGAGTCAAGATTGCAGCATAAGAATTCTCTGAGGCAAACGTGTATAAGACAAAAGGCTCTGAAAAGTTTGGGGTTGCTAGAGATGGAGCGTTGATGATGGCCTGTTTGATTAAGTTAAACGCTTCATGCTCGTCTAGACCCCATTTAAAGTTTGAATTATTTTTTATCATTTTTTGTAAAGGAGAAATAATACGTGAAAAATCTGGGACAAATATTTTGACAAAATTGATCTGTCCTAGGAAAGATTGCATGGTCTTTTTGTTATGGGGCATGGATATCTCGGAAATTTCTTTGATTCTGTCAGGTTCATTGTGAATGCCAGATTTGGACACTATGAATCCTAGCAATTTTCCTTCACTCAACGCGAAAAAAGATTTCTTCGGGTTAAGCGAGATCCCATACCTTAAACATCTTTGAAAGATTTGCTTCAAATCTTTGAGGTGGTCGTTTCGGTCCTTAGAGTACACAGTTATATCATCCAGGTAAATCACTACCGATTTGTTGACTAAACCTTTAAACGCGATGTCCATGGCCCTTTGAAAAGTAGCGCCGGCGTTGATCAGACCGAACGACATTTTCCGATACGCGTAGGTACCCCATTTAGTTCGGAAGGTGGTTTTTAACTAATCATCTGGGTGTACCAACACTTGGTTATATCCTGAAAATCCGTCCAGGAAAGACATTAACTCTGAGCCTGCGACTGCCTGTAATATTTGCTCCATAGGTGGGAGGGGGAAATTGTCTTTCTGACAGACTTTGTTGAGGTTCCGGAAGTCGATGCAGATTCTAATATCTCTGTTTTTCTTCCTAACGGGTACCATATTGGATACCCATTTGGAATGTCTGACCGGGAAGATTATTCTGGCTTTCAACAATTTATTCAGCTCAGTTTTTATCTGACTTTCCAAGTTGGGGTGGATTTTCCTGAGCTTCTGCTGGACAGGTTTCTCGTTGTCAATCATGGGGATAGTGTGTTGGATGATAGAAGTGTTGTAAGTCTTCAGCTCATCGTAATTCCAGGCGAAGACGTTTTTGTACTGTCGTAGAAGATGGATATACGCTGATTTTTCTTCAGGAGCCAGGCCTTGGCTTAGATTAACGTTTTGCGGCTTCTCATCGGTTCCTAGGTTCACTGATTCATAGTTCAGAGTCGAACTGTAAAGTTTGGCATTAGCTGACCTTTTGAACCGACTTTTCAAGTCGTATAAGTCTTCTAGTTTGACCACCGATTTGGGTATGGCATTATCAGTGTTATTTTGTTGTATCTGGTGATCATGACAGTCTTCGTCGATTATCTGGTTTGGGTAGGATCCTTCGGAGGTGAGGAAACTTACGATGTCTGGGTCGTCGTTGAATACTCTCCAGTTAGTGATGTTGTCAGGGATAGATGGTTTAAAAATCAATTCTATCGAAAACCTATCTGGACTAAAGTCTTCAGAGGGAATGAGTCTGGAGGCTACGTTAGCTAACAGGTCTGCGCTTGCGTTGTGAAGTCTCAGGATTGACGAAATATTGAACGCTGTAAAATGTGCAGTGAGATCTTGTACTAAAGATTGATAGTGCTTTAAATGACTAGACAGGCAATGTATGGTGTTACGTACCTGTTTGACGACGATCTCGGAATCTCCAAAGACTTGAAGATATTTGACGTTACAGCCGATTGCTTTGTATAGGCCTTGGACCAAGGCTTCGTATTCCGCTGTGTTGTTCGTGCAATCGAACTCCAGTCTGCATGTGAGCATGGTATTATTTCCGTCAGGGCTAATCAAAACGCATCCTGCTCCCACTCCCTCGTTAGATTTAGAGCCATCAAAATACAATTTCCAAAATAAAGAAGTATTTACACGGTTATCTAAGAAACTAACACATTTTGAATCATCAGTCTGGGAAAAGTTTTCTTCTTGGGACAAAACTGAATTTTCTAAATATGGTGATATGTGAGCATTGAAATTTCTGAGGAAAGAGTCTACCGAGTAGTTGCCTATGATGCTGTTGTTGTATGCTATGGCTTCATTCTCTCCTTCCAAATTCGTCACTATGTATTTTTGGTGCAATTCTCGTTCAACCTTTATTTGATTAGGTTTCCCGTTGAAGGGTAACCACATGTGCGACCAGTCGGTCGAAAAGTATCTGTGGAGTTTCTCGGACCAGTCTCTGCTAAGAATCAGGCCATAAAATTCAGGGATGTCAGCCACTAGGATGTCGATAACTTGGCATACCTTGGGGTTAGACGACAGTCTTATGGTCACTTGATTCAGTTCGCCTATCACTTCGACTTGTGATCGATCAAGTTGAACTATGCGCACTGCGGATTTTTGTGGTTGAACGTTGAGTTTGGCACATATTGACTTGGGTAGAATATTGGTTGAAGCACCAGAATCAACCAAGCAGTTGTGCATGTTTCTGTTAAAGATTTCATAAGTGAGGAGGAAAGGAGGAGTATGAGATCTAGATCTCCCTCCAATCAAAGCGATGTCATTTGGATCATCATGTTGATTGGAGGTCTTCCTATATTGTGGGAAGCTACGGCTGTAGGTAAAGGCGTAGTAGGTACGGCATGTAACTCTTTCATCATGATTTTTAGTTGGTGTTTCAATTTTCTCAACTCGTACAGGGTGATATTAGCCCTAGTCTTTTTCATGTCATCGATGATGTTATACTCCATTTCATCCGACACTATTAGTGTCTTTGATGGAGGCATTTGTTCTGATTGGACTGGGCTAAAAGAGGGCGCTTTAGCAGTTGTTTTCTTTGGTGCGACCCTTTCTTTTGCTGCAGGGCTTGCGCCCTTCTGTTTTGGGATATTCTGGGGAGGATCAAGCTGATTTATGCTTCGTGTGCTGACCGGAAGTGCTTCTTGATCTTCCTCTTGTGGGAGGATGAAATCCCACATTCCTTGCAGTTCCACCACTTCTTCATTGTCGGTCTGCGTTTCGATGGTACTCTCTTCTTCTTCTTCGTCAGATTCCACGTTTGAGACCATGTTGGGTGGTTTCGTCTCCATAGGAGGATTTCTCTTAAAACTCCTAAAAGGCTTTCTTGGGGACGATTCTGCTACTTGTTTCCTTATATCAATCATATCATTGGACATGGCCTTTAATACCTTTTGTAATCCTTCCATGTCGAAAGGATCTTTCGTTTACTTCTTCTTGGTGTCTTCTTTGAAAGAGATTTTCTTGGATTTACGCTCTTCGATTGTAGATCTCTTTTCTAGGGCTACTACGCGTCTTTCAACTGCCAACGCCTCAGCCAAATTTTCGACTAAGGTTGTCTTGCTCGCCCTATCTACGAAGATGGCAAAGTTTGAAGGTAAGGCCATGATGTACTATTCGCATCTTACTTCCTCGCTGGGTTGAGAAGCAGCGGGGATTTTGTTGAGGATCTTGTTGAACCGTAAGTTAAAATCTTTAATGGGTTCTCTAGCCTCAGCTTTGAGATTGGATAAATTGTTGATCAGTGTCGTGGTCGATCTATCATCACCGAATTTGGTGAGAAATTGATTTTGAAAAATGTCCCAGCTGGTGATAGATCTGGAGGGCAGCGAAAAGTACCATGACCCGGCTGTCCCTTGCATTGTATAGGGGAAAAGTCGGACCACGGCATCTTCGTTGGTAACTCCGTTGAGATTAACAGAAAGCATGAAATTATTGATATGTTCTTCAGCTAGCATTCCTGTTTCTGGATTGAATTTCGGCAGCCATTTCTCAGGATGGGCAGGTATTGGACTTAGGGGTGGAGGCATTAAAACCGCCCCAGGATTGTTCCATGGAGATTGGGCCATCGCTCAGTGACTAATTAACAAAAGTGCAGAAGATGATCTTTGATGTTGAGAAGATGGAGATGTTACGATCTTCGACGATTGTGGAGGAAGGGTTGTGGGGGATGGATGAGTGTTTTGAGGTGACGACATGGGTGGTAGATTTCGTGGAGAGGGAGTTGAAATGGACGAAGTGGATGAAAGAGTCTCTCTGTCAGACTCTGGAAGTGCTTTCCTTGCTCTTTTCCTAGTAGGGAGAGGGGTTTCAGTTGGCTGGATGCCAAACTTTTCACTCTTCAATCGGGTCAGGGGATGAGCAGGGTTGTATTGCGAAGTCAAGCTGTCTTTAGATTTATCGGACTTCTGGGTGAAAATAGAGAATCGCTGGAGTTTACGGATCAACGTTTGAACTTCAGGGGGATCGAAAATAGGACGGTCTAATGTATCGGGGTGTATAGCAGCGGTGGATGTCCGAGCGACTTCTAGTTCCGAGTTTAATCGTACTGGAGAAGTCGGGGAAGTTGGTGAGGGTGAATTGCTCTCAGAATGGTATTTGGATTTTGAATTATGCGCCATTCATAGCTTGTGCCCTCCTTCTAGCGCCAGAAATGTTGAGGGCCCCGAAGTCAGGTCAACAACAAGGGGGATACCCACCCGGTCCGGAACCTGGTTGGCGGCTCCTTGCCCGTTTGGAGTAGCGGGTCCGACTGGGGGTAATGGGACCAGTTTCCCAATGTGAAGGGTGTGCGTGTGTGTGTACAGTTTGATGATATTAATCTAAAAGGTTTCTCTGAACTAGTCTTAATTCTAACAGCTAAACTACTTCTATACTAATGTGATCTAATGAAGAGAAACAATACATCTAATCTACGCTAACCCGGGGTGTTCTCTTTTGTTATGCGATCTAGAAAGATTTCTAACAACATCTGGTAATAAAGATCATTCAACTGTTATCAAAATATAAATCGATAAAGATAAACCATTCTGCATAAGAAGTTAGGCAGAGTAGTTATGAACAGCATATCGCATAATCAGTTTTCTATATGTCAAGCATAAATAAATGACTCCACCGTACAGAAGTGCCAAATGGTAATACAGACATTCATACAGTAACATATAAAGAACTCAGCTGTATATCACTTTAGGGATACTAGCAGAATTTAGTCAAGAGATAAAAGTACCATTTATGACTGATTTCACTAATAAACTTCAAGCAATAATGATTTAGTTCTACTTGTTTCTAATATCTGCTAAGAGTACAGAAGTGCAACATCAGTAACAGACATTAAAATGCAAACATAAATAAATCTCGATCCATCCATTCATCAAAAACCTCCTCTGAGGGTGCAGAAGTGCATGTTCTGAGGACAAGTTTTTTGACAGATTTCCAGACCCTTCTCCAAATGCCATGAGAAGGGTTAAATACTACTAGCTAATTGATATTAATTACACGAATCTAGGGAATCGGCTTCAAATGACCGCCCTTTACTAAAAGCAAATTTATTTCTAAAACTTTAAATCTAATTTCTGACCGTTTCTGTATATTCTCTTTAGTGCTGTCAACAGCGCAATGCTTTCCTGGGAAGAGTCGGCTGGCTGCCTTCTTCTTTTGCTCGGGAGATAAAAGTGGAAATAACAAGAGCTGGCACCTCCTTCTGACAGACCAGAAGATATTTTCGAAAACCTTTCTCTAGCTAGGTGTATTCGCCGCGTGTATACTTAGCACAACCCAAGTTCTTCTCGAACTGATTTTGTTGTTGTTGTTTCGGTTTCCGGTTGTGCGAATGACTGAGTGGGTTAGGAGTCGCGCTGTATGGACATCCCCCTGTTTCGAGGATTGTTTCCGTACTTTGTTCCAGGTTTTTCTGGAGCGTCTTCCTTCCTATGCGCTTCTTTCTTTGCTTTACCAAGTCTGAGCTTCAGGATCTTTTGTGAACACGCTGCTTTTGTGCGCCTTTGACTCTGAGTCCTGGATAGTCTAATTTCATCAGTGCTGGTTATCTGATAGTCTAGAATCCACGGTCCTGCTGCATGCGCCATTCGTTTGCGGAGGCATCTTCTCTCTGCTATTTGATTGGCGCTTTCCCCTTTCTCTCAGATGTTTCCTGCATATAGATTTATATCAGTTGCGTGTCTTGCAGTCTACGCAAAGAAGAAGGGAAATGAAAAGATTGACATAAAAGCATTAAACTCTAATGAATGCATAATCCTGACATTCATCATGACTTGACTCTTCGATAAATGCGATGCAATCATTTCTTGATACTCAAGCATGCGGTCATTAATTTCCTTTAAGGCGCGCGCTTGGTCTTGGGTTTATCGTGTGATGAGTCTTTTCAGATCGCAAATCGCAGTTTACTGATATCGCAGATCGCAGTCATCGCAGATCGCAGTTCGCAGATTTTATTCAATGGTTCATGGTGCCATAGTGTGACGTTTGCGATGTGCGATGTCGCATATCGGCGATCGGTGCTTCTTGGAGGTCGTCCTTTTAGAGCGCGTTTGAGATGCATGCGACGCGATGAACTTCGCGTCGTTCTTTCGCAGTTTTACTTTTCGCACTTTTAAGTAATGCTTCAACCTTTCTTTGCGATGCGATTTAAGCCTTAGGGAGAAAAATACAAAAATTTAACAAAATATTTTTTGGGATTTTTTTTGTTCAGGGTCCCCCCTTTGCTCGACGTTATTGCTAATATCAAGCAAAGAGGGGGGGTTGTTGGTGACCACAACAGGTTGGCAACGATTGACTATCGTAGATGATTTTTTACTGTGGTTGATTTTCAGGTTGAGACAATCTTTGTCACATTGTGACGTTGGTCAATTGTTAACCATGATTGACCAAGATTGACCATGGTTGATCTTTTCCGATTTTCATATTCAAAAAATCTTTGTGATAATGTGACATTTGACCATGATTGACCATTCTTGACCCAAGGGATTAATATTAAACTCAAGGGATTAATATTATAAACCCTAAAATAAAAATTATTAACCATGGTTGATTTTCATATTGAGACAATCGTTGTCACAATGCGACGTTGGACCATGGTTGACCATAATTTATTTTCATATCGACACAATCTTTGTCACAATGTGATGTTGGAAAATCATTGACCATGGTCGATTTTTATATTGAGATAATCTATGTCACAATGCAATGTTGGTGGTGGGCTCCAGTATTGCAGCAATAATTTTGCAACTCCTGGGACTCCCTTCTTTACTTTTATCAACCCGGTAGTTCGTAACAAACTTGGAAGTGACGGTGCTATATGCACAAGTACTAGCTCTTGTCGCAGGCTGTCACCTGATTAGCTGGCACAAGTCCGCTAGGAGCTTATGCCAACTTCTATGAGCTCTTAGAAGAAGCTTTTAACTGTAATGGACGAAAACTAACTCAACCAGAGGCTAATCTACTTGCAGAAAGAAGTTGAAAGCTAGAAAGGAACACAAACCCTAGTTTTACCGACTAACCCTACTGGTGCAAGTAAAAGGATGAAAGCTATAGAAATGGATTCCATTGACTTCTAGAAAGGTGAAATGCATGTGACTAAGCTACTTCTGAAGAGAAATATGAAGAAAACATCTTTTTGCATTTTTGAGTAATTTGTCAGAATTATTTTGCATGTGATTTAACTGTTTTTAACTGTGCAGAGGTTGATTGGCGAAAGGAAATGGAGTAGGCGCTTGCAGGAGATTGGGAAGGTTAGAAGAGGGCCTAAGGGGTCCCTAGCACCCTTCCAAAGAGTTTCACAATGTTCGGATCTCAAGAAACCGCTTTCGTGAGCTTCTACAGGATGTTCTGTGGCTTCTACAGGATGTTCCGAATGGGGATTTTGGAGGGTTGATGGTGGAAGAAAGGTGAAGAAGTGGGTATGGAGGTTGGATGATGATGGGGAGGGGTCCAGGACCTGGCGAACGAAGTGGGTGAGTGATAAGGATGGTTGGATTTGTTCAAGGAGGGGTAGAGCAATGTTGCACAAAAATATGGAAATTAGGTCAAAGTGAGGGAACGTGGCAAATGAGAGGCAAGAATCAGAGTTAGATGATGGATCAGGTGGTATTGATGGATTAGGGGTAGGCAAAGAGGTATCACAGGTGCTCCGCAAGTTATTTTCCAAACTATTCAAACAAAGACTCGGAAAACCAAAGACCTAGCTACTTTAACCTAGTCTGACCTAAATATCAGCAAAGAAAATGAACAGAAGTTTATTTGTAATGAAATCATGTGAAATAGCTATGCAAACTAAGCAATCATGAACTTGAGCATGTAACCACAACTGGTATCAACATCTGCAAATGAGAATCTAACACTAACAATTGTATGATGAAGCAAATACAGTGTTTTTAGTGGCAGCAAGGACACCTTGGTCTCAGCTCATGGTCCCACAGAGGGAGAGGTGAGATCAGGGGTGCTTGATGGCCTTTTTCTAAAGATCTTCTCTGTTATTAACTTATCAAATCAATCTGAACATGAAAAGCCTTTTTAATCATCAACAATGACCTAGGTAACCAAGCCAGATTCTAATCTACTTAACAGAAATTATTTTGCAAAGACATTAAAAACATATAACAGTACACGAAGGAGGCCTTGGCACTTGGGTTGGGCCCAACCCCAAGAGCTATAGGCTCCTAAGAAAAATCTTAGAACTGATGCCAAATGAAACTGCTTTCCATTATTCAAAAATAACCATGTCACAAAGAAAGTTGTACAACAGAAGCTACAAAATGAGCTGAAAAAATAACAGCACTATAGTGCAAAATACAATTGCTCAAAAAGTAACATACGAAGGCTGGAAGCCTTCCTATTTATGCACTATGAGGGTCTCCAACAACCCTCCTTAACTCGAGGGGCTCAGCTGCTCGAACTGCCAGTGATCAGTAACTTTACACAAAACTGCTCGGCTGCCCTTGGGAATCCTTTTCGGTGGCCTGCTGAACTCCGAGCTGAGGGTGGAGAATTCGAGGAAGGGGCCATTTAGTGCAGGAGACACCCTTCCTACGAATCCTCACCATTTTTCCTTCATTCTTGGCTGTCATCTGGCTCATAAATGCTTGGCCTTGGTCCAAAATTTGTCTAAAAATCTACAATAACCATGTGTTAGCCTTCTTGGTCAAGTGGCTATTCTCATTCGTTCAACTAACATAAATATACTTAAAAACATGCATAAACTATCAAAAATGGTGGATTGAGGAAGAACAGTTAGGCAAAATGAGCCCAATAAGTTACCCAATTCTCGGGCTCATCATCACCCCCCTGCTAAATGGGTTGCTCATCCTCTGAGCAACTAGTCCAACTCATCATCCTTGATTGCTTTGACCACCTCTCTCACATCCCAGGCTTCCGATGAGATGTCTTCTTCCTTGTCATGAAATCTTTCTTTTCTTTCTACTTCCTCCCACTGCCTGTGTTCCTCTTCTTCTTTGGCTCCTTCCAGTAGTCCCAAAAGCAAGGGAGGACTGAACTTTAGGCCGATCCAATTGGCCTGTAGATTTTGCATTGACTATTTATAGAGGGGTACCCTTGACAAGGCCTCCCTCATCCTGGTTGGAGAGTGGTATTCTCTTATCTTCAAACTCTAGGCCAGTGTTTTCCACCTCCTTGTGCAAGCATGAAGGCAGTTATCCCCCAACAGTCTCTCCATGTCCTCAAAGTTGCCAATAGCTTGAGCTTGTCATTCAATGTAATCTGGTAAATCCTGAGGGTTGTTGGCCAAGTGCTGGTGGGCGCTTATCGATGTTGAGGGATCCTCCGGCTCTGCTCTGATCATTAGTGGCTCACTGAGTTCCCTATTCATAATATTTCAGACCTCTGCTGCCCTTTTCTCCTCATGATTCAACCAAGAGGCCATGGCCATAAGTTGCACATCTCCTACCACAGCATTGGGATCTTACGAATTCATGTTTCGAAGGGCCAAGTTTTGTAAATAAAACACTGATAATTTAGCCTTGTCCTATGATGAGCTACTATCACATAAAGCCATGAATTGATGGTAGTTTTGAAATGGAGTAGTGCCCCTTTGGGCCAAGGTGTTAATCTGGAACTGCAACCATTGATCTTTAAGGTACAAAGCGTATGACTTGGTAGGCTGCATACACTGTACGGCCTCTATTTCCTAGCTAGCCATGCAGGCCAGTTGGGCTTCCTTCTCATGTACCTGTTGCCTTAGAGACTGTATCTCCTCTGCTGCCTGCAACTCCTGCTCCTGTAGCTGTTTTATTAGTGCCTCGATCTCAGCCTGTAGCCCATCCTTTCTTTGTTGTTCATCCAAGGTTTCTTCGCCTGTTGGAGGCTTTTCCCGTTGCTGCTGTTCTGCTAGAATGGAGGGCCTGTCTTCCTTATGGATTCCATGTAGCTGTAGTTGTTGTTTGAGCAGCTCGTTCTCTTCCTGTAGTTTGGCCCTCTGAATGTTTTCAACATGCTTTACCATGGCCAATTCTTTCCTTCACTCCCTGGGTTTTTCTTCTAGGGGGCCTATGTCTGCCACACCCTTGGACTTGGCAATCATCATCCACGTGTGAGTCATAATTCTTTCTTCTTCCAGTGCAAAGAATAGTGGCACCGCAAATTTCTGGGGAATTATTTTCCCAACTTCTAACAAGTTATAGTATGAGCCCAAACTAGGTTGAGGGCTTGGTTCCAATATTTCCTCTGTCCTTTCTTCTTTCTGTGATTGTTTGGCCGCCTTTTCCTCCAATTTCTCGGTCTCTTTTAGCTTAGCCCGAGTTTCCTGTAGAGACTTCTCAGCTTCCTGTAGAACTGTCTTTGAGTCCATTGTCTTCAGTCTCTCTCTCCAGGTGGAAGTTTTTGGGCTTCCTCATTCATAGGTGATGGATACCTTTGAAGGAGACCCTTCCTTTGGTTTAGGGGTGGTGTCCTCAATGATAATTGGCTACTTTGACTCTGGGTGGGGTCTGCCTACTCTGATCCGTGTGCTCCTTCTTGCTTTAAAGTACATGGAGGTTTTCCTCTTTCACTTCCCTTTTTGTTTTGGAGGTGTTTTTAAGGCGACAAGCACAACTGCTAACTCTCTTGCCAATATTTCCGGTGATTTCCCCCTTTGCTATTCTATTTCCATGCTTCCTATAGAAGTCTCTGTGTCAATTGTTTCTTCCTGTATTGTGGCCATTTCAGGATCTGTCTTTACCTTTTGTTTTGGTGTGATTGATGTGGTTGTGCCAGCCTTTACCTGGGACGTTTTTGCCTTCCCTTCTCTCCTCTGCAGTCTCTTTTCCCTTGGTGTTTGTGCTGTTGTTCCTTGCTCTATTTTAGGCTCAACAATTTGGCCCTTTCCCTCTTTCTCTTTTTGTCCTGCTTGTGCTTGTTTGTCCTGTGATTCTTTACCACTGGCTTTCTCTCCTGCTTCAGTGTGTTCCCCTTCTTCACTACTGGATGAGGTGAGATCCTCAGCCAAAATTCTAATATCGTCATCTCTGGACATGTTTCGGAAAATTTCCCAAGAGAGGGGGACAGTGTAGGTGTGGAGGGCATCTTCCACTAAAATTTTGATGAGCCCATGATGGGCTAACTAATCTGGTGTCCCTTCCTTCAATTTTGTGCCACATTCACTTAATGACTGCAGAAAATAGGGGATGCTCAGCTTCTGTTCTGGAGGTAAATCCATTCCATGTCTTAGTTCACTGAGCAACCTGAAATGATAGCCGTAGACAATGCTGAACCTCCCCTCACAGGTAATGTATTTCATGATTTGGAAACTGACTTCACTCCAGAGAGGAGGTAAGCTCGTTCTTCGGAGCCGGTCTTGTCTTCTACAGGATGTTCCTTAGGCAGGAAGAATGCTTTCTTGGCTGCTTGGCCCAATGACCTTTCTTCTTTGCTCCAAGGGAGCCCTAATGGGAGACTAGTAACATGACTGATGAGCTCAGGGGTAACTTCTAGGGTCAGACCCCTAAAATTCATTGTGGCCTATGTCTTTGATTCAGGTTTTAGGGACATTAAGAATTCCTCCGTTATCTCATCGTCATGACCTTGAATTTTGTCACAAAAGGACATCCAATTGGTGCGGGTGAAGAGGTCCACCACCTCCGGATGCTCACACAGCTTGCTGGGATCCGAAGGTTCTTTCCTGATAAACCCCCTGGCATGGTGAGAGTGCCTTGTTTTATGCTCTGATCAGAAAAGGGAATGTTGTTTATGGATTTATCCCCTGAACTTTGAGAAGGGATTTCAACTATCAATTAGCACCAATTCCTCGGCTTTAAGGCTGTTGCTGCCTAAAACTCGGTTGTCCATTTATGAAGGAAGAAATTGGGTTTCCACAGACAGAGTACAAAGCTCAATGTTTATTCCCAGCATACATACAAACATGCAAATTCAAATTCTTCATACACAGGCTAGCCCTCACAATTGCGTATCTTTCCTACAGGAGAATTTTCATTTTGACAGGAACTGTGGAGGAGAATTTTGACGCAAAAACGACTAAGAAATATCGTGCAACAAACAGGAAAACTGTTATTTCCAACTCAGAGGCAGATTTTTCTCGGAATCCCCAATTTGAGACAGTTCAATTCACCACCTTTTCGAAACATACCATGCATGGAAGAGTGTTTTTGAGCCTACCTCTCTCGGAACTCCAAATTCGACGAAGAAAAGTCTAAGCTTCCCTGCTACGGAAAGCTATGTCGTACTTACTGTAGAGCTTATTGTCTAGTCAATTTAATGTCTTAAATTGCGCTACATAAATTATCAATCCACGTATTGTAAACTGATGAAATGTGGTGCACCATATGTGCTTAGTTAACCTTTCTCTTACTTCGTTGTTTTATAGTTTATGTTGTTTTTGGGTTTTGTTCTTGTTTCTTTTCTAAAGTGTTCAATGCAACTAGTTCAATCGAAATAAAATGCAATAATCAAATAATGAGAGAATGACTATGAGACCTAGTATCCTTGCTGCTTCAGCAAAAGGACAAGATGATTCTATCACGTCATTAGTTCATTAAAAGGCTATGTGCATCACTAATATACAATCAACTTGAAAGCAATTTATGTACAACTAATATACATGGTGAAATAAAATGCAAAAATAAAATGACATCTATACAAGGCAGGGGCCCCCTACCACCTATGAAATCAAATGCTTAAAGGAAAATAAAGACATCAAATAAAGGACTAATGACATCGGCCCAGTATCTCTGCTACTGATTTAAAATGAAAATGAAATGTGAAATCTAAGTGACACTACATAAAGGAGACAAATCACACTACTTTAACATTTTCTTAACCTTTTTGCCTTTCAGCTAGATTTATCATGTGAGAACAGTTATGAACAAGTCAGCAATGTGAGTCTTAAAGCAAACTAAACCAAGCTGTACTAAGTGATATTTTGGCTCCAATAAAGTTATTTGATTATGGAAAAAGAACCATCAATAGATGAACAACTTGATATCTAAGAGCAAAAGTAAAGTGCAAGTTAAAGAAATGATACTAATGAAAATCAAACTACAGAAAAATAAAGGTCAGCAACATAGACAAGATGATCACACATGCCACTAGTCATGAAATCAAAGCAAAATTAAACACACTTGCATGAATTAAAATTGCATGAATGAAAAATCTAATCTACCTTACATTCTACAAAGCAATATTTACAAAATGAAATCTACTCTACCTTACATCCTAATATGCTCCATGATATCTACTTCACATCTCCTTCCATGTTGAGAACATCAAAGCTTTATTCAATTTCTTCAAAAGTACAAAGTACAACAAAGTCCTCCAAAGCTTTCAAAAGCCATCAAGGAAGAACTACAAACTTGAGAACTAGAAACTAAAAAGACTAAAAAGGACTAACAAATGAAGGAGAGAGATCTCCTATTTATACAAAAAGATGAGAGCCATCTCATTAATGATAGTCCATGAATCTCTCCCTCTACCTCTAGAGTCCTAATCAAAATAGGAACTGATAAGACACATTTCTTCTTAGAGTTACAATACAATTAGGAGATGTGACACATATCATCATGATCCCATGATTCTTTCCACTCAAATTCGAATTTAGCCTTGGGGTGCCACATAAGGGTCTTCTAGAAGTCTCCTTTCAACCTACACATGTCAACAACCTCAACCCATTTGTTAGGTATAAGTATATGCACATTATTTTCTAATTTTTAACCACAAATTCACTTAAAAGGCTTAGAAATAATAAATATTGGAAAAACATAAAGGTGGCCCAATGATAATGAAAGTGGGATGAATGTGGTGACATAGTAGTGAAATGGAGGTGAAATGGAGGTGATATAATGGACATAATAGTGAAAGTGTAATGGAAATGAATGACATTTTCAAGACTCAACATACCCCCCAATTGAAGCTATTGCATGTCCTCATGCAATATATATTACGTTAACTCTTTTGATCCTTGAGCTTTGGCTTAACTTTGCATGATATCATTTGATAACTTCATATTTCTGCAAAGTGTTTCACTTGAATTGCAACATGGTTGGTTCTTGTGTTACAACCATTTTTTTTCTTCTATTTTGATCTTTGAACTTTCCATAATGATATTTTGATTATTGTTGCAAAGTATATCTTTATTGGATTGCATGATGGTTGGTTCTTGTGTGACAACCATGATTTTGTTTGTATCCAATTTATCCTTTAAAAACTTTTTCAAAAGACACTGTATGCTCATAATAGCAATGTAATAATTAATATATGTTGGAAGTATGTGAACTCCTGAATATGATATGTACATGGCCAGATATGAATATGAATGTATTCCCCCCCCCCAACTGATGGCATTGGCAATTTTATGAAATGAGGAAGAGAAATGTTTTTCCAACAATTATCATTCTAGCTTTTATGGAATTCTATGGTCAAAAGTTAGAAAATGACGTACCTTCACTTACCCTTTGGAATGGATGAGTTGTATGTGTGGTGGCTGAAAATAATTCTGATCATATTCTTCTTCAAGTGGCTGAACAAGAGGAGTCATGGATAGAGAGATAAGATGACTTTTTATTGCTTCTACTAAAACTTGCTGAATCTGCTCCAAAATGCTGAAAATAATAGTCTTCATGTCTTCAAAACTCATTGGCACAATTCCTACTATGTGAAAAGTTGTTCTGATGTTGAACATAGTAGGAAATTGTTGGCTTAGTGGCCATTAATGGACGCCACTAGTCAACATGAGAACTCTCACCATTGATGACAATGAGAGTCAAGATGCCCAAACACATCTTGTTAGGTACGAATGAATTTGTTGATGTCGAGTCACCTAGAAGATCTAACGAACAAGGGACATTAATGTATTCCCATTGTTTGTCAGCATGAGGACTTGCCATTAAGGCATGTAAGCCTCAAGGTGTTTTTACAAAGAAATTAGACTCAAAGGACTATGGAATCAATAATTTGCATTGAAGCAGGGCTTATTTGCGGAATGAAAATAACAAGAAATGGAAGATGGCAATGGAGAGTAGAAATGGAAATGGGCAATAAGCATATGAATGTGCCTCTTGCTTTTATTTGTGGGTTATGAATGGACAAAAAGAGATGGAAAGTGTATGTGAATGTAAATGGAAAATATGGAGTGGAATGAGGTGAATGGTTTATTATGAAGTATGGATGTGATGATGGAGACAATAGTATCTGAAAGTTTTTCAAGTGTTTGGATCTGATTTTGCATCAACATATTTCCTCTTTGTTGTTGATCATCTTCTTATGAAACAAATTGGTCTCTTAGAGAGACACCATTCTCTTGTAGTCATTTGTCCTTCCTCCTGAAACCTGCAAAAAAACTAATACTTCTTCTGCAATGGAATGTAAGATTATCAAAGGAGAGAGGTGATCAATCTCTCTAGTTATGATATTTACACACAAAACTAAGAATTTGTATTAATGAAACAAGTTCTCAAAGGAAAAATCAAAAGAATTTATACCTGCTTTGAAATTGGTGCCCAAGTTGAATGTTGCTTCTTTTCAGCAATTTATTTCATTATTTGCCATTTCAAACTCTAATGACGGATTTCTCATTGCGTAGATCTTGTTGAGATCTTTCCAATGGTACTTAAATCATCAAAATCTAATTTTGTATGAAAAAGTTAGGCTGACTTGAACAATGAGGTTTTTTTCTGGCTGCGGAATTGGAGAACAGCTGCGGAATTGGACTTTAGCTGCGGAATGTGCACAGTTCTGTAGCTAAAAATCTTGAATACAAAAGTTAGCCATTCATCTTTCATTATCAGTCCAAAATTAATCAATACCTTCAGAAAAGTGAGCAAATAACTTGTTCATTTCATTGATTCAAATTTTTTTTTTTGACATGTAGCGACTTAGTGTGGCAACTCAGTGTGGCGACTTTGTGATAACACACAATTTGACTTCCCTTTGACCGGGGTCTTTTCCATCAAATTTGATCGAATGAATAGGACACCATCCATGTACTGACATTTCCCTAGCTACCCATGTGGCTCTTCTACCCGGAGGACACCTGGAACATAGCATTTAAGAAAACAGTTGCGGAATCCGGGATCAGCTGCGGAAACTGGTGCGAGCTGCGGAAACAGTTTTCAGCTGCGGAAACGCTGTGTGACATTAATATTTTATAGCATCAGCCAAAAGAAAGTTAAGGTGTAAATGAACTGATCTTCCATATGATAGCCTTTTCCATGGAAATAGCAAAGGAACCACCCTTTTTGATTGCAGAAGTGGTGAACCTGAAGGATGTTGTGCTTGACTCAAAGTCCATACACGTGAAGATTGTAAAATGTAATGTTTCTTCTACTTCAAAACTCACTGCAGTAGCAAGAACACAATTGCAAATGATGGGAATTTACACAATTATGTATTGCTAGAGACTACAATGGCAGATGGAAAACTATTCCCATGATTAATGCTACTGACTGTTAATCTTTTGAAACAGTGTAAGTGCCCCCTCAAGACAATTAACTTAACTAATGCAATTCACGGTTCAGCTCTGCCAAGCTTTCCCATTCTCAGCTTTCAACTCCGGCTAAAAATTTTACTGTGTGTGGACATTCAAGGGAAAAACAAGCTGATTATGGGATTCTTGAGGCAAATGGAGTGGCCATAATCGAATTGCAAGGCGTACTGGTGACTGTAATCAAGGTTTGAAGCACAGCCGTGGAGTTTGCAGCGGGAATGGAGAGTAGAAATGGTATGAGTACGAGGGAGTAGAAGATAAACAATGGAAATAAGAGTGGAGAAGAGCCGTAATGAAACTGGTCACTTGGTTCACGCCACGTCTATCAATCGGCTGTGAAGAGCCGTATGTAATTGGTTTACGTAATGGAGTGAAAACAGAGTCGTCTTCACTTGGATCACTGTTAACAGGTGTTAATGATTTTGCAAACGAGTGGCATAAGGGCAGAGGACATGGTGGCAAAGAGTCCAACACATAATCAAATTGGAATTCTCCTTCTTCAGGCACGCGGAATTAAATCAGCATTCAAACTACCAGTTAATTAACTCAATTTTTTCACGCGGCGGCAAAAACAAGGCTCCAAAGAACCGAAGATTTCTCCCAGACCACCAAAAATTTCTTCAAACGGTTTCTGGGTTATCTAACTAACCCACCTAGAAAAAAAACCCATGTTTTAGTTTTACTAAATTCGTCTCTGTTTGGTCAAATCGAACGTTTGAAGTTTGACGTTTTTTCTGTTGTTACGTTTTTCCTGAGTTAACTGTTCTCACTGTTCTGCATTGTTGCATTCGTTTTTCTTGCTTGATCTACTGTTTTGCAGGTGTATTACACAGGTTCAACCATTTTCGTTAGTCATTGTATTTTCTCCATTGCCGATAGTACCTAGTCGTAGTTACCGTTGGAAGTATTAGCTAGAAGGTAGATGCAGCTAGGCAGTGCATTAAGTTCTTGTCAATCAGGAATTAGGTCTAGTCCATGGAAAGACTCATTAGACACTCAGTTAAGTGCGTGAACCTCTGGTCAACATGAATGAAGCTCTGGTCTGCCCGTGAATGAAAGAATGAAGCTCCTTTCAGTGCAGCAATTAGCTCTTGTCGGTGCAGCTAGAAGTTATTGCCTTGAGACAGAGAACATCATTCCAATAAGACGAGACAGTATTTTCTATGATCTTAGAGGGTAGGGTATCTAGATAGGACGCATACAGATGACTTATATGAGCTGACCTAGAGCATAGAGAGACAGTGGTTTTTAACTGTAGAAAATGAAGTTCTTATCTATTCCATTGTTGCAATGGTTATGAGCACATTTTAGTGAAACCTCTTCTCTTATTTGCTGAAGATGAATTATTTGATTAATCTGACACTAAATATCATCTTCCTCACTGTCAGCTTCCTACAATAATCTCATGACCAGGACTACAAGGGATGTGTTAAACATTATATCAATACCATAAGTAAGATAGTACGCCATTGTTTGATGGTGGTAGTTTCACACTGTTGACCCTTATCAGAGATCTATGTGGGAGACAAGAAATTCCAATCCAACCACAGGAAAGATACATCAATAAAGAACACACCATTTGAAGAGTCACGAAGCCACACCGAAAACTAGGAATGGAGATAGCCATAGATTGTTTTTTTTTTTTTTTTTTTCTTTTTTTCTTCTTTTTTTTTTCTTGAATCAATTGAAGTGATGAAGTTTATTTTGTCTCCTATTTTTTTTCTTAACAATTCTTTTTCTGATCCCCCAGATCACACAAAGTGCAGGAGGAGATCATACTCAAGAATTATTAATTTTTTTTTTACTTAACAATCCCTTTTCTGATCCTCTAGATCACACAAAGTGCAAGAGGAGAGCATACTCAAGAATTATTAACCTTTTTACACTTCCCCGGCAACGGTGCCAAAATGTCTAGTCAATTTAATGTCTTAAATTGCTCTACATAAATTATCAATATGGGTATCGTAAACTGATGAAGTGTGGTGCACCATATGTGCTTAGTTAACCTTTCTCTTACTTCGTTGTTTTATAGTTTATGTTGTTTTTGGGGTTTTGTTCTTGTTGCTTTTCTAAAGTGTTCAATGCAACTAGTTCAATCGAAATAAAATGCAATAATCAAATAATGAGAGAATGACTATGAGACCCAGTATCCTTGCTGCTTCAGCAAAAGGACAAGATGATTCTATCACGTAATTAGTTCATTAAAAGGCTATGTGCATCACTAATCTACAATCAACTTGAAAGAAATTTATGTACAGCTAATATACATGGTGAAATAAAATGCAAAAATAAAATGACATCTATACAAGGCGGGGGCCCCCTACCACCTATGAAATCAAATGCTTAAAGGAAAATAAAAACATCAAATAAAGGACTAATGACATCGGCCCAGTATCTCTGCCGCTGATTTAAAATGAAAATGAAATGTGAAATCTAAGTGACACTACATAAAGGAGACAAATCACACTACTTTAACATTTTCTTAACCTTTTTGCCTTTCAGCTAGATTTATCATGTGAGAACAGTTATGAACAAGTCAGCAATGTGAGTCTTAAAGCAAACTAAACCAAGCTGTACTAAGTGATATTTTGGCTCCAATAAAGTTATTTGATTATGGAAAAAGAACCATCAATAGATGAACAACTTGATATCTAAGAGCAAAAGTAAAGTGCAAGTTAAAGAAATGATACTAATGAAAATCAAACTACAGAAAAATAACGGTCAGCAACATAGACAAGATGATCACACATGCCACTAGTCATGAAATCAAAGCAAAATTAAACACACTTGCATGAATTAAAATTGCATGAATGAAAAATCTAATCTACCTTACATTCTACAAAGCAATATTTACAAAATGAAATCTACTCTACCTTACATCCTAATATGCTCCATGAAATGGAGGTGAAATGGAGGTGAAATGGAGGTGATATAATGGACATAATAGTGAAAGTGTAATGGAAATGAATGACATTTTCAAGACTCAACACTTCTTCCTGTAGAACTCTTTCCGGCTTCTGTAGGATGTCACTGCGCCTCTGAACGAGCCCTGTACGTGGGAGATTTTTTTGAAACAGGCTGAAAAACTCTATGGAGGATGACGAGTTAGCAGATTTTGGAGCAGAGGACGCGTACTTCGGCCGAGGAAATTGCAAGTGCAAATGAACAGAGGGTGGTGAGAGTCTTCAGCTGAGCATCTTTTAATTACAACACAATTCATGGCAAGGTGATGAGGTGGCTGGACCGAACCGTTGATCCAACGTCACAGCCATCATTTCTCTGTGTGTCTCTAACCGCCATCACCTCCCCTTCTACCACTAACCACTGCCACCACTGCCAGTCCCGATGATTTTCCTCGACTGGACACTCCACACGCGTCGACTGCATGTCGCGTCGGCAATTTTAAATGTAACTAAGCTTGTTCGGATCCCACGAATCTATGTAACTGGCTGAGGGTGGCCAGTTGACTAGCCACCGATCCCGTTCAATCCGAACCATTTTCAGAGTCATGCAGTTTTCGAAATATAGTTTATGAAATTGATGAATGAGTTTAGACACTTACCTGCGTGGCCGTGGATGTGTTATGCAGACTTCGGGTCTTGGAACCACTGCTTCGCTTGTTGCTGCCTCGTGCACGGGTGTTAGAACCCATTCCTTCATTTGTTGATGCTGTATGCATGGGTTTTGGAACCCGATCCTTCGGTTGTCAACGTTGCATGCACAAGTTTTGTTGGGTTTCAGCTACCGAGGATGTTTTCACGTCCAAGAGGAGCCTTTTTCATGTTCCCTTTGTTGATTTCGGTTGTCCCTGCCTCTAGAGTATGTATTCCAAAGGTATCAAGTGCTATAGGATTCCTGTAGGATGTCTTGTAGCTACTTTTCCTCCTAGGATGCAGGCTAAACGAGGAGGGCTATATTGCAGATGAGGGATTCATTGATGAAGAGTCTAGATGGAGTTTGGACAGGTAGGGTGAGCGAGACTTTGTTACTTGACTTGTCACTAAAAATTCTTGCTGTCAATCTGAGGAAAATAGGGTTTCTTGTATGACTTTGTAGGAACACATATCCAGGTGGGTGACGGAGGTGTAAAGAGATGGAACAGGGTGCCATATGGTGATGGGTGCAAATAGGGGTGGCTGCAGGCCTAACAACCAGATTCCAACCTTCAGATTCCCCTCCAACAATCGATTTTGGCTTGCCCGAAGGTTATACAGGATGTTTCCTGTAGAAGACATAGACTTCCTGTAGAAGAGGCAAAGCTTCCAGTAGAAGGTGAAATCTGAACCTGAATGTGATCAAATCCTAGGAAAGGCAAGTGGTCATGGAGGAAGTGTCTGTCAGGGTGTCCTGTAGCCTGGTGCAGACCCCTATCCTTGTTTTGCGCGACCTTCCAAATCCTGTAATATATTCCTTGCAACCTGCGATTATTCCACGGAGATTAGGCCTATTTTCTTTTTTCTCTCCTTTTTTTTTTTTTTTGAGAGACAGTTGGGGCGCCTCCATGAGGATTTCACCCTCACTGTCTGCCCCAGGCGCTTCTAAGAAGCTTTCACCCAGGGATATTTTTATTTCACTTCTCTGTTTGTTTTTTTTTTTTTTTTTTGATGCTCAAGGTGTGGGTGGAGTAGAGATAGGGCCCTGCTCCACTAGCAGCACTGATTTGTCCAAAGTTTCACTGAATTCCTGCCTCGAAAGGGGTTTCCTGTAGATTTTCAATCGATGCCCATTGAGGAGCATGGGGATGGCTTCTTCATCAATGGTCTTGATCAGGACTGAACCATTGTCGTTGCATTTCTCGACTGTATATGGTCCTAACCACCTTGTCCTTAGTTTCCCTTTGAAATCCTTGTATCTTGAGTCATACAGTAGCGCCCAATCTCCTGGCTAGAATTGCTTTTCATTAAGGTGTCGGTCATGCCATATCTTCCTCTAGAGTTGAACTACTTCTAAGTGGAGGAGGGTCTGCATTCTCTGTTCATATAATCCATTCAGCTGCAGCAATCTTTCTCGTTGTGCATGGCTGATATCTAGGTCCAGTTGAGCTGCCACCCTCAATGTGTTGTACTCAAATTCTATGGATAGTAGAGCCTTCTTCCCGTAGACCAGATCATAAGGTGTGAAACCTGTTGTAGTTTTCCAAGTGGTGTTGTAGACCCGGGCAGCCTTAGCCAAGCGATCTGCCCAATCCTTCCTGCTACTGCTCACCACTTTAGTCAAAATCTCTTCCAATGATCTATTAGTAACTTCCACCTACCCATTATCTTGCGGATGATAAGGGGTGGAAGTTCTGTGCTTGATCTTGTGATGAGCGAGTAGGTCTTCAATCAGGTTAGAGGTGAACTGACTTCCTTGATCGGTGACTAGCTCTCTTGGGTAGCCAAATTTGTAGAATATATTTTCCCTTAAAAACTCAGCCACTTTTCCTTCTATCGCTGCCTTGATTTCCTTGGTTTCTGCCCAGTTTGTCAAATAGTCTGTGCACACAATGATGTAAGACCTTTGCTTTGAAGGAGGGTTGATAGGACCCACAAAATCCATGCCCCACTTCTCAAATGGCTCGAAGGTCACTTGAGATTGGAGGGGCATTTCATCCCTTGGAGTCAGTTTCCCCATCCTTTGACATCAGTCACATTGGCTGATGTATCTTCTGACATCTTGATGAAGAGTTGGCCAATAGTAGCCTACATGTAGAATTTTTAAGGTAGTCCTTTTCGCTGCAAAATGATCTCCACAGGGCCCATCATGACAGGTCAGGAGGATGTCGAAAACTTCCTCCTCCCTAACACAACGCCTCAAGATCTGATCTGGGCCAAGTTTAAACAGGTTGCCCACGATCCAAGTGAATGGGGCACTTTTCCTCACAATTTTTCTCTTCTCTCTTGAGGATAGGTGTGGAGGGAACTGTGCTAAGAGCAAGTAATTTGCTATATCAGCAAACCATGGAGAGAGTACTGAAATAGCAAACAGGTGTTCGTCTGGCATCTGGTCATCCACTGTCCCTTCTTCACCTGCAGGCAAATCCAATCTAGACAGAAAGTCAGCAACAACATTTTCCTTACCTGGCTTGTCCACAATGGTCAAATCAAATTACTGGAATAAGAGTAACCATCTAATGATAGGAGCATTTACATCAGGCTTATTCATTAAATATCTAATCATAGCATGATCAGTGTGTACGAATGTTTGATAACCAGTGATGTAGTGTCTGAACTTGTTTAGGGAGTGCACTGTAGCCAGGAACTCTTTTTCGGATACAGTATAGTTCATCTCTGCCTTGGACAAGTTTTTGCTGACAAAATATATGGCATATGGTAGTTTCTCCTCAACTTGTCCTAAGGCTGCCCCTATGGCTTTGTTCGAGGCATCGGTGTGGATGTGGAAAGGTAGGGCCCAGTTTGGACCTCTCAAGATCGGGGCAGACACCAACTTATCTTTCAACTCATCCAAAGCCCCTTGACAGTCGTTAGTCCATTTAAACTCAACATCATTCCCTGAGAGGCCAAACAATGGTGAGGCTAGCTTACTGAAATCTTTAATGAATCTTCTATAATATCTGGCTAAGCCTAGAAAACTCCGAACATCTCTTACCTTTTGAGGAGGTGGAACCTTTTGGATGATAGCAATTTTGTTAGGATCCACCTGTAATCCTTGCTGAGAAATGGTATGACCTAACACGGTCCCTTCAGTCATCAGGAATTCACATTTTTCAGGACTGAGGGCCAAGTTCATCTCAATACACTTCGTTAAAACTTTTCCCAGGTTAAACAATGCTTCTTGGAAGTTAGACCCATAAAGAGTAAAGTCATCCATATAGATTTCCACCAAATCGTGAACCAGCTCAGCAAATATGCTCAATACTGCTCTCCGAAAAGTGGCAAGAGTGTTGCATAGCCCAAAGGGACGGACCCGGTAGGTAAAGGTTCCCCAAGGACAAGTGAAGGTGGTCTTACCTTGGTCTTCCGGGGTGATTTGGATTTTATTATACCTGCTGAACCCATCTAGGAAAGAAAAGAACTTCTTCCCTGCCAGCCCATCTAGCACTTTATCTATGAAAGGCAAAGGGAAATGGTCGTTCTTGGTGGCTTTGTTAAGTTCTCGATAATCTACATAGATTATCCACTTCCCATTTTTCTTGGGTACAAGCACCAGAGGAGAAACCCATTCATTGTCTGAGATGGGGTAGATGAACCCTGCATCTAATAACTTTTGCAATTCTTCTTTAACGATGTCCTTAAGAGCTGGATTCATTCTCCTCTGAGGCTACCTGACTGGTTTAAAATCCTCTTTAATGTAAATATGATGGGTACAGACCGACAGATGGACTCCTTTCATTTCCTTATAGCTCCATGCAAAAGCCTCCAAATGGCAGTTCAGTAGGCTACATAGCTGCTTCTCCTGAGATGAAGATAGGGATGAGCTGATCTTTAAGGTTCTTTCAGGACCAAATTCCACATTTTTAACTCTGGGTGAGGTCTTATCAGCCACACAGAGGTCCACTAAAGCACTGGCTTGGGTACCTTCCACTAAATCCTCTAACGATAGTGCACTAGGAGGTAGATTTGAATCAAATTCTCGATCAAGTCATCCTCGATCAGAGGACCTCCCCTGGCGGCTTCTATTGTGCACAATGGTGCAGAGTAGACTTCACCCTCATCTCCCTCCTCCAACCAGAGTGGTAAGTCATGTGCTAACAGAGGTTGGGCAGGAGGGTATAGGACTAGCTGTTTGGACATAAGCCCATTCTTGATGGTCATGCTCCCAACTCGACAACTGATGTAAGCATCCGTAGTAGCTAACCAAGGCCTTCCCAAAATGAGGGGGTATCCAGTGATTTTTGCCTTTGGCTGAAGGACCAAAAATTCTTCAGGGTACTCCCAAGAATCAACAGAGATGAGGACATCCTCCAAAATCCCTTCGATAGTCACGGTGGAGCGGTCTGCCAACTGCAGTACTATCGAGGTCTTTCTTAAGGAACTCTGAAGGTTGAGTTTGAGCATAGTGTCCCTGGTCATCACATTGATGGCAACCCCTAGATCGATCAAGGTGTAGGGGATTATGGTGTCATTGGTGGGGACATCTACTACAGGACTCCTAGGATCCAAATATTTTGGACAGATTATTTGTCCCAACATCAGATCGGACAGTTGTCCTATCACATTGATAGTCGGGGCATATCTCTTGTGCCTGCCTGGGTGCCTAAAACACTTCTCCCTGATCAATTTGTTGTAGATTGGTACATCTTTTATGGCATGGAGAAGTGGGATTTTCACACACAACTGTTTAAGTTCTCCTAGAAGTTTAGTCTCCTCTAGGTTTGGTTACATGGCTACTGTTAGTCTCTCAAGAAAGGCTGGAATGGCTTTGGGTTCACTTTCCTGTTTCCCTTCCTCATCCTCCAGGGGAGGAGGTTAGCGATCTAGAAGGACCTTTTTGGACCATAAGTTGATCTCCCGAATCTCCACAGCATAGGTAGGGCATGTCGTCTCTCCAGTGTATACCTGTCGGGCCTATCTATTGTTGGGGTTCGGGTTCGGTTGAGCAGGCATCTAGGGTTGTCTTGGAGGAGGAGGAGGTAATGGTTGTGGTTGAGTAGGAGGTGGAGACAAAATAGCGGGAGGAGAGTTGTATTGGGGCCTCCACCCCAGTTGAGGTGCATTCCACTGAGGTTGTGGATGGACATGAGAGTGAAACGAATGAGCAGCAGGTTGAGTATGGTATTGAGATGGATAAGACCAAGGAGGAGGTGTGGACTAGGAAGGATGAGCAGGGGACCCCCAAGAAGGCATGTGAGTGGATTGGTAGGGGTTGTAATAAGTTTGGGATGTTGCTTGCATCCCCTGCTAGTAAGGTCTAGACCCATGTGGCCTCCTTTGGTTAAGGAAGTAGAGTGGCCCAGTGGCCCCTTCAGTCCCTTGGTACATGGCTTTAAGTCCAGGTAAGGTTGGGCACCGGTTCGTGGGGTGGTCTTCCTCACAAACAAAACATACCTCCACTAAGTGCAATGGACATTCGTTCTTAGGATGCTTCCTTGTACATTTGGGACAAAAAATGGCCAAAGCCCTCTCAGCTTCCTCTTTCTTCTGTTGGATTCAGAAAGTATCCAGTTGCATGGAAATGGTCTGTCTCATCTCACTTTTGGGGTCTTCCATCTGATTAGCAAACTCATGCTTGGAGAAGGTGGTACTAGCTAAGAGTTGATTCCCCCTACCTTGTTTCCGGGCTACCCTAGAGTGGTTTCTAAACACAGTCTTTATGTCCTCATAAGGTAGTTGGTAGATGTCTCCTCCATCTAGTAGATGGAGGATATCTAGAAGGTCTTCGGGGACTCCTTGGAGTAGAACCAACTTCAGAGATTCAGGGTCAAGTGTGCACCTGGCCCGTTTATAGCTAAGTTGGAACCTTTCCTCATAGTCTTCTAAAGACTCATCACTTCCCATGGTCATCCGAAAGATTTCTCCCTTTGTTTCCTTTGACCTACAGTAGTCCCGGTATTTGTTGTCAAAGGCTTGCTGCATCTGAGCCCAAGTTGTGATACTATTTCTAGGTAACCCCATGAACCATCGTAGTGCTGCATCCTTGAGGGTAGAGGGAAAGAGTTTCAACTTTTGCTCGTCTTCTGCATAGTCATAAGTTCGACAAAGGACAGCAAACTCAAACAGGAAGGTATCAGGGTCTTTAGTGGTCAATCCATGGAAATGAGGTAAGGCTGAGGGACTTATGTTTTTCATCTTCATGTCCCCGTTGGTCTCTCAGATGGGAAAGGAACCTTCTATTCTCTCCTCATCTTCTCTACCATTTATGTTTTCAACCATGGTCACAAAAGGAATGTTTTCTTGCTCTTCTTCTATTATAGGATCTTCGTATATCTCTGGAGGTTCACCTATAGGTTCTTCTGGATCACTGCCACCAAAGAAGAGAGAAGGGTGACTCAGTGATGTGGTGGGGGTGTTGGGTAGGAATTTTCTGGTATTGTCTCTGTTCCTACAAGGCATGAAATGAAATATTTTTGTTTGCTTTTGTTTTTTTTTCTGCTTGTACCTGCAAAACTGAAATAAATTGAATTGCAACTAACTAAAATCTATCTTGCTGAAATGAAAATGCGGAATTGAAATGAAAGCAGGAAAGGACTAATCTATTTTGCTGAAATGAAATTGCAGGAATGAAATGCTAGGCTACGCTTGCAGAATTGAAATTGCGGAATTGAAATGCTAATCTATGAAAGCAGGAAAGGTCTAATCTAATTTTGCAGAAATGAAATTGCAGAATGGAAATGAAATAAACTACTTGGCAGAAGGTTGTAGTAGAAAATAGAAGAAAAGCAACAATCACAAATACTCTGATGCTTCCAACAATCACAAGCCCAAGGTATATAAACCCTAAGGTAAATATTATAAACCTTAAAATAAACATGGCTCAACACGGCTTACCATGGTTGATTTTCATATTGAGATTTCCCACAATGCAACATTGGATCACGCTTGATCATGGTTGGCGATGGTTGACTTTCATATCAAGACAATCTTTGTGATAATGAGATTTTGGAGAATGGTTGACCACGGTTGATTTTCATATTGAGACAATCTTTGTCACAATTCGATGTTGGACCATGGTTGTCACAATGTGACGTTGAACCATGAGAAAATCTTTCTCAGAATGTGGCCATGGTTGACCATGATTGATTTCCATATTTAGACAATCTTTCTCACAATGTGACGTTCGACCATGGTTGAACATGGTTGATTTTCATATTAATACAATCATTGTAACAATGTGGCATTCGACCATGTTTGACTATAATTTACCATGGTCGACCATGTTTGATCAATGTTGACCATGATTGACCATGATTAACCATGGTTGATAATGGTTGAAAATGGTTGCGTTGTACTTGTTTCTCGTAGGCAGCCCTTGGCTGCAAAAACAATGCTAGGAAACCAACCTTTAGGTTTAAGTTGGCCCTTGACCCAGAGGGGGCTCCCTCAATTGTTAGGAGGCTTTGTTTAACGTTGTTCACTTGTCACTAAACAACAGCCTTTGAAGCACAATGGCCATATTTATGGTTTTAATTGGGGATGGTTGGTGATCAATGATAATCCCTAATAATGATTAAATGCCTCTCTCACAGGGTCCCTTATGAAAGTGTTAGCTTCCAGCCTAACATAATGACTTAGATTTTTCAAGAATTATGGTAGAAGAATGTAAGTGGATTCCTAATAATTGAGCACTCCGACTGATTACTTAACAACTAGGGAAATTTAGATGCTTGTAGAAGATTTCTACAGCCCAACAAAAACATATTTAAAGGTAAGAGAAGACCAAAGTGAAACCGATTCCAAGAGGAGTTATTTCAGACGGATAGTCTAATAAGCTAATCTCTTTTGATGGCTATCAAAAGGAATAAAACAAAAACTAGTCAAAGAGGAGCTATCTTGGACAAAAAATCCAATAAGTAATCTATTTCTAAAGTTTATTATTTTACAGGGGATTTCAGAGAGATTAAGAATTAATCTACACTTGCCCACACCTTCATAAAAATGCTTTGAACATGTGTAGAAATAAGGTATGAAACACTAGAAAGACATACTAGAAAACACAAAATTCTGTCATACTGCAGCCAGAAGGCTCTCTTTAGAAACACTATAATAGAATCTATTACAAAGTGAAGAGCCTTGGCATCAAAATCCCACACCTATTACTTCAATTGATGAAGTATTTATACAATTTCCTCACAAAATATCTTGATAAAAATATCAAGAGCTATTACAAATATCTGAAAATTATATTACAAAAATAGAACACAAATAAAGGTAAATAAAACTATTTGAAGAGTTCTGGTACTATCCTTGATGATTTCTGTTGATAAATAAGAGCAATTCGAAGTTGATTGAAACTCATATTTGATGAGGTGGCCTCCAAGTAACTAAGTGTCTTTGATCTTTTTCCTCTTGAAATTCTGAAAAATAGGGTTCTATAATACATTTGTTTCTCCCAAACCTTAATAGTTGTTAGAAAAATGAGAGAGGTTTTTGTAAATGATGATATTGGAAACAAAAACACCTTTCATTTTTTGAAAATTCATTTCCACCTGCTCGGAAGCCACATTTGAATACACTGCCTAAAAACAGGAAAACTCGAGAAAACATGCCTGCAAAGATTCATCCGAATATCCCAAAACATAATCTCTGTTACAAACCTAAGAGAGGTTTTTGTGGATTAGCATATGAGGAACAAAAATCTCCCCTATTTTACCACAATTCATTTATAATTATCCACAATATGCTCTGCAAAAAGGTGACTAAAATAGGAAATTTCTAGAAAATATTCGATTAAAAGTCATTAGAATCTCCAAAATCATAATAGATGTTAGAAAACTGAGAGAGGTTTTTGTAGATAAGGGTGTTAGAAACAAAAACCGCTTTTTGTTTTTGAAACTTCCTTCTTGGATGTTTGTAAACCATGTTTGAATTTACTTTATTACATCATTTAATCATGTTTAAATGCATGATTAACTAAATCAACTAGCTAATGAGACTTACATTTACATTTTGAGGGCGCATTTACTCTTGCAGACCCATTTATTATTTATAAGCTACTAAATCTATTATATCGACAAATTTAAATTATCAAAACTAAACATGTTACAACATCGGCTCCCATGGGGACTGCTTCCCCCTGTGGGATGCAGAGAACTAGTAGACCGGTTGCCTTTAGTGTTGGGCATGGAGTCATACCATAAAACCATCAACCACTGATCTGCCATATTATGTAAAAATATAACCAATCCCCATGGATCAGTGTTATTTGAATACTCTGCTACTGCACAATGCAAGCTACAACTGTAAAATGCAACCATATGCCTACACTAATTCAAATACTCTTTCATGCCGAAATCTGAAAACTCAAAAATTTCTAGAGACTGAAAATATAAGCAGATCTATCGTATACTCTTCACATCACATCACTAAAAAACACACTGATCTACTACATACTGAAACTCAGAATATCTATTCAATCCCCACACCTCTATCTAACTGAACTAAAAAACTTTACACTGTTAGGTGTAATCTTCTTTCCAATGTAACCAATTGCAGAGTGGATTTATTAACAAACCACATTGCCAGTAGCAAAAAATTTGAAGAATATATACAATATGAACATGAAATCCCATGGGAAAATTATACTCAAAGGTGTACTTTAAAAGTTGCATCCTCTATAGACATTTTAGATTTCTGACCATGACTGAAAGGGAGAGACATATATTGTTGATTACAAGTATCAATGAACCTTGCATACCAGTAAATGCAGCTGAAATTTTGAAACAGTGGAATTGGTTACCCAGTGGAATCACCATTTGACGAAGTGGAGTCGTGAGGTGAAATAAATGCAACCAATACTAAATGCCTACTCCATGTTCACTAGCAAGGAATAGATTTAATCTTTATCATTCCCCAGAGAAAGATATCTTCGTTACTTCGCTCCTCGGCAATGGCGCGAGATGTTGTACATGTTTCCTGTAGGTAGTCCTTGGCTGCAAAAACTACTCTAGGAAACTAACTCAACCAACCTTTAGGTTCAAGCTAGCCCTTGAACCAGAGGGGGCTCCCTGAGTTGTTACGAGGCTTTGTTTAATTTTGTTCACCTGTCAATGAACAACAGCCTTTGAAGTGCAATGGCCAGATTTATGGTTTTAATTAGGGGTGGTTAGCAATCAATGATAATCCCTAATCATGATAAAATGCCTCTCTTGCAAGGTCCCTTCTGAAAGTGTTAGCTTCCAGCTTGACAAAATGACTTAGCTTTTTCAAGAATTATGGTAGAAGAATGTAAGGGGATTCCTAATAATTGAGCAGTCAGACTGACTACTTAACAACTAGGGAAATTTAGATGCATGTAGAAGATTTCTACAGCCCAACAAAAACATATTCAAAGGTAACAGAAGGCCAAAGTGAAACCGATTCCAAGAAGAGCTATTTCAAACAAATAGTCTAATAAGCTAATCTCTTTTAATGATTATCAGAAGGCATAAAACAAAATCAATCAAAGAGGAGTTATCTTGGAAAAACAATCCAATAACTAATCTCTTTCTAAAGTTTATTATTTTACAGGAGATTTCATAGAGATTAAGAATTAATCTACACTTACCCACACCTTCATATAAATTCTTTGAACATGTGTAGAAACAAGGTATGAAACACTAGAAAAACCTACTAGAAAACACAAAATTCTAGTAAACTGGAGCTGGAAGGCTTTCATTAGAAATATAATGAGCTTAGGTATTGCAACAATAATGTTACAACTGCCAGGGCTACCAGCTTTACTTATCAACCCGGGGTTCGTACAAACTTGGAGGTGACAGTGCTATACGCACAAGTAGAAGTGAAGGTCATGCCTGTTGTCACTATTTATCTAGAAAGAGACCCCAGGGGTTCCAAGCCAAAATTCTATAGAGTTAGAAGAATCTTAATTCTTTTATGGAAGGAGAGAAAAACTTATTCTAAGAGAGAGCTACTTCTATTGCAGTAAAGAAGAAAACAACATGAAATGCTAAACTTACATCATAACCTAACTAATCAATTAAACAACTATGTTAAGAAGACTTGCTAAATTAACATTAACCTAATGCTAATTATCTAAGTTGTAGAAGTAAAAACATTAAACTGGACTAAGGTGTAGCAATGAAACTTAGGCTAAATTGGGTTTCAAGCGGAGAAAGCAATCAGAGGTCAAAATCAGTGAACGGAGGATGTGAGGGAGCAACAGTGCAGAAGAACCTTTGGATCACTCGAGTGAAAGGTAAATAAATGGCAGGGACTTGATCGCAGCAGGTTACGTAGGTAGATCCGCAAAGAAGGTTAACTAACGGGATGAACGGTTAAGATCTTATCGCGAAGCTTTAAGTGAATGGATGGATGAACAAGGGAGCAAAGGAGATGAATGGCCGAGATTTAATCCTGCGGCTGAGGTCAAGAGATGGACGAGCAAGGCTAATAGGAGTGATGAATGGCTAAGATTTTATCGCGCGGGTGAAGGCAAGAGATGGACGATGGAGATCATATTGCGGGGAAAAGCAACGTGTGGAAATGAGGAGCGGGTTTAGAGGGCGGTAAGCTATATTTCACGTGCCCTCAAATCTGTAAGTTGTTTTCTCAAATTTCACGTGATTAGCCTAACTGGGCGACACATAGCATGGATAAACCACTTTTCTTGCGTGGTCCCAGGCGGATCATAGTCAGAAAAAAATCCACGCTACATCGCTCGATAGCCGTCAAATCTGGCAAGGCAACTCAATGGTGGAGATCAGCCAAGCTAGTTGGCGATCGGGTCAAGCAACAACCATGGGATCAGGCAAGGTAGATCGATGGTGGGGGTTAAAAGTGCCTAAAGTGATCATGTGAAGCGACAACCATCAGATCAGGCAAGGCAGATCGATGGTGGGGACTTAAAGTTCATAAAATAAGTGATGGACTCCACACAAGGTAGTGGTTGGAGAAAATAGTGAATCGGATGGTGATTGTGAAGGTTTGTTGGTGATTGGATGGCAAGGAAGCGATGTAAAAGGAACTTGCTGGAGGTGGTTTCAAGTGGAAAATGATAGAGAAAACCACTGCGGGTGAAAAAATAACTGTATTTAAACATTGAAATCCATAACCCATGCGAGAACCAAAGACTATATTTTTGGGGTTGTTAGAGGGTCTCTTCCTCAAATCATGGTCCCAAAAGGAGGAGATGAGGCTGAGACACCTATGCACAACCTGATAGTGACCTTTTTACTCTAACTAACCTATGAACTGAAAGAAGGCATAAATGAAAGTAAACTAGAGCAAATGCAACTACTAAAACAGATGAATAGAAACAGGAAGCTATTAAAAAAAATGAACAGAACCAGAAAGCTGCTTAATCAAATGAATCAGAACCATAAAACTTCTTGAGAAAATGCACATAAAACCATGAAACTACTTAAGAAAATAAATAGAACAGAACTCTATGCTAGCATAACAGTACAGTAAAGAGGAGCTGTGGCTGCTTGGGTCGGGCCCTAACCCAAGAGCTTCAGCCCTGGAAGTTAACTCAGAGCTGGCTTAAACATAACTCATCTTTATTATATAAATCATGGATTACAGAGAAAATTGTCACTAGTCTTTGTAGCTCAGAAATAAAACAGATTTTTACAAATGAAATTTGAATTAGAAGTCCCAATCCTAGTGAGGTACTAAGCCTCTCTATTTATACATTTGAAGTCTCTAACAACTTCCTTCCCATTAGGGAGGCTTGGCCTCTAACTCAAGAAAAACTGGTTGTTGTCCCTTTCATTTGCTTGGCTATCTTCTAGTCTTCAAAGTGATGGTTGTTTGCACTCTGAGCTGATGGAGGAATATTCAAATGGAGGGGTAGTGAATGAGGAGGATTTGCCTCCTATAATTATTCTCCCTAGTCCCATTCGAGTGTTTACCAAGGTCTTTACCATAGTTCTTTGCTTTCATCCTTTATGCGTGCATTTATCCTTGCTTTTATCTTTTATTCCTGCGTTATATGCACATTAGACCACAAAGCCAAATATCCAACTCTAACTCATTTCATAAACAAAATATAATCAAAAGTATGCGATAAGTTGTGAGAATAGTTGGTTTGACTAAGCTAGGAGGTGAATTAAGGCCAATTAAGGCCCATATAATTGCTTAATGATGAGGCTCATCATCACCCCCCCACTGAAAGTGTTGCCCATCCTCTGAGCATCTTAGTCAATGTCCATGTCCTTCATGGCTTTGGTAGCCTCTCTGACATCCCATGCTTCTGATGTGGTCTCTTCTTCTTGTTCATAGAAACCTGCTTTCCTTTCTACTTCTTCCCACTGCCTCTTTTCTTCTTCTTCTGTTCTCCCTTCTAGCATTCCTAGTAGTAGTGGAGGATTGAGTTTTAGGCCTATCCAATCAACCTTCAACCTTTGCATCGATTGCTTATATATAGGTGTCTTGATGAGTGCCTCTCTCAACCATTGAGGGGAGTGATATTCTCATATCTTCAAGCTGTGTGGCAGTGTTTTCCATTCCCTTTAGAAATGTATGTATATTTTCATTTCTTAGCAGCCTAATCATATCCTAAAAATGTGAATTTTCTTGCTCTTGGGCAGCAAGCTATCTAAGTGCTAGTTGAGGATTATTTGAAATTGGATTATGGGTGTTGATTAGGGCCATGGGATTTTATTGTTCAGCTCTGATGAAAATAGGCTCATTTTTCTCTTTGGCTAATATTCTTTTCATCTCTGTAGCCCTTGACTCTTCATGGTTCATCCATGATGCCAAAGCCATTAATTGTAGATCTCCTAGCTCTGCATTAGAATCCCACATATTAATGTCCGTGAGGGCCATGCTATGTAAGTAAAACTCAACCATTTTGGAAACTCAACCATTTTGGTCCTATCTTCTAGTGCACTTGGATCACAAAGACCAGTAAACTATCTGCAGTCCTGAAATGGCATGGTGCTCCTTTGTGTTAGTGTTTTAATATGAAATTGCAGCCATTATTCTCTGAGGTAAAAAAACATAGGATTTAGCTGGAATCCTACACTAGATGGCCTCCAAGGAGAGGCTGGCCATACATGCTAGCTGGTTTTCGTTTTCCTGCAGCTATCCTCTCTGTTTTTCTTATCTTCTTCCTTTTGTTGTTCTTTCTCATCTCCATCAGTTTCTTCCTTTGTTTTAGCATGATCCTCCTTGTGTTCTGTTTCATCATGTTCCTTTGTATTAGTTTCTTCTTGGTTTGTCTCCTCCTTACTGACAGAAGGAATAATATCGTAGGTGAGGGTTTTAATGTCACCCTCTGCTAGTAATTCTCTGAAGACTGGCCATTTTATAGGGATCTTGAGGTTTTTGGAGGACATCCTTAATGAGGATTCTAATCAAGCCATGGTGAACTAACTGTTTGGAATTCCCTTCCTTTACTTTGCTGCTGGAGTCTATGAGTGATTGCATAGAAAAATAGGGTACGCTGAGTCTTTGGTGAACTGGTGTTTCTACCCCAAATCTTAGTTGTTCAAGCATTCTCAAATGGTTGCCATAGCAATACTATATCTATGGACTCTTGCATTCTATTTTGAGTTATCAAAGAATTTCCTTTTTGCCACCTTTTCACTTATAAACCAACTACCTCTTAACCTTTACAAGTTTTGATCAAATGATGCATATGAGTGAGTGAGTAGGATACTTACCTGTGGTCTTGATGCCATGCCATAGTTGTCAAAGATCATAGGTGTTGTTGATGGTCATTCTTCTTCCTCCTCTGTTGTCTGCTGATGGTTTATTAGCTTTTGCAGGTGTTTGTGACTGAAGATCTGATGTTGTTGCCATTGATATGGAGCTCTTGGATTTGATGTTGTTGTTGCTGCTGCTATTGTGGAGCTCCTGGATTACCACTTGGCAATGTTTGGTGTCTTCCTTAGAATTCTTGATCATGTTGTTGGATGGTGTTGTGAGGATGCTGCAATGAATGGACAGAGGGAGTAGGATTGTATGTGGATGTAGGGATGATGGTAATGGTTGAGGTGATTATGTTAGAAAACACAATCTTCACCTGAGTGGAAGCAATGAAGTGAAAAATAATAGAACTGATGGAAGGGTGCATTGGTAAGGAGTGGAGGAGATGAAATATATGTGAGGCAGGGTTCCCTTTGGATCTTCTCTTTGCTCTTTAGTTGCCTTTTTCACCCACCTACACATAACAATTATGTTCTTTTTCTTATATATATATTTATACAAAACACCTAGGCTACCTCAAAGAGGTTTTCACCCTAGATATCTGCCCTGGGTGCCTCAAGGAAGGTTTTCACCTGGATCCTTATTCTTTTTTTTTCCTTTTTCAGTGACTAGATGAGGGAGGAGCTGGAACTTGCTCCATCATCATCATTGTCTTATTAATGTTGTCAATGAACTCTTGTCTTGATAAAGGCCTCTTGTACATTTTCAATCTATGTCCATTAACTAGCAATGAAATGGCTTCTTCATCAATAGTTCTGATTTGCACTGAACCGTTGTCGTGGCATATTTCCACCACATAAGGTCCGAGCCATCTTATCATTAGCTTGCCCTTGAAATCATTAAACCTGGAATCAAATAAAAATGCCCAGTCTCCTTCTTGAAATTGCTTCTCCTTGATGTGCTTTTCATGCCAGACCTTCCACTGAAGCTGAACTATCTCTGTATGTAGGAGGGCATGCGTTCTGAATTCATCCAAGCCATTCAAGTGCAACAACCTTTCTTCTTGTGCATGACTGAGATCTAAATCTAGCTGGGTTGCCATCCTCAATGTGTTATATTCAAATTCAGTGGACAACATAACCCTTCTACCATAGACCATCTCATAGGGTGTAAATCTAGTGGTGGTCTTCCATGTTGTATTATAGGCCCAGGTGGCCTCAACTAGTCTCTCCTCCTAATCCTTCCTGCTGCTGCTCACCACCTTGGTTAAGATGTTCTCCAGTGCCCTATTTGTCACCTCCACTTGCCCACTAGCTTGTTGATGATAAGGAGTGGAGGTCCTATTCTTGATTTTGTGATGGCTAAGTAGTTCGTTAATCTTGCTGGAGGTAAACTGGCTGCCTTGGTCTGTGACTAGCTCTCTAGGGTACCCAAATTTGTAGAATATATTCTCCCTTAGGAACTCAGCCACCTTTTCCTCTGTTTTTGCCTTAATTTCCTTAGTTTCATCCCATTTAGTCAAATAATCACTACACATAATGATGTGTTGTTTTTTCTTTGAAGGAGGGTTGATAGGCCCAATGAAGTCCATGCCCCACTTGTCAAATGGTTCGAAAGTCACTTGAGGTTGTAGGGGAATTTCATCTCTTGGAGAATGCTTTCCCATCCTCTGGCAGCAATCACACTAACTAATGTACTTCTTCACATCCTGATGAAGAGTAGGCCAATAATAGCCTGCTTGCAACACTTTGAATGTTGTCTTCTTTGCTGCAAAATGACCTCCACAAGTCCCATCATGATAGGTCGAAAGGATGTTCAACTAAATCATCCTCATCATGCTTTCCTCCTCCTATGATTGCTTCCAAGGCATAAGGTTGGGCAGAATAACCCCCATATTCTTCCTCCTCCTCTAACCATAAAGGTAAATCATGCTCTAGAGAAGGTTGAGCAGGAGGGTATAGGACTAATTGTTTGGACATATGCCCATTCTTGATGGTCATATTCCCATCTGTACAGCTAATGTAAGCATCAAGTATGGTTGACCATGGCCTCCCAAGGATGAGATGGTGACCAGTAAGCTTAGCCTTAGGCTAGAGAACTAGGAAATCTATAGGGTATTCCCAGGAATCAATAGAGACCATCACATCCTCCACAATTCCCTCACGGGTGACTGTGGAATAGTCTGCAAGTTGCAGCACTATTGTGGTCTTTCTCAATGACCCTTGGAGGTTGAGTTTGAGCATGGTGTCCTTATTCATCACATTAGCAGCAGCCCCAAGTTCAATTAGAGTGTGTGGGAAAATGATGCCATTGATGTGCACATCTACTATAGGGCTTCCAGGGTCCAAATATTTTGGGCATATCACCTGCCCCACCATTAAGTCAATCAACTACCCAATGACATTAATGGTAGGGGCATCCCTTTTCATTCTTCCTAGATGCTTGAAGCACTTCTCCTTAATCAACTTGTTGTAAATGGGAACATTTTTTGATGGTCTGGAGAAGGGCGATCTTTACACATACATTTTTCAATTCTCCTAAAAGTTTAGTTTCTTCTGGGGTAGGTGGGAGTGGTTGGGCTAATATTTGAGGAAAGGGTGGATTTACTTTAATGTTGCTTTCCTATCTTTCTTCCTCAACCTCCCTATGTGGAGAGGGAGGTTGGTTATCAGGGAGAATTCTCCCTGATCTTAGGTTGATCTCCTAGATTTCTATAGCATAAACTGGGTATGATGTCTCTCCAGTGTATGCTTGTCGAGCTTGCCTATTATTTGGGTTTGAATTTGATTGGGTAGGAATATTGGGTTTCTTGGGTGGAGCAGAGTGCATGAGTTGTGATTGTGCAGGTGGTGGAGGAAATAGGGCTGGAACATTGTTGAATTGGGGCCTCCATCCCTAGGGTGGGGCATTCCACCGATGTTGTGGCTGAACATAAGGTTGAAATTACTGGCTAGCTGGCTGGGATTGATACTGAGATACATAGGACCAAGGAGAGGGTGTAGACCAGGAAGGATGAGCAGGGGATCCCCACGAAGGCATAGTCATGGCTTGAATGGGGTTGTAGTATGCATGGGATGGCCCTTGCATACCCAGCTAGTATGGTCTAGGCCTAGGGGCTATCATTTGGTTGATGGAGCAAAGTTGTTCAGTGACCCCTTCAGCTCCTTGATATACAAATTTGAGTCCAGGTAAAGAAGGGAACTTGTCTGTGGAGTGGTTTTCTTCACAGACTGAGAAAATCTTAATATAGTTTAATGGGCATTCATTCCTAGGATGTCTCTTGGTGCATCTAGGACAAAATATGTCCAAGGCTCTCTCTACTTCCTCTTGCTTCCTTTGGATGTTCATGGTGTCTAATTGCAAGGCAAGGGTTTGCATCATGTCACTTTTGAAATCTTCCAACATATTTCCAATTCCACCCTTGATGAATAAGTTAGAGGATGATGTACTGGCCATAGGTTGACTACACCTACCCTTTTTCTTGGCTGCCCTAGAATGGTTTCTAAAGACAGTCTTAATATCCTCATAGGGTAATTTGTAGACATCTCCTCCTACTATCATATTTAAGGTATCCAGAAGATCCTCCCTTACTCCTCTAAGCAGGACCAGCTTTAGTGACTCAGGGTCAAGTGTGCACCTGGCCCTTTTGTAACTAAGATGGAATCTTCCTTCATAGTCCTCTAGGGATTCATCCTAGCCTATGGTCATCCTAATAATATCTTCTTTAGTATCCATTGACCTACAATAATCCCTATATTTTTTGTTAAAAGTATATTGCATCTGAGCCCAAGTTGTGATGATATCTCCAGGTAAACCCATGAACCAGCACAATGTTGCATCCTTGAGGGTAGATGGGAATAGTTTTAACTTTTTCTCATCATTTGTATAGTCATAGGTTTGGCATATGACAACAAATTCAAATAGGAAAGTGTTAGGGTCCTCTATGGCCAGGCCATGGAAATGAGTTAGAGCAGAGGGGATCATATTCTTCATCTTAGTGTCCCCATTGGTTCCTCGATGGGGAAGGCACTCTCAATTCTCTCTCTATCTCCCCTATCATTTTGGTTTCCAGCCATTGGTTTAGTAGGAATGGTTTCTTCCTCTTCTTCTTCTTTTGTAGTTTCCTTAAATAGGTAAGTTTGCTCACCTAAAGGGTCTTCCAATGCACCATCACTGAAGAAGAGAGAAGGTTGCCTGTTGGATGCAATGGGGGAATTTGTCAAGAATTTTCCTGAATTGTCCATATTCCTATGAGGCATGAAAGAAAATATTTTTGGGTTGGTTTTTATAAGATTTTGTGAAAGCTAGAAAGTACTGGTAGAAATAGAAAGGAAAGTAGATAATGACAACTGAAAGAAAGAAATAAACTAGATTACTTTTGCAAAAATAAACTAATGGAAGAAAGTTTGAAGATTAGAAGTAGAAGAAAAGAAAGTTTGGAGACTGGAAATAGAATAAAGAAGTAATTACTTCTACTTAGACACCTACCCGACAACGATGCCAGAAAAGTGATGAGCCTAGGTATTACAACAATAATGCTACAACGCCGAGGGCTACCAACTTTACTTATCAACCCAGGGTTTGTACAAATTTGGAGGTGACAGTGCTATATGCACAAGTAGAAGTGAAGGTCTTGCTTGTTTTCATTGTTTATCTGGCAAGAGACCCCAGGTGTTCCAAGCCAAACTTCTATATAGTCAGAAGAAGCTTAATTCTTTGATGGAAGGAGAGCAAACCTTATTCTAAGAGAGAGCTACTTCTATTGCAGTAATGAAGAGAATAGCATGAAATGCTAAACTTACACCATAACCTAACTAATCAATTAAATAACTATGCTAAGAAGACTTGCTAAATTAACATTAACCTAATGCTAATTATCTAAGTTGCAGAAGTAAAAACATTAAACTGGACTAAGGTGTAGCAAAGAAACTTAGGCTAAATCGGGTTTCGAGCGGAGAAAACAATTGGAGGTCGAAATCAGTGAACAAAGGACGTGAAGGAGCAACAATGAAGAAGAACCATTGGATCAGTCGAGTGAAAGGTAAATGAACGACGAGGATTTGATCGTAGGAGGTTACGTAGGTAGATGGGTGAATAGGGTTAACTAACGAGATGAATAGTTAAGATCTTATAGTGAAGGTTTAGGTGAATGGATGGATAAACAAGGGAGCAAAGGAGATGAATGGCTGAGATTTAATCGTGCAAGTGAGGTCAAGAGATGGATGGGCAAGGCTAACAAGAGCGATGAACGGCTAAGATCTTATTGTGCAGGTGAAGGCAAGAGATGGATGGTGGAGAACACATCACGGGGAAAAGCAATGTGTGGAAGTGACGAGCAAGTTTAGAGGGCGGTAAGCTATATTTTGCATGCCCTCAAAGTTGTAAGCTGATTTCTAAAATTTCACGCGAGTAGCCTAACTGGGTGACACGTAGCATGAAGAAACCACTTTTCTCGCATGCTCTCGAGCGGATAATGGTCAGATAGAAATTCACGCAATATCGCATGATAGCCATCGGATCTGGCGAGGCAGATCAACAGTGGAGATTGATCAAGATAGTTAATGATCAGGTGAAGTGACAACTATTAGATCAGGCAAGGCAGATCGACGGTGGGGTTTAAAGAACCTAAAGTGATCGAGTAAAGCGACAACCATTGAATCAGGCAAGGCAGATTGACGGTGGGGACTTAAAGTTCATAAAGTAAGTGATGGACTCCACACGAGGCAGCAGTTGGAGAAAATAGTGAATTGGACAGTGATTGTGAAGGTTTTTTGGTGATTGGACGATGAGGAAGCGATGTAGGAGGAACGTGTTGGAGGTGGTTTCAAATGGAAAATGACAGAGAAAACCAGTGCGGGTGAACAAATAAATGTATTGAAAAAACGAACTCCATAACCCATGTAAGAACCAAAGATTGTGTTTTTAGGGTTGTTGGAGGGTCTCTTCCTCAAGTCATGGTCCCAGAGTGAGGAGATGAGGCTAAGACACCTGCGCACAACCTGATTGTGACCTTTTTCCTCTAGCTAACCTATGAACTAAAATAAGTCATAAACGAAAGTAAACTACAACAAATGCAGCTACTGAAATAGATGAACAGAAACAGGAAGCTATTCAACCAAATGAACAGAACCAGAAAGATTCTTAATGAAATGAATCAGAACCAAAAACCTTCTTGAGGAAATGCACAGAAAACCATGAAACTACTTAAGAAAATAAATAGAACATAACTCTATGCTAGCATAATAGTACAGTAAAGAGGATCTGTGGTTGCTTGGGTCGGGGCCTAACCCAAGAGCTTTAGCCCTTGAGGTTAACTCAGAGCTGGCTTAAACAAAAATCATCTTTATTATTGAAATCATGGATTACAGAGCAAATTGTCACAAGTCTTTCCAACTCAGAAATAAAATAGAGTTTTACAGATGAAGTCCGAATTAGAAGTCCTAATCCTAGTGAGGTGCTAAGATTCTCTAATTATACATTTAAAGTATCTAACAACTTCCTTCCCATTAGGGAGGCTTGGCCTATAACTGAAGAAAAATTGGTTGACGTCCCTTTCATTTTATTGGTTGTCTTCTAGTCTTCAAAGTGACGGTTGTCTGTACTCCAAGATAATGGAGGAATATTCGAAGGGAGGGGTAGTGAATGAGGAGGATTTACCTCCTATAATTATTCTCCCTTATCCCATTCGAGTGTTTACCAAGGTCTTTGCCATAGTTCTTTGCTTTCATCCTTTATATCTGCATTTCTCCTTGCTTTTATCTTTTATTCCTACATTATATGCACGTTAGACCACAAAGAAAAATATCCAACTCTAACTCATTTCATAAACAAATATAATCAAAAGTATGCAATAAGTTGTGAGAATAGCTGGTTTGACTAAGCTAGGGTGTGAATTAAGGCCAATTAAGGCCCATATAATTTCTCAATGATGAGGCTCATCAAAATACTATAATAGAAGCTATTACAAAGTGAAGAGCCTTGGTTTTGAGGATTTCTATTGATAAATAAGAGCAATTCAAACTTGATTGAAACACATATTTTACGAGTTGGCCTCCAAGTCACTAAAATTCTTTGAGCTTTTCCCTCCGAAAATTCTAAAAAATAGGGTACTATAATACCTTTGTTTCTCCCAAACCATAATAGCTGTTAGAAAAATGCTAAAGGTTTTTGTAAATGATAATGTTTGAAACAAAAACCTCGTTTATATTTTTAAAATTCAATTCCACCTACTCAAAAACCGCATTGGGAAACACTGACTAAAAACAAGAAAATTTGGGGAAACATGGCTACAAAGATTCATCCGAATCTGCGAAACCATAACCTCTGTTACAAAAATGAGAGAGATTTTGTGGAGTAGCATCTGAGGAACAAAAACCTCCTCCATTTTACCACAATTAATTTTTGATTATCCACAATATGCTCTGCAAAAAGGTGACTAAAACAGGAAATTTCTAGAAAATATGTCTTTAAAAAGTCATTAGCATCTCCCAAATCGTAACAAATGTTAGAAAAATGAGAGAGGTTTTTGTACACGAGCATGCTGTAAAAAAAACCTCTTTCTATTTTTGAAAATTTGTTCTCATATATGTGTAAACCATGTTTGAATTTACTTTATTACATCATTTAATCATGTTTAAATGCATGATTAACTAAATCAACCAGCTAATGAGACTTAAATTTACATTTTGAGGGCGCATTTAATCTTGCATACCCATTTATTATTTCTAAACTATTAAAACCTATTATATTAGCAAATTTAACTTATCAAAACTAATCATGTTACAATATCGACTCCAATGGGGATTGCTTACCCCAGTGGGATGCAGAGAACTAATAGACTAGTTACCTTTAGTGTTGGACATGGAGTCATACCCTAAAACCATCAACCACTGATTTTCCATCTTATGTAGAAATATAACCAATCCCCATGGATCAGTGCTGTCATTTGAATACTCTGCTATTTCACAATGCAACCTACAACTGTTATGCGTACACTAATTTAGATACACTTTCATACTGAAATCTGAAAACTCAAAAATTTCTAGAGAGTGAAAATATAACTTGATCTATGACATACTCTTCAAATCACACCAATCATAAACAACAAACAAGCTAATCTACTGCACACCAAAACTCAGAATAATTATTCAATCCCAACACCTCTATCTAACTGAATCAAAAAACTTTACACTGAGGTGTAATCTTCTTTCCAATGTAACCAAGTGTGGAGTGGATTTATTGACAAACCACGTTGCCAACAACAAAAAATATGAAGAATATATACAATATGAACATGAAATCACATGGGAAACTTATACTCACAGGTGTACTTTAAAAGTTGCATCGTCTGTAGACATTTTAGATTTCTGACCATGGCTAAAAGGGAGAGACATATACTATTGATTACAAGTATCAATGAACCTTGTATAGCAGTAAAGGCAGCTGAAATTTCAAAACAGCGGGATTGGTTACCCAGTGGAATCGCCATATGACAAAGTGGAGTCATCAGGTGAAATAAATGCAACCAATACAAAATGCCTGCTCCTTGTTCACCAACAAGGAATAGATCTAATCTTTATCGTTCCCTAGAGAAAGATATCTTCATTACTTCGCTCCCTAACAATGATGCCAGATGTTGTACCTGTTTCACATAGGCAGTCCTTGGCTGCAAAAACTACGCTAGGAAACCAACTAAATCAGCCTTTAGGTTCAAGCTGCCCCTTGGACCAGAGGGGGCTCACTCAATTGTTACGAGGCTTTATTTAACGTTGTTCATCTGTCACTGAACAACAACCTTTGAAGCACAATGACCAGATTTATGGTTTTAATTTGGGATGGTTGGCGATCAATGATAATCCCTAATCATGATTAAAGGCCTCTCTCACAGGGTCCCTTTTGAAGGTTTCAACTTCCAACCTTATAGAATGACTTAGTTTTTTCAAGAATTATGGTAGAAGAATGTAAGGGGATTCCTAATAATTGAGAAGTCACACTGACTACTTAACAACTAGAGAAATTTAGATGCATTTAGAATATTTCTATAGCCCAAAAAAAACATATTCAAATGTAATAGAAGGCCAAAGTGAAACCGATTCCAAGAGGAGCTATTTCAAACAAATATTCTAATAAGCCAATCTCTTTTAATGGCTATCAGAAGGCATAAAACAAAAACCAGTCAAAGAGGAGTTATCTTAGACAAACAAACCAATAAGTAATCTCTTTCTAAAGTTTATTATTTTATAGGGGATTTTAGATAGATTAAGACTTAATCTATGCTTACCCACACCTTCATATAAATGCTTTGAACATGTGTAGAAATAAGGCATGAAACACTAGAAAGACATACTAGAAAACACAAAATTCTGTCAAACTGGAGCCGGAAGGCTTTCATTAGAAATACTATAGTAGAAGCTATTACAAAGTGAAGAGCCTTGGCATCGAAAGCCCATACCTATTAATTCATTTGATGAAGTATTTATACAATTTCCTTACAAAATATCTTGATAAAAATATCAAGAGCTATTACAAATATCTGAAAACTATATTACAAAAATAGAACACAAATAAAGGTAACTAAAACTATTTGAAGAGTTCTGGTACTATCCTTGAGTATTTCTGTTGATAAAGAAGAGAAATTCGAATTTGATTGAAACTCATATTTTATGAGGTGGCCTCCAAGTCACTAACTGTCTTTGAGCTTTTTCCTCCCAAAATTCTAAAAAAGAGGGTCCTATAATACCTTTATTTATCCCAAACCATAATATGTGTTAGAAAATTGAAAGAGGTTTTTGTAAACAATGATTTTTTCAACAAAAACTACTTTCATATTTTTAAAATTCATTTCCACCTGCTCGAAAACCGCATTTGTAAACACTGGCTAAAAATAGGAAAATTCGGGAAAACATGCCTGCAAATATTCATCCGAACCTCCCAAACCATAACCTATGTTACAAAATTGAGAGATATATGTGTGGATTAGAATCTTAAAAACAAAACCCTCCTCCAGTTTACCACAATTAATTTCTAATTATCCACAATATGCTCTACCAAAAGGTGACTGAAACAGGAAATTTCTAGAAAATATGCCTTTAAAAAGTCATTAGCATTTCCCAAATCATAATAGATGTTAGACAAATGAGAGAGGTTTTTGTACATGAGGATGTTATCAACAAAAACCTTTTTCCATTTTTGAAAATTCTTTCTCGGTTGTTTGTAAACCATGTTTGAATTTATTGTATTACATCATTTAATCATGTTTAAATGCATGATTAACTAAATCAGCCAACTAATAAGACTTAAATTTACATTTGGAGGGTGCATTTACTCTTGCAGATCCATTTATTATTTCTAAACTACTAAAACCTATTATATCAACAAATCTAAATTATCAAAACTAATCATGTTACAAGAAGTTGAGCATGGTTGATTTTCATATTGAGACAATCTTTGTCGCAATGTGACATAGGACCATGGTTCACCATGATTATAAAGCTAAGGGATTTATATTGAACCCTAAGACTAATATTATAAACCCTATGAATACTATTATACCCTAGGAATATGAACCCTTAGATTAATACTAAAACCCCAAGGGATTAATACTAAAACCCTAAGGGATTAATATGAAAACCCCAAGGGATTATAAACTCAAGGGAATAATATTAAAACCAAGAGTTTAATATTATAAACCCAATGTATATAAACCCCAAGATACATGCTATAAAATGTAAAACAAACATGGTTAACCATGGTTAATTTGCATATTGAGACAATCCTTGTCACAATACAACGTTGGACATTGGTTAGCCATGACTGATTTTCATATCGAGACAATCTTTGTCACAATGTGACATTTGACCATGGTTGATTTTCATATTGAGACAATCTTTGTCACAATGTGACGTAGGACCATGGTTGACCATGATTATAAACGTGAGGGATTTATTTTGAACCTGAAGATTAATATTATAAACCCTATGAATATTATTATACCCTAGGAATATGAACCCTTAGATTAATAAACCTAAAGAATTGATATTATAAACCTAAGGGACTAATACTAAAACTCCAAGGGATTACAAACTCGAGGGAATAATATTAAACCCAAGGGATTAATATTATAAACCCAATGTGTATAAACCCCAAGATCAATATTATAAACCCTAAAATAAACATGGTTGACCATGGTTGACCATGATTGATTTTCATATTGAGACAATCCTTGTCACAATGAAATGTTGGAACATCATTAACTATGATTAATTTTCATATGCAGACAATATTTGTCACAATGTGACATTCGACTATGGTTGATTTTCATATTAAGACAATCATTGTCACAATGCGACGTTGGACCATGGTTGACCATGATTGATATTATGAACCTAAGAGAATAACCCAAGGGATTAAAAGTAAAAGCCCAAGGGATTATAAACCAAAGAGAATAATATTAAACCCAAGGGAATAATATAAACCCAAGGTATACAAACGATAAGATAAATATTAGAAACCCTAAAATAAACATGGTTGACCATGGTTGATTTTCATATTCTTTGTCACAATGTGACATTGGATCATTGTTAACCATGGTTGACCATTATTGATTTTCATATCAAGACAATATTTGTCCCAAAGAGACATTGGACCATGGTTTTTTTTCCATATTGAGACTATCTTTGTCACAATGCGACGTTGGACCATGGTCAACCATGGTTGTCACAATGTGACGTTGGACCATGAGGAAATCTTTGTCACACTGTGACCATGACTAATAATGGTTGACCATAGTTATTGACCATGGTTGACAATTGTTATTGTCTATGGTTGACCATGATTGATTTTCATATTGAAACTATATTTTTTACAATGCAACATTGGACCATGGTTAATGATAGTTGATTTTCATATTAAGACAATATTTTTCACAATGTGGCATTGGACCATGGTCGACCATAACTGACCATGGTCAACCATATTTGACAAATGTTGATCATGATTGACCATGGTTGGCCATTTTTGACCATGACTTATTTCCATATCGAGAAAATATTTGTCACAAACCCAAGGGATTAATACTATAAACCCAAGGGATTAATAAACCCAAAGGATTATAATATTAAAAATCGAAGGGATTATAAAGCTAATATAAACCTAATAAAATATAATATAATAAATCTTAATATTGTTATTATAAATCCTAAGATTATAAACCCTAAGTTTAATTTATTAAACCCTAGGATTAACACTATAAACACGTGGATTAATATTGCTAACCCTAGTGATCCACTATAAGCCTTCGTGGTCAACCATGACCATCCACTATGGTTCACTATAGGTCACTTATAGATAGACCATGATTGCTGAGGTAAGCATGGTTCACCATGGTAGTCATGTTGACTATTGTTTACTATAATGCCAATATTCACTGTAGTAGACCATGTCAACAATAGTAAACCATAATTAAAATATGTTAATAAATAAATATTATAAACTCTAACATAGTGAACCACATTTATCCTTTTAATTTTTTTAAAAATATTTACATTCCATTTATTATAAAAATAAAAAATTAATATATTAATTCTTATAATAGTTTTTGTTTATACTAAAACAAAAAAATTGATAAATAAATTATAAATTCAATATGAAAATAAATCAAACTAAACCGTTAATTTATTTTTCTCTTTATTTATATAGGTAATTAAAAAACATTACGAGTGATAAAGACAAAAGAAATCAATACATTGATTTTTAACAAACATAAAATGTAACCATGAACAAATAAACAAGTTTTAACTAAGTTTTAACATATCTTAAGTTGATTTGAAAATTTTAAATTATATTTAATTTATTATTAAAAATATTTTAAAAATCTATGTTAATTAAAAAATAAAAATAAAATAGAAAACAAATGTAAAATGTAACTATGAACAAATAAACAAGTTGTAACTAATTTTTAATATATCTTAATTTGATTTGAAATTTTTAAACTAGCAATTTCCTCTAAGGGTGCAAAGATACACCGAAGGAATGGAAAATTTGGTAATAAGATCCTTGAACTATTTTTCCCTATATCAAATGGAGTGGGACAATAAAAACAGATAGACGAATTGTTTTCCTTTATATATTCATTCGTTGAATGGACGAGAGGTCGGCAAAGAAAAACCTACAAAATGGAAAGTGGATGATTATATTTATTGAGACATCTAAAAACCAATGTTGATATTGATTGATTGAGGCAACCAACAAGTTTGTGGTTTTGTATTTTATAAAATTAAAATCAGGATTTCCTAATGTCAAAAATGATACTGATAATCAAGATTTGAGAGACTGATATTGATATCGGATGAGGTATACAACAAATTTGTAAGTATGTATTTTATAATATTAAAATCAATATTTCCAGAAACTGATATACCTAAGTAATTTCTAGAAATTGATATACTACACAAGTTTGAGTGAAGAGCAGAATCTGTAGGACTTTGGTGAACACAAGAGTTTCTCAGTAGGGTAGTCTTGTCATTCCCACATTTCATCACTTGCAAGGACTTAGAAGACTAAATTTTCAAGAGAATCCAACCACTACAAATTGTAATGTCTCAGGCGACCACCATGAAACCTCCTCTTCCAAGGAGGAACACAAAGACAAAGTACAAGGTCAAGCAGTGAAGCCATGATGACTTTAGGGGAGTTAGGGAAGGTTCTAGATTAATTTTCGAGACATGATATTTTGAATTCATAAAAATTTTTAACTAGTTTTTTATTTAAAGAAAATATTAAAAAATCAATTATAATTTTTAAAAAATTAGGTTAAAAAGTATTTAATAAATTGATTAATTTAATATTATTATTTATTTTGATTAATTAGTAATTTTAGGATGTGCAACAAATTGGCTCATAGCAGATACATGCTCTAATGGTGGTCATTGTGATCATCAACCCTTTCAAAATAACCCTTTACTCCATTTTCTCTAGAATGTTGTCTAAATTTCGTTTTAAGGGAATCCCTTGAATAGTGAGGAATTTTCATCTCCTAGGGGAGGATTATTAATTCCTTTTTAATCTAAAATTTCACTTCTTTTATCTCTTTTCAAAGTCTTGGGCTATGTGTTGTGTATATTTTTCAGAGTAGTTTTCTTTTCATATTATAAATATAACATAATAATAATTTACAAAATGAATGTTCTCATAGTTACACCAATTGGAACCTATAGTTTACACATACAAAGATGATGCCAAGAGTTAAAGGACCCATCCAATGACCTTTGCAAAATTTAGTTTGGCTACCAAGGATGGTTAAATAGGGAATTTGACATTACAAATGAACACTACATTAAACCCAAAAATAAATAGAATGAAATTTACATTGCATAATTTTTTTATAAATATAAATTTATTCAATCTCATTCCATATTCCAATAATTCTTGTATTGATAAAACCTTTATTTTTCTTCAACCCATTTCAAAATTATAATAAATAATATATGTGTGTGTGTGTGTGTGTGTGTGTGTGTGTGTGTTATTTCTTTAAAATTCTCTTCATCCAAAAATTACAACCCTAAAACACAAAGGAACATAAATTCATTGCTACATTAAAATGTGGATGACAACATCAACCCTTATTATGTTAGGATATTCAGACACATAGGAAATAGTTAGGTATAGCTTGGCCCAATGTAGAGTTAAGTAAAGTGTGCTTCTTTACTATGTACTTTTGTAATTGACAATCCGACGGTCACGATATGTAATGATCTGATGGTTCATTCTCCTCGGTATTACCGACACTTGATTCGTGGCTTAACACCCGATTGGTCCATGATCACTATTTAAAGAGCATGGAGGGTCCTTCGTAGGGTAACCATTCATGAGAGAAGCTTATGTAAATTTTCATTATTTTATTAATAAATTGCCTGAAGTGGCTGCGTTGGCTCAGGCCACGGACTATTTCCCTCTTTGAGGGTTTTAACCATGTCAACAATACTGGTCTATTGATCTGTGATCTGTTCGTGAGTGGTGTCCTTTGGTGTTCTATCTGAGGAACTTACCCTATAAATTCCTACATGGTATAAGAGCTATTTGAGGGTTGCATCCGTTGGTGATTCAAAATTGAAGCTGGTAGAACTGCATCTGACTATTGTTTCCCAGATCTACTATTTCTGACTACTTTCGGGCTGAGGTAACTGCTCTATTGTGTTAGGAGCATCTATTCCAGCGAGGAACCCCTTTCGTTTCACTCAAAAAGTTTGTTGTTAGCCCTAGCTACATCATTTTTAAGATGTGGAGGTATACAATGTTTATTTGCAGTTTCTAGTTATTTTCTCTTTGTTTATTTTGGTTTATTTATCTATTTGTTTTTTATTACCGGATATACACCTTTCATTTTTGTGTATGCTCTTTTCCCTACGACTCTCTGCAATATGGGAAAATCAAAAATAGAAATGAAGTTTTTTTTCTCATGCGTATGCTCTTCTCCGCTGCACCTTAGTGTGATCTCGGAAAATCAGAAACATTGAGGAAAATTGTTAGTTTTCGGGTAAAGCTAACTTCAAACCATAAGGTTTGTTTTTTTTGTGTCCATTTTGGGTTTTGTGGTTTTTGTTTTGCAGGGAAAAAAAGAGCTTTCTCAAGTAAGCACGCACCCCAAAGCTTCGGTGACTAAAAACAAGAACAAAAAAAACAAAAAAAGAAAACCCTTCCTCTTTTCCAAAAATTGCTAACCTTTTAAACTAGCTCACTTGGTCCAAAGTTACTTTTGTTGAGATTGCAACAAGATGATGGAGCTTAGTGAAAAGAGTCGCCTTCACTAAGTGGGCCCGCAGGAAAATTATGGCGCAAGTTCTTTTTTTGGATCCCAGGAGGGATGATCACAGCAGGAGTGACCACAGCAGGGATGATCATAGTAGGAGTGACCACAGCAGGAGTGATCACAGTAGGAGTGACCACAGCAGGAGTGATCACAGCAGGAGTGATCAAAGTCTATTTTTAGACTGGCTGTCCAAAATAGAAAAGTCAAATATTATTGTCTCATAATAATATTTGGACTATAAACTTGATCTTATTCTCTTGGAGCACTTCAGTTTGAGCTACAGATGTGGCCCATGCAGCCGTTAGAAGGAAGTACGCTTTTCTTATGAGTCAGTTTAGTTGTTGCATGCATGACTTTAGTTAGAACTCAATCAATTGAGTTTGGTGGAGTTGATTGTGGAGTTGATGGAGTTGTGTTCAGTTTGACTTGGTTAAACTAGTTGTAGTTAGTCTAACTGCAAATAGACTAATGTTGAGTTGTTAAACTAATTATTAACTCATAATACAACTATAGAATACATCAGTTAACTCAGTTGCATGTCAGTGCATGTTCAGTTCAGCAAGGATAGGTGTTAGAGAATCAAATTGCTATCAGTTGTGACTATAGTTGTGCATCAGATGTTGCACAATCAACGGATTGAGTATGCCAATGAGTTTGCTCATATCTTTGCCCAGTATTATAGCCTCTATTCACGTCTAACATAGTGTGAGTGATTCTTTGGAGTTGAAATACGAGTTTGGTAAACCATTCTCATTCATTCTTGAGCAGGTTTTGAGCAGTGGAGGCAGGCAAGCAGTGGAATAGATTTGGAGATCAGATCTTAGCTGTATTGTGTGTAACAGGTGGAGCTGGTACTGGATTGCTTGTGATAAGCATTGTACTTTGTAATGTTACATGGTCTCAATCATTAATATATAGATAGTTGGGGTTTTTAGCGAGATGCTTTCCCCGGGTTACATACTGTGTTAATGTGTGAATGCTCTTGATGTTTTATTGTTATTGATGCTGCTAAATTGATGATCAACGTAGAGGAGCTTATGTATTGTGTATGTATTCCGCAATAGTACATGATCAAGATAATCTCTATTGAATATGTGTTAAATTATTCAAAATTTATACATGGTATCAGAGCTAGATGATTTGTAGAAAAAGTTTCTACATGGTATCAGAGCTATTGATCATCAGATCTATTATTCAGGAAGTGTTTACATTCTATTTCTTCAGGCAGAGTCTGTAATCGGGCCAGGTAGCCTCTGCATTCATCCTTCCTTTGGAAGGTGAGATATCCGGTGAATGCCCATACAGTCAATCTTTGTACGAGAAATATTTTGTTCTCATGAATCTTAGATTCGAGGCGGTTGAGTTGGTTGCTGGTGGAATTCAAATTTGCAGCAGTGTTTGCTTGGTGGCAACGCAGCAATGTCTTTCAACGGATTGCGATTGGAGTATGCTCTTGAGGGTAGATCAAACTATATTGCATGGAAGGACAGGATGGAGGCAGTATTGGATGATAACAGGCTGAAGGAGTTCATAGATACGGATGTCCCAAAGCCTACTGATGCTACTCAAGCTGATGCTTGGCAAAAGAGGACCGCAAAATGTCGAAGGATTCTATTGGAGGGCGTGAAGGATCACATTATGTCCAGCCTCCATGGAAAGGCTACTCCATATTTGACGTGGAAATCATTAACAGAATTATTCCAAAGAAAGAGGGATCAGAGGAAGTTGGCGCTCAAAGATAAACTAAGAAACATCAAATGCGAAAAGGGTGACAGTATGCCCAAGTATCTCACGAAGTTCACTCAGTGTCGAGATGAGCTGGGAAGTGTGGGGGTTACTGTCGATGATGAGGACTTGGTGAGCTTGGCTCTCCTTGGTCTTCCGAAGAGGTGGTATTCCTATCAGGACTCTGTCAATGGTCGGGAGAAATTTCCAGGATGGGAAAGACTATGCTCAGATCTTGTGCAGGAGGAGATCAGGCGGAGTACCAGGGATGGATCTTCGTCAAAGGGAGCTGATGAAGAGAATTGCACTTTGGCTACCAAAGCAAAGAAAGGGAAGAGCAAGAAATCTTCTTAGTCTGGTGCGAAAGGCAAGAAGCAGGATATGTCCAAGGTGAAATGTTTTCACTGTCACCAGCATGGACACTATGCCACTAATTGTCCACAAAAGAAGAAGAGCAAGCAGGTTGCTGGATCTTCAGTAGGAGAGGCTCTAGCCTCACAGTTTGAGCTTGATTTTTCATTGATCACATGCTTGGTTTCAAGTGTGATGGGATCGGTGTGGTTCTTGGACAGTCGTGCGTCTTTTCACATGACGGGAGATAGAGATTTTTTCTCTAATCTGGAGGACAAAGATCTTGGAGTGCACATCAAGATGGGCGACGATGGTAGATATAGTGCGACTGGTATCGGTACCATTTCCTTTGAGAGGGAGTCTGGTAAACCCTTCGTATTGAAGGAAGTCATGCATGTTCCAGGATTGAAGAAGAATCTTATCTCAGTGGCGATGTTAGAAGACAAGGGGTATGATGTTGTTTTCAGCGAGGGAAAGGCTTTCCTACGTAGAAAGACAACTGGTGAGACCCGGAAGATAGGGGTTCGAGTGAGGAACCTTTATCAGTTGCATGTAGATGGATGCGCAGCAATGGCAAGCAAGGCAGAAGGATTGGTGAGCCGGGATGATGGTGAGTTGTGGCACAGGAGATTGGGTCACCTTCACCATGGAACCTTGAAGATACTGCAGCAGATCACTACAGGGCTTCCTAAAGGCACACTTGCGCAGTCAGATCAGTGCAAGGGGTATACTTTGGGGAAGTTTTTGAAAGCCACCTTTCACGAGAAGGATAGTCGCGCCACGACAATCCTTGAGAGAATTCACACAGATGTGTGTGGACCTTTCTCAGTTGCTTCGACACCAAAACACAGGTATTATGTGATTTTTGTTGATGATTTCTCTCATAAGTGCTGGATCTTCTACATGCAGAAGAAGAGAGAGACATATTCAAAGTTCTGTGAATTCAAAGCACTGGTCGAGAAGGAGTCGGGGAAGAAGGTGAAGGCTCTTAGGAGCGATAATGGTGGTGAATACATCTCGGACGAGTTCAAGGATTTCTGCAAGGCAGAAGGGATTCGTAGAGAGCTCATAGGTCCCCATAACCCACAGCAGAACGCGGTAGCTGAGCGGAAGAACAGAACGATTATGGGTACTGCACGGGCAATGTTGCATGATCAGGGCCTACCCCTTCACTTGTGGGCGGAAGCATGCAATATAGCAGTTTATGTGCAGAATCATTGTCCTCATAGGATACTTGGCATGAGTACACCCGAGGAGGCTTATTCTGGTAAGAAGCCTGATCTTTCTCATTTGAGGATTTTTGGTGCTAACGTTTACATGCATGTGACGAAGGATGCCAGGAAGAAGTTGGAGCCAACCACAAAGGTTGGGATATTTATGGGGCACAATAATACGCCCCACAACTATCGTGTGTATTTGCTAGACAGTGGTAAAACTGTAATGCGATGGGATATAAAATTTCAGGAGGAGAAAGCCATGAAGTGTTCGCTTGAGAGGGAGCTACACTTACATGCAGATGAGGAGCTATTAGTTCCTAAGGATGAGCTTCAGGATGTGGATCAGCCACAGGATGATGTTCATGGAGTGGAAGAGACCACTCTTGCAGTGCCAACCATCAGAGGGAGAAAGCGCTTGACAGAAGCTGAGCGACTGGCTCAAGATGCAGAGAAAGTTGTAGGACCACCTACAGCCCAACACAGGTAGAGACAGTCACCTGATTGGTACATTGGATACATGGTTCTTATGAGCAAGTGTGTTGTGACTGAGCCATCCTCTTTCGAGGAAGTTGTGGAGGATCCCGCATGGGTAGATGCCATGGTGGAAGAGTATGATTCTATTGTCAGAAACAGTGCATGGGAGATTGTTCCTAGACCGGAAGGGAAATCAGTGGTGGGTTCGAGATGGATCTACAAAGTTAAGCAAGCAGCTGATGGGAGTGTCGAGAAGTACAAGGCAAGATTTGTTGCCCGAGGCTTTTCACAGATAGAGGGGATCAATTATGAGGATACCTTCGCACTTGTCGCAAGGTATTCTTCCATACGGACGATTCTTGCTCTCTCAGCGCAGATGGGATGGAACATTCATCAGATGGATGTGAAGACTGCGTTCCTCAACGGAGTCATTGAGGAGGAGGTGTACATTGAGCAACCCGAAGGCTTTGAGGTCTTCAGTAGTGAGTCGCATGTGTGCAGGCTCAAGAGAGCGTTGTATGGGTTGAAGCAAGCACCACGTGCTTGGTACACACGGATAGACAGCTATTTCACAGGACTTGGATTCTCCAAGAGCGAGGTGGATCCTAACCTATACCAGATTGTGGTGGAGGGTAAGTTGCTTATCATTGTACTGTATGTTGATGATTTGATTCTAACGGGTGATGAGTTGTTGATACTGTCATGCAAGAAGGATCTTGCTACAGAGTTTGAGATGAAGGACTTGGGCCTCCTTCACTATTTCCTAGGATTGGAAATATGGAAGTGCAATGGTGGACTGTTTGTTTCTCAGGGCAAGTATGCTCGGGAGATACTGGAGAAGTTCAACATGCATGGATGCAAGCCTGTTGATACTCCTCTTCCTGGAGGTTGGAGGAAGGAGGATGCCACTTCGGGAGAAGAAGTGGATGCCACTGTTTATCGACAGTTGGTGGGGTCGCTGATGTATTTGGTTAATACACGACCCGATATATGCTATGCAGTTAACCAACTTTCACAAGCTATGGTTAAGCCTACCAAGCTCTTCTGGAAGGCAGGCAAGCATGTATTGCGCTACTTGAGAGGCACATCAGGATATGGCTTGTGGTACAAACAGGAGGATGAGGTGAAGCTATGTGGCTTCACAGATGCAGATTGGGCAGGGAGCCCAACAGAAAGAAAGATCACATCAGGAGGGGTCTTCAGTATTGGATCGAAAGCAGTTTCTTAGTACAGCAGGAAGCAGAGATCCGTGGCACTCAGTTCAGCGGAGGTCGAGTATATGGCAGCAAGTTTGGCTGCATGTGAGGCTATATGGATGAGGAAGATCCTGGTTGGTTTGTTTGGTTCTCATTTGGATCCTACTGTGATTTACTGTGATAACCAGAGTTGCATTAAACTCTCGGCTAATCCTGTATTTCATGATAGATCTAAGCATATTGACATCAGGTACCATCATATCAGAGATTGTGTGCAGCGGAGGAACATGTTACTTTCATACATTCCAACGGAGGATCAGGATGTTGATATTCTGACGAAGGCTCTCACCAGGAGCAGGTTCGAGTACCACCGAGGCAGGATAGGGGTTGCTGATAATCCATATCTGGTCGATAGGGAGTGTTGAGATTGCAACAATATGATGGAGCTTAATGAAAAGAGTCGCCTTCACTAAGTGGGCCCGCAGGCAATTTATGGCGCAAGTTCTATTTTTGGATCCCAGCAGGGATGATCACAGCAGGAGTGACCACAGCAGGGATGATCACAGCAGGAGTGACCACAGCAGGAGTGATCATAGTAGGAGTGACCACAACAGGAGTGATCACAGCAGGAGTGATCGAAGTCTATTTTTAGACTGGCTGTCCAAAATAGAAAAGTCAAATATTATTGTCTCATAATAATATTTGGACTATAAACTTGATCTTATTCTCTTGGAGCACTTTAGTTTGAGCTAGAGATGTGGCCCATGCATCTGTCAGAAGGAAGTATGCTTTTCTTATGAGTTAGTTGAGTTGTTGCATGCATGACTTCAGTTAGAACTCAATCATTTGAGTTTGGTGGAGTTGATTGTGGAGTTGATGGAGTTGTGTTCAGTTTGACTTGGTTAAACTAGTTGTAGTTAGTCTAACTGCAAATAGAGTAATGATGAGTTGTTAAACTAATTATTAACTCATAATACAACTATAGAATACATCAGTTAACTCAGTTGCATGTCAGTGCATGTTCAGTTCAGCAGGGACAGGTGTTAGAGAATCAGATTGCTATCAGTTGTTGTTGGAGAGGTAAATCCCCTCTACGGATAGAGGCGATCCCTACTAGCCCAATAGGGGTCTAGCAACAATCACACAATGCTGCTACGCATGTTCCTAGTTACAATTAAACAAGAAGTAAAGAGCACCTACTTGGATTCCTGCGCTGTCGTTGGACGAAGAGATGTCTCCTTCGCCCCTTCGCTTCGGCTGGTCACAGTCCTCCGCGATCCCCGCGAACGGACACCTGCACACACGAAGAGAAGGAAAACGCAAGCGTGAAATCTAGTAAAAGTAACTATATGCCAGTCAGAAAAGACATAATTCACATTTATCCATTGCATAAACAAACGAGAATGGAACAATAATAGCAGTCATCTATTATTAATCAGAATAGAGAAGAGTACAACCAAATGTTCTGACGTCGATAAACTTCTCAGGAGGGATCAGTCAGCATGTATCTCAAGCATTCACCTTTGAGGATGGTTCTCCCAAGACAAACAACTCTCTCTCTCTCACACAAATGTCACAAACAAACTTCCCCAAGCAATGAATCACTTCCACTCCTAACACACCAAACCTATAGCAGCAATCTGAGCACTACAAGCTCTGTACAATCCAAGCTAAGTCTAGCTAGTTCCCACTAGTTTCTAACTAGCTGCTCATGGTAATGGTGGAAGTTTATATAGGAGAAGGAGTCTCCTAAAAAGGTGGAAGGATGAGCTTATCTTCAAGGGGAGTAGTTGCAAAGGGTCGAACAGACATGCCATAGAAGGGATTCGATATTCACAAAGCTAACAACCAAGCCTGGAGAGATCTGGAAGGCTGGTTGTTTGAACAAATTCGCCCAAACTGGATCAGCGCGGATTATATGGAGACTGCCGCGCCGTCAGCACATAACAATAACTGAACAAGTCATGTCAGCGCGGAAAAACACGAGAAAGCCGCGCTGTGCGTCATCGCGGAAAAGTGATTTTCTTCCGCGATGGCAGCGCACGAAATACACTGTGAGGCGCTGGTCATCGCGGTTATTTTAGGAACAGACGCGCTGATGCACAAAACTTTGGAAAAGTGGGTTTTTAAGCCAGTTCAGGGATCAAACACTTAGTGATTGTGACTTCTGGACACAGCAGGGTGACTGACAGGAAGGCAGTGATAAATTACTGTGTAACAGATGCCCCCTAAAGCATGAAGACCGAGAGAGTGGGAGGGGTGAAATGCTTTACAACACACGTCGAACTGGAACACCACCAGGAAGTACCGAAAAATCTCCGACAATCATATACATGCAGTCTAGGCATGGGCGCAGCCATCCAAAAGACATGCGAGACTGGTCTATGGTATGGACGCAGCCACCCAGCTAAAGAGACCATAATAATGACAAGGTATGGTCGCAGCCATCCATGAAGACTCAGGTATGGGCGCAGCCATCCATCAATGAGTCATGTAATGATTATCCACGAAATCGCAACCTGGACCACAGTGAGCAAGGATCCAGGGTCTTGCGCTCCATCTTGACCCGAACAGAGTACAAGTCCACACATGTGAATACAGGGGTTGGAGTCGAACATGCATGAACATCGTCTGATTACCGGCCAATGATGAGAACCGTTAACAGACGCGAGAGGTACCACCAATAATGACAATGGCCCTCAAGGTACTATAGGTACAATCCGTGGCGTGTGAATCAATGAGCTGGTGTCGAACACCCACGGAATCATTCGATCGTAGGTCAATGATGTAAACCTTGCGTCGAACACGAGGAACCTGCCATTGAGGCATGCAGGCTCCAAGGCACCTGGAAGGAGTCTCTAAGTCACTTTCTCGGATAATGAGTTGAAGTCGACGAGAAGTGGCCTTGATCGAAGGTGGGCCATGATTATTCCCACATCATCGACATGAGACAGAGGTATAATAATTTGTGATGAGATAGCGAACGAGGTTGCATTGTGGCAGAGGACAACTTCTCTTGAACATATAACGACACTGTAACGGATTTGGCAGTACTTGACATCAAATGAGCAGCGGATAGGATGATGACGGCAATGAACAGATGAGAGGTCAAATAGGATATCCCAAACCCATGGAGGCTAGTGAAAACGAGATGAGATGACCCCACCCAGACACGAAACAGCGGAGTGCCATGTTCAAGAGTGACGTACTGCCGAGACGACTGTAATCAAAGTTCCATTTTCCCCACCTTTGCAGGCAGGTACCCCGATTATTTTTGGATGACAAGCTTGACGGGGGGTAACATATGCTTGATGTGTGTCATGTTGACAATATCCGATGTCATTGAGTGTTTAACGAGCCTGACAAAGGAAAAACTCGGCTTCTTTTCTTGTTTCGAGAGTCTGAAAAGAATGCGGAAAAGGAGACTCCAGGGGGGTCCTTTTTCGTACAGTTGTGTCTCTCGAGCCCGAAAAAGTATAAAACTGTGCTCGAAAGAACCGCCCGGTCATTACAACCGAGGAGTACTTTTCATGAATAGTGTCTCCGACCGGAAAAAGTAAAAAAGTGGTCGAAGACACGTCGTTTTAGAGCCAATATCGAGTGCGAAACGACAAACACCCGGCGATCTTTTTGGTTTAACGGTCGGAAAAAGAGCTTAAAAACGACCGCCTTTCGTTCCCTTTAACGAGCTGAAAGGGAGCTCGGCCATCTTCTCTTGTTTAACGTCGGAAAAGAGCTTAGAGACGACACTTTGGGAATCACATGAATTGTGGACTGTCATGACCAAGCTGCGATACATGTATCTGCACAAGGGCACTACCCGCATAAATCCATTCGATATACGTAAAAAACATATTGAAACATGCTTGAAAACAGAACCAAGGCTAGTTTCATGGCTAAAAATGGTAAAAACCCAAAAAATATGGTAATTTAGGAGTTTTTACTATAAATAGGGAGGGGTAATAAGTCATTTTTACCATTTTACTATTTGGAGTGCGAAGAACGTGGAGAAGCCAAAAAGTTGACGGAGCGATTCCCAGCCCATCCGGAGACCATTTTCAGATCTGCTTCTTCCAGGTAGGTTCTCATTCCTTTGCCCTGCATTCTGGTTCATTTTAGGAGTTTTTTAACGGTTGAATGGGCCCAATTGGGCATTTTTTATTTGCATGGGTGCGCCCTCGGTCAGCGCGGAAATTGCCCACGGGGTCGCGCTGACCGAAAAATAGCCAATGTAACCAACTTCGGGTCAGCGCGGAAAAGGCGTGTTCTTCCGCGCTGACCTCGCATTTTTTACACAGAGCCGCCATTGTCATCGCAGCTGTCCCTAAAACAGCCGCGATGGCGCGGAAAAGTTTTGTTTTTTTAATAAATGAACGTAAATTTCTCCATGAAAACAATTCTGATTGGTTTTTATTGTTCATGCAGGACATCATGGCCTTTCAATGGCAAGAGAGAGTTCACCATGTAGAGGATGTGGCTGCTTGGGGAGACGTGAATTGCTGCAACGCCATGCGGGCGTGCGGATTCATGAAATTCTTCCTTACGCCGCGTCTGAGGGCCCAACATGATCTGCTGGAGCTGCTGATCAGGGCATGGAACCCGGTGGACCAAAAATTCACCATCCGTGGTCACGACATTGAGTTTGACCACATGGATATCTTTTTCTTGACTGGGTTGTCGCGCCGAGGTGCGAGGCCCATCTTGGAGGGGCAGCGACCTAGCGGCGGTACTCTGGATGACCTGATGGCTGAGGTTTGCCCGGGGGCGGTGAAAACGCGGAGTGGGAAGTGCTCGATCCCCACAGTGAGAGACATAGTGCTGCGCACCATCCTGTTCATGGTGACCCGGGCGGCAGGTAGCATGGCGAATCACGAGGCGTCCAAGACCCATCTCCTACTAGCTCTCGAGTGCCTCGAGCCTACCGTGTTTGATTGGTGCACGGCAGTGGCCAACAACATGAAGAGGCAATTGAGCAACTGCCGTCGTGGGGAGACGAAGCAGTTCGGCTATGGATCGATCCTGGTCCCGCTCATCCTGGAGCGAGTACCAGCCATGCGACTGCAGTCTATGGCTGTGGATGCCCCCAGAGATCCTCGAGAGATGAGGGCCTCACGATGGGCTCGGATTATGCCACGTGGGGGTGGCGGCCGACCACATAGCTGGGGGGCATTTTTCAGAGACTGGTTGGACCAGCAGGAGATCTTCGTACAGGATTGGCCATATGCGGGGATGGATTTCCGCAATGATCCTGACTTGGTGCTGCCTCCGGGTGAACAGTGGGATGATGCAGGTATGACACTTTTTGTCTTTTGAGTTTTGTATTGTTTTTAAATTTTTTATGTACATGTCCTAATAAATGTCTTTTCATGCAGATGTGGGGCCTACTAGACCGATTGGCCTGGCTGCCACGGCACGGAGAGAGGGCCCGGGAGCCGGAGCTTTGGCCTTAGCCCCTCCAGGGGCCAACACACCAGAGATTGTGGCTCGCAACCTTGAGGGGTTGCTGGAGGGGGTACCGGACTTCCAGGGGGTCGAGGAGGTTCCTGTGGAGCATCAGATCCACACAGTGGGTGTGGAACCCAGAGTGCACCGCCTTCTGAGGCGGGTGGCACGAGCGGCTGTGTACTACAGAGAGCACCATCCAGCCGATTAGTCACCTAGGTTTTATTTCCACTGTTTATTTTGAGACATTATGACTCAGATGTATTGAGATTTTGGGACATGTACTTCTATTTTTGAGCGCCTCAGTGCGCCACACGATATATATATATATACATACCGATTTTGGATGAGTCGTTGTTACATGTGATGATGTGTTATCTTGTGTTATGCGTTTGTTCAGTACAATTTGTGATCTTATGTATGAATTTGCACGACACTCGACTCATGGATTTTATATGTTTAATGCAAGCTTAAAAACACACACGTGCAAACTATGCTTGAAATGATTTATTTACATATGCTTATGGTCTTACTATGCTGTTCTATCCTTCCTTGTATGATGTTTATCTGTTTCGCAAATGTCTATCTAATACACGATTTGCCAATGCATCAGTCAACGTATTTAATCGTCTCGGAATATGCTGATAAGTAATGTAATCGAAATTCCGTTCTAACAATCTTACACGTAGGTACAACCTTAATATGCGCTGGTCTCTGACGGAATATCGCCTGTTGAGTTGATGGACAACCAGCTGGGAGTCCAGGTTCACCACTAGCTCTCGGATGCCGAGGTCAACTGCTTCGGCAAGTAATTCTATTACAGCACTGTACTCGGCAACGTTGTTAGTGGTACGACCTAGGCATACACCCTGCAGGTTTATCAACTCCCCGTGAGGATCGTAGATCACCCACGCTGCCGAAGACAAATTACAAGTACTACGGTAGGCACCATCAGCGAAACCAACATAAGGAGTACGAGACATCTGCGCAGGAAAGAGAAAGCATAATAAGGGGCAAAAACACGCCTTCACACCAAAGCAAAAGAAACTCATGCAGTAAAAACTCAAAAACACACGTATATACAAAGTGATTGTGAGCAGCTATGCATAGTACTTCTTCAGATACAGCCCATTTCGGGGCTTGTCAAGAGGATTTCCTTCATAATCAATCAACTCATATGCGCCCTTTTGTAAAACACGTTTCACGATGTAGGGACCTAACCACATGGATTCGAGTTTTCCTGCCCCCAGCTTATCCTTAGCTTGATCGTAGAGCAGTACTAAATCTCCCTCAACAAAGGAACGAGGATGAATATTCTGATCGAAGTGAGCTTTGACTCTCTTCTTCTGCGCTTCGATAGCCAGAGAGGCCAAACGACGAGTCTCGTCTAACCGTTCTAGGTAAAGAAGCCGTTCCTCCACCGGAATGGTGTTGGGAAGCAACTCGACAGCTAATTTTAATGAAGGAATTTCACATTCGACGGGAAGGGTAGCCTCCAGTCCATAGACCAGTTGAAACGGGGTGAAACCGGTGGCATCCTTCACAGAAGTCCGGTAGGCCCATAAGGCTGGGAAAAGCATTAGATGCCAGTTTGACTTGTGTGTATTGACGGTGCGTTGAAGCATGGTGATCAAAACTTTGTTCACGGCTTCAACTTGACCGTTAGATTGAGGATAGTACGGTGACGAACTATCTTGACGCAAGCCTAACTGGCTCGTTAACTCTGTCATCATATGATTTCGGAAATGCTTTCCATGATCTGTAACAATAGCCTGAGGGACTCCGAAGCGAGTGATGATATGATTGAATAAAAACTACGCCGCTGTGTGACCGTCTTCGTTTAATGTAGGCATTGCTTCGGCCCACTTGGTGAAATAATCCACGGCAACGATAATGTACCCATGCCCCCCGGCCGAACGAGGGTTACAGGACGTATAATCGATGCCCCATTTGGCAAATGGACCTACGGTTACGACAGGGTGCAGTGGTGCAACAGGTGCACGCATCTTCCGGTGGTAAACCTGGCATTCATGGCATGCGCGTACAGCAAGGATGCAATCCTTGAATATAGAAGGCCAGAAATAACCAGCGCGGAGGATCTTTTGAGCGGTAGCGTATCCGGACATATGGCCGCCACAAGCGCCGGAGTGGCAGTCATTCATGACTCGCTCAGCTTCCTCGAGAGTTAAGCATCGGCGAAGAATAGAATCGACGCCGAGGCGGTACAGGGTGTCGCCTAAAATGCGATACGGTTGAGCCTGATGACGTATCCGTCGTCGAGCTTCCTTTGATGTATTGGGACGAAACGAAGACGTTTGTAAATATACAATGATGTCCCCGTACCATGGGTCGAGAGTGCTGATGAGAAAGAGCGTTTCATCCGGAATTTGCTCCTCTGAATGAGATGGTGCAGACTGAGATGGTAAGGAACAGAGCAGTTCAGCAAAGACCAGTGATTTCTTAGACTTGGCGGCAGTAAATTCCAAGTCGAACTCTTGGAGGATTACGATCCACTTCGAGTATTTGCCCCCCAGCAACTGACGTGACAAAATATAGGTCATGGGGTTGCAGTCAGAGATCACGGTCGTTGTGCGCAACAGGATGTAATGACGGAAACGTTGGACGGCACAGACAGCGGCCAATGCCAACTTTTCGACATATGCATAGCAAATCTCCGTATCGAGGAGGTTGCGACTAAGATAGTATACAACGTGCTCCGAGCCATCGTCGTCGTCTTGCACTAAAACCATGCCGATGGTGGTATCGGCAGCGGCCAGATAAAGGGTGTAGTCACGGTGGTAATTTGGAGGTCTTAGGAGCGGAGCTGAGACCAGAAGGTCTTTAAGACGCTCAAAAGATTGCTGAGCGATAGCGTCCCAATGAAAGGGCGTGTCTCGCTTTAGTAATCGCGTGAAACCCTTGGCCACCTCGGCATAATTTGGGATGAATCGTCTGAGAAAATTGGCTTTTCCCTGCAAGCTTTGTAATTGCTGTAGAGTGGCAGGGGGAGGAAGATTCACAATGGCCTCGACTTTAAGGGGATCCAAGCGGATGCCCTCTCGGGAGACGATAAACCCGAGTAGTCGGCCAGATTCCACGCAGAAGACACACTTATGCGGATTGAGTCGAATACGGTAGTGTCGACAGCGAAGGAAGATTTCGCGTAAATGAGATGGATGGTCTTGACGTTTAGCTGAATGAGCGGGTAGGTCATCCAGGTAAGGTTGTACGATGTGTCGGATATCATGAAAAGCATACGACATCGCACGTTGGAAAGTGGCGCCGGCATTTTTGAGACCGAAAGGTAGCTTCTTGTAAGCGAAGGTGCCCCAAGGACAAATGAAAGCAGTCTTGTGCTGGTCTGTGGGGGCTATGTTGATCTGGTTGTAACCAGAGAAGCCGTCCATGAACGAATAAATTTCGCTTCCTGCGCAATCATCGATAAGCTGATCAATAAAAGGCGTAGGAAAGTTATCTTTTGGACAGGCGCGATTGATATCGCGATAGTCAACACAAACCCGAATAGTGCCCTATTTTTTATTGACAGGAACTATATTAGATACCCATTCCGTGAGGGGAATGGCATAAATGAAACCAGCTCGAAAAAGCTTTTCAACTTCGGCCTTGATGGCTGCAGCCTTTCGAGGGTGCACTGGGCATAAACGCTGACGAACAGGCTTAGCCCCAGGATAGGTAGGGATTTCGTGCTCCACGATACTGGGGTCAATGCCGGGCATTTCTTCGTAAGACCATGCGAAAACATCACGAAATTCACGAAATAGATCTTTGTAGATTTGAATTTCCTCAGGAGTACATGTGACTCCAATATGAATATTTTCGACAACCCCTGTTTTGACAGAGATGTCGATAGCCAAAGTCTGCGTAATGTTACCCATGTTCCCTTCCGAAGACACTTGATATAACTGGATAGGTGTTTGGAGAGGGATATGTGGGAGACATGAAGCAAACTTTCTGAGACACGTGGCCATTTCCGAATGAGGAGGGAGGAACGAAGAGCGATGGTGGTGATCTGACCAAGGGAGCTCTTCGGGAGACATAGTCTCGATAATAGCCTCGTCGGATGGGAATGATTCCTTCAGGGGGTCCGAAGTGGCCTTCTCTCCCAACCAAGGGAAGGTTTCAGGTGAATCGGGAACGCTGCCTGGAATAGCAGGTTCGGAGGTTGAAGCCGATGCAACAACTATTTCGATGTAGTTGAGCTCGGCGGCATCATCTCGCCCCAGGAGTCTTCTTGATTCACGGGAGGGAGAACCCATGGATCAGAATGCGTTGTGATCATGTTAACGGAGGCGAGATTTGGAGGTGGGAGGGGAAAGACTCCCATCAAGGAGGGATCTTTAAATAATCCGGCACCCACACTCTCGAGCGATTTGAAGGTATGCTCCACGAATGGTACATTCCCTTCAGAAGAGGAAGCAAAAAAGGACAACTGGTCCACCGTGACGATTTTTCCTTGATGGGGAAAACGAACGACACGGAATAAGGAGGAAGCCACGGCTTGCATGGCATAAGTCCAGCTTCGTCCTAGAAGGAGGTTGTAAGTGAGATTAGCGTCAACGACTTCAACCTCGACTTCTACAGTTTTCCCTTCTAAAGAGATAGGTAAACGCGGGAGGATACCAAGTGGACGAGATTCTCTTCCATCGAACGCCTCTAGGGTGGTGGGAGACTGGCTCAGAGCAGGCGAACCAATAGCCTTCCAACAAGCAACCGACATGATGCAGGTTGAGGCTCCTTCATCAATGACAGTACGGTGAATCGTCTTGCCTTTGATGAGAACTTGTATAAGGAAGGCCACCTGATGAGGCAATCTCTGCGTGAAACCTTCGAGGTCAAAAGAAATTAGATCCGAATCTGCCGGGTCGATGCCACCAATTGCTGATAGCAGGGACTTCCTCTGGGAGGGGCAGCTCTGGAGGACTTCTAACGCGGACATAGCAGAGGGAGCCTGAGCTAAGTCCTCAACAATGCTATAATGCTGAGCGGCATGAGCATTGGGGTTATAAGATGACTTCCTGAGTACACCTTTGGGAGGGGGTCGGGGGATCGTCTCGGTGCTGGGCCGTTCAATGTGAAGAGGGCCAGAACTGGACGCGGGAGCGTTGGAGGGGACCTCCGGCTCCTTCCCGGCTGAAGATGGATAATCTTTCGTTCGAGTCGTAATATGGACGGGGATGGTTCCCGCCATGAATACTTGAGAACCGAACGAGGAAGAGGATTGAGAAGGGTCTGCCACCTGATGCGTCTGCTGGGATGGGAAAGGCTCTTTAAGCACGGCGGGGGACCGTGAAGCACCTTTTAAAAGCCGACTAACCTCGGACCGCCTGGGGCAGTCCTTGGTGTAGTGATCCTCCTCACAAATGAGGCAGGGATACTTAGGCTTCCGCTTGGCTCCTTCCTCGGCGGGAGGTTTAGGAGGATTCTGCTTAGGTTGTCCGGATTTTTCTTTGGCCTTTCCTTTCTTTTTGCCTTTCGAGGATTTGTCTGCCGCGGTGGACTGAACGGCATTTACCTCGGAGGTATTCCCAGGAATAGATGGGCTCTGAGAAGCATTCTCGTTAGAGGCGTTTTGTTTCTGCTTCCCAGAGTTTGCGGTTGATTTCTTACTTGATGAATTCACGGAGCCAATAACTCCATCAACAGACGGTTTCGGTGGAGCTTTGGTTTGTCCGTGCCTCGGGGCATCTGGCAAATAGTCATACAAAGTACCTGACTGAGAATATACTAAGTCGAGGTATTGAGCTCGCGCAATCGCTTGCTCTTCAGTTACACACGCCCCCATTGCAATATCTTTGGCAATTTTAGGGACAAAGGACGTGGTAAACCAGTCGGTCAGGAGTTGATCGGGAATCCAAAATTTAATCAAACGACGGCGCCTTCTCCATTCATGTATATGATCAGAGATGTGCGTTGCCGTATCCTGTTTCAGAGACGTGAGCAAATGGGTCCCAGTCTCGTACAGAATGGGTAACTGAAAATGAGTAAGAAAGGCCATAGCCAACGAGTTAAAGTCTGAAAACATACCGCGATTAAGTTCGATGTACCATTTTGCGGCTGAACCAGTGAGGGTCCTCTGGAAGAGGCGCAGTCGGATAGAATCATCAAGCCATGAGTTAGATGAACACCAAAGGTGATATGTCATTACGTGGGCTTGAGGATCCTCTCCGGCTTTGCCGTCGAACTTTGGACAGTCACCTGGTATTTTGGTCGGAACCGGTGGCCAATATGAGTTATGAAAAATAGGATCGTTTGTTAACTTGGACACATCGGGTAGTTCCAACGTAGCCAAAAATGGTAGCTGTGGGTTGAAGGACATCTGTGGCTGAGGGTTCGAGGCGGTATTAGGGTTCCACCCAGATTGGGGTTGCCCCCACGAACTTTGTCCAGACGGACCTGGCCCGAAAGGACCGGCCGCATAGGAATTTTGTCCCGATGGACCTGGTCCGAAAGGACCTGGCACATAGGGAGTTTGTCCGTAGGAGTTTTGTCCGTGTGCGGACGACTGTCCCTGTGTTTGCCCCCCAGCTCCCCATGAATTAGCAGCTTGCCCGCCAGGTTGACCATATTGATAATTTTGATAGGGAGTGACCTGTGGTTGCTGATAATTTTGGTAAGGAGCATACTGATTTTGCCCCTGGGGTTGCTGGTAGCCATGTGACTGCTGGGTCGCATACGGAGCCTGGTAGGCAGGCTGCGTTTGATATGGAGGTTGATAACCTGTTTGAGTCTGAGGCCCAGAGTACTGTCCTTGAACCGGTTGAGGTTGGACCACACGTCCCGAAGGTTGACTTGGTCGGATTCGAGATGGACCTGGTTGGCCAGCAGGATAGCCTTGCTGAACGCCAGGTTGTCCATGTGCCACCAAGGGTTGTCTTCGCGGAGCGGGTGGTCGAATTGGTTGGATAGCTGGTTGACGCCGAGGCTGGCCAGCTTGTCCAGGTTGACGGTGAGGGTAGACCCCGGGTTGATTTGGCTGTATAGACGGTTGGCCCGTTTTTCCCCCACCGTAACCGGGTTGGGAAGAGGGTTGGGCTTGCTGTACGGTAGGCTGCCCTCTTTGGTATATAGGCTGGGCAGAGGGTTGCCCCCCTTGCCCAGAAGGATTTACGATTCGAGGGGTAGGTGGGCCCTGTTGAACATAGGGTTGTCCACCCTGGCCATAGGGATACCCTTGCTGGACGGCTGGTTGATTTGAAGGATTGTAAACTGAGCCAGTTTGTCCAGAGGGGTACCCTGGCTGGAAACCAAGCTGGTCTTGAAAAGACGGTTGCTCTGGCTGCCCAGTAGGTTGATTCTGATATGGGTATGGCGGACCTCCCATGTCCATAGGTTGTTCCTGGTAAGGTTGACCTTGTGGATGCCCAGATTGTCCTGGGTCAGGCAGGCCATACAATGGTTGCCCTTGAGGGGGCTGCACGTAGAATGACGGGTCCTGATTGGGTGGTCCTATGGGCTGCCGAGGAGGGTCTCGGTTTCCAAAGTACTTAGTAGTGTGGTCATACATGACATTCAAAGATTCCTCGTTCTCTTCGAAAGGGCGACGAGGGAGACCTGAGATTTCCTCAAGGAACTCACCATTTGCATCGAAGAAGAAAACAGGACCATCGTAATCTGGGTCCGTTATAGGTTCCCCATAAGCATCATACGGTCCTGATCCTGGAATGCCTCCAACAAAAGAACCAGCTTGAGGAACTTCAGACGAGGGAATCAGTACAGCACTGACGACCGGAGTCGAACGTGCTACACAAACAGTAGGTTGAGCGGGAACTGAGGTGACGGGCGGGTTGAGCTCTGACGTGAGGGGTGGGAAAAGAGGCTGCGAAACAAAAGGGCCGATCGAGGCAGCGAGAGTAGGATCCCATATAGTGGTAGAAGTTGTTCTAGCATCATACCTATCCCTTAGCGATTGATATCGTGGAGGGAGGGGAGATGAAGACGGGATCGGGGTCTCAATGTCTGTGACCGCGGGTGTCTCGATGTCTGTGACTGTGGGTGTCTCACCCGTGCTGGAAGCTGCCCCCTCCATCGGAGATGACATACCTAAAGGGGTACGGGGGGTTTGGGGGGTATCCCAATCTTCTTCCCAGACGGGATTCCAATCCTCCAAGTAATCTGGGTTGCCTGGGGACCGTGCGTTGATAGGCTGGATACTCGGAACAATGGGAAGAGTACCGCCTACAACTGGTACCTCGGGAGCAACAGAGGATTGAGAACCTTGGTCACTTATACCGGAAGTTGATGGGTCAGCCAGGATGACCAGACCCCTTAGAACTCTTAAAGGAAACTATCGATAAAAGCCTACTCAAAACTATCGCACACAAGACCTAGAAAAGGTGATGTTATCGTGGCCAAATTAATTTTAAGACGCAAGGACCAAACTTGACCTTTTCATATTTCAGGAGTCGAGAAAAGGACAAAGATGACTCCAGTCTCCTTCGAATGTTTAATGAGCACGAAGTGACAAGACGCTCACAGGCACCTTTTCGTTTAGGGAGTCCGAAAAGGATCAAAAGCGACTGCTCTGGAACTCTAGGTAGAGGGTGTGCCAAACTCTTCGCAAAACCACAGAATACTTTTTACGGTACGGGTGGTCAATCTTCGTGAATGCTGTGTTCACTGCATTGCGAATTGTAGGGCGGCCGACTCGGCTTCCTATGGATAAAGGATAAAAGCCTAGTGGGGTCTCCCTATATACTCGACGGTACGTGGGAGCGCAGTCCGTATTAGACCACTATCGAGTCACAGAAGGAGGAATCACCCAACCTAATGTGAAACAACAGTGACTATGTTTTAAGACGCCGGAACACGTCTCTAACCTAGACCTCTAAATATTTGCGTTTAGTTCCAATGCGTTTTTAGATTCATTTGGTTCATTTTATAGTTGATCTTGAGATTAAGTTTCGATTTCAAGCTCTATCGTATGTTCGCTCACAATTACTTAGATGCAATCTATATGCAAAAGAATTTCGTTTCGTTCGATGAATTCTAGCTACGAGAGAGCAAAGAATTTTTTAAACAAAACGAATACAAACAAACAAGCAGCTAAATGCAACTAAAGCGAGGAAAGGAAACTTTTCTTTTGAAAATGCAAATCAATGAAATGTTCTTTTCCTTTTCGAATTTTAAAGCAAGCTACTAATTCGTTTTCTTTTCAGTGACATAAAACACCTAAAGGAATTTGGAGGAACTTGAACACCAAGTAAACTACTTAATGAGAGCACACAAAGTTCCCGAAAACACTCAACCAAAGTCTCGAAATCAAAAGGAAACAAGGCAATGCACGAGCTATGTGATCTAAGCTCTGCAAAACAAGCAAGGATCGCAAGCAAGGAGGAAGCGAAAAAGACCACTTGGAAGCACAATCCAATACACTCTGACAATCACTGAAAAAATGCGAAAACGAGTCTAGAACGAGCTGGTCAATCAAGCAAACAGGGATCCTCACGGGAGGCTTGACACACACACGGCCACTAGATGTCCTAGGGTTCAGAGTGCGCAATCAATAGAGAAAAGCAAACATCCGATGGACCAGAGTCACAACCAGTCAATTAGAGACCCAACACAATCCAGTAATCGCAAAAGTAAGGATGAAAACACGAACCAAGCAGCGAGAAGGGAAGTTGTTTGCAAACTCAAAACCAAGCAAAACGAAACCCTATGGAGTTGAGCTCTGTAATCAAACAGTTCAAAGTTCAGAGAGTGAAAAACAAGTCATCAGACAAGTGGGGAGAAGAAGGGAAAGTCACAGCAAGAGGTTTAGGAGGTCAATTTGGACAAAAATGAGTTTTTCAGGCTCAGCGCGGGTAGCCTTCAGCAACTTGGCGCTGACAGGGGGAGGCCTTCAGCAACTTTGCGACGTCAGCGCGGAAAGTCAGGGAAAAGGCGTGCTGCCCTAGAAGAAACGAGGTCAGCGCGGATATAAGGCACACAGACGCGACGACCAAAATCACAAAGAAGAGTGGGCGCGATGTCAGCGCGGAAGAACACGAATAAAGCGCGCTGCCCTTGAAAACGAGGTCAGCGCGGCTGTTAGACGTACAGGCGCGATGAAGAGAAAACCAAAGAACAGAGTCGCGATGTCAGCGCGACTGTTCCGAAATAAAACGCGCTGAGAGCAAAAAACAAGGAAAACCGAAATAAAACTTCCCAAACCAAAGGCAGGAGCTTTTCAATGATAAAAATGCTTCCCAGAAACGCCCAGAAAGTTCATAAGCAAAAAGACAATCCCAAAAACTCGAAAAGAGATCAATCAAAGCCAAACACAAAAGTGGACTCAAGAGACAAAAAGGCTGATCCCCAGCAGAGTCGCCAAATTGTTGGAGAGGTAAATCCCCTCTACGGATAGAGGCGATCCCTACTAGCCCAATAGGGGTCTAGCAACAATCACACAATGCTGCCACGCATGTTCCTAGTTACAATTAAACAAGAAGTAAAGAGCACCTACTTGGATTCCTGTGCTGTCGTTGGACGAAGAGATGTCTCCTTCGCCCCTTCGCTTCGGCTGGTCACAGTCCTCCGCGATCCCCGCGAACGGACACCTGTACACACGAAGAGAAGGCAAACGCAAGCGTGAAATCTAGTAAAAGTAACTATATGCCAGTCAGAAAAGACATAATTCACATTTATCCATTGCATAAACAAACGAGAATGGAACAATAATAGCAGTCATCTATTATTAATCAGAATAGAGAAGAGTACAACCAAATGTTCTGACGTCGATAAACTTCTCAGGAGGGATCAGTCAGCATGTATCTCAAGCATTCACCTTTGAGGATGGTTCTCCCAAGACAAACAACTCTCTCTCTCTCACACAAATGTCACAAACAAACTTCCCCAAGCAATGAATCACTTCCACTCCTAACACACCAAACCTATAGCAGCAATCTGAGCACTACAAGCTCTGTACAATCCAAGCTAAGTCTAGCTAGTTCCCACTAGTTTCTAACTAGCTGCTCATGGTAATGGTGGAAGTTTATATAGGAGAAGGAGTCTCCTAAAAAGGTGGAAGGATGAGCTTATCTTCAAGGGGAGTAGTTGCAAAGGGTCGAACAGACATGCCATAGAAGGGAGTCGATATTCACAAAGCTAACAACCAAGCTTGGAGAGATCTGGAAGGCTGGTTGTTTGAACAAATTCGCCCAAACTGGATCAGCGCGGATTATATGGAGACTGCCGCGCCGTCAGCACATAACAATAACTGAACAAGTCATGTCAGCGCGGAAAAACACGAGAAAGCCGCGCTGTGCGTCATCGCGGAAAAGTGATGTTCTTCCGCGATGGCAGCGCACGAAATACACTGTGAGGCGCTGGTCATCGCGGTTATTTTAGGAACAGACGCGCTGATGCACAAAACTTTGGAAAAATGGGTTTTTAAGCCAGTTTAGGGATCAAACACTTAGTGATTGTGACTTCTGGACACAGCAGGGTGACTGACAGGAAGGCAGTGATAAATTACTGTGTAACAGTTGTGACTATAGTTGTGCATCAGATCTTGCATAATCAAAGGATTGAGTATGCCAATGAGTTTGCTCATGTATTTGCCCAGTATTATAGCCTATGCTCACGTGTAACACAGTGTGAGTGATTCTTTGGAGGTGAAATACGAGTTTGGTAAACCATTCCCATTCATTCTTGAGCAGGTATTGAGCAGTGGAGGCAGGCAAGCAGTGGAATAGATTTGGAGATTAGATCTTAGCTGTATTGTGTGTAACAGGTGGAGCTGGTACTGGATTACTTGTGATAAGCATTGTACTTTGTAATGTTACATTGTCTCAATCATTAATATATAGATAGTTGGGGTTTTTAGCGAGATGCTTTCCCCGGGTTACATACTGTGTTAATGTGTGAATGCTCTTGATGTTTTATTGTTATTGATGCTGCTAAATTGATGATCAACGTAGAGGAGCTTATGTATTATGTATGTATTCCGCAATAGTACATGATCAGGATAATCTCTGTTGAATATGTGTTAAATTATTCAAAATTTCTACAACTTTATGAGAATAGAGGTCTTGAGTTCAAGTATTTCTCAGGTCTTGAGCTAATTAGATTCAGTTTAGAAATGGGGAAACTTTTTTTTTAAATATAACATTATCATTCATTTCCACACGTTCTTGCACTTCATCAACATCTTCAACAACTTTTCTTCAAAAAGCTGTAACTTCTTTATCCGAAAGCCGTTTTCAGAGTCGTTTTTTTTAATCAACCTAATTTTTCGAGATATTTCTATTAAAACACCTAGTTTTAGCAGATATAGCTTCAATTTCTATTAAAATGGAAATTCCATGCCAAGTTATTCTTGACAACACAAAGTGCTTCGAATGGTGGTCCTACATTGTGGATTTACTTAGAATTATAGGTCTTTACAGAATATCCTCAGACCAAAAAACCAAACCAAAATATGAAGATACGGTAGCCAAATGGGAAAATAGGCAAGATCAACCATGTGGGTTGATAGGGATGTCTATTTCTCTAGACCTTAGATTCCATATTGCAGAACTTGATACTCCTAATGAAGCAATGAAATAGATCACTAAAGTTTTTGGAATTAAAAATGAACTTAGAGCCCATCAACTCGAAAATGAGTTGCTTGCAATGGACCCCAATAATTTTTCTTCCATTGAAGAATTTTTGTCCAAGTTCAAGACCCTTAGACTTCTCTTGGAAGGTGTTAAGGTTAAGAAAGAAGATGGTAACCTTATCTATTCCATTCTTACTAAGTTGGGACCAACCTACTCTGTGTTTGTTTCCACCTTCCATTCTACAAGAGAGGCCTTCATTTCTCAAGGACAAGACTACAAGTCCCCTTCCTTTGGTTCCTTTTGTGATTATTTAATAAGATAACAAGAAAAAATCTTACACCTTGGTCTTCTTAATCTTGGAAACTCTTCTGAGAAAGCCTTAGCCACCCAGCAGCAACCAAATTCAAAGAATCCTAAGAATTCGTATCCTAAAAGGAATGGTCCTAAACCAAACAAGGGTCCTAAGAAATTTTAGCCTCAAAATGAAAAATCATTTCAACAAAATGATGAGGCAAATAAAAACAAAGGGAAGAAGATTGATAGACATTGCCACTTTTGTAATCGAGATGGCCACATAGAATCCAAATGCTTTAAGAAGATGGAAGCCTTGGAAGTAGCAATGAAGAAGCATAACATCCATTTGGAGCACTCTTCAAATTCAACTTCATCTTCAGGAATAGCACTTTCTGCATGTGGTTGTCAAACATCTCGGTCTAGATATGCATTAAATGTATCTTCTTCTTCTAATTCTCATGAGTGGCTCATTGATTCTGGAGCTTCTTATCACATGGCCAAAAACACAGCCATGTTTTCTTCTTTAAATGATTGTAACACCAAAAATATATATGCTGGTGATGATAGATCTCTGAGTGTTATAGGTGTTAGCTTTGCTATGCAGCGCTGATTTTCTAATGCTGGAAAGAGATCTGGTCTGATGGGTTGTGTCCGAAAGGGAGTTTACATTTGTTACTTTCCCTTTTACCTCACCCTTCTCACCTTCAATCTTTCTCATTTCCTAAACAAACCTTCTAAAACCCAACAATATTCCCTTGGCCACAACCCCAAGTGCAAAACCCCAAAGCCCCCATAAAACCCTACCATATGTCTTTACGCATTCGTAACTCGTCACGCCACATCCCCACCGTTGATCACCCCCGTCGATCCAATGGCTCCCGTTGCACCTGATAAAGACGACCCACTCTACCACTCTCAGATCACCTCCACCAAGATCTGATAGTCTTCACATTCATTGCACTGGCAACTTAATCGAGTGATAGCGCAAGATGAAAGTGGTTTTTCTCTCTCATCTGCTACTACGTGTCGATCATTGAATGGAATCGCTTGGCCTTCGGCATTTATCACTTATCGGTCGAAAGCTTTGGGATAAAACCGTTACTACCTGACCAAACTGCCGTCGCCTGTTAAATGACCATGCAACTTTATCGCCCAATGACCGTCCGGTCTATTCATTGAAGATCCAACGACCCTAACACACCCCACTCCTATCTCGACCGATAGCCTCCACCAAGCTATTTCCGCAGTCCACTTCTTCGATCTGACGGTCATCCTTCTCTCTCATCCAAAATTTTCCACCTACCCATGCCTTCCACGTCCTATGATCATTCTGTTGCCCGAAAAAGGAGATGACCAGCTCTACCAGCATCAGTTACAGTAATACCCCCAACATTGATATTTAACATAAAGCATGGCTAAAGGGTAAAAGGACGCAGCACGACCCTGTAACTAAATTTATCAGTCATGGACTCCAACGATACGAGCACTCCAACTGCCTAAAGGATAGCACAATACCTGAACAGATCGGATTCGTCCAGAGACTCCATCAGATGGTTAAATGTATTTGGTGGTCAATTATGACTCCTCCATACCTGAACGGCCAAGTACCATTGTAACGAAAACTTATAAATATCCAGGAGAAAGATGTAATCAAGGTTGAAATTTGATGTAAGGTTCAACTTTTGGAGACTGCGGGCATTTTGTCACTTGTAGAGTCTCATCTTCACTTTCAGCAAATACAAGCTTCTTTTGTTGTTAACTGCTCATTGTCCTTTTTCCTCTGTTGTAAGCTTGTACCTGATATGTTGTGTTCTTTATCTCTAGATTTTTAGCACTAGATAATTGTCATGTTATCTCTGTGTTAGAATCTAGAATGCATCATTGAATAGGTTGCTCAGGTTTCTTTCTATCTAATGTAGGAGAGCTATCATCCTGTCTTTTCATTAATAGATTAGATTTGTAGGTTTTTGTACTAATTGCAGCCAGCCATCACATGGTCTTGTGTATCTGCTAGTGTGGTTAGTATTCTCCATATTCACCTAATATATAAAACTATGAGCATTGGTGGTCTAAAGCCTTATAGTCTGAGGGTGTTCACGCATGTCTGGAGTGAAACAAAGTAGAAATGGTTATCTGGCTTGAACCAAACCATCTTGTCTTCCATTAAACCTGCAACAATAGTTGAACTTATATGTTACCAGGCATCTCCGAGCTACAACCTAGGAGAGTTTCTTGGAATCCTAATATAATTGGCGCCGTTGCCAGGGAGAGGAGATTGAAGCTCATCTTACCTAGGAGAATGACACAGATCCAACTTTGATGATAGACAAAGTTTGGACACATTTTTGGTTGTAATAATCTATCTGGCAAGTCTACTGGAGGCCTAACCTTTCCACATCACAGTTCTGGCTCAGTTTGTGAGATACACTCGGAGAGATCCTCAGAAATCACCAGCTGACCCAATGCCTCACCCTGAGAAGATTGTCAAGCAGAGAAAGACATCACAAAAGGAATCATCAAGATTAGGTAAGCCTAAAAAATCTTATGTATCTCTGCCAGAAAGGCTTGTAACAGAGCATCTACATGTTGAAAATATAGCCTCTAATACTATCAGCGAGGAAACATTTTCAGAGATTCATAAAGCTCCCTATTTAGTAAAGTGCCGTTTGGATCTCAGTCCAAAGGAAACTTCCCTTCCAGTCCACCATATTCTTTTAGCCCTGTTAGTCATTTCTCAACTCTCTACCTTCCAAACTGCCAGTACCCTTCCATCTACCCCAGTCATGGCAGGCCCACAAGCACCCATGAAAATGGAGAGAATCATAGCTGCTAGGTATGGACCCCTGGTCCTGCCTATTCCTTTGAATGTCATGCCTGCAAGAGAATATAAAAATACATGCCTAAGTTCACTGGTACAGAGGGAGTAACAACCGAAGTGCACCTTGAGTCTTTTTATAGCTATGCTGATAACCTAGATATTAGTGAAGATGATGTGTGGATGAGAGTATTTGTCCAAGGCCTTGATGGAGAGGCTAGAAAGTGGTTCAGAGAGCTAACCCCTAGGTCTATAGTGGACATTGAAGCATTAGATGATGTGTTTTTAAAGCATTAGGGAGACAAGAAAGACCTGCTATACTACCATACGGAGTTCGACAACTTGAAAATGGAAAATGTGGAGTCATTGTCTTATTTTAATAAAAGATTCAATCATATGTATAGCAAGATACTAGTTGAAGTCAAGCTTACCCCCACCTCTACCAAAATCACTTATGCCAATGCCTTTGATTCTGATTTTTGTCTGCTGTTAAGAGAGAGAAGATGTGCTTCTCTAGCCGAAATGCAAGATGCAGCTTTGGAGGTGGAATCCAATATCATGGCTGCAGAGAAACTCAAGGGGCATGCTGATAGAAGGAGGCAAAGAGGTGAGTCTTCCTCTTCTTCTTCATCTTCAGGACCCAAAATAGACAAAATGACTAAAATGATAGAGTCATTAGCTGGTTGTTACACAAAAAATTGTCACCATGACTTTCTGAAATTTGTGGGAGTCTATCACCACTCATACTTACCTCCTTTGCAAGTCTTAAGCCTCAGTTCTTCATGTCAAGCCTTGAAAATGAGAAAAAGCCCTTACAAAGCTCTAAAACTCTGGGCCCGCACTTTCTCTTAGCTTTGCCTATGGTCCCGCACCCACTGGTCATGTTCCTTGTGGACCTGTCTCTAAAGGAATGGGTGCGGACACCTGTAGAAGTCAAAAAGGCAGAAGCTTATTCTTAAAAACTCACTTTGGATAAATTCTGGAAGCTTCTAGAGGGAATATTGCAGTGGCAAGTTCGCTCCTTGGTGGTTCATGCATCCCATTATGAAAGGAGCTAACCCATTGATTTGAGAAGCTTATCGCTTTGAAGGAGGCCTCTATCCCTTCATTGGTGGCCCTTGTGACTTCCTTCCTCTGCATTATAAAATGAGGCATTGGGCTGGTTACTACAGAGGTTGAAAGCTGAATAATTTTGAGGGTAAATGCTGTTGGAATTTAGACTTCCTAATTCAGCTGGAAAGGAGAGATTACATAACTTTTGATCTTATTGGGAAGAGAGTGAAGCTTGTCAAAGTAGAGGTGATTCTTGTCTAGATCCTGGGAGGAGCTTGTACAACATCAAGGCACCAAGGTTGTAAAGTTCTTCTTATTTTCCAAAGATAATACAATCAAGTTTATTTTTCTCAATAAGCTATCTCTTATGGTTTATTTCATGAACTCCTTGATCATCATGACGAATATGATTTATTATATTGGCTATGCAGGTGTTATTTGATGTGTGCTTGTTTGTGTATGCAGGTTCTCAGAAGGAAACTGATTCGGACGGTCGAAGCGTGGCTGCCATAAACTAGCATTGGACTTAAGGTAAGGTCTAAAACACCTCTTGGTTTTTATTTATAAATTGCAATATATTTAGAGAAAGGTAGATTTGCTTGTTCTGTTTTTCGCTAGATATCAATTGATACTAGGGAGATCGGTCTTGTCCGCAAGAACGATTTATCCGGCCGACAAAATGGCGACTCCACTGAGGATAGTTCCTTTTCCTGTGCCAACCTCGTTAAAAAATGAAACAGGTGTCCTTGAGGAAAGTTCCTTTTACTGTGTCGACCTCATTAAAAAATGAAACATTTAGATGAGGATAGTTCCTATTACTGAGTCAACCTCATTAAAAAATGAATCAGGTATGAGGACAGTTCTTTTCCTGTGTCAACCTCGTTAAAAAATGAATCAGTTGGTTCGAGGAAAGTTCCATTTACTGTGTCGACCTCATTAAAAAATGAATCAGTGATTATGAGGACAGTTCTTTTCCTGTGTCAACCTCGTTAAAAAATGAATTAGTTGGTCAGAGGATAGTTTCTATTACTGAGTCAACCTCGTTAAAAAATGAATCAAGTTTGAGGACATTTTTTTACTGTTTCAACCTCGTTTAAAAATGAATCAGTGAGTTCGAGGAAAGTTCCTTTTACTGTGTCAACCTCGTTAAAAAATCAATCAGGTATGAGGACAGTTCTTTTCCTGCGTCAACCTCATTAAAAGAAATGAATCAGTAGGTTATATAAGTAGATTGTAGAGAGTATTTATGAGCATAGTTCCTTATCTTGTGTCAAGCTCGTTTAAAAAATGAAACAAGGGTTTTGAGGATACTTCTTTTCCTGTGTCAACCTCACTAAAAAATGAAACAACTCCCCTGAATCTTTCCAAGATCTTGAAAGTAAACCTTCATTTCATCCACTTGGTTGAATGCAATGAAGCTTGGGGGCATGTACCTGGATTTGCGTCATTATGCTGGGGGCATGCGAACTTATAACAAGCATATTTTCTCGTTTCAAGCTTGTGTAAACATGAAACCAAATCCAAGCATGGTTCTTTTCCTGTGTCAAGCTCGTTAAAAAATGAAACAAATCCTCCTCTAATTGAGTTGAGAGTTTGACTATATCTCATAAATGTTAAGTTGTATATTTAGGTTAGTTATTTCATTTTTTTTCATAATTTTCTTACAGTTTTAGGTCGGGTCTTTCATATGATCTCGTAAATGAACCTTCATTCCATCCAGCTATTAATTACCAGCAGTGTACTTAGTTGAATGAAATGAAGCTGGGGGGCATGCACTCTAGCAGTTACGCTTAGGGGGCATCAAGCACAGTTTTCTCTCTGTTTCAAGCTTGTGTAAAAATGAAACTAATTTGAAGCATAGTTTTTCTCTATTTCAAGCTTTTGTAAAAATGAAACCTATCTCGAGTCAATTTCAGTTATTTTCAAGACTCATTAAACTCATGAAAATCCCTAGATTATTTTGCTATCTTTCATTCTCGTAAAACGAATGAAAATGTCGAGTTCTTTCCGTCTTTTCCTGCTCGTAAACTAAATTGAAACTTGGCCATATGAGTACATTTTTATCCCTTTTTCGAACTCATTAAAACTTACGAAAAAGTGAAAACCATGAGTACATTTTTATCCTTTTTTCAAACTCGTTAAAACTTACGAAAAAGTGAAACCTTAGCGTCATCTTTAAGCTCCTTTCTGACTCCTAAAATATGAAAAGATTGTCGAGTCTTCTCTTTTTAAACTCCTTAAAATGGAATTAAAAAGATGGTCCACTTACAACTCTTTTTCTGACCGTATAAACATGAAAAGATTGTCGGACTTTTGTCATTTCAGGTTCGATATTGGTAATAAAACGACGTGACTTTGATCGCTTTTTTACTTTTTCAGATCAGGGCCACTAAATATGAAAATTACTCCTTGGTCATAATGATCAAGCGGTTCTCTCAAGTATTATTTTATACCTTTTTGGGCTTGGGAGACACAAATTTACGAAAAAGGACAACCATGGAGTTTTCTTAAGTTTTTCTTCAGACTCCCTAAAAATGAAAAATGTCGAGTTTCTCCTATACTGGGCTTGTTAAAATTTCACAGTAAAGGACCTGTTCAATTACAAATAGGAACGGACCACTCCTTCTTAGGGTTCAAATTTAAACTAAGTTGGACTCATTCGAAGGATGAGCTTATAATCAAGCAAATGTTATCCTCCTCAAGCTTGTCAAAAATAAAGAGGTACTTGCCAGAAATGGTGGGGGAAAAGAGAGAAAAATGACCCTGATTGTTATACTTTGCGTCTCAGAAAAGCATTCAACCACTTTTGAACACGACACTTTTTGTTCACCTGGGTTGGGAAATCCTTTTCCTAACAGTTAATCAAACCATATTGAAAGTCTTCAGCCGGTTTCTGGGTATTAGCTTTGGGTCAATTGTCACCAAACCATCTGCAGTGTCGTTATGTGTTCAAGAGGTCTGTGCAAATAAACCATTCATCTGCAAAATATCTGTTATTCATCTTGACCATCCCTGAGTTAGTCCTTGCATATATATTTCTTCAAACTTGATCTATGATTTCGTGTTGTGGGCTTGCCTACGACATATCGCTTTCTATCGACTTCAGCTCATTATCTAGAAAGATGATCTGGAAATCGTCAGTACCTTGGAATCTGCATGCCTCAATGGCAGGTTTCTCGCCTTCGACGACAGGTTGCATCATTGACCTTCGATCAAAGGATTCCATGACATGTTCGACATCAACTCATCTATTCACATTTCATGGATTGTACTGAGTACTTTGAGAGCCATTGACATTACTAGTGGTTTCTCTCACACTTGTTAAAAGTTTACATCATTGACTGGTAATCAAGTGGTTTCTACCATGTTTGACTTCGACACATTCATTCGCATGGATAGAATCGTACTATTTCTGGAAGTAGAAATCAAGACCCTGGATCTAGTTTCCACCATCCAGGCTACAAGGAATTTTGTTATTCATTATACAATGGAATATTCATAAAAAGATGGTTGCGCCCATACTGTCTCTACATATGTCTATACTTGTGATGTATTACAAGATCATTCCTATATCAGAGCAGTTTAGTTAGCTTTCTAGTCAGTTTTGATCTGAGTATGGGAATGCCTACCTCAGCAATGATATGATCACATATATATATTTTGTATTGAATTTTTTAGAGGTTCCAACCAGGATCTCCATAGGATGATCCTTGAAAGGATAAAGTACTTCACTCTTCTTAGATGAAAAATACTATCCTCATCTATTACAGACTTCGCACTTTAGGGGGCAATCTGTTGCACAAAAAATTGTCACCATGACTTTCTGCAATCTGTGTGAGTCTATCACCACTCATACTTACCTCCTTTGCAAGTCTTAAGCCTCAGTTCTTCATGTCAAGCCTTGAAAATGAGAAAAAGCCCTTACAAAGCTCTAGAACTCTGGGCCCGCACTTTCTCTTAGCTTTGCCTACGGTCTTGCACCCACTGGTCATGTTCCTTGCAGACCTACCCGCTCTGTCTCTAAAGGAATGGGTGCAGACCCCTGTAGAAGTCAAAAAGGTGGAAGTTTATTCTTAAAAACTCACTTTGGGTAAATTCTGGAATCTTCTAGAGGGAATATTGTGGTGGCAAGTTCGCTCCTTGGTGGTTCATGCATCCCATTATGAAAGGAGCTAACCCGTTGATGTGAGGAGCTTATCCCTTTAAAGGAGGCCTCTATCCCTTCATTGGTGGCCCTTGTAACTTCCTTCCTATGCACTATAAAATGAGGCATTGGGCTGGTTACTAGGGAGGTTGAAAGCTAAATATTTTTGAGGGTAAATGTTGTTGGAATTTAGACTTCCTAATTGAGCTTGAAAGGAGAGATTACATAAATTTTGATCCTATTGGGAAGAGAGTGAAGCTTGTCAAAGTAGAGGTGACTCTTGTCTGGATCCTGGGAGGAGCTTGTACAACATCAAGGCACCAAGGTTGTAAAGTTCTTCTTATTTTCACAAAGATAATACAGTCAAGTTTATTTTTCTCAATAAGCTGTCTCTTATGGTTTATTTTATGAACTCCTTGATCATCATGATGAATATGATTTATTATATTGGCTATGCAGGTGTTATTTGATGTGTGCTTTTTTGTGTATGCAGGTTCTCAAAAGGAAACTGATTCGGACGGTCGAAGCGTGGCTGCCACAAACTAGCGTTGGACTTAAGGTAGGGTCTAAAACACCTCTTGGTTTTTATTTATAAATCGCAATATATTTAGAGAAAGGTAGATTTGCTTGTTTTGTTCATCACTAGATATCAGTTGATACTAGGGAGATCAGTCTTATCTGTAAGAACGATTTATCTGGCCGAAACTACTGAAATATCCAAACTGAAGGTTGAGCAGAGTTCTGGGAAAGAAAGGCTTCCTAATACATTTGCTCTGAGAAATCCAAATCCATTCAGAAGAGCAAATGAACAATTGCATATCATCCAGAGGGGCAGAGAAGCCAGTCAAGAACAAAGAGTTAAGACTTTTCTAGAACGTAGTCATGGAGGAGGAGCAGTTTGATGAAGAGGATGAGATACACTACATGGAATACAAGCGCAATGGTACCTCTTTGACATTAGCTGCCTATGAGGAGTCATTACTCAGGGACCAAACTAGTCAACAGTGGGACAGAGAAGCTATTCTACAAACCGAAGACCATTAGAGATATAACCTGAGGTCAAGGATGAGTAATGTCAAAGAGAATCCTGCCCAAAGAGCTGTTGTCCCCACAGAGCAGAAAATTAGCAATTAGAAGCGACTGACAGTTGATCCCACCATCCTAAAAGCACCAACTCAAGAGGTAAGAAGCCCTGACAGGTCCCCTTCCCCTTTCAGTTTTGAATCAGAAGTTCAGAAGTTAAAAATATTTGTACCTCTGACAAAACTTGTAAAGAGTGAGGCTTTTAAGAAGCCTATCCTCGATGCCATTGAGCTGAAAGCCACACAAACATCCAATGACTATGTGAATCTACAAGATGATAAACCTGCAGTTGTGCTTAGCCCAATGATTGAACCTGTTGATGAAAATTCCCCATCATTTTATGTCTCCTTGACCATTCATGACAAAATCCTCCACAATTGTCTACTGGACACAAGTGCCAGCCATAATCTGATGCCCAAAGGTGTCATGGAAGAGTTAGGCATTGATATTACCAGACCTTATTATGACTTGTTCTCCTTTGATTCAAGGAAGGTGAAATGTCTGGGACTAATCAAATAGTTATCCATCACCGTAACTCAGCTACCCATGAAAAGCATGATGATGGATATTGTGGTAGCAGATATTCCCCCTAAGTTTGGTATGCTACTTTCGAGAGGGTGGATTAAGAGGTTGGGTGGGACATTGCAAAATGACTTGTCTTATGCCACCATCCCAGTTTTTGGAGGAGAAAGTAGAAGACTATATGGGGAAGCCTAGCTAGCCTATATCATCAGTGACGAGAAAAATCCCACTAATCATCCTATTTACGTTGTGGACCCTGACTTTGGAGCATGTATTCTCCAAATTGAAGAATCCTAGAGGGCTTCGACACAACTCAAGAAACCAGTATGCCAGGTCATGGAAGAGGAAGGGACACAGGCTTAGGATATGTTCTTTGATAGAGCTTGATCAAAGGAAACTGTAGGAGCAGGAGTGGTGCTGGTGTCTCCAAAACAAGAAAGCACACATCTGTCTTTCAAACTGACTTTTTAGGTCACCAACAATATAGCAGAGTATGAGGCTCTGATATTGGGCTTAAATGCTGCCAAAGACATGGGAATTAGAGAATAAAGGTGTTTGGGGATGTTGATCTCATCATTCAAAAAGTGAACAAAACGTTCCAAGTAAGGCACCCAAGGCTGAAAGCGTACAGAGATGAGGTATGGAGACTCAAAGAATCTTTTGATAGCTTTTGTATCTCATATATTCCTCGAATTAAAATTCAGCTTGCTGATTCCCTTGTTGTGTTTGCTAGCATGTTCATCCCTCCCATGCCCCCTAGATTGTCTTATCAAGTCCAGGTAAAATATAGACCATCCTTGCGTGATAATGTTCAGCACTGGAAAGTTTTTGAGGATGACGATGAAGTAAATAGGTTTCTACAAGTCATTGATGAATTCTCTGAAATGAAAATTGATCAAGAGAATGAAACCTTGGAGGAATGTCCCCAGCCTCAGCTAAGGAACAAAATTGGCCAAGAAAATATTGTACAGTTTCCTAGCAATCATATACCTAAAGGGTTAGTGCCTCTAGAGAAGCTGTTTGACTCTAACGATGTGCCTCATAAGATTTCCTGAAAAGAAAATCAGTTTGTAGTCCACAAGCATAACATAGGGAGTATAGATCATCCAAAGTATATAAATCTGTCCACCCATTTGTCTGCTACCTAAAGTTCTGAGTACTGCACCTTAATGAAGCAATTTGTTGATGTCTTTGCTTGGGAATACAATGACCTTAAAACTTATAACAAAAATATCATCCAGCATAAGATCCCATTGGAGAAATACACCATTCCTTTCAAGCAAAAGCTGAGACCCATTAATCCTTTGCTCCTCCCTCTGATTGAAAAAGAAATTAAGAAGTTGTTGGCTGCCAAAATCATAGTTCCTCTGAGGTTTTCAAAGTGGGTAGCCAACCTGGTAGTGGTGAGAAAGAAAAGTGGGGAAATCAGGTTGTGTGTTGATTTCAGGAACCTGAACAAATGCTCTAAGAAAGACAACTATCCCCTGCCAAAAATGGAAAATTTGCTACAAAAAGTCTCAGGAGCTAAAGTTATGTCTTTCTTGGATGGATTTTTAGGGTATAATCAAGTTGTTGTACATCCAGATGACCAAGAAAAGACTGCTTTCACCACTCCTTGGGGCACTTTTATGTACTCTAAGATGCCCTTTGGGCTGAACACTAGGGCTACCTTTCAGAGAGCCATGGACATAGCGTTTGTAGGAGAGAAGGATAAATTTGTCCTTGTCTACCTGGATGATATAACAGTATACTCCAGTAGCCATCAAGATCATTTGCAGCAAGGAAAATTTTAAGGATGGAAAATTTTCTTGAAGTTTAAAACATTGGTGAATCTCACTAATCCCTAATATGCAAATTATAAATGTTTATTGATATATTTGTAAAATTATTCAAATTTATAATTATTTTATATATAGTCTCTCTATAATGTTGGCGATTTTTAAGGTAAAATAATTTTATATTCTAAAATTTGGGCGAATCGTCTTTTATAAAATTGGAAATTGGCGAATCTTTTTTTTGGAAAAATCATGGAAAATTAGCCCACTGGGCGAACATTAGCCCCTAAAATTTTCCATGATTTGCAGCATTTGAAGAAAGTGTTTCTGAAGTGCAGAAGGTTTGGGATATCAGTAATTCCTGAGAAGTCACAATTTGCTTTAGAAGAGAGCAAGCTTCTAGGACACATTGCTTTTGCTGCAGGTGTCAAGATTGACCCAGAAAGAGTAAAATTGATACATACCTTATCTGTCCCAAGATCAAAAAAGGATATCTAATCCTTTTTGGGCAAAATAAATTTTGTAAGGAGGTTTATTCCAAATTTTACAGAATTGGTAAAGTACATCACCTCTATGCAGAGATCAAATGGACTGATGCAGCAAGGAGATCTTTTGAGGCCATCAAAAGAGCTATTATGGAAGCTCCCACTTTAATTAGCCCAAACTATAGCAAGAAGTTCCATATCTTCTCCTTTGCTTCCGGTGACACCCTTGCAGTAGTTTTATTGTAGAAAGATTATGGAGATTCAGAGCATCTAGTGGCATTTTTTAGCAAAACCTTAAGGGATGCTGAACTAAGGTATGATATTATCAAAAAGTAGGCTTATGCTCTTATCAAATCTTTAAAAGCTTTCTAAATCTGCATCTAGCACTCCAAGGTAATTGCATATGTGCGCTCTGCTTCAATAAAGGATGTCCTAACACAGCCAGATGTTGATGGAAGAAGGGATAAATGGATTGCAAGCTTATTGAATTCAAAATAGAGTTGAAGCCTACCAAGCTTGTCAAGGGCCAGGGCCTTACTCAGCTGATGGCTGAAGAAAATTGCAGGATGCTGGACATAAATTGGATAAGCACAAACTTAGATGACACACAAAAAGGGGGAGAAACAGCTGAACGAGGACAGAACTAGTCTTTGATCGAATATCCAGCCTCTTGTGAATGGTATGATAAAATAGCTCACTTTTTGTTGAAACTAGAAGTCCCTCCAGGTCTTAGCTCGAGCCAAGCTAGGACTATTAAGCTCAGAGCAGCCAAGTTCTGTATTCATGAAAACTTTCTTTATTGGAGGGATCCATTTGGAATCCTTTTAAGATGTCTGGACAAAGAGCAATCTGTGGAGGTCATGCATCAGTTTCATTCCAGCATCTGTGGAGGACATCACTATTGGAAAACCATAGCCCACAAGATCCTCAGAGTTGGGTATTATTGGCCCACTCTGTTTTCTGATGTCTTTTCATTTGTAAGGTCCTGTGACAAATGCCAGAGGTTTGAAGGAAAACAACAGTTGAAGTCCTTACCCTTGAAGCCAATACATGCCAGTGGCCCTTTCCAGCAGTGGGGTTTGGATTTCATAGGGGAAATTAATCCACATTCTAGTGGCCAGCACAAATGGATCTTAGTAGCCACTGACTACTTCACTAAATGGATTGAGGCCATCCCTACTAGGAAAGCTGATCACCATGTTGTCATGAAGTTCTTGACAGAAAACATTTTCACTAGGTTTGGCTGTCCACACAAATTGGTTACAGACAATGCAGTAGCCTTCAGGGCAAAAGAGTTGGTGGACATGTGCGACTCAATGGGCATTAAGCTAGTGCATTCCACCTCATATTATCCTCAAGGTAATGGTCTAGCAGAATCATCCAATAAGAGCCTGATAAGGATAATCAAAAAGCTATTGGAAGACAACAAAAGGAACTGGGATGCCAAACTGAAGTTTGCATTGTGGGCTGACAGGGTGACCACCAAGAAATCCACAAGGAATTATTTGTTCAAGCTGGTATATGGAACTGAGGCTCAAGTGCATCAAATCAGAGATCAATTGATTGAAAAGTCTGCATCACATCAAAAGAGAATCAAGGAAGCCTTTGACAAAAAGGCAAAGATGGACAATTTTCAAATTGTAGACATGGATCTTAAACAGGATGCACTGAAGGAAAAGAAAGGCAATCATGGGAAATTTGATGCTCTGTGGACTGGACCTTTTTTCATTTCTCAGATCCAGGGGAAAAACACTTTCATGCTACAAAGTATGGAAGGAGAAACAGTTTTTGATGGCCCAGTCAATGGGTGGTTTTTGAAAGTTTATGTTAATTAAGGCCTTTATGCCTCAGCATTGTAAATGTGTTCTTTTACAAAGTTTTAGTGTAGACTCAATTAGACTCCATGCCTAATGGAACACTAGGAAATATTGTTGATCTTGTTTTTATATGAAGGCAGTGGTCATTGGTTCTTGAAACCTCATAGGGAGGCTTTCATCCCCAAAAGGAGACAATGTTAGCTCGGCTATGCAGCACTGATTTTCTAATGTTGGAAAGAGATCTAGTCTGATGGGTTGTGTCCAAAAGGGAGCTTACATTGGTCACTTTCCCTTTTTTATCACCCGTCTAACCTTTACTCTTTCTCATTTCCTAAACAAACCTTTTAAAACCTGACAAAATTCCCTTGGCCTCAGCCCCAAGCACAAAAACCCAAAGCCCCCATAAAACCCTACCATATGTCTTCATGCATTCGTAACTTGTCATGCCAAATCCCCACCGATCCAATGGCTCCCATCGCACCCGATAAATGCGACCCGCTCTACCACTCTCCACCGTCAAATCACCTCTGCCAAGATTTGACGGCCTTCGCATTCATCGTGTTGGCAACTTTATCGAGCGATAGCGTGTGATGAGAGTAGATTTTCTCTCTCATCCACTGCTACTTGTCGATCATTGAATGGAATCGCTATGCCCCGGGAATTTGCCACTTAATGCCCGAAAGCGATGCGATAAAACCATTACTGCCCGACCAAATTGCCATCGTCCGTTAAATTCCCGTGCAACTCTGTCACCTAATGACCGTCTGATCTGTCCGCTGAAGATCCAATGGCCATAACACACCCCACTCCTATCTCGGCCGATAGCCTCTAGCAAGCCATTTCTGCCATCCATTTCCCCGATCCGATGGTCATCCTTCTCTCTCACCCAAATCGTCCACCTATCCATGCCTTCCATGTCCTATGATCATTATGTTTCCTGAAGAAGGAGATGACTAGCTCTACCAGCATCAATTACAGTAATATCCCCAACAACCATATTTAACATAAAGCATGGCCAAAGGGGAAAAGGATGTAGCACAACCCTGTAACTGAATTTATCAGTCATGAACTCCATCAGTACAAGCACTCCAACTGCCTAAAGGACAACACAACACCTGAACAGATCAGATTCATCCATTGAAACACGCCACCTCATCCAGAGACACCATTAGATGATTAAATGCAGTTGATGGTCAATTATGAATCCTCCATACCTAAACGGTGAAGTGCCATTGTAACAAAAACTTATAAATATCCAGGAGCAAGATGTAATCAAGGTTGGCATTTGAGTTAAGGTTCAACTTCTGGAGACTGTGGGCATTTTGTCACTTGTGGTGTCACATCTTCTTTTTCAGCAAATACAAGCTTCTTTTGTTGTTAACTGCTCACTATCCATTTTCCTCTGTTGTAAGCTTGTACCTGATATGTTCTGTTCTTGATCTCTAGATGTTTAGCACTAGATAACTGTCATCTTATCTTTGTTTTAGAATCTGGAATGCATCACTGAATAGGTTGCTCAGGTTTCTTTCTATCTAATGCAGGAGAGCTGTCATCCTGTCTTTGGATTAATAGATTAGATTTTTAGGTTTCTGTACTAATTGCAGCCGGCCATCACATGGTCTTGTGTATCTTCTGGTGTGGTTAGTATTCTCCATATTCACCTAATATCTAAAACTGTGAACATTGGTGGTCTAAAGCCTTGTAGTTTGAGGGTGTTCATGCATGTCTGGAGTGAAACAAAGTAGAAGTGGTTATCTGGCTTGAACCAAACCATCATTCCTTCAATTAAACCTACAACAATAGTTGAATTTATATGTTACCAGGCATCTCCGAGCTACAACCTAGGAGAGTTTCTTGGAATCCTAACAATAGGGACTGCAGCTATTCATATAGACAATGGTCAATTTAATGATGTATTATGTGTTCCAACCTTATCCTGCAACCTTTTATTTGTATATCAGATAACTCATTCAGGTGAAGGTAAAATCATTGAATTTTCACCTCACAATGTTGTAATTAAGGTCCTCAGAGATCCTAGACAAATTTTAGCTACTGGCATTGCTGATGATTCTACAAGTTTGTATAAGTTTAACAACTTTGGGTCATCAAATCTTCCCTCAGTATTTGTTGCTCATAATGATGAAGTGAGCAAACTTTCGCATGAACGATCTGGTCACTTAAACTATCGCTCCCTTCAGAATCTATGTAAAGAAAATATGGTGATAGGTCTTCCAATGGTATCCTGCAGATATGGTGTTTGTTCTGGATGTGTACTCGGAAAACATCATTGGGATATTTTTGAAAAACGTGCCTCTTGGCATGCCTCGGCCCCTTTACAGCTTGTGCATGGTGATTTATGTGGTCCACTTGCAGTTGTTTCATTCTTTGGATACAAGTATTTCTCAAATTTCATTGATGATTTCTCCAGATGCATTTGGGTATACTTCTTAAAACTCAAGAGTGAAGTATTTAACATGTTGTTGGCCTTTAAGGCCTTTGTTGAAAAATAATCTGGACATCAAATTCTTAAACTAAGATCTGATAATGCTAGAGAATATGTTAACAACAAATTCATCAACTTTTGCACTAAGAATGGAATTCAAATTCAACATACTGTTCCATATACTCCACACCAAAATGGTGTAGCTGAAAGGAAGAATCACACCTTAAAGGAAATGGCTAATTGTATGCTTCAATATAAAGGACTTAGTCTTAATTTTTGGGCAGAAGCAATTAACTGTGCAAATTACATAATAAATCGCACTCCTACAAAGGTCTTAAAGAATATCACTCCAGAAGAAGCATGGAGCTCAATTTAATCAAATGTAAGTCACTTTCTTGTTTTGGAAGTGAATCATGGGCCCATATTCCAGATGAGAAACTGTTGTGCTCTACAACAACCCCCCATTTCTTATCATTTTATTCACAAAATTATCATATGAAATGGGTCCCTTTAGAGTTTGATTGGTATCAATATTGTATTATTTAAAAAGGTTCGAAAACCAAAGGAAAATATTATATAAAACCTTTTTGAAAAACCCATTATGATCAAATCAATCAATTCTTAATCATTACGATAAAGAGATCGCAAGATCGCATATCGCAATGACATAAGGAGCATATGTAAATAACACATTGGTTTCCACTGATGCGATATCGCTATCAGCGATCGTCAATACTCTATGCACATTTTAAAGAGCGCCACCAGGTCATACCCCCAATGCGATGTGATATCGCAATCGGCAATCGGTGATACTATCTATGCACATTGTAATGCCCATTCACCCCGATGCGATGCGATTTCGCTATCGGTGATCGGTGGTATGCTATCCATATGTTTATATAATCCCTATTCTCCCGATGCAATGCGATATCAGCTATCGGAAATCGAGGGTTTTAAATGGTGTCAATACAAGAGGTTAAAGCTCTCCCCGATGGCCGATTGCGATAAAGTGCAGTTTTCAAAAAAGTCGTTAAATGTAGGGATATTATGACTGAATCATATTTAAAGCTTAATCTGTTAAGCAATGATGCACCTGCGCCCAACCGCCAAAGCATACATAGCACGCTTAAATGGGTCATTCGGCCGAATAATGATATAATGGGCATTTAAGATGGGCAGGTTTTAAATGGCCATTTAATGTGATCGTAAGTCCTAAAATCCTCCCATGGATTGTGTCTGCGCCCATTTTAAAAGCTAATCCCTTATTACGCATCAGTCATTATAGCTCATTACTTTGAAGTTTTCATTGCAATTCTCTGTGTTACGTTTATTTTCGCCTCTGTGCAGAATTCATTCCAAGAAGAAAGCTCAAGAAAAATGGGGAAGAAGTCCAAGAAAACCACAGGCACTTCCGCTGCGCCAGCTGCAGGCAAATTGCCACTGACAAAAAGAAGGGATTGATATCTAATACTACATGTTTGGGTCTCGTCAGAACTACTGGGCAAGGCACCTACAACCTGATTGAAGCTGAAGAACCAGAAGCAACAACATTACAAGCCACTGTGGATTTAACTCGGAAATCCGAGGGTACTCTTAAGGACTTAGCTGACTCCTTCCTTCACCGGATAGCAGCTAGGGAACAAATTCTCCCATACACAGACGTAGTGCGATGGGCAATTGAAGAAATCCCAATCCTGGATAGAACCTTCAGCACCAGAGATGGGAGAATTTTCGGGTCATTCAGGGCGGAGTATCTGAGGCAAATGTATCATTTGCCTAAGCCAGAGAAGATATATAATAAGGCGTTCCTGGAGAAATTCACAAATGAAAATGAAAATGAATCCGAACCCATCCGGGATTGGAGACAAAATCCGGCAAAGCACAAACATGAGTCGTCTGGTAAGTACTCAGTTGATTCCCTGGCTTCTCCTTATTGCTATGCTGGAATAATGATGTGTAGATTATGGGGATTACTCTGCTAATTTTACCATAGAAATGGTTCCCCTAATGGAAGCAGCGTGCAACAGTGTAATAATGGATTGGGCCACTATTCTCTTAGATAAACTAGCCTCAGCTCTTCTTGAATTTAGGAGTAAGACCCACGTTTCTAAAAGGATAATTCCCCCATTCTATTACAGTGCCTATATCTTAGATACCTTGTGTTTTAATTCTGAATTTCCTGTGCTCGGCTGGAGGTGGAAACCACAAGACCCCATGCCTATTCACATATACCATCAGAAGTTATGGAAATCCTCTTATAAGCACCATTTGTACCAAGACTGCAATGGTTTTATGTTACCTGTTCATTATTCTATTTTTGATAAACTTGCTCCCAAGATTTCTTATCAAACCGGAATTGACTTAACCTCAATAGGAAGATGGTTCGGGGAGGATAACTTCCATTATGTAAGATTTTTCGGTAGCCAAGCCGATCCTCATGTTCTCCCTTTATACATACCAGATAAACTATTGGCGAGAGAAATCTCTTACCAGATTATGGCTGAGAGTGTTACACAGACTCTCAAAAAGAATAAAAAGCAGGGCTGGCCCTCGTTTCCCTTGAGATGTGGTGTCTATACTCTGCATGATCTCAAACATGCAGAAAAGGAAGCCACGAAGATTAAATCATTGACTCTGGCGACTCTCCCAAATAAGCAGTTTGATCCAACAAAGTTGCCTATACTGCACTAGAACATGCCAAATTGACAAAATTTGATCATAAAGAAGATATGTTTCACGACCTGTTCTCTTCAGCTGAGACAATAAATCAGGTTAAAGCATTCGCCAAAGTGAAATATAATGATGAAGGGTTGACTGAATTTAATAAACTTAGAGAACAGAGGTTGCAAACTCTGCCTCTAGATTTACTAGCGACAACCCTAGCGACATCGTCAAGCGAGCCTGATCGGCAACAGTCAAAGGAACCTCCGGTTATAACAAAGGATCAGAAGAAGGAACAGGAGGAAAAGCAGAAGAGAGAGCAGGAAGAAAAGCAGAGAAAAGAAAAAGAAGAGAAGCAGAAGAGAGCGCAGGAGGAAAAACAAAGAAGAGAGCAGGAGGAAAGGCAAAAGGAAGAGCAGGAGGAAAAGCAGAAGAAAGAGCAAGAAAAAGTGCGGAAGGAGTCCCAAGATGAAAAGAAAAAACAAACCACCATTGATGTCAATATAGATACTCATATTGACCCTAAATTGCTCCAGGAATGGAAGCAATTTGATTCCATCATCAGTGGGTTTGAATGTTCAAAGGACACAGACACTTCCAAGACAACGGATACATAGGACATCACTTCATCACAGGTTTTGAGTGGAACCAGTGGCCCACCCATTTCTAAAGAGGTTGAGATAATACCAAAGGACCCCTCCGACCAAATAATTTTGCAGGTAGAAGATATTCCTCCCCTGGATGTCTTCTACAGCCCAAGGCATAAAGCAGTGGTTAAACGACAAAGGAAAAGAAGGACTGATCAACCTTCCCTTTTCCCAGAGCAAACTATTACGGGCAATGTGGTTTGGAAGGAGGAATTTGACCCCTCCGATGACCTGACAAAATTGTCACAGTACGCGGGAGCCTATTCGGCAGCGACAATTGATAAGGCATCAGAGGTAAGTCTTCTCCTGAAAACCAAGGATCAAGAGATTTTCTCATTACAGGCGCAATTAGTTGAGACAAAGGAGAAGGCAGAGCAGGCAGAGCAGCAATTGTTGACGCAACAGCAATTAAACAGTCAACTAACTCAACAATTGCAGGCAGAAAAACAAAGGATTGACCAAAGCGCAATCCAGAAACAGAAAGAATTATCAGAGGCATTGGCACAATTGAAGGCAGCGAAGGAGCAAATGATGAAAACAAAAGATGAGCAAATTGCTCAATTATAATCACAGCTCGAGAAAACAAAGGGAATTCCCCAAGTGGCTAAATTTAGAGTAGAAGCAATGCAAATAAACACTGCATTAATATCCCAAATTAAGCTTCTATGTCAACAAATCGCCCAGGCAGAGCCACTGTGTGAATTAACGGCATCCATAAATAAGCAAGTAGAGAAGGCCAGGATTGAATTAGATCAAGCTGAAGAAACGATAGTTGCATTTCTCGACTGGCAAGATTCTGATCAAGGGCAAGCAGCAAATTTACCAAGAATCTTAGAATCGCATAAAGATATACTCTTCACAGAATGGCAATCACAGTTAATGAAAGCAGAGAGGGCAGTATCAAGATGCAAGTCAACTTCAAGCAATCTAGTTGAATTAGTCAATAACACCCTCTACTTGTCAAACATGATCTCCCAATGCACACCAGGAAAGTTGACAACGATGAAAACATTAGAGCAATCATGTTATCCAAATTTAGAGGAGAAGGGGAGATTAATTGCTGGGATTAACAGTTTAACCTGGGATACATATTGGTTCTTCCTGGTAAAGCCGAATTCACAGAGAGCTGCCCTTAAGTGCCTAACAGATGTGATCGGGTATATTATTCCCGATATTCAGGATGCCACCTATGCTGCCCAGCTCAGCTCGCGCCTGAACAAGCCACCTGAAGTAGATCCAATGCTTGCGATAAGTCAGCTCAGATTTAAAGGCAAGTAGCCTACTTGATGAATCATGCCGCCGATTGCCAGATCGCTGAAGAAAATAGGATCAAAATTTATTGATACCAATTAAATAGGATTTCTGTTTTATAGATAGGTAGATTAGTTAAGTATTTATAGACCCTTTCATTGTTTTGGAAAGGGTCATAAAGTTTTGTACCAGACTTAAAGACTGAAGTTTGCACTATTGTGCTTCAGTCAATATACTTTTATGAAACTGGACCAGTTGTTCTTAATTCGACAAGGAAGCTTTTTATGCAATTGTGCACTATTGTCTTTGTTGAGAATGTTTCTGCGTTGAAGGAAGAATTACAAGTAGCGATTGATATTGGGAGTGTCAAGCAGCTCATATGGTATTTCTATCTATGTCTGAATTCATTCCTTTCATATGAATTGTTATGTGATTATCCTTGCTATTATTGATTATATGCATGCGTTGTAACAGCAGATCTACATTCCTTCCACTATTGGATGTTTTATGATGTGCATTTCTTTTAATCATGTATATGTCAATGATATAAATGATAAGTGTGGTAATATCACTTTAATCGCTTTGCTTAACTATTTAAGCATAGTAATCATGAATGAAATCATGTCCATGTCTGTTAAATGGCGTCATCTATATGCCTGTTTATAGACACAGACCATCAAGCACTGCACTTTAAAGTTCAATAAGTTCTCGGGATAGGTCATAGTTATTGTATTCTTGTTAATAGATTTAGTTATTCGCCCATCACTAGCTTAGTTAATAAATCATCCATTCATCCCGTTTATCCACTCTTGGGAAACTGGTCCCATTATCCCTAGTCGGAGCCACTATTCCAAACGGAAAAGGAGTTGTACTAAGGTCCGGACCGGGTGGTTATCCCCAATGTTGTTGCGGCGATTTTCGAGGCATCAACATTTTTGGTGCTAGAAGGAGGGCCTGACTGTGAATGGCACATAAACCAAAATCTATAAGCCATTCTAAGAGTAATTCTCCCTCTGAATCCCCTCGAACTTCTCATTCGCATGCTGGTTCTCCAGTATCCAAACAAGAAGAAGAGGAATCAACTACCACTGCTCAAACCCATCATACTCCAGAACAATTAAGTCTTGAATCACCTGAAGTCCAGTCTCTTATCCACAAACTTCAGAGCTTCTCGATTTCACCACAGAAATCTGAGGTATCACAAAGTAGTGCGACTTCGCAGTTCAATTTACCTCACCCTCTCACCAGACTTCAGAGTGAAAAGCTCGGTATTGAACCCACTGAGTTCCCTTTACCCAAAAGGAAAAAGGCGAAGAAATATATTGAAGGATCTGATAGTGAAGAGCCTTCATCCACATCCTCCATTGCATCTTCTCCTCTGCAAAGTCAACCGTCCACTCCCCCATTACATATCGTTGTTCACCAGGGATTAGGTACTACAACATCCCAACCTGCTCACTCCTCAAATTTGTTTCCTTCCCAGACATCTGGAATTCCAACAGTAGTACCAACCACTACTGTTATTATAATGGCAGATCCATGGACCAGACCTGGTGCAGTCAATATGCATGCACCATTGCATCCATTACCAGATGCTCCTGAAAAATGGCTACCCAAGTTTAATCCAGATGATGGGACCCAGGCTGAGGAACACATTAATAATCTCATGTTGGCAGTCAACTTGAAAGGGGTAACAGAACAAGATGTTGTTGTTAGACTTTTTCCTTACACCTTGCAAGGATCAGCACGATCCTGGTATTTTTCTTTACCCTCTAGTTCCATTACCAGTTGGAACACTTGCCAAGAGCAGTTTCTTACCAAATATGGAGATGATAGGTCTTTGGCTACCCTAATAAACGATCTCTCCAATATGAGAATAGAGCATAGGGAACCAATTAAGGAATTTAATGCCCGCTTCAATAAACTCCTGAGTAAAATCCCTATAGCCTCCAAACCAAGTGAACAAATTCGAAGTGAATGGTATATCACCGCCCTACCTGCCAATATAGCCATTTTTGTAGACAGGTCTGGGAAACCTACCTTAGCTGAAAACATGAGAGAAGCACTTGCTGTGGAAAAACGCATCAATGCTCTAGAGAAGAAGGCTGCTCTGGAAGAGAGAAAAGCCAAAAAAGTCTCTTTTAAAGATGACTCAAGAAAGAAAACCCCAAAAGACCCATATGACATGGAAGGTTTGAAAAAGGTCCTAAAAACTTTATCAAATGAAATGGTTGAGATAAAAAAACAGGTAGCCGAAACCTCAACCAAAAGACCCTTTAGGACTTATAAGAGAAATGAATCAAAGCCACCAAATGTAATATCTAATGCAAATTCAGAGCAAGAAGAAGAAGAGGAAGAGTAAACAATCTCACCAACTAATGATGAAGAAGAATTAGTGGAATGTCATGGAATGTGGGATTTTATACTCCCCAACTCCGATACCGATAATGAAGAAGAAGCATTCCCGGTCACTACTAGGAGCAAAAGTACTTCTGAACCTGTTCAGGTAACGTCAAAGAAAAGGAGTGCAGGTGCTGCTACAACCAAAGAAAAAATACCTGCAAAGAAATCACCTGTAGCAGTTCCCCAAAACCAGCCTTCAACTTCTAATACTCCTTCAACATCTAAAACATTAGTGGTATCCGATTCAATGGAGTACAACATTGTTGATGACATGAAGAAAACTAAAGCAAACATTACTATGTTTGAACTTAGTAAATTAAAGCATCAGCATAAATTATTTCTTAAAGAATTGAATGTTGTTCCTTCTACACCTCTTCCCAGTGCTAAAGTTGCTAATGATTCAGGCCAACCTCCCCCCGGTATGGTTGAAGCTACCGATTTAGTTCTGATTGGAGACAGATCAAATTCTCATACTCCACCCTTCCTTCTAACCTATGAGATCTATAACAGAAACCTGCATAACTGTTTGATTGACTCTAGGGCATCTTCTAACATAATGCCAGCTTCAGTTTGTTCTAAACTGAACATTGAACCCCAGAAGTCTGCTATCCATATTGTACAGTTGGACAGGACCAAAGTGCAGATTGTGGGAGAAATTAATTCCGTAACTATCAGGTTGTCTGCTGATCCCAGAGTAGTACAAAGGATTGACATCCTAATAGCTGATATACCTGAATTTTACGGTTTAATTTTGAGTAGGGATTGGTCTGAGAAATTGCATGGGTATATTTCCAGTCACATATGTGGCTTCCCTACAGGGGTAAGCCAAATCAAATAAGGATCGACCAGGAAAAACATATGACCCATACAGTTACAAAATTCGAACAAGAAAACCAGCCGGTAGCGTTCAACAACAACATTTTGGGGAATTATTCATCAGAGTCATTCTTTGGCAACTTCGTTGCCCAACCCTCTCTGTTCTCAGTAGACCATTCTACATCTCAAATTGAAAATTTTTCACAAACAGATCGATCGAGATGTTTCAATGATACTGAGAAAATTGTAAATACAATTGTTAATACCTCTTTATTTTGGTCTTTATATTTTGATGGGTCCAAGTCTAGTGAGGGCTCAGGAGCAGGATGCATTTTGATTAGTCCACAAGGAGAAAAGACAATGTTGTCCTGTAGGCTAGAATTTGAATGCACTAACAATACAGCTGAATATGAAGCCTTAGTCCAGGGACTATATAAAGAAATCGGCCTTAAAGTGCAATATCTAAAAGTATTCGGCGATTCTGAAATTATTGTTAAACAGGTGAGGAATGCAATCCATTGTCTTTCAAATCACCTCAAGCATTATCAATCGCTAGTACAAGAACTTACCTCGCACTTTTCCGCATTCAACATTTCCTCCATCCCTAGGTCTCAAAACTCAGCAGCCGATCTCCTAGCCAATGTAGCTTCCAAGCTCCTACCTTCTGAAGACTACAGCCCAGATAGATTTTCCGTAGAATTGCTTTTTAGGCCCTCAATTCCTGAAAATGTCACTAATTGGAGAGTATTCAACCATGATGAGGATATTTTACAATTTTTAACTTTTGAAAAGTCCTATGATAATCAAATTATTGAGGAAAATGAGCATGACTCTCACATGAGAGAAACACCTCAGGAAAATTCAATTCCTAAGCCTGTGGTAAAACTGGAGGATCTTTATGATATTAAAGACAGGTTTAAACCTGTAACTAACGGAAAGCTCCAAAGCTCTACCCTAAGGTTTGAATTGATAAATCTAGGTATTGAGAAAGCTCCTCAAAATATTAATTTAGGATTAGGACTTTCCTTGGAAGAGAAAGAAGCATTCATTAAATTGTTAAGGAAAAATAAACAGGTTTTTGCTTGGAAATATGATGATTTGAAGACTTATGATACATCCATTATCCAGCATACCATTCCAGTGCTTCCCAATCAGAAACCTATTCAACAGAAGTTAAGAAAAATACATCCAAGTTTATAGAGTCAAATAAAGACTGAACTTAACAAATTCTTGAAAGCCAAGATTATTTTTCCAGTTCGACACTCAAACTGGGTCTCCAATATGGTGCCAGTTAGAAAGAAAAATGGTGACATTCGGATTTGTATTGATTTCAGAAATTTGAACAAAGCGATCTTGAAAGACAATTTCCCATTACCTACTATGGAGCAAATACTTCAATCAGTAGTAGGCTATGAATTGATGTCCTTTCTAGATGGTTTCTCAAGATACAACCAAGTCTTGGTTCATCCTGATGACCAGCTTAAAACCACATTCAGAACAAAATGGGGAACATATGCATATCAGAAAATGCCTTTCGGACTTATAAATGCAGGAGCGACATTCCAAAGAGCTATGGATATAGCTTTTAAAGGGTTGATTAATAGAACAGTGGTCGTCTATCTAGACGATATTACTGTATTCTCTAAAGAGAGGTCTAATCATTTGCATGACCTAAATCAAATTTTTCAACGTTGCAAAAGATATGGTATTTCTCTTAACCCTAAAAAATCTTTCTTCGCTCTTGACCAAGGAAAGCTCTTGGGTTTTATTGTGTCCAAAGATGGCATTTATATTGATCCTGATCGGATCAAAGAAATCTCTGAAATCCCTTTCCCACACAATAAAAAATCGATGCAGTCATTTTTAGGCCAGATCAATTTTGTTAAAAGATTTGTTCCAGATTTTTCTCAAATTATTTTTCCACTTCAAACAATGATTAAGAAAAATTCAGTCTTTAAGTGGGGATCAGCAGAAAAAGAAGCTTTTGATCTAATCAAGCAATCAATAATCAATGCCCCAGCCTTAAATACTCCAAATTTTTCTAATCATTTTACATTGTATACCATCGCATCCAACTTCTCTTATGCTGCAGTACTCACGCAACTAAATGATCACAATCTGGAAGCACCCATTTCATTTTTTAGCTCAAATCTTCAAGGTGCTGAATTGAATTACTCCGAGGTAGAAAAACAAGCCTTTGCTGTATTTAAAGCAGTCAAACATTATAGACCCTTCCTTTTGAAAACCCACACAAAAGTTATAGTTCCTTTCCCTGCAGTTAGGCAACTATTAATCCAAAAAGAACTGGGTGAAAAAAGGGCAAATTGGGTCACAACGCTTCAAGAATACGACTTAGAAATTAGGCCAGCAAAGATTGTTAGGGGCCAAGATTTTTGCAGGTTATTATCAGCAGCATCCAACATCCCAGAATCAAGTGATACAGATCAAACTGAAGAAATCAACCAGATAAGTGTTACTGATTTTGAGTCTCAATATACAGATTTAATCTTTTATTTGAAAAATGGTTATGCACCTCCTAACATGTCTTACAAAAACAAAAGGGCCATTAGGTTAAAAGCGAAAAATTTCACAATTATTGATGATGTGCTTTTTAGGCAGAATTATGATTCCATCTTATTAAGATGCCTTGAGAAACCTGAAGCACAAAAGGTTTTGCAGGAATTACACGATGGACCAGCAGGAGGACATTTTGGAGCTGACACAACCGCTCACAAAATTATTCATGCTGGATACTATTGGCCCACTCTGTTTAGAGATGCCCACGAGTATGTAAGGAAATGCCTCAATTGCCAAACTTCTAGTGGAAGACAATGCAAATCAGCTTTCCCTCTACAACCAGTCAACATTGAACAACCATTTGAGCAATGGGGATTGGACATCATTGGGGAAATTACTCCACCATCTTCCAAACAGCATAAGTATATCCTTACTGCTACTGATTATTTTACTAAATGGGTTGAGGCAATTCCTTTGAAGATAGCAAATTCTGAAGCAATCATTGAATTCATAGATCAATTCATCATTACCAGGTTTGGTGTCCCAAATGCTCTTGTTTTTGATAATGCATCTTATTTCTCAGGCAATGTTATGTTTGATTTCGCTATTAAAAGAGGATTTAAATTGAAATATTCTGTTAATTACTATCCCCAGGGTAATGGTTTAGCAGAGTCTACTAATAAGAATCTGATCAAAATCATTAAGCGAACTATCGAACAGAATCATAAAAACTGGCACAAATCCTTAATGTTTGCATTATGGGCTGATAGGATAACATAGAAAGCTTCTATAGGATCTTCTCTGTTTAATCTTGTGTATGGAAAAGAAGCAGTACTACCCACAAATCTTGTTCTTCCTTCTTTAGCCCTAGTACAGTTCATTGAGGAAACTCCTTCTTCTTCTATTCAGTTTAGACATGATCAAATTCTAAAACTAGAAGAAGAAAGAGAAAAAGCCAGGGTTACTCATGCCAAACATCAGCAAATCATCAAAGCAGCTTTTGATTCAGTCTCATCCGGTTCAAAACAATTCCAAGTCGGTGATTTAGTTCTGAAATGGGACAAAGCCCATGAGGACAAGGGTAAACACACCAAGTTCCAGAAGATGTGGCTTGGACCATTTCAGATCTGCGAGAAGATAGGCCATTCGACCTTTATATTGCAAGACTTATCACGTTTGAGAGATTCTCTCCCTGTTAATGGCCTTATCTTGAAGAAATTATTTAATTGAGGAGGTAACCCCTTCTCCTTTTAGTTTGATAGAGTTTTGTAGTTTGTAGGATTTTGTTTGGAAAATAAAGTTGTAAGGTATCTTCCATTGACCTTTTGCTGCGTTTTAAAAGTTATCCCACAGAAGTAGTATGGATATTTGCTTTTAAATAATAGAGCTCACAACCAAAAGAGATAATTTCTAGGAAATTAGGTATCATTGTATTCTGAAACCACATTTCAAGTTTTGTGAACCCCTCTCAAAGTTTACAAGTATTGTAAATCATTTTTTGTTTTCAAATTGGTCTCAAAAGGTTATCAATATCAAGATAGAAGCTAATCCAATTTCAGCATCTTCAACTCTTACCCTGTCATCCATTTACTCTTAAGGAGAAGATTGTTCATCCCATTCACTAAAGTTTATGATTACTCAGAGTGTAATTCTAAAATATCTGATATTAAAGATAAGAGGTCTTATTACAAGCCTGCTTACCATGTTCATAGGGAAATAGTTTAACCGACATTACCAATACTGCATACCAAAACAGGGTAATGGCTTAGAATTATAAGACAAGGGGTCTCATCACGAGCCAACTTGTTCGGTTAGATTACTACCAGTGAATGGCATTATCATTAGCTGGCCACCAAACCAGGACAATGGCTTTTTATCTTATCAATAAGAGAAAAAGGAAATGAAATACAAAATATGAAAACATGTTTTGAATTCATTCTGTTAATCACACTCTTAATTGGATGGAACAATGGACAATAGCATGGTTAAAAGGTATCCCTGTCGAAACTATAAATGTTTGCTGGCAGCAGAGGCTCTACCTATGACAGATGAGTTCACTATAAAAGCTGATTTGGAAAGGTTTTTTGTTTTATCATTATAAACCAATAATGGCCTATTTAAAACTTAGAATGTATCTATTTTCTTAAAAAAGAGAGGAAGTTAACAAAATAGTTTCATTTCATTCGGAATGCATATACCCAGTTATATTAGAATTTTCCCTTTTGATTAGAACTCTATTTTGAAAAAGTTTAAGTATTACTATACTTTTCAGAGATAACTATTTCTTCCAACGAATCGCCAATTGTTGTGCTCTACAACAACCCCCCATTTCTTATCATTTTATTCACAAAATTATCATATGAAATGGGTCCCTTTAGAGTTTGATTGGTATCAATATTGTATTATTTAAAAAGGTTCGAAAACCAAAGGAAAATATTATATAAAACCTTTTTGAAAAACCCATTATGATCAAATAAATCAATTCTTAATCATTGCGATAAAGCGATCGCAAGATCGCATATCGCAATGACATAAGGAGCATATGTAAATAACACATTGGTTTCCGCCGATGCGATATCGCTATCGACGATCGGCAATACTCTATGCACATTTTAAAGAGCGCCCCCAGGTCATACCACCGATGCGATGCGATATCATAATCGGCAATCGGCGATACACTATCTATGCACATTGTAATGCCCATTCACCCTGATGCGATGCGATTTCGCTATCGGTGATCGGTGGTATGCTATCCATATGTTTATATAATCCCTATTCTCCCGACGCAATGCGATATCGGCTATCGGCGATCGGGGGTTTTAAATGGTGTCAATACAAGAGGTTAAAGCTCTCCCCGATGGTCGATTGTGATAAAGCGCAGTTTTCAAAAAAGCCGTTAAATGTAGGGATATTATGATTGAATCATATTTAAAGCTTAATCTGTTAAGCAATGATGCACCTGCGCCCAACCGCCAAAACATCCATAGCACGCTTAAACGGGTCATTCGGCCGAATAATGATATAATGGACATTTAAGATGGGCAGGTTTTAAACTGCCATTTAATGTGATCGTAATGTTAGATGATCCAAAAATACTTTATTATCATAGGTTATAAAATTGAAATAAAATAATTATTAATTTAAGAAATTAAATTAATAATTATTCTAGAATGATTAATTATTTTAGAGACAATTAGAATTAGTATATTGTTGTAACAAGATATGACTCTCCAAATGTGTCGTATCTTAGACTCTATTATAGGAGATTAGTTAGCTAGTTGGTTTGAATAGCATTTATTGTAAATGGACACTTGTTATTTAATAAGTGCTCCATAATTAGAGGTAGTTAGGACATGGAGCTTATAAATAGCTCATTGCAAGAGTGTTTGGTTGTTCGGGTGTAAGCTCTTGCAAATCAATTATGTAATTGTTTTTTTTCTGATTAATAAAATTACGTGTCTGAGGACACTTCTGCCATTATTGTGGTATTAGAGCTCCAGTAATGCTGCAGTTGATTTGAGGAAGAGATTCCAGCAGTTGATTTGAAGAGGAGATTCCAACTCAACAAAGTCCTGGAAAACTCCATTCAGTTGGCCAACAAATCATTGGTATGGAAATTGTACAGTTTTGTTTAAATTGATTTTAGATTTTGTTTAAAAAATCTAGAATTCATTTTTTTATTATAAAAAAAATTTGCCTCTGTAGCTGGGAATTTTGTATGATTGTTTCAACTTGTTTGAGTAAATTGAAACAAAAAAAAAGAGGACAGCGCTAAATTCAAAAACAAATTCATCTGAAAAATGGAAAGTTCAACTCAGATCGCCTTTTGACAGCCGAAGCACCCTGGCTTTATCACGGGCAAGTTGCTCGTGTGGATCCACACATTACCGTGACAGCATTTTTTGCTTGGGACGCAACCACAAAACTGACAGACGGCGAATTTTACAGAGGAATTTCTGCTTTTCCATACTGAAAATGCGTTTTTTTTGCTGGGAGTATTACATCTGAAGAGTATTACGTTATACAGATTTTAGAATTCGGCATTGCGTTTGAGGCTATATTTCCTGCAATTTTACAGTCGTTCTAGTTGTTTGTTTGGTTTGTGAAAATCTATATCTGAAGAAACGAAGATGAGTTCGATTTCCGAGAAAGCTTGTTGTATGGCGGCCGTCATAGCAATTCAGGGTTTCAGAAACTTCGCAGGTCCGCGGGTCTTCCATTTGAAGAATCTGTGACCTTGAACAGACATTGCGATCCACGTCTCCTGCCTGTCCTGGTCGAGGCATTTCCTTTTCCGTTAATCTTCCTTGTGCGATTATGTAAGTGTGGATAATTTTGTTTTAAAAAATAGAGCAACACATATTATCCAAACAATTCTGATGTCATGCACATATATATTTTGAACACTTGCGATGAAAGCATAAGAACGATGGCTTTGAGGAGAAACGTGAATTCAAGTGATTCCATAAAGTTTTAATAATTATTTTTAATGGGAAGTATGTAAAGGCTTTTTTAAAGAGTGTTTATAAAGTCCTTATGGAATTTTAAGGAGACATAAGGAGTATTTCTAATTCCTTATGTAATGGAGTGATAAGTTTGGAGAGATCTAATGATTTGTAATTTTGGAGAGATAGCAAGTGGAATGTGAGAGAATGAGTGGAGTGTTTCCATGAGAGATATAGTGAGAATATTTATATGAGAGATAAGGATTTTTTAATATTGTATTTTGGAGAGATATGGGGTTTTTTTAATTTATTGTTATTGGAGTAATAAGGGTCTTGTAACATTTGTTAAGGTGATTGAAATTTTTTGGAGCAATAAGGAGTTTGTTATTTTTGTAATTTTTCGAAGGAGATAAATGTAACTCAAAGTAATTTTACTTTGAGGGGGGGGGGGGTAATTTTTTTACCAGATTGTGCAAAGCACCATTGTAAAACGTCAAATTTTGAAAGTTTCCCTGTAAAAATTTGAGAAATTGACTAGAGCCAAGTGCAAAGATCAGTCATTATTCTCCTGTTTTGACGACTATTCGAGGGTCAAGGCCAAGCCCCGATAGATCGTGTTTTTTAAGTGGTGTATTGTGTTGACTATCTTGTCCTTTCTGTTCTGCTTCTTGGTGCGTCTCTTCATCGCTAAAATGTCTAAGTTGATTATACTTGGTGGATATTCTGATACCGACTTTGCTGGAAGTATTGATGATCGAGCATCAACATCAGGTTATTTAATGAACATGGGGTCAGCAGTAGTATCTTGGAGTTGTAAGAAACAAGCTACAGTGGCCACTTCTTCAGCAGAAGCAGAGTACATTTCAGCATGGGAAGCAGCATGTGAAATTGTTTGGTTGCGCCGAATTTTGCAGGACTTGGGCATTTCTCAGGGAGAAGCTACATCATTGTTCATTGACAGCCAGTCAGCCATCAAACTTGCCAAGAACCCAGTTTTTCATTCAAAGACAAAGCATGTGGACACCAAGTATCATCATATCAGGTCTCTCATTGCCAAAGATGTCCTCAAACCAGTTTATTGTCCTTCCGAAGATCAGATCTCCGACATTTTCACCAAACCGTTTGGCAGAATAAAATTTACTAAGTTCAGGGATGAACTTGGTATCAGTTGTAATGTATCTTTGGATCATAGGGGGGAATGTTAGATGATCCAAAAATACTTTATTATCATAGGTTATAAAATTGAAATAAAATAATTATTAATTTAAGAAATTTAATTAATAATTATTCTAGAATGATTAATTATTTTAGAGACAATTAGAATTAGTATATTGTTGTAACAAGATATGACTCTCCAAATGTGTCGTATCTTAGGCTCTATTATAGGAGATTAGTTAGCTAGTTGGTTTGAATAGCATTTATTGTAAATGGACACTTGTTATTTAATAAATGCTCCATAATTAGAGGTAGTTAGGACATGGAGCTTATAAATAGCTCATTGCAAGAGTGTTTGGTTGTTCGGGTGTAAGCTCTTGCAAATCAATTATGTAATTGTTTTTTTTCTGATTAATAAAATTACGTGTCTGAGGACACTTCTGCCATTACGTAAGTCCTAAAATCCTCCCATGGATTGTGTCTGCGCCCATTTTAAAAGCTAATCCGTTATTATGCATCAGTCATTATAGCTCATTACTTTGAAGTTTTCATTGCAATTCTCTGTGTTACGTTTATTTTCGCCTCTGTGCAGAATTAATTCCAAGAATAAAGCTCAAGCAAAATGGGGAAGAAGTCCAAGAAGACCACAGGCACTTCCGCTGTGCCAGCTGCAGGACAAGCTGCCACTAACAAAAAGAAGGGATTGATATCTGATACTACATGTTTGGGTCTCGTCAAAACTACTTGGCAAGGCACCTACAACCTAATTGAAGCCAAAGAACCAGAAGCAACAACATTACAAGCCACTGTGGATTTAACTCTGAAATCCGAGGGTACTCTTAAGGACTTAGCTGACTCCTTCCTTCACCAGATAGCAGCTAGGGAAAAAATTCTCCCATACACAGATGTAGTGCGATGGGCAATTGAAGAAATCCCAATCCTGGATAGAACCTTCAGCACCAGAGACGGGAGAATTTTTGGGTCATTCAGGGCGGAGGATCTGAGGCAAATGTATCATTTGCCTGAGCCAGAGAAGATATATAATAAGGCGTTCCTGGAGAAATTTGCAAACGAAAATGAAGTTGAATCCGAACCCATCCGGGATTGGAGACAAAATCCGGTAAAGCACAAACATGAGTCGTCTGGTAAGTACTCAGTTGATTCCCTGGCTTCTTCTTATTGCTATGCTGGAATAATGATGTGTAGATTATGGGGATTGCATGACTCTGCTAATTTTACCATAGAAATGGTTCCCCTAATGGAAGCAGCATGCAACAGTGTGATAATGGATTGGGCCACTATTCTCTCAGATAAACTAGCCTCAGCTCTTCTTGAATTTAGGAGTAAGACCCGCGTTTCTGAAAGGATAATTCCCCCATTCTATTACATTGCCTATATCTTAGATACCTTGTGTTTTAATTCTGAATTTCTTGTGCTCGGCTGGAGGTGGAAACCACAAGACCCCATGCCTATTCACATATACAATCAGAAGTTATGGAAATCCTCTTATAATCACCATTTATACCAAGTCTGCAATGGTTTTATGTTACCTGTTCATTATTGTATTTTTGATAAACCTGCTCCCAAGATTTCTTATCAAGCCGGAATTGACTTAACCTCAATAGGAAGATGGTTCGGGGAGGAGAATTTCACTTATGTAAGATTTTTCGGTAGCCAAGCCGATCCTCATGTTCTCCCTTTATACATACCAGATAAACTGTTGGCGAGAGAAATCTCTTACCAGACTATGGCTGAGAGTGTTACACAGACTCTCAAAAATAATAAAAAGCAGGGTTGGCCCTCTTTTCCCTTGAGATGTGGTGTATATACTCTGCATGATCTCAAACATGCAGAAAAGGAAGCCACGAAGATTAAATCATTGACTCTAGCGACTCTCCCAAATAGGCAGTTTGATCCAAACAAAGTTGCCTATACTGCACTAGAACAGGCCAAATTGACAAAATTTGATCATAAAGAAGATATGTTTGACGACCTATTCTCTTCAGCTGAGACAATAAATCATGTTAAAGCATTCGCCAAAGTGAAATATAATGATTAAGGGTTGACTGAATTTAATAAACTTAGAGAACAGAGGTTGCAAACTCTGCCTCTAGATTTACTAGCGACAACCCCAACGACATCGTCGAGCGAGCCTGATCGGCAACAGTCAAAGGAACCTCCGGTTATAAAAAAGGATCAGAAGAAGGAACAGGAGGAAAAGCAGAAGAGAGAGCAGGAAGAAAAGTAGAGAAAAGAAAAAGAAGAGAGCGCAGGAGGAAAAATAGAGAAGAGAGTAGGAGGAAAGGCAAAAGGAAGAGTAGGAGGAAAAGCAGAAGAAAGAGCAAGAAAAAGTGCGGAAGGAGTCCCAAGCTGAAAAGCAAAAACAAACCACCATTGATGTCAATATAGATACTCATATTGACCCTAAATTGCTCCAGGAATGGAAGCAATTTGATTCCATCATCAGTGGGTTGGAATGTTCAAAGGACACAGACACTTCCAAGACAATGGATACACAGGACATCACTTCATCACAGGTTCTGAGTGGAACCAGCGGCCCACCCATTTCTAAAGAGGTTGAGATAATACCAAAGGACCCCTCCGACCAAATCATTTTGTAGGTAGAAGATATTCCTCCCCTGGATGTCTTCTACAGCCCAAGGCATAAAGCAGTGGTTAAACGACAAAGGAAAAGAAGAAGGACTGATCAACCTTCCCTTTTCCCAGAGCAAACTATTTGGGCAATGTGGTTTGGAAGGAGGAATTTGACCCCCCCGATGACCTGACAAAACTGTCACAGTACGCGGGAGCCTATTTGGCAGCGATAATTGATAAGGCATCAGAGGTAAGTCTTCTCTTGAAAACCAAGGATCAAGAGATTTTCTCATTACAGGCACAGTTAGCTGAGACAAAGGAGAAGGCAGAGCAGGCAGAGCAGCAATTGTTGATGCAACAACAATTAAACAGTCAACTAACTCAACAATTGCAGGCAGAAAAACAAAGGATTGACCAAAGTGCAATCCAGAAACAGAAAAAATTATCAGAGGCATTGGCACAATTGAAGGCAGCGAACGAGCAAATGATGAAAACAAAAGATGAGAAAATTGCTCAATTATCATCACAACTTGAGAAAACAAAGGGCATTCCACAAGTGGCTGAATTTAGAGCAGAAGCATTGCAAATAAACACTGCATTAATATCCCAAATTAAGATTCTATGTCAACAAATCACCCAGGCAGAGCCACTGTGTGAATTAACGACATCCATAAATAAGCAAGTAGAGAAGGCCAGGACTGAATTAGATCAAGCTGAAGAAATGATAGCTGCATTTCTCGATTGGCAAGATTTTGATCAAGGGCAAGCAGCAAATTTACCAAGAATCTTAGAATCGCATAAAGATATACTCTTCACAGAATGGCAATCACAGTTAATGAAAGCAGAGAGGGCAGTATCAAGATGCAAGTCAACTTCAAGCAATCTAGTTGAATTAGTCAATAACACCCTGTACTTGTCATACATGATCTCCCAATGCACACCAGGAAAGTTGACAACGATGAAAACATTGGAGCAATCATGTTATCCAGATTTAGAGGAGAAGGGGAGATTAATTGCTGGGATTAACAGTTTAACCTGGGATACATATTGGTTCTTCCTGGTAAAGCCGCATTCACAGAGAGCCGCCCTTAAGTGCCTAACATATGCGATCGGGTATATTATTCCCGATATTCAGGATGCCACCTATGCCGCCCAGCTCAGCTCGCGCCTCAACAAACCACCTAAAGTAGAGCCAATTCTTGCGATAAGTCAGCTCAGATTTAAAAGCAAGCAGCCTACTTGATGATTCATGTCGCCGATTGCCAGATCGCTGAGGAAAATAGGATCAAAATTTATTGATACCAATTAAATAGGATTTCTGTTTTATAGATAGGTAGATTAGTTAAGTATTTATAGACCCTTTCATTGTTTTGGAAAGGGTCGTAAAGTTTTGTACCATACTTGAAGACTGAAGTTTGCACTATTGTGCTTCAGTCAATATTCTTTTATGAAACTAGACCAGTTGTTCTTATTTCGACAAGGAAGCTTTTTATGCAATTGTGCACTATTGTCTTTGTTGAGAATGTTTCTGCGTTGAAGGAAGAATTACAAGTAGCGATTGATATTGGGAGTGTCAAGCAGCTCATATGGTATTTCTATCTATGTCTGAATTCATTCCTTTCATATGAATTGTTATGTGATTATCCTTGCTATTATTGATTATATGCATGCGTTGTAACAACAGATCTACATTCCTTCCACTATTGGATGTTTTATGATGTGCATTTCTTTTAATCATGTATATGTCAATGATATAAATGATAAGTGTGGTAATATCGCTTTAATCGCTTTGCTTAACTATTTAAGCATAGTAATCATGAATGAAATAATGTCCATGTATATTAAATGGCGTCATCTATATGCCTGTTTATAGACACAGACCATCAAGCGCTGCACTTTAAAGTTCAATAAGTTCCCGGGATAGGTCATAGTTATTGTATTCTTGTTAATAGATTTAGTTATTCGCCCATCACTAGCTTAGTTAATAAATCATCCATTCATCCCGTTTATCCACTCTTGGGAAACTGGTCCCATTATCCCCAGTCGGAGCCACTATTCCAAACGGAAAAGGAGCTGTACTAAGGTCTGGACTGGGTGGTTATCCCCAATGTTGTTGCAGCGATTTTCGAGGCATCAACAGAAACATAAAGCTTTAGAACCTAAGAGTGAAAAATGTATTTTTGTTGGATATTCTAAAGATTTCAAAGGATACAGACTTATTCCACTTAAGTCCAAAAATGTTATCATTAGAAGAGATGCAAATTTTTCTGAAAATATATCGGCCTACAAGCCTAGTTCGACGCATGTGCCACCTCTTTCTATCCCTTCTACTTTTGATTTATTCTTCATATAATGACAGTGATGATGAAAATCCTCACCCACCTTCTCAAGATCCTTCTTCAGCTCCTCAGCTTTCAAAATGGGCCCATGCTACTCAGGATGCAGTAGGTGCTCTTGTTGGTGATCCTACAGATCAGCGACATACACGTTCTCAGTTCGATAGAGCCTCTTCTTTACTGGCTCGAGCTTCAACTAATTATGATCCTAACACCTTTGCAGAAGCTTCAGGCCATCTAGATTGGGACACAACTATGAATGAAGAATATCGTTCATTATTGGAAAATGATACATGGGATCTTGTTCCTCTACCAAAGGGACAAAAACTTGTTAGATGCAAATGGGTTTAGAGAACAAGGTATGGACCAGATGGAAAAGTTGATAAAAATAAAGCTCGTCTTGTTGCTAAGGGTTTTTCACAAGTATAAGGCATTGACTAAACTGAAACCCTCTCCCCTGTTGCCAAAATGAACTCTATTTGCCTTGTTCTTTCCCTTGTTGCCTCTTTCAAATGGGAAGTCCATCATATAAATGTTAAATCTGTCTTCTTGCATGGGGACTTGCATGAAGAAATCTATATGGAACAACCTACTGGTATTGTACAAACAAACTCCAGCCTTGCATGTCAGCTTACAAAATCCCTTTATGGTCTCAAGCAAGCCCCTCGAGCTTGGTATGCCAAAATGGATAGATTTCTTTTAGAAACTAGCTTTTCTAGGTATCATTCTCACAATATTGTCTACACCAAGAAAGTGGGCAAGTTCCTTATCATTCTTGTTCTTTATGTTGATGATCTTATCCTTACTGGTAGTGATCCCAACCTTATAAACCATGTGAAGTCCAGCCTTAAAAAGAAGTTTGAAATGACAGACTTAGGACACTTGCATTATTTTCTTGTTCTTCATGTCATGCAATCCAAGGAAGGTATTTCCCTTTCCCAATCCAAGTATGTCTATGATCTTATATGCCATTTTCACATGGAAGACTATAAGCCAGCCCCTTCTCCCTTTTAGTCTCGAGCCAAACTTTTAGTCACTTGTACTTCACCTGAAGTTGATGCTATCTTATACCATCAACTTGAAGGAAAACTTTTGTATCCGACCCATACTCGTTCTGACCTTTCCTTTACTGTTGGCCTTATTTCTTTGTTTATGCAAAACCCACATGAAATTCATTGGAAAGCAACTAAAAGAACACTTCATTATGTTCGAGGTACAATTCAATTTTGGATTCATTACAGTGTCGAAGAATCTCCTCTATTGGTTGGTTTCAATGATTCCAATTGGGCTGGTGACCATGATGATCAGAGGTCTACTGTAGGTTATGTGTTCACTCTTGGTTCAAGACCTATTACATGGGCTTGCAAGAAACGAAGTGCCATTTCTCTTTATTTAGTAGAAGCAGAGTATCGTGGTGCTGTAGAAGCTAGTAAGGAAGCCTTGTGGCTTTGTCAGATCCTATCAGAGTTTGGATTTCAACAGCAGCATCCGAATACACTTTGGTGTGATAATCAAAGTGCCATTCAACTATGCAAAGATCCAGTCCAACATCAGCGCAAAAAACACATTGAACTGCACATGCACTTCATCAGAAAGCTCATTCATGACCATGTCCTTGAAGTGCAATATTATTCAACAGATGATCAAGTTGCAGAAATCTTTACAAAGGCTCTCACAGAGGCAAAGTTTACTAAACTTTGATTTATGGTTGGAGTTCAGGAAGTTGTCACTAAGGGGGGATAGGCTCTAATGCCTCCTTCCTTCTCCTATTGTGTCATATTTGTGCATCCTTCAATCCTATCCCAGCTTGTTCTTAAGGGGAGATGTTAGGATATTCTGACACATAGGAAATAGTTAAGTATAACTTGGTCTACTGTAGAGTTACGTAAAGTGTGTTTCTTTACTATGTACTTTTTTAGCTTACAATTTGACAGTCACGATATTTAGTGGTCCGACAGTTCGTTCTCTCCTCGGTACTACTGACACTTGATCCGTGGCTTAAGACCTGATTGGTCCATGATCTTTATTTAAAGAGCATGGAAGGTCATTTGTAGGGTAACCATTCACAAGAGAAGCTTATAAAAATTTTCATTCTTTTATTAATAAATTTCCTGAAGTGGTCGCGTTGGCTGAGGCCGTGGACTGTTTCCCTCTTTGAGGGTTTTAACCACGTCAACAATACAAGTGTATTGATCTATGATCTGTTTGTGAGAGGTGTCCTTTGGTGTTCTGTCTGGGGAACTTACCCTGTATATTCCTACATATTAAACATTAACCTTTTGGCTCACTCAACAATATAAAAAAATCCCCATTTCATTACTTCCAACAATATGGACACTCGTATTGTTCCATTAATGCATAAATATCAAGGATTTCTAGGCAACCCAATCTCTCATATTAAAACACTTGTATTATAGGATTAGAATATCAATCATTATTAACAAGGGAAGGATCTACTGATGTGCATTTTCACAACTTTATATATGTGTGTATTTTTTTGTGGGGAAAGCCAATGAATGATATCGACATGCTTATCTAACACTGAATTTGAATACCAATGTACTACTCATCCATTACATTCACCATTATGTCAGAATATTAATCACAACACCTATTCATATGTCGTCTATGAATGTTCCCTAGTCGGTGGTAGATGGTTCATAATCAATAGTCGACAGGATTTAGTGAGAAATAATGATAGGTGAACTCACTATAGTTTCTACAACTTGATCTTTATATAAATTGCTGTATGTGGACTGCAATCGATAAGGCTTTTGAGTTTAGTATTCTTCTCTTATATGGTATCAGAGCTAGTTATGTGAGGGCTCGGTGGCCAGAGTCCTTTGGGCTTAGTGGTGTCAAGGTCTCATGGAGAGAGACATAGTTTTGTATGAGCCTAGGTTATGAGGGCTCGGTGGTGTGAAGAGTCGGCACCGAAGAGCGATATAGTGTTGTCAATAAATTGTGGAAGGCACTGAGGTTGACATATTAGTGTTGGAACATCGAACTTGTATGCAGCCAATGTGTGGTGCAGATCATTGTGAGGAGGCGTGTCTTTTCTACACCGTGAATCTCGTGCCTGCTCAAGTGAGGAGGAAATGTTCCACATATTGTTGTTTATGAAGCGAAGTGGTTGCTGAAAAGAGGAGTGTTGGAGATCTACACTGGCATGCAGTGATTCTCATCACCAAATATTAGAGTGATAACAAGAAAAAATTGGTGAATCGGTGAGGTCGAGTTGAATCGACGAGCAGCGGTGTTGCTGATTTTCTTACTTTGAGGTCGAGGATGTCAATGGTTGTTTTCTTCTGCCATAAGTAAAGGATTTGGATGTTGTGTGTTCGACGGATATATGATGGAGCATCCATTTATGAGTTGTCTTATAAGATGTTGAGAGCAGTGTTGAATTAAGTACATTCTGCAAGAGGATTCTACGTCGCCATTTGAAGACAGGAGAAGCGCACCTTTATTGTTGCACATACCAGGGAGAAGTGCACCATCTCTGATTGGAGGAGCCATGGTGTAGTGAATTGGCTTTAAAACCTGTGGTGAATTGTTTTTCTTGTTGTTGTGGATTTAAGAAAATTGTCGTGTCAAAGTGTGATTGAGTGGTGAGTAGGAGCCATTGAGCTGCAACTGTTTGCTATGAAAATGAAACATACCCTGTGTTGGAAAAGGTCATGGCCACCTCATCATTGATTTAATTCGGCCCAATGTAATTCTCGACCTCAAAGACATTTTTGAACTTATGGTTTCTTCCAAGTAAGAACAAGAATGTTGTAAGGTTTACAATATTGTTAACAGAGAAATCCTTGATGAGGGCTTGCTCCGTCTCATAATAGAGAAACTCAATATTGAAGAAATTAGAAATAGTGGATGTTGGTGTGGCTCCTCAGTGTTGAGCCAGTTGAGTGATAAATGGAGACTGAGAATGTGTGGAGAGGGTGGATCGATCCACGTGGATATGCAATTGTGTGTTCTCCCATATGTATTTGTGTTGTGGTTCTATTCCACCATATGCCCAATCTAGACATTACATGGGATGTGGATGTGTTAAGATTCTCGGTGGTGTATCGATGTCATGGAGAGTTGTGTGAGGGTCGAGCCTAATTAGAATATGTTGAGCCACGTGTGAGCCACAAGGGCCGCTTCCTGAGATTTGAAAGAGGGAGCTTGATTGAAGAAATCATTTTGACCAGCGTCTCTGGTGTGAGCAATGACGTTGGAGTTGTTTCTCTAGGAAGAGGTGTGGTAAGTCTTAAATAACATTTTTTTGCTCCTGTAAAGTTGTCATGTGGATGGTGTGTCCCCTGTGGTGCGACTAAGGCTGTTGTGAAGTTGTGTGTTGTCATGAGACTATGGGGCCATGACCCAGTGTCGTCTGCTGCTTGCTGCAAACTTACAATTAATTTGGAAGGTTGTTGATAGACAAGATTGTGAAGCTATGTGGCATGGTTGAGTGTTAACCCCCATGTGTGTTGAAGGAGTATCTGCATGTATACTGGTGCGGTGGTATCGTAAGCAAGTATTGCCATTGGTAACATATGTCAAGAAGTTGGATGCCCAAGGATTGGGTTGTGCAGCCTATTGTGGTGCTGTGTATTGAAATCCTATGGAGCGACTGCAAGGTGGTGGTAAGAGTTGTGTGGGAGAGTGGCTAGACCACCAAAGTGTCTTGTTTGCTGCATATTTTTCTCTGGTGAAGTTAAAGTGGTGCATAGGCGATATGTCTATCATTTTAGACTTGTTTGACAATGACCCTTTCCCTTTCGATGATCATTTTTTCATGAGTCCATTTGGAAGCATTTTTGGGTCCATAGTATGTTTGAGTTGGAAGGAAATTCTGAAAAACAATGTGATGCTATTGATGATCAAAGTCTACTCCCAAAGATCTTACTATTGAAGAGCTTCCCATAGTTCATGAGGTAGGGTGAAAAAATTAATACGAGAAACTATTGTTGAAGATCTACATGACGACCACGGCAATGCAACCATAATGATCATAAAGGTCTGGAGTAAGAAGCAGAAAGAAGTTTGGAGTAACAAGTTCAAGAAATTTTTTCGTTAATATACTGTAGCAAAGAAAGTCAAAATGAAATATTTGAGTTATATTTGTAATCCTAGTTGACACATAAACCAACTAGTGAGTTAACAGGTTGTGATTAAAGGGAGGTGTCAGAATATTAATCATGACGTCTATTCATATGTTTGCGATGGTTGTTCCATAGCCTATGGTAGATGGTTAATCAATAGTCTCAAGAGTTAGTAAGAAATAATGAAATAATGATAGTCGGTGAAGTCAGTGTAGTTTCTATGGTTCAATTTTTGTATAAATTATTATATGTTGAATGCAATTAATAAAGCTTCAATGTTCTTATCTAATTCATTAAAGTAATATTATACCATTCATTTGTAACCATTCATTATAGTAAAGAAGTGCTACATAGTAGCTTTTTCGTGCGGCTTAGTTTAAATATAGTTACACTAAAGTAAAATATTGAATTCAAATTATTGTTAAGATTTGTAATGTGAACTATTTAGATTTTATTGATTGGTAAATTGAGATATTTCGTTATTTTGGATATTAGTCTATTTATATTTTATTGATTGGTAAATTAAAATATTTTGTTATTTGTAATTTCACATTGTGTAGTGGAGAATCTAATCCTACCCAAGAACCATGATGATGTTTTATTAGTCCTTATCATGAAGTATAAAATTATATTGCAATAAACATTTTCAATAACTATATCTGTTTTTTTAACATATATTAGAGATTTTATAGATTATCATATTATTTTGCAAAATTAAATAGTTATGAAAATATTTTAGTTAAAGAAAACATCTATATAATTTTCTTAAAGTAACTAACCGTACTATATAATTTTCTTATTTTTTTAACATTTATTGTAAGATGATATTAAGTTTTAGTTGTATTTAATAATTAAATTTTATATAAATTTAGATATTTTATAATTAATTTTTTGACCTATGTAATTGGAATTTGTGTCAATAGATTTTTTAAATAGTTAATTATGAAAAAAAGAAGTGAAATAAGTTTAATGGACTGTATTTTATATACGAGACTTGTGTATTTTTGGCTCATTAATCCACGCATTGAACAATAACATGTCCATTTTCATAGCCAATCAAATTACACAAAAATAAATTAAAATAATCTCAAAATAATAAATTTCAATATTCAAAATTAAACTATAGAAACTTGATAAAAAAAATTAAGTCAACCCCAAAATAATATGAGTTTGACCATAAACTCAATGCAAATGATAATAATAAAAAATAAATTTCAAATACAGTGATTTCAAAAATACTATATATAATAAAGTGGTGAAACAAAAATACTATATATAGAAAATGTGAATTAAAAAGAAGAGAGCGTGCTATGAAATAAACATCATCACATGTTTAAACTTTTTGATATTCACATGTTTTCCTAATGCTTTATGCATTAGAAAAACTTTCCACCAGCTTCATTGTTTTCTTGATTGCGAAATATCACCGGCGAGTTATTGATTGCGAAAGAATCACAACTTAAAATAATCATTGACCATGATTGATTTTCATATTGAGACAATCTTTTTGATAATGTGACATTGGGCCATGGTTAGCAACAATTGACTATGGTTGAACATGGAATGGCCATGGTTATTAGAATGTAACATTGGACCCTCACACAATCATTGTCACAATGTGACCATGGTTATTAATGATCATTAACCATGATTGACCATGGTTGACCATGATTGATTTTATATTGAGACAATATTTGTGATAATGTGACATTGGACCATGGTTGGCAACGATTGACCATCGTTGACGATTTTTTACCATGGTTGATTTTCAGTTTGAGACAATTTTTGTCACATTGTGACGTTGGTCCATGGTTGACCATGATTGACCAAGATTGACCATGGTTGATCTTTTTTTATTTTCATATTCAAAAATTCTTTGTGATAATGTGACATTTGACCATGCTTGACCATTCTTGACCCAAGGGATTAATATTATAAACCCTAAGGTAAATATTATAAACCCTAAAATGAACATGGTTAATCATGGTTGATTTTCATATTGAGACAATTGTTGTCACAATGCAATGATGGACCATGGTTGACCATAATTTATTTTCATATCGACACAATCTTTGTCACAATGTTATGTTGGACCATGATTGACCATGGTCAATTTTCATATTGAGATAATCTATGTCACAACGTGATGTTGGATCATGGTTGACCATGGTTGACCATGATTTACTTTAAAAACCATGCTTGACCATGATTGATATTATAAACCCAAGGGATTAATAATAAAAACCCAAGGGATTGATATTAAAAACCCAAGGAAATAATATAAGCCCAAGGTATATAAACCCTAGGGTAAATATTATAAACCCTAAAATAAACATGGCTCAACACGGCTTACCATGGTTGATTTTCATATTGAGATTTGTCACAATGCGACATTGGATCATGCTTGATCATCGGTGGTGATGGTTGACTTTCATATCAATACAATCTTTGTCATAATGAGATTTTGGAGAATGGTTGACCATGGTTGATTTTCATATTGAGACAATCTTTGTCACAATTTGAAGTTGGACCGTGGTTTTCACAATGTGATGTTGAACCATTAAAAAATATTTCTCAGAATGTGGCCATGGTTGACCATGATTGATTTCCATATTTAGACAATCTTTTCACAATGTGACGTTTCACCAAGGTTGAACATGGTTGATTTTCATATTAATACAATCATTGTAACAATGTCACGTTGGACCATGTTTGACTATAATTTACCATGGTCGACCATGTTTGATCAATGTTGACCATGATTGACCATGGTTGATGATGGTTGACAATGGTTGTGTTGTACTTGTTTCCCGTAGGTAGTCCTTGGCTGCAAAAACTATGCTAGGAAACCAACCTTTAGGTTTAAGTTGGCCCTTGAACCAGAGGGGGCTCCCTCAGTTGCTACGAGGGTTTGTTTAATGTTGTTCACGTGTCACTGAACAACAGCCTTTGAAACACAATGGCCATATTTATGGTTTCAATTGGGGATGGTTGGTGATCAATGATAATCCCTAATCATGATTAAATGCCTCTCTCATAGTGTCCCTTCTGAAAGTGTCAGCTTCCAGCCTGATATAATGACTTAGATTTTTCAAGAATTATGGTATAAGAATGTAAGTGGATTCCTAATAATTGAGCACTCAGACTGATTACTTAACAACTACGGAAATTTAGATGCATGTAGAAGATTTATACAGCCCAACAAAACAATATTTAAAGGTAAGAGAAGGCCAAAGTGAAACCGATTCCAAGAGGAGCTATTTCAAACAGATAGTCTAATAAGCTAATCTCTTTTAATGGCTATCAGAAGGCATAAAACAAAAACCATTCAAAGAGGAGTTATCTTGGAAAAAAATCCATTAAGTAATCTATTTCTAAAGTTTATTATTTTACAGGGGATTTCAGAGAGATTAAGAATTAATATACACTTACCCACACCTTCATAAAAATGTTTTGAACATGTGTAGAAATAAGGTATGAAACACTAGAAAGACAAACCAGAAAACACAAAATTTTGTCAAATTGGAGCCGGAAGGCTTTCATTAGAAATACTATAATAGAATTCATTGCAAAGTGAAGAGCCTTCGCATCAAAACCCCACACCTATTACTTCAATTGATGAAGTTTTTATACAATTTCCTCACAAAATATTTTGATAAAAATATCAAGAGCTATTACAAATATCTGAAAATTATATTACAAAAATAGAACACAAATAAAGGTAACTAAAACTATTTGAAGAGTTCTGGTACTTTCGTTGACGATTTCTATTGATAAATAAGAGAAATTCGAATTTGATTGAAACTCATATTGGATGAGGTGGCCTCCAAGTCACTAACCATCTTTGAGCTTTTTTCTCTTGAAATTCTGAAAAATACGGTCCTATAATACATTTGTTTCTCCCAAACCATAATAGCTGTTAGAAAAATGAGAGAGGTTTTTGTAAATGGTGATATTGGAAACAAAAAATCCTTTCATATTTTGAAAATTCATTTCCACCTGCTCGGAAGCCACAATTGAATACACTGCCTAAAAACAGGAAAACTCGAGAAAACATGCCTGCAAAGATTCATCCGAATATCCCAAAACATAATCTGTGTTACAAACCTGAGAGAGATTTTTGTGGATTAGCATATGAGGAACAAAAACATCCTCTATTTTACGACAATTCATTTCTGATTATCCACAATATGCTCTCCAAAAAGGTGATTGAAATAGGAAATTTCTAGAAAATATTCCTTTAAAATGTCATTAGCATCTCCCAAATCATAATAGATGTTAGAAAATTGAGAGAGTTTTTTGTAGATGAGGGTGTTAGAAACAAAAACCTCTTTCCGATTTTGAAACTTCCTTCTCGGATGTTATTAAACCATGTTTGAATTTACTTTATTACATCATTTAATCATTTTTAAATGCATGATTAACTAAATCAACTAGCTAATGAGACTTAAATTTACATTTTGAGGGCACATTTACTCTTGCAGACCCATTTATTATTTATAAACTACTAAACCTATTATATCAACAAATTTAAATTATCAAAACTAATCATGTTACAACATTGGCTCCAATGGGGACTACTTCCCCCTGTGGGATGCAGAGAACAGTAGACCAGATGCCTTTAGTGTTGGGCATGGAGTCATACCATAAAACCATCAACCACTGATCTACCATCTTATGTAGAAATATAACCAATCCCCATGGATCAGTGTTATTTGAATACTCTGCTACTGCATAATGCAACCTACAACTGTAAAATGCAACCATAGGCCTACACTAATTCAGATACTCTTTCATACTGAATTTTGAAAACTCAAAAATTTCTAGAGACTGTAAATATAAGTTGATCTATCATATACTCTTCAAATCACACCACTCAAAAACAACGAACACACTGATCTACTACATACTGAAACTCAGAATATCTATTCAATCCCCAACCCTCTATCTAACTGAACTAAAAAGTTTTACACTGTTAGGTGTATTCTTCTTTCCAATGTAACCAAGTGTGGAGTGTATTTATTAACAAACCACGTTGCGAGTAGCAAAAAATCTGAAGAATATATACAATATGAACATGAAATCCCATGGGAAACTTATACTCACAAGTGTACTTTAAAAGTTGCATCCTCTGTAGACATTTTAGATTTCTGACCATGACTAAAAGGGAGAGACATATAATGTTGATTACAAGTATCAATGAACTTTGCATAGTAGTAAAGGAAGCTGAAATTTCGAAACAATGGAATCAGTTACCTAGTGGAATTTCCATATGATGAAGTGCAGTCACCAGGTGAAATAAATGCAACCAATACTAAATGCCTACTCCTTGTTCACCAGCAAGGAATAGATTTATTCTTTATCATTCCGCAGAGAAAGATATCTTCGTTACTTTGGTCCCTGGCAACGGTGCCAGATGTTGTACTTGTTTCCTGTAGGCAGTGCTTGGCTGCAAAAACTACTCTAGGAAACCAACTCAGCCAACCTTTAGGTTCAAGCTGGAGCTTGAACTAGACGGGGTTCCCTCAGTTGTTACAAGGCTTTGTTTAATGTTGTTCACCTGTCACTAAAAAACAGCCTTTGAAGCGCATTGGCCAGATTTATGGTTTTAATTAGGGGTGGTTGGCAATCAATGATAATCCCTAATCATGATTTAATGCCTCTCTCACAGGGTCCCTCCTGAAAGTGTTAGCTTCTAGCCTGACAGAATGACTTAGCTTTTTCAAGAATTATGGTAGAAGAATGTAAGGGGATTCCTAATAATTGAGCAGTCAGAATGACTACTTAACAACTAGGGAAATTTAGATGCATGTAGAAGATTTCTAGAGCCCAACAAAAACATATTCAAAGGTAACAGAAGGCCAAAGTGAAACCGATTCCAAGAAGAGCTATTTCAAACAGATATTCTAATAAGCTAATCTATTTTAATGACTATCAGAAGGCATAAAACAAAAGCAGTCAAAGAGGAGTTATCTTGGACAAAGAATCCAATAACTAATCTCTTTCTAAATTTTATTATTTTACAGGGGATTTCATAGAGATTAAGACTTAATCTACACTTACCCACACCTTCATATAAATGCTTTGAACATGTGTAGAAATAAGGTATGAAACACTAGAAAAAACTACAAGAAAACACAAAATTCTTTTAAACTATAGTTGGAAGGCTTTCATTAGAAATATGATGAGCCTAGGTATTGCAACAATAATGCCGCAACTGCCAGGGCTACCGGCTTTACTTATCAACCTAGGGTTCATACAAACTTAGCGGTGACAGTGCTATATGCACAACTAGAAGTGAAGGTCCTGCCTGTTGTCAGTGTTTATCTGGCAAGAGACCCCAAGGGTTCCAAGCCAAAATTCTATAGAGTCAGAAGAAGCTTAATTCTTTGATGGAAGTAGAGCAAAACTTATTCTAAGAGAGAGCTACTTCTATTGCAATAATGAAGAAAACAACATGAAATGCTAAACTTACACCATAACCTAACTAATCAATTAAACAACTATGCTAAGCAGACTTGCTAAATTAACATTAACCTAATGCTAATTATCTAAGTTGCAGAAATACAAGCATTAAAATGGACTAAGGTGTAGCAAAGAAACTTAGCCTAAATCAATTTTCAAGCGTAGAAAGCAATCAGAGGTCAAAATCAGTGAACAGAGGACATGAGGGAGCAATAGTGCAGAAGAACCATTGGATCACTCGGGTGAAAGGTAAATGAACAACGAGGATTTGATTGCAGGAGGTTACGTAGGTAGAGGGGCGGACAGGGTTAACTAATGGGATGAATAGTTAAGATCTTATCACGAAGGTTTAAGTGAATGGATGGATGAACAAAGGAGCAAAGGAGATGAATGGCCGAGATTTAATCCCGTGGCTGAGGTCAAGAGATGGACAAGTGAGGCTAACAGGAGTGACGAACGACTAAGATCTTATTGCGCAGGTGAAGACAAGAGGTGGACGGCGGAGATCATATCGTGGGGAAAAGCAACGTTTGGAAATGAGGAGTGGGTTCAGAGGGTGGTAAGCTGTATTTCACGTGCCCTCACAGCTGTAAGCTATTTTCTAAAATTTCACACGATTAGCCTAACTGGGCGACATGTAGCACAGAGAAACCACTTTTCTCATGTGCTCTTGGGTGGATAACGGTCAGAGAGAAATCCACACAATATCGCGCAATAGCTATCGGATCTGGCGAGGCAACTCAGCGGTGGAGGTTGGCCAAGCTAGTTGGAAATCGAGTCAAGTGACAACCGTCAGATCAGGCAAGGCAGATCAACGGTGGGGGTTTAAAGCACCTAAAGTGACCGGGTGAAGTGACATCCATCGGATCAGGCAAGGCAGATCGACGGTGGGGACTTAAAGTTCATAAAGTAAGTGATGGACTCCACGCGAGGCAGCAGTTGGAGAAAATAGTGAATCGAACGGTGACTGTGAAGGTTTGTTGGTGATCGGATGGTGAGGAAACGATGTAGGAGGAACTCGTTGGAGGCAGTTTCAAGTGGAAAATGACAGAGAAAACCAGTGCGGGTGAACGAATAACTGTATTTAAACATCGAACTCCATAACCCATGCAAGAACCAGAGACTGTGTTTTTGGGGTTGTTAGAGGGTCTCTTCCTCAAGTCATGGTCCCAAGAGGAGGAGATGAGGATGAGACACCTGTGCACAACCTGATAGTGACCTTTTTCCTCTAACTAACCTGTGAGCTGAAAGAAGGCATAAACAAAAGTAAACTACAGCAAATGCAACTACTAAAATAGATGAGAAGAAACATGAAGCTATTCAAATAAATGAACAGAACCAGAAGGCTACTTAATCAAATGAATCATAACCATAAAACTTCTTGAGAAAATGCACATAAAACCATGAAACTACTTAAGCAAATAAATAGAATAGAACTCTATGCTAGCATAACAGTATAGTAAAGAGGAGCTTTGGCTGCTTGGGTCAAGCCCTAACCCAAGAGCTTTAGCCATGGAAGTTAACTCAGGGTTGGCTTAAACATAACTCATATTTATTATATAAATCATGGATTACAGAGAAAATTTTCACAAGTCTTTGTAGCTCATAAATAAAACAGATTTTTACAAATGAAGTCTGAATTAGAAGTCCCAATCCTAGTGAGGTCCTAAGCCTCTCTATTTATACATTTGAATTCTCTAACAACTTCCTTCCCATTAGGGAGGCTTGGCCTCTAACTCAAGAAAAACTGGATTATGTCCCTTTCATTTGCTTGGCTATCTTCTAGTATTCAAAGTGACGGTTGTTTGCACTCTGAGCTGATGGAGGAATATTTGAATGGAGGGGTAGTGAATGAGGAGGATTTGCCTCCTATCATTATTCTCCCTAGTCCCATTCAAGTTTTTACCAAGGTCTTTGCAATAGTTCTTTGCTTTCATCCTTTATGCCTACATTTCTCCTCGCTTTTATCTTTTATTCATGCATTATATGCATATTAGACCACAAAGCCAAATGTCCAACTCTAACTCATTTCATAAAAAAAATATAATCAAAAGTATGCAATAAGTTGTGAGAATAGTTGGTTTGACTAAGTTAGGAGGTGAATTAAGGGCAATTAAGGCCCATATAATTTCTTAATGATGAGGCTCATCATCACCCCCCTACTGAAAGTGTTACTCATCCTCTGAGCAGCTTAGTCAATGTCCATGTCCTTCATGGCTTTGGTAGCCTCTCTGACATCCCATGCTTCTACTGTGTTCTCTTCTTCTTGTTCATAAAAACCTGCTTTCCTTTCTACTTCTTCCCATTGCCTCTTTTCTTCTTCTTCTGTTCTCCCTTCTCGCATTCCTAGGAGTGGTGGAGGACTAAGTTTTAGGCCTATACAATTGACCTTCAACCTTTGCATTGATTGCTTATATATAGGTGTCCTGATGGGTTCCTCTCTCAACCTTTGAGGGGAGTGATATTCTCAAATCTTCAAGCTATGTGGCAGTGTTTTCCATTCCCTTTAGCAAGTATGTATATTGTCATTTCTTAGCAGCCTAATGATATCCTAAAAATGTGAAATTTCTTGCTCTTGGGCAGCAACCTATCTAAGTGCTAGCTGATGATTATTTGCAATTAGATTATGGGTGCTGATTAGGGCCATGGTATTTGATTATTCAGCTCTGATGAAAATAAGCTCATTTTTCTCTCTGGCCAATATTACTTTCATCTCTATAGCCGTTGACTCTTCATGGTTCATCCATGATGCCAAAGCCATTAATTGTAGATCTCCTAGCTCTGCAACAGGATCCCACATATTCGTGTCTATGAGGGCCATGTTGTGTAAGTAAAACTTAGCCATTTTGGCCCTATCTTCTAGTGCACTTGGATCATAAAGATCAATAAACTGTCTGTAGTCCTGAAATGACATGGTGCTCCTTTGTGTTAGTTTTTTAATATGAAATTGTAGCCATTGTTCTCTGAGGTTAAAAAACATAGGATTTAGCTGGCATCCTACATTGGATGGCCTCCAAGGAGAGGCTGGCCATACATGCTAGTTGGTTTTCCTTTTCCTACAACTGTCCTCTTTGTTTTTCTTATCTTCTTCCTTTTGTTGTTCTTTCTCATCTCCATCAGTTTCTTCCTTTGTTTTAGCATGATCCTCCTTGTGTTATGTTTCATCATGTTCCTCTATATTAGTTTCTTCTTGTTTTGCCTTCTCTTTACTGACAGAAGGACTAACATCATAGGTGAGGGTTTTGATGTCACCCTCTACTGGTAAGTCTCTGAAGACTGACCATTTTATAGGGATCTTGAGGTTTTTGCAAGGCATCCTTAATGATGATTCTGATCAACCCATGGTGAACTAACTGCTGGGAATTCCCTTCCTTTACTTTACTGTTGGAGTCTATGAGTGATTGCATAAAAAAATACGGTATGTTGAGTCTTTGGTGAACTGGTGTTTCTACCCCAAATCTTAATTGTTAAAGCATTCTCAAACGGTTGCCATAACAATACTGTATCTATGGACACTTGCATTCTCTTTTGAGTTATCAAAGAATTTCCTTTTTGCCACCTTTTCACTTATAAACCAACTACCTCTTAACCTTTACAAGTTTTGATCAAATGATGCATATGACTGAGTGAGTAGGATACTTACCTATGGTCTTGATGCCATGTCGTAGTTGTAAAACATCATAGGTGTTATTGATGGTAATTCTTCTTCCTCCTCTACTGTCTGCTGATGGTTTATTAGCTTTTGCAGGTGTCCGTGACTGAAGATATAATGTTGTTTTTGTTGTTGTGGAGCTCTTGGATTTGATGTTGCTGCCGTTGTGGAGCTACTAGATTTGATGTTGTTGCTGTTGTGGAGCTCCTGGATTACCACTTGGCAATGTTTGGTGTCTTCCTTAGAATTCTTGATCATGTTGTTGGATGGTGTTGTGAGGATGCTATAATGAATGGACAGAAGGAGTAGGAGTGTATGTGGATGTAGCGATGATGGTAATGGTTGAGGTGATTCTGTTAGAAAACACAATCTTCACCTGAGTGGAAGCAATGAAGTGAAACACAATAGAATTGATGGAGGGATGCATTGGTAAGGAGTGGAGGAGATGAAATATATGTGAGGCAGGGTTTCCTTTGGATCTTCTCTTTGCCCCTTAGTTATCTTTCTCACCCACCGTCACATAACAATTATGTTTTTTTTCTTATATATATATATATATATATATGTAGATAAACAAAATACCTAGGCTTCCTCTGAGAGTTTTTCACCCTAGATATCTGCCCTGGTTGCCTCAAGGAAGGTTTTCACCTGAATCCTTATTCTTTTGTTTTTTCCATTTTTAGTGACCGGATGAGGGAGGAGATGGAACTTTCTCCACCATCATCACTGTCTTATTAATGTTGTTAATGAAATAGTGTCTTGGTAAAGGCCTCTTGTACATTTTCAATCTGTGTCCATTAACTAGCAATGGAATGGCTTCTTCATCAATAGTTCTAATTTGCATTGAACCATTGTCATGGCATCTTTCCACCACATAAGGTCCGAGCCATCTTGTCCTTAGCTTGCCCTTGAAATATTTAAACCTAGAATCATATAACAATGCCCAGTCTCCTTCTTGAAATTACTTCTTCTTGATGTGCTTGTCATGCCAGACCTTCCTCTGAAGCTGAACTATCTCTGTATGTAGGAGGGCCTGCATTCTAAATTCATCCAAGCCATTCAAATGGAATAACCTTTCTTGTTGTGCATGACTAAGATCTAAATCTAGTTGCATTGCCATCCTCAATGTGTTATATTCAAATTCAGTGGACAACATAACATTTTTACCATAGACCAGCTCATAGGGTTTAAATCCAGTGGTGGTCTTCCATGTTTTATTATAGGCCCAGGTGGCCTCAAGTAGTCTCTCTTCCTAATCCTTCCTGCTGCTTCTCACCACCTTAGTTAGGATGTTCTCCAAGTGCCTTGTTGGTCACCTCCACTTGCCCATTAGCTTGTGGATGATAAGGAGTGAAGGTCCTATGCTTGATTTTGTGATGGCTGAGCAGTTCTTCAATCCTGTTGGAGGTAAATTAGCTGCCTTGGTCTGTGACTAGCTCTCTAGGGTACCCAAATTTGTAGAATATATTATCCCTTAGGAACTCGACCACCTTTTCTTCTGTTGTTTCCTTAATGTCCTTGGTTTTAGCCCATTTAGTCAAATAATTAGTGCACATGATGATGTGTTGCTTTTGCTTTGAAGGAGGGTTGGTAGGCCCAATAAACTCCATGCCCCACTTGTCAAATGGCTTGAAAGTCACTTGAGGTTGTAGGGGCATTTCATCTCTTGGAGTAGGCTTTCCCATCCTTTGGCATTGATCACACTAACTAATGTACTTCTTCACATCCTAATGAAGAGTAGGCCAATAATAGCCTGCTTGCAACACTTTGAATGATGTCTTCTTTGCTGCAAAATGACCTCCACAAGTCCCATCATGATAGGTCAAAAGGATGTCAAAGACTTCCTCTTCCCTTACACACCTTCTTAAGATTTGATCTGGGCCAAGTTTGAACAAATTTCCCCAATCCAAGTGAAGGGGGTGCTCTTTCTAACTATCTTGCTCTTTTCTTTGGAGGGAAAGTTTGGTGGGAACTATGATGATACCAGATAGTTTTCTATATCAGCAAACCATGGGGAGAGAACTGAAATAGCAAACTAATGCTGATATAGTAACTGGTCATCCACCATTCCTTCTTCACTTGCAGGCAGATTCATTCTAGATAGACATTCGGCAACAAAATTTTCCTTCCCGGGCTTATCAACAATAGTTAGATCAAACTGTTGTAATATAAGCAACCATCTTATAATTCTAGCATTTACATCTAGTTTTCTCATTTAATATTTGATTGTAGCATGATCAATATGCACAGATGCTTGATAGCCTGTAATTTAATGCCTAAATTTGTTCAATGAATGCACAACAGCCAAGACTTCTTTTTCAGTCATAGTATAGTTTAGCTCAAGCTTTGATAGGTTCTTACTGATAAAATAAATGGCATCAGGCAATTTCTCCTCTTCCTGACCTAAGGCTGCTCCTATGGCTTTGTGTGAGGCATCAGCATGAATATGAAAGGGGAGGGCCCAGTTTGGGCCTCTAAGGATTGGTGCAGTAGTCAACTTACCGTTTAGAATGTCTAAGGCCTCTTGACAGTTCTTTGACCATATAAACTCAGAATCTTTGGCCAACAACCCAAACAAAGGAGAGGCCAACTTGCTGAAGTCCTTTATGAACCTTCGATAGTAACCAGCTAACCCTAAGAAACTCCTTACCTCTCTCTGCTTTTGCGGAGGTGGAACCCTTTGGATGATTTCTATTTAGGTCCACCTGCAGTCCTTGTTGAAATATTGAATGACCTAGTACAACCCCTTCAGTCATTAAGAATTCACATTTTTTTGGATTGAGGGATAGGTTCATTTCAATGCATTTGTTTAATACTTTGCCTAGGTTAGTCAGGGCTTCTTGGAAATCATAGCCATAAGGTGTAAAGTCATCCATATAGATTTCCACAACATCATGTACTAATTCAGCAAAAATACTCAAGACTGCTCTCTGGAAATTGGCACATTGCATAAGCCAAAAGGAAGGACCCTATAGGAAAAAGTACCCCAAGGACAGGTGAATGTGGTCTTATCCTAGTCTTCTTGGCAGATTTGGATTTGGTTATACCCATTGAATCCATCTAGGAAAGAAAAGAATTTCTTCCCTGCCAGGCCATCTAGCACTTGGAAAATGAAGGGTAGGGGGAAATGATCCTTCTTTGTGGCTTTTTTCAACTCCCTATAATCCACACAAATCCTCCACTTACCATTTTTCTTGGGAACTAACACTAAAGGAGAGACCCACTCACTGTCTAAGATAGGGTAGATGAATCCTGCATCTAGCAACTTTTGCAGTTCTTCTTTGACTATCTCTTCAAGAGCTGGATTCACCTTCCTTTGTGGTTGCCTGACTGGCTTGCAACATTCTTGGATTTAGATGTGGTGAGTACACAATGAGAGGTGTACTCCCTTCATCTCCTTATAGCTCCAAGCGAAGGCTTCTAGGTTCACTCCCAACATGTTGCATAGCTTTTCCTCTTCTAAAGTAGAAAGAGATGGATTAATTTGCAAAGTTTTCTCTGGGCCAAATTCTATGGTTTTGACATGGAGTGGGTTGGAATTGGCCAGGCATAAGTCAATTGAATGTTTGTTATGGGTTTCCCTTACTTCTTCTTCTAATGGCAGGGAACTAGGAGTTGGAATTTGTAGCAGGTGTTCAACTAAATCATCCTCATCTTGCTGTCCTCCTCCTATGATTGCTTCCAAAGTATAAATTTGGGCAGAATAACCCCCATATTCTTCCTCCTCCTCTAACCATAAAGGTAAATTATGCTCTAGAGAAGGTTGAGCAGGAGGGTATAGGACTGATTGTTTGGACATATCCCCATTCTTGATGGTCATATTCCTATCTCTACAGCTAATGTAAGCATCAACTATGGCTGATCATGGCCTCCCAAGGATGAGAGGGTAACCAGTAAGCTTAGCCTTAGGCTGGAGAACTAGGAAATCTGCAGTGTATTCCCAGGAATCAATGGAGACCATCACATCCTCCACAATTCCCTCAGGGGTGACTGTGGAATGGTATGCAAGTTGCAACACTGTTGTGGTCTTTCTCAATGACCCTTGGAGGTTGAGTTTAAGCATGGTGTCCTTATTCATGACATTAATGGCAGCCCCAAGTTCAATCAGAGTGTGTTGGAAAATGGTGCCATTGATGTGCACATCTACTACAAGGCTTCCAAGGTCCAAATATTTTGTACATATCACTTGCCCCACCATTAAGTCAAACAACTACCCAATGACATTAATGGGAGGGGCATCCCTTTTCCTTCTTCCCGGATGCTTGAAGCACTTCTCCTTAATCAACTTGTTGTAAATGGGAACATCTTTGAAGGTCTGGAGAAGGGGGATTTTTACACATATATTTTTCAATTCTCCCAGAAGTTTAGTTTCTTCTGGGGTAGGTTGGAGTGGTTTAGCTAATATTTGAGGAAAGATTTACTTTAAGGTTGCTTTACTCTCTTTCTTCCTCAACCTCCCTATGTGGAGAGGGAGGTTGGTTATCAGGGAGAATTCTCCATGATCTTAGGTTGATCTCCTATATTTCTATAGCATAAGCTGGGTATGATGTCTCTCCACTGTATGCTTGTCGAGCCTGCCTATTTTTTGGGTTTGGATTTTATTGGGAAGGAATCTGGGGTTTCTTGGGTGGAGCAGAGTGCAGGAGTTTTGGTTGTGCAGGTGGTGGAGGAAATAGGGCTAGAACATTGTTGAATTGGGGCCTCCACCCTTGGGGTTGGGCATTCCACTGATGTTGTGGCTAAACATAAGGTTGAGATGACTGGCTGGCTAGTTGGGATTGATACTGAGATGCATAGGACCAAGGAGGGGTTGTAGACCAACAAGGATGAGCAGGGGATCCCCACGAAGGCATATTCGTGGCTTGGTTGGGGTTGTAGTATGCATGGGATGGCCCTTTCATACCTTGCTAGTATGGTCTAGGCCACGGAGGTCTCCTTCAATGACCACTTCAGCTCCTTGATATACAACTTTGAGTCCTGGTAAAGAAGGGCACTTGTCTATGGAGTGGTTTTCTTCACAGACTGAGAAAATCTTAATACAGTTTAATGGGCATTCACTCTTAGGATTCCTCCTGGTGCATCTAGGACAAAAGATGCCCAAGGATCTCTCTACTTCCTCTTGATTCCTTCTGATGTTCATGGTGTCTAATTGCAAGTCAATGGTTTGCATCATGTCACTTTTAAAATCTTCCAGCATATTTCCAATTTCACCCTTGATGAATAAGTTAGAGGATGATGTACTGGCCATATGTTGACTACACCTACCCTTTTTCCCGGCTGCCCTAGAATGGTTTCTAAAGAAAATCTTAATATCCTCCTAGGGTAATTGTTAGACATCTCCTCCTGCTATCATATTTAAGTTATCTAGAAGATCCTACCTTACTCCTCTAAGTAGGACCAACTTTAGTGACTTAGGGTCAAGTGTGCACCTGGCCCTTTTGTAACGAAGCTGGAATCTTTCTTCATAGTCCTATAGGGATTCATCCTGGCCTATGGTCATCCTAATAATCGCTTCTTTAGTATCCTTTGACCTACAATAGTCCCTACATTTGTTGTTAAAAGTCTGTTTCAGCCCAAGTTGTGATGATATCTCTAGGTAAACCCATGAACTAGTGCAATGTTGTATCCTTAAGGTTAGATGGGAATAGTTTTAACTTTTTCTCATCATTTTTATAGTCACGGGTTCGGCATATGACAATAAATTCAAATGGGAAAGTGTTAGGGTCCTCTATGGTCAGGCCATGGAAATGAGGTAGAGCAGAGGGTCTCATATTCTTCATCTTAGTGTCCCCATTGGTTTCCTTGATGGGGAAGGCACTCTCAATTCTCTCTCTATCTCCCCTATCATTTTAGTTTCCAGCCATTGGTTCAGTAGGAATGGTTTCTTCCTCTTCTTCTTCTTCTGTAGGTTCCTTAAATAGGTAAGTTTGCTCACCTAAAGGGTCTTCCAATGCACCATCACTGAAGAAGAGAGAAGGTTTCCTGTTGGATGTAGTGGGGGTATTTGTCAAGATTTTTCTTGAGTTGTCCATATTCCTACGAGGCATGCAAGAAAATGTTTTTGGGTTGGTTTTTGTAAAATTTTGTTAAAGCTAGAAAGTACTGGCAGAAATAGAAAGCAAAGAAGATAATGATAACTGGAAGAAAGAAATAAAATAGATTACTTTTGTAGAAATAAACTAATGGAAGAATGTTTGAAGACTAGAAGTAGAAGAAAAGAAAGTTTGGAAACTAGAAATAGAAGAAGGTAGTAATTACTTCTACTTAGGCAGCTCCCCGGAAACGATGCCACAAAAGTGATGAGCCTAGGTGTTGTAACAATAATGTTGCAACTCCGAGGGCTACCAACTTTACTTATCAACCCAGGGTTTGTACAAACTTGGAGGTGACAGTGTTATTGGTGAGCACCAGTATTGCAGCAATAATGCGGCAACTACTGCGGCTTCCTACTTTACTTTTATCAACCCGTTAGTTCGTAACAAACTTGGAAGCGATGGTGATGTATGCACAAGTACTAGTTCTTACTGTAGGCTGTCACTTGGTCAGCGGGCACAAGATCGCTAGGAGCTCAAGCCAACTTCTATGAATTCCAAAAGAAGCTTTATATGTTATGAAAGAAAGAAAAGCTTACTACAGAGGCTACTCTACTTGCAAAAAGAGAAGGAAGACTAAAATGTGAAGTAACCCTAGCAAACCCTAATTAACCAACTAACACTACTTTTGCAGAAAGAGAGACAAAAAACCATAAAATGAATGCTATTACCTACTTAGGAAGTAAACAACATCTATTCAAGCTATTTCTAGAAGGAAATGAGAAAAAAACATCTTTTTGGGTTTTTATGTATTTTATGTGAAATTGTCATGCATGTAATTTATTTGTTTGTGGATGTGGTAGTGATTAGGTGGCAATGGAGGGTGACTTTTGGATTTTCAGAGGTGTAGGAAGGTGTGGAGGGGTCCTAGCAGGCCTCTTGTAACCTTCTAGAGGCGTTCCCTACAATCGGACTTCAGAAAGTCACCTACAGGAAATTCTACATGAGGCTGCAAGGGATCTACAAGAGGTCTACAGGAGGATCCACAGGAGGATGACGAGGGCTATTTCAGAGGTTTTAAAGGTGGGAAAATTATTGGAAAGGGTAGTTGAAGGCTAGAAGGATGTGTTAAGGTGTTTGAGGTTCATCAAGGAGGATTAGGGAAGAGAATGATGGTTGGATTTGTTCAAGGGATGAGAGGAAAGTTTATGAGAAAAGTGTAGAAAATTAGGGCAGATTTATGAGGGGTTGTGAATGACCTGTCGAACATGTAGCAAAGAGAGATGGTGATGGCTGATTTATTGACTTATTATGAGTAGAGATGTACTGCAAGAGAGATGCAAATCAAACTCTGAAACTGAGCAAGCAAAGAAACTAGTTTCACCAAAAAACAGAATTGTATCTCATGTTAATCTAAATTCTGATCTAGGAAAATAAAATTATGAACAATGCTATATGGAAAGGAAAGGATGGAAAGAGATTTATTAAAGAAATAGAAATGATCATGGAAAAATGGATCTGGAGCAAAGCATTAACCGCTAATTCAAACTATAACACCAAAAATTGCATGGAGAAGGAAAAACTGTGTTTTTGTGGCAGTAAGAAGGTCTTGACCTCACCTCGTGGTCCCAAAGGGAGGAAAGGAGGTCAAGGCTCTATTGATGGCCTTTTTGGTATCTTTCTCCTAACACTATTTAACCTACTTTAGCAAACTGAGATGGAAACAGCTATGTAAATCTCCAAAAGAAACCTATTCTGACCAAGAAAGAAATATATCTAACTACAACTAATTCATAAACTGAAACAAAACATATAAATACAAAACAAGAGGTGTTGGGCTGCTTGGATCGAGCCCTAACCCAAGAGCTTCAGCCTTCTGAGGTAACTCAGTGCTGGCTCAACAATAATCTCTTCATTATCAAAATAATAATAAGATTACATGAAACTGCCCATAAAAGTAAGCTCGAAATGAGCAGAGCAATGCTGCAACAAAAGTGAAAAAATTTGACTAACATCCAACAACCTACTGAGGCCCTAAGCCTCTCTACTTATACAACTAAAACTCCAAACAACTTCCTTAAAATCAGGGAGGCTTGGATCCCAAAACTTGAGATAAACAAAAGTTATCCTCCACTTGCTCAGCTGCCTCCTAGTGCATTGATTTGGTTGTTTGTGCTCCGAACTTCATGAAGGAGAATTCAAAGTGGGGAGTCATAAATGAGTGGGACACCCTCCTATAAATCCTCTCCCTTGTCTTCTTCGAATATTTGCTGCCAATTGTCCATTAAATCTTTGACTTTGTCTCCAAAATTCAACAAAAATCTGCATTAGACACATATTAGACTCCATGGCATAATAACCAACCCAACTCACTCTAGAAGCATAAATATAATAAAAAAACATGCAATAAGCTAAGAGAATGGTGGATTAAAATAAGTTAGGAGGCAAAATGAGCCCATATAATTACCCATTTCTGGGGCTCATCATCACCCCCCTACTGAAGGTGTTGCTCATCCTCTGAGCAACTAGTCCATCTCCTCATCTTTGATGGCCCTGATGGCCTCCCTAGCAGCCTATGCTTCTGATGTGGTCTCCTCTTCCTCTTCATAGAATCCTTCCTTTCTATCTACCTCTTCCCACTGTTGTTTCTCTTCTTCTTCTTTTCAGCCCTTTAACATTCCTAGCAGTAGTGGGGGACTCAATTTGAGGTCAATCCAATTGACCTTCAGCCTCTGCATGGAGCGCTTGTACATTGGCACCCTCCTTAATGCCTCTTTCATCCTCATTGGGGAGTGATAGCACCTAATCTACAAACTGTGTGGTAAGGTGTTCCATCTCCTCATACAAGCATGCACACAGTCATCCCCAAGTAACCTTTCCATGTCCTCAAAATGTGCAATGGCCCATGCTTGATCACTTATATATCTACGGGCAATTTGAGGATTATTTGCAAGTAGTTGGTGTGCTGGGTTGGGGATCAGGTTCGTGTGGCTTTGTAGCTTCCTCTTCCCCTTTGGATGCTTTTCCATTATTTTCTCAAGCTGTTGGGTCTCCTATAGCCTTGACAGTGTCTCCTATAGAATTGTTTGTGCCTCCTGTAGGACTGTTTTTGGGTCTTATAGTTGTAGTTTTTCCTTCCAAGTGGAAGATCTAGGAGTCCCTCTTTTATATGTGATAGGGGCTTAAGAGGGAGGTTCTTCTCCTTTGACAGTGGTTGAATCTTTACTTGTAATGGGCACTGTTGAGGATGGCTGGGGTTTTCCTGTTTTTATCCTTGTGCTTTTCCTGGCCTTGAAATACATGGAGGCTTGTGTTTTTCTCTTTTCTTTTGGTTTAACTGGTGTGCTTAGGGCAGTAAGGGAAGTTGCTACCTCTCTTTCCAGAGTCTCAGGGGACCCTTCTCTTTGTTTTTGCCTCTTCTGCCTCTTTTCTCCTCCTTCTGTCTCTTTTTTTTAATCTATGTTTGCTTTGTTTCTTCCTTTTCTATCTCTTCATCGTCCTCCTCTTCTATCTTAGTTTCTTCCTCCTCCTTTTCTTGTCCTGTTGAGTCATCAGTTGCTTCACCTTCTCCCACTTTCTGCTCTTCTTCCTCACTATCAGAAGGACTGATATCATAGGTGAAGGATCCTTCCTCATGAATCCTCCTGTCATTGTGCTTATACCCCTTTTGAACACCAAATGTAGAGACTCAATTCCTCTTTAACATGATATCATTCCTTGTGCATATTGATAATTAAGGTGGGTGTGCGTGGAACCTGTTAGCTTTGCTGTGCAAAATCATCAAAAATGGATTAAAACACTCTAAAAGGCTGCAATTACACTTATAAATATGCCAAAGGATCCATGGTTGCTATTCAAATTCTCAAATTATGGCTAAAGGTCTTCCACCGATCGAAAAAATTGCAAGGGGAAAGCCCTTTGGAGGGAAGAAATACACTATCGGGAGGTGGAAATACCCAAAAAACCATGTAAAAATCAAAAGCGTAGGCTTAAGGATCCACATCAATCTCAGCCGTTGGATCTGGCCGATCAACAGTCCAGATCGCGTTGGCATATCGCAAGTCAGGGGAGGCAGCGGCAGCGACATGATACATCGTCGATGAGTGATCGCCGATATCGCATCGGCGTATCGCTATCGGCATTTACAATGGTGCATGGGCCTTTTATGTTTGCTACCCGATGGGCCGGACCCGACGGCGATATTAATCCTTTTTGATAGATTTTCAGGTCCGCAGCAATACCTCATCGGCATTATCAAAGAAATCAGGGCTTTTATGTTTGTGATGAGCGATCATCGATATCACTATCGGCGTATCACTATCGGAGATAACAAAGGGGCAGGCTTTAACATGAGTTATGTTGCGACCCGATGGGCCAGACTTGATGGGACTATAAATGGTTTTTATTAAAATTTCAAGTCCGCGCTAAGCCATTTTCATTGGTTTTGGGCGCATTTTCTATGTATTATGAAATATAAATAAATGCAAAGGATGCCTGGCGGGTGCGATTGCGATGGGTTTTCGGATCCGAAAGGGTTCTAAAACATAATATATATATGACTCAGGTCCGCCAAAAGCAAATTTCCCATGTTTTGCAGCAGTTTTATGTGTTTTCAAATATAAAGAATATCGCCAACCTTATCGGACCGCTTTTGCCCAGCAAGTGGTTTTTGTACAAATGAGCCCGATGCAATAGAACTATGCCACACATCCTCTGTACGTTTCGAAAATGGTCATTCTATTGGGACGTAAAGGACAGTCAGGAAAGGGTTTCCAATATTCACCTCAACCATTCGATTTCTTGAGGGCAGATCAACGGTTGACGGACACCTTTTAAAGCCAAAGTTGAAACAGTGATGGGCGGGAATGAATAGTGTAGTAGCGTTTCACTGTTTTAAAGCCAAGCAGTCATGATTGAGCCATTTTAATGATTCAGCAGCTGCCATTAATCAAAATTATGGCCGAGGAGGAAGAAGGACACCGTTTATCAGATCAGTGCATTCAATGGTTATGACTCCTTTGGTATTTCACGCCACCTGCTCAAAGGAGGACTGCAGAGCAACAGAGGGGTCAAATCCATTTACAGCACAACCAGATTTCTACCAGAGGCCCACTCCTGAATGTAAATGTGGTTGGTGACCATTTATGGGCTCCTCCACGCATAGATAACAGAGAGATTGTGTAATGAGACACCATATATACTGAAAAAACCGATGTACTGGGATTGATGAGGGTTTGATGAATGATAGTTTTATTGTTTCCTTTAACTTCTGGAGACTGTAAATACTATGATAACTGCAGCTTCTGGTCTTGATTTTCAACTAATACAAGCTTCTTTTGCTGTCACCTGCTCACTTTCCACTTCTCTTTCTTGTTCTAGGTTGTGCCTGCTGGCATTTATTTGATGTGCTGTGAATGTTTAATATTAGAGGGGCTGTCATCCCACCTCTATATTATAATTTAGTGGTTCATTAAAATTTCTTGCAGATTGTTGTTGTTTAACATCAGGGAGCTGTCATCCTATCTATGTATTAAACAATAGTTCTATAGATCTTCTAACTGGTTGCAACTGGCCATCACAGGGTCCTGTGTATCTGCTGGTGCAATTAGTCTTCTCCATCACCACCTTTACCTTAAATCATGAGTAGTTGGTGGTTGAAAGTCTTGTAGTCTGGGGCTCTTCACCCATGTCTAGGGATAATCATAGTAGGAGTGGTTATCTGGCTTAAATGTGTTGCGCATCTTCCATTCATCCATCATCTTATCCAACAAAACTGTTAAATTTTTAATGTTCCTGAGCATCACTGAAATACAACCTAGGTGAGTTTCTTGGGGTGATAACATTAATTGGCGCCGTTTCTGGGGAGAGGAGAATTGGAGCTCAAGATTCCCTGGGAGAACGACATAGTTTCAAGCTTTGATGACAGACAAGGTTTGAACACAGTATTGGTTGTAATCTTCTGTCTGGCGACTCCATTGGTGGAAGACCATCCTTTGGTGACTCCACTTTGAAGTTCTGGCTCAGTTTGTGAGGCATACTGGAAGAAATCCGCAGAAATCTCCAGCTGAACCATTGCATGACCCTGAGAAAGTTGTTGAATCGAAGAAATCATCACAGAAAGGGGCATCAGGATCAGGTAAGCCTAAAAACTCCAATTTATCTCTGAAAGATGAGTTTATAACTGAAGAATTACATCTTGAAGTCTTAGAGCCCAGCATTGTTAATAAAGAAATTCCTTCAGAGATTAGTTGAGCCCTTGTGCAGTCAGTTCCCCTTTGAATCTCAGTCCAAAGAAAGCTTCCCATACTATCCAAAACATCCCAATATCTCTGCCATCCATTACATTATTTCCTACCGCTCCATCTACTAGTGTTCTTCCACATATTCCAAACATGGCAGGACAGCAAGTACCTACTGGGATTGAGAGGATTGTTGCTGCTAGATATGGACCTTTGGTATTGCATATGCCTCTAAATCCTATGCCTATGGGAGAATATCAAAAATATATGCCTAAATTTACTGGAACAGAGGGAGTGACAGCAGAAGAACATCTTGAAGCCTTTTACAGTTATGCTGATAATTTAGATATAAATGAGAATGATGTATGGATGAGAGTTTTTGTCCAAAGCCTTGATGGAGAGGCTAGGAAGTGGTTTAGAGAATTACCCCAAAGATATTTAACAGATATTGAAGCATTAGATGATGCATTTTTGAAGCAATGGGGAGATAAGAAGGACTTGTTGTACTATCATACAGAATTTGGAAACTTGAAAAGAGAAAAGGTTGAATCTTTGCCTGACTTCAATAAAAGATTTAATAGAATGTATAGTAAAATACCAGCTGAGGTAAAGCCTACCCCCACTGCCGCCAAACTCACATATGCCAATGCTTTTAACTCTGATTTCTGCTTATTGTTGAGAGAAAGATGATGTGCTACTCTGGGTGATATGCAAGAGGCAGCCCTGGAGGTGGAATCTAATATTTTGGCAGCAGAGAAGTTAAAGAGTCAAGTTGATAGAAGAAGGCCGAGAGGTGAGGCTTCTTCTTCCCCTGCATCAACTTCAGAGCCTAAATTAGAGAAAATGACTAAAATGATCGAGTCATTGGCTGCTGAAATTTCTAAGTTAAAGGTTGAGCAGACTTCAGGCAAAACAAGGCAGCAAAACACATTTGCTCCAAGAAATCCAAACCCATTTAGAAAAGCAAATGAGCAGCTACAAATTATGCAAAGGGGTGAAGAAGCAAAAGAAGATCATAAAGTAAAAGCTCCCTTTCAGAATGCAGTCATGGAGGGGGAACAATTTGAAGAAGATGAGGATGAAATTCACTGCTTGGAGGATAAAGGCAGCACTGCATTTTTAACATTGGCCAAATATGAAGAGTCATTACTGCAAGAGAAAAATAATCAGAGGTGGGACAGTGGTGCTGTTCTACAATCTGGTGAGTAGCAGCAAATATATAATCTAAGATCCAATGCAAAGAATGTCAAAGAAAATGTTGCACAAGAAGCAGCTGCTCAAACAATGCCACAGAATAGCAGGCAAAGAAGACTAGCAGTTGATCCTATCACCCTCAAAGCTTCGGTTCAAGAGGTAAAAACTGCTGATAAAGTATTCTCTTCTTTTAATTTTGAGTCAGAAATTCAGAAATTGAAAATATCCATGCCTCTGGCTGAATTGGTGAAGAGTGAATTATTTAGAAAACCCGTCCTTGAGGCCCTTGAACTAGAATCTAAACAAACCTCCATTGACTCTGTCAATTTGCAAGATGACAAGCCTGCTATTGTGCTTAGCCCCATGATTGAACCTGCTGATAATAGTTCTCCATCTTTCTATGTTTCATTAACTATCCATGATAAAATCCTCCACAATTGCCTGCTAGACACAGGGGCCAGCCACAATCTAATGCCTAAAACTGTCATGGAAGAGTTAGGCCTTGATATCAGTAGACCTTATCATGATTTGTTCTCTTTTGATTCAAGGAAGGTAAAATGCCTTGGATTAATTAAGGATCTCGCCATTACCTTAGCCCAGTTGCCAATGAAAAGTATGATGATGGATATAAAGCTGGTTGATGTCCCTCCGAAGTTTGGAATGTTGTTGTCTAGAGGATGGATGAAGAGACTAGGTGGGACATTGCAAAATTATCTATCTTATGCAACTATTCCAGTGTTTGGAGGAGAAAGCAGGAGGTTATATAGAGAAGCACAGCTGGCATATATCATTAGTGATGAGAATAATCCTACAAACCATCCCATATATGCAGTGGACACTGATTTTGGAGCTTGCATTCTCCAAATAGAAGAATCTCAGAAGGCTACATTGCAGATCAGGAAACCAATAGCTCAGGCTGAGCATAATACAGGAGGTCAGATTTGGGAGATGTTCTTTGATGGAGCATGTACCAAGGAGACTGCAGGAGCAGGGGTGGTGCTAGTATATCCACAACAAGAAACAGTGCAATTATCTCTAAAGCTGGTTTTTCAGGTGACAAACAACATAGCAGAACATGAAGCACTGTTGTTGGGCCTTCATGCAGCCAAAGATAGAGGAATAAAAAATCTGAAGGTGTTTGGAGATGCTAATATGATAATTCAGCAAGTTAATAAAACATTCCAAGCAAAGCATCCAAGGCTGAGAGCTTACAGAGATGAGGTATGGAGAGTCAAAGAGTTCTTTGATTTTTTCTGCATTTCATATATTCCTAAAGCCCAAAATTAGCTTGTTGATTCCCTTGCTGTTTCAGCTAGTTTGTTCATCCCTCCATCGCCTTCCAAACTAGTTTATGAGGTACAAATAAAGTATAGACCCTCTGTGCCTGATAATGTCCACCATTGGAAGGTTTTTGATGATGATGATGAGTTAAATAGGTTCCTTCAATTCATTGATGAGTTCTCTGAAATGCATATTGACCAAAATAATTATGCTTTGTTAGAGGATCCCAAGGCCCAACTTAGAAATAAAATTGGCAAGAATAGCATAGTCCAGCTTCCTAGTAACCATATCCCTAAGGGTCTAATTCCTCTTGAGAGATTGTTTGACCACAATGATGTGCCTTACAAAGCTGCCCAAAAAGAAGATCAGTCTGCAGTTTGTAAGCATGATATAGGAAATCCAGGTCAACCCAAATTCATAAATCTGTCCACTAATTTATCTGTTGATCAGAGTGCTGAATATTGCAAATTAATGAGGCAATTTGCTGATGTGTTCACTTGGGAATACAGTGATCTGAAAACATATGACAGGAATATAATTCAACATAAAATTCCGCTTGAGAAAGACACTATTCCTTTCAAACAGAAGCTGAGACCAATGAATCCTATGCTCCTTCCTCTGGTTGAGAAAGAAATTAAAAAGCTGCTGGCTACTAAGATTATAGTGCCTCTCAGATATTCTAAATGGGTGGCCAATCTGGTTGTTGTGAGGAAGAAGAATGGAGAAATCAGACTGTGCGTTGATTTCAGGAATCTAAATAAATGCTCTAAAAAGGATAACTATCCCCTGCCAAAAATGGAGCATTTGTTGCAGCAAGTCTCAGGTGCCAAAGTAATGTCTTTTATAGATGGATTTTCAGGCTTTAATCAAATCGATGTGCATCTAGATGATCAAGAGAAGACAACATTTACCACTCCTTGGGGCACGTTCATGTATGTCAAAATGCCATTTGGGCTGATGAATTCTGGAGCCACCTTTCAGCGCGCTATGGATAGTGCTTTTGTGGGTGAAAAGGATAAATTCGTGCTAATTTATCTTGATGACATAACTATTTATTCTGGAAGCCATCATGATCATCTACAGCATTTAAAAAAGGTGTTTTTAAAGTGCAGGAAATTTGGAATTTCACTCAATCCCAAAAAATCCCAATTTGCTTTGGAAGAAGGCAAACTGTTGGGGCATGTAGTGTCTGCTGCAGGTGTTCAAATTGACCTAGAAAGAGTCAAAGAAATTTAGTCCTTGACTCTTCCAAGATCAAAAAAATACATACAGTCTTTTCTTGGCAAAATGAACTTTGTAAGGAGGTTCATTCCTAATTTTGCTGAGCTAGTTAAGCACATAACCTCCATGTTGAAAAAGGGAGCAGAGGTGAAGTGGACTGATGCGGCTAGAAAATCTTTTGAGTCCATTAAGATGGCTATTGTGGAAGCTCCTACTTTAATAAGCCCTGATTATAGCAAGGAGTTTCACCTATTTTCATTTGCCTCTAAGGATACCATTGCAGCTATCCTGTTGCAGCAAGATGAAGCAGGTCAAGAGCATCCAGTGGCCTTTTTTAGCAAGAATCTGAGGGATGCTGAACTGAGGTATGATATTATTGAAAAGCAGGCTTATGCTCTTATCAAATCTTTGAAAGCTTTCAGAGTATACATCTTGCATTCCAAAATAGTTGCATATGTGCCTTCTACTGCAATAAAGGATGTCTTAAGGTAGCCTAATGCTGATGGAAAAAGAGCGAAATGGATTGCAAAAATGATAGAGCTTAACATAGAGCTGAAGCCCACCAAGCTGATAAGAGGTCAGGGGCTTGCTAAACTGTTGGCTGAAGAAAATTGCAGGTCTTTGGACATTGATTTCTTGTCCAATGTAGCAGAAAATGGTCAAATAGAAGAGCATGAAACAGTTGAAACGCAGAGAGGATAGTCAGTGGCCAAGAACCTAGCTTCATGTAGCTGGTATGCTGCAATAATTAATTTCCTGCTAAAGCTAGAAGTTCCTTCAGAATTTTCTCAAAGTCAAGCAAGAACGTTAAAGCTCAAGGAAATGAAATATTGCATCAAGGGTGGCTTGCTTTATTGGAGGGATCCATCTAGAGTGCTTTTAAGATGCCTGGACAAAGAACAGTCAATAGAAGCTATGCAACAATTCCATAACAGCATGTATGGAGGACATCATTATTGGAGAACTACAGCCCATAAGATTCTCAGAGCTGGGTACTATTGTCCCTCTTTATTTTCGGATGCATTTGCTTTTGTTAAATCTTGTGACAGGTGCCAAAGATTTGAAGGTAAGCAGTAGTTAAAATCCCCGCCCCTAAAGCCAATAATTGCAAGAGGACCTTTTCAGCAGTGGGGCTTAGATTTCATTGGTGAAATCAACCCACACTCCAGGGGCTAGCACAGGTGGATATTAGTTGCCACTGATTATTTTACAAAATGGATTGAAGCAATCCCAACAAGGAAGGCTGATCATAATGTGGTAATGAATTTTTTATCAGAAAACATTTTCAGCAGATTTGGTTGCCCACATAAGCTTATAATAGATAATGCAGCAGCCTTCAAGGCAAAAGAGTTGGTGGAAATGTGTGATTCAATGGGCATTAAACTTGTTCATTCCACCTCCTATTACCCCCAAGGGAATGGTCTAGCAGAATCCTCTAATAAAAGTTTGATCAAGATTATTAAGAAGCTGTTAGAGGAAAATAAGAAGAATTGGGATGCCAAGCTCAAATATGCGCTTTGGGTAGACAGAGTGACCATCAAAAGATCTACAAGCTACTCTCCTTTCAAGCTGGTATATGGTACTGATGCTATTTTTCCAATTCAACTTACCCTCCCTGTGGCAAAGTTTCTCCAAACAGCGCAGAATGAAGAAGATGATATGGCCAATAGAATCACTGATTTAACAGAATTATGTCAGATCAGAGAGCAGTTGATTGAAAAAGCTACAGCACATCAGCAAAAGATCAAGGAAGTCTTTGACAAGAAGGCAAAAAGAAATAATTTGCAGGTTGGGGATTTGGTTCTGAAATGGGATGCATTTAAAGAAAAGAAAGGCAATCATGGGAAATTTGATGCTCTCTGGACAGGCCCTTTCATCATTTCACAGATTCAAGGGAACAATACCTTCATACTGAAAAGTATGGGAGGAGAACCAGTCTTTGATGGCCCAGTTAATGGGCGGTTTTTGAAAAACTATGTGATTTAAGGTCTTTGGGCCTTAAAAGCTGTAAATATTCTGCTTTTATCAGTTTTTAGTATAGCTGTAGTAGAATCCATGCCCAATGGAACACTAAGAATTTTGACTAATTTGTTTGTTGCTAGAAAGGCATTGATCTGCAAGTTCTTGAGACCTCACAGGGAGGATCTCATCCCCAGAAGGAGCCAGTGTTAGCTTTGCTGTGAAAAAGCATCAAAAATGGATTCAAACACTCTCAAAGGCTGCAATTACACTTATAAATATGCCAAAGGATCCATGGTTGTTGTTCAAATTCTCAAATTATGGCTAAAGGTCTTCCACCGATCGAAAAAATTTCAAAGGGAAAGCCCTTTGGAGGGCAGAAATACACTATCGAGAGGTGGAAATACCACAAAAACCATGTAAAAATCAAAAGCGCAGGCTTAAGGAGCCGCATCAATCTCATCCGTTGGATCTGGCCGATCAACGGTCTAGATCGCGTCGGCATATCGCAAGTCGGGGGAGGCAGCGGCAGCGACATGATACATCGCTGATGAGCGATCACTGATATCGCATCGGCGTATCTCTATCGGCATTTACCATCATGCATGGGCCTTTTATGTTTGTGACCCGATGGGCCGGACCCGACGGCGGTATTAATCCTTTTTGATAGATTTTCGGGTCCGCAGCAATACCGCATCGACATTATCAAAGAAATCGGGGCTTTTATGTATGCGATGAGCGATTGCCGATATCGCTATCAGCGATAACAAAGGGGCAGGCTTTAACATGAGTTATGTTGCGACTCAATGGGCCGGACCCGCCAGGCTTTAAATGGTTTTTATTAAAATTTCAAGTCCGTGCTAAGCCATTTTCATTGGTTTTGGGCGCATTTTCTATGTATTATGAAATATAAAGAAATGCAAAGGATGCCTGGTGGGTGCGATTGTGATGGGTTTTCGGATCCGAAAGGGTTCTAAAACATAATATATATATGATTCAGGTCCGCCAAAAGCAAATTTCTCGTGTTTTGCAACAGTTTTATTTGTTTTCAAATATAAAGAAAATCACCAACCTTATCGGACCGCTTTTGCCCAGCAAGTGGTTTTCGTACAAACGAGCCCGATGCAATAGAACTATGCCACGCGTCCTCTGTACATTTCCAAAACAGCCGTTCTATCGGGACGTAAAAGACAGTCAGGAAAGGGCTTCCGATATTCACCTCAACCGTTTGATTTCTTGAGGGCAGATCAACGGTTGACGAACACCTTTTAAAGCCAAATTTGAAACAGTGATGGGCGGGAATAAATAGTGTAGCAGCGTTTCACTGTTTTAAAGCCAAACAGTCATGATTGAGTCGTTTTAATGATTCAGCAACTGCCATTAATCAAAATTATGGCCGAGGAGGAAGCAGGACACCGTTTATCAGATCAGTGCATTCAATGGTTATGGCTCCTTTGGTATTTCACGCCACCTGCTCAAAGGAGGACTGCAGAGCAACAGAGGGGTCAAATCCATTTATAGCATAGCCAGATTTGTACCAGAGGCCCACTCCTGAATGTAAATGTGGTTGGTGACCATTTATGGGCTCCTCCACGCATAGCTAACAGAGAGATTGTGTAATGAGACACCATATATACTGAAAAAACCGATGTAGTGGGATTGATGAGTGTTTGATGAATGATAGTTTTGTTGTTGCCTTTAACTTCTGGAGACTGTAAATACTATGAGACCTGCAGCTTCTGGTCTTGATTTTCAACTAATACAAGCTTCTTTTGTTGTCACCTACTCACTTTCCACTTCTCTTTCTTGTTCTAGGTTGTGCCTGCTGGCATTTATTTGATGTGCTGTGAATGTTTAATATCAGAGGGGCTGTCATCCCACCTCTGTATTATAATTTAGTGGTTCATTAAAATTGCTTGCAGATTGTTGTTGTTTAACATCAGGGAGCTGTCATCTTGTCTATGTATTAAACAATAGTTCTACAGATCTTCTAACTGGTTGCAGCTGGCCATCATAGGGTCCTGTGTATCTGCTGGTGCAATTAGTCTTCTCCATCATCACCTTTACCTTAAATCGTGAGTAGTTGGTGGTTGAAAGCCTTGTAGTCTGGGGGTCTTCACCCATGTCTGGGGATAATCATAGTAGGAGTGGTTATCTGGCTTAAATGTGTTGCGCATCTTCCATTCATCCATCATCTTATCCAACAAAACTGTTAAATTTTTAATGTTCCTGAGCATCACTTAAATACAACCTAGGTGAGTTTCTTGGGGTGATAACAGAACCTACCTCCTCAACCCATAAATCGAGCAAAAAACCCATGTTTTCTTCCTAAAACAGCTCACTGCCCCTCCTGTAGAACTGCTTGTAGGTGCTCCTGTAGAACCTGAAGTGCTCCTGTAGAATGCCGATAGCAGGAGGATGGATGAGAGCAATGGAGAATGATGGTTTCGAGGCAGTGGGGTGCCAAGGAGCTTGCTGCAACTAAGTGGACGAGGATGGAATGAAAGACAAGGTGGTGAGAGAGTTTCGAGGAGGAGTACTTATTTCTTCTTTTAAATATTTTTGGTGATGGGGTGAGCTCTCACAAATGTACGTTGGCATTATTTGGACCATTGGTCCCTAGCTGCCTTGTCATCATGGTTTCTTTCCTTGTAATCACCCCTCATGATTGTAGAAATTTTGAATAATTTAACACGTATTCACAGAGATTATCCTGATCATACAATTATAAGTGGAACATGTATAATACATAATCTCCTCTACGTTGATCATCAATTTACAGAAGCGGAAACATTCATAGGCACACATAGAAGCATCAATCAAACTCATTAACACAGTATGTATCCCGGGGAAAGCATCTCGCTAAAAACCCCACACTATCTGTATATTATATTGATTGAATCATGTAACAATACACAACATAATACTTCTCACAAGTATCTCCACCTGTTACACACAATACAGCTCAGATCTGATCTCCAAATGTATTCCACTGCTTGCCTGCCTCCACTGCTCAATACCTGCTCGAGAACTGATGAGAATGGCTTCCAAAACTCGTATTTCACCTCAAAATAATCACTCACACTTTGTTGGACGTGAGCAAAGGCTACAATACTAGGCAAATACGTGAGAAAACTCATTGGCATCCTCAATCCCTTGATTGTGCAAGATCTGGTGCACAACTATAGTCACAAATGATAGCAATCTGATTCTCTACCACCTGTCCCTGTTGAATTGAACATGCACTGACATGCAACTCAGTTAACTGATGTATTCTATAGTTGCATTATGAGTTAATAACTTGTGAATTAATTAATAACTAATTCACCCAACTCATCTCTAGTCTATTGATCAGTTAGACTAAATACAACTAGTTTAACAAAGCTAAACTGAACACAACTCCATCAACTGCACCTCCAGTCCACTAAAGTCAACTCACTTGAGTTCTAACTGAAGTCATGCATGCAACAACTCAACTGACTCATAAGAAAAGCGTATTTCCTTCTGACAGCTGCATGTGCCACCTCTGTAGCTCAAACTGAAGTGCTCCAAGAGAATAAGATCAAGTTTATAGTCCAAATATTATTATGAGACAATAATATTTGACTTTTCTATTTTTGACAGCCAGTCTAAATATAGACTTTGATCACTCACACTGTGATCACTCACACTGTGATCAAAAATAGAAGTCCATCTATTTTTCCCAACTTGACCAATCATCCATAAACATCAACCTGCAATCCATAGACATGATCCATATGTCTAAAAATAGACATAGTCTAAAAATAGACTTGCGCCAAAAATAGCCTGCGGGCCCACTTAGTGAAGGCGACTCTTTTCACTAAGCTCCATCATCTTGTTGCACTCTCAACAAGCATTTCTTGTTGCACACCTTTCAACACTCCCTCTCAACAAGAAAGGCTTCCTCTCAAACCCGATCCTGTAACTCTGGAATGTTCTCCATGCAACACATCTGGCCGGTCCACTTGCTCTGTCGTCAAAGTCTCTGACTCTTATTGCGTCTGTCGACTGAAACTCTGCATCTCTGTGCTCTTCAGTATCTGACTGCTCTAGCCTCTGTCACATTGATCTCTGACTGCATCCGTGCTGCTGCTGGTTCTATCTCCCAGCATTGCATCCGCACTGCACCTCCCAACTGACCTCCCTGTTGGGATAGAAACACCCTCTAATGTTGAAGCTCTACCTGCTGCTGACAAGTGCTCCCTCTCTGACATCTGCGCTACTGCAACATCTCCATGCATCTCACACCATTTCAAACCTCTCTGTGCCACCTAGCACTGTGCAAAACACTTGTGCCTCTCGCATTGCTACAGCCTGCTAGCTATGCGTTGTCCTGGGATTCCCTGCACTGTCGCTCTCTCTGCCGCTCCATATGCATCTGTCTCTACCCAATCAGTCAGTTCCTGCTACTACACATCGGGGCTCCCGTAGCAAGGTCTCATCCAAGAGGTTGGGTACCTCAAGGATCCTGCCCCTCCTCCTTGGGACGATCAATCCACATCACCCCACCACCTACCTGGAGGTATGGCTGCATGTGATCCCTCAGCCCACTTGGCTCAAAGTTTCCCCCTACTGGAGGTCTCTGCATGAGTAGATGTCTCTACTCAATCTCCTCTCTGCTTCCCTTGTTGTGGCTGCTCCACAACCTCCTGAAGCTGCTGCACCAATCGTGGCTCCTCCACAATCGTCTGAGACTTCTTCTGGCTTTGCATGTTGAAAGGTAATGTATGCTCCCTCTCAACCACCAAGTCTCCATTAGTTGCCTCTCTACTCAAGGCTTTGCATGCATCTTGAACCTCAAGAGCATACAGGTTCCTGACCCGTGAACCAATCTCATGACAATGCAAGCATCTCACCTTCGACTTGTCAACCTTCTTCCCATCATTGGAAGAACTGGATTCGAACAGAGAAACCTTCTCCTTCCCCTCCTTCACCTTACTCGCTAAGGCACAGTTCTCCTCATACTGCATGGATGAAGAACCGTCTCTGGTGCTCCGTCTAATATCCTCCTGCACAAGATCCGACCAAAGTCTCTCCCATCCTCGCAGTTTCTTCCTTCCATTCACCGAGTCCTGGTAGCTATGCCAACTCTTAGGAAGGTCAAGGAGTGCTAGACTCACCATCCTCATCCGATCGTCACCCCCACACTTCCCAGCTCATCCCGGAATTGGGTGAACTTCATGAGATACTGGGGCATACTGTCTCCATTCTCACACTGAATGTTTCTGAGTTTATCTCTTGCTTTGGAATTAAATCCGAATTCCACCAGCTCAAAACTCAACCGCTTCTGATCTAGAATTCGTGAGAACACAATATTTCTCGTATAGAGATTGACTGTATGGGCATTCACCGGATATCTCACCTTCCAAAGGAAGGATGAATCCAGAGGCTACCTGGACCGATTACAGACTCTGCCTGAAGAAATAGAATGTAAACACTTCCTGAATAGTAGATCTGATGATCAATCCTCGCTTGATATCCTGTAAAAATCTCTTCTACAAATCAAGCAGCTCTGATACCATGTAGAAATTTTGAATAATTTAACACATATTCATAGAGATTATCCTGATCATACAATTATAAGCGGAACATGTATAATACATAATCTCCTCTACGTTGATCATCAATTTACACAAGCAGAATCATTCACAGGCACACATAGAAGCATCAATCAAACTCATTAACACAGTATGTATCCCGGGGAAAGCATATCGCTAAAAACCCCACACTATATGTATATTATATTGATTGAATCATGTAACAATACACAACATAATACTTCTCACAAGTATCTCCACCTGTTACACACAATACAACTCAGATCTGATCTCCAAATGTATTCCACTGCTTGCCTGCCTCCACTGCTCAATACCTGCTCGAGAACTGATGAGAATGGCTTCCAAAACTCGTATTTCACCTCAAAATAATCACTCACACTTTGTTGGACGTGAGCAAAGGCTACAATACTAGGCAAATACGTGAGAAAACTCATTGGCATCCTCAATCCCTTGATTGTGCAAGATCTGGTGCACAACTATAGTCACAACTGATAGCAATCTGATTCTCTACCACCTGTCCCTGTTGAATTGAACATGCACTGACATGCAACTGAGTTAACTGATGTATTCTATAGTTGCATTATGAGTTAATAACTTGTGAATTAATTAATAACTAATTCACCTAACTCATCTCTAGTCTATTTATCAGTTAGACTAAATACAACTAGTTTAACAAAGCTAAACTGAACACAACTCCATCAACTGCACCTCCAGTCCACTAAACTCAACTCACTTGAGTTCTAACTGAAGTCATGCATGCAACAACTCAAATGACTCATAAGAAAAGTGTATTTCCTTCTGACAGCTGCATGTGCCACCTCTGTAGCTCAAACTGAAGTGCTCCAAGAGAATAAGATCAAGTTTATAGTCCAAATATTATTATGAGACAATAATATTTGACTTTTCTATTTTTGACAGCTAGTCTAAAAATAGACTTTGATCACTCACACTGTGATCACTCACACTTTGATCAAAAATAGAAGTCCATCTATTTTTCCCAACTTGACCAATCATCCATAAACATCAACCTGCAATCCATAGACATGATCCATATGTCTAAAAATAGACATAGTCTAAAAATAGACTTGCGCCAAAAATAGCCTGCGGGCCCACTTAGTGAAGGCGACTCTTTTCACTAAGCTCCATCATCTTGTTTCACTCTCAACAAGCATTTCTTGTTGCACACCTTTCAACACTCCCTCTCAACAAGAAAGGCTTCCTATCAAACCCGATCCTGTAACTCTGGAATGTTCTCCATGCAACACATCTGGCCGGTCCACTTGCTCTGTCATCAAAGTCTCTGACTGCTATTGCCTCTGTCGACTGAAACTCTGCATCTCTATGCTCTTCAGTATCTGACTGCTCTAGCCTCTGTCACATTGATCTCTGACTGCATCCGTGCTGCTGCTGGTTCTATCTCCCAGCATTGCATCCACACTGCACCTCCCAACTGACCTCCCTGTTGGGATAGAAACACCCTCTGATGTTGAAGCTCTACCTGCTGCTGACAAGTGCTCCCTCTCTGACATCTACGCTACTGCAACATCTCCATGCATCTCGCACCATTTCACACCTCTCTGTGCCACCTAGCACTGTGCAAAACACTTGTGCCTCTCGCATTGCTACAGCTTGCTAGCTATGCGCTGTCCTGGGATTCCCTACACTGTCGCTCTCTCTGCCGCTCCATCCGCATCTGTCTCTACCCAATCAATCAGTTCCTGCTACTACACATCGGGGCTCCCGTAGCAAGGTCTCATCCAAGAGGTTGGGTACCTCAAGGATCCTGCCCCTCCTCCTTGGGACGATCAATCCACATCACCCCACCACCTACCTAGAGGTATGGCTGCATGCGATCCCTCAGCCCACCTGGCTCGAAGTTTCCCCCTACTGGAGGTCTCTGCATGAGTAGATGTCTCTACTCGATCTCCTCTCTGCTTCCCTTGTTGTGGCTGCTCCACAACCTCCTGAAGCTGCTGCACCAATCGTGGCTCCTCCATAATCGTCTGAGACTTCTTCTGGCTTTGCATGTTGAAAGGTAATGTATGCTCCCTCTCAACCACCAAGTCTCCATCAGTTGCCTCTCTACTCAAGGCTTTGCATGCATCTTGAACCTTAAGAGCATACAGGTTCCTGACCCATGAACCAATCTCATGACAATGAAAGCATCTCACCTTCGACTTGTCAACCTTCTTCCCATCATTGGAAGAACTGGATTCGAAAAGAGAAACCTTCTCCTTCCCCTCCTTCACCTTACTCGCTAAGGCACAGTTCTCCTCATACTGCATGGATGAAGAACCGTCTCTGGTGCTCCGTCTAATCTCCTCCTGCACAAGATCTGACCAAAGTCTCTCCCATCCTTGCAGTTTCTTCCTTCCTTTCACCGAGTCCTGGTAGCTATGCCAACTCTTAGGAAGGTCCAAGAGTGCTAGACTCACCATCCTCATCCGATCGTCACCCCCACACTTCCCAGCTCATCCCGGCATTGGGTGAACTTCGTGAGATACTGGGGCATATTGTCTCCATTCTCACACTGAATTTTTCTGAGTTTATCTCTTGCTTTGGAATTAAATCCGAATTCCACCAGCTCAAAACTCAACCGCTTCCGATCTAGAATTCGTGAGAACAAAATATTTCTCGTATAGAGATTGACTGTATGGGCATTCACCGGATATCTCACCTTCCAAAGGAAGGATGAATCCAGAGGCTACCTGGCCCGATTACAGACTCTGCCTGAAGAAATAGAATGTAAACACTTCCTGAATAGTAGATCTGATGATCAATCCTTGCTTGATATCCTGTAAAAATCTCTTCTACAAATCAAGCAGCTCTGATACCATGTAGAAATTTTGAATAATTTAACACATATTCACAGAGATTATCCTGATCATACAATTATAAGCGGAACATGTATAATACATAATCTCCTCTACGTTGATCATCAATTTACAGAAGCAGAAACATTCACAAGCACACATAGAAGCATCAATCAAACTCATTAACACAGTATGTATCCCGGGGAAAGCATCTCGCTAAAAACCCCACACTATCTGTATATTATATTGATTGAATCATGTAACAATACACAACATAATACTTCTCACAAGTATCTCCACCTGTTACACACAATACAGCTCAGATCTGATCTCCAAATCTATTCCACTGCTTGCCTGCCTCCACTTCTCAATACTTGCTCGAGAACTGAAGAGAATGGCTTCCCAAACTCGTATTTCACATCAAAATAATCACTCACACTTTGTTGGACATGAGAAAAGGCTACAATACTGGGCAAATACGTGATCAAACTCATTGGCATCCTCAATCCCTTGATTGTGCAAGATCTGGTGCACAACTATAGTCACAACTAATAGCAATCTGATTCTCTACCACCTGTCCCTGTTGAACTGAACATGCACTGACATGCAGCTAAGTTAACTGATGTATTCTATAGTTGCATTATGAGTTAATAGCTTGTGAATTAATTAATAACTAATTCACCCAACTCATCTCTAGTCTATTGATCAGTTAGACTAAATAAAACTAGTTTAACAAAGCTAAACTGAACACAACTCCATCAACTGCACCTCCAGTCCATTAAACTCAACTCACTTGAGTTCTAACTGAATTCATGCATGCAAAAACTCAACTGACTCATAAGAAAAGTGTATTTCCTTCTAACAGTTGCATGTGCCACCTCTGTAGCTCAAACTGAAGTGCTCCAAGAGAATAAGATCAAGTTTATAGTCCAAATATTATTATGAGACAATAATATTTGACTTTTCTATTTTTGACAGCCAGTCTAAAAATAGACTTTGATCACTCACACTATGATCACTCACACTTTGATAAAAAATAGAAGTCCATCTATTTTTCCCAACTTGACCAATCATCCATAAACAGCAACCTGCAATCCATAGACATGATCCATATGTCTGAAAATAGACATAGTCTAAAAATAGACTTGCGCCAAAAATAGCCTGCGGGCCCACTTAGTGAAGGCGACTCTTTTCACTAAGCTCCATCGTCTTGTTGCACTCTCAACAAGCATTTCTTGTTGCACACTTTTCAGCAATGATTTCATTGGAGTTCCCATCGCCTCCACTACCTATCCTCGACATCTTCTCTTGAGTTTGACTAAGCACACGTGTGGTGACACCTTCGGATGAGTGAAATCAACTACTGGCCACCTTTTCTCGTTCAACCCTAACCATCTCATTTTCTTATGCATGTTTTTTAGTTACACAGATGTAACAGAGGAGAGGGTTAGTCACTTACCTATGAGTCGAATGTATGTATTGCGAGGTATTTTGGTTCCTTTTGCTACTGCATGCTTGTATTTCCTTTGCTGCATGCCTGTATTTCCTTTGTTGCATGCTCTCTGCTTTATGATGTGTGGTTATTTTCTTTGTGCAAGTATCCTCTAGCTAGATCTAGCTTCAGATGTCTCCTTCAACCTTTAGATTTGCATCCTCAAGCTGCTTATGCTAGATTTTAATGGGACAATGACTTGTTTTGTCCATATCTTCCAAACGGTAGACTGGATTGAACTGAAATTTTTTGAACATGTTTCTATCATTATTATGCACCTCCCATAGAAAACTTTTGGTCAATGGATGCACGGATTTCGAGAAAAACTGAAAATGGCTGAAGGTGATGGAGGCCAATTTCTTGGAAACCGTGCACTGGAACTGGCTGAAATTGCTTGCACATGTTACCATCGTCCATATGCATCTCCCCATGAAACAGTTTTTTAAATGGATGCACGGATATGGAGAAAATACAAAAATGGCTGAAGGTGATGGAGGCCAATTTCTTGGTAACCGTGCATTGGAATTTGCTGAAATTGTTTAAGCATGTTACCATTATCCTTATCCATCTCCCCCTAAAACAACTTGGCAAATGGATGCATGGTTTTCAAGTTATGGAAAAAACAAATTTCTACTCTATGTATTTTTGCATCCTATTGTTTTTTGGACGGCAAGGAAAATGAGCTTGGGGTGTGATGCAGGCTTGCAAATGATGGAAGAGAGGTTTGAAGACTGCAAGAGGATTTTTAAATCTTGTATGAAGCTTCCCTGTTCCTCAAACTGCCTTAAAATCCATTTCTAGCTCTCTATAATTTCTACAGGAGCCTCCTGTAGAAAACATAGGGCCTCTTGTAGAAAACACAATTTTCGGATAAGAAGCATAGTGAGGTGGAAAGAATGTCAAGAATGATGGAGAAAGGTGAGGGAAGGTAGGATAGGTGTTGTTATTGGTTTCAGAGCTCCCTTGGCACCTTCTACGGCTTTTTGAAGTGCTCTTGCAAACCTGCAATACAACTGGAAATTCATTTTTCATTTACTTTTTCTCTTTTTTTTTTTTTTGAAAACAACTAGGGCACCTCAGATATGTTTTCACGCTAATTGCCTGCCCTGGGCGCCTCCAAGGGAGGTTTTCACCCAGGGATCTTATTCTTTTTTCCTCTTTTTCCTCTTTCCAACCCATTGACCACCTCATGGAGGTTTTCAATCAATGAGCCTATCTGAGGCACCTCCAAGGAGGTTTTCACCTTATATTTTTATTTTTTTCTCTTATTTTTCATTTTTTCCTTTTTTGTCTCTACCCTACCCTACTTGAAAAACAAAATCACTTTCAAGTATAAGAATACTTCCAATGGAGCCATGTGCACATCGAGATGATAGACAAAATGATGTGGAGGCTGGAAATGTATGCTTTGACATATATCCAGATTTCAGAGACTAAATGATTTGACTTCGAAGGGATCAAGCATAGTTGAGGAAGAGAGTGATGCTGTAACTTGGTGACTGTCTGGAACCATATCTCAATGTAGTTGTGATGTCCTTGGCCCTTTTTCTGATCTGAATCGTTCTTCATGTCTTCTTCTACCATGACGCTTATATCTTCCTCTTTTTGCTATTTTTTCTCTTGAATACATGGAGGATTTGATGGTAACCATGAGGGAGCTCTCTCGATCTCTGATTTTGATGTCTTCTCTTCATCAAGTGCAACCCATGGTTCTTTGATCTTCTCTTTTGCGTCTTCTTCTCCTGGATGTGGTCCTTCAATCATATCAATATAATCTCTTTTTTGCAATACTCTTCCTGAGCTATGGTGAATACCATTGAGCTCGAGAGGAGTTGTTTGGAAGTGTTGTATCTCAGCATTGTAAATGGGTTGAGCTACTTCAATGTGTGGGTTTGGAAATGTTGGTACGGGTAGTCGAGTGGGAGGGTATATTTGAGATGGATGTGGATGGAGTTGTGGTTGGGTAGGTGGTGGAGGTAGAAGAGTGGGAAGAGAGATGTATTGGGGCCTCCACCCCTGATGAGGTACATTCCAGTGGGGTTGCGGCTGAGCATGGGGTTGAAATGAATGGGTGGCTATTTGGGCATGATATGGAGATGTGAAGGACCAAGGAGGAGGTGTGCACTAGGAAGGATGAGTAGGGGGGGGGCAAGAAAGTATGGATGTGACTTGGTTGGGGTTGTAGTATGCCTCAGATCTCCCTTGCATCCCCTGCTGATATGGTCTAGGTCCATGTGGCCTCCTTTGGTCTATGTAATAGATCTATTCAATGCCTCGTTCAATGCCTTGGTATACAACTTTAAGTCTGGGCAAGGACGGGAACTTGTCTGTAGAATGATTTTCTTCACAGATTGAACAAACCCTTATATAGTTCAATGGGCATTCATTCCTAGGATGCTCCTGGTGCATCTAGGGAAAAAATGGCCAAACCCCTTTCTGCTTCCTCTTGTTTCCTTTTGATATGTAAGGAATCCATTTTCATGGCAAGAATCTGCAGCATCTCATTCTTGAGGTCTTCCAGCATGCTTCTAGTTTCACCTTTAATGGATGAATTGGAAGAAAAGGTACTGCTCCCAACATTTATGTTTTCAGCCATTGGCTCCAGAGGAATGTTTTCTTCTTCTTCTTCCCCTATAGGTTCTTCAAATATGTCTGGCTGTTACCTAAGGGTTTTTCTTGATTGCAACCACCAAAGAAGAGAGAAGGTTGGCTGTGTGAAGCAGTGGGGGTGTTGGGCAAACATTTTCCTGAATTATCTCTATTCCTACGAGGCATGAAAGGAAATCTTTTGGTTGGTTTTTGTTTTTTCACTGATTGTACCTGCAAAACTGAAATTGATTGAATAAACAAATTGCAACTACTAAAATGAACTTGCTAAAATGAAATTGCATAACTGAAAAGGAAAGCAAATGAAATGCAGAACTGAAAGCAAGGAAATGACTAATCTACTTTTGCTGAAATGAAGTTGCTGAAATAAAATTTGCGAAATTGAAAATGAAAGAAAATGAAATGCAGAACTGAAAGCGAGGAAATGACTGATCTACTTTTGCTAAAATGGAAATTGTAGAATTGAAAGTGAAAGCAAGGAAATGCAAAAACTGAAAGAAACAACTATTCTACATTTGTTGAAATAAACTACTTAGCAGAATGTTGCAAGAGAAAATGTAAGAAAGCAGTAGTCAAAAAATACTCTGACACTTCCCCAGCAACGACACCAAAAAGTGGTGAGTACGAGTATTGCAGCAATAATGCTGCAACTCCTAGGGATTCCTACTTTACTTTTATCAACCCAGTAGTTCGTAACAAACTTGGAAGCGACAGTGTTGTATACACAAGTACTAGTTCTTATTACAGGCTGTCACTTGGTCAGCTAGTGCAAGATCACTAGGAGCTCAAGCCAACTTCTATGAGTTCTAGAAGAAGCTTTATATGTGATGAAAGAAAGAAAATCTTACTCTACAGAGGCTACTCTACTTGCAGAAAGAGAAGGAAGACTGAAATGTGAAGTAACCCTAGCAAAACCTAATTAACCAACTAACCATACTTTTGCAGAAAGAGAGATGAAAAGCCATAAAATAAATGCCATTACCTACTTAGGAAGTAAAAAACATCTATTCAAGCTATTTCTAGAAGGAAATGGGAAAAAAACATCTTTTTGGGTTTTTATGTATTTTATGTGAAATTGTCATGCATGTAATTTATTTGTTTGTGGATGTGGCAGTGATTAGGTGGCAATTGAGGGCAACTTTGGGATTTGCAGAGGTGTAGGAAGGTGTGGAGGGATCCTAGGAGGCCTCTGGTAACCTTCTGGAGGCTTTCCTTACAATCGGACTTCAGAAAGCCACCTACAGGAAATTCTATAGGAGGCTGCAGGGGATCTACAGGAGGTCTACAGGAGGATCTACAGGAGGATGTCGAGGGATATTTTAGAGGTTTTAAAGGTGGAAACATGGTTGGAAAGAGTAGCTGAAGGCTAGAAGGATGTGTTAAGGTGTCTGAGGTTCATCAAGGAGTATTAGGGAAGAGAATGAAGGTTGGATTTGTTCAAGGGACGAGAGGAAAGTTTATGAGAAAAGTGCAGAAAATTAGGGAAAATTTATGAGGGGCTGTGAATGACCTGTGGAACATGTAGCAAAGAGAGATGGTGATGGATGATTTATTGACTTATTATGAGTAGATATGTACTGCAAAAGAGCTACAAATCAAACTCTGAAACTGAGCAAGCAAAGAAACTAGTTGCACCAAAAAACAAAACTATATCTCATGTTAACCTAAATTCTGATCTAGGAAAATAAAATGCTGAACAATGCTATATGGAAAGGAAAGCATGGAAGGAGATTTATTGCAAAAATAGAAATGAGCATGGAAAAATGGATCTAAAGCAAAGCATTAACCTCTAATTCAAACTATAACACCAGAAATTGCATGGAGAAGGCAAAAATTTGTTTTTGTGGCAGTAAGAAGGTCTTGACCTCACCTCGTGGTCCCAAAGGGAGGAAAGGAGGTCAAGGCTCTATTGATGGCATTTTTGGTATCTTTCTCCTAACACTATTTAACCTACTTCAACAAAATGAGATGGAAACAACTATGTAAATCTTCGAAAGCAACCTATTCTAACCAAGAAAGAAATCTATCTAACTACAACTAATTCATAAACTGAAACAAAACATATAAATACAAAACAAGAGGTGTTGGGGTGCTTATATCAGGCCCTAACCCAAGAGCTTTAGCCATCTGCGGTAACTCAGTGCTGCCTCAAAAACAATCTCATCTTCATTATCAAAATAATAATAACATTACATGAAACTGTCCACAAAGGTAAGCTCGAAATGAGCAGAGAAATGCTGTAACAAAAGTGAAAAAATTTAAATAACATCCAACAACCTAATGAGGCCCTAGGCCTCTCTACTTATACAACTGAAGCTCCAAACAGCTTCCTTAAAATCAGGGAGGCTTGGCTCCCAAAAGCTGAGATAAACAAAAGTTATCCTCCACTTGCTCGGCTGCCTCCTAGTGCATTGATTTGGTTGTTTGTGCTCTGAGCTTCATGAAGGAGAATTTGAAGTGGGGAGTCATAAATGAGGGGGAAACCCTCCTATAAATCCTCTCCCTTGTCTTCTTCAAATATTTGCTTCCAATTGTCCATTAAATCTTTGACTTTGTCTCCAAAATTCAACTAAAATCTGCATTAGACACATATTAGACTCCATGGCATAATAACCAACCCAACTCACTCTAGAAGCATAAATATAATAAAAAAAACATGCAATAAGTTAAGAGAATGGTGGATTAAACTAAGTTAGGAGGTAAAATGAGCCCATATAATTACACATTTCTGGGGCTCATCAGCTATATGCACGAGTAGAAGTGAAGGTGTTGCCTGTTGTCACTGTTTATCTGGAAAGAGACTTCAGGTGTTCGAAGCCAAACTTCTATAGAGTCAAAAGAAGCTTAATTATTTGATGGAAGGAGAGAAAACCTTATTCTAAGAGACAACTACTTCTATTGTAGTAATGAAGAAAACAACATGAAATGTTAAACTTACACCAATACCTAACTAATCAATTAAACAACTATGCTAAGTAGACTTACTAAATTAACATTAACCTAATGCTAATTATCTAGGTTGCAGAAGTAAAAACATTAAACTGGACTAAGGTGTAGCAAAGAAACTTAGGCTAAATCAGGTTTCAAGCGGTGAAAACAATCGAAGGTCGAAATCAGTGAACGAAGGACGTGAGGGAGCAACAGTGCAGAAGAGCCATTGCATCAGTCGGGTGAAAGGTAAATGAATGGCGAGGATTTGATCGCATGAGGTTACGTAGGTAAATGGGTGAATAGGGTTAGCTAACGGGATGAACGGTTAAGATCTTATCGTGAAGGTTTAAGTGAATGGATGGACAAACAAGGGAGCAAAGTAGATGAATGGCTGAGATTTAATCATGCGGGTGAGGTGAAGAGATGGACGGGAAAGGCTACCAGGAGTGATGAATGGCTAAGGTCTTATCACGTGGGTGAAGGCAAGAGATGGACAGCAGAGATCACATCGCGGGGAAAAGCAACGTGTGGAAGTGACGAGTAGGTTGAGAGGGCGGTATGTTGTATTTTGCATGCCCTCAAAGTTGTAAGCTGTTTTCTAAAATTTCATACGATTAGCCTAACTAGTCAACATGTAGCACAGAGAAACCACTTTTCTCGCGTGATCTCAAGTTGATAATGGTTAGACAGAAATCCATGCAATATCGCGTGATAGCCATCGGATCTGGTGAGACAGATAAACGGTGGAGATCGGCCAAGCTAGTTGGTGATCGAGTGAAGCAACAACCATTGGATCAGGAAAGGCAGATCGATAGTGGGGGTTTAAAGCACCTAAAGTGATCGGGTAAAGCGACATCCATCAGATTAGGCAAGGCAGATCGATGGTGGGGACTTAAAGTTCATAAAGTATGTGATGGACTCCACATGAGGCAGCAATTGGAGAAAATAGTGAATCAGACGATGATTGTGAAGGTTTTTTGCTATTCGGACGACGAGGAAGCGATGTAGGAGGAATGTGCTGGAGGCAGTTTCAAATGGAAAATGACAGAGAAAACCAGTGTGGGTGAAAAAAATAACTATATTTAAACAACGAACTACATAACCCATGCAAGAACTAGAGATTGTGTTTTTGGGGATGTTTGAGGGTCTCTTCCTCACGTCATGGTCCCAGAGGGAGGAGAAGAGGCTAATACACCTGCACACAACCTCATAGTGACCTTTTTCCTCGAGCTAACCTGTGAACTAAAAGAAGGCATAAACGAAAGTAAACTACAACAAATGCAGCTACTGAAACAGATGAACGGAAATAGGAAGCTATTCAAACAAATGAAAAGAACCAAAAATCTTCTTAATAAAATGAATCAGAACCAAAAAAAATCTTGAGGAAATGCACGGAAAACCATGAAACTATTTAAGCAAATAAATAGAATAGAACTCTATGCTAGCATAATAGTACAAAAAAGAGGAGCTTGGGTCAGGCCCTAACCCAAGAGATTTAGCCCACGAGGTTAACTCAGAGCTAGCTTAAACAAAACTCATCTTTATTATTGAAATCATGGATTACAGAGAAAATTGTCACAAGTCTTTCCAACTCAAAAATAAAACAGAATTTTACAAATGAAGTCCGAATTAGAAATCCCAATCCTAGTGAGGTGCTAAGCTTCTCTATTCATACATTTTAAGTCTCTAACAACTTCCTTCCCATTAGGGAGGCTTGGCCTCTAACTCAAGAAAAATTGGTTGTTGTCCCTTTCATTTGCTTGGTTATCTTCTAGTCTTCAATGTGATGGTCGTTTGCACTCCAAGCTGATCGAGGAATATTCGAATGGAGGGGTAGTGAATGAGGAGGATTTAGCTCCTATAATTATTCTCCCTTGTCCCATTCAAGTGTTTACCAAGGTCTTTGCCATATTTCTTTTCTTTCATCCTTTATACCTACATTTCTCCTTGCTTTTATCTTTTATTCCTACATTATATGCACATTAGACCAAAAGGCAAAATATCCAACTCTAACTCATTGCATAAACAAAATATAATCAAAAGTATGCAATAAGTTGTGAGAATAGTTGGTTTGACTAAGCTAGGGGGTGAATTAAAGCCAATTAAGGCCCATATAATTGCTCAATGATGAGGCTCATCAAAATACTATAATAGAAGCTATTACAAAGTGAAGAGCCTTAGCATCAAAAGCCCACACCAATTACTTCAATTTTATGAAGTATTTATACAATTTCCTCACAAAATATCTTGATAAAATATCAGGAGATATTACAAATATAGCAAAATTGTATTACAAAAATTGAACACAAATAAAGGTAACTAAAACTATTTGAAGAGTTATGTTACTATCCTTGACGATTTCTGTTGATAAATAAGAGCAAGTCAAATTTGATTGAAAGTCATATTTGATGAGGTGGCCTCCAAGTCACTAATTGTCTTGGAGCTTTTCTCTTCTAAAATTCTGAAGAATAAGGTCCTATAATACCTTTGTTTCTCCCAAACCATAATAGCTATTAGAAAAATGAGAGAGGTTTTTGTAAATGATAATTTTTGAAACAAAAAATTCTTTTATTTTTTGAAAATTCAATTCCACCTGCTCGAAAACTGCATTGGGAAACACTGACTAAAAATAGGAAAATTCAGGAAAACAGGCCTGCAAAGATTCATCCGAATCTCTGAAACCATAACCTCTGTTACAAAAATGAGAGATATTTTGTGGAGTAGAATCTGAGGAACAATAACCTCCTCCATTTTACCACAATTAATTTCTAATTATCCACAATATGCTCTGCAAAAAGGTGACTAAAATAGGAAATTTCTAGAAAATATGTCTTTAAAAAGTCATTAGCATCTCCCAAATCATAACAGATATTAGAGAAATGAAAGGTTTTTGTATATGAGCATGCTGTCGAAAACAAACCTCTTTCTGTTTTTGAAAATTCATTCTCGGATATTTGTAAACCATGTTTGAATTTACTTTATTACATCATCTAATCATGTTTAAATGCATGATTAACCAAATCAACCAGCTAATGAGACTTAAATATACATTTTGAGGGCGCATTTCCTCTTGCAGACCCATTTATTATTTCTAAACTATTAAAACCTATTATATCAACAAATTTAACTTATCAAACTAATCATGTTACAACATCAGCTCCAGTTTACCACAATTAATTTATGATTATCCACAATATGCTCTGCGAAAAGGTGACTAAAACAAGTCTGGAAAATATGCCTTTAAAAAGTCATTAGCATCTCCCAAATCATAATAGATGTTAGACAAATGAGAGAGGTTTTTGTACATGAGGATGTTATCAACAGAAACCTCTTTCCGTTTTTGAAAATTCTTTCTCGGCTTGTTGTAAACCATGTTTGAATTTACTTTATTAAATCATTTAATCATGTTTAAATGCATGATTAACTAAATCAACCAGCTAACGAGACTTAAATTTACATTTGGAGGGTGAATTTACTCTTGCAAACCCATTTATTATTTCTAAACTACTAAAACCTATTATATCAACAAATTTAAATTATCAAAACTAATCATGTTACAACAAGTTGAGCATGGTTGATTTTCATATTGAGACAATCTTTGTCACAATGTGATGTAGGACCATGGTTCACCATGATTATAAAGCTAAGGGATTTATATTGAACCCTAAGACTAATATTATAAACCCTATGAATACTATTATACCCTAGGAATATGAACCCTTAGATTAATACTAAAACCCCAAGGGATTAATACTAAAACCCAAGGGATTAATACAAAAACCCCAAGGGATTATAAACTCAAGGGAATAACATTAAACCCAAGAGATTAATATTATAAACCCAATGTATATAAGCCCCAAGATAAATGCTATAAAACGTAAAATAAACATGGTTGACCATGGTTAATTTGCATATTGAGACAATCCTTGTCACAATACAATGTTGGACATTGGTTAGCCATGATTGATTTTAATATCGAGACAATCTTTGTCACAATGCAACATTTGACCATGGTTGACCATGGTTGATTTTCATATTGAGATAAATTTTGTGACAATGTGACATAGGACCATGGTTGACCATGATTATAAACCCGAGGGATCTATATTGAACCCTAAGATTAATATTATAAACCCTATTAATATTGTTATACCCTAGGAATATGAACCCTTAGATTAATAAACCTAAAGATTTGATATTATAAACCCAAGGGATTAATACTAAAACTCCAAGGGATTATAAACTCGAGGGATTAATATTATAAACCCAATGTGTATAAACCCCAAGATAAATATTATAAACCCTAAAATAAACATGGTTGATCATGGTTGACCATGATTGATTTTCATATTGAGACAATCCTTGTCACAATGAAACGTTGGAACATGGTTAACTATGATTGATTTTCATATGCAGACAATATTTGTCACAATGCGACATTCGACTATGGTTGATTTTCATATTGAGACAATCATTGTCACAATGCGACGTTGGACCATGGTTAACCATGATTGATATCATGAACCTAAGAGAATACTAAACCTAAGGGATTAAAAGTAAAAGCGCAAGGGATTATAAACCCAAGGGAATAATATAAACCCAAGGTATACAAACCATAAGATAAATAATATAAACCCTAAAATAAACATGGTTGACCATGGTTGATTTTCATATTGAGACAATCTTTGTCACAATGTGACATTGGATCATTGTTAACCATGGCTGACCATTATTGATTTTCATATCAAGACAATCTTTGTCCCAAAGAGACATTGGAACATGGTTTTCTTTCATATTGAGACTATCTTTGTCACAATGCAATGTTGGACCATGGTTGTCACAATGTGACGTTAGACCATGAGACAATATTTGTCACACTGTGACCATGGCTAATAATGGTTGACCATAGTTATTGACCATGGTTGACAATGGTTATTGATTCTGGTTGACGATGATTGATTTTCATATTGAAACTATATTTTTCACAATGCAACATTGGACCATGGTTAATGCTGGTTGATTTTCATATTAAGACAATATTTGTCACAATGTGGCATTGGACCATGGTCGACCATAACTGACCATGGTCGACCATAACTGACAAATGTTGCTCATGATTGACCATGTTTGACCATGACTTATTTCCATATCAAGAAAATATTTGTCACAAAACCAAGGGATTAACCCAAGGGATTAATAAACCCAAAGGATTATAATATTAAAAATCGAAGGGATTATAAACCTAATATAAACCTTATAAAATATAATATAATAAATCTTAAGATTATGATTATAAATCCTAAGATTATAAACCCTAAGTTTAATGTATTAAACCCTAGGATTAACACTATAAACACGTGGATTAATATTTTTGACCCTAGTCATCCACTATAAGTCTCCATTGTCAACCATGACCATCCACTATGGTTCACTATAGGTCACTTATAGATAGACCATGATTGGTGAGATTAGTATGGTTCACCATGGTAGTCATGTTGACTATTTTTTACTATAATTCCAATATTCACTGTAGTAGACCATGTCAACAATATTCAACCATAATTAACATATGTTAATAAATAAATATTATAAACTCTAACATAGTCAACCACATTTATCCTTTTAATTTTTGTTAAAATATTTACATTCGATTTATTATAAAAATATAAAATTAATATATTGATTCTTATAATAGTTTTTGTTTATACTAAAACAAAAAAAATTATTAAATAAATTATAAATTCAATATGAAAATAGGTCAAACTAAACCGTTAATTTATTTTTCTTTTTATTTATATAGGTAGTTAAAAAACATTATGAGTGATAAAGACCAAAAAAAAATCAATACATTGATTTTTAACAGACATAAAATGTAACCATGAACAAATAAACAAGTTGTAACTAAGTTTTAACATATCTTAATTTGATTTGAAAATTTTAAATTATATTTAATTATTATTAAAAAATATTTTAAAAATCTATATTAATTAAAAAATAAAAATAAAATAAAAAACAAACATAAAATGTAACCATGAACAAATAAACAAGTTGTAACTAAGTTTTAACATATCTTAATTTGATTTGAAATTTTTAAACTAGCAATTGCCTCTAAAGGTGCAAAGATACACCGAAGGAATGGAAAATTTGGTAATAAGATTCCTGAACTATTTTTACCTATATCAAATGGAGTGCGACAATAAAAATAGATAGACGAATTTTTTTCCTTTATATATTCATTCTTTGAATGGATGGGAGGTCGACAAAGAAAAACCTACAAAATGGAACGTGGATGATGATATTTATTGAGACATCTAAAACCTAATATTGATATTGATTGATTGAGGCAACCAACAACTTTGTGGTTTTGTATTTTGTAAAATTAAAATCAGGATTTCCTAATGTCAAAACTAAACTGATAATCAAGATTTGAGAGACTAATATTGATATTGGACGAGGTATACAACAAATTTGTAAGCATATATTTTATAATATTATTTTCAATATTTCCAGAAACTAATATATCTAAGTAATTTCCAGAAATTGATATACTACAAAAGTTTGAGTGAAGAGCAGAATCCCCAAGTCTTTGGTGAACACAAGAGTTTCTCAGTAGGGTAGTCTTGTCATTCCCACATTTCATCACTTGCAAGGACTTAGAGGACTAAATATTTAGGAGAATCCAACCACTGCAAATGGTAATGTCTCAGGCGACCACCATGAAACTTCCTCTTCCAAGGAGGAAGACAAAGACAAGGTACGAGGTCAAGCAGTGAAGCCATGATGACTTTAGGGGAGTTAGGGAAGGATCTAGATTAATTTTCGAGACATGATATTTTGAATTCATAAAATTTTTTAACTAATTTTTTATTTAAAAAAATATTAAAATATCAATTATAATTTTTAAAAAATTAGGTTAAAAAGTATTTAATAAATTGATTAATTTAATATTATTATTTATTTCGATTAATTAGTAATTTTAGTATGTGCAACAAATTGGCTCATAGTGGATACATGCTCTAATGGTGCTCATTGTGATCGTCAACCCTTTCAAAATAACGCTTTACTCCATTTGCACTAGAATGTTGTCAAAATTTCCTTTTATGGGAATCCCTTGAATAGTGAAGAATTTTCGTCTCCTAGGGGAGGATTATTAATTCCCTTTTAATCTAAAATTTCACTTCTTTTATCGTTTTTCAAATTCTTGGGCTATGTGTTGTGTATATTTTTCAGAGTATTTTCTTTTTCATATTATAAAGATAAAGTAATAATAATTTACAAAATGAATGTTCTCATAGTTTACAAATACAAAAATGATGCCAAGAGTTAAAGGACCCATCCAATGAACTTTGCAAAATTTAGTTTGGCTACCAAGGATGGTTAAATAGGGAATTTGACATTACAAATGAACAATACATTAAACCCAAAAAGAAATAGAATGAAATTAACATAGCACAATTTTTTTATAAATATAAATTTCTTCAATCTCATTCCATATTCCAATAATTCTTGTATTGATAAAACCTTTATTTTTCTTTAACCCATTTCAAAATTATAAAAAATAATATATATAGATATATATATATATATATATATATATATATATATATATATATATATATATATATATATATATAGATATATTTCTGTTATTTCTTTAAAATTCTCTTCATCCAAAAATTACAACTCTAAAACACAAGGAACATAAATTCATTGCTACATTAAAACATGGATGACAACATCAACCCTTATTATGTTAGGATATTCCGACACATAGGAAATAGTTAAGTATAACTTGGTCTAGCGTAGAGTTAGGTAAAGTGTGTTTCTTTACTATGTACTTTTGTAACTTACAATCCGACAGTCACGGTATGTAGTGATCCGATGGTTCATTCTCTCCTGGGTATTACCGACACTTGATCTGTGGCTTAGCACCCGATTGGTCCATGATCATTATTTAAAGAGCATGGAGGGTCATTTGTAGGGTAACCATTCATGAAAGAAGCTTATGTAAATTTTCATTATTTTATCAATAAATTGCCTGAACTAGCCGCGTTGGCTGAGGCCGTGGACTGTTTCCCTCTTTGAGGGTTTTAACCACATCAACAATACTGGTGTATTGATCTGTGATCTATTTGTGAGCAGTGTCATTTGGTGTTCTGTCTGAGGAACTTACCCTGTAAATTCTTACATGGTATCAGAGCTATATGAGGGTCGCATCCGTTGGTGATTCAAATCTGAAGCTGGTAGAACTGCATCCGACTGGCATTTCCTAGATCTACTTTTTCTTACTGCTTTCAGGTTGAGATGACTGCTCTATTGTGTTAGGAGCATCTGTTCTAGTGAGGAACCCCTTTCGTTTCACTCTAAAAGGTTGTCGGTAGCCCTAGCTACGTCACTTTTAAGATCTGGAGGTATACAATGTTTATTTGCAGATTCTAGTTATTTTCTCTCTATCTATTTGAGTTTATTTATCTATTTGTTTTTTATTACTGAATCTACACCTTTCATTTCTGCGTATGCTCTTTGCCTTGCAACTCTGTACGATCTTGGATAATCAGAAACATAAATTAAGTTTTTTTTCTCATGCATATGCTCTTTTCCGCTGCGCCTTAGTGTGATCTCGGAAAATCAGAAATATTGAGGAAAATTGTTAGTTTTTGAGTAAAGCTAACTTCAAACCATAAGGTTTTTTTTTTTTTTTTGTATGTGTGTGTCCATTTTGGGTTTTGTGGCTTTTGTTTTGCAGGCAAAAAAAGAGCTTTCTCAAGTAGGCACACACCCCAAAGCTTCGGTGACTAAAAACAAAAAACAAAAAAAAAAACAGAAAAAAAAAACCCTTCATCTTTTCCAAAAATTACTAACCTTTTAAACTAGCTCACTTGGTCCAAAGTTACTTTATGAGAATAGAGGTCTTGAGTTGAAGTCTTTCTCTTTGTTGAGCTAATTAGATTAAGTTTGGAAAGGGGGCAGATTTTCTTTTAAAATATAACATTATCATTCATTTCCGCACATTCCCACACTTCGTCAGCATCTCCAACAACTTTTCTTCAAAAAGCCATAAATTATTCATTCGGAAGCTGTTTTCAGAGCCGTTTTTTTTAATCAGCCTAATTTTTTGAGATCTTTCCATTGAAACACTTAGTTTCAACATCTATAGCTTCAGTTTCTATTAAAATTCAAAGTCCATGCCAAATTATTCTTGACAACACCAACTACTTCCAATGGTGGTCCTACATTCTGGATTTACTTAGAAGTAAAGGTCTTTACAGAATAGCCTCAGGCCAAAAAAACAAACCAAAAGATGAATATAAGGCAACCAAATGGGAAAATAGGCAAGATCAATCATGTGGGTTGATAGGGATTTCTATTTCTCCAGACCTTAGATTCCATATCGGAGAAGTTGATACTCCTATTGAAGCAATGGAATAGATCACTAAAGTTTTTGGAGTTAAAAATGAACTTAGAGCCCATCAACTCTAAAATGAGTTGCTTACAATGGACCCCAATATTTTTTCTTCCATTGAAGATTTTTTGTCCAAGTTCAAGACCCTTAGACTTCTCTTGGAAGGTGTTAAGGTTAAGAAAGAAGATGGTAACCTTATTTATTCCAATCTTACTAAGGTGGGACCAACCTACTCTGTGCTTGTTTCCGCCTTCCATTCTACAAGAGAAGCCTTCATTTCTTAAGGACAAGACTACAAGTCCCCTTCCTTTGATTCCTTTTGTGATTCTTTAATAAGAGAACAAGAAAAACTCTTACAGCTTGGTCTTCTTAATCTTGGAAACTCTTCTAAGAAAGCCTTAGCCGCCCTGCAACAACCAAATTCAAAGAGTCCTAAGAAGTTGTATCCTAAAAAGAATGGTCCTAAACCAACCAGGGGTCCTAAGCAATTTCAGCCTCAAAATGAAAAATCATTTCAAAAAAATGATAAGGCAAATAAAAACAAAGGGAAGAAGACTAATAGAAATTTCCACTTTTGTAATCGAGATGGCCACATAGAATCTAAATGCTTTAAGAAGATGGAAGCCTTAGAAGCAGTAATGAAGAAGCATAACATCCATTTGGAGCACTCTTCAACTTCAACTTCATCTTCAGGAATAACACTTTCTGCATGTGGTTGTCAAACATCTCGGTCTGGATATACTCTAAATGTATCTTCTTCTTCTAATTCTCATGAGTGGCTCATCGATTCCGGAGCTTCTTATCACATGGCCAAAAACAAAGCCATGTTTTCTTCTTTAAATGATTGTAACACCAAAAATATATATGTTGGTGATGATAGATCTCTGAGTGTTATAGGGACTGGAACTATTCATATAAACAATGGTCAATTTAATGATGTATTATGTGTTCCAACCTTATCCTACAGCCTTCTATCTGTATATCAGATAACTCATTCAGGTGAAGGTAAAATCGTTGAATTTTCACATCACGATGTTGTAATTAAGGACCTAAGAGATCCTAGATAGATTTTAGCTACTGGCTTTGTCGATTATTCTACAAGGTTGTATAAGTTTAACAACTTTGGGTCATCAAATCTTCCCTCGGTATTTGTTGCTCATAATGATGAAGTGAGCAAACTTTCGCATGAGCGATTTGGTCGCATAAATTATCGCTCCCTTCAGAATCTATGTAATGAAAATAGGTCTTCCAATGGTATCTTGCAAAGATGGTGTTTGTTCTAGATGTGTACTCGGAAAACATCATCGAGATAGTTTTGAAAAACGTGCCTCTTGGCACGCCTCAGCCCCTTTATAGCTTATGTATAGTGATTTATGTGGTCCACTTGCAGTTGTTTCATTCTTTATCTACAAGTATTTCTTAACTTTCATTGATGATTTCTCCAGACGCACTTGGGTATACTTCTTAAAACTCAAGAGTGAAGTATTTAACATGTTCTTAACCTTTAAGGCCTTTGTTGAAAAACAATCTGGACATCAAATTCTTAAGCTAAGATGTGATAGTGGCAGAGAATATCTTAACAAAAAATTCATCAACGTTTGCACTGAGAATGGAATTCAAATTCAACATACTGTTCCATATATTCCACAAAAAATGGTGTAGCTAAAAGGAAGAATTTCACCTTCAAGGAAATGGCTAATTGTATGCTTCAATCAAAAGGACTTAGTCTTAATTTTTGGGCAGAAGCAATTAACTGTGAAAATTACATAATAAATCACACTCCTACAAAGGTTTTAAAGAATATCACTCCACAAGAAGCATGGAGCTCAATTAAACTAGATGTAAGTCACTTTCTTGTTTTTGGAAGTGAAGCATGGGCCCATATTCCAGATGAGAAACATAAATCTTTAGAACCTAAGAGTGAAAAATGTATTTTTGTTGGATATTCTAGTAGAAGCTAGTAAGGAAGCCCTGTGGCTTCGTCAGATCCTATTAGGGTTTGGATTTCAACAACAGCATTTGACTACGCTTTGGTGTGATAATCAAAGTGCCATTCAACTATGCAAAGATCCAATCCAACATTAGCGCAACAAACACATTGAACTGCACATGCACTTCATCAGAAAGCTCATTCATGACCATGTTTTTGAAGTGCAATATTGTTCAACAGATGATCAAGTTGCAGACATCTTTACAAAGGCTCTCACAGAGGTGAAGTTTACTAAACTTTGATTTATGGTTGGAGTCCAGGAAGTTGTCACTAAGGGGGGATAGGCTCTAATGCCTCCTTCCTTCTCCTATTGCATCATATTTGTACATCCTTCAATCCCATCCCAAGTTGTTCTTAAGGGGAGATGTTAGGGTATTCCTACACATAGGAAATATTTAAGTATAACTTGGTCTAGTGTAGAGTTAGGTAAAATGTGTTTCTTTACTATGTACTTTTGTAACTTACAATCTGACGGTCATGATATGTAGTGATCTGATGTTTCATTCTCTCCTCGGTATTACCGACACTTGATCTGTGGCTTAACACCTGATTGGTCCATGATCACTATTTAAAGAGCATGGAGGGTCATTTGTAGGGTAATCGTTCATGAGAGAATCTTATGTAAATTTTCATTCTTTTATTAATAAATTGCCTGAAGTGAACGCATTGGCTCAGGTCATGGATTGTTTCCCTCTTTGAGGATTTTAACCACATCAACAATACTAGTATATTGATCTGTGATTTGTTTGTGAGTGGTGTCCTTTGGTGTTCTTTCCGAGGAACTTACCCTATAAATTCCTACATGGTATCAGAGCTATTTGAGGGCCGCATACGTTGGTGATCCAAATCTGAAGCCGGTAGAACTGCATCCGACTGTCGTTTTCTAGATCTACTATTTCTGACTGCTTTCGAGCCGTGATGATAACTCTATTGTGTTAGGAGCATCTGTTCTAGTGAGGAACCCCTTTCGTTTCACTCGAAAAGGTTGTCGGTAGCCCTAGCTACGTCATTTTTAAGATCTGGAGGTATACAATGTTTATTTATTGTTTCTAGTTATTTTCTCTGTTTATTTCGGTTTTTTTTTATTTATTACCGAATCTACACCTTTCATTTCTGCGTATGCTCTTTTCCCTACAACTCTATGCAATCTGGGAAAATCAGAAACAGAAATGAAGTTTTTTTTCTCATGCGTATGCTCTTTTCCGCCGCACCTTAGTGTGATCTCGGAAAATCAGAAACATTGAGGAAAATTGTTAGTTTTCGGGTAAAGCTAACCTCAAACCATAAGGTTTTTTTTTTAATTTTTAATTTTTATTTTTTTAATGTGTCCATTTTGGGTTTTGTGGTTTTTGTTTTGCAGGAAAAAAAAGAGCTTTCTCAAGTAAGTAGGCATCCCAAAGCTTCGGCGAATAAAAAAAAAAAAAATACCCTTCCTCTTTCCCAAAAATTACTAACCTTTTAAACTAGCTCACTTGGTCCAAAGTTACTTTATGAGAATAGACGTCTTGAGTTCAAGTCCTTCTCTTTGTTGAGCTAATTAGATTATGTTTGGAAAGGGGGTGGATTTTTTTCTAAAATATAACATTATCATTCATTTCCGCACATTCCCGCACTTCGTCGGCATCTTCAACAACTTTTCTTCAAAAAGCCACAACTTCTTCATCCTGAAGCCGTTTTTAGAGCCGTTTTTTTTAATCAGCCTAATTTTTCGATATCTTTCCATTGAAACACTTAGTTTCAGCATCTATAGCTTTAGTTTATATCAAAATGGAAAGTCCATGCCAATTTATTCTTGACAACACCAACTACTTCCAATGGTGGTCCTACATTGTGGATTTAATTAGAAGTAAACGTCTTTCCAGAATAGCCTCAAGCCAAAAAACCAAAACAAAAGATGAAGATAAGGTAGCCAAATGGGAAAATAGGCAAGATCAAGCACGTGGGTTGATAGGGATGTCTATTTCTTCAGACCTTAGATTCCATATCGTAGAACTTGATACTCCTAATGAAGCAATGAAATAGATCACTAAAGTTTTTGGAATTAAAAATGAACTTAGAGCCCATCAACTCTAAAATGAGTTGCTTACAATGGACCCCAATAATTTTTCTTCCATTGACGATTATTTGTCCAATTTCAAGACTCTTAGACTTCTCTTGGAAGGTTTTAAGGTTAAGAAATAATATGGTAACCTTATCTATTACATTCTTACTAAGTTGGGACCAACCTACCCTGTGTTTATTTCCACCTTCCATTCTACAAGAGAAGCCTTCATTTCTCAAGGAAAAGACTACAAGTCCCCTTCGTTTGATTCCTTTTGTGATTCTTTAATAAGAGAACAAGAAAAACTCTTACACCTTGGTCTTCTAAGAAAGCCTTAGCCACCCAACAGCAACCAAATTCAAAGAATACTAAGAAGTCATATCCTAAAAAGAATGGTCCTAAACCAAACAAGGGTCCTAAGAAATTTCAACCTCAAAATGAAAAGTCATTTCAACAAAATGATAAGGCAAATAAAACAAATGGAAGAAGACTAATACACATTGCCACTTTTGTAATCGAGATGGCCACATAGAATCCAAATGCTTTAAGAATATGGAAGTCTTGGAAGTAGCAATGAAGAAGCATAACATCCATTTGGAGCACTCTTGAACTTCAACTTCATCTTCAGGAATAGCACTTTCTGAATGTGGTTGTTAAGCATCTTAGTCTGGATATGCACTAAATGTATCTTCTTCTTCTAATTCTCATGAGAGGCTCATTGATTCATGGAGCTTCTTATCACATGGCCAAAAACAAAACCATGTTTTCTTCTTTAAATGATTGTAACACTAAAGATATATATGTTTGTGATGATAGATCTCTGAGTGTTATAGGGACTGGTACTGTTCATATAGACAATGGTCAATTTAATGATGTATTATGTGTTCCAACCTTATCCTGCAACCTTCTATCTGTATATCAGATAAATCATTTAGGTGAAGGTAAAATCGTTGAATTTTCACCTCACGATGTTGTAATTAAGGACCTAAGAGATCCTATAAAGATTTTAGATACTGGCATTGCTGATGATTCTACAAGGTTGTATAAGTTTGACAAATTTGGGTCATCAAATCTTCCCTCAGTATTTGTTGCTCATAATGATGAAGTGAGAAAACTTTCGCATGGGCGATTTGTTCACTTAAACTATCGCTCCCTTCAGAATCTATGTAAAGAAAATATGGTTACAGGTCTTCCAATGGTATCTTGCAAAGATGGTGTTTGTTTTGGATGTGTACTTGAAAAAATCATCGGGATAGTTTTCAAAAATGTGCCTCTTGGCATGCCTCAGCCCCTTTATAGCTTGTGCATAGTGATTTATGTGGTCCACTTGCAGTTATTTCATTCTCTAGCTAAATGTATTTATTAACTTTCATTGATGATTTCTCTAGAAGCACTTGGGTATACTTCTTAGAACTCAAGAGTGAAGTATTTAACATGCTCTTGGCCTTTAAGGCCTTTGTTGAAAAACAATCTGGACATCAAATTCTTAAGCTAAGATCTGATAATGATGAAGAATATGTTAATAAACTTTTGCACTGAGAATGGAATTCAAATTCAACATATTGTTCCATGTACTCCACAACAAAATGGTGTAGCTGAAAGGAAGAATCGCACCTTAAAGGAAATGGCTAATTGTATGCTTCAATCTAAAGGAATTAGTCTTAATTTTTGGGTAGAAGAAATTAACTGTGCAAATTACATAATAAATCGCACTCCTATAAAGGTTCTAAAGAATATCACTCCAGAAGAAGCATGGAGCTCAATTAAACCAGATGTAAGTCACTTTCTTGTTTTTTGAAGTGAAGCATGGGCCCATATTCGAGATGAGAAACATAAAGCTTTAGAACCTAAGAGTAATAAATGTAATTTTGTTGGATATTCTAGTAGAAGATAGTAAGGAAGCCCTGTGGCTTCATCAGATCCTATCAGAGTTTGGCTTTCAACAACAGCATCTGACTACACTTTGGTGTGATAATCAAAGTGCCATTCAACTATGCAGATATCCAGTCCAACATCAACACAATAAACACATTGAACTGCACATAAACTTCATCAAAAAGCTAATTCATGACCATGTTCTTGAAGTGCAATATTGTTCAACAGATGATCAAGTTGCAGACATCTTTACAAAGGCTCTCACAGAGGTGAAGTTTACTAAACTTTAATTTATGGTTGGAATTCAGGAAGTTGTCACTAAGGGGGGATAGGCTCTAATGCCTCCTTCCTTCTCCTATTGCATCATATTTGTACATCCTTCAATCCTACTCCAAGTTGTTCTTAAGGCGAGATGTTAGGATATTCTGACACATAGGAAATAGTTAAGTATAACTTGGTCTAGTGTAGAGTTAGGTAAAGTGTGTTTCTTTACTATGTACTTTTGTAACTTACAATCCGATGGTCACGATATGTAGTGATCCGACAGTTCATTCTCTCCTCAGTATTACCGACACTTGATCTGTGGCTTAACACCTGATTGGTCCATGATCTATATTTAAAGAACATGGAGGGTCATTTGTAGGGTAACCGTTCATGAGAGAAGCTTATGTAAATTTTCATTCTCTTATTAATAAATTTCCTGTAGTGGCCACGTTGGCTCAGGCCGTGGACTGTTTCCCTCTTTGATGGTTTTAACCAGGTCAACAATACTAGTGTATTGATCTGTGATCTATTTGTGAGTGGTGTCCTTTGGTGTTCTGTCTGCGGAACTTACCCTGTAAATTCCTACATATTAAACATTAACCTTTTCCCTCACTCAACAATATAAAAAAAGTCGCCATTTCATTATTTCCAACAATATGGACACTCGTTTGTTCCAACAATATGGATACTCGTATTGTTCCATTTATGCATAAATATCAAGGATTTTTAGGAAACCCAATCTCTCATATTAAAACACTTGCATGATAGGATTAGAATATCAATAATTATTAACATGGGAAGGATCTACTAATGTGCATTTCCATAGCTTTATGTATGTGTGTATTTTTGTGTGGGGGAAGCCAATGAATGATATTGACATGCTTATCTAACACCGAATTTGAATACCAATGTACTACTCATTTACCATTATGTCAGAATATTAATCACGGCACCTATTCATATGTCAGCTATGAATGTTCCCTAGTCGGTGGTAGATGGTTCATAATCAATAGTCGACAGAAGTTAGTGAGAAATAATGATTGGTGAACTCACTATAGTTTCTACAACTTGATCTTTATATAACTTGTTGTATGTGGAATGCAATCGACAAGGCATTTGAGTTAAGACTTCTTCTCTTATATGGTATCAGAGCTAGATCTATGAGGATTCGGTGGCCAGAGTCATTTGGGCTTAGTGGTGTCAAGGTCTCATGGAGAGAGACATAGTTTTGTATGAGCCTAGGTTATGAGGGCTCAGTGGTGTGAAGAGTCGGCATCGAAGAGCGATATAGTGTTGTCAATAAATTGTGGAAGGAACTGAGATTGACATATTTGTGTTGGAACATTGAACTTGTATGCAGCCAATGTGTGGTGCAGATCATTGTGAGGATGTGTGTCTTTTATACACTGTGAATCTTGTGCCTGCTCAGGTGAGGAGGAAATGTTGTAGATATTGTTTTTTATGAAGTAAATAGGTCACTGAAAAGAGGAGTGTTGGAGATCTAGCTGGCATGCAGTGATTCTCATCACCAGAGATCAGAGTGATAACTAGAAAAAATTCGTGAATCAGTGAGGTCGAGTTGAATCGACGAGGAGTAGTGTTGTTGATTTTCTCGGCGTTGTTTATTTTCTCACTTTGAGGCCGAGGATGTCAATGGTTGTTTTATTCTACCATAAGTAAATGATTTGGTTGTTGTTTGTTCGGCAGATATATGATGGAGCATCCATTTCTGAGTTGTCTTACAAGATGTTGAGAGCAGTGTTGAATTAAGTACATTCTGCAAGAGGAGTCTGCGTCGCCATTTGAAGATAGGAGAAGCGCACCTTTATTGTCGCACATACCAGGGATAAGTGTACTATCTCTGATTGGAGGAGCCATGGTGCAGTGAATTGGATTTGAAACCTGTGGTGAATTATTGTGCTTGTTGTTGTGGATTTAAGAAAATTGTCGTGTCGAAGAGTGATTGAGTGGTGAGTAGGATCCGTTGAGATGCAACTATTTGCTTTGGAAATGAAGCGTACGCTGTGTTGGAAAAGGTCGTGGAGACCTCATCATTGATTTAATTCGACCCAATGTAATTCCCGACCTCAAAGACATTTTTGAACTTATGGTTTCTTCCAAGTAAGAACATGAATGTTGTAAGATTTACAGTATTATTCACAGAGAAATCCTCGATGAGGGCTTGCTTCGTCTCATAATAGAGAAACTCAATATTGAAGAAATTAAAAAATTATAGTGGGTGTTGGTGTAGCTCCTGAGTGTTGAGCTAGTTGAGTCATACATGGAGACTAAGAATGTGTGGAGAGGGTGGATCAATCCACCTGGATATGCAATTGTGTGTTCTCCCATACGTATTTGAGCCCCCTGTGAGCCACAAGGGCCGCTTCTTGAGATTTGAAAGAGGGAGCTTGATTGATGAAATCATTTTGACTAGCGTCTGTGGTGTGAGCAACGATGTTGGAGTTGTTTTTCTAGGAAGAGGTGTAGTAAGTCTTATATAACATTTTTTTGCTCCTGTAAAGTTGTCTTGTGGATGGTGTGTCCCCTATGGTGTGACTAAGGTTGTTGTGAAGTTGTGTGTTATCATGAGACTATTGGGCCATGACCCAGTGTCGTCTACTTCTTGTTGCAGACTTACAATTAATTTGGAAGGTTGTTCACAAACAAGATCGTGAAGCTATGTGGCGTGGTTGAGTGTTAGCCCCTATGTGTGTTGAAGGAGTATCTGCATGTATACTGGTTCGGTGGTGTCGTGAGAAAGTATTGCCATCGGTAACATATGTCAAGAATTTGGATGCCCAAGGATTGGGTTGTGCAGCCTGTTGTGGTGTTGTGTATTGAAATCCTATGGAGCGACTGCAAGGTGGTGGTAAGAGTTGTGTGGGAGCATGGCTAGACCTTCAAAGTGTCTTGTTTTCTGCATATGTTTCTCTGTGGTGAATTTAAATTGGTGCGTAGGCGATATGTCTATCGTTTTAGACTTGTTTGACAATGACCCTTTCCGTTTCGATGATCATTTTTTCATGAGTCCATGTGGAAGAATTTTTGGATCGGCAGTATGTTTGAGTTGGAAGGAAATTCTGAACAACAATGTGATGCTATTGATGATCAAAGTCCACTCCCAAAGATCTTACTGTTGAAGAGCTTCCCACAGTTCATGAGGCAGGGTGTAAAAAATTAATACAAGAATCTATTGTAAAAGATCTACATGACGACCACGGCGATGCAACCATAATGATCATAAAGGTCTGGAGTAAGAAGCAGATAGAATTTTGGAGCAGCAAGTTTAAGAAAATGTTTCATTAATATATCGTAGCAAAGAAAGTCAAAATGAAATACTTGAGTTATATTTGTAATCGTAGTTGACACTTAAACCAACTAGCGAGTTAACAGGTCGTGATTAAAGGGAGGTGTTAGAATATTAATCATGATGTCTATTGAAATGTCCATGATGGTTGTTCTGTAGTCTGTGGTAGATGGTTAATCAATAGTCTCAGGAGCGAGTAAGAAACAATGATAGTCGATGAAGTCAGTGTAGTTTCTATGGTTCAATTTTTGTATAAATTATTATATGTTGAATGCAATTGATAAAGCCTTTGAGTTCAATGTTCTTATCTAATTCATTAAAGTAATATCATACCATTCATTTGTAACCATTCATTATAGTAAACAAGTGATACATAGTAGCTTCTTCATGTGGCTTAGTTTAAATATAGTTACATTAAAGTAAAAATATTGAATTCAAATTATTGTTAAGATTTGTAATCTGAAGTATTTAGATTTTATTGATTGGTAAATTGAGATATTTCTTTATTTTGGATACTGTTCGATTTATATTTTATTGATTCGTAAATTAAAATATTTTGTTATTTATAATTTCACATTGTGTGGTGCAGAATCTAATCCTACCCAAGAACCATGATAATGTTTTATTAGTCCTTATCATGAAGTATAAAATTTTATTGCAATAAATATTTTCAATAACTATATTTGTTTTTTTTCATATATTAGAGATTTTATGGCTTATCATATTATTTTGCAAAATTAAATAATTATGAAAATATTTTAGTTAAAGAAAACATTTTTTTTAATTTAAAAAAGATTAAATTATAAATTTTAAATTGGTTGAAACATTAATTATTTTTAGTTGAATATTATATAATAAAAACCAAAATTTAAAAAAATGTATGTTTAATTGAAAAACAAAATTAAATAATTATGAAAATATTATAATTAAAGAAAACAATTTTTAATTTAAGAAAATATAATTAGTAAAAACATATAATTAATTGTAACATGATAGAAACACTTAATATAGTGGTCAATAAGTCATAGTTCCATTCCTGTATATGAATTTATGAGTTTACCACAAATAAATCTTTAAGTAACTAACCATACTATATAATTTCTTTTATTTTTTTAACATTTATTGTAAGATGATATTAAGTTTTACTTGTATTTAACAATTAAATTTTATATAAATTTAGATATTTTATAATTAATTTTTTGACCTATGTATTTGGAATTTGTGTCAATAGATTTTTTAAATGGTTAATTATGAAAAAAAGAAGTGAAATAAGTTTAATGGACTGTATTTTATGATGAGACATGTGTATTTTTGGCTCATTAATCCACGCATTGAACAATAACATGTCCATTTTCATAGCCAATCAAGTTACACAAAAATAAATTAAAATAATGTCAAAAAATAATAAATTTCAATTTTCAAAATTAAATTATGGAAACTTGATAAAAAATTTAAGTCAACCCCAAAATAATATGAGTTTGACCATAAACTCAATGCAAATGATAATAAGAAAAAATAATATTATAACAAAGAGTATATCATTATCATAGAACAACCCTTCAGGTATGAAAATAAATTTCAAATGTGAAGGCCATTCTATTCATATTATTTACATATTACATAGTTTATTATTCTTGATCATCATAATTACATAGTTTATTACACTTTAAAAGAATCATAGTAGCCTGGTGGTAGTGTTTATGGGTGGAAAGATATGGAGTGATAACGACCCTTTGACGCCAATGATCCCGTTCAACCATTAAACATCCAAGAATTTGGTCATTAGATGTATTTGTTCACATTCAACCTGACTAGGATTGACAAAGTAGCATGCACTTTAAAAACCTGTAGATGGATTGTTCACTTCTACTTCTGTATCCTCACCTAGTGGTAGTGTTTACGGGTGGAAAGATATGGAGCGATAACGACCCCTTCGATGCACTAAGGTACCGCTTTAATATTATGAATAATATTATACCATAGTAATATGAACCCTTAGATTAATGAACCCAAGGGATTGATATCATAATGGCAAGGGACTAAGAAACCAAAGGGATTATAAACTCGTGTGAATACTATTAAACATAGGAATTAATATTATAAAACCTCATATTAATATTATAAACCTAAGCGATTAATAAACCCAAGGGTTCAATATTAAAAAACCAACGGATTTTAAACCCTAGGGAATAACATTAAACCCTAGGATTTATATTAAATCCTAGGAATACAAACAATAAGATTAATAAACTAAAGGGATTTATAGTATAAACCCAAAGGATTATAAACTAAAGGGATTAATATTAGACTGTAAGATCAATAATATAAACTATAGCTTAATATTAAACCCTCAGAACATAAACACTATGACTAATGTTAGAAACCATAGGATCAATATTTTAAACCAAAGGGATCAATAAAACCAATGGATTAATATTAAAAACTAGAGGGACTATAAATATAACGGAATAACATTAAACCCTAGGAATATAAACCCTAAGATTAAAATTATAAACCTTAGGATTAATGGTTCACCACAGTTTACCATGATTCAACATGGCTGACCATGGTTGATTTTCATATTGAGACAATGTTTGTCACAATGTGATGTTGTACCATGGTTGGAAATGGTTGAAGATGCTCAAACATTGTTGATTCTCATATTGAGACCATTTTTACCACAATGTGACGTTGGAACACATTTGAACATGATTATAAACCCAAGGGAATAATATTAAACCGAATGGTTTAATATTATAAATCCAAGGTATATAAACCTTAAGGAAAATATTGCAAACCTTAAAATAAACATGGTTGGCCATCGTTGAACATGATTGATTTTGATATTTACAGAATCATTGTCATAATGCGATGTTGGACCATGGTTGACCATGATTGATTTTCATATTGAGAAAATCTTTGTCAAAATGCGAGGTTCAACCACGATTGACCATGGATGACCATGGTTGTCATAATGTGATGTTGGACTAACAAACAATCATCGTCACAATGTGAACATGATTGTTGACCACGGTTTACCATGATTAACCATGGTTTATTTTCATACTGAGACAATCTTTGTCATAATGCGATCATGGTTATTAATTATCATTCACCATGATTGACCATGGTTGATCATGATTGATTTTCATATTGAGACAATCTTTGTGATAATGTGACATTGGACCACAGTTAGCAACAATTGACTATGGTTGAACAAGGAATGGCCATGGTTATCAGAATGTAACATTGGACCCTCACACAATCATTGTCTCAATGTGACCATGGTTATTAATGATCATTAACCATGATTGACCATGGTTGACCATGATTGACCAAGATTGACCATGGTTGATCATTTTTTATTTTCATATTCAAAAAATCAAATCGCTTACACATTTACCTGATTGCTGGAGACTATGTCAAGTTTTGGTGGAACATTTTCCTGAAGCGACTTGAAATCGAATGTATCCGACTGCGTGCTCCTCGCGGTAAGAGTTTTAATGTATTTCTCTTCATATTTTAATTTATTTCTTAATGTACGCTCTATTGTTCATTTGTTACCCGGTGAATGAATGAATGGTCGGGCTTCGTCTGTTTTCAGCAATTGGTTCACCGCGGGATTAAACACCTAAAATTGCAAACTTCTCCAAGTAAGATTTGTTGTTTGTCTGGTTTTAATTTATTTCTTAATGTCCGATTTACTGTTAAACTGTTACACCAGGAATGAATGATCAATCTTCAATAGTTGGCTGGCTACAGGATCATTATATACTTTTAAAGAAGTCTGCACTTTCTTTCAGCTGGGCCACTCTGCTTTGGGCTACAACACTATCAACTTTCTAGATATGTAGTTTATAAATAGTGATCTTATGTAGCCTAGAAATAGGTCTAGTTGCATTCTTTCTGTGTGATATTCCTTTTCTCTATTTGGTAGAAATGGACTGCTCTTGTATATAGTATTATACTATGTGGTATTTCTAATAGTTATTAGCTTTTAATTTTATAGGGAAAATAATAAAATAGGATTTTTAGAGAGTCTATCAAGCTTATAAATCCAAGGGACTATATACCTTGGGGAATAATATTGAACATAAGAAATCAATATTATAAACCCAAGGGATATAAACCCTAAGGAAAATATTATAAACCCTAAAATAAACATTAGACCCTAACATTAATATTAGAAACCTTAGGGTTAACATTATAAACCTAAGCAATTAATAAACACAAGGGATCAATCTTAAAAACCCAAGGATAATAAACCCACAAAATTTGTATTATAAACCCAATGGATTTTAAACCCAAGAGATTTAAATTAATCCCAAGGATTAATATTATAAATCTTAATAATAATATTATACCCTAGTAATATGAACCCCTAGATTAATGAACCCAAAGGATTGATATCATAATGGCAAGGGACTAGTAAACCCAAGGGATTATAAACCTGTGCGAATACTATTAAAAACAGGAATCAATATTATAAACCCTCATATGAATATTATAAACCTAAGCTATTAATAAACCCACGGGTTCAATATTAAAAAACCAATGGATTTTAAACCCTAGGGAATAACATTAAACCCTAGGATTTATATTAAATCCTAGGAATACAAACAATAAGATTAATAAACTAAAGGTATTAATATTAAATTGTAAGATCAATAATATAAACTATAGGCTTAATATTAAACCCTCATAACATAAACACTATGATTAATGTTAGACACCGTAGGATCAATATTTTAAACCAAAGGGATCAATAAAACCAATGGATTAATATTAAAAACTAGAGGGATTATAAATCTAAGGGAATAACATTAAACCCTAGGAATATAAACCCTAAGATTAAAATTATAAACCTTAGGATTAATGGTTCACCATGGTTTACCATGATTCAACATGGTTGACCATGGTTAATTTTCATATTGAGACAATGTTTGTCACAATGTGATGTTGTACCATGGTTGACCATGGATGACCATGGTTGGAAATGGTTGAAGATGCTCAAATATTGTTAATTCTCATATTGAGACCATTTTTACCACAATGTGATGTTTGAACACATTTGAACATGATTATAAACCCAAGGGAATAATATCAAACCCAATGGTTTAATATTCTAAATCCATGGTATATAAACCTTAAGGAAAATATTGCAAACCTTAAAATAAACATGGTTGGCCATCGTTGACCATGATTGATTTTCATATTGACAGAATATTTGTCACAATGTGATGTTGGACCATGGTTGACCATGATTGATTTTCATATTGAGACAATCTTTGTCAAAATGCGACGTTCAACCACGATTGACCATGGATGACCATGGTTGTCATAATGTGATGTTGGACTAACAAACAATCATCGTCACAATGTGAACATGATTATTGACCACGGTTTACCATGATTAACCATGGTTGATTTTCATACTGAGACAATCTTTGTCATTATTGACCATGCTTGACCATGGATGATATCCATGTTGACAATCTTAGTTACAATGCGACGTTTGACCATGGTTAACCATGGATGGCCATGGTTATCAGAATGTAACATTGGACCCTCAAACAATCCTGGTCATAATGCGATCATGGTTATTAATGATCATTGACCATGATTGGCCATGGTTGACCATGATTGATTTTCATATTGAGGCAATCCTTGTGATAATGTAACATTGGACCATGGTTAGCAACAATTGACAATGGTTGAACATGGAATAGCCATGGTTATACGAATGTAACATTGGACCCTCACACAATCATTGTCACAATGTGACCATGGTTATTAATGATCATTAACCATGATTGACCATGGTTGACCATGATTGATTTTCATATTGAGATAATATTTGTGACAATGTGACATTGGACCATGGTTGGCAACGATTGACTATCGTAGATGATTTTTTACCGTGGTTGATTTCAGGTTGAGACAATCTTTGTCACATTGTGACGTTGGTCCATGGTTAACCATGATTGACCAACATTGACCATGGTTGATCTTTTCTGATTTTCATATTCAAAAACTCTTTGTGATAATGTGACATTTGACCATGATTGGCCATTCTTGACCCAAGGGATTAATATTAAACTCAAGGGATTAATATCATAAACCCTAAAATAAACATTTTTAACCATGGTTGATTTTTATATTGAGACAATCGTTGTCACAATGCGACGTTGGACCATGGTTGACCATAATTTATTTTCATATCGACACAATCTTTGTCACAATGTGATGTTGGACATTGATTGACCATGGTTGATTTTTATATTGAGATAATCTATGTCACAATGCGATGTTGGTGGTGGGCTCTAGTATTGCAGCAATAATTCTGCAACTCCTGGGACTCCCTTCTTTACTTTTATCAACCCGGTAGTTCGTAACAAACTTGGAAGTGACGGTGCTATATGCACAAGTACTAGCTCTTGCCACAGGCTGTCACCTAATCAGCTGGCACAAGTCCGCTAGGAGCTTAAGCCAACTTCTATGAGCTCTTAGAAGAAGCTTTTAACTATGATGGATGAAAATGAACTCAACCAGAGGCTAATCTACTTGCAGAAAGAAGTTGAAAGCTAGAAAGGAACACAAACCCTAACAAACCCTAGTTTTACTCACTAACCCTACTGGTGCAAGTAAAAGGATGAAAGCTACAGAAATGGATGCCATTGACTTCTAGAAAGGTAAAATGCATGTGACTAAGCTACTTCTGAAGAGAAATATGAAGAAAACATCTTTTTTCATTTTTGAGTAATTTGTCAGAATTATTTTGCATGTGCTTTAACTGTTTTTTATTGTGCAGAGGTTGATTGGCGAAAGGAAATGGAGTAGGCACTTGCAGGAGGTTGGGAAGGTTAGAAGAGGGCCTAAGGGGTCCCTAGCACCCTTCCAAAGAGTTTCACAGTGTTCGGATCTCAAGAAACCGCTTTCGTGAGCTTCTATAGGAAGTCTGCAGGGGTTCTACAGGATGTTTTGTGGCTTCTACAGGATGTTTCTATAGGATGTTCCGAAAGGGGATTTTGGAGGGTTGATGGTGGAAGAAAGGTGAAGAAGTGGGTACAGAGGTTGGATGATGATGTGGAGGGGTCCAGGACCTGGCGAACGAAGCGGGTGAGTGATAAGGATGGTTGGATTTGTTCAAGGAGGGGTAGAGCAATGTTGCACAAAAATATGGAAATTAGGTCAAAGTGAGGGAACATGGCAAATGTGAGGCAAGAATTAGAGTTAGAGGATGGATCAGGTGGTATTGATGGAGTAGGGGTAGGCAAAGAGGTATCACAGGTGCTCTGCAAGTTATTTTCCAAACTATTCAAACAAAGACTCGGAAAACCAAAGACCTAGCTACTTTAACCTAATCTGACCTAAATATCAGCAAAGAAAATGAACAGAAGTTTATTTGCAATGAAATCATGTGAAATAGCTATGAAAACTAAGAAATCATGAACTCAAGCATGTAACCACAACTGGTATCAACTTCTGCAAATGAGAATCTAACACTAACAATTGCATGATGAAGCAAAGACAGTGTTTTTGGTGGCGGCAAGGACACCTTGGTCTCAGCTCATGGTCCCACAGAGGGAGAGGTGAGATCAGGGGTGCTTGATGGCCTTTTTCTGAAGATCTTCTCTGTTATTAACCTATCAAATCAATCTGAACATGAAAAGCCTTTTTAATCATCAACAATGACCTAGGTAACCAAGCCAGATTCTAATCTACTTAACAAAAATTATTTTGCAAAGACATTAAAAACATATAACAGTACATGAAGGAGGCCTTGGCACTTGGGTTGGGCCCAACCCCAAGAGCTACAGGCTCCTAAGAAAAATCTTAGAGTTGATGCCAAATGAAACTGCTTTCCACTATTCAAAAATAACCATGTCACAAAGAAAGTTGTACAACAGAAGCTACAAAATGAGCTGAAAAAATAACAGCACTATAGTGCAAAATAAAACTGCTCAAAAAGTAAACTACGAAGGCTGGAAGCCTTCCTATTTATGCACTATGAGGGTCTCCAATATCCCTCCTTAACTCAAGGGGCTCGGCTGCCCTTGGGAATCCTTTTTGGTGGCATGTTGAACTCCAAGCTGAGGGTGGAGAATTCGAGGAAGGGGCCATTTAGTGCAAAAGACACCCTTCCTATGAATCCTCACCCTTTTTCCTTCATTCTTGGTTGTCATCTGGCTCATAAATGCTTGGCCTTGGTCCAAAATTCGTCTAAAAATATACAATAACCACGTGTTAGCCTTCTTGGTCAAGTGACTATTCTCATTCATTCAACTAACATAAATATACTCAAAAACATGTATAAAATATGAAAAATGGTGGATTGATGAAGAAAAGTTAGGCAAAATGAGCCCAATAAGTTACCCAATTCTGGGGCTCATCATCAACCCCCTGCTAAATGGGTTGCTCATCCTCTGAGCAACTAGTCCAACTCATCATACTTGATTGCTTTGACCTCCTCTCTCACATCCTAGGCTTTCGATGTGATGTCTTCTTCCTTTTCATGAAATCCTGCTTTTCTTTCTACTTCCTCCCACTGTCTGTGTTCCTCTTCTTCTTTGACTCCTTCCAGCAGTCCCAAAAGCAAGGGAGGACTGAACTTTAGGCCGATCCAATTGGCCTGTAGATTTTGCATTAACTGTTTATAGAAAGGTACCCTTGCCAAGGTCTCCCTCATCCTAGTTGGAGAGTGGTATTCTCTTATCTTCAAACTGTGGGGCAGTGTTTTCCACCTCCTTGTGCAAGCATGAAGGCAGTTATCCCCCAACAGTCTCTCCATGTCCTCAACGTGGGAAATAGCTTGAGCTTGTCGTTCAATGTAATCTCGTAAATCCTGAGGGTTGTTGGCCAAGTGCTAGTGGGCGCTTATCAATGCTGAGGGATCCTCCGGCTCTACTCTGATCATTAGTGGCTCACTGAGTTCCCTATTCATAATATTTCGGACCTCTGCTGCCCTTTTTTCCTCATGATTCAACCAAGGGGCCATGGCCATAAGTTGCACATCTCCTACCACAGCATTGGGATCCCAGGAATTCATGTTTGGAAGGGCCAAGTTGTGTAAATAAAACTCTGATAATTTAGCCTTGTCCTATGATGAGCTACTGTCACATAAAGCCATGAATTGATGGTAATTTTGAAATGGAGTAGTGCCCCTTTGGTCCAAGGTGTTAATCTGGAACTGCAACCATTGATCTTTAAGGTACAAAGCGTATGACTTAGTAGGTTGCCTACACTGTACGGCCTCTATTGCCTAGCTGGCCATGCAGGCCAGTTGGGCTTCCTTCTCATGTACCTGTTGCCTTAGAGACTGTATCTCCTCTGCTGCCTGCAACTCCTGCTCCTGTAGCTATTTTGTTAGTGCCTCGATCTTAGCCTGTAGCCCATCCTTTCTTTGCGGTTCATCCAAGGTTTCTTCATCTGTTGGAGGGTTTTCCCATTGATGTTATTCTCCTAGAATGGAGGGTCTATCTTCCTTATGGATTCCATGTAGCTGTAGCTGCTGTTTCAGCAGCTCGTTCTCTTCCTGTAGTTTGGCCCTCTGAATGTTTTCCACATGCTCTACCATGGCCAATTCTTTCCTTCACTCCCTGAGTTGTTCTTCTAGGGAGCCTATGTCTGCCACACCCTTGGACTTGGCAATCCTCATCCACATGTGAGTCCTAATTCTTTCTTCTTCCAGTGCAAAGAATAGTGGCACCGCAAATTTCTGGGGAATTATTTTCCCAACTTCTAACAGGTTATAGTATGAGCCCAAACTACGCTGAGGGCTTGATTCCAATATTTCCTCTATCCTTTCTTCTTACTGTGATTGTTTGGCTGCCTTTTCCTCCAATTTCTCGATCTCTTTTAGCTTAGCTCGAGTTTCCTGTAGAGACTTCTCAGCTTCCTGTAGAACTATCTTTGAGTCCATTGTCTTTAGTATCTCTCTCCAAGTGGAAGTTTTTGGGCTTCCTCGTTCATAGGTGACGGATATCTTTGAAGGAGACCCTTCCTTTGGTTTACGGGTGGTGTCCTCAATGATAATTGGCTACTTTGACTGTGGCTGGGGTCTGCCTACTTTGATCCTTGTGCTCCTTCTTGCTTTAAAGTACATGGAGGTTTGCCTCTTTCACTTCCCTTTTTGTTTTGGAGGTGTTTTTAAGGCGGCAAGCACAGCTGCTGCCTCTCTTGCCAATATTTCCGGTGATTTCCCCCGTTGCTGTTCTCTTTCCATGCTTCCTGTAGAAGTCTCTATGTCAATTGTTTCTTCCTGTATTGTGGCCATTTCAGGATCTGTCTTTACCTTTTGTTGGTGTGACTGTTATGGCTGTGCCAGCCTTTACTTGGGATGTTTCTGCCTTCTCTTCTCTCCTCTGTAGTCTCTTTTCCCTTGGTGTTTGTGTTGTTGTTCCTTGCTCTGTTTTAGGCTCAGCAATTTGGCCCTTTCCCTCTTTCTCTTTTTGTCCTGCTTGTGCTTGTTTGTCCTGTGTTTCTTTACCACTGGTTTTCTCTCCTGCTTCAGTGTGTTCCCCTTCTTCACTACTGGATGAGGTGAGCTCCTCAGCCAAAATTCTAATATCGTCATCTCTGGACATGTTTCGGAAAATTTCCCAAGAGAGGGGGACAGTGTAGGTGTGGAGGGAATCTTCCACTAAAAGTTTGATGAGCCCATGATGGGCTAACTGATCCGGTGTCCCTTCCTTCAATTTTGTGCCACATTCACTTAATGACTGCAGAAGAAAATAGGGGATGCTCAACTTCTGTTCTGGAGGTAAATCCATTCCATGTCTTATTTCACTCAGCAACCTGAAATGATAGCCGTAGACAATGTTGAACCTCCTCTCACAGGTAATGTATTTCATGATTTGGAAACTGACTTCGCTCCAGAGAGGAGGTAAGCTGGTTCTTCAGACCCAGTTCTTGTCTTCTACAGGATGTTCCTTAGGCAGGAAGAATGCTTTCTTGGCTGCCTAGTCCAATGACCTTTCTTCTTTGCTCCAAGGGATCCATAATGGGAGACCAGTAACATGACTGATGAGCTCGGGGGCAACTTCTAGGGTCATACCCCTAAAATTCACTGTGGCCTGTGTTTTTGATTCAGGTTTTAGGGACATTAATAATTCCTCCGTTATCTCATCGTCATGACAGTGAATTTTGTCACAAAAGGGCATCCAATTGGCGCGGGTGAAGAGGTCCACCACCTCCGAATGCTCACGCAGCTTGCTGGGATCTGAAGGTTCTTTCCTGATAAACCCCCCTGGCATGGTGAGAGTGCCCTGTTTTATGCTCTGATCAGAAAAGGGAATGTTGTTTATGGATTTCTCCCCTGAACTTTGAGAAGGGATTTCAACTATCAATTAGCACCAATTCCCTGGCTTTAAGGTTATTATTGCCCAGAAGTCAGTTGTTCGTTTATGAAGGAATAAATTGGGTTTCCACAGACAGAGTACAAAGCTCAATGTTTATTCCTAGCATACATACAAACATGCAAATTCAAATTCTTCATACACAGGCTAGCCCTCACAATTGCGTATCTTTACTACAGGAGAATTTTCTTTTTGACAGGAACTGTGGAGGAGAATTTTGATGCAAAAACGACTAAGAAATATCGTGCAACAAACATGCAAACTGCTATTTCCAACTCAGAGGCAGATTTTTCTCGGAATCCCCAATTTGAGACAGTTCAATTCACCACCTTTTCGAAACATACCATGCATGGAAGAGTGTTTTCGAGCCTACCTCTCTCGAAACTCCAAATTCGACGAAAAAAAAGTCCAGGATTCCCTGCTACAGAAAGCTATGTCGTACTTACTGTAGAGCTTCTTCCTATAGAACTCTTTCCGGCTTCTGTAGGATGTCACTGCACCTCTGAATGAGCCCCGTACGTGGGAGATTTTTTTGAAACAGGCCGAAAAACTCGATGGAGGATGACGGGTTAACAGATTTTGGAGCAGAGGACGTGTACTTCGGCCGAGGACATTGCAGGTGCGAATGAACAGAGGGTGGTGAGAGTCTTCAGCCGAGCATCTTTTAATTGCAGTGCAATTCATGGCGAGGTGATGAGGTGGCTGGACCGAACCGTTGATCCAACGTCATAGCCATCATTTCTCTGTGTGTCTCTCACCTCCATCACTTCCCCTTCTACCATTAACCGCCACCACCACTGCCAGTCCTGAATATTTTCCCCGACTGGACACTCCACATGCGTCGGATGCATGTCTCCTCGGCAATTTTGAACGTAACTGAGCTTGTTCGGATCCCACGAATCTATGTAACTGGCTGAGGGTGGCCAGTTGACTAGCCACTAATCCCATTCAATCCGAACCATTTTCACATTCATGCAGTTTTCGAAATATATTTTATGCAATTGACGAATGAATTTAGACACTTACCTATGTGGTCGTGGACGTGTTATGCAGACTTCGGGTCTTGAAACCACTGCTTCGCTTGTTGCTGCCTCGTGCATGGGTGTTATAACCCATTCCTTCATTTTTTGATGCTGTATGCATGGGTTTTGGAACACAATCCTTCGGTTGTCAACGTTGCATGCACAGGTTTTGTTGGGTTTCGGCTGCCGAGAATGTTTTCACGTCCAAGAGGAGCCTTTTGCATGTTCCCTTTGTTGATTTTGGTTGTCCCTTCCTCCAGAGTATGTCTTCCAGAGGGATCAGCTACTATAGGATTCCTCTAGGATGTCTTGTAGCTACTTCTCCTCCTGGGATGTAGGCTAAACAGGGAGGGCTATATTGCGGACGAGGGATTCGTTGATGAAGAGTCTATATGGAGTTTGGACAGGAAGGGTGAGCGAGACTTTGTTACTTGACTTGTCATTAAAAATTCTTGCTGTCAATCTGAGGAAAAAAGGGTTTCTTGTTTGACTGTGTAGGAACACATATCCAGGTGGGTGACGGAGGTGTAAAGAGATGGAACAGGGTGCCATATGGTGATGGGTGGAAACAGGGGTGGCTGCAGGCCTAACAACTAGATTCCAACCTTCAGATTCCCCTCCAAAATCGATTTTGGCTTGCCCGAAGGTTCTACAGGATGTTTCCTGTAGAAGACATAGACTTCCTGTAGAAGAGGAAGAGCTTCCTGTAGAAGGTGAAATTTGAACCCGAATGTGATCAAATCCTAGGAAAGGCAAGTGGTCATGGAGGAAGTGTTTGTCAGGGCGTCTTGTAGCCTGGTGCGGACCCCTATCCTTGTTTTGCGCGACCTTCCTAATCCTGCAATATATTCCCTGCAACCTGCAATTATTCCACAGAGATTAGGCCTGTTTTCTTTTTTCTCTCTTTTTTTTTTTTTTGAGAGACAGCTGGGGCACCTCCATGAGGTTTTCACCCTCACTGTCTGCCCCGGGCGCTTCTAAGAAGTTTTCACGCGGGGATATTTTTATTTCACTTCTCTGTTTTTTTTTTTTTTTGATGCTCAAGGTGTGGGTGGAGTAGAGACAAGGCCCTGCTCCACTAGCAGCACTGATTTGTCCAAAGTTTCACTGAACTCCTGCCTTGAAAGGGGTTTCCTGTAGATTTTCAATCAATGCCCATTGAGGAGCATGGGGATGGCTTCTTCATCAATGGTCTTGATAAGGACTGAACCATTGTCATTGCATTTCACCAATATATATGGTCCTAACCACCTTGTCCTTAGTTTCCCTTTGAAATCCTTGTATCTTGAGTCATACAGTAGCGCCCAATCTCCTGTCTGGGATTGCTTTTCATTAAGGTCCCGGTCATGCCATATCTTCCTCTAGAGTTGAACTACTTCTGAGTGGAGGAGGGTCTGCATTCTCTGTTCATCTAATCCATTCAGCTGCAGTAATCTTTCTCATTATGCATGGCCAAGATCTAGGTCCAGCTGAGCTGCCACCCTCAATGTGTTGTACTCGAATTCTATGGATAGCAGAGCCTTCTTCCCGTAGACCAGCTCATAAGGCGTGAAACCTGCTATAGTTTTCCAAGTGGTGTTGTAGGCCCATGCGGCCTCAACCAAGCAATCTGCCCAATCCTTCCTCCTACTGCTCACCACTTTAGTCAAAATCTCTTCCAACGATCTATTAGTAACTTCCACCTACCCATTAGCTTGCGGATGATAAGGGGTGGAAGTTCTGTGATTGATCTTGTGATGAGTGAGGAGGTCTTCAATCAGGCTAGAGGTGAACTGACTTCCTTGATCGGTGACTAGCTCTCTTGGGTAGCCAAATTTGTAGAAGATATTTTCCTTTAAAAACTCAGCCACTTTTCCTTCTGTCGTTGCCTTGATTGCCTTGGTTTCTGCCCACTTTGTCAGGTAGTCTATGCACACAATGATGTAAGACCTTTGCTTTGAAGGAGGGTTGATAGGACCCACAAAATCCATGCCCCACTTCTCAAATGGCTCGAAGGTCACTTGAGGTTGGAGGGGCATTTCATCCCTTGGAGTCGGTTTCCCCATCCTTTGACATTAGTCACATTGGCTGATGTATCTTCTGACATCTTGATGAAGAGTGGGCCAATAGTAGCCTGCCTGTAGAATTTTGAAGGCAGTCCTTTTCACTGCAAAGTGACCTCCACAGGGCCCATCATGACAGGTCAGGAGGATGTCGAAAACTTCCTCCTCCCTAACACAACGCCTCAAGATCTGATCTGGGCCAAGTTTAAACAGGTTTCCCCCGATCCAAGTGAATGGGGCACTTTTCCTCACAATTTTGCTCTTCTCTCTTGAGGATAGGTGTGGAGGGAACTGTGCTAAGACCAAGTAATTTTCTATATCAGCAAACCATGGAGAGAGTACTAAAATAGCAAAACGGTGTTCGTCTGGCATCTGGTCATCCACTGTCCCTTCTTCACCTGCAGGTAAATCCAATCTAGACAGAAAGTCAAATACAACATTTTCCTTACCTGGCTTGTCCACAATGGTCAAATCGAATTGCTGCAATAAGAGTAACCATCTAATGATACGAGCATTTACATCAGGCTTATTCATTAAATATCTAATCGCAGCATGATCAGTGTGTACGAATGTTTGATAACCAGTGATGTAGTGTCTGAACTTGTTTAGGGAGTCGACTACAGCCAAGAACTCTTTTTCGATTACAGTATAGTTCATCTCTACCTTGGACAGGTTTTGGCTGACAAAGTATATGGCATATGGTAGTTTCTCCTCAACTTGTCCTAAGGCTTCCCATATGGCTTTGTTCGAGGCATCGGTGTGGATGTGGAAAGGTAGGGTCCAGTTTGGACCTCTCAAGATTGGGGCAGACACCAACTTATCTTTCAACTCATCCAGAGCCCCTTGACAGTCGTTAGCCCATTTAAACTCAACATCTTTCCCTAAGAGGCCAAACAATGGCGAGGCTATCTTACTGAAATCTTTAATGAATCTTCTATAATATCCAGCTAAGCCTAGAAAACTCTGAACATCTCTTATCTTTTGAGGAGGTGGAACCTATTGGATGATTGCAATTTTGTTAGGATCCACCTGTAATCCTTGCTAAGAAATCGTATGACCTAACACGGTCCCTTCAGTCATCAGGAATTCACATTTTTTAGGAGTGAGGGGCAAGTTCATCTCAATACACTTGGTTAAAACTTTTCCCAGGTTAGACAATGCTTCTTGGAAGTTAGACCCATAAGGAGTAAAGTCATCCATATAGATTTCCACCGAATCGTGAACCAGCTCAGCAAATATGCTCAATACTACTCTCTGGAAAGTGGTAGGAGAATTGCATAACCCAAAGGGAAGGACCCGGTAGGTAAAGGTTCCCCAAGGACAAGTGAAGGTGGTCTTATCTTGGTCTTCCGGGCTGATTTGGATTTTATTATACCTGCTAAACCCATCTAGGAAAGAAAATAACTTCTTCCCTGCCAACCCATCTAGCACTTGATCTATGAAAGGAAAAGGGAAATGGTCCTCCTTGGTGGCTTTTTTAAGTTCTCGATAATCTACACAGATTCTCCACTTCCCATTTTTCTTGGGTACAGGCGCCAGAGGAGAAACCCATTCGTTGTCCGAGATGGGGTAGATGAACCCTGCATCCAACAACTTTTGCAATTCTTCTTTAACGATGTCCTTAAGAGCTGGATTCATTCTCCTCTGAGGCTACCTGACTGGTTTACAATCCTCTTTAATGTAAATGTGATGGGTACAGACTGACAGATGGACTCCTTTCATTTCCTTATAGCTCCATGCAAAAGCCTCCAAATGGTAGTTCAATAGGCTACATAGCTCCTTCTCCTGAGATGAAGATAGGGATGAGCTAATCTTTAAGGTTCTTTCTGGGCCAAATTCCACATTTTTAACTCTGGGTGAGGTCTGATCAACCACATAGAGGTCCACTAAAGCACTGGCTTGGGTACCTTCCACTAACTCCTCTAACGATAGTGCACTGGGAGGTGGATTTTGAATCAAATTCTCGATCAAGTCATCCTCGGTCAGAGGACCTCCCCTGGCGACTTCTACTGTGCACAATGGTGCAGAGTAGACTTCACCCTCATCTCCCTCCTACAACCAGAGTGGTAAGTCATGTGCTAACAGAGGTTGGGCAGGAGGGTATAGGACTAGCTGTTTGGACATAGGTCCATTCTTGATGGTCATGCTCCTAGCTCGACAAATGATGTAAGCATCCGCAGTAGCTAACCAAGGCCTTCCAAAAATGAGGGGGTATCCAGTGAGTTTTGTCTTTGGCTGAAGGACCAAAAATTCTTCACGGTACTCCCAAGAATCAACAGAGACCAAGACATCCTCCACAATCCCTTCGGGAGTCACGGTGGAGCGGTCTGCCAACTGCAGTACTGTCGAGGTCTTTCTTAAGGAACTCTGAAGGTTGAGTTTGAGCATAGTGTCCCTGGTCATCACATTGATGGCAGCCCCTAGATCGATCAAGGTGTGATGGATTATGGTGCCATTGATGTGGACATCTACTACAGGACTCCCAGGATCCAAATATTTTGGACAGATTATTTGTCCCAACATCAGATCGGACAGTTGTCCTATGACATTGATAGTCAGGGCATCTCTCTTGTGCCTGCCTGGGTGCCTGAAACACCTCTCCTTGATCAATTTGTTGTATATTGGTACATCTTTTATGGCATGGAGAAGTGGGATTTTCACACACAACTGTTTAAGTTCTCCCAAAAGTTCAGTCTCCTCTAGGTTTGGTTGCATGGCTACTATTAGTCTCTCAGGAAAGGGTGGAATGGCTTTGGGTTCACTTTCCTGTTTCCCTTCCTCATCCTCCAGGGGAGGAGGTTGGCGATCTGGAAGGACCTTTCTGGACCATAAGTTGATCTCCTGAATCTCCACAGCACAGGTAGGGCATGTCATCTCTCCAGTGTATACCTGTCAGGCCTGTTTATTGTTGGGGTTTGGGTTCGGTTGAGCAGGCATCTAGGGCTGTCTTGGAGGAGCAGGAGATAATGGTTGTGGTTGAGTAGGAGGTGGAGGAAAAATAGCAGGAGGAGAGTTGTATTGGGGCCTCCACCCCGCTTGAGGTGCATTCCACTGAGGTTGTGGCTAGACATGAGAGTGAAACGAATGAGCAGCAGGTTGAGTATGGTATTGAGATGGATAAGACCAAGGAGGAGGTGTGGACCAGGAAGGATGAGCAGGGGGCCCCCAAGAAGGCATGTGAGCGGATTTGTTGGGGTTGTAATAAGTTTGGGATGTTCCTTGCATCCCCTGCTAGTAAGGTTTGGACCCATGCGGCCTCCTTTGGTTAAGGAAGTAGAGTGGCTGAGTGGCCCCTTCAGTCCCTTGGTACATGGCTTTAAGTACAGGTAAGGTTGGGCACTGGTTCGTGGGGTGGTCTTCCTCACAAATGAAACATACCTCCAATAAGTGCAATGGACACTCGTTCTTAGGATGCTTCCTTGTACATCTGGGACAAAAAATGGCCAAAGCCCTCTCAGATTCCTCTTTCTTCTGTTGGATTCAGAAAGTATCCAGTTGTATGGCAATGGCCTGTCTCATCTCACTTTTGAGGTCTTCCATCTGATTGGCAAACTCATGCTTGGAGAAGGTGGTACTAGCTAAGAGTTGATTCCCCCTACCTCGTTTCCAGGCTACCCTAAACTGGTTTCTAAACACAGTCTTTATGTCCTCATAAGGTAGTTGGTAGATGTCTCCTCCATCTAGCAGATGGAGGGTATCTAGAAGGTCTTCGGGGACTCCTCGAAGCAGAACCAACTTCAGAGATTCAGGGTCAAGTGTGCACCTGGCCCATTTATAGCTAAGTTGGAACCTTTCCTCATAGTCTTCTAAAGAATCATCACTTCCCATGGTCATCTGAAAGATTTCTCCCTTTGTTTCCTTTGACCTACAGTAGTCCTGGTATTTGTTGTCAAAGGCTTGCTGCATTTGAGCCCAAGTTGTGATACTGTTTCCAGGTAACCCCATGAACCAGCGTAGTGCTGCATCCTTGAGGGTAGAGGGAAAGAGTTTCAACTTTTTCTCGTCTTCTGCATAGTCATAAGTTCAACAAAGGACAGAAAACTCAAACAGGAAGGTATCAGGGTCTTCAGTGGTCAATCCATGGAAATGAGGTAAGGCTGAGGAACTTATGTTTTTCATCTTCATGTCCCCGTTGGTCTCTCAGATGGGAAAGGAACCTTCTATTCTCTCCTCATCTTCTCTACCGTTTCTGTTTTCAACCATGGTCTCAAAGGGAATGTTTTCTTGCTCTTCTTCTGTTATAGGATCTTCGTATATCTCTGGAGGTTCACCTATAGGTTCTTCTGGATGACTGTCACCGAAGAAGAGAGAAGGGTGACTCAGTGATGTGGTGGGGGTGTTGGGTAGGAATTTTCCGGTATTGTCTCTGTTCCTACGAGGCATGAAATGAAATATTTTTGTTTGCTTTTGTTTTTTTTGTTTTTCTGATTGTACCTGCAAAACTGAAATAAATTAAATTGCAACTAACTAAAATCTATCTTGCTGAAATGAAAATACGGAATTGAAATGAAAGAAGGAAAGGAATAATCTATTTTGGTGAAATGAAATTGCAGGAATGAAATGCTAGGCTACGCTTGCAGAACTGAAATTGCAGAATTGAAGTGTTAATCTATGAAAGTAGAAAAGGTCTAATCTACTTTTGTAGAAATGAAATTGCAGAATGGAAATGAAATAAACTACTTGGTAGAAGGTTGTAGTAGAAAATAGAAGAAAAGCAGCAATCACAAATACTCTGATGCTTCCCCGGCAATGGCGCCAAAAATAATGGTGGGCCCCAGTATTGCAGCAATAATGCTGCAACTCCTGGGACTCCCTTCTTTACTTTTATCAACCTGGTAGTTTGTAACAAACTTGGAAGCGACGGTGCTATATTCACAAGTACTAGCTCTTAGGCTGTCACTTGATCGGCTGACACAAGTCCGCTAGGAGCTTAAGCCAACTTCTATGAGCTCTTAGAAGAAGCTTTTAACTGTGATGGATGAAAACTAACTCAACCAGAGGCTAATCTACTTGCAGAAAGAAGTTGAAAGCTAGAAAGGAATGCAAACCCTAACAAACCCTAGTTTTACCGACTAATCCTACTGGTGCAAGTAAAAGGATGAAAGCTACAGAAATGGATGCCATTGACTTATAGAAAGGTGAAATGCATTGACTAAGCTACTTGAAGATAAATATGAAGAAAACATCTTTTTACATTTTTGAGTAATTTATCAGAATTATTTTGCATGTGCTTTAACTGTTTTTGACTGTGCAGACGTTGATTGGCGAAAGGAAATGGAGTAGGCACATGCAGGAGGTTGGGAAGGTTAGAAGAGGGCCTAAGGGGTCCCTAGCACCCTTCCAAATAGTTTCACAGTGTTCAGATCTCAAGAAATCTCTTTCGTGAGCTTCTACAAGAAGTCAGCAGGGGTTCTACAGGATGTTTTGTGGCTTCTACATGATGTTTCTACAGGATGTTCCAAAAGGGGATTTTGGAGGGTTGATGGTGGAATAAAGGTGAAGAAGTGGGTACGGAGGTTGGATGATGATGTGGAGGGGTCCAGGACCTGGCGAATGAAGTGAGTGAGTGATAAGGATGGTTGGATTTGTTCAAGGAGGGGTAGAGCAATGTTGCACAAAAATATGGAAATTAGGTCAAAGAGAGGGAATGTGGCAAATGTGAGGCAAGAATCAGAGTTAGAGGATGGAGTAGGTGGTATTGATGGAGTAGGGGTAGGCAAAGAGGTAGCACAGGTGCTTTGCAAGATATTTTCCAAACTATTCAAACAAAGACTCGGAAAACCAAAGACCTAGCTACTTTAACCTAGTCTGACCTAAATATTAACAAAGAAAATGAATAGAAGTTTATTTGCAACGAAATGATGTGAAATATCTATGTAAACTAAGAAATCATGAACCTGAGCATGTAACCACAACTGGTATCAACTTCTGCAAATGAGAATCTAACACTAACAATTGCATGATGAAGCAAAGATAGTATTTTTGGTGGCGGCAAGGACACCTTGGTCTCAGCTCATGGTCCCACAGAGGGAGAGGTGAGATCAGGGTTGCTTGATGGCCTTTTTAAAAATATCTTCTCTGTTATTAACCTATCAAATCAATCTGAACATGAAAATCCTTTTTAATCATCGACAATGACCTAGGTAACCAAGCCAAATTCTAATCTACATAACATAAATTATTTTGCAAAGACATTAAAAACATATAACAATACACGAAGGAGGCCTTGGCACTTGGGTTGGGCCCAACCCCAAGAGCTACAGGCTCCTAAGAAAAAGCTCAGAACTGATGCCAAATGAAACTGCTTTCCATTATTAAAAAATAACCATGTCACAAAGAAAGTTGTACAGCAGAAGCTACAAAATGAGCTGAAAAACTAACAGCACTATAGTGCAAAATACAACTGCTCAAAAAGTAAACTACGAAGGCTGGAGGCCTTCCTATTTACACACTACGAGGTTCTCCAACAACCCTCCTTAACTCAAGGGGCTCAGCTGCTCGAACTGCCAGTGATCAGTCACTTTACACAAAACTGCTCGGCTGCCCTTGGGAATCCTTTTCGGTGGCCTGCTGAACTCCGAGCTGAGGGTGGAGAATTCGAGGAAGGGGCCATTTAGTGTAGGAGACACCCTTCCTACGAATCCTCACCCTTGTTCCTTCATGCTTGGCTGTCATTTGGCTCATAAATGCTTGGCCTTGGTCCAAAATTTGTCCAAAAATCTGCAATAACCACGTGTTAGCCTTCTTGGTCAAGTGACTATTCTCATTCATTCAAATAACATAAATATACTCAAAAACATGCATAAACTATGAAAAACAGTGTATTGATGAAGAACAGTTAGGCAAAATGAGCCCAATAAGTTACCCAATTCCGAGGCCCATTAGTTGGATCATGGTTGACCATGACCTACTTTAAAAACCATGGTTGACCATGATTGATATTATAAACCCAAGGGATTAATAGTAAAAAACCCAAGGGATTGATATTAAAAACCCAAGGAAATAATATAAGCCCAAGGTATATAAACCCTAAGGTAAATATTATAAACCCTAAAATAAACATGGCTCAACACGGCTTACCATGGTTGATTTTCATATTGAGATTTGCCACAATGCAACATTGGATCACGCTTGATCATGGTTGGCGATGGTTGAATTTCATATCAATACAATATTTGTGATAATGAGATTTTGGAGAATGGTTGACCACAGTTGATTTTCATATTGAGACAATCTTTGTCACAATTCGGCGTTGGACAATGGTTGTCATAATGTGACGTTGAACCATGAGAAAATCTTTCTCAGAATGTGGCCATGGTTGACCATGATTGATTTCCATATTTAGACAATCTTTCTCACAATGTGACGTTCGACCATGATTGAACATGGTTGATTTTCGTATTAATACAATCATTGTAACAATGTGGCATTGGACCAAGTTTGACTATAATTTACCATGGTCGGCCATGTTTGATCAATGTTGACCATGATTGACCATGATTGACCATGGTTGATGATGGTTGGCAATGGTTGCGTTGTACTTGTTTCCCGTAGGCAGTCCTTGGCTGCAAAAACAATGCTAGGAAACCAACCTTTAGGTTTAAGTTGGCCCTTGAACCAGAGGGGGTTCCCTCAATTGTTAGGAGGCTTTCTTTAACGTTCTTCACCTATCACTAAACAACAGCCTTTGAAGCACAATGGCCATATTTATGGTTTTAATTGGGGATGGTTGGTGATCAATGATAATCCCTAATAATGATTAAAGGCCTCTCTCACAGCGTCCCTTCTGAAAGTGTCAGCTTCCAGCCTAACATAATGACTTAGATTTTTCTAGAATTATGGTAGAAGAATGTAAGTGGATTCCTAATAATTGAGCACTCAGACTGATTACTTAACAACTAGGGAAATTTAGATGCATGTAGAAGATTTCTACAGCCCAACAAAAACATATATAAAGGTGTAGAAATCTTTGACTAGTTTATATATGTTTTCTCGAGTTGTCCAAGATAACTCCTCTTTGACTAGTTTATATATGTTTCCTCTTTGACTAGGAAAACTCGAGAAAACATGCCTGCAAAGATTCATCCAAATATCCCAAAACATAATCTCTGTTACAAACCTAAGAGAGGTTTTTGTGGATTAGCATATGAGGAACAAAAACCTCCCCTATTTTACCACAATTCATTTATGATTATCCACAATATGATCTGCAAAAAGGTGACTGAAATAGGAAATTTCTAGAAAATATTCGATTAAAAAGTCATTAGCATCTCCAAAATCATAATATATGTTATAAAACTGAGAGAGGTTTTTGTAGAGAAGGGTGTTAGAAAAAAAAACCTCTTTCTGTTTTTGAAACTTCCTTCTCGGATGTTTGTAAACCATGTTTTAATTTACTTTATTACACCATTTAATCATGTTTAAATGCATGATTAACTAAATCAACTAGCTAATGAGACTTACATTTACATTTTGAGGGCGCATTTACTCTTTCAGGCCCATTTATTATTTATAAGCTACTAAATCTATTATATCAACAAATTTAAATTATCAAAACTAATCATGTTACAACATCGGCTCCAATGGGGACTGCTTCCCCCTGTGGGATGCAGAGAACTAGTAGACCGGTTGCCTTTAGTGTTGGGCATGGAGTCATACCATAAAACCATCAACCACTGATCTGCCATATTATGTAAAAATATAACCAATCCCCATGGATCAGTGTTATTTGAATACTCTGCTACTGCAAAATGCAAGCTACAACTGTAAAATGCAACCATATACCTACACTAATTCAGATACTCTTTCATGCTGAAATCTGAAAACTCAAAAATTTCTAGAGACTGAAAATATAAGTTGATCTATCATATACTCTTCAAATCACATCACTCAAAAACACACTGATCTACTACATACTGAAACTCAGAATATCTATTCAATCCCCACACCTCTATCTAACTGAACTAAAAAACTTTACACTGTTAGGTGTAGGTGTAATATTCTTTCCAATGTAACCAAGTGCGGAGTGGATTTATTAACAAACCACGTTTCGAGTAGCAAAAATTTTGAAGAATGTATACAATATGAACATGAAATCCCATGGGAAAATTATACTCAAAGGTGTACTTTAAAAGTTGCATCCTCTGTAGACATTTTAGATTTATGACCATGACTGAGAGGGAGAGACATATACTGTTCATTACAAGTATCAATGAACCTTGCATACCAGTAAATGCAGCTGAAATTTCGAAACAGTGGAATCGTCATATGACGAAGTGGAGTCGCGAGGTGAAATAAATGCAACCAATACTAAATTCCTACTCCATGTTCACTAGCAAGGAATAGATTTAATCCTTATCGTTCCCCAGAGAAAGATATCTTCGTTACTTCGCTCCTCGGCAACAGCCCCAGATGTTGTACATGTTTCCTGTAGGTAGTCCATGGCTTCAAAAACTACTCTAGGAAACCAACTCAACCAACCTTTAGGTGCAAGCTGGCCCTTGAACCAGAGGGGGCTCCCTAAGTTGTTATGAGGCTTTGTTTAATGTTGTTCACCTGTCAATGAACAACAGCCTTTGAAGCGAAATGGCCAGATTTATGGTTTTAATTAGGGTTGGTTGGCGATCAATGATAATCCCTAATCATGATTAAATGCCTCTCTCACAAGGTCCCTTCTAAAAGTGTTAGCTTCCAGCCTGACAGAATGACTTAGCTTTTTCAAGAATTATGGTAGAAGAATGTAAGGGGATTCCTAATAATTGAGCAATCAGAATGACTACTTAACAACTAGGGAAATTTAGATGTATGTAGAAGATTTATACAGCCCAACAAAAACATATTCAAAGATAACAGAAGGCCAAAGTGAAACCGATTCCAAGAAGAGCTATTTCAAGCAAATAGTCTAATAAGCTAATCTCTTTTAATGACTATCAGAAGGCATAAAACAAAACCAATCAAAGAGGAGTTATCTTGGACAAATAATACAATAACTAATCTCTTTCTAAAGTTTATTATTTTACAGGAGATTTCATAGATATTAAGACTTAATCTACACTAACCCACACCTTCATATAAATTCTTTGAACATGTGTAGAAACAAGGTATGAAACACTAGAAAAACCTACTAGAAAACACAAAATTCTATTAAATTGGAGCTAGAAGGCTTTCATTAGAAATATGATGAGCTTAGGTATTGAAACAATAATGCTACAACTGCCAGGGCTACCAGCTTTACTTATCAACCCGGGGTTCGTACAAACTTGGAGTTGATAGTGCTATATGCACAAGTAGAAGTGAAGGTCCTGCCTGTTGTCACTATTTATCTAGAAAGAGACCCCAGGGGTTCCAAGCCAAAATTATATAGAGTCAGAAGAATCTTGATTCTTTTATGGAAGGAGAGAAAAACTTATTCTAAGAGAGAGCTACTTCTATTGTAGTAATGAAGAAAACAACATGAAATGCTAAACTTACATCATAACCTAACTAATCTATTAAACAACTATGTTAAGAAGACTAGCTAAATTAACATTAACCTAATGCTAATTATCTAAGTTGTAGAAGTAAAAACATTAAGCTAGACTAAGGTGTAGCAAAGAAAATTAGGCTAAATTTGGTTTCAAGCGGAGAAAGCAATCAGAGGTCAAAATCAGTGAATGGAGGATGTGAGGGAGCAACAGTGTAGAAGAACCTTTGGATTACTTGAGTGAAAAGTAAATAAATGGCAGGGATTTGATCATAGGAGGTTACATAGGTAGATCGGTGAATAGGGTTAACTAATGGGATGAACGGTTAAGATCTTATCGCGAAGCTTTAAGTGAATGGATGGATGAACAAGGGAGCAAAGGAGATGAATGGCCGAGATTTAATCCCGCAGCTGAGGTCAAGAGATGGACGAGCAAGGCTAACAGGAGTGATGAACGGCTAAGATCTTATCGCGCGGGTGAAGGCAAGAGATGGACGATGGAGATCATATCCCGGGGAAAAGCAACGTGTGGAAATGAGGAGCGGGTTTAGCGGGCGGTAAGCTGTATTTCATGTGCCCTCAAAGCTGTAAGTTGTTTTCTCAAATTTCACACGATTAGCCTAACTGGGCAACACGTAGCATGGATAAACCACTTTTCTTGCGTGGTCCCAGGTGGATCATAGTCAGACAAAAATCCACGCTATATCGCTCGATAGCCGTCGAATCTGGCAAGGCAACTCAATGGTGGAGATCGGCCAAGCTAGTTGGCGATTGGGTCAAGTGACAGCCATGGGATCAGGCAAGGTAGATCGACGGTGGGGGTTAAAAGTGCCTAAAGTGATCATGTGAAGCGAGAACCGTTAGATCAGGCAAGGCAGATCTATGGTGGGGACTTAAAGTTCATAAAATAAGTGATGGACTCCACGCAAGGTAGTGGTTGGAGAAAATAGTGAATCGGATGGTGATTGTGAAAGTTTGTTGGTGATCGGATGGCAAGGAAGCAATGTAAAAGGAACTTGTTGGAGGCGGTTTCAAGTGGAAAATGATAGAGAAAACCAGTGCGGGTGAAAAAATAATTGTATTTAAACAACGAACTCCATAACCCATGCGAGAACCAAAGACTGTGTTTTTGGGGTTGTTAGAGGGTCTCTTACTCAAATGATGGTCCCAAAAGGAGGAGATGGGGCTGAGACACCTATGCACAACCTGATAGTGACCTTTTTCCTCTAACTAACCTGTGAACTGAAATAAGGCATAAACAAAAGTAAACTAGAGCAAATGCAACTACTGAAATGTGAAGCTATTAAAAAAAAATGAACAGAACCAGAAAGCTGCTTAATCAAATGAATCAGAACCATAAAACTTCTTGAGAAAATGCACATAAAACCATGAAACTGCTTAAGAAAATAAATAGAACATAACTCTATGCTATCATAATAGTACAGTAAAGAGGAGCTGTGGCTGCTTGGGTCGGGCCCTAGCCCAAGAGCTTCAGCCCTGGAAGTTAACTCAAAGCTGGCTTAAACATAACTCATCTTTATTATATAAATCATGGATTATAGAGAAAATTGTCACAAGTCTTTGCAGCTCAGAAATAAAACAGATTTTTACAAATGAAATTTTAATTAGAAGTCCCAATCCTAGTGAGGTACTAAGCCTCTCTATTTATACATTTGAAGTCTCTAACAACTTCCTTCCCATTAGGGAGGCTTGGCCTCTAACTCAAGAAAAACTGGTTGTTGTCCCTTTCATTTGCTTGGCTATCTTCTAGTCTTCAAAGTGATGGTTGTTTGCACTCTGAGCTGATGGAGGAATATTCAAATGGAGGGGTAGTGAATGAGGAGGATTTACCTCCTAGAATTATTCTCCCTAGTCCCATTCGAGTGTTTACCAAGGTCTTTTCCATAGTTCTTTGCTTTCATCCTTTATTCCTGCATTTATCCTTACTTTTATCTTGTATTCCTGCGTTATATGCACATTACACCACAAAGCCAAATATCCAACTCTAACTCATTTCATAAACAAAATATAATCAAAATTATGAGATAAGTTGTGAGAATAGTTGGTTTGACTAAGCTAAGAGGTGAATTAAGGCCAATTAAGGCCCATATAATTGCTCAATGATGAGGCTCATCATCACCCCCCTACTGAAAGTGTTGCCCATCCTCTGAGCAGCTTAGTCAATGTCCATGTCCTTCATGGATTTGGTAGCCTCTCTGACATCCCATGCTTCTGATGTGGTCTCTTCTTCTTGTTCATAGAAACCTGCTTTCCTTTCTACCTCTTTTCTTCTTCTTATGTTCTCCCTTCTAGCATTCCTAGTAGTAGTGGAGGATTGAGTTTTAGGCCTGTCCAATTGACCTTCAACCTTTGCATTGATTGCTTATATATAGGTGTCCTGATGAGTGCCTCTCTCAACCTTTGAGGGGAGTGATATTCTCATATCTTCAAGTTGCGTGGCAGTGTTTTCCATTCCCTTTAGTAGGTATGTATATTGTCATTTCTTAGCAGCCTAATCATATCCTAAAAATGTGAAGTTGCTTGCTCTTGGACAGCAAGCTATCTAAGTGCTAGTTGAGGATTATTTGCAATTGGATTATGGGTGTTGATTAGGGCCATGGGATTTGATTGTTCAGCTCTGATGAAAATAGGTTCAGTTTTCTCTCTGGCCAATATTCTTTTCATCTTTGTAGCCCTTGACTCTTCATGGTTCATCCATGATGCCAAAGCCATTAATTGTAGATCTCCTAGCTCTGCATTAGAATACCACATATTCATGTCTGTGAGGGCCATGTTGTGTAAGTAAAACTCAACCATTTTTGTCCTATCTTCTAGTGCACTTGGATCACAAAGATCAGTAAACTGTCTGCAGTCCTAAAATGGCATGGTGCTCCTTTGTGTTAGTGTTTTAATCTGAAATTGCAGCCATTATTCTCTGAGGTAAAAAAACATAGGATTTAGTTGGAATCCTACACTTGATGGCCTCCAAGGAGAGGCTGGCCATACATGCTAGCTGGTTTTCCTTTTCCTGCAGATGTCCTCTCTGTTTTTCTTATCTTCTTCCTTTTGTTGTTCTTTCTCATCTCCATCAGTTTCTTCCTTTTTTTTAGCATGATCCTCCTTATGTTCTGTTTCATCATGTTCCTTTGTATTAGTTTCTTCTTGGTTTGCCTCCTCCTTACTGACAGAAGGACTAACATCATAGGTGAGGGTTTTAATGTCACCCTCTGCTGGTAAGTCTCTGAAGACTGGCCATTTTATAGGGATCTTGAGGTTTTTGGAGGACATCCTTAATGAGGATTCTGATCAAGCCATGGTGAACTAACTGTTTGGAATTCCATTCCTTTACTTTGCTACTGGACTCTATGAGTGACTGCATAGAAAAATAGGGTATGCTGAGTCTTTTGTGAACTGGTGTTTCTACCCCAAATCTTAGTTGTTTAAGCATTCTCAAATGGTTGCATAACAATACTATATCTATGGACTCTTGCATTCTCTTTTGAGTTATCAAAGAATTTCCTTTTTGCCACCTTTTCACTTATAAACCAACTACCTCTTAACCTTTACAAGTTTTGATCAAATGATGCATATGAGTGAGTGAGTAGGATACTTACCTGTGGTCTTGATGCCATGCCATAGTTGTCAAAGATCATAGGTGTTGCTGATGGTAATTCTTCTTCCTCCTCTGTTTTCTGCTGATGGTTTATTAGCTTTTGTAGGTGTTTGTGACTCAAGATCTGATGTTGTTTCCGTTGCTATGAAGCTCTTAGATTTGATGTTGTTGTTGCTGTGGAGCTCCTGGATTTGATGCTGCTGCTATTGTGGAGCTCCTGGATTACCACTTGGCAATGTTTGGTATCTTCCTTAGAATTCTTGATCATGTTGTTGGATGGTGTTGTGAGGATGCTATAATGAATGGACAGAGGGAGTAGGAGTGTATGTGGATGCAGAGATGATGGTAATGGTTGAGGTGATTATGTTAGAAAACACAATCTTCACCTGAGTGGAAGTAATGAAGTGAAAAATAATAGAACTGATGGAGGGATGCATTGGTAAGGAGTGGAGGAGATGAAATATATGTGAGGCAGGGTTCCCTTTGGATCTTCTCTTTGCTCTTTAGATGTCTTTCTCACCCACCTACACATAACAATTATGTTATTTTTCTTATATATATATTTATACAAAACACCTAGGCTGCCTCAAAGAGGTTTTCACCCTAGATATCTGCCCTGGGTGCCTCAAGGAAGGTTTTCACCTGAATCCTTATTCTTTTTTTTTCCTTTTTCAGTGACTGGATGAGGGAGGAGCTGGAACTTGCTCCACCATCATCATTGTCTTATTAATGTTTTCAATGAACTCTTGTCCTGATAAAGGCCTCTTGTACATTTTCAATCTATGTCCATTAACTAGCAATGAAATGGCTTCTTCATCAATAGTTCTAATTTCCACTGAACCATTGTCATGGCATCTTTCCACCACATAAGGTCTGAGCCATCTTATCCTTAGCTTTCCCTTGAAATCTTTAAACCTGGAATCAAATAACAATGCCCAATCTCCTTCTTGAAATTGCTTCTCCTTGATGTGCTTGTCATGCCAGACCTTCCTCTGAAGCTGAACTATCTCTGTATGTAGGAGGGCCCGCGTTCTGAATTCATCCAAGCCATTCAAGTGCAAGAACCTTTCTTGTTGTGCATGACTGAGATCTAAATCTAGTTGGGTTGCCATCCTCAATGTGTTATATTCAAATTCAGTGGACAACATAACCCTTTTACCATAGACCATCTCATAGGGTGTAAATCCAGTGGTGGTCTTCCATGTTGTATTATAGGCCCAGGTGGCCTCAACTAGTATCTCCTCCTAATCCTTCCTGCTGCTGCTCACCACCTTGGTTAAGATGTTCTCCAGTGCCCTATTTGTCACCTATACTTGCCCACTAGCTTGTTGATGATAAGGAGTGGAGGTCGTATGCTTGATTTTGTGATGGCTGAGCAGTTCTTTAATCTTGCTGGAGGTAAACTGGCTGCCTTGGTCTGTGACTAGCTCTCTAGGGTACCCAAATTTGTAGAATATATTCTCCCTCAGGAAATCAGCCACCTTTTCCTCTGTTTTTGCCTTAATTTCCTTGGTTTCAGCCCATTTACTCAAATAATCACTGCACATAATGATGTGTTGTTTTTGCTTTGAAGGAGGGTTGATAAGCCCAATGACGTCCATGCCCCACTTGTCAAATGGCTCGAAAGTCACTTGAGGTTGTAGGGGAATTTCATCTCTTGGAGAAGGCTTTCCCATCCTCTGGCACCAATCACACTAACTAATGTACTTATTCACATCTTGATGAAGAGTAGGCCAATAATAGCCTGCTTGCAACACTTTGAATGTTGTCTTCTTTGCTGCAAAATGACCTCCACAAGTCCCATCATGGTAGGTCAAAAGGATGTTCAACTAAATCATCCTCATCATGCTGTCCTCCTCCTATGATTGCTTCCAAAGCATAAAGTTGGGCAGAATAACCCCCATCTTCTTCCTCCTCCTCTAACCATAAAGGTAAATCATGCTCTAGAGAAGGTTGAGCAGGAGGGTATAGGACTAATTGTTTGGACATATGCCCATTCTTGATGGTAATATTCCCATCTCTACAACTAATGTAAGCATCAACTATGGCTGAACATGGCCTCCCAAGGATGATATGGTAACCAGTAAGCTTAGCCTTAGGCTGGAGAACTAGGAAATCTGTAGGGTATTCCCAGGAATCAATAGAGACCATCACATCCTCCACAATTCCCTCAGGGGTCACTGTGGAATAGTCTGCAAGTTGCAGCACTGTTGTGGTCTTTCTCAATGACCCTTGGAAGTTGAGTTTGAGCATGGTGTTCTTATCCATCACATTAATGGCAGCCCCAAGTTCAATTAGAGTGTGTGGGAAAATGGTGCCATTGATGTGCACATCTACTATAGGGCTTCCAGGGTCCAAATATTTTGGACATATCACCTGCCCCACCATTAAATCAATCAACTACCCAATGAAATTAATGGTAGGGGCATCCCTTTTCATTATTCGTAGATGCTTGAAGCACTTCTCCTTAATAAACTTGTTGTAAATGGGAACATTTTTGATGGTCTGGAGAAAGGCGATTTTTACACATAGATTTTTCAATTCTCCTAGAAGTTTAGTTTCTTCTGGGGTAGGCGGGAGTGGTTGGGACAATCTTTGAGGAAAGGGTGGATTTACATTAAGGTTGCTTTCCTCTCTTTCTTCCTCAACCTCCCTATGTGGAGAGGGAGGTTGGTTATCAGGGAGAATTCTCCCTGATCTTAGGTTGATCTCCTAGATTTCTATAGCATAAACTGGGTATTATGTCTCTCCAGTGTATGCTTGTCGAGCTTGCCTATTGTTTGGGTTTGAATTTGATTGGGTAGGAATATGGAGTTTCTTAGGTGGAGCAAAGTGCATGAGTTGTGATTGTGCAGGTGGTGGAGGAAATAGGGCTGGAACATTGATGAATTGGGGCCTCCATCCCTAGGGTGGGGCATTCCACTGATGTTGTGGCTGAACATAAGGTTGAAATGACTGGCTAGCTGGTTGGGATTGATACTGAGATGCATAGGACCAAGGAGGGGGTGTAGACCAGGAAGGATGAGCAGGGGATCCCCACGAAGGCATAATCGTGGCTTGGTTGGGGTTGTAGTATGCATGGGATGGCCCTTGCATACCTAGCTGATATAGTTTAGGCCTAGGGGGTATTCTTTGGTTGATGGAGAAAAGTTGATCAGTGACCCCTTCAGCTCCTTGATATACAACTTTGAGTCCAGGTAAAGAAGGGCACTTGTCTATGGAGTGGTTTTCTTCACAGGCTGAGAAAATCTTAATAAATTTTAATGGGCATTCATTCCTAGGATGTCTCTTGGTGCATCTAGGACAAAAGATGTCCAAGGCTCTCTCTACTTCCTCTTGCCTCCTTTTGATGTTCATGGTGTCTAGTTTCAAGGCAAGGGTTTGCATCATGTCACTTTTGAAATCTTCCAACATATTTCCAATTCCACCCTTGATGAATAAGTTAGAGGATGATGTACTGGCCATAGGTTGACTACACCTACCCTTTTTCCTGGCTGCCCTAGAATGGTTTCTAAAGACATTCTTAATATCCTCATAGGGTAATTTGTAGACATCTCCTCCTGCTATCATATTTAAGGTATCCAGAAGATCCTCCCTTACTCCTCTAAGCAGGACCCACTTTAGTGACTTAGGGTCAAGTGTGCACCTGGCCCTTTTGTAACTAAGTTGGAATCTTCCTTCATAGTCCTCTAGGGATTCATCCTGACCTATGGTCATCCTAATAATCTCTTCTTTAGTATCCTTTGACCTACAATAGTCCCTATATTTGTTGTTAAAAGTATATTTCATCTGAGCCCAAGTTGTGATGATATCTCCAGGTAAACCCATGAACCAGCACAATGTTGCATCCTTGAGGGTAGATGGGAATAGTTTTAACTTTTGCTCATCATTTTTATAGTCATAGGTTCGGCATATGACAACAAATTCAAATAGGAAAGTGTTAGGGTCCTCTATGGTCATGCCATGGAAATGAGGTAGAGCAGAGGGGCTCATATTCTTCATCTTAGTGTCCCCATTGGTTTCCTTGATGGGGAAGGCACTCTCAATTCTCTCTCTATCTCCCCTATCATTTTGGTTTCCAGCCATTGGTTTAGTAGGAATGGTTTCTTCCTCTTCTTATTCTTTTGTAGGTTCCTTAGATAGGTAAGGTTGCTCACTTAAAGGGTCTTCCAATGCCCCATCACTGAAGAAGAGAGAAGGTTTCCTGTTGGATGCAGTGGGGGAAGTTGTCAAGAATTTTCCTGAATTGTCCATATTCCTACGAGGCATGAAAGAAAATATTTTTGGGTTGGTTTTTATAAGATTTTTTGAAATCTAGAAAGTACTGGTAGAAATAGAAAGGAAAGTAGATAATGACAACTGAAAGAAAGAAATAAACGAGATTACTTTTGCAGAAATAAACTAATGGAAGAAATTTTGAAGATTAGAAGTAGAAGAAAAGAAAGATTGGAGACTGGAAATAGAAGAAAGAAGTAATTACTTCTACTTAGACACCTCCCCGACAATGACGCCAAAAAAGTGATGAGCCTCGGTATTACAACAATAATGCTGCAACTCCGAGGGCTACCAACTTTACTTATCAACCTGGGGTTTGTACAAATTTGGAGGTGACAGTGCTATATGCACAAGTAGAAGTGAAGGTCTTTTTTGTTGTCATTGTTTATCTGGTAAGAGAGCCTTGGTGTTCCAAGCCAAACTTCTATAGAGTCAGAAGAAGCTTAATTCTTTGATGGAAGGAGAGCAAACCTTATTCTAAGAGAGAGCTACTTCCATTGCAGTAATGAGAGAACAACATGAAATGCTAAACTTACACCATAACCTAACTAATCAATTAAATAACTATGCTAAGAAGACTTGCTAAATTAACATTAACCTAATGCTAATTATCTAAGTTGCAGAAGTAAAAACATTAAACTGGACTAAGGTGTAGCAAAGAAACTTAGGCTAAATCGGGTTTCGAGCGAAGAAAAGAATTGGAGGTCGAAATCAGTGAACAAAGGATGTGAAGGAGCAACAGTGAAGAAGAACCATTGGATCAGTCGGGTGAAAGGTAAATGAATGACAAGGATTTGATCGTAGGAGGTTACGTAGGTAGATGGGTGAATAGGGTTAACTAATGGGATGAACAGTTAAGATCTTATCGCGAAGGTTTAGGTGAATGGATGGACAAACAAGGGAGCAAAGGAGATGAATGGCTGAGATTTAATCGCGCAGGTGAGGTCAAGAGATGGATGGGCAAGGCTAACAAGAGCAATGAATGGCTAAGATCTTATTGTGCAGGTGAAGGCAAGAGATGGATGGTGTAGATCACATCGCGGGGAAAAGGAATGTGTGGAAGTCACGAGCAAGTTTAGAGGGCGATAAGTTGTATTTTGCATGCCCTCAAAGTTGTAATTTGATTTCTAAAATTTCACGCGAGTAGCCTAACTAGGTGACATGTAGCACGAAGAAACTACTTTTCTCGCATGCTCTCAGGTGGATAACAGTCAGATAGAAATTCACACGATATCGCGTGATAGCCATTGGATCTAGCGAGGCAGATCAATGGTGGAGATTGACCAAGATAGTTAATGATCGGGTGAAGTGACAAATGTCAGATCAGGCAAGGAAGATCGACGATGGGGTTTAAAGCACCTAAAGTGATCAAGTAAAGCGACAACCATCGAATCAGGCAAAGCAGATCGACAATGGGGACTTAAAGTTCATAAAGTAAGTGATGGACTCCACACGAGGCAGTAGTTGGAGAAATTAGTGAATTGGACAGTGATTGTGAAGGTTTTTTGGTGATTGGACGACGAGGAAGCGATGTAGGAGGAACGTGCTGGAGGTGGTTTCAAATGGAAAATGACAGAGAAAACCAGTGCGGGTGAACAAATAAATGTATTGAAAAAACGAACTCCATAACCCATGCAAGAACCAAAGATTGTGTTTTTAGGGTTGTTGGAGGGTCTCTTCCTCAAGTCATGGTCCCAGAGGGAGGAGATGAGGCTAAGACACCTGCACACAACCTGATAGTGACCTTTTTCCTCTAACTAACCTGTGAACTGAAAGAAGGCATAAAGGAAAGTAAACTACAACAAATGCAGCTACTGAAATAGATGAATAGAAACAGGAAGCTTTTAAAACAAATGAACAGAACCAGAAAGCTTCTTAATCAAATGAATCAGAACCAAAAACCTTCTTGAGGAAATGCACAGAAAACCATGAAACTACTTAAGAAAATAAATAGAACATAACTCTATGCTAGCATAACAGTACAGTAAAGAGGATCTGTGGTTGCTTGGGTCGGGGCCTAACCCAAGAGCTTTAGCCCTCGAGGTTAACTCAGAGTTGGCTTAAACAAAACTCATCTTTATTATTGAAATCATGGATTATAGAGCAAATTGTCACAAGTCTTTCCAACTCAGAAATAAAACAGAGTCTTACAGATGAAGTCCGAATTAGAATTCCTAATCCTAGTGAGGTGCTAAGCTTCTCTATTTATACATTTAAAGTCTCTAACAACTTCCATCCCATTAGGGAGGCTTGGCCTATAACTCAAGAAAAATTGGTTGACGTCCCTTTCATTTTATTGGTTGTCTTCTAGTCTTCAAAGTGACGGTTGTCTGCACTCCAAGCTAATGGAGGAATATTCGAATGGAGGGGTAGTGAATGAGGAGGATTTACCTCCTATAATTATTCTCCCTTATCCCATTCGAGTGTTTAGCAAGGTCTTTGCCATAGTTCTTTGCTTTCATCCTTTATATCTGCATTTCTCCTTGCTTTTATCTTTTATTCCTACATTATATGCACATTAGACCACAAAGAAAAATATCCAACTCTAACTCGTTTCATAAACAAAATATAATCAAAAGTATGCAATAAGTTGTGAGAATAGTTGGTTTGACTAAGCTAGGGTGTGAATTAAGGCCAATTAAGGCCCATATAATTTCTCAATGACGAGGCTCATCAAAATACTATAATAGAAGCTATTACAAAGTGAAGAGCCTTGGTTTTAAGGATTTCTGTTGATAAATAAGAGCAATTCAAACTTGATTGAAACACATATTTGACGAGGTGGCCTCCAAGTCACTAAAAGCCTTTGAGCTTTTCCCTCCCAAAATTCTGAAAAATAGGGTCCTATAATACCTTTGTTTCTCCCAAACCATAATAGTTGTTAGAAACATTCGAGAGGTTTTTGTAAATGATAATGTTTGAAACAAAAACCTCTTTTATATTTTTAAAATTCAATTCCACCTACTCGGAAACCGCATTGGGAAACACTGACTAAAAACAAGAAAATTCTGGGAAACATGCCTGCAAAGATTCATCTGAATCTCCGAAACCATAACCTATGTTACAAAAATGAGAGAGATTTTGTGGAGTAGCATCTGAGGAACAAAAACCTCCTCCATTTTACCACAATTAATTTTTTATTATCCACAATATGCTCTGCAAAAAGGTGACTGAAACAGGAAATTTCTAGAAAATTTGTCTTTAAAAAGTCATTAGCATCTCCCAAATTGTAACAAATGTTAGAAAAATGAGAGAGGTTTTTGTACATGAGCATGCTGTAAAAAAAACCTCTTTCTATTTTTGAAAATTTGTTCTCAGATATGTGTAAACCATGTTTGAATTTACTTTATTACATCATTTAATCATGTTTAAATGCATGATTAACTAAATCAACCAACTAGTGAGACTTAAATTTACATTTTGAGGGCGCATTTACTCTTGCAGACCCATTTATTATTTCTAAACTATTAAAACCTATTATATTAGCAAATCTAACTTATCAAAACTAATCATGTTACAACATCGGGATTGCTTACCCCAGTGGGATGCAGAGAACTAGTAGACTAGTTACCTTTAGTGTTGGGCATGGAGTCATACCATAAAACCATCAACCACTAATTTTCCATCTTATGTAGAAATATAACCAATCCCCATGGATCAGTGTTGTCACTTGAATACTCTGCTATTTCACAATGCAACCTACAACTGTTATGCCTGCACTAATTTAGATACACTTTCATACTGAAATTTGAAAACTCAAAAATTTCTAGAGTGAAAATATAAGTTGATCTATCATATACTCTTCAAATCACACCAATCATAAACAACAAACAAGCTAATCTACTGCATACCGAAACTTAGAATAACTATTCAATCCCAACACCTCTATCTAATTGAACCAAAAAACTTTACACTGAGGTGTAATCTGCTTTCCAATGTAGCCATGTGTGGAGTGGATTTATTGACAAACCACATTGCCAGCAACAAAAAATATGAAGAATATATACAATATGAACATGAAATCACATGGGAAACTTATACTCATAGGTGTACTTTAAAAGTTGCATCGTTTGTAGACATTTTAGATTTTTGACCATGGCTAAAAGGGAGAGACATATACTATTGATTACAAGTATCAATGAACCTTGTATAGCAGTAAAGGCAGCTGAAATTTCAAAACAGTGGGATCGGTTACCCAGTGGAATCGCCATATGCCAAAGTGGAGTCGTCAGGTGAAATAAATGCAACCAATACAAAATGCCTACTCCTTGTTCACCAACAAGGAATGGATCTAATCTTTATCGTTCCCTGGAGAAAGATATCTTCATTACTTCACTCCCTGACAATGACGCCAGATGTTGTACTTGTTTCACATAGGCAGTCCTTGGCTGCAAAAACTAAGTTGGGAAACCAACTAAACCAGCCTTTAGGTTCAAGCTGCCCCTTGGACCAGAGGGGGCTCACTCAATTGTTACGAGGCTTTATTTAACGTTGTTCACCTGTCACTGAACAACAACCTTTGAAGCACAATGACCAGATTTATGGTTTTAATTGGGGATGGTTGGCGATCAATGATAATCCCTAATCATGATTAAATGCCTCTCTCACAGGGTCCCTTTTGAAGGTGTCAACTTCCAACCTTACAGAATGACTTAGTTTTTTCAAGAATTATGGTAGAAGAATATAAGGGGATTCCTAATAATTGAGAAGTCACACTGACTACTTAACAACTAGAGAAATATAGATGCGTTTAGAATATTTCTATAGCCCAACAAAAACATATTCAAATGTAATAGAAGGCCAAAGTGAAACCGATTCCAAGAGGAGCTATTTCAAACAAATAGTCTAATAAGCCAATCTCTTTTAATGGCTATCAGAAGGCATAAAACAAAAACTAGTCAAAGAGGAGTTATCTTCGACAAACAAACCAATAAGTAATCTATTTCTAAAGTTTATTATTTTAGAGGGGATTTTAGAGAGATTAAGACTTAATCTATGCTTACCCACACCTTCATATAAATGCTTTGAACATGTGTAGAAATAAGGCATGAAACACTAGAAAGACATACTAGAAAACACAAAATTATATCAAACTAGAGCCGGAAGGCATTCATTAGAAATACTATAATAGAATCTATTACAAAGTGAAGAGCCTTGGCATTGAAAGCCCACACCTATTAATTCATTTGATGAAGTATTTATACATTTCCTTACAAAATATCTTGACAAAAATATCAAGAGCTATTACAAATATCTGAAAACTATATTACAAAAATAGAACACAAATAAAGGTAACTAAAACTATTTCAAGAGTTCTGGTACTATCCTTGAGTATTTCTGTTGATAAAGAAGAGAAATTCAAATTTGATTGAAACTCATATTTTATGAGGTGGCCTCCAAGTCACTAACTGCCTTTGAGCTTTTTCCTTCCAAAATTCTAAAAAAGAGGGTCCTATAATACCTTTATTTATCCCAAACCATAATATGTGTTAGAAAATTGAAAGAGGTTTTTTTAAACAATGATTGTTTCAACAAAAACCACTTTCATATTTTGAAAATTCATTTCCCCCTGCTCGGAAACCGCATTTGCAAACACTGGCTAAAAACAGGAAAATTCGGGAAAACATGCTTGCAAATATTCATCCGAACCTCCCAAACCATAACCTATGTTACAAAATTGAGAGATATATGTGTGGATTATAATCTTAGGAACAAAACCCTCCTCCATTTTACCACAATTAATTTCTAATTATCCACAATATGCTCTGCCAAAAGGTGACTGAAACAGGAAATTTCTGGAAAATATGCCTTTAAAAAGTCATTAGCATTTCCCAAATCATAATAGATGTTAGACAAATGAGAGAGGTTTTTGTACATGAGGATGTTATCAACAAAAAACATTTTCCCTTTTTGAAAATTCTTTCTCGGTTGTTTGTAAACCATGTTTGAATTTACTGTATTACACCATTTAATCATGTTTAAATGCATGATTAACTAAATCAGCTAACTAATAAGACTTAAATTTACATTTTGAGGGCGCATTTACTCTTGCAGATCCATTTATTATTTCTAAACTACTAAAACCTATTATATCAACAAATTTAAATTATCAAAACTAATCATGTTACAACAAGTTGAGCATGGTTGATTTTCATATTGAGACAATCTTTGTGACAATGTGAAATAGGACCATGGTTCACCATGATTATAAAGCTAAGGGATTTATATTGAACCCTAAGACTAATATTATAAACCCTATGAATACTATTATACCCTAGGAATATGAACCCTTAGATTAATACTAAAACCCCAAGGGATTAATACTAAAACCTCAAGGGATTAATACGAAAACCCCAAGGGATTATAAACTCAAGGGAATAATATTAAAACAAAGAGTTTAATATTATAAACCCAATGTATATAAACCCCAAGATACATGCTATAAAACGCAAAATAAACATGGTTGACCATGGTTAATTTGCATATTGAGACAATCCTTGTCACAATACAACGTTGGACATTGGTTAGCCATGACTGATTTTCATATCAGGACAATCTTTGTCACAATGTGACAATTGACCATGGTTGATTTTCATATTGACACAATCTTTGTCACAATGTGACGTAGGACCATGGTTGACCATGATTATAAACCCGAGGGATTTATTTTGAACCCTAAGATTAGTATTATAAACCCTATGAATATTATTATACCCTAGGAATATGAACCCTTAGATTAATAAACCTAAAGAATTGATATTATAAACCTAAGGGACTAATACTAAAACTCCAAGGGATTACAAACTCGAGGGAATAATATTAAACCCAAGGGATTAATATTATAAACCCAATGTGTATAAACCCCAAGATCAATATTATAAACCCTAAAATAAACATGGTTGACCATGGTTGACCATGATTGATTTTCATATTGAGACAATCCTTATCACAATGAAACATTGGAACATCATTAACTATGATTAATTTTCATATGTAGACAATATTTGTCACAATGTGACGTTCGACTATGGTTGATTTTCATATTAAGACAATCATTGTCACAATGCAACGTTGGACCATGGTTGACCATGATTGATATTATGAACCTAAGAGAATACTAAACCCAAGGGATTAAAAGTAAAAGCCTAAGGGATTATAAACCCAAGAGAATAATATTAAACCCAAGGGAATAATATAAACCCAAGGTATACAAACGATAAGATAAATATTAGAAACCCTAAAATAAACATGGTTGACCATGGTTGATTTTCATATTGAGACAATCTTTGTCACAATGTGACATTGGATCATTGTTAACCATGGCTGACCATTATTGATTTTCATATCAAGACAATCTTTGTCCCAAAGAGGCATTGGACCATGGTTTTTTTTTCCATATTGAGACTATCTTTGTCACAATGCGACGTTGGACCATGGTCAACCATGGTTGTCACAATGTGACGTTGGACCATGAGACAATCTTTGTCACACTGTGACCATGACTAATAATGGTTGACCATAGTTATTGACCATGGTTGACAATGGTTATTGACTATGGTTGACCATGATTGATTTTCATATTGAAACTATATTTTTCACAATGCAACATTGGAACATGGTTAATGATGGTTGATTTTCATATTAAGACAATATTTGTCACAATGTGGCATTGGACCATGGTCGACCATAACTAACCATGGTCAACCATGTTTGACAAATGTTGATCATGATTGACCATGGTTGGCAATTTTTTACCATGAATTATTTCCATATCGAGAAAGTATTTGTCACAAATCCAAGGGATTAATACTATAAACCCAAGGGATTAATAAACCCAAGGGATTATAATATTAAAAATCGAAGGGATTATAAAGCTAATATAAACCTAATAAAATATAATATAATAAATCTTAAGATTATTATTATAAATCCTAAGATTTTAAACCCTAAGTTTAATTTATTAAACCCTAGGATTAACACTATAAACATGTGGATTAATATTGCTAACCCTAGTGATCCACTATAAGCCTTCGTGGTCAACGATGACCATCCACTATGGTTCACTGTAGGTCACTTATAGATAGACCACGATTGTTGAGGTAAGTATGGTTCACCATGGTAGTCATGTTGACTATTTTTTACTATAATGCCAATATTCACTGTAGTATACCATGTCAACAATAGTCAACCATAATTAAAATATGTTAATAAATAAATATTATAAACTCTAACATAGTGAACCACATTTATCCTTTTAATTTTTGTTAAAATATTTACATTTCATTTATTATAAAAATATAAAATTAATATATTAATTCTTATAATAGTTTTTGTTTATACTGAAACAAAAAAATTGATAAATAAATTATAAATTCAATATGAAAATAAATCAAACTAAACCGTTAATTTATTTTTCTCTTTGTTTATATAGGTAATTAAAAAACATTATGAGTGATAAAGACAAAAAAAATCAATACATTGATTTTTAACAAACATAAAATGTAACCATGAACAAATAAACAAGTTGTAGCTAAGTTTTAATATATCTTAATTTGATTTGAAAATTTTAAATTATATTTAATTTATTATTAAAAATATTTTTAAAAGCTATGTTAATTAAAAAATAAAAATAAAATAGAAAACAAAGGTAAAATGTAACTATGAACAAATAAACAAGTTGTAACTAGTTTTTAATATATCATAATTTGATTTGAAATTTTTAAACTAGCAATTCCCTCTAAAGGTGCAAAGATACACCGAAGGAATGGAAAATTTGGTAATAAGATCCTTGAACTATTTTTCCCTATATCAAATGGAGTGGGACAATAAAAACAGATAGACGAATTGTTTTCCTTTATATATTCATTCGTTGAATGGATGGGAGGTTGGCAAAGAAAAACCTACAAAATGGAAAGTGGATGATGATATTTATTGAGACATCTAAAAACCAATGTTGATATTGATTGATTGAGGCTACCAACATGTTTGTGGTTTTGTATTTTATAAAATTAAAATCAGGATTTCCTAATGTCAAAACTGATACTGATAATCAAGATTTGAGAGACTGATATTGATATCGGATGAGGTATACAACAAATTTGTAAGTATGTATTTTATAATATTAAAATCAATATTTCCAGAAACTGGTATATCTAAGTAATTTCTAGAAATTGATATACTACACAAGTTTGAGTGAAGAGCAGAATCTACACGACTTTGGTGAACACAAGAGTTTCTCAGTAGGTTAGTCTTGTCATTCCCACATTTCATCACTTGCAAGGACTTAGAAGACTAAATTTTCAAGAGAATCCAACCAATACAAATTGTAATGTCTCAGGCGACCACCATGAAACCTCCTCTTCCAAGGAGGAAGACAAAGACAAAGTACAAGGTCAAGCAGTGAAGCCATGATGACTTTAGGGGAGTTAGGGAAGGTTCTAGATTAATTTTCGAGACATGATATTTTGAATTCATAAAAAATTTTAACTAATTTTTATTTAAAAAAAATATTAAAAAATAAATTATAATTTTTTAAAAAATAGGTTAAAAAGTATTTAATAAATGATTAATTTAATATTATTATTTATTTTGATTAATTAGTAATTTTAGGATGTGCAACAAATTGGCTCATAGCGGATACATGCTCTAATGGTGGTCATTGTGATCATGAACCCTTTCAAAATAACCCTTTACTCCATTTTCTCTAGAATGTTGTCTAAATTTCGTTTTAAGGGAATCCCTTGAATAGTGAGGAATTTTCATCTCCTAGGGGAGGATTATTAATTCCTTTTTAATCTAAAATTTCACTTCTTTTATCTCTTTTCAAAGTCTTTATCTCTTTTCAAATTCTTGGGCTATGTGTTGTGTATATTTTTCAGAGTAGTTTTCTTTTCATATTATAAAGATAACATAATAATAATTTACAAAATGAATGTTCTCATAGTTACACCAATTGGCACCTATAGTTTACACATACAAAGATGATGCCAAGAGTTAAAGGACCCATCCAATGACCTTTGCAAGACTTAGTTTGGCTACCAAGGATGGTTAAATAGGGAATTTGACATTACAAATGAACACTACATTAAACCCAAAAAGAAATAGAATGAAATTAACATAGCACAATTTTTTTATAAATATAAATTTCTTCAATCTCATTCCATATTCCAATAATTCTTGTATTGATAAAACCTTTATTTGTCTTCAACCCATTTCAAAATTATAAAAAATAATATATATATATATGTGTGTGTGTGTGTGTGTGTGTGTGTTATTTCTTTGAAATTCTCTTCATCCAAAAATTACAACCCTAAAACACAAGGAACATAAATTCATTGCTACATTAAAACATGGATGACAACATCAACCCTTATTATGTTAGGATATTCAGACACATAGGAAATAGTTAGGTATAGCTTGGCCTAGTGTAGAGTTAAGTAAAGTGTGTTTCTTTACTCTGTACTTTTTTAACTGACAATCCGACGGTCACGATATGTAGTGATCCGTTGGTTCATTCTCTCCTCAGTATTACCGACACTTGATCCGTGGCTTAACACCTGATTGGTACATGATCACTATTTAAAGAGCATGGAGGGTCCTTTGTAGGGTAATCGTTCATGAGAGAAGCTTATGTAAATTTTCATTCTTTTATTAATAAATTGCCTGAAGTGGCCGCGTTGGCTCAGGCCACGGACTATTTCAGTCTTTGAGGGTTTTAACCATGTCAGCAATATTGGTCTATTGATCTGTGATCTATTTGTGAGTGGTGTCCTTTGGTGTTCTGTTTGATGAACTTACCCTATAAATTCCTAGGTGGTATCAAAGTTGTTTGAGGGCTACATCTGTTGGTGATTCAAATTTGAAGCCGGTAGAACTGCATCTAACTACTGTTTCTTAGATCTACTATTTTGACTACTTTCGAGCCGAGGTAACTGCTCTATTGTGTTAGGAGCATCTATTCTAGTGAGGAACCCCTTTTGTTTCACTCAAAAAGTTTGTTGTTAGCCCTATCTACGTCATTTTTAAGATGTGGAGGTATACAATGTTTATTTGCAGTTTCTAGTTATTTTCTCTTTGTTTATTTTGGTTTATTTATCTATTTGTTTTTTATTACCATATCTACACCTTTCATTTCTGTGTATGCTCTTTTCCCTGTGACTCTCTATAATCTGGGAAAATCAGAAATAGAAATGAAGTTTTTTTTCTCATGCGTATGCTCTTTTCCGCTGCGCCTTAGTGTGATCTCGGAAAATCAGAAACATTGAGGAAAATTGTTAGTTTTCGGGTAAAGCTAACTTCAAACCATAAGGTTTGTTTTTTTTGTGTCCATTTTTGGTTTTGTGGTTTTTGTTTTGCAAGCAAAAAAAGAGATTTCTCAAGTAAGCACGCACCCCAAAGCTTCGGTGACTAAAAACAAGAACAAAAAAAACAAAAAAAGAAAACCCTTCCTCTTTTCCAAAAATTACTAACCTTTTAAACTAGCTCACTTGGTCCAAAGTTACTTTATGAGAATAGAGGTCTTGAGTTCAAGTCTTTCTCAGGTCTTGACCTAATTAGATTAAGTTTAGAAATGGGGCAACTTTTTTTTTTAAATATAACATTATCATTCATTTCCGCACGTTCCTACACTTCGTCGACATCTTCAACAACTTTTCTTCAAAAAGCCATAACTTCTTCAACCGAAAGTTGTTTTCAGAGTCGTCTTTTTTTAATCAGCCTAATTTTTCGAGATCTTTCCATTAAAACACTTAGTTTCAGCATCTATAGCTTCAGTTTCTATTAAAATGGAAAGTCCATGCCAAGTTATTCTTGACAGCACAAAGTGCTTCGAATGGTGGTCCTACACTGTGGATTTACTTAGAAGTAAAGGTCTTTACAGAATATCCTCAGGCCAAAAAACCAAAAAGATGAAGATAAGGTAGCCAAATGGGAAAATAGGCAAGATCAACCAAGTGGGTTGATAGGGATGTCTATTTCTCTAGACCTTAGATTCCATATCGAAGAACTTGATACTCCTAATGAAGCAATGAAATAGATCACTAAAGTTTTTGGAATTAAAAATGAACTTAGAGCCCATCAACTCGAAAATGAGTTTCTTGCAATGGACCCCAATAATTTTCTTCCATTGAAGAATTTTTGTCCAAGTTCAAGACCCTTAGACTTCTCTTGGAAGGTGTTAAAGTTAAGAAAGAAGATGGTAACCTTATCTATTCCATTCTTACTAAGTTGGGACCAACCTACTCTGTGTTTGTTTCCACCTTCCATTCTACAAGAGAAGCCTTCATTTCTCAAGGACAAGACTACAAGTCCCCTTCCTTTGGTTTCTTTTGTGATTCTTTAATAAGAGAACAAGAAAAAATCTTACACCTTGGTCTTCTTAATCTTGGAAACTCTTCTAAGAGAGCCTTAGCCACCCAGCAGCAACCAAATTCAAAGAATCCTAAGAATTCGTATCCTAAAAGGAATGGTCCTAAACCAAACAAGGGTCATAAGCAATTTTAGCCTCAAAATGAAAAATCATTTCAACAAAATGATAAGGCAAATAAAAACAAAGGGAAGAAGATTGATAGACATTTCCACTTTTGTAATCGAGATGGCCACATAGAATCCAAATGCTTTAAGAAGATGGAAGCCTTGGAAGCAGCAATGAAGAAGCATAACATCCATTTGGAGCACTCTTCAAATTCAACTTCATCTTCAGGAATAACACTTTCTGCATGTGGTTGTCAAACATCTCGGTCTGGATATGCATTAAATGTATCTTCTTCTTCTAATTCTCATGAGTGGCTCATTGATTCTGGAGCTTCTTATCACATGGCCAAAAACAAAGCCATGTTTTCTTCTTTAAATGATTGGAACACCAAAAATATATATGTTGGTGATGATAGATCTCTGAGTGTTATAGGTGTTAGCTCTGCTATGCAGCGCTGATTTTCTAATGCCAAAAAGAGATCTGGTCTAATGGGTTGTGTCCGAAAGGGAGCTTACATTGGTCACTTTCCCTTTTTCCTCACCCTTCTCACCTTCAACCTTTCTTGTTTCCTAAACAAACCTTCTAAAACCCAACAAAATTCCCTTGGCCTCAGCCCCAAGTGCAAAACCCCAAAGCCCCCATAAAACCCTACCATATGTCTTTGCACGTTCGTAACTCGTCACGCTACATCCCCACCGTTGATCACCCCCGTTGATCTTGGCCTTGGGCATTTACCACTTATCGGCCAAAAGCGGTGGGATAAAACCGTTACTACCCGACCAAACTACCCTCGCCTGTTAAATGCCCATGCAACTCCATCGCCCAATGACCGCCTGGTCTATTCATTGAAGATCCAATGACCCTAACACACCCCACTCCTATCTCGATCGATAGCCTCCACCGAGCTATTTCTACAGGCCATTTCTTTGATCTGACGGTCATCCTTCTCTCTCATCCAAAATTTGCCACCTACCCATGCCTTCCACGTCCTATGATCATTCTGTTGCCTGAAGAAGGAGATGACCAGCTCTGCTAGCATCAGTTACAGTAATATCCCCAACAACGATATTTAACATAAAGCATGGCTAAAGGGTAAAAGGACGCAGCACGACCCTGTAACTAAATTTATCAGTCATGGACTCCAACGATACGAGCACTCCAACTGCCTAAAGGATAGCACAACACCTGAATAGATCGGATTCATCCACTGGAACAAGCCACCTCGTCTAGAGACTCCATCAGATGGTTAAATGTAGTTGGTGGTCAATTATGACTCCTCCATACCTGAACGGCCAAGTGCCATTGTAACAAAAACTTATAAATATCCAGGAGCAAGATGTAATCAAGGTTGACATTTGATGTAAGGTTCAACTTCTGGAGACTGTGGGCATTTTGTCACTTGCAACGTCTCATCTTCACTTTCAGCAAATACAAGCTTCTTTTGTTGTTAATTGCTCACTGTCGTTTTTCCTCTGTTCTAAGCTTGTAGCTGATATGTTGTGTTCTTGATCTCTAGATTTTTAGCACTAGATAACTGTCATGTTATCTCTGTGTTAGAATCTGGAATGCATCATTGAATAGGTTGCTCAGGTTTCTTTCTATCTAATGCAGGAGAGCTGTCATCCTGTCTTTGCATTAATAGATTAGATTTGTAGGTTTCTGTACTAATTGCAGCCAGCCATCACATGGTCTTGTGTATCTACTGGTGTGTTTAGTATTCTCCATATTCACTTAATATATAAAACTATGAGCATTGGTGGTCTAAAGCCTTGTAGTCTGGGGGTGTTCATGCATGTCTGGAGTGAAACAAAGTAGAAATGGTTATCTGGCTTGAACCAAACCATCATTTCTTCCATTAAACCTGCAAAAATAGTTGAATTTATATGTTACCAGGCATCTCCGAGCTACAACCTAGGAGAGTTTCTTGGAATCCTAACATAATTGTCGCCGTTGTTAGGGAGAGGAGATTGAAGCTCATCTTACCTAGGAGAATGACACAGATCCAACTTTGATGATAGACAAATTCTGGACAAATTTTTGGTTGTAAGCATCTATCTGGCAACTCTACTGGAGGCCTAACCTTTTGGCGACTCCACATCACAGTTCTGGCTCAGTTTGTGAGACACACTCAGAGAAATCCTCAGAAATCACCAGCTGACCCAATGCCTCACCCTGAGAAGATTGTCAAGCAGAGAAAGACATCACAAAAAGAATCATCAGGATTAGGTAAGCCTAAACAATCTTGTGTATCTCTTCCAGAAAGGCTTGTAACAGAGCATCTACATGTTGAAAATATAGCCTCTAATACTAGCAGCGAGGAAAAAATTTCAGAGATTCATAAAGCTCCCTATTTAGTAAAGTCCCCTTTGGATCTCAGTCCAAAGGAAACTTCCCTTCCAGTCCACCATATTCCTTTAGCCCTGTTAGTCATTTCTCAACTCCCTACCTTCCAAACTGCCAGTACCCTTCCATCTACCCCAGTCATGGCAGGGCCACAAGCACCCACGAAAATGGAGAGAATCATAGCTGCTAGGTATGGACCCCTGGTCCTACCTATTCCTTTGAATGTCATGCCTGCAATAGAATATTAGAAATACATGCCTAAGTTCACTGGTACAGAGGGAGTAACAATCGAAGAGCACCTTGAGTCTTTTTATAGCTCTGCTGATAACCTAGATATCAGTGAATATGATGTGTGGATTAGAGTATTTGTCCAAAGCCTTGATGGAGAGGCTAGAAAGTGGTTCATAGAGCTAACCCCTAGGTCTATAGTGGACATTGAAGCATTAGATGATGTGTTTCTAAAGCATTAGGGAGACAAGAAAGACCTGCTATACTACCATACGGAGTTTGGCAACTTGAAAATGGAAAATGGGGAGTCATTGTTTGATTTTAATAAAAGATTCGATCATATGTATAGTAAGATACTAGCTGAAGTCAAGCTTACCCCCACCTCTACCAAACTCACCTATGCCAATGCCTTTGATTCTGATTTTTGTCTGCTGTTAAGAGAGAGAAGATGTGCTTCTCTAGCTGAAATGCAAGATGCAGCTTTGGAGGTGGAATCCAATATCATGGCTACAGAGAAACTCAAGGGGCATGCTGATAGAAGGAGGCAAAGAGGTGAGTCTTCCTCTTCTTCTTCATCTTCAGAACCCAAAATAGAGAAAATGACTAAAATGATAGAGTCGTTAGCTGCTTGTTGCACAAAAAATTGTCACCATGACTTTCTACAGTCTGTGTGATTCTATCACCACTCATACTTACCTCCTTTGCAAGTCTTAAGCCTCAGTTCTTCATGTCAAGCCTTGAAAATGAGAAAAAGCCCTTACAAATCTCTAAAACTCTAGGCCTGCACTTTCTCTTAGCTTTGCCTGTGGTCCCACACCCACTGGTCATGTTCCTTGCGGACCTGCTTGCTCTATCTCTAAAGTAATGGCTGTGGACCCCTGTAGAAGTCAAAAAGGCAGAAGTTTATTCTTAAAAACTCACTTTGGGTAAATTCTGGAAGCTTCTAGAGGGAATATTGCGGTGGCAAGTTCGCTCCTTGGTGGTTCATGCATCCCATTATGAAAGGAGCTAACCCCTTGATGTGAGGAGCTTATCCCTTTGAAGGAGGCCTCTATCCCTTCATTGGTGGCCCTTGTAACTTCCTTCCTCTGCACTATAAAATGAGGCATTGGGCTGGTTACTAGGGAGGTTGAAATCTGAATATTTTTTAGGGTAAATGTTGTTGGAATTTAGACTTCCTAATTGAGCTTGAAAGGAGATATTACATAACTTTTGATCCTATTTGGAAGAGAGTGAAGCTTGTCAAAGTAGAGGTGATTCTTGTCTGGATCCTGGGAGGAGCTTGTACAACATCAAGGCACCAAGGTTGTAAAGTTCTTCTTATTTTCAAAGATAATACAATCAAGTTTATTTTTCTCAATAAGTTGTCTCTTATGGTTTATTTCATGAACTCCTTGATCATCATGATGAATATGATTTATTATATTGGCTATGCAGGTGTTATTTGATGTGTGCTTGTTTGTGTATGCAGGTTCTCAAAAGGAAACTGATTCGGACGGTTGAAGCGTGGCTGCCACAAACTAGCATTGGACTTAAGGTAGGGTCTAAAACACCTCTTGGTTTTTATTTATAAATCGAAATATATTTAGAGAAAGGTAGATTTGCTTGTTCTGTTCGTCACTAGATATCAGTTGATACTAGGGAGATCAGTCTTGTCCATAAGAACGATTTATCCGGCCGACACTGTTGAAATATCCAAACTGAAGGTTGAGCAGAGTTCTGGGAAAGAAAGGCTTCCTAATACATTTGCTCTGAGAAATCCAAATCCATTCAGAAGAGCAAATGAACAATTGCAGATCATCCAGAGGGGCAGAGAGGCTAGTCAAGAACAAAGAGTTAAGGCTTTTCTAGAATGTAGTCATGGAGGAGGAGCAGTTTGATGAAGAGGATGAGATTCACTACATGGAAGACAAGCGCAGTGCTACCTCTTTGACATTAGCTGCCTATGAGGAGTCATTACTCAGGGACCAAACCAGTCAAGAGTGGGACAGAGAAGTTGTTCTACAAACTGAAGACCATCAATGATATAACCTAAGGTCAAGGATGAGTAATGTCAAAGATAATCCTTCCCAAAGAGCTATTGTCCCCACAGAGCAGCAGATCAGCAAGCGGAAGTGACTGACAGCTAATCCCACCATCCTAAAAGCACCAACTCAAGAGGTAAGAAGCCCTGACAGGTCCCCTTCCCCTTTCAGTTTTGAATCAGAAGTTCAGAAGTTAAAAATATTTGTACCTCTGACAAAACTTGTAAAGAGTGAGGCTTTTAAGAAGCCTATCCTCGATGCCATTGAGCTGAAAGCCACACAAACATCCAATGACTATGTGAATTTACAAGATGATAAACCTACAGTTGTGCTTAGCCCAATGACTGAACCTGCTGATGACAATTCCCCATCATTTTATGTCTCCTTGACCATTCATGACAAAATCCTCCACAACTGTCTACTGGACACAAGTGCCAGCCATAATCTGATGCCCAAAGCTGTCATGGAAGAGTTAGGCCTTGATATTACCAGACCTTATCATGACTTGTTCTCCTTTGATTCGAGGAAGGTGAAATGTTTGGGACTAATCAAAGACTTAGCCATCACCCTAACTCAGCTGCCCATGAAAAGCATGATGATGGATATTGTGGTAGCAGATGTTCCCCCTAAGTTTGGTATGCTACTTTCCAGAGGGTGGATTAAGAGGTTGGGTGGGACATTGAAAAATGACTTGTCTTATGCCACCATCCCAGATTTTGGAGGAGAAAGCAGAAGACTATAAGGGGAAGCCTAGCTAGCCTATATCATCAGTGATGAGAAGAATCCCACTAATCATCCCATTTACGTTGTGGACCCTGACTTTGGAGCATGTATTCTCCAAATTGAAGAATCCTAGAGGGCCTCGACACAACTCAAGAAACCAGTATGCCAGGTCATGGAAGAGGAAGGGACACGGGCTTAGGATATGTTCTTTGATAGAGCCTGTTCAAAGGAAATTGTAGGAGCAGGAGTGGTGCTGGTGTCTCCAAAACAAGAAAGCACACATCTGTCTTTCAAACTGACTTTTCAGGTCACCAACAATATAGCAAAGTATGAGGCTCTGATATTGGGCTTAAACGCTACCAAAGACATGGGAATTAGAGACATAAAGGTGTTTGGAGATGCTGATCTCATCATTCAACAAGTGAACAAAACGTTCCAAGCAAGGCACCCAAGGCTGAAAGCGTACATAGATGAGGTATGGAGACTCAAAGGATATTTTGATAGCTTTTGTATCTCATATATTCCTCGAATTAAAAATCAGCTTGATGATTCCCTTGTTGTTTTTGCTAGCATGTTCATCCCTCCCATGCCCCCTAGATTGTCTTATCAAGTCCAGGTAAAATATAGACCATCCTTGCCTGATAATGTTCAGCATTGGAAAGTTTTTGAGGATGATGATGAAGTAAATAGGTTTCTACAAGTCATTGATGAATTCTCTGAAATGCAAAATGATCAAGAGAATGAAACCTTGGAGTAATGTCCCCAGCCTCAGCTAAGGAACAGAATTGGCCAAGAAAATATTGTATAGTTGCCTAGCAATCATATACCTAAAGGGTTAGTGCCTCTAGAGAAGTTGCTTGACCATAACGATGTGCCTCATAAGATTGCCCGAAAAGAAAATCAGTCTGCAGTCCACAAGCATAACATAGGGAGTCCAGATCATCCAAAGTATATAAATCTGTCCACCCATTCGTCTGCTGCCTAAGGTTCTGAGTACTGCACCTTAATGAAGCAATTTGCTGATGTCTTTGCCTGGGAATACAGTGAACTTAAAACTTATGACAAAAATATCATCTAGCATAAGATCCCATTGGAGAAAGACACCATTCCTTTCAAGCAAAAGCTGAGACCCATTAATCCTTTGCTCCTCCCTCTGATTGAAAAAGAAATTAAGAAGTTGTTGGCTGCCAAAATCATAGTTCCTCTGAGGTATTCAAAGTGGGTAGCCAACTTGGTAGTGGCAAGAAAGAAAAGTGGGGAAATCAGGTTTTGTGTTAATTTCAGGAACCTGAACAAATGCTCTAAGAAAGACAACTATCCCCTGCCAAAAATGGAACATTTGCTACAAAAAGTCTCAGGAGCTAAAGTTATGTCTTTCTTCGATGGATTTTTAGGGTATAATCAAGTTGTTGTACATCGAGATGACCAAGAAAAGACTGCTTTCACCACTCCTTGGGGCACTTTTATGTACTCTAAGATGCCCTTTGGGCTGATGAACACTAGGGCTACCTTTCATAGAGCCATGGACATAGCGTTTGTAGGAGAGAAGGATAAATTTGTCCTTGTGTACCTGGATGATATAACAGTATACTCCAGTAGCCATCAAGATCATTTGCAGCATTTGAAGAAAGTGTTTCTGAAGTGCAGAAGGTTTGGGATATCAGTAAATCCTGAGAAGTCACAATTTGCTTTAGAAGAGGGCAAGCTTCTAGGACACATTGTTTTTGCTGCAGGTGTCAAGATTGACCCAGAAAGAGTAAAATTGATTCAGACCTTGTCTGTCCCAAGATCAAAAAAGGACATCTAATCCTTTTTGGGCAAAATAAATTTTGTAAGGAGGTTTATTCCAAATTTTACAAAATTGGTAAAGTACATCACCTCTATGCTGAAAAAGGGATCAGAGATCAAATGGATTGATGCAGCAAGGAGATCCTTTGAGGCCATCAAAAGAGCTATTATGGAAGCTCCCACTTTAATTAGCCCAGACTATAGCAAGAAGTTCCATATCTTCTCCTTTGCTTCCGGTGACACCCTTGCAGCAGTTTTATTGTAGAAAGATGATGGAGATTCAGAGCATCTAGTGGCATTTTTTAGCAAAACCTTAAGGGATGCCAAACTAAGGTATGATATTATCAAAAAGTAGGCTTATGCTCTTATCAAATATTTAAAAGCTTTCTGAATCTACATCCTGCACTCCAAGGTAATTGCCTATGTGTGCTCTGCTTCAATAAAGGATGTCCTACGGCAGCCAGATCTTGATGGGAGAAGGGTTAAATGGATTGCAAGCTTATTGAATTCAACATAGAGTTGAAGCCTACCAAGTTTGTCAAGGGCCAGGGCCTTGCTCAACTGATGGCTGAAGAAAATTGCATGATGCTGGACATAAATTGGATAAGCACAAACTCAGATGACATATAGACAGGGGGAGAAACAGCTGAACGAGGACAAAACCAGTCTTTGATCGAATATCTAGCCTCTTGTGAATGGTATGATAAAATAGCTCACTTTCTGTTGAAACTAGAAGTCCCTCCAGGTCTTAGCTCGAGCCAAGCTAGGACTATTAAGCTCAGAGCAGCCAAGTTCTGTATTCATGAAAATTTTCTTTATTGGAGGGATCCATTTGGAATCCTTTTAAGATGTTTGGACAGAGAGCAATCTGTGGAGGTCATGCATCAGTTTCATTCCAGCATTTGTGGAGGACATTACTATTGGAAAACCACAGCCCACAAGATCCTCAGAGTTGGGTATTATTGGCCCACAGTATTTTCTGATGTCTTTTCATTTGTAAGGTCCTATGACAAATGCTAGAGCTTTGAAGGAAAACAGCAGTTGAAGTCCTTACCCTTGAAGCCCATACATGCCAGTGGCCCTTTCCAGCAGTGGGGTTTGGATTTCATAGGGGAAATTAATCCACATTCTAGTGGCCAACACAAATGGATCTTAGTAGCCACTGACTACTTCACTAAATGGATTGAGGCCATCCCAACTAGGAAAGTTGATCACCATGTTGTCCTAAAGTTCTTGACAGAAAACATTTTCACTAGGTTTGGATGTCCACACAAATTGGTTACAGACAATTCAGTAGCCTTCAAGGCAAAAGAGTTGGTGGACATGTGTGACTCAATGGGCATTAAGCTAATGCATTCCACCTCATATTACCCTCAAGGTAATGGTCTAGTAGAATCATCCAATAAGAGCCTGATAAGGATAATCAAAAATCTATTGGAAGACAACAAAAGGAACTGGGATGCCAAACTGAAGTTTGCATTGTGGGCTGACAGGGTGACCACCAAGAAATCCACAGGGAATTCTTCTTTCAAGTTGGTATATGGAACTGAGGCTGTATTCCCAATCCAGTTGACCCTCCCTGTGGCCAAGTTATTGCAGGAAGAGAAGAATGAGGAAAATGACATGGAAAAGAGGATTAGTGACTTGGCTGAAGTGCATCAAGTCAGAGATTAATTAGTTGAAAAGTCTGCAGCACATCAAAAGAGAATCAAGGAAGCCTTTGACAGAAAGGCAAAGATGGACATTTTTCAAACTGGAGACTTGGATCTTAAACAGGATGCACCGAAGAAAAAGAAAGGAAATCATGGGAAATTTGATGCTCTGTGGACTGGACCTTTTGTCATTTCTCAGGTCCAGGGGAACAACACTTTCATGTTGCAAAGTATGGAAGGAGAAACAGTTTTTGATGGCCCAGTCAATGGGCGGTTTTTGAAAGTTTATGTTAATTAAGGCCTTTAGGCCTCAGCATTGTAAATGTGTTCTTTTACAAATTTTTAGTGTAGACTCAATTAGACTCCATGCCTAATGGAACACTAGGAAATATTGCTGATCTTGTTTTTATATGAAGGCAGTGGTCATTGGTTCTTGAAACCTCATAGGGAGGCTTTCATCACCAGAAGGAGACAGTGTTAGCTCGGCTATGCAGCACTGATTTTCTAATGCTGGAAAGAGATTTGGTCTGATGGGTTGTGTCCAAAAGGGAGCTTACATTGGTCACTTTCCCTTTTTTTCTCACCCCTCTGACCTTTAATCTTTCTCATTTCCTAAACAAACCTTCTAAAACCTGACAAAATTCCCTTGGCCTCAGCCCCAAGCAGAAAACCCCAAAGCCCCCATAAAACCCTACCATATGTCTTCATGCATTCGTAACTTGTCATGCCGCATCCCCGCCGATCCAACGGCTCCCGTCGCACACGATAAAGGCGACCCGCTCTACCACTCTCCACCGTCAAATCACCTCTGCCAAGATTTGACAGTCTTCGCATTCATTGTGCTGGAAACTTTATTGAATGATAGCATGTGATGAGAGTAGCTTTTCTCTCTCATCCACTGCTACTTGTCGATAATTGAATGGAATCGCTCTGCCCCGGGCATTTGCCACTTAACGCCCGAAAGCGATGCGATAAAACCATTACTGCCCGACCAAATTGCCATCGCCCGTTAAATTCCCGTGCAACTCTGTCGCCTGATGACCGTCTGATTTGTCCGCTGAATATCCAATGGCCCTAACACACCCCACTCCTATCTTGGCCGATAGCCTCCGGCAAGCCATTTCTGCCATCCATTTCCCCAATCCAATGGTCATCCTTCTCTCTCACCCAAATCGTCCACCTATCCATGCCTTCCATGTCTTATGATTATTATGTTTCCTAAAGAAGGAGATGACCAGCTCTGCCAGCATCAATTACAGTAATATCCCCAACAACCATATTTAACATAAAGCATGGCCAAAGGGGAAAAGGATGCAGCACGACCCTGTAACTGAATTTATCAGTCATGGACTCCATTAGTACGAGCACTCCAACCGCCTAAAGGACAGCACAACACCTGAACAGATCAGATTCATCCACTGAAACAAGCCACCTCATCCAGAGACACCATCAGATGATTAAATGCAGTTGGTGGTAAATTATGAATCCTCCATACCTAAACGGTGAAGTTCCATTGTAACGAAAACTTATAAATATCCAGGAGCAAGATGTAATCAAGGTTGGCATTTGAGGTAAGGTTCAACTTCTGAATATTGTGGGAATTTTGTCACTTGCAGTGTCTCATCTTCATTTTCAGCAAATACAAGCTTCTTTTGTTGTTAACTGCTCACTGTCCATTTTCCTCTATTGTAAGCTTGTACCTGATATGTTGTGTTCTTGATATCTAGATGTTTAGCACTAGATAACTATCATCTTATCTTTGTGTTAGAATTTGGAATGCATCACTGAATAGGTTGCTCAGGTTTCTTTCTATCTAATGCAGGAGAGCTATCATCATGTCTTTGCATTAATAGATTAGATTTTTAGGTTTCTGTACTAATTGTAGCCGGCCATCACATGGTCTTGTGTATCTGCTGGTTTGGTTAGTATTCTCCATATTCACCTAATATCTAAAACTATGAACATTGGTGGTCTAAAGCCTTGTAGATTGAGGGTGTTCATGCATGTCTGGAGTGAAACAAAGTAGAAGTGGTTATCTGGCCTGAACCAAACTGTCATTCCTTCAATTAAACCTGCAACAATAGTTGAATTTATATGTTACGAGGCATCTCCGAGCTACAACCTAGGAGAGTTTCTTGGAATCCTAACAATAGGGACTGGAACTATTCATATAGACAATGGTCAATTTAATGATGTATTATGTGTTCCAACCTTATCCTGCAACATTTTATTTGAATATCAAATAACTCATTCAGGTGAAGGTAAAATCATTGAATTTTCACCTCACGATGTTGTAATTTAGGTCCTAAGAGATCCTAGACAAATTTTAGCTACTGGCATTGCTGATGATTCTACAAGTTTGTATAAGTTTAACAACTTTGGGTCATCAAATCTTCCCTCGGTATTTGTTGCTCATAATGATGAAGTGAGCAAACTTTTGCATGAGCGATTTGGTCACTTAAACTATCGCTCCCTTCAGAATCTATGTAAAGAAAATATGGTGACAGGTCTTCCAATGGTATCTTGCAGATATGGTGTTTGTTCTGGATGTGTACTCAGAAAACATCATTGGGACAATTTTGAAAAATGTGCCTCTTGGCACGCCTCAGCCCCTTTACAGCTTGTGCATGGTGATTTATGTGGTCCACTTGCAGTTGTTTCATTCTTTGGATACAAGTATTTCTCAAATTTCATTGATGATTTCTCCAGACGCATTTGGGTATACTTCTTAAAACTCAAGAGTGAAGTATTTAACATGTTCTTGGCCTTTAAGGCCTTTGCTGAAAAATAATCTGGACATCAAATTCTTAAACTAAGATATGATAATGCCAGAGAATATGTTAACAACAAATTCATCAACTTTTGCACTAAGAATGGAATTCAAATTCAACATACTGCTCCATATACTCCACACCAAAATGGTGTAGCTGAAAGGAAGAATCACACCTTAAAGGAAATGGCTAATTGTATGCTTCAATATAAAGGACTTAGTCTTAATTTTTGGGCAGAAGCAATTAACTGTGCAAATTACATAATAAATCGCACTCCTACAAAGGTCTTAAAGAATATCACTCCAGAAGAAGCATGGAGCTCAATTAAATCAGATGTAAGTCACTTTCTTGTTTTTGGAAGTGAAGCATGGGCCCATATTCCAGATGAGAAACATAAAGCTTTAGAACCTAAGAGTGAAAAATGTATTTTTGTTGGATATTCTAAAGATTTCAAAGGATACATACTTATTCCACTTAAGTCCAAAAATGTTATCATTTGAAGAGATGTAATTTTTTCTGAAAATATATCGGCCTACGAGCCTAGTTCGACGGATGTGCCACCTCTCTCTATCCCTTCTACTTTTGAAATATTTCTTCTTCATATGATGACAGCAAGGATGAAAATCCTCGCCCACCTTCTCGAGATCCTTCTTCAGCTCCTCAGCTTTCAAAATGGGTCGATGTTACTTAGGATGCAGTAGGTGCTCTTGTCGGTGATCCTACATATCAGCGATGTACACGTTCTCAGTTCGATAGAGCCTCTTCTTTACTGGCTCGAACTTCAGCTAATTATGATCCTGACACCTTTGCAGAAGCTTCAGGCCATCTAGATTGGGACACAGCTATGAATGAAGAATACCGTTCATTATTGGCAAATGATACATGGGATCTTGTTCCTCTACCAAAGGGACGAAAACTTGTTAGATGCAAATGGGTTTAGAGAACAAGGTATGGACCAGATGGAAAAGTTGATAAACATAAAGCTTGTCTTGTTGCTAAGGGTTTTTCACAAGTATAAGGCATTGAATAAACTGAAACCTTCTCCCCTGTTGCCAAAGTGAACTCTATTTTCCTTGTTCTTTCCCTTGTTGCCTCTTTCAAATGGGAATTCCATCATATAAATGTTAAATCTGTCTTCTTGCATGGGGACTTGCATGAAGAAATCTATATGGAACAACCTACTGGTATTATACAAACAAACTCCAGCCTTGTATGTCAGCTTACGAAATCCCTTTATGGTCTCAAGCAAGCCCCTCGAGCTTGGAATGCCAAAATGGATAGCTTTCTTTTAGAAACTAGCTTTTCTAGGTGTCATTCTCACAATATTGTCTACACCAAGAAAGTGGGCAAGTTCCTTATCATTATTGTTCTTTATGTTGATGATCTTATCCTTACTAGTAGTGATCCCAACCTTATAAACCATGTGAAGTCCAACCATAAAAATAAGTTTGAAATGACAGACTTAGGACACTTGCATTATTTTCTTAGTCTTCATGTCTTGCAATCCAAGGAAGGTATTTCCCTTTCCCAGTCCAAGTATGCCTATGATCTTATATGCCATTTTCACATGGAAGACTGTAAGCCAGCCCCTTCTCCCTTTTAGTCTGGAGCCAAACTTTTGGTCACTTATACTTCACCTGAAGTTGATGCTACCTTATACCGACAACTTGTAGGAAAACTTTTGTATCTGACCCATAATCATTCTGACCTTTCCTTTACTTTTGGCCTTATTTCTTGGTTTATGCAAACCCACATGAAATTCATTGGAAAGTAGCTAAAAGAATACTTCATTATGTTTGAGGTACAATTCAGTTTGGGATTCATTACAGTGCAGAAGCATCTCCTCTATTGGTCGGTTTCACGGATTCCGATTGGGCTGGTGACCCTGATGATCAGAAGTCTACTGCAGGTTATGTGTTCACTCTTGGTTCAGGACCTATTACATGGGCTTGCAAGAAACAAAGTGCCATTTCTCTTTATTCAACAGAAGCAGAGTATCGTGGTGATGTAGAAGCTAGTAAGGAAGCCCTGTGGCTTCGTTAGATCCTATCAGAGTTTGGATTTCAACAGCAGCATTCGACTACACTTTGGTGTGATAATCAAAGTGCCATTCAACTATGCAAAGATCCAGTCCACAATCAGCGCAACAAACACATTGAATTGCACATGCACTTCATCAGAAAGCTCATTCATGACCATGTCCTTGAAGTGCAATATTATTCAACGGATGATCAAGTTGCAGACATCTTTACAAGGGCTCTCACAGAGGCGAAGTTTACTAAACTTTGATTTATGGTTGGAGTTCAGGAAGTTGTCACTAAGGGGGGATAGGCTCTAATTCCTCCTTCCTTCTCCTATTGTGTCATATTTGTACATCCTTCAATCCTATCCCAAGTTGTTCTTAAAGGGAGATGTTAGGATATTTTGATGCATAGGAAATAGTTAAGTATAACTTGGTCTACTGTAGAGTTAGGTAAAGTGTGTTTCTTTACTATGTACTTTTGTAACTTACAATATGATGGTCACGATATTTAGTGGTTCGACGGTTCATTCTCTCCTCGGTATTACTGACACTTGATCCATGGCTTAAGACCTGATTGGTCCATGATCTCTATTTAAAGAGCATGGAAGTTCATTTGTAGGGTAACCATTCACGAGAGAAGCTTATGAAAATTTTCATTCTTTTATTAATAAATTTCCTGAAGTGGTCACATTGGCTCAGGCTGTGGACTGTTTCCCTCTTTTAGGGTTTTAACCACGTCAACAATACTGGTGTATTGATCTATGATCTATTTGTGAACGGTGTCCTTTCGTGTTCTGTCTGAGGAACTTACCCTATATATTCCTACATATTAAACATTAACCTTTTCCCTCACTCAACAATATAAAAAAATCCCCATTTCATTATTTCCAACAATATGGACACTCGTATTGTTCTACTGATGTGCATTTCCACAGCTTTATATATGTGTGTATTTTTTTGTGGGGGAACCCAATGAATGATATCAACATGCTTATCTAACACCAAATTTGAATACCAATGTACTACTCATCCATTACATTCACCATTATGTCAGAATATTAATCACGACACCTATTCATATGTCGGCTATGAATGTTCCCTAGTCGGTGGTAGATGGTTCATAATCAATAGTCGACAGGACTTAGTGAGAAATAATGATAGGTGAACTCACTATAGTTTCTACAACTTGATCTTTGTATAAATTGTTGTATGTGGAATGCAATCAATAAGGCTTTTGAGTTCAGTCTTCTTCTCTTATATGGTATCAGAGCTAGATCTGTGAGGGCTCGGTGGCCAGATTCATTTGGGCTTAGTGGTGTCAAGGTCTCATGGAGAGAGACATAGTTTTGTATGAGCCTAGGTTATGAGGGCTCGGTGGTGTGAAGAGTCGGTGCCGAAGAGCGATATAGTGTTGTCAATAAATTGTGGAAGGCACTAAGATTGACATATTAGTGTTGGAACATTGAACTTGTATGCAGCCAATGTGTGGTGCAGATCATTGTGAGGAGGCATGTCTTTTCTACACCGTGAATCTTGTGCCTTCTCAAGTGAGGAGGAAATGTTCCACATATTGTTGTTTATGAAGCGAAGTGGTTGCTGAAAAGAGGAGTGTTGGAGATCTATGTTGGCATGCAGTGATTCTCATCACCAAAGATTAGAGTGATAACAAGAAAAAATTGGTGAATCGGTGAGGTTGAGTTGAATCGACGAGCAGCGGTGTTGTTGATTTTCTCAGATTGAGGTCGAGGATGTCAATGGTTATTTTCTTCTGCCATAAGTAAAGGATTTGGCTGTTGTGTGTTCGACGGATATATGATGGAGCATCCATTTCTGAGTTGTCTTATAAGATGTTGAGAGCAGTGTTGAATTAAGTACATTCTGCAAGAGGAGTCTGCGTCGCCATTTGAAGACAGGAGAAGCGCACCTTTATTGTTGCACATACCAGGGAGAAGTGCACCATCTCTGATTGGACGAGCCATGGTGTAGTGAATTGGCTTTAAAACCTGTGGTGAATTGTTGTGCTTGCTGTTGTGGATTTGAGAAAATTGTCGTGTCAAAGTGTGATTGAGTGGTGAGTAGGATCCGTTGAGCTGCAACTGTTTGCTCTGAAAATGAAGCATACCCTATGTTGGAAAAGGTCGTGGAGACCTCATCATTGATTTAATTCGGCCCAATGTAATTCCCGACCTCAAAGACATTTTTGAACTTATGGTTTCTTCCAAGTAAGAACGAGAATGTTGTAAGGTTTACAGTATTTTTAATAGAGAAATCCTCAATGAGGGATTGCTTCGTCTCATAATAGAGAAACTCAATATTGAAGAAATTAAAAATAGTGGATGTTGGTGTGGCTCCTCAGTGTTGAGCCAGTTGAGTGATAAATGGAGACTAAGAATGTGTGGAGAGGGTGGATCGATCCACCTGGATATGCAATTGTGCGTTCTCCCATATGTATTTGTGTTGTGGTTCTATTCCACCATATGCCAGATCTGGACATTACATGGAATGTGGATGTGTTAAGATTCTCGGTGGTGTATCGATGTCATGGAGAGTTGTGTGAGGGTCGAGCCTAATTAGAATATGTTGAGCCACGTGTGAGCCACAAGGGCCGCTTCCTGAGATTTGAAAGAGGGAGCTTGAATGATGAAATCATTTTGACCAACGTCTTTGGTGTGAGCAATGACGTTGGAGTTGTTTTTCTAGGAAGAGGTGTGGTAAGTCTTAAATAACATTTTTTTGCTCCTGTAAAGTTGTCATGTGGATGGTGTGTCCCCTGTGGTGCGACTAAGGCTGTTGTGAAGTTGAGAGTTGTCATGAGACTATTGGGCCATGACCTAGTGTCGTCTGCTGTTTGCTACAAACTTACAATTAATTTGGAAGGTTGTTCATAGATAAGATTGTGAAGCTATGTGGCATGGTTGAGTGTTAGCCCCTATGTGTGTTGAAGGAGTATCTGCATGTATACTGGTGCGGTGGTGTCGTGAGCAAGTATTGCCATTGGTAACATATGTCAAGAAGTTGGATGCCCAGGGATTGGGTTGTGGAGCCTATTGTGGTGTTGTGTATTGAAATCCTACGGAGCGACTGCAAGGTGGTGGTAAGAGTTGTGTGGGAGCATGGCTAGACCACCAAAGTGTCTTGTTTGCTGCATATTTTTCTCTGTGGTGAAGTTAAAGTGGTGCATAGGCGATATTTCTATCATTTTAGACTTGTTTGACAATGACCCTTTCCCTTTCGATGATCATTTTTTCATGAGTCCATTTGGAAGCATTTTTGGGTCCGCAGTATGTTTGAGTTGGAAGGAAATTCTGAAAAACAATGTGATGCTATTGATGATCAAAGTCTACTCCCAAAGATCTTACTATTGAAGAGCTTCCCATAGCTCATAAGGTAGGGTGAAAAAATTAATACGAGAAACTATTGTTGAAGATCTACATGACGACCATGGCAATGCAACCATAATGATCATAAAGGTCTGGAGTAAGAAGCAGAAAGAAGTTTGGAGTAACAAGTTCAAGAAAATGTTTCGTTAATATACTGTAGCAAAGAAAGTCAAAATGAAATATTTGAGTTATATTTGTAATCCTAGTTGACACATAAACCAACTAGCGAGTTAACAGGTCATGATTAAAGGGAGGTGTCAGAATATTAATCATGATGTCTATTCATATGTCTGCGATGGTTGTTCCGTAGTCTATGGTAGATGGTTAATCAATAGTCTCAAGAGTTAGTAAGAATTAATGATAGTCAGTGAAGTGAGTGTAGTTTCTATGGTTCAATTTTTGTATAAATTATTATATGTTGAATGCAATTAATAAAGCCTTTCAGTTCAATGTTCTTATCTAATTCATTAAAGTTATATTATACCATTCATTTGTAACCATTCATTATAGTAAAGAAGTGCTACATAGTAGCTTTTTCGTGCGGCTTAGTTTAAATATAGTTACACTAAAGTAAAAATATTGAATTCAAATTATTGTTAAGATTTGTAATAAACTATTTAGATTTTATTGATTGGTAAATTGAGATATTTCGTTATTTTGGATATTGGTCTATTTATATTTTATTGATTGGTAAATTAAAATATTTTGTTAATTGTAATTTCACATTGTGTAGTGGAGAATCTAATCCTACCCAAGAACCATGATAATGTTTTATTAGTCCTTATCATGAAGTATAAAATTCTATTGCAATAAACATTTTCAATAACTATATCTGTTTTTTTAACATATATTAGAGATTTTATATCTTATCATATTATTTTGCAAAATTAAATAATTATGAAAATATTTTAGTTAAAGAAAAAAAAAATTTATTCAAAAAAATTAAATTATAAATTTTTAATTGGTTAAAACATATAGAAACATTAATTAATTTGAATATTATATAATAAAAACTAAAATTTAAAAAATGAATGTTTAATTTAAAAACAAAATTAAATAATTATAAAAATATTATATAATAAAAACTAAAATTTAAAAAATGAATGTTTAATTTAAAAACAAAATTAAATAATTATAAAAATATTATCATTAAAGAGCTGACCGCCGATGGATGGTTCTAGACTTTCAATGTTGTGGTCTGACTTTTGAGGATCCTAAAGTTCGTTACATACTTATCTTCCTTTTGAATTCCTTTATTCCTTATCATGCAATCGTACAGTAAATTCCTCCATTCCTCTATTTTTTATAATTGATGAATCTGACGTCAACTGATTTTTTTATTTTTTTTTAATATCACTTTAAAACCCTGCCGATGGATGATAGAAACAGCGACACGTGACGGTGATCGAGGGTCATCATTTTAGCTCAATCTAATCTATGGTCAATTATTCCCATCATTCTTGTGGCCAGCTAAAAATGCACAAATGGTGCAAAGTTTTTGTTTTTATCATCTATAAAGGGTCGTTATCCATAAACACGTTCAGTAACTTCTTGGTCAAATTCTTTTTCATAAACACGTTCCATGTACTTGGCAAAAGATACTTCCATAGCAACTTCCAGGTTACTCTCAACGGACTTTAGTGGGCATGCATGTCAATTGACATTTTTATTAAATTGATGTACAAACATCCCAGAATTGCTGTATTAGGTCTATCTTTGGTAGATATGTTCTCATGTTTTCTCACCTATGGGGCCATAGGTGTCAATATTATTGGATTTAGTGGGCATGCATGTCAATTGACATTTTTATTAAATTGATGTACAAACATCCAAGAATTGATGTCTTTGGTAGATATGTTCTAATGTTTTCTCACCTATGGGGTCATAGGTGTCAATATTATTGGATTTAGTGGGCATGCATGTCAATTGACATTTTTATTAAATTGATGTACAAACATCCCAGAATGGTTGTATTAGGTCTATCTTTGGTAGATATGTTCTCATGTTTTCTCACCTATTGGGCCATACCTGTCAATATTATTGATAGTAGTGGATGTACTATGTTGTTTATAGTCATATTTGGTGAATGTTTAATTAATTACACCATAGACTTGCTCTATATTGTAATTGGGTTTGAGGATATTCAATGAATTAAGTAATAGACATATTATTGGTAGTTGTGAATGTACCATGTTGTTTATCATCAAATAATTTGATGAATGTTTAATTAATTACACTATACACTTGGTTTATATTGTAATTAGATGTACTATGTTGTTTATGATGAATGTTTCAATTAATTACATTATAGATTTGGTTTATATTGTAATTGGAATTGAGAATATTTAATAAATTAAATAATAACCTTGGTCTAAAAATTGAAATAAGATTTGAAAAAATTTTAAATTTTAAATACTATTTTTTATTTATCTTTTCTTAATACATCATTCAACTTACTTAATTGGCCACAGATTAACCACATTGGAATCAAATAATTTCATTTGGTTACTTGTGTGTAACCACAATTCATAGCATCAGCTATTCGATCCCCGCATTCACACTCGTCACGCAACTGTGCTGAAGGTTTTAAACCTAATGTGAGATCTCGAACCATAATGGAAATCGGAGCTGAGCATTAAATTGTCTGCTGTGCTGACTTTAAATAAGTTATTTCATGTTTCATATTATTATATATAAAATACTAATAAATTATATATCATAGTTTATATATATTAAATAGACACATTAATGAAGTATGATTTTTTGGGTTTTGTAATCATCATTTTACCTCAATCTAATCTATGGTCAATGATTCCTTCAAATGGTCGTTATCCATAAACCCAAATTCTTTTTTATAAACACGTTCCAGGTGAAGAATAGCGATGTGTTTGCAGGTGGAAAGATATCTTTTTTATAAACACTTTCCAGGTGAAGAATAGCGATGTGTTTGCAGGTGGAAAGATATGGAATGATAACGACGTATTTGTTCACGCCGAATTGGGTTCAAGAATTGGGTTTAAAAACTTGCCGATCCTCACCTCTACTTCTGCATCCTCACAAGAGCCCCTCACCTCTATTTCTGCATCCTCACAAGAGCCGAGCTGATTCTACAGCCTCACCCCGAGATAATGGAAATTGGAGCAAAGTTCTTGTTTCGAAAAGAACTCACCCCGAGTGACGTTAGCTGTAAGCAGAGTAAATTGATAATACCCTTGCAGGATATTGAACGGCGTTTCCGTGATCGTTGGATGCAGAATCTGAATGATGAAGCGATCGAAGAAAATATTCCCCTTAGAGTCTACGACAGGGAAATCGAAAGAGAAGCAGAAGAGCAATTCGTGCTGAGGTGCCAACGTTTTCACTTCGTTTTCCAAAAGGGCTGGTATAAGTTTGCTCGAAGGAAAGGATTCGAGGCAGGCGACACCGTGGTGGTGTGGTGGAATGTCTTTCAGAACCGCCTCGAAATCAAATGTATCAGATCGCGTCCTCCTGGCGGTAAGATTTATTGCTCTTCATGTTTTATTTTATTTCTTATTTTATTTCTCCGGTGAATGAATGGATGGTCGGGGTTCCTCTGTTTTCAGCGATTGGTTCACCGCGGGAACAAGTCTGCACTTGCCTTCGGGAACAACTCTGCACTTGCCTTCGGCTAGGTCGCTCTCCTTGATATAAATAGTGATCTTAGGTTCACCGCGGGATTAAACACCGCGGGATGAATCGTCGGGCTTCTCCAAGTAAGATTTACTGTTAGACTGTTACACCAGGATGAATGAATGATCGATCTTCAATGGTTGGTTGGCTACAGATCATTATATACTTTTAAAGAAGGCTGGGCGCTCTTCTTGGGCCTACAACACTGTAGTTATTAGCTTTTAATTTTCTAGGGAAAATAATAGAATAGGATTTTTAGAGTCATTCTAGTTTATTTATTTTATGGGTGTTAGTTTGTCTGATGGATTCATTACAAAGATTTGAAACTTATATTGTATATGGGCATGTATCTTTTTCTCAGTTATTAATATAAATAAAGGTTGCATTTTCGGATCATGTTTTGTTCAGTGTTTTGACTACAATTATTTTTAACTAAAACACCTAAATATGGATTATTTTATTGTTCAACATATTACATTCTATTTGTTGTTTAAGACCTCCTTTATTTATTTATTTATTTTTTCCTAATACATCATTCAACTTACTTAATTCGCGACAGATTAACCACATTGGAATCAAATAATTTCATTTGGTTACTTGTGTGTAACCACAATTCATAGCATCAGCGATTCCATCCCCGCATTCACACTCGTCACTCTGCACCTCATAATAGACTTTGGTACTACGCAACTGTGCTGAAGGTTTTAAACCTAATGTGAGATCTCGAACCATAATGGCTAAACTCTCGGTATGTTTTTATTTGAGACGTGGAAATCGAAGCCCAATCTCGCTGAGCATTAAATTGTCTGCTGTGATAACTTTAAATAAGTTATTTCATGTTTGATATTATTATATATTACATTATATATAAAACACTAATAAATTATATATCATATTTTATATATATTAAATAGACACATTAATAAAGAATGCTTAGTTAAGTTGTGGTTTTGTGGTGTTTGGGAGTGGTTTTGTATTATTTTTTAAATAAATTTTAATAAAAATATGATTCCTGATACATGTAATTATTTATTATATATTATTGTATATTTAAATAAATTGATATCAATCATATTTATTGAATTGAGAGGTTTATTTTACTGAACATTCGAATTTGATTGAAACTCATATGATGAGGTGGTGGCCTCCCAAGTTTTAAACCTAATGTGAGATCTCGAACCATAACGGGAATCTGACTAACTCTCAGTATATTTATCAGAGGACGTAAGCTTTGGTTTGTTTTTCTTTGAGAGGTGGAAATCGGAGTCCAATCCGGCTGACCATTAAATTGTCTGCTGTGATGACTTTAAATAAGTTATTTCATGTTTCATATTATTATATATTATATTATATATAAAATACTAATAAATTGTATAGATAATCTTCAGCAAAATCACATGATCAATATTTTGTCGACGCGTTTCGAACCAATCAGTGTGGTTCATCGTCAGGACAAGTTGAAGAACAGATCCAGCTTAGCCTGTTTAAATAGCTAGAGCAGAGACACCAACGGTTAACTGGTCAAAGGTTGACTTAAGGAGCAAGCTCAAATTTAGTTAAAATAGGTAAGAAATAATTAAATATATCAATGATAAAATTATAATATAATAATAAATAAATCAAAAATAAATAAATATATATCAATTTAGTTAAATTAGGTGTGAGATAACTAAATAAATATATAAATATATAAATATATATATAAAATAATAATGAATTATTTAAATAAATATATAAATATAAAATATAATAATTTATATTTATTTATTCAAAAAATAACATATAATAATTTATATTTATGTATTTATTAAATAAAATAAATATAAATTAATAAGTATAATAACAAAGGTAAATTATTTACTTACTTTATAAATATAAAATCATAAATAAATATATAAGTATAGTTATATTGCGTGTGAGATATAGATAATTAAATAAAATAATACATTATTTATTTGTTAACTAAATATGTAAATATATAAATAAAAAATCGAAAATAAATAAATATATATAAAATTAGTTAAATTAGGTGTGAGATAACTAAATAAATATATACACATATAAATAAAGTAATAATAAATTATTTATTTACTAAATAAATATATAAATATATAAAGAATATAATAATTTCTATTTATTAAATTATTATTTATATAATTATATATTTATTTAATAAATATATAAGTTATTATTTTATTTATATATCTATATATTGAGTGATCTCACCACTAATATAACTAGACTTATATATTTATATATGATTTTATATTTATTAATTGAGTAAATATTTTACCTTGCTATTTTATTTATTAATTTATATTTTTAAATTTATTTTATTTAATAAATAAATATAAATTATTATTATTTATATTTTTATTTATTTAAATAAATAAATAGAAATTATTATATTCTTTATATATTTATATATTTATTTAGTAAATAAATAATTTATTATTACTTTATTTATATGTGTATATATTTATTTAGTTATCTCACACCTAATTTAACTAAGTTTATATATATTTATTTATTTTCGATTTTTGATTTATATATTTACATATTTAGTTAATAAATAAATAATGTATTATTTTATTTAATTATCTATATCTCACACCCAATATAACTATACTTATAATAAATACTTATATATCTATTTATGATTTTATATTTATAAAGTAAGTAAATAATTTACCTTTGTTATTATACTTATTAATTTATATTTATTTTATTTAATAAATACATTAATAATTATAATAAATACATAAATATAAATTATTATATGTTATTTTTTGAATAAATAAATATAAATTATTATATTTTATATTTATATATTTATTTAAATAATTCATTATTATTTTATTTATATATTTATATATTTATTTAGTTATCTCACACCTAATTTAACTAAATTGATATATATTTATTTATTTTTGATTTATTTATTATTATATTATAATTTTATCATTGATATATTTAATTATTTCTTACCTATTTTAACTAAATTTGACCTTGCTCCTTAAGTCAACTTTTGACCAGGTAACCGTTGGTGTCTCTGCTCTAGCTATTTAAACAGGCTAAGCTGGATCTGTTCTTCAACTTGTCGTGACGATGAACCACACTGGTTGGTTCGAAACGCGTCGACAAAATATTGATCATGTGATTTTACTGAAGATTATCTATACAATGTTATGGATCACAGAAGTCTAAACTCCTTAATACTAATAAATTATATATTATATTATATATATATTAAATAGACACATTAATAAAATATGTTTAGTTAATTTGTGGTTTTGTGTGATTTTTTTAATAAATTTTAATAAAAATATCATTATGGATATATGTGATTATTTATTTATAAAATATATATTATTATATATTTAAATAAATTGATATCAATCACATTTATTGAGTTGAGAGGTTTATTTTATTGATGTGTAAGAATATCCATCTATCATCAAAATTGAAATTTTGTTTATGTAAGCTAAAACAAAAAATCTAAAAATAAAAATAAATAAATAATTATACAAAAGTTTTAAATTATATAGGCTCATAGAAAAATTTGCATGTGAAAAAATTGGATCCTTCTAGGCTCATATTACATCCATATTTAAGATATGAATATACTTAATTAATATATGTAGTGAAAATGTGCAATTTTCTAGTTCTTCTTCAAAATTATGAATTTAGTTCTTCTTCAAAATTATGAATTTCGTTCATCTTAAAATTATGATTTTTTTTCTTTTAAATGAATAAATGCCTAATTTTTTTTATTTTTTATTTTTTATGAACTAGCACAACCACATTAATAAATGTGGTTGATATACCCCTATAGGCATATATCAATCACATACACAACCAAATTAATAAATGTGGTTGATATACGTCAATAAACCTATAACAACCACATTTATTATTAATTATTTATTAATATTAACATTAATAATTTTATTTATAAATTATATTAATAAATAATAATTATTTATAAATTACATTAATAAATAATATTTATTTATAAATTACATATTATCATTCTTATTATTATTATTTTTTAGTATACTTAAATAACCCAATAATAATAATAATAATATATAATTAAAAATAACATAAATATGTATGTTAAAAATAAATCATTTTAAGATTAAAATTATTAATAAACCCTAAAATAAATATTTTAAATCCTAAAATAAACATTAGACACTCATGGGAATTGAGGGGAAGGCAGGCCGATGAAGGGGAGGATGGGAGCTTCGCGGAGTCACCGTAAGGGTTTAGGCTAATCTAGCCGCAGGAGCACAGAATATCGGGCGAAGCGCGCAAACGGACAGCACTGTTTCTGGGTGCTAGGGTTACGGGTTTTTCGGTTACTGACAGTGACTTGCCTACCCTACAGTTGGCCAGGATGGAGGACCGCGAGGAGACCGAGCTAGTAGACTATTCCGCCGACCCCCTTGAAGACTTCGACATTTTCGGTTATCCCAATCATCCTCCTGCATCCGATACCGTAATCTCCACCGACCAGTTGGCTGCACCTAGGGTTCCGCTGCCATCATCCGAAGCATCGCTTCCACTTGAAGCTCCGCCATTATCACCTGGTTCCGCAGTCCTCCTCACATCTTTTTCGCCTGCAGATTTCACCATCGACTTTCCGCCCTCGCCCCGAAGAAATTGTCTCTCTGGACCATCCATCCCGGCTGTATCGCCTCCACCAGACCCTGAAGGGATTTCTCATGGCTCGGCGCTTCCAAACCCTACTGAGGTAGAGAAGGACCAGGGGCAAAATCCCCTACCTCCGACTGACATAAGGACATCGGGCAGCTTCAGCACGCCGGCCCTAATCCCCCAGGCCATCAATCGCTCCCCCAGGGCTGAGGGCACAAATCCGCTCTCTGATCACCCTACTGCTCCGAGATCCAAGAAGACGAAGTGTGTTAGGGAAACGGTGAAGGACATTACAGTGCAATTCGGCGATCCATCGAACTTTGAAGAAACCATGGCTCTGGCCCGCACGACTTTGGTAGGGCATGTTCGCGGGCGTTCATACTCGGCGGACCGACTGAAGGCATGGGCAAAAGAGATCTGGGGCGGACTGTTCTCAGAGTTGCCTGACGTAATTGAACTCCCCAGAGGCTGGTTCTCCATCCATTTCGCAAAAGAGGAGCACACAAACACCGTATTGGCGCAATACTGGCATATAGAGATGGCTCCGGTACTCCTGAAAAGATGGAGCCCTCTATTTGATCCGGAACGGGAGCAGATTGGGGCTGGACCAATATGGGTTCGCCTGCCGGGACTTCCGATTCAATATTGGTCCGAGGAAGCATTCATTAAAATAGGGAACGCACTGGGGACATACTTGGATCACGATCGATCCTACAAGGACACAAATAAGCAGATCATGGCTCGCATACTGGTTTATCTGGACACCAGAGAGGGATTAGAAGGCAAAATGACTCTGAGATGGGGGAATTTCAGTAAATCACAGTTGCTGGATTATGAAGGGGTTCCCTTCAGGTGCAATAGATGTCGCCAAATTGGACATGTCTACAAGGATTGCCCACTTAACATCAGCCAGGAAGGGTCGCCCAAGCAAGCTCGATCGACAGCCGGCGGGGTCACTACTACAGCACCTATATCTCCGAGGCCCGGTGGAATCCCATCTGCTCAGCGATCGCCATTGCAGAATGCAGTACCTCCCGTCCCGTCACCAAGGGTGCTCGTGCATCAGAAAGCTCCGCCATCGCCACCTATGACCAGGGCACGAGCAGCTGCAGCGGCCGCAAATGTTTCGGGTACTCTCCCTAACTCTCTCTTTATCACATCTGATATATCATATGCGCATAATATCTCCACTGCATGCACTATGGTTCAGTGTGATATTCCCCTTCCTCCTCCCTCTCATTCATCGGCTCAGCCCTCGCTTCCGTTCCCCTCCCCGCCCTCCTCGCCCCTTTCATCCAGATCATTATCTTCGCATCCATATTCCCTCCGCCCCCGTGCTCCCCGCCCGGAATCCTCTCCATCTGCAGGCCTGGGTATTGTCCCCCTTGATCCTGGGATCTCATCGACCCGAGGACGCAAATCAAATCTCACGAAAGCCATCAGGCATGCGGGCGCTGAAGTCGCTGCAGGGCGGCAAGCCACCATCGTAGGGGTCCTTAGAGCAACTAACCCCCCTAAACCTGGTCCGCCATGAAGATTATCTCTTTCAATTGCAGGGGTCTGGCTAGCACCCCAAAAAAGCTAGCCCTTAAACGACTTTTTGAAGTCGAGATCCCGGATATCATCTTTCTACAAGAAACCCTTGGATCAGAAGAAGACTGTATTCGGGCTCTAACCTCTGTCGGAAGCAAATGGAACTTCATTGCCTCGGATGCTATGGGTAGATCCGGTGGTCTGGCGCTAGGATATAACCCCACATCCATTAGGCTGGAGACTTCATGGGGTGGACAGGGTTTCCTTGGCGCAGACATCTTTTGCAGTGAGCTTGGCTGCCCCCTGAGAATCATCAATATCTATGGACCCTGTCACCATAGGGAACCCTTCTGGAGAAACCTTCTCAGCCGCAACCTCCTATCAATCGACCATACCATTATAGGGGGAGACCTGAATTTTTCCATGGGATTCACTGAATCATGGGGAGAGGCGGCTCAGATTGACCCCATCACAGATTTCATCAGCAGACTACTGGAGCAATATGATTTCATAGACATCCCAATGCAGAAGCCACAACCCACTTGGAGAAACAGAAGAACGGGAGATGCTGCTCTAGCCAGAAGGCTGGACAGATTTTTGATGAAAGGTCCACTGATCCATCGGCTGCAATCATACAAGCAATGGGTAAGTACTGGAGGTATCTCAGATCATCATCCCATTGCCTTGGAAATCTTTGGACCTCATCGAAAGCCCAAGGCCCCTACAAATTCAACCATCTGTGGCTGCAAGATCCGAGCTTCATAAGTTTGGTCACATCCTTCTGGAAAGCTCACCCCATCGACAGAGAACCCTCGTTGGCCAGGGGGTTCGTAAAGAATCTTACAGAGCTTAAACACCTTGTTATCAAATGGGCTAAGGAGAAAAAGGAAAAAGAAGATGAGCATCTCTCAAAGATCGAAAGTGACTTAGAGGGTCTCCTGGATGAGCGAAATTTAGGGTTCATATCTCAGGATGACAAGAACAAGCTTGTGGAACTGGAGAACCAAAAGAACATCATCCTAAAAGGGAGGGAAGAATCAATTAGACTTCGAAGTAGAGCCATCTGGCTGAAAGCGGGAGATGAAAACTCCAGATTCTTCCACAATTTCGCAAAGGGAAGGAGAGTAGCAAATACCATTTGGAATTTACCTCTGCCAGAGGGAGGCCTGGCGGACACCTTCAATAAACTATCAAATCTGGGTTCCACACACTTCAGGAACCTATATAAAACCCCGGCTGGCACTAATCTTGCAGAAATCATAAATGTGGCTGGTCACTTCCCCCGATTCATCGAGGAGGATGATGCAGAAGACTTAGAAGCTCCTGTCACAATGGCTGAACTAGAAAATACGATCAAATGGTTCAAAAAGGAGAAAAGCCCTGGACCGGATGGATGGACTATCGAATTCTATGCTGCGTTCTTTGACCTCCTGGGCGAGGATATTCTTAAGGTGGTAGAAGAGAGTCGATCTTCAGGTAGCATATACCATGCCATCAACTCTACTTTCATTGCCCTTATTCCCAAATCAGATACTCCATCCTCTTTTGATGATTTCCGCCCCATATCCCTCTGCAATGTGCTATACAAGATCATATCAAAGATCATAGCTAATAGGATCAAGCCCATCCTCTCCAGACACATCTCTCCCCATCAATTTGCTTTTTTGGAGAACAGGCAGATTCATGAAGCCATAGGCTCGGCACAAGAAGCTATTCACTCTATCTGGACCAAGCACCTCAAATGTATCCTGCTTAAAATTGATCTCTCCAAAGCTTTTGATCGGGTGAGCTGGCTGTACATCAAAATGATCCTCATACATACGGGTTTCCCTCTCTCCCTCATCAACTGGATCATGGCGTGCATCACCTCCCCTACTTTCAGCATTCTGATTAATGGATCCGCCTCACATTTTTTTCACTCTGAAAGAGGACTTCGTCAGGGATGCCCTCTCTCGCCATTACTCTTCCTATTGGTTATCGAAGCCCTCAGCAGACTTCTCATCACTGCAAATCGGGAAGGATCGATCAGGGGTCTAAAAATCTCAGACATATGCTACCTCACCCATCTTCTATTCGTAGATGATGTTCTAATCCTACTGGATGGCAGTGTACAAGATACTACCACTTTCTCCCACATACTTGATCTCTTCTCCAAGGCAACGGGAATGGAAGTTAACAGAGCAAAATCATCTATTACCATGACAGGCACATCGGTAGATGAAGCCCATACTGCCAGCATGGCATTCCCATATAACACTCAACCACTGGAAAGGGGGCTTAAATACTTGGGATACTGGCTCAAGCCGACCAGTCAGAAGATTGCGGACTGGGTTTGGCTAGTATCGAAGATTGAGAAGAGACTATCATGCTGGAGCCACAGATATCTCTCCAGGGCAGGGAGACTTATCCTCATTAAATCGGTACTAGAAGCCACCCCTGTATTTTGGATGGCCATGGCCTGGATCCCTCGGAACATTCTGGCAAAATTACAGCAGCTCTGTAATAGATATCTATGGGCTGGGAATCAAGACAAGCGTACCTTTGCATGGATAGGGTGGAACAAGATCGCCCTTCCTAAAAAATGGGGTGGCTGGGGATTAAAAGAGCTCCCGATTTTTGCTAAAGCTCTTGCTGGTAAGATGGGGTGGGCCCTGCTGACATCTCAAAGTCTATGGACCAAGATCACCTACCACAAATATATCTGGCCACTCTCCCTACTCGACTGGGCAAGACTTCCGGGATGGAACAAATCAGGTATTTCTTCGATATGGAAGGCCCTCCTTCACTCTTTCCCTCTCATCAGGGACAATCTGGTATGGCGCATCAAAGCAGGCAACAAAGCCAGAATAGGACTTGATCCATGGTCCGGCTGCGGTGGTAGACATACGCTCCCACAAGAACTCATTGCATACCTCTCGGCTCACAACATAAATGTCATAGCTCAGATAGCTGATCCCGAACAAACTGATATTTTCCATCAGGCATGGAAATCAGCGAATCAATTGAACCTTCCGCAGAGATGGCATACCACTTGGGAAGAATACAGGGAGGCATTAATAGAATCTCACATTCGCATTACTGAGGGACCGGACGAGCTAATTTGGCACCAAGCGGATCATGGAGTTTATACTCCCAAGGAAGGGTACATACATCTCATCGAGTCCAAAAAGCCTACAGAATGTGCTAGCTGGTGGCAGAGCATATGGAAACACTCCGCCTCCCCTCGTTCTAAACTATTCAGTTGGTGTCTTTTGAGAAATAAAATTCCCACAGGAGATCAGCTCATGAAACGAGCCATCCACGGACCCACATGGTGCGTTCTGTGCAAATCGGACTCGGAATCCATCGAACATTTATTCCTGCTGTGTGGGGCTACAAAAACCTTATGGAACAATCTCAGGCCACACACAAATCATGTGGGTGATTGGACAGGAATGAACATCAGTGATGCATGGATCGAATGGGGTAAAAACAACAGAGGGACAAAACTGATAAATCTGCCCATCATCGTAAACTGGTCAATTTGGAAAGCGCGGAACAATATCATTTTTGAGAACAAGCCTATCCACTGGCCCATGCTAGAGGCTTGCATTATCGCTGCTCTGAGAGAACTGCCTGAACCTCCACCCCCAAAAGCTCGCCTACCTGCCCCGCCCCCTCCCATAGACTCCAGTCTACCTTGGGCTTTCTTCGATGGCGCTGCCAACACTCAAAGCTGTGGAGGGGGTTTCATCCTCCATATTAATGAAAACCATCACTTCAGGATCAAAGCAGGATTAGGAGCCGGGACAAACAACTTCGCAGAGCTCATTACCCTTCGCCATCTTCTTCACTTCGCTCTGAGACACCACTGCACTAGTATCAACATTTATGGGGACTCACAGATCATCATTAACTGGATAAATGGCACTGCGATTTGTCACATGCACTCACTCAGCACTATTTTACATGAAGCACTTGATTTCAAATCAGCTTTTAACCATATCTCCATCTCTCATATCTACAGGGAGCATAATAGGAGTGCCGACAAACTTTCCAAGGAGGCAGCGTTGATGGACAGAGGTATATGGGAGATCACGGAGACCATCAATCAGCAGGAGCATACATTTTACCATCGGCCTTATATAGACCCAGGGTATCCAACCCTGGATCAGCATACAGCACCTTAGCATCTAGATATATTTTTGACTACAGCTCTACAGATATATACTGTTATTTTGTTTTATTTTGTAACTTTTTGAAGGCAAGAACTACACACTGATAGTACACTGATAGCATACCCTGCGTGGTAGTGCAACAAAGAAGTACCGAAATATCATGTAAACAACAGACTCTCATGTAAAAACTGATCATCAATGAAATATTATTGATTTTTCCAGAGGAAAAAAAAACATTAGACACTCACATTAATATTATAAATTTGAGGATTAACATTGTTATGAAACCAGCTCACAAAAAGATAGAAAAGATAGTTGAACGCCTTAGAATTCAGCCTCTTCGAGGGGGCAACCTCCTTTACATTACAAAAATGAACAATTGTTGGATGATTCAAATGACAAAACCTCATTTCTATATATAGGAGTCTAAGGAGTCACAATATAACCCAGCCGACCTAACAACAATAATATAAAGCCACAAAAATAACAATAGCGGGATTCTATGGGGCACAATAATAAAAATATGGGGACAATAAGGGCACAACAATATGAATAAGGGATACAACTATAATAGTAATGGGGTAACCTAACATGCCCCTCTCCTTCAAAAAAGTGTTGTCCTCAATGCTTGAATAGTTCTAGATGCTTCTGTATAAAATTCTCATCCTCCCATGTGGAATCTTTAGCAGATAAGTTCTTCCACTTGATGAGATACTCCGAAATTGATCGATTTCGAGTTCTTGTTTCTGTGACTGCTTCCGGTTCCAATATAACTTTTCCTTCCTTGTCAAGTTCTTGAAATATTGTTTGAACTGGGAGGTTGTCGCCTATAACCTTCTTTAAGCATGAAACATGGAAAACTAGGTGCACTCAATAAGCTGTAGGAAGCTCCAATTTGTATGCCATCGTACCAATCTTTTGCAGCACCTTGTATGGACCATAATACTTTGGTGATAATTTATTATCCTTCTTAGCTTGCTTGAGGGAAATTTGTTTACATGGTTGTAGCCATAGGAATACCCAATCACCTACATCAAAACTTCTTACGTTGCGATGTTGATCTCCCTATTTTTTCATTCTATTCTGTGCCAACACGAGGTTATCCTTTAAGAGTTGGAGGGCTTGTTTTTGATGTTCGATGTGATGTTCCATTGCTTGAACCTTAGAATTCTCTCTTAAATATGATGTGATGGATGGTGGCTGATACCCATAAAGTGCCATAAATGGGGTCATTTTTGTTGCTGTATGGAAGGAAGTGTTATACCACCATTCAGCCAGAGGCAACCATTTGACCCATTGTGTTTGTTTATCAAATACAAAGCAACGAAGATATCCTTCCAAACATTTGTTTACTATCTCAGTTTTCCCATCAAATTGAGGATGATAAGATGAGCTATGAGCTAACTGAGTACCAAGACAAGAAAATAATTTTGTCCAAAAATTTCCAGTGAAAATGGGATCTTTGTCACTTACAATAATCTTTGGATTTCCATGTAGCTTTTGAATTATTTCCATAAATGCAATAGAAACTGTACTGGCTTTAAATGGATGTGATAATGCACAAAAGTGTGCATACTTGGTAAGTCTGTCAACTACCACCATGATGACACTCTTTTCCTTAGACTTGGGTAAACCTATGATAAAATCCATTGAAACCTCCTCCCAACGTTGGCTTGGAATGGATAAAGGTTGTAATAGACTCGGGGTCTTAATTGTTTCAACCTTATTTTGTTGGCAAACCAAACATTCCGCCACAAACTTTTGAATATCCGATTTAAGGCCATACCAAAAAAATTCCTTCTTAACCCTGTGGTAAGTTTTTAAGAATCCTGAGTGCCCTCCTAAGGGAGAAGTGTGCAATTCCATAAGAATCTTTTATTTGAGTTGGGAATTCTTACAGAGATATAAGCGATCTTTGTACCATAACGAATCATTTTGTCAGCTAAATGTATCAAATGTACTGGAATCTTGTTGTAACTTTCGAATAAGTGCCCACACTTCTTCATCATTCTTCCATTCCTCCCTTGCTTCGTTTATCCAATCTGGTTGGATAATAGAAATGGTGTACAACAATGCTTCCACATCCTCATCCTTTCTTGAGAGTGCATCTGCCACTACATTTTGCTTCCCTTTTTTGTAGATGATTTCAAAGTCATAGCCCAACATCTTTGTGACCCACTTTTGTTGCTCTTCAAAGGATAAGATTTTTTCTAAAAAGTATTTAAGGCTATCATGATCTGTTTTTACCTTGAAGTGTCTTCCCATTAGGTAGGGTCGCCTTTTCTTAAGTGCATGTAGTATTGCGAACATTTCCTTCTCATAAATAGATTTGTGTAAAAACTTTCCCTTGATTGGACGACTTTCAAAAGCAATGGGTCTTTCATCTTGCATTAAAAGAACACCAATTCCATTTCCTGAAGCATCACATTCCACAATAAAGGTTTTTGTGAAGTCTAGTGTAGCTAAGACCGGTGCTTGGCACATCGCCTCTTTAAGATGTTCGAAGGTCTTTGTTGCTTCTGGAGTCCATGAAAATGCATCTTTCTTCAATAATGTTGTTAGAGGTGTTGCTATTCTCCCATAATTCTTAACAAACTTGCGATAATACCCTGTCAACCCGAGAAATCCTCGTAGATGCTTTATGGATGTGGGGATTTTCCATTCCCTAATGGCTTTAATTTTGCTAAGGTCTACCTTAACTCCTTCATGAGATACAATATGAGCCAAATATTCTACCTCTTGTACTCCAAATAAACATTTGGATCTTTTTGCATATAATTGTTTCTCCTCCAATAGTTGTAGCACCCTGTCAACATGTTCAACATGATACTTCTAAGACTTGCTGTAGATTAGTATATCATCAAAAAATACTAACACAAATTTTCTAAGGAAGGGTTTGAAAATGGAATTCATCAAACCTTGAAATGTAGAAGGTGCATTGGTAAGGCCAAAAGGCATGACCAAAAATTCATAATGACCCTCATGAGTTCTAAATTTTGTTTTCAGAATGTCTTCAGTCTTCATTCTGATCTGATGATATCCTGAACGAAGATCCAACTTGGTGAAGTAAATTGATACATGCAATTCATCCAATAATTCATCAATGACAGGAATGGGAAACTTATCTTTAATAGTGAGCTTGTTAAGCTCCCTATAATCCGGACACATGCGCCATGATCCATCCTTCTTGTGCACCAATACTACTGGAGCAAAGAAAGAACTTTGACTAGGTTGAATTATACCAGCGTCTGGCATTTCTGCAACCATATGTTCAATTTCACTCTTTTGGGCATAGGGATATCTGTATGGCGTGATGTTTGGAGGAATGCTTCCTGGAATTAGATGAATAGCATGATCATGATCACGAATAGGTGGGATACCTTTGGGAGTCTCAAATACCTTGGAATGATTGTCCAAGACTTTTTGGAGATGTGGAGAAATAGATGATTCCGATGTGGAAACATCTAGCGAACATGATTGTGCAATTACACCTCTTTGTTTCTTTTTTAGAAGCTTTTTCATACCGTTAGAGATGATTATCTTTCCCAGTTTCCCTGGAATACCCCTTAATTCAATTTCCTTTCATTCTGTAGAAAATTTCATGAAAAGTTATTGAAAATTAAAAGCAATTGTACCCAAGGATTATAGCCATTGGACTCCTAGTACAACATCAACACCTCCCATTGGAATGGAAAGCATTGGGCTAGTCAATACATATTCTCCCATGGATAGCTTGATATTATGGCACTTTCCAGAGCAATTTATCATTCCCCCATTTTCAATCATCACTTGACACTCTGGTGCTAGATATAGGAAGCAATTCAATTCTTTGGCTATCTTACAATGAATAAAATTGTGGGTACTTCTTGAATCAATCAACACTATTACCTTTTTCTTCTTGATTTGTGCTTCTATTTTGATGGTTTGAGGAGTGGTAATTCCAGCCAATGCATTACAAGATATGGTCGGATTCATTTCTTCTTTATCTAGGCTTTGTTCCTGGAGTATATCCTCTTCTTTTTACCTTTCTTGATCCTTTTCTTCTTCCTCTTCACAATCTATGTAGAATACCTTCTTCTCAGCACACTTATGACCTTTAGTGTATTTTCTATCATAACTGTAACAAAGCCCTTTTGATCTTTTTTCTTCCAATTGTTGTGGTGTCAAACTTATAGGTTGTGGAAGACTAGGGGCAACAACACTTCCATCTTTATAGTTGTGAGTGTTATGCTTCCTGGTTGCCATAATTTTACTTTCCATTTTTCTTGCTAACTTGAATGCCTTCTCTAATGAATCAGGTTCCCAAAGGCAAACATCATGTTGGATATTATCCTTTAAAGTCCTTATGAACACATCAATCCTATGCTCCTCTGGAATATTTTTTACCCTTATGTTCAATTTTTGGAACTCCTTAATGTGCTTCATTATTGTACTCTTTTGTTTGAGACTTATCAATTGGCTAAAAAAAGTGTTGCTTTTTGTATCCTCATAATGTGCTGTCAATTCTTCTGTAAAAATTGCCCAAGTGATAATTTGTTTACGAGAGCAAAGCCATTGATACCATACAAATTGATTTGGTTCCAAATATAAAGTTTCAATACGTACCTTTTGTGTGTTTTTCACATTATTGAGATCGAAAAATTGCTCCATCTGTAATATCCATGTTGCGGGATCCTTGCCATCAAACTTCCTCATATCGATTTTTGGAATATGGTGGGTCTTCGATCCAACATTAGAGTCTATGAAATCATGATTGACATTTCTTTTGTTCTCATCATGAGTTTCCTTTACTACCCTTTCACCATTAGCAAGCATTTCTTGTAGAAATTTTGTCAAATCTGTCTTCAAATCTTCCATGCCTGTCTTCAAATCTATCTTCAAATCGTCCATCTTAGCTTCCACGTCATTTATATTAGCTTCTATGCCTTTCTTTAAACAATCCATCTTAGCTTCTACGCCTTTCTTTAAACCATCCATCTTATCTTCTACATCTTTCTTTAAACCATCCATCTTAGATTCTGTTCCTTTTTGTGTAAGTGATACTTGTTGCACTTGGTATTGTAATTTTGATATATCATGTTGCATTTCCTCCTCTTCTTCATGAGTCATGGTAGAGCTTTCAGGTTTCTTACTAGGTGTTTGCATTTTCTTTCCTCAGGGAATCAATTACCAATAATAATGCTTTACTATGCCCTTTGAATTCCTTCAAACTAATTTTTCAAAAGAATGTTATGCAAAAAAATTTAAAAAAATTACACACCTTTTTTCACTTTATAGGAGCTTGATATTGAATCTGATGTATCTCTGTAATTTCAGATCATCCAGTTCTGAAATTGTGATCTTTGGTAGCCCTCTGTATCCTCTTTCCAATGCCACCAGTCTCATCCAAATTGGATTCTCCACGGAAGAGTTATGCCAAATCTCCCACAATGACCTGATTATAGACTTGTTCAGTAGAGCGAACTTGTATGACGTGCCATGAGTCATTGTTTCAACCTTTGGCTCTGAAAAATATATATAAGAAACTACAGTCTGTCCTCTTTCTGTGACTTCTTACGAAATTTCAATCCGATGCTCAGAGAGAAAGTTATGACGATTTTCCCCAGGTCACCTGTTTGGAATGTAATTTAGGAGTCTGCAAAAAGACCAACTTCCTCAGATCATATCTCCACAAATATAGTGTGAAAAGCTCTAAAATTCAGACCTGAGGTTCAGTACGATTTCTTCTCAAATGGGCTTTTTTTTTTAGCTTTTGAAACATTGTAGAAAAAACGTTATAGCGAAAATTCCATGATGACTTATTTGGAGCAGCGAAACCTTAGAATCCAAAGCTCTGATACCAAATGTTATGAAACCAGCTCACAAAAAGATAGAAAAGATAGTTGAATGCCTTAGAATTTAGCCTCTTCGAGGGGGAAACCTCCTTTACATTACACAAACGAACAATTCTTGGATGATTCAAATGAAAAAACCTCCTTTCTATATATAGGAGTCTAAGGAGTCACAATATAACCTAGCCGACCTAACAATAATAATATAAAGCCACAAAAATAACAATAGAGGGATTCTATGGGGCACAATCATAACAATATGGGGACAATAGGGGCACAACAATATTAATAAGGGATACAACTACAATAGTAATGAGGTAACCTAACAAACATCATAAGCCTAAGCGATTAAGAAAACCAAGGATCAATTTTATAAACCCAAGCAAATTGTGTTATAAACCTAATAGATTATAAACAAAAGATATTTAAATTAAACCCTAGGATTAATATTACAAACCTTATGAGTAATATTATACCCTAGGAATATAAATCCTTATATTAATAAACCTAAGGGATTGATATCATAAAATAAAGGGACTAATAAATCCAAGGGACTGTAAGCCCAGGGGAATAATATTGAACATAAGAGATCAATATTATAAACCCAAGGGATATAAACCCTAAGGTAAATATTATAAACCCTAAAATAAACATTAGACCCTAACATTAATATTATAAATCTTAGGGTTAACATTATAAACCTAAGTGATTAATAAACCCACAAAATTTGTATTATAAACCCAATGGATTTTAAAGCCAAGAGATTTAAATTAATCCCAAGGATTAATATTATAAACCTTATGAATAATATTATACCCTAGTAATATGAACCCTTAGATTAATGAACCCAAGGGATTGATATCATAATGGCAAGGGACTAATAAACCCAAGGGATTATAAACCCGTGCGAATACTATTAAACACACGAATTAATATTATAAACCCTAGGAATATAAAGCCTAAGGTAAATATTATAAACCCTAGAGTAAACATTAAACCCTAAGATTAATATTATAAACCCTCATATTAATATTATAGCCCTAAGCAATTAATAAACCCAAGGGTTCAATATTAAAAAAACCAACGGATTTTAAACTGTAGGGAATAAGATTAAACCCTAGGATTAATATTAAATCCTAGGAATACAAACAATAATATTAATAAACTAAAGGGATTAATAGTATAAACCCAAAGGATTATAAACTAAAGGGTTTAATATTAAACCATAAGATCAATAATATAAACTATAGGCTTATTACTAAACCCTCAAAATATAAACACTATGATTAGTGTTAGAAACTGTAGGATCAATATTTTAAACCAAAGGGATCAATAAAACCAACGGATTAATATTAAAAACTAGAGGTATTATAAATCTAAGGGAATAACATTAAACCCTACGAATATAAACGCTAAGATTAAAATTATAAACCTTATGATTAATGGTTGACCACGGTTTACCATGATTCAACATGGTTGACCATGGTTAATTTTCATATTGAGACAATGTTTGTCACAGTGTGATGTTGTACCATGGTTGACCATGGATGACCATGGTTGGAAATGGTTGAAGATGGTCAAACATTGTTGATTCTCATATTGAGACCATTTTTACCACAATGTGACGTTGGAACACATTTGAACATCATTATAAACCCAAGGGAATAATATTAAACCCAATGGTTTAATATTATAAATCCAAGGTATATAAACCTTAAGGAAAATATTACAAAATTTAAAATAAACATGGTTGGCCATTGTTGACCATGATTGATTTTCATATTGACAGAATCTTTGTCACAATGCGACGTTGGACCATGGTTGACCATGATTGATTTTCATATTGAGACAATCTTTGTCAAAATGCGACATTCAACCACGATTGACCATGGATGACCATGGTTGCCACAATGTGATGTTGGACTAACAAACAATCATCGTCGCAATGTGAACATGATTATTGACCACGGTTTACCATGATTAACCATGGTTGATTTTAATACTGAGACAATCTTTGTCATTATTCACCATGGTTGACCATGGATGATATCCATGTTGACAATCTTAGTTGCAATGCAATGTTTGACCATGGTTGACCATGGATGGCCATGGTTATCAGAATGTAACATTGGATCCTCATACAATCCTTGTCATAATGCGATCATGGTTATTAATGATCCTTGACCATGATTGACCATGGTTGACCATGATTGATTTTCATATTGAGACAATCTTTGTGCTAATGTGACATTGGACCATGGTTAGCAACAATTGATTATGGTTGAACATGGAACGACCATGGTTATCAGAATGTAACATTGGACCCTCACACAATCGTTGTCACAATGTGACCATGGTTATTAATGTTCATTAGCCATGATTGACCATGGTTGACCATGATTGATTTTCATATTGAGACAATATTTGTGATAATGTGACACTGGACCATGGTTGGCAATGATTGACTATCATTGACGATTTTTTACTGTGGTTGATTTTCAGGTTGAGACAATCTTTGTCACATTGTGACGTTGGTCCATGGTTGACCATGATTGACCAAGATTGACCATGGTTGATCTTTTTTTATTTTCATATTCAAAAAATCTTTGTGATAATGCGACATTTGACCATGCTTGACCATTCTTGACCCAAGGGATTAATATTAAACTCAAGGGATTAATATTATAAACCCTAAAATAAACATGGTTAATCATGGTTGATTTTCATATTGAGACAATCGTTGTCACAATGCAACATTGGACCATGGTTGACCATAATTTATTTTCATATCGACACAATCTTTGTCACAATGCGATGTTGGACCATGATTAACCATGGTCAATTTTCATATTGAGATAATCTATGTCACAATGCGATGTCGGATCATGGTTGACCATGATTTAATTTAAAAACCATGGTTGACCATGATTGATATTATAAACCCAAGGGATTAATGGGGACTGCTTCCCCCTGTGGGATGCATAGAACTAGTAGACTAGTTTCTTTTAGTGTTGGGCATGGAGTCATACCATAAAACCATCAACCACTGATCTACCATCTTATGTAGAAATATAACCAATCCCCATGGATTAGTGTTATTTGAATACTCTGCTACTGCACAATGCAACCTACAACTGTAAAATTCAACCATATGCCTACACTAATTCAGATACTCTTTCATACTAAAATCTTAAAACTCAAAAATTTCTAGAGACTAAAAATATAAGTTGATCTATCATATACTCTTCAGATCACACCACTCAAAAAAAATGAACACACTAATCTACTACATGCTGAAACTTAGAATATCTATTCAATCCCCACACCTCTATCTAACTGAACTAAAGAAATTTACAATGTTAGGTGTAATCTTCTTTCCAATGTAACCAAGTGCGGAGTGGATTTATTAACAAACCACATTGCCAGCAGCAAAAAATCTAAATAATATATACAATATGAACATGAAATCCCATGGGAAACTTATACTCACAGGTGTACTTTAAAAGTTGCATCCTCTGTAGACATTTTAGATTTCTGACCATGACTGAAAGGGAGAGACACATACTGTTGATTACAAGTATCAATGAACCTTGCATAGCAGTAAAGGCAGCTGAAATTTCGAAACAGTGGAATCAGTTACCCAATGGAATCTCCATATGACGAAGTGCAGTCGCCAGGTGAAATAAATGCAACCAATACTAAATGCCTACTCCTTGTTCACCAACAAGGATTAGATTTAATCTTTATATCTTTGTTACTTTGCTCCCCGGCAATGACGCCAGATGCTGTACTTGTTTCCCATAGGTAGTCCTTGGTTGCAAAAACTACTCTAGGAAAACAACTTAACCAACCTTTAGGTTCAAGCTAGCCCTTGAACCAGAGGGTGCTCCCTTAGTTGTTACAAGGCTTTGTTAATGTTGTTCACCTATCACTGAACAACATTCTTTGACGCGCAATGGCTAGATTTAAGGTTTTAATTAGGGGTGGTTGGTGATCAATGATAATCCCTAATCATGATTAAATGCCTCTATCACAGGGTCCCTTTTGAAAGTGTTAGCTTCTAGCCTAGCAGAATGACTTAGATTTTTCAAGAATTATGGTAGAAGAATGTAAGGGGATTCCTAATAATTGAGCAGTCAGAATGACTACTTAACAACTAGGGAAATTTAGATGCATGTAGAAGATTTCTAGAGCCCAACAAAAACATATTCAAAGGTAACAGAAGGCCAAAGTGAAACTGATTCCAAGAAGAGCTATTTCAAATAGATAGTATAATAAGCTAATCTCTTTTAATGACTATCAGAAGCCATAAAACAAAAGCAGTCAAAGAGGAGTTATCTTCGACAAAAAATCCAATAACTAATCTCTCTCTAAAGTTTATTATTTTACAGGGGATTTCATAGAGATTAAGACTTAATCTACACTTACCCACACCTTCATATAAATGCTTTGAACATGTGTAGAAATAAGGTATGAAACACTAGAAAAACCTACTAGAAAACACAAAATTCTATTAAATAGGAGCCGGAATGCTTTCATTAGAAATATGATGAGCCTAGGTATTGCAACAATAATGTTGCAACTGCCAGGGCTACCAGCTTTACTTATCAACCCGGGGTTCGTACAAACTTGGAGGTGACAGTGCTATATGCACAAGTAGAAGTGAAGGTCCTGCCTGTTGTCACTATTTATCTGGCAAGAGACCCCAGGGGTTCCAAGACAAAATTATATAGAGTCAAAAGAAGCTTAATTCTTTGATGGAAGGAGAGAAAAACTTATTCTAAGAGAGAGCTGCTTCTAGTGCAGTAATGAAGAAAACAACATGAAATGATAAACTTACACCATAACCTAACTAATCAATTAAACAACTATGCTAAGTAGACTTGCTAAATTAACATTAGCATAATGCTAATTATCTAAGTTGTAGAAGTAAAAGCATTAAAATGGACTAAGGTGTAGCAAAGAAACTTAGGCTAAATTGGGTTTCAAGCATAGAAAGCAATCAAAGGTCAAAATCAGTGAACGGAGGACGTGAGGGAGCAACAGTGCAGAAGAACTGTTGGATCACTCAGGTGAAAGGTAAATGAACGGTGGGGATTTGATTGCAGGAGGTTATGTAGGTAGATGGGAAGACATGGTTAACTAACAGGATGAATAGTTAAGATCTTATCGCGAAGGTTTAAGTGAATGGATGGATGAACAAGGGAGAAAAGGAGATGAATGGTTGAGATTTAATCCTGTGGCTGAGGTCAAGAGATGGACGAGCAAGGCTAACAGGAGCAATGAACGACTAAGATCTTATCACGCGGGTGAAGGCAAGAGATGGATGATGGAGATCATATCATGGGGAAAAGCAATGTGCGGAAATGAGGAGCAGGTTTAGAGGGCGGTAAGCTGTATTTCACATGCCCTAAAAGTTGTAAGCTGTTTTCTAAAATTTCACGCGTTTAGCCTAACCGGGTGACACGTAGCATGGAGAAACCACGTTTCTCACGTGCTCTTGAGTGGATAATGGTCAGACAAAAATCCACGCGATATCGCGCGATAGCCGTTAGATCTGGTGAGGCAATGCAATGGTGGAGATCGACCAAGCTAGTTGGCGATCGAGTCAAGTGACAACTGTCAAATCAGGCAAGGCAGATCGATGGTGGCTGTTTAAAGCACCTAAAGTGACTGGGTGAAGAGATAGCCATCGGATCAGGCAAGGTAGATTGACGGTGGGGACTTAAAGTTCATAAAGTAAGTGATGGACTCCACGCGAAGTAGCAGTTGGAGAAAATAGTGAATCAGACGGTGATTGTGAAGGTTTGTTGGTGATCAGATTGTTAACACCCAGGTTGTTCCCTATGACTCCCAAGGGAATACGGCCGAGGTAACCACTAACCAATCTTTAGATTACAGTTTCTAGCGAAACTGAAATCAGAGAGGGCTCTCTCTTTATGATGTGTCTCTGTCTTGATAGTATTTTAGGCTAGCTATGTTTTTCAGACCTTTGTTTTGTGTTTGGTTGGATAATGTTTCAGTCAAGATATATGTGCTCTCATTAGAATGTTATATGTCATTGGGCAATGGAATCAGTGGTCCTTTAACTATTTTGAGGTGCTGTGTGATGCTGCAGAGCAAGGTTAGTGTCTGAGAAATAAACTTGCATAAAGTGATTGGGTGGGTTGTGTCCAATTTATGCAAGGCAATTAAGAATCTTACAGTAAACTATTAGAGAAAGACAGTGAGAATATTGACCTAGGAGCATTTAAGAATTTCTAGGTGATATTCATACATATAGAATTAACAGCTACATGAGCAATTAAGAATTCATGTTCATGGTTAATTCTGAAGACAAACATTCACAGTAGTAAAAATTGAGTACAAGGTGTAGTGAACAAATCCTGCACTATTATTTTTCTTTACTGCTAGTTTAGTGTAACCTGGATATGATTTGATAAACATAAGAAAGAGAAGAACAGAGATTAAGGAAAAAACTTGTTATTTCATTAGACAGCACAGGAATTCTGCATCAACACATGAATCCTCAGCAAAACACCATAGTTCCAGGAAATCACTGAGTTGATTTAGCTCTTTGTATTAAACAATTCTGTAAAACAGTATACATGCCTCAGAGTGAAAAATTACCAACCCCTTATGCGTTACTAAGGGGAGTATATATACAAAGTTTACATAAGAAAATATCTAAATGGGGAGTAAATGCTTCATTAATAGCATGCCAACCGCTAGAGTGTAGCAGCTGAGAAAGTTAATGCTGTAATAACTTTTGTTCCCTTAGCTGTCAAAAATTGGTCAGAGCCTGTTGACTTGGTGGCAGTTTGAGTCGGCTGAGGGTACGCTGTCAAAATTTGCGCATTTCTTTACCTTTTGGGCTAGCCATTGTGGTCTATTTGCTGAGTCATATTTCAGCTGCTTTTAATGCTGACTTTATCATGTTGTTGTCTTGTAGTGACCTGGAGGGCAGTGACCGAACAGCTGAAGCTACCGTGGCAGAATTTGAAGCATTGCTTGCCACCAATCCTCTTTGGGCATTTGATGCCTCCTAATATTTATCAAGGTCTCATCGGCCTCTGTATATCTGTAGAAATTAGGAGGAGTCTCAAAAAGATGATTCACTTCATTCTCAATAAAGAACAGGCCTTCAAATTTGTCATACAAGCTCTGTCCTGAGGGAGGTCCTGTTTGTTCAGATGTACTGCCAGATGCAGTAATATGATTCTCAATGTATGTTGCCATTCTGTTGGCAAATTGATCCTGGGAGACTAGTTTTCCTGCACCAGTTAGGAGGCTGGGCAGGCCTTTTGCTTGCAACACTGCCAACTTAACTTTGAATTCCTCCACATCTGTTGTGATCTCATAGCACTTCCTCTCCACAGTTTGCACATAGCTCCTGAGAGTTAGCACCTTCTTGGCAGTGAGGACAGCCTCTGTTCTGTTGGGAATGCCTATGGCTGCTAGTTCCTCCTTTTCCTGCCTGTTCAGGAAGTCTATCATTCTGTTGGCCTGCTCTGGTCTGTTTTGCAGCAGTGTTTTGGCCTTATTAATTTCTATTTGTGCTTGGCCCAACAAGTCCATCTGTTCATGCATTGTTTTTATTGATATCCATTGTTGAGTGATGGATTGGCCTATTTTGGCCCATAGAATCCTTTTTATGTCTACCATGGTTGTTTCTAGATTCAGCTCTTTTTCTAAGGCCTTTATCTTGTCCTTGAGGGCCTTTATCTCTCTGCCCTGTTCAGCCACAGTAACCTTCGACTTGTCATACTTGGCATCCAGTTCTGCCAATTTTTCCTTGGCCTTATTTATTTCATTGGCCTGGAGCTCCATTTCTTTGATGGCCCTGGTCAATTCCTCTACACTTTTGCTGGCTTTTGGAGCTGTTGTTGTTCCTGCTGCTTCTGTTGTGGGGGCCACTGTTGCCCCTGAAGTTGCTGCTGTTGTGGAAGTAGTTGGAGGAGCTTGGGAAGTGGATTCTCCCTGTTTATCTTGTAGTGCTCCTTCCAGATCTTTCTCCAATTCCCTGATCCTCTGGTCTTGCTGCATTAGGAGGTCTAGTTGGTCCTCAGCCTGTTTTTGCTTTTGAAGTTCTGCTGTTTGAGGGTGCTCTGTGGGCTGCAGCTTCAATCTTTTCTTCAATGCATTGAGGTCATCATCTTTCTTCTTCATAAGGGCCTTCACACCCTTTGGATCACTAGGATCATGTCCTAGATCAATGATGATCTCCTCCAGAGACTTTATTCTATTGTCTTTGGCCAGAGAGGACATTCTCTCAAAGTCCAACTGTGTATTGGTGTTTTTCAGGGACTCTTTCAGCTCATGTGCCATGGTGGCCTTCTCCACCAAGGTTGCATAGACCATCTCCCCAGCTTGCTTATGGAGTTCAATCTGGTCCATGGGATGTATATCTCTGGCTAGGACCTCCACCCTTGTCTTCACAAAATCTGCAGCTGACTTAGGCTGCGGCCCTTTGGGCTTAAAGTGGCTGAGGAGAAATTTTTCCTCCTGAATGTCATATACCGACATTAGCCTTTCTTGCTGGGCTGGTGTTGCATCTATGAATTGCTTGTAGACCTCAGCCCTTAGCAGCTCATTCTGAGCTTTTATTTGTTTGAAAGAAGCCTTTGTGCTCTTGGGCTTCTTGCTCTGCTGGGAAGAGGAGGACACCTCTAAGCCAAGCTGCAATCCTTGCTCCTGCTGAAAGGAGCTTGTTCCTGTGCGCTGGCTGTCCTCCCTGTTTTTCCTTGAGCTGTCAAGGAATTCTTCAGTGATGTCTTCCACCTCTGGGGAGTCTAGCCTTTGCCTTTTGGCTTCTGTTTGCTGGGAGGATCCACTAAGAGGAGTGGACTCTTCTCTATCTCTTTTTGTACCCCTTTCCTCATGTGCTGGGGTCTGCAAAATTGGGGCAGTCAATGGCTCAGTTTGAGGTGGTGGTGTTTGCATTATTGGAGCTACTGGCAGCCCAGTTTGTGGTAGGACAGTTTTCTCTTGCTGCTGTTCTGTTTGCTGCTCTGTTTGCTGCCCTGTATGTTGCTCTGTTTGCTGCCCTGTTTGCTGCTCTGTTATAGGGGGAGGCTTTTCTTTCACTGCTTCCTCCTCTGCACCCATTATGCCTTTGCCTTTGTCTGTCGCCGGTGTTGATGTAGAGGGTGCCTGTGGTGCAGTCCTTGTGGCCGAGGTCCCTTCTCCTGCTGAGTGAGGCCGTTTGAGGGGTACCTGCTGCACAGAGTCTAGGTCAAAGGTATTTTCAAGCTCCATCATATTCTTAAGCATTATTTCTTCTTCAGTTAGCTTTTCAACTAAAGTGCCCTGTAGCCATTCTTGCTGGTTGGCATATTTCTCAATATGTGAGTATTGACAATGCCTATAACCTAGAAGTCTATATTTGGTTCTTCTTGCAGTGATGACGCCCTCAGGGTCATAAGGGACCCACCGAAAACTGTATGACAGTTTATATTTGTCCTTGAGGATGAGGTCAGCATCTTCCCATCCTTCTTTTTTATTCATGATGAATGGGCCCAACTGGTGTTTGAACTTGAGGTGAGCCTTCTTCCTGGAGCTGTGGAAATGGGTGAGGTCAGACTGAATCAATTGCCTATAATATTCCAAGGCAAATATCCTCATGGGCACATACTTTGGGAGTCTGAAAGGACAAAGCTCACAGCCATAGACCCTGATGACTGTGTGTTCCTCATATAGGTACCAATCACCTATTTTACATTTTTTAGAGAGCTGCAGAGCCTTCTGTATCTCTGTTGACATTCTGGGAGGAGGGGACCTCATTAATAGGCAAGAGACTGGATACACAAATTGGTCAATAAACTCACAATAGGAATAGGGCGAGTTTGTGACATTGTGATAGACAGAGGTCCAGAAGATGACAGATCTTCTTTCCCCTCTATAATCCAACTTTTTGATATAGCATGGAAAGGCGTGAGACTGATAATACATAAAGAGATGATAGATATAAGCTGAGTACCTGAAGACACCCTGCCTATCCACTTTGCTCAGCTGATCATGAATCTTATTAGCAATGAACTTTGCAAAGTTGTATTTGCGGGCAGGGGGTTGGCCTGGGCTGTAAACAGCCAGCAATACTAGCATGGTTTGATCCACATGCTCACTGGTGCTGCACCCCAGCACATAAGCAATCATGTCCAGGAGTAATCTGCCTACTTTAGTGAAGTGGACATTTAAATAAGGAGGTGGCCCTGTAGGCTGGCACTCAGGTCTCATGAATGTCCTAGTGACCCTTTGAATCTCCTCACTGGTCATTTTGGTACCAGTGTCCAGCAGATAGTTCATAGAGAATGGGAACAACAAATCTGTCTGGTCAAAATGCAGCATTTTGTTGATAGTCTCAGGATTGATGTAGAAAAGGACCCTCCCAGATGGGGTGTTGATTACCCTGTGGTGCACATCATAGTTCCCAGCACATAGGCGAATCATTTCAGGAAACACATTCACAGAGGGGAGACAATAGTATGGCAGGTTTGACTCCCAGATGCCATATGTGTCATGACCCATTAAGTAGTCCTCTCTCAACTGTCTGAAGGTTTGCAGAAAATCTCTGTCTCCCACATAGTCTTCAATAAGGTAGTCCTGGTCAGCAAGAGATAAAGACTGCAGGTCTTTATTGGGTGGATTCAATGGAGCAACATTGAGAGTTGTGGGTGCAGGGGCAGCCATTGTATGGTTTGATTTTGAGTGATATGAGTGCACTGGTTTGCAAAGCTGTTAAGAGCTTAGGTGATAGGCCAACTGTGGACAAAGTCTGAAATGCTTTTTTATAGTGAAAAACAGGCTTGCTTCTGCAGTCTTGGTAGGTTCACAGAGATTGTGAATTGCTAGGGGTGAACTGCAGAGGGTGAGTGAGATTTACTTTGGTGGAAAAATGTTGTTGGTCTACACCCGGCAAAAGGGAACAATGCCGGGCACCTTGAAGATAATTTCACAGTTTTGGCCCGCGAATTGCCTGTTTGAATGCTGAATTTCTGGTTCTGGGGGCAAGCAGGTTAGCTTGGCTTACTTAAGGTAGCAGGTGCAGAGTTTATGTGGGATTCAACAGGTATTTTTATGGCAATTTATAGAGAAATGGTATGCATGGTCCAAACAGAGGAATTACGGTGAATACCTGGATGAAACGCTTGAAAAGCCTGCGGGCCGAACTCTGGAGGTCGAATTGATGAATTGGAACGGTTGGAATTTGAATTTGGAGGTCTGTAGGTGCTTTGGCAGCTGCAATGGCTATCTCTTCCTTTGCGCGAAAATGACATAAAAACTGCCCAAAACATGACTTTAACGACAAAATTTGGAAAAAATGGGTAATTGGCGCTTTTCCGCCGATGACGTCAGCATGACGTCATGGTGGGCCCGGGTACGGAGGATGACGTGGTTGCTGAGGTGTAGGCCAGGGTGGCAGGACGCGGTGGCGGGTGGATAAGGTGGCAGGGTTACGTGGAGGACCATATGGCGCGGGGGCGGGGGAGGGCGCTACGTCATGCTGACGTAGTGATGACGTAAGGGGAAGGCGGTAACAAGATGGTGGTAAGCGGGTTCCCCGCACCACCTTTGGGAAAAGGCAGTATCGGGGAGGGGGGCTCCGAACAACCCCACCGCCTGCCACGCGTCCCTTGTACGGGGCGGAAAACCACTTTTCCCGGACGCTAAAGGTCGGCAGGTCAGGGAGTGAAAATGACCACCCGCCGTTAGATCTTGAGCGGCGGGGATCGGATGGCTGGCGGGTCCTCTGACGGATTGTGCAGGTTGGGGGGTCCTGTTGGGCTATTAAAATATTCACTTAAATATTTTCGGGCGGAGAACCTTAGGGTTAAGGGTTTTTGCATGCGTTTTCGGGATTTTTGGGTTTTTCAAGGGTTTTATAAGGGAAAAGAGGTTTTAGGAGTGGGTTTAGCAGGGGGAAAGGGGTTTTCTGTGTTTTTTGAGCAGAGGGAAGGTGAGGGCTTAGGGGAAAGGTTGTTTCTCATAACCAGGGGTTAGAGCAGCCCTAAGACAAGGTTGACCACAACCCCTGGTGGACTGAAGTCTCCCTAAACAACTTATTTAGCTATAGTGCCAAAAGGGGGGGGGATATTTATACCATGTTTGGGGTTTATACACCATGGTGTTATAATAGTAGGGAAAGAGCAATATAGGGGATTTAGATAATAGAAGTTAGGGGTTAATGTGAATAAGGAAAGTGAATGAGGATTGATTCCATCAAGTGTATTTGAAAGTTACTTAGTTAGGGAGTAGATCAAAATGAAAAGATTTTTAGACAAGAAATGTGGCCTTTAAAGGAACAAGAACCACCATAAAACCTCAGATCTTTTCATCAATCTCCATAGATGAAGGGATGTTAGTAATAAGAGTGAAAGGGGAAATTTGGGAAGTTAGACATGCTTCCTTTCTTTGCTGCAACCTGATGGAGAAGAGGAGCTCCTCAACCATTGATTTTCCTTTGTGGACATTTCAGCACACATTTTTTTGCAAGGAATGATATTTCTGCAACCCCAACTGCCTACTCATCTACTTGCCTAGCATTTTTTGTTTCTTCTTGGAGGGTGCACTTGGACTTGCAGACCCTTATTTGCCTTTTCTTTTCTTTGGATTTTTCCTTTTGATTTTCTATCTACTGCTACCCTTATTGCTTCCAAGGTCCCAGATTATGCAGTTGGGAGCCTTACTTCTCTACCTAAGCTACTTGTCTGCCAAGATTAAACAGTTTGGACAGACTTCTTTCTCTATTCTACAACTGAAAATTTAAAACATGGCATGATCCAGATTAGGCTGTTGGACCATCCATCAAAATTTAGACAACATCAAGCTATATACACAAATTGTTTTCTCTTGGAAATATGTGATCTTTGCATGATCAAAGCATAGCATATTTGGAACTTTTCATTGTCAATCATGAAATATGAAACCTATTGGTATAGGTAGCTAACACAGATATCGAGGAAACGATGTAGGAGGAACTCGCTGGAGGTAGTTTTAAGTGGAAAATGACAGAGAAAACCAGTGTGGGTGAACGAATAACTATATTTAAACAATGAACTCCATAACCTATGCGAGAACCAGAGACTATGTTTTTTGGGTTGTTGGAGGGTCTCTTCCTCAAGTCATGGTCCCAAGAGGAGTAGATGAGGTTGAGACACCTGCGCACAACCTGATAGTGACCTTTTTCCTCTAACTAACCTGTGAACTGAAAGAAGGCATAAATGAAAGTAAACTACAATAAATGCAACTACTGAAAGAGATGAGCAGAAACATGAAGCTATTCAAACAAATGAACAAAACCAGAAAGCTACTTAATCAAATGAATCAGAACCATAAAACTTCTTGATCAGATGCACATAAAACAATGAAACTACTTAAGCAAATAAATAGAACAGAACACTATGCTAGCATAACAGTACAATAAATAGGAGCTTTGGCTGCTTGGGTCGGGACCTAACCCAAGAGCTTCAGCCCTGGAAGTTACTCAGAGTTGGCTTAAATATAACTCATCTTTATTATATAAATAATGGATTACAGAGAAAATTGTCACAAGTCTTTGTAGCTCATAAATAAAATAGATTTTTACAAATGAAGTCTGAATTAGAAGTCCCAATCCTAGTGAGGTCCTAAGCCTCTCTATTTATACATTTGAAGTCTCTAACAACTTCCTTCCCATTAGGGAGGCTTGGCCTCTAACTCAAGAAAAATTGGTTGTTGTGCCTTTCATTTGCTTGGCTATCTTCTAGTCTTCAAAGTGATGGTTGTTTGCACTCTGAGCTGATGGAGGAATATTTGAATGGAGGGGTAGTGAATGAGGAGGATTTACCTCCTATAATTATTCTCCCTAGTCCCATTCGAGTGTTTACCAAGTTCTTTGCCATAGTTCTCTACTTTCATCCTTTATGCCTGCATTTCTCCTTGCTTTTATCTTTTATTCCTCTGTTATATGCACATTAGACCACAAAGCCAAATGTCCAACTATAACTTATTTCATAAACAAAATATAATCAAAAGTATGCAATAAGTTGTGCGAATAGTTGGTTTGACTAAGCTAGGAGGTGAATTAAGGCCAATTAAGGCCCATATAATTGCTCAATGATGAGGCTCATCATCACCCCCTACTGAAAGTGTTTCTCATCCTATGAGCAGCTTAGTCAATGTCCATGTCCTTAATGGCTTTGGTAGCCTCTTTGACATCCCATGCTTCTGCTATGGTCTCTTCTTCTTGTTCATAGAAACCTGCTTTCCTTTCTACTTCTTCCCACTGCCTCTTTTCTTCTTCTTTTGCTCTCCCTTCCAGCATTCCTAGGAGTAGTGGAGGACTAAGTTTTAGGCGTATCCAATCGACCTTCAACCTTTTCATTGATTTCTTATATATAGGTGTCTTGATGAGTGCCTCTCTCAACCTTTGAGGGGAGTGATATTCTCAGATCTTCAAGCTGTGTGGCAGTGTTTTCCATTCCCTTTACCAGGTATGTATATTGTCATTTCTTAGCAGCCTAATCATATCCTAAAAATGTGAATTTGCTTGGTCTTGGGTATAAATCTATCTAAGTGCTAGCTAAGGATTATTTGCAATTGGATTATGGGTGTTGATTAGGGCCATGGGATTTGATTGTTCAGCTCTGATGAAAATAGGTTCATTTTTCTCTTTGGCCAATATTCTTTTCATCTATGTAGCCCTCGACTCTTCATGGTTCATCCATGATGCCAAAGCCATTAATTGAAGACCTCCTAGCTCTATATTAGGATCCCACATATTCATGTCTGTGAGGGCCATGTTGTGTAAGTAAAACTCAGCCATTTTGGCCCTATCTTCTAGTGCACTTGGATCACAAAGATCAATAAACTGTCTGCAGTCCTGAAATGGCATGGTGCTCCTTTGTGTTAGTGTTTTAATATGAAATTGTAGCCATTGTTCTTTGAGGTAAAAAAACATAGGATTTAGCTGGCATCCTACACTGGATGGCCTCCAAGGAGAGGCTGGCCATACATGCTAGCTAGTTTTCCTTTTCCTGCAGTTGTCCTCTCTGTTTTTCTTATCTTCTTCCTTTTGTTGTTCTTTCTCATCTCCATCAGTTTCTTCCTTTGTTTTAACATGATCCTCCTTGTGTCCTATTTCATCATGTTCCTCTGTATTAGTTTCTTCTTGTTTTTCCTCCTCCTTACTGACAGAAGGACTAACATCATAGGTGAGGGTTTTGATGTCACCCTCTGCTGGTAAGTCTCTGAAGATTGACCATTTTATAGGGATCTTGAGGTTTTTGGAGGGCATCCTTAATGATGATTCTGATCAACCCATGGTGAACTAACTACGGGGAATTCCCTTCCTTTACTTTGTTGCTGGAGTCTATCAGTGATTGCATAAAAAAATAGGGTATGCTGAGTCTTTGGTGAACTGGTGTTTCTACCCCAAATCTTAATTGTTCAAGCATTCTCAAATGGTTGCCATAACAATATTGTATCTATGGACTCTTGCATTCTCTTTTGAGTTATCAAAGAATTTCCTTTTTGCCACCTTTTCACTTATAAACCAACTCCCTCTTAACCTTTACAAGTTTTGATCAAATGATGCATATGAGCGAGTGAGTAGGATACTTACCTGTGGTCTTGATGTGATGCCGCAGTTTTCAAACATCATAGGTGCTGCTGATGGTCATTCTTCTTCCTCCTATGCTGTCTGCTGATGGTTTATTAGATTTTGCAGGTGTCTGTGACTGAAGATATGATGTTGTTGTCGTTGCTGTGGAGCTCTTGGATTTGATGCTGCTACTGCTGTGGAGCTCCTCGATTTGATGTTGCTGCTACTGTGGAGCTCATGGATTACCACTTGGCAATGTTTGGTGTCTTAGAATTCTTGATCATGTTGTTGGATGGTGTTGTGAGGATGCTGTAATGAATGGACAAAGGGAGTAGGAGTGTATGTGGATGCAGGGATGATGGTAATGGTTGAGGCGATTATGTTAGAAAGCACAATATTCACCTGAGTGGAAGCAATGAAGTGAAAAACAATAGAATTGAGGAGGGATGCATTGGTAAGGAGTGGAGGAGATGAAATATATGTGAGGCAGGGTTTCCTTTGCATCTTCTCTTTGCTCCTTAGTTCTCTTCCTCACCCACATGCACATAAAAATTATGTTTTTTTTCTTATATATATATGTGTGTGTGTGTGTTTGTATATATACATGTATGTATAAACAAAACACCTAGGCTTCCTCAGAGAGGTTTTCACCCTAGATATTTGCCCTGGTCACCTCAAGGAAGGTTTTCACCTGAATCCTTATTATTATTATTTTTTATCTTTCTTAGGGACCAGATGAGGGAGGAGCTGGAACTTGCTCCATTGTCATTACTGTCTTATTAATGTTGTCAATTAACTCTTGTCTTGATAAAGGCCTCTTGTACATTTTCAATCTGTGTCCATTAACTAGCAATGGAATGGCTTCTTCATCAATAGTTCTAATTTGAACTGAACCATTGTCATGGCATCTTTCCACCACATAAGGTCCGAGCCATCTTGTCCTTAGCTTGCCCTTGAAATCTTTAAACCTGGAATCATATAAAAATGCCTAGTCTCCTTCTTGAAATTTCTTCTCCTTGATGTGCTTGTCATGCCAAACCTTCCTTTGAAGTTGAACTATCTCTATATGTAGGAGGGCCTGCATTCTAAATTTATCCAAGTCATTCAAATGCAACAACCTTTCTTGTTGTGCATGAATGAGATCTAAATCTAGTTGGGTTGCCATCCTTAATGTGTTATATTCAAATTCAATGGACAACATAGCCTTTTTACCATAGACCAGCTCATAGGGTGTAATTCCAGTGGTGGTCTTCCATGTTGTATTATAGGCCCAGGTGGCCTCAACTAGTATCTCTTCCTAATCCTTCCTCCTGCTGCTCCCCACCTTGGTTAAGATGTTCTCCAGTGCCCTATTGGTCACCTCCACTTGCCCATTAGCTTGTGGATGATAAGGAGTGGAGGTCCTATGCTTGATTTTGTGATGGCTCAGTAGTTATTCAATCTTGCTAGAGGTAAATTAGCTGCCTTGTTCTGTGACTAGCTCTCTAGGGTACCCAAATTTGTAGAATATATTATACCTTAGGAACTCAACCACCTTTTCTTCTGTTGTTGCCTTAATTGCCTTAGTTTCAGCCCATTTAGTCAAATAATCAGTGCACATAATGATGTGTTTTTTTTTATTTGAAGGAGGGTTCATAGGCCCAATGAACTCCATGCCCCACTTGTCAAATGGCTCGAAAGTCACTTGAGGTTTTAGGGGCATTTCATCTCTTTGAGTAGGCATTCCCATCCTTTGGCATCGATCACACTAACTAATGTACTTCTTCACATCCTGATGAAGAGTAGGCCGATAATAGCCTTCTTGCAACAGTTTGAATGATGTCTTCTTTGCTACAAAATGACCTCCACAAGTCCCATCATGGTAGGTCAAAAGGATGTCAAAGACTTCCTCTTCCCTTACACACCTTCTTAAGATTTGATCTGGGCCAAGTTTGAACAGATTTCCCCAATCCAGGTGAAGGGGGCGTTCTTTCTAACAATCTTGCTCTTTTCTTTGGAGGGCAAGTTTGGTGGGAACTGTGAGGATACCAGATAGTTTTCTATATCAGCAAACAATGGGGAGAGAACTGAAATAGCAAACAAATGCTCATCTAGTAACTGGTCATCCACCATTCCTTCTTCACCTGCAGGTAGATTCATTCTAGATAGAAAGTCAGCAACAACATTTCCTTACCAGAATTATCAAGAATAGTTAGATCAAACTATTGTAATAGAAGCAACCATCTTATAATTCTAGCATTTACATCTGGTTTGCTCATTAAATTTTTGATTGCAGCATGATCTATATGCACAAATGTTTGATAGCCTGTAATGTAATGCCTAAATTTGTTCAATGAATTCACAACAACCAAGACTTCTTTTTTAGTCATAGCATAGTTTAGCTTAGCCTTTGATAGGTTATTACTGATAAAATAGATGGCATAAGGCAATTTCTCCTCTTCCTGACCTAAGGCTACTCCTATGGCTTTGTGTGAGGCACCAGCATGAATATGAAAGGGGAGGGCCCAGTTTGGGCCTCTAAGGATTGATGCAGTAGTCAACTTACTGTTTAGAATGTCTAAGGCCTCTTGACAGTTCTTTGACCATATAAACTCAGAATCTTTGGCCAACAACCCAAACAAAGGAGAGGCCAACTTGCTGAAGTCCTTTATGAACCTCCGATAGTATCCAACTAACCCTAAGAAACTCCTTACCTCTCTCTGCTTTTGTGGAGGTGGAACTCATTGGATGATTGCTTTTTGGGTCCACCTGTAGTCCTTGCTAAAATATTGAATGACCTAGTACAACCCCTTCAGTCATTAAGAATTCACATTTTTCTGGATTGAGGGATAGGTTCATTTCAATGCATTTGTGTAATACTTTTCCTAGGTTAGTCAGGGCTTCTTAGAAATCATAGCCATAAGGTGTAAATTCATCCATATATATTTCCACAACATCATGTACTGATTCAGCAAAAATACTAAAGACTACACTTTGGAAATTGGCAGGAGTATTGCACAAGCCGAGAGGAAGGACCCTATAGGAAAAAAGTACCCCAAGGACAGGTGAATGTGGTCTTATCCTGGTCTTCTGGACAGATTTGGATTTGGTTATACCCATTCAATCCATCTAGGAAAAAAAAGAACTTCTTCCCTACCAGGCCATCTAGCACTTGGTCAATGAAGGGTAGGGGAAAATGATCCTTCTTTGTGGCTTTATTCAACTCCCTATAATCAACACAAATCCTCCACTTACCATTTTTATTGGTCACTAACACTAAAGGAGAGACCCACTCACTGTCTGAGATAACGTAGATGAATCCTGCATCTAGCAGCTTTTGCAGTTCTTCCTTAACTATCTCTTTAAGAGTTGGATTCATCTTCCTTAATGGTTGCCTGACTGGCTTGCAACATTCTTGGATTTAGATGTGGTAAGTACACAATGACGGTTGTACTCCCTTCATCTCCTTATAGCTCCAAGGGAAGGCTTCTAGGTTCACCCTCAGCATGTTGCATAGCTTTTCCTCTTCCAAAGCAGAAAGAGATGGATTAGTTTGAAAAGTTTTCTTTGGGCCAAATTCTATGGTTTTGAAATGGAGTGGGTTGGAATTGGCTAGGCATAAGTCAATTGGATGTTTGTTCTGGGTTTCCCTTACTTCTTCTTCTAATGGATGGGAACTAGGAGTTGGACTTTGGAGCAGGTGTTCAACTAAATCATCCTCATCTTGTTGTCCTCCTCCTATGATTGCTTCCAAAGTAATTTGGGCAGAATGACCCCCATCTTCTTCCTCCTCCTCTAACCATAAAGGTACATCATGCTCTAGAGAAGGTTGAGAAGGAGGGTATAGGACTAATTGTTTGGACATATGCCCATTCTTGATGGTCATATTCCCATCTCAGCAGCTAATGTAAGTATCAACTATGGCTGACCATGGCCTCCCAAGGATGAGAGGGTAGCCAGTGAGCTTAGCCTTAGGCTGGAGAACTAGGAAATCTGTAGGGTATTCCTAGGAATCAATGGAGACCATGACATCCTCCACAATTCCCTCAGGGGTGACTGTGGAATGGTTTGTAAGTTGCAACATTGCTGTGGTTTTTCTCAATGACCCTTGGAGGTTGAGCTTGAGCATGGTGTCCTTATTCATCACATTAATGGTAGCCCCAAGTTCAATCAGAGTGTGTGGGAAAATGGTGCCATTGATGTGCACATCTACTACAGGGCTTCCAGGGTCCAAATATTTTGGACATATCACTTGCCCCACCATTAAGTCAGACAACTACCCAATGACATTAATGGTAGGGGCATCCCTTCTCCTTATTCCTGGATGCTTGAAGCACTTCTCCTTAATCAACTTGTTGTAAATGGGAACATCTTTGATGGTCTAGAGAAGGGGGATTTTTACACATAGATTTTTCAATTCTCCCAGAAGTTTAGTTTCTTCTGGGGTAGGCTGGAGTGGTTCAGCTAATCTTTGAGGAAAGGGTGGATTTACTTTAAGGTTGCTTTACTCTCTTTCTCCCTCAACCTCCCTATGTGGAGAGGGAGGTTGGTTATCAGGGAGAATTCTCCCTGATCTTAGGTTGATCTCCTAGATTTCTACAACATAAGCTGGGTGTGATGTCTCCACTGTATGCTTGTCGAGCCTGCCTATTTTTTGGGTTTGGATTTGATTGGGAAGGAATCTAGTGTTTCTTTGGTGGAGAAAAGTGCAGGAGTTGTGAATGTGCAGGTGGTGGAGGAAATAGGGCTGGAACATTGTTGAATTAGGGCCTCCACCCTTGGGGTTGGGCATTCCACTGATGTTGTGGCTAAAGATAATGTTGAAATGACTGGCTGCCTGGCTGGGATTGATACTGAGATGCATAGGACCAAGGAGGGGGTGCAGACCAGGAATGATGAGCAGGGGATCCTCACGAAGGCATAGTCGTGGCTTGGTTGGGGTTGTAGTATGCATGGGATGGCCCTTTCATATCTTGTGGGTATGGTCTAGGCCCAGGAGGTCTCGTTTGGTTGATGTAGCAAAGCTGATCAGTGACCCCTTCAGCTCCTTGATATACAAATTTGAGTCCAAGTAAAGAAGGGCACTTTTCTGTGGAGTGGTTTTCTTAACAGACTGAGAAAATCTTAATATAGTTTAATGGACATTCATTCCTAGGATGCCTCCTGGTGCGTCTAGAACAAAAGATGCCCAAGGATCTCTCTACTTCCTCTTGCTTCCTTTTGATGTTCATGGTGTCTAATTGCAAGGTAATGGTTTGGATCATGTCACTTTTGAAATCTTCCAGCATATTTCCAATTTCACCCTTGATGAATAAGTTAGAGGATGACGTACTGGCCATAGGTAGGCTACACCTACCCTTTTTCCTAGCTGCCCTAGAATGGTTTCTAAAGATAGTCTTAATATCCTCATAGGGTAATTGGTAGACATCTCCTCCTGCTATCATATTTAAGGTATCCAGAAGATCCTCCCTTACTCCTCTAAGTAGGACAAGCTTTAGTGACTTAGGGTCAAGTGTGCACCTGGCCCTTTTGTAACTAAGCTAGAATCTTTCTTCATAGTCCTCTAGGGATTCATCCTAGCCTATGGTCATCCTAATAATCTCTTCTTTAGTATCCTTTGACCTACAATAGTCCTTACATTTGTTGTGAAGATTCTATTGCATCTGAGCCCAAGTTGTGATGATATCTCTAGGTAAACCCATGAACCAGTGCAATGTTGCATCCTTGAGGGTAGATGGGAATAGTTTTAACTTTTGCTCATCATTTTTATAGTCATAGATTTGGCATATGACAACAAATTCAAATAGGAAAGTGTCAAGGTCCTCTATGGTCAGGCCATGGAAATGAGGTAGAGCAGAGGGGCTCATATTCTTCATCTTAGTGCCCCCATTGGTTTCCTTGATGGGCAAGGCACTCTGAATTCTCTCTCTATCTCCCCTATCATTTTGGTTTCCAGCCATTGGTTCAGTAGGAATGGTTACTTCCTCTTCTTCTTCTTCTGTAGGTTCCTTAAATAGGTAAGGTTGCTCACCTAAAGGGTCTTCCAATGCATCGTCACTGAAGAAGAGAGAAGGTTTCCTGTTGGATGTAGTGGGGATATTTGTCAAGAAGTTTCCTAAATTGTCCATATTCCTACGAGGCATGAAAGAAAATGTTTTTGGTTTGGTTTTTGTAAGATTTTGTTAAAGCTATAAAGTACTAGCAGAAATAGAAAGGAAAGCAGATAATGACAACTGAAAGAAAGAAATAAACTATATTAATTTTGTAGAAATAAACTAATGGAAGAAAGTTTGAAGACTAGAAGTAGAAGAAAAGAAAGTTTGGAGACTAGAAATACAAGAAAGAAGTAATTTCTTCTACTTAGACACCTCTCCGGCAACGACGCCAAAAAAGTGATGAGCCTAGGTATTGCAACAATAATGCTGCAACTCCGAGGGCTACCAACTTTACTTATCAACCCGGGGTTTGTACAAACTTGGAGGTGATAGTGTTATTCGTGAGCACCAGTATTGCAACAATAATGCTACAACTCCTCGGGCTTCCTACTTTACTTTTATCAACCTGGTAGTTCGTAAAAAATTTGGAAGCAACGGTGTTGTATGCACAAGTACTATTTCTTATTGCAGGCTATCACTTGGTCAGCTGGCGCAAGCTCACTAGGAGCTCAAGCCAACTTCTATGAATTCTAGAAGAAGCTTTATATGTGATACAAGAAAGAAAAGCTTACTCTACAAAGGCTACTCTACTTGCAGAAAGAGAAGGAAGACTGAAATGTGAAGTAACCCTAGCAAACCCTAATTAACCAAATAACCCTACTTTTGCAGAAAGAGAGATGAAAAACCATAAAATGAATGCCATTACCTACTTAGGAAGTAAACAACATCTATTCAAGCTATTTGTAGAAGGAAATGAGAAAAAATCATCTTTTTGGGTTTTTATGTATTTTACGTGAAATTGTCATGCATGTAATTTATTTGTTTGTGGATGTGGTAGTGATTAGGTGGTGAAGGAGGGTGATTGGGATTTTCAGAGGTGTAGGAAGGTGTGGAGGGGTCCTAGGAGGCCTCTGATAACCTTCTGGAGGCTTTCCTTGCAATTAGACTTCAGAAAGTCACCTATAGGAAATTCTACAGGAGGCTGCAGGGGATCTACAGGAGGTTTATAGGAGGATGTACAGGAGGATGTCGAGGGCTATTTTAGAGGTTTTAAAGGTGGGAAAATGATTGGAAAGGGTAGTTGAGGGCTAGAAGGATGTGTTAAGGTGTCCTAGGTTCATCAAGGAGGATTAAGGAAGAGATTGATGGTTGGATTTGTTCAACAAAAATCTGCATTAGACACATATTAGACTCCATGGCATAATAACCAACCCAACTCACTCTAGAAGCATAAATATAATAAAAAAACATGCAATAAGCTAAGAGAATGGTGGATTAAACTAAGTTAGGAGGAAAAATGAGCCCATATAATTACCCATTTCTAGGGCTTATCATCACCCCACTACTGAAGGTGTTGCTCATCCTCTGAGCAACTAGTCCATCTCCTCATCTTTAATGGACCTGATGGCCTCCCTAGAAGCTGGTAGGCTCTAGTATTGCAACAATAATGCTACAACTCCTGGGACTCCCTTCTTTAATTTTATCAAACCGGTAGTTCGTAACAAACTTGGAAGCGACGGTGTTGTATGCACAGGTACTAGCTCTTGCCGCAACTGTCACTTGGTCAACCGGCACAAGTCCGCTAGGGGCTTAAGCCAACTTATATGAGCTCTTAGAAGAAGCTTTTTAACTGATGGATGAAAGCTAACTCAAAGGACGCTAATCTACTTGCAGGAAGAAACTGAAAGCCAAAATGTAACGTAAACCCTAGCAAACCCTAATTCTACCAGCTAGTCTTACTGATGCAAAAGAGAGAATGCAAACTACTGGAAGGGATGCCATTACTTCTATGAAGGTAAAATACATGTGTCTAGACTACCTCTACCTGAAGAAAACATCTTTTTGTATTTTTGAATAAGTTATTAGAATTATCATGCATGTGCTTTTAACTGGCTTTTTACTGTGCAGGGGTGGATCATGGAGGAGAAATGCTTGGAAAAGGTTGGGAAGGTTCAGGGAGGGTCTAAGGAGTCCCTAACACCCTTCCGGGGAGTTTCACAAAGTTTGGCTATCAAGAAAACTCATTTGTGAGCTTCTACAGGAAGTCTACAGGGGTTCTACAGGATGTTCAGAGATTTCTACAGGATGTTCAGAAATTTCTACAAGATGTTTAAAAAGTGGATTTTAGAGGATGGGTGAGTGAGGGAAGATGCATGAATGGATAGGGAGGTATGATACGGGCCTGGAGTGACCCAGGGACTGGTGGATGGAGTGGTGAGAGGGTGTAGAAGGCTCACTTGGCTTAAAGAAGGCTAAGACAATGATGGAGCAAGAAGGTAGGGTTACATGGGCAAAAGGACAGGTGTGAGACGAGGAACCTAGCTAGGAGATGGAAAGCTAGCTCTAATGAAGCTTAGGCGGATGAGAGAGTGGTAGAGATGCCCTGCACGGTGTACATTTAACCGAATCAACAAAGTCTTACAAATAATCAAAGTCCTAGCTAATCTAATCTAACTGTCAATAAAACGAATGAACAACAACTTTATTTGGAAAGAAAACCATGTACATCAATCATGAAAAGAAAAATTTCAGAGATCTGAACCCATAAATAACTTCTGCAAATGAAAACAGTACACTAAGGATTGCATTGTCAAGCAAACTAATGTTTTTGTTGGGGCAGCACTGTTTCTTCAATTCCAGCCCCTGATCCAATAAGGATGAGGTGAAACTAAGAGTGTTGTTGACGCTTTTCTTGGAGCTTTTTTCCTGTTATTATCCTACCAATCTATTTTAAATATCTGAAGCAATTCTATTCATAAACAGTGACCTATTTAACCAACACAACTAAATCTGCCCAACAGAAATACGTTTCAAATGCATAAAGGAAAACAACGATGCATAAGGGCAAGGTAGCAGTACAAAAAGGAAGCCCTAGGCTATCAGGTTGGGCCCAACCCTGAGAGCTATGGCTCCTATAGAAAACTCAGAGTTGATATAAAATTGAACTGCTTCTCATTATCAAAAAATAGTCATAAGTCAAGAGTTATGCCAAAATGGCTACAAGAGAACAAAGTAAAGCTAACAACACTATAGTGCAAAATATGCAATGGTTTCCAAAAGTCCCTTACGAAGGCTGAGGCCTTAACATTTATACACCATGAGGGCCCTAGCTGGCCTCCTAAATCTATGGGACTTGGCTGTCCAAACTGTGAGTAGACAGCCCCTTCCAAAATCTGCTTGGCTGCCTTCTAGATCCGGTTTTGGTGGCCTTTGGAGCTCGGAGTTGGGGGTGAAGATCCCAAGGAAGGGCTATTTAATGCCATAGACAACCCCCCTATAAATCCTCACCTCAATCTTGGCTATGTTCTAGCCCATGATTGCTCGGTTTTGCTCCAACATGTGTCAAAAACCTGAAATGAGCACGTGTTAGCCACCTAGGAAGAGTGACTACCCTTATTCGTACAAATGACATAAACATACTGAAAAATAATGCATAAGATATGAAAAATGAAGTATTGAACAAGGACTGAACAAAGATAATTAGGCCAAATGAGCCCAACAAGTTACCAAATTTGGGGCTCATCATCACTCCCTTGCTAAAAGGGTTGCTCATCCTCTGAGCAACTAGTCCAGCTCCTTGTCTTTCATTGCTTTAATCGCCGCCCTCACATCCCAGGCTTCTGAAGTAGTATCCTCCTCACTGTCATGGAATCCGGCCTTCCTTTCCACCTCTTCCCATTGCTTATGCTCTTCTTCTTCTGTGCCTCCTTCTAACAATCCCAAAAGTAAAGGTGGACTTAGCTTGAGGCCTATCCAGCTGGCCTGGAGGTTCTTCATAGACTTCTTGTAGAGAGGAACTCGTGCCAAGGCCTCCCTCATTCTAGTTGGAGTGTGATATTCCCTGATTTTGAGGTTGTGGGACAATGTGTTCCACCTACGAGTGCAAGAATGAACACAATTGTCCCCTAATAATCGCTCTATATCCTCAAAGTGTGCTATGGCCTGAGCCTGCCAATCCATGTACTCTAATAAATCCTGAGAGTTGGTTGCTAGGGGTTGGTGAGCGGATATCAATGCTGTGGGGTCCCCTGGCTCTGCTCTAATCAGCAGTGGTTCATGTAGTTCTCGGTCCATGACATTTCTGACCTCTGCCACTCTCTTTTCTTCATGGTTTAACCATGAGGTCATTGCCATCAGCTACGTGTCCCCTACTGTTGTGTTGGGGTCCCACGAGGTTATGTTTGGAAGGGACAAATTATGAAGGTAAAACTCTGAAAGCTTAGCCTTATCTTCCGATGAACTGTTGTTACATAAATCCATGAACTCCTGGGGGTTTGGATTTGGGAGATACCCCTTTGTGCCAATGTGTTGATTTGGAATTGCAGCCACTGATCCCTTAGGTATAGGCCATAGGATTTGGATGGCTGCCTACATCACAGAGCTTCCATTGCCCAACTGGCCCATCAAGCCAGTTGTGCCTCCTTTTCTTGCATCTGCTGTTTTAGAGATTGTATCTCTATGCCTGCCTGCAATTCCCTTTCCTATAGTTTCCGTTTTAGTTCCTCAAGATTAGCTTGCATTCCTTCTTTTTCTTGAGGGTCTGCTGTGGTGTCCTTCGCTGTTGTGTCCTCTTCTTTCCTCTGTCCCTATAGCTATAGCTATTGTCTAAGCAGCTCATTCTCTTCTCTTAACTTGGCCTGTTGGGAGCTTTCCACATGTCGTACTCTTGCCAACTCCCTTTGTGTTTCCTTGAGACTTTCCTCTAGAGGCCCTATATCTGCTACCCCCTTGGATTTAGCGATCCTCGTCCAAGTGTGGGTTCGTACTCTTTCTTCCTCTATTGCTAGAAATAGTGGCACTGTGAATTTTTGAGGAGTAATTTTGCCGGCCTCCAAAAAGTTATAATAAGAGCCCAGGATAGGCTGGGGGCTTGGTTCCATGATGACATCGGTATTCTCCTCCTCCTGTGGTGACTTGGCTGCTCTTTCCTCCATCTACTCAGTTTCCTTCAGCCTAGCCAAATTTTTCTGTAGAATCGCCTTAGCATCCTGTAGAGAGGCTTCCGAGTTCAATTTCTCCATCCTTTCCCTCCATGAGGATGTTTTCAGGCTCCTCCACTCATAAGTAATGGATGCCTTGGAGGGGGACCTATCCCTTGGTGTGGTAGGGGTATCCACAATTGTGATTGGCTCTTTTTATGGAGGTTGGGGTCTGGCAGTCTTAATTCTCACACTCCTTCTTGCTTTAAAATACAGAGGAGTCTCCCTCTTTCGTTTTTCCTTTGGCTTGGGAGAGGTACCTAGGGTGGCCAGCACAGCTACTGCCTCCCTAGCTAGAATTTCGGCCGATTTCTCCTTCTGCTGTCCTTTTTCTGAACTTCCTGTAGAAAGTCCTGTAGTGGCTGGTTTCCGGCTTCCTGTAGAAGCATATGGCACCATTTTAGCCTGCTTGGCTGAGGGTGCTTTTTCCTTTAGCTTGGCTGAGGCTGCCTTAGGGGTGCCCTCACTCGCTTGGACTTTCTCTATCCTTTCTACCCTGCTCTGTAGTCTTTTCTCCCTGGGTGTTGGTGTAATTTTACCACCCCCTGTTTTGGCAGCTTGGCCTTTTTCTTGTGTTCCTTTCTGTTCTTTCTTTGGTGTTTTGTCTGGGGTTTCTTGTCCTTTATCTTTCTTCTCTGCCTGAGTGTTCTCCTTCTCCTCGCTGCTGGAGGAAGTGAGCTCCTCGGCCAAAATTCGGATGCCATCATCCTTAGACATATTCCAAAAAAATTTCCCAGGAGAGAGGGACAGTGTAAGTGTGGAGTGCATCTTCCACGAGGAGCTTGATAAGCCCATGATGGGTTAGCTGGTCTGGTGTCCCCTCTCTCAGTTTGGTGGCACACTCAATCATGGATTGTAGGAGGAAGTAAGGAATGCTCAATTTTTGTTCTGAGGGTTGGTCCATTTGGTGCCTGAGTTCTATGAGCAACCGGAAATGATAGCCATACACGATGCTAAATCACCCCTCACATGTAATATACTTCATAATTTGGAGGCTGACTTCACTCCAGAACAGTTGTAGGCTAGTTCTTCAAACTCCATTCTTGTCCTCTGAAAATTGTTCCTCTAGCAAGAAGAACTTTTTTTAGCTTTCTGACCCAATTTTCTCTCCTCCTTATCCTAGGGTACCCCCATCGGTAGATCAGTTACTCTGCTAATGAGCTGTGGGGTGAGTCTAAGGGTCAATCCTCTGAAGTTGACAATGGCCAATGTCTTTGACTTCGACTTCAAGGACCTTAGGAATTCTTCTGTAATTTCGTCATCGTGACCTTGAAGCTTGTCACAGAATGACATCAAGTGTGCACGGGAAAACAAGTCCACCACCTCAGGGGTTTCCCGTAATTTCTTGGAGTCCGAAGGTTCTTTTCTAACGAACCCTCCCGGCATGGTAAAAAACTCTGTTCTTGTTGTTCTGAACTTGCCTACTCGTGTACAGAAGGAGGACTTCGGGATTTCTCTACACAAAGAACAGAGCTACGTCTCCGTTATGCACACAGTCATATAAAGTTCACAATCTTTCACTGGTGAGCCTTGACAGTGTCTCAATTTTTCTACAGGAGGGAATTTAATTCAAGACCTTGGAGAAAATCTCGCATGCAGACTACAAAGAAAATTTCATGCAGCGATAAGAAAACGGCTTTTGAAGTCATAGAGAAACTTGCATTCACATTTTCCCTACCCCCTCAACACGTCGAATTCACCACTTTTTGAATTATTAGCATGGGAAAGTTATGTTCAGGACTACCTCACTAAGAATTTCCACCCTCGACGTGAACAGTCCAAGCTTCTTCGTAATGCCGGGCTCCCTGTAGCGCAGCTTCCTGTGGAAATCGTGCATGGCTTCTTGAGGACGTTACAGTGGTTCTGGACGAGTCTGAGCACCAGCAGGACGTTGGAACAGACTGAGAACTTGTGCTAACAACTTGCAGAGGAGGAGGACGTGTACTCGACTGCAAAATGGTTGTGAGTGTAAATGACTGCAGTGTATCATAAGTTATTCAACCGGCCGATGTTGAATTGCTGTGGAATTCATGGCGCGGGGGTGAGCTATCCCGGTCGATCCGTTGGCCGACGTCACAGCCATCATTCCTCTACATGTCCCTGACCGCCGAATTCTTCCCTCTGCATTCACCACCGCCATTCCTGTCATACTGCCACTTCTCCCCGACTGGACACTTCCCACGTGTCAATTGCCCGTCTTTTCAGCATAACCAAGCCCATTCGGATCCTACGAGGCCATTTGACTGGTTGTGGTGGCCAGTTGAATGGCTACCAGACTTGTTCAACCCATCCATTCTCACAGTCATGCACATTTAGAGTATAGCTTATGTAATTTGACAAAATAAGGTTAGGCACTTACCTGTGCGGCCGTGGACGTGGTTTTTTCCAGGTTTCGGGACGAGGAATGCTGGATTTGCTTGTTGCTGCTTTGTGCACGGGTGTTGGAGCTCCTCTTCATTGGCTGCTACTGGCTACGAGACCTTGAGACCCGATTTCCTGGTGGTGAATGCTGCATGCACCGGCTTCATGAGCTGCTGGTGTCTCCATGGTATGTGCTCCAGCCAGATCAGCTGCTACAGGATTCCTGTAGGACATCCTGTAGCCGTTTCTCCTCCTGGGGTGCATGCTGAAATAAATGATTCGCATTCACAGGTGCAGGGTCCTGAGTTCTCCTTGACAGGTAAAGTGTGTGAGCCTCTGAATTCTTTATTTCCCACTTAAAAAAAATTCTTTTATCTGAGAAAACAAGGTTCTGGTATGACTGTGCAGGTATATTCAACCAGATGGCAGCAATGGTGGTGAAAGGAGGTGAAACAAGTGGAGGATGGAAGAAAAGAGTGGTTGCATGCCTCCTCAATGGACTTCAAGCTTCAAATCCTTCTCCAAAGTAGATCCTGGCCTGCCCAAAGGCTCTACAAGATGTTTCCTATAGAAATATAGAACTTCCTGTAGAAAGTCCTGTAGCTTCCTGTAGAAGGCTAAACCATGACCAGATTGTGTCCAAACCTTGGAAAAAATGAGTGTTCATGGAGGGAGTGTATGTGAGGTTGCCTGGTAGCTTGGTAGGGACCCTAGTCCTTGAGTTGAGAGGCCTCCTTTTTGCATTGTGTTCCTGCAACCTGCAATAATTTCCAGAGATTAAACTTCTTCTTTTTTCTGTTTCTTCCTTCTTCTTTTTTCTTTTTCTTTCTTTTTGTTTTATTTTGTTTTTTTTTTTTTTAAGAGACAGCAGGGGCGCCTCAATGAGGTTTTCACCCCTACTATCTTCCTTGGGTGCCTCAGAGAGGTTTTCACCCAAGGATCTTTTTTATTGCATTTATATATATATATATATATATATATATATATATATATATATATATATATATATATAATGATGCTCAGGGTGTGCCCAAAACAGAGGCAGGAACCCTTCTCTATGACCAGCACTGATTTTTCCACAGTTTTGATGAACTCTTGCCTCGAAAGAGGTTTCCTGTAGATCTTTAGTCGATGCCCATTGACGAGCGTGGAGATGGATTCTTCATCAATGGTCCAGATAAGGACAGAACCATAGTCATTACACTTCTCCACTGCATATGGTCCTAGCCATCTTGTCCTCAGCTTCCCCTTAAAATCCTTATGTCTGGAATCATACAACAATGTCCAATCTCTCCGCTGGAATTGTTTGTCATTGAGGTGCTGGTCATGCCATATCTTCCTCTGAAGTTGAACCACTTCTGAGTAGAGGATGGCCTGCATTCGGTGTTCATCTAACCCATTCAGCTGCAATAACCATTCTTGTTGAGCATGGCTGAGATCTAGGTCCAGCTAAGCTGCCATCCTCAATGTGTTGTACTCAAACTCGATTGACAGCAAAGCTCTCTTCCCATAGACCAGCTCATAAGGTGTGAAACTGGTTGTGGTCTTCCAAGTGGTGTTTCCGGCCCAAGTGGCCTCAACCAGGCGATCTGCCCAATCCTTTCTGCTGCTACTCACCACCTTAGTCAAAATCCATTCTAATGCTCTATTGGTGACTTCCACCTGCCCATTTGCTTGAGGATGATATGGGGTGGAAGTCCTATGCTTGATCTTGTGATGAGCGAGCAAGTCTTCAATTAAGTTGGAGGTGAACTGGCTTCCTTGATCGGTGACTAACTCTCTTGGGTAGCCAAATTTGTAGAAGATGTTTTCTCTTAAAAACTCAGCCACCTTTTCTTCTGTTGCTGCTTTGATTGACTTGGTTTCCGCCCACTTTGTCAGATAGTCTGTGCACACAATGATGTAAGACCTTTGCCTTGAAGGAGGGTTGATAGGACCCACAAATCCATACCCCACTTCTCAAATGGCTCAAGAGTTACTTGAGGTTGCAGAGGCATTTCATCCCTTGGAGTTGGTTTCCCCATCCTTTGGCATCGGTCACATTGGCTGATATATCTTCTGACATCTTGATGAAGAGTGGGCCAATAGTAGCTTGCCTGTAGAATTTTGAAGGCAGTCCTCTTGGCTACAAAATGTCCTCCACAAGGCCCATCGTGACAGGTTAGTGTTGTTGGGAAAAGTATCCAATACGGAATGACCCTATCCCACTCTAAGGGTGATAGTACCTTAGCAACAATCAAAGCAAAGCTATTTGAGATTACTTCTTTATGAGATGTAAGAGAGAGGAGGAAGAGATCCACTAACCGATGTCTTCCGCTAATGATTGATCCAATCTTCTCTCTTTGCTACTTGCTCCCAGCTCCTTGCTCTTTCACTGGCCCAGCTACACCAAGATCCTGCAAAATCACAAGAAAGGGAAACTACAAGAAGCATACATTCATAATTGATTCAAGGATTAGAATAAATCAAATATACAAGTATAACAATACACCATTGAGACACATGCATATAGAAGAACCTCAAATGCTTTATTAATGGAAGAAGTAAAGTTCAGGAAGTGATACAACCATAAAAGGCCCAATCCAGCATCACCTCCCAGCAGAAAGAAATCTCCTCTTCACCTCCTTCAAGCAAATCACCCAATAGTTCTATACTCAAACCAACAACACTTCCTTACATTCACAAGATTCCAGCCCCCTTAGACCTCATGAGAGAGCTCTATATATAGGAGTTTTGGAGAAAGGATGAGTCAGCTTGAGGCTGGCATGAAGCTGACTAGTGTCCTCTCCCACTTCAGTTATCCTTCAGTTCTTGAGTCCACTTGGAGGTTCTTGCTTCCACTTGGAGATCTAGACCCTCTTACTCATCACTAGGCAAATTCCCTGATCCAAGTGTCATTTTGGAAGCTTCCTGGGCATTGACACCTTGAGGAATGACTGTGCCACTTGGCCAAACTCGCCTTCTTTACAGTTGACATTCAGCGCAGGTACAGAGTGGAGCAGTTGACATTCAGCGCAGATGCTCAGTGGAGCAGTTGACATGATCCAGAATTAGCTTTTTTTTTAGTGTTTTCAGGTGGAGAACTGATATTCAGTGCTGTGGTTTGCTGACCTTATTCCTCTAGGGGTAGGAACAACATGTTTAGGGACTTTGGATCCCTTATATTATTGACATCTCATGCTTCATGCTGTTAGGCACAAAAATTTCTATAACTGTTGCCCCCTAAAGTATGAGATCGTTTATCAGGTGAAATGATTTATCAGGAGGATCCGAAGTTCATTCAATCGCTGAGAGGTGACCTGTAACAAAATACAATACAATACATTATTTTTCATTCTGCTTTCATGATCTAGCTGAGGCGGGCATTCCCATGCTCAGCTTTATAAATTCATTTTGGTACATAGAACAGACGATCGTCTGATGATAGACTGATAATTCTCTGCTGAAATTATCATCCTTTGAGTAGGATGATCATCTGCTGCAATGATGTACATGTCAAATGTCTTTATGTTTCCTGAATATATATCGCAGCCTGGATGGATGAAACTAGATCCGGGGTCTTCAAACTCGTTCGATCTTCACTCTAAGTACAAGTCGATCCATGTGAGAATTGCGCTGAAGTTGAACATGGAAAGACATCGCTTGATTACCGGTCAATGATGTAAACCGTTAACAAGCGCGAGAGGAATCACCGATAATGATAATGACCCTCAAGGTACTGCAGTACAATTCACGTGGTGTGAATATAGGACTTGGTGTCGAACACCACGCAAAATATTCTAGTCGAAGGTCATTGATGTATACCTGTCGCCGGAAGTGAGAAACTTGCCATTGAGGCATGAAAGCTTCAAAGTACTGAGGGGGGTGTTCCTAGATCAACTTCTCGGATAATGAGCTGAAGTCAACAAGAAGCGATCCGTCAAAGGAGGGCCTTAATGAATCCCACATCAGTGACACAGAACGGAGCTAATGATTTTAGTGGAGGTGAAAACAATCTGTGAAATATGATTCAGGGTGGCGATCATGGGTGGATGAAGGATAATGTATGGCAGTGGATGGGACACGGTTGACTCTTTCCGAACAACATCTCTTGAACATATAACGACACTGATGCGATGGATCGGTAGCATTACCCCAAATGTGGATGGTTTGGCGAAGACCATGGTGATGAGACCGGTGAATGAAACAACCCAACCCGATGTGATACGGAGGAAAAGTGTCATGTTCAAGAGCGACTTGCTACCATTAAAGCTTTGAGGTTCTCCCAATTTTTCCCCAGTCATTTCTGACCAGTACCTCTTTATTTTTGTCAAGCTTGAGGAGGATAACATATGCTTGTTCTATAACCTACCCTTCGGGCAAGCCCATCGCTATGTTTTAACGAGCCTAACGATAGGGAAACTCGTTCTCGTCTAAAGACAAGTTTGTCGCTATTTAATCATTTTAACGAGTCTAATGACAAGGAAAACTCGGTCCTTTTCATTTTTAGAGAGTCTGAAAAGGTACAGAAAGTTAACTCCAAAATTCCTTTTTCGTCATCTAATCCCTTAAGTCCGAAAAAGTATAAAACAATACATAAGGGATGAGTTTTCGATAACTTTAACGAGCCGAATAAAACAAGCGCTCGAGCTTTTTGTGCAATAATCCCTCAGGTCCAAAAAGATTAAAATCTAGAGGAGGGATAGCTCTTCCGGTCCTTTTAACGAGCTGGAAGGCCAAAACTCGGCAAACTTTTCATATTTTACGAGTCAGATGAAAAGAGCTCAAAGAAGACTCGTGTTTTGAGGAACGAGTGATAAACAGGGATAACAGCAGATTCCAGGTACAGGTTGGAATTTTCCAATCACGGCAGTGTCACAAGGATGGCTAGGTGAAATCACTCTTCGCAGCTGTTCCTCGAAATGGGTAAACAATCATATGGGGGTGAATGATCGGCCAAATGGAATGGAGGTGGCAGGTGCAAACACGACCAAGGCTTTTTATGGCTAATAAATTTACGATCACAATGGTTATTTACTAGAATAGGTTCATTTTTTAATGAGCTCAAACTCTGGAGGAAACTCTTGCTCAATCTTATGTTTATTTTTTAACGAGCATGAACTATATACAAAAACTGCTCGGATCTTCGCTTTTCTATTTTTTAACGAGCATAAATTCCGCGGTAAAACTGCTCGATATACCAGTCATAAGATAAGAAATGTCTCCTGTAAGACTCCATTTTTTATAGAGCTTGCGCCTCACATAAGCTATGCTCCCTCTCATCCTTTCTTTATGCAAGTTCGGAAACGGCTAATCCCAAAAACAGATAAATAACTGCTCCTAGCTTACATTCCAAAAGGTTTGCATGCCCCCAGGTATAAAATATAATTTCAAGGCTGCCCCTCCTCTCCCCCACCTCTATTTTTCTTTGGGTGTTCACAGGTACTTGTCTTCTTGCTAGTCTAATGTTAACGATACTTGTCTTCTCGTTATTTTTAACGGGTCTTATGCGGTACTTGTCTTCCCGTCAGCCCAACTTTTAACAGATCTTTTGCAAGATCGCAAGAGAACAGCTACTTGCGACAAGAGAAGAACACTACTCAAAGACAAAACATTGGTGTTATTGAGGGAGGCTTGCCTCTTTCTGGTTACCCAAAGATTGTTTTGTTAACACCATCAAACGAAAACATTTCTTCGGCACTATCTACCGAAGTAGACAATGGTGAATGACCTTTGTCAAACAGGTAACCTTAACAAAAGAATCTTGTTCTAGAACAACCCCTCTTCCATCCACGGACGGGGTATGGACTAGTCATATTCTTTCGCGGAAATTCTACCTTATACCCAAGGTTTCCTCTGCCCGAAGCAGACCAGGATGCATGCCCCCTGGGTTCCAGTCCCGTCTTTCCAAATCACTCGCACTCATCGGGAAGGAGGACTGGGGGTGGAGACATTTCTTGAGTGAATAGACCATTGAGGGTTGGTATATGACTATTTGCGATGCGTGATCCCGGAAATGAAAGTTGGTCTACGAGCTTGACCATTCTTCCTTCGTGTGGAAAACACATTACTCTAAAGAGTGAGGAGACTATAGCTCCCATGCAATATATATAGTCTCGTCCAAGGAGTAGGTTATAATCCAAGGGTCCTTGAACGACCATCACGTTCATTTGAACGGTCTTCCCTTTCAATGTAACAGGTACATTGGGGAGGATCCCTAATGGTCGACCGGTTCCTTTATCAAAACCGGAGAGATTTCTTATCTCAGGCAAAAGCGCCGGGGAACCCAGTGCTTTCCAAGCAATAGAGGAAAGGATACTCACAGATGCCCCTTCATCAATGATAGTGCCGGCCATTACCATTCTATAAATTTGGACTATGATTCTGAATGGTATACTGGCTGGTAACCGGGGTCTGCCTAGTTGGTTCCAATCAAAGGACACAACCAGGTTGCTTGGTGGTGGGACCGAATACACGGTCGGATATGACCCTGACGATGTTCCTTCCTGCGATAAAGGAATGGGCGCATTGCCCTGATGCTCATCAGAGTTGGTGTTGATGAAAAGAATCTGGATGGTTTCATCCTTATTCTCTTCAGTGAGGGTGTCATTTGAAGATGAATCTTCATTGACGGTGTCATTTGAAGATGAAACCTCTGAAGGCAGAACCGGGTCAACTGCCGTATCGACCTTTGGACTTTCGTTCGGTCTGGATTCAGTAGGTTCATTCTTAATGACTGACGCTTCAGCTGACCACTTGAGCGGGCCAGCTGTATTTTCAACCAACGAAGGACTTGGCACAAGTTTTTTGTGTCCAGGAGGAAGTCTCAACGGTGAAACTGGGCGATCTTCCAAAACTCTCTTCGCTTCATCTAAGAAGGGACAACGGTGGATGGCGTGATCGCCTTCACACAGTCTGCAGGGGGATCTTGCTCCCCTCTTTGTCTTGAACCTTCACTTTCGCTGGTTGACGGTAAGCATTCAACATGGCTATCAGAGGTTGATGCTCCCGAATTGTGCAAACGAGGGGACCAGTCCCTTAGTATCCGGGGAATATAGGGACAATCTCTATGGAAGTGGTCTCCTTTACATATGACACATGGCGATTTAGGCCCAGTCTATGCTGTGTGTGGATTTTTTTCAGATGTCTTTTGCTTGCCCCCAGTCGCCTTAGGCTCCTTCTTCTTCTTCTCTCTCTTCTTCTTCTCCTTCTTCTCCATGGGAGCTTGGCTTTTGCCGGCTCTACCTTGCGAAGATGAAGGATTGGAGGAAGAGTTATAGGAAGTAGAAGGCTGGTGGGCAGCTCTAGACTGATCTAATTGTTGACTCGACTGTTCAGGAACCATGGTGTTCTGAACTACATTGGTTGAGAATAGCCAAATAGGCAGGCCAATTGTCAGTCCTGGAAGCGACAATGTGGCCATGTGGGGCGCACCAACTTCTCCCCAAGAGGAGAAAGGACTAGGATTTCCATCATGTGGAATTCCTTGGTTGGGGTGTTCCATGTTCTCAACCTACAGATCAACGCAGGAATAGGAGGTGATTATGTTCCATTTAAAATAAATTTTATAACGACGCTTTAGACACAACTTGCTTTTTCGCTTTTTAAGAGTCGAGAAAAAGCTAAAGATGACTCTAGTCTCCTTCGATGTTTTAACGAGCCCGAAGTGACAAATGCTCGGATGGACTTTTTCAGTTATAGAGTTTGAAAAAGGCCAAAAGAAACTACTCTGGAGTTCTAGGCAGAGGGTGTGCCAAACTTTTTGCAAAACCACAGAATACGTTTTACGGTACGAGTGGTCGATCTTCGTGAATGCTGTGTTCACTGCATTGCGATCAGGAGGGCGGCCGACACGGCTTCCTATGGATAAAGGCTTTGTTCCTATAGGGGTCTCCCAATATATACGCGATGGTACGTGGGATCACAAGTCTGTATTGATACTTATCGCTTCACCGTGGAGGAATCACCCAACCACTCAACGCTAAGATATCACGTTTAATGACGCCAGAACATGTCTCTAGCTTAGACATCTATATGTTTGCGTTATGTTTCAATGCATTGTTATGTAAATTCAATTTATTTTAAGGTTGATCTTGTTTAGCAGTTTGCCTTTATGGATCACCACGAGATGTATAGTAACACTCCTAAATGCAGTCTAAGATGATAAGCAAGCTTTTCAATCTTTCAACTTTGAAAATCTTAACTACTGAGGGAAAAGAAAGACATCATCTTTTCACACAGATCATAGAGCACACACTAATGCACTTTTTCCTAAATCAACATGCAAACTGTCATAATGCACATGCACAATGCAGGTATTTCTTTTCTCTTTCTTAATGTTGGTGCAATACAAAAAGAAAGCTGTTGTATAACTTTGAATTCAATTTCAAGCGAAAGCAAACAAGCTTGTCCAAAATCAAAAGACACCTTAAGATTTACTTGTTTCGACACTAGAAATGTATGAATTCAAACCATATGACGAAATCAAAGGCTCAATCAGCTATGAACAGCAAATAAACTAACTCTTAAGATCAAAACGACACTTATCACAGGTCTAGATCTAAGAGGCCACAGCAAGACTAGTTCACTTTCGTTATGGGAAACTGTAAATGATACAAGAAATACACAAAGAACAAACACATTTTCTTTATACAACCGAGGCGGAATAGTGGCAAGGAAAGTTGGTTTCAGATAGGTACATTGACTGGTAACAGGCTGCAAAAACAAGGGTGAAAACAGGGCAATAAACAGGAAGGAACCCCAGTAGCACTAGGCAAAACTGGTTCAGCGCAGGTAGTACACTGGCAGTTTGACCTTCAGCGCAGGTAGCCCCTTCGGGAACTACGCTAAAATGCAGACTGCCTTCACAGTGCCTGCACTGAAGATTCAAACTTTCGTTTTTCTCAGTTTCCGGGTCACAGATTGCTAAAAAATTCACAGTTTTTGGCCAAATCAGAAGCTATCAGTCAAGTACACACCAAGGGATGAAAAGGAGGATGAAAATCTATCACTAAGAGCTATTTAGAGTCTTTGTGAATCAGCTCTTCAAATCATAAACATGCCCAGAAACTGAGCTAGAGTAGCTGCCCTCTACTTTGCATTTGAAAGATCCAAATGTAGTTCGAATCGGTACTCCCTGTGTTTATGAAATGAATAGAAAAAACACAAACAACCAACAAGATACGATCCCCAGCGGAGTCGCCAATTTGTTGTTGGAAAAAGTATCCAATACGGAATGACCCTATCCCACTCTAAGGGTGATAGTACCTCAGCAACAATCAAAGCAAAGCTATTTGAGATTACTTCTTTATGAGATGTAAGAGAGAGGAGGAAGAGATCCACTAACCGATGTCTTCCGCTAATGATTGATCCAATCTTCTCTCTTTGCTGCTTGCTCCCAGCTCCTTGCTCTTTCACTGGCCCAGCTACACCAAGATCCTGCAAAATCACAAGAAAGGGAAACTACAAGAAGCATACACTCATAATTGATTCAAGGATTAGAATAAATCAAATATACAAGTATAGCAATACACCATTGAGACACATGCATATAGAAGAACCTCAAATGCTTTATTAATGGAAGAATTAAAGTTCAAGAAGTGATACAACCATAAAAGGCCCAATCCAGCATCACCTCCTAGCAGAAAGAAATCTCCTCTTCACCTCCTTCAATAAAATCACCCAATAGTTCTATACTCAAACCAACAGCACTTCCTTACATTCACAAGATTCCAGCCCCCTTAGACCTCATGAGAGAGCTTTATATATAGGAGTTTTGGAGAAAGGATGAGTCAGCTTGAGGCTGGCATGAAGCTGACTAGTGTCCTCTCCCACTTCAGTTATTCTTCAGTTCTTGAGTCCACTTGGAGGTTCTTGCTTCCACTTGGAGATCTAGACCCTCTTACTCATCACTAGGCGAATTCCGTGATCCAAGTGTCATTTTGGAAGCTTCCTGGGCATTGACACCTTGAGGAATGACTGTGCCACTTGGCCAAACTCGCCCAGCGCAGGTAGCCTTCTTTACAGTTGACATTCAGCGTAGGTACAGAGTGGAGCAGTTGACATTCAGCGCAGATGATCAGTGGAGCAGTTCACATGATCCAGAATTAGCTTGTTTTTGAGTGTTTTCAGGTGGAGAACTGATATTCAGTGCTGTGGTTTGCTGACCTTGTTCCTCTAGGGGTAGGAACAACATGTTTAGGGACTTTGGATCCCTTAGATTATTGAAATTTCATGCTTCACGCTGTTAGGCACAAAAATGTCTATAACAGTTAGGAGGATGTCAAAGACTTCCTCCTCCCTTACACAATGCCTTAAGATCTGATCAGGGCTAAGTTTGAACAGGTTTCCCCCGATCCAAATGAATGAAGCACTCTTCTTCATGATTCTGCTCTTCTCCTTTGAGGATAGATGCAGAGGGAACTGTGCTGAGACCAGATAGTTTACTATATCAGCAAACCACGGAGAGAGTACTGAGATAGCAAACAGATGTTCATCTGGCATCTGGTCATCCACTGTTCCTTCTTCACCTGCAGGCAAATCCAATCTAGACAAGAAGTCAACAACAACATTTTCTTTACCTGGTTTGTCACCGATAGTCAAATCAAATTGCTGCAACAAAAGTAAGCATCTAATAATACGAGCATTCACATCAGGCTTATTCATTAAATATCTAATTGTAGCATGGTCAGTACGTACAAATCTTTGATAGCCAGTGATGTAGTGTCGGAACTTGTTCAGGGAATGGACCATGGCCAGGAACTCTTTCTCAGTTACAGTATAATTCATTTCTGCCTTGGATAAGTTTTTTCTGACAAATTTTATGGCATATGGAAGTTTTTCTTCAACTTGTCCTAAGGCTGCCCCTATGGGTTTGTTCGAGGCTTCAGTGTGGATGTGGAAAGGTAGGGCCCAGTTTGGGCCTCTCAAAACTGGGGTGGACACCAACTTATCCTTTGATTCATTCAGAGCCCTCTGACAGTCATCGGTCCATTTAAACTCAACCTCTTTTGTTAAGAGGCCAAACAATGGAGAGGCTAACTTACTGAAGTCTTTAATGAATCTTCTATAATATCCCGCTAAGCCTAAAAAACTCCGAACATCTCTTACCTTCTGAGGAGGTGGAACCTTTTTTATGATAGCAATTTTATTAGGATCCACCTGTAATCCTTGGCGAGAAATGGTATGACCTAACACAGTCCCTTCAGTCATCAGGAATTCACATTTTTCAGGGCTGAGGGACAGGTTCATCTCAATGCACTTGCTTAAAACTTTTCCCAGGTTCGACAAGGCTTCTTGGAAGCTAGACCCGTAAGGAGTAAAGTCATCCATATAGATTTCCACTGAATCATGAACCAACTCAGCAAAGATGCTCAATATAGCTCTCTGGAAAGTGGTAGGGGCATTTCATAGCCCAAATGGAAGGACTCGGTAGGCAAAGGTACCCCATGGACAAGTGAAGGTGGTCTTATCTTGGTCCTTCGGGTTGATTTGGATCTGATTATACCAGCTGAACCCATCTAGGAAAGAGAAAAACTTCTTTCCTGTGAGTCCATCCAACACCTGATCTATGAAAGGCATAGGGAAGTGATCTTTCTTGGTAGCTTTGTTCAGTTCTCTGTAGTCCACACAGATTCTCCACTTCCCATTTTTCTTGGGTACCAACACCAGAGGGGAAACCCATTCGTTGTCTGAGATGGGGTAGATGAATCCTGCATCCAACAATTTTTGCACTTCTTCTTTAACAATGTCCTTAAGGGCTGGATTCATTCTCCTCTGAGGTTGCCTAACTGGCTTGCAGTCCTCCTTAATGTAAATATGATGGGTACAGACCGAGGGATGGATTCCTTTCATTTCCTTGTAGCTCCAGGCAAAAGCCTCCAAATGGTGGGTCAAGAGGCTACATAGCTCCTTTTCCTGAGAGGGAGAGAGAGAGGAGCTGATCTTTAAAGTTCTTTCAGGGCCAAACTCCACATTCTTAACTCTGGGAGTGGTCGGATCAGTCGCACATAGGTCCACTAAAGCATTGGCTTGGGTATCTTCCACCAACTCTTCCAAGGATAGTGCACCAGGGGGAGGATTTTGGATTAAGTTCTCAATCAAATCATCCTCGGTTTGAGGACCTCCCCTGGTGGCCTCTACTGTGCATAATGGTGCAGAGTAGACCTCATCCTCTTCTCCTTCTTCCAACCATAGGGGCAATTCATGTTCTAGCAGAGGTTGGGCAGGAGGGTATAGGACCAATTGTTTGGACATAGGCCCATTTTTGATGGTCATGCTTCTTGCTCGACAGCTGATGTAAGCATCCGCAGTAGCCAACCAAGGCCTTCCCAAAATGAGGGGATATCCCGTGAGTTTTTCCTTTGGCTGAAGGACCAAAAAGTCCGCAGGGTACTCCTAGGAGTCAACAGAGACCAAGACATCTTCCACAATCCCTTCGGGAGTCACGGTGGAGCGGTCTGCCAATTGCAGCACTGTCGAGGTCTTCCTTAAGGAACTCTGAAGGTTGAGCTTAAGCATGGTGTCCCTGGTCATCACATTAATGGCGGCCCCTAGATCAATCAAGGTGTGGGGTATGATGGTGCCATTGATGTGGACATCAACTACAGGACTCCTAGGGTCCAAATACTTTGGACAAATTACTTGCCCCAACATGAGATCGGATAGTTGTCCTATGACATTGATGGTTGAGGCATCTCTCTTTCGCCTGCCTGGGTGCCTGAAACACTTCTCCTTAATCAACTTGTTGTATATTGGTACATCTTTTATGGCCTAGAGAAGTGGTATTTTCACACAAAACTACTTGAGTTCTCCCAGAAGCTCATTCTCTTCTGGGTTGGGTTGTGTGGTTACTGTGAGTCGCTCAGGAAAGGGTGGAATGGCTTGGGGTTCACTTTCCTGTTTCTCTTCCTCCTCCTCAAGGGGAGGAGTTTGGTGCTCTGGAAGGACCTTCCCAGATTGCAGGTTGATCTCCTGGATCTCCACAGCATAGGTAGGGCATGTTGTCTCCCTAGTATATACCTATTGGGCCTATTTGTTGTCGGGGTTTGGGTTCGGTTGAGTAGGAATCTGGGGTTGTCTTGGAGGAGCAGGAGGTAATGGTTGTGGTTGAGCCGGTGGTGGAGGCAAAATGGCGGGAGGAGTGTTGTACTGGGGCCTCCACCCCAGTTGAGGTGCATTCCACTGAGGTTGTGGCTGGGCATGTGAGTGAAATGAATGAGAAGGAGGTTGAGTATGGTATGGAGATGGATAAGACCACGGAGGAGGTGTGGATCAGGAAGGATGAGTAGGGGGGCCCCAAGAAGGTATATGAGTGGATTGGTTGGGGTTATAATAAGCTTGGGATGTCCCTTGCATCCCCTGCTGGTAAGGTTTGGGTCCATGTAGCCTCCTCTGGTTGAGGAAGTAGAGAGGTTCAGTAGCCACCTCAGCCCCTAGATACATGGCTTTAAATCCAAGCAAGGTAGGGCATTGGTTGGTGGGGTGGTCTTCCTCACAAATGAAACATACCTCTATTGAGTGCAATGGGCACTCATTCTTGGGATGCTTCCTCGTGAATCTAGGACAAAAAATGGCCAAAGCCCTCTCAGCTTCTTATTTCTTTTGCTGAATTCGGAAGGTATCAAGTTGCATGGAAATAGTTTGTCTCATCTCACTCTTGAGGTCTTCCATCTGGTTAGCAAACTCATGCTTGGAGAAGGTGGTACTAGCTAAAAGATGATTCCCCCTACCTCTCTTCCGGGCCGCCCTAGAATGATTTCTAAACACGGTCTTTATTTCCTCATAAGGTAGTTGGTAGATGTCTCCTCCAGTCAGCATGTTAAGGGTGTCCAAAAGGTCTTCAGGGACTCCTCGGAGTAAAACCAGCTTCAGAGATTCCGGGTCAAGTGTGCACCTGGCCCGTTTATAACTGAGTTGCAACCTTTCCTCGTAGTCTTCTAAAGATTCATTGCTTCCCATGGTCATCCGGAAGATTTCTCCCTTAGTTTCCTTGGATCTACAGTAGTCCCGGTATTTGGCATTGAAAGCTTGCTGCATCTGAGCCCAAGTGGTGATACTGTTTCCAGGTAACCCCATGAACCAGCGTAACACTGCGTCCTTGAGGGTAGAGGGAAAGAGTTTCAACTTTTACTCATCCTCAGCATAGTCATAAGTTCGACAAAGGACAACAAACTCAAACAGGAAGGTATCAGGGTCTTCAGTGGTCAATCCATGGAAGTGAGGTAAAGCGGAGGGGCTTATGTTTTTCATTTTCATGTCTCCATTGGTTTCTCGGATGGGAAAGGCAACTTCTATTCTCTCATCTTCTCTTCTACCATTTCGGTTTTCAGCCATGGCTTCAGATGGAGTGTTCTCTAACGCTTCTTCTATTATAGGATCTTCGTATATCTCAGGAAGTTCACCTATAGGTTCTTCTGGCTCACTGTCACCAGAGAAGAGAGAAGGTTGACTCAGTGATATGGTGGGGGTGTTGGGTAAGAATTTTCCGGTTTTATCTTTGTTCCTACGAGGCATGAAATGGAAAGGCTTTTGATTTCTTTTGTTTTTTTTCTTCTAGTACCTGCAAACTAAAATAGATTGAACTGCAACTAATTATCTTGCTGAAATGAAAATGCGGAATTGAAATGAAAGCACGAAAGGACTAATCTATCTTGCTCAAATGAAATTGCAGGAATTGAATGCTAGTCTACGCTTGCTAAATTGAAACACTAATCTATGCTTGTAGAATTGAAATTGTGGAATTGAAATGCTAATCTATGAAAGCAAGAAATATCTACTCTACTTTTGCGGAAATGAAATGAAATAAACTACTTAGCAGAAGGTTGTAGGAGAAAATAGAAGAAAAGCAACAATCACCAATACTCTGACGCTTCCCCAGCAATGGTGCCAAAAACATGGTGGGCTCCAGTATTGCAGCAATAATGCTGCAACTCCTGGGACTCCCTTCTTTACTTTTATCAACCCGGTAGTTCGTAACAAACTTGGAAGCGACGGTGTTGTGTGCACAAGTACCAGCTATTGCCGCAACTGTCACTTGGTCAGCTGGAACAAGTCCACTAGGGGCTTAAGCCAACTTCTATGAGCTCTTAGAGGAATCTTTTTAACTGATGGATGAAAGCTAACTCAAAGGAAGCTAATCTACTCGCGGGAAGAAACTGAAAGCCAAAAAGTAACGCAAACCCTAGCAAACCCTAATTCTACCAGCTAGTATTACTGATGCAAAGGAGAGAATGCAAACTACTGGAAGGGATGCCATTACTTCTATGAAGGTAAAGTACATGTGTCTAGACTACCTCTATCTGAATAAAACATCTTTTTGTATTTTTGAATAAGTTATTAGAATTACCATGCATGTGCTTTTAACTGGATTTTTACTATGCAAGGGTGGATCACGGAGGAGAAATGCTTAGAAAAGGTTGGGAAGGTTCAGAGAAGGTCTAAGGAGTCCCTAACACCCTTCCGAAGAGTTTCACAAAGTTTGGCTATCAAGAAACCTCTTTTGTGAGCTTCTACAGGAAGTCTGCAGGGGTTCTACAGGATGTTCAAAGATTTCTACAGGATGTTCAGAAATTTCTACAGGATGTTTAAAAAGTGGATTTTAGAGGATGGGTGAGTGAGGGAAGATGCATAAATGTATAGGGAGGTAGGATAGGGGCCTGGAGTTACCTAGGGACTGGTGGATGGAGTGGTGAGAGGGTGTAGAAGGCTGACTTGGCTTAAAGAAGGCTAAGACAATGATGGAGCAAGAAGGTAGGGTTACGTGGGCAAAAGGATAGGTGTGAGATGAGGAACCTAGCTAGGAGATGGAACAACTGGCTCTGATGAAGCTTAGGTAGATGAGAGAGTGGTAGAGATGCCCTGCACGGTGTACATTTAACCAAATCAACAAAATCTTACAAATAATCAAAGTCCTAGCTAATCTAATCTAACTGTCAATAAAACGAATGAACAACAGCTTTATTTGGAAAGAAAACCATGTACATCAATCATGCAAAGAAACATTTTAGAGATCTAAACCCATAACTAACTTCTGCAAATGAAAACAGTACACTAAGGATTGCATGGTCAAGCAAACTAGTGTTTTTGTTGGGGTAGCATTGTTTCTTCAATTCCAGCCCCTGATCCAATAAGGATGAGGTGAAACTAAGAGTGTTGTTGACCCTTTTCTTGGAGCTTTTTTCCTGTTATTATCCTACCAATCTATTTTAAACATCTGAAGCAATTCTATTCATAAACAGTGACCTATTTAACCAACACAACTAAATCTGCCCAACAGAAATACATTTCAAATGCATAAAAGGAAAACAACGATGCATAAGGGCAAGGTAACAATACAAAAAGGAAGCCCTAGGCTCTCAGGTTGGGCCCAACCCTGAGAGCTATGGCTCCTATAGAAAACTCAGAGTTTATATAAAATTGAACTGCTTCTCATTATCAAAAAATAGTCATAAGTCAAGAGTTATGCCAAAATGGCTACAAGAGAACAAAGTAAAGCTAACAACACTGTAGTGCAAAATATGCAATGGTTTCCAAAAGTCCCTTACGAAGGCTGAGGCCTTAACATTTATACACCACGAGGGCCCTAGCTGGCCTCCTAAATCTATGGGACTTGGCTGTCCAAACTGTGAGTAGACAGCCCCTTCCAAAATCTGCTTGGCTGCCTTCTAGATCCGGTTTTGGTGGCCTTTGGAGCTCGGAGTTGGGGGTGAAGATCCCGAGGAAGGGCTATTTAATGCCATAGACAACCCCCCTACGAATCCTCACCTCAAGCTTGGCTGTCTTCTAGCCCATGATTGCTCGGTTTTTCTCCAACATGTGTCAAAAAACTTGAAATGAGCACGTGTTAGCCACCTAGGAAGAGTGACTACCCTTATTCGTACAAATGACATAAACATACTGAAAAATAATGCATAAGCTATGAAAAATGAAGGATTGAACAAGGACTGACAAGGATAACTAGGCCAAATCAGCCCAACAAGTTACCAAATTTGGGGCTCATCAGCATCCCATGCTTTTGATGTGGTCTCCTCTTCCTCATCATAGAATCCTTCCTTTCTATGTACCTCTTCCCACTGTTTTTGCCCTTCTTCTTATTTTTTGTGCTCTAACATTCCTAGTAGTAGTGGGGGACTCAATTTGAGGTCAATCCAATTGACCTTCAGCCTTTGAATGGAGCGCTTGTACATTGGCACCCTCCTTAATGCCTCTTTCATCCTCATTGGGGAGTGATAGTCCCCGATCTGTAGACTGTGTGGTAAGGTGTTCCATATCCTCATACAAGCATGCACACAGTCATCCCCAAGTAACCTTTCCCTGTCCTCAAAATGTGCAATGGCCTGTGCTTGATCACTTATATATCTACGCTCAATTTGAGGATTATTTACAAGCAGTTACTGTGCTGGGTTGGGGATCAGGTTCTTATGGCTCTGTAGCTTCCTCCTTCCCCTTTGGCTGCTTTTCCATTGTTTTCTCAAGCTGTTGGGTCTCCTGTAGTCTTGACAATGTCTCCTGTAAACTGTCTGTGCCTCCTGTAGGACTGTTTTTGGGTCCTGTAGTTGCAGTTTTTCCTTCTAGGTGGAAGATCTAGGAGTCCCTCTTTCATAGTGATAGGGGATTAAGAGGGAGGTTCTTCTCCTTTAACAGTGGGTGAATCTTCACCTGTAATGGGCACTGTTGAGGATGGCTGAGGTTTTCCTGTTTTTATCCTTGTGCTTTTCCTAGCCTTGAAATACATGGAGGCCTTCCTTTTCCTCTTTTCTTTTGGTTTAATTGGTGTGCTCAGGGCAGTGAGGGTCGCTGCTGCCTCTCTTTCCAAAGTCTCAGGGGACCCTTCTCTTTGTTTTCGCCTCTATTGTCTCTTTTTCTCCTCCTTCTATCTCTTTTTTTTAATCTCTGTTTGCTCTGTTTCTTCCTTTTCTATCTCTTCATCCTCCTCCTCTTCTATCTTAGTTTCTTCCTCCTTTTCTTGTCCAGCCGAGTCATCAGTTGCTTCACCTTCTCCCCCTTTCTACTCTTCTTCCTCACTGTCAGAAGGACTGATATCATAGGTGAGGGGTCCTTCCTCATGAATCCTCCTCTCATTGTGCTTATACCCCTTTTGAACACCAAATGTAGAGATGGAGTCAAGAATTTTGAAGAAAACAACAAAACAGAGGAAAACTGTGTTTTTTTTTTTTTGAAAAAAACAAGCAGAATTTTTTTATGTAATTCCTCTTCTCCTATGGACTCAATTCCTCTTTAAAATGATATCATTCCTTGTGCATATTGATAATCAAGGTGGATATGCATGGAAACTACCTCATAAACCCAGAAATCGAGCAAAAAACCCGTGTTTTCTTCCTAAAAGCAACTCATTGCCCCTCCTGTAGAACTACCTGTAGGTGCTCCTGTAGAACTTGTAAGTGCTCTTGTAGAATGTCGATAGCAGGATGATGGATGAGAGCAATGGAGAATGATGGTTTCGAGGCTGTGGGTTGACAAGGAGCTTGCTGCAGCTAAGTGGACGAGGATGGAATGAAAGACAAGGTGGTGAGAGTGTTTCGAGGAGGAGTACTTATTTCTTCTTTTAGATATTTCCGGTGATGGGGTGAGTTGGCACAAATGTATGTTGGCATTATTTGGATCGTTGGTCCCCAGCTGCTTTGTCATCATGGTTTCTTTCCTTGTAATCACCCCTCATGATTTCATCGGAGTTCCCATTGGCTCCACTACCTGTCCTTGGCATCTTATCTTGAGTTTGACTAAGCACACGTGTGGTGACACCTCCGGATGAGTGAAGTCAACTAGTGACCACCTTTTCTCGTTCAACCCTAACCATCTCATTTGCTTATGCATATTTTTCAGTTACACAGATGCAATAGAGGAGAGAGTTAGTCACTTACCTATGAGTCGAATGTATGTGTTGTGAGGTATTTTGGTTCCTTTTGCTGCAGCATGCTTGTATTTCCTTTGTGGCATGCCTATGCTTCCTTTGTTGCATGCTCTCTACTTTCTGATGTGTGACTGTTTGCTTTGTGCAGGTATCCTCTGGCTGGATCTAGCTTCAGATGTCTGCTTCAACCTTCAGATTTGCAGCCTCATGCTGCTGATGCTAGATTTTAATGGGACAGTGACTTGTTTTGTCCATATCTTCCAAACGGTAGACTGGATTGACCTAAAAATTTTTGACCATGTTTCCATCATCATTATGCACCTCCCATAGAAACATCTTGGTCAATGGATGCATGAATTTCAAGAAAAATTGAAAATGGCTGAAGGTGATGGAGGCCGATTTCTTGGAAACCATGCACTGGAATTGGCTGAAATTGCTTGCACATGTTACCATCATCCATATGCATCTCCCCATGAAACAATTTTTTAAATGGATGCATGCATATGGAGAAAATATAAAAATGGATGAAGGTGATGGAGGCCGATTTCTTGGTAACCATGCACTGGAATTTACTGAAATTACTTGAGCATGTTACCATTATCCATATCCATCTCCCCCTGAAACAACTTGGCAAATGGATGCATGGTTTTCAAGTTATGGGAAAAAAAAATTTTGCTCTATGTATTTTTTCATCCTATAGTTTTTTGGACAACAAGGAAAATGAGCTTGGGGTGTGATACATGCTTGGAAATGATGGAAGAGAGGTTTGAAGAATGTAGGAGGATTTATAAATCTTGTATGAAGCTTCCTTGTTCCTCAAATTGCCTTTAAAATCCATTTTTAGCTCTTTGTAATTTCTACAGGAGCCTCCTGTGGGAAACATAGGGCCTCCTGTAGAAAACACAGTTTTCGGATAAGAAGCACAGTTAGGTGGAAAGAATGTCAAAAATGATGGAGAAACGTGAGGGAAGGTAGGATAGGTGTTGTTATTTCTTTCAGAGCTCCCTTGGCACTTGCTGCTGCTTCCTAAAGGCCTCCTGCAAACCTACAAAACAACTGGAAATTCATTTTTCTTGTTCTTTTTCTCTTTTTTTTTTTTTTTGAAAACATCTAGGGCTCTTCAGAGAGGTTTTCACCCTAATTGTCTGCCCTGGGCATCTCCAAGAGAGGTTTTCACCCAGGGATCTTATTCGTTTTTCCTTTTTTTTCTTCTTTCCAACCCATTGATCGCCTCATGGAGGTTTTCAATCAATGAGCCTATCTGAGGCGCCTCTAAGGAGGTTTTCACCTTATATATATATATATATATATATATATATATATATATATATATATATATATATATATATATATATTTCTCTTATTTTTCATCTTTTCCGTTTTTGTCTCTACCCTACCCTACTTGAAAAACAAAATCACTTTCAAGTATAAGAATACTTCCAATGGAGCCATGTGCACATCGAGATGATAGACAAAATGATGTGGAGGTTGCAAATGTATGCTTTGACATATATCCGGATTGCAGAGAACAAATGATTTGAATTTGAAAGGATCAAGCATAGTTGAGGAAAATAGTGATGTCTTTGGTCCTTCTGCTGATCTGGATCATTCTTCATGTATTCTTCTACAATGACTTTCATATCTTCCTCTTTTTGCTAATTTTTCTCTTGAATACATGGAGGATTTGATGGTAACCATGAGGGAGCTCTCTCGATCTCTGATTTTGATGTCTTCTCTTCATCAAGTGTAGCCCATGGTTCTTTGATCTCCTCTTTTCCATCTTTTTCTACTGGATGTGGTCCTTCAATCATATCAATATAATCTCTTTTTTGCAATACTCTTCCTGAGTTATGGTGAATACCATTGAGCTCGAGCGGAGTTGCTTGGAAGTGTTGTACCTCAACATTGTAAATGGGTTGAGCTACTTCGAGTGGGAGGTTATATTTGAGATGGATGTGGATGGAGTTGTGGTTGGGTAGGTGGTGGAGGTAGAAGACTAGGAAGAGAGATGTATTGGGGCCTCCACCCCTGATGAGGTACATTCCACTGAGGTTGCGACTGAGCATGGGGTTGAAATGAATGGGTGGCTAGTTAGGCATGATATGGAGATGTGAAGGACCAAGGAGGAGGTGTGGACCAGGAAGGATGAGTAGGGGGGCACCAAGAAGGTATGGATGTGACTTGGTTGGGGTTATAGTATGCCTGAGATGTACCTTGCATCCCCTGTTGATATGGTCTAGGTCCATGCGGCCTCCTTTGGTCTATGTAATAGATCTGTTCAGTGGCTTCTTCGGTCCCTTGGTATACAGCTTTAAGTCTGAACAAGGATGGGAACTTGCCTATAGAATTATTTTCTTCACAGATTGAACAAAGCCTTATAGAGTTCAATGGGTATTCATTCCTAGGATGCCTCCTGGTGCATCTAGGGCAAAAAATGGCCAAAGCCCTCTCTGCTTCCTTTTGTTTCCTTTTGATATGTAAGGCATCCATTTTCATCGCAAGAATCTATAGCATCTCAATCTTGAGGTCTTCCAGCATGCTTCCAATTTCACCTTTAATGGATGAATTGGAAGAAAAGGTACTGCTCCCAACATTTCTGTTTTCAGCCATTGGCTCCAAAGGGATGTTTTCTTCTTCTTCTTCTTCCCCTATAGGTTCTTCAAATATGTCTGGCTATTGCCTAAGGGTTTTTCTTGATTACAGTCACCAAATAAGAGAGAAGGTTGGCTATGTGAAGCAGTGGGGGTGTTGGGAAAACATTTTCCTGAATTATCTCTATTCCTACGAGGCATGAAAGGAAATCTTTTGGTTGGTTTTTGATTTTTCACTAATTGTACATGCAAAATTGAAATTGATTGAACAAACAAATTGCAAGTACTGAAATGAACTTGTTGAAATGAAATTGCAGAACTGAAAAGGAAAGAAAACGAAATGCAGAACTGAAAGAAAGGAAATGACTAATCTACTTTTGCTGAAATGAAATTTGTGAAATTGAAAATGAAAGCAAATGAAATGTAGAACTGAAAGCAAGGAAATGACTAATCTACTTTTCTTGAAATGGAAATTGCAGAATTGAAAGTGAAAGTAGGGATATGCAAAAACTGAAAGAAACGACTATTCTACTTTTGCTGAAATAAAATACTTAGCAGAATGTTGTAAGAGAAAATAGAAGAAAGCAGTAATCACAAAATACTCTGACGCTTCCCCAGCAACGACGCCAAAAAGTGGTGAGGACCAGTATTGCAACAATAATGCTACAACTCCTGGGGCTTCCTACTTTACTTTTATCAACTCGGTAGTTTGTAACAAACTTGGAAGCGACGGTGTTGTATACACAAGTACTAGTTCTTATTGCAGGCTGTCACTTGGTCAGCTGGAGCAAGATCACTAGGAGCTCAAGCCAACTTCTATGAATTCTAGAAGAAGCTTTATACATGATGAAAGAAAGAAAATCTTACTCTATAGAGGCTACTGTACTTGCATAAAGAGAAGGAGGACTGAAATGTGAAGTAACCCTAGCAAACCCTAATTAACCAAATATCCCTACTTTTGCATAGAGAGAGATGAAAAACCATAAAATTAATGCCATTACCTACTTAGGAAGTAAACAACATCTATTCAAACTATTTCTAGAAGGAAATGAGAAAAAAACATCTTTTTGGGTTTTTATGTATGTTATGTGAAATTATCATGCATGTAATTTATTTGTTTGTGGATGTGGCAGTGATTAGGTGGCAATGGAGGGAGAATTTGGGATTTTCGGAGGTGTATGAAGGTGTGGAGGGGTCCTAGGAGGCCTTTAGTAACTTTCTGGAGGCTTACCCTGCAATCAGACTTCAAAAAGTCACCTACAGGAAGATCTACAAGAGGCTGTAGGGGATCTACAGGAGGTCTACAGGAGTATCTATAGTAGGATGCCGAGGGCTATTTTAGAGGTTTTAAAGGTGGAAACATGGTTGGAAAGAGTATTTGAAGGCTAGAAGGATGTGTTAAGGTATCCGAGGTTCGTCAAGGAGGATTAGGGAAGAGAATGATGGTTGGATTTGTTCAAGGGACGAGAGGAAAGTTTATGAGAAAAGTGCAGAAAATTAGGGCAGCAGATTTATGAGGGGCTGTGAATGACTTGTGGAACATGTAGTAAAGAGAGATGCTGATGGCTGATTTATTGACTTATTATGAGTAGAGATGAACTACAAGAGAGCTGCAAATCAAACTCTGAAACTGAGCAAACAAAGAAACTAGCTGCACCAAAAAGAAGAATTGTATCTCATGTTAACCTAAATTTTGATCTAGGAAAATAAAATGCTGAACAATGCTATATGGAAAGGAAAGCATGGAAAGAGATTTATTGCAGAAACATAAATGAGCATGGAAAAATGGATCTGAAGCAAAGCATTAACCTCTAATTCAAACTATAACACCAGAATTTCATGGAGAAGACAAAACTATGTTTTGTGGCAGTAAGAAGGTCTTGACCTCAGCTCGTGGTCCCAAAGGGAGGAAAGGAGGTCAAGGCTATATTGATGGCCTTTTTGGTATCTTTCTCCTAACACTATTTAACCTACTTCAACAAACTAAGATGGAAACAACTATGTAAATCTCCAAAAGCAACCTATTCTAACCAAGAAAGAAATCTATCTAACTGCAACTAATTCATAAACTGAAACAAAACATATAAATACAAAACAAGAGGTGCTGGGCTGCTTGGATTGGGCCCTGACCCAAGAGCTTTAGCCCTCTGAGGTAACTCAGTGCTGGCTCAAAAACAATCTCATCTTCATTATCAAAATAATAATAACATTACATGAAACTGTCCATAAAAGTAAGCTCGAAATGAGCAGAGTAATGCTGCAAAAAAAGTGCGAAAATTTGACTAACATCCAACAACCAAATGAGGCCCTAGGCCTCTCTAATTATACAAGTAAAGCTCCAAACGACTTCCCTAAAATCATGGAGGCTTGGCTCCCAAAACTTGAGATAAACAAAAGTTATCCTCCACTTGCTCGACTGCCTCCTAGTGCATTGATTTGGTTGTATGTGCTCTGAGCTTCATGAAGGAGAATTCAAAGTGGGGAGTCATAAATGAGGGGCACACCCTCCTATAAATCCTCTCCCTTGTCTTCTTCAAATATTTTCTGCCAATTGTCCATTAAATCTTTGACTTTGTCTCCAAAATTCAACAAAAATCTGCATTAGACACATATTAAACTCCATGGCATAATAACCAACCCAACTCACTCTAGAAGAATAAATATAATAAAAAAACATGCAATAAGCTAAGAGAATGGTGGATTAAACTAAGTTAGGAGGCAAAATGAGCCCATATAATTACCCATTTCTGGGGCTCATCAGCTATATGCACAAGTAGAAGTGAAGGTCTTGCCTGTTGTCACTGTTATCTGGCAAGAGACCCTAGGTGTTCTAAGCCAAACTTCTATAGAGTCAGAAAAATCTTAATTCTTTGATGGAAGGAGAGAAAATCGTATTCTAAGATAGAGCTACTTCTATTGCAGTAATGAAGAAAACAACATGAAATGCTAAACTTGCACCATAACCTAACTAATCAATGAAACAATTATGCTAAGCAGACTTACTAGATTAACATTAACCTAATGCTAATTATCTAAGTTGCAGAAGTAAACACATTAAACTGCACTAATGTGTAGCAAAGAAACTTAGGCTAAATCGGGTTTCAAGCGGAGAAAACAATTGGAGGTCGAAATTAGTGAATGAAGGACGTGAGGGAGCAACAGTGCAGAAGAACCATTGGATTAGTCGGGTGAAAGGTAAATGAACAGCGAGGATTTGATCACAGGAGGTTACGTGGGTAGATGGGTGAATAGGGTTAATTAATAGGATGGTTAAGATATTATCACGAAGGTTTAAGTGAATGGATGGATGAACAAGGGAGCAAAGGAGATGAATGGTTGAGGTTTAATCACGCGGGTGAGGTCAAGAGATGGAGGGGCAAGGCTAACATGAGTGATGAATGGATAAGATCTTATTGCGCGGGTGAAGGCAAGAGAAGGATGGCAGATATCACATCGCAGGGAAAAGCAACGTGCGGAAGTGAGGAGCGCGTTTAGAGGGCAGTAAGCTATATTTCGCATGCCCTCAAAGTTGTAAGTTGTTTTCTAAAATTTCACGCTATTAGCCTAACTGGGTCACATGTAGCACGGAGAAACCACTTTTCTCACGTGCTCTCGGGTGGATAATGGTCAGACAGAAATCCACGCACTATCATGTGATAGCCATCAGATCTAGTGAGATAGATCAATGGTGGAGATCGACCAAGCTAGTTGGCGATCGAGTGAAGCGACAACCGTCGGATCAGGCAAGGCTGATCGATGGTGGGGGTTTAAAGCACCTAAAGTGATCAGGTAAAGTGACAGCCATCGGATCAGGCAAGGCAGATCGGTGGTGGGGACTTAAAGTTCATAAAATAAGTGATGGACTCCACACGAGGCAACACTTGGAGAAAATAGTGAATCGGATGATGATTGTGAAGGTTTTTTGGTGATCGAATGACGAGGAAGAAATGTAGGAAGAATGTGCTAGAGGAAGTTTCAAATGGAAATGACAGAGAAGACCAGTGTGGGTGAAAAAATAACTTTATTTAAACAACGAACTCCATAACCCATTCAAGAAGTAAAGATTATGTTTTTGGTGTTGTTAGAGGGTCTATTCCTCAAGTCATGGTCCCAGAGGGAGGAGATGAGGCTAATACACCTGCGCACAACCTAATAGTGACCTTTCTCCTCTAGCTAACCTGTGAACTGAAAGAAGGCATAAACGAAAGTAAACTACAACAAATGTAGCTACTGAAACAGATGAACATAAACAAGAAGCTATTCAAACAAATGAACATAACCATAAAGCTTCTTAATCAAATGAATCAAAACCAAAAATCTTCTTGAGGAAATGCACAAAAAACCATGAAACTACTTAAGAAAATAAATAGAACAGAACCCTATGCTAGGATAACAATATAGTAAAGAGGAGCTTGGGTTGGGCCCTAACCCAAGAGATTTAGCCCTCGAGGTTAACTCAGAGCTGGCTTAAACAAAACTCATCTTTATTATTGAAATCATTGATTACAGAGCAAATTGTCACAAGTCTTTCCAACTCAGAAATAAAACAGAGTTTTACAAATTAAGTCCAAATTAGAAGTCCCAATCCTAGTGAGGTGCTAAGCTTCTCTATTTATACATTTGAAGTCTCTAACAACTTCCTTCCCATTAGGGAGGCTTTACCTCTAACTCAAGAAAAATTGGTTGTTGTCCCTTTCATTTGCTTGGTTGTCTTCTAGTCTTTAAAGTGATGGTTGTTTGCACTCCAAGCTGATGGAGGAATATTCGAATGGAGGGATAGTGAAAGAGGAGGATTTACCTCCTATAATTATTCTCCCTTGTCCCATTTAAGTGTTTACCAAGGTCTTTGCCATATTTCTTTTCTTTCATCCTTTATACCTGCATTTCTCCTTGCTTTTATCTTTTATTCTTGCGTTATATGCACATTAGACCACAAAGCAAAATATCCAAATCTAACTCATTTCATAAACAAAATATAATCAAAATTATGTAATAAGTTGTGAGAATAGTTGGTTTGACTAAGCTAGGGGGTGAATTAAGGCCAATTAAGGCCCATATAATTGCTTAATGATGAGGCTCATAAAAATACTATAATAGAAGCTATTACAAAGTAAAGAGCCTTGGCATCAAAAGCCCACACGTATTACTTCGACGTATGAAGCATTTATACAATTTCCTCACAAAATATCTTGATAAAATATCAAGAGCTATTACAAATATCTCAAAACTGTATTACAAAAATTGAACACAAATAAAGGTAACTAAAAATATTTGAAGAGTTATGTTACTATCCTTGAGTATTTCTTCTGATAAATAAGAGCAATCCAAATTTGATTGAAACTCATATTTGATGAGGTGGCCTCCAAGTCACTAACTGTCTTTGAGCTTTTCTCTCCCAAAATTCTGAAAAATAGGGTCCTATAATACCTTTGTTTCTCCCAAACCATAATAGCTGTTAGAAAAATGAGAGAGATTTTTGTAAATGATAATGTTTGAAACAAAAACCTCTTTTATATTTTGTAAATGCAATTCCACCTGCTGAAAAACCGCATTGGGAAACACTGACTAAAAACAGGAAAATTCGGGAAAACATGCCTGCAAAGATTCATCTGAATCTCCGAAACCATAACCTCTATTACAAAAATGAGAGAGATTTTGTGGAGTAGAATCTGAGGAACAAGAACCTCCTCCATTTTACCACAATTAATTTATGATTATCCACCTTATGCTCTGCAAAAAGGTGACTGAAACATGAAATTTCTGGAAAATATGTCTTTAAAAAGTCATTAGCATCTCCCAAATCATAAACGATGTTAGAGAAATGAGAGAGGTTTTTGTACATGAGAATGCTTTAAAAAACAACCTCTTTCCATTTTTGAAAATTCATTCTCGGATATTTGTAAACCATGTTTGAATTTACTTTATTACATCATCTAATCATGTTTAAATGCATGATTAACTAAATCAACCAGCTAATGAGACTTAAATTTACATTTTGAGGGCACATTTCCTCTTGCAGACCCATTTATTATTTCTAAACTATTAAAACCTATTATATCAGCAAATTTAACTTATCAAAACTAATCATGTTACAACATCGGCTCCAATGGGGACTGCTTCCCCCTGTTGGATGCAGAGAACTAGTAGACTAGTTTCCTTTAGTGTTGGGCATGGATTCATACCATAAAACCATCAACCACTGATTTTCCATATTATGTATAAATATAACCAATCCCCATGGATCAGTGTTGTCATTTGAATACTCTTCTATTTCACAATGCAACCTACAACTGTAATGCCCACATTAATTCAGATACTCTTTCATACTGAAATCTGAAAACTCAAAAATTTCAAGAGAGTGAAAATATAAACTGATCTATCATATACTCTTCAAATCACACCACTCATAAACAATGAACAGGCTGATCTACTGGATACTGAAACTCAGAATAACTATTCAATCCCCACACCTATATCTAACTGAACTGAAAAACTTTACACTGTAGGTGTAATATGCTTTCCAATTTAACCAAGTCCGGAGTGGATTTATTGACAAACCACATTGCCAGCAGCAAAAAATATGAAGAATATAACAATATGAACATGAAATCCCATGGGAAACTTATACTCACAAGTGTACTTTAAAAGTTGCATCCTCTATAGACATTTTAGATTTCTGACCATGGCTAAAAGGGAGAAACATGTACTGTTGATTACAAGTATTAATGAACCTTGTATAGCAGTAAAGGGAGCTGAAATTTCAAAATAGTGGGATCGGTTACCCAGTGGAATCGCCATATGACAAAGTGGAGTCGCTAGGTAAAATAAATGCAACCAATACTAAATGCCTACTCCTTGTTCACCAACAAGGAATAGATGTAATCTTTATCATTCCCCGGAGAAAGATATCTTCATTACTTCGCTCCCTGACAATGATGCCAGATGTTGTACTTGTTTCCCTTAGGCAGTCCTTGGTTGCAAAAACTATGCCAAGAAATCAACTAAATCAGCCTTTAGGTTCAAGCTACCCCTTGGACCAGAGGGGGCTCACTCAATTGTTACGAGGCTTTATTTAACGTTGTTCACCTTTAAATGAAGAAAAACCTTTGAAGCACAATGACCAGATTTATGGTTTTAATTGGGGATGGTTGGTGATAAATGATAGTCCCTAATCATGATTAAAGGCCTCTCTCACAGGGTCCCTTTTGAAAGTGTCAACTTCCAACCTTACAGAATGACTTAGTTTTTTCAAGAAAACAAAAATTTATGTCAAAATGGAGCCGGAAGGCTTTCATTAGAAATAATACAATAGAAGTTATTACAAATTGAAGAGCCTTGGCATCAAAAGCCCACACCTATTACTTCATTTGATGAAGTATTTATAAAATTTCCTTACAAAATATCTTGATAAAAATATCAAGAGCTATTACAAATATTTGAAAACTGTATTACAAAAATAGAACACAAATAAAGGTAACTAAAACTATTTGAAGAGTTCTGGTACTATCCTTGAGTATTTCTGTTGATAAAGAAGATAAATTCAAATTTGATTGAAACTCATATTTGATGAGGTGGCCTCCAAGTCACTAACTGTCTTTGAGCTTTTTCCTGCCAAAATTCTGAAAAATAGGGTCATATAATACCCTTATTTCTCCCAAACCATAATATGTGTTATAAAATTGAAAGAGGTTTTTTTAAAAGATGATTTTTTCCACAAAAAATGCTTTCATATTTTGAAAATTCATTTCCACCTCCTCGGAAACCGCATTTGAAAACACTGGCTAAAAACAGGAAAATTCGAGAAAACATGCCTGAAAATATTCATCCTAATCTCCCAAACCATAACCTATATTATAAAATTGAGAGAGGTATGTGTGGACTAGAATCTGCATAACAAAAACCTCCTCTAGTTTACCACAATTAATTTCTGATTATCCACAATATGCTCTGCAAAAAGGTTACTAAAATAGGAAATTTCTGGAAAATATGCCTTCAAAAAGTCATTAGAATCTCCCAAATCATAACAGATGTTAGACAATTGAGAGAGGTTTTTGTACATGAGGATGTTATCAACAAAAACCTCTTTCCATTTTTTAAAATTATTTCTCGGCTTGTTGTAAACCATGTTTAAATTTACTTTATTACATCATTTAATCATGTTTAAATGCATGAATAACTAAATCAACCAGCTAATGAGACTTAAATTTACATTTGGAGGGTGCATTTACTCTTGCAGAACTAATTATTATTTCTAAACTACTAAAACCTATTATATCAACAAATTTAAATTATCAAAACTAATCATGTTATAACAAGTTGAGCATGGTTGATTTTCATATTGAGACAATCTTTGTCACAATGTGACATAGGACCATGGTTCACCATGATTATAAAGCTAAGGGATTTATATTGAACCCTAAGACTAATATTATAAACCCTATGAATACTATTATACCCTAGGAATATGAACCCTTAGATTAATACTAAAACCCCAAGGGATTAATACGAAAACCCCAGGGATTATAAACTCAATGGAATAATATTAAACCCAAAAGATTAATATTATAAACCCAATGTATATAAACCCCAAGATAAATGCTATAAAACTTAAAATAAACATGGTTGACCATGGTTAATTTGCATATTGAGACAATCCTTGTCACAATACAACATTGTACATTGGTTAGCCATGATTGATTTTCATATCGAGACAATCTTTGTCATAATGCGACATTTGACCATGGTTGACCATGGTTGATTTTCATATTGAGACAATTTTTGTGACAGTGTGACATAGGACCATGGTTGACCATGATTATAAACCTGAGGGATTTATATTGAACCCTAACATTAATATAATAAACCCTATGAATATTATTATACCCTAGGAATATGAACCCTTAGATTAATAAAACTAAAGAATTGATATTATAAACCCAAGGGATTAATCATAAAACTCCAAGGGATTATAAACTCGAGGGAATAATATTAAACCCAAGGGATTAATATTATAAACCCAATGTGTATAAACCCCAAGATAAATATTATAAACCCTAAAATAAACATGGTTGACCATGATTGATTTTCATATTGACACAATCATTGTCACAATGAAATGTTGGAACATGGTTAACTATGATTGATTTTTGTATGCAGACAATATTTGTCACAATGCGACGTTCAACTATGGTTGATTTTCATATTGACACAATCATTGTCACAATGCGACGTTGGACCATGGTTGACCATGATTGATATTATGAACCTAAGGGAATACTAAACCCAAGGGATTAAAAGTAAAAGCCCAAGGGATTATAAACCCAAGGGAATAATATTAAACCCAAGGGAATGATATAAACCCAAGGTATACAAACCATAAGATAAATATTATAAACCCTAAAATAAACATGGTTGACCATGGTTGATTTTCCTATTGAGACAATCTTTGTCACAATGTGACATTGGATCATTGTTAACCATGGCTGACCATTATTGATTTTCATATCAAGACAATCTTTGTCCCAAAGAGACTTTGGACCATGGTTTTTTTTTCATATTGAGACTATCTTTGTCACAATGCGACGTTGGACCATGGTTGACCATGGTTGTCACAATGTGACATTGGACCATGAGACAATATTTGTCACACTGTGACCATGGCTAATAATGGTTGACCACAATTATTGACCATGGTTGACAATGGTTATTGACTATGGTTGACCATGTTTGATTTTCATATTGAAACTATATTTTTCACGATGCAACATTGGACCATGGTTAATGATGGTTGATTTTCATATTAAGACAATATTTGTCACAATGTGGCATTGGACCATGGTCGACCATAAATGACCATGGTCAACCATGTTTGACAAATGTTGATCATGATTGACCATGTTTGACCATGACTTATTTCCATATCAAGAAAATATTTGTCACAAACCCAAGGGATTAATAAACCCAAAGGATTATAATATTAAAAATTGAAGGGATTATAAACCTAATATAAACCTAATAAAATATAATATAATAAATCTTAAGATTATTATTATAAATCATAAAATTATAAACCCTAAGTTTAATGTATTAAACCCTAGGATTAACACTATAAACATGTGGATTAATATTGTTGACCCTAGTCATCCACTCTAAGCCTCCATGGTCAACCATGACCATCCACTATGGTTCACTATAGGTTACTTATAGATAGACCATGATCGCTGAGGTAAATATGGTTCACCATGGTAGTCATGTTGACTATTTTTTACTATAATGCCAATATTTGCTGTAATAGACCATGTCAACAATAGTCAACCATAATTAACATATGTTAATAAATGAATATTATAAACTCTAACATAGTCAACCACATTTATCCTTTTAAGTTTTGTTAAAATATTTACATTCCATTTGTTATAAAAATATAAAATTAATATATTAATTCTTATAATAGTTTTTGTTTATACTAAAACAAAAAAAAATTGATAAATAAATTATAAATTCAATATGAAAATAAATCAAACTAAACCATTAATTTATTTTTCTCTTTATTTTTATAGGTAATTAAAAAACATTATGAGTGATAAAGACCAAAAAAAAATCGATACATTGATTTTTAACAAATATAAAATGTAACCATGAACAAATAAACAAGTTGTAACTAAGTTTTAACATATCTTAATTTGATTTGAAAATTTTAAATTATATTTAATTTATTATTAAAAAATATTTTAAAAAGCTATATTAATTAAAAAATAAAAATAAAATAAAAAACAAGCATAAAATGTAACCATGAATAAATAAACGGGTTGTAACTAAGTTTTAACATATCTTAATTTGATTTGAAATTTTTAAACTAGCAATTGCCTTTAAAGGTGCAAAGATACACCAAAGGAATGGAAAATTTGGTAATAAGATTCCTAAACTATTTTTACCTATATCAAATGGAGTGGGACAATAAAAATAGATAGACGAACTATTTTCCTTTATATATTCATTCGTTGAATGGATGGGAGGTCAGCAAAGAAAAACCTACAAAATGGAAGGTGGATGATGATATTTATTGAGACATCTAAAAATTAATATTGATATTGATTGATTGAGGCAACCAACAAGTTTGTGGTTTTGTATTTTGAAAATTAAAATCAAGATTTCCTAATGTCAAAACTGATACTGATAATCAAGATTTGAGAAACTGATATTGATATTGGATGCGGTATACAACAAATTTGTAAGTATGTATTTTATAATATTAAAATCAAGATTTCCAGAAACTGATATATCTAAGTAATTTCTAGAAATTGATATACTACACAAGTTTGAGTGAAGAGCAGGATTCGCATGACTTTGGTGAACACAAGAGTTTCTCAGTAGGGTAGTCTTGTCATTCCCACATTTCATCACTTGCAAGGACTTAGAGGACTAAATTTTCAGGAGAACCCAACCACTACAAATGGTAATGTCTCAGGCGACCACCATGAAACTTCCTCTTCCAAGGACGAAGACAAAGACAAGGTACAAGGTCAAGCAGTGAAGCCATGATGACTTTAAGGGAGTTAGGGAAGGTTCTAGATTAATTTTCGAGACATGATATTTTGAATTCATAACAATTTTTAAATAATTTTTTATTTAAAAAAAATATTAAAAAATCAATTATAATTTTTAAAAAATTAGGTTAAAAAGTATTTAATAAATTGATTAGTTTAATATTATTATTTATTTTGATTAATTAGTAATTTTAGGATGTGCAACAAATTGGCTCATAGTGGATACATGCTCTAATGGTGTTCATTGTGATCATCAACCCTTTCAAAATAACGCTTCACTCCATTTGCGCTAGAATGCTGTCTAAATTTCCTTTTATGGGAATCCCTTGAATAGTGAGGAATTTTCATCTCCTAGGGGAGGATTATTAATTCCTTTTTAATCTAAAATTTCACTTCTTTTATCTCTTTTCAAAGTCTTGGGCTATGTGTTGTGTATATTTTTCAGAGTAGTTTTTTTTCATATTATAAAGAGAAAGTAATAATAATTTACAAAATGAATGTTCTCATAGTTACACCAATTGGCACCTATAGTTTACACATACAAAAATGATGCCAAGAGTTAAAGGATCCATCCAATGACCTTTGCAAACTTTAGTTTGGTTACCAAGGATGGTTAAATAGGGAATTTGACATTACAAATGAACACTACATTAAACCCAAAAAGAAATAGAATGAAATTAACATAGCACATTTTTTTTATAAATATAAATTTCTTCAATCTCATTCCATATTCCAATAATTCTTGTATTGATAAAACCTTTATTTTTCTTCAACCCATTTCAAAATTATAAAAAACAATATATATATATATATATAGATATATATATATATATATATATATATATATATATAGATATATATATATATATATATGCTATTTCTTTAAAATTCTCTTCATCCAAAAGTTACAGCTCTAAAACACAAGGAACATAAATTCATTGCTACATTAAAACATGGATGACAACATCAACCATTATTGTGTTAGGATATTCTGACACATAGGAAATAGTTAAATATAACTTGGTCTAGTGTAGAGTTAGGTAAAGTGTGTTTCTCTACTATGTACTTCTATAACTTACAATCTGACAGTCACGATATGTAGTGATTCGACGGTTCATTCTCTCCTCAACATTACCAACACTTGATCCATGGCTTAGCACCTGATTGGTCCATGATCACTATTTAAAGAGCATGGAGGGTCATTTGTAGGTTAACCGTTCATGAGAGAAGCTTATGAAAATTTTCATTCTTTTATTAATAAATTGCCTGAAGTGGCCGCGTTGGCTCAGGCCGTGGACTGTTTCCCTCTTTGAGGGTTTTAACCACGTCAATAATACTGGTGTGTTGATCTATGATATGTTTGTGAGCGGTGTCCTTTGGTGTTCTATCTGAGGAACTTACCCTGTAAATTCTTACATGGTATCATAGCTATTTGAGTGCCGCATCCGTTGATGATCCAAATCTGAAGCTGATAGAACTGCATCCGACTGTCGTTTCCTAGATCTACTATTTCTTACTGTTTTCGGGCCGAGATTACTGCTCTATTGTGTTAGGAGCATCTGTTCTAATGAGGAACCCATTTCGTTTCACTCGAAAAGGTTGCCGGTAGCCCTAGCTACGTCATTTTTAAGATCTGGAGGTATACAATGTTTATTTGCAGTTTCTAGTTATTTTCTCTTTGTTTATTTCAGTTTATTTATCTATTTGTTTTCTATTACCGGATCTACACCTTTCATTTCTGCGTATGCTCTATGCCCTGCAACTCTGTGTGATCAGGGCAAATCAGAAACATAAATGAAGTTTTTTTTCTCATGCATATGCTCTTTTCCGCCGCGCCTTAGTGTGATCTTGGAAAATCAGAAACATTGAGGAAAATTGTTAGTTTTCGGGTAAAGCTAACTTCAAACCATAAGGTTTGTTTTTTTTTTGTATGTCCGTTTTGGGTTTTGTGGTTTTTGTTTTGCAGGAAAAAAAAGAGATTTCTCAAGTAAGCACACACCCCAAAGCTTCGGTGACTAAAAAAAAAAAAAAAAAAACCCATTCCTCTTTTCCAAAAATTACTAACCTTTTAAACTAGCTCACTTGATCCAAAGTTACTTTATGAGAATAGATGTCTTGAGTTCAAGTCTTTCTCTTTGTTGAGCTAATTAGATTAATTTTGGAAAGGGGGCAGATTTTCTTTTAAAATATAGCATTATCATTCATGTCCACACATTCCCGCACTTCGTTAGCATCTTCTACAACTTTTCTTCAAAAATCCATAACTTCTTCATCCGGAAGCCATTTACATAGCCATTTTTTTAATTAGCCTAATTTTTCGAGACCTTTCCATTGAAACACTTAGTTTCAACATCTATAGCTTCAGTTCTGTTAAAATGTAAAGTCCTTGCCAAATTATTCTTGACAACACCAATTACTTCCAATGGTGGTCCTACATTGTGGATTTACTTAGAAGTAAAGGTCTTTACAGAATAGTCTCAGGCCAAAAAACCAAACCAAAAGATGAAGATAAGGCAACCAAATGGGAAAATAGGCAAGATCAACCACGTGGGTTGATCGGGATGTCTATTTCTCCAGACCTTAGATTCCATATCGCAGAACTTGATACTACTAATGAAGCAATGAAATAGATCACTAAAGTTTTTGGAATTAAAAATGAACTTAGAGCCCATCAACTCGAAAATGAATTGCTTACAATGGACCCTAATAATTTTTCTTCCATTGAAGATTTTTTGTCCAAGTTCAAGACCCCTAGACTTCTCTTGGAAGGGGTGAAGGTTGAGAGAGAAGATGGTAAGCTTATCTATTCCATTCTTACTAAAAGTTGGGACCAACCTACTCTGTGTTTGTTTCCACCTTCCATTCTACAAGAGAAGCCTTCATTTCTCAAGGACAAGACTAAAAGTCCCCTTCCTTTGATTCCTTTTGTGATTCTTTAATAGGAGAACAAGAAAAACTCTTACACCTTGGTCTTCTTAATCTTGGAAACTCATCTAAGAAATCCTTACCCTCCCAACAGCAACCAAATTCAAAGAATCCTGAGAATTTGTATCCTAAAAAGAATGGTCCTAAACCAAACAAGGGTCCTAAGAAATTTCAGCCTTAAAATGAAAAATCATTTCAACAAAATGATAAGGAAAATAAAAACAAAGGGAAGAAGACTGATAGAGATATGTGGTCCACTTGCAGTTGTTTCATTCTCTGGCTACAAGTATTTCTTAACTTTCATTGATTATTTCTCTAGACGCACTTGGGTATACTTCTTAAAACTCAAGAGTGAAGTATTTAAGATGTTCTTGGCCTTTAAGGCCTTTGTTGAAAAACAATCTGGACATCAAATTCTTAAGCTAAGCTCTGATAATGGGAGAGAATATGTTAACAACAAATTCATCAACTTTTTCACTGAGAATGGAATTCAAATTCAACATACTGTTCCATATACTCCACAACAAAATGGTGTAGCTAAAAGGAAGAATCACACCTTAAAGGAAATGGCTAATTGTATGCTTCAATCTAAAGGACTTAGTCTTAATTTTTGGGCAAAAGCAATTAACTGTGCAAATTACATAATAAATCACACTCCTATAAAGGTTTTAAAGAATATCACTCCAGAAGAAGCATCGAGCTCAATTAAACCAGATGTAAGTCACTTTCTTGTTTTTAGAAGTGAAGCATTGGCCCATATTCCAGATGAGAAACATAAAGCTTTAGAACCTAAGAGTGAAAAATGTATTTTTGTTGGATATTCTAGTAGAATCTAGTAAGGAAGCCTTGTGGCTTCGTCAAATCCTATCAGAGTTTGGCTTTCAATAGCAGCATCTGACTACACTTTGATGTGATAATCAAAGTGCCATTCAACTATGCAAAGATCCAGTCCAACATCAGCGCAACAAACACATTGAACTGCACATGCAATTCATCAAAAAGCTCATTCATGACCATGTTCTTGAAGTGCAATATTGTTCAACAGATGATCAAGTTGCAGACATCTTTATAAAGGCTCTCACAGAGGTGAATTTTACTAAAATTTTATTTATGGTTGGAGGTCAGGAAGTTGTCACTAAGGGGGGATAGGCTCTAATGCCTCCTTCCTTCTCCTATTGTGTCATATTTGTACATCCTTGAATCCTATCCCAAGTTGTTCTTAAGGGGAGATGTTAGGATATTCTGACACATAGGAAATAGTTATGTATAACTTGGTCTAGTGCAGAGTTAGGTAAAGTGTGTTTCTTTACTATGTAATTTTGTAACTTACAATCCGACGGTCATGATATATAGTGATCCGACAGTTCATTCTCTCCTCGGTATTATCGACACTTGATTTGTGGCTTAACACCCAATTTGTCCATGATCACTATTTAAAGAGCATGGAGGGTCATTTGTAGGGTAACCGTTCATGAGAGAATCTTATGTAAATTTTCATTCTTTTATTAATAAATTTCCTGAGGTGGCCGCATTGGCTTAGGCCGTGGACTATTTCCCTCTTTGAGGGTTTTAACCACATCAACAATACTGGTGTATTAATCTGTGATCTATTTGTGAGCGGTGTCCTTTGGTGTTCTATCTGAGGAACTTACCTTGTAAATTCCTAACATCTCGGTCTAGATATGCACTAAATGTATCTTCTTCTTCTAATTCTCATGAGTGGCTCATTGACTTTGGAGCTTCTTATGACATGGCCAAAAACAAAACCATGTTTTCTTCTTTAAATGATTGTAACACTAAAAATATATATGTTGGTGATGATAGATCTCTGAGTGTTATAGGGACTAGAACTGTTCATATAGACAATGGTCAATTTAATGATGTATTATGTGTTCCAACCTTATCCTGCAACCTTCTATCTGTATATCAGATAAATCATTCAGGTGAAGGTAAAATCGTTGAATTTTCACCTCACGGTGTTGTAATTAAGGACCTAAGAGATCCTAGATAGTTTGGTCACTTAAACTATCACTCCCTTCAGAATCTATGTAAAGAAAATATGGTTACAGGTCTTCCAATGGTATCTTGTAGAGATGGTGTTTGTTCTGGATGTGTACTCAGAAAACATCATCGTGATAGTTTTGAAAAACGTGCCTCTTGGCATGCCTCAACCCCTTTACAGCTTGTGCATAGTGATTTATGTGGTCCACTTGCAGTTGTTTCATTCTCTGGCTACAAGTATTTCTTAACTTTCGTTGATGATTTCTCTAGACACACTTGGGTATACTTCTTAAAACTCAAGAGTGAAGTATTTAACATGTTCTTAGCCTTTAAGGCCTTTGTTGAAAAACAATCTGGACATCAAATTCTTAAGTTAAGATCTGATAATGGTGGAGAATATGTTAACAACAAATTCATCAACTTTTGCACTGAGAATGGAATTCAAATTCAACATACTATTCCATATACTCCACAACAAAATGGTGTAGCTGAAAGGAAGAATCAAACCTTAAATGAAATGGTTAATTGTATGCTTCAATCTAAAGGACTTAGTCTTAATTTTTGGGCAAAAGAAATTAACTGTGGAAATAAATAATAAATCGCACTCCTACAAAGGTTTTAAAGAATATCACTCGAGAAGAAGCATGGAGCTCAATTAAACCAGATGTAGGTCACTTTCTTGTTTTTGGAAGTGAAGCATGGGCTCATATTCCAGATCAGAAACATAAAGCTTTAGAACCTAAGAGTAAAAAATGTATTTTTGTTCCCGAGTTGGTGGTAGATGGTTCATAATCAATAGTTGACAGGAGTTAGTGAGAAATAATGATAGGTGAACTCACTATAGTTTCTACAACTTGATCTTTGTATAAATTGTTGTATGTGGAATGCAATCGATAAGGCTTTCAAGTTCAGTCTTCTTCTCTTATATGGTATCAGAGCTAGATCTGTGAGGACTCAGTGGCCAGAGTCATCTCGGCTTAGTGGTGTCCAAGTATCATGGAGAGAGACATAGTTTTGTATGAGCCTAGGTTATGAGGGCTCAGTGGTGTGAAGAGTCAGCGTCGAAGAGCGATATAGTGTTGTCAATAAATTATAGAAGGCACTGAGATTGACATACTAGTGTTGAAACATCGAACTTGTATGCTGCCAATGTGTGGTGCAGATCATTGTGAGGAGGCGTGTCTTTTCTATGCTATGAATCTTGTGCTTGCTCAGGTGAGGAGGAAATGTTGCAAATATTGTTGTTTATGAAGTGAAGTGGTTGCTAAAAAGAGGAGTGTTGGAGATCTACGCTGGCATGCAGTGATTCTCATCACCAGAGATCAGAGTGATAACTAGAAAAAATTGGTGAATCGGTGAGGTCGAGTTGAATCGACGAGGAGCAGTGTTGTTGATTTTCTCACTTTGACGCCGAGGATGTCAATGGTTGTTTTCTTCTGCCATAAGTAAAGGATTTGGTTGTTGTGTGTTCGGCAGATATATGATGGAGCATCCATTTATGAGTTGTCTTACAAGATGTTGAGAGCAGTGTTGAATTAAGTACATTCTGCAAGAAGAGTCTATGTTGCCATTTGAAGACAGGAGAAGTGCACCTTTATTGTTGCACATACCGGGGAGAAGTGCACCATATCTGATTGGAGGAGCCATGGTGCAGTGAATTGGCTTTGAAACCTATGATGAATTGTTGTGGATTTAAGAAAATTGTCGTCTTGAAGTGTGATTGAGTGGTGAGTAAGAGCTGTTGAGCTGCAACTGTTTGCTCTGAAAATGAAGTGTACCCTGTGTTGGAAAAGGTCGTGGAGACCTCATCATTGATTTAATTTGGCCCAATGTAATTCCCAACCTCAAATATATTTTTGAACTTATGGTTTCTTCCAAGTAAGAATGAGAATGTTGTAAGGTTTACAGCATTGTTCACAGAGAAATCCTCGATCAAGGCTTGCTTCATCTCATAATAGAGAAACTCAATATTGAAGAAATTAAAAATAGTGGATGTTGGTGTGGCTCCTGAGTGTTGAGCCAGTTGAGTGATACATGGAGACTAAGAATGTGTGTAGAGGGTGGATCGATCCACCTGGATATGCAATTGTGTGTTCTCCCATACGTATTTGTGTTGTGGTTCTATTCCACCATATGCCAGATCTAGACATTACATGGAATGTGGATGTGTTAAGATTATTGGTGGTGTATCGATGTCGTGGAGAGTTGTGTGAGGGTCGAGCCTAATTAGAATATGTTGAGCCACCTGTGAGCCACAAGGGTCGCTTCCTGAGATTTGAAAGAGGGAGCTTGATTCATGAAATCATTTTGACCAGCGTCTGTGGTGTGAGCAACGACGTTGGAGTTTTTTTTCTAGGAAGAGGTGTGGTAAGTCTTAAATAACATTTCTTTGCTCCTGCAAAGTTTTCATGTGGATGGTGTGTCCCCTGTGGTGCAACTAAGGATGTTGTGAAGTTGTGTGTTGTCATGAGACTATTGGGCCATGACCCAGTGTCGTCTGCTTCTTGTTGCAGACTTACAATTAATTTGGAAGGTTGTTCATAGACAAGCTTGTGAATTTATGTGGTGTGGTTGAGTGTTAGCCCCTAAGTGTGTTGAAGGAGTATCTTCATGTATATTGGTGCGGTGGTGTCGTGAGCAAGTATTACCATTGGTAACATATGTCAAGAAGTTGGATGCCCAAGGATTGGGTTGTGCAGCCTGTTGTGGTGTTGTGTATTGAAATCCTATGGAGCGACTGCAAGGTGGTGGTAAGAGTTGTGTGGGAGCATGGCTAGACCTCCAAAGTCTCTTGTTTGATGCATATTTTTCTCTGTGGTGAAGTTAAAGCGATGTGTAGGCGATATTTCTATCATTTTAGACTTGTTTGACAATGACCCTTTCCCTTTCGATGATGATTTTTTCATGAGTCCATTTGGAAGCATGTTTGGGTCCATAGTATGTTTGAGTTGGAAGGAAATTCTGAAGAACAATGTGATGCTATTGATGATCAAAGTCTACTCCCAAAGATCTTATTATTGAAGAGCTTCCCATAGTTCATGAGGCAAGGTGTAAAAAATTAATACGAGAAACTATTGTTGAATATCTACATGATGACCATGTCAATTCAACCATAATGATCATAAAGGTCTAGAGTAAGAAGAAGAAAGAAGTTTGGAGCAACAAGTTCAAGAAAATGTTTCGTTAATATACTGTAGGAAAGAAAGTCAAAATGAAATATTTGAGTTATATTTGTAATCCTAGTTGACACTTAAACCAACTAGTGAGTTAACAGGCCGTGATTAAAGGGAGGTGTCAGAATATTAATCATGACATCTAATCATATGTTCGCGATGGTTGTTCCGTAGTCTGCGGTAGATGGTTAATCAATAGTCTCAGGAGTCAGTATGAAATAATGATATTCGGTGAAGTCAGTGTAGTTTCTATGGTTCAATTTTTGTATAAATTATTATATGTTGAATGCAATTAATAAAGCCTTTGAGTTCAATGTTCTTATCTAATTCATTAAAGTAATATTATACCATTCATTTGTAACCATTCATTATAGTAAACAAGTGCTACATAGTAGCTTCTTCGTGCGGTGTAGTTTAAATATAGTTACATTAAAGTAAAAATAGTGAATTCAAATTATTGTTAAGATTTGTAATCTGAACTATTTAGATTTTATTGACTGGTAAATTGAGATATTTCGTTATTTTGGATACTGGTCTATTTATATTTCATTGATTGGTAAATTAAAATATTTTGTTGTTTGTAATTTCACATTGTGTAGTGGAGAATCTAATCCTACCCAAGAACCATGATAATGTTTTATTAGTCCTTATCATGAAGTATACAATTCTATTGCAATAAACATTTTCAATAACTATATTTGTTTTTTTAACATATATTAGAGATTTTATAGCTTATCATATTATTTTGCAAAATTAAATAATTATGAAAATATTTTAGTTAAAGAAAACAATTTTTTTTTATTTAAAAAAGATTAAATTATAATTTTTTAATTGGTTGAAACATATGGAAACATTAATTAATTTTATTTGAATATTATATAATAAAAAAAACATAAAAAAAATTTATGTTTAATTTAAAAACAAAATTAAATAATTATGAAAATATTATAATTAAAGAAAACAATTTTTAATTTAAGAAAATATAATTAGTAAAAACACATAATTAATTGTAACATAGTAGAAACACTTAATATAGTGGTCAATAAGTCATAGTTCCATTCCTATATATGAACTTATTAGTTTACCACAAATGAATCTTTAAGTAACTAACCGTACTATATGATTTTTTTATTTTTTTAACATTTATTGTAAGATGATATTAAGTTTTACTTGTATTTAATAATTAACTTTTATATAAATTTAGATATTTTATAATTAATTTTTTGACCTATGTAATTGGAATTTGTGTCAATAGATTTTTTAAATGGTTAATTATGAAAAAAAGAAGTGAAATAAGTTTAATGAATTGTATTTTATGATGAGACATGTATTTTGGGCTCATTAATCCACGCATTGAACAATAACATGTCCATTTCAAGAGTCCATTTTCATCAAGAGTCCATTTTGAACAATAAAATTTCCATTTTCATCCAGAGTCCATTTTCATCGAGAGTCCGTTTTGAACAATAACATGTCCATTTTCATGAGAGAATCCAAGGTATATTAAGTTTAATATTATAAATCCAGGGTATATAAACCTTAAGGAAAATATTGCAAACCTTAAAATAAGCATGGTTGTCCATCGTTGACCATGATTGATTTTCATATTGACAGAATCTTTGTCACAATGTGACGTTGGACCATGGTTGACCATGATTGGTTTTCATATTGAGACAATCTTTGTCAAAATGCGACATTCAACCACGATTGACCATGGATGACCATGGTTGTCATAATGTGACATTGGACTAACAAACAATCATCGTCACAATGTGAACATGATTATTAACCATAGTTTATCATGATTAACCATGGTTGATTTTCATATTGAGACAATCTTTGTCATTATTGACCATGGTTGACCATGGATGATATCCATGTTGACAATCTTAGTTACAATGCGACGTTTGACCATGGATGGCCATGGTTATCAGAATGTAACATTGGACCCTCAGACAATCCTTCTCATAATGCGATCATGGTTATTAATGATCATTGACCATGATTGACCATGGTTGACCATGATTGATTTTCATATTGAGACTGTTATGAAACCAGCTCAAGAAAAGATAGAAAAGAAAGATCAACGCCTTAGAATTCAGCCTCTTCGAGGGGGAAACCTCCTTTACATTACATAAATGAACAATTCTTGGATGATACAAATGACAAAACCTCCTTTCTATATATAGGAGTCTAAGGAGTCACAATATAATCCAGCCGAACTAACAATAATAATATAAAGCCACAAAAATAACAATAGAGGGATTCTATGGGGCACATAAATAACAATATGGGGGTATTAGGGGCACAAAAATATAAATAAGGGGTATAAATACAATAGTAATGGGGTAATCACTAGTATTATAGGGACCCAACATGCCCCTCTCCTTCAAAAAAGTGTTTTCCTCAACGCTTGAGCAGTTCTGGATACTTCTGCATAAAATTTTCATCCTCCCATGTGGAATCTTCAGCGGATAAGTTCTTCCACTTGATAAGATACTCTGAAATTGATCGATTTCATAGCTGTCGAGTTCTTGTTTCTATGATTGCTTCCGGTTCCAATATAATTTTTCCTTCCTCGTTAAGTTCTGGCAATATTGTTTGAACTGGGAGCTTGTCGCCTATAACCTTCTTTAAACATGAAACATGGAAAACTGGGTGCAATCGAGAAGCTGCAGGAAGCTCCAATTTGTATGCCATAGTACCAATCTTTTCCAACACCTTGTATGGACCATAATACTTTGGTGATAATTTATTATCCTTCTTAGCTTGCTTTAGGGACATTTGCTTATATGGTTGTAGCCATAGGAATACCCAATCACCTACATCAAAACTTCTTTCACTGCGATGTTGATCTGCCTGTTGTTTCATTCTATTTTGTGCCAACACGAGGTTATCCTTTAAGAGTTGGAGGACTTGTTGTTGATGTTCGATGTGATGTTCCACTACCTGAACCTTAGAATTTTCTCTTAAATATGATGTGATGGATGGTGGTTGATACCCATAAAGTGCCATAAATGGGGTCATTTTTGTTGCTGTATGGAAGGAAGTGTTATACCACCATTCAGCCAGAGGCAACCATTTGACCCATTGTGTTTGTTTATCAGATACAAAGCAACGAAGATATCCTTCCAAACATTTGTTTACTATCTCAGTTTGCCCATCAGATTGAGGATGATAAGATGAGCTATGAGCTAACTGAGTACCAAGACAAGAAAATAATTCTGTCCAAAAATTTCCAGTGAAAATGGGATCTCTGTCACTTACAATAATCTTTGGGTTTCCATGTAGCTTTTGAACTGTTTCCATAAATGCAGTAGAAACTGTACTGGCTTTAAATGGATGTGATAATGCACAAAAGTGCATACTTGGTAAGTCTGTCAACTACCACCATGATGACACTCTTTCCCTCAGACTTGGGTAAACCTGTGATAAAATCCATTGAAACCTCCTCCCAACGTTGGCTTGGAATGGATAAAGGTTGTAATAGACCCGGTGTCTTAATTGTTTCAACTTTATTTTGTTGGCAAACCAAACATTCCGCCACAAACTTTTGAATATCTGATTTAAGGCCATCCCAAAAAAATTCCTTCTTAACCCTGTGGTAAGTTTTTAAAAATCCTGAGTGCCCTCCTAAGGGAGAAGTGTGCAATTCCATAAGAATCTTTTGTTTTAGCTGGGAATTCTTACAGAGGTATAAGCGATCTTTGTACCATAACGAATCATTTTGCCAGCTAAATGTATCAGAAGTACTGGAATCTTGTTGTAGCTTTCGAATAAGTGCCCACACTTCTTCGTCATTCTTCCATTCCTCCTTTGCTTCGTTTATCCAATCTGGTTGGATAATAGAAATGGCACACAACAATGCTTCCACATCCTCATCCTTTCTTGAGAGTGCATCTGCCACCACATTTTGCTTCCCTTTTTTGTAGATGATTTCAAAGTCATAACCCAACATCTTTGTGACCCACTTTTGTTGCTCTTCAGAGGATAATCTTTGTTCTAAAAAGTATTTAAGGCTATCATGATCCGTTTTTACCTTGAAGTGTCTTCCCATTAGGTAGGGTCGCCATTTCTTAAGTGCATGGAGTATTGCCAACATTTCCTTCTCATAAATAGCTTTGCTTAAAAACTTTCCCTTGATTGGACGACTTTCAAAAGCAATGGGTCTTTCATCTTGCATTAGAACAACACCAATTCCATTTCCTGAAGCATCACATTCCACAATAAAGGTTTTTGTGAAGTCCGGTGTAGCTAAGACCGGTGCTTGGCACATTGCCTCTTTAAGATGTTCAAAGGCCTTTGTTGCTTCCGGAGTCCATGAAAATGAATCTTTCTTCAATAATGTTGTTAGAGGTGCTGCTATTCTCCCATAATTCTTAACAAACTTGCGATAATACCCTGTCAACCCAAGAAATCCTCGCAGATGCTTTATGGATGTGGGGATTTTCCATTCCTTAATGGCTTTAATTTTGCTAGGGTCTACCTTAACTCCTTCATGAGATACAATATGACCCAAATATTCCACCTCCTGGACTCCAAAGAAACATTTGGATCTTTTTGCATATAATTGTTTCTCCTCCAATAGTTGTAGCACCTTGTCAACATGTTCAACATGATCCTTCCAAGACTTGCTGTAGATTAGTATATCATCAAAAAATACTAACACAAATTTTCTAAGGAATGGTTTGAAAATTGAATTCATCAAACCTTGAAATGTTGAAGGTGCATTGGTAAGGCCAAAAGGCATGACCAAAAATTCATAATGACCCTCATGAGTTCTAAATGCCGTTTTCGGAATGTCTTCAATCTTCATTCTGATTTGATGATATCCCGAACGAAGATCCAACTTGGTGAAGTAAATTGATCCATGCAATTCATCCAGTAATTCATCAATGACAGGAATGGGGAACTTATCTTTAATAGTGAGCTTGTTGAGCTCCCTATAATCTGGACACATGCGCCATGATCCATCCTTCTTGTGCACCAATACTACTGGAGCTGAGAAAGAACTTTGACTCGGTTGAATTATACCAGCCTCTAGCATTTCTGCAACCATACGTTCAATTTCACTTTTTTGGACATATGGATATCTGTACGGCCTGATGTTTGGAGGAACACTTCCTGGAATCAGATGAATAGCATGATCATGATCACGCATAGGTGGGAGACCTTTGGGAGTCTCAAATACCTTGGAATGATTGTCCAGGACTTTTTGGAGATCTGGAGAAATAGATGATTCCAATGTGGAAACATCTAGCGAACATAATTGTGCAATTACACCTCTTTGCTCCTTTTTTAGAAGCTTTGTCATGCCATTAGAGCTGATTATCTTTCCTGGTTTCCCTGCAATACCCCTTAATTCAACTTCCTTTCCTTCCACAGAAAATTTCATGAAAAGTTCTTGAAAATTAAAAGCTATTGTACCCAAGGATTGTAGCCATTGGACTCCTAGTACAACATCAGCACCTCCCATTGGAATGGAAAGCATTGGGCTAGTCAATACATATTCTCCCATGGATAGCTTGATATTATGGCACTTTCCAGAACAATTTATTGTTCCTCCATTTGCAATCATCACTTGACACTCTGGTGCTGGATATAGGAAGCAATTCAATTCTTTTGCTACCCTACAATGAATAAAATTGTGGGTGCTTCCTGAATCAATCAACACTATTACCTTTTTCTTCTTGATTTGTCCTTCTATCTTGATGGTTTGAGGAGTGGTAATTCCCGCCAATGCATTACAAGATATGGTCGGATTTATTTGTTCTTCATCTAGGCTTTGTTCCTGGAATATATCCTCTTCTTTTGACCTTTCTTGCTCCTTTTCTTCTTCCTCTTCACAATCTATGTAGAATAATTTCTTCTCAGCACACTTATGACCTTTTGTGTATTTGCTATCACAATTGTAACAAAGCCCTTTTGCTCTTTTTTCTTCCAATTGTTGTGGTGTCAACCTTGTAGGTTGTGGAAGACTATGGGCAACAACACTTCCGTCTTTATAGTTGTGAATGGTATGCTTCCTAGTTGCCATAATTTTGCTTTCCATTTTTCTTGCTAACCTGAATGCCTTCTCTAATGAATCAGGTTCCCAAAGGCGCACATCATGTTGGATATTATCCTTTAAAGACCCTATGAACACATCAATCCTATGCTCCTCTGGAATATCTTTTACCCTTATGTTCAATTTTTGGAACTCCTCAATGTGCTCCATTATTGAACCCTTTTGTTTGAGACTTATCAATTGGCTAAAAAAAGTGTTGCTTTTTGTATCCTCATAATGTGCTATCAATTCTTCCGTAAAAATTGCCCAAGTGATAAATTGTTTACGAGAACAAAGCCATTGATACCATACAAACTGATTTGGTTCCAAATATAAAGTTGCCATACGTACCTTTTGTGTGTTTTGCACATTATTGAGATCGAAGAATTGCTCCATCTGTAATATCCATGTGGCGGGATCCTTGCCATCAAACTTCCTCATATCGATTTTTGGAACATGGTGAGTCTTTGATCCAACATTAGAGTCTATGGAATCATGATTAACATTTCTTTTGTTCTCATCATGAGTTTCCTTTAGTACTCTTTCACCCTTAGTGACCATTTCTTGTAGCAACTTATTCATATTTATCTTCAATTCTTCCATCTTATCATCCATGCCATCAATTTTAGCGTCCATGCCATTCACCTTAGCTTCCATGCCATCCATCTTAGCTTCTACGCCTTTCTTTAAACAGTCCATCTTAGCTTCTACACCTTTCTTTAAACCATCCATCTTAGCTTCTACATCTTTCTTTAAACCATCCATCTTAGATTCTGTTCCTTTTTGTGCAAGGGACAGTTGTTGCACTTGGTCTTGTAATTTTGATATATCATGTAGCATTTCTTCCTCTTCTTCATGAGTCATGCTAGAGCTTTCAGGTTCCTTACTAGGTGTTTGCATTTTCTTTCCTCGGGGCATCAGTTACCGATAATAATGCTCTACTATGCCCTTTGAATTCCTTCAAAATAAATTTTCAAACCAAGCTTAAGCATAAATTTTAAAAAACCTACACACCTTTTTTCACTTTGTAGGAGCTTGATATTGCCTCTGATGTATCTTTGTACTTTCCAATCATCTAGTTCTGAAATTGTGACCTGCAGTATCTCTCTGTGTCCTCTTTCCAATGCCACCAGTCTGATCCAAATTGGATTCTCCAAGAAAGAGTTATGCACAATCTCCCAAGATGACCTGATTATAGACCTTTCCAGAAGAGTGAACTTGTATGAAGTGCCACGTGTACAATTTTCGATATTTGGTTCTGAAAATGATATACGCGGAACTAAAGTTCGTCCTCTTTCTATACCTTCTTACAAAATTTCAATCTGATCCCCAGAGAGAAAGTTATGACGATTTTCCCTAGGTCACCTGTTTTGAATGTAATTCAGGAGTCTGCAAAAAGACCAACTTCCTCAGAGCATATCTCCGCAAATATCGTGCGAAAAGATCTGAAATTCGGACCCAAGGTTTAGCGCGATTTCTTCTCAAATGGGTTTTTTTGCGACTTCTGAAACATCACAGAAAAAAAGTTATAGCAAAAATTCCACGATGACCTATTTGGAGCAGCGAAACCCTAGAATCCAAAGCTCTGATACCAAATGTTATGAAACCAGCTCAAGAAAAGATAGAAAAGAAAGATCAACGCCTTAGAATTCAGCCTCTTCGAGGGGGCAACCTCCTTTACATTACATAAATGAACAATTCTTGGATGATACAAATGACAAAACCTCCTTTCTATATATAGGAGTCTAAGGAGTCACAATATAATCCAGCCGACCTAACAATAATAATATAAAGCCACAAAAATAACAATAGAGGGATTCTATGGGGCACAGAAATAACAATATGGGGGTAATAGGGGCACAACAATATAAATAAGGGGTATAACTACAATAGTAATGGGGTAATCACTAGTATTATAGGGACCCAACAGAGACAATGTTTGTGATCATGTGACATTGGACCATGGTTAGAAACAATTGACCATGGTTGAACATGGAATGGTCATGGTTATCAGAATGTAACATTGGACCCTCACACAATCATTGTCACAATGTGACCATGGTTATTAATGATCATTAACCATGATTGACCATGGTTGACCATGATTTATTTTCATATTGAGACAATATTTGTGATAATGTGACATTGGACCATGGTTGGCAACAATTGACTATCGTTGATGATTTTTTACCATGGTTGATTTTCAGGTTGAGACAATCTTTGTCAGATTGTGACATTGGTCCATGGTTGACCATGATTGACCAAGATTGACCATGGTTGATCTTTTTTTATTTTCATATTCAAAAAATCTTTGTGATAATGTGACATTTGACCATGCTTGACCATTCTTGATCCAAGGGATTAATATAAAACCCAGGGGATTAATATTATAAACCCTTAGGTAAATATTATAAACCCTAAAATAAACATGGTTAATCATGGTTGATTTTCATATTGAGACAATCATTTTCACAATGCAACGTTGGACCATGGTTGACCATAATTTATTTTCATATCAACAAAATCCTTGTCAATGCGATGTTGGACCATAATTGACCATGGTTGATTTTCATATTGAGATAATCTATGTCACAATGCGATGTCGGATCATGGTTGACCATGGTTGACAATGATTTACTTTAAAAACCATGGTTGACCATGATTGATATTATAAACCCAAGGGATTAATAATAAAAACCCAAGGGATTGATATTAAAAACCCAAGGAAATAATATAAGCCCAAGATATATAAACCATAAGGTAAATATTGTAAACCCTAAAATAAACATGGCTCAACACGGCTTAACATGGTTTATTTTCATATTGAGATTTGTCATAATGTGACATTGGATCATGCTTGATCATCGATGGCGATGGTTGACTTTCATATCAAGACAATCTTTGTCATAATGGGATTTTGGAGAATGGTTGACCATGGTTGATTTTCATATTGAGACAACTTTGTCACAATTCAATGTTGGACCATGGTTGTCACAATGTGACGTTGAACCATGAAAAAATCTTTCCCAGAATGTGACCATGTTTGACCATGATTGACCATGGTTGACCATGATTGATTTCCATATTTAGACAATCTTTCTCACAATGTGACGTTCGACCATGGTTGAACATGGTTGATTTTCATATTAATACAATCATTGTAACAATGTGGCATTGGACCATGTTTGACTATAATTTACCATGGTCGACCATGTTTGATCAATGTTGACCATGATTGACCATGGTTGATGATGGTTGACAATGGTTGTGTTGTACTTGTTTCACGTAGGCAGTCCTTGGCTGCAAAAAATATGCTAGGAAACGAACCTTTAGGTTTAAGTTGGCCCTTGAACCAGAGGGGGCTCCCTCAGTTGTTATGAGGCTTTGTTTAATGTTGTTCACCTGTCACTAAACAACAGCCTTTGAAGCACAATGGCCATATTTATGGTTTTAATTGGGGATGGCTGGCGATCAATGATAATCCCTAATCATGATTAAATGCCTCTCTCATAGGGTCCCTTCTGAAAGTGTCAGCTTCCAGCCTGACATAATGACTTGGAATTTTCAAGAATTATGGTATAAGAATGTAAGTGGATTCCTAATAATTGAGCACTCAGACTGATTACTTAACAACAAGGGAAATTTATATGCATGTAAAAGATTTCTACAGCCCAACAAAAACATATTTAAAGGTAAGAGAAGGCCAAAGTGAAACCGATTCCAAGAGGAGCTATTTCAGACAAATAGTCTAATAAGCTAGTCTCTTTTAATGGCTATCATAAGGCATAAAACAAAAACCAGATAAAGAGGAGTTATCTTGGAAAAACAATCCAATAAGTAATTTATTTCTAAAGTTTATTATTTTACAAGGTATTTCAGAGAGATAAAGAATTAATCTCCACTTACCCACACCTTCATAAAAATGCTTTGAACATGTGTAGAAATAAGGTATGGAACACTAGAAAGACATACTAGAAAACACAAAATTCTATCAAACTGGAGCCGGAAGGCTTTCATTAGAAATACTATAATATAATTTATTAGAAAGTGAAGAGCCTTGGCATCAAAAGCCCACACCTATTACTTCAATTGATGAAGTATTTATACAATTTCCTCACAAAATATCTTGATAAAAATATCAGGAGCTATTACAAATATCTATAAATTATATTACAAAAATAGAACACAAATAAAGGTAACTAAAACTATTTGAAGAGTTCTGGTACTATGCTTGACAATTTTTGTTGATAAATAAGAGCAATTTGAATTTGATTGAAACTCATTTTGGTGAGGTGGCCTCCAAGTCACTAACCATCTTTGAGCTTTTTCCTATTGAAATTATGAAAAATAGGGTCCTATAATACATTTGTTTCTCCCAAACCATAATAGCTATTAGAGAAATGAGAGTGGTTTTTGTAAATGATGATATTGGAAACAAAAACTCCTTGGATATTTTGAAAATTCATTTCCACCTGCTTGGAAGCCACATTTGAATACACTGCCTAAAAACAGTAAAACTCGAGAAAACATGCCTGCGAAGATTCATCCGAATATCACAAAACATAATCTTTGTTACAAACCTGATAGAGGGTTTTGTGGATTAGCATATGAGGAAAAAAAACCTCCTCCATTTTACCATAATTCATTTCTAATTATCCACAATATGCTCTCCAAAAAGGTGACTGAAATAGGAAATTTCTAGAAAATATTCCTTTAAAAAGTCATTAGCATCTCCCAAATCGTAACAGATGTTAGAAAATTGAGAGAGGTTTTTGTAGATGAGGGAATTAGCAAAAAAAACCTCTTTCTGCTTTTGAAACTTCCTTCTCGGATGTTTGTAAACCATGTTTGAATTTACTTTATTACATCATTTAACCATGTTTAAATGCATGATTAACTAAATCAATTAGCTAATGAGACTTAAATTTACATTTTGAGGGCGCATTTACTCTTGGAGACCCATTTATTATTTATAAACTACTAAACCTATTATATCTAAAAATTTAAATTATCAAAACTAATCATATTACAACATCGGCTCCAATGGAGACTGCTTCCCCATGTGGGATGCAGAGAACTAGTAGACTAGTTGCCTTTACTGTTGGGCATGGAGTCATACCATAAAACCATCAACCACTGATCTACCATCTTATGTAGAAATATAACCAATCCCCATGGATCAGTGTTATTTGAATACTCTGCTACTGCACAATGCAACCTACAACTGTAAAATGCAACCATATGCCTACACTAATTCAGATACTCTTTCATACTGAAATTTAAAAACTCAAAAATTTCTAGAGACTAAAAATATAAGTTGATCTATCATATACTCTTCAAATCACACCACTCAAAAACAATGAACACACTGATCTACTACATACTAAAACTCAGAATATATATTCAATCCCCACACCTCTATCTAACTGAACTAAAAAACTTTACACTGTTAGGTGTAATCTTCTTTCCAATGTAACCAAGTGCAGAGTGGATTTATTAACAAACCACGTTGCCAGTAGCAAAAAAACTGAAGAATATATACAATATGAACATGAAATGCCATGGGAAACTTATACTCACAGGTGTACCTTAAAAGTTGCATCCTCTATAGACATTTTAGATTTCTGATCATGACTGAAAGGGAGAGACATATATTGTTGATTACAACTATCAATGAACCTTGCATAGCAGTAAAGGCAACTGAAATTTCGAAATAGTGGAATTGGTTACCCAGTGGAATCGCCATATGACGAAGTGCAGTCGCCAGGTGAAATAAATGCAACCAATATTAAATGCCTACTCCTTGTTCACCAACAAGGAATATATTTAATCTTTATCATTCTCCGAAGAAAGATATCTTCGTTACTTCGCTCATCGGCAATGACACCAGATGTTGTACTTGTTTCTCGTAGGCAGTCCTTGGCTACAAAAACTACTCTAGGAAACCAACTCAACCAACCTTTAGGTTCACGCTGGCCCTTGAACCAGAGGGGGCTACCTCAGTGGTTACAAGGCTTTGTGTAATGTTGTTCACCTATCACTGAACAACAGCCTTTGAAGTGCAATGGCCAGATTTATGGTTTTAATTATGGGTGGTTGGAAATCAATGATAATCCGTAATAATGATTAAATGCCTCTCTCACAGGGTCCCTTCTGAAAGTGTTAGCTTCCAGCCTAACAGAATGACTTAGCTTTTTCAAGAATTATGGTAGAAGAATGTAAGGGGATTCCTAATAATTGAGCAGTCAGAATGACTACTTAACAACTAGGGAAATTTAGATGCATGTAGAAGATTTCTAGAGCCCAACAAAAACATATTCAAAGGCAATAGAAGGTCAAAGTGAAACCGATTCCAAGAAGAGCTATTTCAAATAGATAGTCTAATAAGCTAATCTCTTTTAACGACTATAAGAAGGCATAATACAAAAGTAGTCAAAGAGGAGTTATCTTGGACAAACAATCCAATAACTAATCTCTTTCTAAAGTTGATTATTTTATGGGGGATTTCGTAGAGATTAAGAATTAATCTACACTTACCCACACCTTCATATAAATTATTTCAACATGTGTAGAAATAAGGTATGAAACACTAGAAAAACCTACTAGAGAACACAAAATTCTATTAAACTAGAGTCGGAAGGCTTTCAATAGAAATATGATGAGCCTAAGTATTGCAATAATAATGCTAAAACTTCCAGGGCTACTAACTTTACTTATCAACCTGGGGTTCGTACAAACTTGGAGGTGACAGTGCTATATGCACAAGTAGAAGAGGAGGTCCTACCTGTTGTCACTGTTTATCTCGCAAGAGACCCCAGGTGTTCCAAGCCAAAATTCTATAGAGTCAGAAGAAGCTTAATTATTTGATGGAAGGAGAGAAAAACGTATTCTAAGAGAGAGCTACTTCTATTGCAGTAATGAAGAAAACAACATGAAATGCTAAACTTACACCATAACCTAACTAATCAATTACTATGCTAAGCATACTTGCTAAATTAACTTTAACCTAATGCTAATTATCTAAGTTGTAGAAGTAAAAGCATTAAAATCGACTAAGGTGTGGCAAAGAAACTTAAGCTAAATTGGGTTTCAAGCATAAAAAGCGATCAGAGGTCAAAATTAGTGAACAGAGGATGTGAGGGAGCAATAGTGCAGAAGAACCTTTGGATCACTCAGGTGAGAGGTAAATGAACAGTGGGGATTTGATCGCTAGAGGTTACGTAGGTAGATGGGCGAACAAGGTTAACTAACGGGATGAACGATTAAGATCTTATCGTGAAGGTTTAAGTGAATGGATGGATGAACAAGGGAGCAAAGGAGATGAATGGCCTAGATTTAATCCCACGACTGAGGTCAAGATATGGACGAGCGAGGCTAAAAGCAACGATGAATGACTAAGAACTTATCACATGGGTGAAGGCAAAAGATGGACGGTAGAGATCATATTGCAGGGAAAAGTAATGTGCGGAAATGAGGAGTGGGTTTAGAGGGCGATAAGCTATATTTCACGTGCCCTCAAAGCTATAAGCCGTTTTCTAAAATTTCACGCAATTAGCCTAACTGAGCAACACGTAGCATGGAGAAACCACTTTTCTCACATGCTCTCGTGCGGATAACGGTCGGACATAAATCCACGCGATATCGCACGATAGCCGTCAAATTTGGCAAGGAAACTCAATGGTGGAGATCGAGTTAAGTGACAATCATCAAATCAGGCAAGGCAGATCAACGGTGGGGGTTTAAAGTGCTCAACGTGACTAGGTGAAGCAACAACTATCGGATTAGGCAAGGCATATCAATGGTGGGGACTTAAATTTCATAAAGTGAGTGATGGACTCCATGCGAGGCAGCAGTTGGAGAAAATAGTGAATTGGATGGTGATTGTGAAGGTATTTTGGTGATCAGATGGCGAGGAAACGATGTAGGAGGAACTTGCTGGAGGTGGTTTCAAGTGGAAAATGACAGAGAAAACCAGTGTGGGTGAACAAATAATTGTATTTAAACAGTGAACTCCATAACCCATGCGAGAACTAGAGACTGTGTTTTTGGGGTTGTTAGAGGGTCTCTTCCTCAAGTCATGGTCCCAGAAGGAGGAGATGAGGCTGAGACACCTGCACACGACCTGATAGTGACCTTTTTCCTCTAACTAACCTGTGAACTGAAAGAAGTCATAAATGAAAGTAAACTGCAACAAATGCAACTACTGAAACAAATGAGCAGAAACAAAAAATTTATTTAAACAAATGAACAGAACCAGAAATCTTCTTAATCAAATGAATCAGAACCATAAAACTTCTTTAGCAAATGCACATAAAACCATGAAACTAATTAAGAAAATACATAGAACATAACTCTATGCTAGCATAACAGTACAGTAAAGAGGGGCTTTGGCTGCTTGGGTCAGGCCCTAACCCAAGAGCTTCAGCCTTGGAAGTTAAATCAGAGCTGGCTTAAACATAACTCATCTTTATTATATAAATCATAGATTACAGAGCAAATTGTCACAAGTCTTTGTAGCTCAGAAATAAAATAGATTTTTACAAATGAAATCTAAATTATAATTCCCAATCCTAGTGAGGTCCTAAGCCTCTCTATTTATACATTTGAAGTCTCTAACAACTTCCTTCCCGTTAGGGAGGCTTGGCCTCTAACTCAAGAAAAATTGGTTGCTATCCCTTTTATTTGCTTGGCTATCTTCTAGTCTTCAAAGTGATGGTTGTTTTCACTCTGAGCTGATGGAGGAATATTCGAATGGAGGGGTAGTGAATGAGGAGGATTTACCTCGTATAATTATTCTCCCTAGTCCCATTCGAGTATCTACGAAGGTCTTTGCCATAGTTCTTTACTTTCATCCTTTATGCCTACATTTCTCCTTGCTTTTATCTTTATTCCTGCATTATATGCACATTAGACCACAAAGCCAAATATCCAACTCTAACTAATTTCATAAACAAAATATAATCAAAAGTATGCAATAAGTTGTGAGAATAGTTGGTTTGACTAAGCTAGGAGGTGAATTAAGGCCAATTAAGGCCCATATAATTGCTCAATGCTGACGCTCATCATCACCCCCCTACTGAAAGTGTTGCTCATCCTCTGAGCAGCTTAGTCAATGTCCATGTCCTTCATGGATTTGGTAGCCTCTCTGACATCCCATGCTTCTACTATGGTCTCTTCTTCTTGTTCATAGAAACCTACTTTCCTTTCTACTTCTTCTCACTGCCTCTTTTCTTCTTCTTCTGTTCTCCCTTTTAGCATTCCTAGGAGTAGTGGAGGACTAAGTTTTAGGCCTATCCAATCAACCTTCATCCTTTGCATTGATTGCTTATATATAGCTGTCCTATTGAGTGCCTCTCTTAACCTTTGAGGGGAGTGATATTCTCAGATCTTCAAGCTGTGTGGTAGTGTTTTCCATTCCCTTTAGCAGGTATGCATATTGTCATTTCTTAGTAGCCTAATCATATCCTAAAAATGTGAAATTGCTTGCTCTTGGGAAACAAGCTATCTAAGTGCTAGCTGAGGATTATTTGCAATTGGATTATGGGTGATGACTAGGGCCATGGGATTTGATTGTTCAGCTCTGATGAAAATAGGTTCATTTTTCTCTCTGGCCAATATTCTTTTCATCTCTGTAGCCCTTGACTCTTCATGGTTCATCCATGATGCCAAAGCCATTAATTGTAGATCTCCTAGCTCTGCATTAGGATCCCACATATTCATGTATGTGAGGGCCATGTTGTGTAAGTAAAACTCAACCATTTTGGCCCTATCTTCTAGTGCACTTGGATCACAAAGATCAATAAACTGTCTGCAGTCTTGAAATGGCATGGTGCTCCTTTGTGTTAGTGTTTTAATTTGAAATTGCAGCCATTGTTCTCTGAGGTAAAAAAACATAGGATTTAGCTGGTATCCTACAATGGATGGCCTCGAAGGAGAGGTTGGCCATACATACTAGCTGGTTTTCCTTTTCCTGCAGTTGTCCTCTATGTTTTTCTTATCTTCTTCCTTTTTTTTTTCTTTCTCATCTCCATCAGTTTCTTCCTTTGTTTTAGCATGATCCTCCTTGTGTTCTATTTCATCATGTTCCTTTGTATTAGTTTCTTCTTGTTTTTCCTCCTCCTTACTGATAGAAGGACTAACATCATAGGTGAGGGTTTTGATGTCACCCTTTGCTGGTAAGTCTCTAAAGACTGACCATTTTGTAGGGATATTGAGGTTTTTGGAGGGCATCCTTAATGAGGATTTTGATCAACCCATGGTGAACTAACTGCTGGGAATTCCATTCCTTTACTTTGCTGCTGGAGTCTATGAGTGATTGCATAAAAAAATAGGGTATGCTGAGTCTTTGGTGAACAGGTGTTTCTACCCCAAATCTTAATTGTTCAAGCATTCTCAAATGGTTGCCATAACAATACTGTATCTATCGACTCTTGAATTCTCTTTTGAGTTATCAAAGAATTTCCTTTTTGCCACCTTTTCACTTATAAACCAACTACCTCTTAACCTTTACAAGTTTTGATAAAATGATGCATATGAGTGAGTGAGTAGGATACTTACCTGTGGTCTTGATGCCATGTCACAGTTGTCAAACATCATAGGTGCTGCTGATGGTCATTCTTCTTCCTCCTTTGTTGTTTGCTGATGGTTTGTTAGCTTTTGCAGGTGTCTGTGACTGAATATATAATGATTTTGCCGTTGTTATGGAGCTCTTGGATTTGATGTTGCTGCCACTGTGGAGCTCCTAGATTTGATGCTTCTGCTGCTGTGGAGCTCCTGGATTACCACTTGGAAATGTTTGGTGTCTTCCTTATAATTCTTGATCATGTTGTTGGATGGTGTTGTGAGGATGCTGTAATGAATGGACAGAGGGAGTAGGAGTGTATGTGGATGTAGGGATGATGGTAATGGTTGAGGTGATTCTATTACAAAACATAATCTTCACCTGAGTGGAAGCAATGAAGTGAAAAACAATAGAATTGATGGAGGGATGCATTGGTAAGGAGTGGAGGAGATGAAATATATGTGAGGCAGGGTTCCCTTTGGATCTTCTCTTTGCTCCTTAGTTGTCTTTCTCACCCACCTGCACATAAAAATTATGTTTTTTTTCTGTTATATATATATATATATATATATATATATATATATATATATATATATATATATATATATATATATATATATATATATATATATATATATATATAACACCTAGGCTTCCTCAGAGAGGTTCTCAACCTAGATATTTTCCCCGGGCTCCTCAAGGAAGGTTTTCATCTGAATCCTTATTCTTTTTTTTTCCTTTTTCAGTGACTAGATGAGGGAGGAGTTGGAACTTGCTCCACCATCATTGCTGTCTTATTAATGTTGTCAACGAACTACTATCTTGATAAAGGCCTCTTGTACATTTTCAATCTGTGTCCATTAACTAGCAATGGAATGGCTTCTTCATCAATAGTTCTAATTTGCACTGAACCATTGTCATGGCATCTTTCCACCACATAAGGTTCGAGCCATCTTGTCCTTAGCTTGCCCTTGAAATATTTTAACCTGGAATCATATAACAATGCCCAATCTCCTTCTCGAAATTGCTTCTCCTTGATGTGCTTGTCATGCCAGACCTTCCTTTGAAGCTGAACTATCTCTGTATGTATGAGGACCTGCATTCTGAATTCATCCAAGCCATTCAAATGCAACAACCTTTCTTGTTGTGCATGACTGAGATCTAAATCTAGTTGGGCTGCCATTTGATGAGCCCCAAATTTGGTAACTTGTTGGGCTCATTTGGCCTAATTATCCTTATTCAATCCTTCATTTTCATAGCTTACGCATTATTTTTCAGTATGTTTATGTCATTTGTACGAATAAGGGTAGTCACTCTTCCTAGGTGGCTAACACGTGCTCATTTCAGGTTTTTTGACACAAGTTGGAGCAAAACCAAGCAATCATGGGCTAGAAGACAGCCAAGCTTGAGGTGAGGATACGTAGGGGGGTTGTCTATGGCATTAAATAGCCCTTCCTCGGGATCTTCACCCTCAACTCCGAGCCCCAAAGGCCACCAAAACCGGATCTAGAAGGCAGCTAAGCAGATTTTGGAAGAGGCTGTCTACTCACAGTTTGGACAGCCAAGTCCCATAGATTTAGGAGGCCAGCTAGGGCCCTCGTGGTGTATAAATGTTAAGGCCTTAGACTTTGTAAGGGACTTTTGGAAACCATTGCATATTTTGCACTACAATGTTGTTAGCTTTACTTTGTTCTCTTGTAGCCATTTTGGCATAACTCTTGACTTATGACTATTTTTTGATAATGAGAAGTAGTCCGATTTTATATCAGCTCTGAGTTTTCTATAGGAGCCATAGCTCTCAGGGTTGGGCCCAACCTGAGAGCCTAGGGATTCCTTTTTGTACTGTTACCTTGCCCTTATGCATCGCTGTTTTTCTTTTATGCATTTGAAACGTATTTCTGTTGGGTAGATTTAATTGTTTTGGTTAAATAGGTCACTGTTTATGAATAGAATTGCTTCAGATGTTTAAAATAGATTGGTAGGATAATAATAGGAAAAAATCTCCAAGAAAAGGGTCAACAACACTCTCAATTTCACCTCATCCTTATTGGATCAGGGGCTGGAATTGAAGAAACAGTGCCCAACAAAAACACTAGTTTGCTTGACCATGCAATCCTTAGTGTATTGTTTTCATTTGCAGAAGTTAGTTATGGGTTTAGTTCTTTGAAACGTTTCTTTGCATGATTGATGTACATGGTTTTCTTTCCAAATAAAGCTGTTGTTCATTCGTTTTATTGACAGTTAGATTAGATTAGCTAGGACTTTGATTATTTGTAAGACTTTGTTGATTTGGTTAAATGTACACCGTGCAGGGCATCTCTACCACTCTCTCATCCGCCTAAGCTTCATCAGAGCTAGCTGTTCCATCTCCTAGCTAGGTTCCTCATCTCACACCTGTCCTTTTGCCCACGTAACCCTACCTTCTTGCTCCATCATTGTCTTAGCCTTCTTTAAGCCAAGTCAGCCTTCTACACCCTCTCACCACTCCATCCACCAGTCCCTGGGTCACTCCAGGCCCCTATCCTACCTCCCTATCCATTCATGCATCTTCCCTCACTCACCCATCCTCTAAAATCCACTTTTTAAACATCCTGTAGAAATTTCTGAACATCCTGTAGAAATCTCTGAACATCTTGTAGAACCCCTGCAGACTTCCTGTAGAAGCTCACAAATGAGGTTTCTTGATAGCCAAACTTTGTGAAACTCTCCGGAAGGGTGTTAGGGACTCCTTAGACCCTCCTTGAACCTTCCCAACCTTTTCCAAGAATTTCTCCTCCGTGATCCACCCCTGCACACTAAAAAGCCAGTTAAAAGCACATGCATGATAATTCTAATAACTTATTCAAAAATACAAAACGATGTTTTCTTCAGGTAGAGGTAGTCTAGACACATGTATTTTACCTTCATAGAGGTAATGGCATCCCTTCCAGTAGTTTGCATTCTCTCCTTTGCATTAGTAAGACTAGCTGGTAGAATTAGGGTTTGCTAGGGTTTGCATTACTTTTTGGCTTTCAGTTTCTTCCCGCAAGTAGATTAGCTTCCTTTGAGTTAGCTTTCATCCATCAATTAAAAATATTCTTCTAAGAGCTCATAGAAGTTGGCTTAAGCCACTAGCAGACTTGTGCCACCTGACCAAGTGACAGCTGCGACAAGAGCTAGTACTTGTGCATACAGCACCGTCACTTCCAAGTTTGTTACGAACTACCGGGTTGATAAAAGTAAAGAAGGGAGTCCCAGGAGTTGCAGCATTATTGCTGCAATACTGGAGCCCACCATCTTTTTGGTGCCATTGCTGGGGAAGCGTCAGAGTATTGGTGATTGTTGCTTTTCTTCTATTTTCTCCTACAACCTTCTACTAAGTAGTTCATTTCATTTCATTTCCGCAAAAGTAGAGTAGATATTTCCTGCTTTCATAGATTAGCATTTCAATTCAGCGATTTCAATTCTACAAGCATAGATTAGCGTTTCAATTCAGCAAGTGTAGACTAGCATTTAATTCCTGCAATTTCATTTGAGCATGATAGATTAGTCCTTTCGTGCTTTCATTTCAATTCCGCATTTTCATTTCAGAAAGATAGTTAGTTGCAGTTCAATCTATTTTAGTTTTGCAGGTACTAGAAGAAAAAAAAACAAAAACAATCAAAAGTCTTTCCATTTCATGCCTCGTAGGAACAGAGATAAAATCGGCAAATTCTTACGCAACACCCCCACCACATCACTGAGTCAACCTTCTCTCTTTTCTGGTGACAGTGAGCCAGAATAACCTATAGGTGAACTTCCTAAGATATACGAAGATCCTATAACAGAAGAAGAGTTAGAGAACACTCCATCTGAAGCCATGGCTGAAAACCGAAACGGTAGAAGAGTAGATGAGAGAATAGAAGGTGCCTTTCCCATCCGAGAGACCAATGGAGACATGAAAATGAAAAACACAAGCCCCTCCGCTTTACCTCACTTCCATGGATTGACTACTGATGACCCTGATACCTTCCTGTTTGAGTTTGTTGTCCTTTGTCGAACTTATGACTATGCTGAGGATGAGCAAAAGTTGAAAATCTTTCCCTCTACCCTCAAGGACGCAGCATTACGCTGGTTCACGGGGTTACCTGGAAATAGTATCACCACTTGGGCTCAGATGCAGCAAGCTTTCAATGCCAAATACCGGGAGTACTGTAGATCCAAGGAAACTAAGGGATAAATCTTCCGGATGACCATGGGAAGCGGTGAATCTTTAGAAGACTACGAGGAAAGGTTCCAACTCAGTTATAAATGGGCTAGGTGCACACTTGACCTGGAATCTCTGAAGTTGGTTCTGCTTCGAGGATTCCCTGAAGACCTTCTAGACACGCTTAACATGCTGACTGGAGGAGACATCTACCAACTACCTTATGAGGACATAAAGACCGTGTTTATAAACCATTCTAGGGCAGCCCGGAAGAGAGGTAGGGGGAATCATCTTTCAGCTAGTACCACCTTCTCCAAGCATGAGTTTGCTAACCAGATGGAAGACCTCAAGAGTGAGATGAGACAGACTATTGCCATGCAACTTGATACCTTCCGAATTCAGCAAAAGAAAGAAGAAGCTGAGAGGGCTTTGGCCATTTTTTGTCCTAGATGCACGAGGAAGCATCCCAAGAATGAGTGCCCATTACACTCAGTAGAGGTATGTTTCGTTTGTGAGGAAGACCACCCCACCAACCAATGCCCTACCTTGCCTAGATTTAAAGCCATGTATCTAGGGGTTGAGGTGGCTACTGAACCTCTCTACTTCCTCAACCACAGGAGGCCACATGGACCCAGACCTTACCAGCAGGGGATGCAAGGGACATCCCAAGCTTATTATAACCCCAACCAATCCACTCATATACCTTCTTGGGGCCCCCCTGCTCATCCTTCCTGGTCCACACCTCCTCCGTGGTCTTATCCATCTCCATACCATACTCAACCTCCTTCTCATTCGTTTCACTCACATGCCCAGCCACAACCTCAGTGGAATGCACCTCAACCGGGGTGGAGGCCCCAGTACAACACTCCTCCCGCCGTTTTGCCTCCACCACCGGGTCAACCACAACCATTACCTCCTGCTCCTCCAAGACAACCCCAGATGCCTGTTCAACCAAACCCGAACCCCAACAACAGAGAGGCCCAGCAGGTATATACTGGGGAGACAACATGCCCTACCTATGTTGTGGAGATCCAAGAGATCAACCTGCGATATGGGAAGGTCCTTCCAGAGAGCCAACCTCCTCCCCTCGAGGAGGAGGAAGAGAAATAGGAAAGTGAACCCCAAGCCATTCCACCCTTTCCTGAGCAACTCACAGTAACGACACAACCCAACCCAGAAGAGAATGAGCTTCTGGGAGAACTCAAGCAGTTGTGTGAAAATACCACTTCTCTAGGCCATAAAATATGTACCGATATACAACAAATTGATTAAGGACAAGTGTTTCAGGCACCCAGGCAGGCGAAAGAGAGATGCCTCAACCATTAATGTCATAGGACAACTGTCCGATCTCATGTTGGGGCAAGTAATCTGTCCAAAGTATTTGGACCCTGGGAGTCCTGTAGTTGATGTCCACATCAATGGCACCATCATACCCCACACCTTGATTGATCTAGGGGCTGCCATTAATGTGATGACTAGGGACACCATGCTTAAGCTCAACCTTTAGAGTTCCTTAAGGAAGACCTCGACAGTGCTGCAATTGGCAGACCGCTCCACCGTGACTCCCGAAGGGATTGTGGAAGATGTCTTGGTCTTTGTTGACTCCTAGGAGTACCCTGTGGAATTTTTGGTCCTTCAGCCAAAGGAAAAACTCATGGGATATCCCCTCATTTTGGGAAGGTCTTGGCTGGCTACTACGGATGCTTACATCAGCTGTCGAGCAGGAAGCATGACCATCAAAAATGGGCCTATGTCCAAATAGTTGGTCCTATACCCTCCTTCCCAACCTCTGCTAGAACATGACTTACCCCTATGGTTGGAAGAAGGAGAAGAGGATGAGGTTTACTCTGCACCATTATGCACAGTAGAGGCCACCAGGGGAGGTCCTCAAACCGAGGATGATTTGATTGAGAACTTAATCCAAAATCCTCCCCCTGGTGCACTATCCTTGGAAGAGTTGGTGGCAGATACCCAAGCCAATGCTTCAGTGGACCTATGAGCAACTGATCCGACCACTCCCAGAGTTAAGAATGTGGAGTTTGGTGCTGAAAGAACTTTAAAGATTAGCTCCTCTCTCTCTCCCTCTCGGGAAAAGGGGCTATGTAGCCTCTTGACTCACCATTTGGAGGCTTTTGCCTGGAGCAACAAGGAAATGAAAGGAATCCATCCTTTGGTCTGTACCCATCATATTTACATTAAGGAGGACTGCAAGCCAGTCAGGAAACCTCATAGGAGAATGAATCCAACCCTTAAGGACATTGTTAAAGAAGAAGTGCAAAAATTGTTGGATGCAGGATTCATCTACCCCATATCGGACAGCGAATGGGTTTCCCCTCTGGTGTTGGTACCCAAGAAAAATGGGAAGTGGAGAATCTGTGTGGACTACAGAGAACTGAACAAAGCCACCAAGAAAGACCACTTCCCTCTGCCTTTCATAGATCAAGTGTTGGATGGACTGGTAGGAAAGAAGTTTTTCTCTTTCCTAGATGGGTTCAACGGGTATAATCAGATCCAAATCAGCCCGGAGGACCAAGATAAGACCACCTTCACTTATCCATGGGGTACCTATGCCTATTGAGTCCTTCCATTTGGGCTATGCAATGCCCCTGCCACTTTCTAGAGAGTTGTATTGAGCATCTTTGCTGAGTTGGTTCATGATTCGGTGGAAATCTATATGGATGACTTTACTCCTTACAGGTCTAGCTTCCAAGAAGCCTTGTCGAACCTGGGAAAAGTTTTAAGCAAGTGCATTGAGATGAAACTGTCCCTCAGCCCTGAAAAATGTGAATTCTTGATGACTGAAGGGACTGTGTTAGGTCATACTATTTCTCACCAAGGATTACAGGTGGATCCTAATAAAATTGCTATCATAAAAAAGGTTCCACCTCCTCAGAAGGTAAGAGATGTTCGGAGTTTCTTAGGCTTAGCGAGATATTATAGAAGATTCATTAAAGACTTCAGTAAGCTAGCCTCGCCATTGTTTGGCCTCTTAGAAAAAGATGTTGAGTTTAAATGGACTGATGACTGTCAGAGGGCTTTGAATGAATTAAAGGATAAGTTGGTGTCCACCCCAATTTTGAGAGGCCCAAACTGGGCCCTACCTTTCCACATCCACACTGATGCCTCGAACAAAGCCATAGGGGCAGCCTTAGGACAAGTTGAAGAAAAAATTCCATATGCCATATACTTTGTCAGCAAAAACTTATCCAAGATAGAAATGAATTATACTGTAACTGAGAAAGAGTTCCTGGCCGTGGTCCATTCCCTGAACAAGTTCCGACACTACATCACTAGCTATCAAACATTTGTACATACTAACCATGCTACAATTAGATATTTAATGAATAAGCCTAATGTGAATGCGCATATTATTAGATGGTTACTTTTGTTGTAGCAGTTTGATTTGACTATCGTTGACAAACCAAGTAAAGAAAATGTTGTTGCTGACTTCTTGTCTAGATTGGATTTGCCTGCAGGTGAAGAAGGAACAGTGGATGACCAGATGCCAGATGAACATCTGTTTTCTATCTCAGTACTCTCTCCATGGTTTGCTGATATAGCAAACTATCTGGTCTCAGCACAGTTCCCTCCGCATCTATCCTCAAAGGAGAAGAGCAGAATCATGAGGAAGAGTGCCTCATTCACTTGGATCGGGGGCAACCTGTTCAAACTTGGCCCCGATCAGATCTTAAGGCATTGTGTAAGGGAGGAGGAATTCTTTGACATCCTCCTAACCTGTCACGATGGGCCTTGTGGAGGAAATTTTGTAGCCAAGAGGATTGCCTTCAAAATCCTACAAGTAGGCTAATATTGGCCTACTCTTCATCAATATGTCAGAAGATATATCAGGCAATGTGACCGATGCCAAAGGATGGGGAAACCGACTCCAAGGGATGAAATGCCTCTCCAACCTCAAGTAACTCTTGAGCCATTTGAGAAGTGGGGTATGGATTTTTTGGGTCCTATCAACTCTCCTTCAAGGCAAAGGTCTTACATCATTGTGTGCACAAACTATCTGACAAAGTGGGCGGAAACCAAGGCAATCAAAGCAGCAACAAAAGAAAAGGTAGCTGAGTTTTTAAGAGAAAACATCTTCTACAAATTTGGCTACCCAAGAGAGTTAGTCACCGATCAAGGAAGCCAGTTCACCTCCAACTTAATTGAAGACTTGCTCGCTCATCACAAGATCAAGCATAGGACTTCCACCCCATATCATCCTCAAGGAAATGGGCAGGTGGAAGTCACCAATAGATAATTAGAAGGGATTTTGACTAAGGTGGTGAGCAGCAGCAGAAAGGATTGGGCAGATCACCTGGTTGAGGCCACTTGGGCCTACAACACCACTTAGAAGACCACAACCAATTTCACACCTTATGAGCTAGTCTATGGGAAGAGAGCTTTGCTGTCAATTGAGTTTGAGTACAACACATTGAGGATGGCAGCTCAGCTGGACCTAGATCTCAGCCATGCTCAACAAGAAAGGTTATTGCAACTGAATGGGTTAGATGAACACCGCATGTGGGCCCTCCTCCACTCAGAAGTGGTTCAACTTCAGAGGAAGATATGGCATGGACGACACCTCAATGACAAACAATTCCAGCTGGGAGATTGGGCGCTGCTGTTTGATTCCACAAATAAGGATTTCAAGGGGAAGCTGAGGACAAGATGGCTAGGACCATATGCAGTGGAGAAGTGTAATGACAATGGTTCTGTCCTTATCCGGACCATTGATGAAGAAGCCATCCCCATGCTCGTTAATGGGCATCGACTAAAGATCTACAGGAAACCTCTTTCGAGGCAAGAGTTCATCAAAACTGTGGAAAAATCAGTGCTGGTCATAGAGAAGGGTTCTGCCTCTGTTTTGGGCACACCCTGAGCATCATTATATATATATATATATAATGCAATAAAAAAGATTCTTGGGTGAAAACCTCTTTGAGGCGCCCAAGGCAGATAGTAGGGGTGAAAATCTCATTGAGCGCCCCTGCTATCTCTTAAAAAAAAAAAAAAAAAAAAAGAAAGAAAAAGAAAAAAGAAGAAGGAAGAAACAGAAAAAAACAAGTTTAATCTCTGGAAAATGTTGCAGGTTGTAGGAACACAATGCAAAAAGGAGGCCTCTCAACTCAAGGACCACGGTCCCTACCAAGCTACGAGGAAACCTCACATACACTCCCTCCATGAACACTCATTTTTTCCAAGGTTTGGACACAATCTGGTCATGGTTTAGCCTTCTACAGGAAGCTACAGGACTTTCTACAAGAAGTTCTGTATTTCTATATGAAACATCCTGTAGAGCCTTTGGGCGGGCCAGGATCAATTTTGGAGAAGGATTTGAAGCTTGAAGTCTGTTGAGGAGGCATGCAACCACTCTTTTCTTCCATCCTCCACTTGTTTCACCTCCTTTCACCACCATTACTGCCATCTAGTCGAATATACCTGCACAGTCATACTAGAACCCTGTTTTCTCAGATAATTTTTTTTTTAGGTGGGAAATAAAGCATGCAGAGGCTCGCACACTTTACCTGTCAAGGCGACCTCAGGACCCTACACATGTGAACGCGACTCATTTATTTTAGCATGCACCCCAGGAGGAGAAACAGCTACAGAATGTCCTACAGGAATCCTGTAGCAGCTGATCCGGCTGGAGCACATACCATGGAGACACCAGCAGCTCATGAAGCTGGTGCATGCAACATTCACCACCAGGAAATCGGGTCTAAAGGTCTTGTAGCCAGCAGCAACCAATGAAGAGGAGCTCAAGCACCTGTGCACGAAGTAGCAGCAAGCAGATCCAGCATTCCTCATCCCGAAACCTGGAAAAAACCACGTCCACGGCCGCACAGGTAAGTGCCTAACATTATTTCATCAAATTACATAAGCTATACTCTAAATGTGCATGACTGTGAGAATGGACGGATTGAATAAGTCCAGTAGCCATTCAACTGGCCACCACAACCAGTTAGATGGCCTCGTAGGATCCGAACGGGCTTGGTTATGCCGAAAAGACAGGAAATTGACACATGGGAAGTGTCCACTCATGGATAAGCGACAGTATGACAGGAATGGAGGCGGTGAATGCAGAGGGAAGAATTCGGCGGTCAGGGACACGCTGAGGAATGATGGCTATGATGTCGGCCAACAGATCGACAAGGACAACTCACCCCCACGCCATGAATTCCGCAACAATTCAAAATCGGCCGGTTGAATAACTTATGATACACTGCAGTCATTTACACTCACAACCGTTTTGCAGCCGAGTACGCGTCCTCCTCCTCTGCAAGTTGTTAGCCAAAGTTCTCGGTCTCTTCCAACGTCCTGCTGCTGCTCAGACTCGTCTAGAACCACCGTAATGTCCTCCAAAAGCCGTGCACGATTTCTACAGGAAGCTGCGCTACAGGGAGCCCGGCATTATGAAGAAGCTTGGAATGTTCACGTCGAGGGTGGCAATTCTTAGTGAGGTAGGCCTGAACATAACTTTCCCATGCAAATAATTCAAAAGGTGGTGAATTCGACGTGTTGAGGGGGTAGGGAAAATGTGAATGCAAGTCTGTCTATGAATTCAAAAGCCGTTTTCTTATCGCTGCATGAAATTGTCTTCGTAGTCTGCATGCGAGATTTTCTCTAAGGTCTTGAATTAAATTCCCTCCTGTAGAAAAACTGAGACACTGTCAAGGCTCACCGATGAAAGATTGTGAACTTTATATGACTGTGTGCATAACGGAGATGTAGCTTTGCGCTCTGTGTAGAGAAATTTCGAAGTCCTCATTCTGTACACGAGCAGGCAAGTTCAAAACAACAAGAACAGAGTTTTTTACCATGCCAGGAGGGTTCACTAGAAAAGAACCTTCGGACTCCAAGAAATTACGAGAAAACCCTGAGGTGGTGGACTTGTTTTCCCGTGCACACTGGATGTCATTCTGTGACAAGCTTCAAGGTCACGCTGACGAAATTACAGAAGAATTCCTAAGGTCCTTGAAGCCGAAGTCAAAGACATTGGCCGTTGTCAACTTCAGAGTATTGACCCTCAGACTCACCCACAGCTCATTAGCAGAGTAACTGATCTACCGATGGGGGTACCCTAGGATAAGGAGGAGAGAAAATTGGGTCAGAAATCTAAAAAAGAGTTCTTCTTGCCAGAGGAACAATTTTCAGAGAACAAGAATGGAGTTCGAAGAACTAGCCTACAACCGTTCTGGAGTGAAGTTAGCCTCCAAATTATGAATTATATTACGTGTGAGGGGCGATTTAGCATCATGTATGGCTATCATTTCCGGTTGCTCACAGAACTCAGGCACCAAATGGACCTACCCTCATAACAAAAATTGAACATCCCTTACTTCCTCCTGCAATCCATGATTGAGTGTGCCACCAAAATGAGAGAGGGGACACCAGACCAGCTAGCCCATCATGGGCTTATCAAGCTCCTCGTGGAAGATGCACTCCACACTTACACTGTCCCTCTCTCCTGGGAAATTTTTTGGAATATTTCTAAGGATGATGACATCCAAATTTTAGCCGAGGAGCTCACTTCCTCCAGCAGCGAGGAGAAGGAGCACACTCAGGCAAAGAAGAATGCTAAAGGACAAGAAACACCGGGCAAAACACCAAAGAAAGAACAGAAAGGAACACAAAAAAAAGGCCAAGCTGCCAAAACAGGGGGTGGTAAAATTACACCAACAACCAGGGAGAAAAGACTGCAGAGCAGGATAGAAAGGACTGAAAAAGTCCAAGCCAGTGAGGGCACCCCTAAGGCAGCCTCAGCCAAGCTAAAGGAAAAAGCACCCTCAGCCAAGCAGGCTAAAACGGTGCCATCTGCTTCTATAGGAAGCCAGAAACCAGCCACTATGGGACTTTCTACAGGAAGTCCGGAAAAAGGACAGCAGAAGGAGAAATCGATCTAAATTCTAGTTAGGGAGGTAGCAGCTGTGCTAGCCACCCTAGGTACCTCTCCCAAGCCAAAGGAAAAATGAAAGAGGGAGACTCCTCTGTATTTTAAAGCAAGAAGGAGTGTGAGAATTAAGACTGGTAGACCCCAGCCTCCATCAAAAGAGCCAATCACAATTGTGGATACCCCTACCACACCAAGGGATAGGTCCCCCTCCAAGGCATCCATTACTTATGAGCGGGGGAGCCCGAAAACATCCTCATGGAGGGAAAAGATGGAGAAAATTAAACTTGTAAGCCTCTCTACAGGATGTCAAGGCGCTTCTATAGGAAACTTTGGCTAGGCTGAAGGAAACTGAGCAGATGGAGGAAAGAGAAGCCAAGTCACCACAAGAGGAGGAGAAGACCGATGTCATCATGGAACCAAGCCCCCAGCCTAGCCTGGGCTCTTATTATAACTTTTTGGAGGCTGGTAAAATTATTCCTCAAAAATTCACAGTGCCACTATTTCTAGCACTAGAGGAAGAAAGAGTACAAACCCACACTTGGATGAGGATCGCTAAATCCAAGGGGGTAACAAATATAGGGCCTCTACAGGAAAGGCTCAAGGAAACACAAAGGGAGTTGGCAAGAGTACGACATGTGGAAATCTCCCAACAGGCCAAGTTAAGAGAAGAGTATGAGCTGCTTAGACAGCAGCTACAGCTACAGGGATAGAGGAAAGAATAGGACACAACAGCCAAGGACACCACAACAGAACCTCAAGAAAAAGAAGGAATGCAAGCTGATCTTGAGGAACTAAACCGGCAACTACAGGAAAGGGAATTGCAAGCAGGCATAGAGATACAATCTCTAAAATAGTAGATGCAAGAAAAGGAGGCACAACTGGCTTGCATGGCCAGTTGGGCAATGGAAGCTCTGCGATGTAGGATGTCGGCCAAATCCTATGGCCTATACCTAAGGGATCAGTGGCTGCAATTCCAAATCAACACATTGTCACAAAGGGGTATCTCCCAGATCCAAAACCCCCAACAGTTCATGGATTTATGTAACAGCAGTTCATCGGAAGATAAGGCTAAACTTTCAGTGTTTTACCTTCATAATTTGGCCCTTCCAAACATAACCGTGTGGGACCTCAACACAGCAGTAGGGGACATGCAGCTGTTACACTAAAATTTGTCACCATGACTATTTGCAGTTAGTATGGCTTCATCAACTGTCATACTATCCTCCTTGGCAAGCCTCATACCTCTGCTCTCCATGTCAAACTCCAAGAAACAGAGAAAGTCATTAAAAATCTATATATCTCTGGGTACGCAGTTTCTCTTAGCCTTACCTGCGTGTACGCACCCCAAGTTCACAATACCTGCGTACTTGTACGCTCTATCTATAAAGCAATGGGTGCGTACTCTTGTAAAGGTCAAAAGGCGCAAGTTTCACTCCAAAAAAGTTACTTGTGGTCATTTCTAGAGCATTCTAGAAGCTTTTTTGATGTGTATGAAGTGCCTCCAGATGGTTCATGTATCCCTACCAAAGAGGAACTTATCCCATCAAGAGGGGAGATATCCCATCCAAAAAGGGGCTTATCCCATTGATGGTGGACCTGAATAACTTCCTCTAGAGCACTATAAATACAGGCATTGGGCCAAACGGAGGGGAGGTTGAAAGCTGAACATTCCTAAGGGTAGATGCTGCTGGAATTAGGACTCCATTGTAAAGCTTGAGAGGAGAGATTCCCATCCTTTCCTAGCCTTATTTGAGAGTGGGTGAGCTGATCAAAGTAAAGGAAAACTCTTGCTGGACCCTAGGTGGGACTTGCACAACACCAAGGCTCAGGTTGTAATGGTTCCTTTTTTTTCCACTTAATGCAAATGAACTCATTTTTCTCAACAGATTGTTATTCATGATTTGTTTCATATACTCCTTGGTCTGTATGATGGATATGTATTGTTTTATGAGTTTATCAGGTGCTATTTAATCTTTTGGCTTGTTAGTGAATGTAGGTTTCGAAGAGAAGGAGGAGCTCATCCGGATCGGCGAGGCTGGACTACTACAAAGCGTTGGACTAAAGGTATGTTAAAATCCCCTGATTACTTGTATTCTCAATGCATGTTTAGAGAAAGGTAGTGTTTATTTGTCTTGTTTGTCACTAGAAAGATTTTGCTTCTAGGGAGGTCGGTTGTGTCCGCACTATTGACTCTTTCCGCATGACAAAATGGCGACTCCGCTGGGGAGTCCATTGATGTGAATGTTTTTTCCTTTGTATCAAACTTTGATCTGAGAAGAGTCGTTTGTTTTCTAGTTTTTGGCTGTCTGATTGTGTATTTGGGTGGGCTAGCTTAGGGTTCAATTAGATTTTAGTTTTTCTTTGTTTTGCTAGAAGTACGCAGCCTCTGAGTTGAGCACAGTGCGTACCTGTACGCACTGTCGCTTTGTGCATAGAGCGTACCCGAACCTGTGCGAACAGGTCGCCTGCGTACCCTGTCAAAATTAAGAAAATTTCAATTTTCTTCTTTTTGCCTTTTAGATTTTGTTTTTAATTTGTTTTTTCCACCTAGATCCATTGGTTTTCTGCCATAAATCTTCACCTAAGCTTGTTTCGTCAGTGTCGAGAGTTTTAGTGAAATTCATAGAGGTTTTTCCTTAGGGTTTGATTTTTAACTGGTCCTGTAGTGACTTTGGTGTTAGAGGTTGTCAAACTTTGGATCTCCCTACTTTTGTTCAGTCCTCTTAGGAGTCGGGCCTGTCATAGAATTCACCCTTGTGAGAGACCTACCTTTGCGTCTTCTCTTTGCAAATCTCGAAAAAGTTTGTTGTTTGAACTTTGAATTTTATTCTTGAGACAAGAACAAAAGATTTTGATTTTTGTTTTTAACTGGTTTTTGGTTCTGCATTAACTAGTCCTTAGTTACATTTTGACTGAGTAAAACATCCAGGAATCATCTTTAGTAAGCTTTTGACTCGTTAGATTTACTTTTAGGTGCTTTTCTCTTAGATTTTCTTTTGAGTGGAATTGAGTTGATTTGATTGCCATAGCTTTTTTAACTTTGATTTTTATTAAAGTAAGTTTTACATGCTTTATCAATTAGGAAAAAATACAAAAATATCTTTTGAAGGAAGGTTTGCTTTGGTAGCTTTTGAGTCTTTGAAAGAAAAAGGAATTTTCGTGAAGTGATTAGTGGTCATGTGTCGTGTGTTTTGAAAAGATAAAGAGTTTGTTTCTTTGTTTTTCATTGCCAAGAAAGTTGTCTTTATATCAAGTTTGCATTCTCCAACTCTCTTAGCTAGGGGATTCATTGAAAAAGAAAAAATTAGTATAAATCATCCTAAGTGCATCTTTTTAGTGGATTTCGGTCGAGTCTACACACCATCAGTTTCATCTCCACTACCTTTTGTCTTAAAGAAAATCCATAAAATTAACGCTTAAAGTAAAATCAACTTAGTAACTTTTATTTACTAGGGCTCTGAAACACCAATATAGATCAGGCTAGTGTCTTGGAGTAGGAGAGTAATTAACTCTCCAAGACAGCAAACCAAACAAGTAGCTCATCTTGTGGTAGGATAAATCCAACTGTTTCATTTGTAGTCTAGGAAAGCTCCTCTTAAAGGAGAAGCACGAGCTCGTGTCCGAACCAGTGAGGGGATCAATCCTCCCTCGTTGGGAACGACGCCAGACACACACGTATTACAAACGGTAAACCTCGGATTAACCATTGTCGAGGAGCCAGGGGTCACTTGTCGGTAAACCTTGGATTATTGTCAAGGAGCCGACAAGGGGATTGAGCTTGATACTCTGCCCTTGCGTGCTGTCGAAGTGTAGACTGTTCCCCCAGGTGCATTTGTTGCTGTTGGTAACCTTAGTGACCATTATCTTTAGGATTCTACCGAGGTGACGGTGGAGGGAAGATCCCACTGTACCTGGAGCAGACATCCGCTAGACTCACTTGGATTTTCCGGGGGGTTCACTTCACTCGAGATGGTTAAAGTGGAGGAACTTGTGCCGGTCTATTCATTACGCAGGTTTCCGGGGTAACTGTTCCGCCCACCACTTCTGTACTAAATTCAACGATGTTGGGTTTCATCTCCAACTAGTGTTTTCGGTCCGGAAGGCTACTGTTTGTGTATGGTTTGACGCCCTAGATTCTTTAGGCGTGTGATTCAAATTTGTTTGGTTCTTTAGAGACTTTAGGTGGTTTGCTTTGAGATTTTACTTTGTTTGCGTGTGCAGTAGTTAAAAGTTTTTAACTGTGGCTGAATTACCAAGACAGTCCTGTAGACTTTGGGGCAAGTCTCCTGAGATTGTTACCGTGGCCGATTTGTTGAGGAAGTCCCGTAGATTGCGGGGAGAACCTCATGAGGAGGTCCCGAGTCATTACGAAGGTTTAAAGGTCCTTGTAACTCCTAGTGGCAGTAAAGTAGGTTCACCTGAAGAAGGAGAATCGTCATTGGTAGTCCATCCAGATTACCAAGGTCTAGAAACAGGTTATAATCCTGAAGCTGTTGCAGTTTCCGAGCTTGATGGTAGTTTTTCATCTACTAGTGATATAGGCGAAGAACCTGAAGTATCTGAACCTATTACTCCAACTTCTAGTGCACCTGATTCACCTAGGGTAGAAAGAGTCATCACCAAAAATCTTCCTGCTGGTTTGATAGCTATTGAAGAACTTGCTCCAGAGGAAGAATTTGGCGTATCTATTCTTGAAGATCAACCTACTATTGATCTAAGGGAGCGTGAATCTATCTTTTACAGTCCTCCTAGAAGTACTACTTGGTACCTTTCGTTAATCAATTATTTAGACAACTCAGGGATAAGTTTTTCTCCACCTCGTACTCCTTTTCCACCTGGAGGTATTTATACTCCTGTAAATATGTCTGGTCAGTCGTCCGTGTTCACTCAATCTCCTGAATCTTTCTTGTATGGCGGTCCTTCTGTTCCCTCTGGGTATCAGTCAATTTCTGGTACTTTTGCGGGAGCATCTCCTCAACCCATTGAACATGGGTTATTAGCTGGAAACAATGGTAATAAACCGTTGGGTGTAGGAGACATTTACATGATGTCAGGTTCAGTTCCCGGTTCTCAACCTCAAGGTGGCCAATTACCGCTTGGGGGGCAGCCTCAATTAACGCCTGGGGGGCAAGCTCAAGGTACACAAATTGTGTCTGGGGGGCAACGTCAAGGATAGTATGTGCCCATAGTACAATACATTCCTCAAGGTCAACCCCAACCTCAATATGTACCCCAGGGTCAACCTCAGTATCAGTATTTACCTCAAGGGTATCAACCTCAAGGTCAAGGTCAACCCCAGTATCAGTATTTACCTCAATGTTATCAACCTCAAGGTCAATACTCGAGTCAAGGTTATCAACCGCCTCAAGGTCAATCATATGTTCAAGGTACGGGAACTGTGCCTTTCAGTTATCAATCCTATCCTCAATCCGGTTATGGATCTCAATATCCTCAACCTGTCATGGGTCAATACCCCGGAATGAACATAGTGTGGGATCCATCGCAAGTTCAGTAGGTATTGTAGCCAAGTGTACAGTTGTCATCTCAAGTTAGACAACCCTTAGTTGTTGGTCCATCCCAGCAACCAGTCCAGTCTAATGTTCAAACTTCTGTACCTTTTATAGTTACTCAACTGCCAATTGCACCTAATACTCCATCTCAAACGGCTGCTGCAACTACCGCAACATCTGCTCCTTCCACCACACTTGCTTCTGGAGTATCGACAGCTCCGGTTTCTACTGTCTCTGCAACTACTCCTCAGACATCTTTACCATTGTCTGGATCTACAATTCAAACTACGGTTTAGATGCCTGTAGGACAACCTGGTTTAAGTACGATTGTCACTAGTCAACCACAATTCACTTATCAACCGTACCAGGGACAGTACCAATATGGGCCTGCTGTCCAATAGCCGGTTTACCAGTATCAACCGTATCCTGGGTACACTTATCAACAACCTCAGCAACCCCAGTACGGTCTGGTTAATCTTGGTTTTCCAGGAGGATACAATATCCCGAATGCGATTCCTATTCCAAGTTATCCTGGATATCCTCCTCCTGGGACTGGTCTTGTGACCCAGAGTTTTAGGGATCCTAATCGGCAGTTACCGTTTATCGCAACTTTGGATTTACCAAACTTGTCGCACCTAACGAATGATCCAATAAATTATCTTCCGTTATGGACGCCAATGCCAAATAAGTTGCCCAGTGATATACCCAAGTTCGAAGGTAAGTCTGGAGAGGATCCGTCCAATCATGTGATGACTTACCACCTCTGGTGTGCTTCAAATTCCATCTCGGACGATTTGATCCGCTTACGTCTTTTCCAGTGTACGCTCATTGGTCTTGCTGCCAAGTGGTACATTGAGTTACCACAGGCCTCTTTTTACAATTTTAGTCAGTTAGCTACCTCGTTCCTAACTTATTTTCAGTTGCCGGTCAGATACGATAATGGCACGGAGCTACTAACTTCACTAAAACAGTCGACGCCCACTTATATTTCTGATCATATACATGAATGGAGACGTCGACGACGATTAGTGAAAGTTTTTATCTTGGACCAAATCTTAGCTGAATGGTTTGTTAAATCATTATTACCGAAGATTACTGAAGATGTAGCTAAGGCCGGAGTAGTTACTGAAGAGCAAGTAATTGCTCAGGCGTAGTACCTTGACTTAGTTTACACTCAGTCAGGTACGTTACATGAAAATATCCCAGATCTTCCAAAGTCAAATCAAATCGCTACTGCTCCTTCAGGATCTCATGCTGCTGATGGCATGATTGGTAGGGTAAATACTAAAAGCAAGAAGAAATCTTCAAAGAATTCTTCGCCCATTATAACCTTACCAGATTCCCCGACAGGAGAGTCTTCTCCTGAAATTTCCGTCGATATTCACGCTGTAGAGTCATCTACGGCTAAATAAAAAAACGGTCGAAAGAAGAAGGGTAAGAAGAAGGGTAAAGCAGACAAGACTCCAAAGGAGAAAACAGAAAAGTCGGAAACCAATGACGAAAAGCGCAAACCTCGATATCCTTGTCTTATTTGTGAAGAGGATCATTTTACAAGAGATTGCCCCCATCGGGCCGAGGTTGTGAAAATCGTCAAAGGTTCCTCAACTCCTGTTGTTTTGAAAGATCCATTTCCAAAGCAGGAGAGTAAGATGATAGGTTCTTCCTCGAGTGCCACTGAAGAACCCATATTGATGATGTCTCATGTAAGGATTGCGACTCGATCACACGATTGTGGTAGTAAAAGTCTTGTTGATGGATCGAAAGAAGCAGAATCTTCTCATTCAAATCCATCAACCTCAGCTCCCGGTTCCGATCCAGTACAGATCGAGAAACCTAACCCTGACTTAGTAATAAAACCGCCTGCCAAGGGTGTACTTCGAAGGTCTGCTTTCAATCCACATGCGAGAGCGGCTCAGAATTGCAACATTGTTGAGGATTTAGTTGTTTCACCCTCAGCAATGTCGGCTTTAGAAGTGCTGCAATCATGCCCAGCACAACGAAAATTACTTTTGTCGGCTATAGGAGCTGTTGATATTCAGGACCCGAACCTGATAATCTTTGATCTAGAAAATAGTACACCTCGTCTCCCTCATTATATGGCTTTCCAGATTCCAGTGATAGTAAAAAACAGGCCTATTCATCGGACTGTAATTGACAAGGGAGCTTCCACGTGTATTATGTCGATTCAGTGTTGGAGATCGCTTGGTTCTCCTTCGCTGAACCAATCCCCGACAATTCTTAAGGCCTTTGATGGCCGTGGGTTCCATCCGTTTGGCATTTTACAGGATTTGCCTATAGGGGTTGAAGGAAAAATCGTTAGTCTGGATGCGGAGGTGGTTGGTGCCCCTCTAGACTACAACCTTCTCTTGGGTCGAAGTTGGTCTTATGCTATGACAACGGTCATTTCTCGGTCTTCAGAGTAATAAAGTTTCCACACAATGGCAAGATCGTAACCATAGACCAGCTGGCTTATTTTTCATCTGACTCAGCCTCTTCAGAGAGTATCCAGCATGTCGGTAAAACGACTATCCCTTATAAGGATGTTGGCGTAGGATTAGTTAAAGATTTCGGTTTACTGGGAACTTTTCCTTTTCCTCCAATCAACGCAGACCCTTCATTCGCATTTATTCATATGATTACGTCAGATACTATTGTTTATGATGATCCTTGGATTGTCCCATCTGAATCTGAGATAGACTCATTCGGTGATGCAATGCCTTTGAGTCCATATGAAATTGCCTATGAAGCCGTGCAGTCTTTTTCCGACCCAAGTTCAACCAAAATCGACCAAATGAATGTGGTCTGTGAGGAATCCCTTTTCGCATTGAGCTCGGAGTTAATAACATTTTCCGAAGTTGTGTCATCTGACGAACAACTTTGTGAAGTCCTGTGTGTAGACGATTTACCATGGGAAGATCTCCATCATAGATCTTCGTTTTTACCTAAGGATGATCATTTTGAAAACGATTTCTCATCAATCTTTACAGCTGAATATGTCAAAGACGCTCATAGTCCAATGAAACATCCTGATTCAAAGTTGAATTTGGGAAACGTTTCTCGCACTATTCCCATTGACATTTCAGTGAAACCCGAAATTGTTGAACATGTTCATATAGGTGCCTCGTGTTCAGATGACGAAATTCAAACATACAAGGCCCTATTTCAAGAATTCCGCGACGTGTTTGCCTGATCCTATGAGGAAATGCCAGGAATTGATCCCTCCATTATTGTTCATGAGATCAAGACTTACCCAGACGCTAAACCTGTTCGGAAACGTTTGCATCAGATACACCCTCAGAAAGCGGCTGCAATTAAAGTAGAAGTTGAGAAGCTGTTGAAAGCAGGTTTCATTTATCTGATCCCGTTAACGGATTGGGTATCGAATATTGTTCCGGTTAATAAAAAGCAGGGAACAATAAGAATATGTATCGAATATAGGGATATCAATCGTGCATGTCCCAAGGACAACTATCCAACACCCTATATTGATCAAATAATTGATGATTGTGCCAGCAGTGAAATATTTTCCTTTATGGACGGTTTTTCCGGTTACAACCAAATCAATATTCTACCTGCCGATCAACCAAAAACGGCTTTCATTTGTCCATGGGGGACATTTGCTTATTGCAAATTACCTTTTGGGCTTAAGAATGCCGGAGCCACTTTTCAAAGGGCGATGTCTTATTCATTTCATGACATCAAGCACATTGTGCAACCGTATCTCGATGATTTTCCCGCTCACTTCTTACATCGAGCTGATCACCTTGTCCATTTACGAGCAATTTTTATGAGGTGTAGGCATTATCGTATACAGTTGAACCCCCACAAATGTGTCTTCTGCATAGAAGTGGGAGGTTTGCTGGGATTTGCAGTTTCAAAAGCCGGCATCCACGTCGATCCCTCGAAGGTCGAAGCTATCATCAAATTTCCTCCTCCTTCGAGTCTGCGCCAACTCCAAAGTTTGCAAGGGAAAGAAATTTTTTTACGCCAATTCATTCCTAACTATGCCGAGATTACCAAGGGTTTTACTCGATTGTTGAAACAAAATGCTCAATTCTCTTGGGATGAGATAGCTTAGAAATCTTTTGATGCGCTAAAGCACGCGTTGACCCATGCACCGTTGTTGCATCCTCCCAACTACAACCAGGATTACTTTTTGTACCTCGCCGCCGCTCATTCCACCATTGGAATGGTCTTAGTACAGGAAGATGAATTCGAAACGGAACATGTGATATATTATCTTAGTAGGACGTTAAATCCCACTGAGCTAAAATATTCGCATGTGGAGAAAGTGGCCCTGGCAGCTGTTTAGGCTGTCCAACACTTTCGTCATTACATTCTTCTCCGTAAAACTACAGTCATTTCGGATTGCAACCCTATGATTTACATTTTGACTAAACAATTGCTAGGGGGCAAGTACTCTAAATGGATTGTTATCTTGCAAGAGTTCAACTTGGAGTTTGAAAAATCTAAGTCTAAGAAATCTTTAGTTTTTACAGAGTTGATGTGTGACTTCCCGTGTGCTGACATGGAAACTGTGGCAGAGGAACCCATTGCGGACGAATCTCTGTTTCTCATCAGCACTTTAAACCGTGGTATGGGGATATAATCATCTATCTCCAAACCAAATCCTTTTGGCCCGAAGCTTCAAATTCGGAACGTTGGAAAATTCGATTCCAGTCCCAACAATACAAAATTATTGGAGATACTCTTTATCGTCGTGGGGCAGATTTGGTTTTTCGTCGTTGCTTAAATCATGAAGAGGCAGAAAGGGTTATGAATGACTGTCATTCTGGAGCATGTGGCGGTCATCTGTCTGGGTATGCCACAGCTCAGAAGGTGTTGCGTGATGGCTACTTCTGGCCGTCCATGTTTAAAGGTTGTATCATTGCGGTCTGAAAATGCCACAACTATCAAGTGTTTGATCGCAAGATGCGCGCACCACCTGCTCCTTTCCACCCTATAATTGCCATTGGTCCTTTTGCTAAATGGGGTATCGATTTTATTACATGTAACCCTCACTCGGCCGGGGGGCATGCGTATATCATCCTTGCAGTTGATTATTTTACTAAGTGGGCCGAGGCAATGCCTACATTCAAGGCAGACAGCAAGACAACTGTGATTTTCGTATTCAATCATATTATTGCTAGGTTTGGTGTCCCACAAGCGATAATCATTGACCATGGGCGCCATTTTCGAAACATTATGATGACAGAACTTATAGGCCAGCTTGGTTTGCGTCATGATAGTTCTACTCCTTATTATCCCCAAGCAAACGGTTTGGTTGAGTCCATCAACAAATTTCTAGTTATCATGATCCGTCGAATCATTGGTATTCATCGGTCGAATTGGCACAGCATGTTATTTTCCGCGCTTTGGGCATACCGAACTTCAATGAAAACATCAACAGGGTTCACTCCTTTCCAACTAGTTTATGGTTTGGAAGCAGTGTTACCCATTGAATGCGAAATCCCATCACTTGAAATGGCTGTCGAATTACTTCCAGCTACTTTCGAAGAGGAGAAGTGCCTATTATACTTAGCTAAATTAGATGAGACTCGACGTGACCCTGCATTGGCAATCGAGACTCACGCAAAAAGGATGAAAGCTCAGTATGATCGCAACGTGACCCCTCGTAATTTTTCGGAAGGAGACCTAGTGCTATTATATGATCAAGCTAACGATAAATTAGGTGCTGGCAAATTCATTCCTATGTGGCATGGGCCCTACATTGTCAAGCGAAAGCTAGAAAAAGGGGCCTATGAGCTGGTAGATTTTGATGGGGACTCTTTGGGTAAGCCCAGAAATGGACTTTACCTAAAGAGGTATTATGCTTAAATGATGGATATGGAGATTTAGTTAGGTTAGTTTTTCTTTCTAGCTGGTGTGTTTTTTAGTATAGACAGTGTGCTTAGCTTAGAGAGTGTGTTTTTCGTCGTTATTCTGGCTTATCTTGGTTTTACTCTTGATATTGCAGATGTCGACGCCTCTCCAAACGTACATTGGATTTGCTGATAGTGCTTGTCATAGTACACGGAATATCTCTTCCGCATCTTTGGTTATCTATTCGCCCTCTGACGAGTTAGTTTCTATGCATGGGGTGAGCCTCGGTCAAACAACAAACAACATTGCAGAATACAGTGCAGTGATTGAGTTATTATCTGAATCTATTTCATTTGGGATTCGGAGTTTGATAGTGAGGTTAGATTATGAACTCGTTGTATTACAGCTTAATAGAGTATATGCCATTAGAAATCCAGTGTTATTAAGGTTATTTTTGATAGTGCGCCTCTTGGAACGTGAATTTGATTACATTGAATATCAGCATATTCCAAGGTCATTAAATACATTAGCAGATGCAATTGCTTCTCGAATGTTAGACAGACATTTGCGATAATCATAAATGTAAATTTAAAAACATTTCATCATACATGTTTAACAAGATAAGCCGGTAATAATGATATATATTTAGATAGGAGTGTGTCAAAAAATATACATCGTCTTCGATCATAGGTTGAAAAACACCTTATGATCGACAAAAATGATAAGTACAAAAAACCAAAAATGTCACATGTGTCTACAAAAAGTTACTAGCCAATCACTGGTGGTTCTCTCTATACGACACCACTGCCCGCGCTACCCTACACAGGAACCTCCTGAAAGGTCCTGGGACTGCGACCACATAGCGCTGAAGTCGGATAGGAATATTGTCTATAGTCGTCTCTGGTATGTCCGCCGTGAGATGCTCTAGGTCTTGTTCCAACTCGGCTAAGCTCTCTGCGGCCGCATCCTGTGGGGCTGGTGCTGGTGCAACTGGTACTCTTCTCTCGAATGGCCGGAGATTGGCCGGACGTTGTGGACCTACATCTGCATTTTGAAAATTGTCACTGTCAGTTTTGAGACGATATAAAAAACAAACAAAAAAGTAAATAATTTAAAAACTTGTGAAAAATGAAGTACCTCTGTCATCCCATTGTTCTCCCTGTGGAAGAACCATGTCCGGATCACCGTGAAAATCTACTCCGGCATAAGGAAAATCCTGGATCGCAAAGACGTGGTCCTCCAACCAGTGAAAGTAACCCGCAGGAAATCGGACAACTCCCGCTCCCTCATCAGGATGCCGGGCCATCACCGCAACCCATTGCATCAACTTTGGCTCCCGAGGAGGCCCAGCTGCAACAGTGAGACGCTGTGGGATCAGCATCGGAACCCTCTCTAGGGCAAAGCTCACAACTAGAGGCCCATACCCAAAGGTCTTTAATTGCCCGTTCTTTGCCCTAGTCAGTTGGCTCTTCATATTGGCCAACACAGCGTCACACCAATTGAAAATGGTGCCTCAGTAGCAATCTATCGCCATCCGCATTTGGGACCCGGTGGCAATATGCAAAGCGGCTGCGCCGCAGAGTCTGGTAACTGTAAAGGCAATTACCATAAGTTCAGGCAGGGATATGTATTTGATTTCTATCCCTTTCTCCTATTGCTGATTGTTGCACCACTCTAGCCGAAGGCTAGCAAGGGATTGGCCACCCAGCCTAGTCCCAGACAGAGTCAGTTGCTCGCCCCTATTAGGCAAACCAATGAGAAAATATATGTCTGAGGGCTCTATCTCGAGCTGGTGCCCTCCGATGTAGAAGCATTGATCCTGAACGTTCCACCTTTCAACCAGCCATTCTAAGAATCACACCTGGGCCCTCATGGCAGGTATGGCCCAGTATTTGTAGAGACCGCATGCCTTCAAAGCATCAATGGAAGGTTGATGATCTATTGCGGCCAAATAGACATCTTCGTGTTCTCTTTCGCGCCAATCAAGCATGGTGGGCAATCTACACACCAGAAAACATTCATTAGAATTCATTAAATCAAAAATTAATGGTTTAGTTTTGAGATTTGGGGTTTTAAATTCACTTTTCGCGGAGTACGCACCCCGCTTTCAGAAAACAGAGTGTGGGTATGCAGCTGTTCTGAAGGTAGGCCGCGTACTCCTGCCATTTTCCCATTAATGAAAATGTCGGGGTACGCAGGTCGCCCATGGGGCACCTGCGTACCCCGAAAAGCGGATCCTAAAACCCCAAAGCCCCCAAAAAATCAAACTAGGGCTTAAAATGAAATTCTAAACGGATGAAAACAAAGAGGAGGATGTTGTGAAATACCCGAAAGAGACGGCACTTGATTCCGACGGTCGGATTCTCCGCAAGGTCCATGGGAAGTTTCTTGCCAAAAGCCCTTTTCTCTCCCTCAACAGTAAAATGGTAAAAATGACATGGTGAAAGGTCTTTTTATAGGTTTTTTGGATAAATGAATGCTAAGTTTGTTTATTTTTCACCATGGAAGGATATTTCTCAATGCATTTTTGCTTATCTTAAACAGGTATCAGTAATGTGTCGATTTTGTGCAGGACAAAAGGACTTTCAGGGAAAACTATCATTTTTCACGAACCAAAACATCAGAGTCATCTTTTAAGCCCTTTTCTGACTCCTAAAACATGAAAAGATTGCCGAGCATTTCTTTTACACTCGTTAAAACAGAATTAAAAGACAGTCCCCTTATAGCTCTTTTCTGACCGTAAAAAAAAAGAAAAGATTGTCGGGTTTTTGTCGTTTCAAACTCGATACTGGAAATAAAACGATGTGTCCTCGATTGATTTTTACTTTTCAGGTCAGAGGCACTAATCATGAAAGTACTCCTTGGTCGCAAGACTAAGCGGTTCTCTCAAGTATTATTTTATACATTTTCGGGCTTGGGAGACACAACTTTACGAAAAATTTCAACCTGGAGTCTTCTTAAGTTTTTTCAGACTCTCTAAAAATGAAAAACGCCGAGTTTCTCCTATACTGGACTCGTTAAAATTTCACAGTAAAGGACCTGTTCGATTACAAACAGGAACGGACCACTCCTTCTTAGGGTTCGAATCAAAACTAAGTTGGACTCATCCGAAGGATGAGCTTATAATCAAGCATATGTTATCCTCCTCAAGCTTGTAAAAAATAAAGAGGTACTTTCCAGAAATGGTGGGGGAAAAGAGAGAAAAATGAGCCCATTTGTTATCCTTTGTCTCAGAAGAAGCCTTATTACCACTCTTGAACACGACACTTTTCATTCACCTGGGTTGGGAAATCCTTTGCCTCACAGTTGATCAAACCACATTGAAAGTCTTTAGCCGGGTATTAACTTTGGGTCAAATGTCACCAAGCCATTTGTCGTGTCGTTATGTGTTCAATAGGTCTCTGCAATAAAACATTCATCTGCAAAATACTCGTCATCCATTTTGACCATCCCTGAGTCAGTCCTTACAGCTACATTTCTTCAACTTGATCTATGATTTCGTGTTGTGGGCTTGCCTGCAACGGGTCGCCTTCTATCGACATCAGCACATTATCTAGAAACTTGAAGTCTGCATGCATCAGTGGCAGGTATCTCGCCTTTGACGACAGTTTACATCATTGACTTTCGATCGAAGGATTATGTGAAATGTTCGACATCAACTCATTCATTCACATCTCATTGATTGTACTGGGTACTTTGAGAACCATTGGCATCACAGGTGGTCTCTCTCACGCTTGTTAACAGTTTACATCATTGACTGGTAATCAAGTGGTTTCTACCATGTTCGACATCAACTCATTTATTCGCATGGATAGAATCGTACCTGTTTGGGAAGTAGAAATGAAGACCCTGGATCTAGTTTCCACCATCTAGGCTGCGAGGTGTTTTGTATTCATTATACAGTAGACTAACTATAAACAAATGGTTGCGTCCATACTGTGTCTACAAAAGTCTATGATTATGATGTACTGCAGAATCATTCCTGTATCAGAGCAGTAGATAGTCAATTAGTTAAAGTTTTCAATCTGAGTATGGGAATGCCTACCTCAGCGATGATATGATCATATATATGTATTTTGTGTTGAATACTTGCAGGTTCCGACTGGGCTCTCCACAAGATAATCCTTGAAATGATAAAGTACTTCACCCTTCTTAGATGATATGAAACCCTAATCTACTACAAGCTTCGCACTTTAGGGGGCAATCTGTTACACTAAAATTTGTCACCATGACTATTTGCAGTTAGTATGGCTTCATCAACTGTCATACTATCCTCCTTGGTAAGTCTCATACCTCTGCTCTCCATGTCAAACTCCAAGAAAGAGAGAAAGTCATTAAAAATCTATATATCTCTGGGTACACAGTTTCTCTTAGCCTTACCTGTGTGTACGCACCCCAAGTTCACAATACCTGCGTACTTGTACGCTCTGTCTATAAAGCAATGGGTGCGTACTCCTGTAAAGGTCAAAAGGCGCAAGTTTCACTCCAAAAAATTTACTTGTGGTCATTTCTAGAGCATTCTAGAAGCTTGTTTGACATGTATGAAGCGCCTCGAGATGGTTCATGTATCCCTACCAAAGAGGAACTTATCCCATCAAGAGGGGAGCTATCCCATCCAAAAAGGGGCTTATCCCATTGATGGTGGACCTGAATAACTTCCTCTAGAGCACTATAAATACAGGCATTGGGCCAAAGGGAGGGGAGGTTGAAAGCTGAACATTCCTAAGGGTAGATGCTGCTGGAATTAGGACTCCCTTGTAAAGCTTGAGAGGAGAGATTCCCATCCTTTCCTAGCCTTATTTGAGAGTGGGTGAGCTGATCAAAGTAAAGGAAAACTCTTGCTGGACCCTAGTAGGGACTTGGACAACACCAAAGCTCAGGTTGTAATGGTTCCTTTTGTTTCCACTTAATGCAATGAACTCATTTTTCTCAACAGATTGTTATTCATGATTTGTTTCATATACTCCTTGGTCTGTATGATGGATATGTATTGTTTTATGAGTTTATCAGGTGCTATTTAATCTTTTGGCTTCTTAGTGAATGCAGGTTTCGAAGAGAAGGAGGAGCTCATCCGGATCGGCGAGGCTAGACTACTACAAAGTGTTCGACTAAAGGTATGTTAAAATCCCCTGATTACTTGTATTCTCAATGCATGTTTAGAGAAAGGTAGTGTTTATTTGTCTTGTTTGTCACTAGAAAGCTTTTGCTTCTAGGGAGGTCGGTTGTGTTCGCACTATTGACTCTTTCCGCATGACAACAGCTGATGGCAATGGCCTCATGGTTAAACCACGAAGAAAAGAGAGCGGTAGAGGTCAAAAATGTCATGGACCAAGAACTACATGAACCACTGCTGATTAGAGCAGAGCAAGGGGACCCCACAGAATTGATATCTGCTCACCACCACCTAGCAACCAACTCTCAAGCTTTATTAGAGTACATGGATCGGCAGGCTCAGGCCATAGCACACTTCGAGGATATGGAGCGATTATTAAGGAAAAATTATGTTCATGCTTGCACCCGTAGGTGGAACACATTGTCCCACAGCCTCAAAATCAGGGAATATCACACTCCAACTAGAATGAGGGAGGCCTTGGGACGAGTGCCTCTCTACAAGAAGCCTATGCAGAACCTCTAGGCCAGCTGGATAGGCCTCAAGCTATGTCCACCTTTGCTTTTGGGATTGTTAGAAGGAGGCACAGAAGAAGAAGAGCATAAGCAGTGGGAAGAGGTGGAAAGGAAGGTCGGATTCCATGACAGTGAGGAGGATACTACTTCAGAAGCCTGGGATGTGAGGGTGGCGATTAAAGCAATGAAAGACGAGGAGCTGGACTAGTTGCTCAGAGGATGAGCAACCCTTTTAGCAGGGGGGTGATGATGAGCCCCAAATTTGGTAACTTGTTGGGCTCATTTGGCCTAATTATCCTTGTTCAGTCCTTGTTCAATCCTTCATTTTTCATAGCTTATGCATTATTTTTCAGTATGTTTATGTCATTTGTACGAATAAGGGTAGTCACTCTTCCTAGGTGGCTAACACGTGCTCATTTCAGGTTTTTTGACACATGTTGGAGCAAAACTGAGCAATCATGGGCTAGAAGATAGCCAAGCTTGAGGTGAGGATTCATAGTGGGGTTTTATATTCCATTAAATAGCCCTTCCTCGGGATCTTCACCCCCAACTCCAAGCTCCAAAGGCCACCAAAACCGGATCTAGAAGGCAGCCAAGCAAATTTTGGAAGGGGCTGTCTACTCACAGTTTGGACAGCCAAGTCCCATAGATTTAGGAGGCCAGCTAGGGCCCTCGTGGTGTATAAATGTTAAGGCCTTAGCCTTCGTAAGGGACTTTTGGAAGTCATTGCATATTTTGCACTACATTGTTGTTAGCTTTACTTTGTTCTCTTGTAGCCATTTTGGCATAACTCTTGACTTATGACTATTTTTTGATAATGAGAAGCAGTCCGATTTTATATCAACTTTGAGTTTTCTATAGGAGCCATAGCTCTCAGGGTTGGGCCCAACCTGAGAACCTAGGGCTTCCTTTTTTTACTGTTACCTTGTCCTTATGCATCGTTTTTTTCCTTTTATGCATTTGAAACGTATTTCTGTTGGGCAGATTTAGTTGTGTTGGTTAAATAGGTCACTGTTTATGAATAGAATTGCTTCAGATGTTTAAAATAGATTGGTAGGATAATAACAGGAAAAAGGCTCCAAGAAAAGGGTCAAAAACACTCTCAGTTTCACCTCATCCTTATTGGATCAGGGGATGGAATTGAAGAAACAGTGCTGCCCCAACAAAAACACTAGTTTGCTTGACCATGCAATCCTTAGTGTACTGTTTTCATTTGCAGAAGTTAGTTAGGGGTTTAGATCTCTGAAATGTTTCTTTGCATGATTGATGTACATGGTTTTCTTTCCAAATAAAGCTGTTGTTCATTCGTTTTATTGACAGTTAGATTAGATTAGCTAGGACTTTTATTATTTGTAAGACTTTGTTGATTTGGTTAAATGTACACCGTGCAGGGCATCTCTACCACTCTCTCATCCACCTAAGCTTCATCAGAGCCAGCTGTTCCATCTCCTAGCTAGGTTCCTCATCTCACACCTGTCCTTTTGCCCACGTAACCCTACCTTCTTGCTCCCTCATTGTCTTAGCCTTCTTTAAGACAAGTCAGCCTTCTACACCCTCTCACCACTCCATCCACCAGTCCCTGGGTCACTCCAGGCCCCTATCCTACCTCCCTATCCATTCATGCATCTTCCCTCACTCACACATCCTCTAAAATCCACTTTTTAAACATCCTGTAGAAATTTTTGAACATCCTGTAGAAATCCCTGAACATCCTGTAGAACCCCTGCAGACTTCTTGTAGAAGCTCACAAATGACGTTTCTTGATAGCCAAACTTTGTGAAACTCTCCAGAAGGGTGTTAGGGAATCCTTAGACCCTCCCTGAACCTTCCCAACCTTTTCCAAGAATTTCTCCTCCGTGATCCACCCCTGCACACTAAAAAGCCAGTTAAAAGCACATGCATGATAAATCTAATAACTTATTCAAAAATACAAAAAGATGTTTTCTTCAGGTAGAGGTAGTCTAGACACATGTATTTTACCTTCATAGAAGTAATGGCATCCCTTACAGTAGTTTGCATTCTCTCCTTTGCATCAGTAAGACTAGCTGGTAGAATTAGGGTTTGCTAGGGTTTGTGTTACTTTTTGGCTTTCAGTTTCTTCCCGCAAGTAGATTAGGTTCCTTTGAGTTAGCTTTCATCCATCAGTTAAAAAGCTTCTTCTAAGAGCTCATAGAAGTTGGCTTAAGCCCCTAGCGGACTTGTGCCAGCTGACCAAGTGATAGCTGCGGCAAGAGCTAGTACTTGTGCATATAGCACCATCACTTCCAAGTTTGTTACGAACTACCGGGTTGATAAAAGTAAAGAAGGGAGTCCCAGGAGTTGCAGCATTATTGCTGCAATACTCGAGCCCACCACCATCCTCAATGTGTTATATTCAAATTCAGTGGACAGCATAACCTTTTTACCATAGACCAGCTCATAGGGTGTAAACCCAGTGGTGGTCTTCCATGTTGTATTATAGGCCCAGGTGGCCTCAACTAGTCTCTCTTCCTAATCCTTCCTGCTGTTGCTCACCACCTTGGTTAAGATGTTCCTCAGTGCCCTGTTGGTCACTTCCACTTGACCATTAGCTTGTGTATGATAAGGAATGGAGGTCTTATGCTTGATTTTGTGATGGTTGAGTAGTTCTTCAATCCTGCTGGAGGTAAATTGGTTGCCTTGGTCTATGACTAGCTCTCTAGGGTACCTAGATTTGTAGAATATATTATCCCTTAGGAACGCAGCCACCTTTTCTTTTGTTGTTTCCTTAATTGCCTTGGTTTCAGCCCATTTAGTCAAATAATCAGTGCACATAATGATGTGTTTGTTTTCTTTGAAGGAGGGTTGATAGGCCCAATGAAGTCCATGCCCCACTTGTCAAATGGCTCGAAAGTCACTTGAGGTTGTAGGGGAATTTCATCTCTTGGAGTAGGATTTCCCATCCTCTGGCATTGATGACAATAACTAATGTACTTCTTCACATCCTGATGAAGAGTAGGCAAATAATAGCCTGCTTGCAACACTTTGAATGATTTCTTCTTTGCTGCAAAATGACCTCCAGAAGTCCCATCATGATAGGTCAAAAGGATGTCAAAGACTTCCTCTTCCCTTACACACCTTCTTAAAATTTGATCTGGGCCAAGTTTGAACAGATTGCCCCAATCTAGGTGAAGGGGGCGATTTTTCTAACTATCTTGCTCTTTTCTTTGGAGGGCAAGTCTGGTGGGAACTGTGATGATACCAGATAGTTTTCTATATCAGAAAACCATGGGGAGAGAACTGAAATAGCAAACAAATGCTCATCTAGTAACTGGTCATCCACCATTCCTTCTTCACCTACAGGCAGATTTATTCTAGATAGAAAGTCAGCAACAACATTTTCCTTACCAGGATTATCAACAATAGTTAGATCAAACTGTTGTAATAGAAGCAACCATCTTATAATTCTAGCATTTACATCTGGTTTTTTCATTAAATATTTGATTGCAGCATGATCAATATGCAAAAATTTTTGATAACCTGTAATGTAATGCCTAAATTTGTTCAGTGAACGCACAACAGCAATGAGTTCTTTTTTATTCATAGTATAGTTTAGCTCAACCTTTGATAGGTTCTTACTGATAAAATAGATGGCATAAGGCAATTTTTCCTCTTCCTGACCTAAGGCTACTCCTATGGCTTTGTGTGAGGCATTAGCATGAATATGAAAGTGGGGGGGGGGGGCAGTTTGGGCCTCTAAGGATTGGTGTAGTAGTCAACCAACCGTTTAGAATGTCTAAGGCCTCTTGACAGTTCTTTGACCATATAAACTCAGAATCTTTGGCCAACAACCAAAACAAAGTAGAGGCCAACTTGTTGAAGTCCATTATGAACCTCTAGTAGTATCCAGCTAACCATAAGAAACTCCTCTCTCTGATTTTGTGGAGGTGGAACCCTTTGGATGATTGCTATTTGCGTCCACCTACAGTTCTTGTTGAAATATTGAATGACCTAGTACATCCCCTTCAGTCATTAAGAATTCGCATTTTTCTGGATTGAGGGACACATTCATTTTAATGCATTTGTGTAATAATTTGCCTAGGTTAGTCAGGGCTTCTTGGAAATCACAACCATAAGGTGTAAAGTCATCCATATAGATTTCCACAACATCATGTACTAATTCAGCAAAAATAATCAAGACTGCTCTTTGGAAATTGGCAAGATCATTGCACAAGCTGAAAGGAAGGAGCCTATAGGCAAAATTACCCCAAGGAAAGGTGAATGTGGTCTTATCCTAGTCTTTTGGGTAGATTTGGATTTGGTTATACCCGTTGAATCCATCTATGAAAGAAAAGAATTTCTTCCCTGCCAGGCCATCTAGCACTTGGTCAATGAAGGGTAGGGGAAAATGATCCTTCTTTGTGGCTTTATTCAACTCCTTATAATCCACACAAATCCTCCACTTACCATTTTTCTTGGGCACTAACACTAAAGGAGAGACCCACTTACTGTCCGAGATAGGGTAGATGAATCCTGCATCTAGCAGCTTTTGCAGTTCTTCTTTGACTATCTCTTTAAGAGCTAGATTCATCTTCATTTGTGGTTTCCTAACTGGCTTGCAACATTCTTGGATTTAAATGTGGTGAGTACACAATTAGTGGTGTACTCCCTTCATCCCCTTATAGCTCCAAGTGAAGGCTTCTAGGTTCACTCTTAGCATGTTGCATAGCTTTTCCTCTTCCAAAGCAGAAAGAGATGGATTAATTTGCAAAGTTTTCTCTGGGCCAAATTATATGGTTTTGACATGGAGTGGGTTGGAATTGGCCAGGCATAAGTCAATTTGATGTTTGTTCTGGGTTTTCCTTACTTCTTCTTCTAATGGCAAGGAACTAGGAGTTGGATTTTGGAACAAGTGTTCAACTAAATCATCCTCATCTTGCTGTCCTCCTCCTATGATTTCTTCCAATGTATAAAGTTGGGCAGAATAACCCCCATCTTCTTCCTCCTCCTCTAACCATAAAGGTAAATCATGCTCTAGAGAAGGTTGAGCTGGAGGGTATAGGACTAATTGTTTGGAAATATGCCCATTCTTGAAGGTCATATTCCCATCTCTACAGTGAATGTAAGCATCAACTATGGTTGATCATGGCCTCCCAAGGATGAGAGGGTAACTAATAAGCTTAGCCTTAGGCTGGAGAAGTGTTAGTGCTGCTATACAAAAGGATAAAAATTGATCCAAAAAATGCTCCCAAACTTTGGAAACCCACGTAAATTCATGCCAAGGGATCCATGCATGCTGTTGAAATCTCCAAGTTTTGGTCAAAGGCAATCCACCAATCGAAATAGTTGCAAGAGGAGCGCCCTTGGGAGAGCGGAAATGCACTATAGGGAGGCTCAAAACACTCTAAAATCATGCAAATGCATTTTCGCAGGCTTAAACTGGACATTGCATGACAGCCGTTAGATCTGGCTGATCAACGACCCATATATAATCGGCAGATCACAATCAGAGCTTCCAGCAGGTCCCTTTTAAGCCATGTTTTATAACATCGCCAATGGCCGATGAGCGATTGCCCTATCGGATGCGATAATTATATTAATCATGTTATAATGGGGTAGTCAGGTCTGCAGCAATATTGCAATCGACTCTTTCAAAGGGGTGATGGCAATGGAGATCAACGATTAAGTGAGGATCGTCGATTGCGCTAGCAGATCAATGCCTCACGTCGCATCGGCGTATCGCTATCAGCAAAACCAAAGGGCCAGGGCCTTCACATAAGACATATATGCGATCCAATGAGCTAGACCTGATGGCATTACAAAGGATTTATTACTAAATTTGAAGTCCGCGCACAAGCTTTTTTTAATGCATTTGGTATATTTCCGTTGGATAAATGAAAATACAAAGGGGAGCAAGGGAAAAGGCGGACCCGATAAAGGAATTAAGCATGTCTTTGGACTTTCTGAAATCCAAAAGGAGTAGAATGGGTGGGATTTCTCAGTGTTATGTCATTCTCTGTTGACAACAGCAAATAATCATTGTTAGCCATTTCAAGAAAGGGACAGAAGGTTGGAAGTGGAAAGGCGACAGCATGCAACGATGCAGCCCGCAACAGAAGTGATCAAGGTGCATTTCTTCTTCAACAACCAAATTCAACTGACAATATGGCCAAGAAGGAAAAGTACGAGGGCGGCTAGCGTTCACCACTCCGCGCAGTCATTCTTCAACCACCGCATTCAAGAAACAGAATGGCCGAGAAGGGGAAAAGGACTAGCCTCGAGCGTTTCAGTGCATTTATCAGTTATGGCGCGTGTTCCACATTGCACCCTGCCTACTTAGGAAGGAAAACAGAGCGTCTGAAAGGATCAAATCCATCTGTAGACAAATGCACGTCGTAGTAGAGGCCCATTTTAGATAGTTAAGGTGGTTGGTGGTCCAATATGACCCCTCCATGTCTGGCTCAGCAGAGCATTTTTTTTGTATCAAACTCTTTATATACCCAGACCATAGATGGGGAGAGGGTTGATGGTTTTTGGCTTTGATGTAATATTCAACTTCTGGAGACTGTAACTATTATGATACTTGCAGCTTCTGGTCTGCATTTTCAGTTAATGCAAGCTTCTTTTGCTGTCAATTGCTCACTTTCCACTTCTTCTTCTTTGTTATAGGCTGTGTCTGTACGCATTTTTTATGTTCTCTTGGTGTTTAGCATTTGAGGGGTTGTCATCCCACCTCTGTGTTACAATCTAGCATGTATCATTGAATTTGTATGCAGGTTTTTGTTGTTTTAATGCCAGAGAGATGTCATCCTGTCTGTGCATTAGAAAATAGATTTACAGACCTTATAACTGGTTGCAAATGGCCATCACAGGGTCCTGTGTATCCACCGGTGTGATCAGTGTTCTCCATCATCACATTTTCCTTAAACAGTGAGTAGTTGGTGGTCTAAAGCCTTGTAGTCTAGGGGTGTTCACCCATGTCAGGGGCTAAGCATAGTAGGAGTGGTTATCTGGCTTGAATATGCATCATTCCTTCCATTCATCCATTTCCAATATTTTGTTGAGTTTGTAATGTTCCCGAGCATCTCTGATTTACAACCTAGGAGAGTTTCTTGTGGTGATAACGTTAATTGGCACCACTGTCGGGGAGAGGAGATTGAAGCTCAGCTTCCCTGGGAGATGACATAGTTCTAGATTTTGATCATAGACAAAGTCTGGGCACATTTCTGGTTGTAATCATCTATCTGGCGACTCCATTGGAGGAAGACCAACCTTTGGCAACTCCACATTGCAGTTCTGGCTCAGTTTGTGAGACATACTCGAAGAAATCCTCAGAAATCACCAGTTGACACAGTTCCTGACCCTGAGAAGATCGTTAAGTAGAAGAAAACATCACAGAAAGGAACATCAGGATCAGGTAAGCCCGAGAAAGCTTATTTGTCTCTGCATGAGAAGTTTTTAGTTGAAGATACACAATCTGAGGATTTAGAGCCTAGTACTGATAGCGAAGAATTAGTTGCAGAGACTTACAAAGCTCCTTGTTCCGTTACTTCCCCTTTGAACCTTAGTCCAAAGAAAGTTTCCCATACAGTCCATAACATCCCTGTCTCTCTGTTATACATTTCATTGTTTCATACTACTCAATCTTCCCGTGTCCTTCCACATACCCCAGTCATGGCAGGCCAGCAAGCACCCACGAGGATAGAAAGAATTGTTGCTGCTAGATATGGAACTCTGGTTTTTCCTGTTCCTTTGAATCCCATGCCTGTGGGAGAATATCATAAGTATATGCCCAAATTCACTGGTATAGAGCGAATAACAATAGAAGAACACCTTGAAGCTTTCTATAGTTATGCTGATAACTTAGATATAAGTGAAAACGATGTGTGGATGAGAGTTTCCTTGATGGAGAGGCTAGGAAGTGGTTCAGAGAATTACCTCAGAGATCTATAACAGATACTGAAGCCTTAGATGATGCATTTTTGAAGCACTGGGGAGACAAAAAGGACTTGCTGTATTATCAAATTGATTTTGGTAGCCTGAAGAGGGAAAATGGGGAATCTTTGCCTGAATTTAATAAAAGATTCAATCGAATGTACAGTAAAATACCAGCTGAGGTAAAGCCTACCCCCACCTTTGCCAAAATGACTTATGCCAATGCTTTTGACTCTGATTTCTGCCTGTTATTGAGAGAAAGGAGATGTGCCACTCTAGTAGATATGCAGGATGCAGCACTAGAGGTGGAATCTAATATTGTGGCTGCAGAAAAGCTAAAAAGTCAAACTGACAGAAGGAGGCAGAGAGGTGAGGCTTCTACTTCATCTGCATCATCTTCTAACTCAAATTTGATAAAATGACTAAAATGATGGAGTCATTAGCTGCTAAGATATCTAATCTTGAGGTTGAGCAGAATTCAGGAAAAACAAGGCAGTAGAACACATTTGCCCCAAGGAATACAAATCCATTCAGAAGAGAAAATGAACAGTTACAAATTATTCAGAGGGGTGAAGAGCCAAAAGAAGGACATAAAGTTAAATCTCCTTTCCAAAATGTAGTCATGGAGGAGGAACAATTCGAAGATGAGGATGATAATCATTGCAAGGAAGATAAAGGCAGTGTTTCCTTTTTAACATTAGCTGCATACGGAGAGTCATTGCTATAGGACCAAATGAGTAAAGAATGGGACAGAGAGGCTGTTTTGTAGACCGGTGAACAACAAAGGTATAATCTAAGATCACATGCAAATAATGTGAAAGAGAGCCCTACCCAAAGAGCTGCTGTCCAAACAGAGTCACAGAATATCAGGCAAAGAAGACCAGTAGCTGATCCAGTCATCCTCAAAGCCCCAGTTCAAGAGGTAAGAGGTTCTGATAAGTTACCTTTCTCTTTCAGCCTCGAGTCAGAAGTCCATAAGTTTAAAATATTTGTGCCTCTGGTAGAGTTGGTAAAGAGTGAAATGTTTAGAAAGCCTATCCTTGAAGCCCTTGAGCTAGAAACCAAACAAACCTCCACTGACTCTGTTCATTTGCAAGATGATAAGCCTAGCATTGTGCTCTGCCCCATGATTGAACCTATTAATTATAATTCTCCATCTTTTTATGTCTCCTTGACCATTCATGATAAAATCCTTCACAATTTCCTGCTAGATATAGGGGCCAACCACAATTTAATGCCTAACGCTGTTATGGAAGAGTTAGGCCTTGATATCACCAGACCATATCATGATTTATTCTCTTTTGATTCAAGGAAAGTGAAGTGCCTAGGATTAATCAAAGACCTGGCCATTACCTTAACTCAGTTTCCCATGAAGAGTATGATGATGGATATTGTGGTGGCAGAAGTCCCTCCTAAATTTGGCATGCTGCTATCCAGAGGATGGATTAAGAGACTAGGTGGGACATTACAAAATGATTTATCTTATGCAACTGTCACAGTTTTTGGAGGAGAAAGCAGGAGATTGTACAGAGAAGCACATTTGGCATACATCATCAATGATGAGAAGAATCCTACAAATCATCCCATATATGCAGTGGACACTGATTTTGGAGCATGTATCCTCCAAATAGAAGAATATCAAAAGGCCTCAATGCAGCTCATGAAACTAATAGTTCAGGCCGAGGAAGAGTAAGGAAGTCAGGTTTGGGAGATGTTATTTGATGGAGCATGCTCTAAGGAGATTGTAGGAGCAGGGGTGGTGTTGGTATCTCCGAAACAAGATGGCACAGAGCTATCTTTTAAGCTGGCCTTCCAAGTCACCAACAATATAGAAGAATATGAAGCTCTGCTATTAGGCCTCAACGCAGCAAAAGACAGAGGAATCAGATGCATAAAGGTGTTTGGAGATGCTGATTTGATTATTCAGCAAGTAAATAAAACATTTCAGGCAAAGCACCCAAGGCTGAAAGCATACAGAGATGAGGTATGGAGAATCAAAAATTCTTTTGATTATTTCTGTATTTCATACATTCCTAGAGCCCAAAATTAGCTTGTTGATTCCCTTGCTGTGTCTGCTAGTCTATTTATCCCTCCAATGCCTCCCAGACTAGTGTATAAAGTCCAAGTGAAGTATAGACCATCCTTGCCTGATAATGTCCAGCATTGGAAAGTTTTTGATGATGATGATGAGATAAATAGATTTCTGCAAGTCATTGATGAGTTTTCCAAAATGAAAACTGACCAAGACAATGAAGCCTTGTTAGAGAACCCCAAGTCCCAGCTTAGAAATAAAATTGGTAAAGACAATATTGTTGTGCTTCCCAGCAATCATATTCCTAAGGGTCTAATTCCTCTTGAGAGACTGTTTGACCAAAATGATGTGCCTTACAAGGCTGCCCAAAAAGAAGACAAATCTGCAGTCTATAAGCATGATATAGGAAGTCCAGGTCAGCATAGATATGTAAATTTGTCCGCTCATTTGTCAGCTGATCAAAGTGCTGAATACTGCAAATTAATGAGGCAGTTTGCTGATGTGTTTGCATGGGAGTATAGTGATATGAAAACATATGATAAAAACATAATCCAGCACAAAATCCCTCTGGAGAAAGACACCATCCCTTTCAGACAGAAGCTGAGACCAATAAATCCTATGCTTCTTCCATTGATTGAAAAAGAAATAAAAAAATTGTTGGCTGCTAAGATCATAGTCCCTCTCAGATATTCAAAATGGGTGGCTAATCTAGTGGTGGTGAGGAAGAAGAGTGGAGAAATCAGACTATGTGTTGATTTCAGAAATCTAAACAAATGCTCAAAGAAAGATAATTATCCCTTACCAAAGATGGAGCATTTGCTTTAGAAGGTCTCAGGAGCCAAAGTAATGTCTTTCTTGGATGGTTTTTCAGGATTTAATCAGATTGTTGTGCATCTAGATGATCAAGAAAAGACTGCATTCACCACTCCTTGGGGCACTTTTATGTATGCCAAAATGCCTTTTGGGTTAATGAACGCTGTAGCAACCTTTCAGAGAGCCATGGATATAGCATTTGTGGGGGAGAAGGATAAATTTGTCCTTATCTACCTTGATGATATAATAGTTTACTCCAGCAGCCATCAAAATCATTTGCAGCATTTGGAAAAAGTGTTTCTGAAGTGTAGGAAGTTTGGAATTTCAGTCAATCCCAAAAAATCTCAATTTGCTTTAGAAGAAGGCAAGATGTTAGTACATGTTGTGTCCGCTGCAGGTGCTCAGATTGACCCAGAAAGAGTAAAAGCAATACATACTTTGTCTGTCCCAAGATCAAAGAAGGATATCCAATCCTTTCTGGGTAAAATTAATTTTGTCAGGAGATTTTTCCAAATTTTGCAGAATTGGTTAAGCACGTGACCTCCATGTTGAAGAAAGGGTCAGAGGTAAGATGGACTGATACAGCAAGAAAATCATTTGATTCCATCAAGAAAGCCATTATGGAAGCTCCCACACTAAGTAGCCCAGATTACAGTAGGGAGTTCCATATATTTTCATTTGCCTCTGAAGACACCATTGCAGCTGTTTTATTGTAGGCAAATGAAGAAGGTTCAGAGCATCCAATAGCATTTTTCAGCAAGAACTTGAGGGATGTTGAACTGAGGTATGATATTATTGAAAAATAGGCATATGCTCTAATCAAATCCTTGAAAGCTTTTAGAGATTATATTCTGCATTCGAAGATAATTGCATATGTACCCTCTGTTTCAATAAAATATGTCTTAACACAACCTGATGCTGATGGAAGAAGGGCAAAGTGGATTGCAAAGATGATATAATTTAATATAGAATTGAAGCCCACTAAATTGGTCAGAGGTCAGGGTCTTGCTAAGTTATTGGCTGAAGAAAATTCCAGATCTTTGGATATTGATTTCCTATGCACAACTGCAGAAAATGGTCAGGCAGAAAAGGAAGAAACAGCTGAATCACAGAGGAAGCAGTTAGTGGCCGAGAATCTAGCTTCTTGTAATTGGTATGCTGCTATAATTAATTTCTTACTGAGGCTAGAAATCCCTTTAGGATTTACTCAAAGTCAAGCTAGAACTTTAAAACTTAGAGCAACTAAATATTGCATCAATCAAAATCTACTCTACTGGAGGGATCCATCTGGAGTGCTATTAAGGTGTCTGAACGAATAAAAATCAAAGGATGTCATGCAGCAATTTCATTCTAGTATGTGTAGAGGGAACCATTATTGGAAGACTACAGCCCATAAAATCATCAGAGCTGGGTACTATTGGCCCACTTTATTTTCTGATGTATTTTCATTTGTTAAATCTTATGACAGGTGCCAAAGATTTGAAGGAAAGCAGCAGTTGAAGTCTCTGCCCCTAAAACCCATACATGCAAAAGGACCTTTTCAGCAGGGGGCTTGGATTTTATTGGATAGATCAATCCACATTCCAGTGGCCAACATAGATGGATATTAGTAGCCACTGATTATTTCACTAAGTGGATTGAAGCAATTCCTACCAGGAAGGCTGATCATAATGTGGTCCGAAATTTTTGGCAGAAAATATCTTCAATAGATTTGGTTGTCCACACAAACTAGTCATAGATAATGCAGCAGCCTTCATAGCAAAAGAATTGGTGGAAATGTGTAATTCAATGGGAATTAAGCTGGTTCATTCCACCTCATATTACCCTCAAGGCAATGGTCTAGCAGAATCTTCCAACAAGAGTCTAATAAGAATAATTAAGAAGCTGTTGGAGGATAATAAGAAGAATTGGGATTCGAAGCTCAAATATGCACTTTGGGCTGACAGAGTGACCATCAAAAGATCCACAGGTAATTCTCCATTCAATCTAGTGTATGGCACAGAGGTAGTATTTCTGATTCAACTTACCCTCCCTGTGGCAAAATTCCTTCCAGAAGAGTAAGATGAGGAAGAAGACATGGCAAGGAGGATCACTGATTTGGCAGAGTTACATCAGATTAGAGAACAGCTGGTTGAAAAGGCTGTAGCACATCAAAAAAAGATCAAGGATGTTTTTGACAGGAAGACAAAAGCAAATAATTTTCAGGTTGGAGACTTGGTCCTGAAATGGGATGCACTGAAGGAAAAGAAAGGTAATCATGGAAATTTTGATGCTTTCTATACAGGCCCTTTTATTATTTCACAGATTCAAGGGAGAAACACCTTCATGCTGAAAATCATGGGAGGAGAAGCAGTTGTTGATGGCCTAGTTAATAAGCATTTTCTGAAAATTTATGTGGTTTAAGGTCTTTTGGCCTTAAAAATTGTAAATATTTTGTTTTATCAGTTGTAGTGTAGGATCAATCAGAATCCATGCCCAATGGAACACTAGGAATTTTTCTAATTTGTTTTTTGTCAGGAAATCATTGATCTGCAGGTTCTTGAGACCTCACAAGGAGGATCTCATCCCCAGAAGGAGCCAGTGTTAGCGCTGTTATACAAAAGGATAAAAACGGTTCCAAAAAATGCTCCCAAAGTCTGCAAACCCGTGTAAATTCATGCCAAGGGATCCATGCATGCTGTTGAAATATTCAAGTTCTGTTTAAAGGCCATCCACCGATCGAAATAGTTGCAAGAAGAGTGCCCTCGGGAGAGCGGAAATGCACTATCAGGGCTCAAAACACTCTAAAAATATGCAAATGCATTTCCGCAGGCTTAAACTGGGCATTGCATGACAACCGTTAGATCTGGCTGCTCAACGGCCCATATATAATCGACGGATCACAATCGGAGCTTCCATTAGGCCCCTTTCAAGCCATGTTTTATAACATCGCCGATGGCCGATGAGCGATTGCCCTATCGGATACGATAATTCTATTAATCAGACTATAATGGGGTAGTCGGGTCCGCAGCAATATCGCAATCGGCGCTTTCAAAAGGGCGATGGCAATGGAGATCAGCGATTAAGCGAGGACCATCGATTGCGCTGGCAGATCAATGGCTCACGTCGCATCGGCGTATCGCTATCGGCAAAACCAAAGGGGCAGGGCCTTCACATAAGACATGCATGCGATCCGATGAGCCAAACCTGATGGCATTACAAAGGATTTATTATAAAATTTCAAGTCCGTGCACAAGCCATTTTTAATGTATTTGGTATATTTTCGTTAGATAAATGAAAATACAAATGGGAGAAAGGGAAAAGGCAGACCCGATAAAGGAATTAAGCATGTCTTTGGACTTTCTTAAATCCAAAAGGAGTAGAATGGGTGGGATTTCTCAGCGTTACAACATTCTCTCTTGACAACAGCAAATAATCATTGTTATCCATTTTAAGAAAGGGACAGAAGGTTGGAAGGCGATAGCATGCAACGATGCAGCCTACAACAGAAGTGATCAAGGTGCATTTCTTGTTCAACAACCACATTCAACCGACAGTATGGCCAAGAAGGAAAAGGATAAGGGCGGCTAGCATTCACCACTCCACGCAGTCATTCTTCAACCACCACATTCAAGAAACAGAATGGCCGAGAAGGGGAGAAGGACCAGCCTCAAGCATTTCAGTGCATTTATCAGTTATGGGGTGTGTTCCATATTGTGCCCCGCCTGCTTAGGAAGGACAACAGAGTGTCTGAAAGGATGAAATCCATCTGCAGATACATGTAGATTGTAGAAGAGGCCCATTTTAGATAGTTAATGTGGTTGGTGGTCCAGTATGACCCCTCCACACCTAGCTCAGCAGAGCATTTTTTTTGTAATCAAACTCTTTATATACCTAGACCACAGATGGGGAGAGGGTTGATGGTTTTTGGCTCTGATGTAATATTCAACTTCTGGAGACTGTAACTATTATGATACCTGCAGCTTCTGGTTTGCATTTTTAGCTAATGCAAGCTTCTCTTGCTATCAATTGCTCACTTTCCACTTCTTCTTCTTTGTTCCAGGCTGTGTCTGTATGCATTTTTTATGTTCTCTTGGTATTTAGCATTTGAGGCGTTGTCATTCCACATCTGTGTTAGAATCTAGCATGTATCATTGAATTTGTATGCAGGTTTCTGTTGTTTTAATGCTAGAGAGTTGTCATCCTGTCTGTGCATTAGAAAATAGATTTACAGACCTTATAACTAGTTGCAGCTAGCCATCACAGGGTCCTGTGTATCTGCTGGTGTGATCAGTGTTCTCCAGCATCACATTTTCCTTAAACTGTGAGTAGTTGGTGGTCTAAATCCTTGTAGTCTGGGGGTGTTCACCCATGTCTGGGGCTAAGCATAGTAGGAGTGGTTATCTATCTTGAATATGCATCATTCCTTCCATTCATACATTTCCAACATTTTTTTGAGTTTGTAATGTTCCCAAGCATCTCTGATTTACAACCTAGGAGAGTTTCTTGGGGTAATAACAAGAACTACAAAATCTGCAGGGTATCCCTAGTAATCAATGGAGACCATCACATCTTCCACAATTCCTTCAGGGGTGACTGTGGAACGGTTTGCAAGTTGTAGCACTGTTGTGGTCTTTCTCAATGACCCTTGGAGGTTGCGTTTGAGCAGGGTGTCCTTATTCATCACATTAATGGAAGCCCCAAGTTCAATCAGAGTGTGTGGGAAAATGGCACCATTGATGTGCACATCTACTACAGGGCTTCCAGGGTCCAAATATTTTGGACATATCACCTACCCCACAATTAAGTCAGACAACTACCTAATGAAATTAATGGTAGGGGCATCCCTTTTACTTCTTCCTTGATGCTTGAAGCACTTCTCCTTAATCAAATTGTTGTAAATGGGAACATCTTTGATGGTCTGGAGAAGGGGGATTTTTACACATAGATTTTTCAATTCTCCCAGAAGTTTAGTTTCTTCTGGGGTAGGCTGGAGTGGTTGGGCTAATCTCTGAGGAAAGGGTGGATTTACTTTAAGGTTTCTTTCCTCTCTTTCTTCCTCAACCTCCCTATGTGGAGAGGGAGGTTGGTTATCAGGGAGAATTCTCCCTGATCTTAGGTTGATCTCTTGGATTTCTACAGCATAAGCTCGGTATGATGTCTCTCCACTGTATGCTTGTCGAGCCTGCCTATTTTTTGGGTTCGAATTTGATTGAGAAGGAATCTGGGGTGTATTGGGTGGATCAGAGTGCAGGAGTTGTGGTTGTGAAGGTGGTGGAGGAAATAGGGCTGGAACGTTGTTGAATTGGGGCCTCCATCCTTGGGGTGGGTCATTCCACTAATGTTGTGGCTAAAAATAAGGTTGAAATGACTGGTTGGATAGCTGGGATTGATACTATGATGCATAGGACCAAGGAGGGGGTGTAGACTAGGAGGGATGAGTAGGGGATCCCCACGAAGGCATAATCGTGGCTTGGTTAGGGTTGTAGTATGCATGGGATGGCCCTTGCATACCATACCGATATGGTCTAGGCCTAGGAGGCCTCCTTTGGTTGATGTAGAAAAGCTGATCAGTGACCCCTTAAGCTCCTTGATATACAACTTTGAGTCTAGGTAAAGAAGGTCAGTTGTCTATGGAGTGGTTTTCTTCACACACTGAGCAAATCTTAATACAGTTTAATGGGCATTCATTCCTAGGATGCCTCCTGGTGCATCTAGGACAAAATATGCCCAAGGATCTCTCTAATTCCTCCTGCTTCCTTTTGATGTTCATGGTGTCTAATTGCAAGGCAATGGTTTGCATCATGTCACTTTTGTAATCTTCTAGCATATTTCCAATTTCACCCTTGATGAATATGTTAGAGGATGATGTATTAGCCATAGGTTGACTATACCTACCCTTTTTCCTGGCTGCCCTAAAATGGTTTCTAAAGACAGTCTTAATATCCTCATAGGGTAATTGGTAGACATCTCCTCCTGCTATCATATTTAAGGTATTTAGAAGATCCTCCCTTATTCCTCCAAGCAGGACTAGCTTTAGTGACTTAGGGTCAAGTGTGCACCTCACCCTTTTGTAACTAAGAAGGAATCTTTCTTCATAGTCCTCTAGGGATTCATCTTGGCCTATGGTCATCCTAATAATCTTTTCTTTAGTATCCTTTGCCATACAATAGTCCCTATATTTGTTGTTAAAATTATATTGCATCTGAGCCCAAGTTGTGATGATATCTCTAGGTAAACCCATGAACCAGCGCAATGTTGCATGCTTGAGGGTAGATGGGAATAGTTTTAACTCTTTCTCATCATTTGTATAGTCATAGGTTCGGCATATAAAAACAAATTCAGATAGGAAAGTGTCAGGGTCCTCTATGCTGAGGCCATGGAAATGAGGTAGGGCAGAGGGGCTCATATTCTTCATCTTAGTGTCCCCATTGGTTTCCTTGATGGGGAAGGCACTCTCAATTCTCTCTCTATCTCCCCTATCATTTTGGTTTCCAGCCATTGGTTCAGTAGGAAAGTTTCTTCCTCCTCTTCTTCTTTTGTAGGTTCCTTAAATAGGTAAGGTTGCTCACCTAAAGGGTCTTCCAATGCATCGCCACTAAAGAAGAGAGAAGGTTTCCTGTTGGATGTAGTGGGGGTATTTGTCAAGAATTTTCCTGAATTGTCCATATTCCTACGAGGCATGAAAGAACATGTTTTTGGGTTGGTTTTTGTAATATTTTTTTAAAGCTAGAAAGTACTGGTAGAAATAGAAAGGAAAGCAGATAATGACAATTGAAAGAAAGAAATAAACTAGATTACTTTTGCAGAAATAAACTGATGGAAGAAATTTTGAAGACTAGAAGTAGAAGAAATGAAAGTTTGGAGACTAGAAATAGAAGAAAGTAGTAATTACTTCTACTTAGACACCTCCCCGAAAACGACGCCAAAAAAGTGATGAGCCTAGGTATTGCAACAATAATGCTGCAACTCCGAGGGCTACCAACTTTACTTATCAACCCGGGGTTTGTACAAACTTGGAGGTGACAGTGCTATTGGTGAGCACTAGTATTGCAGCAATAATGTTACAACTCCTGGGGCTTCCTACTTTACTTTTATCAACTCGGTAGTTCGTAACAAACTTGGAAGTGACGGTGTTGTATACACAAGTACTAGTTATTATTGCAGGCTATCACTTGGTCAGTTGGAGCAAGATCACTAGGAGCTCAAGCCAACTTCTATGAATTCTAGAAGAAGCTTTATATGTGATGAAAGAAATAAAAGCTTACTCTACAGAGGCTACGCTACTTGCATAAAGAGAAGGAAGACTGAAATGTGAAGTAACCTAGCAAACCCTAATTAACCAAATAACCCTACTTTTGCATAGAGAGAGATGAAAAATCATAAAATGAATGCCATTACCTACTTAGGAAGTAAACAACATCTATTCAAGCTATTTGTAGAAGGAAATGAGAAAAAAACATCTTTTTGGGTTTTTATGTATTTTATGTGAAATTGTCATGCATGTAATTTATTTGTTTGTGGATGTGGCAGTGATTAGGTGGCGATGGAGGGCGACTTTGGGATTTCCAGAGGTGTAGGAAGCTATGGAGGGGTCCTAGGAGGCCTTTGGTAACCTTCTGGAGGCTTTCCCTACAATCAAACTTTAGAAAGTCACCTACGAGAAATTCTACACGAGGGTACAAGGGGTCTACAGGAGGATGCCGAGGGATATTCCGAAGATTTTAAAGGTGGAAAATTGGTTGGAAAGGGTAGCTAAAGGCTAGAAGGATGTGTTAAGGTGTTCGAGGTTCGTCAAGGAGGATTAGGGAAGAGAATGATGGTTGGATTTGTTCAAGGGATGAGAGAAAAGTTTATGAGAAAAGTGCAGAAAATTAGGGCAGATTTATGAGGGGCTCTGAATGACCTGTGGAACATGTACCAAAGCAAGATGGTGATAGTTGATTTATTGACTTATTATGAGTAGAGATGTACTGCAAGAGAGCTGCAAATCAAACTCTGAAACTGAGCAAGCAAAGAAACTAGTTGCACTAAAAAATAGAATTGTATCTCATGTTAACCTAAATTTTGATCTTGGAAAATAAAATGCTGAACAATGCTATATGGAAAGGAAAGCATGGAAAGAGATTTATTGCAGAAACATAAATTAGCATGGCAAAATGGATCTGAAGCAAAGCATTAACCTCTAATTCAAACTATAACACCAGAAATTACATGGAGAAGGCAAAACTGTGTTTTTGTGGCAGCAAGAAGGTCTTGACCTTAGCTCATGGTCCCAAAGGGAGGAAAGGAGGTCAAGGCTTTGTTTCCTTTTTGGTATCTTTCTCCTAACACTATTTAACCTACTTCAACAAACTGAGATGGAAACAGCTATGTAAATCTCCAAAAGCAGTCTATTCTAATCAAGAAAGAAATCTATTTAACTGCAACTAATTCATAAACTGAAAAAACATATAAATACAAAACAAGAGGTGTTGGGTTGCTTGGATTGGGCCCAAACCCAAGAGTTTCAGCCCTCTGGCACAAAAACAAACTCATCTTCATTATCAGAATAGTAATAACATTACATGAAACTGTCCACAAAAGTAAGCTCGAAATGAGCAGAGCAATGCTACAACAAAAGTACGAAAATTTGACTAACATCCAACAACCTAATGAGGCCCTAGGCCTCTCTAGTTATACAAATGAAGCTCCAAATAGCTTCCTTAAAATCAGGGAGGCTTGGCTCCCAAAACTTGAGATAAACAAAAGTTACCATCCACTTGCTCGGTTGCCTCATAGTGCATTGATTTGGTTGTTTGTGCTTTGAGCTTCATGAAGGGTAAGTCGAAGTGGGGAGTCATAAATGAGGGGGAAACCCTCCTATAAATCCTCTCCCTTGTCTTCTTCAAATATTTGCTGCCAATTGTCCATTAAATCTTTGACTTTGTCTCCAAAATCCAACAAAAATCTGAATTAGACACATATTAGACTCCATGGCATAATAACCAACCCAACTCACTCTAGAAGCATAAATATAATAAAAAAACATGCAATGCGCTAAGAGAATGGTGGATTAAACTAAGTTAGGAGGCAAAATGAGCCCATATAATTACCCATTTCTGAGGGATCTACATGAGGTCTACAGGAGGATTTACAGGAGGATGCTGAGGGATATTTTGGAGGTTTTAGAGGTGGGAAAATGGTTGGAAAGGGTAGATGAAGGCTAGAAGGTGTGATAAGGTGTTCAAGGTTTGTCAAGGAGGATTAGGAAAGACAATGATGGCTGAATTTGTTTAAGGGACGAGAGGAAAGTTTATGAGAAAAGTGCAGAAAATTAGAGCAGATTTATGAGGGGTTGTGAATGACCTGTGGAACATGTAGCAAAGAGAGATGGTGATGGCTGATTTATTGACTTATTATGAGCAGAGATCCACTGCAAGAGAGCTGCAAATCAAACTCTGAAACTAAGCAAGCAAAGAAACTAGCTGCACCAAAAAACAGAAATGTATCTCATGTTAACCTAAATTCTAATCTAGGAAAATAAAATGTTGAACAATGCTATATGGAAAAGAAAGCATGGAAAGAGATTTAATGCAGAAATAGAAATGAGCTTGGCAAAATGGATCTGAAGCAAAGCATTAACCTCTAATTCAAACTATAACACCAAAAATTTCCTAGAGAAGGGAAAACTATGTTTTTGTGGCAGCAAGAGTGTCTTGACCTCATCTTATGGTCCCAAAGGGAGGAAAAGAGGTCAAGGCTCTATTGATGGCCTTTTTGGTATCTTTCTCCTAACACTATTTAACTTACTTCAGCAAAATGAGATGGAAATAACTATGTAAATCTCCAAAAGTAACCTATTCTAACGAAGAAAGAAATCTAACTAACTGTAACTAATTCATTAACTGAAACAAAACATATAAATACAAAATGAGAGATGTTGGGCTACTTGGATCAGGCCCTAACCCAAGAGCTTCAGCCCGCTGAGGTAACTTAGTGCTGGCCCAAAAACAATCTCATTTTCATTATCAAAATAATAATAACATTACACGAAACTATCCACAAAAGTAAGCTTGAAATGAGTAGTGTAATGCTGCAACAAAAGTGCAAAAATTTGACTAACATCCAAAAACCTAATGAGGCCCTAGGCCTCTCTACTTATACAACTAAAGCTCCAAATAGCTTCCTTAAAATTAGGGAGGCTTGGCTCTCAAAACTCGAGATAAACAAAAGTTATCCTCCACTTGCTTGGCTGCCTCCTAGTGCATTGATTTGGTTGTTTATGCTTCGAGCTTCATGAAGGAGAATTCGAAGTGGGTAGTTATAAATGAGGGGGACACCCTCCTATAAATCCTCTCCCTTGTCTTATTCAAATATTTTCTGCCAATTGTCCATTAAATCTTTGACTTTGTCTCCAAAATTCAACAAAAGTCTACATTAGACACATATTAGACTCCATGGCATAATAACCAACCCAACTCACTCTAGAAGCATAAATATAATAAAAAAACATGCAATACGCTAAGAGAATGGTGGATTAAACTAAGTTAGGAGGCAAAATAAGCCCATATAATTACCCATTTTTGGGGCTCATCATCACTCCTCTACTGAAGGTGTTGCCCATCCTCTGAGTAACTAGTCCATCTCCTCATCTTTGATGGCCTTGATGGCCTCCCTAGCATCCCATGCTTCTGATGTGGTCTCCTCTTCCTCGTCATAGAATCTTACCTTTTTGTCTACCTCTTCCCACTATTGTTTCTCTTCTTCTTCTTTTCTGCCCTCTAACATTCCTAGCAGTAGTGGGGGACTCAATTTGAGGTCAATCCAATTGACCTTCAACCTCTGCATGGAGCGCTTGTACATGGGCACCGTCCTTAATGCCTCTTTCATCCTTAATGGGGAGTGATAGTCCCTGATCTGCAGACTGTGTGGTAAGGTGTTCCATCTAGTCATATAAGCATGCAGATATTCATCCCCAAGTAACTTTTCCATGTCCTCAAAATGTGCAATGGCCTGTGCTTGACCACTTATATATCTAGGGGCAATTTGAGGATTATTTGCAAGCAACTGGTGTGTTGGGTTGGGGATCAGATTCTTGTCGCTTTGTAGCTTCCTCCTTCCCCTTTGGTTGCTTTTCCATTGTTTTCTCAAGTTGTTGGGTCTCCTGTAGCCTTGACAATGTCTCCTATAGAACTATTTGTGCCTCCTGTTGGATTGTTTTTGGGTCCTATAGTTGCAGTTTTTCCTTCCAGATGAAAGATCTAGAAGTCCCTCTTTCATATGTGATAGGGGATTTAGAGGGAGGTTCTTCTCCTTTGACAGTGGGTGAATCTTCACTTGCAGTGGGCACTGTTGAGGATGGCTGGGGTTTTCCTGGCCTTGAAATACATGGAGGCCTACCTTTTTCTCTTTTCATTTGGTTTAATTGGTGTGCTCAGGGCAGTGAGGGCAGCTGCTGCCTCTCTTTCCAACGTCTTAAGGGACCCTTCTCTTTGTTTTTGCCTCTGCTACCTCTTTTTCTCCTCCTTCTATCTCTTTTTATTATCTGTGTTTGCTCTGTTTCTTCCTTTTTTGTCTCTTCATCCTCCTCCTCTTTTATCTTAGTTTCTTCCTCCTCCTTTTTTTGTCCTGCTGAGTCATCAGTTGCTTCACCTTCTCCCCCTTTTTGCTCTTCTTCCTCACTATCAGAAGGACTGATATCATAGGTGAGGGATCCTTCCTCATGAATCCTCTTGTCATTGTGCTTACACCCCTTTTGAACACCAAATGTAAAGATGGAGACAAGAATTTTGAAGAAAACAGAAAAACAGAGGAAAACTATTTTTTGTTTTGAAAAAAACAGGTAGAATTTTTTAATGTAATTCCTCTTCTTCTATGGACTTAATTCCTCTTCAAAATGATATCATTCCTTGCACATATTGATAATCAAGGTGGGTATGCATGAAACCTACCTCCTCAAGCTAGAAATCTAGCAAAAAACCCATGTTTTCTTCCTAAAAACAGCTCACTGCCCCTCCTGTAGAACTGCTTGTAGGAGCTCCTTTAGAACCTGGAAGTGCTCCTGTAGAATGCCAATAGTAGGAGGATGGATGAGAGCAATGGAGAACGATGGTTTCGAGGCTGTGGGGTGGCAAGGAGCTTGCTGCAGCTAAGTGGATGAGGATGGAACGAAAGACAAGGTGGTGAGAGTGTTTCGGGGAGGAGTAATTATTTCTTCTTTTAGATATTTCTGGTGATGGGGTGAGCCGACACAAATGTACGTTGGCATTATTTGGACCGTTGGTCCCCAGCTGCCTTGTCATTATGGTTTCTTTCCTTGTAATCACCCCTCATGATTTCATTGGTGTTCCCATCGCCTCGACTACCTATCCTCGACATCTTCTCTTGAGTTTGACTAAGCACACGTGTGGTGACACCTCCAGCTGAGTGAAGTCAACTACTGGCCACCTTTTCTCATTCAACCCTAACCATCTCATTTGCTTATGCATATTTTCAGTTACATAGATGCAACAAAGAAGAGGGTTAGTCACTTACCTGTGGGTCAAATGTATGTGCTATGAGGTATTTTGGTTCCTTTTGCTGCTGCATGCTTCTACTTCCTTTGTTGCATGCCTGTATTTCCTTTGCTGCATGCTCTCTGCTTTCTGATGTGTGGGTATTTGCTTTGTACATGTATCCTCTGGCTGGATCCAGCCTCAGATGTCTGCTTCAACCTTCATATTTGCATCCTCATGCTGCTGATGCTAGATTTTAATGGGACAGTGACTTGTTTTGTCCATATCTCCCAAACGGTAGATTGGATTGACCTGAAATTTTCTAAGCATGTTTCCATCATCATTATGCACCTCCCGTAGAAAAATTTTGGTCAATGGATGCATATATTTTGAGAAAAAATGAAAATGTATGAAGGTGATGGAGGTCGATTTCTTGGAAACCATGCACTGGAATTGGCTGAAATTGCTTCACATGTTACCATCATCCATATGCATCTACCCATGAAATAGTTTTTTAAATGGATGCACGAATATGGAGAAAATACAAAAATGGCTGAAGGTGATGGAGGTTGATTTCTTGGTAACTGTGCACTAAAATTTGCTGAAATTTCTTAAGCATTTTATCATTATCCATATCCAACTCCCCCTGAAACAACTTGGCAAACGGATGCATGGTTTTCAAGTTATGGGAAAAACAAATTTCTGCTCTATGTATTTTTGCATCCTATAGTTTTTTGGACAACAAGGAAAATGAGCTTGGGGTGGGATGCAGGCTTGTAAATGATGGAAGAGAGGTTTGAAGATTGTAGGAGGATTTATAAATCTTGTATGAAGCTTCCTTGTTCCTCAAACTGCCTTTAAAATCCATTTCTAGCTCCTGTAATTTCTACAGGAGCCTCCTGTAGAAAACACAGGGTCTTCTGTAGAAAGCACAATTTTCGGAAAAGAAGCATAGTGAGGTGGAAAGAATGTCAAGAATGACGGAGAAAGGTGAGGGAAGGTAGTATAGGTGTTGTTATTGATTTTAAAGTTCCCTTGGCCCCTTCTACTGCTTCCTAAAGTCCTCCTGCAAACCTGTAATACAACTGGAAATTCATTTTTCTTCTTCTTTTTCTCTTTTTTTTTTGAAAACAACTAGGGCACCTCAGAGAGGTTTTCAGCCTAATTGTCTGCCCTGAGTGCCTCCAAGGGAGGTTTTCATCCAGAGATCTTATTCTTTTTTCCAATTTTTTCTTCTTTCCAACCCATTTACCGCCTCATGGAGGTTTTCAATCAATGAGCCTATCTGAGGCACCTCCAAGGAGGTTTTCACCTTAGATTTTTATTTTTTTATCTTATTTTTCATTTTTTCCTTTTTTTTTTCTCTACCCTACCCTACTTGAAAAACAAAATCACTTTCAAGTATAAGGATACTTCCAATGGAGCCATGTGCTCATTGAGATGATAGACAAAATGATGTGGAGGCTCAAAATGTATGCTTTGACATATATCCGGATTTCAAAGACCAAATGATTTGACTTCGAAGGGATCAAGCATAGTTGAGGAAGAGAGTGTTGCTGCAACTTAATGACTGTATAGAACCATATCTTAATATAGTTGTGATGTCCTTGGCCCTTCTACTTATCTGGATCATTCTTCATGTCTTCTTCTACCATGACCTTCATATCTTCCTCTTTTTGCTGATTTTTTACCTGAATACATGGAGGATTTGATGGTAACCATGAGGAAGCTCTCTCGGTCTCTAATTTTGATGTCTTATCTTCATCAAGTGTAGCCCATGGTTCTTTGATCTTCTCTTTTACATCTTCTGTTGCTGGATGTGGTCCTTCAGTCATATCAATATAATCTCTTTTTTTCAATACTCTTCTTGAGCTATGGTGAATACCATTGAGCTCGAGAGGAGTTGTTTGGAAGTGTTGTACCTCAGCATTGTAAATGGGTTGAGCTACTTCAATGTGTGGGTTTGAAAATGGTTGTACAGGTAGTCGAGTGGGAGGGTATATTTGAGATGGATGTGGATGGAGTTGTGGTTGGGCAGGTGGTGGAGGTAGAAGAGTGGGAAGAGAGATGTATTGGGGCCTCCACCCCTAATGAGGTGCATTCCACTGAGGTTGCAGCTGAGCATGGGGTTGAAATGAATGGGTGGCTAGTTGGGCATGATATGGAGATGTGAAGGACCAAGGAGGAGGTGTGGACCAGGAAGGATGAGCAGGGGGGCCTAAGAAGGTATGGATGTGACTTGGTTGGGGTTGTAGTATGCCTGAGATGTCCCTTGCATCCCCTGCTGATATGGTCTAGGTCCATGCGACCTCCTTTGGTCTATGTAATAGATCTGTTCAGTGGCTCCTTCAACCCCTTGGTATACAAATTTAACTCTAGGTAAGGACAGGCACTTGTCTGTAGAATGATTTTCTTCACAGATTGAATAAACCATTATAGACTTCAATGGGCATTCATTCCTAGGATGCCTCCTGGTGCATCTAGGAAAAAAAATGGCCAAAGCCCTCTCTGTTTCCTCTTGTTTCCTTTTGATATGTAAGGCATCCATTTTCATGGCAAGAATCTGCAACATCTCACTCTTGAGGTCTTCCAACATGCTTCCAATTTCACCTTTAATGGATGAATTGGAAGAAAAGGTACTGCTCCCAACATTTCTGTTTTCAGCCATTGGCTCTAGAGGGATGTTTTCTTCTTCTTGTTCCCCCATAGGTTCTTCAAATATTTCTGGCTATTACCTAAGGGTTTTTCTTGAAATCAGCCACCGAAGAAGAGAGAAGGTTAGCTGTGTGAAGCAGTGGGGGTGTTGGGCAAACATTTTCCTGGATTACCTCTATTCCTACGAGGCATGAAAGGAAATCTTTTGGTTGGTTTTTGATTTTTCACTGATTATACCTACAAAAATGAAATTGATTGAACAAACAAATTGCAACTACTGAAATGAACTTGCTGAAATGAAATTGCAGAACTAAAAAGGAAAACAAATGAAATGCAGAACTGAAAGCAAGGAAATGACTAATCTACTTTTGCTGAAATAAAATTTGCAAAATTGAAAATGAAAGCAAATGAAATGTAGAATTGAAAGCAAGGAAATGACTAAAATACTTTTGCTGAATTGGAAATTGCAGAATTGAAAGTGAAAGCAGGGAAATGCAGAAACTGAAAGAAACAACTATTCTACTTTTGCTGAAATAAACTACTTAGCAGAATGTTTCAAGAGAAAATAGAAGAAAGAAATGATCAAAAAATACTCTGATGCTTCCCTGGAAATGGCACCAAAAAGTGGTGAGTACTAGTATTGTAGCAATAATGCTGTAACTCCTGGGGCTTCCTACTTTACTTTTATCAACCTGGTAGTTCGTAACAAACTTGGAAGCGACGGTGTTGTATGCACAAGTACTAGTTCTTACTGCAGGCTGTCACTTGGTCAGCTGGTGCAAGATCACTAGGAGCTCAAGCCAACTTCTATGAATTCTAGAAGAAGCTTTATATGTGATGAAAGAAAGAAAATCTTACTCTACAGAGGCTACTCTACTTGCAGAAAGAGAAGGAAGACTGAAATGTGAAGTAACCCTAGCAAACCCTAATTAACCAACTAACCCTACTTTTGCAGAAAGAGAGATGAAAAACCATAAAATGAATGCCATTACCTACTTAGGAAGTAAACAACATCTATTCAAGCTATTTCTAGAAGGAAATGAGAAAAAAACATCTTTTTGGTTTTTTATGTATTTTATGTGAAATTGTCATGCATGTAATTTATTTGTTTGTGGATGTGGTAGTGATTAGGTGGCAATGGAGGGTGATTTTGGGATTTCTAGAGGTGTATAAAGCTATGGAGGGGTCCTAGGAGGCCTTCGGTAACCTTCTGGAGGCTTTCCCTGCAATCGAACTTCAGAAAGTCACCTGCAGGAAATTCTACACGAGGCTGCAGGGGATCTACAGGAGGTCTACAGGAGGATCTACAAGACGATGCCGAGGGATATTCTAGAGATTTTAAAGGTGGAAAAATGGTTGGAAAGGGTAGCTGAAGGCTAGAAGGATGTGTTAAGGTGTCTGAGGTTCATCAAGGAGGATTAGGGAAGAGAATGATGGTTAGATTTGTTCAAGGGACGAGAGGAAAGTTTATGAGAAAAATGAAGAAAATTAGGGCAGATTTATGAGGGGCTCTGAATGACCTGTGGAACATGTAGCAAAGAGAGATGGTGATGGATGATTTATTAACTTATTATGAGTAAAGATGTACTACAAGAGAGCTGCAAATCAAACTCTGAAACTGAGCAAGCAAAGAAACTAGCTGCACTAAAAAATAGAACTGTATCTCATGTTAACCTAAATTTTGATCTTGGAAAATAAAGTGCTGAACAATGCTATATGGAAAGGAAAGCATGGAAGGAAATTTATTGCAGAAACATAAATGAGCATGGAAAAATGGATCTAAAGCAAAGCATTAACCTCTAATTCAAACTATAACACCAGAAATTACATGGAGAAGGCAAAACTGTGTTTTTGTGGTAGCAAGAAGGTCTTGAACTCAGCTCATGGTCCCAAAGGGAGGAAATGAGGTCAAGGCTCTATTGATGGCCTTTTTGGTATCTTTCTCCTAGCACTATTTAACCTACTTCAGCAAACTGAGATGGAAACAGCGATGTAAATCTCTAAAAGCAGCCTATTCTAACCAAGAAAGAAATCTATCTAACTGCAACTAATTCATAAACTGAAAAAAAAACATATAAATACAAAACAAGAAGTGCTGTGCTGCATGGTTCAGGCCCTAACCCAAGAACTTCAACCCTCTGAGGTAACTCAGTGCTGGCTCAAAAACAATCTCATCTTCATTATCACAATAATAATAACACTACATGAAACTGTCCACAAAAGTAATTTCGAAATGAGCAGAGAAATGCTGCAAAAAAAGTGCAAAAATTTGACTAACATCCAACAACCTAATGAGGCCCTAGGCCTCTCTAGTTATGCAACGGAAGCTCCAAATAGCTTCCTTAAAATCAGGGAGGCTTGGCTCCCAAAAATTGAGATAAACAAAAGTTATCCTCCACTTGCTCGGTTGCCTCCTAGTGCATTGATTTGGTTGTTTGTGCTTCAAGCTTCATGAAGGAGAATTCGAAGTGGGGAGTCATAAATGAGGGGGACACCCTCCTATAAATCCTCTCCCTTGTCTTCTTCGAATATTTTCTACCAATTTTCCATTAAATCTTTGACTTTGTCTCCAAAATTCAACGAAAGTCTGCATTAGACACATATTAGACTCCATGGCATAATAACCAACCCAACTCACTCTAGAAGCATAAATATAATAAAAAAACATGCAATAAGCTAAGAGAATGGTGGATTAAACTAAGTTAGGAGGCAAAATGAGCCCATATAATTACCCATTTCTGGGGCTCATTAGCTATATGCACAAGTACAAGTTAAGGTATTGCTTGTTGTCACTATTTATCTGGCAAGAGACCCCAAGTGTTCCAAGCCAAACTTCTATAGAGTGAAAAGAAGCTTAATTCTTTGATGGAAGGAGAGAAAACCTTATTCTAATAGAGAGCTACTTCTATTGCAGTAATGAAGAAAGAAACATGAAATGCTAAACTTACACCATAACCTAACTAATCAATTAAACAACTATGCTAAGTAGACTTACTAAATTAACATTAACCTAATGCTAATTATCTAAGTTGCAGAAGTAAAAAAATTAAACTGGACTAAGGTGTACCAAAGAAACTTAGGCTAAATCGGGTTTCAAGCGGAGAAAATAATCAGAGGTCGAAATCAGTGAACGAAGGACGTGAGGGAGCAACAGTGCAGAAGAACCACTGGATTAGTCGGGTGAAAGGTAAATGAAAGGTGATGATTTGATCGCAAGAGGTTATGTAGGTAGATGGGTGAACAAGGTTAACTAACGGGATGAACAGTTAAGATCTTATCGCGAAGGTTTAAGTGAATGAATGGATGAACAAGGGAGCAAAGGAGATGAATGGCTGAGATTTAATCGTGCGAGTGAGGACAAGAGATGGATGGGCAAGGCTAATAGAAGCGACGAATGGCTAACATCTTATCACACGGGTGAAGGAAAGAGATGGACGGTGGAGATCACATTGCAGGGAAAAGAAACGTGCGAAAGTGAGGAGCAGGTTTAGAGGGTGGTAAGCTCTATTTCGCATGCCCTAAAAGTTGTAAGTTGTTTTCTAAAATTTCACGCGATTAGCCTAACTAGGCGACACGTAGCATGGAGAAACCACTTTTCTTGCATGCTCTCAGGTGGATAACAGTCAAATAGAAATACACGCGATATCTCTTGATAGCCATCGGATCTGGCGAGACAGATCAACGGTGGAGATCGACCAAGCTAGTTGGTGATCGGGTGAAGCGACAACCATCGGATTAGGCAAGGCAGATCGACGGTGGGGGTTTAAAGAACCTAAAGTGATCAGGTAAAGCGACAGCCATCAGATCAGGTAAGGCAGATTGATGGTGGGGACTTAAAGTTCATAAAGTAAGTGATGGACTCCACACAAGGTAGCAGTTGGAGAAAATAGTGAATCGGACGGTGATTGTGAAGGTTTTTTGGTGATTAGACGGTGAGGAAGCGATGTAGGAGGAACGTGTTGCGGGCAGTTTCAAATGGAAAATGATAGAGAAAAGCAGTGTGGGTGAAAGAATAACTATATTTAAACAAAAAACTCCATAAACCATGCAAGAACTAAATATTGTGTTTTTGTGGTTGTTAGAGGGTCTCTTCCTCAAGTCATGGTCCTAGAGGGAGGAGATGAGGCTAAGACACCTATGCACAACTTGATAGTGACCTTTTTCCTCTAGCTAACCTGTGAATTGAAAGAAGGCATAAACGAAAGTAAACTAAAACAAATGCAGCTACTGAAATAGATGAATAGAAACAGGAAGCTATTCAAACAAATGAACAGAACCAGAAAGCTTTTTAATCAAATGAATCAGAACCAAAAAACTTCTTGAGGAAATGCACAGAAAACCATGAAACTACTTAAGCAAATAAATAGAACAAAACTCTATGCTAGCATAATAGTACAATAAAGAGGAGTTGTGGCTACTTGGTTCGGGCCCTAACCCAAGAGCTTTAGCCCTCGAGGTTAACTCAGAGCTGGCTTAAACAAAACTCATCTTTATTATTGAAATCATGGATTACAGAGCCAATTGTCACAAGTCTTTCCAACTCAGAAATAAAATAGAGTCTTACAAATGAAGTCCGAATTAGAAGTCCCAATCCTAGTGAGGTGCTAAGTTTCTTTATTTATACATTTGAAGTCTCTAACAACTTCCTTCCCATTAGCGAGGCTTGGCCTCTAACTCAAGAAAAATTGGTTGTTGTCCCTTTCATTTGCTTGGTTGTCTTCTAGTCTTCAAAGTGATGGTTTCTTTCACTCTGAGTTGATGGAGGAGTATTCAAATGGAGGGGCAGTGAATGAGGAGGATTTACCTCCTATAATTATTCTCCCTTGTCCCATTTGAGTGTTTACCAAGGTATTTGCCATATGTCTTTTCTTTCATCCTTTATACCTACATTTCTCCTTGATTTTATCTTTTATTCCTGCATTATATGCACATTAGACTGCAAAGCAAAAAATCCAGCTCTAACTCATTTCATAAACAAAATATAATCAAAAGTATGCAATAAGTTGTGTCAATAGTTGGTTTGACTAAGCTAGGGGGTGAATTAAGGCCAATTATGGCCCATATAATTGCTCAATGATGAGGCTCATCAAAATACTGTAATAGAAGATATTACAAAGTTAAGAGCCTTGGCATCAAAAGCCCACACCTATTACTTCAATTTATGAAGTATTTATACAATTTCCTCACAAAATATCTTGATAAAATATCAAGAGCTATTACAAATATCTCAAAACTATATTACAAAAATTGAACACAAATAAAGGTAACTAAAACTATTTGAAGAGTTATGTTACTATCCTTGAGGATTTCTGTTGATAAATAAGAGAAATTCAAATTTGATTGAAACTCATATTTGATGAGGTGGCCTCCAAGTCATTAACTGTCTTTGAGCTTTTCTCTCTCGAAATCCTGAAAAATAGGGTCGTATAATACCTTTGTTTCTCCCAAACCATAACAGTTGTTAGAAAAATGAGAGAGGTTTTTGTAAATGATAATGTTTGAAACAAAAGCATATTTTATATTTTTAAAATTCAATTCCACTTGCTCGGAAACTGCATTGGGAAAAACTGAGTAAAAAAAGGAAAATTCAGGAAAACATGCCTGCAAAGATTCATCCGAATCTCCGAAACCATAACCTCTGTTAGAAAAATGAGAGAGATTTTGTGGAGTAGAATCTAAGGAACAAAAACCTCCTCCATTTTACCACAATTAATTTCTGATTAGCCACAATGTGCTCTGCAAAGAGGTGACTGAAACAAGAAATTTCTGGAAAATATGTCTTTAAAAAGTCATTAGCATCTCCCAAATCATAACAGATGTTAGAGAAATGAGAGAGGTTTTTGTACATGAGCATGCTATAAGAAAAACCTCTTTCCATTTTTGAAAATTCATTCTCGGATATTTATAAACCATGTTTGAATTTACTTTATTACATCATTTAATCATGTTTAAATGCATGATTAACTAAATCAACCATCTAATGAGACTTAAATTTACATTTTGAGGGCGCATTTCCTCTTGCAGACCCATTTATTATTTCTAAACTATTAAAACCTATTATATCAACAAATTTAACTTATCAAAACTAATCATGTTACAATGTCGGCTCTAATGGGGACTGCTTCCCCCTGTGGGATGCAGAGAACTAGTATACTAGTTGCCTTTAGTGTTGGGCATGGATTCATACCATAAAACCATCAACCACTGATTTTCCATCTTATGTATAATTATAACCAATCCCCATGGATTAGTGTTGTCATTTGAATACTCTGCTATTTCAAAATTCAACCTACAACTGTAATGCCTGCACTAATTCAAATACTCTTTCATACTGAAATCTGAAAACTCAAAAATTTCTAGAGAGTGAAAATATAAGCTGATCTATCATATGCTCTTCAAATCACACCACTCATAAACAACAAACAGGTTGATCTACTGCATACTAAAACTTAGAATAACTATTCAATCCCCACACCTCTATCTAACTTAACTGAAAAACTTTACATTGTAGGTGTAATCTACTTTCCAGTGTAACCAAGTGCAGAGTGGATTTATTAACAAACCACGCTGCTAGCAGCAAAAAATATGAAGAATATAACAATATGAACCTGAAATCCCATGGGAAACTTATACTCATAGGTGTACTTTCAAAGTTGCATCCTCCGTAGACATTTTAGATTTCTGACCATGGCTAAAAGGGAGAGACATATACTGTTGATTACAAGTATCAATGAACCTTGTATAGCAGTAAAGGGAGCTGAAATTTCAAAACAGTGGGATTAGTTACCCAGTGGAATTGCCATATGACAAAGTGGAGTTGCGAGGTGAAATAAATGCAACCAATACTAAATGCCTACTCCTTGTTAACTAGCAAGGAATAGATCTAATCTTTATCGTTCCCAGGAGAAAGATATCTTCATTACTTCGCTCCCTGACAATGACACCAGATGTTGTACCTATTTCCCTTAGGCAGTCCTTGGCTGCAAAAACTATGCCAGGAAACCAACTAAACCAACCTTTAGGTTCAAGTTGCCCCTTGGACCAAAGGGGGCTCACTCAATTGTTACGAGGCTTTGTTTAACGTTGTTCACTTGTCACTGAACAACAACCTTTGAAGCACAATGACCAGATTTATGGTTTTAATTGGGGATGGTTGGCGATCAATGATAATCCCTAATCATGATTAAAGGCCTCTCTCACAGGGTCCCTTTTGAAAGTGTCAAATTCCAACCTTACAGAATGACTTAGTTTTTTCAATAATTATGGTAGAATAATGTAAGGGGATTCCTAATGATTGAGCAGTCACACTGACTACTTAATAGCTAGGAAAATTTAGACGCGTGTAGAATATTTCTATAACCCAAAAAAAACATATTCAAATGTAATAGAAGGCCAAAGTGAAACCAATTCCAAGAGGAGCTATTTCAAACAAATAGTCTAATAAGCCAATCTCTTTTAAGGGCTATAAGAAGGCATAAAACAAAAACCAGTCAAAGAGGAGTTATCTTGGAAAAACAAACCAATAAGTAATCTCTTTCTAAAGTTTATTATTTTACAGGGGATTTCAGAGAGATTAATATTTAATATGTGTTTAACCACACCTTCATATAAATGCTTTGAACATGTGTAGAAATAAGGTATGAAACATTAGAAAGACATACTAGAAAACAAAAAGTTTTGTCAAACTGGAGTCGAAAGGCTTTCATTATAAATAGTATAATAGAAGCTATTGCAAAGTGAAGAGCCTTGGCATCAAAAGCCCACACCTATTACTTCATTTGATGAAGTATTTATACAATTTTCTTACAAAATATCTTGATAAAAATATCAAGAGCTATTACAAATATCTGAAAACTGTATTACAAAAATTGAACACAAATAAAGGTAACTAAAACTATTTGAAGAGTTCTGGTACTATCCTTGAGTATTTTTTTTCATAAAGAAGAGAAATTCGAATCTGATTGAAACTCATATTTGATGAGGCGGCCTCCAAGTCACTAACTTTCTTTAAGCTTTTTCCTCCCAAAATTCTAAGAAATAAGGTCCTTTAATACCTTTATTTCTCCCAAAGCATAATATGTGTTAGAAAATTGAAAGAGGTTTTTGTAAACGATGATTTTTTCAACAAAAAAAGCTTTCATATTTTGAAAATTCATTTCCACCTCCTTGGAAACCGCATTTTGCAAAAACTGGCTAAAAACAAGAAAATTCGGGAAAACATGCCTGCAAATATTCATCCTTATCTCCCAAACCATAACCTCTGTTACAAAATTGAGAGAGGTATGTGTCGACTAGAATCTGTGGAACAAAAACCTCCTCCAGTTTACCACAATTAATTTCTGATTATCCACAATATGCTCTACAAAAAGGTGTCTGAAACAGGAAATTGTTAGATAAACTTGACTCGAGATAGAGTCAAAGTTGACCAGATTAAACAATGATGGTTTTGGGGCACATGGTATTGTGCCCCCATAGTATTATGCTCGTGGTATTATATGTAATGGAGCTTATAAAAGGCTGGAAGGACTTCATTGTAATGCAAGACCTAGAGGTGAGTGGTGAAGACTCACTTGGTCAGATTGGCCAGGGTTTTGGCCAATGCTAATGAGATCTTATTAGGTTGGGTTTTTCCCCGGATTTGGGGTTTTCCCAAATAAACATTTGTGTTTATGTGTTTATGGTTGTTGCTGGTTTTTTTTATATATATTTCTCTCGGTAATTATTTATGTTATGCAGTAAATTTCCTAACAACTGGTATCAGAGCCAGATATTGGTTTCAAGGGGATTCTTTGATGCTAGGGGTTTATAGTGCCTGATTACGTCAATGCAACCTTTTTTTATAGATCTAGGTCTAGAAAATAATGGTGGAACAATCATAAGCGGAAGAACCTCGAGGAGAATGTGTGGAAGATAGTGTCGTAACTGCCAGGGATCGCAGTGCATTTGCGATATTTACCGGTTTGGAACATGCTGACGAATTGTTCGGGATTCATGTGGCTATTTAAAGAAGGTCAGCAGAAGAAAATTGTTCATACAGCTTCAAAAATTGTTCGCTTTCTACTACGTGAGGCCACTGGTGCTGGAATCTACGAGGTTCTCGTAGGGCTCGCAGTTGGAGCGGTTTGATAGTAGTTTTTGAGTAAATCAAATTGAGAGAGGATGGATCAGAATCGCAGCAGCAAAAAAAAAATAAAAAAAATAAAAAAAAATTGTCAGGCCAGGCAGTAACTCCATTAATCAAAAACTGATTCATGTTATTCATTTAATCAGGTAGGTCTGTTATATACATGAGGGAGAGAGTGTTCAGTTCATCTCCCGATGACTATTCACATTTCTCATTTATTTATTTACATATATTTACCCAATCACAAGGATTAGGTGTCAACATTCCCCCCCTTAATCTGAAGGGATGATGGTGAGTCCAAGCATCGTTCTAAATCGTTCAAGCTTTTCTCTTCCAAGTGCTTTGGTGAAGATGTGTGCAATTTGCTCATTTATGGAACAATGATGGAGATGGATTGTTTTGGCCTCAACATGATGTTGAATTAGATGATATTTAGTAATGATGTGCTTTTTTCCATCATGGAACTTTGGGTTCTTGGCCAAATTTATTGCAGAGGTGTTATAGACATTTTTGTGCCTTACAACATTGTGCATGAAATGTCCATAATATAAGGGATCCAAAGTCCCTAAACATGTTGTTCCTACCCCTAGAGGAACAAGGCTAACTAACCACAGCAATTCACAGAAGTTCTCCACCTGAAACCACTCAAAAACAAGTCAATTTAGGATCATGTCAACTGCTCCACTGAGCATCTGCGCTGAATGTCAACTGCTACACTGGCTACCTGCATTGAATGTCAACTCCAACACTAGCTACCTGCGCTGAGCGAGTTTGGACATGTGGCAGACTCATTCCTCAAGGTGTCAGAAGCCAGGAAGCTTCCAAAATGACACTTGCCTCAGGGAATTCGACTGGTGATGAGTAAGAGGTTCCAGATCTCCAAGTGGAAGCAAGAACCTCCAAGTGGACTCAAGAACTGAGAGAGGGAGAGGAAACTAGTCAGATCTCAAGCTGACTCATCCTCTCTCCAAAATAACTATATATACATCTCTCCTCCATGAGATATAGAGGCTGGAATTTTGTTATTGCAAAGAATTGTTGTTGGTTTGAGACTGGAAACATTGGGTGCTTAATGCTTTGAATGGAGCTGAAGAAGGAATTCCATTTTGCTGGGAAGGAGATGCTGGATTGGAGCCCTCTGGGTTGTATCTCTTCCTGAACCTTGTTATCAATCAATAAAGCTATCTTGGTTTTCTCCTATATACTGGTGTATTTGTATGATTGCATTAGTGTATTTGATTTACTTCTAATCCTGAATCATTTATGAATATGAATATTTGCCTTTGTGTTGTGTTCTTCTCTTGTCACAAGTAGTTGTTCTCTTGTCACAGGTAGCTGTTCTCTTGTGATCTCGTGGGAATCAAGTAGCTGTTCTCTTGAGCAAGCGAGTAGGCAAGTAGGTGTGAACACCCAAAGAGAAGAGGATCTAGATCGAGGGACAAACGGAAGACAACGGTAAGTCTATCGATCTCCCCTCTTTCACATTTCATAAAGGAAGAAACCAGAATAGCTGTATCTGTTTGTTGCTAAGGCACTGTCACACCTTAGGTGGATAGGATCGTCCTGCATAGGCATTTTTCCCCACATCAAATTGGCGACTCTGCTGGGGAAAATTTGTTTATTCATTTCATTCGTGTTTCTGTCATTTGTTTACTTCATAGACTTGACAGCAGCAATCGAATTGCATCTTTCCCGGATGCAAAGTAGAAAGTTGCTGCTTTGATCCAGTTGCTGGACTTGTCTATGATCTAAACAAGGGATCCACAAATGATTTGATGATCCTTGTGATAGTATTTAGTACCCTCTCAAAGCATCCCTCTGTTTATACCTTTCTTGTGTTTCTGATTTGGCCTGAAACAGTTGATTTTTTAGCATTTTGTGACCCAGAACTTAGGGGAAACGAGAGTTTCTCCTTCAGCGCAGACACTGTGAAGGCAATTTGCATTTCAACGCAGGTCCCGTGAAGGCTACCTACGCTGAATGTCATACCCACAGTGTTGGACTTGCGCTGAACCAGTTTAGCCTTGTGCAGCTGGGGTTCTCTGTTGTCTGGTGCCCTGTTTTGATCTCTGTTTTTGCAGCCTTTAACTAGCATAGGTACCAGTCTGATAACTCCTTTTTCTTTGCTTAGATTCCGCCTCCTTTTGTACAAAAAGACTGTGAGTGTTTTTTATGTGTTTTTACGTCATTTACAGTTTTCCTTTGCATGAGTGAAATAATCATCCTGTAGCCCTTGATTTAGATCTGATTGACTGTGATCTTAGAAGAGAGTTCATTGGCTGTTTACAGTTGATTATCATTTGCTTTTGCTTATTGGTTTGAGTTTGTCTCTTTTAAGTGTCGAAACAAGTATTGATTTCGAAAGTCACAAAGTGATTGTAATCTCTTCTACCCTTGTTGTTTTCGAAAAAGTAAACTTGTTTGTATCTGTCATTTAAAAGCAAATTCAAAGTTGTACAAAAAGATTTCTTTGTAGGCATCTATACTAAGAAAGTGGAAAACAAACACCTGCATTGTGCATTTTCATTTTGATAAGTTTGCATGATTGATTTAGGAAAAGTGCATTAGAGTGTGCTGATTGCTCTTTGAGAAAAGATAGTGTCTTTATTTTCCCTTAGTAGCTAGGAGTTTCAAAGTTGAAAAGATAATAAAGCTTGCTTATCATCTTTAGACTGCATTTAGGAATTTGTATCATACATCTCGTGGTGATCCTGAAAGACAAACTTCTAAAAAGATCAACTTAAAATAAACTGAATGAACCTAACAACGCTTTGCAACATAACGCACAACATAGAGGTATAGGATAGAGACGTGTTCCGGCGTCGTTAAGCCTAATGACTGTCGATCTCGTGGAAGGTGGGCGATTCCTCCTGAGGGACGATAGCGCTAGTACGGATTGTGCTCCCACGTACCGTCGCGTATATATTGGGAGACCCCTATAGGCATATATCCTTTATCCTTAGGAAGTCGTGTCAGCCGCCCTACTGATTGCAATGCAGTGAACACAACATTCACAAAGATCGACCGCCCGTACCTTAAAAAGTATTCTGCGGTTTTGCGAAAAGTTTGGCACACCCTCTGCCTAGAACTCCAGAGCAGTTCCTTTTGGCCTTTTTCAGACTCTATAACAGAAAAAGTCCATCCGAGCATTTGTCACTTCGGGCTCGTTAAAACATCGAAGGAGACTAGAGTCATCTTTTGCTTTTTCTCGATTCTTTAAAATTGAAAACGCAGGTTGTGTCTAAGCGTCGTTAAAATTTATTTTAGACGGAATAATCATCACCATTCCCTCGTTGATCTTCAAAGTTAGTCTCTTTTCATCGTAAGTTCTTGTAGAATCGCTAAAAAATCTTTTGGATAGACTAGATATGTCTGAACAACCGTCGACATCCAGGACTGTGTCATCCAACACAGCAGCGGCAGAGCCTCCTGCTTCTACCCCAACGATGTTCGATGGTATACCATCTGTCCCGGCAAGTTATCAGCAACAAGCCGGAGTCCCATCAGGGACTGCTTCGACGACATGGTTAGTTCCTATTTCTTCATCTGGATTATCATCTGGTATTTCTTATGTTGAAACTCAACAAATTGATCCAATGTGTCTTCAAAGGCCAATCTGCCCTTTAAGTACTGGATTGCCACCATATGGAGGGCAGTATGCCTTTTCATTGTTCTCTACCGGAGAACAACCATATGGGAGTTTACAAAAAAGTTCAGGTCAAACTGGAATTACATACAGCGGTTGGGTACCAATACTGCCTCAGCAACCAAGGGTTGCATATTCAATGCAACCAGTCCACCTTGTGTCGAATATTCCCACTATACCTGGTATGGTGACTGCGTCGCAAGTACAAGCGCTACCTGTGGTATGTTAACCCCAAATTTTTCAGGTTGCAATACAACAGCCTCTTGTCTCAACGACTCAATCACAACCTCAGGTTAGTGCCTCCTTATCTGGAGCGACTCAGGCTCAAACAAGTACTATGACTCCTCATCTTGTTCAATCATCCAGTATTGGACAACAACAAATGGTCCAACAACCAGGGCTGGTTCAATCAGAACAACCGCCATTCCAGCAATCATATCAAGGACCTGAGCAACAAGTCTTTGTAAGTAATGGGCAACCATATTATAATGGTTATGCCCATCAACCTTGTCAAAGTTGCCAGCATCAAATACATTATGCTGGTATGCAAAGACCCACTGCTTAGGTGATTCCATCTTATCCTGGGTATGCTTCACCTAACCTGAATCAACAGTTGCCCTTTGTAGCAACTCTAGAATTACCAGATCTAAACGGCTGACGAATGATCCAATTGCTTATGCCCCTTGGTGGCCAGCGATTTCGCATAAACTTCCGTCAGATATTCCTAAATTTAATGGAAATCCGGGTGAAGATACGTCGAATCATGTGATGACATTTCATCTGTGGTGTTCATCAAACACCCTAAACGATGATTCGATTAGGCTTCGCCTTTTTTAGAGGACGTTAACTGGTCCAGCGGCAAAATGGTATATTGAATTGCCTAGAGCTTCGTTCAACAACTTCAGTACCTTAGCCACGACTTTCTTAACCCATTTTCAATTACCAATAAGGTATGAAATGGGAACGGAACTCCTAACCAACTTCAAACAGACAACGGCCACTCACATATCTAATCATATACATGAGTGGTGACGTCGTCGTAGGATGGTAAAAACATACGTTCCTGATCAGCTATTAGCTGAATGGTTTATCAAATCCTTACTTCCTACAATCACGGAATATGTGGCAAAGGGGGGAGTCGTAACGGAAGAGCAAGTCATCACTCGTGCGCAATATCTAGACTTGGTCTATACTCAGTCTGGCACTCTCTATGACAAAATACCTGACGCCCCTAGACCGGAATTCTCAATTCCTCCTCCTCCTAAATCAAACAATGACTCTCATGCCATTGATGGCGTGATTGGCACGATAGACACGAAATCGACAAAGGCTACATCTGAAAGGGCCCGTAAGATTTCCAGTCAAAATGCAAATGAGGAACTTCTTGCCTCGGAAGTAAATGTCGCGTCGACCGACAAGGGCAAACAACGGAAGCAACCAGAGGGCAAGAAGAAAAAGAAAGGGAGAAAAAGGAAACCCCCTGCGGGGTGTCATATATGCGATGAGGATCATTGGACGAGAGATTGTCCACATATAGCTGAAGTTAAGAAACTCTTTAAGAGTTCAAAAACCTCAGCAGTATTAACTGATCCGTTTCCAAGCCCGGGTACCAAGATGGTTGCTAATCAAAATTCTTCCCGATCCCAAGTGCTTATGTTGTCTATCTCAAAGCAGCAAAATGATGCTTTGGCAAAGAATAAAGATTACGGGAATCCACAGGTGTCGAATAACAAGGCTAATGAGCAACCTAGTAGTTCGACAACAACTTTGACCAAAGTTGTGCCACCCACCATTCCTGAACAAATGATAAAGTCGCCAAAGGGAGTAGTGTACAAGTCGACATTTAATCCTCGTGCAAAAATAGCACAGAATTATAATATAATAGAGGACCTGGCCCAATCGCCGTCCGCTATGTCGACGCTTGAGGTATCCCAAAATTGCCTCTCCCAAGAGCAAGCTTTATTATCAGCAATAGGTGAAATTGACCCAATGGACTCCAATCTTGTGGCCTTTGATCATAAAGGATATGACCCTCAGTTACCAGCTCAACTAGCTTTCCTTATTCAAGTGAAAGCCCTCAACAAAACTGTTCATCGAACAATTATTGATGAGGGGGCATCTACGTGTATTATGTCGATGAGTTGCTGGAAGAATTTAGGCTCACCACCCTTGTCGAGATCGTCAACGACGTTAAAAGCATTTGATGGACGATCATACACTCCATACGGGATTTTAAGTAACTTGCAAGTCGAACTAGGGGGCAAAACAGTAGGAATTGATGTTGAAGTAATTGATGGAAACCTCGATTACAACATCCTACTGGGAAGGCCCTGGATATATGCCATGGCCGCAGTTGTGTCGACCTACTTCAGGAAGATTACATTTCCCTTTCAAGGAGGAATTACAGTCGTCGACCAACAAACTTTCCTCCCCGACAGTTCACAAGTTACGGGAAGCATTCCAATGATCCATGGAAGCAATCATTCACTTCAAAATATTGGAGTAGGTCTCCTAAAAGACCCTGCCTTAATGGGTACTTTTTCCCTACCGCCCGCAAGTAATCTGGCGGAAGTGGCCACAGTGGAAACCTACAATATGAAATCTTCTATATCTAATGGATTCGGAAGATTCCTAAACATTTTGTCAGCGTGGATCATCACCCTAATAGAAATACTGTAAATACAGTGGGCTCCGAGGACAGTTCTTATCTCGTGTCAACCTCATTAAAAAATGAAACAAGGAGTCATGAAGATAGTTATTTCACTGTGTCAACCTCATTAAAAAATGAAACGACTCTCTTTCCAAGTCGAGTCTTTCAAAGATCTCGGAGGTAAACCTTCATTCCAACCACCAAGTTGAATGCAATGAAGCTTGGGGGCATGCAAACTTATATCGAGCAGTTTTAACGCAAAATTTATGCTCGTTAAAAAATAGAAAAGTGATATCGAGTAGTTTTAACGCGGAATTTATGCTCGTTAAAAAATAGAAAAGCGATAACGAGCAGTTTTAGCATAAATTTCATGCTCGTTAAAAAATAAACGCAAGATCCGAGCAGTTTTAACGCGGAATTCATGCTCGTTAAAAAATAAAACATAAGCTCGAGCAGTGTTTTGGCGCATTCAAGCTCTTTAAAAAATGAACCCATTACCAGTAAAATAACCATTGTGTACGTAACCTTATCAGCCATAAAGCCTTGGTCGTGTTTGCACCGTCACCTCCACTTTTCATTTGGCCAATCGTTTACCTCCATATGATTGTTTACGCATTTTGAGGAACAGCTGCAAAGAGTGATTTCAGCTAGCCATCCTTGTGACACTGCCGTGATTGGAATATTCAAACCTGTACCTGGAATCAGCTGCTATCCCTGTTCATCACTCGTTCCTCAAAAGACGAGTCTTCTTTAAGCTCTTTTCAACTGACTCGTAAAATATGAAAATATTGCCGAGTTTTGGCCTTCCAGCTCGTTAAAGTGACCGGAAGAGCTATCCCTCCTCTATATTTTAATCTTTTTGGACCTGAGGGATTATTGCACAAAAAGATCGAGCGCTTGTTTTATTCGGCTCGTTAAAACTATCGAAAACTCATCCCTTCTGTATTGTTTTATACTTTTTCGGACTTAAGGGATTAGATGACGAAAAAGGAATTTTGGAGTTAACTTTACGTACCTTTTTGGACTCTCTAAAAATGAAAAGGACCGAGTTATCCTTGTCGTTAGACTCGTTAAAATTATTAAATAGCAACAAACTTGTCTTTAGACGAGACCGAGTTTCACTATCGCTAGGCTCGTTAAAACATAGCGATGGGCTTGCCTGAAGGACAGGTTATAGAACAAGCATATGTTATCCTCCTCAAGCTTGACAAAAATAAAGAGGTACTGGTCAGCAATGACTGGGGAAAAATTGGGAGAAAATCGAGAAAACTTTGATGGTAGCAGGTCGCTCTTGAACATGACACTTTTCCTCCGTACCACAATCGGGTTGGGTTGTCTCATTCACCGGTCACATCACCATGGTCTCGCCATACCATCCATATTTGGGGTAATGCTACTGATCCATCGCATCAGTGTCGCCATATGTTCAAGAGAAGTCGTTAAGAAAGAGTCAACCGGGTCCCATCCACTGCCATACATTATCCTTCATCCATTCATGACCGCCACCCTGAATCATATGTCACAGATCGTTTTCACCTCCATTAAAATCATTAGCTCCGTTCCGTGTCACTGATGTGGGATTCATCAAGGTCCTCCTGTGACGGATCGCTTCTTGTCGACATCAGCTCATTATCCAAGAAGTTGATCTAGGAACAACCCCTTCAGTACTTTGAAGCTTGCATGCCTCAATGGCAAGTTTCTCACTTCCGGCGACAGGTATACATCAATGACCTTCGACCAGAAGATTTTGCGTGGTGTTCAACGCCAAGTCCTTTATTCACACCACGTGAATTGTACTGCAGTACCTTGAGGGTCATTATCATTATCGGTGATTCCTCTCGCGCTTGTTAACGGTTTACATCATTGACCGGTAATCAAGCGATGTCTTTCCATGTTCGACTTCAGCGCAATTCTCACATGGATCGACTTGTACTTAGAGTGAAGATCGAATGAGTTTGAAGACCCCGGATCTAGTTTCATCCATCCGGGCTGCGATATATATTCAGGAAATATAAATACATTTGACATGTACATCATTGCAGCAGATGATCATCCTACTCAAAGGATGATAATTTTGCCAAAATTATCAGTCTACCATCAGACGATCGTCTGTTCTATGTACAAAAATGAATTTATAAAGCTGAGCATGGGAATGCCCGCCTCAGCTAGATCATGAAAGCAGTATGAATCATAATGTATTGTATTGTATCTTATTACAGGTCTCCTCCCAGCAAATGGATGAACTTCGGACCCTCCTGGATAAAGCATTTCACCCGATAAACGGCCTCATACTTTAGGGGGCAACTGTTATAGACATTTTTGTGCCTTACAACATTGAGCATGAAATGTCCATAATCTAAGGGATCCAAAGTCCCTAAACATGTTGTTCCTACCCCTAGAGGAACAAGGCTAACTAACCACAGCAATTCACAGAAGTTCTCCACCTGAAACCACTCAAAAACAAGTCAATTCAGGATCATGTCAACTGCTCCACTGAGCATCTGCGCTGAATGTCAACTGCTACACTGGCTACCTACGTTAAATGTCAACTCCAACACTAGCTACCTGCGCTGAGCGAGTTTGGACATGTGGCAGACTCATTCCTCAAGGTGTCAGAAGCCAGGAAGCTTCCAAAATGACACTTGTCTCAGGGAATTCGACTGGTGATGAGTAAGAGGTTCCAGATCTCCAAGTGGAAGCAAGAACCTCCAAGTGGACTCAAGAACTGAGAAGGGAGAGGGCACTAGTCAGATCTCAAGCTGACTCATCCTCTCTCCAAAATAACTATATATAGATCTCTCCTCCATGAGATCTAGAGGCTGGAATTTTGTTATTGCAAAGAATTGCTGTTGGTTTGAGACTGGAAACATTGGGTGCTTAATGCTTTGAAGGGAGCTGAAGAAGGAATTCCATTCTACTGGGAAGGAGATGCTGGATTGGAGCCCTCTGGGTTGTATCTCTTCCTGAACCTTGTTATCAATCAATAAAGCTATCTTGGTTTTCTCCTATATACTGGTGTATTTGTATGATTGCATTAGTGTATTTGATTTACTTCTAATCCTGAATCATTTATGAATATGAATATTTGCCTTTCTGTTGTGTTCTTCTCTTGTCGCAAGTAGCTGTTCTCTTGTCACAGGTAGCTGTTCTCTTGTGATCTCGTGGGAATCAAGTAGTTGTTCTCTTGAGCAAGCGAGGAGGCAAGTAGCTGTGAACACCCAAAGAGAAGAGGATCTAGATCGAGGGACAAATGGAAGACAATGGTAAGTCTATCGATCTCCCCTCTTTCACATTTCATAAAGGAAGAAACCAGAATAGCTGTATCTGTTTGTTGCTAAGGCACTGTCACACCTTAGGTGGATAGGATCGTCCTGCATAGGCATTTTTCCCCACAACAAGAGGTTTTGTCAATCATGAGTGGAGTTGATTGTACTTGTTTTACCTGCAAATCTTCAAGAATTTTCCTGAGGCACACAATTTCTTTTGTTGCTTCAACTGCTGCCACGTATTCTGCTTCTGTTGTGGAATCTGCTGGAACTGATTGTTTGTGTGATCTCCAGGAGATAGCTCCTGATCCAAGACTCATAGCATATCCTGAAGTAGATACCCAAGTTTCTTTGTCTCCATTGAAGTCTGAATCAGAGTATCTGATCAAGCTGAAGTCGTCCACCTGTGTGTACTGGATTCCAAAGTCTTGAGTTCCCTTCATGTACCTTAAAACTTTTTTTGCAGCAGACCAATGTCCCTCACAAGGCTTTTCCATAAACCTAGAGAGGATTCCAACAACAAATGGAATGTCTAGTCTGGTAGTAGTTAGGTAATTGAGACTTCCTACAAGTTGTCTATACTTTGTTGCATCCTCAAATTCCTTTCCTTCAATAGATGTGAGCTTTAAGTTTTGTTCCAATGGAGTAGTAAGAGGATTGCACTTTGTCATGCCAAACCTGTTCAACAAATCTCCAATGTATTTCTTTTGAGAAAGAAATATGGACTTTGGATGTTGAGTTACTTCAATGCCAAGATAGTAATGAACATAGCCCAAATCAGTGATTTCAAAAAATTTCCCCAATTCCTTCTCTATGGATGCAATGTAGATTTCATTGTTCCCTGTCATTAAAAGATCATCTACATATACCACAAGATATACAACTATTTTGCCAACTTTCTTGACAAATAAAGTTGCATCATCAAGATCAAAATGATTGAAATTGAGTTTCAGAAGATGCTCAGTTAGTTTTTCATACCAGGCTCACGGTGCTTGTTTGAGGCCATACAAGGACTTCACAAGTTTGCATACTTTCTGTTCATGTCCTTTCACAACAAATCCTTTAGGCTGGGACATAAAACATTCTCTTTTAGATCTCCATTCAAGAAAGCAGTTTTTACATCCATTTGATGGGCTTTCCAACCGTTCAGAGATGCTAGTGCAAAGAGTGTCCGGATGGTAGCCCATTTTGTTGTGGGGGCAAAAGTCTCCTCATAATTGACCCCTTCCTTCTGTGCAAAACCTTTTGCCACAAGCCTAGCTTTGTGCTTGTCAAGTGAGCCATCAGCTTTATACTTGTTCTTGTAGACCCACTTGCAGCCAATTGGTTTGGTTCCTAATGGAGGATCAACCAGCTTCCAAGTGCCGTTCTTTATGAGGGCATCATACTCCTTTTGCATCGCTTCTTTCCATTCATCATGAGAAGTAGATTCTTTCAAGGAAGTTGGTTCAAAATCTGTAGACAAGTTCAATTCACAATCATAAGAAACATCCATATCAATAGGTGAATTAAAGTCATCTACATCACCTCCATTATGCCGGTTTGAATTTCTGGTTCCTATCGTTCCAACTTCATCAGGATGAACACTTTCAAGTGTCTTTGTCGGCCACTTTAGGGGACCTTTCTGAGATGGCCCAAGCTGCTCTGTTGATTGAGTTGGGACTGAATCAAGATTGAGTCTCCCAATTATATCAATTACATCACTTAAAGCATCATCCGTTGTTGGAGTTTCATGTGGGGGAGAGTGTTCTTCAGAAGAAGATTCCACATGTTGATCTCGTATACGAATCCCCCCTTCAAGATGTGGAATCTGATTATCAAATTCATGAAATTATTTTGTTTTTGTGAATCTATCCAAGCGATCAAGTTGTCGCTCAATAACATTGTCAGTTTTGGATGATTCAAGAAAAATTACATCTCTAGATACAAAAAACTTCTTATTTACTTCATCATAGAGACGGTATGCTTTGGACGTGTTTGAATATCCTGGGAAGATATGCTTACGACTTCTAGCAGCAAGTTTGTTTCTATGTACCTTTGGTATCAAAGCATAACAGGTGGAACGAAAGACCCTGACATGTTTTACCGAAGGAACATGTCCATACCACATTTCATAAGGAGTCTTGTTTCTTATAGCATTAGATGGACATCTATTCTTTATATATGTAGCACATAGAACAACATCAGCCCAAAACATTATATTTACATTTTTGAAGAAGAGCATGGATCATACCATATTTAAGATTGTCCTATTCATTCTTTCAACTACACCATTCTGTTGGGGATTATAAGGCACAGTTGTTTGATGTTCGATCCCATGTTGGCAAAGATAGTTTTCAAATTCATTTGATGTGTATTCTTTTCCATTATCAGTGCGAATAGACGCAATATGAGATTTTGCATCATTTTCAATCCATTTATGAAAATTCTTGAATGTTTGAAAAGCATCAGATTTGTTCTTCAATAAATAAACCCAACACATTCTGGTGTAGTCATCAATAAATGTCATGATATATTTATTTCCATTTGCAGAAGGAACAAGAATTGGACCACATAAATCTGAATGAATAAGTTCAAGTTTCCTATGTGCTCTTGAGTGTGAATCATGAAAAGACTGTTTGCTATGCTTTCCTAGAATGCAAGTATCACATTTCTTAAGTTTCCTAGGAATTGTAGGCAAACTAGCAACACCATTTTTCTTCAACAAGCGGAGACTGTCATAGTTCAAATGTCCAAATCTAGCATGCAATAATAAACTTGATGGAAGTGTACCTTCTTCATGATGAGCATTGTATGAGAAATGATGTGCATGAGCAGAGGTTCCTTACAGCTTGATAAGCCTTTCTTCTTCTATTCCCCTCATGACAAGTGAGTGGTCAGATGCTTTTCTTACCTCAAGCTTTCCATCAAACATATGAATGGAGTGACCTTGCTGGCGGATGTGGACCAAGGACAACAAGTTTCTCTTGAGCTGTGGGAGATATAGAACACGATGCAGAAGAAAGTCTAGAAGACCAAGCAGTTTAAGCCTGTTTGTGCCAAGCCCTGATGGCTTGATTTTTGATTGATCTGCAAAGTATACTGCTCCATCAACATTGTCAGTGAAATCTTAAAAAAAATCTTTTCTATGAGACATGTGGTAGGTTGCTCCTAAATCAAGCAACTAATCATTTTTCGATGAAGCAAGTGAAGCAGTAAACAAATCTTCATTTACTCCAATATGACATTGTGTCTCAACATAGTGAGCGGATTCAGGTGTTTTACCTTTGTCTGTATCATCAATTTTACCTTTCTGTTGGTTTCTTTTCTGCTCAATTTTGTCCCATGGTAGCTTGCATGTAGAGGCATCATGTGATCCATTTCTTTTGTAGCGAATGCAGTGCAAATCTGCCATTTCTCCTTGAGAATGTCTGCCCCCCCTGCCTCTAAAATATCTTCCTCTTCCTCTTCATCCACCTCTTACTCTTATAGAATCTTGAGCAAGATGCTTTTCTTTATGAGCAATGCACACAGTCTCTTCAGAAGATTCAGGGGTTGTCTTCTTTCCAAAAGCTTTCTCTCTTTCAACAAACTTTTTCACAAGAGAGTCAAAGGTTATATCTTTGAGATTTCCATTTGCTTGCAATGACTCAAGATAATTGGTAAGTAGGATAAAGTGCCTTGAGAAAAGCGATAAGAGGAATATCCAATTTAACCTTAGTAGATTTGATATCATGCATTATATACTTTACTTCAGATGCAAGAGCAAGAGGATCATTATTTTGCAGTTCAAGAGTGAAGAGTTTAATCATGAGTTGAACAACTTCAAGTGCAGAATGTGAGTCATAGAGTTCTTTAAGCTATTGTAAGGCTTCAAAGGTAGTTGAATACGATGAAATATGGTGAATCACCTCTTCATTTACAGATGCTGCGATTAATTCATAAGCTTCTCTATTCTTGTTTTCCCAAATGACGAGCTCTTTGTCTGAGGTAGGTTGTACTCGGGCATTGTCTCCTTCTCCGACACACACTCCTTTCCACAACCCATTGAAAATGAGGGTGTGTTTTATCATCCGGGATCATTCAGGATAGTTCTCCTTGCCAGTGAGAACTATTCCCACCATGGATATGATTGAATGCATTCTGTAAAAAAATACTTCTGCTGATAGAAAAATACTTCTGCTATTAATGTATAAAATTGTACTTCTCGTGGAGAAAAAAGTGTAGCTCTGGTGTAAAAATTGTAAAAAGATTGCACTCTTATATATAGGACAAAGGTATTACCAATTCCTATATGGTGGAGATGATATTACTCACAACACAAAGCTTTAGAGAACTGTTACACAAAAATATCGTCACCATGACTATTTGCAGTCCGTATGGGTCTATCATCACTTGTACTATCCTCCTAAGCAAGTCTCACACCTCAGCTCTTCAAGTCAAGCTTTGAAAATGAGAGAAAGACATTAAAAATCAACAAAGCTCTGGTTTCGCACTTTCTCTCACTGTTACTTGCGGTCTCGCACCCCCTGTTCACAATACCTGCGGACCTGCCCGCTCTGTCTCTAAAGGAGTGGGTGCGGACCCCTGTGAAAGTCAAAAAGGCGCAAGTTTATTCTAAACAACTCACTTTGGGTTAATTCTAGATGATTCTAGAAGGAATTTTGACGTGGATTTTTCGCTCTTAGGTGGTTCATGCATCCCAAAAGAGAAGGAGCTAATCCCTTGATGAGAGGAGCTATCCCTTTGAACGAGGGCTTTATCCCTTTGAAGGAGGACCTAGTAACTTCCCTCCATTGCACTATAAATTAAGGCATTGGGTTGGTTGCTGGAGAGGTTAGAAGCTGAACATTTTTGGGGGTAAATGCTGGTGCAATTGAGACTTCCTAGTTAAGCTTGAGAGGAGAGATCACATACCTTTTGGCTTCATTGGGAAGAGAGTGAAACTTGTCAAAGTAGAGGAGACTTCTTGTTGGACCTTGGGAGGAGCTTGTACATCATCAAGGCACAGGTTGTAAAGTTCTTCTTTGATTTGAATTAATACAATCAGATTCATTTTTCTCAACAAATTGTCTTATGTCATTTGTTTCATGAATTCCTTGATCATCATGATAAGTATGCTTTACGATATTAGCTTTACAGGTGCTATTTAATTTGTTTTCTTGTTTCTGTTTGCAGATTCGCGACAAAGGAGCTCATTTGGATCAAAGGAGCGAGGCTTCCACAAACTTGCATTGGACCCAAGGTAGGCCTAAAACACTTGTTTGCCTTTGTTTATATATTGCATATTTAGAGAAAGATAGTTTTTGATTGCCTTGCTTGTCACTAGATATCGTTAGATTTTCGGAAGGTCAATCTTGTCTACAAGATCGACTCATTCTGTGTGACAAAATGGTGACTCCACTGGGGACTTGATTTCTTTATTTGCTTTACCTTGACCTGAGAAACTGTGTTTTTGTTTCTGTTTTTGGCTTGTTGTGTGTGGAATTGGGTAGATTTAGTAGATCTAGGATTATCTTTTGTTTTTCATAACTTTGGGAGAGGACCGCACCCTCGGCTTGCAACACAATGCAGACATATCTGCACTTTTTCTTTTAGCACAGAGCGGTACCGCACCTGTGTGAACAATGGGCCTGCGGACCCTGCTAAAATTTTGAAAAACTTAAGATTTTCTCTTTCAGTCAGTTTAGTTTTTGTTTAGATGTTGTTATCCCCTGCCCAGACCTGCATATGACTTGTTAAGAACTTTTCTTAGGTTAATTCCATTGGTGTTAGGGTTTTAGGTGAAATTCCTAGAAGTTTTGGTTGCCGGGCTTGGTTTTCATTTTGGTCTTGTAGTAGCTCAGAGCTTAGAAGCTGTAGAAGCCTTAGATCACCTTGGTTTTTACTGGCCTTCTTATGAGTCTGACCATTTGCAAAATCTACCTTTGTTGAGGAATCCACCTTGTGTTTTCTCTTTGCGAAACTTCGAAAAGGCTTGTGTTAAAAGTTTGGATTTCATTTTTAGAAAAGAAAACAAAAATTGGTTGTTTTTTGACTGATTTGTGATTCTGGACAAATTAGTCCTTAGTTTGCTTATAGCTAAGTGAAACATCCTTGAAAAAGACATCTTGTAAGCTTTGACTTCAAATAGTTTTTTATAGTTTATAGATCTCAAGATTAGTTATTTCCATAGTTTTGAGTGTTTTATAAAAAATAAAAAATTTCTTTTGGAAAAAGTTTGTTTTTGTAGTATTTGAGTGTTTGAAAGAAAAGGGAATTTTTTGTGAAAACAACTAGTCGTCTCATTTTGAGTGCATTGGAAAAGACAAAAAGCTCTTCTTTTAATTTGTTGGTTAAGAAAGATTTGTGTTTACAAGCATTTGCATTCTCAAAATCTTTCCTAGCTAGAAGTTCATTGAAGGGAAAGGATTACTTAATCATCTTAAGTGCATACTTTAGTGATTTCAAGTCGAGTCTTCACACCACAAGTTTCATCTCCGCACCTCTTGACTTAAACAAAAACCAATAAAAATAATGCTTAAAGTAAAATCTATCTAGTAATCTTTTTGTTTCTAGGGCTCTAATACACCAACATAGCTTAGGCTAGTGTCTTGGAGTAGGGAGTAATTAACTCTCCAAGGACGTAAAACAAACAAGTAGTTGTATCTTGCGGTAGGAGAAAAATCCAATTGTTGCATCTATGCTCTGGGAAAGTTCCTCTTAAAGGAGAAGCACGAGATCGTGTCCAAACCAGTGTGGGAATCAATCCTTCCTCATTGGGAACGACACCAGATATTCACGTATTAAAAACGGTAAACCTCGGATTAACCATTGTCGACGAGCCTGGGGTCACTTGTTGGTAAACCTTGGATTATGTCAAGGAGCCTTCAAGGGGATTGAGCTTGTTACTCTGCCCTTGTGTGCGTATCGGATCGTAGATTGTTCCCCCAAGTATATTTGTTTCCGTTGGTAACCATAGTGACCATATACTATAGGATTCTTCCTAAGGTGACAGTGGTGGGAAGATCCCACTGTACCTGGAGTATACGTCGGCTAGACTCACTTGGATTTTCTGGGGGGTTCTCTTCACTCGAGATGGTTTAGTGGAGGAACTTGTGCCAGTCTATTCATTAAGCAGGTTGCCGGGGTAACTGTTCCAACCGCCATTTCTGTATTGAACTCTACGACGTTGGATTTCATCACCAACTAGTGTTTTCAATGCGGAAAGTTACTGTTTGTGTGTGGCTTGATCTCCTAGATTCTTTAGGCGTGTGATTCAAATTTGTTTGGTTCTTTAGAGGCTTTAGGTGGTTTTCATTGAGATTTTACTTTGTTTGCGTGTGAAGTAGTTAAAATATTTAATCGTGGCTAAATTACCGAGGAAGTCCTGTAGACTTCGGGGCCAACCTCCTGAGTTTTCACTGATCCAGCCTGAAGGGTTAAGAGCCCTCATCACTCCTAGAGACAGTAGAGTTGGGTCACCTGAAGAAGGAGAGTCTTCTTTGGTGGTACATCCTGATTTTCAAGCTTTAGTAGCAGATTATAATCCACAATCAGTGTCCATTTCCGAAATTACTGGTAGCTTTTCATCTACTAGTGATATAGGTGAGGAAGCTGAAATATCTGAACCTGAAAGTGAATTTGCTGCTACTCCAACATGGGGGTTTACCTCTCCAACTTCTAGTGGTCTTGGTTCACCCAGGGTAGAAAGAATAATTACCCAAAATCTTCCTTCTGGACTTATAGCTATTGAAGAACTTGCTACTCCGGAAGAAGAAGTAGGCATCCCTATCCCAGAAAGTCAACCTATTATAGAACTTAGTGAGCGTGAATCAATCTTTTACAGTCCACCTAGGAGCAGTGCTTGGTATCTTTCACTGACTAACTTTTTGGAAAACCCGGGACTAAGTTTTTCACCACCTCGTATTCCTTATCACCCAACACCTAGAGGTTACTATCCTCCGTTAAATATGTCAAGACAGTCGTCCATGTTTTCTCAATCTCCAAAATCCTTTTTGTACGGTGGTCCTTCTATTCCCTCTAGGTATCAGTCACTCACTGGTACTTTTTCAGGAGCATCTCCTCAACCCATTGAACAAGGGTTATTAACTGGAAATAATGGTACTAAGTCGTTGAGTGTAGAAGATATTCTCATGATGTCAGGTATTATTCCTAATCCTCAACCTCAAGGTGGCCAGTTACTGCCTGGGGGGCAGCCTCAAAATCCTCAATTATTGCCTGGGGGGAAACCTCAAGGTACCCAGTTTGCGCCCGGGGGGCAACCTCAATGACAGTACATACCTCCGGGGCAATACATTCCTCAAGGTCAACCCCAGACTCAATATGTTCCTCAAGGTCAACCCCAGACTCAATATGTACCCCAAGGTCAACCCCAGTATCAATATGTACCTGAAGGTCAACCCCAGTATCAGTACGTGCCTCAGGGCTATCAACCCCAAGGTCAGTACTTGAACCAAGGTTTCCAACCACCTTCCGGTCAATCATATGTTCAAGAACTGGAAATGTACCTCTGAATTATGAACCCTACCCTCAACCTGGTTATGGTCCTCAATATTCTCAACCTATTATGGGTCCGTATCCCGGAATGAACTTAGTGTGGGATCCATCTCAAACTCAACAGGTCTTGCAACTGAATGTACAGTTGTCATCTCAAACTGGACAACCCTTAGTTTCTAGTTCACCCTAGCAACCTGTCCAGTCTACTATTCAAACTTCTGTACCTTTGGTAGTTTCTCAGCCTGGGCCTAGTACGCCTTGTACTCCGCCTCAAACGGTTGCTGCAACTGCTGCAACATCTATTCAATTTACCCCACCTACTTCTGGAGTATCGACAGCTCCGGTTTCTACTGTTCCTGTATCAACTCCTCAGACATATTTACCTCAGTCTGGATCCACAATTCAAACTTCAGTTCAGATGCCTATAGGACAACCTGGTTCAAGTACGGTTGTCACAAGTCAACCTCAGTTTACTTATCAACCGTACCAGGGATAGTACCAATTCGGTCCTGCTGTGCAGCAACTAGTCTATCAGTATCAACTGTACCCTGGGTATACATATCAACAACCTCAACAACCCCAGTACGGTATGGTTAATCCTGGTTTTCTGGGAGGATACAATATCCCAAATGCAATCTCAATTCCCAGTTATCCTGGATATCCTCCTCCTAGGGCTGGTCTCATGACCCAGCGTTTTAGGGACCCTAATTGTCAGTTACCATTTATCGCAACTTTGGACTTGCCTGACTTATCGCGCCTAGCGAACGATCCCATTAAATATCTTCCGTTTTGGCCGCCAATGCCGAATAAGTTTCCTAGAGATATTTCTAAGTTTGAAGGAAAATCAGGAGAGGACCCATCGAACCATGTGGTGACTTATCACCTCTGGTGTGCGTCTAAATCCATTTCAGATGATTCAATCCGTTTAAGGCTTTTCTAGCTCACTCTAATTGGTCTTGTGGCCAAATGGTACATTGAATTACAGCGAACCACTTTTTATAACTTTAGTCAGTTACCTACTTCGTTTTTAACTCATTTTCAATTGCCAGTTAGATATGACAATGGCACGGAATTATTAACTTCATTAAAGCAGTCGATGTCCACTTACATTTCAGATCACATTCATGAATGGAGACGTCGACGGCATTTAGTGAAGGTTTTTATTCCGGATCGGACCTTAGCTGAATGGTTTGTAAAATCTTTACTGCCAAAGATCACAGAGGATGTAGCTAAGGCCGGAGTCGTTACTGAGGAGCAAGTAATTGCTCAAGCACAATACCTTGACTTAGTTTATACGCATTCAAGTATGTTACACGAGAAAATCCTCGATCTTCCTAAGCAAAATCAAATCGCTGCAGCTCCTTCAAGGTCTCATGGTGCTGATGGTATGATTGGTACGGTTAATACCAAAAGTAAGAAGAAGTCTTCCAAGAATTCTTCTCCTATCATTACCTTGCCAGATTCCCTGACAAGAGATTATTCTGTAGAAATTTCCGTCGATATTCATGTTGTAGAGTCATCTACAGCCAAATCAAAATCCGATGGTAAGAAGAAAGGGAAGAAGAAAAATAAAACAGATAAAAATTCGAAAGAGAAACCAGAAAAAGCGGAATCAAATGATGAGAAATGCAAACCTCGTTATCCTTGTCTCATTTGTGATGAAGAGCATTTTACAAGAGACTACCCTCATCGTGCAGAGGTTGCGAAAACTATCAAAGGTTCCCAAACGCCTGTTGTTTTGAAGGATCCTTTTCCAAGTCAAGACAATAAGATGATAGGTTCTTCCTCAAATGCCAACGAAGAACCCATACTGATGATGTCCCATGTTAGGATTGCAACTCGATCGCATGATTATGGAAGTAAAAGTCCTGTTGATGGTAAAGAAGCAGAATCTTCTCATTCTAACCCATCAACCTCATCTCCTAGTTTCGAACCGCTACAGATCGAGAAACCTAACCCAGACCTAGTAATCAAACTGCCCGCCAAGGGTATACTTCAAAAGTCAGCATTCAATCCACATGTGAGAGCAGCTCATAACAATAACATTGTTGAAGATTTAGTTGTTTCACCTTCAGCAATGTCAGCTTTGGAAGTGCTGCAATCATGTCCAGCACAGCGTAAATTACTATTGTCGGCTATAGGAGCTGTTAACGTTCAGGACTCGAACCTTATAATTTTCGATCTAGAAAATATTACACCACGCTTACCTCAGCAAATGGCTTTCCAAATCCCAGTGTTAGTAAAAAACAGACCTATTTATAGGACTGTGATTGATGAGGGAGCCTCAACGTGTATTATGTCGATACAATGTTGGAGATCGCTTGGTTCTCCTTCACTAAATCAATCCCTGACGATTATAAAGGCCTTTGATGGCTGTGGGTTTCATCCTTTTTGCATTCTTCAGGATCTACCTATAGGGGTTGAAGGAAAAACTGTTAATCTAGATGTGGAAGTGGTTGATGCCCCTCTAGATTACAACCTTCTCTTGGGTCGTAGTTGGTCTTACGCTATGACAACTGTCATTTCATCGGTCTTTCGGCTTATAAAGTTCCCTCATAATGGAAAGATCGTAACTATAGACCATCTGACTTACTTTTCATCCGACCCAGCCTCTTCTGAAAGTATTCAGCATGTCGGTAAAATGACTATCCCGTATAAGGATGTTGGTGTCACACGGAATCAGTCAATAGTGCGGACACAACCGACCTTCCTAGAAGTTTAAGACATTCTAATGACAAACAAAACAAACTAGAGCTATCCTTCTCTAAACATGCATTAAGATATGAGAAATCAAGTGTTTTGTTCTTACCTTTGTCCAAACGTTGTTGTAGAAGTCCAAGCTTTGTTGATCTGGATGAGCTCCTCCTTTTCTCCAAAACCTGCAATCACCAACAGTCAAACCATTAAATAGCACCTGATTATAACATAAAACAAAGCATATTCAACATATAGACCAAGGAGTACATGAAATAACTCATAAACAACAAGTTATTGAGAAGAATGGACTAATTTGCATTAAAGGTAATCAAAAGGAACCATTACAACCTGAGCCTTGGTGTTGTGCAAGCTCCTTCCAGGGTCCACAAGAGTTCTCCTTTACTTTGACAAAGCTCACCCACTTCCAAATAGAACAAGTAAAGATGGCAATCTCTCCTCACAAGCTTCTAAATGGGAGTCCTAATTCCTACAGCATTTACCCTTAGAAATGTATAGCTTTCAACCTCTCCTCCTTCTGGCCCAATGCCTGTATTTATAGTGTTCAAGAGGAAGTTAATCAGGTCCACCATCAATGGGATAATCCCCTCTTTGGATGGGATAGCTCCCCTATTGATGGGATAAGTTCCTCTTTGGTAGGAGTGCATGAACCATCTGGAGGCGCTCAATACACGTCGAACAACCTTCTAGAATGCTCTAGAAATAACCACAAGTGACTTTTTAAAGATGAAACTTGTGCATTTTAACCTTTTCAGGGGACGCACCTGCCCCTTTACATACAGAGCGTCCAAAGACGCAGCTTTTGTGAACATTGGGTGCGTCCCCGCAGGTAAGGTTGAGAGAACCTGCGTCCCCAGAGATAAATACATTTAGAAAGACTTTCTCTCTTTTTTGGAGTTTGACATGGAGAGCAGAGGCATAAGACTTGCCTAAGAGGGTAGTATGACTGTTGATAGAGCCATCCTAACTATAAATAGTCATGGTGACATTTTTTAGTGTAACAGATTGCCCCCTAAAGTGCGAAGCCTGGAATAGATTAGGGTTTTGTATTATCTAGGAAAGGTGAAGCGCTTTATCATTTCAAGGATTATCTCGTGGAGATTCTGGTCAGAACCTGCAATTTTCAACACAAAATACATGTATAAGATTATATCATCACTGAGGTAGGCATTCCCATACTCAGATTAAAATTTTAACTAACAGACTAACTACTCTGATACAGGAATGATCTTGCAGTACATTATAATCATAGACTTTTGTAGACACAGTATGGATGCAGCCATCTGTTTATGATTAGTCTACTTAGATAATGAATACAAAACTCCTCGCAGCCTGGATGGTGGAAACTAGATCCAGGGTCTTCATTTCTACTTCTTGAATTGGTACGATTCTAGCCATGCGAATAAATGAGTTGATATCGAACATGGTAGAAACCACTTGATTACCAGTCGAACATGGTAGAAATTGTTAACAAGCGTGAGAGAGACCACCAGTAATGTTAATGGTTCTCAAATTACCTAGTACAATCCATGAGATGTGAATGAATGAGTTGATGTCGAACATTTCACGGAATCCTTCGATCGAAAGTCAATGATGTAAACTGACGTCAAAGGCGAGAAACCTGCCATTGATGCATGCAGACTTCAAGGTACTGATGATTTCTAAGTCATCTCTCTAGATAATGTGCCGATGTCGATAGAAAGCGACCCGTTGCAGGCAAGCCCACAACACGAAATCATTGTTCAAATTGAAGAAATGTTGCTGTAAGGACTGACTCAGGGATGGTCAAATGGATGACAAGTATTTTGCAGATGAAAGTTTTGCTTGCAGACCTCTTGAACACATAACGACACGACAGGTGGCTTGGTGCTAAATAACTCAAAGTTAATCCCCGGAACCCGGCTGAATACTTTCAAAGTGGTTTGATCAACTGTGAGGTAAAGGATTTCCCAACCCAGGTGAATGAAAAAGTGTCGTGTTCAAGAGTGGTAATAAAGTTTCTTCTGAGACAAAAGGTAACAAATAGGCTCATTCTTCTCTCTTTTCCCCCACCATTTCTGGCAAGTACCTCTTTATTTTTAACAAGCTTGAGGAGGATAACATATGCTTGATTATAAGCTCATCCTTCGGATGAGTCCAACCTAGTTTTGATTCGAACCCTAGGAAGGAGTGGTTCGTTCTGTTTGTAATTGAACAGGTCCTTTACTGTGAAATGTTTAACGAGCCCAGTATAGGAGAAACTCGGCGTTTTTCAATTTTAGAGAGTCTGAAAAACTTAAGACGACTCCAAGTTGAACCTTTTCGTAGATTTGTGTCCCTCAGGCCCGAAAAAGTATAAAATAATACCTGGGGGAACCGCTTGATCTTGCGACCAAGGAGTACTTTCATAATTAGTGTCACTGACCTGAAAAGTAAAAAGCGATCAAAAACACGTCGTTTTATTTCCGTATTGAGTTTGAAACGACAAAAACCCGACAATCTTTTCCTGATTTTACGGTCAGAAAAGAGCTATAAGGGGACCATCTTTTAATTCCGTTTTAACGAGTGTAAAAGAAACGCTTGGCAATCTTTTCATTTTTTAGGAGTCAGAAAAGGGCTTAAAAGATGACTCTGATATTTTGGTTCGTGAAAAATGACAATTTTCCCTCTAAGTCCCTTTGTCCTGCACAAAAGCAATACATTACTCATACCTGTTTAAGATAGGCAAAAATACATCGAAAAACATCTTTCCATGGTGAAAAATGAACAAATTCATCCAAAAAACCTATAAAAAGACTTTTTACCATGTCATTTTTACCGTTTGACTGTTGAGGTTGAAAAAAGAGCTTTTGGCAAGAAACTTCCCGTGGTTGCTGCAGAAAATCTGACCGTCAGAATCGAACGCCGTCTCTTCCAGGTATTTTACAACATCCTACTCTTCAATTTCATCCGATTAAAGTTGATTTTTAGGTTTTAGTTTTGTTTTTTGGGGGGTTTAGGTTTTAGAATGCGCCCCTCGGTGGACGCAGGTGCCCTTCGGGTGACCTGCGTCCCCCGACTTTTTCCTATACAGGAAAATGGTCGGGGGACGCAGCCCACCTTCAGGCCAGCTGCGTCCGGACACCCTGTGTTGTAAACGCGGGGTGTGTCCTCCGTGAAAGGCAGATTTTAAAACCCCAATCTCCACAAATAACCATTCAAATTTCCCCAAATCAGTTCTAATCATTGTTTCTTGGTGTGTAGGGCACTCACCATGTTGGATTGGAGAGAAAGAGAGCATGAAGACGTTGATTTAGCTGCAATTGAACATCAACCTTCCATTGATGCCCTAAAAGAATGCGGGCTATATAAATACTGGGCCATACCTGGCATGAGGGCTCAGGTAAGATTCTTAGAATGGCTGGTTGAGAGATGGAACGTTCAAGAGCAATGCTTTTACATAGGAGGGCACCAGCTCGAGATAGAGCCCTCGGATGTATACTTTCTCACTGGCTTGCCAAATAGAGGCGAGCAACTCAATCTAGACGGGACTAGGCCGGGTGGCCAATCCCTTGTTAGTCTCCGGGAAGATTGGTGCACACCTAGTGCACACCATTCGAAAGGCATGGAGATCAAACACATCTCTCTGCACGAACTCAAAGTTATAGCGTTCACGATTACCAGAATTTGCGGCGCGACCGCTTTACACATTGCTTCCGGGTCCCAAATGCGGATGGCAATTGACTGTTACCAAGGCACCATTTTCAACTGGTGTGATGCTGTGTCGGCTAATGTGAAGAGCCAACTGACTAAGGCAAAGAACGGAAGACTGAAAACTTTTGGATATGGGCCTTTAGTCGTGAGCTTTGCCTTAGAGAGAGTTCCGATGCTGATCCCTCAGCAACTCACTGTTGATATCTTGGGTCCTCGGGAGCCAAAGCTGGTACGATGGGTTGCGGTGATGGCCCGACATCCTGACGAGGGCGCGGCAGTTGTTCGATTTTCTGATAGTTACTTTCACTGGTTGGAGGACCAGGTTTTCTCGATCCAGGACTTTCCGTATGCCGGAGTAGATTTTCGAGGTGATCCGGACATGGTTCTTCCACAGGGAGAACAATGGGATGACAGAGGTACTTTATTTTTCACAAGTTTTCAAATTATGCATTTTTTTTGTTTTTTATATATATCGTCTCAAAAATGACAGTAAAATTTTCAAAATGCAGATGTTGGTCCATAGCGCCCAACCAACCTCCGGCCTTTTAAGAGAAGACATCCAGTTGCACCGGTACCGGCCCCACAGGACGCTGCGGCTGCAGAGGTACTAGCTGAGTTGGATCATGATCTAGAGCGTCTCATGGCGGATATGCCTGAGACTACTATGGATGATATTCCTATCAGACTTCAGCGCTATGTAGTCGCGGTCCCTGGACCATTTAGGAGATTTTTGCATAAGGTAGCCCATGCAGTGGTGTCGTATAGGGAGCACCACCAGTGATTGGCTAGTCACTTTGTAGACACATGTGACATTTTTGACTTTTTGTACTTTATCATTTTTGCCGATCATAAGGTGTTTTTCAACCTATGATCGAAGACGATGTATATTTTTTGACACACTCCTATCTATATATATATCACTATTACCGGCTTATCTTGTTTAACATGTATGATGAAATGTTTTTAAATTTACTTGCATGACTATCGTAAATGTTTGTCCAACACTCGAGAAGCAATTGCATCTGCTAATGTATTTAAAGACCTTGGAATATGTTGATATTCAATGTAATCAAATTCATGTTCCAAGAGACGCACTCTCAAAAACAACCTTAATAACACAGGATTTCTAATGGCATAAACTCTATTAAGCTGTAATACAACAAGTTCAGAATCTAACCTCACTATCAAATGTCGAATTCCAAATGAAATAGATTCGGATAATAATTCAACCACTGCACTGTATTCTGCAATGTTGTTCGTTGTTTGACTGAGGCTTACCCCATGCATAAAAACTAACTCGTCAGAGGGTGAATAGATAACCCAAGCCGCGGAAGAGATATTCCGTGTACTACGACAAGCACCATCAGCAAATCCAATGTATGTTTGGAGAGGCGTCGACATCTGCAATATCAAGAGTAAAACCAAGATAAGCCAGAATAACGACGAAAAAAACACCCTCGCTAAGCTAAGCACACTGACTAACTAACAAACATACTAGCTAGAAAGAAAACCTAACCTAACTAAAATTTCTCCATACCCACCATTTAAGCATAATACCTCTTTAAGTAAAGTCCATTTCTGGGTTTACCCAAAGAGTCCCCATCAAAATCTACCAGCTCATAAGCCCCTTTTGCTAGCTTTCGCTTTAGAATATAGGGTCCATGCCACATAGGAACGAATTTTCCAGCACCTAGCTTATCGTTAGCTTGATCATATAAAAGCACTAGGTCTCCCTCCGAAAAACTTCGAGGGGTCACATTTCTATCATACTAAGCTTTCATTCGCTTTGCGTCAGTCTCGATTGCCAATGCAGCGTCACGTCGAGTCTCATCTAATTTAGCTAAGTACAATAAACGTTTATCCTCTTCGGAAGTAGTTGGGAGTAATTCGACAGCCATTTGAAGTGATGGGATTTCGCATTCAATGGGTAACACAGCTTCCAAGCCATAAACTAGCTGGAAAGGAGTGAACCCTGTTGAGGTTTTTACTGAGGTTCGGTATGCCCATAGCGCCGAAAATAACATGTTGTGCCAATTTGATCGATGAATACCAATGGTTTGTCGGATCATGATAACCAGAACTTTGTTGATAGACTCAACCAAACCGTTGGCTTGCAGATAATAAGGAGTGGAGCTATCGTGGCGCAAACCAAGCTGGCTTGTAAGCTCAGTCATCATGATGTTTCGAAAATGGCTCCCATGGTCAGTAATGATTGCTTGTGGGACACCAAACCTAGTTATAATATGATTGAATACGAAAACTGCAGCTGTTTTGCCGCTTGCGTCGAATGTAGGCATCGCCTCAGCCCATTTAGTGAAATAATCAACCGCGAGGATGATATACGCATGCCCCTCGGCCGAGTGAGGGTTACAAGTAATAAAGTCGATACCCCATTTGGCGAATGGACCAACGACAATTATAGGGTGGAGAGAAGCAGGTGGTGCGCGCATCTTTCGATCAAACACTTGGCAGTTGTGGCACTTCCGGACTGCGATGATACAATCTTTAAACATAGATGGCCAGAAGTAACCAGCGCGCAACACCTTCTGAGCTGTGGCATACCCAGACATATGACCGCCACATGCTCCAGAGTGACAATCATTCAAAACCCTCTCAGCCTCTTTGTGAGTTAGACAACGTCGAAAAACTAAGTCTGCCCCCGGCGATAAAGTGTATCTCCAATAATTTTGTATTGCTGGGATTGAAACCGAATTTTTCGACGTTCCGCCTTTGAAGCTTCAGGCTGAAAGGTTTGGGTTTGGAGATAGATGATTATATCCCCGTACCATGGATCTAAAGTACTGATAAGAAACAAAGATTCGTCCACAATGGACTCCTCTGCCACAGTCTCTGTGTCAGTACGCGGGAAATCACACATCAATTCCGCAAAAACTAAGGATTTCTTAGACTTGGACTTCTCGAACTCCAAGTCGAACTCTTGTAGGATAACGATCCATTTAGAGTACTTGCCCCCTAGCAGTTGTTTTGTCAAAAGGTAAATCATAGGGTTGCAATCCAAAATAACTGTAGTTTTACGGAGAAGAATGTAGTGACGAAAACGCTGGACAGCTTGAACGGCTGCCAGGGCCAATTTCTCCACATGCGAATATTTTAGCTCAGTGGGATTTAAGGTCCTACTGAGATAATATATCACATGCTCCGCTCCGAATTCATCTTCTTGAACTAACACCATTCCAATGGTGGAATGCGAAGCTGCGAGGTATAAGAAGTAGTCCTGGTTGTAGTTGGGAGGATGCAACAACAGTGCATGGGTCAACGCGTGTTTAAGTGCATCAAAAGATTGTTGGGCAATCTCGTCCCAAAAGAATTGAACGTTCTGTTTCAACAACCGTGTAAAACCTTTAGTGACCTCGACGTAGTTTGGGATGAATCGGCGTAAAAAGTTCGCTTTCCCTTGCAAACTTTGGAGTTGGCGCAAACTCAAAGGAGGAGGCAATTTGATGATAGCCTCGACTTTCGAGGGATTGACGCGAATGCCGGCTTTTGAAACAACAAATCCCAGCAATCGACCTATTTCTATACAGAAAACACATTTGTGGGGATTCAACCGAATTCGATAATGCCTACACCTCATAAAGATTGCTCGTAGGTGGACAAGGTGGTCAGCTCGATGTAATGAATGAGCAGGCAAATCATCGAGATACGATTGCACAATGTGCTTGATGTCATGAAATGCGTAAGACATCGCCCGTTGAAAAGTGGCCCCGGAATTCTTAAGCCCAAAAGGTAATTTGCAATAAGCAAATGTCCCCCATGGACAAATGAATGCCGTTTTTGGTTGGTCGGCAGGTAGAATATTGATTTGATTATAGCCCAAAAAACCATCAATGAAGGAAAACATTTCACTTCCGGCACAATCATCAATAATTTGATCGATATAAGGCGTAGGATAGTTGTCTTTTGGACAAGCTCGATTGATATCCCTATAGTCGATACAGATTCTTATTGTTCCTTGTTTCTTGTTGACTGGAACAATATTCGATACCCAATCCGTTAACGGGATTGGATAAATGAAACCTGCTTTCAACAGCTTTTCGACTTCTGCTTTAATCGCAGCCGCTTTTCGAGGGTGAATCTGACGCAACCATTGCCAGACAGGTTTAGCATCCGGGTAGGTTTTTATTTCATGAACAACAATGGCAGGATCGATTCCCGGCATTTCCTCGTAAGACCAGGCAAACACATCGCGGAATTCTTGGAATAGGGCCGTGTAAGTTTGGATTTCATCGTCTGTACATGCGGCACCTATATGAATGTTCTCCTCAATTCCGGTCTTCACTGAAATATCAATGGGAATAGTACGAGAAATATTCCCTAAATTCAACTCTGAATCAGAATGTTTCGTTGGATCCTGAGCGTCTTTGATATATTCAGCGGTAAAGATAGATGAAAAGTCATTTTCAAATGCTTCATCCTTAGGTAAAAACAAAGATCTGTGATGGAGATCCTCCCATGGTAGATCGTCTACACTTAGGATTTCACGAAGTTGTTCGTCAGATGACACGAATTCGGGAAACGCTATCCGTTCTAAGGTTGAGGTGAAAAGTGATTCTTCACTGACCACATTCATTTGGTCGATCTCGGTTGAATGAGAGTCGGTAAAAGACATGAGAGCTTCATAAGCAATTTCATATGGACTCAAGGGCATAGCATCACCGAATGAGTCTATCTCAGAGTCAGATGGGAAAATCCAAGGATCATCATAAATAATGTTTTCTGTTGTAATCATATGAATTGCTGCAAATGAAGGTTCTACGCTGAGTGGAGGGAGAGGAAAAGTTCCCAGTAAACCGAAATCCTTAACTAAACCTACACCAACGTCCCTATAAGGGATTGTCGTCTTACCGACATGCTGGATACTCTCTGAAGAGGCTGGGTCGGATGAAAAGTATGTTAGATGATCAATAGTCATGATCTTACCATTATGTGGAAATTTAATTACTCTGAAGACCGATGAAACGACTGCCGTCATAGCATATGACCAACTTCGACCCAAAAGAAGGTTGTAGTCTAGAGGGGCATCAACCACTTCCACATCCAGACTAACGGTTTTACCTTCTACCCCTATAGGCAATTCCTGTAGAATACCAAACGGACGGAACCCACGGCCATCAAAGGCCTTAAGGATGGTGGGGGATTGGTTCAACGAAGGACAACCAAGGGATCTCCAACATTGAATCGACATAATACACGTAGAAGCTCCCTCATCAATCACAGTCCTATGAATAGGCCTGTTTTTGACTATCACTGGAATTTGGAAAGCCATTTGATGGGGGAGACACGGTGTACTATTTTCTAGATCGAAGATTATTAGATTCGGGTCCTGAACATCAACAACTCCTATAGCCGACAAAAGCAATTTTCGTTGTGCTGGGCATGATTGCAACACTTCTAACGCCGACATTGCTGAGGGTGAAACAGCTAAGTCCTCAACAATGTTGTAATTCTGGGCCACTCTCGCATGTGGATTGAAAGTAGACCTTCGAAGTACACCCTTGGTGGGCGGTTTAATTACTAAGTCCGGGTTAGGTTTCTCGATCTGTAGTGGATCGGAACCAGGAGCTGAGGTTGATGGGTTAGAGTGAGAAGATTCTACTTCCTTACCATCAACAGGATTCTTACTACCATAATCTTGCGATCGAGTCGCAATCCTCACATGAGACATCATCAAAATGGGTTCTTCACTAGCATTCGAGGAAGAACCTATCATCTTATTCTCCTGCTCCGGAAATGGATTTTTTAACACAGCAGGAGTGGGAGAACCTTTGACTATTTTCACAACCTCGGCCCGATGAGGGCAATCTCTCGTAAAATGATCCTCTTCACAAATAAGACAAGGATATCGAGGTTTGCGCTTTTCGTCATTGGTTTCCGAATTTTCGGTTTTCTCCTTCAGAGCCTTGTCTGCTTTAGCCTTCTTCTTTCCTTTCTTCTTTCTGCCGTTTTTTTATTTGGTCGTAGATGACTCTACAGCGTGAATATCGACGGTAAGTTCAGGAGAAGACTCTCCTGTCGGGGAATCGGGCAAAGTGATAATATTAGTAGTTGAAGCCTTGGAAGACTTCTTCTTGCTCTTTGTATTCATGATACCAATCATACCATCAGCAGCATGAGATCCCGAAGGAGCAGCAGCGATTTGATTCGACTTTGGAAGATCCGGAATCTTCTCGTGTAATGTACCCGACTGAGTGTAAACTAAGTCAAGGTATTGCGCCTGAGAAATGACTTGCTCCTCAGTAACTACTCCGGCCTTAGTTACATCTTCAGTAATCCTTGGTAATAATGATTTAACAAACCATTCAGCTAAGATTTGGTCCGGGATAAAAACTTTCACTAGCCTTCTTCGACGTCTCCACTCATGAATGTGATCGGAAATATACGTGGAGGTTGATTGTTTTAGTGAAGTTAATAACTCCGTGCCGTTATCGTATCTGACCGGCAAATGAAAGTGAGTTAAGAACGAGGTAGCTAACTGGCTAAAGTTGTAAAAAGAGGCCCGTGGTAACTCAATGTACCACTTGGCCACGAGACACAACTGACCTTCCTAGAAGTCTAATACATTCTAATGACAAACAAAACAAACTAGAGCTATCCTTCTCTAAACATGCATTATGATATGAGAAATCAAGTGTTTTGTTCTTACCTTTGTCCAAACGCTGTTGTATAAGTCCAAGCTTTGTTGATCTGGATGAGCTCCTCCTTTTCTCCAAAACCTGCAATCACCAACAGTCAAACCATTAAATAGCACCTGATTATAACATAAAACAAAGCATATTCAGCATATAGACCAAGGAGTACATGAAATAACTCATAAACAACAAGTTATTGAGAAGAATGGACTAATTTGCATTAAAGGTAATCAAAAGGAACCATTACAACCTGAGCCTTGGTGTTGTGCAAGCTCCTTCCAGGGTCCACAAGAGTTCTCCTTTACTTTGACAAAGCTCACCCACTTCCAAATAGAACAAGTAAAGATGGCAATCTCTCCTCACAAGCTTCTAAATGGGAGTCCTAATTCCTACAGCATTTACCCTTAGAAATGTATAGCTTTCAACCTCTCCTCCTTCTGGCCCAATGCCTGTATTTATAGTGTTCAAGAGGAAGTTAATCAGGTCCACCATCAATGGGATAATCCCCTCTTTGGATGGGATAGCTCCCCTATTGATGGGATAAGTTCCTCTTTGGTAGGAGTGCATGAACCATCTGGAGGCGCTCAATACACGTCGAACAACCTTCTAGAATGCTCTAGAAATAACCACAAGTGACTTTTTAAAGATGAAACTTGCGCATTTTAACCTTTTCAGGGGGACGCACCTGCCCCTTTACATACAGAGTGTCCAAAGACGCAGCTTTTGTGAACATTGGGTGCGTCCCCGCGGGTAAGGTTGAGAGAACCTGCATCCCCAGAGATAAATACATTTAGAAAGACTTTCTCTCTTTTTTGGAGTTTGACATGGAGAGCAGAGGCATAAGACTTGCCTAAGAGGGTAGTATGACTGTTGATAGAGCCATCCTAACTGTAAATAGTCATGGTGACATTTTTTAGTGTAACAGTTGGAGTAGGACTAGTTAAAGATGCCGGTTTACTGGGAAATTTTCCTTTTCCTCCTATCAACGCATCATCTTCTACTGCATCCGTTCATATGATTTCCTCAGACACCATTGTTTATGATGATCCTTGGATCGTACCTTCTGAATCTGAGATAGACTCATTTGGTGATGTCATGCCTTTGAGTCCATATGAAATTGCATATCAGGCCGTGCAGTCATTTTCCGACCCATCTTCAACCAAAATTGACTTAATGAATGTGGTCCATGAGGAATCACTTTTCACATCAAACTCAGATTCAACAACGTTTTCTGAACTTGTTCACACTGATGAGAAAATTCATGAAATCCTATGTGTCGATGATTTACCATGGGAAGATCTCCATCATAGATCTTCGTTTTTACCCGAGAGTGATCGTTTTGAAAATGATTTTTCATCAATTTTTACAACTGAATATGTCAAGGAACCTCAGAATCCAATGAAAAATCCTGATTCAGAGTTAAATTTGGGAAACATTTCTCGAACTATTCCTATTGACATTTCGGTTAAGCCTGGAATTGTTGAAAACATTCATATAGGTGCCTCTTGTATGGAAGATGAAATTCAAACATATAAGGCCCTATTTCAAAAATTCCGCGACGTGTTTGCCTGGTCATATGAGGAAATTCCAGGAATTGACCCCACAATTGTTGTCCATGAAATGAAAACTTACCCTGACGCTAAACCCGTCCGGCAACGTTTGCGTCAGATTCACCCAAGAAAAGCTGCTGCTATTAAAGGAGAAGTTGAAAAATTACTCAAAGCAGGTTTCATTTATCCGATCCCGTTAACGGATTGGGTATCGAATATTGTTCCGGTTAACAAAAAGCAAGGGACAATAAGAATATGTATCAATTATAGTGATATTAAGCGAGCCTGTCCAAAAGACAACTACCCAACTCCCTCTATCGATCAAATCATTGATAATTGTGCCGGCAGTGAAATATTCTCCTTCATGGATGGTTTTTATGGATACAATCAAATCAATATTCTACCTGCCGATCAACCAAAAACGGCTTTCATTTGTCCATGGGGGACATTTTCTTATTGAAAATTACCTTTTGGGCTCAAGAATGTCGGGGCAACTTTCCAAAGGGCCATGTCTTATGCATTTCATGACATCAAGCACATTGTGCAATCCTATCTCGATGATTTGCCTACTCATTCATTACATCGAGCTGATCATCTCATCCATTTACGAGCAATCTTTATGAGCTGTAGGCATTATCGGATTAGGTTGAATCCACACAAGTGTGTTTTCTGTATAGAAATGGGTCAGTTACTGGGGTTTGTTGTTTCGAAAGCCGGAATTCGCATCGATCCCTCGAAGGTTGAAGCTATTGTCAAATTGCCTCCTCCTTCGAGTCTTTGCCAACTCCAAAGTTTACAAGGGAAAGCGAACTTTTTACGTCAATTCATTCCTAACTACGCCGAGATTACAAAGGGTTTTACCCAGTTGTTGAAACAGAATACTCCATTCGATTGGGATGAGATAGCTCAAAAATATTTTGATACACTAAAACACGTGTTGACCCATGCACCGTTATTTCATCCTCCCAACTACAACCAGGACTACATCCTGTATCTCACCGCCTCCCATTCCACCATTGGAATGGTGTTAGTTCAGGAAGATGAATTCAGTACTGAACATGTGATATATTACCTTAGTCGAACTTTAAATCCAACTGAGCTAAAATACTCACATGTGGAGAAATTGGCATTGGAAGTTGTTCAAGCTGTCCAACATTTTTGTCATTACATTTTCCTACGTAAAACTACAGTAATTTCTAATTGCAACCCTATGATCTATATTTTGACCAAGCAATTGCTAGGGGGAAAGTACTCCAAATGGATTGTCATCCTACAGGAGTTCGACTTGGAATTTGAAAAGTCTAAGTCGAAGAAATCTTTAGTTTTTGCGGAGTTAATGTGTGACTTCCCACGTGCTGACACGGAAACTGTGGTGGAGGAGCCCATTGCGGATAAATCCTTGTTTCTAATCAGCACTTTAGATCCATAGTATGGGGATTTCATTGTTTATCTCTAGACCTAATCCTTTCGGCTAGAAATATCAAGGTCAGAACGTCGAAAAATACGATTCCAGTCCCAACAATTCATAATTATTGGAGATACTCTTTATCGCCGTGGGGCGGACTCTGTTTTTTGACATTGTTTAACTCACGAGGAAGCTGAAAGGGTTCTAAATGACTGTCACTCTGGAGTGTGTGGCGGTCATATGTCTGGGTATGCCACATCCCAAAAGATATTGCGCGCTGGCTACTTCTGGCCATCTTTGTTTAAATATTGTATTAACGCGGTCCGAAAATGCCACAACTGCCAAATTTTTTATCGAAAGATGCGCGCTCCACCTACTCCTTTCCACCCTATAATTTCCATCGGCCCGTTTTCAAAATGGGGTATCGATTTTATTACATGTAACCCTCACTCGGCTGAGGGGCATGCGTATATCATCCTTGCGGTAGATTATTTTACCAAGTGGGCCGAGGCGATGCCTACATTTGAGGCAGATGGAAAAATAGTTGTGATTTTCATGTTCAATCATATAATTGCTAGGTTTGGTGTTGCAAAAGTGATTATCACTGATCATAGGCATCATTTTTGAAATGTTATGATGACTGAACTTACAGGCCAGCTTGGCTTTCGTCACAATAGTTCAACTCCTTATTATCCACAAGCTAATGGTCTTGTTGAAGCCATCAACAAATTTTTAGTCATCATGATCCAACGAATCATTGGGATTCATAGGTAGAATTGGCAGAACATGCTATTTTCAGCGCTTTGGGTGTATTGAAGCTCAGTAAAAACGTCAACGGGGTTCACTCCTTTCCAACTAGTTTATGGTCTGGAAGCTGTGTTACCCATTGAATGCGAAATCCCGTCATTGCAAATGGCCATCTAGTTACTTCCAGCTACTTCCGAAGAGGAAAAACGTTTGTTATACTTAGCTCAACTAGATGAGAATCGACATGATGTTGCATTGGTGATCGAAACTCATGCGAAACGTATTAAAGCTCAGTATGAGCGAAATTTGACCCCTCGAAATTTTTTGGAAGGAGACCTATTCTTATTGTACGATCAAGTTAATGATAAATTAGGCGCTGGAAAATTCATTCCTATGTGGCATGGTCCCTATGTTGTCAATCAAAAGCTAGCAAAAGGGGCCTATGAATTGGTAGACTTTGACGGGCACTCTTTAGGTAAACCCAGAAATGGTCTTTACCTGAAGAGGTATTATGCTTAAAATATGGGTGTGGAGATTTTTAGTTAGGTTAGTTTTCTTTCTAGCTGGTGTGTTTTAGTTTAAAAAGTGTGCTTAGCTTAGAGAGTGTTTTTCATCATTATTCCTGCTTATCTTGGTTTTACTCTTGATATTGCAGATGTCGATGCCTCTCCAAACATACATTGGTTTTGCTGATGGTGCTTGTCGTAATACACAGAACATTTCTTCCGCACCTTCGGTTATCTATTCGCCCTCTGACGAGTTGGTATCTATGCATGGGGTAAGCCTTGGTCAAACAACGAACAACATTGCAGAGTATAGTGCAGTGATTGAGTTATTATCTGAATCTATTTCATTTTGGATTCAGAGTTTGATAGTGAGGTTAGATTCTGAACTCGTTGTATTACACCTTAATAGAGTATATGCCATTAGAAATCCAGTGTTATTGAGATTATTTTTGAGAGTGTGTTTCTTGGAACATGAATTTGATTATATTGAATATTAGCATATTCCAAGATCTTTAAATACATTAGCAGATGCAATTGCTTCTCTAATGTTAAGTAGACATTTGCAATAATCATACATGTAAATTTAAAAGCATCCCATAACATTTTTTACAAGATAAGCCGGTAATACTGATAGAGTATAATATAGGAGTGTGTCAAAATATTCATTGTCCTTGATCATAGGTTGGAAAACACCTTATGATCGGAAAAAATGATATACAAAAAGCAAAAATGTCATATGTGTCTACAATAGGCGATCATCCTATCACTGGTGATGATCTAGATAAGAAACCACTTTATGGGCCACCTTACAAAGGATCCTCCTAAAAGGTCCTGGGACCCCAATCACATAGCGCTGTAGTCGACGAGGAATGTCATCTATACCGGTCTCTGGAATGTCTCCTGTCAAACGCTCTAGATGGCTCTCCAATTCGGCCAAGGTCTCTGCTGATTCGTCCTGTGGGTCTGGTGCCGCTGCAGCTGGTTATTTCCTCTCGTAAGGCTGGAGAGTGGCTGGTCGCTGTGGACCCATGTCAGCATTTGAAACTTTTACTATTAGTTTTGGAACGAGATAAAAATAAAAAAAAATTAAATTAGGAAAATGTTGAAAATGATTTTACCTGAGTCATCCCATTGCTCTCCTACTGGAAGAGCCATGTTTGGGTCAACGCGAAAATCTACCCCAGCATAAGGAAAGTCCTGAATAGCAAAAACCTGGTTTTCCAACCAATGGAAATACTCAGTTTTGAATCGAACGACCTCTGTCCCCTCATCAGGATGACGAGCCATAACTGCAACCCATCGCATCAGTTTGGGCTCTCGAGGAAGTCCAGCTCCAACAGTGAGGTGCTATGGGACCAACATTGGGACCCTCTCCAGACCAAAGCTCACAACTAAAGCACCATATCCAAAGGTCTTCAGTTGTCTATTCTTGGCTCTGGTCAGTTGGCCTTTTACATTAGCCAACACAACATCGCACCAGTTGAAGATGGTGCCTCGGAAGTAGTCAACTGCCATCCGCATCTGGGATCCAGTGGCTATATGTTGTGCGGCACTTCCGCAAAGCCTGGTAATAGTAAACGCGATCACCATGAGTTCAGGATGGGATATGGTTTTGATGTCTATCCCTTTGTCTCTAGTCTGGTTGTTACAGAACTCTAGCCGGAGGCTATCAACAGACTGACCACCTGGCCTAGTCCCGAATAGAGTCAAGTCTTCACCTCTCTTAGGCAAACCAGTCAAAAAGTATATGTCTGTCGGCTCCATTTCGAGCTGGTGGACACCAATGAAGAAACACTGGTCCTGTATGCTCCACCTGTCTACCAGCCACTGCAAGAAGTCCACCTGGGCCCTCATGCCAACTATGGCCCAGAATTTGTACAAGCTGCATGCCTTCAATGCATCGATCGAAGGTTGGTGATTTAACGCGGCAAGATCTACGTCCTCATGCTCCCGTTCTCGCCAATCAAGCATGATGTATACTCTACATCCAACAAAAAGGTGAATTAGAATGCAAAAAATTGAATTGTTTGGGTGAATATTGAGAAATTTAGGGTTAAAAACCCTTGCTGCGGGGACCGCACCCTCTCTATTAGAGACAGTGCATCGTTTCGTACCTTTCTTTCATGGCAGGTGCAGACCCCTAACTTTTTCCCCATTGAGAAAAAGTCGGGGTTCGCAGGCTGCTTATGTTATGCCTGCAGGCCCTCGCGCATGGGTTTCTAGCCTAAAAATCCTCTAAAAAATGAAATGAAACCCTAAAAAACAAATTAAAATGGATAAAATTGAAGAGTAGGATGATGTGGATTAACTGGATGAGACGGCGCTCGATTCCGACGGACAAATTTTCCGCAATCTTCACGGGAAGTTTCTGACCAAAAGCTCTATTTTCTCACCCAAATCTCAAATGGTAAAAATGAATTGACGAAAGCCCTTTTTATAAGTTTTTTGAATAAATGAATTGTAAATTTGTTTATGTTTCACTTTGGAAAGGTAACTTTTGCAGCATTTTTATCCATTTTAAACAGGTATGAGTAATGTTTGAGTTTTTGTTCAGGATAACGGATTTTTCAGGTGAAATCGGTCATTTTTGACAAAAAAACATTAGAGTCACCTTTAAGCTCTTTTATGACTCCTAAAACATGAAAAAATCGCCAATTTTTTCTTTTTAAACTCGTTAAAATGGAACTAAAAAGACAGTCCACTTACAACTCTTTTTCTGACCGTAAAAACATGAAAAGATTGCCGGATTTTTGTCGTTTCAAATTCGATATTGGTTATAAAACTATGTGTCATTGATCGCTTTTTTACTTTTTCGGATCAGAGGCACTAATTACGAAAAGTACTCCTTGGTCGTAATGATCAAGCGGTTCTCTCAAGTATTATTTTATACTTTTTTGGGCTTGGGAGACACAAATTTACGAAAAAGGTCAACCCTGGATTCTTCTTAATTTTTTTCAGACTCTCTAAAATTGAAAAATTCTGAGTTTCTCCTATACTGGACTCATTAAAATTTAACAGTAAAGGACCTGTTCAATTACAAACAGGAACGGACCACTCCTTCTTAGGGTTCGAATTTAAACTAAGTTGGACTCATCCGAAGGATGAGCTTATAATCAAGCAAATGTTATCCTCCTCAAGCTTGTCAAAAATAAAGAGGTACTTTCCAGAAATGGTGGGGGAAAAAGAGAAAAATGAGCATGTTTGTCATACTTTGTAACCACTCTTGAACATGACACTTTTATTCACCTGGGTTGGGAAATCCTTTGGCTAACAGTTGATCAAACCACATTGAAAGTCTTCAGCCGGTTTCTGGGTATTAACTTTGGGTCAATTGTCACCAAACCATCTGCTGTGTCGTTATGTGTTCAAGAGGTCAGTGCCAATAAGCCATTCATCTACAAAATATATGTCATCCATCTTGACCATCCCTGTGTCAGTCCTTGCAACTAAATTTCTTCAAACTTGATCTATGATTTCGTGTTGTGGGCTTGCCTATGACGGATCGCTTTCTATCGACTTCAGCTCATTATCTAAAAAGATGATCTAGAAATCATCAGTACCTTGGGATCTACATGCCTCAATGGCAGGTTTCTCGCCTTCGACGATAGGTTGCATCATTGACCTGCGATCAAAGGACTCTGTGACATGTTCGACATCAACACATCTATTCACATCTCATGGATTGTACTGAGTACTTTGAGAGCCATTGACATTACTGGTGGCTTCTCTCACACTTGTTAACAGTTTACATCATAGATTGGTAATCAAGTGGTTTATACCATGTTCGACTTCAACACATTCATTCGCATGGATAGAATCGTACTATTTCGGGAAGTAGAAATGAAGACCCTGGATCTAGTTTCCGCCATCCAGGCTGCGAGGAATTTTGTATTCATTATATTATGGACTATTCATAAACAGATGGTTGCGTCGATACTGTGTCTACATGTGTCTATACTTGTGATGTATTACAAGATCATTCATATATCAGAGCAGTAGTTAGTTTTCTAGTCAGTTTTGATTTGAGTATGGGAATGCCTACCTCAGTGATGATATGATCTCATATATATATATTTTTCATTGAATGTTTTTACAGGTTCCAACCAGGCTCTCCACAAGATGATCCTCGAAATGATAAAGTACTTCACTCTTCCTAAATGATAAATGAAATCCTCATCTACTACAGACTTCGCACTTTAGGGGGCGATCTGTTATACAAAAATATCGTCACCATGACTATTTGAAGTTAGTATGGGTCTATCATCACTTGTACTGTCCTCCTAAGCAAGTCTCACACCTCAGCTCTTCAAGTCAAGCTTTGAAAATGAGATAAAGACATTAAAAATAAACAAAGCTCTAGTTCTGCACTTTCTCTCACTGTTGCCTGCAATCCCGCACCCCCTGTTCACAATACCTGCGGACCTGCCCGCTCTCTCTAAAGGAGTTGGTGTGGACCCCTGTGAAAGTCATAAAGGCGCAAGTTTATTCTAAAAAACTCACTTTGGGTTAATTCTAGATGATTCTAGAAGGAATTTTTACGTGGATTGTTCGCTCTTAGGTGGTTCATGCATCCCAAAAGAGAAGGAGCTAATCCCTTGATGAGAGGAGCTATCCCTTTGAAGGAGGGCTTTATCCCTTTGAAGGAGGGCTTTATCCCTTTGAAGGAGGACCTAGTAACTTCCCTGCATTGCATTATAAATTAAGGCATTGGGCTGGTTGCTGGAGAGGTTAGAAGCTGAACATTTTTTAGGGTAAATGCTGATGGAATTGAGACTTCCTAGTTAAGCTTGAGAGGAGAGATCACATACCTTTTGGCTTCATTGGGAAGAGAGTGAAACTTGTCAAAGTAGAGGAGACTTCTTGTTGGACCCTGGGAGGAGCTTGTACATCATCAAGGCACAGGTTGTAAAGTTCTTCTTTGATTTGAATTAATACAATCAGATTCATTTTTCTCAACAAATTGTCTTATGCCATTTGTTTCATGAATTCCTCGATCATCATGATAAGTATGCTTTATGATATTAGCTTTACAGGTGCTATTTAATTTGTTTGCTTGTTTCTGTCTGCAGATTTGCTACAAAGGAGCTCATTTGGATCAAAGGAGCGAGGATTCCACAAACTTGCATTGGACCCAAGGTAGACCTAAAACACTTGTTTGCCATTGTTTATATATTGCATATTTAGAGAAAGATAGTTTTTGATTGGATTTATTGTCACTAGATATCGTTAGATTCTAGGAAGGTCAATCTTGTTCGCAAGATTGACTCATTCCGTGTGACAAGAACCACATAACCTCGAGCTAGAAAACTCGTGCAATGTACCAAATAATACAACGTTCAAACAATACATATGGCCGCGTTAAAAAAATACATATGGCTGCGTTCAAAACATATCTAGCACAGAGGTATCATACTATTATAACACCATTCAAAAGTATCATTCAAGGGAAGCAGCTTCTCCTTTGTTACCAATTCCTATACCAAAGCACAGATCCACTTCAAACACTCATCGGTCTTTGGATTCTCCACACATCAGCAGCATACCATCATACAAGTCGAACCATATGGCCTCCTCTTAAAAGGGCTGAACGCAACATGGACGTTCTGCCTCCACCAAACATTCAATAACATTTTATTATATAACATGTCAGGTATTAACAATAACATGCACCATGCATATCCAACATTATAACCATGCATATCCACTATTATAACCATGCATATTTAGCATTATAACCATGCATATCCATGCTGTGTTAATATTCGCTACTCCACTCTGATTTATTTGACCTCAAATCACACCATTTCCTAAAACGATATGCCTATTAACTGCAACCAAGTGTTTTCATTGAAAAAATGGAGCAGTGTGTGCGTATAACTGTAACAACGTTCAAATAATAATTGTAACAACAGTCAATTATATGTGTATAACTAAAAAACTATAACTGTATTAATAATCCAGCGTTCATTAATCACATATGTAGCATATCTCCACGCATGAAAAGAAGGTCACCACATCTCCACGCATCAGCAGCACATTTCCACGATATCTTGCTTCTCCACCAGATTCAAAACAAGACCATGCTCAGCACAGCTCCTCCATGTGACAGCGTTCAATTTTGCAGGTAAAGGAAATGAAAACCCAAGTGATGTCAATGGAGAACCAAACCCAAGCGATTTGATTGAAATGCAAGATATGCAAGTAATGTTAGACAATGTCAGGCGCAGTTCAGGCAATGAGAGCGCTGTGAGAGAGTGCAGGTACAGAGAGCACAGGTATGGCAGACAGAACGTAGGTAATCACTGATTGAATGTCAGGCGCAGGTCTAATAAATGGAATATGGCAGAACAACAAATGTTTATGGACAATCGCCTTGAGGAAGACAGAGGGCGCAGGTAAGGAATATGGCAGACAGATAGAGGAGTTACAAGAAGCATGAGAGCTAAAAAAGGAGCTAGCTCTGATACCATGTCAGGCCAGGCAGTAACTCCATTAATAAAAAACTGATTCGTATTATTCATTCAATCAGATAGGTCTGTTATATACATGAGGGAGAGACTGTTCAGTTCATCTCCCGATGACTGTTCACATTTCTCATATATTTATTTACATATATTTACCCAATCACAAGGATTAGGTGTCAACAAAAATAAATTAATGAAGTCAAAATTATTGCATGTAAATGGGCATACCACTGTACGACTTGGTAAGGCATGTGTACCCCTCGGTGATCATTGGTAAAGTCTGGGTTAGACCTAGGTGATAGGGGGTATGTCAGGTTAAAAATACCCCGGGTAAAAACTCTGAGGGGGGTAAGAGTTAGAGTGAGCGGGATTGTCTCACTTAGCAGGTTTGGCTGGAGTTAGTCAAGTTTAAGTGGGGACTTGTTAGATAAACTTGACTCGGGATAGAGTCAAAGTTGACCAGATTAAACATTGATGGTTTTGGGGCACATGGTATTATGCACCCATAGTATTCTTCTCGTGGTATTATATGTAATGGAGCTTATAAAAGGTCGAAGGAATTCATTGTAATGCAAGACCTAGAGGTGAGTGGTTTAGACTCACTTGGTTGGATTGGCCAGGGTTTTGGCCAATGCTAATGAGATTTTATTAGGTTGGGATTTTCCCCGGATTTGGGGTTTTCCCAGATAAACATTTGTGTTTATGTCTTTATGGTTGTTGCTGGTTATTTTTTATATATATTTCTCTCGATAATTATTTATGTTATGCAGTAAATTTCTTAACAGAAATTTCTGGAAAATATGCCTTTAAAAAGTCATTAGCATCTCCCAAATCATAATAGATATTGGACAAATGAGAGAGGTTTTTGTACATGAGGATGTTATGAACAAAAACCTCTTTCCATTTTTGAAAATTCTTTCTCGGCTTGTTGTAAACCATGTTTGAATTTACTTTATTACATCATTTAATCATGTTTAAATGCATGATTAACTAAATCAACCAGCTAATGAGACTTAAATTTACATTTGGAGGGCACAGTTACTCTTGCAAAATCATTTATTATTTCTAAACTACTAAAACCTATTATATCAACAAATTTAAATTATCAAAGCTAATCATGTTACAACAAGTTGAGCATGGTTGATATTCATATTGAGACAATCTTTGTCACAATGTGACGTAGGACCATGGTTCACCATGATTATAAAGCTAAGGGATTTATATTGAACCCTAAGACTAATATTATAAAGCCTATGAATACTATTATACCCTAGGAATATGAACCCTTAGATTAATACTAAAACCCTAAGGGATTAATACTAAAACCCCAAGGGATTATAAAGTCAAGGGATTAATATTATAAACCCAATGTATATAAACCCCAAGATAAATTCTATAAAATGTAAAATAAACATGGTTGACCATGGTTAATTTGCATATTGACACAATCCTTGTCATAATACAACATTGGACATTGGTTAACCATGACTGATTTTCATATCGAGATAATTTTTGTCACAATGCGACATTTGACCATGGTTGACCATGGTTTATTTTCATATTGAGACAATTTTTGTCACAATGTAACGTAGGACCATGGTTTACCATGATTATAAACCCGAGGGATTTATATTGAACCCTAAGATTAATATTATAAAACCTATGAATATTATTATACCCTAGGAATATGAACCCTTAGATTAATAAACCTAAAGAATTGATCTTATAAACCCAAGGGATTAATACAAAAACTCCAAGGGTTTATAAACTCGAGGGAATAATATTAAACCCAAGGGATTAATATTATAAACCCAATGTTTATAAACCCCAAGATAAATATTATAATCCCTATAATAAACATGGTTGACCATGATTGATTTTCAAATTGAGACAATCCTTGTCACAATGAAATGTTGGAACATGGTTAACTATGATTGATTTTCATATGAAAACAATATTTGTCACAATGCGATGTTTGACTATGGTTGATTTTCATATTGAGACAATCATTGTCACAATGCAACGTTGGACCATGGTTGACCATGATTGATATTATGAACCTAAGAGAATAGTAAACCCAAGGGATTAAAAGTAAAAGCCCAAGGGATTATAAACCCAAGGGAATAATATAAACCCAAGGTATACAAACCACAAGATAAATATTATAAACCCTAAAATAAACATGGTTTACCATGGTTGATTTTCATATTGAGACAATCTTTGTCAAAATGTGACATTGGATCATTGTTAACCATGGCTGACCATTATTAATTTTCATATCAAGACAATCTTTGTCCCAAAGAGACATTGGACCATGGGTTTTTTTTTTTTTATATTGGGACTATCTTTGTCACAATGCAACGTTGGACCATGGTAGACCATGATTGTCACAATGTGACGTTGGACCATGAGACAATCTTTGTGACACTGTGACCATGGCTAATAATGTTTGACCACAGTTATTGACCATGGTTGACAATGGTTATTGACTATGGTTGACCATGATTGATTTTCATATTGAAACTATATTTTTCACAATGCAACATTGGACCATGGCTAATGATGGTTGATTTTCATATTAAGACAATATTTGTCACAATGTGGCATTGGACCATGGTCAACCATAACTGACCATGGTCAACCATGTTTGAAAAATGTTGATCATGATTGACCATGGTTGACCATGTTTGACCATGACTTATTTCCATATCGAGAAAATATTTGTCACAAACCCAAGGGATTAATAAACCCAAGGGATTATAATATTAAAAATCGAAGGGATTATAAATCTAATATAAAACTAATAAAATATAATATAATAAATCTTAAGATTATTATTAAAAATCCTAAGATTATAAACCCTAAGTTTAATGTACTAAACCCTAGGATTAACACTATAAACACGTGGATTAATATTGCTAACACTAGTCATCCACTATAAGCCTCCATGGTCAACCATGACCATCCACTATGGTTCACTATAGGTCACTTATAGATAGGCCATGATTGCTGAGGTAAGTATGGTTCACCATGGTAGTCATGTTGACTATTTTTTTACTATAATGCCAATATTCACTATAGTAGACCATGTCAACAATAGTCAACCATAATTAACATATGTTAATAAATAAATATTATAAACTCTAACATAGTCAATCACATTTATCCTTTTAACTTTTGTTAAAATATTTACATTCCATTTATTATAAAAATATAAAATTAATATATTAATTCTTATAATAGTTTTTGTTTATACTAAAACAAAAAAAATTGATAGATAAATTAGAAATTCAATATGAAAATCAATCAAACTAAACCATTAATTTATTTTTCTCTTTATTTATATAGGTAATTAAAAAACATTATGAGTGATAAAGACAAAAAAAAAAAATCAATACATTGATTTTTAACAAACATAAAATGTAACCATGAACAAATAAACAAGTTGTAACTAAGTTTTAACATATCTTAATTTGATTTGAAATTTTTAAACTAGCAATTGCCTCTAAAGGTGCAAAGATACACCGAAGGAATGGAAAATTTGGTAATAAGATTCCTGAACTATTTTTCCCTATATCAAATGGAGCGGGACAATAAAAATAGATAGACGAACTGTTTTCCTTTATATATTCATTGGTTGAACGGATGGGAGGTCAACAAAGAAAAACCTACAAAATGGAAAGTGGATGATGGTATTTATTGAGACATCTAAAAACCAATTTTGATATTGATTGATTGAGGCAACCAACAAGTTTGTGGTTTTGTATTTGTAGAATTAAAATCAGGGTTTACTAATGTCAAAACTGATATTGATAATCAAGATTTCGAGAGACTGATATTGATATTGGATGGGGTATACAAAAAATTTGTAAGTATGTATTTTATAACATTAAAATCAAGATTTCTAGAAACTGATATATCTAAGTAATTTCCAGAAATTGATATACTACACAAGTTTGAGTGAAGAGCAGAATCCGCAAGATTTTGGTGAACACAAGAGTTTCTCAGTAGGGTAGTCTTGTCATTCCCACATTTCATCACTTGCAAGGACTTAGAAGACTAAATTTTCAGGAGAATCCAACAACTACAAATGGTAATGTCTTAGGCGACCACCATGAAACTTCCTCTTCCAAGGAGGAAGACAAAGACAAGGTACAAGGTCAAGTAGTGAAGCCATGATGACTTTAGGGGAGTTAGGGAATGTTCTAGATTAATTTTCGAGACATGATATTTTGAATTCATAAAGATTTTTAACTAATTTTTTATTTAAAGAAATATTAGAAAATCAATTATAATTTTAAAAAAATTAGGTTAAAAAGTATTTAATAAATTGATTAATTTAATATTATTATTTATCTTGATTAATTAGTAATTTTAGGATGTGCAACTCATAGTGGATACATGCTCTAATGGTGCTCATTGTGATCGTCAACCCTTTCAAAATAACCCTTTACTCCATTTTGCACTAGAATGTTATCTAAATTTCCTTTTATGGGAATCCCTTGAATAGTGAGGAATTTCATCTCCTAGGGGAGGATTATTAATTCCTTTTTAGTCTAAAATTTCACTTATTTTATCTCTTTTCAAATTCTTGGGCTATGTGTTGTGTATATTTTTCAAAGTAGTTTTTTTTCATATTATAAAGATAACATAATAATAATTTACAAAGTGAATGCTCTCATAGTTACACCAATTGGCACCTATAGTTTACACATACAAAAATGATGCGAAGAGTTAAAGGACCCATCCAATGTCCTTTGCAAAATTTAGTTTGGCTACCAAGGATGGATAAATAGGGAATTTGACATTACAAATGAACACTACATTAAACCCAAAAAGAAATAGAATGAAATTAACATAGCACAATTTTTTTATAAATATAAATTTCTTTAATCTCATTCCATATTCCAATAATTCTTGTATTGATAAAACCTTTATTTTTCTTCAACCCATTTCAAAATTATAAAAAATAATATATATATGTTATTTCCTTAAAATTCTCTTTATCCAAAAATTACAACCCTAAAACACAAGGAACATAAATTCATTGCTACATTAAAACATGGATGACAACATCAACCCTTATTATGTTAGGATATTCTGACACATAGGAAATAATTAAGTATAACTTGGCCTAGTGTAGATTTAGGTAAAGTGTGTTTCTTTACTATGTACTTTTGTACCTTACAATCTGACGGTCACGATATGTAGTGATCCGATGGTTCATTCTCTCCTCGGTATTACCGACACTTGATCTGTGGTTAACACTCGATTGGTCCATGATCACTATTTAAAAAGCATGGAGGGTCATTAGTAGGGTAATTGTTCATGAGAGAAGCTTATGTAAATTTTCATTCTTTTATTAGTAAATTGCTCGAAGTGGCCACGTTGGCTCAGGCCGTGGATTGTTTCCCTCTTTGAGAGTTTTAACCACATCAACAATACTGGTGTATTGATCTGTGATCTATTTGTGAGTGGTGTCCTTTGGTTTTCTATCTGAGGAACTTACCTTGTAAATTCCTACATGGTATCAGAGCTATTCGAGGGCCCGATCCATTGGCGATCCAAATCTGAAGCCGGTAGAACTGCATCTGACTGCCATTTCCTAGATCTACTATTTCTGACTACTTTCAGGTCGAGATGACTGCTCTATTGTGTTAGGAGCATCTGTTCCATTGAGGAACCCCTTTCGTTTCACTTGAAAAGGCTGTCGGTAGCCCTAGCTACGTCATTTTTAAGATTTGGAGGTATACAATGTTTATTTGCAGTTTCTAGTTATTTTCTCTCTGTTTATTTTAGTTTATTTATCTATTTGTTTTTTATTACCAGATCTACACTTTTCATTTCTGTGTATGCTCTTTGCCCTGCAACTTTGTGCAATTTGGGAAAATCAGAAACAGAAATGAAGTTTTTTTTCTCATGCATATGCTCTTTTCCATCGTGCCTTAGTGTGATCTCAGAAAATCAGAAACATTGAGGAAAATTGTTAGTTTTCGAGTAAAGCTAACTTCAAACCATAAGGTTTGTTTTTTTTTTTTTGTGTGCGTGTGTCCGTTTTGGGTTTTGCGATTTTTTTTTTCCAGGCAAAAAAAAATCTTTCTCAAGTAAGCACACACCCAAAGCTTCAGTGACTAAAAACAAAGAAAAGAACAAAACAAAAAACCCCTTCCTCTTTTCTAAAAATTACTAACCTTTTAAACTAGCTCACTTGGTCCAAATTTACTTTATGAGAATAGAGGTCTTGAGTTCAAGTCTTTCACTTTGTTGAGCTAATTAGATTAAGTTTGGAAAGGGGGCGATTTTTTTTTAAAATATAACATTATCATTCATTTCTGCACATTCTCGCACTTCGTCAGCATCTTCAACAACTTTTCTTCAAAAAGCCATAACTTCTTCATCTCGAAGCCATTTTCAGAGCCGTTTTTTTAATCAGCCTAATTTTTTGAGATATTTCCATTGAAACACTTAGTTTCAACATCTATAGCTTTAGTTTATGTTAAAATGGAAAGTCCATGCCAAGTTATTCTTGACAGTACCAACTACTTCCAATGGTGGTCTTACATTGTGGATTTACTTAGAAGTAAAGGTCTTTACAGAATAGTCACAGGGCAAAAAACCAAACCAAAAGATGAAGATAAGGCAACCAAATGGGAAAATAGGCAAGATCAAGCATGTGGGTTGATAGGGATGTCTATTTCTCTAGACCTTAGATTCCATATCACAGAACTTGATACTCCTAATGTAGCAATGAAATAGATCACTAAAGTTTTTGGAATTAAAAATGAAGTTAGAGCCCATCAACTCGAAAATGAGTTGCTTACAGTGGACCCCAATAATTTTTCTTCCATTGAAGATTTTTTGTCCAAGTTCAAGACCCTTAGACTTCTCTTGGAAGGTGTTAAGGTTAAGAAAGAAGATGGTAACCTTATCTATGCCATTCTTACTAAGTTGGGACCAACCTACTCTATGCTTGTTTCCACCTTCCATTCTACAAGAGAAGCCTTCATTTGTCAAGGACAAGACTACAAGTCCCCTTCCTTTGATTCCTCTTGTGATTCGTTAATAAGAGAACAAGAAAAACTCTTAAACCTTGGTATTCTTAATCTTTGAAACTCTTCTAAGAAAGCCTTAGTTTCCTAGCAGCAACCAAATTAAAAGAATCCTAAGAAGTCGTATCCTAAAAAGAATGGTCCTAAACCAAACAAGGGTCCTAAGAAATTTCAGCCTCAAAATGAAAAATCATTTCAACAAAATGATAAGGCAAATAAAAACAAAGGGAAGAAGAATGATAGAAATTTCCACTTTTGTGATTGAGATGGCCACATAGAATCCAAATGCTTTAAGAAGATGGAAGCCTTGGAAGCAGCAATGAAGAAGCATAACATCCATTAGGAGCACTCTTCAACTTCAACTTCATCTTTAGGAATAGCACTTTCTGCATGTGGTTGTCAAACATCTCGGTTTGGATATGCACTAAATGTATGTTCTTCTTCTAATTATCATGAGTGGCTCATTGATTCTGGAGCTTCTTATCACACGGCCAAAAACAAAGCCATGTTTTCTTCTTTAAATGATTGTAACACCAAAAATATATATGTTGGTGATGATAGATCTCTGAGTATTATAGGGACTGGAACTGTTAATATAGACAATAGTCAATTTAATGATGTATTATGTGTTCCAACCTTATCCTGCAACCTTCTATCTGTATATCAGATAACTCATTCAGGTGAAGGTAAAATCGTTGAATTTTCACCTCACGATGTTGTAATTAAGGACCTAAGAGATCCTAGACAGATTTTAGCAACTGGAATTGTTGATAATTTTACAAGGTTGTATAAGTTTAACAACTTTGGATTATCAAATATTCCCTTGGTATTTGTTGCTCATAATGATGAAGTGAGCAAACTTTCACATGAGCGATTTGGTCACTTAAACTATCGCTCCCTTTAGAATCTATGTAAAGAAAATATGGTGACAGGTCTTCCAATGGTATCTTGCAGAGATGGTGTTTGTTCTGGATGTATACTCGGAAAACATCATCAGGATAGTTTTGAAAAACGTGCCTCTTGGCATGCCTCAGCCCCTTTATAGCTTGTGCATAGTGATTTATGTTGTCCACTTCCAGTTGTTTCATTCTCTGGCTACAAGTATTTCTTAACTTTCATTGATGATTTCTCCAGACGCACTTGGGTATACTTCTTAAAACTCAAGAGTGAATTATTTAACATGTTCTTGGCCTTTAAGGTGTTTGTTGAAAAATAATCTGGACATCAAATTCTTAAACTAAGATCTGATAATGGTAGAGAATATGTTAACAAAAAATTCATCAACTTTTTCACTAAGAATGGAATTCAAATTCACATACTGTTCCATATACTCCACACCAAAATGGTGTAGTTGAAAGGAAGAATTGCACCTTAAAGGAAATGGCTAATTGTATGCTTCAATCTAAAGGACTTAGTCTTAATTTTTGGGTAGAAGCAATTAACTGTGCAAATTACATAATAAATCACACTCCTACAAAGGTTTTAAAGAATATCACTCCAGAAGAAGCATGGAGCTCAATTAAACCAGATGTAAGTCACTTTCTTGTTTTTGGAAGTGAAGCATGGGCCCATATTCCAGATGAGAAACATAAAGCTTTAGAACCTAAGAGTGAAAAATGTATTTTTGTTGGATATTCTGAAGATGTCAAAGGATACAAACTTATTCCACTTAAGTCCAAAATGTTATCATTAGAAGAGATGTAAAGTTTTCTGAAAATATATCAGCCTACGATCCTAGTTCGGCGAATGTGCCACCTCTCTCTATCCCTTCTACTTCTGAGATATATGATGACAACGAGGATAACAATCCTCCCCCACCTTCTCAAGATCCTCCTTCAGCTTCTCAGCTTTCAAAATGGATCTGTGCTACTCGGGATGCAGCAGGTGCTCTTGCCGGTGATCCTACAGATCAACGACGTACACGTTCTCAGTTCGATAGAGCCTCTTCTTTACTGGCTCAAGCTTCAACTCATTATGATCCTGACACCTTTGCAAAAGCTTCAGGCCATCTAAATTGGGACACAACTATGAATGAAGAATATCATTCATTATTGGAAAATTATACATGGGATCTTTTTCCTCTACCAAAGGGACAAAAACTTGTTAGATGCAAATGGGTTTACAGAACCAAGTATCGACCAGATGGAAAAGTTGATAAACATAAAGCTCGTCATGTTGCTAAGGGTTTTTCACAAGTATAAGGCATTGACTAAACTGAAACCTTCTCCCTTGTTTCCAAAATGAACTCTATCTGCCTTGTTCTTTCCCTTGTTGCCTCTTTCAAATGGGAAGTCCATCATATAAAGGTTAAATCTGTCTTCTTGCATGGGGACTTGCATGAATAAATCTATATGGAACAACCTACTGGCATTATACAAACAAACTCCAGCCTTGTATGTCAGCTTACGAAATCCCTTTATGGTCTCAAACAAGCCCCTCGAGCTTGGTATGCCAAAATGGATAGTTTTCTTTTAGAAACTGGCTTTTCTAGGTGTCATTCTGACAATACTGTCTACACCAAGAAAGTGGGCAAGTTCCTTATCATTCTTGTTCTTTATGTTGATGATCTTATCCTTACTGGTAGTGATCCCAACCTTATAAACCGTGTGAAGTCCAGCCTTAAAAAGAAGTTTGAAATGACAGACTTAGGACACTTGCATTATTTTCTTGGTCTTCATTTCTTGCAATCCAAGGAAGGTATTTCCCTTTCCCAATCCAAGTATGCCTATGATATTATACGCCATTTTCACATGGAAGACTGTAAGCCAACCCCTTCTCCCTTTCAGTCTGGAGCCAAACTTTTAGTCACTTGTACTTCACTTGAAGTTGATGCTACCTTATACCGTCAACTTGTAGGAAAACTTTTGTATTTGACCCATACTTGTTCTGACCTTTCCTTTACTGTTGGCCTTATTTCTCGGTTTATGCAAAACCCACATGAAATTCATTGGAAAGTAGCTAAAAGAATACTTCATTATGTTCAAGGTACAATTCAGTTTGGGATTCATTACAGTGCTGAAGCATCTCCTCTATTGGTTGGTTTCACTGATTCTGATTGGGCTGGTGACCCTGATGATCGGAAGTCTACTGTAGGTTATGTGTTCACTCTTGATTAAGGACCTATTACATGGGCTTGCAAGAAACAAAGTGCCATTTCTCTTTCTTTAGCAGAAGCAGAGTATTGTGGTGATGTAGAAGCTAGTAAGGAAGCCCTGTGGCTTTGTCAGATCCTATCAGAGTTTGGATTTCAACAGCAACATCTGACTACACTTTGGTGTGATAATCAAAGTGTCATTCAACTATGCAAAGATCTAGTCCAACATCAGTGCAACAAACACATTGAACTACACATGCACTTCATCAGAAAGCTCATTCATGACCATGTCCTTGAAGTGCAATATTATTCAACAGATGATCAAGTTGCAGACATCTTTAAAAAGGCTCTCATAGAGGTGAATTTTACTAAACTTTGATTTATGGTTGGAGTTCAAGAAGTTGTCACTAAGGGGGGATAGGCTCTAATGCCTCCTTCCTTCTCCTATTGTGTCACATTTGTACATCCTTCAATCCTATCCCAAGTTGTTCTTAAGGGGAGATGTTAGGATATTCTAACAAAGGAAAATTTTAAGGATGGAATTTTTTTTTGAAGTTTAAAATGTTGGCGAATCTCACTAATCCCTAATATGCAAACTATAAAATGTGTATTGATATATTTGTAAAATTATTCAAATCTATAATGATTTTATATATAGTCTCTATATAATGTTGGCGATTTTTGGGGTAAAATAATTTTATATTCCAAAATTTGGGCGAATCGTCTTTTATAAAAATTGGTAATTGGCGAATCTTTTTTTGGGAAAATCAAGGAAAATTAGCCCACTGGGCGAACATTAGCCCCTAAAATTTTCCATGATTCTAACACATAGGAAATAGTTAAGTTTAACTTGGTCTAGTGTAGAGTTAGGTAAAGTGTGTTTCTTTACTATGTACTTTTGTAACTTACAATCCGACGGTTCATTCTCTCCTCAGTATTACTGACACTTGATCCATGGCTTAAGACCTAATTGGTCCACGATCTCTATTTAAAGAGCATGGAAGGTCATTTGTAGGGTAATCGTTCATGAGAGAAGCTTATGAAAATTTTCATTCTTTTATTAATAAATTTCCTGAAGTGGTCACGTTGGCTCAGGCCATGGACAGTTTCCCTCTTTGAGGGTTTTAACCATGTCAACAATATTGGTGTATTGATCTGTGATCTGTTTGTGATTGGTGTCCTTTGGTGTTTTGTCTGAGGAACATACCCTGTAAATTCCTACATATTACTCATTAACCTTTTCCTTCACTCAACAATATAAAAAAATCCCCATTTCATTATTTCCAACAATATGGGCACTCACATTGTTCCATTTATGCATAAATACCAAGGATTTCTAGGCAACCCAATCTCTCATATTAAAACACTTGTATGATAGGATTATAATATCAATCATTATTAACATGGGAAGGATCTACTGATGTGCATTTCCACAGCTTTATATGTGTGTGTATTTTTTGTGGGGGAAGCCAATGAATGATATCGACATGCTTATCTAACACCGAATTTGAATACCAATGTACTACTCATCCATTACATTCACCATTATGTCAGAATATTAATCACGACACCTATTCATATATCGGCTATGAATGTTCCCTAGTCAGTGGTAGATGGTTCATAATCAATAGTCGACAGGAGTTAGTGAGAAATAATGATAGGTGAACTCACTATAGTAACTACAACTTGATCTTTGTATAAATTGTTGTATGTGGAATGCAATCAATAAGGCTTTTTAGTTCAGTCTTCTTATCTTATATGGTATCAGAGCTAGATCTGTGAGGGCTCAGTGGCCAGAGTCATTTGGGCTTAGTGGTGTCAAGGTCTCATGGAGAGAGACATAGTTTTGTATGAACCTAGGTTATGAAGGCTCGGTGGTGTGAAGAGTTAGCGCCGAAGAGCGATATAGTGTTGTCAATAAATTGTGGAAGGTAGTGAGATTGACATACTAGTGTTGGAACATCGAACTTGTATGTAGCCAATGTGTGGTGCATATTATTGTGAGGAGGTGTGTCTTTTCTATGTCGTGAATCTTGTGCCTACTCAGGTGAGGAGGAAATGTTGCACATATTGTTGTTTATGAAGTAAAGTGGTCGCTGAAAAGAGGAGTGTTGGAGTTTTACACTAGCATGCAATGATTCTCATCACCAGAGATCAGAGTGATAACTAGAAAAAATTGGTGAATTGGTGAGGTCGAGTTGAATCGACGAGGAGCGGTGTTGTTGATTTTCTTAGTGTTGTTGATTTTCTCACTTTGAGGCTGAGGATGTCAACGGTTATTTTCTTCTGCCATAAGTAAAGGATTTGGTTGTTGTGTGTTGGGCGGATATATGATGGAGCATCCATGTCTGAGTTGTCTTACAAGATGTTGAGAGCAGTGTTGAATTAAGTACATTTTGCAAGAGGAATCATTCAACTTACTTAATTCGCCACAGATTAACTGCATTGGAATCAAATAATTTCATTTGGTTACTTGTGTGTAACCACAATTCATAGCATCAGCGATTTGATCCCCGCATTCACACTCGTCACTCTGCACCTATAATAGATTTTGGTACTACACAATTGTGCTGAAGGTTTTAAACCTAATGTGAGATCTCGAACCATAATGGTAATCTGGCTAAACTCTCTGTAATATGGTTGATCATTAAATTGTCTGTTGTGATGACTTTAAATAAGTTATTTCATGTTTCATATTATTATATATAAAATACTAATAAAAATAGACACATTAATAAAGTATGTTTAGTTTTTTTTTTTTTTTTTTTTTTAATTAAGTAGTTATATTAATGATTGAGAATAAAAATACAATGGTCCACAGGGGTCAGAGCGACCTGCCTGCGTTGACTGGGTGGCCTTTCCAGGGAAATGCCTGTAGCATATACAGTGCGCTGTCTAAGTAGAGTTTTCATGGAGCCCGTGAGGTGATCCTGCAAGAGTGGTGGGCATCTTGCTGCGAGGTGGGCAGAATGTTGCGAGGTGGGAAGATTGCTGCCTGAAGTTCCTGAGATTGTCATGCTTGAAGTGGATGACCATTCATTTTATTGAAGCATCTTTTGGGTGTGCAGTGATGTGTCTCCAATCTTGATTGTGCAAGCCTGTTGGCACAGATCTTCTCTTTTCAATGGCGCATCTGCAGATCTTCTCTTTTCAGCGGCGCTTCTGCCGTGGTTTAACATTCCTTCCGGTGTTTGAAGCCATAGTGTGCCTTGCTGCCGAGGCTTAAGTGTGCAGATCTATCTGCTGGATCTTTTTGCAGTTTTCTTTGAGAACTCCTTTTGCTAGATCGTGCCAAAGGCTGTGGAATTCTACCATCTGGGAATCTATCCCTCCATTTGCTAAGACATCACCTATCTTGTTTGCCTTTCTGCAAACTGCTTGGAATGTAATCCCTTGTAAGTTGCAGAGATGATTTTGGAGATCCTGCAGTGTTGCCGACAGTCTCCAGCTGGGGGTAACTTTATGTACCTGCGCTCCCATCTAGAGTTTCTTTATCATCCTGATTATGATCTTCGAGTCTCCTTCCACTATCAATGGTAGAAATCTGTAGCGGCCTGCCAGAATGAGACCCTGAATGAGAGCAGTTCGTTCTACAGCGTTGTTGGTGTTCACTCTGATGTTGCCATGATAGACGAGATGAATTGTGCCTATGTGATCCCTTACTACGCCCCCATATCCAGCTATTCCCAGGTTCTTTCTTGAAGCCCCGTCGAAATTGAGTTTGAACGTGTTTGAAGGGGGCAGAGTCCAATTGTCCTGCGTTGTTCCTTTGGAGACGCAGGTTTTACCAGCAGGGTTGATCTGGGTTTGAAGATTTAGGATTTGAATGATTCTGTCATCATTCGGTGAAGTGTTTCCCTTTTTCTGCAAAGTGCCCATGGCATTGACCGTTTCTTTGATGAGCTATCTCACTTTTCCTATCAGCGTGCTTACTGCCGTGTAGAGTTTTTGAAGACTCGTGCGTTTTGTTCTTTCCAAAGGATCCAGGCTATTGCTCCTGGTATTAAGTTCCAGGCACTGTTGACCAAGGGATTGGAGGACATGGATGTTCTCCACTGGCTGAGTGAGAGTTGAATGGAGTCTCTGTTTCTTTCAGATTGTCTGAAGATCATAGCCATGTCATCCCACAGAGAGCAGGCCATTGGACAGGCATTGAGTATGTGATTGAGAGTTTCTGGGCCATCCTCACAGAGTATGCATCGTGAAGGGCCTATGAAGCCTTGTTTTTGAAGATTGTCCCATCTGAGTGCTTTGTTGTGCATGACCAGCCAGGGGAAAAGTGTGATTTTTGGCCATGTTCCTCTGCTCCAAAGGGTTTGCCAACTGTGGTCTGGTTGTAGATCCAGAGAGGTTGCCAAGATCTGATATGCTTCTTTGAGGTTGAACGTTCCTTTGGGGTTTCTTCCCCATCTCAGGATGTCCTCTTTGTTGGAAATAAGGATTCTTATTTTGTCCAGGTCTTGTAAAAGTTGGTCTACGTTCATCAGGCCTCCTTGAGCTTGCCATTGTTCTCTGGATAACCACTTTTTCCAGGTGGTGGCCTAGCTTGCAGGTTACCGGTAGTCTGCTATCGTAACCTTGCCGACCTCCTGCATAGCTCTTTTAAGAGTATTCCAGTCTGGGTGTTCCAAGGTTGGAAGCTCCTGCCAAGCATCTTCCCAAAAGAGGGCAGTTTTTCCTTGGTGCACTTCCCAAAAGCTGTGCTGCTGCACGATATATCTGTTCTCCCAGGCTTTGTTCCAGATGGGGGATCCTTGCATGGTGTTGGTCAGCCGAATGAGGTCTCTGTCCCTGACTTGAGTTGTGTATTTCTCTTTCCACCAGGTTCCCCACAGGGAGCTAGGATTTTCTACCCATCTCCACCAGATTTTTGCTGCTACGGCCATGCTTAATATTTCTGGATCTCTTAGGCCCAAACCTCCCTCCCTTTTTTGTTTGCAGATGTCTGTCCATTTGATTAGGGCCCATTTGGATTGCTTCGAGGCTCCATTCTAGAGGAAGGATCGTTGAATGCTTCGGATGGATTTGTACACCACCTTAGGTGCTGCTAGTGCTCAGAACATATATGCTGGCATGGTTTGCAAGACTGATTTGACTAAGATCAGTCTGTTGGCCATGTTTAAGGCTCGGTATGTCCAGTTGCTTAGCCGAGCTTTCATTTGTTGAGGAGGGCTTCCCAGTTGGCAGATTTGTAAGAATATTCCGAAAGTGGTATGCCCAGATATTTAGTTGGAAGGGAGGTCCTTTGGATCTGCAGAATTCTGCTGAGATTTCTTTGCACGGGAATGGATGTGTTACAGAATTTTTTTTTTTGATTTGGTAAGATTAATTTCCATACCTGAGGCCTCCGAGAAAGTCTTTAACAATTGGCTGATGTTCGAGCTTCCTGCACTGTGGGGGTGCCCATGACCATTGTATCGTCCACAAATTACTGATGTGTTACTGTGGGTCCTTGGTGTGCCAGTTTGATGCCTTTGAGTTGATTCTGCCTTCTTGCCTTGGTTAAAGATCTGCCCAGCCCTTCTGCCATTATGATGAAGAGAAAAGGAGACAAGGGATCTCCTTGCCGTATACCTCTGGATGGTGTGAAGGGTTGAAGGGGTCCTCCGTTCAGCAGGATGGAGAAGAAAGCGCCTGAGACCAGTTCCATTGTCCAATTTATCCATTGCTGACTGAATCCAAAAGCCTGGAGGATTGCTCTCATGTATTGCCAGCTGATTCTGTCAAAGGCCTTTGACAGGTCAAGCTGGATAAGCATGCCTGGAGTCTTGTTCGTTTTGAGAGAGTGCAGCACTTCCTGGGTGAGGATAATGCTGTCCATGATCTGCCTGCCATCAACATAGCCAATTTGCTCCTGAGAAATAGTTGAAGGGAGGACGGGTTTGAGTCTATTAGCCATCAATTTGGAAAGGATTTTATAGAGGAAATTGCAAAGGGCGATGTGGTGAAACTTGTCCGGGGAGTCAGCCTGACCAGATTTGGGAATTAAGGTGAGGAAAGTGGCATTGATGGCTGGTAGCACTTTTTTGGTTCTGTGAAAGTTCCTTACCAGGATGAGGAGGTCTTCTTTAATGATGGACCAGCAGGCTTTAAAAAATTCAATTGTAAATCCGTCCGGTCCGGGAGCCTTGTTTGTGGCCATGGTGAAGATGGTCTCTTCAATCTCCTGCTCGGTAAAATCCTTTAGAAGGAGGGAGTTTTGCTCCTGAGTAACAAGGCTGGGAATGGCATCAGTGATTGCATTGATGGCTTGGGTTCTGTTTAGGCTTGGTTCGCTGAGAAGAGAGGTGAAATAAGAGTTGAGTTCATCCCCAATGTGCTCCCTGGAGAACACCTTATCGTCATCAGCTTTTTTGAGAGAGAGTATTCGATTGCAGGCTCTGTGCTGGATAGTGGACTTATGGAAGAAACTGGTGTTGCGTTCTCCTTGCTTTAGCCATTGCACCCTCGATTTCTGTCTCCACAACATCTCTTCCTGCTTAAGTCGTTCTTCCCATTGTCTTTGTAGATTTGTTTCTTGAGCTTTCCTTTCCTCATCATGCCCTTCTGTGATCATTGTTTGCTGTAGTAGCGCCATTTTTTCCTCAAGTTCTTTTTTGGCTTGAAAGATGTCTCCAAAGGTGTCTTTGTTCCATCGTTTGAGGTTGGATTTGATGGTTTTGAGCTTTTGCTGGAAGATATACATGATGTTGTCGCTTCTTATGGTGGTTTGAGTCCACCAGCTTTTTACGTTTTCCATGAAAGTAGGGTGTTCTGTCCAAAAGGCCTCGAATTTGAAAGGTCTGTTGTGGGGCTTTTCTAGATTGGTGAAGTGGATCTGCACAGGGCAGTGATCCGAGCCTCCTATAGGCAGAAGGTTGGCCTCCATGTCGATGTTTTGCAGCAGAATGGATTCTGATAAGAGGAACCGATTGAGCCTTGATGCTATCTGCATGTTGCCTCCTTGCTTATTATTCCAGGTATGCAAACCATTGACTGTAGGGATGTCAGTAAGTCTGGATTCAGCAATAAAGGTGTTAAATGCCTCTGAGTCCTTATCCAATTTTCGTAAGCCTCCCTTTTTCTCCGCTAGAGTGGTGATCATATTGTAGTCTCTGCCTGCAATCCAGTGAGTTGCCCCATGGTGTTGTCTGACTTCGTCTAGGTCCTTCAGCATATTCAGCCTTTCATGTATTCTTTGAGGCCCATACACATTGGTGATACATATCGATTGGCTTGAATCAGGCATGTTGAGGATGACCGATAATGAATTCTTGGTGGAGAGAGCATTCTGCAAGAAGAATTTGTTTTTGTTCCAGAATGTTAATAACCCTCCTGATTGCCCAAGGGCATCTATGCTTATACATTGATGACTGTTGGAAATGAGTTTTTTGAGCGTTTCTGTGCCCTTGGGAGAGCATTTGGTTTCTTGCAGAAGGACAATGTCTGGGTGCTGCGAGAATATGCGATTTTTCAGGATTCTTCTTTTGCTGGTGTTGTTAAGCCCCCTGATGTTCCAGGTTGTGATTTTCATTGAGCTTTCTTTGGAGCAGATAGGACCAAGGCCCTGATTTTTCCTTCATTGATGAGACGTCTGCCTAGCTCTTTTATTTGCTGTCTGGTGGATTTACGTCCCCGTTTTCTGCCTGGTCCTTGTGGTTTGTATTGATCCAGATCCAGGTTGGCTTGAATACCTATTTGGTTGCTATTTCCCCATTGCCTTTTGGCTATATTTTGGTTGATGTATTCCAGCTGTAGGTATGCCATTTCTATCTTCTCCAAGTGTTCCTGGGGAATGGCATCCACGCCCAGTTTGGACCATTGCTCATTGACCTTTTGGAGATCAATATCTCCCAAAATCTCCTCCAGAGGATTGCTTGAGGTTGTAGTGGAGGGATGATCTGGTTTCGGTTCAGTGCATTGCGGGGTTTGCATTAAGGTGTGGCCGGTAGTAGTCTGGTTGGAAGCGAGATTCGGGTTTTGTTGCAGTGCCTAGGCTTGAGAAGAGATAGAGGTTGTTCTTGGAGCATTGATCGTTGTCATGGGTTGATTGGATAACGGTGGATCCTGAGCAGTGGGGGCATGTGAGACTTTGGGGTGCTCCGGTGAATCAAGGTTGCTCAGAACTTCAAAGCTGTTTTGTTGTGTGGAGGCTTTATTGGTAGGGTTGGTATTGGTGGGGGGTTTTGTAGGCTTTTTTCCTTTCTTTCCTCTGCTCTTTCTTGCTACTGTGGTGAAGCCAGGCGTTGGAGTAGCCTCTTGTTCCTGTTGGGCCTGAGGTTGTGGTTTATTTGCAGTGCAACTGTGACTTAGATGGCCATGCTGTCTACATGTGCGGCATCTGAAAGGGATATTTTCATAGTCTATGGTTTGCTTTCATTGCACTTCTTTATGGACCAGTTCCATATGATCTGGGAGGGGCCCTGAGATGTCCATGTAAACACAGAGTCTAGCATAGGTTGTGTACTTACCTTGTATAGTGAGATCTGAGGCTTTGATGAAGACTCCCAACTGGTTTCCGATGGCCTCCAAGATGTGTTTGTTCTAGTAATCCATAGGTAGAGAGTGCAGGCAGATCCATACTGGAACTTTCCTAAAATCCTCTTGCTATGGTGCAAAGTTTGGCCTCCAGTAAGCTATGTATAATCTTGTAGAGCTGTAGAAATACGGGCCGCCTTCGAATATGCGGTCTCTGTCGTCCTTGTGAGTGAAAAGTACTGTGAAAAAACCTCTCGATCCCAACTGAAGATTGTAGTCCCCTTTAGGTTTCCATTTTTGGTTGATCCACCAGCATAGGGCCTTTTCGTGAAGTCTAACCCCCATGAATCTACAGATCAGGACCTACTTGCTCATATGGTCCCTGTACTCCTCGATCCAAGGGTGATCAATGATTAGTTTGGGTATTTTTTTTGATATGGGCTTGCATGTGGACTGAGTTTGCTCGCGACATTGTCCTAGAGTTTGCCCTTCGGACGCAGATCCTTTGGGCGCTGAATTGTTGCTTTGTTCCGCTGATCTGGAGCTGGATGGAGTATTGAAGGCGTTCGAGGGTATGTCGTGGTGGAAAAAGTCGTTTGTGCGGGCACAACAGACCTCCCTAGGAGTCTAAACTCTCTAGCGACAAACAAGACAAAATGGAGTGATCTTTCTCTAAATATACCTTTTACAACATGAGAACTACAAGTGTTTAGGCTTACCTTATTCCAAAACGCTATTGTTGAAGTCCGTCCTTGCCGATCCGGATGAGCTCCTCCTTCACATCAATTCCTGCAACCACAAACAATCAAACCATTACCAAGCACTTGCATTTCATATAATAAAACATATATTCAACATGCAGACCAAGGAACACATGAAATAACTCATTAACACAAGCTATTGAGAAAAATAAACCAGTTTGTATTAATAACGAAACAAAGAAACTCTTACAACCTGGCCTTGGTGTTGTGCAAGTTCCTCCCAGGGTTCATCAAGGGTTTTCCTCTACTTTGACAAAGCTCACCCACTTCCAAGTAGAATCAAGCAAAGACAATCTCTCCTTACAAGGCTCTAAATGGAAGACCTAAATCCTGCAGCATTTACCCAAAGAAAATGTATAGCTCCAACCTATCCTCCCTCTGGCTCAATGTCTTTATTTATAGTGCTGTAAAGAGGTTATTCAGGTCCACCATCAATGGGATAATCCCCCTCTTTGGGTGGGATAGCTCCCTTATTGATGGGATAAGTTCCCTCTTAATAGAGATACATGAACCAACTGGAGGCGCATCCATTTCATCAAACCGACCTCTAGAAGGTTCTAGAAGTAACCACAAGTAACTTTTTCAAGATAAAACTCGCGCATTTTGCCTTTTACAGAAGGATGCACCTGTCCCTTAACATACAGAGCGTCCATGGACGCAGCTTTTGTGAACATGGTCAGCGTCCCCGCAGGTAAGGCTAGAGAGAACCTGCGACCCCAGAGATAAACATAGTTTTTACAAGACTTTCTCTCTTCTTTGAGTTTGAGATGGATAACAGAGGCATAAGACTTGCCTAAAAAGGGTAGCATGACTGTTGATTTGAGCCATACTAACTGTAAGTAGTCAAGGTGACATTTTTTAGTGTAACAGATTGCCCCCTAAAGTGCGAAGCCTGGAATAGATTAGGGTTTTGTAATTCTAGGAAGGGTGAAGCGCTTTATCATTTCAAGGATTGTCTTGTGGATGACCTGGTTGGAACCTGCAATTTTCAACACAAAATACATGTATAAGATTATATCATCACTGAGGTAGGCATTCCCATACTCAGATTCAAAACTTTAACTAATGGACTAACTATTCTGATACAGGAATGATCTTGCAGTACATCATTTTTTATAGACTTTTGTAGACACAGTATGGACGCAGCCATCTGTTTATGATTAGTCTACATAGATAATGAATACAAAACTCCCCGCAGCCTGGATGGTAAAAACTAGATCCAGGGTCTTCACTTCTACTTCCCGAATTGGTACGATTCTAAGCATGCGATTAAATGATTTGATGTCGAACATGTTAGAAACCACTTGATTACCAGTCAATGATGTAAACTGTTAACAAGCGTGAGAGAGACCACCAGTAATGTCAATGGTTCTCAAAGTACCAAGCACAACCCGTGAAATGTGAATAGATGTTTTGATGTCGAACACTTCACGGAATCCTTTGATCGAAATTCAATGATGTAAACTGTCGTCAAAGGCGAGAAACCTGCCATTGATGCATGCAGACTTCAAGGTACTGTCGATTCCTAAGTCATCTTTCTAGATAATGCGTCGATGTCGATAGAAAGTGACTCGTTGCAGGCAAGCCTGCAACACGAAATCATTGTTCAAGTTGAAGAAATGTTGCTGTAAGGACTGACTCAGGGATAGTCAAATGGATGACAAGTATTTTGCAGATGAAAGTTTTACTTGCAGACCTCTTGAACACATAACGACACGACAGATGGTTTGGTGATGAATAACTCAAAGTTAATCCCTGGAACCCGGTTAAAGACTTTCAAAGTGATTTGGTCAACTGTGAGGTAAAAGATTTCCCAACCCAGGTGAATGAAAAAGTGTCGTGTTCAAGAGTGGTAATAAAGTTTGTTTTGAAATAAAGGTAACAAATAGGCTCATTCTTCTCTCTTTTCCCCCACCATTTCTGGCAAGTACCTCTTTATTTTTAACAAGCTTGAGGAGGATAACATATGCTTGATTATAAGCTCATCCTTCGGACGAGTCCAACCTAGTTTAAATTCAAACCCTAGGAAGGAGTGGTTCGTTCCTGTTTGTAATTGAACAGGTCCTTTACTGAAAAAGTTTAACGAGCCCAGTATAGGAACAACTCGGCGTTTTTCAATTTTAGAGAGTCTGAAAAAACTTAAGGAAACTCCACGTTGAACTTTTTCGTAAATTTGTGTCCCTCAAGCCCGAAAAAGTATAAAATAATACCTGGGGGAACCGCTTGATCTTGCGACCAAGGAGTACTTTCATGATAGTGTCGTCGACATGAAAAGTAAAAAGCGATCAAGGACACGTCGTTTTATTTCCTTATCGAATTTGAAACGACAAAAACCCGGCAATCTTTTGTTGATTTTACGGCCAGAAAAGAGCTAAAAGGGGACCGTCTTTTAATTCCGTTTTAACGAGTGAAAAATAAACACTCGGCGATCTTTTCATGTTTTAGGAGTCAGAAAAGGGCTTAAAAGATGACTCTGATATTTTTATTTGTGAAAAATGACAATTTCCCTCGAAATCCCTTTGTCCTGCACAAAAGCAACACATTACTCATACCTGTTTAAAATAGGCAAAAATACGTCGAAAAACATCTTTTCATGGTAAAAAATGAACTAATTCACCCAAAAAACCTATAAAAAGACCTTTTACCGTGTCATTTTTACCGTTTGACTTTGGAGGTTGAAAAAGGAGCTTTTGACAAGAAACTTCCCGTGGTCGCTGCGGAAAATCCGACCGTCGGAATCGAACGCCATTTCATCCAGGTATTTTACACATCCTACTCTGCATTTCTATCCGTTTAGAATTAATTTTTAGGTCTTAGTTTCATTTTTTGGGGGGGTTTTGGTTTTGGAATGCGCCTCTCGGCGGACGCAGGTGCCCTTCGGGTGACCTACGTCCCCTGACTTTTTCTCATACGGGAAAACGGTCGGGGGACGCAGCCCGCCTTCAGGCCAGCTGCGTCCGGGCGCCCTGTGCTACAAAGCTGGGGTGCGTCTTCCGAGAAGTGCGCATTACAAAAAGCTACCAAAAATCCTCAAATCAATTTCTAATTGCTATTTTTGATATGCAGGGCATTAATCATGTTAGACTGGAGAGAGAGAGAGCATGTAGAGGAAGATGAAGCTGCAATAAATCACCAACCTTCTCTGGATGCCCTAAGAGCATGCGAATTATACAAATATTGGACCATACCAGGCATGAGGGGCCAGGTAAGATTTTTGGAATGGCTGGTTGAGCGATGGAACGTTCAAGAACAATGCTTTTACATAGGAGGGCACCAGCTCGAGATAGAGCCCTCGGATGTATACTTTCTCACTGGCTTGCCAAACAGAGGTGAGCAACTCAATCTTGCGGGGACTAGGCCGGGTGGCCAACCCCTTGATAGTCTCCGCGAGGATTGGTGCACACGTGGGGCTCACCATTCAAAAGGCATAGAGATAAAACACATCACTCTGCCTGAACTCAAAGTCATTGCGTTCACGGTCACCAGAATTTGCAGCGCGGCCGCTTTGCACATTGCTTCCGGATCCCAAATGCGGATGGCAATTGACTGTTACCAAGGCACCATTTTCAACTGGTGTGAAGCTGTCTCGGCTCATATGAAGAGCCAACTGACCAAGGCAAAGAACGGACGACTAAAGACTTTTGGATATGGGCCTATAGTCGTGAGCTTTGCCTTGGAGAGAGTTCCAATGCTGATCCCTCAGCAACTCACTGTTGATATCTTGGGTCCTTGGGAGCCAAAGCTGATACGATGGGTTGCGGTGATGGCCCGGCATCCTGACGAGGGTGCGGCAGTGGTTCGATTCTCAGATAGTTACTTTGACTGGTTAGAGGGCCAACTTTTTGTGATACAGGACTTTCTGTATGCCGGAATGGATTTCAGAGGTGATCCGGACATGGTTCTTCCACAGGGAGAACAATGGGACGACAGAGGTACTTTTATTTTCACAAGTTTCCTAATTATGTATTTTTTATATTTTTTATATATATCGTCTCAAAACTAATAGTAAAACTTTTTCAAAATGTAGATGTTGGTCCACAGCGTCCAGCCAACCTCCGGCCTTATGATAGACTACATCCAGCTGCACCGGTACCGGCCCCACAGGACGCGGCTGCAGACGTACTAGCTGAGTTGGAGCATGATCTAGAGCGTCTCACGGTAGACATACCTGAGACTACTATGGACGACATTCCTATCAGGCTTCAGCGTTTTGTAGTCGCGGTCCCTGGACCGTTTAGGAGATTTTTGCGTAAGGTAACCCGCGCCGTGGTGTCATACAGAGAGCACCACCAGTGATTGACTAGTCACTTTTTGTAGTCACATGTGACATTTTTGACTTTTTGTACTATCATTTTGCCGATCATAAGGTGTTTTCAACCTATGATCGAAGACGATGTATATATTTTTTTTGACACACTTCTATCTATATATATCACTATTACCGGCTTATCTTGTTTAACATGTATGATGAAATGTTTTTAAATTTACTTGCATGATTATTATAAATGTCTGTCCAACACTCAAGAAGCAATTGCATCTGCCAATGTATTCAAGGACCTTGGAATATGTTGATATTCAATGTAATCAAATTCACGTTCCAAGAGACGCACTCTCAAAAACAACCTTAATAACACAGGATTTCTAATGGCATAAACTCTATTAAGCTGTAATACAACAAGTTCAGAATCTAACCTCACTATCAAACGTCGAATTCCAAATGAAATAGATTCGGATAATAATTCAACCACTACACTGTATTCTGCAATGTTATTCGTTGTTTGACCGAGGCTTACCCCATGCATAGAAACTAACTCGTCAGAGGGCGAATAGATAACCCAAGCTGCGGAAGAGATATTCCGTGTACTACGACAAGCACCATCAACAAATCCAATGTATGTTTGGAGAGGCATCGACATCTACAATATCAAGAGTAAAACCAAGATAAGCCAGAATAATGACGAAAAACCACACTCGCTAAGCTAAGCACACTGACTAAACTAACACACTTGCTAGCTAGAAAGGAAATCTAACCTATCTAAAAATTTCTCCATACCCATAATTTTAAGCATAATACCTCTTTAGGTAAAGTCCATTTCTGGGTTTACCCAAAGAGTCCCCATCAAAATCAACTAGCTCATAAGCCCCTTTTGCTAGCTTTCGCTTTACAATGTAGGGCCCATGCCACATGGGAACGAATTTTCCGGCACCTAGCTTATCGTTAGCTTGATCATATAATAGTACTAGGTCTCCTTCCGAAAAACTTCGAGGGGTTACATTTTTATCGTACTGAGCTTTCATTCGTTTCGCGTGAGTCTCGATAGCTAAAGTAGCGTCACGTCGAGTCTCATCTAATTTAGCCAAGTATAATAATCGTTTCTCCTCTTCGGAAGTAGCTGGAAGTAATTCGATAGCCATTTGAAGTGATGGGATTTCGCATTCAATAGGTAACACAGCTTCTAAGCCATAAACTAGCTAGAAAGGGGTGAAACCTGTTGAATTTTTCACTGAAGTTCGATATGCCCATAGCGCCGAAAATAACATGTTATGCCAATTCGTTCGATGGATACCAATGATCCGTCGAATCATGATGACTAGAACTTTGTTGATTGACTCAACCAAACTGTTGGCTTGCGGATAATAAGGAGTAGAGCTATCGTGGCGCAAACCAAGCTGGCTTGTAAGCTCAGTCATCATGACGTTTCGAAAATGGCTCCCATGGTCAGTAATGATTGCTTGTGGGACACCAAACCTAGTTATGATATGATTGAATACGAAAACTGCAGCTGTCTTGCCGCTTGCGTCGAATGTAGGCATCGCCTCGGCCCATTTAGTAAAATAATCAACCGCGAGGATGATATACGCATGCCCCCCGGCCGAGTGAGGGTTACAAGTAATAAAGTCAATACCCCATTTGGCGAATGGACCAGCGGCAATTATAGGGTGGAGAGGAGCAGGTGGAGCGTACATCTTTCGATCAAACACTTGACAGTTGTGGCATTTTCTGACGGCAAGGATACAATCTTTAAACATAGACGGCCAGAAATAGCCAGCGCGCAACACCTTCTGAGCTGTGGCATACCCAGACATATGACCACCACATGCTCCAGAGTGACAATCATTCAAAACTCTCTCAGCCTCTTCGTGAGTTAAACAACGTCGAAAAACTAAGTCTGCCCCCCGGCGATAAAGTGTATCTCCGATAATTTTGTATTGCTAGGATCGAAACCGAATTTTTCGACGGTCTTCCTTGGAAGCTTCAGGCCGAAAGGTTTGGGTTTGGAGATAGATGATTATATCCCCATACCACGGATCTAAAGTGCTAATAAGAAACAAAGATTCGTCCGCAATGGACTCTTCTGCCACAGTCTCTGTGTCAGCGCTCGGGAAATCACACATCAATTCCGCAAAAACTAAAGATTTCTTAGACTTGGACTTCTCGAACTCCAAGTCGAACTCTTGCAGGATGACAATCCATTTAGAGTACTTGCCCCCTAGCAGTTGTTTTGTCAAAATATAAATCATAGGGTTGCAATCCAAAATAACTGTAGTTTTGCGGAGAAGAATGTAATGACGAAAACGCTGGACAGCTTGAACGGTTGCCAGGGCCAATTTCTCCACATGCGAATATTTTAACTCAGTGGGATTTAAGGTTCTACTAAGATAATATATCACATGCTCTGCTTTGAATTCATCTTCTTGAACTAACACCATTCCAATGGTGGTATGTGAAGCTGCGAGGTATAAGAAGTAGTCCTGGTTGTAGTTGGGAGGATGCAATAACGGTGCATGGGTCAACGCGTGTTTTAATGCATCAAAAGATTGTTGGGCAATCTCGTCCCAAAAGAATTGTGCGTTCTGTTTCAACAACCGTGTAAAACCTTTAGTGACCTCGGCGTAGTTTGGGATGAATCGGCGTAAAAAGTTCGCTTTCCCTTGCAAACTTTGGAGTTGGCGGAAAAAGTCGTTTGTGCGGGCACAACAGACCTCCCTAGGAGTCTAAACTCTCTAGCGACAAACAAGAAAAAATGGAGTGATCTTTCTCTAAATATACCTTTTACAACATGAGAACTACAAGTGTTTAGGCTTACCTTATTCCAAAACGCTATTGTTGAAGTCTGTCCTTGCCGATCCGGATGAGCTCCTCCTTCACATCAATTCCTGCAACCACAAACAATCAAACCATTACCAAGCACTTGCATTTCATATAATAAAACATATATTCAACATGCAGACCAAGGAACACATGAAATAACTCATTAACACAAGCTATTGAGAAAAATAAACCAGTTTGTATTAATAACGAAACAAAGAAACTCTTACAACCTGGCCTTGGTGTTGTGCAAGTTCCTCCCAGGGTCCATCAAGGGTTTTCCTCTACTTTGACAAAGCTCACCCACTTCCAAGTAGAATCAAGCAAAGACAATCTCTCCTTACAAGGCTCTAAATGGAAGACCTAAATCCTGCAGCATTTACCCAAAGAAAATGTATAGCTCCAACCTCTCCTCCCTCTGGCTCAATGTCTTTATTTATAGTGCTGTAAAGAGGTTATTCAGGTCCACCATCAATGGGATAATCCCCCTCTTTGGGTGGGATAGCTCCCTTATTGATGGGATAAGTTCCCTCTTAATAGAGATACATGAACCAACTGGAGGCGCATCCATTTCATCAAACTGACCTCTAGAAGGTTCTAGAAGTAACCACAAGTAACTTTTTCAAGATAAAACTCGCGCATTTTGCCTTTTACAGAAGGACGCACCTGTCCCTTAACATACAGAGCGTCCATGGACGCAGCTTTTGTGAACATGGTCAGCGTCCCCGCAGGTAAGGCTAGAGAGAACCTGCGACCCCAGAGATAAACATAGTTTTTACAAGACTTTCTCTCTTCTTTGAGTTTGAGATGGATAACAGAGGCATAAGACTTGCCTAAAAAGGGTAGCATGACTGTTGATTTGAGCCATACTAACTGTAAGTAGTCAAGGTGACATTTTTTAGTGTAACACGGATACATGTGATTATTTACTTATAAAATATATATTATTATATATTTAAATAAACTGATATCAATTACATTTATTGAGTTGAGAGGTTTATTTTACTGATGTGTAAGAATATCTTTCTATCATCAAAATTGAAATTTTGTTTATGTAAGCTAAAATAAAAAATCTAAAAAATCTAAAAATAAAAATAAATAGATAATTATACAAAAGTTTTAAATAATATAGGCTCATAAAAAAAATTGCATGTGAAAAAATTGGATCCCTCTAGGCTTATGTTACATCCATATTTAAGATATGAATATACTTAATTAATATATGCAGTGAAAATGTGCTATTTTTCTAGTTCTTCTTAAAAATTATGAATTTAGTTCATTTTAAAATTATGAATTTTTTATTTTTTTTTATTTTTTTTAATGAATAAATGGCTATTTTTTTTTTATGAACTAGCACAACCACATTTATTATTAATTATTTATTAATATTAACATTAATAATTTTATTTATAAATTATATTAATAAATAATAATTACTTATAAATTACATTAATAAATAATAATTATTTATAAATTACATATTATCATTCTTATTATTATTATTTAGTACACTTAAATAACCCAAAAATTATAATAATAATATATAATTAAAAATAATATAAATATGTATATTAAAAATAAATCATTTTAAGATTAAAATTATTAATAAACCCTAAAATAAATATTTTAAATCCTAAAATAAACATTACAGACTCACATTAATATTATAAATTTTAGGATTAACATTATAAGCCTAAGCGATTAAGAAACCCAAGGGATCAATTCTATAAACCCAAGGGATAATAAACCCAAGCAAATTGTGTTATAAACCAAATAGATTATAAACAAAAGATATTTAACTTAAACCCTAGGATTAATATTACAAACCTTATGAGTAATATTAAACCCTAGGAATATAAATCCTTATATTAATAAACCTAAGGGATTAATATCATAAAATCAAGGGACTAATAAATCCAAGGGACTATAAACCCAAGGGAATAATATTGAATATAAGAAATCAATATTATAAACCCAAGGGATATAAACCCTAAGGTAAATATTATAAACCCTAAAATAAACATTAGACCCTAACATTAATATTATAAACCTTTAGGGTTTACATTATAAACTTAAGCGATTAATAAACCCAAGGGATCAATCTTAGAAACCCAAGGATAATAAACCCACAGAAATTGTATTATAAGCCCAATGGATTTTAAACCGAAGAGATTTAAATTAATCCCAAGGATTAATATTATAAACCTTATGAATAATATTATACCCTAGTAATACGAACCCTTAGATTAATGAACCCAAGGGATTATAAACCCGTGTGAATACTATTAAACACAGGAATTAATATTATAAACCTGAGGAATATAATGCCTAAGATAAATATTATAAACCCTAGAGTAAACATTAAACCCTGAGATTAATATTATAAAACCTCATATGAATATTATAAACATAAGCGATTAATAAACCAAGGGTTCAATATTAAAAAACCGACGGATTTTAAACCCTAGGGAATAACATTAAACCCTCGGATTAATATTAAATCCTAGGAATACAAATAATAAGATTAATAAACTAAAGGGATTAATAGTATAAACCCAAAGGATTATAAACTAAAGGGATTAATATTAAACCGTAAGATCAATAATATAAACTATAGGCTTAATATTAAACCCTCAAAACATAAACACTATGATTAATGTTAGAAACCGTAGAATCAATATTTTAAACCAAAGGGATCAATAAAACCAATGGATTACTATTAAAAACTAGAGGGGTTATAAATCTAAGGGAATAACATTAAACCCTAGGAATATAAACCCTAAGATTAAAATTATAAACCTTAGGATTAATGGTTGACCACAGTTTACCATGATTCAACATGGTTGACCATGGTTAATTTTCATATCGAGACAATGTTTGTCACAATGTGATGTTGTACCATGGTTGATCATGGATGACCATGGTTGGAAATGGTTGAAGATGCTCAAACATTGTTGATTCTCATATTGAGACCATTTTTACCACAATGTGACATTGGAACACATTTGAACATGATTATAAACCTAAGGGAATAATATTAAACCCAATGGTTTAATATTATAGATCCAAGGTATATAAACCTTAAGGAAAATATTGCAAACCTTAAAATAAACATGGTTTTCCATCCTTGACCATGATTGATTTTCATATTGACCGAATCTTTGTCACAATGCGACGTTGGACCATGGTTGACCATGATCAATTTTCATATTGAGACAATCTTTGTCAAAATGCGACATTCAACCACGATTGACCATGGATGACCATGGTTGTCATAATGTGACATTGGACTAACAAAAAATCATCATCACAATGTGAACATGATTATTGACCATAGTTTATCATGATTAACCATGGTTAATTTTCATATTGAGACAATCTTTGTGATAATGTGACATTGGGCCATGGTTAGCAACAATTGACTATGGTTGAACATGGAATGGCCATGGTTATTAGAATGTAACATTGGACCCTCAAACAATCCTTTTCATAATGTGATCATGGTTATTAATGATCATTGACCATGATTGATTTTCATATTGAGACAATCTTTGTGATAATGTGACATTGGGCCATGGTTAGCAACAATTGACTATGGTTGAACATGGAATGGCCATGGTTATCAGAATGTAACATTGGACCCTCACACAATCATTGTCACAATGTGACCATGGTTATTAATGATCATTAACCATGATCGACCATGGTTGACCATGATTGATTTTCATATTGAGACAATATTTGTGATAATGTGACATTGGACCATGGTTGGCAACGATTGACTATCGTTGACAATTTTTTACTATGGTTGATTTTGAGGTTGAGACAATCTTTGTCACATTGTGACGTTGGTCCATGGTTGACCATGATTGACCAAGATTGACCATGGTTGATCTTTTTCATTTTCATATTCAAAAACTATTTGTGATAATGTGACATTTGACCATGCTTGACCATTCTTGACCCAAGGGATTAATATTATAAACCCTAAGGTAAATATTATAAACCCTCAAATAAACATGGTTAATCATGGTTTATTTTCATATTGAGACAATCATTGTCACAATGCAACGTTGGACCATGGTTGACCATAATTTATTTTCATATCGACACAATCTTTGTCACAATGCAATGTTGGACCATGATTGACCATGGTCAATTTTCATATTGAGATAATCTATGCCAAAATGTGATGTCAGATCATGGTTGACCAAGATTGATATTATAAACCCAAGGGATTAATAATAAAAACCCAAGGGATTGATATTAAAAACCCAAGGAAATAATATAAGCCCAAGGTATATAAACCCTAGGGTAAATATTATAAACCCTAAAATAAACATGGCTCAACACGGCTTACCATGGTTGATTTTCATATTGAGATTTGTCGCAATGCGACATTTGATCATGCTTGATCATCGGTGGCGATGGTTGACTTTCATATCAAGACAATCTTTGTCATAATGAGATTTTGGAGAATGGTTGACCATGGTTGATTTTCATATTGAGACAATCTTTGTCACAATTTGACATTGGACCGTGATTGTCACAATGTGACGTTGAACCATTAAAAAATCTTTCTCAGAATGTGGCCATGGTTGACCATGAATGATTTCCATATTTAGACAATCTTTCTCACAATGTGACGTTCGACCATGGTTGAACATGGTTGATTTTCATATTAATACAATCATTGTAACAATGTGGCATTGGACCATGTTTGACTATAAATTACCATGGTCGACTATAAATTACCATGGTCAACCATGTTTGATCAATGTTGACCATGATTGACCATGGTTGATGATGGTTGACAATGGTTGTGTTGTACTTGTTTCCTGTAGGCAGTCCTTGGCTGCAAAAACTATGCTAGGAAACCAACCTTTAGGTTTAAGTTGGCCCTTGAACCAGAGGGGGCTCCCTCAGTTGTTACGAGGCTTTGTTTAACGTTGTTCACCTGTCACTGAACAACAGCCTCTAAAGCACAATGGCCATATTTATGGTTTTAATTGGGGATGGTTGGCGATCAATGATAATCCCTAATCATGATTAAATTCCTCTCTCACAGGGTCCCTTCTGAAAGTGTCAGCTTCCAGCCTGACATAATGACTTAGATTTTTGAAGAATTATGGTATAAGAATGTAAGTGGATTCCTAATAATTGAGTACTCAGATTGATTACTTAACAACTGGGGAAACTTAGATGCATGTAGGAGATTTCTACAGCCCAACAAAAACATATTTAAAGGTAAGAGAAGGCCAAAGTGAAACTGATTCCAAGAGGAGCTATTGCAAACAGATAGTCTAATAAGCTAATCTCTTTTAATGGCTATCAAAAGGCGTAAAACAAAAACCAATCCCAACAAAAACATATTTAAAGGTAAGAGAAGGCCAAAGTGAAACCGATTCCAAGGGGAGCTATTGCAAATAGATAGTGTAATAAGCTAATCTCTTTTAATGGCTATCAGAAGGCGTAAAAGAAACACCAATCAAAGAGGAGTTATCTTGGAAAAACAATCCAATAAGTAATCTATTTCTAAAGTTTATTATTTTACAAGGGATTTCAGAGAGATTAAGAATTAATCTACACTTACCCACACCTTCATAAAATGCTTTGAACATGTGTAGAAATAAGGTATGAAATACTACAAAGACATACTAGAAAACACAAAATTCTGTCAAACTGGAGCCGGAAGGCTTTCATTAGAAATACTATAATAGAATTTATTACAAAGCGAAGAGCCTTGGCATCAAAGGCCCACACCTATTACTTCAATTGATGAAGTATTTATACAATTTCCTCACAAAATATCTTGATAAAAATATCAAGAGCTATTACAAATATCTAAAAATTATATTACAAAAATAGAACACAAATAAAGGTAACTAAAACTATTTGAAGAGTTGTGGTACTATCCTTGACGATTTCTGTTAATAAATAAGAGCAATTCGAATTTGATTGAAACTCATATTTGATGAGGTGGCCTCCAAGTCACTGACCATCTTTGAGCTTTTTCCTCTTGAAATTCTAAAAAATAGGGTCCTATAATACATTTGTTTCTCCCAAACCATAATAGATGTTATAAAAATGAGAGAGGTTTTTGTAAATGACGATATTGGAAACAAAAACTCCTTTGATATTTTTAAAATTGATTTCCACTTGCTCGGAAGCCACATTTGAATACACTGCCTAAAAACAGGAAACTCAAGAAAACATGCCTACAAAGATTCATCTGAATATCCCAAAACATAATCTCTGTTACAAACCTGAGAGAGGTTTATGTGGATTAGCACATGAGGAACAAAAAACTCCTCTATTTTACCACAATTCATTTCCGATTATCCACAATATGCTCTCCAAAAAGGTGATTGAAATAGGAAATTTCTAGAAAATATTCCTTTAAAAAGTCATTAGCATCTCCCAAATCATAAGAGCTGTTAGAAAACTGAGAGAGGTTTTTGTAGATGAGGGTGTTAGAAACAAAAACCTCTTTCCAGTTTTGAAACTTCCTTCTCGGATGTTTGTAAACCATGTTTGAATTTACTTTATTACATCATTTAATCATGTTTAAATGCATGATTAACTAAATCAACTAGCTAATGAGACTTAAATTTACATTTTGAGGGTGCATTTACTCTTGCAGACCCATTTATTATTTATAAGCCACTAAACATATTAAATCAACAAATTTAAATTATCAAAACTAATCATGTTACAACATTGGCTCCAATGGGGACTGCTTCCCCCTATGGGATGCAGAGAACTAGTAGACCAGTTGCCTTTAGTGTTGGGCATGGAGTCATACCATAAAACCATCAACCACTGATCTACCATCTTATGTAGAAATATAACCAATCCCCCTGGATCAGTGTTATTTGAATACTCTGCTACTGCACAATGCAACCTACAACTGTAAAATGCAACCATATGCCTACACTAATTCATATACTCTTTCATACTGAAATTTGAAAACTCAAAAATTTCTAAAGACTGAAAATATAAGTTAATCCATCATATACTCTTCAAATCACACCACTAAAAAACAACGAACACACTGATCTAATACATACTAAAACTCAGAATATCTATTCAATCCCCACCCCTCTATCTAACTGAATTAAAAAACTTTACACTGTTAGGTGTAATCTTCTTTCCAATGTAACCAAGTTTTCAGTGGATTTATTAACAAACCACGTTGCCAGTAGCAAAAAATCTGAAGAATATATTCAATATGAACATGAAATCCCATGGGAAACTTATACTTACAGGTGTACTTTAAAAGTTGCATCCTCTATAGACATTTTAGATTTCTGACCATGACTGAAAGGGAGAGACATATACTGTTGATTACAAGTTTCAATGAACCTTGCATAGTATTAAAGGCAACTGAAATTTCGAAACGGTGGAATCAGTTACCCAGTGGAATCACCATATGACGAAGTGCAGTTGCCAGGTGAAATAAATGCAACCAATACTAAATGCCTACTCCTTGTTCACCAACAAAGAATAGATTTATTCTTTATCGCTCCCCAGAGAAAGATATCTTCGTTACTTCGCTCCTCGGCAACGGCGCCATGTGTTGTACTCGTTTCCCATAGGCAGTCCTTGGCTGCAAAAACTACTCTAGGAAACCAACTCAACCAACCTTTAGGTTCAAGCTGGACCTTGAACTAGAGGGGGCTCCCTCCGTTATTACGAGGCTTAGTTTAATGTTGTTCACCTGTCACTGAACAACAGCCTTTGAAGCACAATGGCTAGATTTATGGTTTTGATTAGGGGTGGTTGGAAATCAATGATAATCCCTAATCATGATTAAATGCCTCTCTCATAGGGTCCCTTCTAAAAGTGTTAGCTTCTAGCCTGACATAATGACTTAGCTTTTTCTAGAAATATGGTAGAAGAATGTAAGGGGATTCCTAATAATTGAGCAGTCAGAATGACTACTTAACAACTAGGGAAATTTAGATGCATGTAGAAGATTTCTAGAGCCCAACAAAAAAATATCCAAAGGTAACAGAAGGCCAAAGTGAAACCGATTCCAAGAAGAGCTATTTCAAACAGATATTCTAATAAGCTAATCTCTTTTAATGACTTTTAGAAGGCATAAAACAAAAGCAGTTAAATAGGAGTTATCTTGGACAAAGAATCCAATAACTAATCCCTTTCTAAAGTTTATTATTTTACAGGGGATTTCATAGATATTAAGACTTAATCTACACTTACCCACACCTTCATATAAACGCTTTGAACATGTGTAGAGATAACATATGAAACACTAGAAAAACCTACTATAAAACACAAAATTCTATTAAACTGGAGGGCTTTCATTAGAAATATGATGAGGAGCGGGTTCAGAGGGTGGTAAGCTGTATTTCACATGCCCTCAAAGTTGTAAGCTGTTTTCAAAAATTTCACGCGTTAGCCTAACTGGGTGACACGTAGCACAGAGAAACCACTTTTCTCACGTGCTCTCGGGCGAATAACGGTCGGACAGAAATCCACGTGATATCGCACGATAGCTATTGGATCTAGTGAGGCAACTCAACGGTGGAGGTTGGTCAAGCTAGTTGGCGATCGAGTCAAGTGACAACCATTGGATCAGGCAAGACAGATCGACGGTGGGGGTTTAAATCACCTAAAGTGACCAGGTGAAGCGACAGCCATCGGATCAGGCAAGGCAGCTCGACAGTGGGGACTTAAAGTTCATAAAGTAAGTGATGGAATCCATGCAAGGCAACAGTTGGAGAAAATAGTGAATTGCACGGTGATTGTGAAGGTTTGTTGGTGATCAGATGGCGAGGAATCGATGTAGGAGGAACTCACTAAAGGTAGTTTCAAGTGGAAAATGACAGAGAAAACTAGTGCGGGTGAATGAATAACTGTATTTAAACATCGAAATCCATAACCCATGCGAGAACTAGAGACTGTGTTTTTGGGGTTGTTATAGGGTCTCTTCCTCAAGTCATGGTCCCAAGAGGAGGAGATGAGGATGAGACACCTGTGCACAACCTGATAGTGACCTTTTTCCTCTAACTAACCTGTGAATTGAAAGAAGTAATAAATGAAAGTAAACCATAGCAAATGCAACTACTAAAACAGATGAGCAGAAAGATGAAGCTATTCAAACAAATGAACAGAACCAGAAAGCTACTTAATCAAATGAATCAGAACCATAAAACTTCTTGAGCAAATGCACATAAAACCATGAAACTACTTAAGCAGATAAATAGAACAGAACTCTATTCTAGCATAATAGTATAGTAAAGAGGAGCTTTGGCTACTTGGGTTGAGCCCTCACCCAAGAGCTTCAGCCCTGGAAGTTAACTCAGAGTTGATTAAACATAACTCATCTTTATTATATAAATCATGGATTACAGAGAAAATTGTCACAAGTCTTTGTGGCTCATAAATAAAACAGATTTTTACAAATGAAGTTTGAATTAGAAGTCCCAATCCTAGTGAGCTCCTAAGCCTCTCTATTTATGCATTTGAATTCTATAACAACTTCCTTCCCATTAGGGAGGCTTGGCCTCTAACTCAAGAAAAACTAGATTATGTCCCTTTCATTTGCTTGACTATCTTCTAGTCTTCAAAGTGATGGTTGTTTGCACTCTGAGCTAATGGAGGAATATTCGAATGGAGGGGTAGTGAATGAGGAGGATTTACCTCCTATAATTATTCTCCCTAGTCCCATTCAAGTGTTTACCAAGGTCTTTGCCATAGTTCTTTGCTTTCATCCTTTATGCCTGCATTTCTCCTTGCTTTTATCTTTTATTCCTGCATTATGTGCACATTATACCACAAAGCCAAATGTCCAACTCTAACTCATTTCGTAAACAAAATATAATCAAAATTATGCAATAAGTTGTGAGAATAGTTGGTTTGACTAAGTTAGGAGGTGAATTAAGGCCAATTAAGGCCCATATAATTGCTCAATGATGAGGCTCATCATTCGCCCCTACTGAAAGTGTTGCTCATCCTCTGAGCAGCTTAGTCAATGTCCATGTCCTTCATGGTTTTGGTAGCCTCTCTGACATCCCATGCTTCTGCTATGGTCTCTTCTTCTTGTTCATAGAAACCTGGTTTCCTTTCTACTTCTTCCCATTGCCTCTTTTCTTCTTCTTCTATTCTCCCTTCTAGCATTTCTAGGAGTAGTGGAGGACTAAGTTTTAGGCCTATCCAATTGACCTTCAACCTTCGAATTGATTTCTTATATATAGGTGTCCTGATGAGTGCCTCTCTCAACCTTTGAGGGGAGTGATATTCTTAGATCTTCAAGCTGTGTGGCAGTGTTTTCCATTCCCTTTAGTAGGTATGTATATTGTCATTTCTTAGCAGCCTAATCATATCCTAAAAATGTGAAATTGCTTGCTCTTGGGAAGTAACCTATCTAAGTGCTAGCTGAGGATTATTTGCAATTAGATTATGGGTTCTGATTAGGGCCATGGGATTTGATTGTTTAGCTCTGATGAAAATAGGTCCATTTTTCTCTCTAGCCAATATTCCTTTCATCTCTATAGCCCTTGACTCTTCATGGTTCATCCATGATTCCAAAGCCATTAATTGTAGATCTCCTAGCTCTGCATTAGGATCCCACATATTGATGTTTGTGAGGGCCATGTTGTGTAAGTAAAACTCCGCCATTTTGGCCCTATCTTCTAGTGCACTTGGATCACAAAGATCAATAAACTGTCTGCAGTCCTGAAATGGCTTTGTGCTCCTTTGTGGTATTGTTTTAATATGTAATTGTATCCATTGTTCTCTGAGGTAAAAAAACATAGGATTTAGCTGGAATTCTACACTGGATGGCCTCCAAGGTGAGGCTAGCCATACATGCTAGCTGGCTTTTCTTTTCCTGTAGCTGTCCTCTCTGTTTTTCTTATCTTCTTTTTGTTGTTCTTTCTCATCTCCATCAGTTTATTCCTTTGTTTTAGCATGATCCTCCTTGTGTTTTGTTTCATCATGTTCCTCTATATTAGTTTCTTCTTGTTTTGCCTCCTCCTTACTGACAGAAGGACTAACATCATAGGTGAGGGTTTTGATGTCACCTTCTACTAGTAAGTCTCTGAAGACTGACCATTTTATAGGGATCTTGAGGTTTTTGGAGGGCATCCTTAGTGATCATTCTGATCAACCCATTGTGAACTAACTGCTGGGAATTCCCTTCCTTTACTTTACTGTTGGAGTCTATGAGTGATTGCATAAAAAAATAGGGTATGTTGAGTCTTTGGTGAACTGGTGCTTCTACCCCAAATCTTAATTGTTCAAGCATTCTCAAATGGTTTCCATAACAATATTGTATCTATGGACTCTTGCATTCTCTTTTGAGTTATCAAAGAATTTCCTTTTTGCGACCTTTTCACTTATAAATCAACTACCTCTTAACCTTTACAAGTTTTGATCAAATGATGCATATGAGTGAGTGAGTAGGATACTTACCTGTGGTCTTGATGCCATGCCATAGTACATCATAGGTGCTGTTGATGGTCATTCTTCTTCCTCCTCTGCTGTCTGCTGATGGTTTATTAGCTTTTGCAGGTGTCTGTGACTGAAGATATGATGCTGTTGCTATTGCTGTGGAGCTCTTAGATTTGATGTTGATGCTGTTGTGGAGCTCCTGGATTTGATGCCGCTGCTGCTGTGGAGCTCCTGGATTACCACTTGGCAACGTTTGGTGTCTTCCTTAGAATTCTTGATCATGTTGTTGGATGGTGTTGTGAGGATGCTGTAATGAATGGATAGAGGGAGTAGGAGTGTATGTGGATGCAGGGATGATGGTAATGGTTGAGGTGATTCTATTAGAAAACACAATCTTCACCTGAGTGGAAACAATGAAGTGAAAAACAATAGAATTGATGGAGGGATGCATTGGTAAGGAGTGAAGGAGATGAAATATATGTGTGGCAGGGTTTCCTTTGGATCTTCTCTTTGCTCCTTAGTTGTCTTTCTCACCCACATCCACATAACAATTATGTTTTTTTTCTTATCTATCTATATATATATATATCTATATATATATATATATATATATATATATATATATATATAAACAAAACACCTAGGCTTCCTCAGAGAAGTTTTCACCCTAGATATCTGCCCTGATTGCCATAAGGAAGGTTTTTACCTGAATCCTTATTCTTTTTTTTTTTTTCCATTTTTAGTGACTAGATAAGAGAGGAGTTGGAATTTTCTCCACCATCATCACTGTCTTATTAATGTTGTCAATGAACTCTTGTCTTGATAAAGGCCCCTTGTACATTTTCAATCTGTGTCCATTAACTAGCAATGGAACGGCTTCTTCATCAATAGTTCTAATTTGCACTAAACCATTATCATGGCATCTTTCCACCACATAAGGCTTGAGCCATCTTGTCCTTAGATTGCCCTTGAAATATTTAAACCTAGAATCATATAACAACGCCCAGCATCCTTCTTGAAATTGCTTCTCCTTGATGTGCTTGTCATGCCAGACCTTCCTTTGAAGCTGAACTATCTCTGTATGTAGGAGGGCCTGCATTCTAAATTCATCCAAGCCATTCAAATGCAACAACCTTTCTTGTTATGCATGACTGAGATCTAAATCTAGTTGGGCTGCCATCCTCAATGTGTTATATTCAAATTCAGTGGACAACATAACCTTTTTACCATAGACCAGCTCATAGGTTTTAAATCCAATGGTGGTATTCCATGTTGTATTATAGGCCCAGGTGGCCTCAAGTAGTCTCTCTTCCTAATCCTTCCTGTTGCTGCTCACCACCTTGGTTAAGATGTTCTCCAGTGCCCTGTTTGTCACCTCCACTTGCCCATTAGCTTGTGGATGATAAGGAGTGGAGGTCCTATGCTTGATTTTGTGATGGCTGAGAAGTTCGTCAATCTTGTTGGAGGTAAATTAGTTGCCTTGGTCTGTGACTAGCTCTGTAGGGTACCCAAATTTGTAGAATATATTATCCCTTAGAAACTCAGCCACCTTTTCTTCTGTTGTTGCCTTAATTGCCTTGGTTTTAGCCCATTTAGTCAAATGATTAGAGCACATAATGATGTGTTGTTTTTGCTTTGAAGGAGGGTTGATAGGCCTAATTAACTCCATGCCCCACTTGTCAAATGGCTCGAAAGTCACTTGAGGTTGTAGGGGAATTTCATCTCTTGGAGTAGGCTTTCCCATCCTTTGGCATCAATCACACTAACTAATGTATTTCTTCACATCCTGATGAGGAGTAGGCCGATAATAGCCTGCTTGCAACACTTTGAATGATGTCTTCTTTGTTGCAAAATGACCTCCACAAGTCCCATCATGATAGGTCAAAAGGATGTCAAAGACTTCCTCTTCCCTTACACACCTTCTTAAGATTTGATCTGGACCAAGTTTGAACAGATTTTCCCAATCCAGGTGAAGGGGGCGCTCTTTCTAACTATCTTGCTCTTTTCTTTGGAGGGCAAGTTTGGTGGGAACTGTGATGGTACCAAATAGTTTTCTATATCAGCAAACCATGGGGAGAGAACTGAAATAGCAAACAAATGATTATCTAGTAACTGGTCATCCACCATTCCTTCTTCACCTGCAGGCAACTTCATTATAGATAGACATTCAGCAACAACATTTTCCTTACCAGGCTTACAGACAATAGTTAGATCAAACTATTGTAATAGAAGCAACCATCTTATAATTCTAGCATTTACATCTGTTTGTTCATTAAATATTTGATTGCAGCATGATCAATATGCACAAATGTTTGATATCCTGTAATATAATGCCTAAATTTGTTCAATGAATGCACAATAGCCAGGACTTCTTTTTCAGTCATAGTATAGTTTAGCTCAACCTTTGATAGGTTCTTACTGATAAAATAGATGGCATAAGGAAATTTCTCCTCTTCCTAACCTAAGGCTACTCCTATGGCTTTGTGTGAGGCATCAGAATGAATATGAAAGGGGAGGGCCCGGTTTGGGCCTTTAAGGATTGGTGCAATAGTCAATTTACCGTTTAGAATGTCTAAGGCCTCTTGACAGTTCTTTGACCATATAAAATCAGAATCTTTGGCCAACAACCCAAACAAAGGAGAGGCCAACTTGCTGAAGTCCTTTATGAACCTTTGATAGTATCCAACTAACCCTAAGGAACTCCTTACCTCTCTCTACTTTTGCGGAGGTGGAACCCTTTGGATGATTTTTGTTTGGGTCCACCTACAGTCTTTGTTGAAATATTGAATGACCTAGTACAACCCCTTCAGTCATTAAGAATTCGCATTTTTTTGGATTGAGGGACAGGTTCATTTCAATGCATTTGTGTAATACTTTTCCTAGGTTAGTCAGGGCTTCTTGGAAATCATAGTGATAAGGTGTAAAGTCATCCATATAGATTTCCACAACATCATGTACTAATTCAGCAAAAATACTCAAGACTGCTCTCTGGAAATTGGTAGGAGCATTGCACAAGCCGAAAGGAAGAACCCTATAGGAAAAAGTACCCCAAGTACAAGTGAATGTGGTCTTATCCTAGTCTTCTGGGTAGATTTGGATTTCGTTATACCCATTGAATCCATCTAGGAAATAAAATAATTTCTTCCCTACTAGGCCATCTAGCACTTGGTCAATGAAGGGTAGGGGAAAATGATCCTTCTTTGTGGCTTTATTCAACTCCCTATAATCCACACAAATCCTCCACTTACCATTTTTCTTGGGCACTAACACTAAAGGAGAGACCCACTCACTGTCTGAGATAGGGTAGATGAATCCTGCATCTAGCATCTTTTGTAGTTCTTCTTTGACTATCTCTTCAAGTGCTGGATTCATCTTCCTTTGTGGTTGCCTGACTGGCTTGCAACATTCTTGGATTTAGATGTGGTGAGTACAAAATAAGGGGTGTACTCCCTTCATCTCCTTATAGCTCCAAGCGAAGGCTTCTAGGTTCACTCTCAGCATGTTGCATAGCTTTTCCTCTTCCAAAGTAGAAAGAGATGGATTAATTTGCAAAGTTTTCTCTGGGCCAAATTCTATGGTTTTGACATGGAGTGGGTTGGAATTGGATAGGCATAAGTCAATTGAATGTTTTTTCTGGGTTTCCCTTACTTCTTTTTCTAATGGCAGGGAACTAGGAGTTGGATTTTGGAGTAGGTGTTCAACTAAATCATCCTCATCTTGTTGTCTTCCTCCTAAGATTGCTTCCAATGTATAAATTTGGGCAGAATAACCCCCATCTTCTTCCTCCTCCTCTAACCATAAAGGTAAATCATGCTCTAGAGAAGGTTGAGAAGGAGGGTATAGGACTAATTGTTTGGACATATGCCCATTCTTGATGGTCATATTCCCATCTATGCAGCTAATGTAAGCATCAAATATGGTTGGCCATGGCCTCCCAAGAATGAGAGGGTAACCAATAAGCTTAGCCATAGGCTGCAAAACTAGTAAATCTGCAAGGTATTCCTAGGAATCAATTGAGATCGTCACATCCTCCACAATTCCCACAGGGGTGACTGTGTAATGACCTGCAAGTTGTAGCACTGTTGTGGTCTTTCTTAATGACCCTTGGAGGTTGAGTTTGATCATGGTGTCCTGTTGAAGCCCCAAAAATCGGGTCAACAACAAGGGGGATACCCGCCTGGTCCGGACCTTGGTTGGCAGCTCCTTATCCGTTTGGTATAGCAGGTTTGACTAGGGATAATGGGACCAGTTTCCCAATCTATGAGTGTGTGTGTGTAGAATTTGATGTTGCTGATCTAACAGTTCCTATCTAAGATATTCTAATTCAAACTTTAATCTAATTTTATGCTATTGTAATCTAATAAACAACACACCTAAATCTATACTAACCCGTGATGTAATTATTCTATTATGCGATCTAAAAAGATTTCAAATAACAACTGGTAATAAAGATCATTCAACGATTATAAGAAAGGAAATCAATCAAGATGAACCACTTCGCATAAAAAGTTAGACGAAACAGTTGTGAAAAGCATGTCGCATAATGAACTATTCATACATTAGGCATAAATAAATAGTTGTCACCGTACAAAAGTGCCAAATGATAACTCAAGCATTCATGCAATAATACATAAACAACTAAAAATCTGTATATCACTTTAACATATAAGCAGAAATGGTCAAGAGATAAAAGTACCATTTATGACTAGTCCTACTCATAAGCTTCAATCAACAATGATTTATCTCTCCTTGCTCTAACATCCACTAAGAGTACAGAAGTGCAACATCAGTAGCAGATATCAAATGCAAACATCAACAAATCTTGATCCATTCATTCACCAAAACCTCCTCTGAGGGTGCAAAAGTGCATGTTCTGAGGACACGTTTTTGATAAATTTTTGGACCCTTCTCTAAATGCATGAGAAGGGTTTAAATACTACTAACTAAATAACTTAATTACACAGGTTCAGGATATGGTTTAAATGACCGCCCTTTTTCTAAGCAAAACTATTTCTAAAAATTAAATCTAATATCTAACTATTTCTGCATTTGCTCCTTAATGTTCCGAGCATTCAATATTAGCCTGGGTAGAGTCGGCTGACTGTCTTCTGCTTTTGGTTGAGCTAAGCAAACAGAAATGGTAAGAGCTGGGACCATCTTTTCAGCAAAATCGATGATATACTCGAGAGTCATCCTCTGCCTATGTGGATTTACTGTGTCTGCCCAGTAATAATCCAAGTTCCACTTGGTTAATCCTCGAATTGCTTCTGCCTTTTCTTTCAGCTTTATGTTTCCAGTTTGTTTTTTTACCATTTCTTTCTTGCGTTTTCCGAGCTTACAAGTGACTAAGCAGTTAGAGGCTTTGTTTTTTGAGAAATTTTCTCAGAGATGCAAGATTAGCGCTAGGCGCTAATCACACATCGGAAACTGCCTCCGTTCTTTGATCCGGGCCTCTCTGATGCATTTTTCTCCTTTAGCGCCTTTTCCTTCACCGGGTATAAGCTTCAAAATTTGTAAAAATACTACTTTCGTGAGCTTTTGACCTTGAGTGTTAAACCGCCTGTTGATTTCAACATTGTTCAATTACTTATTCAGCCACGGCTGTGAATGAAAGATCTGTAATGGATAGCTCAGCAGCGTTCTGTGAATCTGCGGCTCTGTTGCATGCGGTATCCGTTTATGAGGGCATCTTTTCTCTGTCTCTGAGCATTGGAGCTTTACCCTTTTCCTTCATGGCTTCCTGCCCATTGCTTTGTGTTACTTCTGTTTTTTGTTCCTGCAGTTTACACATGAGGAGAGAGTAATGATAATAAAAACTGACAAGAAAGCTTTAAGCTCTACGGATGTACAAAAACATGCCACCTGACGTAAACTGACTCTTCGAAAAATCAAAAACCATCTTTCATTAACAACTAACGTATAATTCATTAATTATCACTAAAGCGCGTATCCAGTTTTTTGGTTTATGGAAAACTTTTCTTGAATGTTAAGCCGAGGAAAATCTGTGATGGGATGTTTCTGCGATTCGCATCGCAGTATTGCATTACCGCAAATTTCATTATGATGTGTTATCGCAAGGTTGCTCGATCGTGCTATCGAAAGATCGTGAATCGTAGCATCGCGATATCGCAAGATCGCAGATCATTACAATCGTTAAATGGTTATGTGTTTTTCATGCGACATTGCGATATGCGATATCGCATATCGCATATCGGATATCGGCGATTTTTTTAAGGTTTTCCAATTTGAGAATTTCTTAATGCATGCGATGCGATGGAATTCGCGTCGCACTCTCGCAGTTTATCATTTTTACTCATAAGGAAATGTCCTATCATTCTTTGCGCAATGCGATGTTTTCTTAAGGAGTAAAATACATGAGCCTTAATCGAATTTTTTGAATTTTTACTAAGGGTCCCCACTTACCTAGTGTTATTGCTAATACTAAATAAGGAGGGGGGTTGTTGGTGGCCACAAAAATTGGCGATTCACTTGGTAGGACCAGTTATCTCTGTTTTTCTATTGAATTTTTCAAACTTCCAAAACAGAAAATTTTTCAGAAAATTAAACTTTATTATGGAAAGATAAAGTACATTATGCTCTAAACCGTCAATGATATTTTGTTTCAACCATTTTCTACTTTAATTATTTGCTTCCTCAGGCTAGTCCTTGTATTTACATCAGCCATTACTTGGTCTTGTAAAGATAAAACAAAGTCTCCTCTGTAAACCAGTTTTAAATATGCTCATTTGTCATCGGTAGAGCCGCTGCTGCCAGCAGGCGTTTATAGCCTCGACAGGGTTACCTGTTACACAGCAATGATCCTGTATCCTGCTTAAGGTGACCTACAACTTTCAAAGAAAAATCCATATCAACATTTATTGCTTTGATTTTCTTTTTATTCTTAAAGAACAATGTCTTGGTTTGGTAGCCAAATTATGACACAGTCATTCACTTGATTTATAACTTTGCTGAACAAGCTGGCTCATGATGAGACCCGTTGTCTTTTGATTGCAACAATCTTGAGTCATTGCCCTGTTGTGGTGTACAGTATTGGCAAAGTCAGCAAGTTATAATATCTGTGATAATGATAAGCCGGCTTGTGATGAGACCTCTCATTCTTCAAGATAAAGTGTATCCTTGGATCATTCCTCTGAAAATTGTGATTTCCTTAGCAGGGAGGAAGTCATTGTTTCCTTAAGATAGCTCTGGACGACAATAATAGAGTTTTTGGAAACAACTGTTCTACAGAGAATCTTTATTTTGTTATTGATACCTTTCATTGTTCTGAGATAAAACAATTTCTTCACTAAAGGTTGCTTTCATCAAATTTTTTAAAGTTGAAACTAGTATCATATCTAGGCTAAAGTTTTTAACTATATCTATCAATAATAAAGATCAATTTTCCAAAAGATTTGCTATTTATACAAGTGAAAAGTTCAAAATCTGAAAGAGAATTGGTGTCTTTTTCGTAAATGCCTAATGTAACCACTCACAAATAGTTTTATTATGAAAAAGAAAAACAACTATTCTGCAAAAATGGAAGAATAATGGAAAATATTTCTTGAGAACTTGTCCATTAACAGGCAAAGGATCCCTCTTACCTGCTAAATCCTATAACACAAACGTTGATGGACCTATGACTTCTACAATCTGAAAAGGACCAAGCCACATCCTTTGAAATTTTGTATGTTTTCCCTTTTCTTCATGAGCCTTGTCCCACTTTAAAACTAGATCTCCCATCTGAAAATATTTTCTAGTCATTATGTTTGAATGAAAAGAGGATTTTACTAGTGCTTGATAATGAGCATGCGTTTTCCTAGCTTGTTCTCGTTGTTCTTCTAATTTGATTATTTCCATTTGTCTTAGCTGTAAGGAGGAAGTGGGTACTTCATCAATGTATTGTACTAAAGACAAAGAGGGAATTGATAAGTGAGTTGGAAGAACCACTTCTTTCCCATAAACTAAATTAAAGGGAGAAGTGCCGATAGAAGCTTTTTGCGTTATTCGATCTGCCCATAAAGCATATATCAAAGCCTTGTGCCAGTTTTTATGATTTTGGTTAACTATTCTTTTAATAATCCCGATTAGGTTTTTATTTGGTGACTCAGCTAGCCCATTACCTTATGGGTAGTAATTGGCCGAATATTTAAGTTTGAATCCTATTTTAAGTGCGAATTCAACCATTGCATTTCTAGAAAAGTATGATGCATTATCAAACATTAAAGAGGATGGCAATCCTAACCTAGTGATTATAAATTGATCTATGAACTCAATGATATTTTCAGAATTAGCCGTCTTGAGTGGAACTGCTTCTACCCACTTAGTAAAATAATCTGTTGCTGTGAGGATGTATCTATGCTGCTTAGAAGAGTGAGGAACAATCTCACCTATTATGTCCAAGCCCCACCGACTGAAAGGTTGCTCGATGTTTACCGGCTGTAGTGGCAGGGACGACTTCTTTTGTCTTCCAGCAGTATTTTGGCAGACTTGACATCTTCTCACGTAACTTTGCGAGTCTTTAAACAGCATGGGCCAGTAATATCCTGCGCGTAAGATTTTATGTGCAGTAGCATCTCCAACATAGTGTCCGCCTGCCGGCCCATCGTGGAGTTCCTGCAAAACTTTTTCAGCTTCAGCTTTAACAAGACACCTAAGAAGAACAGAACCATAATTTTTTCTAAAAAGAATATCATTTATGAGCTGATATTGTTTAGCTTTCAACCTTAGAGCTATTTTCATAGTATGATCAAGGTGTGAAGGAGCATACCTGTTCTTAAGATAATAAATAATATCAACATATAATGATTCTGAATCGTTTAGGCTTACCTCACACATTTGTACCTCTTCAGATGGAATTTCAGAAATTTGCGATGCTCCAGCCAGCATTTTGCAGAAGCCTTGACCTCTTACAATGTTTGCTGGTTTGATCTCAATATCATATTCTTGTAAGGAAGTAACCTAATTGGCCCTTTTCTCACCCACATCCTTATGTACTAGAAGATTCCTTACCGCTGGAAATAGTACTATGATCTTAGTATGGGTTTTAAGTAAGAAAGGTCTGAAGTATTTGACCGCTTTGAAAATAGCATAAGCCTGTTTCTCCACGTCTGAATAATTTAGTTCATCACCCTGTAAATTTGAGCTAAAAAACGCAATTGGAGCTTCCACTTTTTCATGATTTTCTTGAGTTAGAATCGCAGCATATGACTTATCTGAGGCAAATGTGTATAAAATAAAAGGCTCTGAAAAATTCGGAGTTGCTAAAGATGGAGCATTAATAATAGCTTGTTTGATCAGGTTGAATGCTTCATGTTCATCTTGACCCCATTTAAAATTTGAATTCTTTTTAATCATGGTTTGCAAAGGAGAGATGATTCGTGAAAAATCTGGAATGAATCTCTTTACAAAGTTGATCTGACCAAGGAAAGACTGCATGGCTTTTTTGTTATGAGGTAGGGATATTTCAGAAATTTCTTTGATTTTGTCGGGATCAATATGAATAATGGATTTTGACACTATGAATCCTAGAAGTTTCCCTTCACTTAGCACAAAAAAAGATTTCTTTGGGTTAAGTGAAATTCCATACCTTAAACACCGTTAAAAGATTTGTTTCAGGTCTTTGAGATGGTCGCTTCGCTTCTTCGAGTACACTGTTATATCATCCAAATAAATTACTACAGATTTATTGACTAAACCTTTGAATGTGATGTCCATGGCTCTCTAAAATGTGGCACTAGCATTAATCAAACCAAATGGAATCTTTTGATATGTGTATGTGCCCCATTTAGTTCTGAATGTGGTTTTCAATTGATCATCAGGATGTACCAACACTTGATTGTATCCTGAAAATCCATCCAAGAAAGACATTAATTCTGAGCCTGCCACTGCCTGCAGTATCTGTTCCATAGGTGGTAGAGGAAAATTATCTTTTTGACAGGATTTGTTGAGGTTCCGAAAGTCAATGCAAATCCTAATATCTCCATTTTTCTTTCTAACATGTACCATATTGGAGACCCATTTGGAATGTCTGACGGGAAAGATTATTCTGGCTTTCAATAACTTATTGAGCTCAGTTTTTATCTGATTTTCTAAATTGGGGTGGATCTTTCTCAGCTTTTGTTGGACAGGTTTTTCATTATTGATCATGGGAATAGTATGCTAGATGATGGAAGTGTCGTATGGTTTCAGCTCATCATAATTCCAGGCAAAAACATTTTTATATTGTCTCAAAAGACAAATATACGCCAGTTTCTCTTCAGGGGCTAGGCCGAGGCCTATATTAATGTTTTGTGGTTTAGCATCGGTCCCTAGGTTTACTAATTCGTACTTCAAGGTTGAACTTTGGAGTTTGGAATTGGTAGACCTCTTAAACCGATCTTTCAAATCATACAATTCTTCTAACTTGACCACCGACTTAGGTATAGCATTATTAGTGCTATTTTGTTGCAATTGTCGATCGTGCTGGTCTTCGTCAATTATTTGATTGGAGTAGGATCCTTCAGATGTGAGGAAATTTATGATATCAAGATCGTCATTGAATACTCTCCAATTTGTGATGTTGTCAGGAATGGATGGTCTAAAGATTAATTCTATTGAGAATCTACCTGGACTAAAATCTTCGGACGGAATAAGCTTAGAAGCTAAGCTAGCCAAAAGGTCTGCACTTGCATTTTGGAGTCTGGGGATTGAAGAAATATTAAACGCTATGAAATGCTCAGTCAAATCTTGTACTAAGGATTGATAATGTTTTAAATGACCTGATAAGCAATGTATAGTGTTATGTACATGTTTAACCACAATCTCAGAGTCTCCAAAAACTTCAAGATACTTGACGTCTAACCCAATTGCTTTGTACAGGCCTTGAACCAAAGCCTCATATTCTATTGTATTGTTTGTGCAATCGAATTCGAGTCTACATGTGAGCATGATTTTATCTCCTTCTGGACTAATCAGAATGCATCCTGCTCCTGCTCCTTCATTAGATCTAGAACCATCAAAAAATAATTTCCAAAACAAAGATTTATTTACAGGTTTATCTAAAAAATTGATACATTTCGAACTATCAGTTTGAGAAAAAATTTCGAGTTTGGACAAAACAGAGTTTTCTAAATAGGGTGATGCATAAGCATTGAAATTTCTGAGGAAAGAATCTACCGAGTAATTGCCAATAATGTTGTTTTTATATGCTACTGGTTCATTTTCTCCCTCTAACTCCGTTACTATGTACTTCTGGTGTAGCTCTCATTCAATTTTTATTTGATTTGGTTTACCATTGTAGGGAAGCCACATGTGCGACTAGTCAGTTGCGAAGTATCCATGGAGTTTTTCTGACTAATCCCTACTAAGAATTAAGCCATAGAATTCTGGGATATCGGCAACTAGAATGTCAATAACCTGACATACCTTCGGGTTGGATGAGAATCTTATGGTTACTTGATTTAGTTCGCCAATCACTTCGACTTGAGATCGATCTAGCTGAACTATGCGCACTGTGGATTTCTGTGGTTGAACATTTAACTTGGCACATATAGATTTGGGTAAAATATTCGATGAAGCACCAGAATCTACCAAACAATTGTGCACATTTTTATTCAAGATTTCATAAGTAAGGAGAAATGGGGGAGTGTGAGATCTTGATCTTCCTGCAATTAGAGTGATGTCATTTGGATCAATCTTATTGATCGCGTTAGTTGGAGGTCTTCCCATGTTATGGGAAGCTTGAGAAAGTACATCGGCATGCAAAGGTGCAACTGGCATGGCATGCAATTCTTTCATCATTATCTTCTGTCGATGTTTCAACTTGCTCAGTTCGTAAAGGGTGATGTTAGCCCTAGTCTTCTTCATGTCTTCAATAATATTGTACTCCATTTCATCCGACACTATCAGTGCTATAGATGGAGTCGTTTCATCTGTTTGTACTGGGCTGGTTTGAGTCGCTTTAGATATCGTTTTCTTTGTCGCGACTTTATCCTTTATTGCAGAGCTTGCGCTCTTCGGCTTAGGGGTAGTTTGGGGAGGATCAAGCTGATTTTTGCTTCGTGTGCTAACTAGAAATACTTCTTGATCTTCTTCTTATGGGAGGATGAAATCCCACATTCCTTGTAATTGCACAACTTCTTTGTCATCAGTCTGCCCTTCAGTGGCAATTTCCTCTTCCTCTTCCTCGGATTCAACATTTGAAATGACATTGACTGGCTTTGAATCCGTTGAAGGACCTCTTTTAAAAGCTCTGTAGTGCCTTTTTGAAGAAGTTTCTATTACTTTCTTTTTTATGTCGACCATTTCATTGGACATGGTCTTTAGAACTTTCTACAATCCTTCCAAATCAAATGGGTATTTTTCTTGTTTCTTTTTGGAGTCTTCCTTGAAGGTGACTTTTTTGGATTTACGTTCCTCTATCGCGGATTTCTTTTCTAGGGCTATTATTCATTTCTCTACTGCTATTGCTTCTTTCATGTTCTCAGCTATGGTTGTTTTATTGGCCATGTCCATGAAGATTGCTATGTTCTATGGCAGAGCGGTGATATACCATTCATATCGTACTTCTTCGCTAGGCTGGGAAGCAGTAGGAATTTTGTTGAAAATTTTGTTGAAACGTAAATTGAAATCCTTGATAGGCTCTCTAGTTTCGGCTGTAAGATTGGATAGGTCATTGATTAACGTTGCCGTAGACTTGTCATCACCAAACTTGGTTAGGAATTGCTCCTGGAAGATGTCCCAACTTGTGATGGATCCGGAGGGTAATGAAAAGTACCATGACCCGGCTGTTCCTTGCAGTGTATAAGGAAAAAGCCGAACAACAACATATTCATTAGTAACCCCATTGAGATTAATGGAAAGCATGAAGTTGTTTATGTGTTCTTCTGCTAGCATGCTTGCCTTGAGATTGAATTTAGGCAGCCATTTCTCAGGATGGGCCGGTATTTGACTCAAGGGTGCAGGCATTAAGACTGCCCCAAGGTTATTCCATGGAGACTGGGCCATTGTTGAACTGCTAACAGAGGAAAGTGCAGAAGATGATCCCTGCGGCTGGGAGGATGAGGATACTACGATTGTAGCTGATTGAAGAGGGGTTGTGGGGGTTCCAGTGGACGGATGGATGATGATCTAGAGTGGAGGAATGGATGGTTGACTTCACGGTGAAGTAGTTGAGATGGACGATGTTGATGAAAGATTCTCACTGTCAGACTCTTTAGGTGATTTCCTCACTCTTTTCCTGGTGGGAAGAGGTAATTTGGTTGGCTGGACACCAAACTTTTCACTCTTTAGCCTGGTCAGGGGATGAGCAGGGTTGTACTGCGAAGTCACGTTGCCTTGAGATTTATCAGACCTCTGAGGAGAAATGGAAAATCGCTGAAGTTTGTGAATCAGGGATTCGACTTCAGGAGGTTCAACAGTAGATTGTTCTGAAATATCAGGGTGTGTAGCAGCGATTGGTACTCGAGCGACTTCTGACTCTGGATTTAAATGTAATGGAGAATTCGGGGGAGATGATGAGGGCGATTTACTCTCAGAATGGTATTCAGATTTGGATTTACTTGCCATTCATAGTTCAAGCCCTCCTTCTAGCACCAAATATGTTGAAGCCCTGAAAATTGGGTCGATAACAAGGGGGATACCGGCCCGGTCCGGACCTTGGTTGGCAGCTCCTTATCCGTTTGGTATAGCGGGTCCGACTGGGGATAATGGGACCAGTTTCCCAATCTATGAGTGTGTGTGTGTGTAGAATTTGATGTTGCTGATCTAACAGTTCCTATCTAAGATATTCTAATTCAAACTTTAATCTAATTTTATGCTATTGTAATCTAATAAACAGCACACCTAAATCTATACTAACCCCAGATGTAATTCTTCTATTATGCGATCTAAAAATATTTCAAATAACAACTGGTAATAAAGATCATTCAGCGATTATAAGAAAGGAAATCAATCAAGATGAACCACTTCGCATTAAAAAGTTAGCCGAAACAGTTGTGAAAAGCATATCGCATAATGAGCTATTCATACATTAGGCATAAATAAATAGCTATCACCGTACAAAAGTGCCAAATGATAACTCAAGCATTCATGCAATAATACATAAACAACTAAAAACATTGTATATCACTTTAACATATAAGCAGAAATGGTCAAGAGTTAAAAGTACCATTTATGACTAGTCCTACTCATAAGCTTCAAGCAACAATGATTTATCTCTCCTTGCTCTAACATCCACTAAGAGTACAGAAGTGCAACATCAGTAGCAGATATCAAATGCAAACATCAAAAAATCTTGATCCATTCATTCACCAAAACCTCCTCTGAGGGTGCAAAAGTGCATGTTCTAAGGACAAGTTTTTGATAAATTTCTGGACCCTTCTCTAAATGCACGAGAAGGGTTTAAATACTACTAACTAAATAACTTAATTACACAGATTCAGGATACGGTTTAAATGACCACCGTTTTTCTAAGCAAAACTATTTCTAAAAATTAAATCTAATATCTAACTATTTCTGCATTTGCTCCTTAATGTTGCGAGCATTCAATATTAGCCTGGGTAGAGTCGGCTGATTGTCTTCCGCTTTTGGTTGAGCTAAGAAAATAGAAATGGTAAGAGCTGGCACCATCTTTTCAACAAAATCAATGATATACTCGAGAGTCATCCTCTGGCTATGTGGATTTACTGTGTATGCCTAGTAATAATCCAAGTCCCACTTGGTTAATCCTCGAATTTCTTCTGCCTTTTCTTTCAGCTTTATGTTTCTAGTTTGTTTTTTTACCATTAATTTCTTTCATTTTCCGGGCTTATAAGTGACTGAGAAGTAAGAGGCTTTGCTTTTTGAGAAATTTTCTCAGCGATGCGCGATTATCGCGCATCGGAAACTGCCTCCGTTCTTTGATCTGGGCCTCTCTGATGCGTTTTTCGCCTTTAGCGCCTTTTCCTTCACTGGGTATAAGCTTCAAAATTTGTAAAAATACTGCTTTCATGAGCTTCTGACCTTGAGCGTTAAACTGCCTGTTGATATCAGCATTGTTGAATTATTTATTCAGCCACGGCTGTGAATGAAAGATCTGTAATGGATAGCTTAGCAGCATTCTGTGAATCTGCGACTCCGTTGCATGCAGTATCCATTTATGAGGGCATATTTTCTCTGTCTCTGAGCATTGGAACTTTACCCTTTTCCTTCATGGCTTCCTGCACATTGCTTTGTGTTACTTCTGTTTTTCGTTCCTGCAATTTACACATGAGGAGAGAGTAATGATAATAAAAATCGACAAGAAAGCTTTAAGCTCTACGGATGTACAAAAACATGCCACCTGACGTAAACTGACTCTTAGAAAAACACAAAAACCATCTTTCATTAACAACTAACGTATAATTCATTAATTATCATTAAAGCGCGTATCCAATTTTTTGGTTTATGGAAAACTTTTCTTGAATGTTGAGCCAGGGAAAATCTGTGATGGGATGTTTCTGTGATTCACATCGCAGCATCGCAGTATCGCATTACCGCAAATTTCATTATGATGTGTTATCGCAAGGTTGCTCGATCGCGCTATCGCAAGATCACGGATCGCAGTATCGCGCTATCGCAAGATCGCAGATCGTTACAATCGTTAAATGGTTATGTGTTTTTCATGCGACATTGCGATATGCGATATCGCATATCGGATATCGGCGATTTTTTTAAGGTTTTCCAATGTGAGCGTTTCTTAATGCATGTGATGCGATGGAATTCGTGTCGCACTCTCGCAGTTTATCATTTTTACTCATAAGGAAATGTCCTATCATTCTTTGCGCGATGCGATGTTTTCTTAAGGAGTAAAATACATGAGCCTTAATTGAATTTTTTGAATTTTTACTAAGGGTCCCCACTTACCTAGTGTTATTGCTAATACTAAATAAGGAGGGGGGTTGTTGGTGGCCACAACATGTCCTTATTCATCACATTAATGGCAACCCCAAGTTCAATCAGTGTAATATTCCTAACCCGGAATATTCCTCAAACCCCAGCAAAAACTCCAACCAAATATGTGCAAATGATATAATAACCCAGAAGTGATAAAATAACAGTGGAACAACATATAATAATGTAAGCTGGAAATATAAGTAGATACACAAGAAATGCAGTGAGAAATTCTAAGCCATTTTATTATACTGAGCAATAAATGCGTACAAGAGGTGATTAGACAAATGGCACCTTGACTTGCACAAGGCAAATGAAGAAATACTCTCAGAATGACAAGAATGGCCTCTCTACGTGGATGTTGTTGTTGTGCTGCTGTTGTTATTAGAAAAAAAATGATGATTTGGGGCTGCTCCCCTCCTCGGAAAAGGCTGAAACCATGGATTCGGGCTCTACTCAAGAAACCCAAAAATATTTCCTTGAATGACCTCACACTGATCTGCGTCCCAGCTGCTGGGAAACTGTCGTGCTATTGTTGCTGCTGGAAATCGAATGAGGATTTCAGTTTGGTCCCCTCCTTAGAAAATGATGAAACTATGGAATCAGACTCTACTAAAAAAACCCAGAAAAACCTGGAAAGATTTTCGGAAATGGCCAACCACCAAAAATCACCCCCTTGGGGTTCTGCGCAGTTCCTCAAAGACACTGATGAAACTGTTGCTGAAATGCTGATGAATCTACTGCTGGAATGCCAATGGAAATACCTTGCCCGATCAGGCACTCGAACTCCCCCGGGGCTATGGGTGAGATCTCAAAACAGAGATGCTCAATGCACTAAACAGTGCTGCAGACTAGCTAAACAGCCAGCGTGCTCTAAGTCGAAATGACTATAAAAAATGCTCATAACCAGAATGATCCAAAATGAGGGGGTTCCTCTCTATTTTATAGCCTCTGCCTCTCACAATCCCTAGTCTCACTTTCTCTTGTGTGATCCCCCTCTTGCCATGTGTTCCTTCCCTCCTACGGAGTCCCTCCATGTGCCTTCGTGGGCCCCATTTTGTTGGAAATAATACTGAGAGGGGGGGGGGGGTGAATCAGTATTATCAAATTCTTATCAATCTATCTTCCTTATTTATACTTTGAATAATTCTTCAAATATTGATCATTACTTTGTATGTCAGTATCATAAAATAATGAGTAGGAACAAGAAAAGAAAACAGTCACACAAAAGAACACCAGATATAAGGTGGAAACCCAATGTGGGTGAAAAACACCTGCTGCAATATGTCTCTATCTTCTCTCAATTAGAAACTCCTTTTACAATGATTTTGTATTGGTGCAGTCCTTTACCAGTACGCAGGCTACAACCTGCAGAGAGCTACAACCCTCTCTCGTTCTCCAGCTTCTCCTGTAAGGGAGCTACAACCCCCTTAGCTCTTGTACTAGCCAAGATACTAGTGCGTAGGTGCTGGCCTACTGAAGGCTACAACCTTCTCTTTCTTCCAGGGACCACGTTTCATAAATTTTCAGACTGGATCCATGAAAATCAATCAATCATCAAGTATATCTACATCAAACAATCTCCTTTTCCCAATTAGCACTGAATCAAGTAAACACTTCTCTGACAGTTGTACCCAGAACACAGTAACAGTAACCACACACCAAATTCTAAACCCAGAATACTGCAACAATAGATAGAGGCAGCTAGATCATAATTTAAAGATATACACTACTTCAACAACCTGAAACCTGCGTGCAGATCTATAAAGGATAATTCCTTCTTTCAAATATTCAGACACTAATTAACCCAGATTGTCATATTTATAGATCAAGCATGTGCCTCATATAACAGATCAAAATCATGCAAAGATACTATTATTCAAGCATAAAGATTATGACCCATCAAAAGAACTTATCCTTCTTTATGCGCTAAGGTTCCTCCTTCATTCAGATCCAGATCTGCACCATAACCCAATCACAAATATTTCAGATCTAGCACTTATTAGATATTCAATTCATTCGATGATGCTTTGCCAAATGATCTCCTTCCTCTTTTATAGTCTTAGGCCTTCCACAATACCACGGTCCAAAACCATAGGATCAAAAAACTGTTGGACTAATACCATGAACCAACCATGAAAGTGCGTGAGATCAACACTTTTGGATGCAATACCACGAGCCAAAACCATAGGATCAAAAACTATAGGACTAATACCATGAACCAACCATGAAAGTGCGTGATATCAACACTTTTGGATGCAATACCACAGACCAAAACCATAGGATCAAAAACTTTCGGACTAATACCATGAGCCAACCATGAAAGTGCGTGAACTTTTCTCTTCATGAAAGGGACTTTTCTCAGCATGAAAGTGCGTGAACTTTTCTCTACATGAAATAAACTTTTCTCTGCATAAAAGTGCGTGAACTTTTCTCTACATGAAATAAACTTTTCTCTGCATATAAGTGCGTGAACTTTTCTCTACATGAAAGAAACTTTTCTCTGCATAAAAGTGCGTGAACGTTTCTCTACATGAAATAAACTTTTCTCTGCATAAAAGTGCGTGAACTTTTCTCTGCATAAAAGTGCGTGAACTTTTCTCTACATGAAAGAAACGTTTATCTTCATGAAAGTGCGTGAACTTTGTTGCACTATAATTTATCATCTGAGATGAGTGGGTTGCCATCAAGTACAAGATATGTAACATAATTCCAACAATCTCCCCCTTTGGACTTGATGGCAGCAACAACCAATCATTCTCCCCCTTTGACATCAAGGGCAAAGGGTTATGCTCCCTGTTATAGACATTTTTGTGCCTTACAACGTGAAGCATGAAATTTCCATAATCTAAGGGATCCAAAGTCCCTAAACATGTTGTTCCTACCTCTAGAGGAACAAGGTCAGCAAACCATAGCACTGAATAGCAGTTCTCCACCTGAAAACACTCAAAAACAAGCTAATTCTGGATCATGTCAACTGCTCCACTGAGCATCTGCGCTGAATGTCAACTACTCCACTGTCTACCTACGCTGAATGTCAACTGCAAAGAAGGCTACCTACGCTGGGCGAGTTGGGACATGTGGCACAGTCATTCCTCAAGGTGTCAATTCCCAGGAAGCTTCCAAAATGACACTTGGATCAAGGAATTCGACTGGTGATGAGTAAGAGGGTCTAGATCTCCAAGTGGAAGCAAGAACCTCCAAGTGGACTCAAGAACTGAAGAATAACTGAAGTGGGAGAGGACACTAGTCAGCTTCATGCCAGCCTCAAGCTGACTCATCCTTTCTCCAAAACTCCCATATATAGAGCTCTCTCATGAGGTCTAAGGAGGCTGGAATCTTGTGAATGTAAGGAAGTGCTGTTGGTTTGAGTTTAGAACTATTGGGTGATTTGCTTTGAAGGAGGTGAAGAGGAGATTTCTTTCTGCTGGGAGGTGATGCTGGATTGGGCCTTTTATGGTTGTATCACTTCCTGAACTTTACTTCTTCCATTAATAAAGCATTTGAGGTTCTTCTATATGCATGTGTCTCAATGGTGTATTGTTATACTTGTTTATTTGATTTATTCTAATGCTTGAATCAATTATGAATGTATGCTTCTTGTAGTTTCCCTCTCTTGCCATTTTACAGGATCTTGGTGTAGCTGGGCCAGTGAAAGAGCAAGGAGCTGGGAGCAAGCAACAAGGAGAGAAGATTGGATCAACCATTAGCGAAAGACATCGGTTAGTGGATCTCTTTCTCCCCTATTTTACTTTCATAAAGAAGAAATCTTAGATAGCTTTGCTTCGATTGTTGCTGAGGTACTATCACCCTTAGAGTGGGATAGGGTCATTCCGTATTGGATACTTTTCCCAACAACAAATTGGCGACTCCGCTGGGGAATCGTATCTTGTTGGTTGTTTGTGTTTTTGCTATTCATTTCCTAAACACAGGGAGTACCGAATCAAACTGCATTTGGATCTTTCAAATGCAAAGTAGAGGGCAGCTACTCTAGCTCAGTTTCTGGGCATGTTTATGATTTGAAGAGCTGATCCACAAGGACTCTGAATAGCTCTTAGTGATAGCTTTTCATCCTCCTTTTCATCCTTTAGTGTGTACTTGATTGATAGCTTCCGATTTGGCCAAAAACTGTGAATTTTTGAGCAATCTGTAACCCGGAAACTGAGAAAAACGAAAGTTTATCTCTTCATTGCAGGCACTGTGAAGGCAGTCTACATTTCATCGCAGGTCCCGAAGGGGCTACCTACGCTAAATGTCAAACTGACAGTGTACTACCTGCGCTGAACCAGTTTTGCCTTGTGCAACTGGGGTTCCTTGCTGTTTATTGCCCTGTTTTCATCCTGGTTTTTGCAGCCTGTTGTCAGTCAATGTGCCTATCTGAAACCAACTTTCCTTGCCACTATTCCGCCTCGGTTGTATAAAGAAACTGTATTCGTTCTTTGTGTATTTCTTATATCATTTGCAGTTTCCCATAACGAAAGTGAACTAGTCTTGTTGTGGCCTCTTAGGTCTAGACCTGTGATAAGTGTCGTTTTGATCTTAAGAGTTAGTTTGTTTGCTGTTCATAGCTGATTGAGCTTTTGCTTTCGTCATATGGTTTGAATTTATGTATTTCTAGTGTCGAAACAAGTAAATCTTAAGGTGTCTTTTGATTTTGGACAAAGCTTGTTTGCTTTCACTTGAAATTGAATTCGAAATTATACAACAGCTTTCTTTTTGTAGTACATCAACATTAAGAAAGAGAAAAGAAATACCTGCATTGTGCATGTGCATTTTGACAACTTGTATGTTGATTTAGGGAAAAGTGCATTAGTGTGTGCTCTATGATCTGTGTGAAAAGATGATGTCTTTCTTTTCCCTCAGTAGTTAAGGTTTTCAAAGTTGAAAGATTGAAAAGCTTGCTTATCATCTTAGACTGCATTTAGGAGTTGTACCATACATCTCGTGGTGATCCATAAAGGAAAACTGCTAAACAAGATCAACTTAAAATAAATTGAATTTACATAACAACGCATTGAAACATAACGCAAACACATAGAGGTCTAAGCTAGAGACGTGTTCCGGTGTCGTTAAACGTGATATCTTAGCGTTGAGTGGTTGGGTGATTCCTCCACGGTGAAGCGATAAGTATCAATACGGACTTGTCCTCCCACCTACCGTTGCGTATATATTGGGAGACCCCTATAGGAACAAAGCCTTTATCCATAGGAAGCCGTGTCGGCCGCCCTACTGATCGCAATGCAGTGAACACAGCATTCACGAAGATCGACCACTCGTACCGTAAAACGTATTCTGTGATTTTGCGAAAAGTTTGGCACACCCTCTGCCTAGAACTCCAGAGTAGTTTCTTTTGGCCTTTTTCAAAATCTATAACTGAAAAATTCCATCCGAGCATTTGTCACTTCGGGCTCGTTAAAACATCGAAGGAGACTAGAGTCATCTTTAGCTTTTTCTCGACTCTTAAAAAGTGAAAAAGCAAGTTGTGTCTAAAGCGTCGTTATAAAATTTATTTTAAACGGAACATAATCACCTACTATTCCTGCGTTGATTTGTAGGTTGAGAACATGGAATGCCCCAACCAAGGAATTCTACATGATGGAAATCCTAGTCCTTTCTCCTCTTGGGGAGAAGTTGGTGCGCCCCACATGGCCACAATGTCGCGTCTAGGACTGACAATTGGCCTTCCAATTTGGTTGTTCTCAACCAATGTAGTTCAGAACACCATGGTTCCTGAACAGTCGAGTCAACAGTTAGATCAGTCTAGAGCTACCCACCAGCCCTCTACTTCCTATAACTCTTCCTCCAATCCTTCATCTTCGCAAGGTAGAGCCGGAAAAAGCCAAGCTCCCATGGAGAAGAAGGAGAAGAAGAAGAGAGATAAGAAGAAGAAGGAGCCTAAGGCGACTGGGGGCAAGCAAAAGGCATCTGACAAAAATCCACACACAGCACAGACCGGGCCTAAATCGCCATGTGTCATATGTAGAGAAGACCACTTCCATAGAGATTGTCCCTGTATTCCCCGGGTACTAAGGGACTGGTCTCCTCGTTTGCACAGTTCGGGAGCATCAACCTCTGATAGCCATGTTGAATGCTTACCGTCAACCAGCGAAAGTGAAGGTTCAAGACAAAGAGGGGGAGCAAGATCCCTTGCAGACTGTGTGAAGGCAATCACGCCATCCACCGTTGTCCCTTCTTAGACGAAGCGAAGAGAGTTTTGGAAGATCGTCCACCGTTGAAACTTCCTCCTGGATACAAAAAACTCGTGCCAAGTCCTTCGTTGGTTGAGAATACAGCTGGCCCACTCAAGTGGTCAGCTGAAGCGTCAATCATTGAAAATGAACCTATTGAATCCAGACTGGACGAAAGTCCAAAGGTCGAAACGGCAGTTGACCCAGTTCTCCCTTCAGAAGTTTCGTCTTCAAATGACACGGTCACTGAAGATTCATCTTCAAATGACACCCTCACTGAAGAGAATAAGGATGACACCATCCAGATTATTTTCATCAACACAGACTCTGACGAGCATCAGGGCAATGCGCCAATTCCTTTATCGCAGGAAGGAACATCGTCAGGGTCATATCCGGCCGTGTATTTGGTCCCACCACCAAGCAACCTGGTTGTATCCTTTGATTCGAACCAACTAGGCAGACCCCGGTTGCCAGCGAGTATACCATTCAGAATCATAGTCCAAATATACAGAATGGTAATGGCTGGCACTATCATTGATGAAGGGACGTCTGTGAGTATCCTTCCCTCTATTGCTTGGAAAGCACTAGGTTTCCCGACGCTTTTGCCTGAGATAAGAAATCTCTCGGGTTTCGATAAAGGAACCAATCGACCATTAGGGATCCTCCCCAATGTGCCTGTTACATTGAAAGGGAAGACCGTTCAAATGAACGTGATGGTTGTTCAAGGACCCTTGGATTATAACCTACTCCTTGGACGAGACTATATATATTGCATGAGAGCAATAGTCTCCTCACTCTTTAGAGTAATGTGTTTTCCACACGAAGGAAGGATGGTCAAGCTCGTAGACCAACTTTCATTTCTGGGATCACGCATCGCAAATAGTCACATACCAACCCTGAATGGTCTATTCAATCAAGAAATGTCTCCACCCCTAGTCCTCCTTCCCGATGAGTGCGAGTGATTCAGAAAGATGGGACTGGAACCCAGGGGGCATGCATCCTGGTCTGCTTCGGGCAGAGGAAACCTTGGGTATAAGGTAGAATTTCCGTGAGAGAATATGACTAGTCCGTACCCCGTCCGTGGTTGGAAGAGGGGTTGTTCTGGAATAGGATTCTTTTGTCAAAGTTACGTGTTTGACAACAGTCGTTCACCCTTGTCTATTTTGGTAGACATTGCCGAGGAAGTGTCTTGTTTGAAAAATAACAAGACAATCTTTGGGTAACCTGAAAGAGGTAAGCCTCACCCTTTAAAACAAATGTTTTGACGGATAAGTAGGGGCAGCCTTGAAATTGTACTTTATACCTGGGGGCATGCAAACCTTTTGGAGTGCAAGCTAAGAGCGGTTATTTATTTGTTTTTGGGATTAGCCGTTTCCGAACTTGCATAAAGAAAGGATATGGAGTAAAGCTTAGTGAAGATGAAACTCCTTAAAAAATAGAGATCTCACAGGAGACAGTTCTTATCTTATGACTGGTATAATCGAGCAGTTTTAGCATAAAGTTCATGCTCGTTAAAAAATAAATGCAAGATTCGAGTAGTTTTAACGCGGTCTTCATGCTCGTTAAAAAATAAATAAAAGCAGTGAGCAATGTTTCCCCCAGAGTTTAAGCTCATTTTTAAGTTAAAAATGAACCTATTCCGGTAAATAACCTCTGTGATCATAAATTTATCAGCCATAAAAAGCCTTGGTCGTGTTTGCACCTGCCACCTCCACTGTCATTTGGCCGATCGTTCACCTCCATATGATTGTTTACCCATTTTGAGGAAAAGCTGCAAAGAGTGATTTCACCTAGCCATCCTTGTGACACTGCCGTGATTGGAAAATTCCAACCTGTACCTGGAATCTGCTGCTATCCCTGTTTATCACTCGTTCCTCAAAAGACGAGTCTTCTTTAAGCTCTTTTCAACTGACTCGTAAAATATGAAAAGTTTGCCGAGTTTTGGCCTTCCAGCTCGTTAAAGTGACCGGAAGAGCTATCCCTCCTCTAGATTTTAATCTTTTTAGACCTGAGGGATTATTGCACAAAAAGGTCGAGTGCTTGTTTTATTCGGCTCATTAAAGTTATCGAAAACTCATCCCTTTTGTATTGTTTTATACTTTTTCGGACTTAAGGGATTAGATGACGAAAAAGGAATTTTGGAGTTAACTTTCTGTACCTTTTCAGACTCTCTAAAAATGAAAAGGACCGAGTTTTCCTTGTCATTAGACTCGTTAAAATGATTAAATAGTGGCAAACTTGTCTTTAGACAAGAACGAGTTTCCCTATCACTAAGCTCGTTAAAACATAGCGATGGGCTTGCCCGAAGGGCAAGTTATAGAACAAGCATATGTTATCCTCCTCAAGCTTGACAAAAATAAAGAGGTACTGGTCAGAAATGACTGGGGAAAAATTGGGAGAACCTCAAAGCTTTAATGGTAGCAAGTCGCTCTTGAACATGACACTTTTCCTTCATACCACATTGGGTTAGGTTGTTTCATTCACCGGTCTCATCACCATGGTCTCGCCAAACCATCCACTTTGGGGTAATGCTACCGATCCATCGCATCAGTGTCGTTATATGTTCAAGAGATGTTGTTCAGAAAGAGTCAACCGTGTCCCATCCACTGACATACATTATCCTTCATCCATCCATGATCGCCACCCTGAATCATATGTCACAGATTGTTTTCACCTCTATTAAAATCATTAGCTCCGTTTCGTGTCACTGATGTGGGATTCATTAAGGCCCTCCTTTGACGGATCGCTTCTTGTCGACTTCAGCTCGTTATCCAAGAAGTTGATCTAGGAACACCCCCCTCAGTACTTTGAAGCTTGCATGCCTCAATGGCAAGTTTCTCACTTCCGGCGACAGGTATACATCAATGACCTTCGACCAGAAGATTTTGCGTGGTGTTCGACGTCAAGTCCTTTATTCACACCACGTGAATTGTATTGCAGTACCTTGAGGGTCATTATCATTATCGATGATTCCTCTCGCGCTTGTTAACGGTTTACATCATTGACCGGTAATCAAGCGATGTCTTTCCATGTTCGACTTCAGCACAATTCTCACATGGATCGACTTGTACTTAGAGTGAAGATCGAACGAGTTTGAAGACCCCAGATCTAGTTTCATCCATCCGGGCTGCGATATATATTCAGGAAATATAAAGACATTTGACATGTACATCATTACAGCAGATGATCATCCTACTCAAAGGATGATAATTTCAGCAGAGAATTATCAGTCTACCATCAGACGATCGTCTGTTCTATGTACCAAAATGAATTTATAAAGCTGAGCATGGGAATGCCCGCCTTAGCTAGATCATGAAAGCAGAATGAAAAATAATGTATTGTATTGTATTTTATTACAGGTCACCTCTCAGTGATTGAATGAACTTCAGATCCTCCTCATAAAGCATTTCACCCGATAAACGACCTCATAGTTTAGGGGCCAACTGTTATAGACATTTTTGTGCCTTACAGCATGAAAGATGAAATGTCCATAATCTAAGGGATCCAAAGTCCCTAAACATGTTGTTCCTACCTCTAGAGGAACAAGGTCAGCAAACCACAGCACTGAATAGCAGTTCTCCACCTGAAAACACTCAAAAAAAAGCTAATTCTGGATCATGTCAACTGCTCCACTGAGCATTTGCGCTGAATGTCAACTGCTCCACTGTCTACCTGCGCTGAATGTCAACTGCAAAGAAGGCTACCTGCGTTGGGCGAGTTGGGACATGTGGCACAGTCATTCCTCAAGGTGTCAATGCCCAGGAAGCTTCCAAAATGACACTTGGATCAAGGAATTCGAGAATTCGACTGGTGATGAGTAAGAGGGTCTAGATCTCCAAGTGGAAGCAAGAACCTCCAAGTGGACTCAAGAACTGAAGAATAACTGAAGTGGGAGAGGACACTAGTCAGCTTCATGCCAGCCTCAAGCTGACTCATCCTTTCTCCAAAACTCCTATATATAGAGCTCTCTCATGAGGTCTAAGGAGGCTGGAATCTTGTGAATGTAAGGAAGTGTTGTTGGTTTGAGTTTAGAACTATTGGGTGATTTGCTTTGAAGGAGGTGAAGAGGAGATTTCTTTCTGCTGGGAGGTGATGCTGGATTGGGCCTTTTATGGTTGTATCACTTCCTGAACTTTACTTCTTCCATTAATAAAGCATTTGAGGTTCTTCTATATGCATGTGTCTCAATGGTGTATTGTTATACTTGTGTATTTGATTTATTCTAATCCTTGAATCAATTATGAATGTATGCTTCTTGTAGTTTCCCTCTCTTGCCATTTTACAGGATCTTGGTGTAGCTGGGCCAGTGAAAGAGCAAGGAGCTAGGAGCAAGCAACAAGGAGAGAAGATTGGATCAACCATTAGCGAAAGACATCGGTTAGTGGATCTCTTTCTCCCCTATTTTACTTTCATAAAGAAGAAATCTTAGATAGCTTTGCTTCGATTGTTGCTGAGGTACTATCACCCTTAGAGTGGGATAGGGTCATTCCGTATTGGATACTTTTCCCAACAACACTCCCCCTAAGAACATGCTCCCCCTGACTATAAACCAGATCTGCAAAGAAGAACCATAATCCATCAAACACCATAAATGACCATGAAAGAGATAGAGACGTATTGCAGCAATATTCAGACCATCATCCATGATCTCCTTCTGTACTTCCTCCATAATGCCAACAATGCATGATATGCTCCCCCTGAACCTGTGCCATTTGATCTTTGACCAATCTGCAACCCAGCACATGTACACATATACTTCAGATGAACCTTGCGTACAACCAACAATCAGAAGAGATTCAACAACAAGATGATGCATCAACAACCCCCAGCTTTTGTCTGAGGTATTCAAAGGTTGCAACATGTTCCTTAGAAGGAACATACTCCAACTTGACCTTTTGTTCAAGCACTTGTTCTTGGAGAAAGTGATACTTGATTGGTATGTGCTTGGTTTTTGAATGCATGATTGGGTTCTTTGAAATTCTAATTGCACTTGTATTATCACATAAGATGGAGATGGGTGGTGTACAAGTGATTTGAAAATCATGCAAGGTCTGCATCATCCAAAGGAGTTGAGTGCAACAAGATGCAACAACAACATATTCTGCTTCAGCTGTAGACAAGGCAATAGAACTCTGTTTCTTGCTGAAACAAGATACTAATCTGGAACCCATAAAGAATGCACCACCACTTGTGCTCTTCCTGTCATCCACACTTCCGGCCCAATCTGCATCAGTATAAGCATGAAGTGTGAGATCTGTATCTCTAGGATACCATAAGCCATAATTTTGAGTCCCTTGAAGATATTTGAAGATTCTCTTTACTGGCTGAAGATGAGTTTCCTTTGGATTTTCCTGAAATCTTCCAACTATTCCCACTGCATGCATGATGTCTGGTCGGGTACCTGTCAAATAAATTAGACTTCCAACCATAGATCTGTAGGTTGGTTGATGTACTGCTGCTGATTCATCATTTGCACTAAGACTACATCCTGTGACCATGGGTGTACATACTGGTTTTGCATCTTCCATGCCATATTTCTTCAAAATCTGCTTGAGATACTTGGTTTGAGACAAGAAGATCCCTCCTTCCTTTTGTTGGATTTGCAGGCCAAGAAAATATGTCAATTCTCCAAGCAAGGACATTTCGAATTCTTTTTGCATCACCAAGGCAAAGCTTTGACTCATAGATTCTTCATTGCTGCCAAAGATAATGTCATCTACATACACAACAAGTATTAGCAATTTTTCATTTTCAATTTTTATATAAAGATTGCTATCTGCTGATCCTTTTTAAAAACCTTGTTGATGAAGATATTTGTCCAAATGATAGTACCAAGCCCTTGGAGCTTGTTTAAGACCATAGAGAGCCTTTTTCAGTTTGCATACAAGATTTGGATCATTTCCAAGAATGAAACCATCTGGCTGCTCAATGTATACTTCTTCTTCTAAGTCTCCATTCAGAAAGGCGGATTTCACATCCATTTGAAATACTTTGAACTTTTGAAAGCTTGAGAGAGCAAGGAACATTCGGATGGCCTCAAGTCTTGCAACATGAGCAAAAGTTTCCTCAAAATCTATTCCTTCTTGCTGCGCATACCCTTTAAAAACAAGTCTTGCCTTGTTTCTAATTACTTCCCCATTTTCATTCAACTTATTTTTGAAGACCCATTTTGTCCCTATAACATTCTTATCCTTTGGTCTAGGAACCAACTCCCAAGTGTTGTTCTTTTCGATCTGCTCAAGTTATTCATCCATTGCTTTGACCCAACATTCATCTTTACATGCCTCTTTTACATTTTGTGGTTCAGTGGAGGAGAGTAATGCCAAATAGCTTGAAGCTTCTGCAATTGTTCTTCTTGTTTGTACACCTGCTTCTTTCTGCCCCAAAATATGAGATTCTGGATGGTTCTTCTGAACGTACCGGGATGGAGTCTTCTCTTCTATCCTTATCTGTTCCTCTGGTGCTTCTTGAGGTTCTTCTTCTTCATCATTCTGTCTTTGAGTGTAGTCTTCATCTTCTTCGATATTTTCATGATTTACTTGCCTAGGAATGTATCCCTTTTCATCAACCACTACATCAATGCTGTCAACAATTCTTCCAAGTCTTTTATTGTAGCACTTATATTCTTTGCTGTGTGGAGAATAACCAAGAAGAATGCCTTCATCTGCTCTAGGTTCAAGTTTGCCAAGTTGCTCATCAGTATTCTTAATATAGCATTTGCTCCCAAAGATTTTGAAGTGCTTTACCGAAGGAGTCTCACCATACCAGAGCTCATGAGGAGTTTGAGTGTTGTTCACTCGGACATTTGTTTTGTTGAGAATAACAACCGCAACATATGCGACTTCACCCCAGAAAGTTGCGGGAGTTCCAGACTCATCCAGCATAGCACGAGCCATTTGTTGGACTGTTCTGTTCATCCTTCCCACCACTCCATTTTGCTGAGGAGTTCTAGCTGTAGAGAATTCTCTTCTTATCCAATGTTCTTCACAGAAATCGAAAAATTCATTTGAGGTAAACTCCCCACCTCTGTCAGACCCGAGGCACTTAATTTTGTAACCTGATTCATTTTCAACCAAGGCTTTGAAGGATTTGAATTTCTCGAATGCTTCGTCTTTGTGCTTCATAAGTCCTAACCAAACAAACCTGGAGAAATCGTCAATGAATAATATCAAGTATTCTCCTCCTTGAGGTGTCCTTTTCCTAAATGGACCACATACATCTGTATGGACTAGCTCAAGAGGCATGCTAGCTGATCCTTCCTTCTCTGGGAAGTTGGTTCTGGTTTGCTTACCAAACTGACATGATTTGCATATAGTGTTGTCTAGAATTTTGATATCTGGAAGACCACGAACTACCTGATATTTGCATGCCTTCCTTATTTGTGAAAAGCTTAGATGCCCCAACCTCCGGTGCCATAACCAATGTTCATCATCTTTGCTCAAATAGCATTGTTGTTGTCCTTCTTCAAATATGTATAGATTATTTGGAGTTCTTCTACCTTTGATCATTGTTTTCCCTGTATCAAGATCACGAACGCTACATCCATTTGATCGAAATATTACCTCGGTTCCTTGATCGCACATCTGACTGACACTCAGATGGTTATGCTTCAAGACATCAACATACAAAACATTTCCAGCTTTGACCTTTTCTTTTAACTGAGCTATGCCTTTTCCTTTTATAGCTGCTGGAGTATCATTTCCAAAAGAAACTTTCTTTCCATTTTCTAAAGCAGAATATGATTCAAGTTTTTCTTTATCACCTGTCATATGCTTCGAACATCCACTGTCGATGTACCATAGATTTTCTTGTCCCTCTGCATAAAAGGCTATCACACATCTTTCTGTCTGTGGTTTCTTTATTCTTCATGTTCTGGTGCTTGAGGCTTGTTCCTTTGTCTGCTAAAACCTGCTCCTGCATTCAGAATCTTCATGACCAAATTTATTGCAAATAGAACATTCAACTTCATTTTCAAGAGCCGAAAATTTGTTATAGGTCCTTTTTGTAATCCCGGTCATACTTCTTTGTTTTTGAGCTTCTCTAGTCATGATTGTTTTATATGCAACACATTGAGCTGCTTTGTGACCAAAGTTATGGCAAGAGAAACATTGCCCATTGAAGAAACTTCTGCGATTATCAAATCTACCAGCCAAATGATTGTAATTTCTATTGTCATCCATTCTTGAAGCAAATTGAGAAGATTTTACCTGTGGCTGGTTGTAGCTTTTATTCATCCTTAAGATAGATTGCCCCTGGTTTACCTGATAGTATTTGTTCATTCTTGATGTAATTCATCCCTGCTTTACCTGGTGATCTCCATTGTGCTTTTGCTCATTCCTTCTTGCTGCATCAAGATAATTCGTTGAGGTGGATGCTTGAGATGTTTCTCCATTATACCCCAGACCTATCTTGTTTAGCGGAGAACGCTGTACATTGATGATCTCATCCAAAGTTTCGGATCCTTTGACAAACTTAAGATTAATAGCCTTTGTTTTCTCAATTTCTTTTCTAAGGCCAACAATTTCACCTTCTAACTTTTCACGATATTTTTCTTTTTCATCAATTTGAAATTGTAGAGTATCAATGATCATATTCTTTTCTTCTATGCATGTCTTAAGTCTAGAAATCTCTTCATAAAAACTATCCACATCTATAGCATCCATGTAATCATCATCTTCAAATGCCATTAAAAGTTTATAGCCATTACCTCGTTCATCTTCATCACTATTTGATAGACCATCACTGTCTTCATCAGTGTAGTAGCTTTTCTTATTTGCATTCTGTTTCTTGTTCCATCTGGCAGGTTCCTTTCCTTTTTCAATCTTATCCTTATGAGGACATTTGGCAACATAATGACCTACTCTTCCACAAGAAAAACATTTAAAAGGTAGCTTACCTCTGAACCTTCCAGTACCCCGTTGAAGATTTCTGACAAAATTTGATTCTTCTTCTTCTTCTGGCACATGACTTGATTCAGTAGTCTCCTTTGCCTGAAGCCTTAAAAGCAGCTTCTCTCCTGTCTGATGGACCTCCTTTTCTCATTTCATAAGCAGTTAGAATTCCATGTAGCTGAGACATAGTAAGAGTTCGTAGATTTTCCTTTTCTTCTATTGCAGACACTTTAGATTCAAACTTGGGGGACAATGATCTTAGGACTTTTTCAACCACAACAGCCTCTTTTATTTCTTCACCCAAGTTTTTCATACAATTAACAATCTCTTCTACCCGAAGGAAATAGTTAGCCACACTTTCATCATTATACATTCTGAGATTCTCATACCGAATCCTGAGGGTTTGAAGTTTTGCACGTTTTACCTGTTCATCTCCTTCGTAGCTCAAAACAATCTTGTCCCATATTTCTTTTGTGGATATATATTGCATAACCTTCACAAATTCAGATTGAGATAGACATCCTAGAATAGTATTAACCGCCTTTGGATTTGTTTCATATTTCTTCTTCTCAGCTGAATCTGTAGGAGTAGCTGATGGAAAAGTATACCCTGTTTCTATAATGTCCCATACTTCTATACCCAAAGATTGAAGATAGGTAGTAACTCTTACCTTCCAATATACGAAGTTTGTTCCATCAAAAATCGGTGGCCTAATTGATGCTTCCCTCTCGTAGTTTCTCATGATGTTGGATCTTCCTTCAAGCGATCAAGCTTCTTCAGAAGGACCTGCTCTGATACCAATTGTTGGAAATAATACTGAGAGGAGGGGGGTGAATCAGTGTTATCAAATTCTTATCAATCTATCTTCCTTATTTATACTTTGAATAATTCTTCAAATATTGATCATTACTTTGTATGTCAGTATCATAAAATAATGAGCAGGAACAAGAAAAGCAAATAGTCACACAAAAGAACACCAGATATTAGGTGGAAACCCAATGTGGGTGAAAACCACCTGCTACAATATGTCTCTATCTTCTTTCAATTAGAAACTTCTTTTACAATGATTTTGTACTCGTGCAGTCCTTTACCAGTACGCAGGCTACAACCTGCAGAGAGCTACAACCCTCTCTTTCTCTAGCTTCTCCTAGAAGGGAGCTACAACACCCTTAGCTCTTGTACTAGCCAAGATACTAGTACGTAGGTGCTGGCCTATTGAAGGCTACAACCTTCTCTTTCTTCCAGGGACCACGTTTCATAAATTTTCAGACTAGATCCATGAACATCAATCAATCATCAAGTATATCTGCATCAAACAATCTCCTTTTCCCAATTAGCACTGAATCAAGTAAACACTTCTCTGACAGTTGTACCCAGAACACAGTAACAGTAACCACACACCAAATTCTGAACCCAGAATACTGCAGCAATAGACAGAGGCAGCTAGATCATAATTGAAAGATATACGCTACTTCAACAACCTGAAACCTGCATGCAAATCTATAAAGGATAATTCCTTCTTTCAAATATTCAGACACTAATTAACCCAGATTGTCAGATTTATAGATCAAGCATGCGCCTCATATAATAGAAAAAAATCATGCAAAGATATTATTATTCAAGCATAAAGATTATGACCCATCAAAAGAACTTATCCTTCTTTATGCGCTAAGGTTCCTCCTTCATTCAGATCCAGATCTGCACCATAACCCAATCACAAATATTTCAGATCTAGCACTTATTAGATATTCAATTCATTCGATGATGCTTTGCCAAATGATCTCCTTCCTCTTTTATAGTCTTAGGCCTTCCACAATACCACGGTCCAAAACCATAGGATCAAAAAACTGTTGGACTAATACCATGAACCAACCATGAAAGTGCGTGAGATCAACACTTTTGGATGCAATACCACGAGCCAAAACCATAGGATCAAAAACTATAGGACTAATACCATGAACCAACCATGAAAGTGCGTGAGATCAACACTTTTGGATGCAATACCACGGACCAAAACCATAGGATCAAAAACTGTCGGACTAATACCATGAGCCAACCATGAAAGTGCGTGAACTTTTCTCTTCATGAAAGGGACTTTTCTCAGCATGAAAGTGCGTGAACTTTTCTCTACATGAAATAAACGTTTCTCTGCATAAAAGTGCGTGAACTTTTCTCTACATGAAATAAACTTTTCTCTGCATAAAAGTGCGTGAACTTTTCTCTACATGAAATAAACTTTTCTCTGCATATAAGTGCGTGAACTTTTCTCTACATGAAAGAAACTTTTCTCTGCATAAAAGTGCGTGAACTTTTCTCTACATGAAATAAACTTTTCTCTGCATAAAATTGCGTGAACTTTTCTCTACATGAAATAAACTTTTCTCTTCATAAAAGTGCGTGAACTTTTCTCTACATGAAAGAAACTTTTATCTTCATGAAAGTGTGTGAACTTTGCTACACTATAATTTATCATCTGAGATGAGTGGGTTGCCATCAAGTACAACCTATGTATCATAATGCCAACACATTTCTGTGTCCCCCTTTGGCCCCCTTGGTTCCCCCTTAAGTCACAACATTATGCTACCTAGGAAGTGACTTTTTATTCTAAAGTGAGTTATGTTCCCCCTTCCTCACTTTTTATTTACAAATAACTATAGAAGGCAAAAATTGAACAAAATCGAATATTCCAATTAGCCATAGCTAATTAGGAATATTACCGTCTCCCCCGACAAAATGTTGCTTGTCCTAAAGAAACTGAAGTGATGGATACTGTAAGATATCCTCACTCTCCCAAGTGGCATCCTCATCCAGCAAATTCTTCCACCTCACCAAGAATTCCCAGACCATCCTGCTCCGCAACCGTCTCTCCCTAAAGTCAATGATGGCCTTCTGCTGCAATACCAAATGCCCGTCATCATCCGTAGGTGGTAGCTCATCCGTCACAGTCGCCTGCTACCCCAATGCCTTCTTCAGGCATGATACATGAAAAATGTTATGAATCTTGCTGCCTTGGGGCAGCTCCAACTCATATGCAACCTGTCCCATCTTGCGTATCACCCTGTATGGCCCATAAAAGTGGGGCTTGAGCTTCTTAGCCCCCTTTTGCTTTAGCGATGACTGTCAATATGGCTGTAATCGTAGGTAGACGATGTCCCCTAGCTCGAACTGCTTCTCCACCCGACCCCTGTCGGCATACAACTTCTGTTGATTCTGCACTGTAGCCATGTTATCCTTGAGAGCTTGGAGGATATCCCGACTCTCTTAGATCCAAATCTTGGCTCTAGGAGCCCTGCTATCACTAAACATCATGTTGACAAAAGATAAAGGATGATACCCATATAAGGCATAGAATGGTGACATACCAATGGACATGTGATGCGAAGTATTGTAGCAGTACTCCCCCAGATGTAGCCACTTCAACCATGCTCACTACTGCCCACTGACATAGTTACGCAAGTAGCCCTCCAACCACTTGTTAACTATCTCTGTCTGTTCATCCGTCTGTGGGTGAAAGCTGGTACTCGATGTCAACTCCATCCCCACCAATCAGAAAAGCTCCTGCCAAAACCCGCCCATGAAACGGTTGTCCCTGTCACTGACGATGGTCTTAGGAAGACCATGTAGCCTGAAGATCTCCCTAAAGAATAGCTCGGCCACCTGTGCTGCCGTATAGTGTGCGGATATGGCAAAGAAATGTGCATACTTCATCAGCCAATCAACAACGACAAAGATACAATCCTTGCCCTGTACCATGGGAAACCCTGTGATGAAATCCATCAAAATACTCTCCCATTTCCCCTTTGGAATGGAATGAGGCTGCAATAATCCTGTGGCATGGCTCATCTCTCCCTTGTTCCTCTGGCAAACATTACACTCCTGGAGGTGTTGGAGTACGTCCTCCTTGAGGCCCTTCCATGAGAACCTCTCCCTAATGGCCCTGTAGGTTTTGGTAAAACCCTGATGTCCTCCCAATGGGGAATCATGTGATGCCTAGAGTATCTTCTTCTTGAGCTGAGACCCCTCAGTCAAGAAGATCTGGTCCCTATAGTATATGATCTCATCGACCACCCTGTACTTGTCATCTGCCACCTGCCCATCTAGAACCTCACATGCAAATCTATCCTTGGAGTACTCTACTAAGAGTCGAGCCCTCCAATCTGTATCCAAGCTCATAAGAGACAACATGGCTGGTCTACATGAAAGGGCATCTGCTACTACGTTGTTCTTACCTTTGACATACTCAATGTCAAATTCATATTCTTGGATCTTACTGATCCACTTCTGCTTCCTTTTCTGTAGCTGCCTCTGCTCCAAAAAGAACTTGAGGATGTTTTGATTAGTCCTCACCCTGAACCTATTGCCTACCAAATATTGCCGGTACTTATCCAATGCATGCATGATGGCTAGCATCTCCTTGTCGTATATGGAATACAACCTCTCGTGTGGAAGAATCTTCCGGCTCTCAAGTGTTATAGGGTGACCTCCCTGCATCAATACTGCACCGATCCCCTCTCCTGACGCATCGCACTCCAAAACAAATGGTTGTGTGAAATCTGGCAATGCAAGCAACTCCTGGATATCCCGCTCAATCTCATCCCGATAAGCCCTAGGGTGCCTATAGGGGGTGGTAATCACGGCCTAAATGCCCTGCTCAAGCTCAATGGTGTGCTCAAACCCCCGATCTGGTGGCTATCCTAGTGGAATCTCCCCAAACACTATGGCATACCGATCAAGGATAGACTGTATCTCTGGGTGTACCATCTGCCCTGTAGTTCCTGCCTCTGATGCACGTAGCTCCATTGCCCACTCTATGTATCCCTTTCAAAAGACTGCCTCCATCCAATGAGCCGAGACAGTCTAAGGCGGATATGTGTGCTGTCCCCATATCTTCTCATGCTTCCTTATCTTCTCATCATCCCACTCCATCATGTTGGTGTTTGGAATATCGACCACGAAAAAGTGGTCAGTCAATGTGTAGGTGCCCATCGTTACTGAAAGCTCTGGAACATAACAAGCACACATCATGGTCTGATCTCCTGGGACCAAGACTGAAAACCCATCGAAGCTCTCTGTTTGTATACCTCTCCGCTCAACCATCTAGGCATCGATGAAGTTGTGGGTTGCCCCACTGTCAACCAAAACTGATACGCGTTGGCCACGTACTATCCCTTGTACGCGTAGCATCAGATACTTGGGAACTCCCAGCAATGCTGCAAGGGCCCCTCCGGTGGGTGCAAAAGATGCACCACCTACTGCTGGTGTTGGAGGTGGCAAAGGTACCTATATGGCATGGCTATCTCCTACCTTCACATCCTCCTCGTCATCCTCTTCTCCATTGCTCTCAGAGAAGACCTCAATAAAATGTGCTTTACCAGCAGCACATCTATTTCCCAGTGCCCATGGCTCCTAAAAAGTGAAGCACAACTGCTTCTTCTTCAGCTCCCTCCTGGCATCATCGTAAAGATGTACTCATCCTAGATTCCTCTTTGGAGGTGGAATCCTCACATCCTTCCCCTTAGACTGAAAAGTCTGTCTCTGGGGGTAAGGTGTCCGAGTCCTAGGTAAGACATCTTGTAAGTCCTGGGTCCCGCTGATAGCGTCCTGGAGTGTGGCTGGTTTAGTGGATCGGACTAAACCCCGAAGTGGCTCTGCTAACCCCTCAACATGCATATAGACCCTCCATGCTGTGGATAGGTCTGGTACCATCACAGAGACCCTTAAGAAATCTGCAATGTAGGTATCTATGATCCCTATCTGTTTGAACCTTGTCAACTCAACAAAATGTTGCTTTGGATCCCTCCGATCAAATCGCTCCATCAGTCTCTTGGTAAACTCGGCATATGTCGTCACTATGGAGTGCCCCAATGTAACCATCCCATGAAACCACCAATATTGGGCCTCGCCATCCAAATGCAACGTTGCCACCTTGATGGCCTCTGCCTCTGACATCTGGTTAAGCTGGAAATAAATGTCCAGCTTCTCCACCCAAGACTTTGTCGAACTATTTGATGAGCCATCAAACGTAGGCAAGTGGAATCTACTCGCTGCACGGTGGGTGTCACCATCATGGTAATGCTGATACCCTCTGTGATGGTTGCGGGGTCTACTATCTTGCTGGAGCTGAACAAAATCTCTGAATGAGAGGGCTTCCCTGAACTCTTGCCCATAGCCCTGGTACTCTACAAAATAATCACCCATACGTCCGGGCTTTGCCTCTTGTTGGGCTACGGCCCCCGTGTCTGCTCCTAAGAAAGTGGGCATGGTAGAGCGTGTATGGGCATGTGAGGCCACCTGCTGCGCAGTATCACGCTACTCTAGTAAGTGATGGGATGAACCTAATCCCTCACCAATCTGGAAAACTCCTGGGCTCTCACGCTGTCTAGCCTCTACTACCGTGAATCTCTACCCCATCACCTCAATCTGCCTCGACAGATCCTACACAGATTTGAGGAGCATGTCCACAAATCTCTTCCCGTCCTCATCTGCCATCTGCTCTATGTCCACTACTGGCTCTCTCTGTTCTACGTCTACCATAGGTTCCTCCTATTCTAAAACCACCACAGGAATACAGTCTCCCTCTCCATAGGTATTCTCCAACCTACATTCAGTGTCTCGGTATCTCTGACCTCTGTAATAGATATAGGGTTTTTCCCCCGATGATATAAATTGCTAGCTCCACAGGCTGAGCCAGATCTATGCTATGATACCATTGTAATATTCCTAACCTAGAATATTCCTCAAGCCCCAGCAAAAACTCCAACCAAGTATATGCAAATGATATAATAACCCAGAAGTGATAAAATAACAGTGGAACAACGTATAATAATGTAAACCAGAAATATAAGCAGATACACAAGAAATGTAGCGAGAAATGCTAAGCCATTTTATTATACTGAGCAATAAATGAGTACAAGAGGTGATTGGACAGATGGCACCTCGACTTGCACAAGGCAAGTGAAGAAATACTCTCAAAATGACAAGAATGGCCTCTCTGCGTGGTTGCTACTATTGCTGCTAGAAAACAAATGATGATTTGGGGCTGCTCCCCTCCTCAGAAAAAGCTAAAACTCTAGATTTGGGTTCTACTCAAGAAACCCAGAAAAACCCAGAAAGATTTCCTGGAATGGCCTCACAATGATCTGCATCCCAGCTGCTGGGAAATTGTCGTGCTACTGTTGCGACTGGAAATCGAATGATGATTTGGGGTTGTTTCCCTCCTCCGAAAAGGCTGAAACTCTAGAATCATACTCTACTCAAAAACCCAGAAAGACCCAGAAAGCTTTTCTGAAATGGCCGACCCCCAAAAATCACCCCCTTGGGGTTCTACGCAGTTCCTCAAAGACGCTGAAGAAATTGTTGCTGAAATGCTAATGAAACTATTGCTGAAATGCTGATGAATCTACTATTGGAATGCCAATGGAAATACGTTGCCCAAGCAGGCACTCGAAGTCCCCCGGTGCTAAGGGTGAGATCTCCGAACGGAGACACTCAATGCACTAAACAGTCTTGTAGACTAGCTAAACAGCCAGCGTGCTCTAAGTCGAAATGACTATCACAAATGCTCATAACCAGAATGATCCCAAATGAGGGGGTTCCTCTCTATTTTATAGCCTCTGCCTCTCACAATCCCTAGGCTCACTTTCTCCTGTGTGATCCCCTTCTTGCCATGTGTTCCTTCCCTCCTACGCAGTCCCTCCATGTGTCTGCGTGGGCCCCATTTCTGCGTCCCCCTTTGGCCCACTTGGTTCCCCCTTAAGTCACAACGTTGTGCTACCTAGGAAGTGACTTTTTATTCTAAAGTGAGTTATGTTTCCCCTTCCTCAATTTTTATTTACAAATAACTATAGAAGAAAAAATCGAACAAAATCAAATATTCCAATTAGCCATAGCTAATTAGGAATATTACAATCAGAGTGTGTGGGAAAATGGTGCCATTGATGTGCACATCTACTATAGTGCTTCCAGGGTCCAAATGCCCCACCATTAAGTCAGACAACTACCCAAAGATATTAATGGTAGGGGCATCCCTTTTCCTTCTTCCCGGATGCTTGAAGCACTTCTCCTTAATCAACTTGTTGTTTGATGGTCTGGAAAGGGGGATTTTTACACATATATTTTTCAATTCTCCCAGAAGTTTAGTTTCTTCTGGGGTAGGCTGGAGTGGTTCAGGTAATCTTTGAGGAAAGGGTGGATTTACTTTAAGGTTGCTTTACTGTCTTTCTTCCTCAACCTCCCTATGTGGAGAGGGAGGTTGGTTATTAGGGAGAATTCTCCATGATCTTAGGTTGATCTCTTAGATTTCTATAGCATAAGCTGGGTATGATGTGTCTCCACTGTATGCTTGTCGAGCCTGCCTATTTTTTGGGTTTGGATTTGATTGGGAAGGAATCTGGGGTTTCTTGGGTGGAGCAGAGTGCAGGAGTTGTGGTTGTGCAAGTGGTGGAGGAAATAGGGCTAAAACATTGTTGAATTGGGGCCTCCACCCTTGGGGTTCGGCATTCCACTGATGTTGTGGCTAAACATAAAGTTGAAATGTCTGGCTGGTTGGTTGGGATTGATACTGAGATGCATAGGACCAAGGAGGGGGTGTAGACTAGGAAGGATGAGCAGGGGATCCCCACGAAGGCATAATCGTGGCTTGGTTGGGGTTGTAGTATGCATGGGATAGCACTTTCATACCCTGCTAGTATGGTCTAGGCCACGAAGGTCTCCTTTGGTTGATGTAGCAAAGCTGATCAGTGACCACTTCAGCTCCTTGATATACAAATTTGAGTCCAGGTAAAGAAGGGCACTTGCCTGTGGAGTGGTTTTCTTCACAGACTGAGAAAATATTAATACAGTTTAATGGGCATTCATTCCTAGGATGCCTCCTAGTGCATCTAGGACAACATATGCCCAAGGATCTCTCTACTTCCTATTACTTCCTTTTGATGTTCATGGTGTCTAATTGCAAGTCAATGGTTTGCATCATGTCACTTTTGAAATCTTCCAGCATATTTCCAATTTCACCCTTGATGAATAAGTTAGAGGATGATGTACTGGCCATAGGTTGACTACACCTACCTTATTTCCTAGCTGCCCTAGAATGGTTTCTAAATACTGTCTTAATATCCTCATAGGGTAATTGGTAGACATCTCCTCCTGCTATCATATTTAAGGTATCTAGAAGATCCTCCCTTACTCCTCTAAGCAGGACCAGCTTTAGTGACTCGGGGTCAAGTGTGCACCTGGCCCTTTTGTAACTAAGCCTGAATATTTCTTCATAGTCCTCTAGGGATTCATCCTGGCCTATGGTCATCCTAATAATCTCTTCTTATAATATCCTTTGACCTACAATAGTCCCTATATTTGTTGTTAAAAGTCTGTTGCATCTGAGCCCAAGTTGTGATGATATCTCTAGGTAAACCCATGAACCAGCGCAATGTTGTATCCTTGAGGGTAGATGGGATTAGTTTTAACTTTTTCTCATCATTTGTATAGTCATGGGTTCAACATATGACAACAAATTCAAATAGGAAAGTGTTAGGGTCCTCTATGGTCAGGCCATGGAAATGAGGTAGAGCAAAGGGGCTCATATTCTTCATCTTAGTGTCCCCATTGGTTTCCTTGATGGGGAAGGCACTCTGAATTCTCTCTCTATCTCCCCTATCATTTTGGTTTCCAGCCATTGGTTCAGTAGGAATGGTTTCTTCCTCTTCTTCTTCTTTTGTAAGTTCCCTAAATAGGTAAGTTTGCTCACCTAAAGGGTCTTCCAATGCATTGTCATTGAAGAAGAGAGAAGGTTGCCTGTTGGATGTAGTGGGGCTATTTTTCAAATTTTCCTGAATTGTCCATATTTCTACGAGGCATGAAAGAAAATTCTTTTGGGTTGGTTTTTGTAAAATTTTGTTAAAGCTAGAAAGTACTATTAGAAAGAGAAAGGAAAGCAGATAATGATAGATAAAAGAAAGAAATAAACTAGATTACTTTTGTAGAAATAAACTAATGGAAGACAGTTTGAAGACTAGAAGTAGAAGAAAAGAAAGTTTGGAGACTAGAAATAGAAGAAAGTAGTAATTACTTCTACTTAGACACCTCCCCAGCAACGACGCCAAAAAAGTGACGAGCCTAGGTGTTGCAACAATAATGCTGCAACTCCAAGGGCTACCAACTTTACTTATCAACCCGGGGTTTGTACAAACTTGGAGGTGACAGTGCTATTGGTGAGCACCAGTATTGCTGCAATAATGCAACAACTCCTGGGGCTTCCTACTTTACTTTTATCAACCCAGTAGTTCGTAACAAACTTGGAAGCGACGGTGATGTATGCACAAATACTAGTTCTTACTGCAGGCTGTCACTTAGTCAGTTGGCGCAAGATCACTAGGAGCTCAAGCCAACTTCTATGAATTCCAAAAGAAGCTTTATATGTGATGAAAGAAAGAAAAGCTTACTCTATAGAGGCTACTCTACTTGCAGAAAGCGAAGGAAGACTGAAATGTGAAGTAACCCTAGCAAACCCTAATTAACCAACTAACACTACTTTTGCAGAAAAAGAGATGAAAAACCATAAAATGAATGCTATTACCTACTTAGGAAGTAAACAACATCTATTCAAGCTATTTCTAGAAGGAAATGAGAAAAAAACATCTTTTTGGGTTTTTATGTATTTTATGTGAAATTGTCATGCATGTAATTTATTTATTTGTGGATGTGGTAGTGATTAGGTGGAAATGGAGGGTGACTTTGGGATTTGCAGAGGTGTAGGAAGGTGTGGAGGGGTCCTAGGAGGCCTCTGGTAACCTTTTGGAGGCTTTTCTTGCAATCGGACTTCGAAAAGTCACCTACAGGAAATTCTACATGAGGCTGCAGGGGATCTATAGGAGGTCTACAGGAGGATCTAAAGGAGGATGCCGAGGGCTATTTTAGAGGTTTTAAAGGTGGGAAAATGATTCAAAAGGGTAGATGAAGGCTAGAAGGATGTGTTAAGGGTGTCCAAGGTTCGTCAAGGAGGATTAGGGAAGAGAATGATGGTTGGATTTGTTCAAGGGATGAGAGGAAAGTTTATGAGAAAAGTGTAGAAAATTAAGGCGGATTTATGAGAGGCTGTGAATGACCTATCGAACATGTAGCAAAGAGAGATAGTGATGGCTGATTTATTGACTTATTATGAGTAGAGATGTACTGCAAGAGAGTTGCAAATGAAACTCTGAAACTGAGTAAGCAAAGAAACTAGTTGCACCAAAAAACAGAACTGTATCTCATGTTAATCTAAATTTTGATCTAGGAAAATAAAATGATGAATAATGCTATATGGAAAGGAAAGGATGGAAAGAGATTTATTGCAGAAATAGAAATGAGCATGGAAAAATGGATCTGAAGCAAAGCATTAACCGCTAATTCAAACTATAACACCAGAAATTGCATGGAGAAGGCAAAACTATGTTTATGTGGCAGCAAGAGGGTCTTGACCTCAGCTCATCATCCCAAAGGGAGGAAAGGAGGTCAAGGATCTGTTGATGGCCCTTTTGGTATCTTTCTCCTTACACTATTTAACCTACTTCAACTAACTGAGATGGAAACAGCTATGTAAATCTCCAAAATCAACCTATTCTAACCAAGAAAGAAATCTATCTAACTGCAACTAATTCATAAATTGAAACAAAACATATAAATACAAAACAAGAGGTGCTGGGCTGATTGGATCAAGCCCTAACCCAAGAGCTTCAGCCCTCTGAGGTAACTCAGTGCTGGCTCAAAAATAATCTATTCATTATCAAAATAATAATAACATTACATGAAATTGTCCACAAAAGTAAGCTCGAAATGAGCAGAGAAATGCTGCTACAAAAGTGCAAAATTTTTGACTAACATCCAAAAACCTAATGAGGCCCTAAGCCTTTCTACTTATACAACTGAAGCTCCAAACAACTTCTTTAAAATCAGGGAGGCTTGGCTCCCAAAACTTGAGATAAACAAAAGTTATCCTCCACTTGCTCGGCTGCCTCCTAGTGCATTGATTTGGTTGTTTGTGCTCTGAAATTCATGAAGGAGAATTCAAAGTGGAGAGTCATGAATGAGGGGGACACCCTCCTATAAATCCTCTCCCTTGTCTTCTTCGAATATTTGCTGCCAATTGTCCATTAAATCTTTGACTTTGTCTCCAAAATTCAACAAAAATCTGCATTAGACACATATTAGACTCCATGGCATAATAACTAACCCAACTCATTCTAGAAGCATAAATATAACAAAAAAACATGCAATAAGCTAAGAGAATGGTGGATTAAAATAAGTTAGGAGGTAAAATGAGCCCATATAATTACCCATTTTTGGGGCTCATCATCACCCCCTACTGAAGGTGTTGCTCATCCTCTGAGCAACTAGTCCATCTCCTCATCTTTGATGGTCCTGATGGCCTCCCTAGCAACCCATGCTTCTGGTGTGGTCTCCTCTTCCTTGTCATAGAATCCTTCCTTTCTGTCTACCTCTTCCCACTGTTATTTCTCTTCTTCTTCTTTTATGTCGTCTAACATTCCTAGCAGTAGTTGCAGACTCAATATGAGGTCAATCCAATTGACCTTCAGCCTCTACATGGAGCGCTTGTACATTGGCACCCTCCCTAATGCCTCTTTCATCCTCATTGGGGAGTGATAGTGGCTAATCTGCAGACTGTGTGGTAAGGTGTTCCATCTCCTCATACAAGCATGCACACAGTCACCCCCAAGTAACCTTTCCATGTCCTCAAAATGTGCAATGGCCTGTGCTTGATCACTTATATATCTATGGGCAATTTGAGGATTATTTGCAAGCAGCTGGTGTGCTGGGTTGGGGATCAGGTTCTTGTGACTTTGTAGCTTCCTCCTTCCCCTTTGGCTGATTTTCCATTGTTTTCTCAAGCTGTTGGGTGTCCTGTAGACTTGACAGTGTCTCCTATAGAACTGTCTGTGCCTCCTGTAGGACTGTTTTTGGGTCCTATAGTTGCAGTTTTTCCTTCCAAGTGGAAGATCTAGGAGTCCCTCTTTCATATGTGATAGGGGCTTAAGAGGGAGGTTCTTCTCCTTTGACAGTGGGCGAATCTTCACTTATAATGGGAATTGTTGAGGATGGCTGGGGTTTTCCTATTTTTATCCTTGTGCTTTTCATGGCCTTGAAATACATGGAGGCCTGCCTTTTTCTCCTTTCTTTTGGTTTAACTAGTGTGCTCAAGGTAGTAAGGGCAGCTGCTGCCTCTCTTTCCAGAGTCTCACGGGACCCTTCTCTTTGTTTTTGCCTCTACTGCCTCTTTTTCTCCTCCTTTTGTCTCTTTTTTTTAATATTTGTTTGCTATGTTTCTTCCTTTTCTATCTCTTCATCCTCCTGGTCTTCTATCTTAGTTTCTTCCTCCTCCTTTTCTTGTCCTACTGAGTCATCAGTCACTTCACCTTCTCTCCCCTTTCTGCTCTTCTTCCTCACTATTAGAAGGACTGATATCATAGGTGAAGGATCCTTCCTCATGAATCCTTCTGTCATTGTGCTTATACCTCTTTTGAACATCAAATGTAGAGATGGAGACAAGAATTTTGAAGAAAACAGGAAAACAGAGGAAAACTGTGCTTTTTATTTTTTGAAAAAAACAAACAACAATTTTTTGTGTAATTCCTCTTCTTATATGGACTCAATTCCTCTTTAACATGATATCATTCCTTGCGCATATTGATAATCAAGGTGGGTATGCATGGAACCTACCTCCTCAACCCAGAAATTGAGCGGAAAACCCATGTTTTCTTCCTAACATAGCTAACTGCCCCTCCTGTAGAACTACCTGTAGGTGCTCCTGTAGAACCTGTAAGTGCTCCTGTAGAACACTGATAGTAGGAGGATGGATGAGAGCAATGGAGAAGAATGGTTTCAAGGCTGTGGGGTGCCAAGGAGCTTGCTGCAGCTAAGTGGATGAGGATGGAATGAAAGACAAGGAGGTGAGAGTGTTTCGAGGAGGAGTACTTATCTCTTCTTTTAGATATTTCTGGTGATGGGGTGAGCTGGCACAAATGTACGTTGGCATTATTTGGACCGCTAGTCCCTAGCTACCTTGTCATCATGGTTTCTTTCCTTGTAATCACCCTTCATGATTTCATCGGAGTTCCCATCTCCTCCACTACCTGTCCTTGACATCTTCTCTTGAGTTTGACTAAGCACACATGTGGTGACACCTCCGGATGAGTGAAGTCAACTACTGGCCACCTTTTCTCATTCAACCCTATCTATCTCATTTGCTTATGCATATTTTTCAGTTACACAGATGCAACAGAGGAGAGGGTTAGTCACTTACCTGTGAGTCGAATGTATGTATTGTGAGGTATTTTGGTTCCTTTCGTTGTTCCATGCTTGTATTTCCTTTGTTGCATGACTGTATTTCCTTTGTTGCATGCTCTCTGCTTTCTGATGTGTGGATATTTTCTTTGTGCATTTATCCTCTGGCTGGATCTAGCTTCCGATGTCTGCTTCAACCTTCAGATTTGTATCCTCAAGCTGCTGATGCTAGATTTTAATGGGACAGTGACTTGTTTTGTCCATATCTTCCAAATGGTAGACTGGATTGACCTGAAATTTTCTGAACATGTTTCTATCATCATTATGCACCTCCCATAGAAAAATTTTGGTCAATGGATGCACGGATTTCGAAAAAAAAATAAAATGGCTGAAGGTGATGGAGGCCAATTTCTTGGAAACTGTGCACTAGAATTGGCTGAAATTGATTGCACATGTTACAATCATCCATATGCATCTCCCCATGAAACAGTTTTTTAAATGGATGCACGGATATGAAGAAAATACAAAAATGGCTGAAGGTGATGGAAGTTGATTTCTTCGTAACCATGCACTAGAATTTGCTAAAATTGCTTAAGCATGTTACCATTATCCATATCCATCTCTCCATGAAACAACTTGGCAAATGGATGCATGGTTTTCAAGTTATGGAAAAAACAAATTTCTACTTTATGTATTTTTGCATCCTATAGTTTTTTGGACAGCAAAGAAAATGAGCTTGGGGTGTGATGCACGCTTGGAAATGATGGAAGAGAGGTTTGAAGACTACAGGAGGATTTATAAATCTTGTATGAAGCTTCCTTGTTCCTCAAACTGCCTTTAAAATCCATTTCTATCTCTCTGTAATTTCTACAAGAGCCTCCTATAGAAAACATAGTTTTCGGATAAGAAGCACAGTAAGGTGGAAAGAATGTCAAGAATGATGGAGAAAGGTTAGGGAAGGTAGGATAGGTGTTGTTATTGGATTCAGAGCTCCCTTGGCACCTGCTGTGGCTTCCTAAAGTGCTCCTGCAAACCTGCAATACAACTGAAAATTCATTTTTCATTTTTTATTTATTTATTTTTTTTTTGAAAACAACTAGGGCGCCCCAGAGATGTTTTCACCCTAATTCCCTGCTCTGGGTGCCTCCAAGGGAGGTTTTCACCCAGGGATCTTATTCTTTTTTCCTATTTTTTCTTCTTTCCAACCCATTAATTGCCTCATGGAGGTTTTCAATCAATGAGCCTATCTGAGGCACCTCCAAGGAGGTTTTCACCTTATATTTTTATTCTTTTCTCTTATTTTTCATTTTTTCCTTTTTTGTCTCTACTCTACTCTACTTGAAAAACAAAATCACTTTCAAGTATAAGAATACTTCCAATCGAGTCATGTGCACATCGAGATGATAGACAAAATGATGTGGAGACTCAAAATGTATGCTTTGACATATATCTGGATTTTAGAGACCAAATGATTTGACTTCGAAGGGATCAAGCATAGTTGAGGAAGAGAGTGATGCTACAACTTAGTGACTATCTGGAACCATATCTCAATGTAGTTGTGATTTCCTTGGCCCTTCTACTGATCTGCATCATTCTTCATGTCTTCTTCTACCATGACCTTCATATCTTCCTCTTTTTGCTGATTTTTCTCTTGAATACATGGAGGATTTGATGGTAACCATGAAGGAGCTCTCTCGATCTTTGATTTTGATGTCTTCTCTTCTTCAAGTGCAACCCATGGTTCTTTGATACTCTCTTTTGCATCTTCTTCTGCTGGATGTGGTCCTTCAATCATATTAATATAATCTCTTTTTTGCAATACTCTTCCTGAGCTATGGTGAATACCATTGAGCTCGAGAGGAGTTGTTTGGAAGTGTTGTACCTCAGCATTGTAAATGGGTTGAGCTACTTCAATGTGTGGGTTTAGAAATGTTGGTACAGGTAGTCAAGTGGGAGGGTATATTTGAGATGGATGTGGATGGAGTTGTGGTTGGGTAGGTGGTGGAGGTAGAAGAGTGGGAAGAGAGATGTATTGGGGCCTCCACCCTTGACGAGGTACATTCCACTGAGATTGTGGCTGAGCATGGGGTTGAAATGAATGGATGGCTAGTTGGGCATGATATGGAGATGTGAAGGACCAAGGAGGAGGTGTGGACTAGGAAGGATGAGTACGGGGGTCCCAAGAAGGTATGGATGTGACTTGGTTGGGGTTGTAGTATGCCTAAGATGTCCCTTGCATCCCCTACTGATATGGTCTAGGTCCATGCAGCCTCCTTTGTTCTATGTAATAGATCTGTTCAGTGGCTCCTTTAGTCCCTTGGTATACAACTTTAAGTCCGGGCAAGGATGGGAACTTGTCTGTAGAATGATTTTCTTCACAGATTGAACAAACCCTTATAGAGTTCAATGGGCATTCATTCCTAGGATGCCTCCTGGTGCATCTAGGGCAAAAAATGGCCAAATCCCTTTCTGCTTCCTCTTGTTTCCTTTTGATATGTAAGGAATCCATTTTCATGGCAAGAATCTACAACATCTCACTCTTGAGGTCTTCCAGCATGCTTCCAATTTCACCTTTAATGGATGAATTGGAAGAAAAGGTACTACTCCCAACATTTCTGTTTTCAACCATTGGCTCCAGAGGAATGTTTTCTTCTTCTTCTTCCCCTATAGGTTCTTCAAATATGTCTGGATTTTACTTAAGTGTTTTTCTTGATTGCATCCATCAAAGAAGAGAGAAGGTTGGCTGTGTGACGCAGTGGGGGTGTTGGGCAAACATTTTCCTGAATTATCTATATTCCTACAAGGCATGAAAGGAAATATTTTGGTTGGTTTTTTATTTTTCATTGATTGTATCTGCAAAACTGAAAATGATTGAACAAACAAATTGCAACTACTGAAATGAACTTGCTGAAATGAAATTGCAAAACTGAAAAGGAAAGCAAATGAAATGCAGAACTGAAAGCAAGGAAATGACTAATCTACTTTCGCAAAAAATGAAGTTTTTTTTTTTTATCGTTAATACTATGCTATTTCTATTATTTACATTAACAAGAGAAAACAGTTACATCCAAGAGTTCATGTCGCCAGAGGTCAAGGATGGCATTCTGGATTGATAGTGCTCACAAAAAACTACTCGCGCAGGGGCATCCTCATCGACACTGAACGCCCACGCAGGGGCAACACCATTGAGACCAAATACCCATGCAAGGGTACCATGACTGAGACGGGTTACCCACGCAGGGGCCGTAGACCTTTGGGGAACAGAAAAAGCAAAATTATCTATCCCACGCAGGGGCAAAAGAGAGAAAAGGAAGTTCTTCATCGATATCCCTCGCGAGGGCGTAGTCAAACACAGAACTACGTAATTATCAAGCCAAACAAAGACATTCACGACATACATTGAGCACTTGTGATAAGAGTAACAGTTCACAAAAAAACCTGAGCATTGTCTGAGGGCATGAGCTTGATTGAGCGGACTCCTATTCGTCCGACTCTTCTTCATAAATCCAGTACTCGCCTTCCGGGGGAGGTCCCCAATCAACCTTGGCCTTGCCTGAAGCAGACGCCGGTTGAGTCGATGGTGGAACGACCTCCGGCTCAGGTTGTACCTCTGCCCTTCCCTCAGCAGCCCTGGAGCTTTCAGCATGATGAACTTGGGCGCGGGGTTGCTCCCCAACCTCCTCTTTCAGTTCCTCCAGGAATAGGACCGAGACATGAGCATTAATGTTAGAATTTCCCTGGGTGCTGCTGAAGGAGAATACCGCTGTTCCAAATGCAGGTAGCGGGGCAGAGCTCGAGTCTGGAGTCCTGGCGTCCATAAACTGGTTCGACTGAATGGGGTGTGCTTTAGCCACTTGGTGGCACAAACAATGGCAGCAGCTTGAAGGTGGATTGGCAACCGGGGGGCGTGAAGTTCCACCTCTTCCAGAGCCTCGACGACTAATGAGCCACTGTCTTGGCGGAACCATGCTTTCCTTAATGTCTGATGAGCGTAACAGAGCAGGGGAGAAGGATATGGAGGGTGTGAAACCGCCTGCACCCACCCTTGCTACCCTGTGTCCACCTCCAATTGCCGAAGGGAGCTCTTGAGCCTGAGCTCGGAGAACTGACGTCCAGAAACCCAATTCCAGAATTCGAACTTGATCCGATGCATAACATTCCATATTCTTATCATATTTATGCTGCGCTGGTCTGCCTCGATCCTGGTATGCCATAACTCCCCTCTGAAACAGTTAATGGAGCTCAGACCCGGCAATGAATTGCCATCCTCTCGCGCCTCTGCTCTCACGCTTGCCATCCAGGGCGGCGGAGTGCAGTTAATGACCCTTCCAAACTTGAGGCCGCCCATGGTTACCAGGTGGCGAACCGTCCTTCTCATTCGTGTCACCCGCATCCGGGTAGGCATTGTCACTTTGGATCAGCTTATCTAATTCCTGAGCTTGAGCATTGTCTGTGATAATGGTCAGGGTTCCTGTAAGGAGAATATGATCATTATCTGCCCCTATGTTGGCGAGAAGGTCGGCGACCTTGTTGCCTTCTCTTTTTGTGTGAGAAAAAGAGATTGCCCTGTTGCTGCGAAGGGCTTGTTCAATGGCTTCTAATCTGGCCGCCAGTCTCCAACTGTTTGAGATTTTTTTCGCTTGAGAGCCATTCTGCAATCTCTTGGCCATGTTTATAAGAATCTGGGAATCTCCTTCCACGATCAAGGGCTGCAGATTGAGGTTTCCAGCTAAGAGGAGTCCTTGCCATAATCCTTCAATTTCCGCTGAGTTATTGGTATCCCAGCCCAAGGATCCCAAGAAGATCTGCAAGGGCGTACCTTCATGATTCCTGAGGATGCCTCCAAAGCCTGCCTTTCCCGGGTTACCTTTGGAGGCTCCATCAAAGTTGAGCTTGTAAGAGTACTTAGGGGGGGCGCTCCAAGTATCTTTGATTGTACCGCTGCTTGTGGAAGTACTGTTCCTGTGTTGGGATTGAGGAATGATCAATTGCCAGTTGCTTAGAATACCTTTTTCATTATCTAGAGAAGGAAGATCTTCCGTTGTCCAGGAGTGGAGTATCAGCGTCTCATTCAGGTTCCCACATAGTTTGGTCCAAACCTCTTCGATCCTAGAGCTCTGATTTTTGAAAATCCGCTTGTTCCTTTCTTTCCAAATACTCCAGGATATGAGACCAGGGAGAAGGTTCCACAAACAATTGAGGAGTTCGCTCTTATAAGGGTTCTGCGGCCAGTGCCTTAGGGAGTCAGTAATGTCGTTCTTTGTTCTGCATCTTTTTTGACATCTGAAGCCCGCTTTTTCCCATAGTTGATTGGCTAGAGGGCAGGAGTCCAAAAGGTGTTGAAGCGTTTCCTCATTTTGACAACAATTGGGGCATAACGATGGTCCATGGAAATTCCTTCTTCTTAATTTATCCCAGGTAAGGATTCTTTTGTGACTGACCAGCCACAGGAAGTAGGAGATTTTGGGCCATGAGCCAAAACCCCATATTTTGCTCCATATAGGATCAGAGGGGATATTATTGTTACAGATTATCTTGTAAGCTTCTGAAGTGGAGAAGTCGCCTTTTGGTCGATATCCCCATCTCAAGATGTCGTTGCCTTCGTCATATCAGATTCTTCTTTTATCCAACTCCTTCTCCAAATCCCCTGTATCCTGCAAGTTTGTGGTGATAGCCCAATGATTTCCTTGTTTCCATTTCCTGAATCCATGTTCCATCTCTTGCCCCCAGTAGTAATGGATCTTTTCTTGCTGCTGCTCCTGCCTGACATGATCCAGTGGTAATTGGAGGGTGTGGATGAGCTTTGGCATCTGATTCCATGCATCTGTCCAAAATCTTGCTGTTTGGCCATTCCTAACCTCCCAAAAGCTGTGTTGCTGTATTAAGTGGTAGTGCTGTTTGGCCGCATTCCATATTAGCGAGCCTTTTTCCATGGGAGTAAACCGGATGAGCTCCTCCTGGGGTCTGTTATTGGCATATTTAGCTGTCCAGATTCTTGCCCAAGGCTTTTCCGGATTAGTGATCCAGTGCCACCAAATTTTGGCACTCATGATGGCATTACTATGCTCTGGGTCCCTCAGCCCAATACCCCCTTTCTCCTTTGGTTGGCATACTGTAGGCCATTTGACCAATGCCCATTTCCGATTAGTTGCCGACCCTCCCCAGAGAAAGCTGCGTTGAAGCTGCCTGATTCTCTTTAGGACCCATTTGGGTGCCGCAAGGATTGAGAATAGGTACAGAGGCATTGCCTGAAGGACTGATTTAATGAGCACAACCCTGCTGGCTAGGTTGAGAGATCTATGTGTCCAAAGGTTGAGACGAGATTCCATTTTCTCTATGAGGGTACGCCAAGCGGAATGCTTTAGAGCTGAGGCCGTGAGAGGGGCGCCAAGGTATTTTGAGGGAAGGGAGGCGGCAGGGAATCCGAGGATGCGAGTGACAGCTGATTTGACAGGGGGAGGCGTATGAAAAAAGAATATCTGCGATTTGGCACAATTTACATCCGTGCCAGAGGCTTCAGCAAAGTCATTGAGCAGGGATTTGAGGCAAGTGGCTTCCTGGGCTGAAGGATAACCAAAAAGCATGGTATCATCAACGAATTGCTGATGGGAAGTGGCAGGGGAGTTATGAACTGAAAGACCCTTGAGCTGTTGAGATTGAAGAGCTTGTTTGATGTGACGTCCTAGCCCTTCTGCCATGAGAACGAATAGGAAGGGAGATAGGGGATCCCCTTGCCTGATTCCTCTTGATGGTTTGAAGGGCCTTGAAGGGATGCCATTCACCAGGATGGAGAACTGAGTGGAGTTTATTAGGCTCATGACCCAGCGGATCCACATGGAACTGAAACCAAAAGCTTTTAACATTTGTTGTATGAAGGTCCAGCTGAGTTTATCGAAAGCTTTAGAAAGATCTAGTTTAAGAAGCATACCTGCCTGCTTTGAATGTTTGAGGGAGTGTATGATCTCGTGCGTGAGGAGAATGTCGTCCATGATTTGTCTGCCCTCCACATAGCCTGACTGTTCCTGAGATATGAGCAGCGGTAGCAAAGGCTTCAGCCGATTAGCCACTACTTTAGAAACGACCTTGTATATCACATTACAAAGTGCAATCGGCCTATATTTGTCAGGCGTAATAGCGTCCTCCTCCTTGGGGATTAGGGCTATAAAGGTTGTGTTGAGAGAGGGCAACATCCAGTGGAGGGCTCTCGATTCTTCCACAATTTGCCATACCTCTTGTTTAATCAGCTCCCAAAAGGTATGAAAGAACGTGGAGGTAAATCCGTCTGGCCCAGGTGCCTTTCCTTCTTTGAGCTGGAACATCGCTTCATCCACCTCCTGAGGCAGTATTGGGCGGAGGAGAAGCTCATTGTGTTCTTCCTTGATGATTCTAGGCACATTGTTAGTAATTTTTTCAATTGCTAGCCTTCTGTCTCCCTCCGGCTCTTGAAGGATCTGGTTGAAGTGATTGCGAAATTCTTCCTCTATTTCCTCATGCTTTTCTATTTTCTCTCCTCCTTGCTTCTGGATAAACGGGATGTTATTGTGCATTCTTCTTTGAATGGTGGTTCTGTGGAAGAATTTGGTGTTGCGTTCTCCTTCCTTCAACCATCTTATTCGGGACTTTTGTTTCCAGTAAACTTCCTCCTGCTTCTGCCTTTCCTGAAGCTGTCTGTGGATGCGTCGTTCCTGTTCCAGGGTCCCTTCAGTGTGTCCCTCTGTAGTTATTTTCTGATGGAGGTCCGTTAATTCCCGATTGAGATCTTGCTGAGCTTTGAAGATATCTCCAAAGGTTTCTCTGTTCCATCGCTTTAAGTGGCCTTTAAGGTACCGGAGCTTCTGTTGGAATTGGTACATCTTAGACCCTTCTGGAGGAGTGAAGGAAGTCCATGTGGTTTTGACGAAGTCTTTGAACTCAGGGTGCGTGAGCCAGAATCCTTCGAAGCGGAAGGGTCTTCGCGTTTGATCACCGGGTCGCTGCCATTGAAGAGCAATCGGCCAGTGGTCCGAGCCAGTATGCTGAAGTATTGCGGCTGTAAAGTCTCCTCCCAGGTGAATCGCATTATCTGAGATAAGGATGCGATCTAGTTTGGATGCGATTTGGTGTTTTCCAGCTCTGCGGTTGCTCCATGTGAACGTTCCATTGCAGAAAGGCACATCTATGAGGGAGGCGTTTTGGATGAAATCCTTGAAGTGGGTGGTTTCTTGTTCCAGCCTGTTTCTCCCCCCTATCTTCTCTTCTAGCTTGGTGATCATGTTAAAGTCCCCTCCAATTATCCAGAGTGGGTGCCTTCTATCGTTGTTCAGTGCCTCGATGGTGTCTAGAAGTGCTATTTTGCTTCCTGTGTCCTGTGGGAAGTATACATTTGAGAGATTGCCATGAACATTCGTGCCCAAAATATGGAAGGCTGCCTGTATCAGGTGGTGAGAGGCATGGAAATCTGAGAGGTCTATTGCTTGAGTATTCCATGCAATGGCTAACCCCCCTGACGCTCCTGATGCATCTACCGCAACTGAGCGGCAACCTGGCCAAGCCTTTGTGAGGATACTGCCTAAAGTAGTACTATTACATTTGGTTTCCTGGAGGAAGCATATTTGCGGCTTCTCCATTTTAATCATGTTTTTCAGCATTCTAAGTTTCCCTGGGCTGTTGAGCCCCCTTAAATTCCATGAGACCAGCTTCATAGTTCAACTATTTGCAGTGGGTTTGTAATACTTTGTCAATTTCGCATACCTGCCTGAGTCTAACAGGAGTTTCCCAATCTCGATGGTTCTCTATAGATCTGTTTTCCTTCCTCTCTTTTTGGTTTCCTTTGGGGGTTGGCTTCCATCCCACTGGCTTCCTGGCTGAATCCCTAGTTGTTGCTGCTGATAAGCTCTTGAAATGACTACCTCCAGCTTATTGAGTTGGGATTCAGATATGCTGTCATATGCCTTTGTTTTGCATGCTAGCTCCAGTTCTAGAATGTCCAGGCCATGCAGGTCTATGCTCTCAGGTTCTTCTTCCATTGGTTTCACCTGACTGCCCTCTTCCTCATTTAGCGTTGAGCTAGAGGGAGGGTCTAGCTTTCCATCCACATCCATTTCCTTGTCTTTCTCTGCCTGTTCCTTCCTATCTCCGGATGGGAAGTCATGGGTGATCTCGGGGGAATGGCGCTTAGGGGGGGAGGTTGGGGGAGGAGGGGGGGCGGAGGAAGATGGCTGGGAGGGGTGGGAATCAGAGATCGGGGGAAGATCTTCGGAGGACTGAGCCAGGACTTCGAAACTATTCTTAGAAGCTTGGCCGCTAGTGCCATTTTGCTGGGGCTTTTGCCCATTAGAGGGTTTCTTATGCGCTCGCTTTCGGCTAGGGGCTTTAGTAAAGCCATCTTGGGTGGTTGAGACCGAGGGGTCCTGAGACGTGGCTTTGGCATTCAAGGGACAATCACGGAATAGGTGCCCAAGAGCGTGGCATCTCCTGCAGCGGAAGGGCACATGCTCATAGTCCAAGGGTTGGATCCATTCTTCATCCCAGTGGGAGAGAGTTACCGATTCTGGTAATGCTTCATTCAGCCTCATGAAGACACATATGCGAGCATATGAGATGAATCTGCGCATTTTGGTCTCTTCTGCTGTCCTGATGTATTCCCCTAATCCATTTCCAATCTTCCTGAGTGTATCCTCGTCCCAGTATTCGTCTGGAAGTCCATACATTCGGATCCAAACTGGTGCCCAGGTGAGGTCTTCCTTATCCGGGTTGAATCTTGGTATCCAGTCTCTCATGTACAAACCCGCTGCATTGAAGAAATGAGGCCCTGTTCCCAGCACCCTGAGTTTGTCCTCAATGCAGTAAAAAATTACTGTGAAGAAGCCCTTCGGCCCTAGCTGCAGGGTGACGTCTCCTTTCGGCTTCCATTTGGCAGCAATCCACCCATATAGGGCTCTTTCCATTGGCCAAAACCCTATGAACTTCCCTATGATGGCGTGATCTCTCATGAACTCGATTCGAGCATCAATCTGGTGCCCCGGTAGTTCTATTCTTGGCCTTTCTGTGGCTACTGGTTTACAGGTAGTCGAGGTTACCTTTGGCGCTTCCTCCGGGTTTTTCCCCTTGTCCTGAGTGACGCTAGCATGGCTTTGTCGTCCTCCTGATTTCTTGTTTTCTTGTTGTGGCCTATTTCCTTTGTTCAGAATCTCCCTGTCAATCGAACCAAACAGGAAAGCTTGTTCCGGATCATGCTGCATTGGGGAGGGCTCTGACGCCCCCCCTGCGGCTGTTCCATAGTGCCGGTCTAATGCTGTGCTGTTGCACTTTTCGCCCAGGGATACGATCTGGCTTGAGGGCAGAGCCTGCACTGCACAGTCTGCGCCGTCACAGCGTACAACAAAACCCTAATCGCTTCAGTCGTCCGCTCCGCAGAAACCTGTCCTTGAAACTTCGCAAAAAATGAAGTTGCTGAAATGAAATTTGTGAAATTGAAAATGAAAGAAAATGAAATGCTGAGCTGAAAGTGAGGAAATGACTGATCTACTTTTGCTAAAACTGAAATTGCAGAATTGAAAGTGAGAGCAGGGAAATGCAGAAATTGAAAGAAACAACTATTCTACTTTTGCTGAAATAAAATACTTAGCAGAATGTTGCAAGAGAAAATATAAGAAAGTAGTACTCACAAAATACTCTGACACTTCCCCGGAAACGATGCCAAAAAGTGGTGAGAACCAGCATTGCAGCAATAATGCTACAACTCCTGGGGCTTCCTACTTTACTTTTATCAACCTGGTAGTTTGTAACAAACTTGGAAGCGACAGTGTTGTATACACAAGCACTAGTTCTTACTGCAGGCTATCACTTGGTTAGGTGGTGCAAGATCACTAGGAGCTCAAGCCAACTTCTATGAATTCCAGAAGAAGCTTTATATGTGATGAAAGAAAGAAAAGCTTACTCTATAGAGGCTACTCTACTTGCAGAAAGATAAGGAAGACTTAAATGTGAAGTAACCCTAACAAACCCTAATTAACCAACTAACCCTACTTTTGCAGAAAGAGAGTTGAAAAACCATAAAATGAATGCCATTACCTACTTAGGAAGTAAACAACATCTATTCAAGCTATTTCTAGAAGGAAATGAGAAAAAAACATCTTTTTGGGTTTTTATGTATTTTATGTGAAATTGTCATGCATGTAATTTATTTGTTTGTGGATGTGGCAATGATTACGTGGAGATGGAGGGCAACTTTGGGATTTTCAGAGGTGTAGGAGGGTATGGAGGGGTCCTAGGAGGCCTCTGGTAACCTTCTGGAGGCTTTCCCTGCAATCGAACTTCAGAAAGTCACCTACAGGAAATTCTACAAGAGGCTGCAAGGGATCTACAAGAGGTCAACAAGAGGATCTATAGGAGGATGTCGAGGGCTATTTTAGAGGTTTTAAAGGTGGAAACATGGTTGGAAAGAGTAGCTAAAGGCTAGAAGGATGTGTTAAGGTGTCCGAGGTTTGTCAAGGAGGATTAGGGAAGAGAATGATGGTTGGATTTGTTCAAGGGACGAGAGGAAAGTTTATGAGAAAAGTGCAGAAAATTAGGGTAGATTTATGAGGGGCTGTGAATGACCTGTGGAACATGTAGCAAAGAGAGATGGTGATGGCTGATTTATTGACTTATTATGAGTAGAGATGTATTGCAAGAGAGCTGCAAATCAAACTTTGAAACTGAGCAAGCAAAGAAACTAGCTGCACCAAAAAACAGAACTATATCTCATGTTAACCTAAATTTTGATCTAGGAAAATAAAATGCTGAACAATGCTATATGGAAAGGAAAGCATGCAAATAGATTTATTGCAGAAACAAAAATAAGCATGGAAAAATGGATCTAAAGCAAAGCATTAACCTCTAATTCAAACTATAACACCAGAAATTGCATGGAGAAGGAAAAAATGTGTTTTTGTGGTAGTAAGAAGGTCTTGACCTCAACTCATGGTCCCAAAGGGAGGAAAGGAGGTCAAGGCTCTATTGATGGCCTTTTTGTATCTTTATCCTAAAACTATTTAACCTACTTCAAGAAACTGAGATGGAAAGAACTATGTAAATCTCCGAAAGCAACCTATTCTAACCAAGAAAGAAATCTATCTAACTGCAACTAATTCATAAACTGAAACAAAACATATAAATACAAAACAAGAGGTGTTGGGCTGCTTGGATTGGGCCCTAAACCAAGAGCTTCAGCCCTCTCAGGTAACTCAGTGCTGGCTCAAAAACAATCTCATCTTCATTATTAAAATAATAATAACATTACATGAAACTGTCCACAAAGGTAAGTTCGAAATGAGCAGAGCAATGCTGCAACAAAAGTGCAAAAATTTGACTAACATCCAACAACCTAATGAGGCACTAGGTCTCTCTACTTATACAACTGAAGCTCCAAACAACTTCCTTAAAATCAGGGAGGCTTGGCTCCCAAAACTTGAGATAAACAAAAGTTATCCTCCACTTGCTCGGCTGCCTCCTAGTGCATTGATTTGGTTGTTTGTGCTCCGGGCTTCATGAAGGAGAATTTGAAGTGGGGAGTCATAAATGAGGGGGACACCCTCCTATAAATCCTCTTCCTTGTCTTCTTGAAATATTTGCTGCCAATTGTCCATTAAATCTTTGACTTTGTCTCCAAAATTCAACAAAAATCTGCATTAGACACATATTAGACTCCATGGCATAATAACCAACCCAACTCACTTTAGAAGCATAAATATAATCAAAAAACATGCAATAAGTTAAGAGAATGGTGGATTAAACTAAGTTAGGAGGTAAAATGAGCCCATATAATTACCCATTTCTGGGGATCAACAACTATATGCACAAGTAGAAGTGAAGGTCTTGCTTGTTGTCACTATTTATCTAGCAAGTGACCCCAGGTGTTCCAAGCCAAACTTCTATAGAGTCAGAAGAAACTTAATTCTTTGATGGAAGGAGAGCAAACCTTATTCTAAGAGAGAGCTACCTCTATTGCAGTAATGAAGAAAACAACATGAAATGCTAAACTTACACCATAACCTAACTAATCAATTAAACAACTATGCTAAGCAGACTTAATAAATTAACATTAACCTAATGCTAATTATCTAAGTTGTAGAAGTAAAAACATTAAACTGAACTAAGGTGTAGCAAAGAAAATTATGCAAAATCAGGTTTCAAGCGGAGAAAACAATCGGAGGTCGAAATCAGTGAACGAAGGACGTGAGGGAGCAACAGTGCAAAAGAACCATTGGATCAGTCGGGTGAAAGGTAAACGAATGGCGAGGATTTGATCGTAGGAGGTTATGTAGGTAGATGGGTGAACAGGGTTAACTAACGAGATGAACGGTTAAGATCTTATCGCGAAGGTTTAAGTGAATTGATGGACGAAAAAGGGAGCAAAGGAGATGAATGGTTGAGATTTAATCATGCATGTGAGGTCAAGAGATCGATGGGCAAGGCTAATAGGAGCGATGAATGGCTAAGGTCTTATCACATGGGTGAAGGCAAGAGATGGATGGCGGAGATCACATCGTGGGGAAAAGCAACATGCGGAAGTGAGGAGCGGGTTGAGAGGGCAGTAAGCTGTATTTCGTATGCCCTCAAAGTTGTACGTTGTTTTCTAAAATTTCACGTGATTAGACTAACTCGACGACACGTAGCATGGAGAAACCACTTTTCTCCCGTGCTCCCGGGTTGATAACGGTTAGACAGACATCCATGCGATATCGCGTGATAGCCATCGGATCTGGTGAGATAGATCAATGGTGGAGATCGGCCAAGCTCGTTGGCGATTGAGTGAAGCGACAACCATTGGATCAGGGATGCCAGATCGACGGTGGGGGTTTAAAGAACCTAAAGTGATCGGGTAAAGCGACAGCCATCGGATCAGGCAAGGCAGATCGACGGTTACGACTTAAAGTTCATAAAGTAAGTCATGGACTCCACATGAGGCAGCAGTTGGAGAAAATAGTGAATCAGACAATGATTGTGAAGGTTTTTTGCTAATCAGACGATGAGGAAGTGATGTAGGAGGAACGTGCTGGAGGCAGTTTCAAATGGAAAATGACAGAGAAAACCAGTGTGGGTGAAAAAATAACTATATTTAAACAACGAACTCCATAACCCATGCAAGAACTAAAGATTGTGTTTTTGGGGTTGTTGGAGGGTCTCTTCCTCAAGTCATGGTCCTAGAGGGCGGAGATGAGGCTAATACACCTGCGCACAACCAGATAGTGACCTTTTTCCTCTAGCTAACCTGTGAACTAAAAGAAGGCATAAACGAAAGTAAACTACAACAAATGCAGCTGCTGAAATAGATGAACATAAATAGGAAGCTATTCAAACAAATGAACAGAACCAGAAAGCTTCTTAATAAAATGAATTAGAACCAAAAAACTTCTTGAGGAAATGCACAGAAAACCATGAAACTATTTAAGAAAATAAATAGAATAGAACTCTATGCTAGCATAACAGTACAATAAAGAGGAGCTTGGGTCGGGCCCTAACGCAAGAGCTTTAGCCCTCGAGGTTAAATTAGAGTTGGCTTAAACGAAACTCATCTTTATTATTGAAATCATGGATTACAGAGCAAATTGTCACAAGTCTTTCCAACTCAGAAATAAAACAGAGTTTTACAAATGAAGTCCGAATTAGAAGTCCCAATCCTAGTGAGGTGCTAAGATTCTCTATTTATACATTTGAAGTCTCTAACAAGTTCCTTCCCATTAGGGAGACTTGGCCTCTAACTCAAGAAAAATTGGTTGTTGTCCCTTTCATTTGCTTGGTTGTCTTCTAGTCTTCAAAATTTGCACTCCAAGCTGATGGAGGAATATTCAAATGGAGGGGTAATGAATGAGGATGATTTACCTCCTATAATTATTCTCCCTTGTCCCATTCGAGTGTTTAGCAAGGTATTTTCCATATTTATTTTCTTTCATCCTTTATACCTGCATTTCTCCTTGCTTTTATCTTTTATTCCTACATTATATGCACATTATACCACAAACCAAAATATCCAACTCTAACTCATTTCATAAACAAAATATAATCAAAAGTATGCAATAAGTTGTGAGAATAGTTGGTTTGAATACGCTAGGTGGTGAATTAAGGCCAATTAAGGCCCATATAAATGCTCAATGATGAGGCTCATCAAAATACTATAATAGAAGCTATTACAAAGTGAAGAGCCTTGGCATCAAAATCCCACACCTATTACTTCAATTTATGAAGTATTTATACAATTTCGTCACAAAATATCTTGATAAAATATCAAGAGCTATTACAAATATCTCAAAACTGTATTACAAAAATTGAACACAAATAAAGGTAACTAAAACTATTTGAAGAGTTATGTTACTATCCTTGAGGATTTTTGTTGATAAATAAGAGCAATTCAAATTTGATTAAAACTCATATTTGATGAGGTTGTCTCCAAGTCACTAATTGTCTTTGAGCATTTCTCTCCCAAAATTTTGAAAAATAGGGTCCTATAATACCTTTGTTTCTCCCAAACCATAATAGCTGTTAGACAAATGAGAGAGGTTTTTGTAAATGATAATGTTTGAAACAAAATGTCTTTTATATTTTGAAACTTCAATTCCACCTGCTCGAAAACCGCATTGGGAAACACTGACTAAAAACAGGAAAATTAGGGAAAACATGCCTGTAAAGATTCATCCGAATATCTGAAACCATAACCTCTGTTACAAAAATGAGAGAGATTTTGGGGAGTAGAATCTGAGGAACAAAAACCTCCATTTTACGACAATTAATTTCTGATTATCCACAATATGCTATGAAAAAAGGTGACTGAAACAGGAAATTTCTAGAAAATATGTCTTTAAAAAGTCATTAGCATCTCCCAAATCATAACAGATGTTAGAGAAATGAGAGAGGTTTTTGTACATGAGCATGTTGTAAAAAAAAAAACCTCTTTCTATTTTTGAAAATTCGTTCTTGGATATTTGTAAACCGTGTTTGAATTTACTTTATTACATCATCTAATCATGTCTAAATGCATGATTAACTAAATCAACCAGCTAATGAGACTTAAATTTACATTGTGAGGGCACATTTCCTCTTGCAGACCCATTTATTATTTCTAAACTATTAAAACCTATTATATCAACAAATTTAACTTATCAAAACTAATCATGTTACAACATCAGCTCCAATGGGGATTGCTTCCCCGTGTGGGATGCAGAGAACTAGTAGACTATTTGCCTTTAGTGTTGGGCATGGAGTCATACCATAAAACCATCAACCACTGATTTTCCATCTTATGTATAAATATAACCAATCCCCATGGATCAGTGTTGTCATTTGAATAGTCTTCTATTTCATAATACAATCTACAACTGTAATTCATGCGCTAATTCAGATACTCTTTCATATTGAAATCTGAAAACTCAAAAAATTCTAGAGAGTAAAAATATAAGCTGATCTATCATATACTCTTCAAATCACACCACTCATAAACAATGAACAGGCTGATCTACTGCATACTGAAACTCAGAATAACTATTCAATCCCCACACCTCTATCTAACTGAACTTAAAAACTTTACACTATAGGTGTAATTTGCTTTCCAATGTAACCAAGTTCGGAGTGGATTTATTGACAAACCACGTTGCTAGCAGCAAAAAATATGAAGAATATAATAATATGAACATGAAATCTCATGTGTAACTTATACTCACATGTGTACTTTAAAAGTTGCATCCCCTGTAGACATTTTAGATTTCTTACCATGGCTAAAAGGGAGAGACATATACTGTTGATTACAGGTATTAATGAACCTTGTATAGCAGTAAAGGGAGCTGAAATTTCAAAACACTGGGATCAGTTACCCACTGGAATTGCCATACGACAAAGTGGAGTCACCAGCTGAAATAAATGCAATCAATACTAAATGCCTCCTCCTTGTTCACCAACAAGGAATAGATCTAATCTTTATCGTTCCCTGGAGAAAGATATCTTCATTACTTCGATCCCTGACAATGACACCAGATGTAATTCTTTTCCTTAGGCAGTCCTTGGCTGCAAAAACTACGCCAGGAAACCAACTAAACTAGCCTTTAGGTTTAAGCTACCCCTTGGACCAAAGGGGGCTCACTCAATTGTTACGAGGCTTTGTTTAACGTTGTTCACCTGTCAGTGAACAACAGCATTTGAAGCACAATGACCAGATTTATGGTTTTAATTGGGGATGGTTGGTGATCAATGATAATCCCTAATCATGATTAAAGGCCTCTCTCACAAGGTCCCTTTTGAAAGTGTCAACTTCCAACCTTACAGAATGACTTAGTTTTTTCAAGAATTATGGTAGAAGAATGTAAGGGGATTCCTAATAATTGAGTAGTCACGCTGACTACTTAATGACTAGGAAAATTTAGATGCATGTAGAATATTTATATAGCCCAACAAAAACATATTCAAATGTAATGGAAGGCCAAAATGAAACCGATTCCAAGACGAGCTATTTAAAACAAATAGTCTAATAAGCCAATCTGTTTTAATGGCTATCAGAAGGCATAAAACAAAAACCAGTCAAAGAGGAGTTATCTTGGACAAAAAAACCAATAAGTAATCTCTTTCTAAAGTTTATTATTTTATAGGGGATTTCAGAGAGATTAAGATTTAATCTATGCTTACCCACACCTTCATATAAATGTTTTTAACATGTGTAGAAATAAGGTATAAAACACTAGAAATACATGCTAGAAAACAAAAAATTCTATCAAACTGGATCCGGAAGGCTTTCATTAGAAATACTATAATAGAAGCTATTACAAAGTGAAGAGCCTTGGCATAAAAATCCCAAACCTATTACTTCATTTGATGAAGTATTTATACAATTTCCTTACAAAATATCTTGATAAAAATATCAAGAGCTATTACAAATATCTGAAAACTGTATTACAAAAATAGAACACAAATAAAGGTAACTAAAACTATTTGAAGAGTTCTAGTACTATCCTTGAGTATTTTTGTTGATAAAGAAGAGAAATTCGAATTTGATTGAAACTCATATTTGAGGAAAATTCGGGAAAACATGCCTGCAAATATTCATCCTAATCTCCCAAACCATAACCTCTGTTACAAAATTGAGAGAGGTATGTGTGGATTAGAATCTCTGGAACAAGATGCTACTCCAGTTTACCGCAATTAACTTATGATTATCCACAATATGCTCTGCAAAAAGGTGACTGAAACATGAAATTTCTGGAAAATATGCCTTTAAAAAGTCATTAGCATCTCCCAAATCATAATAGATGTTAGACAAATGAGAGAGGTTTTTGTACATAAGGATGTTATCAACAAAAACCTCTTTCCTTTTTTAAAAATTCTTTCTCGGCTTGTTGTAAACCATGTTTAAATTTACATTATTACATCATTTAATCATGTTTAAATGCATGATTAACTAAATCAACCAGCTAATGAGACTTAAATTTACATTTGGAGGGCACATTTACTCTTGCAAACCCATTTATTATTTCTGAACTACTAAAACCTACAAATTTAAATTATCAAAACTAATCATGTTACAACATGTTGAGCATGGTTGATTTTCATATTGAGACAATCTTTGTCACAATGTGACATAGGAACATGGTTCACCATGATTATAAAGCTAAGGGATTTATATTTAACCCTAAGACTAATATTATAAACCCTGTGAATACTATTATACCGTAGGAATATGAACCCTTAGATTAATACTAAAACCCAAGGGATTAATATGAAAACCCCAAGGGATTATAAACTCAAGGGAATAATATTAAACCTGAGACATTAATATTATGAACCCAATGTATATAAACCCCAAGATAAATGCTATAAAACGTAAAATAAACATGGTTGACCATGGTTAATTTTCATATTGAGACAATCCTTGTCACAATACAATGTTGGACATTGGTTAGCCATGATTGATTTTCATATTGAGACAATCTTTGTCACAATGTGACATTTTACCATGGTTGACCATGGTTGATTTTCATATTGAGACAATTTTTGTGACAATGTGACATAGGACCATGGTTGACCATGATTATAAACCCGAGGGATTTATATTGAACCCTAAGATTAATATTATAAACCCTATGAATATTATGATACCCTAGGAATATGAACCCTTAGATTAATAAACCTAAAGAATTGATAATATAAACCCAAGGGATTAATATTATAAACCCAATGTGTATAAACCCCAAGATAAATATTATAAACCCTAAAATAAACATGGTTGACCATGGTTGACCACGATTTATTTTCATATTGAGACAATCCCTGTCATAATGAAACGTTGGAACATAGTTAACTATGATTAATTTTCATATGCAGACAATATTTGTCACAATGCGACGTTCGACTACGGTTGATTTTCATATTGAGACAATCATTGTCACAATGCGACGTTGGACCATGGTTGACCATGATTGATATTATGAAACTAAGAGAATACTAAATCCAAGGGATTAAAAGTAAAAGCCCAAGGGATTATAAACCCAAGGGAATAATATTACACCCAAGGGAATAATATAAACCCAAGGTATACAAACCATAAGATAAATATTATAAACCATAAAATAAACATGGTTGACCATGGTTGATTTTCATATTGAGACAATCTTTGTCACAATGTGACATTGGATCATTGTTAACCATGGCTGACCATTATTGATTTTCATATCAAGACAATCTTTGTCCCAAAGAGACATTGGACCACGGTTTTTTTTCCATATTGAGACTATCTTTGTCACAATGCGACGCTGGACTATGGTTGTCACAATGTGATGTTGGATCATGAGACAATATTTGTCACACTGTGACCATGGCTAATAATGGTTGACCACAGTTATTGACCATGGTTGACAATGGTTATGGACTCTAGTTGACAATGATTGATTTTCATATTAAAACTATATTTTTGACAATGCAACATTGGACCATGGTTAATGATGGTTGATATTCATATTAAGACAATATTTGTCACAATGTGGCATTGGACCATGGTCGACCATAACTAACCATGGTCAACCATGTTTGACAAATGTTGATCATGACTGACCATGGTTGACCATGTTTGACCATGACTTGTTTCCATATCGAGAAAATATTTGTCACAAACCCAAGGGATTAACCTAAGGGATTAATAAACCCAAAGGATTATAATATTAAAAATCGAAGGGGTTATAAACCTAATATAAACCTAATAAAATATAATATAATAAATCTTAAGATTATTATTATAAATCCTAAAATTTAAACCCTAAGTTTAATGTATTAAACCCTAGAATTAACACTATAAACACGTGGATTAATATTGCTAACCCTAGTCATCCACTATAAGCCTCCATGGTCAACCATGACCATCCACTATGGTTCACTATAGGTCACTTATAGATAGACCATGATTCTTGAGGTAAGTATGGTTCACCATGGTAGTCATGTTGACTATTTTTACTATAATGCCAATATTCACTATAGTAGACCATGTCAACAATAGTCAACCATAATTAACATATGTTAATAAATAAATATTATAAACTCTAACATTGTCAACCACATTTATCCTTTTAATTTTTGTTAAAATATTTACATTCCATTTATTATAAAAATATAAAATTGATATATTAATTCTTATAATAGTTTTTGTTTATACTAAAACAAAAAAAAAGTGATAAATAAATTATAAATTCAATATGAAAATAAATCAAACTAAACCGTTAATTTATTTTTCTTTTTATTTATATAGGTAATTAAAAAACACTATGAGTGATAAAGACCCAAAAAAAATCAATACATTGATTTTTAACAAACATAAAATGTAAGCATGAACAAATAAACAAGTTGTAACTAAGTTTTAAAATATCTTAATTTGATTTAAAAATTTTAAATTATATTTAATTTATTATTAAAAAATATTTTTAAAAAGCTATATTAATTAAAAAATAAAAATAAGATAAAAAACAAACATAAATGTAACCATGAAAAAATAAACAAGTTGTAACTAAGTTTTAACATATCTAAACAAGGCACTCCATAGGTGGAATGAAGGAGGGGAAATGGAGGGAACGATGGCGAGTGCTAGGGTTTGTGTTTGCAGAGATCTGTTAGCGGCCGCAGCCGGTCCAAAGTCTGGTGCAGGTGCTGAAGGCGGACCAGGGCTCGGAGCTACGGGGAGAGATGCTCGTTACGACGCAGAAAGGTTTTGCTCTGTGAAATGGCGCAGACAAACGACCCAAACCATTCCAGATCACCGCGGCAGTGTATCAGTGGAGTTTGTTGCCTCAAGGAATTATGCGATTCGCCATCCTGACATACTGCCCTTAGAGGCAAGGACGCGCCAGACACAGATCGTTCGGAGCAAAGGCAGGAGGGGTCTGCGCGCTGCAGGTCTGCGCCCTCCTTCAATCCATTGGCCAGAACTTTGCAGATCCGGCCTAAATCGATCTGATCCAGCCAGCATTCGTGATCCCAGGTTGCAGATCGGCGGCTGGGAGCCACGGGCATCATCAGAAGCTCACCTCTCTACGTGGATACACGAGGAGGGTTCTCTCTGGCGGAACATCGAAGCCCCAAACTGCGCTCCTGAACAAGGAAACTGTCAGGCCGAATGGCGTATAGGGGCCAGGGCTCGTAAAACCTAGAACGCATGGAGAAACAGCAGGGGGGGACTGCATGTTGCAGATCCACTCCCCCCTTCAATGCATGAACCCAAACTTTGTGTTTCCGGCTTGGATCTACACGATCTAGCCTTTATCCGAGTACAGCTTGATCCCAGGCAGCAGATCAAAGACATCAATCATAGATCGGGCAGAGTTTCTGCAGATCTAGTCATGCATAAGGAAAAATGAACCAAAACAGAGCCAGATCTGGAACTTTGCCTTCAGCCAGAGCAGGTAACAAATACTTGTTTTGAGATTCTGATTAAACCCCCTCAGGGGAAAACTCGTTTAGTATGGGTTCATGCAGGAGATGCCTCCATGCAGCTGAAACAACAAATATGGGCAGAAATGGGATACCCAGTTCAGATCCAACATCTGGTCAGTGGAAGGCAGTCCCTCCAGGACTGTAGATCATTGGAAAGTTATGAGATTGGGCCAGGATCAATCATTACTTTAAATTTCAGATTGAGAGGAGGGGCTCTGCCTCAGGGACAGACAAGCTCCTCAGGGGGAGACAAAAGGAAAAAAGATGCAACCCAACACCAACCAAAGGGAGGTTTATCCTACAAAAACATTTTACAGGGCAGCAGGAATTCAGGGCTCTCTCCAGATCAAGACAGACACATGCCCAGGCCATACATAGTAGATCAGTCAGAGCAAACCCCAGCTTTAAACTTAGATTCTTCAGGGCTTGATGATTTCGTTAAGTCCTATGAAACGCAAGCTCTAATTTGCCGTTTCAACAGCTTTTGGCCTAAACCTTTGGATCTTTTCCATTGGATCTTCACCAGCTGGACCATGGAATGTGATATTCATCTATGTTCAAAGGGGTTCTTCATAGTAAGATTTACATCCAAGGAAGTCAGAGATACAGTCATCAGTGCTGGGCCATGGTTTTGGGGAACATCGGGGTTGTTTGTGACCCCATGGTTCCCAGATTTTGATCCAAATAAAATGACTGTAACCAAAATGCCAGTCTGGGTTAGACTATACAATCTTCCTCTGCACTTTTGGAATGAATGAGTGCTGGAAGGCATTGGGAACAGCATAGGGAAATATATCAAAACAGACCTGGAAAGGATCGATGAAAGGATCTACACCTTCGCACGTATCCGTGTGGTAGTAGATTTAAGTAAAGGGCTGCCGAAAAATATAAGGTTGATCTACAAACAACAGAACTGGTTGCAGGTACTAGATTATGAAAACACCGCTTTCAGATGTAGGCTCTGTAGGCAGACAGGACACTTACAAAGCTCATGTCCAGAAGCCAAGAATAAAAAGAAGCAGAAAGGGAAGCAGAGGAAAGGATGGCAATTTTCACCCCCAGATTCAGAGGACGAAGAATCAGAAGCAGCAGAGGAAGAGTTCCTAGCAGAGAAGACCGAGGTATCTCAAGAAATGGAGAATCAGAAGGGAATCTCATCAGACAACAAGGCAGTGAAGACAAGCATGGATCCTAGTACGGGAGGCATCAAACGGCACCACCACTCAGATACTTCAGATTCAGACAAAGAACCTGGCCCACAGAATACAGAAACACAGTTAGTCATTGCTTCGATCGAGCCCACTCAAGAAGAGTGGCGTAAGGTCGAAAAGAAAAAGGGGAGAAAAACTTGAAGCGTGAGTCCTACTCACTGCCGGATTTCAGTTTTTCCCCTTTCTTACTCTCTCCTCTCTTCTCTTTTCTTTTTCTTTGTGCACGTTAGCCCTCTAACGTTGTGTGGGGTGTGAAAGCACTCGGGCCCTTGTGGCAGCTTACAGAATGCTTCAATGCATCTGCTAGTGTAACTTTTCATTATCTTTTTAATAAAAAGTTACCATTTTCTCCTTTGGAATTTTTTTTTTTTAACATATCCTAATTTGATTTGAAATTTTTAAACTAGCAATTGCCTCTAAAGGTGCAAAGATACACCGAAGGAATATAAAATTTGGTAATAAGATTCTTGAACTATTTTTACCTATATCAAATGGAGTGGGACAATAAAAATAGATAGACGTATTGTTTTCCTTTATATATTCATTCCTTGAATGGATGGGAGGTCAACAAAGAAAAACCTACAAAATGGAAAGTGGATGATGATATTTATTGAGACATCTAAAAACTAGTATTGATATTGATTGATTGATGCAACAAACAAGTTTGTGGTTTTGTATTTTGTAAAATTAAAATCAAGATTTCCTAATGTCAAAACTACACTGGTTATCAAGATTTGAGAGACTAATATTGATATTGGATGAGGTATACAACAAATTTGTAAGTATATATTTTATAATATTATTTTCAAGATTTCCAGAAACTGATATATCTAAGTAATTTCCAGAAATTGATATACTACACAAGTTTGAGTGAAGGACAGAATCTGTAGGACTTTGGTGAACACAAGAGTTTCTTAGTAGGGTAGTCTTGTCATTCCCACATTTCATCACTTGCAAGGACTTAGAGGACTAAGTTTTCAGGAGAATCCAACCACTACAAATGGTGATGTCTCAGGTGACCACCATGAAACTTCCTCTTCCAAGGAGGAAGACAAAGACAAGGTACAAGGTCAAGCAGTGAAGCCATGATGACTTTAGGGGAGTTAGGGAAGGTTCTAGATTAATTTTCGAGACATGATATTTTGAATTCATAATTTTTTTTAACTAATTTTGTATTAAAAAAAATATCAAAAGATCAATTATAATTTTAAAAAAGTTAGGTTAAAAAGTATTTAATAAATTGATTAATTTAATACTATTATTTATTTTGATTAATTAGTAATTTTAGGATGTGCAACAAATTGGCTCATAGTGGATACATTCTCTAATGGTGCTCATTGTGATCGTCAACCCTTTCAAAATAACGCTTTACTCCATTTGCACTAGAATGTTGTCTAAATTTCCTTTTATGGGAATCCCTTGAATAATGAGGAATTTTCGTCTCCTAGGGGAGGATTATTAATTCCTTTTTAATCTAAAATTTCACTTCTTTTATCTCTTTTCAAATTCTTGGGCTATGTGTTGTGTATATTTTTTAGAGTAGTTTTTTTTTTCATATTATAAAGATAAAGTAATAATAATTTACAAAATGAATGTTCTCATAGCTACACCAATTGGCACCTATAGTTTACACATTCAAAAATGATGCCAAGAGTTAAAGGACCCATCCAATGACCTCTGCAAAATTTAGTTTGGCTACCAAGGATGGTTAAATATGGAATTGACATTACAAATGAACACTACATTAAACCCAAAAAGAAATAGAATGAAATTAACATATCACAATTTTTTTATAAATATAAATTTCTTCAATCTCATTCCATATTCCAATAATTCTTGTATTGATAAAACCTTTATTTTTCTTTAACCCATTTCAAAATTATAAAAAATTATATATATATATATATATATATATATATATATATATATATATATATATATATATATATATATATATATATATATATATATATATATGTTATTTCTTTAAAATTCTCTTCATCCAAAAATTACAACCCTAAAACACAAGGAACATAAATTCATTGCTACATTAAAACATGGATGACAACATCAACCCTTATTGTGTTAGGATATTCCGACACATAGGAAATAGTTAAGTATAACTTGGTCTAGTGTAGAGTTAGGTAAAGTGTGTTTCTTTACTATGTACTTTTTTAACTTACAATCCAACAGTCACGATATGTAGTGATCTGACGATTCATTCTCTCCTCAGTATTACCGACACTTGATCCATGGCTTAACACCCGATTGGTCCATGATCACTATTTAAAGAGCATGGAGGGTCATTTGTAGGGTAACCGTTCATGAGAGAAGCTTATGTAAATTTTCATTCTTTTATCAATAAATTGCCTGAACTAGCCATGTTGGCTGAGGCCGTGGACAGTTTCCCTCTTTGAGGGTTTTAACCACATCAACAATACTGGTGTATTGATCTGTGTTCTGTTTGTGAGCCATGTCCTTTGGTGTTTTGTCTGAGGAACTTACCTTGTAAATTCTTACATGGTATCAGAGCTATATGAGGGTCGCATCTGTTGGTGATTCAAATCTGAAGCTGGTAGAATCGCATCCGACTGTCATTTCCTAGATCTACTATTTCTGACTGCTTTCGGGCTGAGATGACTGCTCTATTGTCTTAGGAGCATCTGTTCCAGTGAGGAACCCCTTTCGTTTCACTCGAAAAGGTTGTCGGTAGCCCTAGCTACGTCATTTTTACGATCTAGAGGTATACAATGTTTATTTGCAGTTTCTAGTTATTTTCTGTCTGTTTATTTTGGTTTATTTATCTATTTGTTTTTTATTACTAGATCTACACCTTTCATTTCTGTGTATGCTCTTTTCCCTACAAATCTGTGCGATCTGGGCAAATCAGAAACATAAATGATTTTTTTTTCTCATGCATACGCTCTTTTCCGCTGCGCCTTAGTGTGATCTCAGAAAATCAGAAACATTGAGGAAAATTGTTAGTTTTCGGGTAGAGCTAACTTCAAACCATAAGGTTTGATTATTTTTTTTTGTGTGTGTCCATTTTGGGTTTTGTGGCTTTTGTTTTGCAGGCAGAAAAAGAGCTTTCTCAAGTAAGCACACACCCCAAAGCTTCGGTGACTAAAAACAAAAAAGCAAAAAAAAAAACCTTCCTCTTTTCCAACAATTACTAACATTTTAAACTAGCTCACTTGGTCCAAAGTTACTTTATGAGAATAGAGGTCCTGAGTTCAAGTTTTTCTATTTGTTGAGGTAATTAGATTAAGTTTGGAAAGGGGGCGGATTTTTTTTTTAAATATAACATTATCATTCATCTCCGAACATTCCCGCACTTCGTCAGCATCTTAACCAACTTTTCTTCAAAAAGCCATAACATCTTCATCTGGAAGCCGTTTTCAGAGTCGTTTTTTTTAATCAACCTAATTTTTCGAGATCTTTCCATTGAAACACTTAGTTTCAGCATCTATAGCTTCAGTTTATGTTCAAATGTAAAGTCCATACCAAATTATTCTTGACAGCACCAACTACTTCCAATGGTGGTCCTACATTGTGGATTTACTTAGAAGTAAAGGTCTTTACAGAATAGCCTTAGGCTAGAAAACCAAACCAAAAGATGAAGATAAGGCAGCCAAATGGGAAAATAGGCAAGATCAAGCACGTGGGTTGATAAGGATGTCTATTTCTCCAGACCTTAGATTCCATATCGTAGAACTTGATACTCCTAATGAAGGAATGAAATAGATCACTAAAGTTTTTGGAATTAAAAATGAACTTAGAGCCCATCAACTCTAAAATGAGTTGCTTACAATGGACCCCAATAATTTTTCTTCCATTGAATACTTTTTTTCCAAGTTCAAGACCATTAGACTTCCCTTGGAAGGTGTTAAGGTTAAGAAAGAAGATGGTAACCTTATCTATTCCATTCTTACTAAGGTGGGACCAACCCACTCTGTGTTTGTTTCCACCTTGTTACACCAAAAAATGTCACCATGGCTATTTACAGTTGGTATGGCTCTATCAACAGTCATACTACCCTCTTAAGCAAGTCTTATGCCTCTGCTATCCATGTCAAACTCCAAGAAAGAGAGAAAGTCTTTATAAATATGTTTATCTCTGGGTACGTAGGTTCTCTCAACCTTGCCTGCGGGTACGCACCTAATGTTCATGATGTCTACATCCAAGGACGCTCTGTATCTAAAGGGGCAGGTGCGTCCCTCTGAAAAGGTTAAAATGCGCAAGTTTTATCTTCAAAAACTTACTTGTGGTCATTTCTAGAGCATTCTAGAAGGTTGTTTGACGTGTATTGAGCGCCTCCAGATGGTTCATGCACTCCTACCAAAGAGGAACTTATCCCATCAATAAGGGAGTGATCCCATCCAAAGAGGGGACTATCCCATTGATGGTGGACCTGATTAACTTCCTCTTGAACATTATAAATACAGGCATTGGGCCAGAAGGAGGGAGGTTAAAATCTATACATTTCTAAGGGTAAATGCTGCAGGAATTAGGACTCCCATTTAGAAGCTTGTGAGGAGAGATTGCCATCTTTGCTTGTTCTATTTGGAAGTGGGTGAGCTTTGTCAAAGTAGAGGAAGACTCTTGTGGACCCTGGAAGGAGCTTGCACAACACCAAGGCTCAGGTTGTAATGGTTCCTTTTGATTACCTTTAATGCAAATTGGTCCATTCTTCTCAATAACTTGTTGTTTATGGGTTATTTCATGTACTCCTTGGTCTATATGTTGAATATGTTTTGTTTTATGTTATAATCAGGTGCTATTTAATTGTTTGACTGTTGGTGATTGCAGGTTTTGGAGAAAAGGAGGAGCTCATCCAGATCAACAAAGCTTGGACTTCTACAACAGCGTTTGGACAAAGGTAAGAACGAAACACTTGATTTCTCATATCATAATGCATGTTTAGAGAAGGATAGCTCTAGTTTGTTTTGTTTGTCATTAGAATGTCTTAGACTTCTAGGAAGGTCGGTTGTGTCCGCACTTTTGACTGATTCCGTGTGACAAATTGGCGACTCCGCTGGGGATTCCATTAATGAGAAAAGTTTTTTCCTTTTTGTGAACTTTGCTTTGAGAAATTTGGTTTATTTTTCTGGTTTTAGCTCTGTGACTTTGTCTCTGGGTGGGTTAGCTTAGGATTAGTTTTATTTTGGTTTTTCTTGAGTTTTTCAGAAGGACGCACCCTCTGAGTGCTGCACAGTGCGTCCCTGGACGCACTTTTGCTGTGTGCACAGAGCGGGCCCGCACCTGTGCTAACGGGTTGCCTGCGTCCCCTGCTAAAATTTGAGAAAATTCCATTTTTTGCTCTTAGATTTTGTTTTTTCTTAGTTTTTTCTGCCCAGATTCATTAGTCCCTTGCCAAGAATCTTCACCTGAACTTGTTTCGATAGCATTGAGTGTTTTAGTGGATTTCATCGAAGTATAAGCCTTAGGGTTTGATTTTGAGTAGGTCTTGTAGTGACTTTGGCGGTAGGAGTTGTCAAGCCTTAGATCTCTCTGGTTTTGTCAGCATTCTAAGAAGTCAGACCTGTCATAAAGTCTACCTGTGAGAGCAACTTACCATTGAGTTGTCTCTTGGGCCAATTTCAAAGTGCTTGTTGTTTAAGTCTTGATTCCATTTTACAAAAAGAACAAAAAGATTTGAGTTTTGTTTTGACTAGTCTTTTGATTCTGCATTAGCTGGTCCTTGATTTGATTTTGATCAAGTAAAACAACCTAGAATCATCTTTGTGAGCTTTTGCCTTGTTAGGTTTGCTTAGAGTAATCTCTCTTTTGGTTTGCTTGTGAGTCAAGTTTTCATAGATTTTATAGTTTTTTGAGATTGTTTTTTGTTAAGATAGGTTTATATGCTTTATTTAAAAGAGAAAATACAAAAACATCTCCTTTGAAAAGTTTTATTTCAAGTAGCTTTGAAAGTTTTGAAAGAAAAAGAGTTTTTCGTGCAAGTAAAGAGTGGTCATGTTTGTGTGCTTGAAAAGAAAAAGAGAATTGTTTCTTTGATTGTCTTTTCTAAGGAAGTTGTTTTCTCTAAAATTTGCATTCTCTCAACTCTCTTAATTAAGAATTTCATTGAAAAAGGAAAGTAGCGTAAATCATCTTAGGTGCATCTTTGTAGTGGTTGGAGTCGAGTCTACACACCATTGGTTTCACTTCCACTACCTTTTGACTTTAGAGAAAAACCATAAAAGTAACGCTTAAAGTAAAATTGAAATAGTAACTTTTATTTACTAGGGCTCTGAAACACCAATTTAGATCAGGCTAGTGTCTTGGAGTAGGTGAGTAATTAACTTTCCAAGACAACAAAACCAAACAAGTAGCTTATCTTGTGATAGAATAAATCCAATTGTCTCACTTGTACTCTGGGAAAGCTCCTCTTAAAGGAGAAGCACGAGCTCGTGTCCGAACCAGTGAGGGGATCAATCCCCCCTCGTTGGGAACGATGCCATACACGCACGTATTACAAATGGTAAACCTCGGATTAACCATTGTCGAGGAGCCAGGGGTCACTTGTCGGTAAACCTTGGATTATTGTCAAGGAGCCAGCAAGGGGATTGAGCTTGCTACTCTGCCCTTGCGTGCTGTCGGAGTTTAGACTGTTCCCCCAGGTGCATTTGTTGCGGTTGGTAACCTTAGTGGCCATTATCTTTAGGATTCTACCGAGGTGAAGGTGGAGGGAAGATCCCACTGTACCTGGAGCAGACGTCGGCTAGACTCACTTGGATTTTCTGGGGGGTTCACTTCACTCGAGACGGTTAAAGTGGAGGAACTTGGTCCAGTCTAATCATTAAGTAGGTTGCCGGGGTAACTGTTCCACCCGCCATTTTTGTACTGAATCCAACGAGGTTGGGCTTCATCACCAACTAGCGCTTTTGGTCCGGAAGACTACTGTTTGTGTTTGGTTTGACGCCCTAGATTCTTTAGGCATGTGATTCAAATTTGTTTGGTTCTTTAGAGACTTTAGGTGGTTTGATTTGAAATTTTATTTTGTTTTCGTGTGTAGTAGTTAAAAGTTTTTAGCTGTGGTGGAATTACCGAGACAGTCCCGTAGACTTCGGGGCCAGTCTCCTGAAGTTGTTTCTGTGGCTGAATTGTTGAGAAGATCCCGTAGACTTAGGGGTGAACCTCCTCAAGACGAGTCCAGTCATCTAGAAGGTTTAAAGGTCCTTGTAACTCCTCCTAGTGGCAGTAGCGTAGGTTCACCTGAAGAAGGAGAATCTTCCTTGGTGGTCCATCCAGATTACCAAAGTTTAGAGACAGGTTATAATCCTGAAGCTGTTACAGTTTCTGAGCTTGTTGGTAGTTTTTCGTCTACTAGTGATACAGGCGAAGAACCAGAAATATCCGAACCTGTTACTCCAACTTCTAGTGTTCCTGATTCACCGAGAATAGAAAGAATTATCACCGAAAATCTTCCTGTTGGTTTGATTGCTATTGAAGAACTTGTTCCAGAGGAAGAAATAGGCGTCTCTGATCCTGAAGATCAAATTACCCTTGATCTAAGGGAGCGTGAATCTATCTTTTACAGTCCTCCTAGAAGTACTACTTGGTACCTTTCGTTAACCAATTATTTAGACAACTTTGGGCTAGGTTTTTCTACACCTCGTACTCCTTTTCCACCTGGAGGTATTCATACTCCTGTAAATATGTCTGGTCAGTCGTCCGTGTTTACACAAAGTCCTGAATCTTTTTTACATGGCGGTCCTTCTGTTCCTACTGGGTATCAATCTCTTTCTGGTACCTTTGGAGGAGCATCTCCTCAACCCGTTGATCATGGGTTATTAGTTGGAAACAGTGGTAATGTACCATTGGGTGTAGGAGACATTTACATGATGTCAGGTTCAGTTCCCGTTTCCCAACCTCAAGGTGGCCAATTACTGCCTGGGGGGCAACCTCAAGGTACTTCATTCGTGTCTGGGGGGCAACCTCAAGGTCAGTACGCTCCTATAGGGCAATACATACCTCAAGGTCAACCCCAGCCTCAATATGTACCCCAAGGTCAACCTCAGTATCAATATCAACCTCAAGGATGGCAACCTCAAGGATGGCAACCCCAAGGGTATCAACCCCAAGGGTATCAACCTCAAGGATACCAACCTCAAGGTCAAGGTCAACCCCAGTATCCGTATTTACCTCAAGGTTATCAACCTTAAGGTCAATACTCAGGTCAAGGTTATCAACCACCTCAAGGTCAATCATATGGTCAAGGTATGGGAACTGCACCTTACAGTTATCAATCCTATCCTCAATCCGGCTATGGATCTCAGTATCCTCAATCTGTTATGGGTCAATACCCTGGAATGTTAGTGTGGGATCCATCACAGGGTCAACAGGTGTTGCAACCAAGTATACAGTCGGTACCTCAAGCTGGACAACCTGTAGTTTCTGGTCCACCCCAGCAACCGCAACCTGTCCAGTCAAGTGTTCAAACCTCTGTAACTTCGGTAGTTACTCAGCTGCCAATTGCACCTAGTACTCCATCTCAAACGGCTGCTGCAACTACTGCCACATCTACCATACTTACTTCTGGAGTAGCGACGGCTCCGGTTTCTACTGTCTCTGTAACCACTCCTCAGACATCTGTACCGTTGTCCGGATCTACGATTCAAACCACGGTCCAGATGCCTGTAGGCCAGCCTGGTATAAGTACGGTTGTCACTACTCAACCTCAATTTGTTCAACCTCCATACCAGGGACAATATCAACCTGGGCAAGCTGTCCAACAACCGGTTTACCAGTATCAACCGTATCCTGGGTACACTTATCACCAACCTCAGCAACCCCAGTACGGTCCGGTTAATCCTGGTTTTCTAGGAGGATATAATATCCCAAATGCGACTCCTGTTCCTAGTTATCCTGGATATCCTCCTCCTGGGGCCGGTGTTGTGACCCAGAGTTTTAGAGATCCTAACCGGCAGTTACCATTTATCGCAACTTTGGATTTACCAGACTTGACGTGCTTAACGAATGATCCAATTCAATATCTTCCGTTCTGGCCGTCAATGCCAACTAAGTTGCCCAGCGATATACCCAATTTCGAAGGTAAGTCTGGAGAGGATCCGTCCAATCACGTGATGACTTACCACCTCTGGTGTGCTTCAAATTCTATCTCAGATGATTCGATCTGCTTACGTCTTTTCCAGCGTACACTCATTGGTCTCGCGGCCAAGTGGTACATTGAGTTGCCACGGGCCTCTTTTTACAATTTTAGCCAGTTAGCTACCTCGTTCTTAACTCACTTTCAGTTGCCAGTCAGATACGATAACGGCACGGAGTTATTAACTTCACTAAAACAATCAACGTCCACGTATATTTCTGATCACATTCATGAGTGGAGACGTCGAAGAAGACTAGTGAAAGTTTTTATCCCGGACCAAATCTTAGCTGAATGGTTTGTTAAATCATTATTACCAAGGATTACTGAAGATGTAGCTAAGGCCGGAGTAGTTACTGAGGAGCAAGTCATTTCTCAGGTGCAATACCTTGACTTAGTTTACACTCAGTCGGGTACATTACCGCCGATATTCACGCTGTAGAGTCATCTACGGCCAAATCAAAAAACGGTGGAAAGAAGAAAGGAAAGAAGAAGGCTAAAGCAGACAAGGCTCCAAAGGAGAAAACAGAAAGGTTGGAAACCAATGACGAAAAGCGCAAACCTCGATATCCTTGTCTTATTTGTGAAGAGGATCATTTTACGAGAGATTGCCCTCATCGGGCCGAGGTAGTGAAAATAGTCAAAGGTTCTCCCACTCCTGCTGTGTTAAAAAATCCATTTCCGGAGCAGGAGAATAAGATGATAGGTTCTTCCTCGAATGCCAGTGAAGAACCCATTTTGATGATGTCTCATGTGAGGATTGCGACTCGATCGCAAGATTATGGTAGTAAGAATCCTGTTGATGGTAAGCAAGCAGAATCTTCTCACTCTAACCCATCAACCTCAGCTCCTGGTTCCGATCCACTACAGATCGAGAAACCTAACCCAAACTTAGTAATTAAACCGCCTGCCAAGGGTGTACTTCGAAGGTCTACTTTCAATCCACATGCGAGAGCAGCCCAGAATTACAACATTGTTGAGGACTTAGCTGTTTCACCCTAAGCAATGTCGGCGTTAGAAGTGTTGCAATCATGCCCAGCACAACGAAAATTGCTTTTGTCGGCTATAGGAGCTGTTGACGTTCAGGATCCGAATCTAATGATCTTCGATCTAGAAAATAGTACACCACGTCTCCCCCATCAAAGGGCTTTCCAAATTCCAGTGGTGGTCAAAAACAGGCCTATTCATAGGACTGTGATTGATGAGGGAGCTTCTACATGTATTATGTCGATCCAATGTTGGAGATCCCTTGGTTCTCCTTCGTTGAACCAATCCCCCACCATCCTTAAGGCCTTTGATGGCCGTCGGTTCCGTCCGTTTGGTATTTTACAGGAATTGCCTATAGGGGTAGAAGGTAAAACCGTTAGTCTGGATGTGGAAGTGGTTGATGCCCCTCTAGACTACAACCTTCTTTTGGGTCGAAGTTGGTCATATGCTATGACAGCAGTCGTTTCATCGGTCTTCAGAGTAATTAAGTTTCCACATAACGGTAAGATGGTGACTATTGATCAGCTGACATACTTTTCATCCGACCCAGCCTGTTCAGAGAGTATCCAGCATGTCGGTAAGACGACAATCCCTTATAGGGACGTTGGTGTAGGTTTAGTTAAGGATTCTAGTTTACTGGGAACTTTTCCTCTCCCTCCACTAAGCGTAGAACCTTCATTTGCATCAATTCATATTATTACATCAGAAAACATTATTTATGATGATCCTTGGATTGTCCCATCTGATTCTGAGATAGACTCATTCGGTGATGCTATGCGCTTGAGTCCATATGAAATTGCTTATGAAGCTCTCTTGTCTTTTACTGACTCTCATTCAACCGAGATCGACCAAATGAATGTGGTCAGTGAAGAATCACTTTTCACCTCAACCTTAGTACAGATAGCGTTTCCCGAAGTCGTGTCATCTGACGAACAACTTCGCGAAATCCTAAGTGTAGACGATCTACCATGGGAGGATCTCCATCACAGATCTTCGTTTTTACCTAAGGATGATGCATTTGAAAATGATTTTTCATCTATCTTTACCGCTGAATATGTCAAAGATGCTCAGGATCCAACGAAACATTCTGATTCAGAGTTGAATTTAGGGAATATTTCTCGTACGATTCCCATTGATATTTCAGTGAAGCCCGGAATTGAGGAGAACATTCATATAGGTGCCGCATGTACAAAAGATGAAATCCAAACTTACAAGGCCCTATTCCAAGAATTCCGCGATGTGTTTGCCTGGTCTTACGAGGAAATGCCGGGAATCGATCCTGCCATTGTTGTTCATGAAATAAAGACCTACCCGGATGCTAAAACCGTCCGGCAACGGTTGCGTCAGATTCACCCTCGAAAAGCGGCTGCGATTAAAGCAGAAGTTGAAAAGCTGTTGAAAGCAGGTTTCATTTATCCGATCCCGTTAACGGATTGGGTATCGAATATTGTTCCAGTCAACAAGGAACAAGGAACAATAAGAATCTGTATCGACTATAGGGATATCAATCGAGCTTGTCCAATCCATCGGACAGAAATTTGCAGATCCGACCTAAATCGATCTGATCCAGCCAACATTCGTGATCCCATGTTGCAGATCGGCGGCTGGGAGGCACGGGCATCATGAGAAGCTCACCTCTCTACGTGGATACACGAGGAGGGTTCTCTCTGGCGGAAGATCGAAGCCCCAAACTGCGCTCCTGAACAAGGAAACCATCAAGCTGAATGGCGTATAGGGGCCAGGGCTCGTAAAACCCAGAACGCATGGAGAAACAGCAGGGGGGGACTGCATGTTGCAGATCCGCTCCCCCCTTCAATGCATGAACCCAAACTTTGTGTTTCCGGCTTGGATCTACACGATCTAGCCTTTATCCGAGTACAACTTGATCCCAGGCAGCAGATCGAAGACACCAATCATAGATCGGGCAGAGTTTCTGCAGATCTAGTCATGCATAAGGAAAAACGAACCAAAACAGAGCCAGATCTGGAACTTTGCCTTCAGCCAGAGCAGGTAACAAATACTTGTTTTCAGATTCTGATTAAACCCCCTCAGGGGAAAACTCGTTTAGTATGGGTTCATGCAGGAGACACCTCCATGCAGCTGAAACAACAAATATGGGCAGAAATGGGATACCCAGTTCAGATCCAACATCTGGTCAGTGGAAGGCAGTCCCTCCAGGACTGTAGATCGTTGGAAAGTTATGAGATTGGGCCAGGATCAATCATTACTTTAAATTTCAGATTGAGAGGAGGGGCTCTGCCTCAGGGACAGACAAGCTCCTCAGGGGGAGACAAAAGGAAAAAAGTTGCAACCCAACACCAACCAAAGGGAGGTTTATCCTACAAAAACATTTTACAGGGCAGCAGGAATTCAGGGCTCTCTCCAGATCAAGGCAGACACATGCCCAGGCCATACATAGTAGATTAGTCAGAGCAAACCCCAGCTTTAAACTTAGATTCTTCAGGGCTTGATGATTTCGTTAAGTCCTATGAAACGCAAGCTCTAATCTGCCGTTTCAACAGCTTTTGCCCTAAACCTTTTGATCTTTTCCATTGGATCTTCACCAGCTGGACCATGGAATGTGATATTCATCTATGTTCAAAGGGGTTCTTCATAGTAAGATTTACATCCAAGGAAGTCAGAGATACAGTCATCAGTGCTGGGCCATGGTTTTGGGGAACATCGGGGCTGTTTGTGACCCCATGGTTCCCAGATTTTGATCCAAATAAAATGGTTGTAAACAAAATACCAGTCTGGGTTAGACTATACAATCTTCCTCTGCACTTTTGGAATGAATGAGTGCTGGAAGGCATTGGGAACAGCATAGGGAAATATATCAAAACATACCTGGAAAGGATCGATGAAAGGATCTACACCTTCGCACGTATCTGTGTGGTAGTAGATTTAAGTAAAGGGCTGCCGAAAAATATAAGGTTGATCTACAAACAACAGAACTGGTTGCAGGTACTAGATTATGAAAACACCGCTTTCAGATGTAGGCTCTGTAGGCAGATAGGACACTTACAAAGCTCATGTCCAGAAGCCAGGAATAAAAAGAAGCAGAAAGGGAAGCAGAGGAAAGGATGGAAATTTTCACCCCCAGATTTAGAGGACGAAGAATCAGAAGCAGTAGAGGAAGAGTTCCCAGCAGAGAAGACCGAGGTATCTCAAGAAATGGAGAATCAGAAGGGAATCTCATCAGACAACAAGGCAGTGAAGACAAGCATGGATCCTAGTACGGGAGGCATCAAACGGCACCACCACTCAGATACTTCAGATTCAGACAAAGAACCTGGCCCACAGAATACAGAAACACAGTTAGTCATTGCTTCGATCGAGCCCACTCAAGAAGAGTGGCGTAAGGTCGAAAAGAAAAAGGGGAGAAAAACTTGAAGCGTGAGTCCTACTCACTGCCGGATTTCAGTTTTTCCCCTTTCTTACTCTCTCCTCTCTTCTCTTTTCTTTTTCTTTGTGCACGTTAGCCCTCTAACGTTGCGTGGGGTGTGAAAGCACTCGGGCCCTTGTGGCAGCTTACGGAATGCTTCAATGCATCTGCTAGGGTAACTTTTCATTATCTTTTTAATAAAAAGTTACCATTTTCTCCTTTGGAAAAAAAAAGTTTTAACATATCTTAATTTGATTTGAAATTTTTAAACTAGCAATTGCCTCTAAAGGTGCAAAGATACACCGCAGGAATAGAAAATTTGGTAATAAGATTCTTGAACTATTTTTACCTATATCAAATGGAGTGGGACAATAAAAATAGATAGACGTATTGTTTTCCTTTATATATTCATTCCTTGAATGGATGGGAGGTCAACAAAGAAAAACCTACAAAATGGAAAGTGGATGATGATATTTATTGAGACATCTAAAAACTAGTATTGATATTGATTGATTGATGCAACAAACAAGTTTGTGGTTTTGTATTTTGTAAAATTAAAATCAAGATTTCCTAATGTCAAAACTACACTGGTTATCAATATTTGAGAGACTAATATTGATATTGGATGAGGTATACAACAAATTTGTAAGTATATATTTTATAATATTATTTTCAAGATTTCCAGAAACTGATATATCTAAGTAATTTCCAAAAATTGATATACTACACAAGTTTGAGTGAAGGACAGAATCTGTAGGACTTTGGTGAACACAAGAGTTTCTTAGTAGGGTAGTCTTGTCATTCCCACATTTCATCACTTGCAAGGACTTAGAGGACTAAGTTTTCAGGAGAATCCAACCACTACAAATGGTAATGTCTCAGGTGACTGTTACACTAAAAAATGTCACCTTGACTACTTACAGTTAGTATGGCTCAAATCAACAGTCATGCTACCCTCTTAGGCAAGTCTCATGCCTCTGTTATCCATCTCAAACTCAAAGAAGAGAGAAAGTCTTGTAAAAACTATGTTTATCTCTGGGGTCGCAGGTTCTCTCTAGCCTTACCTGCGGGGATGCTGACCATGTTCACAAAATCTGCGTCCATGGACGCTCTGTATGTTAAGGGACAGGTGCGTCCCTCTGTAAAAGGCAAAATGCGCGAGTTTTATCTTGAAAAAGTTACTTGTGGTTACTTCTAGAACATTCTAGAGGTCGGTTTGATGAAATGGATGCGCCTCCAGTTGGTTCATGTATCTCTATTAAGGGGGAACTTATCCCATCAATAAGGGAGCTATCCCACCCATAGAGGGGGATGATCCCATTGATAGTGGACCTGAATAACCTCTTTACAGCACTATAAATAAAGGCATTGAGCCAAAAGGAGAGGAGGTTGGAGCTATACATTTTCTTTGGGTAAATGCTGCAGGATTTAGGTCTTCCATTAGAGCCTTTGTGAGGAGAGATTGTCTTCACTTGATTCTACTTGGGAGAGGGTGAGCTTTGTCAAAGTAGAGGAAAACCCTTGATGGACCCTGGGAGGAACTTGCACAACACCAAGGCCAGGTTGTAAGAGTTTCTTTGTTTCGTTATTAATACAAACTGGTTTATTTTTCTCAATAGCTTGTGTTAATGAGTTATTTCATGTGTTCCTTGGTCTGCATGTTGAATATATGTTTTATTATATGAAATGCAAGTGCTTGGTAATTGTTTGATTGTTTGTGGTTGCAGGAATTGACTTGAAGGAGGAGCTCATCCGGATCGTCAAGAACGGACTTCAACAACAGCGTTTTGGAATAAGGTAAGCCTAAACACTTGTAGTTTTCATGTTGTAAAAGGTGTATTTAGAGAAAGATCACTCCATTTTGTCTTGTTTGTCATTAGAATGTCTTAGACTTCTAGGAAGGTCAGTCGTGTCCGCACCCTTGACAGATTCCGTGTTGTCACACGGAATCTGTCAAGGGTGTGGACACGACTGACCTTCCTAGAAGTCTAAGACATTCTAATGACAAACAAGACAAAATGGAGTGATCTTTCTCTAAATACACCTTTTACAACATGAAAACTACAAGTGTTTAGGCTTACCTTATTCCAAAACGCTGTTGTTGAAGTCCGTTCTTGACGATCCGGATGAGCTCCTCCTTCAAGTCAATTCCTGCAACCACAAACAATCAAACAATTACCAAGCACTTGCATTTCATATAATAAAACATATATTCAACATGCAGACCAAGGAACACATGAAATAACTCATTAACACAAGCTATTGAGAAAAATAAACCAGTTTGTATTAATAACGAAACAAAGAAACTCTTACAACCTGGCCTTGGTGTTGTGCAAGTTCCTCCCAGGGTCCATCAAGGGTTTTCCTCTACTTTGACAAAGCTCACCCTCTCCCAAGTAGAATCAAGTGAAGACAATCTCTCCTCACAAAGGCTCTAATGGAAGACCTAAATCCTGCAGCATTTACCCAAAGAAAATGTATAGCTCCAACCTCCTCTCCTTTGGCTCAATGCCTTTATTTATAGTGCTGTAAAGAGGTTATTCAGGTCCACTATCAATGGGATCATCCCCCTCTATGGGTGGGATAGCTCCCTTATTGATGGGATAAGTTCCCCCTTAATAGAGATACATGAACCAACTGGAGGCGCATCCATTTCATCAAACCGACCTCTAGAATGTTCTAGAAGTAACCACAAGTAACTTTTTCAAGATAAAACTCGCGCATTTTGCCTTTTACAGAGGGACGCACCTGTCCCTTAACATACAGAGCGTCCATGGACGCAGATTTTGTGAACATGGTCAGCGTCCCCGCAGGTAAGGCTAGAGAGAACCTGCGACCCCAGAGATAAACATAGTTTTTACAAGACTTTCTCTCTTCTTTGAGTTTGAGATGGATAACAGAGGCATGAGACTTGCCTAAGAGGGTAGCATGACTGTTGATTTGAGCCATACTAACTGTAAGTAGTCAAGGTGACATTTTTTAGTGTAACAGATTGCCCCCTAAAGTGCGAAGCCTGGAATAGAATAGGGTTTTGTAATTCTAGGAAGGGTGAAGCGCTTTATCATTTCAAGGATTGCCTTGTGGATGGCCTGGTTGGAACCTGCAATTTTCAACACAAAATACATGGATAAGATTATATCATCACTGAGGTAGGCATTCCCATACTCAGATTCAAAACTTTAACTAATGGACTAACTATTCTGATACAGGAATGATCTTGCAGTACATCATTTTTATAGACTTTTGTAGACACAGTATGGACGCAGCCATCTGTTTATGATAAGTCTACATAGACAATGAATACAAAACTCCTCGCAGCCTGGATGGTAGAAACTAGATCCAGGGTCTTCACTTCTACTTCCCGAATTGGTACGATTCTAGCCATGTGATTAAATGATTCGATGTCGAACATGGTAGAAACCACTTGATTACCAGTCAATGATGTAAACTGTTAACAAGCGTGAGAGAAACCACCAGTAATGTCAATGGTTCTCAAAGTACCAAGCACAACCCGTGAAATGTGAATAGATGTTTTGATGTCGAACACTTCACGGAATCCTCTGATCGAAAGTCAATGATGTAAACTGACGTCAAAGGCGAGAAACCTGCCATTGATGCATGCAGACTTCAAGGTACTGTCGATTCCTAAGTCATCTTTCTAGATAATGTGTCGATGTCGATAGAAAGCGACCCGTTGCAGGCAAGCCCGCAACACGAAATCATTGTTCAAGTTGAAGAAATGTTGCTGTAAGGACTGACTCAGGGATGGTCAAATGGATGACAAGTATTTTGCAGATGAAAGTTTTGCTTGCAGACCTCTTGAACACATAACGACACAACAGATGGCTTGGTGACGAATAACTCAAAGTTAATCCCCGGAACCCGGTTAAAGACTTTCAAAGTGATTTGGTCAACTGTGAGGTAAAAGATTTCCCAACCCAGGTGAATGAAAAGTGTCGTGTTCAAGAGCGGTAATAAAGTTTCTTCTGAGACAAAAGGTGACAAATAGGTTCATTCTTCTCTTTTTTCCCCCACCATTTCTGGCAAGTACCTCTTTATTTTTAACAAGCTTGAGGAGGATAACATATGCTTGATTATAAGCTCATCCTTCGGACGAGTCCAACCTAGTTTAAATTCGAACCCTAGGAAGGAGTGGTTCGTTCCTGTTTGTAATTGAACAGGTCCTCTACTGTAAAAGTTTAACGAGCCCAGTATAGGAGAAACTCGGCGTTTTTCAATTTTAGAGAGTCTGAAAAAACTAAAGGAGACTCCACGTTGAACTTTTTCGTATATTTGTGTCCCTCAAGCCCGAAAAAGTATAAAATAATACCTGGGGGAACCGCTTGATCTTGCGACCAAGGAGTACTTTCATAATAGTGTCGTTAACCTGAAAAGTAAAAAGCGATCAAGGACACGTCGTTTTATTTCCTTATCGAGTTCGAAACGACAAAAACCCGGCAATCTTTTCCTGATTTTGCGGTCAGAAAAGAGCTAAAAGGGGACCGTCTTTTAATTCCGTTTTAACGAGTGAAAAAGAAACACTCGGCGATCTTTTCATGTTTTAGGAGTCAGAAAAGGGCTTAAAAGATGACTCTGAAATTTTGTTTGTGAAAAATTACAATTTCCCTCGAAATCCCTTCGTCCTGCACAAAAGCGACACATTACTCATACCTGTTTAAAATAGGCAAAAATACATTCAAAAACATCTTTTCATGGTAAAAAATGAACTAATTCATCCAAAAAACCTATAAAAAGACCTTTTACCATGTCATTTTTACCGTTTCACTGTTGAGGTTGAAAAAGGAGCTTTTGACAAGAAACTTCCCGTGGTTGCTGCGGAAAATCTGACCGTCGGAATCGAACGCCGCTTCACCGAGGTATTTTACACATCCCACTCTTCATTTTTATCCGTTTAGTTTTTTGTTTTTGGTCTCTGTTTCATTTTTTGGGGGGGTTTTGGGTTCAAAATGCGCCCCTCGGCGGACGCAGGTGCCCTTCGGGTGACCTGCGTCCCCCGACTTTTTCTCATACGGGAAAAAGGTCGGGGGACGCAGTCCGCCTTCAGGCGAGCTGCGTCCGGACGCCCTGTGCTACAAAGCCGGGGTGCGTCTTCCGCAAAGGGCGCATTTCAAAACCCCAACTCTCTCAAAAAACCACCAAATTTGCTCAAATTAATTTCTAATTGACTCTTTTGATGTGCAGGACCTAAAACATGTTAGACTGGAGAGAGAGAGAGCACGTAGAGGACGATGAAGCTGCGATTAACCACCAACCCTCTCTGGATGCCTTAAGAACATGTGGATTGTACAAATATTGGACCATACCGGGCATGAGGGGCCAGGTAAGATTTTTGGAATGGCTGGTTGAGCGATGGAACGTTCAAGATCAATGTTTTTACATTGGAGGGCACCAGCTCGAGATAGAGCCCTCGGATGTATACTTTCTCACTGGCTTGCCAAACAGAGGTGAGCAACTCAACCTTGCGGGGACCAGGCCGGGTGGCCAATCCCTTGATGATCTCCGCGAGGAGTGGTGCAGACCAGGGACTCGCCATAAAAAAGGCGTGGAGATAAAGCACATCGCTCTGGCGGAACTTAGAGTTATTGCATTTACGGTCACCAGGATTTGTGGCGCGGCCGCCTTGCACATTGCTTCCGGATCCCAAATGCGGATGGCAGTTGACTGTTACCAAGGCACCATCTTCAACTGGTGCGAAGCTGTGTCGGCTCATATGAAGAGCCAACTGACCAAGGCAAAGAACGGACGACTAAAGACTTTTGGATATGGGCCTATAGTCGTGAGCTTTGCCTTGGAGAGAGTTCCTATGCTGATCCCTCAGCAACTCACTGTTGATGACTTGGGTCCTCGGGAGCCAAAGCTTGTTCGATGGGTTGCGGTGATGGCCCGGCATCCTGACGAGGGTGCTGCAGTGGTTCGATTCTCAGACAGTTACTTCGACTGGCTAGAGGGCCAGCTTTTTGTGATACAAGACTTTCCATATGCCGGAATGGATTTCAGAGGTGATCCGGACATGGTTCTTCCACAGGGAGAACAATGGGATGACAGAGGTACTTTCATTTTCACAAGTTTTCTAATTATGTATTTTTTATTTTTCATATATATCGTCTCAAAGTAACAGTAAAATTTTTAAAATGCAGATGTTGGTCCACAGCGTCCAGCCAATCTCCGGCCTTACGACAGACGACATCCAGCTGCACCGGCACCGGCCCCACAGGATGCGACAGCAGAAGTACTAGCTGAGTTGGAGCATGATCTAGAGCGTCTCACGGCAGATATACCTGAGACTACTATGGACGACATTCCTATCAGGCTTCAGCGCTTCGTAGTCGCGGTCCCTGGACCGTTTAGGAGATTTTTGCGTAAGGTAGCCCGCGCAGTGGTGTCGTACAGAGAGCACCACCAGTGATTGACTAGTCACTTTTGTAGTCACATGTGACATTTTTGACTTTTTGTACTATCATTTTGCCGATCATAAGGTGTGTTAAACCTATGATCGAAGACGATGTATATATTTTTGGACACACTTCTATCTATATCTATATATCACTATTACCGGCTTATCTTGTTTAACATGTATGATGAAATGTCTTTAAATTTACTTGCATGATTATTATAAATGTCTGTCCAACACTCGAGAAGCAATTGCATCTGCTAATGTATTCAAAGACCTTGGAATATGTTGATATTCAATGTAATCAAATTCACGTTCCAAGAGACGCACTCTCAAAAACAACCTTAATAACACAGGATTTCTAATGGCATAAACTCTATTAAGCTGTAATACAACAAGTTCAGAATCTAACCTCACTATCAAACGTCGAATTCCAAATGAAATAGATTCGGATAATAATTCAACCACTGCACTGTATTCTGCAATGTTATTCGTTGTTTGACCGAGGCTTACCCCATGCATAGAAACTAACTCGTCAGAGGGCGAATAGATAACCCAAGCTGCGGAAGAGATATTCCGTGTACTACGACAAGCACCATCAGCAAATCCAATGTATGTTTGGAGAGGCGTCGACATCTACAATATCAAGAGTAAAACCAAGATAAGCCAGAATAATGACGAAAAACCACACTCGCTAAGCTAAGCACACTGACTAAACTAACACACTTGCTAGCTAGAAAGGAAATCTAACCTATCTAAAAATTTCTCCATCCATCATTTTAAGCATAATACCTCTTTAGGTAAAGTCCATTTCTGGGTTTGCCCAAAGAGTCCCCATCAAAATCAACTAACTCATAAGCCCCTTTTGCTAGCTTTCGCTTTACAATGTAGGGCCCATGCCACATGGGAACGAATTTTCCAGCACCTAGCTTATCGTTAGCTTGATCATATAATAGTACTAGGTCTCCTTCCGAAAAACTTCGAGGGGTTACATTTTTATCGTACTGAGCTTTCATTCGTTTCGCGTGAGTCTCGATAGCTAAAGTAGCGTCACGTCGAGTCTCATCTAATTTAGCCAAGTATAACAACCGTTTCTCCTCTTCGGAAGTAGCTGGAAGTAATTCGACAGCCATTTGAAGTGATGGGATTTCGCACTCAATAGGTAACACAGCTTCTAAGCCATAAACTAGCTGAAAAGGGGTGAAACCTGTTGAATTTTTCACTGAAGTTCGATATGCCCATAGCGCCGAAAATAACATGTTATGCCAATTCGTTCGATGGATACCAATGATCCGTCGAATCATGATGACTAGAACTTTGTTGATTGACTCAACCAAACCGTTGGCTTGCGGATAATAAGGTGTAGAGCTATCGTGGCGCAAACCAAGCTGGCTTGTAAGCTCAGTCATCATGACATTTCGAAAATGGCTCCCATGGTCAGTAATGATTGCTTGTGGGACACCAAACCTAGTTATGATATGATTGAATACGAAAAGTGCAGCTGTCTTGCCGCTTGCGTCGAATGTAGGCATCGCCTCGGCCCACTTAGTAAAATAATCAACCGCAAGGATGATATACGCATGCCCCCCGGCCGAGTGAGGGTTACAAGTAATAAAGTCAATGCCCCATTTGGCGAATGGACCAGCGGCAATTATAGGGTGGAGAGGAGCAGGTGGAGCGCGCATCTTGCGATCAAACACTTGACAGTTGTGGCATTTTCTGACGGCAAGGATACAATCTTTAAACATAGACGGCCAGAAATAGCCAGCGCGCAACACCTTCTGAGCTGTGGCATACCCAGACATATGACCGCCACATGCTCCAGAGTGACAATCATTCAAAACTCTCTCAGCCTCATCGTGAGTTAAACAACGTCGAAAAACTAAGTCTGCCCCCAGGCGATAAAGTGTATCTCCAATAATTCTGTATTGCTGGGATTGAAACCGAATTTTTCGACGGTTTCCTTGGAAGCTTCAGGCCGAAAGGTTTGGGTTTGGAGATAGATGATTATATCCCCATACCACGGATCTACAGTGCTAATAAGAAACAAAGATTCGTCCGCAATGGACTCCTCTGCCACAGTCTCTGTGTCAGCACTCGGGAAATCACACATCAATTCCGCGAAGACTAAAGATTTCTTAGACTTGGACTTCTCAAACTCCAAGTCGAACTCTTGCAGGATGACGATCCATTTAGAGTACTTGCCCCCTAGCAGTTGTTTTGTCAAGATATAAATCATAGGGTTGCAATCCGAAATAACAGTAGTTTTGCGGAGAAGAATGTAGTGACGAAAACGCTGGACAGCTTGAACGGCTGCCAGGGCCAATTTCTCCACATGCGAATATTTTAACTCAGTTGGATTTAAGGTTCTGCTAAGGTAATATATCACATGCTCTGCCTTGAATTCATCTTCTTGAACTAACACCATTCCAATGGTGGAATGCGAAGCTGCGAGGTATAAGAAGTAGTCCTGGTTGTAGTTGGGAGGATGCAATAACGGTGCATGGGTCAACGCGTGTTTTAATGCATCAAAAGATTGTTGAGCAATCTCGTCCCAAAAGAATTGTACGTTCTGTTTCAACAACCGTGTAAAACCTTTAGTGACCTCGGCGTAGTTAGGGATGAATCGGCGTAAAAAGTTCGCTTTCCCTTGCAAACTTTGGAGTTGGCGCAAACTCGAAGGAGGAGGCAATTGGATGATAGCCTCGACTTTCGAGGGATCGACGCGAATGCCGGTTTTGGAAACAACAAATCCCAGCAATCGACCTGTTTCTATACAGAAAACACACTTGTGGGGATTCAACCGAATTCGATAATGCCTACACCTCATAAAGATTGCTCGTAAATGGACAAGGTGATCAGCTCGGTGTAAAGAATGAGCAGGCAAATCATCGAGATAGGGTTGCACAATGTGCTTGATGTCATGAAATGCATAAGACATCGCCCGTTGAAAAGTGCACCGGCATTCTTAAGTCCAAAAGGTAATTTGCAATAAGCAAATGTCCCCCATGGACAAATGAATGCCGTTTTTGGTTGATCGGCAGGTAGAATATTGATTTGATTATAGCCTGAGAAACCATCCATGAAGGAAAACATCTCACTTCCGGCACAATCATCAATAATTTGATCGATATAAGGCGTAGGATAGTTGTCTTTTGGACAAGCTCGATTGATATCCCTATAGTCGATACAGATTCTTATTGTTCCTTGTTTTTTATTGACGGGAACAATATTCGATACCCAATCCGTTAACGGGATCGGATAAATGAAACCTGCTTTCAACAGCTTTTCGACTTCTGCTTTAATCGCAGCCGCTTTTCGAGGGTGAATCTGACGCAACCGTTGCCGAATGGGTTTAGCATCCGGGTAGGTTTTGATTTCATGAACAACAATGGCAGGATCAATTCCCGGCATTTCCTCGTAAGACCAGGCAAACACGTCGCGGAATTCTTGGAATAGGGCCTTGTAAGTTTGGATTTCTTCTTCAGTACATGCGGCACCTATATGAATGTTCTCCTCGATTCCGGGCTTCACTGAAATATCAATGGGAATAGTACGAGAAATATTCCCTAAATTCAGCTCTGAATCAGAATGTTTCGTTGGATCCTGAGCGTCTTTGACATATTCAGCGGTAAAGATAGATGAAAAATCATTTTCAAATGCATCATCCTTAGGTAAAAACGAAGATCTGTGATGGAGATCTTCCCATGGTAGATCATCTACACTTAGGATTTCGCGAAGTTGTTCGTCAGATGACACTTCTTCGGGAAACGTTATCCGTTCTAAGGGTGAGGTGAAAAGTGACTCTTCACTGACCACATTCATTTGGTCGGTTGAATGAAAGTCGGTAAAAGACATAAGAGCTTCATAAGCAATCTCATACGGACTCAACGGCATAACATCACCGAGTGAGTCTAGCTCAGAGTCAGAGGGAACATACCAAGGATCATCATAAATAATGTTTTCTGACGTGATCATATGAATTGTTGCGAACGAAGGGTCTGCATTGAGTGGAGGGAGAGGAAAAGTTCCCAGTAAACCGGAATCCTTAACTAAACCTACACCAATGTCCCTATAAGGGATTGTCGTTTTACCAACATGCTGGATAGTTTCTAAAGAGGTTGGGTCGGATGAAAAGTATGTCAGCTGATCAATAGTCACGATCTTACCGTTATGTGGAAACTTAATGACTCTGAAGACCGATGAAACGACCGCTGTCATAGCATATGACCAACTTCGACCCAAAAGAAGGTTGTAGTCTAGAGGGGCATCAACCACTTCCACATCCAGACTAACGGTTTTACCTTCGACCCCTATAGGCAATTCTTGTAGAATACCAAACGGACGGAACCCACGGCCATCAAAGGCCTTAAGGATGGTGGGGGATTGGTTCAACGAAGGAGAACCAAGCGATCTCCAACATTGAATCGACATAATACACGTAGAAGCTCCCTCATCAATCACAGTCCGATGAATAGGCCTGTTTTTGACTATCACTGGAATTTGGAAAGCCATTTGATGGGGGAGACGCGGTGTACTACTTTCTAGATCAAAGATCATTAGGTTCGGGTCCTGAACATCGACAGCTCCAATAGCCGACAAAAGCAATTTTCGTTGCGCTGGACATGATTGCAGCACTTCGAGTGCCGACATTGCTGAAGGTGAAACAGCTAAGTCTTCAACAATGTTGTAATTCTGGGCTGCTCTCGCATGTGGATTGAAAGCAGACCTTCGAAGTACACCCTTGGCGGGCGGCTTAATCACTAAGTCTGGGTTAGGTTTTTCGATCTGTAGTGGATCGGAACCAGGAGCTGAGGTTGATGGGTTAGAGTGAGAAGATTCTGCTTCTTTACCATCAACAGGAGCCTTACTACCATAATCTTGCGATCGAGTCGCAATCCTGACATGAGACATCATCAAAATGGGTTCTTCACTGGCATTCGAAGAAGAACCTATCATCTTATTTTCCTGCTCGGGAAATGGATTCTTTAACACAGCAGGAGTGGGAGAACCTTTGACTATTTTCACTACCTCGGCCCGATGAGGGCAGTCTCTCGTAAAATGATCTTCTTCACAAATGAGACAAGGATAACGAGGTTTGCGCTTTTCGTCATTGGTTTCCGACTTTTCCGTTTTCTCCTTTGGAGCCTTGTCTGCTTTAGCCTTCTTCTTTCCTTTCTTCTTTCCACCGTTTTTGGATTTGGCCGTAGATGACTCTACAGCGTGAATGTCGGCGGTAAGTTCAGGAGGAGAAGACTCTCCTGTCGGAGAATCAGGCAAAGTGATAATTGGAGTATTGGAGGTCTTGGAAGACTTCTTCTTACTCTTCGTAGTCACGATACCGATCATACCATCAGCGGCATGAGATCCCGAAGGAGCAGCAGCGATTTGGTTTGACTTTGGAAGATCCGGAATTTTCTCGTGTAACGTACCCGACTGAGTGTAAACTAAGTCAAGGTATTGTGCCTGAGCAATGACTTGCTCCTCAGTAACTACTCCGGCCTTAGCTACATCTTCAGTAATTCTTGGTAATAATGATTTGACAAACCATTCAGCTAAGATTTGGTCCGGGATAAAAACTTTCACTAATCTTCTTCGACGTCTCCACTCATGGATGTGATCAGAAATGTACGTGGATGTCGATTGTTTTAGCGAAGTTAATAATTCTGTACCATTATCGTATCTGACTGGTAACTGAAAATGAGTTAAGAATGAAGTAGCTAACTGGCTAAAGTTGTAAAAAGAAGCCCGTGGTAACTCAATGTACCACTTGGCTGCGAGACCAATGAGTGTACGCTGGAAAAGACGTAAGCGGATAGAATCATCTGAGATGGAATTTGATGCACACCAGAGGTGGTAAGTCATCACGTGATTAGACGGATCCTCTCCAGACTTACCTTCGAACTTGGGTATATCGCTGGGCAACTTATTTGGCATTGGCGGCCAGAACGGAAGATATTGAATTGGATCGTTCGTTAGGCGCGTCAAGTCGGGTAAATCTAAAGTCGCAATAAACGGTAACTGCCGGTTAGGATCTCTAAAACTCTGAGTCACAATACCAGCCCCAGGAGGAGGATATCCAGGATAACTAGGAACAGGAGTCGCATTTGGGATATTATATCCTCCTGGAAAACCAGGATTAACCGGACCGTACTGGGGTTGCTGAGGTGGTTGATAAGTGTACCCAGGATACGGTTGATACTGGTAAACCGGTTGTTGGGCAGCTTGCCCAGGTTGATACTGTCCCTGGTACGGAGGTTGAACAAATTGAGGTTGAGTAGTAACAACCGTACTTGTACCAGGTTGGCCTGCAGGCATCTGGACTGTGGTTTGAACCGTGGGTCCAGACAACGGTACAGATGTCTGAGGAGTGGTTACAGGGACAGTAGAAACCGGAGCTGCCGATACTCCAGAAGTAAGCATGGTAGATGAAGCGGTAGTTGCTGCAGCCGTGTGAGGTGGAGTACTAGGTGCAATTGGCGGCTGAGTAACTACAGAAGTTACAGGGGTCTGAACACTTGACTGGACAGGTTGCGGTTGCTGGGGTGGACCAGGAACTGCAGGTTGTCCTGCTTGAGGTACCGACTGTATACTTGGTTGCGACATCTGTTGACCCTGTGACGGATCCCATGTTAACATTCCAGGGTATTGACTCGTAACAGGTTGAGGATACTGAGATCCATAGCCGTATTGAGGATAGGGTTGATAACTGTAAGGTGTAGTCCCATATGATTGCCCTTGAGGTGGTTGATAACCTTGACCAGGGTATTGACCCGTAGGTTGATAACCTTGAGGTAAATACGAATACTGGGGTTGACCTTGACCTTGAGGTTGGTATCCTTGAGGTTGATACCCTTGGGGTTGATACCCTTGGGGTTGCCATCCTTGAGGTTGCCATCCTTGAGGTTGATATTGATACTGAGGTTGACTTTGGGGTACATATTGAGGCTGGGGTTGATACCCTTGGGGTTGATACCCTTGAGGTTGCCCCCCAGTCACGAATGAAGTACCTTGAGGTTGCCCCCCAGGCATTAACGAAGGTTGCCCCCCAGGCGGTAATTGGCCACCTTGAGGTTGGTTAATGGGAGTTGAACCTGACATCATATAAACGTCACCTATACTCAATGGTACATTACCACTGTTTCCAACTAATAACCCATGATCAACAGGTTGAGGAGATGCTCCCGCAAAGGTACCAGAAAGTGATTGATACCCAGTAGGAACAGAAGGACCGCCATGTAAAAATGATTCAGGACTTTGTGAAAACACAGATGACTGACCAGACATATTTACAGGAGAATGAATTCCTCTAGGTGGAACCGGAGTACGAGGTGTAGAAAAACCTACTGAGTTGTCTAAAAAATTGGTTAATGCAAGGTACCAAGATTCACTTCTAGGAGGACTGTAAAAGATGGATTCACGCTCCCTTAGATCAAGGGTAATTAGATCTTCAGAATCAGAAACGCCTATTTCTTCCTCTGGAACAAGTTCTTCTATAGCAATTAATCCAACAGGAAGATTTTCGGTGATAATTCTTTCTATTCTTGGTGAATCAGGAACACTAGGAGTTGGAGTAACAGGTTCTGAAATTTCAGGTTCTTCGCCTGTTTCACTGGCAGATGAAAAACTACCAGCAAGCTCGGAAACTGTAACAGCTTCGGGATTGTAACCTGTTTCTAATCTTTGGTAATCTGGATGGACTACCAAGGAAGATTCTCCTTCTTCAGGTGAACCTACTTTACTGCCACTAGGAGTTACAAGGACCTTTAAACCCTCTAAATGACTGGGGTCGTCTCGAGGAGGTGAACCCCTAAGTTCACGGGATCTTCTCAACAATTCGGCCACAGAAACAACTTCAGGAGACTGGCCCGCAATCGACGGGACCTTCTCGGTAATTCCGCCACAATTAAAGATTTTAACTACAACACACGAAAACAAAGTAAAAAATTTCAAATCAAACCACCTAAAGTCTTCTAAAGAACCAATCAAATTTGAAGCACACGCCTAAATAATCTAGAGCGTCAAACCACACACAAACAGTAGTCTTCCGGACCAAAAGCGCTAGTTGGTGATTAGGCCCAACCTCGCAGGATTCAGTACAGAAATAGTGGGTGGAACAGTTACCCCGGCAACCTGCTTAATGAATAGACTGGACCAAGTTCCTCCACTTTAACCGTCTCGAAGTGAAGCGAACCCCCCAGAAAATCCAAGTGAGTATAACCGACGTCTGCTCCAGGTACAGTGGGACCTTCCCTCCACCGTCACCTTGGGTAGAATCCTAGATATTATGGCCACTAAGGTTACCAATCACAACAATTACACCTGGGGGAACAGTCTAAACTCCGACAGCACGCAAGGGCAGAGTAGCAAGCTCCAATCCCCTTACCGGCTCCTTGACAACAATCCAAGGTTTACCGATAAGTGACCCCTGGCTCCTCGACAATGGTTAATCCGAGGTTTACCGTTTGTAATACGTACTGCCTGGCGTCGTTCCCAACGAGGGAGGAATGATCCCCTCACTGGTTCGGACACGAGCTCGTGTTTCTCCTTTAAGAGGAGCTTTCCCAGAATGTAACTGAAACAATTGGATTTGTTCTACTCAAGATAGACTATCTGTTTGGTTTTGTAGTCTTGGAGAGTTAAGTACTCACCTACTCCAAGACCCTAGCCTAAGCTATGTTGGTGCTTCAGAGCCCTAGAAAAATAAAGATTACTAGATTGATTTTAATTTAAGCGTTACTTTTAAGGTTGTTTCTTAAGTCAAAAGGTGATGGAAGTGAAACTAGTGGTGTGTTGACTCGACTCGAAACCACTACAAAATGCACCTAAAATGATTTATCCACTACTTTACTTTTTCGATGAATTGCTTAACTAAAAAGTTGAGAGAATGCAATCTTTATAAAAGCAACTTCTTAATTGAAGACAATCAAAGAAACAATTCGTTTTTCTTTTCCAAGCATAAAAACATAACTTCTCTTTACATGCACGAAAAAACTCTTTTCTTCTTTTGAAAACAAAAAGCTACTTGAAACAAGACTTTTTAAGAAGATGTTTTTGTATTTTTCTTTTAATAAAGCAAATAAATCTAATATAACCAAAAATCAATCTTAACAACTCTTAAAATCTATGAAAATGCACTCATAAGCAAACTAAAGGCAAATTTACTCTAAGCAATCTTAACGAGGCCAAAACTAACAATGATTATTTCTAAGGTGTTTTACTTGATCACAATCAAATCAAGGACTAGCTTATTGCAGAATCAAAAACTAGCCAAAACAAAACTCTAATCTTTTTGTTCTTTTTGTAAAATGGAAATCAATACTTTATAAACAAGTAATTCGAAATTTGACCCAAAACAACTCAAATGGCAAGTTGCTCACAAAAGGAGACTTTACGACAGGCCCGACTTCTAAGAAGGTTGACTAACCAGAGAGATCTAAGGCTGGACAACTTTCTACTATCAAAGTCACTACAAAGCCTTTCCAAAAATCAAACCCTAGGTCTAAACTTCGTTGAAAACCACTAAAACACTCAAAGCTCACAAAACAAGTTCAGGTGAGAATTCTTGACAGGGTACTAAAGGATCTGGGCAGAAAACACTAAGGAAAAACAAAATCTAAAAGTAATTTAAAGCAAAAATGGAATTTTCTTAACTTTTACAGGAAGACGCAGGCCACCCGTTGTCACAGGTGCGGCCCCGCACTGTGCAGTCGACAACAGCGCGTCCAAGGACGCACTGTGCAGCACACAGAGACTGCGTCCTTCTGGAAAAAGAAGAAAAACTAAAGCCAACTAAATCTAAAGCTAAGCCACCCAAATACTAATTCTCACAGTCAAAAACCAGAAAATAAAAATGATTTTCTCAAAGCAAAGTTCATATAAAGGAAAAGACTCTCTCATTAATGGATTCCCCAGCGGAGTCGCCAATTTGTCACACGGAATCTGTCAAGGGTGCGGACACGACTGACCTTCCTAGAAGTCTAAGACATTCTAATGACAAACAAGACAAAATGGAGTGATCTTTCTCTAAATACACCTTTTACAACATGAAAACTACAAGTGTTTAGGCTTACCTTATTCCAAAACGCTGTTGTTGAAGTCCGTTCTTGACGATCCGGATGAGCTCCTCCTTCAAGTCAATTCCTGCAACCACAAACAATCAAACAATTACCAAGCACTTGCATTTCATATAATAAAACATATATTCAACATGCAGACCAAGGAACACATGAAATAACTCATTAACACAAGCTATTGAGAAAAATAAACCAGTTTGTATTAATAACGAAACAAAGAAACTCTTACAACCTGGCCTTGGTGTTGTGCAAGTTCCTCCCAGGGTCCATCAAGGGTTTTCCTCTACTTTGACAAAGCTCACCCTCTCCCAAGTAGAATCAAGTGAAGACAATCTCTCCTCACAAAGGCTCTAATGGAAGACCTAAATCCTGCAGCATTTACCCAAAGAAAATGTATAGCTCCAACCTCCTCTCCTTTTGGCTCAATGCCTTTATTTATAGTGCTGTAAAGAGGTTATTCAGGTCCACTATCAATGGGATCATCCCCCTCTATGGGTGGGATAGCTCCCTTATTGATGGGATAAGTTCCCCCTTAATAGAGATACATGAACCAACTGGAGGCGCATCCATTTCATCAAACCGACCTCTAGAATGTTCTAGAAGTAACCACAAGTAACTTTTTCAAGATAAAACTCGCGCATTTTGCCTTGTTTGTCATTAGAATGTCTTAGACTTCTAGGAAGGTCAGTCGTGTCCGCACCCTTGACAGATTCCGTGTGACAGTGACCACCATGAAACTTCCTCTTCCAAGGAGGAAGACAAAGACAAGGTACAATGTCAAGCAGTGAAGCCATGATGACTTTAGGGGAGTTAGGGAAGGTTCTAGATTAATTTTCGAGACATGATATTTTGAATTCATAATTTTTTTTAACTAATTTTTTATTTAAAAAAATATCAAAAGATCAATTATAATTTTAAAAAAGTTAGGTTAAAAAGTATTTAATAAATTGATTAATTTAATACTATTATTTATTTTGATTAATTAGTAATTTTAGGATGTGCAAAAAATTGGATCATAGTGGATACATTCTCTAATGGTGCTCATTGTGATCGTCAACCCTTTCAAAATAACGCTTTACTCCATTTGCACTAGAATGTTGTCTAAATTTCCTTTTATGGGAATCCCTTGAATAATGAGGAATTTTCGTCTCCTAGGGGAGGATTATTAATTCCTTTTTAATCTAAAATTTCACTTCTTTTATCTCTTTTCAAATTCTTGGGCTATGTGTTGTGTATATTTTTTAGAGTAGTTTTTTTTTTCATATTATAAAGATAAAGTAATAATAATTTACAAAATGAATGTTCTCATAGCTACACCAATTGGCACCTATAGTTTACACATTCAAAAATGATGCCAAGAGTTAAAGGACCCATCCAATGACCTCTGCAAAATTTAGTTTGCCTACCAAGGATGGTTAAATAGGGAATTGACATTACAAATGAACACTACATTAAACCCAAAAAGAAATAGAATGAAATTAACATATCACAATTTTTTTATAAATATAAATTTCTTCAATCTCATTCCATATTCCAATAATTCTTGTATTGATAAAACCTTTATTTTTATTTAACCCATTTCAAAATTATAAAAAATTATATATATATATATATATATATATATATTATATATATATATATATATATATATATATAGATATATATGTTATTTCTTTAAAATTCTCTTCATCCAAAAATTACAACCCTAAAACACAAGGAACATAAATTCATTGCTACATTAAAACATGGATGACAACATCAACCCTTATTGTGTTAGGATATTCCGACACATAGGAAATAGTTAAGTATAACTTGGTCTAGTGTAGAGTTAGGTAAAGTGTGTTTCTTTACTATGTACTTTTTTAACTTACAATCCAACAGTCACGATATGTAGTGATCTGACGATTCATTCTCTCCTCAGTATTACCGACACTTGATCCATGGCTTAACACCCGATTGGTCCATGATCACTATTTAAAGAGCATGGAGGGTCATTTGTAGGGTAACCGTTCATGAGATATGCTTATGTAAATTTTCATTCTTTTATCAATAAATTGCCTGAACTAGCCACGTTGGCTGAGGCCGTGGACATTTTCCCTCTTTGAGGGTTTTAACCACATCAACAATACTGGTGTATTGATCTGTGTTCTGTTTGTGAGCCATGTCCTTTGGTGTTTTGTCTGAGGAACTTACCTTGTAAATTCTTACATGGTATCAGAGCTATATGAGGGTCGCATCTGTTGGTGATTCAAATCTGAAGCTGGTAGAACTGCATCCGACTGTCGTTTCCTAGATCTACTATTTCTGACTGCTTTCGGGCTAAGATGACTGCTCTATTGTGTTAGGAGCATCTGTTCTAGTGAGGAACCCCTTTCGTTTCACTCGAAAAGGTTGTCGGTAGCCCTAGCTACGTCATTTTTACGATCTAGAGGTATACAATGTTTATTTGCAGTTTCTAGTTATTTTCTGTCTGTTTATTTTGGTTTATTTATCTATTTGTTTTTTATTACTAGATCTACACCTTTCATTTCTGTGTATGCTCTTTTCCCTACAAATCTGTGCGATCTGGGCAAATCAGAAACATAAATGATTTTTTTTTCTCATGCATACGCTCTTTTCCGCTGCGCCTTAGTGTGATCTCAGAAAATCAGAAACATTGAGGAAAATTGTTAGTTTTCGGGTAGAGCTAACTTCAAACCATAAGGTTTGATTATTTTTTTTTGTGTGTGTCCATTTTTGGTTTTGTGGCTTTTGTTTTGCAGGCAGAAAAAGAGCTTTCTCAAGTAAGCACACACCCCAAAGCTTCGGTGACTAAAAACAAAAAAAACAAAAAAACAAACCTTCCTCTTTTCCAAAAATTACTAACCTTTTAAACTAGCTCACTTGGTCCAAAGTTACTTTATGAGAATAGAGGTCCTGAGTTCAAGTTTTTCTGTTTGTTGAGGTAATTAGATTAAGTTTGGAAAGGGGCGGATTTTTTTTTTAAATATAACATTATCATTCATCTCCGAACATTCCCGCACTTCGTCAGCATCTTAACCAACTTTTCTTCAAAAAGCCATAACATCTTCATCTGGAAGCCGTTTTCAGAGTCGTTTTTTTTAATCAACCTAATTTTTCGAGATCTTTCCATTGAAACACTTTGTTTCAGCATCTATAGCTTCAGTTTATGTTCAAATGTAAAGTCCATACCAAATTATTCTTGACAGCACCAACTACTTCCAATGGTGGTCCTACATTGTGGATTTACTTAGAAGTAAAGGTCTTTACAGAATAGCCTTAGGCCAGAAAACCAAACCAAAAGATGAAGATAAGGCAGCCAAATGGGAAAATAGGCAAGATCAAGCACGTGGGTTGATAGGGATGTCTATTTCTCCAGACCTTAGATTCCATATCGTAGAACTTGATACTCCTAATGAAGGAATGAAATAGATCACTAAAGTTTTTGGAATTAAAAATGAACTTAGAGCCCATCAACTTTAAAATGAGTTGCTTACAATGGACCCCAATAATTTTTCTTCCATTGAATATTTTTTTTCCAAGTTCAAGACCCTTATACTTCCCTTGGAAGGTGTTAAGGTTAAGAAAGAAGATGGTAACCTTATCTATTCCATTCTTACTAAGGTGGGACCAACCCACTCTGTGTTTGTTTCCACCTTGTTACACCAAAAAATGTCACCATGGCTATTTACAGTTGGTATGGCTCTATCAACAGTCATACTACCCTCTTAAGCAACTCTTATGCCTCTGCTATCCATGTCAAACTCCAAGAAAGAGAGAAAGTCTTTATAAATATGTTTATCTCTGGGTACGCAGGTTCTCTCAACCTTTCCTGTGCGTACGCACCTAATGTTCATGATGTCTGCATCCAAGGACGCTCTGTATCTAAAGGGGCAGGTGTGTCCCTCTGAAAAGGTTAAAATGCGCAAGTTTTATCTTCAAAAACTTACTTGTGGTCATTTCTAGAGCATTCTAGAAGGTTGTTTGACGTGTATTGAGCGCCTCCAGATGGTTCATGCACTCCTACCAAAGAGGAACTTATCCCATCAATAAGGGAGTGATCCCATCCAAAGAGGGGACTATCCCATTGATGGTGGACCTGATTAACTTCCTCTTGAACATTATAAATACAGGCATTGGGCCAGAAGGAGGGAGGTTGAAAGCTATACATTTCTAAGGGTAAATGCTGCAGGAATTAGGACTCCCATTTAGAAGCTTGTGAGGAGAGATTGCCATCTTTGCTTGTTCTATTTGGAAGTGGGTGAGCTTTGTCAAAGTAGAGGAAGACTCTTGTGGACCCTGGAAGGAGCTTGCACAACACCAAGGCTCAGGTTGTAATGGTTTCTTTTGATTACCTTTAATGCAAATTGGTCCATTCTTCTCAATAACTTGTTGTTTATGGGTTATTTCATGTACTCCTTGGTCTATATGTTGAATATGTTTTGTTTTATGTTATAATCAGGTGCTATTTAATTGTTTGACTGTTGGTGATTGCAGGTTTTGGAGAAAAGGAGGAGCTCATCCAGATCAACAAAGCTTGGACTTCTACAACAGCGTTTGGACAAAGGTAAGAACGAAACACTTGATTTCTCATATCATAATGCATGTTTAGAGAAGGATAGCTCTAGTTTGTTTTGTTTGTCATTAGAATGTCTTAGACTTCTAGGAAGGTCGGTTGTGTCCGCACTTTTGACTAATTCCATGTGACAAATTGGCGACTCCGCTGGGGATTCCATTAATGAGAAAAGTCTTTTCCTTTGTGTGAACTTTGCTTTGAGAAAATTGGTTTATTTTTCTGGTTTTGGCTCTGTGACTTTGTCTCTGGGTGGGTTAGCTTAGGATTAGTTTTATTTTGGTTTTTCTTGAGTTTTTCAGAAGGACGCACCCTCTGAGTGCTGCACAGTGCGTCCCTGGACGCACTTTTGCTGTGTGCACAGAGCGGGCCCGCACCTGTGCTAACGGGTTGCCTGCGTCCCCTGCTAAAATTTGAGAAAATTCCATTTTTTGCTCTTAGATTTTGTTTTTTCTTAGTTTTTCTGCCCAGATTCATTAGTCCCTTGCCAAGAATCTTCACCTGAACTTGTTTCGATAGCATTGAGTGTTTTAGTGGATTTCATCGAAGTATAAGCCTTAGGGTTTGATTTTGAGTAGGTCTTGTAGTGACTTTGGCGGTAGGAGTTGTCAAGCCTTAGATCTCTCTGGTTTTGTCAGCATTCTAAGAAGTCAGACCTGTCATAAAGTCTACCTGTGAGAGCAACTTACCATTGAGTTGTCTCTTGGGCCAATTTCGAAGTGCTTGTTGTTTAAGTCTTGAATTCCATTTTACAAAAAGAACAAAAAGATTTGAGTTTTGTTTTGACTAGTCTTTTGATTCTGCATTAGCTGGTCCTTGATTTGATTTTGATCAAGTAAAACAACCTAGAATCATCTTTGTGAGCTTTTGCCTTGTTAGGTTTGCTTAGAGTAATCTCTCTTTTGATTTGCTTGTGAGTCAAGTTTTCATAGATTTTATAGTTTTTTGAGATTGTTTTTTGTTAAGATAGATTTATATGCTTTATTTAAAAGAGAAAATACAAAAACATCTCCTTTGAAAAGTTTTGTTTCAAGTAGCTTTGAAAGTTTTGAAAGAAAAAGAGTTTTTCGTGCAAGTAAAGAGTGGTCATGTTTGTGTGCTTGAAAAGAAAAAGAGAATTGTTTCTTTGATTGTCTTTTCTAAGGAAGTTGTTTTCTCTAAAATTTGCATTCTCTCAACTCTCTTAGTTAAGAATTTCATTGAAAAAGGAAAGTAGCGTAAATCATCTTAGGTGCATCTTTGTAGTGGTTGGAGTCGAGTCTACACACCATTGGTTTCACTTCCACTACCTTTTGACTTTAAAGAAAAACCATAAAAGTAACGCTTAAAGTAAAATTGAAATAGTAACTTTTATTTACTAGGGCTCTGAAACACCAATTTAGATCAGGCTAGTGTCTTGGAGTAGGTGAGTAATTAACTCTCCAAGACAACAAAACCAAACAAGTAGCTTATCTTGTGATAGAATAAATCCAATTGTCTCACTTGTACTCTGGGAAAGCTCCTCTTAAAGGAGAAGCACGAGCTCGTGTCCGAACCAGTGAGGGGATCAATCCCCCCTCGTTGGGAACGACGCCAGACACGCACGTATTACAAACGGTAAACCTCGGATTAACCATTGTCGAGGAGCCAGGGGTCACTTGTCGGTAAACCTTGGATTATTGTCAAGGAGCCGGCAAGGGGATTGAGCTTGCTACTCTGCCCTTGCGTGCTGTCGGAGTTTAGACTGTTCCCCCAGGTGCATTTGTTGCGGTTGGTAACCTTAGTGGCCATTATCTTTAGGATTCTACCGAGGTGACGGTGGAGGGAAGATCCCACTGTACCTGGAGCAGACGTCGGCTAGACTCACTTGGATTTTCTGGGGGGTTCACTTCACTCGAGACGGTTAAAGTGGAGGAACTTGGTCCAGTCTATTCATTAAGCAGGTTGCCGGGGTAACTGTTCCACCCGCCATTTCTGTACTGAATCCAGCGAGGTTGGGCTTCATCACCAACTAGCGCTTTTGGTCCGGAAGACTACTGTTTGTGTTTGGTTTGACGCCCTAGATTCTTTAGGCGTGTGATTCAAATTTGTTTGGTTCTTTAGAGACTTTAGGTGGTTTGATTTGAAATTTTATTTTGTTTTCGTGTGTAGTAGTTAAAAGTTTTTAGCTGTGGCGGAATTACCGAGACAGTCCCGTAGACTTCGGGGCCAGTCTCCTGAAGTTGTTTCTGTGGCCGAATTGTTGAGAAGATCCCGTAGACTTAGGGGTGAACCTCCTCAAGACGAGTCCAGTCATCTAGAAGGTTTAAAGGTCCTTGTAACTCCTCCTAGTGGCAGTAGAGTAGGTTCACCTGAAGAAGGAGAATCTTCCTTGGTGTCCATCCAGATTACCAAAGCTTAGAGACAGGTTATAATCCCGAAGCTGTTACAGTTTCTGAGCTTGTTGGTAGTTTTTCGTCTGCTAGTGATACAGGCGAAGAACCAGAAATATCCGAACCTGTTACTCCAACTTCTAGTGTTCCTGATTCACCGAGAATAGAAAGAATTATCACCGAAAATCTTCCTGTTGGTTTGATTGCTATTGAAGAACTTGTTCCAGAGGAAGAAATAGGCGTCTCTGATCCTGAAGATCAAATTACCCTTGATCTAAGGGAGCGTGAATCTATCTTTTACAGTCCTCCTAGAAGTACTACTTGGTACCTTTCGTTAACCAATTATTTAGACAACTTTGGGCTAGGTTTTTCTACACCTCGTACTCCTTTTCCACCTGGAGGTATTCATACTCCTGTAAATATGTCTGGTCAGTCGTCCGTGTTTACACAAAGTCCTGAATCTTTTTTACATGGCGGTCCTTCTGTTCCTACTGGGTATCAATCTCTTTCTGGTACCTTTGCGGGAGCATCTCCTCAACCCGTTGATCATGGGTTATTAGTTGGAAACAGTGGTAATGTACCATTGGGTGTAGGAGACATTTACATGATGTCAGGTTCAGTTCCCGTTTCCCAACCTCAAGGTGGCCAATTACCGCCTGGGGGGCAGCCTCCATTAATGCCTGGGGGGCAACCTCAAGGTACTCCATTCGTGTCTGGGGGGCAACCTCAAGGTCAACCCCAGCCTCAATATGTACCCCAAGGTCAACCTCAGTATCAATATCAACCTCAAGGATGGCAACCTCAAGGATGGCAACCCCAAGGGTATCAACCCCAAGGGTATCAACCTCAAGGATACCAACCTCAAGGTCAAGGTCAACCCCAGTACCCGTATTTACCTCAAGGTTATCAACCTCAAGGTCAATACTCAGGTCAAGGTTATCAACCACCTCAAGGTCAATCATATGGTCAAGGTATGGGAACTGCACCTTACAATTATCAATCCTATCCTCAATCCGGCTATGGATCTCAGTATCCTCAACCTGTTATGGGTCAATACCCTGGAATGTTAGTGTGGGATCCATCACAGGGTCAACAGGTGTTGCAGCCAAGTATACAGTCGGTACCTCAAGCTGGACAACCTGTAGTTTCTGGTCCACCCCAGCAACCGCAACCTGTCCAGTCAAGTGTTCAAACCTCTGTAACTTCGGTAGTTACTCAGCCGCCAATTGCACCTAGTACTCCATCTCAAACGGCTGCTGCAACTACCGCCACATCTACCATACTTACTTCTGGAGTATCGACGGCTCCGGTTTCTACTGTCTCTGTAACCACTCCTCAGACATCTGTACCGTTGTCTGGATCTACGATTCAAACCACGGTCCAGATGCCTGTAGGCCAGCCTGGTATAAGTACGGTTGTCACTACTCAACCTCAATTTGTTCAACCTCCGTACCAGGGACAGTATCAACCTGGGCAAGCTGTCCAACAACCGGTTTACCAGTATCAACCGTATCCTGGGTACACTTATCAACAACCTCAGCAACCCCAGTACGGTCCGGTTAATCCTGGTTTTCCAGGAGGATATAATATCCCAAATGCGACTCCTGTTCCTAGTTATCCTGGATATCCTCCTCCTGGGGCCGGTATTGTGACCCAGAGTTTTAGAGATCCTAACCGGCAGTTACCGTTTATCGCAACTTTGGATTTACCAGACTTGACGCGCCTAACGAACGATCCAATTCAATATCTTCCGTTCTGGCCGCCAATGCCAAATAAGTTGCCCAGCGATATACCCAAGTTCGAAGGTAAGTCTGGAGAGGATCCGTCCAATCACGTGATGACTTACCACCTCTGGTGTGCTTCAAATTCTATCTCGGATGATTCGATCCGCTTACGTCTTTTCCAGCGTACACTCATTGGTCTCGCGGCCAAGTGGTACATTGAGTTACCACGGGCCTCTTTTTACAATTTTAGCCAGTTAGCTACCTCGTTCTTAACTCACTTTCAGTTGCCGGTCAGATACGATAACGGCACGGAGTTATTAACTTCACTAAAACAATCAACGTCCACGTATATTTCTGATCACATTCATGAGTGGAGACGTCGAAGAAGGCTAGTGAAAGTTTTTATCCCGGACCAAATCTTAGCTGAATGGTTTGTTAAATCATTATTACCAAGGATTACTGAAGATGTAGCTAAGGCCGGAGTAGTTACTGAGGAGCAAGTCATTGCTCAGGCGCAATACCTTGACTTAGTTTACACTCAGTCGGGTACATTACACGAGAAGATTCCGGATCTTCCAAAGTCGAATCAAATCGCTGCTGCTCCTTCGGGATCTCATGCCGCTGATGGTATGATTGGTATCGTGAATACAAAGAGCAAGAAGAAGTCTTCCAAGGCTTCAACTACTCCTATTATCACTTTGCCTGATTCCCCGACAGGAGAGTCTTCTCCTGAACTTACCGCCGATATTCACGCTGTAGAGTCATCTACGGCCAAATCAAAAAACGGTGGAAAGAAGAAAGGAAAGAAGAAGGCTAAAGCAGACAAGGCTCCAAAGGAGAAAACAGAAAAGTCGGAAACCAATGACGAAAAGCGCAAACCTCGATATCCTTGTCTTATTTGTGAAGAGGATCATTTTACGAGAGATTGCCCTCATCGGGCCGAGGTAGTGAAAATAGTCAAAGGTTCTCCCACTCCTGCTGTGTTAAAAAATCCATTTCCGGAGCAGGAGAATAAGATGATAGGTTCTTCCTCGAATGCCAGTGAAGAACCCATTTTGATGATGTCTCATGTGAGGATTGCGACTCGATCGCAAGATTATGGTAGTAAGAATCCTGTTGATGGTAAGGAAGCAGAATCTTCTCACTCTAACCCATCAACCTCAGCTCCTGGTTCCGATCCACTACAGATCGAGAAACCTAACCCAGACTTAGTAATTAAACCGCCCGCCAAGGGTGTACTTCGAAGGTCTGCTTTCAATCCACATGCGAGAGCGGCCCAGAATTACAACATTGTTGAGGACTTAGCTGTTTCACCCTCAGCAATGTCGGCGTTAGAAGTGCTGCAATCATGCCCAGCACAACGAAAATTGCTTTTGTCGGCTATAGGAGCTGTTGATGTTCAGGATCCGAATCTAATGATCTTCGATCTAGAAAATAGTACACCACGTCTCCCCCATCAAATGGCTTTCCAAATTCCAGTGATAGTCAAAAACAGGCCTATTCATAGGACTGTGATTGATGAGGGAGCTTCTACGTGTATTATGTCGATTCAATGTTGGAGATCCCTTGGTTCTCCTTCGTTGAACCAATCCCCCACCATCCTTAAGGCCTTTGATGGCCGTGGGTTCCGTCCGTTTGGTATTCTACAAGAATTGCCTATAGGGGTAGAAGGTAAAACCGTTAGTCTGGATGTGGAAGTGGTTGATGCCCCTCTAGACTACAACCTTCTTTTGGGTCGAAGTTGGTCATATGCTATGACAGCGGTCGTTTCATCGGTCTTCAGAGTAATTAAGTTTCCACATAACGGTAAGATCGTGACTATTGATCAGCTGACATACTTTTCATCCGACCCAGCCTCTTCAGAGAGTATCCAGCATGTCGGTAAGACGACAATCCCTTATAGGGACGTTGGTGTAGGTTTAGTTAAGGATTCCGGTTTACTGGGAACTTTTCCTCTCCCTCCACTCAGCGTAGAACCTTCATTTGCAACAATTCATATGATTACATCAGAAAACATTATTTATGATGATCCTTGGATTGTCCCATCTGACTCTGAGATAGACTCATTCGGTGATGCTATGCCTTGAGTCCATATGAAATTGCTTATGAAGCTCTCATGTCTTTTACCGACTCTCATTCAACCGAGATCGACCAAATGAATGTGGTCAGTGAAGAATCACTTTTCACCTCAACCTTAGAACGGATAGCGTTTCCCGAAGTCGTGTCATCTGACGAACAACTTCGCGAAATCCTAAGTGTAGACGATCTACCATGGGAGGATCTCCATCACAGATCTTCGTTTTTACCTAAGGATGATGCATTTGAAAATGATTTTTCATCTATCTTTACCGCTGAATATGTCAAAGACGCTCAGGATCCAACGAAACATTCTGATTCAGAGTTGAATTTAGGGAATATTTCTCGTACTATTCCCATTGATATTTCAGTGAAGCCCGGAATTGAGGAGAACATTCATATAGGTGCCGCATGTACAGAAGATGAAATCCAAACTTACAAGGCCCTATTCCAAGAATTCCGCGATGTGTTTGCCTGGTCTTACGAGGAAATGCCGGGAATCGATCCTGCCATTGTTGTTCATGAAATAAAGACCTACCCGGATGCTAAACCCGTCCGGCAACGGTTGCGTCAGATTCACCCTCGAAAAGCGGCTGCGATTAAAGCAGAAGTCGAAAAGCTGTTGAAAGCAGGTTTCATTTATCCGATCCCGTTAACGGATTGGGTATCGAATATTGTTCCGGTCAACAAGAAACAAGGAACAATAAGAATCTGTATCGACTATAGGGATATCAATCGAGCTTGTCCAAAAGACAACTATCCTACGCCTTATATCGATCAAATTATTGATGATTGTGCCGGAAGTGAAATGTTTTCCTTCATGGATGGTTTTTCGGGCTATAATCAAATCAATATTCTACCTGCCGACCAACCAAAAACGGCATTCATTTGTCCATGGGGGACATTTGCTTATTGCAAATTACCTTTTGGGCTTAAGAATGCCGGGGCCACTTTTCAACGGGCGATGTCTTACGCATTTCACGACATCAAGCACATTGTGCAACCGTATCTCGATGATTTGCCTGCTCATTCTTTACATCGAGCTGATCACCTTGTCCACCTACGAGCAATCTTTATGAGGTGTAGGCATTATCGAATTCGGTTGAATCCCCACAAGTGTGTTTTCTGTATAGAAACAGGTCGATTGCTGGGATTTGTTGTTTCAAAAGCCGGCATTCGCGTCGATCCCTCGAAAGTCGAGGCTATCATCAAATTGCCTCCTCCTTCGAGTTTGCGCCAACTCCAAAGTTTGCAAGGGAAAGCGAACTTTTTACGCCGATTCATCCCAAACTACGCCGAGGTCACTAAAGGTTTTACACGGTTGTTGAAACAGAACGTTCAATTCTTTTGGGACGAGATTGCCCAACAATCTTTTGATGCACTTAAACACGCGTTGACCCATGCACCGTTGTTGCATCCTCCCAACTACAACCAGGACTACTTCTTATACCTCGCAGCTTCGCATTCCACCATTGGAATGGTGTTAGTTCAAGAAGATGAATTCGGAGCGGAACATGTGATATATTATCTCAGTAGGACCTTAAATCCCACTGAGCTAAAATATTCGCATGTGGAGAAATTGGCCCTGGCAGCCGTTCAAGCTGTCCAGCGTTTTCGTCACTACATTCTTCTCCGTAAAACTACAGTTATTTCGGATTGCAACCCTATGATTTACATTTTGACAAAACAACTGCTAGGGGGCAAGTACTCTAAATGGATCGTTATCCTGCAAGAGTTCGACTTGGAGTTCGAGAAGTCCAAGTCTAAGAAATCCTTAGTTTTTGCGGAATTGATGTGTGATTTCCCGCGTACTGACACAGAGACTGTGGCAGAAGAGTCCATTGCGGACGAATCTTTGTTTCTTATCAGTACTTTAGATCCGTGGTACGGGGATATAATCATCTATCTCCAAACCCAAACCTTTCGGCCTGAAGCTTCAAAGACGGAACGTCGAAAAATTCGGTTTCAATCCCAGCAATACAAAATTATTGGAGATACACTTTATCGCCGGGGGGCAGACTTAGTTTTTCGACGTTGTCTAACTCACGAAGAGGCTGAGAGGGTTTTGAATGATTGTCACTCTGGAGCATGTGGCGGTCATATGTCTGGGTATGCCACAGCTCAGAAGGTGTTGCGCGCTGGTTACTTCTGGCCATCTATGTTTAAGGATTGTATCATTGCAGTCAGGAAGTGCCACAACTGCCAAGTGTTTGATCGAAAGATGCGCGCACCACCTGCTCCTCTCCACCCTATAATTGTCGTTGGTCCATTCGCCAAATGGGGTATCGACTTTATTACTTGTAACCCTCACTCGGCCGGGGGGCATGCGTATATCATCCTCGCGGTTGATTATTTCACTAAATGGGCCGAGGCGATGCCTACATTCGACGCAAGCGGCAAAACAGCTGCAGTTTTCGTATTCAATCATATTATAACTAGGTTTGGTGTCCCACAAGCAATCATTACTGACCATGGGAGCCATTTTCGAAACAACATGATGACTGAGCTTACAAGCCAGCTTGGTTTGCGCCACGACAGCTCTACTCCTTATTATCCGCAAGCCAACGGTTTGGTTGAGTCTATCAACAAAGTTCTAGTTATCATGATCCGACGAACCATTGGTATTCATCGGTCGAATTGGCACAACATGTTATTTTCGGCTCTATGGGCATACCGAACCTCAGTGAAAACCTCAACAGGGTTCACTCCTTTCCAGCTAGTTTATGGCTTGGAAGCTGTGTTACCCATTGAATGCGAAATCCCATCACTTCAAATGGCTGTCGAATTACTCCCAGCTACTTCCGAAGAGGAGAAACGTTTATTGTACTTAGCTAAATTAGATGAGACTCGACGTGACGCTGCATTGGCAATCGAGACTCACGCGAAGCGAATGAAAGCTCAGTATGATAGAAATGTGACCCCTCGAAGTTTTTCGGAGGGAGACCTAGTGCTTTTATATGATCAAGCTAACGATAAGCTAGGTGCTGGAAAATTCGTTCCTATGTGGCATGGACCCTATATTGTAAAGCGAAAGCTAGCAAAAGGGGCTTATGAGCTGGTAGATTTTGATGGGGACTCTTTGGGTAAACCCAGAAATGGACTTTACCTAAAGAGGTATTATGCTTAAATGGTGGGTATGGAGAATTTTAGTTAGGTTAGGTTTTCTTTCTAGCTAGTATGATTGTTAGTTAGTCAGTGTGCTTAGCTTAGTGAGTGTGTTTTTCGTCGTTATTCTGGCTTATCTTGGTTTTACTCTTGATATTATAGATGTCGACGCCTCTCCAAACATACATTGGATTTGCTGATGGTGCTTGTCGTAGTACACGGAATATCTCTTCCGCAGCTTGGGTTATCTATTCACCCTCTGACGAGTTAGTTTCTATGCATGGGGTAAGCCTCGGTCAAACAACGAACAACATTGCAGAATACAGTGCAGTGGTTGAATTATTATCCGAATCTATTTCATTTGGAATTCGACGTTTGATAGTGAGGTTAGATTCTGAACTTGTTGTATTACAGCTTAATAGAGTCTATGCCATTAGAAATCCTGTGTTATTAAGGTTGTTTTTGAGAGTGCGTCTCTTGGAACGTGAATTTGATTACATTGAATATCAGCATATTCCAAGGTCCTTAAATACATTAGCAGATGCAATTGCTTCTCGAGTGTTGGACAGACATTTACGATAATCATGCAAGTAAATTTAAAAACATTTCATCATACATGTTAAACAAGATAAGCCGGTAATAGTGATATATATATAGATAGGAGTGTGTCAAAAAATATACATCGTCTTCGATCATAGGTTGAAAAACACCTTATGATCGGCAAAATGATAGGGTACAAAAAAGTCAAAAATGTCACATGTGTCTACAAAGTGACTAGCCAATCACTGGTGGTGCTCTCTGTATGACACCACTGCACGGGCTACCTTGCGCAAAAATCTCCTAAACGGTCCAGGGACCGTGACTACATAGCGCTGAAGTCTGATAAGAATATCATCCATAGTAGTCTCAGGTATATCCGCCGTCAGACGCTGTAGATCATGTTCCAACTCATCTAGTACCTCTGTAGCCGCCGTGTCCTGTGGGGCCGGTACCGGTGCAACTGGATGTCTCCTCTCAAAAGGCCGGAGGTTGGCTGGACGCTGTGGACCAACATCTGCATTTTGAAAATTTTGCTGTCAGTTTTGAGACGATATATATAAAAAACAAAAAAAATACATAATTTGAAAACTCGTGAAAAATAAAGTACCTCTGTCGTCCCATTGTTCTCCCTGTGGAAGAACCATGTCCGGATCACCTCGAAAATCTACTCCGGCATACGAAAAGTCCTGAATCGCAAACACCTGGTCCTCTAACCAGTGAAAATAACTGTCAGTAAATCGAACAACTGCTGCACCCTCGTCTGGATGCCGGGCCATCACCGTAACCCATCGTACCAGCTTTGGCTCCTGAGGACCCAAAATATCAACAGTGAGATGCTGAGGGATCAGCATCGAAATTCTCTCTAAGGCAAAGCTCACGACTATAGGCCCATATCCAAAGGTCTTTAGTTTCCCGGTCTTTGCCCTGGTCAGTTGAGCTTTCAAGTTAGCCAACACCGCATCACACCAGTTGAAGATGGTGCCTTGGAGACAGTCAATTGCCATCCGCATTTGGGACCCAGTGGCAATATGTAAAGTGGCTGAGCCACAAATCCTGGTCACAATGAAAGCTAAGACCACGAGTTCACGCCGAGAGATGTATTTGATCTCTATGCCTTTCGCATGGTGTCGATCAGGTAGGCACCAATCTGCTCGGAGACTATCAAGGGATTGGCCACCCGGCCTAGTCCCGGCTAGATTGAGTTGCTCGCCTCTATTCGGCAAGCCAGTAAGAAAGTAGATATCAGAGGGCTCTATCTCGAGTTGTTGCCCCCCGATATAAAAGCATTGCTCTTGAACGTTCCATCTCTCGACCAGCCACTCCAAGAATCTTACCTGAGCCCTCATGCCAGGTATGGCCCAGTATTTGTATAATCCACATCCTCTTAGGGCATCGAGGGAAGGTTGATGATTGATTGCAGCTTCATCAACCTCCACATGCTCTCTTTCTCTCCAATCCAGCATGATAAGTGCCCTACACATGAACAAACAGGAATTAGAACAAATTTTGGGTAAATTCGATGGTTAAATCCGCGTTTTGCGGAGGACGCACCCCGCGTTTGGCGCATAGTGCGCCGGGACGCAGGTGGCCTGAAGGTAGCCTGCGTCCCCCGACCTTTTCCCTGTGTAGGAAAAAGTCGAGGGACGCAAGCCAGCCTTTAGGGAACCTGCATCCCCCGCAGAGCGGTTTTCAAAACCCAAAACCCCCCAAAAATCAAAAATGAAACCTAAAATAAATTTCTAAACGGATGAAATTGACAAGGAGGATGTTGTGAAATACCTAGAAGAGACAACGTTTGATTCTAACGGTCGGAGTTTCCGCAGCGACCACGGGAAGTTTCTTGTCAAAAGCTCCTTTTTCAACCTCAACAGTCAAACGGTAAAAATGACATGGTAAAAAGTCTTTTTATAGGTTTTTTGGATGAATTTGTTCATTTTTCACCATGGAAAGATGTTTTTCAATGTATTTTTGCCTATCTTAAACAGGTATGAGTAATGTGTCGCTTTTGTGCAGGACAAAGGGACTTAGAAGGAAAATTGTCATTTTTTACGAACCAAAACATCAGAGTCATCTTTTAAGCCCTTTTCTGACTCCTAAAAAATGAAAAGATTGCCGAGCGTTTCTTTTACACTCGTTAAAACGAAATTAAAAGGCGGTCCCCTTATAGCTCTTTTCTGACCGTAAAATCAGGAAAAGATTGCCGGGTTTTTGTCGTTTCAAACTCGATACGGAAATAAAACGACGTGTCCTTGATCACTTTTTACTTTTCAGGTTAGTGGCACTAATTATGAAAGTAATCCTTGGTCGCAAGATCAAGCGGTTCCCCCAGGTATTATTTTATTCTTTTTCGGGCTTGAGGGACACAAATCTACGAAAAAGTTCAACTTGGAGTCTTCTTAAGTTTTTCAGACTCTCTAAAATTGAAAAACGCCGAGTTTCTCCTATACTGGGCTCGTTAAACATTTCACAGTAAAGGACCTGTTCAATTACAAACAGGAACGAACCACTCCTTCCTAGGGTTCGAATCAAAACTAGGTTGGACTCATCCAAAGGGTGAGCTTATAATCAAGCACATGTTATCCTCCTCAAGCTTGTTAAAAATAAAGAGGTACTTGCCAGAAATGGTGGGGGAAAAGAGAGAAGAATGAGCCTATTTGTTACCTTTTGTCTCAGAAGAAGCTTTACTACCACTTTTGAACACGACACTTTTCATTCACCTGGGTTGGGAAATCCTTTACCTCACAGTTGATCAAACCACTTTGAAAATCTTCAGCCGGGTTCCGGGGATTAACTTTGAGTTATTTAGCACCAAACCATCTGTCGTGTCGTTATGTGTTCAAGAGGTCTGCAAACAAAACTTTCATCTGCAAAATACTTGTCATCCATTTGACCATCCCTGAGTCAGTCCTTACAGCAACATTTCTTCAACTTGAACAATGATTTCGTGTTGTGGGCTTGCTTGCAACGGGTCACTTTCTATCGACATCAGCACATTATCTAGAGAGATGACTTAGAAATTGTCAGTACCTTGAAGTCTGCATGCATCAATGGCAGGTTTCTCTCCTTTGACGTCAGTTTACATCATTGACTTTCGATCGAAGGATTCCGTGAAATGTTCGACATCAACTCATTCATTCACATCTTATGGATTGTACTGGGTACTTTGAGAACCATTGACATTACTGGTGGTCTCTCTCACGCTTGTTAACAGTTCACATCATCGACTGGTAATCAAGTGGTTTCTACCATGTTCGACATCGACTCATTTATTCGCATGGCTAGAATCGTACCAATTCGAGAAGTAGGAATGAAGACCCTGGATCGAATCTTTACCATTCAGGCTGCGAGGAGTTTTGTATTCATTATCTAAGTAGACTAATCATAAACAGATGGCTGCGTCCATACTGTGTCTACAAAAGTCTATGATTATGATGTACTGCAAAATCATTCCTGTATCAGAGTAGTTAGTATGTTAGTTAAAGTTTTTATCTGAGTATGGGAATGCCTACCTCAGTGATGATATAATCTTATACATGTATTTTGTGTTGAAAATTGCAGGTTCCGACCAGGCTCTCCACGAGATAATCCTTGAAATGATAAAGTGCTTCACCCTTCCTAGATAATACAAAACCCTAATCTATTCCAAGCTTCGCACTTTAGGGGGCAATCTGTTACACCAAAAAATGTCACCATGGCTATTTACAGTTGGTATGGCTCTATCAACAGTCATACTACCCTCTTAATCAAGTCTTATGCCTCTGCTATCCATTTCAAACTCCAAGAAAGAGAGAAAGTCTTTATAAATATGTTTATCTCTGGGTACGCAGGTTCTCTCAACCTTGCCTGCGGGTACGCACCTAATGTTCATGATGTCTGCGTCCAAGGACGCTCTGTATCTAAAGGGGCAGGTGCGTCCCTCTGAAAAGGTTAAAATGCGCAAGTTTTATCTTCAAAAACTTACTTGTGGTCATTTCTAGAGCATTCTAGAAGGTTGTTTGACGTGTATTAAGCGCCTCCAGATGGTTCATGCACTCCTACCAAAGAGGAACTTATCCCATCAATAAGGGAGTGATCCCATCCAAAGAGGGGACTATCCCATTGATGGTGGACTTGATTAACTTCCTCTTGAACATTATAAATGCAGGCATTGGGCTAGAAGGAGGGAGGTTAAAAGCTATACATTTCTAAGGGTAAATGCTGCAGGAATTAGGACTCCCATTTAGAAGCTTGTGAGGAGAGATTGCCATCTTTGCTTGTTCTATTTGGAAGTGGGTGAGCTTTGTCAAAGTAGAGGAAGACTCTTGTGGACCCTGGAAGGAGCTTGCACAACACCAAGGCTCAGGTTGTAATGGTTCCTTTTGATTACCTTTAATGCAAATTGGTCCATTCTTCTCAATAACTTGTTGTTTATGGGTTATTTCATGTACTCCTTGGTCTATATGTTGAATATGTTTTGTTTTATGTTATAATCAGGTGCTATTTAATTGTTTGATTGTTGGTGATTGCAGGTTTTGGAGAAAAGGAGGAGCTCATCCAGATCAACAAAGCTTGGACTTCTACAACAACGTTTGGACAAAGGTAAGAACGAAACACTTGATTTCTCATATCATAATGCATGTTTAGAGAAGGATAGCTCTAGTTTGTTTTGTTTGTCATTAGAATGTCTTAGACTTCTAGGAAGGTCGGTTGTGTCCGCACTTTTGACTGATTCCATGTGACACACCTTCCATTCTATAAGAGAAGCCTTCATTTCTCAAGGACAAGACTACAAGTCCCCTACTTTTGATTCCTTTTGTGATTCTAAGAAAGCCTTAGCCGCCCAACAACAACCAAATTCAAAGAATCTTAAGAATTTGTATCCTAAAAAGAATGGTCCTAAACCAAACAAGGATCCTAAGCAATTTCAACCTCAAAATGAAAAATCATTTCAACAAAATGATAATGAAAATAAAAACAAAGGGAAGAAGATTGATAGAAATTTCCACTTTTGTAATCGAGATGGCCACATAGAATCTAAATTCTTTAAGAAGATGGAAGCCTTGGAAGCAGCAATGAAGAAGCATAACATCCATTTGGAGAACTCTTCAACTTCAACTTCATCTTCAGGAATAACACTTTTTGCATGTGGTTGTCAAACATCTCGGTCTGGATATACACTAAATGTATCTTCTTCTTCTTCTAATTCTCATCAGTGGCTCATTGATTCTGGAGCTTCTTATCACATGGCCAAAAACAAAGTCATGTTTTCTTATTTAAATGATTGTAACACCAGAGATATATATGTTGGTGATGATAGATCTATGAGTGTTATAGTGACTGGAACTGTTCATATAGACAATGTTCAATTTAATTATGTATTGTGTTCCAACCTTATCCTGCAACCTTCTATCTGTATATCAGATAACTCATTCAGGTGAAGGTAAAATCATTGAATTTTCACCTCACGATGTTATAATTAAGGACCTAAGAGATCCTAGATAGATTTTAGCTACTGGCATTGCTGATGATTCTACAAGTTTGTATAAGTTTAACAACTTTGGTCATCAAATCTTCCCTCGATATTTGTTTCTCATAATGATGAATTGAGCAAACTTTCGCATGAGCAATTTGGTCACTTAAATTATCACTCCCTTCAGAATCTATGTAAAGAAAATATGGTGACAAGTCTTCCAATGGTATCTTGCAAAGATGGTGTTTGTTCTAGATGTGTACTCAGAAAACATCATTGGGATAGTTTTGAAAAATGTGCCTCTTGGCACGCCTCAGCCCCTTTACAGCTTGTGTATAGTGATTTATGTGGTCCACTTGCAGTTGTTTCATTCTTTGGCTACAAGTATTTCTTAACTTTCATTGATGATTTCTCCAGACACACTTGGGTATACTTCTTAAAACTCAAAAGTGAAGTATTTAACATGTTCTTAACCTTTAAGGCCTTTGTTGAAAAACAATCTGGACATCAAATTCTTAAGCTAAGATGTGATAATGGCATAGAATATGTTAACAACAAATTCATCAACTTTTGCACTGAGAATGGAATTCAAATTCAACATACTATTCCATATACTCCACAACAAAATGGTGTAGCTAAAAGGAAGAATCGCACCTTAAAGGAAATGGCTAATTGTATGCTTCAATCTAAAGGACATAGTCTTAATTTTTGGGCAGAAGCAATTAACTGTGCGAATTACATAATAAATCACATTCGTACAAAGGTTTTAAAGAATATCACTCTAGAAGAAGCATGGAGCTCAATTAAACCATATGTAAGTCACTTTCTTGTTTTTGGAAGTGAAGCATGGGCCCATATTCCAGATGAGAAACATAAATCTTTATAACCTAAGAGTGAAAAATGTATTTTTGTTGGATATTCTAGTAGAAGCTAGTAAGGAATCCCTGTGGCTTCATGAGATCCTATAAGAGTTTGGCTTTCAAAAACATCATTTGACTACACTTTGGTGTGATAATCAAAGTGCCATTCAACTATGCAAAGATCCAGTCCAACATCAGCGCAACAAACACATTGAACTGCACATTCACTTCATCAGAAAGCTCATCCATGAGAGAATCTTATGTAAATTTTCATTATTTTTTTAATAAATTTCCTGAAGTGGCCACATTGGCTCAGGCCATGGACTGTTTCCCTCCTTGACGGTTTTAACCACATCAACAATATTGGTGTATTGATTTGTGTTCTGTTTGTGAGGGGTGTCCTCTATTGTTCTATCTGAGGAACTTACCCTGTAAATTCCTACATGGTATTAGAGCTATTTGAGGCCCGCATTCATTGGTGATCCAAATCTGAAGCCGGTAGAACTGCATCTGACTGTCGTTTCCTAGATCTACTATTTCTGACTACTTTCGGGTCCAGATCACTACTCTATTGTGTTAGGAGCATTTGTTCTAGTGAGGAACCCCTTTTGTTTTAGTTGAAAAGGATGTCGGTAGCCCTAGCTACGTAATTTTTAAGATCTGGAGGTATACAATGTTTATTTATTGTTTCTAGTTATTTTCTCTCTGTTTATTTCAGTTTATTTATCTATTTGTTTTTTATTACCGGATCTACGCCTTTCATTTCTGTGTATGCTCTTTGCCCTGTAACTCTGTGTGATTTGGGCAAATCAGAAACATAAATGAATTTTTTTTCTCATGCGTATGCTCTTTTCCACCGCACCTTAGTGTGATCTTGGAAAATCAGAAACATTGAGGAAAATTGTTAGTTTTCGGGTAAGGCTAACTTCAAACCATAAGTTTTTTTTTTTTTTTTTTTCTCTCTCTTATGTGTCCGTTTTGTGTTTTGTGGTTTTTGTTTTGCAGGAAAAAAAAGAGCTTTCTCAAGTAAGCAGCCATCCCAAAGCTTCGATGACTAAAAACAAAAACCCAAAAAAAAAAAAACCCTTCCTCTTTTCCAAAAATTACGAACCTTTTAAACTAGCTCACTTGGTCCAAAGTCACTTTATGAGAATAGATGTCTTGAGTTCAAGTATTTCTCTTTGTTGATCTAATTAGATTAAGTTTGGAAAGGGGGTGGATTTTTTTTTAAAAATATAACATTATCATTCATTTCCACACATTCCCGCACTTCGTCGGAATCTTCAACAACTTTTCTTCATAAAGCCACAACTTCTTCATCCTGAAGCCGTTTTTAGAGCCATTTTTTTTTAATCAGCGTAATTTTTTGAGATCTTTCCATTGAAACACTTAGTTTTAGCATCTATAGCTTTAGTTTCTATTAAAATGGAATGTTCATGCCAAGTTATTCTTGACAGCACCAACTACTTCCATTGGTGGTTCTACATTGTGGATTTACTTAGAAGTAAAGGTCTTTACAGAATAGCCTCAGGCCAAAAACCAAAACAAAAGGTGAAGATAAGGCAGCCAAATGGGAAAATAGGAAAGATCAAGCACGTGGGTTGATAGGGATGTCTATTTCTCTAGACCTTATATTCCATATCGCCGAACTTGATACTCCTGATGAAGCAATGAAATAGATCACTAAAGTTTTTGGAATTAAAAATGAACCTAGAGGCCATCAAGTATAAAATGAGTCGCTTACAATGGACCCCAATAATTTTTCTTCCATTGACGATTTTTTGTCCAAGTTCAAGACCCTTAGACTTCTCTTGGAAGGTGTTAAGGTTAAGAAATAAGATGGTAACCTTATCTATTCCATTCTTACTAAGTTGGGACCAACCTACCCTGTGTTTGTTTCCACCTTCCATTCTACAAGAGAAGCCTTCATTTCTCAAGGAAAAGACTACAAGTCTCCTTCCTTTGATTCCTTTTGTGATTCTTTAATAATGGAATAAGAAAAACTCTTACACCTTGGTCTTCTTAATCTTAGAAACTCTTCTAAGAAAGCCTTAGCTGCCCAGTAGCAACCAAATTCAAAGAATCCTAAGAAGTCATATCCTAAAAGGAATGGTCCTAAACCAAACAAGGGTCCTAAGCAATTTTAGCCTCAAAATGAAAAATCATTTCAACAAAATGATAAGGCAAATAAAAACAAAGGGAAGAAGACTAATAGACATTGCCACTTTTGTAATCGAGATGGCCACATATAATCCAAATGCTTTAAGAAGATGGAAGCCTTGGAAGCAGCAATGAAGAAGCATAACATCCATTTGGAGCACTCTTCAACTTCAACTTCATCTTCAGGAATAACACTTTCTGAATGTGGTTGTTAAGCATCTCAGTCTGGATATGCACTAAATGTATCTTCTTCTTCTAATTCTCATGAGTGGCTCATTGATTCCTGGAGCTTCTTATCACATGGCCAAAAGCAAAACCATGTTTTCTTCTTTAAATGATTGTAACACTAAAAATATATATGTTTGTGATGATAGATCTCTGAGTATTATAGGGACTGGTATTGTTCATATAGACAATGGTCAATTTAATGATGTATTATGTGTTCCAACCTTATCCTGCAACCTCCTATTTGTATATCAAATAAATCATTTAGGTGAAGGCAAAATCATTGAATTTTCACCTCACAATGTTGTAATAGAGGACCTAAGAGATCCTAGATAGATTTTAGCTACTGGCATTGCTGATGTTTCTACAAGGTTGTATAATTTTAACAACTTTGGGTCATCAAATCTTCCCTCGGTATTTGTTGCTCATAATGATGAAGTGAGCAAACTTTCGCATGAGCGATTTGTTCACTTAAACTATCGCTCCCTTTAGAATCTATGTAAAGGAAATATGGTTACAGGTCTTCCAATGGTATCTTGCAAAGATGTTGTTTGTTCTGGATGTGTAATCGAAAACATCATCGGGATAGTTTTCAAAAACGTGCCTCTTGGCATGCCTCAACCCCTTTACAGCTTGTGAATAGTGATTTATGTGGTCCACTCGCAGTTGTTTCATTCTCTGGCTACAAGTATTTCTTAACTTTCATTTATGATTTCTCTTGATGCACTTGGGTATACTTCTTACAACTCAAAATTGAAGTATTTAACATGTTCTTGGCCTTTAAGGCCTTTGTTGAAAAACAATCTGGACATCAAATTCTTAAGCTAAGATCTGATAATGGCGGAGAATATGTTAACAACAAATTCATCAACTTTTTCACTGAGAATGAAATTCAAATTCAACATACTATTCCATATACTCCACAACAAAATGGTTTAGTTGAAAGGAAGAATCACACCTTAAAGGAAATTGCTAATTGTATGCTTCAATCTAAAGGACATAGTCTTAATTTTTGGGCAGAAGAAATTAACTGTGAAAATTACATAATAAATCGCACTCCTACAAAGGTTTTAAAGAATATCACTTTAGAAGAAGCATGGAGCTCAATTAAACTAGATGTAAGTCACTTTCTTGTTTTTGGAAAGCATGGGCCCATATTCCAGATGAGAAACATAAAGCTTTAGAACCTAAGAGTAAAAAATGTATTTTTGTTGGATATTCTAGTAGAAGCTAGTAAGGAAGCCTTGTGGCTTCGTCAGATCCTATCAGAGTTTGGCTTTCAAAAATAACATCCGACTACACTTTGGTGTGATAATCAAAGTGACATTGAACTATGCAAAAGATCTAGTCCAACATCAGCGCATCAAACACATTGAATTGCACATGCACTTCATCAAAAAGATGATTCATGACCATGTTCTTGAAGTGCAATATTGTTCAACAGATGATCATGTTGCAGACATCTTTACAAAGGCTCTCATAGAGGTGAAGTTTACTAAACTTTGATTTATGGTTGGAGTTCAGGAAGTTGTCACTAAGGGGGGATAGGCTCTAATGGTTCCTTCCTTCTCCTATTGCATCATATTTGTACATACTTCAATCCTATCCCAAGTTGTTCTTAAGGGGAGATGTTAGTATATTCTGACACATAGGAAATAGTTAAGTATAACTTGGTCTAGTGTAGAGTTAGGTAAAGTGTGTTTCTTTACTATGTACTTTTGTAACTTACATTTCGATGGTCATGATATGTAGTGATTCGACAGTTCATTCTCTCCTCGATATTACCGACACTTGATCTATGGCTTAACACCTGATTGGTCCATGATCTCTATTTAAAGAACATGGAGGGTCATTTGTAGGGTAACCATTCATGAGAGAAGCTTATGTAAATTTTCATTCTTTTATTAATAATTTCCTGTAGTGGCCACATTGGCTCAGGACGTGGACTGTTTCCATCTTTGAGGGTTTTAACCACGTCAACAATACTGGTGTATTAATCTGTGATATATTTGTAAGTGGTGTCCTTTGGTGTTCTGTCTGAGGAAATTACCCTGTAAATTCCTACATATTAAACATTAACCTTTTCCCTCACTCAACAATATAAAAAAATCCCCATTTCATTATTTCCAACAATATGGACACTCGTATTGTTCCATTTATGCATAAATATCAAGGATTTCTAGGCAACCCAATCTCTCATATTAAAACACTTGCATGATAGGATTAGAATATAAATCATTATTAACATGGGAAGGATCTACTGATGTGCATTTCCATAGCTTTATATATGTGTGTATTTTTATGTGGGGGAAGCCAATGAATGATATCGACATGCTTATCTAACACCGAATTTGAATACCAATGTACTACTCATCCATTACATTCACCATTATGTTAGAATATTAATCACGACACCTATTCATATGTTAGCTATGAATGTTCCCTAGTTGGTGGTAGATGGTTCATAATCAATAGTCGACAGGAGTTAGTGAGAAATAAATATAGGTGAACTCACTATAGTTTCTACAACGTGATATTTGTATAAATTGTTGTATGTGGAATGAAACCGATAAGGCTTTTGAGTTCAATCTTCTTCTCTTATATGGTATCAGAGCTAGATTAGTGAGGGCTCGGTGGCTAGAGTCATTTGGGCTTAGTGGTGTCAAGGTCTCATGGAGAGAGACATAGTTTTGTATGAGCCTAGGTTATGAGGGCTTGGTGGTGTGAAGAGTCGGTGTCGAAGAGCAATATAGCGTTGTCAATAAATTGTGGAAAGCGTTGAGATTGACATACTTGTGTTGGAACATCGCACTTGTATGCAGCTAATGTGTGGTGCAGATCATTGTGAGGAGGCGTGTCTTTTCTATGCCGTGAATCTTGTGCCTGCTCAGGTGAGGAGGAAATGTTGCAGATATTTTTTTTTATGAAGTAAATCGGTCACCGAAAAGAGGATTGTTGGAGATCTATGCTGGCATGCAGTGATTCTCATCACCAGAGATCAGAGTAATAACTAGAAAAAATTCATGAATCGGTGAGGTCGAGTTGAATTGACGAGGAGCGATGTTGTTGATTTTCGCAGTGTTGTTGATTTTCTCACTTTGAGGCCGAGGATGTCAACGATTATTTTCTTCTACCATAAGTAAAGGATTTGGTTGTTGTGTGTTCGACAAATATATGATGGAGCATCCATTTCTAAGTTGTCTTACAAGATGTTGAGAGCAGTGTTGAATTAAGTACATTCTACATGAGGAGTCTACGTCACCATTTGAAGACAGGAGAAGCGCACCTTTATTGTTGCACATATCAGGGAGAAGTGTACTATCTCTGATTGGAGGAGCCATGGTGCAGTGAATTAGCTTTGAAACCTATGGTGAATTGTTGTGCTTGTTGTTTTGGATTTAAGAAAATCGTCGTGTTGAAGTGTGATTAAGTGGTGAGTAGGAGCCGTTGAGCTGCAACTGTTTTCTCTGAAAATGAAGCGTACCTTGTGTTGGAAAAGGTCGTGGCGACCTCATCATTGATTTAATTTGACCCAACGTAATTCCCAACCTCAAAGACATTTTTGAACTTATGGTTTCTTCTAAGTAAGAACAAGAATGTTGTAAGGTTTACAATATTGTTCACAGAGAAATCCTCGATGAGGGCTTGCTTCGTCTCATAATAGAGAAACTCAATATTGAAGAAATTAAAAATAGTGGGTGTTGGTGTGGCTCCTGAGTGTTGAGACAGTTGAGTGATACATGGAGACTAAGAATGTGTGGAGAGGGTGGATCGATCCACCTCGATATGAAATTGTGTGTTCTCCCATATGTATTTGTGTTGTGGTTCTATTCCACCATATACCAGATCTAGACATTACATGGAATGTGGATGTGTTAAGATTCTCGGTGGTGTAGCGATGTCGTGGAGAGTTGCGTGAGGGTTGAGCCTAATTATAATATTTTGAGCCACTTGTGAGCCACAAGGGCCACTTCTTGAGATTTGAAAGAGGGAGCTTGATTGATGAAATAATTTTGACCAGTGTCTATGGTGTGAGCAACGATGTTGGAGTTGTTTTTCTAGGAAGAGGTATGGTAAGTCTTAAATCACATTTTTTTGCTCCTGTAAAGTTGTCTTGTGGATGGTGTGTCCCCTGTGGTGTGACTAACGTTGTTGTGAAGTTGTGTGTTGTCATGAGACTATTGGGCCATGACCCTGTGTCGTCTGCTTCTTGTTGCAGACTTACAATTAATTTGGAAGGTTGTTCACAGACAAGATCGTGAAGCTATGTGGCGTGGTTGGGTGTTATCGCCTATGTGTGTTGAAGGAGTATTTGCATGTATACTGGTTCGGTGGTGTCGTGAGCAAGTATTTCCATGGTAGCATATGTCAAGAAGTTGGATGCCCAAGGATTGGGTTGTGCAGCCTGTTGTGGTGTTGTGTATTGAAATCCTATGGAGCGACTGCAAGGTGGTGGTAAGAGTTGTGTGGGAGCATGGCTAGACCTCCAAAGTGTCTTGTTTGCTGCATATTTTTCTCTGTGGTGAAGTTAAAGTGGCGCGTAGGAAATATTTCTATCATTTTAGACTTGTTTGCCAATGACCCTTTCCCTTTCAATGATCATATTTTCATGAGTCCATTTGGAAGCATTTTTGGGTCGGCAGTATGTTTAAGTTGGAAGGAAATTCTGAACAACAATGTGATGCTATTGATGATCAAAGTCTACTCCCAAAGATCTTACTATTGAAGAGCTTCCCATAGTTCATGAGGCAGGGTGTAAAAAATTTAATACGAGAATCTATTGTTGAAGATTTGCATGATGACCATGGCAATGCAACCATAATGATCATAAAGGTATGAAGTAAGAAGCATAAAGAAGTTTGGAGCAACAAGTTCAAGAAAATGTTTCATTAATATACTGTAGCAAAGAAAGTCAAAATGAAATATTTGAGTTATATTTGTAATCCTAGTTGACACTTAAACCAACTAGCGAGTTAACAGGTTGTGATTAAAGGGAGGTGTCAGAATATTAATCATGATGTCTATTCATATGTCCACGATGGTTGTTCTGTAGTCTATGGTAGATGGTTAATCAATAGTCTCAGGAGTCAGTAAGAAATAATGATAGTCGGTGAAGTCAGTGTAGTTTCTATGGCTCAATTTTTGTATAAATTATTATATGTTGAATGCAATTAATAAAGCCTTTGAGTTCACTGTTCTTATCTAATTCATTAAAGTAATATTATACCATTCATTTGTAACCATTCATAATAGTAAACAAGTGCTACTATTAAGATTTGTAATCGGAACTGTTTAGATTTTATTGATTGGTAAATTGAGATATTTCTTTATTTTGGATACTGGTCTATTTATATTTTATTGATTGGTAAATTAAAATATTTTGTTATTTGTAATTTCACATTGTGTAGTGGAGAATCTAATCCTACCCAAGAACCATGATAATGTTTTATTTGTCCTTATCATGAAGTATAAAATTCTATTGCAATAAACATTTTCAATAACTATATCTGTTTTTTTAACATATATTAGAGATTTTATAGCTTATCATATTATTTTGCAAAATTAAATAATTATGAAAATATTTTAGTTAAAGAAAACATTTCTTTTTATTTAAAAAAGATTAAATTATAAATTTTTAATTGGTTGAAACATTAATTAATTTTACTTGAATATTATATAATAAAAACCAAAATTAAAAAAAATGTATGTTTAATTTAAAAACAAAAATAAATAATTATGAAAATATTATAATTAAAGAAAACAATTTTTAATTTAAGAAAATATAATTAGTAAAAACATATAATTAATTGTAACATGATAGAAACACTTAATATAGTGGTCAATAAGTCATAGTTCCATTCCTGTATATGAATTTACCACAAATAATTCTTTAAGTAACTAACCATACTATATAATTTTTTTAAATTTTTTAATATTTATTGTAAGATGATATTAAGTTTTACTTGTATTTAACAATTAAATTTTATATAGATTTAGATATTTTATAATTAATTTTTTGACCTATGTATTTGGAATTTGTGTCAATAGATTTTTTAAATGGTTAATTATGAAAAAAAGAAGTGAAATAAGTTTGATGGACTGTATTTTATGATGAGACATGTGTATTTTTGGCTCATTAATTCACGCATTGAACAATAACATGTCCATTTTCATAGCCAATCAAATTACATAAAAATAAATTAAAATAATGCCAAAAAATAATAAATTTCAATATTCAAAATTAAATTATGGAAACTTGATCAAAAGTTTAAGTCAACCCCAAATAATATGAGTTTGACCATAAAATCAATTCAAATGATAATAAGAAAAAATAATATTATAATAAAGAGTATATCATTATCATAGAACCAACTTTAAGGTATGAAAATAAATTTCAAATGTGAAGGCCATTCTATTCATATTATTTACATATTACATAGTTTATTATTCTTGATCATCATAATTACATAGTTTATTACACTTTAAAGAATCATAGTAGCATGGTGGTAGTGTTTATAGGTGGAAATATATGGAGTGATAATGACCCTTCAACGCCAATGATCCCATTCAACCATTAAACTTCTAGGAATTTGGTCATGAGACGTATTTGTTCACGTTCAACCTGACGAGGATTGATGAAGTAGCCTGCACTTTAAAAACCTGCAGATGGATTGTTCACTTCTACTTCCGTATACTCACCTGGTGGTAGTGTTTACGGGTGGAAAGATATGGAGTGATAACAACCCTTCGATGCACTAAGGTATCGCTTTAATATTATGAATAATATTATACCCTAGAAATATGAATCCTTAGATTAATGAACCCAAGGGATTGATATCATAATGGAAAGGGACTAATAAACCCAAGGTATTATAAACCCGTGCGAATACTATTAAACACAGGAATTAATATTATAAACCGGAGGAATATAAAGCCTAAGGTAAATATTATAAACCCTAGAGTAAAAACTAAACCCTAAGATTAATATTATAAATGCTCATATTAATATTATAAACCTAGGCGATTAATAAACCCAAGGGTTCAATATTAAAAAACCAACGGATTTTAAACCCTAGGGAATAACATTAAACCCTAGGATTTATATTAAATCCTAGGAATACAAACAATAAGATTAATAAACCAAAGGGATTTATAGTATAAACCCAAAGGATTATAAACTAAAGGGATTAATATTAAACCGTAAGATCAATAATATAAACTATAGCTTAATATTAAACCCTTAGAACATAAACACTATGATTAATGTTAGAAACCATAGGATCGATATTTTAAACCAATGGATTAATATTAAAAACTAGAGGGATTATAAATCTAAGGGAATAACATTAAACCCTAGGAATATAAACCCTAATATTAAAATTAAAACCTTAGGATTAATGGTTCACCATGACTTACCATGATTCAACATGGCTGACCATGGTTAATTTTCATATTGAGACAATGTTTGTCACAATGTGATGTTGTACCATGGTTGACCATGGATGACCATGGTTGGTAATGGTTGAAGATGCTCAAACATTGTTGATTCTCATATTGAGACCATTTTTACCACAATGTGATGTTGGAACACATTTGAACATGATTATAAACCCAAGGGAATAATATTAAACCCAATGGTTTAATATTATAAATCCAAGCTATATAAACCTTAAGGAAAATATTGAAAACCTTAAGATAAACATGGTTGGCCATCGTTGACCATGATTGATTTTCATATTGATATAATCTTTGTCATAATGTGACGTTGGACCATGGTTGACCATGATTGATTTTCATATTGAGACAATCTTTGTCAAAATGGGAGGTTCAACCACGATTGACCATGGATGACCATGGTTGTCATAATGTGATGTTGGACTAACAAACAATCATCGTCACAATGTGAACATGATTGTTGACCACGTTTTACCATGATTAACCATGGTTGATTTTCATACTGAGACAATATTTGTCATTATTGACCATGATTGACCATGGATGATATCCATGTTGACAATCTTAGTTACAATGCGATGTTTAACCATGGTTGACCATGGATGGCCATGATTATCAGAATGTAACATTGGACCCTCAGACAATCCTTGTCATAATGCGATCATGGTTATTAATGATCATTGACCATGATTGACTATGGTTGACCATGATTGATTTTCATATTGAGACAATATTTGTGATAATGTGACATTGGACCATGGTTAGCAACAATTGACTATGGTTGAACATGGAATGGCCATGGTTATCAGAATGTAACATTGGACCCTCACACAATTGTTGTCACAATGTGACCATGGTTATTAATGATCATTAACCATGATTGACCATGGTTGACCATGATTGACCAAGATTGATCATGGTTGAGATTTTTTTATTTTCATATTCAAAAAATCAAATCCCTTTCACATTTATCCAACTACTGGAGACTATGTCAAGTTTTGGTGGAACATTTTCCTGAAGCAACTTGAAATTGAATGTATCCGACTGCATGCTCCTTGCAGCAAGATTTATTGCTCTTCATGTTTTAATTTATTTCTTAATGTACACTCTATTGTTCATTTGTTACCCGGTGAATGAATGAATGGTCGGGCTTCGTCTGTTTTCAGCAATTGCTTCACCACGGGATTAAACACCTAAAATTGCAAACTTCTCCAAGTAAGATGTGTTGTTTGCCTAGTTTTAATTTATTTCTTAATGTCTGATTTACTATTAAACTGTTACACCAGGAATGAATGATCAATCTTCAATAGCTGGTTGGCTACAGGATCATTATATACTTTTAAAGAATTCTTCACTTGCTTTCGGCTGGGCCGCTTTGCTTTGGGCTACAACACTGTCAACTTTCTAGATATGTAGTTTATAAATAGTGATCTTATGTAGCCTAGAAATAGGTCTAGTTGCATTCTTTCTGTGTGATATTCCTTTTCTTTATTTGGTCAAAATGGACTGCTCCTATCTATCGTATTATACTATGTGGTATTTTTAATAGTTATTAGCTTTTAATTTTATAGGGAAAATAATAAAATAGGATTTTTAGAGAGTCTATCAGGCTTATAAAAGGTATATAAGCTAATCATTTGATTCACTCTAGTTTATTTATCCCATGGGTGTTATTTTGTCTTATGGATTCATTGTAAGGGTTTGAAATTTATTGTATGGGCATGTATCTTTATCTCAGTGATTAATATAAATAAAGGCTGCATTTTCATATCATGTTGTGTTTGATATACTCGGATAGGCATATATCAATCACATACACAACCAAATTAATAAATGTGGTTCATAGACGTCAATAAACCTATAAAAACCACATTTATTATTAGTTATTTATTAATATTAACATTAATAATTTTATTTATAAATTATATTAATAGATAATTATTATTTATAAATTACATTAATAAATAATAATTATTTATAAATTACATATTATCATTCTTATTATTATTATTACTATTTAGTACTCTTAAATAACCCAATAATAATAATAATATATTATTATTATTATTAAAAATAACATAAATATGTATATTAAAAATAAATCATTTTAAGATTAAAATTATTAATAAACCCTAAAATAAATATTTTAAATCCTAAAATAAACATTAGACACTCACATTAATATTATAAATTTTAGGATTAACATTATAAGCCTAAGCGATTAAGAAACCCAAGGGATCAATTTTATAAACCCAAGGGATAATAAACCCAAGCAAATTGTGTTATAAACCCAATAGATTATAAACAAAAGATATTTAAATTAAACCCTAGGATTAATATTACAAACCTTATGAGTAATATTATACCCTAGGAATATAAATCCTTATATTAATAAAGCTAATGGATTGATATCATAAAATCAAGGGACTAATAAATCCAAGGGACTATATGCCCAGGGGAATAATATTGAACATAAGAAATCAATATTATAAACCCAAGGGATATAAACCCTAAGGTAAATATTATAAACCCTAAAATAAACATTAGACCCTAACACAAATATTATAAACCTTAGGGTTAACATTATAAACCTAAGCAATTAATAAACCCAAGGGATCAATCTTAAAAACCCAAGGATAATAAACCCACAAAATTTGTATTATAAACCTAATGGATTTTATACCCAAGAGATTTAAATTAATCCCAAGGATTAATATTATAAATCTTATGAATAATATTATACCCTAGTAATATGAACCCTTAGATTAATGAACCCAAGGGATTGATATCATAATGGCAAGGGACTAATAAACCCAAGGGATTATAAACCCGTGCGAATACTATTAAACACAGAAATTAATATTATAAACCCGAGGAATATAAAGCCTAAGGTTAATATTATAAACCCTAGAGTAAACATTAAACCCTAAGATTAATATTATAAACCCTCATATTAATATTATAAACCTAAGCGATTAATAAACCCAAGGGTTCAATATTAAAAAACCAACGGATTTTAAACCCTAGGGAATAACATTAAACCCTAGGATTTATATTAAATCCTAGGAATACAAACAATAAGATTAATAAACTAAAGGGATTAATAGTATAAACCCAAAGGATTATAAACTAAAGGGATTAATGTTAAACCATCAGATCAATAATATAAATTATAGGCTTAATATTAAACCCTCAGAACATAAACACTATGATTAATGTTAGACACCGTAGGATCAATATTTTAAACCAAAGGGATCAGTAAAACCAATGGATTAATATTAAAAACTAGAGGGATTATAAATCTAAGGGAATAACATTAAACCCTAGGAATATAAACCCTAAGATTAAAATTATAAACCTTAGGATTAATGGTTCACCACAGTTTACCATGATTCAACATGGTTGACCATGGTTAATTTTGATATTGAGACAGTGTTTGTCACAATGTGATGTTGTACCATGCTTGACCATGGATGACCATGGTTGGAAATGGTTGAAGATGCTCAAACATTGTTGATTCTCATATTGAGACCATTTTTACCACAATGTGACATTGGAACACATTTGAACATGATTATAAACCCAAGGGAATAATATCAAACCCAATGGTTTAATATTATAAATCCAAGGTATATAAACCTTAAGGAAAATATTGCAAACCTTGAAATAAACATGGTTGGCCATGATCGATTTTCATATTGACAGAATCTTTGTCACAATGCGATGTTGGACCATGGTTGACCATGATTGATTTTCATATTGAGACAATCTTTGTGATAATGTGAGATTGGACCTTGGTTAGCAACAATTGACTATGGTTGAACATGGAATGGCCATGGTTATATGAATGTAACATTGGACCCTCACACAATCATCGTCACAATGTGACCATGGTTATTAATGATCATTAACCATGATTGACCATGGTTGACCATGATTGATTTTCATATTGAGACAATATTTGTGATAATATGACATTAGACCATGGTTGGCAACGATTGACTATCGTTGACCATTTTTTACGTGGTTAATTTTCAGGTTGAGACAATCTTTGTCACATTGTGACGTTGGTCCATGGTTAACCATGATTGACCAAGATTGACCATGGTTTATCTTTTCCGATTTTCATATTCAAAAATCTTTGTGATAATGCGATATTTGACCATGATTGACCATTCTTGACCCAAGGGATTAATATTATAAACCTTAAGGTAAATATTATAAACCCTAAAATAAACATGGTTAACCATGGTTGACTTTCATATTGAGACAATTGTTATCACAATGCGACGTTGGACCATGGTTGACCATAATTTATTTTCATATCGACACAATCTTTGTCACAATGTGATGTTGGAGCATGATTTACCATGGTCGATTTTCATATTGAGATAATCTATGTCATAATGCGATGTTGGATCACCATGGTTGACCATGATTGATATTATAAACCCTAAGGTAAATATTATAAACCCTAAAATAAACATGGCTCAACACAGCTTACCATGGTTGATTTTCATATTGAGATTTGTCACAATGCGATATTTGATCACGCTTGATCATGGTTTGTGATGGTTGACTTTCATATCAAGACAATCTTTGTGATAATGAGATTTTGGAGAATGGTTGACCGTGGTTGATTTTCATATTGAAACAATCTTTGTCACAATTCGACGTTGGACCGTGGTTGTCATAATGTGACGTTGAACCATGAGAAAATCTTTCTCAGAATGTGGCCATGGTTGACCATGATTGATTTCCATATTTAGACAATCTTTCTCACAATGTGACATTCGACCATGGTTGAACATGGTTGATTTTCATATTAATACAATCATTGTAACAATGTGGCATTGGACCATGTTCGACTATAATTTACCATGGTCGACCATGTTTGATCAATGTTGCCGATGACTGACCATGGTTGATGATGGTTGATAATGGTTGTGTTGTACTTGTTTCCCGTCGGCAGTCCTTGGCTGCAAAAACTACGCTAGGAAACAAACCTTTAGTTTAAGTTGGCCCTTGAACCAGAGGGGGCTCCCTCAGTTTTTACAAGGATTTGTTTAACGTTGTTTACCTGTCACTAAACAACAGCCTTTGAAGCATAATGGCCATATTTATGGTTTTAATTGGGGATGGTTTTCAATCAATGATAATCCCTAATAATGATTAAAGGCCTCTCTCACAGGGTCCCTTCTGAAAGTGTCAGCATCCAGCCTTACATAATGACTTAGATTTTTCAAGAATTATGGTAGAAGAATGTAAGTGGATTCCTAATAATTGAGCACTCAGACTGATTACTTGACAACTAGGAAAATTTAGATGCATGTAGAAGATTTCTACAGCTTAACAAAAACATATTTAAAGGTAAGAGAAGTCCAAAGTGAAACCGATTCCAAGAGGAGTTATTTCAGACAACTAGTCTAATATGCTAATCTCTTTTGATGGCTATCAGAAGGCATAAAACAAAAACTAGTCAAAGAGGCGTTATCTTGGACAAACAATACAATAAGTAATCTATTTCTAAAGTTTATTATTTTATAGGGGATTTCATAGAGATTAAGAATTAATCTACACTTACCCACACCTTCATAAAAATGCTTTGAACATGTGTAGAAATAAGGTATGAAACACTAGAAATACATACTAAAAAACACAAAAAAATTTCATACTGCAGCTAGAAGGCTTTCGTTAGAAACACTATAATAGAATCTATTACAAAGCGAAGAGCCTTGGAATCAAAATCCCACACCTATTACTTCAATTGATGAAGTATTTATACAATTTCTTCACAAAATATCTTGATAAAAATATCAAGAGCTATTACAAATATCTAAAACTTATATTACAAAAATAGAACACAAATAAAGGTAAGTAAAGCTATTTGAAGAGTTCTGGTACTATCCTTGACTATTTATGTTGATAAATAAGAGCAATTCGAATTTGATTGAAATTCATATTTGATGAGGTGGCCTCCAAGTCACTAACTATCTTTGATCTTTTTCCTCTTGAAATTCTGAAAAATAGGGTTCTATAATACATTTGTTTCTCCCCAAACCATAATAGTTGTTAGAAAAATGAGAGAGGTTTTTGTAAATGATGATATTGGAAACAAAAACTCCTTTCATATTTTGAAAATTCATTTACACCTACTCGGAAGCCACATTTGAATACACTACCTAAAAACTGGAAAACTTGAGAAAACATGCCTGCAAAGTTTCATCCGAATATCCCAAAACATAATCTTTGTTACAAACCTAAGAGAGGTTTTTGTGGATTAGCATATGAGGAACAAAAACCTCCCCTATTTTACCACAATTCATTTCTGATTATCCACAATATGATCTGCAAAAAGGTGACTGAAATAGGAATTTTCTAGAAAATATTCGACTAAAAAGTCATTAGCATCTCCAAAATCATAAAAAATGTTAGAAAATTGAGAGAGGTTTTTTTATATGAGGGTGTTAGAAACTAAAACCTCTTTTCGTTTTTGAAACTTCCTTCTCGGATGTTTGTAAACCATGTTTGAATTTACTTTATTACATCATTTAATCATGTTTAAATGCATGATTAACTAAATCAACTAGCTAATGAGACTTAAATTTACATTTTGAGGGCGCATTTACTCTTGCAAACCCATTTATTATTTATAAGCTACTAAACCTATTATATCAACAAATTTAAATGATCAAGACTAATCATGTTACAACATCTTCCAATGGGGACTGCTTCCCCCTGTGGGATTTAGAGAACTAGTAGACTGGTTGCCATTAGTGTTGGGCATGGAGTCATACCATAAAACTATCAACCACTAATCTGCAATCTTAGTTAGAAATATAACCAATCCCCATGGATTAGTGTTATTTGAATACTCTACTACTACACAATGCAACGTACAACTGTAAAATGCAACCATATGCCTACACTAATTCAGATACTCTTTCATACTGAAATCTGAAAACTAAAAAATTTCTAGATACTGAAAATATAAGCGATCTGTCATATACTCTTCAAATCACATCACTCAAAAACACACTTATCTACTACATACTGAAACTCAGAATATCTATTCAATCCCCACACCTCTATCTAACTGAACTAAAAAACTTTACACTGTTAGGTGTAATCTTCTTTCCAATGTAACCAAGTGCGGAGTGGATTTATTAACAAACCACGTTGCCAACAGGAAAAAAATTTGAAGAATATATACAATATGAACATGAAATCCCATGGGAAAATTATACTCAAAGGTGTACTTTAAAAGTGGCATCCTCTGTAGACATTTTAGATTTCTGACCATGACTGAAAGGGAGAGACATATACTGTTGATTACAAGTATCAATGAACCTTGCATAGCAGTAAATGCAGCTAAAATTTTGAAACAATGGAATTGGTTACCCAATGGAATCGATTACCCAGTGGAATCTCCATATGACGAAGTGGAGTCGCGAGGTGAATAAATGCAACCAATACTAAATGCCTACTCCATGTTCACCAGCAAGGAATAGATTTAATCTTTATCGTTCCCCGGAGAAAGATAGCTTCGTTACTGTTAGTGTCAGTCTTGAAAGCCCTCCATCAGTGATCAAAGATCTTTGCATTTGCATTAGTAGGTGTCTCATCAGTGTCAAATTTTGGATCCCGTTAGGCATGCCATAACCCTGATGGAGGAGCTGGTCTATTTATACCCCTCTTGGCTTTGCTGGATCAGGTCATATCAGTCATTAAGCTCTTTCAAGCTTGTCTTGTTTTGTCTTGAGGTTAAAGGTCCTAGGTCTAGGGTTTTGGTCATTTATCTCTGCAAGGTCATGTCTTTTAAAGTCCTTGAGTGCCCAGCGAGCCAGCGGGAGGATTGTAAACATGTTTCTTTGATATTTTCATCATGTACAGTTCATTTTTAACCTTGGATTTAAAAACTCTGTTTTTAAAGCCAAGGTCATGTTAAATTTTTGTAAAAAGAATGAAATTCCAAAAAGTCTTCAAAAGGGCAGCAGTAACCCTGGTCCCCTTGCCAAAGTCCCTCAGATGATCTACCTACAAAAAGAATCAAGTCAAAGCACTCAATGAGTCAAATTCAGGATAAAGGAAACCAAAAATCAGTGTTATAAAGTGTCAAAAGAAAAAACATTAGAAAGTGGGTTTGTAAATGAAATTTTTTCAAATGAGACTTATAAAAGCCCAAATTCCCTCCTTTCACTCTCATTGTGCATTCTAACGCTTGCAAGAGAGATAGAGAGAGTGATTGAGAGAAAGGAGCGAAAGAGGAGCAATTTCGGGCAACAGAGAGGGGCGCGACCCGTCGAACCAAGTGCGCGACCCGTTGGGTGGTGCGCGACTCGTTGAGAGCTCTTCCGCAGTTCAAAAAAGCAACGTGCGCGACCCGTTGGGAGGGGCGCGACCTGTTGGGCGGCCTGCGCGACCCGTTGAACTATTTTTCTGCAAACTTCAAACAAAATTACCCAATCTTTCTCCAAGCCACAAATTTGTTCGAGCATAGAGTTCAACACTTTTTGCAGGCAGAGACAGCAGTTCAGTTTGTCCACTTTGCTCCTAAACCATGTCAGAAACTGAAACTTATGAGCAAAGTGATGACCATTCATCATCTACAGAGGCTGAGGTACAGAGGAGGCCTCGTAAGGGTGGTAAGGGTGGACATCATAAGCGAGAGGAGCCCACCTCTTTGGCAGAATTACAGGCCTGTCCTATGGCAGTCACTTGTTTTCGGTACATGTCTTGTTATGAGTTCTGTGAGAGGATTTCTCGGATTCAGCACCATAGAGAGTTGGCCCGCTTGTTTGTTTTACACCTCCATGATGGACATGTCACTCTGGCAGGGGTGAACTTTACATTGACACCCGAGGTGATCTCACAGGCTACAGGGATACCGAATGTGGGTGAGGTGTGGCCTAAGCGCAGGTTGCTAGATTTTGTTCACTTTGAGCCCTATGTCCGGCCACCATTCGTGAGACATTTGGCGGGTGTTTTTCCATTCAGATTTCTCCGGAGCAAGTATGCTCCCATCATGAGGCTTATTATGCATTATTTTACCTGTGAGGGCAGATTTTCACAGGTGTACTCATATCACATTCACCTTTTGATGCATTTCACCCAAGTGAGGATGATGAACATCCTGGTCTTCTTCTTTCATAACATTCAGAGGATGGTGCCCATGTTGCAGAAGAAGACCTCGGCCCAGCAGTACAGGAGCTTATGTCATTATGGTTTGATTCAGCTCATAGTTTCACATCAGTTGACTCAGCAGGGCATCTCATGGGAGGAGTTCATCTCCCGTGAGTTTTTCAGAGCACCACCCCAGCCACATCCTGAGGTCATTCATGAGGAGGGTGGACCGTCTCAGCAGCCTGATATTCCGGTCACTAGACATGTTGTTTCTTCACCTCAGCTCACATATCAGAAAGGCCCAAGGGCCTTATTTGCAGCAGCTAGGCGAGTACTATCTCCACAGCAGGTGGAAGGGGTCTCGCCTTCATCTTCAGCTCAGCGAGTGTTATCTCCACATCAGGTGGAAGGGGCCTCGCTTTCTTCACCAGCACAGGTACTACAGAGGGGCAAAGAGCCCATGATTCATGAGGGTCCGGTGATTGATCTTGAGGCCAGTTCTCCTAGCAAAGAGGCGAAGGAGATCATTCAGCATCTCAGGGCTGAAAATTATGTCTTACAGAGGAGACTTGAGGGTGCCCAATGGACTATCACTTACTTGGAGCAGCGGAACAAACAATTGGAGGAGGAGAAAGCACTTGATGAGCTATGGAGGATTCGTAACGACCGAGTCTTGAACCGTAGAAGACCCGGTGATCCATTGTCTGCTGACCGAGAGTCTATGCTCATTCAGGAGAATGCCCGCTTGGAGAGGCTGTTGGCTAAGGCCAACCAAGAGAAAAATCTACTGAGAAACATGAAGAATCACTATTGGGCAAGGATGCATGTATGCAAGGCCAAAATGAAAATGTTCCAAAGGAGGTTGTCCGAGGCTCTTAGGCGGAGGAAGAAGACCAATCCACTCCATATCTTGGTTGAGGAATCCCTTAAAGATCATGGCACTCAATAGCCTAGCCACAGCTCAAATCCCAAAAAAATTTGAGAATTTAGGGTAATTTTGGCAATTTTTGGAAATTTACAGGTTTTGGCTCCTCAACGGGTCTCACCCCCGGTGAGACCCTTTGTCATGGCAGCTCCTTTTTGCAAAAACTCAGCATTTCTAGATTTGTCATGCAAATTTACATATTCCTATGGATGGACTTGAGTTTTTATGGAGTTTTGGGCCTCCAAAAGGTCAAAATACATGCAAAATTTGACTTTCTGCCCCTTTTTTGAGTTGCAAAAACCAGTCTTGGGAGAATTAAGTTTTGACAGGGAAAATGACCTCCAAATCCAAAAATTCCAGTTGGGTTGGAAAGTAGACTCATAGAAATTTCCAACGAGCTATCCTTCACCCAATTCTGACACCCGCAAGTGCCTCGAACAGAGCTCCAAAGGGGCACGACCCGTTGAGCAGGGGGGCACGACCCGTTGAGCAGATTTTGCCAGAATTGACTTGTTCAGCCCAGAAAACGCAGATTTGACTCTTTTTGACTTTTTGAGGTTAATGATGGTCCTCTTGGATGTAATTGTGACACTTGTTAGATACTTTTACTCTTGTTTAACACTTCTAGAAGATTCATTTATGTAAAGGGTAAAAATTGAATGTATGAACTGGTTTCCAAGTTTATAGAGGCAAGTTGTTTTGACTGCCTATTTTGTAGTGCTTATTTTAGAGGTGGTTGAAACAGCTCCTAGGATAGTGATCTCGACCCATGGAGGCAGGGAAAGAGGTTAGATCATCTATATTATGTACTTTTTTGCTCATTTTCATGGTTGGACTCTTGAGGGAGAAGCTATCATTGTATATTTTCACTGTATCTCTGCAATTTTTGGCTAAGGAAGACCCGGGTTTTGCAGTCATCTTTGGGATTCTTGTGGACTCATGTGTTGATGGTGTGTTTCTCAATGTTCTTGTAAGCTCTGTTATGTGATTCATTTCCTTTCTTTACTGCTGCACATTAAACAAATGAAGTGTTAAAGTAGGAATTCATGCTAGCCATGCTCTGCTTTTAAATTTGTTTAATTTCCATGTTTTCTACTGTCTAAAGGGAATTCAAAGTCATTGTTTGCTCTCTTTAGCTCCTCATCTTTCATTCCTGATCATCCATCTCAAGTTAAGGCATCAATACTGTTTCCTACCTCGCCCCAAGGAACCCCCTGCAGAAACTATGTCAAATCCCCGCACCCAAAATTGCAATTCCTCAATTTGCCACCAAAAACCCAAAAAAACCCCAAATCCACCTTTTTAATCAGTTTACTAGCCTAATATCAGCGTTACCTTGTTGGTCATCTCATCCCATTGAAAATCTACCGAGATTGACCAGAGAGAGCCTTCTCCTGCCCCGTAGGGCTAGCTACGAGGCTGAATGGTTTGATGTAGCCTTGAGGTTTGCCTTTCTCAGCCTGAGGTGAAATTTCAAGCGCTAACAGTTACTTCGCTACCCAGAAATGGCGCCAGATGTTGTACTTGTTTCCCATAGGCAGTCCTTGGCTACAAAAACTACTCTAGGAAACCAACTCAACCAACCTTTAGGATCAAGTTGGCCCTTGAACCAGAGGGGGATCCCTGAGTTGTTACGAGGCTTTGTTTAATGTTGTTCACCTGTCAATGAACAACAGCCTTTGAAGCGCAATGGCCAGATTTATGGTTTTAATTAGGGGTGGTTGGTGATCAATGATAATCCCTAATCATGATTAAATGCCTCTCTCACGGGGTCCCTTCTGAAAGTGTTAGCTTCCAGCCTGACAGAATGACTTAGCTTTTTCAAGAATTATGGTAGAAGAATGTACGGGGATTCCTAATAATTTAGCAGTCAGAATGACTACTTAACAACTAGTGAAATTTAGATGCATGTAGAAGATTTCTACAGCCCAACAAAAACATATTCAAAGGTAACAAAAGGCCAAAGTGAAACCGATTCCAAGAAGAGCTATTTCAAACAAATAGTCTAATAAACTAATCTCTTTTAATGACTATCAGAAGGCATAAAACAAAAGCAATCAAAGAGGAGTTATCTTGGACAAACAATCCAATAACTAATTTCTTTCTAAAGTTTATTATTTTACAGGAGATTTCATAGAGATTAAAACTTAATCTACAATTACCCACACCTTCATATAAATGCTTTGAACATGTGTAGAAACAAGGTATGAAACATTAGAAAGGCCTACTAGAAAACACAAAATTCTATTAAACTAGAGCTGGAAGGCTTTCACTAGAAATATGATGAGCCTAGGTATTGCAATAATAATGTTGCAACTACCAGGGCTACCAGCTTTACTTACCAACCCTGGGTTCGTACAAACTTGGAGGTGACAGTGCTATATGCACAAGTAGAAGTGAAGGTCCTGCCTGTTGTCACTGTTTATCTGGCAAGAGACCCCAGGGGTTCCAAGCCAAAATTCTATAGAGTCAGAAGAAGCTGATCTGGATTCAAACAGGAACACAACAAATTACAGAGATAACCATAAACACAGATATGCAACGGAAATAATACTTCATTTCATTGATGTAGAATACTGAGATATGCTTACAAATAGAAAATGGAAATAAACAGCTAGGGCGATGTTAGCTTATCTCTGAGAAGAGATGTGGTGGCTACATGCCTCTGAACTGTGTTACAATGAGGCTCGAAGGCTTATTTATTGTTGAGAAACAATGGAAAACCCTTCACATCCCAAAACCTAACCCTAGAAGATGAAACGCCAAATTGTGGGCCCCGTTTGGGTAAATTAGTACATCAATTTCCCGGGGTCGTAACTTTGGCATACTATCTCCATTTGACACGTACAATAGCTTTTTAGAAAGATCTATCCAAGCACTACAACTTTGGGAAGGGTAACATCAGTCCATGGACCCATGTTGTCTCCAGATTTCCCAAAAAACGTTGTTTAGGGCCTCAAAACGGCTTCAGAATTTCATGACCCAAAAAATTGCTAAAAATAGTAAGTTGTGCTATAATTAAGGAAACTGAAAATGCTGAGAGAAACAATGGTGGGGGTCCAGGTGGACTTGGTAGGTGGCCACCAATATCCACCTGGATCATTCCTCCCCCCTTAGGAAGCAATGGTCCCCATTGCATTGAGTTCCTCCATGAGATGAGGAAACTTCTGCGAAACTTGGTCCCCGGTGAGCCACTTGCCCTGGTGAAGGAGTTGGCCTACTTTGACAACTCGATACAGTTGGATATTCTATTGGCGAGTGTTCTTGATCTATGTGTCCATGATCCGATCAGTTGCAGCTTGTTCCATGCAATCTAGAATTAATTCTGTGGGTGGGAGCTATTCTGCAATGTCGGATGTGTCTAGTAATGGTGGAAAGTATGGTCGAAGGCGGTCCACATTGAACACTGGGTGCAGGCCAAGGAATGGGGGAATGCTGAGCTCAAATGCATTATCTCCCACAGCCTTAGTAATGGTATAAGGACCATATCAGAGTGGTCTCAGTTTTCGATAGGCTCCAGTAAGGTGTTCCTTTTGCAAATGCAACCAGACTTTGTCGCCCACCTGAAACTTGTGTGGCACCCGATGTTCATCATGTCGCTGCTTCTACTTGGAATTTTGATTTCTCTAGAATGTCATGGACCTGCTGGGAAATATGTTGGACCTACTCAATGAAGCTATTTGCCTTGTCTGTTTCTGACTAGACATGAGCCGAATCTGTGTGAGTAGCTGCAAGTGGCATGGCCACATTGATGGGGCATAGTGGCTGGAATCCCAAGCCCACCTAAAAAGGGTTGTGGCTAGTTGAACTATGAAGAGCTCGGTTGTAGCTATGCTAAACATAGGGGAGGCTCTCGTCCCATGTGTGTGGATGCTTTGAGTTGTACATGCACAGAATGTGTACAATCATCCTATTGAGAACCTTTGTCTGGCCATCAGTTTGAGGATGGAAGGCTGTGGACTTAGTGAGTTTGGTGTCCAGCATTGACTAGAGACTGGACCAAAATGTACTGAGGAACCGACTATCCCAATCTGAGATGATAGACTGTGGGATCCCAAAGTGCACCCACACTCGTTCAAAGAAGAGTTTAGCAGTGGCTTCTGTTGTTATATTCTTCTTGTAGGCCACCATAATGGCCATCCTCAAGAACCTATCGACGACCACAAAAACACAGTCATTTCCATGCTTAGTGGAAGGAAGGCCTGACATGTAATCCATGGAGATGGATTCCCAAGGTCGACTAGGGGTAGGTAGTGGGGTATAGAGGCCTTGCTTCTTGATTGTCGGTTTGGCAATGGCGCAGACAGTACATGATCTAATGTACTTCCCAACATCCTGTTGAAGATTCGGCCAATAGAAATACTTTTGCAGTACTTCCACCGTTTTCTCGACCCCGAAATGCCTAGCAGCTCAACTGTAGTGTGCTTCCCAAATCATCTTGGCACACTCACTTGAAGTAACACAAAGGTGACCCAAGTGGCATAACAGGGCATCCTGGAGGTGAAAATCTTGAACATGCCGACCCTCCAAAAGTTTCTGGTATGTGTGGCTGAATTCTGGGTCACTTTTGTAGAGAAGTGGCCAATCAGAAGTCTCGTGCCCATAAGAGTTGAGCATGGTGGTTAATGCCATGATCGGTGGTCGACTGAGGCAATCTGCAACATTATTGGTGCTACCCTTCTTATACTTGATATTCAAATGGAACTATTGCAAGTATGTAGACCATTTCTGATGGTGATCATTCTGCAATTTCCCTTCAATCTGTATGAACTGCAGGGGTCGGTGGTCTGTGGGGATGACCGTTTCCTTTCCCAAAATGTAATGCTTCCATTGTTGGCAAGCCTGCACAATCGAATACATCTCTTTGTCATAAGTGGGATACTTCCGAACTGTGTCTGAAAGTGTTTCACTGTGATATGACACTGGATGCCCGTGTTGAGTAAGGACTGCCCCAATAGCATAGTCAAAGGCATCTGTCTCGACCTCAAATGGTTGTTGCAAATATGGTAACGCGAGCACTAGTGCCATGCAGAGGCAATCTTTCAACTCTGTGAATGCCTTCTATTGAGATTCAAACCAAAAGAATTTTTCTTTCGCTCCTCCCTTGGTGACTTGACTGAAGGGCCAAGTGATATGAGAAAACCCCAACACGAACCTGCGGTAGAAGTTGGCAAGACCTAGAAAGCTGCGGAGCTCTATCAGAGTGGTTGGAGATGGCCAATCCTCAAGGACTTGGATCTTGGCTGGATCCACATGCACCCCCTCTTCATCAATAATGTATCCCAAATACTGAACCTGGGTCATGCCAAAGGTGCATTTCACCAAATTGGCACATAGCTTGTCAGAATGTCATCCAAGTATACAAATACAAATGAGTTGGTGAATGGCCACAAGATGTCATCCATTAGCCTCATGAAGGTTGCAGGAGCATTCTTCAATCCGAAAGTCATAACCAGCCATTCAAAAAGTCCCTCCTTGGCTTTGAAGGTAGTCTTCCACACATCAGAGGGTTCGATTGGTACCTGGTGATATCCTGACTTCAGATCGATCTTGTTGAAATATTTTGCCCCCTTTAGTTGGTCCAGGAGGTCATCAATCCATGGGATCGGTACCTATTATAGATAGTGATCTTGTTCATCGCCCGATAGTCAATACAGAGTATCCAAGTCCCATCCTTCTTCTGTACCAACACGATCGGGCTCCCACAAGGCGATGAACTCGGACGGATGTGACCTTTCTGCAGCAGCTCCTGAATCTGCCTCTTGATTTCATCGTTCTCCAAAACAGAGCACCAATAAATTGGTCCATTGAGTAGTGGTGCACCTGGGGTCAGATCGATGGAGTGCTTGACCTGATAGTGTAGAGGAACCCCTGCGGGGGAGGTGAGGATGTCCCCGTACTCCTCCATGACCTTGTCCATCTATAGTTGTCACGTGGAGGGGCCCTGTCTAGAGGTCGTGGCCACTGTCTTCTTCTTTCCTTGAGGGTGTATCATCAAGAAAACAAATTTCCCGATTTTGGAAATGATCTTATGACATTGTTTTGCAGTAATCCAAGAGATGGCGGTAGGCGGTGCTACCTCTAGTATCCTGTACAACTTATTTCCCAATGTAATAATAACAGCACAGGGCCTTGATTCATACATAGCATGTCACTTCCACAAGTATGGTTGTCTTAATAATACATCACAAACTTCAAGGGGAGCAATGTCACACAATACCTCATCCATGAAAGGCTTGATGTTGTATGGAAGGCGACACTACTATCTCATGCAAAGATCCCGTCCTTGGTGAAGCCACCCAATGGTGTATGGTTGTGGATGTGCTGTGGTTAGTAAGCCCAACCGCTTCACGACCTCTGCCAAAATGAGGTTCTTTTGGCTCCTGCTATCGACAATGAACTGTAATGGGGAGCCCTTTAGCCACATTTGGGAGTGGAAGAGACACTCCTCCTCCTTTAGATCTTCGGGTTCCTCCTTCTGTATCTTCATGGTGGCAACGGTGGTGTTGGGCTCCGCATCGATAATATGCTTCCCTTTATCATTCCCCTTGTCAGGTTCTGACTTAGATTTGGAACATGCATCTAATTCTGAAACCTTTAGCTCAGCCACCAGTGACTGCCTGGCTCGACACTCGTCTTGTGAGTGGAGCTCTTATGGAACTCACACCATTTTCCCGTGTCCCCTTTCGGCTTCGCGGCACTGTTCTTTGCTTGCAGCTTTGGTGAGTTACCTTGGGCTACCCTGCCTTGGCTTTTTCCTTTGTTCTGTGGTTTAGGGGCACCTTTCCCTTGCTTCGGATTCGTAGATCCAAAGTCTCGCTTCTTCTGTTTAAACTTCTTCTTGACCTTGACGGCATATCGGTATGTTGTGTCGAGCGAGGAGATGTTCAGGAATTCTATTTCTTCCTGGATGTACTTATGTAGGCAACCACGATATTTGAGTATCAAATGCTACTTTGAATCCTTGATACTGAACTTTGTGCGAAGGGTATGGAAAAGATTGGTGAACTCTCGCACGTCTTGGTCCCTTCCCTGCCGTAGTGTGGTTCACTTTATGTATTGATCCTCATAGCTTCCGACACGGTAGTACTGCTCCCTGATGGCATCCTGGAATGAATTCCAAGTGGGTGTGGCTGAAAATAGTGAGCCAGTATTTTCATCCTTCTACTTGCAGTAGGTTTCCCACCAGTCCTTGATGTGGGGGGCTGCTTTGAGAAGAGCGAAAACAATCTTTTCCCGACTCGAAAATTCATGAACAGAAAAATAACCCTCAAGCATATTTAACCATTTATCTATGGCATCTGTGTCTATCTGACCCATGAATATGGGAATTTCAAAATTAACTTGTACCTTAAAGGGTGTGGCGTTTCCAGAGTAGCTTTTGGAAGCCGATGCGTCGCTTCTGGGTAGTCGCTGAAGGATCTAAGCAAAGCTATCCATCATCGCGTTCCTTTGTCACTTGATGGATTCTTCGAGCAAGATTTTGATAGGATCTCTTGCCCCCTCATCTTTCTTCTCATCCACCATGGGAGGCCGCCGAGATTTTCGAGGCTGGTCTTGCAAAGGTTTGACCAGTTCAAGCCCTAACTCCTTATATCCCGACCTCGTTGGGGACATGCAAAAAAAATAGAGAAAAACAGACTGCTCTGATACCACTGATCTAGATTTAAACAGGAATGCAAAAAATTACAAAGATAACCATAAACATAGATATGCAGTGGAAATAATACTTCATTTCATTAATGTAAAATACTGAGATATGCTTACAAATAGAAAATGGAAGTAAACAACTAGGGTGATGGTAGCTTATCTCTGAGAAGAGATGTGGTGGCTACATGCCTCTAAGCTATGTCACAATGAGGCTCGAAGGCCTATTTATTGTTGAGAAACAATGGAAAACCCTTCACATCCCGAAACCTAACCCTAGAAGATGAAACGCCAAATTGTGGGCCCCGTTTGGGTAAATTGGTACATCAATTTCCCGGGTCGTAACTTTGGCATACGATCTCTGTTTGACACATACAATAGCTCGTTATAAAGATCTATCTGAGCACTACAACTTTTGGAAGGGCATCCTCGATCTTTAGACCCATGTTGCCCCCATATTTTCCAAAAAACATCGTTGAGGGCCTCAAAACGGCTCCAGAAGTTCAGGACCCGAAAAACTGCTAAAAATAGTAAGTTGTGCTATAATTAAGGAAACTGAAAATGCTAAGAGAAACAATGGTGGGGGTCCAAGTGGACTTGGTAGGTGGCCACCAATATCCACCTAGATCAGAAGATTAATTATTTTATGGAAGGAGAGAAAAACTTATTCTAAGAGAGAGCTACTTCTATTGTAGTAATGAAGAAAACAACATGAAATACTAAACTTACACCATAACCTAACTAATCAATTAAACAACTATGCTAAGAAGACTTGCTAAATTAACATTAACCTAATGCTAATTATCTAAGTTGCAGAAGTAAAAACATTAAACTGGACTAAGGTGTAGCAAAGAAACTTAGGCTAAATCGGGTTTCAAGTAGAGAAAGCAATCAGAGGTCAAAATCAGTGAACGGAGGACGTGAGGGAGCAACAATGCAGAAGAACGGTTGGATCACTCAGGTGAAAGGCAAATAAACCATGGGGATTTGATCGCAGGAGGTTACGTAGGTAGATCGGCAAACAGGGTTAACTAATGGGATGAACAGTTAAGATCTTATCGCGAAGGTTTAAGTGAATGGATGGATGAACAAGGGAGCAAAGGAGATGAATGGACGAGATTTAATCCCGCGGCCAAGGTCAAGAGATGGATGAGAGAGGCTAACAGGAGTGATGAATGGCTAAGATCTTATCGCGCGGGTGAAGGCAAGAGATGGACTACGGAGATCATATCGCGGGGAAAAGAAATGTGCAGAAATGAGGAGCGGGTTTAGAGGGCGGTAAGTTGTATTTCACGTGCCCTTAAAGTTGTAAGATGTTTTCTAAAATTTCATGCGATTAGCATAACTAGACGACAAGTAGCATGGATAAACCACTTTTCTTGCATGGTCCTGGGCAGCTCACGGTCAGACAAAAATCCACGAGATATCGCGCGATAGCCGTTGGATCTGGCAAGGCAGCTCAATGGTGGAGATTGGCCAAGCTAGTTGGTGATTGGCTCAAGCGAAAACCATGGGATTAGGCAAGGTAGATTGACGGTGAGGGTTAAAAGTGCCTAAAGTGATCAAGTGAGGTGACAGCCATCGGATCAGGCAAGGCAGATTGATGGTGGGGACTTAAAGTCCATAAAAAAAGTGATGGATTCCATGTGAGGTAGCAGTTGGAGAAAATAGTGAATCAGACAGTGACTGTGAAGGTTTGTTGGTGATCAGATGGTGAGGAAGCAATGTAGGAGGAACTTGCTGGAGGCGGTTTCAATTTGAAAATGATAGAGAAAACCAGTGCGATTGAACGAATAACTGTATTTAAACACGGAACTCCATAACCCATGCGAGAACCAGAGACTGTGTTTTTTGGGTTGTTAGAGGGTCTCTTCCTCAAATCATGGTCCCATAAGGAGGAGATGAGGCTGAGACACCTGTGCAAAACCTGATAGTGACCTTTTTCCTCTAACTAACCTGTGAACTGAAAGAAGGCATAAACGAAAGTAAACTACAGCAAATGCAATTACTGAAACAGATGAATAGAAACAAGAAGCTATTCAAAAAAAATGAACAAAACCAGAAAGTTGCTTAATCAAATGAACCAGAACCATAAAACTTCTTGAGAAAAAAATGCACATAAAACCATGAAACTACTTAAGCAAATAAATAGAACAGAACTCTATGCTAGCATAATAGTACAATAAAGAGGAGCTGTGGTTGCTTGGGTTGGGCCCTAACCCAAGAGCTTCAGCCCTGGAATTTAACTTAGAGCTGGCTTAAACATAACTCATCTTTATTATATAAATCATGGATTACAAAGCAAATTGTCACAAGTCTTTGCAGCTCAGAAATAAGATAGATTTTTACAAAAGAAATTTGAATTAGAAGTCCCAATCCTGGTGATTTCCTAAGCCTATCTATTTATACATTTGAAGTCTCTAATAACTTCCTTCCCATTAGTGAGGCTTGGCCTCTAACTCAAGAAAAACTGGTTGTTGTCCCTTTCATTAGCTTGGCTATCTTCTAGTCTTCAGAGTGATGGTTGTTTGCACTCTAAGTTGATGGAGGAATATTCGAATGGAGGGGTAGTGAATGAGGAGGATTTACCTCCTATAATTATTCTCCCTAGTCCCATTCAAGTGTTTACCAAGGTCTTTGCCATAGTTCTTTGCTTTCATTCTTTATGCCTGCATATCTCCTTGATTTTATCTTTTATTCCTGCGTTATATGCACATTAGACCACAAAGCCAAATATCCAACTCTAGCTCATTTCATAAAGAAAATATAATCAAAAGTATGCAATAAGTTGTGAAAATAGTTGGTTTGACTAAGCTAGGAGGTGAATTTAGGCCAATTAAGGCCCATATAATTGCTCAATGATGAGGCTCATCATCACCCCCCTACTGAAAGTGTTGCCCATCCTTTGAGCATCTTAGTCAATGTCCATGTCCTTCATGGATTCGGTAGCCTCTTTGACATCCCATGCTTCTGCTGTGGTCTCTTCTTCTTGTTCAAAGAAACCTGCTTTCCTTTCTACTTCTTCCCACTACCTCTTTTCTTCTTCTTCTGTTCTCCCTTCTAGCATTCCTAGGAGTAGTGGAGGATTGAGTTTTAGGCCTATCCAATCAACCTTCAACCTTTGCATTGATTGCTTATTATAGGTGTCCTGATGAGTGCCTCTCTTAACATTTGAGGGGAGTGATATTCTCAAATATTCAAGCTGTGTGGCAGTGTTTTCCATTCGCTTTAGTAGGTATGTATATTGTCATTTCTTAGTAGCCTAATCATATCCTAAAATGTGAAATTGCTTGCTCTTTGGCAGCAAGCTATCTAAGTGCTAGTTGAGGATTATTTGCAATTGGATTATGGGTGTTGATTAGGGCCATGGGATTTGATTGTTCAGCTCTGATGAAAATAGGTTCATTTTTATCTCTGGCCAATATCCTTTTCATCTTTGTAGCCCTTGACTCTTCATGGTTCATCCATAATGCCAAAGCCATTAATTGTAGATCTCCTAGCTCTGCATTAGAAACCCACATATTCATGTCTGTGAGGGCCATCCTGTGTAAGTAAAACTCAACCATTTTGGCCCTATATTCTAGTGCAATTGGATCACAAAGATCAATAAACTGTCTGCAGTCCTGAAATGGCGTGGTGCTCCTTTGTGTTAGTGTTTTAATCTGAAATTGCAACCACTATTCTCTCAGGTAAAAAAACATAGGATTTAGTTGGAATCCTACACTGAATGGCCTCCAAGGAGAGGCTGGCCATACATGCTAGCTGTTTTTCCTTTTCTTGCAGTTGTCCTCTATGTTTTTCTTATCTTCTTCCTTTTGTTGTTCTTTCTCATCTCCATCAGTTTCTTCCTTTGTTTTAGCATGATCCTCCTTATGTTCTGTTTCATCATGTTCCTTTGTATTAGTTTCTTCTTGTTTTGCCTCCTCCTTACTGACAGAAGGACTAACATCATAGGTGAGGGCTTTGATGTCACCCTCTGCTGGTAAGTCTCTGAAGGGCCATTTTATAGGGATCTTGAGGTTTTTGGAGGACATCCTTAATGAGGATTCTGATCAAGCCATGGTGAACTAACTGTTTGGAATTCCCTTCCTTTACTTTGCTGTTGGAGTCTATGAGTGATTGCATAAAAAAACAGTGTATGCTGAGTCTTTGGTGAACTGGTGTTTCTACCCCAAATCCTAGTTTTTCAAGCATTCTCAAATGGTTGCCATAACAATACTGTATCTATGGACTCTTGCATTCTCTTTTGAGTTATCAAAGAATTTCATTTTTGCCATCTTTTCACTTATAAACCAACTACCTCTTAACCTTTACAAGTTTTGATCAAATGATGCATATGACTGAGTGAGTAGGATACTTACCTGTGGTCTTGATGCCATGCCACAGTTGTCAAAGATCATAGGTGTTGCTGATGGTCATTCTTCTTCCTCCTCTATTGTCTGCTGATGGTTTATTAGCTTTTGCAGGTGTTTATGACTGAAGATCTGATGTTGTTGCCATTGCTATGGATCTCTTAGATTTGATGCTGTTGCTACCATGGAGCTCCTGGATTTGATGCTGCTGCTATTGTGGAGCTCCTGGATTACTACTTGGCAATGTTTGGTGTCTTCCCTAGAATTCTTGATCATGTTGTTGGATGGTGTTGTGAGGATGCTATAATGAATGGACAAAGGGAGTAGGAGTGTATGTGGATGCAGGGATGATGGTAATGGTTGAGGTGATTATGTTAGAAAACACAATCTTGACCTGAGTTGAAGCAATGAAGTGAAAAACAATAGAACTAATGGAGGGATGCATTGGTAAGGAGTGGAGGAGATGAAACATATGTGAGGCAGGGTTCCCTTTGGATCTTCTCTTTGCTCTTTAGTTGTCTTTCTCACCCACCTGCACATAAAAATTATGTTTTTTTCTCATATATATATATATATATATATATATATATATATATATATATATATATATATATATATTTATACAAAACACCTAGGCTGCCTCAGAGAGGTTTTCACCGTAGATATATACGCTGGGCGCCTCAAGGAAGGTTTTCACATGAATCCTTATTCTTTTTTTTTTTCCTTTTTCAGTGACTAGATGAGGGAGGAGCTGGAACTTGCTCCACCATCATCACTGTCTTATTGATTTTTTCAATGAACTCTTGTCTTGATAAAGGCCTCTTGTACATTTTCAATCTATGTCCATTAACTAGCAATGGAATGGTTTCTTCATCAATAGTTCCGATTTGCACTGAACCATTGTCATGGCATCTTTCCACCACATAAGGTTCGAGCCATCTAGTCCTTAGCTTGCCCTTGAAATCTTTAAACCTGGAATCATATAACAATGCCCAGTCTCCTTCTTGAAATTTCTTCTCCTTGATGTGCTTGTCATGCTAGACCTTCCTCTAAAGCTGAACTATCTCTGTATGTAGGAGGGTCTGCATTCTGAATTCATCCAAGCCATTCAGATGTAAAAGCCTTTCTTGTTGTGCATGAATGAGATCTAAATCTAGTTGGGTTGCCATCCTTAATGTGTTATATTCAAATTCAATGGACAACATAACCTTTTTACCATAGACTAGCTCATAGGGTGTAAATCCAGTGGTGGTCTTCCATGTTGTATTATAGGCCCAAGTGGCCTCAACTAGTCTCTCTTCCTAATCCTTCCTACTGTTTCTCACCACCTTGGTTAAGATGTTCTCTAGTGCCCTGTTGGTCACCTCCACTTTCCCACTAGCTTGTGGATGATAAGGAGTGGAGGTCCTATGCTTGATTTTGTGATGGCTGAGCAATTCTTTAATCTTGTTGGAGGTAAACTGGCTGCCTTGGTCTGTGACTAGCTCTACAGGGTACCCAAATTTGTAGAATATATTCTCCCTTAGGAACTCAGCCACCTTTTCCTCTGTTTTTACCTTAATTACCTTGGTTTCAACCCATTTAGTCAAATAATTAGTGTACATAATGATGTGTTGTTTTTTCTTTGAAGGAGGGTTGATAGGCCCAATGAAGTCCGTGCCCCACTTGTTAAATGGCTCGAAAGTCACTTGAGGTTGTAGGGGAATTTCATCTCTTGGAGTAGGCTTTCCAATCCTCTGGCACTGATCACACTAACTAATGTACTTCTTCACATCCTGATGAAGAGTAGGCCAATAATAGCCTTCTTGAAACACTTTGAATGATGTCTTCTTTGCTGCAAAATGATCTCCACAAGTCCCATCATGATAGGTCAAAAGGCTATTCAACTAAATCATCCTCATCTTGCTATCCTCCTCCTATGATTGCTTCCAAAGTATAAGGTTGGTTAGAATAATCCCCATATTCTTCCTCCTCCTCTAACCATAAAGGTAAATCATGCTCTAGAGAAGGCTACGCAGGAGGGTATAGGACTAATTGTTTGGACATATGCCCATTCTTGATGGTCATATTCCCATCTATGCAGCTAATGTAAGTATCAACTATGGCTGACCATGGCCTCCCAAGGATGAGAGGGTAACCAGTAATCTTAGCCTTAGGCTAGAGAACTAGGAAATCTGTAGGGTATTCCCAGGAATCAATAGAGACCATCACATCCTCCGCAAATCCCTTAGGGGTGACTGTGGAATGGTCTGCAAGTTGCAGCACTGTTGTGATCTTTCTCAATGACCCTTGGAGGTTGAGTTTGATCATGGTGTCCTTATTCATCACATTAATGGCAGCACCAAGTTCAATTAGAGTGTGTGGGAAAATGGTGCCATTGATGTGCACATCTACTACAGGGCTTCTAGGGTCCAAATATTTTGGACATATCACCTGCCCCACCATTAAGTCAATCAACTACCCAATGACATTAATGGTAGGGGCATCCCTTTTCCTTCTTCCTGGATACTTGAAGCACTTCTCCTTAATCAACTTGTTGTAAATGGGAACATCTTTGATGGTCTGGAGAAGGGGGATTTTTACACATAGATTTTTCAATTCTTTTAGAAGTTTAGTTTCTTCTGGGGTATGCTGGAGTGGTTGGGATAATCTTTGAGGAAAGGGTGGATTTACTTTAAGGTTGCTTTCCTCTCTTTCTTCCTCAACCTCCCCATGTGGAGAGGGAGGTTGGTTATCAGGGAGAATTCTCCCTGATCTTAGGTTGATCTCTTGGATTTCTATAGCATAAGCTGGGTATGATGTCTCTCCAGTGTATGCTTGTCGAGCTTGCCTATTGTTTGGGTTCGAATTTGATTGGGCAGGAATAAGGGGTTTCATGGGTGGAGCCGAGTGCATGAGTTGTGATTGTGTAGGTGGTGGAGGAAATAGGGCTAGAACATTGTTGAATTGGGGCCTCCATCCCTAGGGTGGGGCATTCCACTGATGTTGTGGTTGAACATAAGGTTGAAATGACTGGCTGGCTAACTGGGATTGATACTGAGATGCATAGGACCAAGGAGGGGTGTAGACCAGGAAGGATGAGTAGGGGATGCCCACGAAGGCATAGTCGTGGCTTGGTTGGGGTTGTAGTATGCATGGGATGGCCCTTGCATACATGGCCGGTATGGTCTAGGCCCAGGAAGTCTCCTTTGGTTGATGTAGCAAAGCTGATCAGTGACCCCTTTAGCTCCTTGATATACATATTTGAGTCCAGGTAAAGAAGGGCACTTGTCTGTGGAGTGGTTTTCTTCACAGACTGAGCAAATCTTAATACAGTTTTATGGGCATTCATTCCTAGGATGCCTCCTAGTGCATCTAGGACAAAAGATGCCCAAGGCTCTATCTACTTCCTCTTGCTTCCTTTTGATGTTCATGGTGTCTAATTAAAAGGCAAGGGTTTGCATCATGTCACTTTTGAAATCTTCGAGCATATTTCCAATTTCACCCTTGATGAGAAAGTTAGAGGATGATGTACTGGCCATAGGTTGAATACACCTACCCCTTTTCCTAGCTGCCCTAGAATGGTTTCTAAAGATAGTATTAATGTCCTCATATGGTAATTTGTAGACATCTCCTCCTGCTATCATATTTAAGGTATCTAGAAGATCCTCCCTTACTCCTCTAAGTAGGACCAGCTTTAGTGACACAGGGTCAAGTATGCAACTAGCCCTTTTGTAACTAAGCTGGAATCTTTCTTCATAGTCCTCTAGGGATTCATCCTAGCCTATGGTCATCCTAATAATCTCTTCCTTAGTATCGTTTGACCTACAATAGTCCCTATATTTTTTGTTAAAAGTCTGTTGCATCTGAGCCCAAGTTGTGATGATATCTCTAGGTAAACCCATGAACCAGTGCAATGTTGCATCCTTGAGGGTAGATGGGAATAGTTTTAACTTTTTCTCATCATTTGTATAGTCATAGGTTCGGCATATGACAAAAAATTTAAATAGGAAAGCGTCAGGGTCCTCTATGGTCAGGCCATGGAAATGAGGTAGAGTTGAGGGGCTCATATTCTTCATCTTAGTGTCCTCATTGGTTTCCTTGTTGGGGAAGCCACTCTCAATTCTCTCTCTATCTCCCCTATCATTTTGGTTTCCAGCCATTGGCTTAGTAGGAATGGTTTCTTCCTCTTGTTCTTCTTTTGTAGGTTCCTTAAATAGGTAAGGTTGCTCACCTAAAGGGTCTTCCAATGCACCGTCACTAAAGAAGAGAGAAGGTTGCCTGTTTGATGCAGTGGGGGTATTTGTCAAGAATTTTCCTGAATTGTCTGTATTCCTACGAGGCATGAAAGAAAATGTTTTTGGGTTGGTTTTTATAAGATTTGTTGAAAGCTAGAAAGTACTGGTAGAAATAGAAAGGAAAGCAGATAATGACAACTGAAAGAAAGAAATAAACTAGATTACTTTTGCAGAAATAAACTAATGGAAGAAAGTTTGAAGATTAGAAGTAGAAGAAAAGAAAGTTTGGAGACTAGAAATAGAAGAAAGCAGTAATTAATTCTACTTAGACACCTCCCCGACAACGACGCCAAAAAAGTGATGATCCTAGGTATTGCAACAATAATGCTGCAACTTCGAGGGCTACCAACTTTACTTATCAACCCGGGGTTTCTACAAATTTGGAGGTGACAGTGCTATACACACAAGTAGAAGTGAAGGTCTTTCCTGTTGTCACTGTTTATTTGGCAAGAGACCCCAGGTGTTCCAAGCCAAACTTCTATAGAGTCAGAAGAAGCTTAATTCTTTGATGGAAGGAGAGCAAACCTTATTCTAAGAGAGAGCTACTTCTATTGCAGTAATGAAGAGAACAACATGAAATACTAAACTTACACCATAACCTAACTAATCAATTAAACAACTATGCTAAGAAGACTTGCTAAATTAACATTAACCTAATGCTAATTATCTAAGTTGCAGAAGTAAAAACATTAAACTGGACTAAGGTGTAGCAAAGAAACTTAGGTTAAATCGGGTTTCAAGCGGAGAAAAGAATTAGAGGTCAAAATCAGTGAACAAAGGACATGAAGGAGCAACAATGAAGAAGAACCATTGGATCAGTTGGTTGAAAGGTAAATGAACGGCGAGGATTTGATCGCAGGAGGTTACGTAGGTAGATGGGTGAATAGGGTTAACTAACGGGATGAACGGTTAAGATCTTATCGTGAAGGTTTAACTGAATGGATGGACAAACAAGGGAGCAAAGGAGATGAATGGCTGAGATTTAATCGCGTGGGTGAGGTCAAGAGATGGACGAGAAAGGCTAATAAGAGCGATGAACAACTAAGATCTTATCACGCGGGTGAAGGCAAGAGATGGACGGTGGAGATCACATCGCGGGGAAAAGCAATGTGCGGAAGTGATGAGCAGGTGTAGAGGGTGGTAAGTTGTATTTTGCATGCCCTCAAAGTTGTAAGCTAATTTCTAAAATTTCACGCGATTAGCCTAACTGGGTGACACATAGCACGAAGAAACCACTTTTCTCGCATGCTCTGGGGTAGATAATAGTCAGATAGAAATTCACGTGATATCGTGTGATAGCCATCGGATCTGGCGAGGAAGATCAACGGTGGAGATTCACCAAGCTAGTTAACAATTAGGTGAAGCGACAACCGTCAGATCAGGCAAGGTAGATCGACAGTGGGGGTTTAAAACACCTAAAGTGATCAGGTAAAGCGACAACCATCAGATCAGGCAAGGTAGATCGATGGTGGGGACTTAAAGTCCATAAATTAAGTGATGGACTCCACACGAGGCAGAAGTTGGAGAAAATAGTGAATTGGAAAGTGATTGTGAAGGTTTTTTGGTGATCAGACAGTGAGGAAGTGATGTAGGAGGTGGTTTCAAATGGAAAATGACAGAGAAAAATAGTGCAAGTGAACAAATAACTGTATTGAAACAATGAACTCCATAACCCATGCAAGAACCAAATATTGTGTTTTTAGGGTTGTTGGAGGGTCTCTTCCTCAATTCATGTTCCTAGAGGGAGGAGATGAGGCTAAGACACCTGCACACAACTTGATAGTGACCATTTTCCTCTAGCTAACCTGTGAATTGAAAGAAGGCATAAATGAAAGTAAACTACAAGAAATGCAACCACTGAAATAGATGAATAGAAATAGGAAGCTATTCAAACAAATGAACAGAACCAGAAAGCTTCTTAATCAAATGAATCAGAACCAAAAACCTTCTTGAGGAAATGCACAGAAAACCATGAAACTACTTAATAAAATAAATAGAACAGAACTCTATGCTAGCATAACAGTACAGTAAAGAGGATCTGTGGCTGCTTGGGTCGGGGCCTAACCCAAGAGCTTTAGCCCTCAAGGTTAACTCAGAGCTGGCTTAAACAAAACTCATCTTTATTATTGAAATCATGGATTACAGAGCAAATTGTCACAAGTCTTTCCAACTCAGAAATAAAACAGAGTTTTACAGATGAAGTCCGAATTAGAAGTCCCAATCCTAATGAGGTGCTAAGCTTCTCTATTTATACATTTGAAGTCTCTAACAACTTCCTTCCCATTAGGAGGCTTGGCCTATAACTCAAGAAAAATTGGTTGACGTCCCTTTCATTTTCTTGGTTGTCTTATAGTATTCAAAGTGATGGTTGTTTGCACTCCGAGCTGATGGAGGAATATTCGAATGGAGGGGTAGTGAATGAGGAGGATTTACCTCCTATAATTATTCTCCCTAGTCCCATTCAAGTGTTTACCAAGGTCTTTGCCACAGTTCTTTGCTTTCATACTTTATAGCTGCATTTCTCCTTGATTTTATCTTTTATTCCTACATTATATGCACATTAGACCACAAAGCAAATTATCCAACTCTAGCTCATTTCATAAACAAAATATAATCAAAAGTATGCAATAAGTTGTGAGAATAGTTGGTTTGACTAAGCTAGGGTGTGAATTAAGGCCAATTAAGGCCCATATAATTGCTCAATGATGAGGCTCATCAAAACACTATATTAGAAGCTATTACAAAGTGAAGAGCATTGGCGTTGAGGATTTATGTTGATAAATAAGAGCAATTCAAACTTGATTGAAACTCATATTTGATGAGGTGGCCTCCAAGTCACTAACTGTCTTTGAGCTCTTCCCTCCCGAAATTCTAAAAAATAGGGTCCTATAATACCTTTGTTTCTCCAAAACCATAACAATTGTTAGAAAATGCGAGAGATTTTTGTAAATGATAATGTTTGAAACAAAAACCACTTTATATTTTGAAAATTCAATTCCACCTGCTCGGAAACCACATTGGGAAACACTGACTAAAAACAAGAAAATTTGGGGAAACATGCGTGCGAAGATTCATCCGAATCTCCGAAACCATAACCTCTGTTACAAAAATGAGAGAGATTTTGTGGAGTAGAATCTGAGGAACAAAAACCTCCTCCATTTTACCACATTTAATTTTTTATTATCCACAATATGCTCTGCAAAAAGGTGACTGAAACACGAAATTTCTGGAAAATATGTCTTTAAAAAGTCATTAGCATCTCCCAAATCATAACATATGTTATAAAAATGAGAGAGGTTTTTGTACATGAGCATGCTGTAAAAAAAAACCTGTTTCCATTTTTGAAAATTCGTTCTCAGATATTTGTAAACCATGTTTGAATTTACTTTAGTACATCATTTAATCGTGTTTAAATGCATGATTAACTAAATCAACCAGCTAATGAGACATAAATTTACATTTTGAGGGCGCATTTACTCTTGTAGGCCCATTTATTATTTCTAAACTATTAAAACCTATTATATTAGAAAATTTAACTTATCAAAACTAATCATGTTACAACATCGACTCCAATGGTGACTGCTTACCCCAATGGGATGCAGAGAACTAGTAGACTAGTTTCCTTTAGTGTTGGGCATGGAGTCATACCATAAAACCATCAACCACTGATTTTCCATCTTATGTAGAAATATAACGAATCCCCATGGATCAGTGTTGTCATTTTAATACTCTGCTATTTCAAAATGCAACCTACAATTATTATGCCTGCACTAATTTAGACACACTTTCATACTGAAATCTGAAAACTCAAAAATTTCTAGAGAGTGAAAATATAAGTTGATCTATCATATACTCTTCAAATCACACCAATCATAAACAACGAGCAGGCTGATCTACTGCATATTGAAACTCAGAATAACTATTCAATCCCAACACCTCTATCTAACTAAACGGAAAAACTTTACACTGAGGTGTAATCTACTTTCCAATGTAACCAACTGCGGAGTGGATTTATTGACAAACCACGTTTCCAACAGCAAAAAATATTAATAATATAATAATATGAACATGAAATCACATGGGAAACTTATACTCACATGTGTACTTTAAAAGTTGCATCCTCTATAAACATTTTAGATTTCTGACCATGGCTAAAAGGGAGAGATGTATATTGTTGATTACAAGTATCAATGAACCTTGTATAGCAGTAAAGGGAACTGAAATTTAAAAACAGTGGGATCGGTTACCCAGTGGAATTGCCATATGACAAAGTGGAGTCATCAGGTGAAATAAATGCAACCAATACTAAATGCCTACTCCTTGTTCAACAACAAGGAATAAATATAATCTTTATCGTTCCCTGGAGAAAGATATCTTCATTACTTCACTCCCCGACAATGACGTCAGATTTTTTACCTGTTTCCCATAGGCAGTCCTTGGCTGCAAAAGCTATGCTAGGAAACCAACTAAACCAAACTTTAGGTTCAAGCTGCCCCTTGGACCAGAGGGTGCTCGCTCAATTGTTATGAGGCTTTTTTAAACGTTGTTCACCTATCACTGAACAACAACCTTTGAAGCACAATGACCATATTTATGGTTTTAATTGGGGATGGTTGGCGATCAATGATAATCCCTAATCATGATTAAAGGCCTCTCTCATAGGGTCCCTTTTGAAGGTTTCAACTTCCAACCTTACAGAATGACTTAGTTTTTTCAAGAATTATGGTAGAAGAATGTAAGGGGACTCCTAATAATCGAGAAGTCACACTAACTACTTAACAACTAGAGAAATTTAGATGCGTGTAGAATATTTCTATAGCCCAACAAAAACATATTCAAATGTAATAGAAGGCCAAAGTGAAACCGATTCCAAGAGGAGCTATTTCAAACAAATAGTCTAATAATCCAATCTCTTTTAATGGCTATCAGAAGGCATAAAACAAAAACCAGTCAAAGAGGAATTATCTTGGACAAACAAACCAATAAGTAGTCTCTTTCTAAAGTTTATTATTTTATAGGGGATTTTAGAGAGATTAAGACTTAATCTATGCTTACCCACACCTTCATATAAATGCTTTGAACATGTGTAGAAATAAGGTATGAAGAACTAGAAAGACATACTAGAAAACACAAAATTATGTCACACTGGAGCCGGAAGGCTTTCATTAGAAATAATATAATAGAAGTTATTACAAAGTGAAGAGCCTTGGCATCAAAAGACCACATCTATTAATTCATTTGATGAAGTATTTATACAATTTCCTTAAAAAATATCTTGATAAAAATATCAAGAGCTATTATAAATATCTTAAAATTGTATTACAAAAATAGAACACAAATAAAGGTAACTAAAAGTATTTGAAGAGTTCTGGTACTATCCTTGAGTATTTATGTTGATAAAGAAGAGAAATTTGAATTTTATTGAAACTCAAATTTTATGAGGTGGCCTCCAAGTCACTAACTGTCTTTGAGCTTTTTCCTTCCAAAATCCTGAAAAATAGGGTCCTATAATACCTCTATTTCTCCCAAACCATAATATGTGTTAGAGAATGGAAAGAGGTTTTTGTAAAGGATGATTTTTTCAACAAAAACCGCTTTCATATTTTGAAAATTCATTTCCACCTGCTCAGAAACTGCATTTGCAAACACTGGCTAAAAATAGGAAAATTCAGGAAAACGTGCCTGCAAGTATTCATCCGAACCTCCCAAACCATAACCTATGTTACAAAATTGAGAGAGATATGTGTGGATTAGAATCTATGGAACAAAACCCTCCTTGAGTTTACGACAATTAATTTCTAATTATCCACAATATGCTCTGCCAAAATGTGACGGAAACAGGAAATTTCTGGAAAATATGCCTTTAAAACATCATTAGCATCTCCCAAATCATAATAGATGTTAGAAAAATGAGAGAGGTTTTTGTACATGAGGATGTTATCAACAAAAACCTCTTTCCATTTTTGAAAATTCTTTCTCAGTTGTTTGTAAACCATGTTTGAACTTACTTTATTACATCATTTAATCATGTTTAAATGCATGATTAACTAAATTAGTCAACTAATAAGACTTAAATTTACATTTGGAGGGCGCATTTACTCTTGCAGATCCATTTATTATTTATAAACTACTAAAACCTATTATATCAACATATTTAAATTATCAAAACTAATCACGTTACAACAAGTTGAGCATGGTTGATTTTCATATTGAGACAATCTTTGTCACAATGTGACGTAGGACCATGGTTCACCATGATTATAAAGCTAAAGGGTTTATATTGAACCCTAAGACTAATATTATAAACCCTATGAATACTATTATACCCTAGGAATATGAACCCTTAGATTAATACTAAAACCCCAAGGGATTAATACGAAAACCCCAAGGGATTATAAACTCAAGGGAACAATATTAAACCCAAGAGTTTAATATTATAAACCCACTGTATATAAACCCCAAGATAAATGCTATAAAACGTAAAATAAAAATGGTTGACCATGGTTAATTTGCATATTGAGACAATCCTTGTCACAATACAATGTTGGACATTGGTTAGCCATGATTGATTTTCATATTGAGACAATCTTTGTCACAATGTGACATTTGACCATGTTGACCATGGTTGATTTTCATATTGAGACAATCTTTGTCACAATGTGATGTAGGACCATGGTTGACCATGATTATAAACTGGAGGGATTTATATTGAACCCCAAGATTAATATTATAAACCTTATGAATATTATTATACCCTAGGAATATGAACCCTTAGATTATTAAACCTAAATAATTGATATTATAAACCTAAGGGATTAATACTAAAACTCCAAGGGATTATAAACTCGAGGGAATAATATTAAATGCAAGGGATTAATATTATAAAACCAATGTGTATAAACCCCAAGATAAATATTATAAACCCTAAAATAAACATTGTTGACCATGGTTGACCATGATTGATTTTCATATTGAGACAATCCTTGTCACAATGAAATGTTGGAACATGTTAACTATGATTAATTTTCATATGCAGACAATATTTGTCACAATGTGACATTGGACTATGGTTGATTTTCATATTGAGACAATCATTGTCACAATGCGACGTTGGACCATGGTTGACCATGATTGATATTATGAACCTAAGAGAATACTAAACCCAAGGGATTAAAAGTAAAAGCCCAAGGGATTATAAACCCAGTAGAATAATATTAAACCTAAGGGAATAATATAAACCCAAGGTAAACAAACAATAAGATAAATATTATAAACCCTAAAATAAACATGGTTGACCATGGTTGATTTTCATATTGAGACAATCTTTGTCACAATGTAACATTGGATCATTGTTAACCATGGCTGACCATTATTGATTTTCATATCAAGACAATCTTTGTCCCAAAGAGACAATGGACCATGGTTTTTTTTCATATTGAGACTATCTTTGTCACAATGCGACGTTGGACCATGGTCGACCATGGTTGTCATAATGTGATGTTGGACCATGAGACAATCTTTGTCACACTGTGACCATGACTAATAATGGTTGACCATAGTTATTGACCATGGTTGACAATGGTTGACCATGATTGATTTTCATATTGAAACTATATTTTTTACAATGCAACATTGGACCATGGTTAATGATGGTTGATTTTCATATTAAGACAATATTTGTCACAATGTGGCATTGGACCATGGTCGACCATAACTCACCATGGTCAACCATATTTGACAAATGTTGATCATGATTGACTATGGTTGGCCATGTTTGACCATGACTTATTTCCATATCGAGGAAATATTTGTCACAAACCCAAGGGATTAATATTATAAACCCAAGGGATTAATAAACCCAAAGGATTATAATATTAAAAATCGAAGGGATTATAAACCTAATATAAACCTAATAAAATATAATATAATAAATCTTAAGATTATTATTATAAATCCTAAGATTATAAACCCTAAGTTTAATGTAATAAACCTTAGGATTAACACTACAAACACGTGGATTAATATTCCTAACCCTAGTGATCCACTATAAGCCTCCATGGTCAACCATGACCATCCACTATGGTTCACTATAGGTCACTTATAGATAGACCATGATTGTTGAGGTAAGCATGGTTCACCATGGTAGTGATGTTGACTATTTTTTACTATAATGCCAATATTCACTATAGTAGACCATGTCAACAATAGTCAACCATAATGTTAATAAATAAATATTATAAACTCTAACATAGTCAACCACATTTATCCTTTTAATTTTTGTTAAAATATTTACATTCCATTTATTATAAAAATATAAAATTAATATATTAATTCTTATAATAGTTTTTGTTTATACTAAAACAAAAAAACTTGATAAATAAATTATAAATTCAATATGAAAATAAATCAAACTAAACCGTTAATTTATTTTTCTCTTTATTTATATAGGTAATTAATAAAGATTATGAGTGATAAAGACAAAAATAAATAAATACATTGATTATTAACAAACATATAATGTAACCACGAACAAATAAACAAGTTGTAACTAAGTTTTAACATATCTTAATTTGATTTGAAAATTTTAAATTATATTTAATTTATTATTAAAAAATATTTTTAAAAGCTATGTTAATTAAAAAATAAAAATAAAATAGAAAACAAACATAAAATGTAACCATGAACACATAAACAAGTTGTAACTAAGTTTTAATATATCTTAATTTGATTTGAAATTTTTAAACAAGCAATTCCCTCTAAAGGTACAGAGATACACTGAAGGAATGGAAAATTTGGTAATAGGATCCCTGAACTATTTTTCCCTATGTCAAATGGAGTGGGACAATAGAAACAGATAGACGAATTGTTTTCCTTTATATATTCCTTTGTTGAATGGATGGGAGGTCGGCAAAGAAAAACCTACAAAATGGAAAGTGGATGAGGATATTTATTGAGACATCTAAAAACCAATGTTGATATTGATTGATTGAGGCAACCAACAAGTTTATGGTTTTGTATTTTATAAAATTAAAATCAAGATTTCCTAATGTCAAAACTGATACTGATAATAAATATTTGAGAGACTGATATTGATATCGGATGAGGTTTACAACAAATTTGTAAGTATGTATTTTATAATATTAAAATCAATATTTCCAAAAACTGATATATCTAAGTAATTTCTAGAAATTGATATACTACACAAGTTTGAGTGAAGAGTAGAATCTGTAGGACTTTGGTGAACACAAGAGTTTCTCAGTAGGGTAGTCTTGTCATTCCCACATTTGATCACTTGCAAGGACTTAGAGGACTAAATTTTCAGGAGAATCCAACCACTACAAATTGTAATTACTCAGGCGACCACCGTGAAACTTCCTCTCCCAAGGAGGAAGACAAAGACAAGGTACAAGGTCAAGCAGTGAAGCCATGATGACTTTAGGGGAGTTAGGGAAGGTTCTAGATTAATTTTCGAGACATGATATTTTGAATTCATAAAATTTTTTAACTAATTTTTTATTTAAAAAAAAAATATTAAAAAATCAATTATAATTTTTAAAAAAATAGGTTAAAAAGTATTTAATAAATTTATTAATTTAATATTATTATTTATTTTGATTAATTAGTAATTTTAGGATGTGCAATAAATTGGCTCATAGCGGATACATGCTCTAATGGTGCTCATTGTGATCGTTAACCCTTTCAAAATAACCCTTTACTCCATTTTCTCTAGAATGTTGTCTAAATTTCATTTTATGGGAATCCCTTGAATAGTGAGGAATTTTCGTCTCCTAGCGGAGGATTATTAATTCCTTTTTAATCTAAAATTTCACTTCTTTTATCTCTTTTCAAAGTCTTTATCTCTTTTCAAAGCCTTGGGCTATGTGTTGTGTATATTTTTCAGAGTAGTTTTTTTTCATATTCATATTATTTACAAAATGAATGTTCTCATAGTTACAGCAATTGGCACCTATAATTTGCACATACAAAATGATGCGAAGACTTAAAGGACCCATCCAATGACCTTTGCAAAATTTAGTTTGGCTACCAAGGATGGTTAAATAGGGAATTTGACATTACAAATGAACACTACATTAAACCCAAAAAGAAATAGAATGAAATTAACATAGCACAATTTTTTTATAAATATAAATTTCTTCAATCTCATTCCATATTCCAATAATTCTTGTATTGATCAAACCTTTATTTTTCTTCAACCCATTTCAAAATTATAAAAAATAATATATATATATATATATATATATATATATATATATATATATATATAAATATATATATAGTTGTGTGTTATTTCTTTAAAATTCTCTTCATCCAAAAATTACAACCCTAAAACACAAGGAACATAAATTCATTGCTACATTAAAACATGGATGACAACATCAACCCTTATTATGTTAGAATATTCAGGCACATAGGAAATAGTTAAGTATAGCTTTGCCTGGTGTAGATTTAAGTAAAGTATGTTTCTTTACTATGTACTTTTGTAACTTACAATCTAACGGTCACGATATGTAGTGATCCGATGGTTCATTCTCTCCTCGGTATTACTGACACTTGATCCATGGCTTAACACTCGATTGGTCCATGATCACTATTTAAAGAGCATGGAGGGTCATTTGTAGGGTAACCATTCATTTGAGAAGCTTATGTAAATTTTCATTCTTTTATTAATAAATTGCCTGAAGTGGCTGCTTTGGCTCAGGTCGTGGACTGTTTCCCTCCTTGAGGGTTTTAACCATGTCAACAATACTAGTCTATTGATCTGTGATCTGTTCGTGAGCGGTGTCCTTTGGTGTTCTGTATGAGGAACTTACCCTGTAAATTACTACATGGTATCAGGGCTATTTGAGGGTCGCATCCGTTGGTGATTCAAATATGAAGCCAGTAGAATTGCATTTGACTGCCATTTCCTAGATCTACTATTTATGACTACTTTTGGGCCGACATAATTGCTCTATTGTGTTAGGAGCATCTGTTCCAGTGAGGAACCCCTTTCTTTTCACTTGAAAAGGTTGTCGGTAGCCCTAGCTACGTCATTTTTAAGATCTGGAGGTATACAATGTTTATTTGCAGTTTCTAGTTATTTTCTCTCTGTTTATTTCGGTTTATTTATCTATTTGTTTTTTATTACTGGATCCACACCTTTCATTTCTGCGTATGCTCTTTTCCATATGACTCTCTACGATCTAGGAAAATCAGAAATATAAATGAAGTTTTTTTCTCATGCATATGCTCTTTTCCGTTGTGCCTTAGTGTGATCTCATAAAATTAGAAACATTGAGGAAAATTGTTAGTTTTCGGGTAAAGCTAACTTCAAACCACAAGGTTTGTTTTTTTTTTGTCCATTTTGGGTTTTGTGTTTTTTTTTTGCAGGAAAAAAAAGAGCTTTCTCAAGTAAGCACACACCCCAAAGCTTCGGTGACTAAAAACAAAAACAAAAAAAGAAAACCCTTCCTCTTTTCCAAAAATTACTAACCTTTTAAACTAGCTCACTTGGTCCAAAGTTACTTTATGAGAATAGAGGTCTTGAGTTCAAGTATTTCTCTTTGTTGAGCTAATTAGATTAATTTTGGAAAGGGGCAGCTTTTTTTTTTAAAATATAACATTATCATTCATTTCCGCACATTCCCGCACTTCGTCAACATCTTCAACAACGTTTCTTCAAAAAGCCATAACTTATTCATCCAGAAGCTGTTTTCAGAGTCGTTTTTTTTAATCAGCGTAATTTTTCGAGATCTTTCCATTAAAACACTTAGTTTTAGCATCTATAGCTTCACCTTCTATTAAAATAAAAAGTCCATGCCAAGTTATTTTTGACAGCACAAAGTGCTTCAAATGGTGGTCCTACATTGTGGATTTACTTAGAAGTAAAGGTCTTTACAGAATAGCCTCAGGCCAAAAAACCAAACCAAAAGATGAAGATAAGGCAACCAAATGGGAAAATAGGCAAGAATAAGCACGTGGGTTGATAGGGATGTCTATTTCTCCAGACCTTAGATTCCATAGTGCAGAACTTGATACTCCTAATGAAGCAATGAAATAGATCTCTAAAGTTTTTGGAATTAAAAATGAACTTGGAGCCCATCAACTCGAAAATGAGTTGCTTACAATGGACCCCAATAATTTTTCTTCCATTGAAGAATTTTTTTCCAAGTTCAAGACCCTTAGACTTCTCTTGGAATGTGTTAATTTTAAGAAAGAAGATGGTAACCTTATCTATTCCATTCTTACTAAGTTGGTACCAACCTACTCTATGTTTGTTTCCACCTTCCACTCTACAAGAGAAGCCTTCATTTCTCAAGGAAAAGACTACAAGTCCCCTTCCTGTGGTTCCTTTTGTGATTCTTTAATAAGAGAACAAGAAAAACTCTTGCACCTTGGTCTTCTTAATCTTGGAAACTCTTCTAAGAAAGCCTTAGCCACCCAGCAGCAACCAAATTCAAAGAATCCTAAGAATTCGTATCCTAAACAGAATGGTCCTAAACCAAACAAGGGTCCTAAGCAATTTCAACTTCAAAATGAAAAATCATTTCAGAAAAATGATAAGGCAAATAAAAACAAAGGGAAGAAGATTGATAGGCATTGCCACTTTTGTAATCGAGATGGCTACATAGAATCCAAATGCTTTAAGAAGATGGAAGCCTTGGAAGCAGCAATGAAGAAGCATAACATCCATTTGGAGCACTCTTCAACTTCAACTTCATATTTAGGAATAGCACTTTCTACATGTGGTTGTCAAACATCTCGGTTTGGATATGCACTAAATGTATCATCATCTTCTAATTCTCATGAGTGGCTCATTGATTTTGGTGCTTCTTATCAGATGGCCAAAAACAAAGCCATGTTTTCTTCTTTAAATGATTGTAACACCAAAAATATATATGTTGGTGATGATAGATCTTTGAGTGTTATAGGTGTTAGCTCTGTTATGCAGCGCTGATTTTCTAATGCCGGAAAGAGATCTGGTCTGATGGGTTGTGTCCAAAAGGGAGCTTACATTGGTCACTTTCCCTTTTTTCTCACCCTTCTTTCCTTCAATCTTTCTCCTTTCCTAAACAAACCTTCTAAAACCCGACAAAATTCCCTTGGCCTCAGCCCCAAGCGCAAAACCCCAAAGCCCCCATAAAACCCTACCATATGTTTTTGTGTGTTCGCAACTCATCATTCCACATCCCCGCCATTGATCACCCCCGCTGATCCAATGGCTCCCATTACACCTGATAAAGGTGACCCACTCTACCACTCTCCACTGTCAAGATCTGACGGTCTTCACATTCATTGTGCTGTCAACTTGATCGAGCGATAGCGTGCGATGGAAGTGGTTTTCTCTCTCATCCGTTGCTATGTGTTGATCATTGAATGGAATTGCTCGGCCCCGGGCATTTACCACTTATCGCCCAAAAGCGGTGGGATAAAACCGTTACCACTCTACCAAACCGCCCTCGCCTGTTAAACGCCCATGCAACTTCGTCGCCCGATGACCGTCCAATCTGTTCGCTGAAGATCCAACGACCCTAACACACCCCACTCCTATCTCGACTGATAGCCTCCACCGAGCCATTTCTGCAGTCCATTTTCCCGATTTGACGGTCATCCTTCTCTCTCACCCAAATCGTCCACCTACCCATGCCTTCCACATCCTATGATCATTCTGCTGCCCGAAGAAGGAGATGACTAGTTCTACCAGCATCAGTTACAGTAATATCCCCAACAACCATATTTAACATAAATCATGGCCAAAGGGTAAAAGGACGCAACACGACCTTGTAACTGAATTTATCAATCATGGACTCCAACGGTACGAGCACTCCAACCACCTAAAGGATAGCACAGCACCTGAACAAATCGGATTCATCCACTGAAACAAGCCACCTCATCCAGAGACTCCATCAGAGGGTTAAATGTAGTTGGTGGTCAATTATGACTCCTCCATACCTAAACGGCCAAGTGCCATTGTAATGAAAACTTATAAATATCCAGGGGCAAGACATAATCAAGGTTGACATTTGATGTAAGGTTCAACTTCTGGAGACTGTGGGAATTTTGTCACTTGTAGCATCTCATCTTCATTTTCAACAAATACAAGCTTCTTTTGCTGTTAACTACTCACTGTCCATTTTCCTCTATTCTAAGCTTGTACCTGATATGCTATGTTCTTGATCTCTAGATGTTTAGCACTAGATAATTGTCATCTTATCTCTGTGTTAGAATCTGGAATGCATCACTGAATATGTTGCTCAGGTTTCTTTCTATCTAATGCAGAAGAGTTGTCATCTTGTCTTTGCATTAATAGATTAGATTTGCAGGTTTCTGTACTAATTACAGCCGACCATCACATGGTCTTGTGTATCTGCTGGTGTGGTTAGTATTCTCCATATTCACCTAATATCTAAAATTGTGAGCATTGGTGGTCTAAATCCTTGTAGTCTGAGGGTGTTCATGCATGTCTGAAGTGAAACAAAGTAGAAGTGGTTATCTGGCTTGAACCAAACCATCATTCCTTCCTTTAAACCTGCAAAAAAAGTTGAATTTATATGTTACCAGGCATCTCCAAGCTACAACCTAGGAGAGTTTCTTGGAATCCTAACATAATTGGCGTCGTTGCCGGGGAGAGGAGATTTAAGTTCAACTTCCCTGGGAGAATGACACAGATCCAACTTTGATGATAGACAAAGTCTGGACACATTTTTGGTTGTAATCATCTATCTGGCAACTCTACTGGAGGCCTAACCTTTTTGCGACTCCACATCATAGTTCTGGCTCAGTTTGTGAGACACACTCGGAGAAATCCTCAGAAATCACCAGCTGACCCAGTGCCTGACCCTGAGAAGATTGTCAAGCAGAGAAAGACATCACAAAAGGGAGCATCAAGATCAGTTAAGCCTAAACAATCTTATGTATCTCTATCAGAAAGGCTTGTAACAGAGCATCTACATGTTGAAAATATAGCCTCTAATACTAGCATCTACTCCCTACCTTCCAAACTGCCAGTACCCTTCCATCTACCCCAGTCATGGCAGGCCCACAAGTACCCACGAAAATGGAGAGAATCATAGTTGCTAGGTATGGACCCTTGGTCTTGCTTATTCCTTTGAATGTCATGCCTATAGGAGAATATCAGAAATACATGCCTAAGTTCACTGGTACAGAGGGAGTAACAGCTGAAGAGCACCTTGAGTCTTTTTATAGCTATGCTGATAACCTAGATATCAGTGAAGATGATGTGTGGATGAGAGTATTTGTCCAAAGCCTTGATGGAGAGGCTAGAAAGTGGTTCAGAGAGCTAACCTCTAGGTCTATAGCAAACATTGAAGCATTAGATGATGTGCTTTTAAAGCATTAGGGGGACAAGAAAGACCTGCTATACTACCATATGGAGTTTGGCAACCTGAAAAGGGAAAAAGGGGAGTTATTGTCTGATTTTAATAAAAGATTCAATCGTATGTATAACAAGATACTAGCTGAAGTCAAGCCTACCCCCACCTCTGCCAAACTCACCTACGCCAATGCCTTTGATTCCGATTTCTGCCTGTTGTTAAGAGAGAGAAGATGTGTTTCTCTAGCTGAAATGCAAGATGCAGCTTTGGAGGTGGAATCCAATATCAAGGCTGCAAAGAAACTCAAGGGGAATGCCGATAGAAGGAGGTAGAGAGGTGAATCTTCCTCTTCTTCTTCATCTTCAGAACCCAAAATAGACAAAATGACTAAAATGATAGAGTCATTGGCTGCTGAAATATCCAAGCTGAAGGTTGAGCAGAGTTCTGGGAAAGCAAGGCTTCCTAATACATTTTCTTCGAGAAATCCAAATCCATTCAGAAGAACAAACGAACAATTACAGATCATCCAGGGGGATAGAGAGGCTAGTGAAGAACAAAGAGTTAATGCTTCTTTCTAGAACTTAGTCATGGAGGAGGAGCAGTTTGATGAAGAGGATGAGATTCACTACATGGAAGACAAGGGCATTGCTGCATTTTTGACATTAGCTTCCTATGAGGAGTCATTACTTAGGAACCAAATTAGTCAAGAGTGGGACAGAGAAGCTTTTCTACAAACTGAAGACGGGCAGAGATATAACCTGAGGTCAAGGATGAGTAATGTCAAAGAGAATCCTACCCAAAGAGCTACTGTCCCCACAGAGCAGCAGATTAGTAAGCAGAAGCGACCGACAGCTGATCCCACCATCCTGAAAGCACCAACTCAAGAGGTAAGAAGCCTTGACAAGTCCCCTCCCCCTTTCAGTTTTGAATCAGAAGTCCAGAAGTTAAAATTTTTTGTACCTCTGATAGAACTTGTAAAGAGTAAGGCTTTTAAGAAGCCTATCCTCGATGCCCTTGAGCTGAAAGCCACACAAACATCCAATGACTATAATTTACAAGATGATAAACCTACAGTTGTGCTTAGCCCAATGACTAAACCTGTTGATGACAATTCCCCATCATTTTATGTCTCCTTAACCATTCATGACAAAATCCTCCACAACTGTCTACTAGACATAGGTGCCAACCATAATCTGATGCCCAAAGCTATCATGGAAGTGTTAGGCCTTGATATTACCAGACCTTATCATGACTTGTTCTCCTTTGGTTCGAGGAAGGTGAAATGTCTAAGACTAATCAAAGACTTAGCCATCACCCTAACTCAGCTACCCATGAAAAGCATGATGACGGATATTGTGGTAGTAGATGTTCCCCCTAAGTTTGGTATGCTACTTTCCAGAGGGTGGATTAAGAGGTTGGGTGGGACATTGCAAAATGACTTGTCTTATGCCACCATCCCAGTTTTTGGAGGAGAAAGCAGAAGACTATACAGGGAAGCCCAACTGGCCTATATCATCAGTGATGAGAAGAATCCCACTAATCATCCCATTTACACTATGGACGCTAACTTTGGAGCATGTATTCTCCAAATTGAAGAATCCCAGAGGGCCTCGGCGTAGCTCAAAAACCAGTATGCCAGGTCATGGAAGAGGAAGGGACACAAGCTTGGGATATGTTCTTTGACAGAGCCTGTTCAAAGGAAACTGCAGGAGCAGGAGTGGTGCTGGTGTCTCCAAAACAAGAAATCACACATCTGTCTTTCAAATTGACTTTTCAGGTCACCAACAACATAGAAGAGTATGAGGCTTTGATATTGGGCTTAAACGTTGCCAAAGACATGGGATCAGAGAATAAAGGTGTTTGGGGATGCTGATCTCATCATTCAACAAGTGAACAAAACCTTCCAAGCAAGGCACCCAAGGTTGAAAGCGTACAGAGGTGAGGTATGGAGACTCAAAGAATATTTTGATAGCTTTTGTATCTCATATATTCCAAGAATTGAAAATCAGCTTGTTGATTCCCTTGTTGTGTCTGCTAACATGTTCATCCATCCCATGCCCCCTAGATTGTCCTATCAAGTCCAGGTAAAATACAGACCATCCTTGCTTGATAATGTTCAGCACTGGAAAGTTTTTGAGGATGATGATGAAGTAAATAGGTTTCTACAAGTCATTGATGAATTCTCTGAAATGCAAATTGATCAAGAGAATGAAATCTTGGAGGAATGTCCCCAGCCTCAGCTAAGGAATAGAATTGGCCAAGACAATATTGTACAGTTTCCTAGGAATCATATACCTAAAGGGTTAGTGCCTCTAGAGAATTTGTTTGACCATAACGATGTGCCTCATAAGATCGCCCAAAAAGAAAATCAGTCTATAGTCCACAAGCATAACATAGGGAGTCCAGATCATCCAATGTATATAAATTTTTCCACCGATTTTTCTGCTACCCAAAGTTCTGAGTACTGCACCTTAATGAAGCAATTTGCTAATGTCTTTGCCTAGGAATATAGTGACCTTAAAACTTATGACAAAAATATCATCCAGCATAAGATCCCATTGGAGAAAGACACCATTCCTTTCAAGCAGAAGCTGAGACCCATTAATCCTTTGCTCCTCCCTCTGATTGAAAAAAAAATTAAGAAGTTGTTGGCTACCAAAATCATAGTTCCTCTGAGGTATTCAAAGTGGGTAGCCAACTTGGTAGTGGCGAGAAAGAAAAGTGGGGAAATCAGGTTGTGTGTTGATTTTAGGAACTTAAATAAATGCTCTAAGAAAGACAACTATCCCTTGCCAAAAATGGAGCATTTACTATAAAAAGTATCAGTAGCTAAATTTATGTCTTTCTTGGATGGATGACCAAGAAAAGACTGCTTTCACCACTCCTTGGGGCACTTTTATGTACTCGAATATGCCCTTTGGGCTGATGAACTCTAGGGCTACCTTTTAGAGACCCATGGACATAACGTTTGTAGGAGAGAAGAATAAATTTGTCCTTGTCTACCTGGATGATAAAACAGTATACTCCAGTAGCCATCAAGATCATTTGCAGCATTTGAAGAAAGTGTTTCTGAAGTGCAGAAGTTTTGGGATATCAATAAATCCTAAGAAGTAACAATTTGCTTTAGAAGAAGGCAAGCTTCTAGGACACATTGTTTCTGCTGTAGGTGTCAAGATTGACCCATAAAGAGTAAAAGTGATACAGACCTTTTCTGTCCCAAGATCAAAAAAGGACATCCAGTCCTTTTTGGGTAAAATAAATTTTGTAAGGAGGTTTATTCCAAATTTTGCAAAATTGGTAAAGCACATCACCTCTATGCTAAAAAAGGGATCAAAGATCAAATGGATTGATGCAGCAAGGAGATATTTTGAAGCCATCAAAAGAGCTATTATGGAAGCTCCCACTTTAATCAGCCCAGACTATAGCAAGAAGCTCCATATCTTCTCCTTTGCTTCTGGTGACACCCTTGCAGTAGTTTTATTGCAGAAAGATGATGGATATTCAGAGCATCTAGTGGCATTTTTCAGCAAAACCTTAAGGGATGTTGAACTAAGGTATGATATTATCGAAAAGCAGGCTAATCCTCTTATCAAATCTTTAAAAGCTTTCTGAATCTACATCCTACACTCCAAGGTAATTGCATATGTGCACTCTGCTTCAATAAAGGATGTCCTAACACAACCAGATGTTGATGGAAGAAGGGATAAATGGATTACAAAGCTTATTGAATTCAACATAGAGTTGAAACCGACCAAGCTTGTCAAGGACTAGGGCCTTGCTCAATTGATGGCTGAAGAAAATTGTAGGATGCTGGACATAAATTGGATAAGCACAAACTCAGATGACATACAAACAGGGGGAGAAACAACTGAACGAGGACAGAACCAGTCTTTGGTCGAAGATCTGGCCTCTTGTGAAGGGTATGATAAAAATTCTCACTTTCTGTTGAAACTAGAAGTCCCTCCAGGTCTTAGCTCGAGCCAAGATCGGACTATTAAGATCAGAGCAGCCAAGTTCTGTATTCATGAAAACTTGCTTTATTGGAGGGATCCATCTGGAATCCTTTTAAGATGTCTGGACAAAGAGAAATCTATGGAGGTCATGCATTAGTTTCATTCCAGCATCTGTGGAGGTCATCACTATTGGAAAACCACAACCCACAAGATCCTTAGAGTTGGGTATTATTGGCCCACTCTATTTTCTTATGTCTTTTCATTTGTAAGGTCCTGTGACAAATGCCAGAGGTTTGAAGGAAAACAACAGTTGAATTCCTTACCCTTGAAGCCCATACATGCCAGTGGCCCTTTCCAGCAGTGGGGTTTGAATTTCATAGGGGAAATTAATCCACATTCTAGTGGCCAGCAAAGATGGATCTTAGTAGCCATTGACTACTTCACTAAATGGATTGAGGCCATACCTACTAGGAAGGTCGATCACCATGTTGTCATGAAGTTCTAGACTAAAAACATTTTCACCAGGTTTGGCTATCCAGACAAATTGGTTACAGACAATGCAGCAGCCTTCAGGACAAAAGAGTTGGTGGACATGTGTGACTCAATGGGCATTAAGCTAGTGCATTCCTCCTCATATTACCCTCAAGATAATGGTCTAGCAGAATCATCCAATAAGAGCCTGATAAGGATAATAAAAAAATTTTTGGAAGACAACAAAAGGAGCTGGGATGCCAAACTGAAGTTTGCATTGTGGGCTGACAGGGTGACCACCAAGAAATCCACAGGGAATTCTTCGTTCAAGCTAGTATATGGAACTAAGGCTGTATTCCAAATCTAGTTGACCCTCCCTGTGGCCAAGTTCTTGCAGGAAGAGAAGAATGAGGAAAATGACATGGCAAAGAAGATTAGTGACTTGGATAATGTGCATCAAATCAGAGATCAATTGATTGAAAAGTTTGTAGCACATCAAAAGAGAATCAATGAAGCCTTTGACAGAAAGGCAAAGAAGGACAATTTTCAAATTGGAGACTTGGTTCTTAAATAGGATGCACCGAAGGAAAAGAAAGGCAATCATGGGAAATTCAATGCTCTATGGACTGGACCTTTTGTCATTTCTCAGGTCCTGGGGAACACGACTTTCATGCTGCAAAGTATGGAAGGAGAAACAGTTTTTGATGGCCCAGTCAATGGGCAGTTTTTGAAAGTTTATGTTAATTAAGGCCTTTAGGCCTCAACATTGTAAATATGTTCTTTTACAAAGTTTTAGTGTAGACTCAATTAGACTCCATGCCTAATGGAACACTAGGAAATATTGTTGATCTTGTTTTTGTATGAAGGCAGTGGTCATTGGTTCTTGAAACCTCACAGGGAGGCTTTCATCCCTAGAAGGAGCCAATGTTAGCTCTGTTATGGAGTGTTGATTTTCTAATGCTAGAAAGAGATCTAGTCTAATGGGTTGTGTCCAAAAGGGAGCTTACATTGGTCACTTTCCCTTTTTCCTCACCCCTCTAACCTTTAATATTTCTCGTTTCCTAAACAACCTTCTAAAACCCGACAAAATTCCCTTGGCCTCAGCCCCAAGTGCAAAACCCCAAAGCCCCCATAAAACCTTACCATATGTCTTCATGCATTCATAACTCGTCATGCTACATCCCCACTGTTGATCACCCCCACCGATCCAACAGCTCCCGTCGCACCTGATCAAGGTGACATGCTCTACCACTCTCCACCGTCAGATCACCTCTGCCAAGATCTGACGGTCTTCGCATTCATCGCATTGGCAACTTGATCAAGCGATAGCGCGTGATGAGAGTGGATTTTCTCTCTCATCCACTGCTACGTGTCGATCAATGAATGGAATCGCTCGGCCCTAGGCATTTGCCACTTAATGCTCGAAAGCGGTGTGATAAAACTATTACCACCCGACCAAACCACTGTCGCCCGTTAAACGCTCGTGCAACTCTGTCGCTTAATGACCGTCTAATCTATCCATTGAAGATCCAATGGCCCTAACACACCCCACTCCTATCTCGGTTGATAGCCTTTGCCAAGCCATTTCTGTCGTCCATTTCCCCGATCCAACAATCATCCTTCTCTCTCACCCAAATCATCTACCTATTCATGCCTTCCATGTCCTATGATCATTATGTTGCCTGAAGTAGGAGATGACCAACTCTGCCAGCATCAATTAAAGTAATATCCCCAACAACCATATTTAACATTAAGCATAGCCAAAGAGGAAAAGGATGCCGCACGACCCTGTAACTGAATTTATCAGTCATGGAATCCATCGGTACGAGGACTCCAACCGCCTAAAGGATAGCACAACACCTAAACAGATCGTATTCATCCACTGAAACAAGCCACCTTGTCCAGAGACACCATCAAATGGTTAAATGCAGTTGGTGGTCAATTATAACTCCTCCATACCTTAACGGCCAAGTGCCATTGTAACGAAAACTTATAAATATCCAAGAGCAAGATGTAATGAAGGTTGGCATTTTAGGTGAGGTTCAACTTCTGGAGACTGTGGGCTTTTTGTCACTTGCAACGTCTCATCTTCATTTTCAGCAAATACAAGCTTCTTTTGTTGTTAACTGTTCACTGTCCATTTTCCTCTGTTCTAAGCTTGTACCTGATATGCTGTGTTCTTGATCTCTAGATGTTTAGGACTAGATAACTGTCATCTTATCTTTGTGTTAGAATCTGGAATGTGTCATTGAATAGGTTGCTCAAGTTTTTTTCTATCTAATGTAGGAGAGTTGTCATCCTATCTTTGCATTAATAGATTAGATTTGTAGGTTTCTGTACTAATTGCAGCCGGCCATCACATGGTATTGTGTATCTGCTGGTGTGGTTAGTATTCTCCATATTCACCTAATATCTAAAACTATGAGCATTGGTGGTCTAAAGCCTTGTAGTCTGAGGGTGTTCATGCATGTCTGGAGTGAAACAAAGTAGAAGTGGTTATATGGCTTGAACCAAACCATCATTCCTTCCATTAAACCTACAACAATAGTTGAATTTATATCTTACCAGGCATCTCCGAGCTACAACCTAGGAGAGTTTCTTGGAATCCTAACAATAGGGATTCAAACTGTTCATATAGACAATGATCAATTTAATGATGTATTATGTGTTCCAACCTTATCCTATAACCTTCTATCTGAATATCAGATATCTCATTCAGGTGAAGGTAAAATCATTGAATTTTCACCTCACGATGTTGTAGTTAATGTCCTAAGAGTTCGTAGATAGATTTTAGCTACTGGCATTGCTGATGATTCTACAAGTTTGTATAAGTTTAACAACTTTGGGTCATCAAATCTTCCCTCGGTATTTGTTACTCATAATGATGAAGTGAGAAAACTTTCGCATGAGCGATTTGGTCACTTAAATTGTCGCTCCCTTCAGAATCTATGTAAAGAAAATATGGTGACAGGTCTTCTAATGGCATCTTGCAGATATGGTGTTTGTTCTCGCCGTGTACTTGGAAAACATCATTGGGATAGTTTTAAGAAACGTGCCTCTTGGCACACCTCAGCCCCTTTATAGCTTGTGCATGGTGATTTATGTGGTCCACTTGCAGTTGTTTCATTCTCTGGATACAAGTATTTCTTATCTTTCATTAACGATTTCTCCAGATGCATTTGGGTATACTTCTTAAAAATCAAGAGTGAAGTATTTAACATGTTATTGGCCTTTAAGGCCTTTGTTGAAAAATAATCTGGACATCAAATTCTTAAACTGAGATCTGATAATGGCAGAGAATATGTTAACAACAAATTCATCAACTTTTACACTAAGAATGGAATTCAAATTCAACATACTGTTCCATATACTCCACACCAAAATGGTGTAGCTGAAAGGAAGAATCACACCTTAAAGGAAATGGCTAATTGTATGCTTCAATCTAAAGGACTTAGTCTTAATTTTTGGGCAGAAGCAATTAACTGTGAAAATTACATAATAAATCGATCTCCTATAAAGGTTTTAAAGAATATCACTCCAGAAGAAGCATGGAGATCAATTAAACAAGTAGAAGGAATTGACTAAACGGAAACCTTCTCCCCTGTTGCCAAAATGAACTCTATCTGCCTTGTTCTTTCCCTTGTTGCCTCTTTCAAATGGGAAGTCCATCATATAAATGATAAATCTGTCTTCTTGCATGGGGACTTGCATGAAGAAATCTATATGGAACAACATACTAGTATTATACAAACAAACTCCAGCCTTGTATGTCAGGTTACGGAATCCCTTTATGGTCTCGAGCAAGCCCGTCGAGCTTGGTATGCCAAAACGGATAGCTTTCTTTTAGAAACTAGCTTTTTTAAGTGTCATTCTGACAATAATGTCTACACCAAGAAAGTGGGCAAGTTCCTTATCATTCTTGTTCTTTATGTTGATGATCTTATCCTTACTGGTAGTGATCCCAACCTTATAAACCATGTGAAGTCCAGCCTTAAAAAGAAGTTTGAAATGACAGACTTAGGACACTTGCATTATTTTCTTGGTCTTCATGTCTTGCAATCCAAGGAAGGTATTTCCCTTTCCAAGTCCAATTATGCCTATGATCTTATACGCCATTTTCACATGGAAGACTGTAGGCTAGCCCCTTCTCCCTTTCAGTCTGGAGCCAAAATTTTAGTCACTTGTACTTCACCTGAAGTTGATGCTACCTTATACTGTCAAATTGTAGGAAACCTTTTGTATCTGACCCATACTCGTTCTAACCTTTTCTTTACTAATGGCCTTATTTCTCGGTTTATGCAAAACCCACATGAAATTCATTAGAAAGAAGCTAAAAGAATACTTCATTATGTTCGAGGTACAATTCAGTTTGGGATTCATTACAGTGCCGAAGCATCTCCTCTATTGGTTGGTTTCACTGATTCCGATTGGGCTGGTGACCCTGATGATCAGAAGTCTACTATGTATTCATTCTTGGTTCAGGACCTATTACATGGGCTTGCAAGAAACAAAGTGCCATTTCTCTTTCTTCGGCAAAAGTAGAGTATCGTGGTGTTGTAGAAGCTAGTAAGGAAGCCCTGTGGCTTCGTGAGATCCTATCAGAGTTTGGATTTCAACAACAGCATCCGACTACACTTTGGTGTGATAATCAAAGTGCCATTCAACTATGCAAAGATCCAGTCCAACATCAACACAACAAACACATTGAACTGCACATGCACTTCATCAAAAAGCTCATTCATGACCATGTCCTTGAAGTGCAATATTATTCAACAGATGATCAAGTTGCAGACATCTTTACAAAGGCTCTCACAGAGGTGAAGTTTACTAAACTTTGATTTATGGTTGGAGTTCAGGAAGTTGTCACTAAGGGGGGATAGGCTCTAATGCCTCCTTCCTTCTCTTATTGCGTCATATTTGTACATCCTTCAATCCTATCCCAAGTTGTTCTAAGGGGAGATTTTAGGATATTCTAACACATAGAAAATAGTTAAGTACAACTTGGTCTACTGTAGAGTTAGGTAAAGTGTGTTTTTTTACTATGTACTTTTGTAACTTATAATCTGACGGTAACTATATTTAGTGGTTCGACGGTTCATTCTCTCCTCGGTATTACTGACACTTGATCTGTGGCTTAAGACCTGATTATTCCATGATCTCTATTTAAAGAGCATGGAAGGTCATTTGTAGGGTAACCGTTCACGAGAGAAGCTTATGAAAATTTTCATTCTTTTATTAATAAATTTCCTGAAGTGGTCGCATTGGCTCGGGCCGTGGACCGTTTCCCTCTTTGAGGGTTTTAACCACGTCAACAATATTGGTGTATTGATTTGTGACCTGTTTGTGAGCGGTGTCCTTTGGTGTTCTGTCTGAGGAACTTACCCTGTAAATTCCTACATATTAAAAATTAACCTTTTCCCTCACTCAACAATATAAAAAAATCCCCATTTCATTATTTCCAACAATATGGACACTCTTATTGTTCCATTTATGCATAAATATCAAGGATTTCTAGGCAACCCAATCTCTCATATTAAAACACTTGTATGATAGGATTAGAATATCAATCATTATTAACATGAGAAGGACCTACTGATGTGCATTTCCACATCTTTATATATGTGTGTTTTTTTTGTGGGGGAAGCCAATGAATGATATCGACATGCTTATCTAACACCGAATTTGAATACCAATGTACTACTCATCCATTACATTCACCATTATGTCAAAATATTAATCACGACACCTATTCATATGTCAGCTATGAATGTTCCCTAGTCAGTGGTAGATGGTTCATAATCAATAGTCAACAGGAGTTAGTGAGAAATGATGATAGGTGAACTCACTATAGTTTCTACAACTTGATCTTTGTATAAATTGTTGTATGTGGAATGCAATCGATAATGCCTTTGAGTTCAATCTTCTTCTCTTATGTGGTATCAGAGCTAGATCCGTGAGGGCTCGGTGGCCAGAGTCATTTGGGCTTAGTGGTGTCAAGGTCTCATGGAGAGAGACCTAGTTTTGTATGAGCCTAGGTTATGAGGGCTCGGTGTTTTGAAGCGTCAGCGCCGAAGAGCAATATAGTGTTGTCAATAAGTTGTGGAAGGCACTGAGATTGACATACGAGTGTTGGAATATCGAACTTGTATGCGGCCAATGTGTGGTGAAAATCATTCTGAGGAGGTGTGTCTTTTCTATGCCGTGAGTCTTGTGCCTACTCAGGTGAGGAGGAAATGTTGCACATATTGTTGTTTATGAAGTGAAGCAATCATTGAAAAGAGGAGTGTTGGAGATATACACTAGCATGCAGTGATTCTCATCACCAGAGATCAAAGTGATAACTAGAAAAATTTTCTGAATCGGTGAGGTCGAGTTGAATCGACAAGGAACAGTGTTGTTGATTTTCTCACTTTGAGGCCGAGGATGTCAACGGTTGTTTTCTTTTGCCATAAGTAAAGGATTTTCTTCTTCGTCTCATAATAGAGAAACTCAATATTGAAGAAATTAAAAATAGCGTATGTTGGTGTGGCTCCTGAGTGTTGAGCCAGTTGAGTGATACATGGAGACTAAGAATGTGTGGAGAGGGTGGATTGATCCACCTAAATATGCAATTGTGTGTTCTCCCATACGAATTTGTGTTGTGGTTATATTCCACCATATGCCCTATCTAGACACTACATGGAATGTGGATGTGTTAAGATTCTTGGTGGTGTATCAATGTCGTGGAGAGTTGTGTGAGGGTCGAGCCTAATTAGAATATGTTGAGCCACCTGTGAGCCACAAGGGCCGCTTCCTAAGATTTTAAAGGGAGCTTGATTGATGAAATCATTTTGACCAGCGTTTCTGGTGTGAGCAATGACGTTGGAGTTGTTTTTCTAGGAAGAGGTGTGGTAAGTCTTAAATAACATTTTTTTGCTCCTGTAAAGTTGAAATGTGGATGGTGTGTCCCCTGTAGTGCGACTAAGGCTATTGTGAAGTTGTGTGTTGTCATGAGACTATTGGGCCATGACCCAATGTCGTCTGCTGCTTGCTACAAACTTACAATTAATTTGGAGGGTTGTTCACAGATAAGATCATGAAGCTATGTGGCGTGGTTGAGTGTTAGCCCCTATATGTGTTGAAGGAGTATCTGCATGTATACTGGTGTAGTGGTATCATGAGCAGGTATTTCCATTGGTAACATATGTCAAGAAGTTGGATGCCCAAGGATTGGGTTGTGTAACCTATTGTGGTGTTGTGTATTGAAATCGTATGGAGCGACTGCAAGGTGGTGGTAAGAGTTGTGTGGGAGCGTGGCTAGACCTCCAAAGTGTCTTGTTTGCTACATATTTTTCTCTTTGGTGAAGTTAAAGTGGTGCGTAGGTGATATGTCTATCGTTTTAGACTTGTTTGACAATGACCCTATCCCTTTCGATGATCATTTTTCATGAGTCCATTTGGAAGCATTTTTAGGTCCGCAGTATGTTTGAGTTGGAAGGAAATTCTGAAAAGCAATGTGATGCTATTGATGATCAGAGTCTACTCCCAAAGATCTTACTATTGAAGATCTTCACATAGTTCATGAGGAAGTGTGTAAAAAATTAATACGAGAAACTATTGTTGAAGATCTACATGACGACCATGGCAATGCAACCATAAAGATCATAAAGATCTGGAGTATGAAGCAGAAAGAAGTTTGGATTCAAGAAAATGTTTCATTAATATACTATAGCAAAGAAAGTCAAAATGAAATATTTGAGTTATATTTGTAGTCCTAGTTGACACTTAAACCAACTAGCGAGTTAACAAGTCATGATTAAAGGGAGGTGTCAGAATATTAATCATGACATCTATTAATATGTCAACGATGGTTGTTCCATAGTTTGTGGTAGATGGTTAATCAATAGTCTCAGGAGTCAGTAAGAAATAATGATAGTCGGTGAAGTCAGTGTAGTTTCTATGGTTCAATTTTTGTATAAATTATTATATGCTGAATGCAATTAATAAATCCTTTGAGTTCAATGTTCTTATCTAATTCATTAAAGTAATATTATACCATTCATTTGTAACCATTCATTATAGTAAACAAGTGCTACATAGTAGCTTCTTCGTGCGGCTTAGTTTAAATATAGTTACACTAAAGTAAAAATATTGAATTCAAATTATTGTTAAGATTTGTGATCTGAACTATTTAGATTTTATTGATTGGTAAATTGAGATATTTCGTTATTTTCGATATTGGTCTATTTATATTTTATTGATCGATAAATTAAAATATTTTGTTATTTGTAATTTGACATTGTGTAGTGGAGAATCTAATCCTACCTAAGAACCATGATAATGTTTTATTAGTCCTTATCATGAAGTATAAAATTTTATTGCAATAAACATTTTCAATAACTATATCTATTTTTTTAACATATATTAGAGATTTTATATCTTATCATATTATTTTGCAAAATTAAATAATTATGAAAATATTTTAGTTAAAGAAAACCTTCTTTTTATTTAAAAAAATTAAATATCCAAGAATTTGGTCATGTTCACGTTCAACCTGACGAGGATTGACAAAGTAGCCTGCACTTTAAAATCCTGCAAATGGATTGTTCACTTCTACTTCCGTATCCTCACCTGGTGGTAGTGATAGTAAATCCAATACCATCATTTTAGCTCAATGATGCCATTGTAAGTCAAATCTCTTATCATGCTATTGTACGGTGAATTCATTTATTCCTTATTCCTTTATTCCTCCATTTTAGCTCAATGAATAAGTCAAGAATTTTTATTTTTTTTAATTGATGAATCTGATGAGGATGGAGTGATAACGACCCTTCAGAAGTAATAATAATAATATATAATTAAAAATAACATAAATATGTATATTAAAAATAAATCATTTTAAGATTAAAATTATTAATAAACCCTAAAATAAATATTTTAAATCCAAAAATAAACATTAGACACTCACATTAATATTATAAATTTTAGGATTAAAATTATAAGCCTAAGCGATTAAGAAACCCAAGGGATCAATTTTATAAACCCAAGGGATAATAAACCCAAGCAAATTGTGTTATAAACCCAATAGATTATAAACAAAAGATATTTAAATTAAACCCTAGGATTAATATTACAAATCTTATGAGTAATATTATACCCTAGGAATATAAATCCTTATATTAATAAACCTAAGGGATTGATATCATAAAATCAAGGGACTAATAAATCCAAGGGATTATAAACCCAGGGGAATAATATTGAACATAAGAAATCAATACTATAAACCCAAGGGATATAAACCCTAAGGTAAATATTATAAACCCTAAAATAAACATTAGACCCTAACATTAATATTATAAACCTTAGGGTTAACATTATAAACCTAAGCGATTAATAAACCCAAGGGATCAATCTTAAAAACCCAAGGATAATAAACCCACAAAATTTGTATTATAAACCCAATGGATTTTAAACCCAAGAGATTTAAATTAATCCCAAGGATTAATATTTTGAATCTTATGAATAATATTATACCCTAGTAATATGAACCCTTAGATTAATGAACCCAAGGGATTGATATCATAATGGAAAGGGACTAATAAACCCAAGGGATTATAAACCCATGCGAATACTATTAAACACAAGAATTAATATTATAAACCCGAGGAATATAATGCCTAAGGTAAATATTATAAACCCTAGCGTAAACATTAAACCCTAATATTAATATTAGAAACCATCATATTAATATTATAAACCTAAGCGATTAATAAACCCAAGGGTTCAATACTAAAAAACCAACAGATTTTAAACCCTAGGGAATAACATTAAACCCTAGGATTAATATTAAATCCTACGAATACAAACAATAAGATTAATAAACTAAAGGGATTAATAGTATAAACCCAAAGGATTATAAACTAAAGGGATTAATATTAAACCGTAAGTTCAATAATATAAACTATAGCCTTAATATTAAACCCTCAGAACATAAACACTATGATTAATGTTAGAAACCGTAGGATCAATATTTTAAACCAAAGGGATCAATAAAACCAATGGATTAATATAAAAAACTAGAGGGATTATAAATCTAAGGGAACAACATTAAACCCTAGGAATATAAACCCTAAGATTAAAATTAAAAACCTTAGGATTAATTGTTGACCACGGTTTACCATGATTCAACATGGTTGACCATGGTTACTTTTCATATTGAGACAATGTTTGTCATAATGTGATGTTGTACCATGGTTGGCCATGGATGACCATGGTTGGAAATGGTTGAAGATGCTCAAACATTGTTGATTCTCATATTGAGACCATTTTTACCACAATGTGACGTTGGAACACATTTGAACATGATTATAAACCCAAGGGAATAATATTAAACCCAGTGGTTTAATATCATAAATCCGAGGTATATAAACCTTAAGGAAAATATTGCAAACCTTAAAATAAACATGGTTGTCCATCGTTGACCATGATTGATTTTCATATTGATAGAATCTTTGTCACAATGCGACGTTGGACCATGGTTGACCATGATTGATTTTCATATTGAGACAATCTTTTTCAAAATGCGATGTTCAACCACGATTGACCATGGATGACCATGGTTGTCATAATGTGACGTTGTACTAACAAACAATCATTGTCACAATGTGACGTTGGACTAACAAACAATCATTGTCATAACGTGAACATGATTATTGACCACGGTTTACCATGATTAACCATGGTTGATTTTCATATGGAGATAATCTTTGTCATTATTGACCATGGTTGACCATGGATGATATCCATGTTGACAATCTTAGTTACATTGTGACGTTTGACCATGGTTGACCATGGATGGCCATGGTTATCAGAATGTAACATTGGACCCTCAGACAATCCGTTTCATAATGCGATCATGGTTATTAATGATCATTGACCATGATTGACCATGGTTGACCATGATTGATTTTCATATTGAGACAGTCTTTGTGATAATGTGACATTGGACAATGGTTAGCAACAATTGACTATGGTTGAACATGGAATGGCCATGGTTATCAGAATGTAACATTGGACCCTCACACAATCACTGTCACAATGTGACCATGGTTATTAATGATCATTAACCATGATTGACCATGGTTGACCATGATTGATTTTCATATTGAGACAATATTTGTGATAATATGACATTGGACCATGGTTGGCAACGATTGACTATCGTTGACGATTTTTTACCGTGATTGATTTTTAGGTTGAGGCAATCTTTGACACATTGTGATGTTGGTCCATGGTTGACCATGATTGACCAAGATTGACCATGGTTGATCTTTTTTTATTTTCAAATTCAAAAAATCTTTGTGATAATGTGACATTTGACCATGCTTGACCATTCTTGATCCAAGGGATTAATATTAAACTCAAGGGATTAATATTATAAACCCTAAAATAAACATGATTAATCATGGTTGATTTTCGAATTAAGGCAATCGTTGTCACAATGTGATGTTGGACCATGGTTGATCATAATTTATTTTCATATCGACAGAATCTTTGTCACAATGCGATGTTGGACCATGATTGACCATGGTCAATTTTCATATTGAGATAATATATGTCACAATGCGATGTCGGATCATGGTTGAACATGGTTGACCATGATTTATATTATAAACCCAAGGGATTAATAATAAAAACCCCAAGGGATTGACATTAAAAACCCAAGGAAATAATATAAGTCCAAGGTATATAAACCATAGGGTAAATATTATAAACCCTAAAATAAACATGGCTCAACACGGCTTACCATGGTTGATTTTCATATTGAGATTTGTCACAATGTGACATTGGATCACACTTGATCATCAGTGGCGATGGTTGACTTTCATATCAAGACAATCTTTGTGATAATGAGATTTTGGAGAATGGTTGACCATGGTGGATTTTCATATTGAAACAATCTTTGTCACAATTTGACGTTGGACTGTGGTTGTCGCAATGTGACGTTGAACCATGAAAAAATATTTCTTAGAATGTGGCCACGGTTGACCATGATTGATTTCCATATTTAGAAAATCTTTCTCACAATGTGACTTTCGATCATGGTTGAACATGGTTGATTTTCATATTAATACAATCATTGTAACAATGTGGAATTGGACCATGTTTGACTATAATTTACCATGGTTGACCATGTTTGATCAATGTTAACCATAATTGACCATGGCTGATGGTGGTTGACAATGGTTGTGTTGTACTTGTTTCTCGTAGGCAGTCCTTGGCTGCAAAAACTATCCTAGGAAACCAACCTTTAGGTTTAAGTTGGCCCTTGAACCAGAGGGGGCTCCCTCAGTTCTTACGAGGCTTTGTTTAACGTTGTTTACCTGTCACTGAACAACAGCCTTTGAAGCACAATGGCCATATTTGTGGTTTTAATTGGGGATGGTTGGCGATCAATGATAATCCCTAATCATGATTAAATGCATCTCTCACAGGGTCCTTTCTGAAAGTGTCAGCTTCCAACCTGACATAATGACTTAGATTTTTCAAGAACTATGGTATAAGAATGTAAGTGGATTCCTAATAATTGAGCACTTCGATTGATTACTTAACAACTAGGGAAATTTAGATGCATGCAGAAGATTTCTACAACCCAACAAAAACATATTTAAAGGTAAGACAAGGCCAAAGTGAAACTGATTCCAAGAGGAGCTATTTCAGAGAGATAGTCTAATAAGCTAATCTCTTTTAATGGCTATCTTTGAACATGTGTAGAATTAAGGTATGAAACAATAGAAAGACATACTAGAAAACACAAAAATTTGTCAAACTGGAGTTGGAAGGCTTTCATTAGAAATACTATAATAGAATTGATCACAAAGTGAAGAGCCTTGGCATCAAAAGCCCACACCTATTACTTCAATTGATGAAGTATTTATACAATTTCCTCACAAAATATCTTGATAAAAATATCAAGAGCTATTACAAATATCTAAAAATTATATTACAAAAATAGAACACAAATAAAGGTAACTAAAACTATTTGAAGAGTTCTGGTACTATCCTTGACGATTTCTGTTGATAAATAAGAGAAATTCTAATTTTATTGAAACTCATATTTGATGAGGTGGCCTCCAAGTCACTAATCATCTTTGAGCTTTTTCCTCTTGAAATTCTGAAAAATAGGGTCCTATAATACATTTGTTTCTCCCAAACCATAATAACTATTAGAAAAATGAGAGAGGTTTTTGTAAATGATGATATTGGAAACAAAAACTCTTTTCATATTTTGAAAATTCATTTCCACCTGCTCAGAAGCCACATTTGAATACACTGCCTAAAAACAGGAAAACTCGAGAAAACATGCCTGCAAAGATTCATCCAAATATCCCAAAACATAATCTCTGTTACAAACCTAAGAGAGGTTTTTGTGGATTAGCATATGAGGAAAAAAAACCTCTATTTTACCACAATTCATTTATGATTATCCACAATATGCTCTCCAAAAAGGTGACTGAAATAGGAAATTTGTAGAAAATATTCCTTTAAAAATTCATTATCATCTCCCAAGCCATAACAGATGTTAGAAAAATGAGAGAGGTTTTTGTAGATGAGGGTGTTAGAAATAAAAACCTCTTTCCATTTTTTAAAATTCCTTCTCGGATGTTTGTAAACCATGTTTGAATTTACTTTATTATATCATTTAATCATGTTTAAATGCATGATTAACTAAATCAACTAGCTAATGAGTCTTAAATTTACATTTTGAGGGCACATTTACTCTTGCAGACACATTTATTATTTATAAACTACTAAACCTATTATATCAACAAAGTTAAATTATCAAAACTAATCATGTTACAACATTGGCTACAATGGGGACTGCTTCCCCCTGTGGGATGCAGAGAACTAGTAGACCAGTTGCCTTTAGTGTTGGGCATGGAGTCATACCATAAAACCATCAACCACTGATCTACCATCTTATGTAGAAATATAACCAATCCCCATGGAATAGTGTTATTTGAATACTCTGCTACTGCACAATGCAACCATATGCCTACACTAATCCAGATACTCTTTCATACTAAAATCTGAAAACTCAAAAATTTCTAGAGATTGAAAATATAAGTTGATCTATCATATACTCTTCAAATCACACCACTCATAAACAATGAACACATTGATCTACTACATACTAAAACTCAGAATATCTATTCAATCCCCACACCTCTATCTAACTGAACTGAAAAACTTTACACTGTTAGGTGTAATCTTCTTTCCAATGTAACCAAGTGTGGAGTGGATTTATTGACAAACCACATTGCGAGCAGCAAAAAATCTGAAGAATATATACAATATGAACATGAAATCCCATGGGAAACTTATACTCACAGGTGTACTTTAAAAGTTTCATCCTCTGTAGACATTTTAGATTTCTGACCATGGCTGAGAGGGAGAGACATATACTGTTGATTACAAGTATCAATGAACCTTGCATAGCAGTAAAGGCAGCTGAAATTTCGAAACAGTGGAATCAGTTACCCAGTGGAATCACCATATGATGAGTGTAGTCACCAGGTGAAATAAATGCAACCAATACTAAATGCCTACTCCTTGTTCACCAACAAGGAATAAATTTAATCTTTATCATTCCCAGGAGAAAGGTATCTTTGTTACTTCGCTACCCGGCAACGGTGCCAGATGTTGTACTTGTTTCCCGTAGCCAGTCCTTGGCTGCAAGAACTACTCTAGAAAACCAACTCAACCAACCTTTAGGTTAAAGCTAGCCCTTGAACCAGAGGGGCCTCCCTTAGTTGTTATGAGGCTTTGTTTAATGTTATTCACATGTCACTGAACAACAACCCTTGAAGCGCAATGGCGAGATTTATGGTTTTAATTAGGGGTGGTTGGTGATCAATGATAATCCCTAATTATGATTAAATGCCTCTCTCACAATGTCCTTTCTGAAAGTGTTAGCTTCTATCCTGACAGAATGACTTAGCTTTTTCAAGAATTATGGTAGAAGAATGTAAGGGGATTCCTAATAATTGAGCAGTTAGAATGACTATTTAACAACTAGGGAAATTTAGATGCATGTAGAAGATTTCTAGATCCCAAAAAAAACATATTCAAAGGTAACAGAAGGCCAAAGTGAAATCGATTCAAAGAAGAGCCATTTCAAACAGATAGTCTAATAAGCTAATCTCTTTTAATGACTATCAGAAGGCATAAAACAAAAGTAGTCAAAGATGAGTTATCTTGGACAAACAATCCAATAACTAGTCTCTTTCTAAAGTTTATTATTTTACAGGGGATTTCATAGAGATTAAGACTTAATCTACACTTACCCACACCTTCATACAAATGCTTTGAACATGTGTAGAAATAAGGTATGAAACACTATAAAAACCTACTAGAAAACACAAAATTCTATTAAACTAGAGCCGGAAGGATTTCATTAGAAATATGATGAGCCTAGTTATTGCAACAATAATGCTGCAACTGCTAGGGCTACCAGCGTTACTTATCAACCCAGGGTTCATACAAACTTGGAGGTGATAGTGTTATATGCACAAGTAGAAGTGAAGGTCCTACCTGTTGTCACTGTTTATCTGGCAAGAGACCCCAAGGGTTCCAAGACAAAATTCTATAGAGTCAGAAGAAGGTTAATTCTTTTATGGAAGGAGAGCAAAAGTTATTCTAAGAGAGAGCTACTTCTATTGCAGTAACGAAGCAAACAACATGAAATGCTAAACTGACACCATAACCCAACTAATCAATTAAACAACTATGCTAAGAATAATTGCTAAATTAACATTAACCTAATGCAAATTATCTAAGTTGCAGAAGTAAAAGCATTAAAATGGACTAAGGTGTAGCAAAGAAACTTAGGCTAAATCGGGTTTCAAGCGTAGAAAGAAATCAGAGGTCAAAATCAATGAACGGAGGACGTGAGGGAGCAGTAATGTAGAAGAACCGTTTGATCACTTGGGTAAAAGGTAAATGAATGGCGGGGATTTGATCGCAGGAGGTTTCGTAGGTAGATGGGCAGATAGGGTTAACTAACAGGATGCACAGTTAAGATCTTATCGTGAAGGTTTAAGTGAATGGATGGCTGAACAAGGGAGCAAAGGAGATGAATCACCGAGATTTAATCCCGTAGCTGAGGTCAAGTGATGGACGAGTGAGGCTAATAGGAGTGATGAATGACTAAGATCTTATCATGTGGGTGAAGGCAAGAGATGGATGGCAGAGATCATATCATGGGGAAAAGCAACGTGCAGAAATGAGGAGTGGTTTTAGAGGGTGGTACGTTGTATTTCACGTGCCCTCAAAGCTGTAATCTATTTTCTAAAATTTCATGCGATTAGCCTAATTGGGCGACACGTAGCACAGAGAAACCATTTTTCTCACGTGCTCTCGGGCAGATAACGGTCGGACAAAAATCCATGCGATATCACGCAATATCCATCGAATTTGGCAAGGCAACTCAACGGTGGAGGTCGGCCAAGCTAGTTGGTGATCGGGTCAAGTGACAACCGTAGGATCAGGTAAGGCAGATCGACGATGGGGGTTTAAAGTGCCTAAAGTGACCAGGTGAAGCGATAGCCATCGGATCAGGCAAGGCAGATCGACGGTGGGGACTTAAAGTTCATAAAGTAAGTTATGGACTCTACACGAGGCAACAGTTGGAGAAAATAGTGAATTGGACGATGATTGTGAAGGTTTGTTGGTGATTGGATGGCAAGGAAGTGATGTAGGAGGAACTTGTTGGAGAAGGTTTCAAGTGGAAAATGACCGAGAAAACCAGTGCGGGTGAATGAATAACTGTATTTAAATAGAAAAATCCATAACCCATGCGAGAACCAGAGATTGTGTTTTTGGGGTTGTTAGAGGGTCTCTTCCTCAAGTCATGGTCCCAGGAGGAGGAGATGAGGCTAAGAAACTTGCGCACAACTTGATAGCGACCTTTTTCCTCTAACTAACCTGTGAACTGAAAGAAGGCATAAACGAAAGTAAACTATAATAAATGCAACTACTAAAATACATGAGCAGAAACATGAAGCTATTCAAAAAAATGAATAGAACCAAAAAGCTACTTAATAAAATGAATCAAAACCATAAAACTTCTTGAGCAAATGCACATAAAACCATGAAACTACTTAAGCAAATAAATAGAACAGAACTCTATGCTAGCATAACAGTTTAGTAAAGCGGAGCTTTGGCTGCTTGGGTTGAGCCCTAACCCAAGAGCTTCAGCCCTGGAAGTTAACTCAGAGTTGGCTTAAACATAACTCATCTTTATTATATAAATCATGGATTACAGAGAAAATTGTCACAAGTCTTTGTAGCTCATAAATAAAATAGATTTTTACAAATGAAGTCTAAATTAGAAGTCCCAATCCTAGTGAGGTCCTAAGACTATCTATTTATACATTTGAAGTCTCTAACAACTTCCTTCCCATTAGGGAGGCTTGGCCTCTAACTCAAGAAAAACTGGTTTCTGTCCCTTTCATTTGCTTGGCTATCTTCTAGTCTTCAAAGTGATGGTTGTTTGCACTCTGAGCTGATGGAGAAATATTCGAATGGATGGGTAGTGAATGAGGAGGATTTACCTCCTAAAATTATTCTCCCTAATCCCATTCGAGTGTTTACCAAGGTCTTTGCCATAGTTCTTTGCTTTCATCCTTTATGCCTGCATTTCTCCTTGCTTTTATCTTTTATTCCTGTTTTATATGCACATTAGACCACAAAGCCAAATGTCCAACTCTAACTCATTTCATAAACAAAATATAATAAAAATTAGGCAATAAGTTGTGAGAATAGTTGGTTTGACTAAGCTAGGAGGTGAATTAAGGCCAATTAAGGCCCATATAATTTCTCAATGATGAGGCTCATCATCACCCCCTACTGAAAGTGTTGCTAATACTCTGAGCAGCTTAATTAATTTCCATGTCCTTCATGGCTTTGGTAGCCTCTCTGACATCCCATGCTTCTGTTGTGGTCTCTTCTTCTTGTTCATAGAAACCTACTTTCCTTTCTACTTATTCCCACTACCTCTTTTCTTCTCCTTCTATTCTCCCTTCTAGCATTCTTGGAGTAGTGGGGGACTAAGTTTTAGGCCTATCCAATTGACCTTGAACCATTGTATTGATTGCTTATATATAGGTGTCCTGATGAGTGCCTCTCTCAACCTTTGAGGGGAGTGATATTCTCATATCTTCAGCCTGTGTGGCAGTTTTTTCCATTCCGTTTAGCAGGTATGTATATTGTCATTTCTTAGCAGCCTAATCATATCCTAAAAATGTGAAATTTCTTTCTCTTGGGAAGCAAGCTATGTAAGTGCTAGCTGAGGGTTATTTGCAATTGGATTATGGGTTTTGATTAGGGCCATGGGATTTGATTGTTCAACTCTGATGAAAAAAGGTTCATTTTTCTCTCTGGCCAATATTATTTTCATCTCTATAGCCCTTGACTCTTCATGGTCCATCCATGATGCCATAGCCATTAATTGTAGATCTCCTAGCTCTACATTAATATCCCACATATTCATGTCTGTGAGGACCATGTTGCGTAAGTAAAACTCAACCATGTTGGCCCTATATTCTAGTGCACTTGGATCACAAAGATAAGAAAACTGTCTTCTGTCCTGAAATGGAATGGTGCTCCTTTGTGTTAGTGTTTTAATATGAAATTGCAGCCATTGTTCTCTGAGGTAAAAAAACATAGGATTTCGCTAGAATCCTACATTGGATTGCCTCCAAGGAGAGGCTGGCCATACATGCTAGCTGGTTTTCCTTTTCCTGCAGCTGTCCTCTCTATTTTTCTTATCTTCTTCCTTTTGTTTTTATTTCTCATCTCCATCAGTTTCTTCCTTTGTTTTAGCATGATCCTCCTTGTGTTCTGTTTCATCATGTTCCTCTATATTAGTTTCTTCTTGTTTTGCCTCCATCTTACTGACAGAAGGACTAACATCATAGGTGAGGGTTTTGATGTCACCCTCTACTACTAAGTCTTTGAAGACTGACCATTGATAGGGATCCTGAGGTTTTTGGAGGGCATCCTTAATGATGATTATGATCAACCCATGGTGAACTAACTGCTAGGAATTCCCTTCCTTTACTTTTTTGCTGGAGTCTATGAGTGATTGCATAAAAAAATAGGGTATGATGAGTCTTTGGTGAACTGGTGTTTCTACCCCAAATCTTAATTGTTCAAGCATTCTCAAATGGTTGCCATAATAATATTGTATCTATGTACTCTTGCATTCTCTTTTGAGTTATCAAATAATTTCCTTTTTTCTATTGGGTGTTGTTGGTCGCTCTAATTGTTTTCACAATTCGAGCTCCACATAAATTGTCAACCCGAGAAGGTCTTTTTATTTCAAAGATAATAGCGCACTGGATATGCTCAATTTCAAAAGCGGGATCAATGTTGTAGTAAAAGAAAGATACACACCTGTTAAATTCATCAATCTACTAATTCACACTCTACTTAATTAAAGCTGAAGTCAATTAAATTATAGCAGAAACGATTTCTCTGTTACAGCAAAGGAAAATCAATCTACAAGGAAAGAAATCATTCAACCATAGCAGGAACAGGACCCTATTCCCTAGTGAGGAACTTCAGCACCTGCTGCCTGGCACTTAATCACACTGTAAGAAAAGTAACTTCAAGAGATCAAGACCCTATTCCCAGGAACAGGAACCTTCATCACTTGTCCTCTTGTTTCTAATCACACTGCAGGCAAAGGAAAGCAATCAATTGGAGCAAGACCCTATCCCTTTATGCAGGGATCTTCAGCACATGCTCTCAACATCATTCACTCGTGCATTCAATACGTGTAGCGCTAAGAAACAGAGTATTGCAAAACTGTGTAACTAGTGTTTCAACAACAGAATTAAGGGAAGTGCAAACACATAAAGAAATAAAAAAACTATAGGAACCAAAAGGGTGAATCTTGTGAGGAAGGCGGACCCTTTCCTTCTCACAAGATTCCCCAGGAGAAAGAATTAAATTGGAACGCTCAAAAGAAGTTTTTATTCATCTGTCAAAGTAACTGATACATTACAGAAGGAGACTAGCTCCAGTTCTCACACAATACTGTCCTGTAACTTACAATTCCCCCCTCTAATGATGATGTCTCCTCTTTTTAAAGAGGAGACATCTTTTACAATTTACATGAGAGCGAATATCTCGATTCTGTTTTCTTCTCAAAAACAGGACTATTCTGTTCTTTAAAAAGAGATACTGTTACAACCGAGACAAAAGAAGTGCTATCTTCAGGATAATCCAGGTAACCGTATCTTCGGGCTGCTGCTACTATTCCACAAAAAGTTCTTCCAGAATCGCAAATTACGCATAACGGGATTTGCGTGCTTGACGGCTGTTTCAGCAACTGAGTCAGCTGTTTCAGCAACGGAGTCAGCTGTTTCAGCAACGGAGTCAGCTGTCTCAGCAACGGCCGCTCGTTCCCAACAAGGCGTATAACTTATCTGCAATCTTTGACTTGTGTTAGTAACGATGCACTTCAATTAATGATAAAATATAAGAGTATTGCGGAATTAAATGTAAGACAGATTAAACATATAATAAAGAAGAGGTTTCTATATACCTTGGGATAAAGTGGATGAAAAAGACATTGAAGTTCATGGTTTAAGAGTAGAGTGGTGTCAAAATATATAGCAAAAATGATACATAGTGGAGTCCTAACATCCCCCCCAGCTAAAAATGTTGCATGTCCTCAGGCAACCCCTAGTCTGAATCAGAGTCTGAGTACTGGGACTGAGCATGCAAATTTCTCAAGCAGTAGCTGGAGAAGGTGGCATCTGTAGGAGCTCGGAATCCGCTGTTGGTCTGCAAATGTTGCCATGCCGAGGCTTCCTCTCTGTCAGTCAACTGGTAATGACATTGATATTTGTCTGAAGGCAGCCATAAAATTGGAAAACGGAAATGATACCCAATCCAGTTTACTCCACAATGTTGAATGCAATCAATGTACTTAGGGACCCTGGATAATGCAGCTTGAAGATTGAGAGGGTTAAAAGGATGATAATCCTGTCTTTCCTTACATGACTGCTGCCAAAAGATATCATTGGCCTTCAATGCAGCAGTACCCTTCATTCTAATGTGTTGTTGACACTTAAAAAGTATTGAAGCCTGTAATTGCTGTATGTACTCGTTCATTCCTGGCTTCTGCAAGAATTCATAATATTGTGCTATAAACGTGGCTGGGCCTACAGGCTCTGGTCTAATCCACAGGAGTTTATTCTCCTCATTATGACTGCTTGCAGTGAACGCAGTCTGCCAAGTGAGCTGGTTAGACAAAAATGAAGCAAATGCCCTGATTTGTATATCGCCTGCAATTGGAATAAGATTAACTCTCCTATCTTCAGGAATGGCCTCATTATGAAGGTAGAGTTCGCACAGCAGATGCTGGTCACTTTCAGGGGCCTCCTTAAAGGTCTCAACAAATTTCACTGAAGTCATTAATTCATATGGTCTGCCATTTGCTATTGCTTTTAATTGAAAATAAACTAATCGTTCAGAAAGAAAGAGAGTAATTTACAGAGGGTTTACGTGTAACCATCAATTTCCGCACTAATGAAAACATCAAGGCTATCCGTGCCTTAGACTGTCTGGCTTCCTTCTTATACTCCCTGTGCTCTTGAATTATTTGGTCCCAGCTATCCCAGTTAGCATATACATGGTTCTGCCATTGCAACTTATGCTGTCGTAATATTATATCTTGTTCTTCAGCATATTGCTTCTTCCATCTGTTCATCTGTTCCAATGGATTCCATGGCAGAGTCTGTGTCTTGGCAGAAGTAGTGGGTTGGGACACTGTTTCCTCTGTCTGGATGGCTGCATCAGAAGTAATGTGTTGGGGCATTGTTTCCTCTGTCGGGATGGCTGCATCAGAAGTAATGTGTTGGGGCATTGTTTCCTCTATCGGGATGGCTGCATCAGAAGTAATGTGTTGGGGCATTGTTTCCTCTGTCGGGATGGCTGCATCAGCCTGCAAAGGATAGGATATCTGTGGTTTGATTTCTTCTTCTTCTTGCTTTATAGAGGGTCCTACTGGTTCTTGTGGAGCAGTAGGGCATTCCTCTTTTATTCCACCTGTCGTAGATGTTTCAGGGAGCTAAATTTTAACTACTTTGTAGCCTGCATCCTGATAAATGCTGCCACACTCCTTGCACATATATTCCATACATGGCTCCCTATTTTGCATTGAGGCTACGTGTGCTAATGTATGGAGATTCAGTTCTCTTTCAAAAGCCTCTCGAGCCATGGTTAATTCAGTTTTGTAAGCTTCTAATTCAGACTTCAGGAACTCATTTTCCTCCAATAGAGATGTCATAGTATGTGAACCTTGTGTGCTGATTGGCTCTATTGGAATATTTTGTTGATGCACAGTCGTAGCTGGTTCTTGTACCACAGTGGGTGGTTCTTGTGTTTCATCCACCGGGCTAGAAATGGATTCTTGTGCTCCAGTGGCTGGTTCTTGTGTTTCAATCACTGGGCAGGTGACTGGTTCTTGTGTTTCAGTCACTGGGCATTTCCCACTATCGTCCTGCTTGGTGTATTCTTGTGCCTCAGTGACTGGTTCTTGTGTTTCAGTCACTGGGCAAGTGACTGGTTCTTGTGGAGCAGTCACTTCTTGGCCCATAAACAATGTCATATTATCCCGGGGCACTGGTTCTTGTGTGGCAGTGCCTTCGGACGAGACGGGTTGGGAAGTTTGGGATGGGGATAAAGGTTTTAGTAGAATAGTGGCAGGGTCAGGGAAAATGGAGGTGGATTTTGTCTCAACAGTCGTTTTCCTTTTTCTTTTTGGTAGGAAGGCAGAAAAATTGCTGCCCTTCCTTTTCTTTGAAAGGGAGGGCTTTTTTCTGGGGACAGGGTTTTCCGGAGGGGTAAGAATTTGAGATGTGGACCTTGTCCGTGGTCTGGAGCCTGCGACTGCTGAGGTTTTCTTCTTTTTCTTAACGGGTGAGGAAGGGGGTGTTAGAGAATCGTCACTAGGGACCGAAATAGTGGAGGCAGTTGGCTCTGCTAAATGAGGCGAGCTCGGGGTTGGGTCGACTGGGGAATGCGGAATTTCTTCCTGTTGTTCTTCATGAGGAATTTCTGGAATGTCATGAGGACTTTCAGATGGTTGGGGCGTTTGGTCCTGCTGAGGAATTTCCGGAATATCCTGAGAATTTTCGGGTGGTTGGGATATTGGGGTTTGTTGAGGGATTTCGGGCGGCTGGGGAATTTCAGGTGCTTGTTGAGGAATTTCGGGTGGTTGGGGAATTTCAGGTGGGGCGTGCAGAGGGGGATTTTGCTGAGCAAAACCCCTCTGTATCAGCAACTGGCATAAACGGTGATGGGTAAGGGATGACATTGGAGATTTAGCTCGTTTACAATAATAAGACATGTTTTTAATACAACCAAGCAGATAATAGGGGATATTAATCAGTCGTCCATTCCTCAAGTGATTCATCAAAACAAAATCATGATTGTACACTACCTGATAACGCCCCTCACATGTTAAGTAGTGTTTGATGAACTCTGCCACTGATGGCCATGGTTGAGGAAGTGAGTGCAGACTAACCCCGCGGCCTCTGGGTTCCACTTGCTCGTCCGGGTGCAGAAATTCTTGCTGCGCGTTAAGAACGACCTGCTTCCTGCTAAACCAGCGAGTGCCCTCAACTGGCAACCCTGATACCTGAACTATGTCATCCTCTGTCACTGAAATGCGAACCCCTTGGACCATTGAAAAATTGTCTTCAAGGTTTTGTGCAAATTCTAAGACTTGTTCCTGGTTAAATTCCCCCAACCTTTCAAAATATACTGTCCATCCCACTTGTTGGAAGATCTGATAAACCTCAGGAAACAACTGAAGAAGACTTATGGAGTCGGGCTCATGTCTAACGGCCGACCCTCCCATGGCTGTAGCTTTGAGTTTTCCGTAGAGGCACCGACACAGTAAACACAGACCCTGATCGCACTAGTTGTTGCAACAGAGGCTGCATAGTCTGAATGACGACAGAAATAGATATGACAACGGGCGGCAGCTTGGTTCATGCGAAATGATTATTCTATTTTCGGAATTCCCCCCCCACGTATGGTGTAATAATGATTGGACGTGTAAAGATATGCAATCATTATGAAATGAAATCCTCTCTTTAATATGATTTAACCGAATTACATTAAAACCTTATACCTTACATTTTACCTTTGATTTAATAATTCGAAGTGTCGGTTGCTTCAAAATAGCTTTAATGTACATGGAAGAATTTGTAGATTTTTAGAACGGAAGTGTAATTGAATCTGGTACATGCTGAATAGTTTTCACCAAAAGGATCTGAAGTATAATCGTGGAGAACCAGAAAGCTCATATGACAGCAAAGAGGGATACTGTTTTGATGATAACAAGTTGCTGAGACTGGTGTTTGAGCAACTGAAAAATGAACGATACGTTGCTGAAACAGGTGTTTCAGCAACGGGAGAAATCGATAATACATTGTTGAAACATGTGTTTCAGCAACGGGGAAAATCAATGATACGTTGCTGAAACAGGTGTTTCAGCAACGGGAAAAATCAATGATACGTTGCTGAAACAGGTGTTTCAGCAACGGGAAAAATCAGAGAAATGGGATAACTGACTTAGGTCTGTGAATGATAAGGGATTATTTCAGCAGTAAGGGGTGGGAAATACTGACTGAAGGAGGATATTTCAGGGGTGGTGGGAGTGGGAATAATAGAAATAATGTGGGTATGGAGGGATATTGCTTTAGGAAAGAGGGTAAAATGATGGGAAGAAGCTTCTTGATTTAAAGCTTCAGATCTTCTCATGATGAATCTGTCCTCCTTATTGCTTTTTCCATAATCTGCAAAATTCAATTGTAATATGCCAATCCTTGACAGGGATTATTAGTGCTAAATCTAATCTAATACTAAAAATATAGTGCAGAAAATTAAGTGTTGTGAGGAGTAGAAGACTCCCCTAGAAAAAGATAATGAATATCAGTCATGCAAGCAGTCTTGAAATCCTCTTTAGAAACAGGGCGCTTATAGAGACGGAGCCTATGGCCATTGACTAGTAGAGGTGTTTTAGCATCATCAATTGTTACCAGCCTTACCGTTCCGTTTGGAAAAACATCATCTACTTCATATGGTCCAAGCCAACGTGTACGTAGCTTTCCCTGAAAATTTTCAAACCGAGAGTCATACAACAAGGCCCAATTACCTTTTTGGAACTGCTTGTGTTTGATAATTTTGTCATGCCACTTCATCCTTTGTTGCTGAATCATGTTTGTTTGATGAATGGCATCTAATCTCTTTTCATCCAACTCCAAAAGCTGCTCCAATCTAGCTGTCTGCACATCATTCAAATCAAGATTAACAGCTAAAGCAGTCCTTAAAGTTTTAATTTCAAATTCCACAGGAAAAACAACATTTTTACCATAAACCAATTCATAGGGAGAAAAACCTGTAGTGTTTCTCCAAGTAGTCCTGTAAGCCCATAATGCCTCAGGGAGCCTTTGGGACCAATCCTTTCAGTTGTCCTTCACTGTTTTAGTTAGAATGGCCTCTAAAACTTTGTTTGTGCTTTCCACCTGCCCATTGGCCTGGGGGTGGTATGGTGTAGTCATTCTATGTTGAATATGATATTTGTGAAGGGTATATTTAAAACCATGAGAATTGAATGGAGGTCCTCCATCAGTAACTAGCTCTCTGGGAATTCCAAATCTAGTGAAAATCTCTTCAAATAAGAAGGCTAGAACAGCCTCTTCATTGGCTCTAATAAGTGCTTTGGCCTCCACCCACTTAGTCATATAGTCTGTGCAGACTAATATATAGGTTCTTTGATTGGATGGAGGGTTAATGGGTCCTATGAAGTCCAAGGCCCATCTTTCAAATGGTTCAGAAACTACCTGGGGGTTTAATGGCATTTGGTCTCTATGATTGGGTTGACCCATTCTCTGGCAGCTGTCACAAGCCCTTACATACTTCTTTGCATCCTTGAATAATGAGGGCCAATAGTAACCCATCCTCAAAATTTTATGTGCTGTTCTTTTATCAGCAAAATGGCCTCCACAAGGGCCATCATGACAAGCTTTCAATATGTCATACACTTCATCTTCTCTAATGCATCTTCGGATCTCCTGATCAAGCCCAGTATAGAAGAGACACCCGCTTATCCAGCTGTACCTGGCACTTTGTTGAACAATTCTTCTCTTTTCTCTATATGACAGGTGTGCTGGTAGTTTTCCTGCAACCAAATAATTAGCAATATCTGCATACCATGGAGAATGAGCAGAAACTGCAAACAAATATTCGTCAGGAAAACTATCATCTACTGGAATATCATTGTCAGTTTTTAACCGTTAAAGAAAATCAGCCACCACATTTTCTTTACCAGGCCGATCTACAATTGTAATATCAAATTCCTGCAATAGTAATAGCCATCTGGTAACTCTAGCATTTGTGACAAATTTGTTCATTAAGTATTTAATAGCTGAATGATCAGTGTGCACAAAAGTAGGATAACCAGTAATATAGTGTCGGAATTTATTAATGGCATAGATTACTGCAAGGAACTCTTTCTCGGTAACTGTATAGTTAAGCTCAGCAGAGGTCATATTCTTACTGATAAAGTATATAGCATAAGGAAGATGATTTTCCTCTTGTCCCAAAACCGCTCCAATAGCAATGTCTGAAGCATCAGAAGATATGTGAAACGGAAGATTCCAGTCAGGCCCCCTCAAAATAGGAGCAGTAGACAACTGATGCTTCAGCTCTTCAAAAGCTTTCTGACAAGAATTAGTCCACTTAAATTCAACATTTTTCATAAGCAATACAAATAATGGAGAAGCTATTTTAGAGAAATCTTTAATAAATCTCCTGTAATAACCAGCATGTCCTAGAAAACTTCTCACATCAGTTTGAGTTTTAGGAACAGAAAGATTCTGAATGACCAATATTTTAGATGGATCTACCTGAATACCTTGAGATGAAATAAAATGTCCAAGCACTATTCCCTCACTCATCATCATATGGCATTTTTCGGTACTTAAGGAGAGGTGAGCTTGTATACATCTTTTAAGTACTTTCTCAAGGTTTTGTAATGCCTCTTCAAAAGACACACCATAGGGGGTAAAATCATCCATAAATATTTCCATACAATCATTCAGCATATCGGAAAAAATTCCTATAACAGCTCTTTGAAAAGTTGTTGGTGCATTGCACAACCCAAATGGAAGAACTCTATAGGCGAAAGTTCCCCAGGGGCTAGTGAAAGTGGTCTTGTCTTGATCTTGGGGTGCAATTCTTATCTGATTATACCCACTGAATCCATCTAGAAAAGAAAAGAATTTCTTCCCTGCAAGACTGTCCAACACCTGATCAATGAAAGGTAAGGGAAAGTGATCCTTTTGAGTAGCTTTGTTTAAAGCTCTATAGTCGACACATACCCTCCATTTCCCGTTTTTCTTAGGAACAATTACTAACGGGGAAACCCATTCACTGTCAGATATGGGGTATATAAATCCTGCGTTAAGCAGTTTTTGAAGTTCTTCTTTAACAATTTCTCGTAAATTAGGATTCATTCGTCTTTGGGGTTGACAAACAGGTCGGCATCCCTCTTTAATGTAAATTCTGTGAGTACATAATTCAGAAGAAATACCTTTCATGTCCGTGTAATCCCAGGCAAATGCCTCCTTATATTCATGTAATAACTTCATTAGTTGCTGTGTTTCAGCATCTGTTAGATCAGGATTTATGTTTAATGTCTTACCGGGTTCAATTTCGACTGTTATGCTTTTAGATGAGATCGTGGTTAAAGTTTGAGATGAATCCTCAGGTTCAATCTTCTCTTGTGCATCAGTTTCAAAAATTGCAGTTAATTGATTGTGTGTTTCAGCAATGACAGAAGAAGGTTCACAAATAAAATTATTGATTATCTCATCCTCTGTATTGTCTTTAAGGGTTAAAGCTTGTCCTATAGTTAGAATCGGCTGAACAACATTATCATCATAATCCATCCATATAGAATCTTCATTATTAACTACTGGCGTAGCGTGAGGATAAAGAGTTAATTGTTTTGTTTCATAACCATTAGAAATTGTCATTGAACCAGATCTGCAACTAATAAATGCATCAGCTGTGGCCAACCATGGCCTTCCTAGAATTAAGGGATGTCCCCCCAGCTTTGTTTTAGTTTGCAATACAACAAAATCAGCTGGATATTTCCAGGATTCAACTGAAATGAGTAGGTCTTCAACAATCCCTTCTGGCTTAATTGTGGAACGGTCAGCTAACTCTAAGATGGTGGGTGTATCTCTGATTGTGTTATTCAGCTGTAACAATTGTGAAGTTTCCAGAGCCATTATATTAATTGCTGCACCTAAGTCTACCAGAACTCGGGGAATCATTGCTTCACCAATCTGAACTGTGACAGTAGGATGGCCAGGATCACCATATTTTACAGGAGGGGCTTTTCCGGACATTAATGCAGACAAGTCTCCCATCACATGTACTGTAAGAGGATCCTTGGTTTTCCTACCAGGTTTCTTAACACAAATATCCCTTAATGTTTTGGCATAAATTGGTACATCTCTTAATGCTTGTAAAAGTGGAATTTTAATATACAAATTTTGCAATTCCCCCATAAAATTAAAAGCAGGTGTTTCAGCTGTTTTGGTTAAACCCAAACACTCGGGGAATGGTGGTTCTGTTAATTCAATATTTTTGTTAGGAGGTGGTTGAGCTTCTTTTTGTTTCTCGGTTTCATTTTTATCTGAATCAGTTATGTCATCAATAATAGGCTCTACTATTCTTCCAGATCTCAGATGAATATCATTACATTGCATAGCAGGAAATATAGACTGATTCTGAATATCAATGACTTGCACAACTTTATTATTGGGGTTAGGATTTGGTTGCACAGGTAGTTGGGGTCTCATTTGGTTGTTTGGCAGAGCATTTGATGGCAGAGAGAGTGATTGTTGGAATTGAGGCAATTGATTTGGATACGGGAGTGATTAACTATTCCAATTTGGGTTCCAAGGATTGAAAGGAGGTGGCTGCTGTGGAGGCCAAGGAGTCCACATTGAAGGGTCAACAAAGGGAGGGTTTTGCATTTGCATGGGTGGGAAATTCATTTGATTGAAAAGTGGGTATTGCATTTGGTTGAAGGGGGGGTAACTTGTTTGGCCAAAAGCAGAATAATTGTTCCAACGATTAAATGGCATACCAGAGTTCGTACCTTGCCCTTTAGGTTGCCATTGTCTTCTTTGAGTTAGCAGGTAAACTGCTTCAGCTTCTTCTTCCGTTGGCTGCAACGCTGCTTTTATTCCTGGTAGAGATGGACATTGTTCTGTCTCATGATCTTTCTCACAAAGGGTGCAAACTGGTATTTTATCTCTTGGGCATTCCCTTAGTGGATGCTTGTCTCTACATTTCGGGCAAAAGACAGCCAGAGTTGCTTCTGCTTCGGCCTGCTTCTTCTTAACCTGCAAAGTGTCAATCTGCGAAGCAAAAGAACTTAACATTTCGGTTTTAAATTCTTCAAGTAAATTACCTATTTCTGCTCTTGTTGCTCCTCCATTGGCTGATTTCTGCACCCTTGAATAGGTGGAATCTCTTATTCTGTTTCTTGCAGCTCCCTTAGAGCACCTTTTAGCAAGTTCACAAATCTCATCATATGATTCTTTGGATATATCTCCCTTAGCAAGCATATTTAACATATTTAAACAATCATCCCTTAAACCTCTAAGTAATATTGTTTTACGAATTTCCTTACTTATATTCGGATGATCGGATCTCTGTATGTTGTATTGCAGCCTTTCTATGTAGTCCTCCAGACTTTCATCCGATTTTTGTGCCATATTGAATAGTTCGTCCTTCTTCTCTCTCGTCCGGCAGTAGTCTTGATATTTAAGCAGAAATTTTTGTTTCATCTGCTCCCATGTTGTGATTACCTGACTTCCAAGGCTCATGAACCACCTTAAAGCATTCCCTTTTAAGGTGGCTGGAAACAGCTTCAACTTTTGAGCATTAGTAACATAATCATAACTTCTGCATAAGATATCAAATTCAAAAAGAAATTCGTCAGGATCTTCAGTGGATAAACCATGAAAGTTAGGTAGAGCAGACAATGGGATATTTTTCATTGTTCCTGCAGGAAGATCACTGATGGGAAATCCCAAGGTAGAAAGGGAATTTTCATCCCTTCTTTCTTCTTCAGGACCTGCACGTCCTCCTCCAAAGAGGAATGCATCATTGTTATCTTCCATTGTTGGCCCTCCTACTGCACTTTCTCGATCGTCAGAATCCTCTATTGGTTCTTCAATGTTTTCTACCGGTCGTCCAACGCTTTCTACTATTTCCTCAATGTGTTCTACTGATCTGCTAATACTTCCCTCTGACTCTTCAGCGCTGACTGCTGGTTCTTCTGTATTTTCAGGACCCACAACTTCCTCTGTTCTGTAATCTGACTGAGGAGAACGCTGAAATTTTGATTTCCGAGAACTTAATCTTTGTGATGATTCAGCCTTCGATACAATCTCGTCAATAAACGTTTTTCGTCCTCCCCAGCCCTTGCCACCTGTGCGGTTATTTTTCTTCTGGTTTCCTCGTCCTCTCATGCAATCTGCACATTAAAAGAAAAAAAAATGAATGCTTTTGAAATCTATAATTACCTTCCCCGGCAACGGCGCCAAAATGTTGGTCGCTCTAATTGTTTTCACAATTCGAGCTCCACATAAATTGTCAACCCGAGAAGGTCTTTTTATTTCAAAGATAATAGCGCACTGGATATGCTCAATTTCAAAAGCGGGATCAATGTTGTAGTAAAAGAAAGATACACACCTGTTAAATTCATCAATCTACTAATTCACACTCTACTTAATTAAAGCTGAAGTCAATTAAATTATAGCAGAAACGATTTCTCTGTTACAGCAAAGAAAAATCAATCTACAAGGAAAGAAATCATTCAACCATATCAGGAACAGGACCCTATTCCCTGGTGAGGAACTTCAGCACCTGCTGCCTGGCACTTAATCACACTGTAAGAAAAGTAACTTCAAGAGATCAAGACCCTATTCCCAGGAACAGGAACCTTCAGCACTTGCCCTCTTGTTTCTAATCACACTGCAGGCAAAGGAAAGTAATCAATGGGAGCAAGACCCTATCCCTTTATGCAGGGATCTTCAGCACATGCTCTCAACATCATTCACTCGTGCATTCAATACGTGTAGCGCTAAGAAACAGAGTATTGCAAAACTGTGTAACTAGTGTTTCAACAACAGAATTAAGGGAAGTGCAAACACATAAAGAAATAAACAAACTACAGGAACCAAAAGGGTGAATCTTGTGAGGAAGGCGGGCCCTTTCCTTCTCACAAGATTCCCCAGGAGAAAGAATTAAATTGGAACGCTCAAAAGAAGTTTTTATTCATCTGTCAAAGTAACTGATACATTACAGAAGGAGACTAGCTCCAGTTCTCACACAATACTGTCCTGTAACTTACAATTCCCCCCTCTAATGATGATGTCTCCTCTTTTTAAAGAGGAGACATCTTTTACAATTTACATGAGAGCGAATATCTCGATTCTGTTTTCTTCTCCAAAACAGGACTATTCTGTTCTTTAAAAAGAGATACTGTTACAACCGAGACAACATAAGTGCTATCTTCAGGATAATCCAGGTAACCGTATCTTCGGGCTGCTGCTACTATTCCACAAAAAGTTCTTCCAGAATCGCAAATTACGCATAACGGGATTTGCGTGCTTGACGGCTGTTTCAGCAACTGAGTCAGCTGTTTCAGCAATGGAGTCAGCTGTTTCAGCAACGGAGTCAGCTGTTTCAGCAACGGAGTCAGCTGTCTCAGCAACGGCCGCTCGTTCCCAACAAGGCGTATAACTTATCTGCGATCTTTGACTTGTGTTAGCAACGATGCACTTCAATTAATGATAAAATATAAGAGTATTGCGGAATTAAATGTAAGACAGATTAAACATATAATAAAGAAGAGGTTTCTATATACCTTGGGATAAAGTGGATGAAAAAGACATTGAAGTTCATGGTTTAAGAGTAGAGTGGTGTCAAAATATATAGCAAAAATGATACATAGTGGAGTCCTAACAGGTGTGGAGCCTGATTATCTTCTATATTCAAATGTATCGCCACATTGGACCCCAGTTCAAAATGGGGGTGGCAACGCCGCCCGTAAATTATTCACTGCAGGGGGGGTCTAGGGGGCGGGGGGTTTTGGGGGTAGCGCTCCCGAAGCTAAAAACAGCTGTAAAATTGCCTTGTAAAAGTATAGTAATTTCTAGTCAATCTGGGCCGTTCATTAGGCGGATGATTTGACGGTAGAACTTATGTTTAGTTTAGGGTTTTTTTGCCCCAGAAGGAAACCCCTCTCTTTTTATGAGGGCATTGTATTTGAGGCTGTGAAATAGATGTGTATTCCATGAGCGAGAAAAAGAGAGGTGAGACTGTGAGAGAAAACAGAGGATATTACAACGGATTTGTTGTAGGTTGTGTCTCTTCATTTTGCTGGATAATAGAAAGGAAGGACTGGCTATTCAGGGTGGACGTAGCCCAAACTGGGTGAACCACGTATATCTGTGTCTCTCTTGTTTTGTGTGTTTTCTGTGTTTATATTTCTGCAATATTTTATGTGTTCCATTACTCCGTAATATGTAATTTTCTAACAACTGGTATCATAGCCGAAGGTCTATTTGGCTGATAAACTCGTAGGAAAGAAGGGTTCTTGGTTCGAGTGGGAGCAATGGTGGAAGATGGTAAGTTTAGGGTTAAGAAATTTAACGGCCAAAACTTCTCGCTATGGAAGATGCAGATGGAAGATTATCTGTATCAGAAAGATCTATACCCACCATTGGGCGGAAAATCAAAGATGCCGACAGGTATGACAGATGAAGAATGGAACCTTCTCGATAGAAAGGCACTCGGAACAATACGGTTGTGCCTTGCTGCATCAGTCACCTTCAACATTTCAAAGGAAACCACGACAGAGGGTTTGATTCAGGCATTGTCGAAACTATATGAAAAACCCTTGGCCTCAAACAAGGTATTTCTTATGAAACAGTTATTTAATATGAAGATGTCGAAAGGTGGATCCTTTGCAGACCATTTAAATGATTTTAATACAGTTACAAGTCAGTTAAGTTCTGTAGGGGTAAACTTTGATGATGAAGTTAGAGCTCTGTTATTCTTGTGCTCATTACCAGAAAGTTGGAATGGTTTGGTAATGGCCATTAGTAACTCTATTTCTGGATCTAGTACTTTAAATTTTGATGATGTTTTCGGTGCTATCCTTAGCGAGGAAATGCGACAGAAAAGCTCTGGTGAGACATTGGGAAATGCTTTGAGTGCAGAGACTAGAGGAAGAAAAATGGAAAGATGAAAGAGCTCAGGATATCGCAGTAAATCAAGGAAAGGTAGATCCAAGTCCAGATTGGGGATAGTGTGCTGGAAATGTGGAAAGAAATGACACCTAAAGAAATACTGTAGATCTCGGAAGGGAAAAGAAGGAGATGCACAACGAGAAAAAAATCATGAAGCAAATGTGACAGGTGAGGTGTTACAAGATGCTTTGATTCTTTCTTTCGGCAATATTACTGATTCCTGGATGGTAGATTCAGGGGCTTCATTCCATGCCACACCTGATAAGAAATACTTTCATGGCTATGTTCAAGGAGATTTTGGACAAGTTCACCTGGGTGATGATAAACCCTATAAAATCGTTGGAATGGGTAAGGTTCTTGTAAAACAACAGAATGGAAACCAATGGCTATTAAAGGAGGTAAGGCATGTTCCAGATCTAAAGAAAAATCTGATTTCAACAGGGCAGTTAGGCGGTGAAGGTTGTGTGACAACTTTCACAGATAAAGCTTGGAAGGTCACCGAAGGAGCCCTGGTAATAGCAAAAGGTGAAAAGGTTGGTACATTGTATTTATGCAATGGTATTTCTAACTCTGTTAATGATTTAACTTCCAAAGGAGCAGATGCAGCATTATGGCATCATAGGCTCGGACACATGAGTGAAAAGGGGATGAAGATTCTTCACTCAAGGAATTTGTTGCCGGGTTTGAAGAATGTTGATTTGGACTTCTGTGAGAATTTCATTTATGGAAAACAGAAGAGAGTCAGATTTCTTAGAGTTGGGAAAGAAAAGAAGAATGAAAAATTAGAGCTTGTGCATACAGATGTATGGGGACCTGCTCAGGCATCATCTCTCAGTGGCTCTTGTTATTATGTTACTTTTATTGATGATGCAACTAGAAAAACTTGGATTTATTGTATTAAGAATAAATCTGATGTATTTGATACTTTCAAGAAATGGAAAGCTTTGGTTGAGATTGAGACAGGAAAGAAATTGAAGTGTCTTAGATCAGACAATGGAGGTGAATATTGCAGCAAAGAGTTTGATAGGTACTGTTCAGAGCATGGAATTCGCAGAGAGAAGACAGTTCCAAGAACACCACAAGAAAATGGTGTGTCAGAAAGGATGAACAGAACAATCATGGAGCGTGCAAGGTGCATGAGATTGCATGCAGGACTGCCTTTACAGTTTTGGGTAGATGCTGTAGATACTGTTGTTTATCTAATAAACAGAGGGCCTTCAAGTTCCTTGGATGGTGGTGTTCCAGAGGAAGCATGGACAGGTAAAAAGGTAAACTAATCTATTTTAAAGCCTTTTGGTTCTAAGGCCTTTGTCCATATTGATAAAGAAAATAGAACAAAGCTTGAGGAAAAGTCAAAGAAATTTACCTTTATTGGATATGGTGTTAATGATTTTGGTTATCGCTTATATGATTACGAAAATCACAAAATAATTAGGAGCAGAGATGTAATATTCAATGAAAAGGTCTTGTATAAGAATCAGTTGTAGGAAAAGAAACAGGAAAAGGAAAACAAGGAATACGCAGTTCTTGATGAAATCACTGAAAAAGTAAAGGTGCCTGAAAATAATAATAATCAACAACCACAACAACAGTAACCACCACAACAACAACAGGCACCCCAAACACCTGAAAGTGGTGTTAGAAGATCTACCAGGATAAGTAGACCCCCTGAACGATACTCTCCTTCATTATATTATTTATTGTTGACTGATTCCATGGGAGGTAGCCATGGAAGAAGAGATGGACTCCTTAATGCATAAACAGACTTGGGATTTAGTCAGGTTGCCTGTAGGAAAAACTACATTGAAGAATAAATGGGTTTACAGGCTGAAGGAAGAAGATGGAGGAAAACAAAGGTATAAAGCTAGACTTGTGGTGAAGGGGTTTGCGCAGAAGAAAGGTATTGATTTTGATGAAATATTTTCTCTTGTTGTTAAAATGACTTCGATCAGAACTATTTTAAGTCTAGTGGTAGTTGAAGATTTGCATCTTGAGCAGTTAGATGTAAAGACAACCTTTCTCCATGGGGATTTGGAGGAAGAGATATATATGCAGGAGCCACAAGGATATGAAGTGAAAGGGAAGGAGAAACTAGTTTGCAGGTTGAGGAAGAGCTTGTATGGCTTAAAACAGGCTCCAATGCAGTGGTATCTAAAATTTGACAAGTTTATGTCTGAACAAGGTTATACTAGATGTCACTCTGATCATTGTGTTTATCTGAAAAAGCAAAATGATGGCAGCTATATTATATTGTTATTGTATGTAGATGACATGCTTGTTGCAGGATCTAACATGCAGGAAATAAATGTGCTCAAAAGAAAATTGGCAAATACATTTGCAATGAAGGATTTGGAAGCTACAAAACAAATCCTTGGTATGAGAATAACTAGAGACAGGAAAAATTGTAAATTAACATTGTCTCAGAATGAGTACATACAAAAGGTGTTAAAAATATTTAACATGCACAATGCAAAACCAGTTAGTACACCTTTTGCTAGCCATTTCAAACTTAGCAAGGAAATGTGCCCAAAGACCCAAGAAGACATGGATTATATGTCTAAAGTTCCATATGCATCAGCAGTTGGAAGCTTAATGTATGCAATGGTCTGCACAAGGCCTAATATTGCACATGCAGTGGGAGTTGTAAGAAGGTACATGAAAAATCCAAGAAAGGAACATTGGATGGCAGTTAAATGGATTCTCAGATATTTGAAAGGTACCAAAAATCAAGCATTATGCTTTGGTGGTTCAAACATTTCCCTACAGGGATATGTTGATGCAGATATGGCAGGTGACAGAGATAATAGGAAGAGCACTACAGGATATGTATTTACTGCTGGAGGAACAACTGTCAGTTGGGTTTCAAAAATCCAAAGTGTTGTTGCACTTTCAACAACAGAAGCAGAGTATGTCGCTACTACAGAGGCTAGTAAAGAAATGATTTGGTTACAAAGGTTTATGGGTGAATTGGGTAAGGAGCATGATAAGGGCACGTTATATAGTGATAGCCAAAGTGCCATTCATCTTGCAAAGAACTCAACATTTCTTTCCAGGACTAAACACATACAGCTCAAGTACCATTTCATACGATCAGTGTTGGAAGATGGAGAGTTGAAGTTGGAAAAGATACACACTAGCCAAAATCCTGTAGATATGCTAACAAAAGTTGTAACCAAGGAGAAAATGAGAATATGCTCAGTTTCAATTGGTCTTCAAGGATGAGGATGAAGATGAGAAACAACCAGGTCCAAAGAGGAGTCATTTTCCAGCAAATGGAGCAGCGGTGGAGTTGCCACAATCAGTCTCCAAGTGGGAGATTGTTAGGTGTGGAGCCTGATTATCTTCTATATTCAAATGTATCGCCACATTGGACCCCAGTTCAAAATGGGGGTGGCAAGACCGACCATAAAATATTCGCTGCAGGGGGGGTCCAGGGGGGGCGGGGGGTTTCGGGGGAGGTGCCCCTGAAGCTAAAAACAACTGTAAAATTGCCTTGTAAAAGTATAGTAATTTCTAGTCAATCTGGGCTGTTCATTAGGCAGATGATCTGACGGTAGAACTTATGTTTAGTTTAGGGTTTTTTTGCCCTAGAAGGCAACCCCTCCCTTTGTATGAGGGCATTGTATTTGAGGCTGTGAAATAGATGTGTATTCTGTGAGCGAGAAACAGAGAGGTGAGACTGTGAGAGAAAACAAAGGATATTACAGCGGATTTGTTGTAGGTTGTGTCTCTTCATTTTGCTGGATAATAGAAAGGAAGGACTGGTTGTTCGTGGTGGACGTAGCCCAAACTGGGTGAACCACGTATATCTGTGTCTCTCTTGTTTTGTGTGTTTTCTGTGTTTATATTTCTGCAATATTTTATGTGTTCCATTGCTCCGTAATATATAATTTTCTAACATTTGCCACCTTTTCATTTATAAACCAACTACCTCTTAACCTTTACAAGTTTTGATCAAATGATGCATATGAGTGAGTGAGTAGGATACTTACATATGGTTTCAATGCTATGTCACAGTTGTCAAACATCATAGGTGCTACTAATGGTCATTCTTCTTCCTCCTCTGTTGTCTGTTGATGGTTTATTAGTTTTTGCAGGTGTTTGTGACTGAAGATATGATGTTGTTGCCGTTGCTATGGAGTTGTTGGATTTGATGTTGTTGTTGCTATGGAGCTCCTGGATTTGATGATGCTACTACTGTGGAGCTCTTGGATTACCACTTGGCAATGTTTGGTGTCTTCCTTAGAATTCTTGATCATGTTGTTGGATGGTGTTGTGAGGATGTTGTAATGAATCGACAGAGGGAGTAGGAGTATATGTGGATGCAGGGATGATGGTAATGGTTGAGGTGATTCTATTAGAAAACACAATCTTCACCTGAGTGGAAGCAATGAAGTGAAAAACAATAGAATTGATGGAGGGATGCATTGGTAAGGAGTGGAGGAGATGAAATATATGTGAGGCAGGGTTTCCTTTAGATCTTCTCACCCACCTGCACATAACAATTATGTTTTTTTTCTTTTATATATATATATATATATATCAGACCTAGGCTTCCTCAGAGAGGTTTTCACCCTATATATCTACCCTGGTCGCCTCAAGGAATGTTTTCACCTAAATCCTTATTCTTTTTTTTTTTTTTTCCTTTTTTAGTGACCGGATGAGGGAGGAGCTGGAACTTGCTCCACCATCATCACTGTCTTATTAATGTTGTCAATGAACTCTTGTCTTGATAAAGGCCTCTTGTACATTTTCAATCTGTGTCCATTAACTAGCAATGGAATGGCTTCTTCATCAATAGTTCTGCTTTGCTCTGAACCATTGTCATGGAATCTTTCCACCACATAAGGTCTGAGCCATCTTGTCGTTAGCTTGCCCTTGAAATATTTAAACCTGGAATCATATAACAATTCCCAGTCTCCTTCTTGAAATTTCTTCTCCTTGATGTGCTTGTCATGCCAGACCTTCCTCTGAAGCTGAACTATCTCTATATGTAGGAGGGTCTGCATTCTGAATTCATCCAAGCCATTCAAATGCAACAACCTTTCTTGTTGTGCATGATTGAGATCTAAATCTAGTTGGGCTGCCATCCTCAATGTGTTATATTCAAATTCAATGGACAACATAGCCTTTTTACCATAGACCAGCTCATAGGGTGTAAATCCAGTGGTGGTTTTCCATGTTGTATTATAGGCCTAGGTGGCCTCAACTAGTCTCTCTTCCTAGTCCTTCCTACTGCTACTCACCACCTTGGTTAAGATGTTCTCCAGTGACCTGTTGGTCACCTCCACTTGCCCATTAGCTTGTGGATGATAAGGAATGGAGGTCCTATGCTTGATTTTGTGATGGCTGAGTAGTTCTTCAATCTTGTTGGAGGTAAATTAGCTGCCTTGGTCTGTGACTAGCTCTCTAGGGTACCCAAATTTGTAGAATATATTATCCCTTAGGAACTCAGCCACCTTTTCTTCTGTTGTTGCCTTAATTGCCTCGGTTTCAGCCCATTTAGTCAAATAATCAGTGCACATAATGATGTGTTGTTTTTTCTTTGAAGGAGGGTTGATAGGCCCAATGAACTCCATGCCCCACTTTTCAAATGGATTGAAAGTCACTTGAGGTTGTAGGTGAATTTCATCTCTTGGAGTAGGCTTTCCCATCCTTTGGTATCGATCTCACTAACTATTATACTTCTTCACATCCTGATGAAGAGTAGGCTGATAATAGCCTACTTGCAACACTTTGAATGATGTCTTCTTTGCTGCAAAATGACCTCCACAAGTCCCATCATGATAGGTCAAAAGGATGTCAAAGACTTCCTCTTCCCTTACACACCTTCTTAAGATTTGACTAGGCCAAGTTTGAACATATTTCCCCAATCCAAGTGAAGGGGGCGCTCTTTCTAACTATCTTGGTCTTTTCTTTGGAGGGAAAGTTTGGTGTGAACTATGATGATACTAGATAGTTTTCTATATCGGCAAACCATGGGGAGAGAACTGAAATAGAAAAAAAATGCTCATCTAGTAACTGGTCATCCACCATTACTTCTTCACCTGTAGGCAGATTCATTCTAGATAGAAAGTTAGCAACAATATTTTCCTTACCAGGCTTATCAACAATAGTTAGATCAAACTGTTGTAATAGAAGCAACCATCTAATAATTCTAGCATTTACATCTGGTTTGTTCATTAAATATTTGATTGTAGCATGATCACTATGCACAAATGTTTGATAGCCTATAATGTAATGCCTAAATTTGTTCAATGAATGCACAACATCCAGGACTTATTTTTCAGTCATAGTATAGTTTAGCTCAGCCTTTGATAGGTTCTTACTGATAAAATAGATGGCATAAGGCAATTTCTCCTCTTCCTGACCTAAGGCAGCTCCTATGGCTTTGTGTGAGGCATCAGCATGAATATGAAAGGGGAGGGCCTTGTTTTGGCCTCTAAGGATTGGTGCAGTAGTGAGCTTACCGTTTAGAATGTCTGAGGCCTCTTGACAGTTCTTTGACCATATAAACTCAGAATCTTTGGTCAACAACCCAAACAAAGGAGAGGCCAACTTGTTGAAGTCATTTATGAACCTCCGATAGTATCCAACTAACCCTAAGAAACTCCTTACCTCTCTCTGCTTTTTTGGAGGTGGAACCCTTTGGATGATTGCTATTTGGGTCCACCTGTAGTCCTTGCTGAAATATTGAATGACCTTGTACAGCTCCTTCAATCATTAAGCATTCGCATTTTTCTTGATTGAGGGACAGGTTCATTTTAATGCATTTGTGTAATACTTTGGCTATGTTAGTCAGGGCTTCTTGGAAATCACAGCCATAAGGTGTAAAGTCATCCATATAGATTTCCACAACATCATGTACTAATTCAACAAAAATACTCAAGACTGCTCTCTGGAAATTGGCAAGAGCATTGCACAAGCCGAAAGGAAGGACCCTATAGGCAAAAGTACCCCAAGGACAAGTGAATGTGGTCTTATCCTGGTCTTCTGGGCATATTTGGATTTGGTTATACCCATTGAATCCATCTAGGAAAGAAAAGAATTTCTTCCCTGCCAGGCCATCTAGCACTTGGTCAATGAAGGGTAGGGGAAAATTATCCTTCTTTGTGGCTTTATTCAACTCCCTATAATCCACACAAATCCTCCCCTTACCATTTTTCTTGGGCGCTAACACTAAAGGAGAGACCCACTCATTGTCTGAGATAGGGTAGATGAATCCTGCATCTAGCATCTTTGCAGTTCTTCTTTGACTATCTCTTTAAGAGCTGGATTCATATTCCTTTGTGGTTGCCTGATTGGCTTGAAACATTCTTGGATTTAGATGTGGTGAGTACATAATGAGGGGTGTACTCCCTTCATCTCCTTATAGCTCCAAGCGAAGGCTTCTAGGATCACTCTCAGCATGTTGCATAGCTTTTCCTCTTCCAAAGCAGAAAGAGATGGATTAATTTTCAAAGTTTTCTCTCGGCCAAATTATATGGTTTTGACATGGAGTGGGTTGGAATTGGCTAGGCATAAGTCAATTGGATGTTTGTTCTGGGTTTCCCTTACTTCCTCTTCTAATGGCAGGGAACTAGGAGTTGGATTTTGGAGCAGGTGTTCAATTAAATCATCCTCAACTTGCTATCCTCCTCCTATGATTGCTTCCAAAGTATAAATTTGGGCAGAATAACCCCCTTCTTCTTCCTCCTCCTATAAACCTAAAGGTAAATCATGCTTTAGAGAAGGTTGAGCAAGAGGGTATAGGACTGGTTGTTTGGACATATGCCCATTATTAATGGTCATATTCCCATCTCTCCAACTAATGTAAGCATCAGCTATGGCTGACCATGGCCTCCCAAGGATGAGAGGGTAACCAGTAAGCTTAGCCCTAGGCTGGAGAACTAGGAAATTTGCAGGGTATTCCCAGAAATCAATGGAGACCATCACATCCTCCACAATTCCCTTAGGAGTGACTCTGGAACGATCTGCAAGTTGCAGCACTGTTGTGGTCTTTCTCAATGACCCTTGGAGGTTGAGTTTGAGTATGGTGTCCTTATTCATCACATTAATGGTAGCCCCAAGTTCAATCAGAGTGTGTGGGAAAATGGTGCCATTGATGTGCACATCTACTACAGGGCTTCCAGGGTCCAAATATTTTGGACATATCACCTGCCCCACCATTAAGTCAGACAAATACCCAATGACATTAATGGTAGGGGCATTCCTTTTCCTTCTTCTAGGATGCTTGAATCACTTCTCCTTAATTAACTTGTTGTAAATGGGAACATCTTTGATGGTCTGGAGAAGGGGGATTTTTACACATAGATTTTTCAATTCTCCCAGAAGTTTAGTTTCTTCTAAGGTAGGCTAGAGTGGTTCAGCTAATCTTTGAGGAAAGGGTGGATTTAATTTAAGGTTTCTTTACTCTCCTTCTTCCTCAACCTCCCTATGTGGAGAGGGAGGTTGGTTATCAGGGAGAATTCTCCCTGCTGTTAGGTTGATCTCTTGGATTTCTACAACATAAGCTGGGTATGATGTCTCTCCATTGTATGCTTGTTGAGCCTGCCTATTTTTTGGGTTCGGATTTGATTTGGAAGTATTTTGGGGTTTCTTGGGTGGAGCAGAGTGAAGGAGTTGTGGTTGTGCAGGCGGTGGAGGAAATAGGGTTGGAACATTATTGAATTGGGGCCTCCACCCTTGGGGTAGGGCATTCCACTGATGTTGTGGCTAAACATAAGGTTGAAATAACTGGCTGGATAGCTAGGATTGATACTTAGATGCATAAGACAAAGGAGTGGGTTTAGACCAGGAAGGATGAGCAGGAGATCCCCATGAAGGCGTAGTCGTGGCTTGGTTGGGGTTGTAGTATGCATGGGATGGCCCTTTCATACCCTGCTGGTATGGTCTAGGCATAGGAGGTCTCCTTTGGTTGATGTAGCAAAGCTGATTAGTGACCGTTTTGGCTCCTTGATATACAACTTTGAGTCCAAGTAAATAAGGGCAATTGTCTATGGAGTGGTTTTCTTCATAGACTGAGAAAATCTTAATACAGTTTAATGGGCATTCATTCCTAGGAAGCCTCCTGGTGCATCTAGGACAAAAGATGCCTAAGGATCTCTCTACTTCCTCTTTCTTCCTTTGATGTTCATGGTGTCTAATAGCAAGGTAATGGTTTGCATCATGTCACTTTTGAAATCTTCTAGCATATTTCCAATTTCACCCTTGATGAATAAGTTAGAGGATGATGTACTAGCCATAGGTTGACTACACCTACCCTTTTTCCTGGCTGCCCTAGAATGGTTTATAAAGATAGTCTTAATATCCTCATAGGGTAATTCGTAGACATATCCTCTTGCTATCATATTTAATGTATCCAGAAGATCCTCCCTTACTCCTCTAAGCAGGACCAGCTTTAGTGACTCAGGGTCAAGTGTGCATCGGGCCCTTTTGTAACTAAGCTGGAATCTTTCTTCATAGTCCTCTAGGGATTCATCCTAACCTATGGTCATCCTAGTAATCTCTTTTTTTGTATCCTTTGACCTACAATAGTCCCTATATTTGTTGTTAAAAGTTTGTTGCATCTGAGCCCAAGTTGTGATGATATCTCCAGGTAAATCCATGAACCAACGCAATGTTGCATCCTTGAGCGTAGATGGGAATAGTTTTAACTTTTGCTCATCATTTGTATAGTCATGGGTTTGGCATATGACAACAAATTCAAATAGGAAAGTATCAGGGTCCTCTATGGTCAAGCCATGGAAATTAGGTAGATCAAAGGGGCTCATATTCTTCATCTTAGTGTCCCCATTGGTTTCATTGATGGGGAAGGCACTCTTAATTCTCTCTTTATCTCCCCTATCATTTTGGTTTCCAGCCATTGGTTCAGTAGGAATGGTTTCTTCCTCTTCTTCTTCTTCTTCTTCTGTAGGTTCCTTAAATAGGTAAGGTTGCTCACCTAAAAGGTCTTCCAATGCACCGTCACTGACGAAGAGAGAAGGTTGCCTATTGGATGTAGTGGGGGTTTTTGTCAAAAAAATTTCTGAATTGTCCATATTCCTACGAGGCATGAAAGAAAATGTTTTTGGGTTGGTTTTTGTAATACTTTTTTAAAGCTAGAAAGTACTGGTAGAAATAGAAAGGAAAGCAGATAATGACAACTAAAAGAAAGAAATAAACTAGATTACTTTTGTAGAAATAAATTAATGGAAGAAAGTTTGAAGACTAGAAGTAGAAGAAAAGAAAGTTTGGAGACTATAAATATAAGAAAGTAGTAATTTCTTTTTCTTAGACACCTCCCCGACAACGGCGCCAAAAAAGTGATGAGCCTATGTATTGCAACAATAATGCTGCAACTCCGAGGACTACCAAGTTTACTTATCAACCCGAGGTTTGTACAAACTTGGAGGTGACAATGCTATTGGTGAGCACCAGTATTGTAGCAATAATGCTGCAACTCCTTGGGCTTCCTACTTTACTTTTATCAACTTGGTAGTTCGTAACAAAATTGGAAGTGACGGTGTTGTATGCACAAGTACTAGTTCTTACTGCACGTTGTCACTTGGTCAGCTGGTGCAAGATCACTAGGATCTCAAGCAAACTTCTACGAATTCTAGAAGAAGCTTTATATGTGATGAAAAAAAGTAAAGCTTACTCTACAGAGGTTACTCTACTTGCAGAAAGAGAAGGAAGATTGAAATGTGAAGTAACCCAAGCAAACCCTAATTAACCAACTAACCCTACTTTTGTAGAAAAATATATGAAAAAACATAAAATGAATGCCATTACCTACTTAGGAAGTATAAAACATCTATTCAAGCTATTTCTAGAAGGAAATGAGAAAAAAACATCTTTTTGGGTTTTTATGTATTTTATGTGAAATTGTCATGCATGTAATTTATTTGTTTGTGGATGTGGCAGTGATTAGGTGGTGATGGAGTGTGACTTTGTGATTTGCAAAGGTGTAGGAAGGTGTGGAGGGGTCCTAGGAGGCCTCTAGTAACCTTCTGGAGGCTTTCCTTGCAATCAGACTTCAGAAAGTTACCTACAGGAAATTCTACAGGAGGCTGCAGGGGATCTACACGAGGTCTATAGGAGGATCTACAAGAGGATGCTGTGGGATATTTTAGAGGTTTTAAAGGTGGGAAAATGATTGGAAAGGGTAGATAAAGGCTAGAAGGATGTTTTAATGTGTTCGAGGTTCATCAAGGAGGATTAGGGAAGAGAATGATGGTTGGACTTATTCAAGGGACGAGAGGAAATTTTAAGAGAAAAGTGTAGAAAATTAGGGAAAATTTATGAGGGGCTGTGAATGAACTATGGAACATGTAGCAAAGAGAGATGGTGATGGCTGATTTATTGACATATTATGAGTAGATATGTACTGCAAGAGAGCTGCAAATAAAACTCTGAAACTGAGCAACCAAAGAAGCTAGCTGAACCAAAAAAAATAATTGTATCTCATGTTAATCTAAATTTTGATATAGGAAAATAAAATGATGAACAATTTTATTTGGAAAGGAAAGCATGGAAAGAGATTTATTGTAGAAATAGAAATGAGCATGGCAAAATGGATTTGAAGCAAAGCACTAATCGCTAATTCAAACTATAACACCAGAAATTGCATGGAGAAGGCAAAACTCTGTTTTTGTGGTAGCAAGAGGGTCTTCACCTCATCTCATGGTACCAAAGGGAGGAAAGGAGGTCAAGGCTCTATTGATGGCTTTTTTGGTATCTTTCTCCTAACACTATTTAACCTAGTTCAGCAAACTGAGATGGAAACAACTATGTAAATCTCCAAAAGCAACCTATTCTAACCAAGAAAGAAATCTATCTAACTGCAACTAATTCATAAACTGAAACAAAACATATAAATACAAAACAAGAGATGTTGGGCTCCCTGGATCGCGCCCTAACCCAAGAGCTTCAACCCTCTGAGGTAACTCAGTGCTGGCTCAAAAATAATCTCTTCAATATCAAAATAATAATAATAATATTACATGAAATTGTCCACAAAAGTAAGCTTGAAATGAGCAGAGCAATGTTGCAACAAAAGTGATAAAATTTGAATAACATCCAACAACCTAATGAGGCCCTATGCCTCTCTACTTATACAATTGAAGCTCTAAACAACTTCCTTAAAATCAGGGAGGCTTGGCTCCCAAAAATTGAGATAAACAAAAGTTATCCTTCGCTCACTCAGCTGCCTCCTAGCGCATTGATTTGGTTGTTTGTGCTCCAAGATTCATGAAGTAGAATTCAAAGTGGGGAGTCATAAATGAGGGGGAAACCCTCCTATAAATCCTCTCCCTTGTCTTCTTCGAATATTTGCTACCAATTTTCCATTAAATCTTTGACTTTGTCTCCAAAATTCAACAAAAATCTGCAGTAGACACATATTAGACTCCATGGCGTAATAACCAACCCAACTCACTCTAAAAGCATAAATATAATAAAAAAACATGCATTAAGCTAAGAGAATGGTGGATTAAACTAAGTTAGGAGGAAAAATGAGCCCATATAATTATACATTTCTGGGGTTCATCATCACCCCCAACTGAAGGAGTTGCTCATCCTCTGAGCAACTAGTCCATCTCCTCATCTTTGATGGCCCTGATGGCCTCCCTAGCGGCTGATGTTTCTGGTGTGGTCTCCTCTTCCTCATCATAGAATCCTTCCTTTTTATCTACCTCTTCCCACTGTTGTTGCTCTTCTTCTTCTTTTCTGCCCTCTAACATTCCTAGCAGTAGTGCGAGACTCAATTTGAGGTCAATCCAATTGACCTTCAACCTCTGCATGGAGCGCTTGTACATTGGCACCCTCCTTAATGCCTCTTTCATCCTCATTGGGGAATGATAGTCCCTGATCTGCAAAATATGTGGTAAGGTGTTCCATCTCCTTATACAAGCATGCAAACAATCATCCCCAAGTAACCTTTCCATGTCCTCAAAATGCGCAATGGCCTGTCCTTGATCACTTATATATCTATGGACAATTTGAGGATTATTTGCAAGCAGGTGGTGTGCTAGGTTGGGGATCATGTTCTTGTGGCTCTATAGCTTCATCCTTCCCCTTGGCTGCTTTTCGATTGTTTTCTCAAGCTATTGGATCTCCTATAGCCTTGACAATGTCTCTTGTAGAACTGTCTATGCCTCCTGTAGGACTATTTTTGGGTCCTGTAGCTGTAGTTTTTCCTTCTAGGTGGAAGATCTAGGAGTCCCTCTTTCATATGTGATAGGGGCTTAAGAGGGAGGTTCTTCTCCTTTGACAGTGGGTTAATCTTCACTTGTAATGGCCATTGTTGAGGATGGCTGGGGTTTTCCTGTTTTTATCCTTGTACTTTTCCTGGCCTTGAAATACATGGAGGCCTACCTTTTTCTCTTTTCTTTTGGTTTAATTGGTGTGATCAGGATAGTGAGGATAGCTGCTGCCTCTCTTTCCAGAGTCTCAGGGGACCCTTCTCTTTGTTTTTGCCTCTGCTGCCTCTTTTTCTCCTCTTCCTGTCTCTTTTTTTTTAATATTTGTTTTCTCAGTTTCTTCCTTTTCTATCTCTTCATCCTCATCCTCTTCTATCTTAGTTTCTTCCTCCTCCTTTTCTTGTCCTACTAAGTCATCAATTGCTTCACCTTCTCCCCCTTTCTGCTCTTCTTCCTCACTGTCAGAAGGATTGATATCATAGGTGAGGGATCCTTCCTCATGAATTCTCCTGTAATTGTGCTTATACCCCTTTTGAACAACAAATGTAGAGATGGAGACAAGAATTTTGAAGAAAACAACAAAACAGAGGAAAACTCTGTGTGTGTGTGTGTTTTTTTTTTTTTGAAAAAAACAAGCAGAATTTTTTTATGTAATTCCTATTCTTCTATGGAATTAATTCCTCTTTAAAATTATATCATTCCTTACGCATATTGATAATAAAGGTAGGTATGCATGGAACCTACCTCCTCAACCCAGAAATCGAGCAAAAAACCCATGTTTTCTTCCTAAAAATAGCTCACTGCCCCTCCTATAGAATTTCCTATAGGTGCTCTTGTAGAACCTATAAGTGCTCCTGTAGAACGCCGATAGCAGGAGGATGGATGAGAGCAATGGAGAATGATGGTTTCAAGGCTGTGGGGTGCCAAGGAGCTTGTTGCAGCTAAGTGGATGGGGATGGAATGAAAAACAAGGTGGTGAGAGTGTTTCGAGGAGGAGTACTTATTTCTTCTTTTAGATATTTCCAGTGATGGGTGAGCTGGCACAAATGTACGTTGGCATTATTTGGACCGTTGGTCCCCAGCTTCCTTGTCATCATGGTTTCTTTCCTTGTAATCACCCCTCATGATTTCATCAGAGTTCCCATCGCCTCCACTACCTGTCCTTGACATCTTCTCTTGAGTTTGACTAAGCACACATGTGGTGACACTTCCGGATGAGTGAAGTCAACCACTGGCCACCTTTTCTCGTTCAACCCTAACCATCTCATTTTCTTATGCATATTTTTCAGTACACAGATGCTACAGAGGAGAGGGTTAGTCACTTACCTGTGAGCCGAATGTATGTGTTGTGAGGTATTTTGGTTCCTTTTGCTGTTGCATGCTTGTATTTCCTTTGTTGCATGCCTGTATTTCCTTTGCTGCATGCTCTCTGCTTTCTAATGTGTGGTTGTTTGCTTTGTGCAGGTATCCTTTGGCTGGATCTAGCTTCAGATGTTTGCTTCAATCTTCAGATTTGCATCCTCATGTTGCTGATGCTAGATTTTAATGGGACAGTGACTTGTTTTGTCCATATCTTCCAAGCGGTAGATTGGATTGACTTGAAATTTTCTGAGCATGTTTCCATCATCATTATGCACCTCCCATCGAAACATTTTGGTCAATGGATGCACGGATTTCAAGAAAAACTGAAAATGGATGAAGGTGATGGAGGCCAATTTCTTGGAAACTGTGCACTGGAATTGGCTGAGATTGCTTGTAAATGTTACCATCGTCCATATGCATCTCCCCATGAAACAGTTTTTTAAATGGATGTACGGATATGGAGAAAATACAAAAATGGTTGAAGGTGATGGAGGTCGATTTCTTGGTAACCATGCATTGGAATTTGTTGAAATTGCTTGAGCATGTTACCATTATCCATATCCATCTCCCCCTGAAACTACTTGGCAAATGGATGCATGGTTTTCAAGTTATGGAAAAAACAGATTTCTTCTCTATGTATTTTTGCATTCTATAGTTTTTTGGACAGCAAGGAAAATGAGCTTGGGGTGTGATGTAGGCTTGGAAATGATGGAAGAGAGGTTTGAAGACTACAGGATTATTTATAAATATTGTATGAAGCTTCCTTGTTCCTCAAACTGCCTTTAAAATCCATTTCTAGCTCTCTGTAATTTCTACAGGAGCCTCCTGTAGAAAACACAGGGCCTCCTGTAGAAAACACAGTTTTCGAAAAAGAAGCATAGTGAGGTGAAAATAATGTCAAGAATGATGGAGAAAGGTGGGGGAAGGTAGGATAGGTGCTGTTATTGGTTTCAAAGCTCCCTTGGCACCTGCTGCTGCTTCCTGAAGTCCTCCTACAAACCTGCAATACAACTGGAAATTCATTTTTATTTTTCTTTTTCTCTTTTTTTTTTTGAAAACAACTAGGGTGCCTCAGAGAGGTTTTCACCCTAATTGCCTGCCCTGGGCACCTCCAAGGGAGGTTTTCACCCAGGGATCTTATTATTTTTTCCTCTTTTTTCTTCTTTCCAACCCATTGACCACCTCATGGAGGTTTTCAATCAATGAGCCAATCTGAGGCGCCTCCAAGGAGGTTTTCACCCTAGATTTTTTTTTCTCTTATTTTTCTTTTTTTTTTTCTACCCTACCCTACTTGAAAAACAAAATCACTTTCAAGTATAAGAATACTTCCAATGGAGCCATGTGCACATCGAGATGATAGACAAAACGATGTGGAGGTTGGAAATTTATGCTTTGACATATATCCGGATTTCAGAGACCAAATTATTTGACTTCGAAGGGATCAAGCATAGTTGAGGAAGAGAGTGATGCTGCAACTTAGTGACTGTCTAGAACCATATCTCAATATAGTTGTGATGTCCTCGGCCCTTCTGTTGATCTAGATCATTCTTCATGTCTTCTTCTACCATGACCTTCATATCTTCCTCTTTTCGCTGATTTTTCTCTTGAATACATGGAGGATTTGATGGTAACCATGAGGGAGCTCTCTTGATCTCTGATTTTGATGTCTTATCTTCATCAAGTGCAACCCATTGTTCTTTGATCTTTTCTTTTGCATCTTCTTCCGCTGGATGTGGTCCTTCAATCATATCAATATTATCTCTTTTTTGCAATACTCTTCCTGAGCTATGGTGAATACCATTGAGCTCGAGAGGAGTTGTTTGGAAGCGTTGTACCTCAACATTGTAAATGGGTTGAGCTACTTCAATGTGTGGGTTTGGAAATGGTGGTACAGGTAGTCGAGTGGGAGGGTATATTTGAGATGGATGTGGATGGAGTTGTGGTTGGACAGGTGGTGGAGGTAGAAGAGTGGGAAGAGATATGTATTGGGGCCTCCACCCCTAATGAGGTACATTCCACTGAGGTTGCAGCTGAGCATGGGGTTGAAATGAATTGGTGGCTGATTGGGCATGGTATGGAGATGTGAAGGATCAAGGAGGAGGTGTGGACTAGGAAGGATGAGTAGGGGTCCCCAAGAAGGTATGGATGTGACTTGGTTGGGGTTGTACTATGCCTGAGATGTCCCTTGCATCACCTGCTGATATGGTCTAGGTCCATGCGGCCTCCTTTGATATGTCAGGAATCCATTTTCATGGCAAGAATCTGCAGCATCTCACTCTTGAGGTCTTCTAGCGTGCTTCCAATTTCACCTTTAATAGACGAATTAGAAGAAAAGGTACTGCTCCCAACATTTCTATTTTTAGCCATTGGCTCCAGAGGAATGTTTTCTTCTTCTTATTCCCGTATAGGTTCTTCAAATATGTCTGGCTATTATCTAAGGGTTTGTCTTGATTGCAGCCACCAAAGAAGAGAGAATGTTGGCTGTGTGAAGCAGTGGGGGTGTTGGACAAACATTTTCCTGAATTATCTCTATTCCTACAAGGCATGAAAGGAAATCTTTTGGTTGGTTTTTTTATTTTTCACTGATTTTACCTGCAAAACTGAAACTGATTGAATAAAAAAATTTCAATTACTTAAATGAACTTGATAAAATGAAATTGCATAACTGAAAAGGAAAGCAAATGAAATGCAAAACTGAAAGCAAGGAAATGACTAATCTACTTTTGCTTAAATGAAGTTGCTGAAATGAAATTTGCAAAATTGAAAATGAAAGAAAATGAAATGCAAAACTGAAAGCAAGGAAATGACTAATCTACTTTCGCTGAAATGGAAATTGCAGCATTGAAAGTGAAAGCAGGGAAATGCAGAAATTGAAAGAAACAACTATTCTACTTTTGCTTAAATAAACTACTTAGCAGAATTTTGCAAGAGAAAATATAAGAAAGTAGTAATCACAAAATAATCTGATGCTTCCCCGGCAACGGTGCCAAAAGGTGGTGAGAACCAGTATTGCAGCAATAATGTTGTAACTCCTCAGGCTTTCTACTTTACTTTTATCAACTCTGTAGTTCGTAACAAACTTGGAAGCGACGGTGCTGTATACACAAGTACTATTTCTTACTGTAGGCTGTCACTTGGTCAGTTGGCGCAAGATCACTAGGAGCTCAAGCCAACTTCTATGAATTCCAGAAGAAGCTTTATATGTGATGAAAGAAAGAAACAATTACTCTATAGAGGCTACTCTACCTGCAAAAAGAAAAGGAAGACTGGAATGTGAAGTAACCCTATCAAACCCTAATTAACCAACTAACCCTACTTTTGTAGAAAGAGAGATGAAAAACCATAAAATGAACACCATTACCCACATAGGAAGTAAACAACATCTATTAAAGCTATTTCTAGAAGGAAATGAGAAAAAAACATCTTTTTGGGTTTTTATGTATTTTATGTGAAATTGTCATGCATGTAATTTATTTGTTTGTGGATGTGGTAGTGATTAGGTGGTGATGGAGGGCAACTTTGGGATTTAGAGAGGTGTAGGAAGATGTGGAGGGGTCCTAGGAGGCCTTTGGTAACCTTCTGGAGGCTTTCCTTGCAATCAGACTTCAGAAAGTCACCTACAGGAAATTCTATAGGAGGCTGCAGGGGATCTACAGGAGGTCTACAGGAGGATCTACACGAGGATGCTGAGGGCTATTTTAGAGGTTTTAAAGGTGGAAACATGGTTGGAAAGGGTAGCTGAAGGCTAGAAGGATGTGTTAAGGTGTTTGAGGTTCGTCAAGGAGGATTAGGGAAGAGAATGATGGTTGGATTTGTTCAAGGGACGAGAGGAAAGTTTATGAGAAAAGTGCAAAAAATTAGTGTAGATTTATGAGGGGTTGTGAATGACTTGTGGAAAATGTAGCAAAGAGAGATGGTGATGGCTAATTTATTGACTTATTATGAGTAGAGATGTACTGCAAGAGAGTTGCAAATGAAACTCTGAAACTGAGCAAGCAAAGAAACTAGCTGCACCAAAAAACAGAATTGTATCTCATGTTAACCTAAATTCTGATCTAGGAAAATAAAATGTTGAACAATGCTATATGGAAAGGAAAGCAAGGAAAAATATTTATTGCAGAAATATAAATGAGCATGGAAAAATGGATCTGAAGCAAAGGATTAACCTCTAATTCAAACTATAACACCAGAAATTGCATGGAGAAGGAAAAACTGTGTTTTTGTGGCAGTAAGAAGGTCTTGACCTCAGCTCCTGGTCCCAAAGGGAGGAAAGGAGGTCAAGGCTCTATTGATGGCCTTTTTGGTATCTTTCTCCTAACACTATTTAACCTACTTCAACAAATTGAGATGGAAACAACTATGTAAATCTCCAAAAGCAATCAATTCTAACCAAGAAAGAAATCTATCTGACGGAAACTAATTCATATACTGAAACAAAACATATAAATAAAAAACAAGAGGTGTTGGCCTGCTTGGATCAGGCCCTAACCCAAGAGCTTCAGCCCTTTGAGGTAACTCAGTGCTAGCTCAAAAACGATCTCATCTCCATTATCAAAATAATAATAACATTACATGAAATTGTCCACAAAAGTAAGCTTGAAATGAGCAAAGCAATGCAGCAACAAAAGTGCAAAAATTTGTCTAACATCCAACAACCTAATGAGGCCCTAGGCCTCTCTACTTATACAAATGAAGCTCCAAACAACTTCCTTAAAATCAGGGAGGCTTGGCTCCCAGAAGTTGAGATAAACAAAAGTTATCCTCCACTTGCTCAGTTGCCTCCTAGTGCATTGATTTGGTTGTTTGTGCTATGAGCTTCATGAAGGAGAATTCAAAGTGGGGAGTCATAAATGAGCAGGACACCCTCCTATAAATCCTCTCCCTTGTCTTCTTCAAATATTTTCTGCCAATTGTCCATTAAATCTTTGACTTTGTCTCCAAAATTCAACAAAAATCTGCATTAGACACATATTAGGCTCCATGGCATAATAACCAACCCAACTCACTCTCGAAGCATAAATATAATAAAAAAACATGCAATAAGCTAAGAGAATGGTGGATTAAACTAAGTTAGGAGGCAAAATGAGCCCATATAATTACCCATTTCTGGGGCTCATCAACTATATGCACAAGTAAAAGTGAAGGTCTTGCTTGTTGTCACTGTTTATCTAGCAAGAGACCCCAGGTGTTCCAAGCCAAACTTCTATAGAGTCAGAAGAAGCTTAATTCTTTGATGGAAGGAGAGCAAACCTTATTCTAAGAGAGAGCTACTTCTATTGCAGTAATGAAGAAAACAACATGAAATGCTAAACTTACACCATAACCTAACTAATCAACTAAACAACTATACTAAGCAGACTTACTAAATTAACATTAACATAATGCTAATTATCTAAGTTATAGAAGTAAAAACATTAAACTGGACTAAGGTGTTGCAAAGAAACTTAGGCTAAATCAGGTTTCAAGCGGAGAAAAAAATTGGAGGTCGAAATCAGTGAATGAAGGACCTGAGGGAGCAACAGTGCAGAAGAACCATTGGATCATTCAGGTGAAAGGTAAATGAACGACAAGGATTTGATCACAGGAGGTTACGTAGGCAAATGGGTGAACAGGGTTAACTAACAGGATGAATGATTAAGATCTTATCACGAAGGTTTAACTGAATGGATGGACAAACAAGGGAGCAAAGGAGATGAACGACTGAGATTTAATCACGCGGGTGAGGTCAAGAGATGGACGGGCAAGGCTAACAGGAGTGATGAATGGCTAAGGTCTTATTGCGTGGGTGAAGGCAAGAGATGGACAACGGAGATCACATCGTGGGGAAAAGCAACGTGCGGAAGTGAGGAGCGGGTTTAGAGGGCGGTAAGCTATATTTCGCATGCCCTCAAAGTTGTGAGTTTTTTTCTAAAATTTCACACGATTAGCCTAACTGGGCGACACTCAGCATGGAGAAACCATTTTTCTCATGTGCTCTCGGGTGGATAACGGTCAAATAGAAATCCACGTGATATCACATGATAGCCATCAGATCTGGTGAGACAGATCAACGATGGAGATCGGCCAAGCTAGTTGGCGATTGAGTGAAGCGACAACCATCAGATCAGCTAAGGTAGATCAATGGTGGGGGTTTGAAGCACCTAAAGTGATTGGGTAAAGTGACAGCCATCAGATCAGGCAAGGCAGATCAATGGTGGGGATTTAAAGTTCATAAAGTAAGTGACGGACACCACACGAGGCAGCAGTTGGAGAAAATAGTGAATCAGACGATGATTGTGAAGGTTTTTTGGTGATCAGACGATGAGGAAGCGATGTAGGAGGAATGTGCTGGAGGTAGTTTCAAATGGAAAATGATAGAGAAAACCAGTGTGGGTAAAAAAGTAATTGTATTTAAATAACGAACACCATAACCCATGCAAGAACTAAAGATTGTGGTTTTGGGGTTGTTGGAGTGTCTCTTCCTCAAGTCATGGTCCCAGAGGGAGGAGATGATGCTAATACACCTGTGCAAAACCTGATAGTGACCTTTTTCCTCTAGCTAACCTGTGAGCTGAAAGAAGGCATAAACGAAAGTAAACTACAACAAATGCAGCTACTGAAATAGATGAATAGAAATAGGAAGATATTCAAACAAATGAAAAGAACCAGAAAGATTCTTAATCAAATGAATCAGAACCAAAAAACGTCTTGAGGAAATTCACATAAAACCATGAAAATACTTAAGCAAATAAATAGATAGAACTCTATGCTAGCATAACAGTATAGTAAAGAGGAGCTTGGGTCGGGCCCTAACCCAAGAGCTTTAGCCCTCGAGGTTAACTCAGAGCTGGCTTAAACAAAATTCATCTTTATTATTGAAATCATGGATTACAGAGCAAATTGTCACAATTCTTTCCAACTCATAAATGAAACAGAGTTTTACAAATGAAGTCCGAATTAGAAGTCCCAATCCTAGTGTGGTGCTAAGCTTCTTTATTTATACATTTGAAGTCTCTAACAACTTCCTTCCCATTAGGGAGGCTTTGCCTCTAACTCAAGAAAAATTGGTTTATGTCGCTTTCATTTACTTGGTTATCTTCTAGTCTTCAAAGTGATGGTTGTTTGCACTCCAAGCTAATGCAGGAATATTCGAATGGAGGGGTAGTGAATGAGGATGATTTACCTCCTATAATTACTCTCCCTTGTCCCATTTGAGTGTTTACCAAGGTCTTTTCCATATTTCTTTTATTTCATCCTTTATACCTGCATTTCTCCTTGCTTTTATCTTTTATTCCTGCATTATATGCACATTAGACCACAAAGCAAAATATCCAACTCTAACTTATTTCATAAACAAAATATAATCAAAAGTATACAACAAGTTGTGAGAATAGTTGGTTTGACGAAGCTAGGGGGTGAATTAAGGCCAATTAAGGCCTATACAATTGCTCAATGATGAGGCTCATAAAAATACTATAATAGAAGCTATTACAAAGTGAAGAGCCTTGGCACCTATTACTTCAATTTATGAAGTGTTTATACAATTTCCTCACAAAATATCTTGATAAAATATCAAGAGATATTACAAATATCTCAAAACTGTATTACAAAAATTGAACACAAATAAAGGTAACTAAAACTATTTGAAGAGTTATGTTACTATCCTTAAGGATTTTTGTTGATAGATAAGAGCAATTCAAATTTGATTGAAAGTCATATTTGATGAGGTAGCCTCCAAGTCACTAACTGTCTTTGAGATTTTCTCTCCCAAAATTCTAAAAAATAGGGTCCTATAATACCTTTTTTTCTCCCAAACCATAATAGCTGTTAGAAAAATGAGAGAGGTTTTTGTAAATGATAATATTTGAAACAAAAATGTATTTTATATTTTGAAAATTCAATTCCACCTGGTCGAAAATCACATTGGGAAACACTGACTAAAAACAAGAAAATTCGGGAAAACATGCCTGCAAAGATTCATCCGAATCTCTGAAACCATAACCTCTGTTACAAAAATGAGAGATATTTTGTGGAGTAGAATCCGAGGAACAAAAACCTCCTCCATTTTACCACAATTAATTTCTGATTATCCACAATATGCTCTGCAAAAAGGTGACTGAAACAGGAAATTTCTGGAAAATATGTCTTTAAAAAGTCATTAGCATCTCCCAAATCATAACAGATGTTAGATAAATGAGAAAGGTTTTTGTACGTGAGCATGCTGTCAAAAACAAACCTCTTTCCATTTTTTAAAATTCGTTCTCGGATATTTGGAAACCATGTTTGAATTTATTTTATTACATCATCTAATCATGTTTAAATGCATGATTAACTAAATCAACCATCTAATGAGACTTAAATTTACATTTTGAGGGCACATTTCCTCTTGCAGACCCATTTATTATTTCTAAACTATTAAAACCTATTATAACAACAAATTTAACTTATCAAAACTAATCATTTTACAACATCGGCTCCAATGGGAACTGCTTCCCCCTGTGGGATGCAGAGAACTAGTAGACTAGTTGCCTTTAGTGTTGGGCATGGAGTCATGCCATAAAACCATCAACCACTGATTTTCCATCTTATGTATAAATATAACCAATCCCCATGGATCAATGTTGTCATTTGAATACTCTCCTATTTCACAATGCAACCTACAACTGTAATTCCTGCACTAATTAAGATACTCTTTCATACTAAAATATGAAAACTTAAAAATTTCTAGAGAGTGAAAATATAAGCTGATCTATCATATACTCTTCAAATCACACCACTCATAAACAATGAACAGGCTGATCTACTGCGTACTGAAACTCAGAATAACTGTTCAATCCCCACACCTCTATCTAACTGAATTGAAAAACTTTACACTGTACATGTAATCTACTTTCCAACGTAACCAAGTGCGGAGTGGATTTATTGACAAACCATGTTGCCAGCAGCAAAAGATATTAAGAATATAACAATATGAACATGAAATCTCATGGGAAACTTATACTCACAGGTGTACTTTAAAAGTTGCATCCTCTGTAGACATTTTAGATTTTTTACCATGGCTAAAAGGGAGAGACATATACTGTTGATTACAAGTATTAATGAACCTTGTATATCAGTAAAGGGAGCTGAAATTTCAAAACAGTGGGATCGGTTACCTAATGGAATCGCCATATGACAAAGTGGGGTCTCCAGGTGAAATAAATGCAACCAATACTAAATGCCTACTCCTTGTTCACCAACAAGGAATATATCTAATCTTTATCGTTCCCGGGAGAAAGATATCTTCATTACTTCGCTCCCTGACAATGATGCCAGATGTTGTACCTGTTTCCCTTAGGCAGTCCTTGGCTACAAAAACTACGCCAAGGAACCAACTAAACTATCCTTGAGGTTCAAGCTTCCCCTTGGACCAGAGGGGGCTCACTCAATTGTTACGAGGCTTTGTTTAACATTGTTCACGTGTTTGTGAACAACAGCCTTTGAAGCACAATGACCAGATTTATGGTTTTAATTGGGGATGGTTGGCGATCAATGATAATCCCTAATCATGATTAAAGGCCTGTCTCATAGGGTCCCTTTTGAAAATGTCAACTTCCAACCTTATAGAATGACTTAGTTTTTTCAAGAATTATGGTAGAAGAATGTAAGGGGATTCTTAATAATTGAGCAGTCACACTGACTACTTAACAACTAGGGAAATTTAGATGCGTGTAGGATATTTCTATAGCCCAACAAAAACATATTCAAATGTAATAGAAGGCCAAAATGAAACCGATTCCAAGAGGAGCTATTTCAAACAAATAGTCTAATAAGCCAATCTCTTTTAATGGCTATCATAAGGCATAAAACAAAAACCAGTCAAAGAGGAGTTATCTTGGACAAAAACACTAATAAGTAATCTCTTTCTAAAGTTTATTATTTTACAGGGGATTTCAAAGAGATTAAGATTTAATCTATGCTTACGCACACCTTCATACAAATTCTTTGAACATGTTTAGAAATAAGGTATGAAACACTATAAAGACGTACTAGAAAGCAAAAAATTCTATCAAACTGGAGCCAGAAGGCTTTCATTAGAAATACTATAATAGAAGCTATTACAAAGTGAAGAGCCTTGGCATCAAAATCCCACACCTATTACTTCATTTGATGAAGTATTTATACAATTTCCTTACAAAATATCTTGATCAAAATATCGAGAGCTATTTCAAATATCTGAAAACTGTATTACAAAAATAGAACACAAAAAAAGGTAACTAAAACTATTTGAAGAGTTCTGGTAATATCCTTAAGTATTTTTGTTGATAAAGAAGAGAAATTTGAATTTTATTGAAACTCATATTTGATGAGGTGGCCTCCAAGTCATTAATTGTCTTTGAGCTTTTTCCTCCCAAAATTCTGAAAATAATGTCCTATAATACCTTTATTTCTCCCAAACCATAATATGTGTTAAAAAATTGACAGAGGTTTTTGTAAACGATTATTTTTTCAACAAAAAATGCTTTCATTTTGAAAATTCATTTCCACCTACTCGGAAATCGCATTTTTAGACACTGGCTAAAAACAGGAAAATTCAAGAAAACATGCCTGCAAATATTCATCCCAATCTCCCAAACCATAATGTTTGTTACAAAATTGGGAGAGGTATGTGTGAATTAGAATCTGTGGAGCAAAACCCTCCTCCAGTTTACCACAATTAAATTTTTGATTATCCACAATATGCTCTGCAAAAAGGTAGCTGAAACAGGAAATTTCTGGAAAATATGGCTTTAAAAATTCATTAGCATCTCCCAAATCATAACATATGTTAGACAAATGAGAGAGGTTTCTGTACATGAGGATTTTATCAACAAAAACCTCTTTTCGTTTTTGAAAATTCTTTCTCGGCTTGTTGTAAACCATGTTTGAATTTACTTTATTACATCATTTAATCATGTTTAAATGCATGATTAACTAAATCAACCAGCTAATGAGACTTAAATTTACATTTGGAAGGAGCATTTACTCTTGCATATCCATTTATTATTTCTAAACTACTAAAACCTATTATATCAACAAATTTAAATTAGCAACACTAATCATGTTACAACAAGTTGAGCATGGTTGATTTTCATATTGAGACAATCTTTGTCACAATGTGACATAGGACCATGGTTCACTGTGATTCTAAAGCTAAGGGATTTATATTGATCCCTAAGACTAATATTATAAACCCCATGAGTACTATTATACCCTAGGAATATGAACCCTTAGATTAATACTAAAACCCTAAGGGATTAATACTAAAACCCCAAGGGATTATAAACTGAAGGGAATAATATTAAACCCAGGAGATTAATATTATAAAACCAATGTATATAAACCCCAAGATAAATGCTATAAAACATAAAATAAACATGGTTGACCATGGTTAATTTTCATATTGAGACAATCCTTGTCACAAAACAATGTTGGACATTGGTTAGCCATGATTGATTTTCATATCGAGACAATCTTTGTCACAATGCGACATTTGACCATGGTTGATTTTCATATTGAGACAATTTTTGTGAAAATGTGACGTACGACCATGGTTGACCATGATTATAAACCCGAGGTATTTATATTGAACCCTAAGATTAATATTATAAACCCTATGAATATTATTATACCCTAGGAATATGAACCCTTAGATTAATAAACCTAAAGAATTGATATTATAAACCCAAGGGATTAATATTATAAACCCAATGTGTATAAACTCCAAGATAAATATTATAAACCCTAAAATAAACATGGTTGACCATGGTTGACTATGATTGATTTTCATATTGAGACAATCCTTGTCATAATGAAACGTTGGAACATGGTTAACTATGATTGATTTTCATATGTAGATAATATTTGTCACAATGTGACGTTCGACTATGGTTGATTTTCATATTGAGACAATCATTGTCACAATGCGACGTTGGACCATGGTTGACCATGATTGATATTATGAACCTAAGAGAATACTAAACCCAAGGGATCAAAAGTAAAAGCCCAAGGGATTATAAACCCAAGGGAATAATATTAAACCCAGGGGAATAATATAAACCCAAGGTATACAAACCATAAGATAAATATTATAAACCCTAAAATAAACATGGTTGACCATGGTTGATTTTCGTATTGAGATAATCTTTGTCACAATGTGACATTGGATCATTGTTAACCATGGCTGACCATTATTTATTTTCATATTAAGACAATGTTTGTCCCAAAGAGACATTGGACCATGGTTTTTTTTTCATATTGAGACTATCTTTGTCACAATGCGACATTGGATCATGGTTGACCATGGTTGTCACAATGTGACGTTGGACCATGAGATAATATTTGTCACATTGTGACCATGGCTAATAACGGTTGACCACAGTTATTGACCATAGTTGACAATGGTTATTGACTATGGCTGACCATGATTGATTTTCATATTGAAACTATATTTTTCACAATGCAACATTGGACCATGGTTAATGATGGTTGATTTTCATATTAAGACAATATTTTTCACAATGTGGCATTGTACCATGGTGGACCATAACTGACCATGGTCAACCATGGTTGACCATGTTTGACCATGACTTATTTCCATATTGAGAAAATATTTGTCACAAACCCAAGGGATTAATATTATAAACCCAAGGGATTAATAAACACAAAGGATTATAATATTAAAAATCGAAGGGATTATAAACCTAATATAAACCTAATAAAATGTAATATAATAAATCTTAAGATTATTATTATAAATCCTAAGATTATAAACCCTAGGATTAACACTATAAACATGTGGATTAATATTGCTGACCCTAGTCATCCACTGTAAGCCTCTATGGTCAACCATGACTATCCACTATGGTTCACTATAGGTCACTTATAGATAGACCATGATTGCTGAGGTAAGTATGGTTCACAGTGGTAGTCATGTTGACTATTTTTTACTATAATGCCAATATTCACTGTACTAGACCATGTCAACAATAGTCAACCATAATTAACATATGTTAATAAATAAATATTATAAACTCTAACATAGTCAACCACATTTATCCTTTTAATTTTTGTTAAAATATTTACATTCCATTTATTATAAAAATATAAATTAATATATTAATTCTCATAATAGTTTTTGTTTATAATAAACCAAAAAAAATTGATAAATAAATTATAAATTCAATATGAAAATAAATCAAACTAAATCGTTAATTTATTTTTCTCTTTATTTATATAGGTAATAAAAAAACATTATGAGTGATAAAGACCAAAAAAAAAATCAATAAATTGATTTTTAACAAACATAAAATGTAACCATGAACAAATAAACAAGTTGTAACTAAGTTTTAACATATCTTAATTTGATTTGAAATTTTTAAACTAGCAATTGCCTCTAAAGGTGCAAAGATACTCTAAAGGAATGGAAAATTTGGTACTAAGATTCCTAAACTATTTTTACCTATATCAAATGGAGTGGGACAATAAAAACAAATAGATGAACTGTTTTCCTTTATATATTCATTCATTGAATGGATGGGAGGTTGAGAAAGAAATACCTACAAAATGGAAAGCAGATGATGATATTTATTGAGTCAGCTAAAAATTAATATTGATATCGATTGATTGAGGCAACCAACAAGTTTGTGGTTTTGTATTTCGTAAAATTAAAATCAAGATTTCCTAATGTCAAAACTGATATTGATAATCAAGATTTGAGAGACTGATATTGATATTGGATGAGGTATACAACAAATTTGTAAGTATGTATTTTATAATATTATTTTCAAGATTTCCAGAAACTGATATATCTAAGTAATTTCTAGAAATTGATATACTACACAAGTTTGAGTGAAGACCAGAATGTGTAGGACTTTGGTGAACACAAGAGTTTCTTAGTAGGGTATTCTTCTCATTCCCACATTTCATCACTTGTAAGGACATAGAGGACTAAATTTTCAGGAGAATCCAACCACTACAAATGGTAATGTCTCAGGTGACCACAATGAAACTTCCTCTTCCAAGAAGGAAGACAAAGACAAGGTACAAGGTCAAGCAGTGAAGCCATGATGACTTTAAGGGAGTTAGGGAAGGGGCTCTCATGGTTAATCATGGTAAGCCATGATGTCAGGAAATGCTAATGACCTTTTGATGACAAGGAACAATGAGAGCCACATTGCATCCATAAAGAAGGAATTGAGGAAAGATTTTGAAATGACTGATTTGGGCTATGTTCATTACTATCTTGGTATTGAAGTAACTCAACATCCGAAGTCCATATTCCTTTCTCAAAAGAAGTACATTGGATATCTGTTGAACAGGTTTGGCATGACTGAATGAAATCCTATGACTACTCAATGGAACAAAACTTAAAGCTCACATCCATTGAAGGAAAAGAATTTGAGGATGCAACAAAGTATAGACAACTTGTAGGAAGTCTCAACTACCTAACTACTACTAGACCAGACATTTTGTTTGTTGTTAGAATCCTCTCCAAATTTATGCAAAAGCCTTGTGAGAGACATTGCTCTACTAAAAAAAGAGTTCTAAAGTACTTGAAGGAAACTGAAGACTTTGGAATCAAGTATACACAAGTGGGTGACTTCAGCTTGATTGGATACTCTGATTCAGACTTCGATGGAGACAAAGAAACTAGGGTATCTACTTCAGGTTATGTTATGAGTCTTGGATCAGGATCTATCTCCTGGAGACCAACAAACAATCAATTCCAACAAATTCCACAACAGAGGCATAATATGTGGTAGCAGCTGAGGCAACAAAAGAAATTGTATGGCTCAAGAAAATTCTTGAAGATTTATAGGTAAAACAAGTACAATCGACTCCACTCATGATTGACAATACCTCTGCAATAAAGTTGGCCAAGAACCCAAAGTTCCATGATCAAACAAAGCACATCAATACTAAATATCATCTGATTCAAAATCATGTTGAGGCCAAAACAATCCATCTTCGCCATTGTTCCACTAATGAGCAAATTGGAGACATTTTGACCAAAGCACTTGGAAGAGAAACGCTTGAAAGATTTAGAAAGATGCTTGGACTCACCAACATACCTTCAGATTAAGGGGGGGGATGTTGACTCCTAATCATAGGGATTGGGTGTGGAGTTGTAATTAATGTAAATAAATAATAGAGAAGATAGAGAGTCATCAAGAGATGAACCGAACAGTCACTCCCTCTTGTATATAATAATGAACAACCTGAATAAATGATATGAGTTTTGATTTGAGGAGTTACCTCCTAGTCTGACATATCTCACATTTATATATCCTAATTTCCAGACATTGAAATGACGCTTTTTAGCATACTATTGTGAATTCAGCCCAAAATGCTAGAAAAAAATATTGATGGTTATTTTGGTAATATAGAAGTTTTATACATGCATTTATTTAAACAGTTAGATTGCAATGTCAAACATATCTAAGGATGCACACAATATGTTTCATCTTTATCATTGGTGTGTGAACTTGAGACAATGAAGTCCAACATTAACAATTTGCCTACAATATGCACTAGCAGATTAGGTGAACAATAGTATTGTAGGTATGTGCTATGAATATATGTATTGCAGGCCAATAAGAGTATGGTTGGAACATTCATGTCCAACCCTTCCAATTTTTCCTATAATTTTCACTGGTCTAATAGGTGAACAATAGAACTGTAGGTGTGCATTCTGTATCACTTACCTAAATCCAACACTTTCAGCATAGAAATTTCAAAGAATATGTCCAGAACTGGTAGGTAGTTTGCAAAATGAAAGAGTTGGCTTGATTGTTTCTAGAGAAGACTAGATTCTTACATTGTTCAATGTAAATTCATGACACTTTTCCAAGCTTAGTTGGAACAAAAATGAACCAAGCTAGAAGGTTATTTGAAGAATCCTTACTTAACTAGGGTAAAATGTTAGCCCTTTTTTGTCAAAAAGCATAAATGTAAAAACTTTAAGAAATTCAATGAAGAGACTATAGAAATGTTCTTATCAAACCACTAACATAAACAAAGCTAAGAATTATTGCTTTTTAGAAGAGACATTCACGGTCAAATTAACAAGAAAGTGACCTTCTATCATATTTAATGCACTATTGCTCGTGTCGTAGTGTCCCAGGGCATGTTAGGGACTACAGGGAGTGCTCATGTACATCTAGAGAAGAGGTGGGGAGAAATCAAGCTGTAGTCAGGAGGACTTCAAGCGATGAGGGGCAGATACTTGAGGTACCCAACCTCTTGGATTATACCTTTCTATGGGAGCCTTGAAGAGAGAGTAGCAGGACTGGCGGATGTGGGTAGAGATGGATGCGGATGAAGCAACAAATAGTGCTACAGTGCAGGAGTCCCCGAGCAGTGCAAGGCTAGCAAGCTGCAATAGTGTGAGCCATAGTTGTGGTCACAAAGGAGCCCTAGCTACAGTCATGAAGGGAGACCTAGACACATTCTTGAAGGAGCTCTAGCCACAATAAAAAAGGAAGCCCTAGCTATAGTAAAAGGAAACCCTAACCATAGTCAAAAGGAGGCTTAGCCACAACAGAGAGAGGCCTAAGACACAGTCTACGGAGAGGCCTAAGATGCAGTCAAGAGAGGCATAAAGACGTAGTTAATAGAGGCCAGATACGCAGCAAAAGGAAGGCTCTTATCCACAGCAAAGGAGGCCTTAATCTGTAGAAAGAGGGAGGCCCTTATCAGCCATCAAGAAGAAGCATATAGCTGCAGTCAAGGAAGGTCTAAAGCAGCACTCAAATAGGCCCTGGACATAGTAAAAGGGAGGCCCTAGCCACTGCAATAAGGATCCATAAGAGAGCAAAAAAGAAGCCCTAGAAACAAAGTGGAAGTCTTATGTTTTTCTGTAGGTACAACGTGTGAAAGAGAGGTTGTTTTGAGTGTTGTTCTTGGGTGATCTTGTAGGGAGAAGGGCCAAAGTTTGAAGTTTAAGATCACAACAAGAAGAGGCATTCAACGTGGGTTAAATAGGGTTGTTCTGTAACTATTCCAGGAAGACTGAAGGGTTGAAAGAGGCTGAGTATCTTGTTTGAAGCTTCAACTAAAGGATGAAACTCAACTAAAGGATGACTTAGCTTAATAAAGTTCATGATGGCCTTTTACAATCATATACTTATGAGTGAACCCAACTCTTATTATTGGGACTTATCCTAGTGTCCTAATAGGTGGGATATAGAGGAAAAATATGATCTCCCTTTCTCCATTGCATTCCTCCCACCTTGAAAATCAAAAGGGGACATAATGAATTTCACATACACATACTTAATATATATATATATATTCCCAATCTCTTGACATCTACTAGTTGCACCTACTTTAGAGCATTCATATCCCTACTTATTCTCCACATGCCTTCCGTTGGATCTCTCTATCCCTGTAGTGCCAGTAAAAGGGTTTGGGCATGGTAAGGGTTGCTAGCTAGTTTTTTGAACCTTTGTATTTACATCTATTTTCACCTAGCCTTACCCTACTCTCATCTCTATGTATTCTCAAATAAAACCAACTACACAATCAGAAAATTTGTTCTTGTGTGGTATCTCAAAATACTTTTCAAACATTAAATTACAACATACTATCACAAGGAGACCAATCATGGTTTAAAGGATCAAACTTGACATCTTACATTAACAATTTCATTTTACGTGATACCAGTCTTCTGCCCAGGCCTTGGAACCATGCCTAAAGGGGTGTACTACATGACCGGGGGTTTGCACTACCAGTAAACTTAATTATAACTAATTATGAGAACAATATATCATTGTTTACATACCAGATTGCTTAAATTAAAGATTAGCTTCATGTATGAATTACAGTGCACTGATAGAAACAGAGATAGTTTCCAACAAAAAGCACCCAAAAAAAGTAGAAAAAGTCATAAGAGACACTTATTTCACTTCTTCAGTGCTGGTCTTTGAAGACCTCCACTACCATCATTACTTCCACATTCATCCTCGTGCACCTCAAGAGTTGCAGGTACCACTCTACCCCTATTTCTTGAAATCTCTCTGATAGGAGTCTTTGCAGCCTTCTCAGAACAAGGAATCATAAGTGGATTGGTTCTGTGAGGCATCAACTCCTCACTACTTTCAACAGCTTCCATCATCAACTTCCAGTCTTTAAAATTAAACTGAAAAACAAAGTGGTTGTAAGAAGCTTCTCCAGATGCCATTTCTATAACTTTGGGAGCATTTTTGGGGACAACAAAATGTTTTCCATTTTCATCGACATTTATTTCAACTCTACCATCCTTTACTAGAAATGATAATGCAAAGATGTTTTCTACTGTCTGGGAAAATGATATTCTATTTAGAACCAAATTCTCTAATCTGGCTTGCTTCTATTTTCGCAAAATGTTAAATATGGTTTCCATATTCTTGTCTGTTTCTGATTTTTCATCTTCCGGGAACTCTTTCACTACTTCAGGTCAAGTGATTTATGTCGACTTAGTATGTTTTCTCTGTATTATAGCTTTCCTTTTCTTCGGTTCATTATCCATTGGTCCAAGCATAGTGCAAATTCCTACCACATGCTAGAAAACAGAAGCAGCTAAAAGCCCAATATTTCTCCATGATATTTGGGTTTGATTGTCATTTCCTTCCAAAGACCTTCTTCCACATAATTGGTCACTATAGTTTCTTAGAATATCATTACTAATAAAATCAACTGGAGTATCACCATCATTGTTTTGTGATTTGTTAACAGTAGCGAGGAGTGTGGATGTGTTGTGGCCACCAACAACCCCCCTCTTTGTTTGGTATTAGCGATAACACCAAGAAAATGGGGACCCTTAATAAAAAATCCAAAAAAAAACGTTTTATCAAATTTTTTGTATTTTAACTCCCTAAAGCTGTATCGCATCGCGAGAAGAGAGTGAAACGTTTTCCTATGCGCACAATAAGTTGCGAAGAAGCGACGCGAAATTCATCGCATCGCATATATTATGAAGCACTCTTAATCGAAAAACTTAAGGAATCTACGACGGCCGATATGCGACGTCGCATATCGCAACATCTCATAAGCAGCACACAATGATTGGATGACTAAGCGTGATTTGTGATTCGCGATCTACGATATTGTGATCTGCGATATTGCGATCTGCGATGTTGCGATCTGCGATGTTGCGATCTGCAATGTATGCGATCATCAATTCCTGCGATGACACATCTTGACGACGCAATCCTTGATACTGCGATGCGAGTCGCAGAAATCACCCATCGCAAAATTTCCTCGACACAGTATTCAAAGAAAGCTGTCTGTAGACCAAAATTGGGCGCGCGCCTTAAAAGAAATTAATGATTGTACGCCAAAGTATCCAAGAAGGATTGTGTTGTGTTTTTCGAAGAGTCAGTTCATTATGGGTGTCATGATTATGCATTCATTAGAGCTTAAAGCTTTCATGTCAATCTTTTCATCATTACTCTTTTCCTTTGCGTAAACTGTAAGACAACAAATAACATAAAGCAATGTGCAGGAAACATCTAAGGAAAAGGGGAAAGCGTCAATGCTCGGAGAACAGAGAAGAGATGCCTTCACAAACGGATGCCACATGCAACAGGACCACAAATTCTAGAGTATCACTCAATAGATACTGATGTCAATAGGCCATCCAAAACTCAGAATCAAAGGCGCACAAAAGCAGCATGTTTACAAAAGATCCTGAAGCTTAGACTGGGTAAAGCAAAAAGAAAAAGGCGCTAAAGAGGGAAAACGCACCAGAAAAGCCTGGAACAAAGAACGGAGGCAGTTTTCAATACAGAAAATTGTTCAGAGAGCAAAGTCCCTAACTTATTCAGTCATTCGCAAGGCCGGAAACCGAAATAGCAAAAGCACAATCAGTTTGAGAGAAATTTGGGTTATTACCAAGTATACACATAGTGAATACACCAAGCCAGAGGAAGATTTTCGAAAATATCTTCTAGTTTGCCAGAAAGCGGTGCCAGCGCTTGTTATTTCTATTTTCGTAGCTCAAACGAAAGGAGAAGACGACCAGCCGACTCTTCCCAGGTGAATGTTGCATTGCTTATAGCACTAAGGAGAAAATACAGAAACGGTTAGAAATTAGATTCAAGTTTTAGAAATAAATTTGCTTTAATAGAAGGGCGGTCATTTACAACCGTGTCCTAAATTTATGTAATTAAGATTAATTAGTTAGCAGTATTTAAACCCTCCTCAGGCATTTGGAGAAGGGTCTGGAAATTTGTCAAAAAACTTGTCCTCAGAACATGCACTTTTGCACCCTCAGAGGGGGTTTTTGATGAATGGATGGATCGAGATCTATCAATGTTTGCATTTGATGTCTGCTAGATGTTGCACTTTTGTACTCTTAGTAGATGTTAGAACAAGTAGAGATAAATCATTGTTGCTTGAAGCTTATGAGTGGAACCAGTCATAAATGGTACTTTTATCTCTTGACCATTTCTGCTTATATTCTTAAAGTGATATATAGTTTTCAGTTGTTTATATGTTAATGCATGAATGTGTGGGTTACCATTTGGCACTTCTGTATGGTGGAGTCATTTATTTGTGTTTGATATATGAATAACTTATTATGCGATATGCTGTTCACAACTATTTTGCTTAACTTTTTATGCAGAGTGGTTTATCTTAATTGATTTCTATTCTTATGATAGATGAATGATCTTTATTACCAGTTATTGTTCGAAATCTCTTTAGATCACATAATAGAAGAAATACACCCCGGGTTAGCGTAGATTAGATGTGTTGTTTCTCATTAGATTAAAATATCATAGAGTTAGTTTAGAAGTTTGAATTAAATTAGCTTTAGATACTCCTAGATCAGCATCATCCAACTCTACACACACACACACCCCTTAGATTGGGAAACTGGCCCCATTATCCCCAGTCGAACCTGCTATACCAAACGGATAAGGAGTTTCCAACCATGGTCCGGACCGGGTGGGTATCCCCCTTGTTTTCGACCCGATTTTCGGGGCCTCAACATATTTGGCGCTAGAAGGAGGGCCCGAACTATGAATGACACCTAAATCAAAATCTAAATACCATTCTGAGAGTAAATCACCCTCATCAACTCCCCCGACTTCCCGAGTACGTTTAAATCCAGAGTCAGAAGTCGCTCGAGTATCAACCGCTGCTACATACCCTAATATTTCAGACCAATTTACCATTGAACCCCCTGAAGTTCAAACTCTGATTCGCAAACGCCAGGGAATTTCTATTTTTACACAGAGGTCTGATAAATCTCAAAGAAGTGTGACTTCGCAGTACAATCCTGCTCATCCCCTGACCAGATTAAAGAGTGAAAAATTTGGCATCCAGCCAACTGAATTCCCTCTACCCACCAGGAAAAGAGCAAGGAAAACACCACAAAAGTCTGACAGTGAGACTCTTACATCTACGTCGTCCATTTCAACTCCCTCACCGCGAAGTCAACCACCCACATCTTCATTCCAAACCACTCATCCATCTTCCACAACCCCTCCTCTTCAATCATCAAAGATCATAATATCTTCATCTTCCCAGCATCAGGGATCATCCTCTGCACTTTCATTTACTAGCAGCTCAACGATGGCCCAGTCTCCATGGAACAATCCTGGGGCAGTTTTAATGCCTCCACCCCTGAGCCAAATACCGGCCCATCCTGAGAAATGGCTACCCAAATTCAATTTAGAAGCAGGCATGCTAGCTGAAGAGCATATTAATAATTTCATGCTTTCTTTCAATCTCAACGGAGTTACCAACGAGGATGCTGTCGTCTAGCTTTTTCCCTATACAATGCAAGGAATAGCCGGGTCATGGTACTTTTCATTACCTTCCGGGTCTATCACAAGTTGGGACATTTTCCAAAGTCAATTCCTTACTAAGTTTGGTGATGACCGATCAATGGCGACGTTAATCAATGACCTATCCAATCTTAAAACCGAGGCTAGAGAACCCATCAAAGATTTCAATTTACGGTTCAATAAAATCCTCAATAAAATTCCCGCTGCTTCCCAACCCAACGAAGAAGTAAGATGTGAATGGTATATTACGGCCTTACCATCAAACTTGGCAATCTTCGTGGATAGGGAAAATAAGACAACCTTAGTTGAAAACTTGACAGAGGCAATAGCAGTAGACAAACGCGTAGTAGCCCTGGAAAAAAGATCTGCGATAGAGAAACGCAAATCTAAGAAATTCTCCTTCAAGGAAGACCCCAAGAAGAAACAAACGAAAGACCCTTTCGATTTGGAAGGATTACAAAAAGTGTTAAAAAACATGTCCAATGAGATGATTGACATAAAAAAACAAGTAGCAGAAACTTCTTCAAAAAAGCCCTACAGAGCTTTTAAAAGAAGTCCTTCAATGGTTGTGAAACCACCCAACGCTATCTCAAACGTCAAATCCAAAGAAGAGGAAGAAGAAGAGAATACCACTGAAGGGCAGACCGATGACGAAGAAGTTGTGGAACTACAAGGAATGTGGGGTTTCATCCTCCCGCAAGAAGAAGATCAAGAAGCATTTCCGGTTAGCACACGAAGCAAAAATCAACTTGATCCTCCCCAAACTGCCCCTAAGCAGAAGGGCGCAAGCCCTGCAGCAAAAGATAAAGTCACAACAAAGAAAACAACCGCTAAAGTGACTCAATCTAGCCCAGTCCAATCAGATCAAATACCTCCATCAAGAACACTGATTGTGTCGGATGAAATGGAGTACAATATTATTGATGACATGAAAAAGACTAGGGCTAATATTACTCTTTATGAGTTGAGCAAATTGAAACATCAACAGAAAATAATGATGAAAGAATTACATGCCGTGCCTACTACATCTTTGCCTACAGCTGTAGCTTCCCACAACATGGGAAGACCTCCAACCAACACGATCAATAAAGTTGACCCAAATGACATCGCCTTGATTGGAGGAAGATCAAGGTCTCACACTCCCCCTTTTCTTCTCACTTAATAAAAATGTGCACAATTGTTTGGTAGATTCTGGTGCTTCAACGAATATTTTACCCAGATCAATATGTGCCAAGTTGAATGTTCAACCACAAAAATCCATAGTGCGCATAGTTCAGCTTGATCGATCTCAAGTCGAAGTGATTGGTGAATTTATTCAAGTGACCATAAGATTGTCGTCTAACCCGAAGGTATGTCAGGTTATTGACATTCTAGTAGCTGATATCCTAGAATTCTATGGCTTGATTCTTAGCAGGGATTGGTCCGAAAAACTCCATGGATACTTCTCAACCGACTGGTCGCACATGTGGTTACCCTGCAATGGTAAACCGAATCAAATAAAGGTTGAACGAGAGTTACACCAGAAATACATAGTAACGGAATTGGAGGGAGAAAACGAAGCAATAGCATAGAACAGTAGTATCATAGGCAATTATTTGGTAGATTCTTTCCTCGACAATTTCAATGCTCATACCTCACCTTACTTAGAAAATTTAGTTTTGTCCCAAGTCGAAAATTTTTCCCAAACTGATAATTCAAAGTGTGTTAATTTTTTATATAAACCTGTAAATACATCTTTGTTTTGGAAATTATATTTTGATGGCTCTAAATCTAACGAGGGAGCAGGAGCAGGATGCGTTCTGATTAGCCCAGACGGAAATAAGACCATGCTTACGTGCAGACTTGAATTCGATTGCACAAACAATACAGCGGAATACGAGGCCTTGGTGCAAGGCCTATACAAAGCAATCGGGTTGAACGTTAAGTACCTTCAAGTCTTCAGAGACTCTGATATTGTCGTCAAATAGGTACGTAACACCATACATTGCCTATCAGGTCATTTGAAACACTATCGATCTTTAGTACAAGATCTAACTGCACATTTCATAGCATTCAATATTTCGTCAATCCCAAGACTCCAAAATGCGAGCGCAGACCTGTTAGCTAACGTAGCCTCTAGACTTATTCCCTCCAAAGATTTTAGTCCACATAGATTCTCAATAGAATTAATCTTTAGACCGTCCATCCCTGACAACATTACAAACTGGAGAGTATTCAATGACGATCCTAACATTGTAAATTTCCTCACTTCTGAAGGATCCTACTCCAATCAAATAATAGACGAAGACCATCATGATCGACAAATACAACAAAATAGCACTGATAAAGATATACCTAAATCGGTGGTTAAGTTAGAAGATTTATATGATTTGAAAAGTCGGTTTAAAAGGTCTACCAATTCTAAGCTCTACAGTTGGACTCTGAACTACGCATTAGTAAACCTAGGAACCGATGATAAACCACAAAACGTTAATCTAGGCCACGGCCTAGCCCCTGAAGAAAAATTAGCGTATATCCGTCTTTTGAGACAATACAAAAATGTTTTTGCCTGGAATTACGATGAGCTGAAGACATACGACACTTCTATCATTCAACATACTATGCCTATGATTGACAATGAAAAACCTGTCCAACAGAAACTCAGAAAAATCCACCCCAATTTAGAAAATCGGATAAACACTGAGCTAAATAAGTTATTAAGAGCCAGAATAATTTTCCCCGTCATACATTCCAAATGGGTCTCCAATATGGTACTCGTTAGAAAGAAAAACGGAGATATTAGAATCTGTATCGATTTTCGGAATCTCAACAAAGCCTGTCAAAAAGACAATTTTCCCCTCCCACCTATGGAGCAGATATTACAGGTAGTAGCAGGCTCAGAATTAATGTCTTTTTTGGATGGATTTTCAGGATACAATCAAGTGCTGGTACATCCCGATGATCAGTTAAAAACCACATTCCGAACTAAATGAGGCACATACACATATCGGAAGATGCCATTTGGTTTGATCAATGCCGACGCTACATTTCAGAGAGCCATGGACATCGCATTCAAAGGTTTAGTCAATAAATCTGTAGTGATTTACCTGTATGATATAACAGTGTACTCCAAGAAACGAAGCGACCATCTCAAAGACTTGAAACAAATCTTTCAACGATGTTTAAGGTATGGGATTTCACTTAACCCAAAGAAATCTTTTTTCACATTAAGTGAAGGAAAACTTCTAGGATTCATAGTGTCAAAATCTGGTATTCACATTGAACCTGACAGAATCAAAGAAATTTCTGAAATATCCATGCCTCATAACAAAAAAGCCATGCAATCTTTCCTTGGTCAAATCAATTTTGTGAAGAGATTTGTCCCAGATTTTTCATGTATTGTTTCTCCTTTGCAAAACATGATTAAAAAGAATTCAAATTTTAAATGGGGTCAAGATGAACATGAAGCATTCAACCTGATCAAACAAGCTATCATTAACGCTCCATCTTTAGCAACCCCGAATTTTTTAGAATCTTTTATCTTATACACATTTGCCTCAGAGAAATCATATGCCGCGATTCTTACTCAAGCAAATCAAGGGAAAGCGGAAGCTCCAATCGCATTTTTTAGCTCGAATCTACAAGGTGGTGAACTCAACTATTCAGACGTAGAGAAACAGGCATATGCTATTTTCAAAGCAATCAAATATTTCAGACCTTTCTTACTTAAAACCCATACTAAGGTCATAGTATTGTTTCCAGCGGTAAGAAATCTTCTAATACAGAAGGATGTGGGTGAAAAAAGAGCAAATTGGATCACCGCTTTACAAGAATATGATCTTGAGATCAAACCAGCAAACATTGTAAGAGGTCAAGACTTCTGCAAAATGTTGGCTGGAGCATCGCAAATTCCTGAGAATTCATCTGAAGAGGTACATACGTATGAGGTAAGCCTAAACGATGCAGAATCATTATATGCTGACACCATTTATTTTCTTAAGAACGGGTATGCTCCATCACACCTGGATCACACCAAGAAAGAGCTCTGAGATTGAAAGCTAAACAATACCAGCTCATAAATGATGTTCTGTTTAAAAGGAATTATGATTTTGTGCTTCTTAGGTGTCTTGAGAAAATTGAATCCGAAAAGGTTTTGCAGGAACTCCACGATGGACCAGCGGGCGGACACTATGTTGGAGATGCTACTGCACATAAAATCTTATGTGTAGGATATTATTGGCCCACGCTGTTCAAAGACTCACACAGTTACGTGAGGATATGCCAAGTCTGCCAGACTGTTGCAGGGAAACAAAAGAAACCGTCCATGCCACTACAGCCGGTAAACATCGAGCAACCATTCAGTCAATGGGGCTTGGACATAATAGGTGAGATCATTCCTCACTCTTCTAAGCAGCATAGGTACATCCTCACAGCAACAGATTATTTTACTAAATGGGTAGAAGCAGTTCCTCTCAAGACAGCTAATTCTGAAAACATTATTGAATTCATAGATCAATTTATAATCACTAGGTTTGGATTGCCAACGACCTTAATGTTTGATAATGCCTCATACTTTTCTGGAAATACAATGACTGAGTTTGCACTTAAAAGAGGGTTCAAACTGAAATATTCGGCCAACTACTATCCGCAAGGTAATGGATTGGCTGAATCGACAAATAAAAACCTGATTAGGATTATTAAAAGAACAGTTGACCAGAACCAAAAGAATTGGCACAAAGCGTTGGTAAATGCTTTATGGGCAGATAGAATAACGAAGAAAGCTTCAATCGGCACTTCTCCCTTTAATTTAGTTTATGGGAAAGAAGTGGTTCTTCCAACTCACTTAGTCATCCCCTCTTTGTCTTTAGTACAACACATCGATGAGGTATCTACTTCCTCCATACAACTAAGATAGATGGAAATAATTAAATTAGAAGAACAACGAGAACAAGCTAAGAAAACCCATGCTCATCACCAAGCGCTGATAAAATCCTCTTTTGACTCAAGCATAATGACCAGAAAGAATTTTCAGATGGGAGATTTAGTTTTGAAGTGGGATAAGGCTCATGAAGAAAAGGGCAATCATACAAAATTTCAGAAAATGTGGCTTGGTCCTTTTCAGATTGTAGAAGTCATAGGCCCATCAATGTTTGTGTTGCAGGATTTAGCAGGTAGAAGGGATTCTTTGCCTGTTAACGGACAGATCTAAAAATATATTTTCCATAGAAGATCACTCTTCTATTTTGTAGGACAGTTTTAGTTTTTATTTGTTTTTCTCTTTCTCATAAATAAAACCAGTTGTAGATGGTTACTAAAGGGGTTCAAGGAAAAAAAACACCAATTCTCTATCAGATTTTGAGCTTTCTCGCTTGTACAAGTAGCAAAATTTTTCGAAAAATCCGATCTTTATTATTGACAGGTAGAGTTAACTTTAGCCTAGATATGATACTAGTTTCAACTTCAAAAAATTTGATGAAAGCAACCTTTGGTAAAAAAAATTTGTTTTATATCAGCACAATGAAAGGTATCAATAATAAAATAAATATTCTCTGTAAAACTGTTGTTTTCAAACTCTATTATTGTCGTCCAGAGCTTTCTTAAGGAAAAACAATGACTTCCTCCCTGCTAAAGGAAATCACAGCATTCAGAGGAACAATCCGGGAAAACATTGTATCTCAAAGAATAAGAGGTCTCATCACGAGCCGTCTTATCATGATCACAGATATTATAACTTGCTGACTTTGCCAATACTGTCCACCAAAACAGGGCAACGACTCAAGATTGTTGCAATCAAAAGACAAGGGGTCTCATCACGAGCCAGCTTGTTCAGCAAAAGTGTAAATCAAGTGAATGACTGTGTCATAATTTGGCCACCAAACCAAGACATTGTTCTTTAGAGAATAAAAAAGGAAAAAGTGTCAAAAGGGGTTTTTCTCTGAAAAGTTGTAAATAGCCTTAAGCAGGATAAAGGATCATTGCTGGGTAACAGGTAACCCTGTCGAGGCTATGGACGCTTGCGGGCAGCAGAGGCTCTACCTACGACAAATGAGCATATTTTAAAAGCCAGCACGCAGAGAAGACCTTATTTTATCTTTAAAAGACCAAGTAATGTCTGGTGTGAATACAAGGACTAAGCCTGAGGAAACAAACAATTGGAATATGAAAAAGTTGAGACAAAATGTCATTGATAGGATAAGGCGTAATGTACTCTATCTGTCCATAACAAAATTTAGACATATGAAAATTTTTCTGCTTCGGAAGTTAAAATTCAATAGAAAAGCAGAGATAACTGGTTCTTCACAGTGAATCGCCATTGTTGTGGCCACCAACAACCCCCCTCTTTGTTTGGTATTAGCGATAACACCAAGAAAATGGGGACCCTTAATAAAAAATCCAAAAAAAAACATTTTATCAAAATTTTTGTATTTTAACTCCCTAAAGTTGTATCGCATCGCGAGGAGAGAGCAAAACGTTTTCCTATGCGCACAATAAGCTACGAAGAAGCGACGCGAAATTCATCGCATCGCATATATTATGAAGCACTCTTAAACGAAAAAATTAAGGAATCTCCGACAGCCGATATGCGACGTCGCATATCGCAACATCGCATAAGCAGCACACAATGATTGGATGACTAAGCGCGATTTGTGATTCGCGATCTGCGATTCGCGATATTGCGATCTGCGATGTTGCGATCTGCGATGTATGCGATCTGTGATTCCTGCGATGACACATCTTGACGACGCAATCCTTGATACTGCGATGCGAGTCACAGAAATCACCCATCGCAAAATTTCCTCGACACAGTATTCAAAGAAAGCTGTCTGTAGACCAAAATTGGGCGCGCGCCTTAAACGAAATTAATGATTGTACGCCAAAGTATCCAAGAAGGATTGTGTTGTGTTTTTCGAAGAGTCAGTTCTCTATGGGTGTCATGATTATGCATTCATTAGAGCTTAAATCTTTCATGTCAATCTTTTCATCATTACTCTTTTCCTTTGCGTAAACTGTAAGACAACAAATAACATAAAGAAATGTGCAGGAAACATCTAAGGAAAAGGGGAAAGTGTCAATGCTCCGAGAACAGAGAAGAGATGCCTTCACAAATGGATGCCGCATGCAATAGGACCACAAATTCCAGAGTATCACTCAATAGATACTGATGTCAATAGGCCATCCAAAACTCAGAATCAAAGGCGCACAAAAGCAACATGTTTACAAAAGATCCTGAAGCTTAGACTGGGTAAAGCAAAAAGAAAAAGGCGCTAAAGAGGGAAAACGCACCAGAAAAGCCTGGAACAAGGAACGGAGGCAGTTTTCAATACAGAAAATTGTTCAGAAAGCAAAGTCCCTAACTTATTCAGTCATTCGCAAGGTCGGAAACCGACATAGCAAAAGCACAATCAGTTTGAGAGAAATTTGGGTTATTACCAAGTATACACACAGTGAATACACCAAGCCAGAGGAAGATTTTCGAAAATATCTTCTAGTTTGCTAGAAAGCGGTGCTAGTGCTTGTTATTTCTATTTTTGTAGCTCAAACGAAAGGAGAAGACGACCAGCCGACTCTTCCCAAGCGAATGTTGCATTGCTTATAGCACTAAGGAGCAAATACAGAAACGGTTAGAAATTAGATTCAAGTTTTAGAAATAAATTTGCTTTAGTAGAAGGGCGGTCATTTAAAACTGCGTCCTAAATTGATGTAATTAAGATTAATTAGTTAGCAGTATTTAAACCCTTCTCAGGCATTTGGAGAAGGGTCCAGAAATTTGTCAAAAAACTTGTCCTCAGAACATGCACTTTTGCACCCTCGGAGGGGGTTTTTGATGAATGGATGGATCGATATTTATCAATGTTTGCATTTGATGTCTGCTACTGATGTTGCACTTTTGTACTCTTAGTAGATGTTAGAACAAGTAAAGATAAATCGTTGTTGCTTGAAGCTTATGAGTGGAACCAGTCATAAATGGTACTTTTATCTCTTGACCATTTCTGCTTATATTCTTAAAGTGATATACAGTTTTCAGTTGTTTATATGTTAATGCATGAATGTGTGGGTTATCATTTGGCACTTCTGTACGGTGGAGACATTTATTTGTGTTTGATATATGAATAACTTATTATGCGATATGTTGTTCACAACTGTTTTGCTTAACTTTTTATGCAGAGTGGTTTATCTTAATTGATTTCTGTTCTTATGATAGCTGAATGATATTTATTACCAGTTATTGTTCGAAATCTCTTTCGATCGCATAATAGAAGAAATACACCTCGGGTTAGCGTAGATTAGATGTGTTGTTTCTCATTAGATTACAATAGCATAGAGTTAGTTTAGAAGTTTGAATTAAATTAGCTTTAGATACTCCTAGATCAGCATCATCCAACTCTACACACACACACACCCCTTAGACTGGGAAACTGGTCCCATTATCCCCAGTCGGACTCGCTATACCAAACGGATAAGGAGCTACCAACCAAGGTCCGGACCGGGTGGGTATCCCCCTTGTTGTCGACCCGATTTTCGAGGACTCAACAGGATGTGAGATCAAAGAGTGTATCAGTATCTGTAACTTGCTCAGGAGATCTCTAAACAAAATTGTGCAAGCTTTCATCTTTGCTAATTATAGCCTCAAATTTGCCAGATTTTGCTTTTAAAATATTTTCTCTCTCCTCAACAATCAAAGCCTTGAGGGGATGATAATGGTACCTTAATATACAGTGTTGCACCATACTCTGATTGTTACCACTTCATGCAGTAGCATCTTAGTTCTCTCTCAGGGGCTTACTGTCGCCTTGTTGTGATCCTTTTACCCCACGAGAGGAATCTTCCAGTGTTTGACTAAATGTTTCTTCCTCTTTAACTCTAGCTTGGGTACCAAGCCTTCTACCCATCCTTTCTATCACCTACTTTTGGAGTTGATATAAATGAAAATCAACCAAATCTGGAAAGAATGGCTTGAAATTGAGATTTATGATTGAAGAACTACCATGAAATGGAAAGAGAGCAAGAAAATATTTTTGTGTTGCATTGAAATGAGGGAGGGAAGGGAGTTGTGATTTCCCCTACCCTGAGAAGTCCGCTTTGTAATAGAAGAGGGATGAAGGCCCACTACAATGGATATAAATTCCCAAGACATATGCATTGTCGAATGAAATGTGTAGGTGCAGTGTGCCAAGTAAGCATGAGGATTGGGAGAAGTGACACATGTGGGAGAGTGGCCATATTATTGAAGAATTGTTTACATTAAGGAAGGAAACCATTCGAATATGGTAAGAATGTCAATTCTAACATGGAGAGTTTCCAACACCACTTTCTCATCTACATGAGGAAGTTTGCAATTTGTATATCTTTGTCTCAGTCCCATGGTGAATATATTAGTGTGAGGATCCACTGTTTCATGATCCATATGTTGGATTCTTTGCTAAACTTGAGCTTTATAAGGAAATCTCTCTAGATATCCACAACGTGTCAGAAATTTATTTGAACAATTATTGTCTTGCAACAATGTTTATTGATGAGAAATTGCTTGGTAATGTACACATGCATAGAAGAGTATGACTGATGGCATGGATACTCCGCCTTTTGAGTCGAAATGGCCACCTATAAAGATAATATTTGGAATATCTTTTGAGCCTTTCTTTGAGATGGCATCCAAGAAGTTGGAGGGAAGACATCAAGGAACTCTATATTTTGACATATTCCAGCTGAATCGCCAAACATGCAAGAGAAACTAAAACTAGGGGTTATATAAGTAATAGCCCCAGTGTATGGGAAATCCAGGATTTTATAGGAATATTTCCACATTTAATAATTGGATGAGGATGTATATTTATGTTACACTATGTGTTGTTATTGATATGTTTGGACGTTTTGGGTGAACACTTGGCCCATCTTCAAGAACATCCAATAACATTCGAGTCCAAGACAAATTTAAAGAGATCATTTATCAAATTAGTTGTCCAACTATGAAAGACAATCAAGTTTTGGAAGAGATACATCATAGTATTATCAAAGCAGATTATGGACCATGTTAGAAAATGGATCAAAAAGGTTTTCAAAATGTCTGCTAAAATTTGACATTTAGCATTGTCTTAGCATTTTCTTATCAACTTTCATGGAGGCAAAAAGTGACAGGAGAAACTTGCACAATAATGGCGGCCACTAGAATGAGAAACACAATGAATTAGAAAAATGGAATATGTTTCTATGATGACACATGGGAAGATACTTATTACTCTTAGTGTGGTTGTACAGGAAAAATAGTTTTCGCCTTTGAGTATAGTTGATGTATCGTAATGTAGCGGATGTTTCCCTGCTACAATAAAACAAATATATATCCATCTCAAGGTGAAAGAATAACACCACTATATCTTTGAATGATATGGGCTATGTGTTGTGCTCAACAGCTAGGAAAGTCTCTATCGGTCATAGTGCGATGAAGTGATGGGTTCGAGTTTCCATGCCCGTGCTGTCAAAGTATATCGATACAAGTGATGAAAAAACATATGTTCAATTCCCTAGAACATATCTTATTTTCATTAATTTTCTAGGATAAATCCATGGCTATATATGAGAAACGTAATCAAAAGAAAATAAATATGTAGTTTATTTAAACAAATGTGGCATGAGCAGAAAACATATGCACCAGATTACAAAATGTGAAAGTCAAAGTTCTATATAAAAGTTTTAAATTAAAAAAAATTCAAATAGTTTCCAGGAAATTTAACGAATGACACTGCCTAGCACTCATTCAATGGCCATTCGAGGAGGGTCGAAGCCATCCATCAATATGAAGAGATCTATAAAAGCAAACAGGGACTTTGAAGAAGGGATCCCTAATTTTTCATACCCAAATGTTGCCCGATTATTGAGCAAGGGCCTCACGAGTTAGTGAGGGTTTCCATTTTATTTTTGTTTCAATCTATTTTCATGCTTAGATTTTTGCTAATATGATGTCAGTAGTGGACCTTAATATACGGAGCTGCACCATACTCTGATTGTTACCACTACATGTGGTAGTATCTTCGTTCTCTCTTGGGGGCTTACTATGGCCTTGTTGTGATCCTTTTACCCCATGAGAGGAATCTTGTAGTGTCTGACTCAATGTTTCTTCCTCTTTAACTCTATCTCGGGTACCAAGATTTTTACCCATCCCCTTTGTCACCTACTTTTGTAGTTGAGAGCAATGCAAAAATTCAACCAAAGCTAGAAGGAAGGGTTTGAAATCTATGTTACTAGAAACCAGAAAGGGGAAATGAAATGAGAAACTAAAACAAGATGAGAAATGGAGTTTTGAGATTTCAAATTCAAGAAATGAGGAGAGAGAAAAACAAGAAAAATATGAAACACAAAACCAAGCATTCATCATTAACATTCTCGAATACTATGGTTCATAGGTAGTTTCTCATAAGCTTTAGCTGCTCACATTGGCCATTTCTTAATACTTATAGTGATCAACAAAGCTTCCATTTCTCACATAAGCCATTCTTGAATACCCATGTTGGATCCTCTAGGCTAGCAAATACAATAGTGAAGAAACACTTGGCACCGAATTCAAGTTTGATTTAGCATTTGCATTTTCTAGATGAGTACATGATCCCACATAAAATGTATATATTCTTGGGATGTGACATGAGTGGACCTCAAATTTAGGATCTATTTTATCATTTTCCACACAGTTATTGGGTTATTGTTTTCATGGTTGGGTAACAAGTTGGTGGAGATTGAGTTGATCTCCAATGGATATAGAGCCAAAAATAGAGGGTTGTCTTGAACTATTGCCACTTGTAGAACCATAAATACTACAACATGTGTTTGAAGAAAAAATCTAAAGAGAAAACTGTCAAAAATTTATCTTTAATCCATTATAATAGAAAACTAACCTTTATAATGATAAAAATAATATATTTTAAAAGTATAGTTGAACTAGATATTAAATTTCTAGTTTGTGAGAAAAAAGAATTAACTAAATTATTTAACTGCTAATTTATAGATATATATATATAATGTCTATACACATTACTAATTTATAAAAGAGATTTGATCCCTTTAGGGTGTTGGTATATCCGAAATTAAGATGGATCTAGGCTAGTATATATTATTTACCATAATTATTGTTAAAGTGTATAATGGCTATCTCATATTTGTATTTGCATTGATTAAATGATTATTATATGTAGTCATGGTTTATATTAATTATTTTAATGCATCATATATATGGTTTTGTATAGTAAATTTATTTTTATGTTAAATTTTAATAGTTAAATTTAGATATTTTTTCCTTGATATTAGTTATTTTTTATTAATTTTCATTTTTGTTATGTTTCTGTTATGGCCAATAGTTTTGTTATATTCCATGGTTTTGTACTTTATATTCATTTAATTTGCTAGTTTTTGCACATGGTTTTGTTAGATTCCATGGTTCTATATTTAATATTTATTTAATTTATTAGTTTTTTGTCATCAATTTTCTTTCATAATCTAGGTATTTTATTCTAGGCCCCTCTTAATATATTTTTGATTGTTAGATTTTTGTGCCAAGAGACCGTTTCCACCTGGGAAATATGTTATAATATTTTGCATTTTAACTCAGTCAAAATAAAACAAAATCAAATCAAATAAAAAAAATAAAAAGATAAAAAAAATCTCGAGTGCATAGTTTTTTCTTGCCCATGGTTTTTTTCCATGGTACTCCTAACCCATGGTTTTTGTCCATCATATTTTTCTGCAATGTAACATTTTCAAAGGCTAATAACCATAGCAACCTAGATCCATTTTAAAGTGTTGAGAGGATCAAATCTCTTCACTTAAAGAGGTATGTAGCTCGAGAGAGAGAGAGAATTAAAAAACATAAAATTCTCGAGTGCGTTGAGAGGATCAAATCGTGAGAGAGAGAGAGAGAGAGAGAGAGAGAGAGAGAGAGAGAGAGAGAGATTTGATCTCTCTTGATGACCGAGAGAGATAGATCTACACTGGTTATTTATAAATGAAGAGTATTTTCTTGTAGTAGTACTCCTATTTGTTTTGTATTTAAAATTTATTAAATGATGGATTTCTATTTTGTATTTTGATTTTTGAGACTTGTTTATTTTTATAAATTTACAATTATTTCTATCACTATTTTTATGTAATTATGAAACTTTCCATATTTATCATAGTTGAAATTATGTTTGTATTATAGACATATTAATCAATATCTTGTTGCTCTTAAGCTTTATTATTGCAAATTACCTAACATAATCTCTCTTATCACCAATGAAAAAAGTATTTATCGGATAAACTATTAATGGGATGGATAATAGATAATTAGTATTTTTTATATATTAAATTAATGTCTTTGGTTGATGATATTTAATATTATAGATAGTCTAATAGTTTATAAAAGTTTCTATAGGATGATTTTATCAAAATCCTTTTCCAATAATTTGAGACGTTATAAACCAGACCAATGGCAAAAAAAAATATTGTGTCCCAATGTTTATATAAAATAATTAATTAACTATAAAAATTAACTAAATTATTTAACTACTAATTTATAAAAATATATATATAATATCTATGTACATTACTAATTTATAAAAATATATATTAAAAAACCTTATACATTTAAATTTATAATTTTATATAAAATTACACATTTTAAATATTAGATACAATCACTAAATCCACTTCTAAATAAAAGCAACACAAAAATAACAAAAAAATAAATTGTAAAAGCTTAACCATACACTGCTACACATCAATGCCTACAATTAAAAAAATAACATAAGTTTAACTAATAAAATCCCTAAATATTCAACCTTGTTAAAGATATATTAAGCACTATTGCAAGGTGTTGTCACTAGGGAGAACAACCAACCTATTTGCAACAACCATGTTTGTTAGCACCTACGCTATATATGGTTGACTTGTAGCCATAGACTATGAAAATGCCTTCAAAAACTATCTAAAAAACCAATGCTTTTTATGATTCATGTCGACGTCCAATCGGGAAGAGATCCATATTGCAAATGAACCAGATTAATGTTTTCCATAAAACCGTTTCAAGAAACGAACTGTTTTTGGAAAACCCAATTTCTTGCATTAAAAACGAAAACTACAGTATAAAACACTGTTTTCCATACGGTTCCATTTTTTATACAGCTTTTTCCAGAAACGAAGACTTCCATTCCATTTTTGGTAAGAGAGCTTGAAATTGAGATTTCTGATTAAGAACTGCCATGAAATGGAAAGAGAGCAAAAAAATCTTTTCATGTTGCATTGAAATGAGGGAGAGCAGGGAGTTACCCTGAGAAGTCTACGTTGTTGTTGTTTCTGTTGTTTTTTAGTGTGGTATACTACCAAACTACTATTTTTGTAATTTCTAGTGTGGTATACTACCAAACTACTATAAGATTTTAGCGTATATTTAATATAAATTTCATTGCCAATATAGTAATGGCGGGGCTAGTTCATTCGAAGGTAAATTCTTAAAAAACAAAACCCAAATAACCTAATTTCAGGTGAGAGAGTTGGTAGATTGTTTGAAGCAATTGAAATGGAGGAAGGAGTTGAAGGAGAGAAAGGGTACCTGTGCAAGTATTTTCTTGGGTTCTTGAAAGAAGACCAAGGCTTCTGATCCTTCCATCCTGGTCCAAATTTGCCCAGCGAAAATAGACCCATGTTTTGTGAGAAATCCATTGAAGAGATCCTCCAAAATCTTATTTCTCAATGCATTCAAATTCAACCATGAAACAATAACTACCAAGGAATTACTGCAACATTTCATGTGAAAACATAAAACAAATTTGCAAATCAATTCTAAGAATGGCCATCGATCTAGAAATCCTAAAAATTGATCCAACGACCTATACCTGTTTCCATATAGCCACAGATCATATTGTACTATGCCCATGGTCTTTCCTTTTTTTTTCAACTACTCAACATACATTTCATGTGAAAATATAAAACAAATTTGCAAATCAATTCTAAGAATGGTCATCGATCTAGAAACCCTAAAGATTGATCCAGCGACCTGTACCTGTTTCCATATAGCCACAGATCAAATTGTACTATGCCCATGGTCTTTCCTTTTTTTTTTCAACTACTCAACATTCATTCGAATACACTAAGGCAGGGAAGAAAACTTGTTCTGGTCTTTCCTTTTTTTTTTTCAACTACTCAATATTCATTTGAATACACTAAGGCGGGGAAGAAAACGACATAATGGTCTTTCCTTTTTTTTCAACTACTCAACATTCATTCGAATACACTAAGGCTGGAAAGAAGATGTAGCAAAATCATCTTTCCTTTTTTTTCAACTACTCAACATTCAAATACACTAAGGTGGGAAAGAAAACCAGGAAGAAATTAAATTTTTAATTTGGAGGATTGTTAAATTTTTTAATTATAATTATTTGTTTTTTATAAAATTTTAAAACATTATATTTTATGAATATATCAAAATGTATGGAATGTATATTTTCTTATCTTATTGTATACTCATTTCAAAAAATTATATTTTTTTATTTTTCAAAATTACAAAATAATTAACCATGTTGTAATTTTAAACAAATTCAGATTTGGATTTTATATAATTAAACAAAAAAAACTATAAATATTTTTTATTAATGTTTAATTAACTAATACTAATATTATGGGTTTCCATGTTATTTAAACAAATGATATTTGGTTTTATAATTATTATGTCAAACTTTAAAGCTAAAAATTAACTTTTAACAATGCAATCTTTTATAACCAATTTGGATGTAGTTCATTGTTATAGCACTAAAAAAAATGAATCTCATGAGTCAATTTGGTTGTATTTCAATGTGATGGTAGTAAAAAATGAATCTCATGAGCCTAGTCCCACCCACACATTGGTATAGTTCCACCCAAGGAACCATTGATTTTTCTCCATGAATCGGTAATTAGGTACCAAGAAGCACCATAATGTATTGCATTTCTATTTCCCACAATTGAAAAAGCACCATAAATCCTTCTACATGAGCATTTGTTTCCGTATTATTGAACTAAACATGGCAAGACTTTCCTGTGGCAACAAGAATTTCTAAAACCCTAATCCCCCCTATCACAATATATATTAGAATTTGTCATGTTGGAGTGTAGTATCCCTAGTAAGCATATATGAGTGTAGGGGAACACAACCTCAAAGTCAATGGGAAGCCAAGGGGAAAGGTTTGTGCATCTAAGAGGGATACCTCAATTACATAGATGTGGTTTTCTAAGCTTTTGCATTAATCAAATGTAAATTTGAGGAGGAATTCAGCCATAAAAAAAAAAAAAAAATGCTTGATTGAATTTTCATACACAAGGGTTGATTCTACTTCGAATTTTGATACTTGGTGTTTACCCACTTTAATGTCATTACATATAACTAATAATTTGCAAGTCCTTGTCTCATTTGATCTCATTTTATTTAAATTGTGAAGTGACTAAGCCTTGAACCCCAAATCCTCATAGCTAAGATTTACAAAGTATGCATTGCCTCATTTCCTCTCATTTTACTTTAGTTAAATGGAGCAACTATGCCTTAGCCCCAAACCCACACAACTAAGCTTTCCACACTACAGAATCCTCTTTGTCAATGGTATTGCACTTGGTTTAGATATACTTTTCATAGAATAGAACGAATGTCTCACTAAATACCTTACATGTTAACTTATCATCTGATCCCATTACATTTTCCAAGCATTGAGGACATTAATAAAATTTCAAAATTCAATTTCACACTCATTTGATGTAATCATCATGTTCCATCAATTTCATTAAACTCTACAAATAAATGTAAGTAATTATTTTGATTTTTTTCATTGATTCTAAATTAGCAAGTGAGAAAACTGCAGATGCATCTTTATTTTTAAAGTACAATCATCCAAAAAAACTCATCAAAGACTAAAGATAGGTTAAAACCTTTATGGAGTGAAAAATATTGTTGGTATCCTCTAGAATAACACTACTTTCAGAAGGTGGGTTCAAATTTGACCACAAATGCAAGAACCAAAGTGAGAAGATTATTTTAAAGTTTTTATAACATGATATATTATAAAAAAAATTGAAGAAGCACACAATACAAAAACGTTTTGTATCTAGTATCATTCTAGATAGAGAAAAGTACTCATTAGGCTATCTATGACATGAGTAAGAATTGCTATCCACCTACTTTCAAAATCATCATGGACATTTAAATATTAAAAAAGGAATTGATTAGGCTACCTATGACTAGATAAGAGCTATTCCCCACCTTTCCAAACTATCATGTACATTTAAGCTATCATATTTTATCAACATCCTTTATATGATGCAACATGTTACAACTTTCCATTATATTTATGCATTATATGAGTTGATGTAATTGTAAGGTGCATAAATTCCAAAATAATTGTCCAAATACCCATGTTTCCACTAAATTAATTGTTTAAGAGACACATTCTATTATAGGAAGCATGCATCAATCAAACACTGCTCTACTCATAGTTTACAAACCTAACCAATTTTTCATACACAAACACATTCAAGACTAATCCATAATAACAAACAATGCTCAAAACAATATTCTTCATCAAACATCTACCAATGCATAAACAATGAAGAGACAAGAGATACATAGAATATGTGATCAACCAGGGCCAAAACCTCTCCAACATGAGAGGAAAACCCAAACGAGATCTTCTTCTTATATAGACTTCAATTGATGAATACCAAGACCATGGCCTAGACCCTTGACTCAATGACCTCTCCAAGACCAAGTCACAAGCCTCCTTGATTCAACTTCCTTATTTTTCCTTGAGTCAACTTTGATCACGCTTCTTCCTTCAATAACTCGACTATCCTTCAAATTCCAATTCCATGGATTAGATCTATAGTTCTTGGCCCTCTTGCATAAACCCTAGAACATTTGGTTGACCAACCTTTTGAACCTTGATCTTCTTCACTTGGATGGTATGAACTCTTATTATAATTCGGCATGTAACCTTGCTTATATTCTTCCTTAATTCAACTTCTTGGACAACAACAAGATCTTTGACCTTTTCTGTAGTAGATACTTCTTCCTTCCTTCGCACGTGTGGATCTGTTAGTAGCCCTAAAACAAACCCATAAACAACACCAAAATCTTCTCTCTTTGTTTCCTCCTCTCAGTTCGTTATCTTCACACTTCTTATTACAGACTTAACCAAATTTCCTTTTACACAAATGGAGGATGAGCTGCCCTATATATAGTGTTTTGTCCATTCAAAAAATGTGCTATGAAGTATTAAGGAGCGCTAGGGGAACACAAGGGAGCAATAGGTGAAAATAATGCATGCAAATGAATGATTAAGATTTTGTGACAGGAAGTGTTAGTGAGATCCAGGTGCGCTAAGGAGGGAGTGATAAGGTATGCTAGGTAGTGTTAAGGCATATTAGAAGCCAAGGAAACATGCCAAGATGTGTCAGGTGCTAGGGTGTGCCAATGCATGCCACAGAGTGTTATGGAGTGCTAGGGAAACATAAGGGTGTACTAGTTTCAAATGCATGGAAATGAATGACTAAGAGTGTGTCACAAGGAGTGTCAGCGAGTTCTATGTGTGCTAAGGAGGGGACGACAAGGTATGTTAGGTGGTGCCGAGAAATCCTAGAGTGTTAGGGGGACATGCCAGGGTATGCCACTGCGTGTGAGGATGTGCTAATGCATGTCAGGGTGTGCCAATGTGTGTCAGGAAGTGTTAGGGAGTACGAAATAAACATAAAGGAAAATTAGTTCCAAATGCATGGAAATGAACGAATAAGAGTGTATGATAGGGAGTGTCAGTGAATTCCAAGTGTGCTCAGGAGGGAGTGACAAAGTTATATGATAGGTAGTTCCAAGGCATGCAAGAGTGCCATGACATGTCAAGGAGCGGTACGATATGATAGGGAGTTCTAAAGCATGCCATGGCATGCAGGGAATGCCAAAATGTACCACATAGTGCTAAGGGATTGTTAGACATGCCATGTGTTATGCCATGTCAAGATGTAAACTATGTTTCTTAGTTGTTTTATGGCCATCATTATACGTGATCCTTGACTTGGTAAATTCTTAAGTGAGATGAGCTAAGTTTGGGCATGAGTAGCCTAAGATGAGTTATAGGCCATTCTTAGGTGAACAAGGGATAGTATAGTTGTAGTAACTGTAACTTGGTCAAGATGTTGTAGTCGAGGTAGGACTTCATTGGTTCCCAAGTCTTAAAACCAATAAGGGTAGTTATGAGGGCATGATAGCTAAGGAGTGCTAGGGCATGCCAAGGAATGAAAAGGCATGATAACACATGCCATAAAATGTCAATGCATGTCGATGAATGTTAGGGAGTGTGAGGGCATCACAAGGGAGAACTAGGTCAAACTGCATGGAAACAAATGAATAAGAGTGTCTTCCAGGTGTCCCAAGGATGAAGTGTTTTAGGATAATTTCATAATAGGACTTGCAATAAGTAAGCCTACGATTATGATAAGGGGATGGAAAAAGAAATTTTAGACAAAGGGAGACTTTTGTCTAGGGACAACACTATTTTTTCAATGACTTGGTTGGGTTCCAAAGTCACAAAAAAATTAAGTCTATCTATGAGGGCATGACAACTAGGGAGTGCCAAGGTGTGCAAGGAATTCCAAAAAGTGATAAAACATGCTAGAAAGTTCCAAGGCATGTTAGTCATTCCAAGACATGCCAAGTGCTAAGGCATGCCAAGAGGTGTCAGGTGCTAGCGTGTGGTGCCAATGCATGCTAGGGAGTGCCAGGGAAACACAAGGGAAGACTAGTTTCAATTGCATGTAAATGAATGAATAAGGGTGTGTGATAGGGAATGTTGGCAAGTTCTGGGTGTGCTAAGGAGGCATTGACTAGGTATGTTAGGTAGTGTTAGGGAAACACAATGAAGGACTAGTTTTAATTGCATGGAAATGAATGAATAATAGTGTATTATAGGGAGTGTTAGCAAGTTCTGGGTGTGCTAAGGAGGAATCTATGGACAAATTTTGGGAGGGTTTGGAGAAATTTTTTTATTTTGGTGCAAACTTGCAATTATTTGGTAATTTTTTGTCTAACAGCACAGTGAGCTCACACTTTGCTTCTTCCTCGGGGCTCCAAATGATGTAAAATCAACATTTTTGGAAAGCGTATGATCTTATCTCAAACCCCATTTTCCCACTTTCCTCATCTGGTGCTCAGGTTTTGAGAAATTTGCAAAAAAGTGGCCAAAAATCACCTTTCTATCCCTCTCTTTCCATTTCGTTGCGCACCTGGAGACACCTTGGGAGAATGGCCATATCTCAGCCAAAAATTGGTCATTTTGAGTGAAACAATACCCTAAAGACATCTACACTCTTCCAGATTTTTAGGAAAGGCTTTCGATCTAGACTTGGACTTCAGAAAGGCACTCAAAAATGGCCTCCAACAGCTCGTTGTACACCTGGAAATTTCTGAGATTTTTGTAAAATTTTCACTGTGTAATTTTTTGTAATTCCTAGTTTGACTCTGGTAAAAGTCAAAAGGGTGAAGTAGATGAATGTGAGGGGTAAAAGTAAATGTAAATAAAGGGTGGTTAGTATTTATAAGTTGTTTTGATGTAAATTTTACCTCATTTATCAGAGAGGTTGGAGTCAAATTTAATTGTAGAAGTCGTTTCTAACTTCCCTAGACATTAGGGTTTGGTGAGAACACCTCATGGAATAGTTCCTAGAGTCATTGATTCAACCCCTAAGAGTGGGGAGATGTTGTTTTTTTCTTTATGTATCAGTTTCTCAGTGATAGAACAGGTTGGATTTCATAGGAGAGAACTATTGTAGCTTGTACTTGGACATTTTATGGAAATCGAAGGACATAATTTGCAACTATTATCTAGGAATTCATGTGCAGTAAGTTTGTGATATTATTTTTTCTCTGTTATAGCTTTATATGAAAGATATTAATCTTCTCTTTCCATTCATCAATTATTCAATGGTTTTCCTTACATTTTATAAACAAAATTCTTTGCATAAAGCTCTGGTTTGATGGAAAAATCATTGTGTTACTTTATTTCTTACTTAATGAATTCATGTTCCATGCTCATTAATACGTTTCACTTCTCCTAAACACTACACTAAAATGAAAAACCCTAAGATACATCACAAAAGTAATGCTGCCTTTCTCCTTTTTGTATTTTTTGTTGTAACCCTTTGATCCTCTGACCTAGCTACCTGGTTTTTCTCCCTTATCTAGCGACAAAACCCTAAATTTTCCAAAACCCACTTGAACCTAGCTTTCTAGCCTAAAATCCTTTACATTCCAGTCATCTCTTTGTTGTGATTTCATAGAGAGGGCCCTCTCTGGTTTGGTAGGACTAGCTATCAAACTAAAAGCTTGGTCTATGATTACCTCCATCGATCTCCTCATCAGCCTGGGACATTGTGGATGATAACTGAGGGCATGAAAACTAGGGAGTGCCAAGGTGTTCTAGTGAATGTCATGTTTCCAAGTCATGGAAAAATGTAATGCTAGTTATAAGGTCATGACTGCCAAGGTGTGTTAAGGAATGCTAGGGCACGCAAACATGTGCCAGATAGTACGAAGACATGTCAAACAAGATAAGACATGCCAAGTGCGAAGGCATGTCAAGATGTACAAGGGTGTTGTTGGGTTGTGTTATATTCTTTCCATGACTAGCCCACGTAGTTAACCAGGGGGGGTAGAGGGGGGGCGGAGCCCCCATTCATTGCACCGATTGTGTAGCAGGGGGGGGGGGGGGGGGGGGGGGGGTCACAGGGGGTTTAAGGTGTACCCGTAACCCCACCTTATGGGGTCTGGGGCAGCGCCCTAGAAAATTTTGGTTTTGGACCCTATGTTAGGTTGGGCGGACCCACCTATAGTTTTGTGCAGGATTTTCGCACATGTTTTTTGGACATGAGGGTTTCCGGTCCATGGTATTGGACGCGATGGTTTTCATTCTATGGTATTGGATGCTTCAGCAAGTATAAATATGTATTATAACATTGAAAGGAACATAATTAAAAATCAACCTGGTAGTCCCGGTTTTGGGATCAAGGGGAAAATCTCTGTGTCTATGTGGTTTATGTGTTATGCTCTCACATTGTTTATTTTTTCTGTTTTAGAATTTGTATGCAGGTAATTTATGTATGGGGTTAAAACCTACATTTGGTATCAGAGATGTTTTGGCTTCAAGAGGACGCCTTTGTTGCTGAGGGGTTTCACTCGGGCCTGTGGTAGACCCTATTCAGTGGGAGATTTGCGAGATCAATTCTGGTGGTGAAAGAAGATGACGAGCAGTGGAAAGATAGAGATCAAGAAATTTAATGGTCAGAGTTTTGAGTTGTGGAAACTCAAGATGGAGGATCTGTTGGTGGATAAAGATCAGTGGATCGTGGCAGATCCAGGTACTAAACCAATGGGAGTGTCCGATGAAGAATGGAAGAAATTGGATCGAATGGCAAAGAGCATAATACAATTGTGTGTCTCATATTCAGTATTGCTGAATGTATCAGGGGAAGCTACGGCGAAGGCTTTGTGGGACAGGTTAGGGACTTTGTACCAATCTAAGTCTCTAGTGAGTAAATTTTTCCTGCGGAAAAAACTATATAACCTGAGGATGAAATATGGAGACACGGTGACAAAGCATCTAAATGCATTTAATACTGTGGTAAGTCAGTTAGAATATGTTGACATTAAAATTTCAGATGAAGATAAGTGCATCAGTTTGTTTTTTTCTCTACCAGATTCGTGGGATAGTCTCGTTATTGCAATAGGTAGCAATGCAACTGCCTTGTAGTTTGATGAAATAGTCTCATCTTTGCTGATGGAGGAGATGAGACGAAAAATATGGAGAGTCAGAATGGTTATTCCTTGTCTGTACGAGGACAGTCCCAGAACAGAAACAAAAATAAGTCATCGAGTGGGAGATCTAAATCTAGAGCGAGATCTAAATCTCCAGGAAAACCTGTAAAGGTGGTTTGCTGGAAATGCAAAAAGGAAGGGTACTACAAAAGGGACTGTAAATCTAAAGCTCTTGATAGAGGAAAGGGATCTGATGATGCTCCTTCTACAGAGGCGAAAACCACCTCAGATGAAGGTGGGGATGTGTACTTGGCTTCTTCAAATACACATATAGATCATCAGGCATGGTTGATTGACTTAGTTGCATCCTTTCACTTCACTCCCCATAGAGAGTGGTTCTGCGAGTATGAGAAATACGATGGTGGTGATGTCTTCTTAGGGGATGATAGGAAGGCTTGAATCATCTCGTGGAAAAGTAAAGTTGAAGTTGCAAAGCTGGAAGGGTTAGAACACTTCCGGGTGTTCTGCATATTCCTACATTAGCCAAAAATCTGATTTCTGCAAGCAAGCTGGATGATGCAGGTGTAAAAACAGTGTTCGAGAAGGATACCTGCAAAATGGTTTGAGGAGCATTGGTATTGATGTGGGGAGTTCAAATTGGAACTATGTACAAGCTACAAGGTAGCACTATTTGATGGCTGCAACAATTCCGTGGTTCCTGAAAGTGGAGAAGAAAATCTTGTGGTCTCTAGAGAGAAGACCATGTTGTGGCATCAAAGGCTTGGACATATTGGAAAGAAGGGCCTTTGAATACCTCATGGTAAAGGCATGAGTAATAGCTCTTTGGATTTTGATTTTTGTGAAATTTGTGTATATGGGAAGCAGAATCGGGTGAGTTTTCCCTCTGGTAGTAAGAGGGCAAAACAAATATTAGAACTTGTGCACAATGATGTGTTTGGACCTATGAAGGTTCCATCACTAGGTAAGTCTATGTACTATGTATCATTTATAGATGACTTCTCAAGGAATACACAGATATATTTCCTTAAGAGGAAATCTGAAGCCTTTGATAGGTTTAAAAAATTTAAGGCTCTCGTGGAAAATTAGACAGAGAAGAAGATAAAGGTGTTGAGGATAGATAATGGTGGAAAGTTTTGCAGCAAGGAATTTGAAGAATTCTATAAGAAGTGTGGTATAGCACGACAAAAGACTACTCCATATACACCTTAGCAAAATGGATTTGCAGAAAGAATGAATAAGACGTTGATGGAAAGGGCAAGAAGCATGTTTAGTGGTGCCAGGTTAGGACAAGAATTCTGGGTAGAGGCGGTGGATACTGCATGTTACCTGGTCAACAGGTCATCTTCATTAGCGTTAGAGGATAAGACTCCACAAGAGGTATGGACTGGTAAGAAACCCTCTCTTTCACATTTGAGGGTATTTGGATGTGATGCATATGTACATGTTCCTAAGGAGAAACGAACCAAGTTGGATAGTAAATCTGAAAAGTGCATCTTTATTGGGTATAAGGATGGTTTAAAGGGTTATAAGCTTTGGAACCCAGTCACACGGAAGGTTGTGTACAGCCGAGATGTGGTGTTCAGAGAGGTAAAATATGTTATTAAACATGAAGTCCAACCAAAGGAACCGGAGAAGATAGAGTTTGAGCTAAAGGATGAAGAATCAGACTCTACAGCAGAGGAGGAATCAGAAGATGAAGAGTCACAAACTCTGGCTGTGAGAAGATCAGTTCGAGAAAGAAGGCAGCTAGAAAGGTATAGTCCATCTGCTTTCTGTTCAAATTTTTCTTTATCTATTACTGACGATGATCCCATAACTGTGAAGGAAGCAGTAGATTCAGAGATGGAAAACTCTGGAAAGAGGCCATGGTTGATGAAATGGCATCTTTGCACAAAAATGTGGCTTGGGATTTGGTGGAGTTGCCAGCTGGAAGGAAACCCATTGGTAGCAAATGGGTGTTCAAGAAGAAGACAAATGCAGAAGGAAAGGTCGAGAAATACAAAGCTCAGTTGTTAGAAAAAGGTTATTCCCAGGTGCCAGGAATTGATTTTGGTGATATTTTTTCTCCTGTTGCCAAGGTAACTTCTATTAGATTACTTTTATCTATTGCTGCTGCTTTTGATTTTGAGGTAGAACAGATGGATGTGAAGACAACATTTCTTCACGGGGATCTGGAAGAGGAAATATACATGAAGCAACCTGAAGGCTTTGCGGTGAAGGGTAATAAATAACTAGTATGCAAGTTAAAGAAGTCTCTGTATGGGTTAAAATAGTCACCAAGGATGTGGTATCAGAAATTTGATACATTTATACGGGAACTTGGCTTCACCAAAAGCAAAGCAAATCACTGTGTGTATTTTAAATTAATTGGTGACCGTGTTATTTATCTGGTATTGTATGTGGATGATATGTTGCTAGTTGGAAATGACAAAGAAATCATCCAGGACTTGAAGACCCAATTGTCCTCCAAATTCGACATGAAAGATCTTGGTGCTTGTTACCGGGAATAGTGTCTATGGAGAACTGCTAATCCCACTAAGGCTGGTAGCTACCTTAGAAACAAACAAAGTAAAACTACTTTCATTTTCCTTTATGAAAGATAGATGAGAGAAGAATAAAGGAGACCAACCTCTGTCTTGCGCTTGGTTCCTTGCTTGATTCCTCTCTCTTCTGATAGTCCTTTGCTACTTGCTTTCTTATATACCCAGCTTCACAGAGTACCCGTAGAATCAAATCAGCATAACACTATACGAGAAAGTAGATCTATTATCATAACCAATATAGGATCAGATGTATATTAACCAACAAATGCATAAAACATAAATCATACAAGAGTATGGAGGAAAACTTGAATAGCTTTATTGATAATCAAGAAAGAGCCACTAGAAGTACAAACAATTGTTCTGACCAAGCATCATCCTCTCAGCAAGAAATCCCTTCTTCACCTCATGAAAAGCTTAGATCACCCAACACTATGATGTTGCCTCAAGAAACCAACAACAATTCCTTACAAGATGCAAAATTCCAGCCTCTGGATCTCTGGGATGAGGGATCCATATATAGATGTCTACAAGGGAGGTGAGTCAGCTTTTGAGATTTGATTAGTGTCTCCCCTCTGATAGTTCTTGATTCCACTTGGAGATTGATGATCTCTTACTCATCCCTGGTCAAATTCAGAGAGGCAAGTGTCACAGGAGAAGTTTCTGGAAGATTCCATGCTTCTCCACCTTGCGGATTGACCCTACCATTTGTCCCTTCTCGCCCATTGCACCCCATAGAAGGGCATTTTGAAATGAAACGCACCTACTGTGTGTATTTAGGTGGGATGCAACACACTTTGCCTATGGAGCAGGTGAAATGGTCCAATTTTGATCAGTTCTGAGTGGTTTTTCATGGAGAACTTCTGGGAGAAGCTGTAATCAGTTGACCTTGTTCTTTTATGGGTTGGAACAAAACCTTTAGGGACTTAGGAGCCCTTAGTTTATGGACATTTATGCTTGGGTTTGTAGTGCCCAAAAATATCTATAACAGTTGCCCCCTAAAGCATGAGGTCGTTAATCTTTTTGATGTCGGGTGAAATGCTTTATCATGAGGATCCGAAGTTCTTTCAAGCTAGAAGGAGACCTGTAATAAGATACAATACAATACATTATCTTTATAATATTTTCATGATCTAGCTGAGGCGGGCATTCCCATGCTCAGCTTTATAAATTCATTTTCATGTACATAGGACAGACAATCGTCTAAGTGTAGACTAATGATTCTAGTAGAGCCATCATCCCTTAGATTGGATGATTATCTGTGCAGCAATGATGTACATTTGATGTTTATATTTTCCTGAATATATATCGCAGCCTGGATGGATGAAACTAGATCTGGGGTCTTCAATCTCGTTCGATCTTCACTCAAAGTACAAGTCGATCCATGTGAGAGATGTTCTGGAGTCGAACATGGAAAGACATCGCCTGATTACTAGCCAATGATGTAAGTTGTTAACAGGCGCGAGAGGAATCACCGATAATGATAATGATGCTCAAGGTACTGTAGTACAATTCACGTGGTGTGAATAAGGGACTTGGCGTCGAACACCACGCAAAATCTTTTTGTCGAAGGCTATTGATGTAAACCTGTCTCCAGAAGTGAGAAACTTGCCATTGAGGCATGCAAGCTTCAAAGTACTGAAAGGGTTGTTCCTAGATCGACTTCTTGGATAATGAGCTGATGTCAACAAGAAGCGATCCATCATAGGAGTGCCTTGATGAATCCCACATCAATGACATGGAATGGAGAAAATGATTTCAATGGAGGTGAAAATGATCTGGTGATATATGGTTTAGGGTGGCGGTCATGAAAGAATGAAGCGAAAATGTATCATAGTGGGTGAGACACAGGTGAATTCTCTGAGTGACTTCTCTTGAACATACCGGCAACACTGACATGATGGATTGGTAGCATTAACCCCAAATGTGGATGGTGTGATGGAACCATGGTGATGTGACCAGTGAATGAAGGAACCCAACCCGACTTGGATGCGGAGTGAAAGTGTCATGTTCAAGAGCGACTCGCTACCAACAAAGTTTTTCAAGTTTTCTTCCCAATTTTCCCCAGTCATTGCTGATCAGTACCTCTTTATTTTTGTCAAGCTTGAGGAGGATAACATATGCTTGTTCTATAATTTTCCCTTCAGGCAAACCCATCGCTATGTTTTAACGAGCCTAGCGATAGTGAAACTCATTCTTGTCTGTTATGGACAAGTTTGTCGCTCTTAGGTTTTAACGAGTTTAACGACAAAGATAAATCGGTCCTTTTCAATTTTAGAGAGTCTGAAAAGGGACGTAAAGGAAACTCCAAAAATCATTTTTCGTCATCTAATCCCTTAAGTCCGAAAAAGTATAAAACAATACAAAAGGGATGAATTTTTGGTACTTTTAACGAGCCTAACAAAACAAGCGCTCGATCTTTCTGTGTAATAATCCCTCAGGTCCAAAAAGATTAAAATCTAAAGGAGGGATAGCACTTTCGGTCACTTTAATGAGCTGGAGATGCCAATGGCTTGGCAATCTTTTCATATTTTACGAGTCAGTTGAAAAGAGCTTAAAGGAGACTCGTCTTTGAGGAATGAGTGATAAATTCGGGTAGCAGCTGATTCTAGGTAAGGTTTGGAATTTTCCAATCACGACAGTGTTACAAGGATGGCTAATTGGATCACTCTTCGCAGCTATTCCTCAAAAGGGGTAAACAATCAAGTGGAGGTGAATGATCGGCCAATACAGAGTGGAGGTGATGATGAGAACACGACCAAGGCTTCAAAGGCTGAAGTACTACATTCACGATGGTTATTTACCGAAAATTGGTTCATTTTTTAATGAGCTTAACGCTGGGGGAAACATTTGCTCATTTCTTATGTTTATTTTTAACGAGCATGAAGTCCGCGTTAAAATTGCTCGATATAATGGTCATTTCTTGTCTTTACCATTAATAGCTTTGTTCCTTCAAAGATTGTACTGCATGCTCAATGGCTTCATCAAACTACTTAGAAATGAACAATATATGTTTGAAAAATGAGTTAAGACACTAATATTTTACTTGAATTACGTAAAAAGTAATTTAAAAGTGCTTTTACCTCTCATTTTACCATTTCATTTGAACTTTGACTTGTTGGAGCTTTGGAGGTGCTTTCCCCCTTGATTTTCACCAGATGATTTCGGGAGATTCTGTGGACGATTTTTGGCACCGTCTGGACCAGGTAGGAGCTAAACTTGAGCTCTTTCATTTCATCTTTTCCATTTTGCATTCTGAGCTTGATTTCTGGTTTTTCTGAGCCTCTGGGGTTTGAAAAACTCGCCCTGGCTCCAGCGCACCCTTTCTACATCGAAAGGTGCGTTGCATGTTGGCCTATCCACTGGACAGTTGGCATGCAATGCACCCAGGACAAAGCTAGAGGTGCGATGGGCGCAAGGAGGGAAATTTGTGCACAGTTTTTAATGGAAATTTTTTGCCTGTTTCTCACCAAATCAGGATCTAACTCTTCTCTTTTTTTTTTTTTAGAGATTTATTGGAGCAAAATAACCATTACATGGTGAGAACGTGAGCATGAAGAAGGGGACATGTTTGCTTTACATGATCCAGCTACAGTAAATGCACTGCGGAACTTTGGTCTACTGAAGTTTTTCCGCATCTCTAGCATGAGGCAACAAATCAACTTGCTGCAGTATTTGATTGATGCTTGGGACCCTACCAGCCATGTGTTCCAGGTTAGGGGAAAATCCATCCCCCTGACTATTTTAGACATCTATTTCTTGACCGCCTTGTCGAGGCGGGGTGCCCCTATCTCTTTATCAAGTTTAGCCCGTGGGGGCGAATCTGTGAGAGATTACGTTCGCAGGTATTGCAGAGAGGGATCTCAGCCAAATAAGGACGGCAAGATCATCATCTGAGATGTCACTGATAGGTCTCTAAGGACCATTCTGTTCACCTTTGGTAGGATGGCTGGTGGTGCGGCTCTTCATGTGGCCAACCTGTCTTATATGCAGTACGCCTTGGAATGTCTCGAACCGAAGGTGTTCAACTGGTGTGATGCAGTGCTCCTTGTGATGAAAGAACAATTGACCAAGGTGAAAAATGGAAGATTGAAGAACTTTGGATATGGTTCTATTTTGACTGCCTTTGCCTTGGAAAAGATACCACTGATGTAGCCGCAATATATTGCACTTGGTTTACCTCCACCGACTGAACCACGGATGCAGAGATGGGTCGACCATATGTCCAGGCATGCTGGTCAGTCTCAGATTTCCTTTTCTGATACCTTCTTCGGGTGGTTCGATCGTCAAGAGATGGTTTATTCTGAGTATCCATATGCTGGTATGGATTTCCGGGGTGACCCGGATTTGGTACTGCCGGCTGGCGAGCAGTGGGGTGCCATTGGTAAATTCTTTGACCATTTTTCTGTTTATCGCTTCTCTTTATAATGTCCTTGTGCTTTATTCTATCAAGACTAATCAGAACTCATGTGCTCATGTAGATATTGGTCCTGTTCGGCCAATAGTACACCTGAGAGTGCCAGCTGCCGCTCCAGCAGGAGAAGCTGTGGGAAGGGCTATCCTTCGCGACCTTGATGTCGCCAAGACTCTTTCAACATTACAGGATTAGGTCGAGGGCCTCACTCTCAGTATTCCAGATGTGAGGACTGACAAGATGCCTTTGAGGTTGCAGCGACATACTACTGGCGTGCCAAGTCGATGGACTAGGCTTTTACGCACGATTGCCCAGGCGGTGACTTGTTATCACCAGCATCATTAGACTAGGGTTCCCCCTAGCACTTTGATTTTTGGGTCATTTGACCAATTTTGTCTTGGTTACAGAACATTATGTGTAAACCATAAACAATTATATATATATTTTTTATTTTCGGAGTTTTATTTTGGTTAAGTTACATGGTCCGAATGCAAATATTGATGAAATGCTTCTTTTTATAAATGTTGCAAATGTCTATCTAACACATAATTTGCCAATGAGTCAGTTAATGTGTTTAAGTTTCTGGAAATATGCTGATATTGAATAAAATCAAATTGCCTTTCCAAAATCTTGACCCTTAGGAACATGTGATAGATAGCTGGATTTCGGACGGAGTAGATACCAGTGAGATGTAGTATGACGAGCTGTGAGTCTAGCCCGACGACTAGTTGGCGTATGCCATGTGTGATGGCATCAGAGAGAAGTTCTATCAACGCACTATATTCAGCGATGTTATTCATTGATCGACCAATACATACTCCTCTGAAACTTACTAACTCGCCGCTTGGATCAAAAATGGCCCAGGCCGCAGAAGATAGGTTCCGCAAACTACGACTTGCTCCGTCGGCATATCCAACAAATGATTCCAATAGGTTCGACATCTGCGAAAAATGTAAAAAGTGCATTTACTTGACCAAAACAAATACTTTAGTGAAAACAAAAATGTAGCAAAAGCATATTCGTTACCACACTTAATCATGCGTAGTAACGCTTAAGGTACAACCCGTTACGAGGTTGTTCCAGTGGAATCCCGTCATAATCCATTAACTCGTAGGCTCCTTCTGCTAACACTCGCTTAACAATATAGGGGCTCATCCATAAAGACTTGAATTTACCTGCTCCCAATTTATCGGATTCTTGGTCATAAAGTAAGACCAGGTCACCTTCTGAGAAGACACGAGGTTTGACATTCGTGTCGAACTGTGCCTTTACTCGTTTCTTATGGGCTTCGTTAGCCAAAGCAGCATCACGACAGGTCTCATCCAATTGGATTAGTTCCAAGAAACGATCCTCCTCTTCTGAAGTTCTGGGGAGAAGGTCGATTGTGAGTTTAAGGGACGATATTTCACACTAAACCGGTAAGATTGCTTCTAGGCCATACACTAGTTGGAAAGGTGTAAACCCGATTGCATTCCTTACCGAGGTTCGATATGCCCACAAGTCCGAGTACAGGATCAGGTGCCAACTCCTTTTGTGGACTCCAATCATCCGTTGTAGCATGTGCTTCAGGACTTTGTTGATTGCTTCAACTTGTCCGTTGGCTTGCGGGTAGTATGGAGTAGAGCTGTCGTGAGACAGCCGTAATTTGGCAGCTAATTCGACCATCATGTGATTGCGAAAATGTGATCCATGATCTGTGACTATAGCCTGTGGAACGCCGAATCTGGCGACTACATGATTGAAAAATAAAAGGACAGTTGTTTCACCAGTGTTATCTAATGTAGGCATCACCTCGCCCCATTTGGTGAAATAGTCCACTGGGACTATGATATACCCATGCCCCCCGGTCGAGGTGGGGTTACATGTCATTAAATCGATGCCCCATTTGGCGAATGGCCCAATAGAAACTATTGGCTGCAAATGTGTGGGTGGTCTTCTGGTTTTGCTATCGAAAATTTGACAGGCATGGCAATTTCTGACTGCGGTTATGCAATCTTTGAACATTGTTGGCCAGAAGTATCCTGTTCGTAAAACAAATTGCGCCGTAGTGTAATCAGATTGATGCCCCCCACACGCGCCTGAATGGCAATCATTCAGGACTTTTTTGGCCTCCTCATGGGTGAGGCACCTCCTTAGAACTGTGTTGACACCACGACGGTAAAGCGTGTCACCAACGATCATGTAGTCTTTTGATTGGTATCGAATACGTTTTTGTTCGGAGCGGGAGGTATTAGGCCTATATTTTTGGGTTTGGAGATAAATGATTATATATCCATACCACGGATTGCTTGAAGATATCAGAAACAAAGATTCATCCACGATTGTCTTTTCGGATGTTTCATCGTTGGACGACGATGGGAGATCGCATAATAATTCTGTGAAAACTAGGGCTTTCTTTGACTTGGATTTTACAAATTCCATATCAAACTCTTGTAGAATTGCTATCCATTTTGAATATTTGCCCCCCAGCAACTGTTGCGACAATATATAAGTCATGGGGTTGCAATCTGACAGAATGGTAGTTTTGCGAAAGAGGACATAGTGTCAAAATCTCTGTATCGTTTGAACGGCTACGAGCGCTAGCTTTTCAACATAAGAATATTTGCTTTCTGTATCATTTAAGTTCTTACTTAAATAACATATAGGATGTTCGATTCCGTTGTCTTCTTGAACTAAAACCATTGCGATGGTTGTATCTGCTGCAGCCAGATACAGGTTAAAGTCTTTTTGATAATCAGGAGCATACATTAATGATGCTTTCATTAGGGATTCCTTTAAAGCATCAAAGGAAGCTTGCGCGACCTGATCCCAGATGAAGGTCACTTCCTTTTTCAATAGACGTGTATAACCTTTAGCAAGTTCGGCGTAATTTGGAATGAACCTCCTTAGAAAGTTTGCTTTCCCTTGGAGTTTCTGTATCTGAAGCAAATTTGAAGGTGGAGGAAAATTTATGATTGCCTGAACCTTGCATGGGTCGAGACGAATCCCGTCCTTCGAGACTACAAAGCCAAGTAAGCGACCAGAACTGACACAGAACACACATTTGTGTGGATTGAGTCGTATCTTGTAGTGTCGACAACGTAGAAATATTGCTCTTAAATGCTGCGGATGATCAGTCCGCTTTTGCGAATGAGCCGGAAGGTCGTCGAGATATGGTTGAATGATGTTTTTGATGTCATGGAAGGCATAATTCATTGCCCTCTGAAACATCGCCCCTGCATTCTTTAAACCAAAGGGTAATTTGCGATATGCGAATGTGCCCCATGGACAAATAAATGCAGTCTTTGACTGGTCCTGTGGGCGGATATTTATTTGATTATACCCGGAGAATCCATCCATGAACAAAAATATTTCACATCCGGCGCATTCATCAATTATCTAGTCAATAAAGGGTGTAGGGTACTTGTCTTTTGGACAAGCTTGATTTACATCCCTATAATCGACGCACACTCTAATCGTTCCTTGTTTTTTCATAACAGGAACAATGTTCGATACCCAATCAGTTAGAGGAACCGGGTAAACGAAACTAGCATGGAGAAGCTTTTCAACTTCTGCTTTGATGGTAGCGACTTTATTGGGGTGCACCTGCCGTAGCCGTTGTCGTACTGGTTTGACATCTGGATACATCTTAATTTCGTGTTCAACTATACTCGAGTCAATGCATGGCATTTCATCATATGACCAAGCAAAGACATCTCTGAATTTGCGAAAAAGAGCGTTATATATTTCAAGTTCTGAAGGAGAACAACATTTTCCAACATAAATATTCTCTACAACATCTATTTTGGTCGAGATATTTATGGCGATAGTCTCTTAAATATTGGACAAGTTTCGCTTGGAATCCACCGTGTTTACAGTATTTGATAGGAAATCAAAAACTGAAGGAAGATGAAGGTCATCAGGAGTATCTTCTTTACAATCCGGAAGACGGGAACGATGGTGGTAATCTTCCCATGGTGCCCCTTCAATTACCATTGATTGAACAATTCCTTCATCGGTGTAATGCACTTGCGACCAAGGATCTAAAGGGGTGCCATATTCCTTAGACCTATCTATCCAAACGCTTGATGAGCATTGATTTGGGTTTGCCTCCCATGCCAGAAACATTGATTGCTACAATATTTCTATTGGGATTGGAGGCAATACCTGCGTATGATCCATGTTTATATCGCTTCCTGAGATCTCTTCAATCAAAGATATCATATTGCAGGTTCCTACCGATGCTACTTCTGCCAGATTGATTGGAGGCAGAAGGGAAAAAGTTCCCATTAATATAGGGTCCTTTAGTAGGCCTACTCTGATATTTTGAAGCGAATGGGGGCTTCCATGGATCATCGGAACGCTTCCCGTAACTTGGGAACCATTGGGGAGGAAAGTTTGTTGATCGACGATTGTAATCCCTCCTTGAAAGGGAAATGCAATATTTCTAAAGTAGGTCGATACAACCGCAGCCATAACATATATCCATGGTCTTCCCAGTAGGATGTTGTAATCGAGGTTTCCGTCGATTACTTCGACATCTATTTCTACTGTTTTCCCTCCTAGTTCAACTTGCAAGTTACTTAGAATACAATATGGGGTATACGTTCGTCCATCGAATGCTTTTAATGTTGTTGAAGACCTTGACAATGTTGGAGATCCTAAAGTTTTCTAGCAACTCATCGACATAATACATGTAGATGCCCCCTCATCAATAATTGTTCGATGAACAGTTTTGTTAAGGGCTTTCACTTGAATGAGGAAAGCTAGTTGAGCTGGTAACTGAGGATTGTATCCTTTATGATTAAAGGACACAAGATTAGAATCCTTTGGGTCTATCCCACCGATAGCTGATAATAAAGCCTGCTTTTGGGATGGGAAATTTTGTAGTACCTCAAGTGTCAACATAGCGGATGGCGATTAGGCCAGATCTTCCACTATATTATATTGTTGTGCCGCTCTGGCACGAGGATTAAATGTTGACTTGTGTACTACTCCCTTTGGCGGTTTTATTTTCAATTCAGGAATGATGGGTGGTGCAACTATTTTCGAAGTTGTTGTCGAACTACTAGGTTGATCTTTATCCTTGTTGTTCGACATCTGTGGATTCCCATAATCTTTATTCATTGTCGATATTAAAGCATCATTTTGCTGTTTCGAAACCGACAACATCAGCACTTGAGATGGGGAAGCATTTCCACTGTCAACCAGATTTGTTCCTGGATTTGGAAACGGATCAGTTTATACTGCTAAGGTTTTTGAATTCTTACAAAAAAATTTCAGCTCAGCTTTAAACGGGTAGTCTCTTGTCCAATGATCCTCATCACATATTATGCATGGATTTCTCAGTTTCCTATCTCCAGGAGGGTATGCAGAAGATTTTTCAGGTGATGATTCCTCCTGTTTCTTCTTCTTCCCTTTGTTTTTCTTCTTGCCTCCTGGTTGCTTGGTTTCTTTGCCTTTATCAGTCGAGATGGCATTTACTTCTGAGGCAAGAAGTTCTTCTTTTGCATTTTGACTGGAAATCTTACGGGCCTTTTTAGATGTAGCCTTTGTCGATTTCGTGTCTGTCGCGCCAATCACTCCATCTCCGACATGAGAGTCATTGTTTGATTTAGGAGGAGGAGGGACCAAAAATTGCGGTCTGGGAGCGTCAGGTATTTTATCATAGAGCGTGCCAGACTGAGTGTAAATAAAGTCTAAATATTGTGCACGAGCAATAAATTGCTCTTCGGTGACGACTCCCCCTTTTGCCACATCTTCTGTTATGGAAGGTAACAAAGATTTAATAAACCATTCAGCTAAAAGATGATCAGGAACATACATTTTTACCATTCTACGACGACGTCGTCACTCATGAATATGATTGGATATGTGAGTGGTCGTTGTCTGCTTGAAATTGGTAAGAAGTTCCGTTCCCATTTCGTACCTTATCAGTAACTAAAAATGGGTTAAAAGGGTGGTGGCTAGGGCACTGAAGTTGTCAAACAAAGCTCTGGGCAATTCGATATACCATTTTGCTACTGGACCAGTTAACGTCCTCTGAAAAAGGCGAAGCCTAATCGAATCATCGTTTAGGGTGTTTGATGAACACCACAGATGAAAGGTCATCACATGCTTCGACGGATCTTCACCCAGATTTCCATTAAATTTAGAAATATCTGACGGAAGTTTATGCAGAATCGCTGGCCACAAAGGGGCGTAGGCGATTGGATTGTTTGTTAACCGATTTAGATCTAGTAACTCTAAAGTCACCACGAAGGGTAACTGTTGATTCAGGTTAGGCGAAGCATAACCAGGATAAGATGAAATCGCCTGAGCAGTTGGTCTCTACATACCAGCATAATGCATTTGATGTTGGTAACTTTGGTAAGGTTGATGGGCATAACCATTGTAGAATGATTGATTTTGACCATTTTGAATATACGGTTGCCCACTATTTGCGAAGATTTGTTGCTCAGATCCTTGGTATACCTGTTGGAATTGCGGTTGTTGGTATTGCACCAGCCATGGCTGCGAAGCCATGTGCTATTGTCCAATACTAACTGTTTGACCAAGACGAGGGGTAATTGTACCCGTTTGGGCCTATGTCATTCCACTAGTTGCCGATTGTGGCTGAGTAGCAGGGACAAGAGGTTGTTGCATTACCACCTGAGAAACCTAAGGTTGGCATACAACAGGTAGCACTTGTACTTGAAACACTGTCACAATAGCTGGCGTAGTCGGTATATTTGACATAGGTAAGCATTTTTGCATCGAATATACAACCCTTGGTTGTTGAGGCAGTATCGGTACCCAACCGCTAGATGTAATTCCAGCATAACCTAAATTTTGTTTTGAACTCCCATATGGTTGTCCTCTCGGAGGAGACAATGAAAGGGTATACTGCCCGCCATACGGCGGTAATCCGGTACTTAAAGGTATGGCTTGCCCTTGAGGACCGAACTACCCAAATTGACACCCTGAAGGGTCAATTTGCTGAGACTCAACATAAGAGTTTCCGGATACTATTTCAGATGAACAAACAGGAACGGACCATACTGTCGAAATAGCCCCTGAGTGGGCCCCTTCTAGCGATTAAGAACTAGTTGGGACAGATGGTATACCGGCGAACATTGTTAGAGTGACAGCAGGAAGTTCTGCCATCGCCGTATTGGACGACATAGTCCTAGATGTTGACGATTGTTCAGACATTTCTAGTCTATCCAAAAGATGGCCTAGCGATTCTACAGGAGCTTCCTATGGTGGTAGACTAATTTCTGATGAAGAAGGATATAGAGTGATCCTAACTCCAAATTGCGATGGAGTACTAGATGGAGGATCCTCCACAATCTCTTCTATAGCAATCAGACCAGGTGGAAGAGGTAGACCGTCTGGTCCGTAAAATATTTCTGGTGCCGAAGAAGGTATGGAATCTGCAACGACAGATGTTTGGGGAGTAACACCCTCTGAATCAGTTGTAGATGGAACTGGTTCAGTAACACAAGTGTTTACTCTCACACTAGGATCAGTGCTACTGTCCTTCGGTGGCTGCTGAACTTCTTCTGTAAAGGCAGGGATACCAAATTTTTTTGGAGTAACCGGAGTCTCTGATGGTGTTGGAACACTTGTCCTAACTTTACTAGGGGATTTGGAACCGGTTAAATGAGTTTGCTTTGTCTGTAACAGTTTCGATTCTGGAGACAAAGACGGTTGACTCGTAAGCCTGCACGAATGACGAGGTTTCAATTGACTTTCTTCCACGATTGCAGATTACTCGATCAACTAAAAATCAAGGGGAAGTATGTTTCCGAATTAGATGAATTTTAGACGCTTTGACACAACTTTTTTTTTCAATTTTTAAGAGTCGAGAAAAAACAAAAGATGACTCTAGTCGCCTTCGATTTTTAATGAGCCTGAAGTGACAAGTGCTCAGATGGACCTTTTCCGTTAAGGAGTCTGAAAAGGAACGAAAGGGACTGCTCTAGAAATCTAGGCAGAGGGATTACCAAACCAATCGCAAAACTGCAGAATACTTTTTACGGTACAACAGTCAATCTTCCCGAATGCTGTGTTCAGTGCATTGCGATCGATAGGGCGGCAGACACGGCTTCCTATGGATAAAGGATTAAGCCTATTGTGGTCTCCCAAAATATACTCGACGGTACATGGGAGCACAAGTCCATACTGGCACTTATCGTCTCAAAGTGGAGGAATCACCCAACCAACAGTGAAAACAACAGTTGCCAGGCTTTACGACACCGGAATACGTCTCTAGCCTAGACTTCTAGATGTTGTGTGTTAGGTTCCAAAGCGTTGTTAGATTCATTAAATTTATTTTATAGTTGATCTTGCTTAAGAAATTTTCCTTTCAGGTTCACTGCGTGATGTAGATGTACAATTCCTAAAATGCAATCTAAGATGATAAACAGTCGTTTTATCTTCTTTGTGCAATGAAAATCCTAGCTACTAAGGAAAGAGAGATGGCGTTCTTTCAACAAAGAGCAAAGAGCACACACTATATGCACTGTCCTAAATCAAACCAACAAACAGTCTAAATGCAAATGCACATGCATGTATTTATTTTCGGCCTTCTTAATGTGTAAATGATAAAAAGAAAGCTAATGCATAAATCTGAATTATTTTTCAAAGCGACAATTACTAACAAGTTTCTTTTCAAAACAAAATGAGGACAATGGCAACACTTTGCGATTTGGAATTGAAAACTTGCTTTCGACACTAGAAAAACTACTAATTCAAATCAAATACACTTTCAAATCAAGAAACGACAGTACAATTATGCTACTTCTTTGTAAAGGAGAACTGAGAATGACTCAAAAAATACATAAAAACATTTACAGTTCTTTTCACGATGGAGGCAGAATATCAGCAAGGAAAGGGGCTTAATATAGAGGTGTACTGACTACAGGTAGCAAAACTCCTGAATAGATCTGAAAAGAGTGAACACAGAAACCAAAATTCAGGAACAAGGCCTTGTCTGATCAGCGCACCTGTAACACAGTGAAACTGAAATGCAACGCACCTACTACACTCGGGAAGTGCGCTGAATTTGAGGTTCACAGAATAGACAGTGCGCTGGACCAGGGACGAGACTTTGGTTGGGTTCTGGGTCACAGTTTGCAGTTCAGTTCAGGGATTTTGGCCGAGAAAGTGGTAATCAGTAAATCAATCACAGGGGTAGACCTAAGGAGGTTACTAGAGCCACCACAAGGGCAATTAGAGAGCTTGTAAATCAATTGTTCAATTCATAAACAAAACCCAGAGATTGACTGAAGCAGCGTTGATGTACTTTGCACTTGCATAGCAAATGCAATTCGAAGGCTAGCTGGCTTGACTTCAGGCTCCGTATGTAAGTTTATAAAGTAAACAAATGTAGATGAACAAATAATCTACTTGCTCCCCAGTGGAGTCGCCATTTTGTTACCGGGAATAGTGTCTATGCAGAACTGCTAATCCCACTAAGGCTGGTAGCTACCTTAGATACAAAAAAATTAAAACTACTTTCGTTTTCCTTTATGAAAGATATATGAGAGAAGAATAAAGGAGACCAACCTCTGTCTTGCGCTTGGTTCCTTGCTCGATTCCTCTCTCTTCCGATAGTCCTTTGCTACTTGCTTTCTTGTATACCCAGCTTCACAGAGTAACTGTAGAATCAAAGCAGCATAACACTATACGAGAAAGTAGATCTATTATCATAATAAATATAGGATTAGATGTATATTAACCATACAAATGCATAAAACATAAATCATACAAGAGTATGGAGGAAAACTTGAATAACTTTATTGATAGTCAAGAAAGAGCCAAGAGAATTACAACCAATTGTTCTGACCCAGCATCATCCTCTTAGCAAGAAAGCCCTTCTTCACCTCATGAAAAGCTTAGATCACCCAACACTATGATGTTGCCTCAAGAAACCAACAGCAATTCCTTACAAGATGCAAAATTCCAGCCTCTGGATCTCTGGGATGAGGGATCCATATATAGATGTCTGCAAGGGAAGTGAGTCATCTTTTGAGATTTGATTAGTGTATCCCCTCTGATAGTTCTTGATTCCACTTGGAGATTGATGATCTCTTACTAATCCTTGGTCGAATTCAGAGAGGCAAGTGTCACAGGAGAAGTTTCTGGAAGATTCCATGCTTCTCCACCTTGCGGATTGACCCTTCCATTTGTCCCTTCTCGCCCATTGCACCCCATAGAAGGGCATTTTGAAATGCAACGCACCTACTATGTGTATTTAGGTGGGATGCAATGCACTTTGCCTATGGAGCAGGTGAAATGGTCCAGTTTTGATCAGTTTTGAGTGGTTTTTCATGGAGAACTTCTGGGAGAAGCTGTAATCAGTTGACCTTGTTCTTTTAGGGGTTGGAACAAAACCTTTAGGAACTTAGGAGCCCTTAGTTTATGGACATTTATGCTTGGGGTTGCAGTGCCCAAAAATGTCTATAACAGTGCTGCAAACTATATTTTGGGCATGGAAATTAAAAGAGATCGGGCAAAGAGGAAGCTCTGGTTAAACCAGAGGAAGTATGTCAAGAAAATATTGCAGAGGTTTAATATGCAGGATAGTAAACCGGTGAAGGTTCCTATTCCTGTAGGTGTGAGGTTATCTACTGAACAATGTCCCAAGACACAAGAAGAGGAAGAGGACATGTCCCATGTTCCATATGCAAGTGCAGTCAGTAGCTTGATGTATGCAATGGTCTGTACTAGACCAGAAATTGCACATACAGTGGGAATATTGAGTAGGTTTATTTCAAAACCAGGGAAGGAGCACTGGACAGTAGTGAAGCGGGTTTTCAGGTATTTACGTGGCACTAGTGATTATGGTTTGTGCTACCAAGGAAGATCGGGATTGGACAGAATGTTGATATTCGTGGCTTTGTTGATGCAGACTGGGCTGGAGATCTAGATCAGAGAAGATCTACAAGTGGGTATGTGCTTAACCTATTTGGAGGTGCAGTCAATTGGATGAGTAAGAAACAATATGTAGTGGCACTATCAACTACAGAGGCAGAATACATGGCAGTCACTCATGCAAGCAAGGAAGAAGTTTGGCTGCAGAGATTGTGTGTAAGTATGGGGTTAGTAAAGGGAGATATAAGGATAGACTGTGATAGCCAAAGTGAAATTTTCTTGGTAAAGAACCCCGCATATCATTCAAAGACAAAGCACATTGATGTTCAGTATCACTTTGTGAAGGATATGATAGAAGACAAAAAGGTGTTGCTGGTAAAGGTGGACACTTTGAAGAATACTACAGATGCATTGACAAAATCTATGAGCTCTGAGAAGTTCTCTTGGTGTAGAGAGACAATGGGCGTTTCAGGGCTGGAAAAATGACTAAGCTCTCTTGTGGCCCCCTGTGGAAAGAAAACAACAAGTGGGAGAATGTTGGGTTGTGTTATATTCTTTCCACGACTAGGCCACGTAGTTAATCGGGGAGGGGTTATAGGGGGGGGCAGAGCCCCCCTTCGTTGCGCTGATTGTGTAGCTGGGGGGTGGGGGGCTCATAGGGGGTTTGAGGTGTACCCGTAACCCCACTTTAGGGGTCCGAGGTAGCACCCCAGAAAATTTTTGTTTTGGACCCTATGTTAGGTTGGGCGGACCCACCTATGGTTTTGTGCATGATTTTCACACATGTTTTTTGGACACGATGGTTTTTGGTCCATGGTATTGGTCGCGATGGTTTTCAGTCCATGGTATTGGATGCTTCAGCATGTATAAATATGTATTATAACATTGAAAGGAACATAATCAAAAATCAAGCTGGTAGTCCCAGTTTTGGGATCCAGGGGAAAATCTCTGTGTATATGTGTTTTATGTGTTATGCTCTTGCATTTTTTATTTTCTGTGTTTTAGAATTCGTATGCAAGTAATTTCTATACGAGGTTAAAACCTAAAATGTGACAATGCATGCCAGGGACTGTCAAGGGAACAAAAGGGAGGAACAAGTTAAACTACAACTAAATGAGCAGATAATAGGGTTAATAAGTCATCAATTTACCTTTTCCATGAGGGTCATGCTAGGAAAGCCAACACTAGGTGCCAATAGGTGCCAAGTGCCAAATTTCAATGCATTCTAAGTGCCAAATCTTCCTCCATTTCTTCTCATCTAGTTTCCAATAATTGATTTCAAATAACTTTAATATTAAACCATTCCAAATCATACCAAGTCATCTCAACGCATGCCAAACATGATAATATTTTCCATGTGCCAAATGCCAATGTGACCAGGGTGTGTGATGCATGCTATGAAGTGGAAGAGCATATCGAAGAGTGATAAGGTGTGCTAGAGAGTGCCAATGCATGCTGAGGAGTGTTAGGGAGTACTAGGACAACACAAGGGATTACTAGGTCAAAATGCATGGAAGTGAATGAATATAAGGGTGCGTCATGGAGTGTTAATGAGTGCTAGCTATCATGCTAAAGAGGGAGTGAAAAGGTATGCTAAGCATGAGTAAGGCATGCCAGGTAATATCAGGGAATGTCAAGAAGTGCTAGAGTGTGCTAGGTATTTTCTTGGTGTGCTAGCCAAATACTGCCAAGGCATTCCAGGTGCTAAGACATGCTAGGATGTGCATGGTGCCATAGTATGCCAATATGCGTCAAGGAGTTTCAAGGCAAAAAAAGGAATAAACAAGCTAAAATGCAAGGAAATGAACACATAAGAGGGTTAATAAGTTGGGACTTTATATTTTTCAAAAGGGGCATGCTAGGCACACTTATAATATGTTCCAATACATGCCAAGTGCCAATGTGTGCCAAGTTCTAATGTTTTTCAATGCAATATTTTTCCAAGGTGTTCCAGGGCATTCCAACACATGATAGGGGAGTTCTATGCTATGCTATGGCATGCCAACATGTGCTTGGGAATCCTACTCATGGCAAGGTGTTCTAGGTACAAAGATATTCCAAGGCATGCGAGGTGCCAAGGAATGTTAGTGTACTATTCCAAAGCATGTTAAGGTGTGCCATGAGTTTTGAGGAGTGATATGTCTCTCTCATTAATAGAATTGATAGAGCTTGATTATGTATTAAATAATATAGTTCCTACACACACTAGTGGAACTTTATTTAAAGGAAATTTGCTAGATAATAAACCTCATAAAGATGAATCATGTGTTGACGCATAGGAAAACTATATTCTTATGACTTGAGGGAAATGATACACACTAATTAATTCTTAACAAATTGACTAACTATTATAACCACTATGACCTTGGACACATAATAAAAAAGACTCCACAATAATGGTCTTAAATTGTTATCTTTTGACAAAAAATATAGTAACAAGTACATAGCTTCATCAAAAACTCATTGGAATGATCAATGATGACGAACATTTTTTGACCATCACCAAAAGTAACCAAAAAGAGCATTGGTGAGGTTCAATAAAATATCGTCACTAGAAGTGTCACCAAAAAGAGAATTAGTGATGGGCCTTTAACGACCCTCACTGAAAGTGTCACCAAAGAGAAAATTAGTGACGGGTCTTTAACGACCCTCACCAAAAGTGTCATTGAAAATGGATTTGGTGACAAACCTTAAAGGACCATCACTATATACATTTACAAGGTCTGTCACGGGCATGAAGCATCATAAAAAACTCATTGGAATGATCAATGATGACGAACATTTATTGACCGTCACCAAAAGTAACCAAAAAGATCATTGGTGATGGTCAATAAAATATTGTCACTAGAAGTGTCACCAAAGAGAGAATTAGTGATGGGCATTTAACGACCCTCACCAAAAGTGTCACCAAAGAGAGAATTAGTGACGAGCCTTTAACGACCCTCACCAAAAGTGTCATTGAAAATGGCTTTGGTGACAAACCTTAAAGGACCATCACTATATACACTTACAACAATGCTTTTTTAAAGACCGTCACCATATGTCACATTGGTGATGGATCTTAAAGGTCCATCACAGGCATGACCCTCACCAATGACCTTTTTTCTTGTAGTGGGATGCCCTAATATACTTCACATGTGTGAAGAGAAGTAGCCCAAAAATAGTCCAAAATTCCCGCTCTTCCTTTCTTCTTCTTGTCCTTATCTTCTTTGCACCTTTTTCTCTTTCTCTTGATCTAACTTGTGTGTTTTATGTGAGTTCTCCAATTGAGGTTGAATTTTTCCTTATATATACATCTTCTACTAGGTTGAATTGCTTCTTTTAGGCCAACTTGTCCACTTGTGAAGACTGGCTTGATTTTTTGCATCATGACGAAGTCTTGGAGGGTATTTTGACTCTACTTTAACTCAAATAAATAATTTCTTTACAATATGTAACGTGCCCAAATGGGTCTTCAATACATGACAATGAATCAATTGATCACTAGGCCTAGTGATCCCTAGACCATACTGTGGATTACAGTAAATCCTAAGAGACTAGGAGGCACTCAAATTCCTCAGTGTAGGTGGAGAACTCTAGTAGCATCCATGCGTGTTTGGCTCTTTTTGGTTGGTTATGAGTCCCACATTCATGCTTGGAATATGGTATGGGGCTGATTGGCTAAAAATATATTTGGCTCAACCAATCTATGGTTGGGTGGAACGTGGTAGTCCCATCCCCAGTTAGTTTCTACATTCATTAATGAGAATTTCATACCTTTGGTTTTCATGTGTAAATTTACTAATTTATATGTGGTTCTATGGCTAATGTATTTATGGTATTTCTGTTGTTACTATGTTGGTTATGTACATGTTTTATGACAACAGCTATGTATGGCTCTCATCATGTTTTTTCTTGTAAATGAATGGACAATGTATCTATGACTTAATAGATGATAATGCAGCAACTGACATGAGGGAACATTGGTTGTTAGCGATTCTTAGATAAGTACGAGATCCCTATGCTTAAATATATTATTTACACTTGCAGATTGCATGTTTGTGATATGTTTAACGAAATGCCTGTCATGGCTAGTAAGGGTCTGGTTAAGGGTTTGTTCAATTCTTTTACATCATTGTTTCTCTTTTATTTCACTGCTTTGAAGATGTCATTCCATTATTGTTAAACACACACATGGCAAAGACAAATAGGAAAGATAAAACATGAGAGTACAATTTTATTAACAAATCATATACATTTATAGTACATGGTTTGACCATTGGGTTTCACATCCCAAGGTATCTTGGACTTCCCTTTGTCTATTTGACTTCCACACTAACCCATTGAGGATTAGGTGTCCAACATTCCCCCCCCCCCCTAATCCGAAGGGTTATGTATGAGTCCAGGAAGAGAGCTGTAATACAAAATGTGCAAAAATGCATGGCAGCACTAGGCTGAATGTGCTCTTTGAAATGTTGGTATGAAAGGAGGTGGTTTAAGGATGACCACCAACACTGGAACACTTAGTGCAGTTCCCAGAACTCTTCCAAGTCTGGCATGAAGTTCAATTCTTTTGCTAGAGGAAGTGCTCCTGATGTTTTGGAGAGGGAAACCTTCAACCAATAAAGGGAGGTCTCACCCCGCATAAAAGGGAGAACTTCAACCTGAAAAGGGAAGTCTCAACCTATGATGGTTTAAGGATGACCAACAACTCTGGAATGCTTAATGCAATTCCTGGAACTCTTCCAAAACTGGCGAGAAGATGAAGTCTTCTGCTAGAGGAAGTGTTCTCAATTTTGTTCCTGGAATTCTTCCGAGACTGGCAAGAAGCTAAAGTCTTCTGCTAGAGGAAGTGTCCCAGTTTACCAACTGAAGGCATGCTTAGGGGCATCTTTGTTTCTGGCTACAACTCTGAAACTGGTGTGGCAAGTTGTGGCTTAAGCTCGCTTGATGTGGCTTGGAAGCTTGTAGATGACCATCATTTCCCCCCTGTCAAATACAAGGTGAGATGATATAGAAAACTCAACTATAAGACTGTTCAATACTCTAGAACAAGTTCTAACATGTGATTGGAATATCTTTTTGGCTGTTGATGCCTGTTGCCAAGAAGCGATCCATCCTAGATGAATCTTTTTTCTTGCAGGAGACTTGTTTCTGAAGCATCTGTTTGAAGAATGACTGGTTTTATGATAGTGCTTACATGGATGAAGATCAAAATAGTGATCTTTTAGATGGCCAACTCGATCACAGTGTTGCCATTTCACAATCTGTTGTGGCTACTGTGGAAGAGGGGCGGAATCTGGAACAACTCGAGGTGAACTGTCATGAGGAGCAGGTCAACTGTCATGAATGAATCCAACACTTTGAAATTCGATTGGTTTGGAGTAGTCTGGAATATGAAAGGAAAAGTCCTTGTCATATCTAAGACCAGTTTTGTGCTTGTTATGGACAAGCTCTTCCCAAGGTCTGATGATAGGCTTGGGAAGTGCAAGCTAAACTTCTTCATCTACATGTAACCTTGCTGCTTTATGGGATTTTATTTCAATATTTTGAACAGAAACAGGTTCAGAATGACTCCTCTGTTTTAATTCTTCTTGTTGTAGCTAAGATTCGAGCTGCAAAAAATCAATTTTCTCTTATTCATTTTGTAGACAAACCTAAATGTCTGTGAGAGAAACTTTTCTGACTTTTAATGTATCATGGGTAGTAGACAATATCAGAGTTTGAGGAACTCCAATACTTCATTGATGCTGGCCATTTTTTTTTTTTAATGTCAGAATTACACCTTAAAAACTGATCACAACTACTACTCAATGCAGAAAAGTAATACCAAAGTAATACCCACTAACAATATCCTTTATAAATGTGCAGCAAATGATTAGTGTGCAACTAGCAAGCACCAATTACAATCCATTACATAAAAAATAAGAGTTTACTCATGACTAGCACTATGTTCTAACAATACAACCGACTAAACTTTTCTCCACAAAAGATTACTTTTATTTGTCAAAACAATCATTGCCTTTATAAAGCCCACCAAACTCTTATGCAACAATCGAATCAAGGAATCAATGCATATATATGTAGACAAAAACTATAGTGAGTTTTAAATACAATGCCACAACTGGGGCAGCAGCAATTGCAAACTTTCTTGGATCCTTCAAATACTCCTTCACTTTCTCGACCAGTGGAAAAGAATAGTCAAGTTCAATAGTGACTGCTAATACATTCTTGTAACCATTGATGATACCATGTGAACAACATATCGCCAGAGAAAGAGTTGTACATAATCTCATAACAACATCATCAATTTCTTCATATAAAATAACCAAGATTGTAGTGAATGGCAGCACTCAAAAACACGCAAAAACTTAGCACATTTAGGAGGCCATCATTGATAAGTGCCTCTTGTGGTGTCTCTGTCAGCCCTTACAGGAAATAATCATCTTTTCTCCACGAAATGAAACTATTGATCTTCAGTTCAGCAGCGAGCAATGAATTAGCTTGCTCGAGATCTAAGAGGTCAAACAATGTAGACACAACGTATATATGCCAAAACAGTATTTAAAATCAACGCATATCAAAACAACAACTATGAAAACAGTGCATAGGTTCCCTCACCCCAAACATAAACATCTTGACCAAAACCTTGACTTGAAGAACTAGAGGCACTTGAAACACTAATTCTGAAAGCTTCTGAAGAAATGCCTTTCGCTTGCATCTCTTAAATCAATGTAATTTGGTCTTATACAGACACTTGTTTGAATTTGGCCATTCTAAATAATTTAAAATAGTCTTTGACAGAAATGTAGCCTTGAACTAGATTACTGAATCTATTGACTGACATTCATTTGAAGTCAGTGTTATCATAGGCCTTTTGGAATGTAATCCCTCAAAATTGCACTATTATCTGAATTCCTCACCTACAGAATCCAGACAAAGGGTTTGATACAAGCTCCACGCAGTCTTGGCTCAGCTTCTTCTAATTAGCATCCTGCATTCATTTGTCACAACTATCTTCTGAAATGATTCTGTAAGTCTATAAATGACTAATGAATGAATTTCATAAAATTATATCTGGCATTTTAATACATCACTAGCTTGCATCGTAGCAATTCATAATGCATCATCAGTTCCCTCTCACTTGTCTAATTTGTAGTGTTGTTGCTATGCAGCTCACAGGTGTGCCTATTGGACAATGCTTTCGGTGTATTACTTCATGAGTGCGCATAGCTTTAAATCATGCCAGTATTCACATTATAACAGAATGCAAGTATCTAGAGTGCAGTTATCCATAGCGTTGGTGAGGTAAATCCCCTCTGCAGACAGAGGCGAGCCCCACTAGCCCAGAATGGGTCTAGCAACAATCAAACAATGCTAACACACAGGTTCCTAATTACAAATTAAAGGTAAATGATGAGAGCCTACTTGGATTCCAACGCTAGTGTTGTAGAAGAGTCGACACTCCCGTTCCTTTGCTCCGGCCGGTCACGATCCTCACAATCTTCGTGAATGGACACCTGCACATGCAAAAAATGACACAAATACAAGCATAAAATCCAATAGATGCAATTATATATCGGTCAGAAAGGATATAACTCAAACATCATTACAATGAACAACAAGAGTGGAACCATAATGATAGTCATCTATTATTGATAAACAACAAAGAAGAAAACAACCATAGTTCTGACGTCAAATCCTCCTTTGGCTGGGTGATCAGCTACATATGTCTTGCAAAGCTTGTCGGGATTAGGAACAAGCCTATCTCTCTTTGATTATGAATGCAAAGAAGACTCTTACAGCAATCTCTTAGACTTTTGAAAGTATAATTCTCCCTATGCTCGAACTAGCTTGTCAAAGGCAACGAAACAAGCTTTTATAGATGGAGGAGAAGGAGATAAGATCAATCACACCATCTATGGGATTGGGTTTATCCTCAAAAAGATATTATGGATAGAGGAAAGGGAGATAAGATTAATCATGACATCCATGGGATTGGCATTATCCTTAAAAAGCTTCATGAGTCGAAAGGAAAGAACCTTCGCGCATGCGTTTGTTAAAAAGCTTTCCCAAACTCGGTTGGCACGAGTATATCTCTGAGACAGAGTGCCAACTGGCGCGTCCTCTTTGGAGGATTTCCCCTATTGCGCGAGTAGTGCACTGTGGATCCATGCTAATGGAAAAAGGGAACTTTTTAAGGATATTCTGCAAGAGATGTCTTCAGGGCATATGAAGTCCATACTTAGAGGAATATAATGCAAGTGTTTTCAAGTTATGTCACTTCTCACAGGTCCCGGAATGAGTCCTCCAAAGTGCGGGAGAGGGGTGACAGGGACGGTGACAAATGGTGACAAATTACTGTGTAACCGATGCCCCCTAAAGCATGAGGCCCGAGAGAGAGGGGTGAAATGCTTTACAAGAACACATGCAACTGAAAATGCTGCCACCGGAGAATCTGCATAGAGAGGTACATCTGATATCTCAAGTACATGATATATGTGGTATGGGCGCAGCCATCCATAACAGAGTACATAATAATCTAGATCCAAGGTATTGGAACAACCATCCGGTGAGGATCAATGAATAGACTCAGGCATGGTGGCAACGATCCAGTGAATGAGTCATGTAATAATCACAATAATCCACAAAGTTGCATCCTGGATTCCAACAGACAAAATCCAGGGTCTTGCGTTCCATCTCGACTCGAACAAAAGTACAAGTTCAAGCATGCGAATACATGAGTTGAAGTCGAACATGCATGAACATCGTCTGATTACCAGTCAATAATGAAAATTGTTAACAGACGCGAGAGGTACCACCAATAATGACAATGGCCCTCAAGGTACTATAGGTAAAATCTACGGTGTGCGAATCAGTGAGCTAGCGTCGAACACCCATAGAATCATTTGATCGGAGGCCAATGATGAAAACCTCACGTCGAACACGAAGAACCTGCCATTGAGGCATGCAGGCTCTAAGGCACCGGAAGGGAGTCTCTAGATCAGCTTCCTGGATAATGAGCTGAAGTCGACAGGAAGTGACCTTGATCGAAGGTGGGCCATAGTGTTTCCAACATCATCGACACGAGACAGAGGAAGAATGTTGTGGTGAATCAGAATTATGTGAGCTATCAGAGGGAGGTTGTTATTCTGCAAAGGTCAACTTCTCTTGAACATATTGGCGGCACAACAGTGGAATTGGCAGTATTTGACAGCAATGGATCAAAGGTCATGGTGACGAGGCAATGAGCAGATGAGAGGTCAAACAAGATCACCTAAACCCACAGAGGCAAGTGAAAAACGAGATGAGATGTCCCCACCCAGACATGAATGCAAATAAAGTGCCATGTTCAAGAGTGACATACTGCCGACATGACAATAATTATGGTTCCATTTTCCCCCACCATTTTTGGCGAGTACCCCAGTTATTTTTATTAACAAGCTTGACGGGGATAGCATATACTTGTGAAGTGTCATTTCGACGAAATCCAATGTCATCAGGTTTTAACAAGTCTGACAGAGGAAGAATTCAGTGTCTTTTCATGTTTAGAGAGTTTGAAAAGACAGCAGAAAAGAAAACTCCAGGGGTGTCCTTTTTCGTAGAGTTGTGTCTCTCGAGCCTGAAAAAGTATAAAACAATGCTCGAAAGAACCACCCGACCATTACGATCAAGGAGTACTTTTCATATTTAGTGACGTCGACCTGAAAAAGTAAAAAAAAACGATCGATATCACGTCGTTTCGTAACCATTAACGAGCCTGAAATGACAAGGGCCCGACGATCTTTTCATATTTACACGGTCGAAAAAGAGTTTAAAGACAAACGCCTCTTATTTACATTTAACGAGTCAAGAGGGGTATCTCAGCGATCTTTTCGTCTTTAAACGGTCGGAAAAGAGCTGAAAGTAGACTTCCATTTTTATTCTCTTTAACGAGTCAAAAAGGGAAAAGTACTCGGCAATCTTTTCATCTTTTATGAGTCTGAAAAGAGCTTAAAGGAGACTCGTCCTATAGGAATGAGTGGTATAAAGGGTAGCAACTGGTTCCGGCAATGGTGGAACTACTCAAAACTTGTAATGCTCAAGAGGCTGGCTAATAAAGCCACTCATCGTTGTGGTTCCTCAGTAAAGGATAAACAACCAAGTGAAAGCATATGATCAGCCAAAGAGATGGTGGCAATGGAATGAAACAACCAAGGCTCATCTAACAGAATTTAGCAGATAAAAGGCAATCACGAGATGTAAATCAAGTATGGGTTCATTTTTACACAAGCTTGAACCATGGAGAACTCTGCTTAGATTCGGTTTCATGTTTACACAAGCTTGAAACGAAAAACTATGCTTGTTATCAGTTCGCATGCCCCCAGCATAATAATGCAAATCGAGGTACATGCCCCCCAAGCTTCATTGCATTCAACAAAGTGGATGGAATGAAGGTTCACTCTCGAGATCTAGGAAAGACTCGACTTGTATTTTACGAGATCTTAATCAAAAGACTCGATTTGGAAAGGGAGTTGTTTCATTTTTTAATGAGGTTGACGCAGTAAAAGAACTATCCTCATAACCCTTGTTTCATTTTTTAACGAGGTCGCCACAAGATCAAAACTATCCTTGGACACCTAGTTTCATTTTTTAAGGAGCTTGACACAGGAAAACGAACTATGCTCCGACCAAGCCTAGTTTCATTTTTTAAGGAGCTTGACATAGGAAAACGAACTATGCTCCGTCTGAACTTCATCTTAATGAACAGGAATTCGGGGCTTCCAAGAGTGCCACTCCTGATGGAAATCCAACATCTTGGAAGTCAGGGCCCAATGCCCCCAGGACACTATGCACGACGGTGACATCACTGGATATAGGCACGGGATAAGTGGCCATGTAGTTGATCTGTGGTGGGGCAGATGCAACTGGTGGAGGAAAGCCAGGAGGGGATGACAACTGCGCAGGAGGCACATCGGGACGAACGAACGATAATTGATCTATAGTCACGATTCTTCCATCATGTGGAAAGCAAACCACACGGAAAAGTGAAGAGACAAGGGCCCCCATGGCATAAACATAGTCACGACCAAGGAGAAGACTAAAATCTAAAGCACCTTGGGTAACCGATACGTCTATATAGACGGTTTTTCCTCCCAAAGTAATAGGGAACTTTGGAAGGATCCCTAATGGTTGACTAGTTCCTTCGTCAAAAGCCGTCAGATTCGGTGCGACGGGCACAAGCTGTGGGGAACCCAAAGCTTGCCAAGTAGTGGCAGGCATAAGACTGACAGATGCACCCTCATCCAAAACAGTGCCAGGTATCGCCTTATTATAGGCGTGTACCGTGACCCAGAAAGGCACATGGGATGGAAGGCGGGAGGTGGTCAAACAACTCCAGTCGAAGGAAACGACTGAACTACTTGGTGGGGGAATCGTATGATTGCCCCGCTGCTCTAAAGGGACCGAAGCAAGACTCTCAGGAGTAGCTGGGATAGGAGAGTCATTTCCAGACTCAGGAGAATCTGAGGAGACGAGAAGAACATGGGAATTATGCTCTTCCGACACAGAGTGATCGATGGGAGGGAAACCCGAGTCGACACTCTTTCTGACCAATGGTTGGTCTGGAACAGGCTTGGCACAGCCAGGTTCGGGAAGAGGGGCCTGGACAAGAGAAGAATTTGAATCAATCTCTTTGTCAACAGGGGGACGATCTCTAGCTGCAGAGAGACGTTGATATCCAACGGGAAGTTGGGGTGAGGGAACTGCGAGACTTTCCAAGACAACGGAGGCTTTATCCATGAGCGGAAAAAGGTGAAGGGGATGATTGCCTTCACAAAGGCTACAGGGGATTTGAATCTTCCCTTTTCCCTTACCATTTCCAGCTGATAAGGTAACATCACCGTGAGCTTTAGAGGACGATGAGGGGCGGGCTGGATCGTGAGACCATACCCCTAAGACCCTGGGAATGCCAGGACAATCGCGAAGAAGGTGGTCATCCTTGCACAATCTACAAGGAAACTTGACCTTCCGCGGAGGAGCAGAAGGTGGTCCGACTTGAGGTGGACTCAGAGGAGTAGTGGCACTTTTAGCCTCTCCCTTAGGAGACTTCTTCTTCTTCATCTTCTTCTTCTTCTTCTTAGCGACCTGGTTACTCGAATCGAGACTTTCACCAGGCGAAGTAGAAGATGAGGATGTAGAAGCAGGTGAAGAAGGGGAGAGGTCCACCTTAGAATCAACATGATGTTGTTTAGGTGGAGGGACTGATTGACCAGAAGTTGAGACGGCAGGGACCAAAGAGGTTGGGAACAACCAAACAGGCAACCCAACAGTTAACCATGGGAGGGACAACATTGCCATGTAAGGAGCACCAACATTCCCAAAAGGAGCGAAATGACCAGGGTTTCCGTCAAAGGGGATCCCTGGGTTGGTGAACCCCGGAAAAGTTGCCATCGAAAAAGAAGCCTACTCAAGCTAATGCAAACAAGATATAACCGGGTAAATGTGAATCGCGGCCAAATAAATTTTAAGACAAAGGAACTGAACTTGACCTTTTCATGTTTTAAGAGTCGATAAAAGGACGAAAAGGTGACTCTAGTCGCCTTCAAATGTTTAGTGAGCCCGAAGTGACAAATGCTCAGGTGAGCCTTTTCTTTTAGGAAGTCTGAAAAGGATCAAAAGTGACTACTCTGGAGAAACTAGGCAAAGGGTTTACCAAACAAATCCGTAAAATTGCATATACACCTTGGCAATCATATGAAAACCAAGGACTTTCTGTACGGTAGTCAATCTTCCCGAATGTTGTGTTCAGTGCGTTACGGCTTGTAAGGCGGCAGACACGGATTCCTGTGGATAAAGGATGATAACCTAGTGGGGTCTCCCCATATACTCGACGGTAGGTGGGAGAACAAATCCGTGCTAGAACACTATTGAGTCACAAAAGGAGGAATCACCCAACCTTAATGTGAAACAACAGTGACTAGGTTTAACAACGCCGGAACACGTCTCTAGCCTAGACCTCTAGATGTATGCATTAAGTTCCAATGCGTTTTTAGATTCATTCAGTTAATTTTACGGTTGATCTTTGATTAGGTTTCAGTTTCCAGGTCCTACCGTATGTAATCTCTCACAATTTCCTAAATGCAATCTATATGCCAAAATATATCATTTCATTCGATGAACGCTAGCTATGAGAGAGTTGAGATCTTTCAATCAAACAAAATGATCATAAAACAATCAACAATGACTCTAATGCAGCTAATGGCAATAAATTAAACTTTTCTTTAAAGTCACTAATCGCTAATAACAATGAAAAGCTCTAATTTCCATTAACTACTGCAACGCAAAAGAGATTGTTCGTTTTCTTTTCGAAAGCAAAATGCACTAAACAAATTTTGAGAGATAATAACAAAGAGTAAAAGAAACAAATTTCACTCAATGAAAACACAATAAAGTCCCTGAAACACCAAGACAATCCTTCAAACCAAGAAAAATCACAAATACCTCAATGAGCTATGTAATCTAAGCCCAAACGAAGCCAAGCGAAATCCAAACGCAAAAGAGGTAAATTGCTCGAAGAACACAATAAAAAGTTTTGACAACCACTAGAAAAGTGCAAAAAGTAGCCAAGAAGTCAACTGGTGTTAGGATATTCCGACACATAGGATATAGTTAAGTTCAACTTGGTCTAGTATAGAGTTAGGTTAGAGTTAGGTAAAGTGTGTTTCTTTACCGTTGTACATTTTGTAACTTACAATCCGACGGTCACGATATGTAGTGATCCGACGGTTCACTCTCACCTCGGTATTACCGACACTTGATCCGTGGCTTGACACCCGATTGGTCCATGAGTTCTATTTAAAGCGCATGGAGGGTCATTGTTCGGGTAATCCGTGCATGAGAGAAGCTTATGTAAATTTTCATTCTTTGATTAATAAATTGCCTGTAGTACCCACGTTGGGACCGGCCGTGGACTGTTTCCCTCCTTGCACTCTGAGGGTTTTAACCACGTCAAAAATACTGGTGTATTGATTTGAGATCTGGTTGTGAGCGGTGTCCTTTTGGTATTCTTTCTGTGGAACTTACCCTGTAAATTCCTACATGGTATCAGAGCTATTTGAGGGCCGCGTCCGTTGGTGATCCAAATCTCAAGCTGGTAGAACTGCATGCGGCTGTCGTTTCCTAGATCTGTTGTTTCTGACTGCTTTCGGGCCGAGAGGACTGCTCTGTTGCGTTTGGAGCATCTGTTCCAGTGAGGAACCCCTTTCGTTTCACGCGAAAAGGTTTCCGGTAGCCCTAGCTGCGTCATTTTTCAGATCGGGAGGTATATAGTGTTTTTTTTGCAGTTTACTGTTAATTTCTCTCTGCTTATTTCCGTCTCAGTTTATTTAGCCTTTTTTTTTAACCGGATCTATACCTTTCATTTCTGCGTATGCTCTTTGCCCTGCGACTCTGTGCGATCTGGGCAAATCAGAAACAGAAAGGAAGGATTTTTCTCATGTGTATGCTCTTTTCCCTGCAACTTAGTGTGATCTCGGAAAATCAGAAACATTGAGAAAAATATTTAGTTTTTCGGCTAAAGCTAACCTTGAGATTTTTTTTTTTTAAATTTCTAGTTTTTTGGCTAAAGCTAACTTCGAGCCGCAAGGTTCGTTTTTCTTTGCATATTCGTGTTGGGTTTTGTGTTTTGTAGGGAAAAAGAGCTCTCTCAAGGCAAGCATGCAAACCGAGGCCCCCCCCCCCCCGGTCTCTCTCTCTCTCTCTCTCTCTCTCTCTCTCTCTCTCTCTCTCTCTCTCTCTCTCTCTCTCTCTCTCTCTCTCTCTCTCTCTCTCTCTCTCTCTCTCTCACACACAAATTTTTTGTATAGATCAATTGGTTCAAAGCTATTTTTAGAGAGTAGAGGTCTTGGGTTCAAGTCTCCATTTTGTGGGGCGGATTTTTTCATTCGCGCACTTTGCCGGCAACGTCAACAAGTTTTTTTTTTAAAAGACATAACTTCTTCATCCGGAAGCCTTTTTCAGAGCCGTTTTTTTTAAAACCGCCTATTTTTTCGAGATCTATCCGTTGGTACACTTACTTTCAGCATCTTCAGCTTCAGTTTTTTTTTAATGGAAAGTCCATGCCAGGTCATTCTTGACAGCACTAACTACGACAGCACTAACTACTTCCAATGGGTAGAATACATGGAAGATTTACTTAGAAGTAAAGGTCTCTTCAGAATAGCCACAAACCAAGAGAAGAAACCAACAGATGAAGACAAGGCGGCAAAATGGGAAAATAGACAAGATCAAGCACGTGGTTTGATAGGGATGTCTATTTCTCCTGATCTTAGATTCCACATTGCAGGACTTGAGACTCCTCATGAAGCATTAGAAAAACTTGCTAAAGTTTTTGGGATTAAAAATTAAATTAGATCCCATCAACTTGAAAATGAGCTGCTTACTTTGGATCCTAATAATTTTTCTTGCATTGAAGATTTCTTGTCCAAATTCAAGACCCTTAGATATCTCTTGGAAGGTGTTAAAGTTAAGAAAGATGATGGTAACCTTATTTATTCCATCCTTACTAAGTTAGGACCAGCCTACTCTGTATTTGTTTCCACTTTCCATTCTATAAGGGAAGCTTTCATTTGTCAAGGACAAGAATACAAGGCCCCTTCCTTTGACTCCTTTTGTGATTCCTTAATAAGAGAACAAGAAAAACTCTTACACCTTGGTCTTCTTAATCTTGGAAACTCTTCCACGAAAGCGTTAGCCGCCCAGCAGCACCCAAATTCAAAGAATCCTAAGAAGTCATATACTCAAAAGAATGGTCCTAAACCATCTCAGCCTCAAAATGAAAGATCATTTCAGCAAAATGATAAGACCAATAAAAACAAATGGAAGAAGACTGATAGACATTGTAACTTTTGTAATCGAGATGGCCACTTAGAATCTAAATGCTTTAAGAAGATGGAAGCCTTGGAAGCCGCAATGAAGAAACATAACATCCATCTGGAGCCTACTTCAACTTCAACTTCCGGAACGGCACTTTCTGCATGTCATCGTCAATCATCTCAGTCTGGTTATGCATTAAATGTATCTTCTTCTTCTTCTCATTCTCATGAGTGGCTCATTGATTCTGGAGCCTCTTGTCACATGGCCAAAAACCAAGCCATGTTTTCTTCTTTAAATGATTGTAACACCAAAAATATATATATTGGTGATGATAGATCTCTTAATGTTGTAGGGACTGGAACTGTTCATCTAGACAATGGTCAGTTCAATGATGTATTATGTGTTCCAAACTTATCCTGCAACCTTCTATCTGTCTATCAGATAACTCATTCAGGTGAAGGTAAAATTGTTGAATTTTCACCTCATGATGTTGTAATCAAGGATCTAAAAGATCCTAAACAGATTCTAGCTACTGGTCTTGCTGATGATTCCAAAAGGTTGTATAAGTTTCACAACTTTGGGTCATCCCATCTTCCCTCAGTATTTGTTGCTCATAATGATGAAGTGAGCAAACTTTGGCATGAGCGGTTTGGTCACTTAAACTATCGCTCCCTTCAGCATCTATGCAAAGAAAATATGGTGACAGGTCTTCCTATGGTATCTTGCAAAGATGGTGTTTGTTCCGGATGTGTACTCGGCAAACATCATCGGGACAGTTTTGACAAACGTGCCTCTTGGCACGCCTCAGCCCCTTTACAGCTTGTGCACAGTGATTTATGTGGTCCTCTTCCTGTTGCTTCATTCTCTGGCTGCAAGTACTTCTTAACTTTCATTGATGATTTCTCCAGACGCACTTGGGTATACTTCTTAAAACTCAAGAGCGAAGTATTTACCACTGTTTTGGCCTTCAAAGCATTTGTTGAGAAACAATCTGGACATCAAATTCTTAAGCTAAGAACTGATAATGGTGGAGAATATGTTAAAAACGGATTCATCAACTTTTGCACCGAAAATGGAATTCAAATGCAACATACTGTTCCATACACTCCACAACAAAATGGTGTAGCTGAAAGGAAAAATCGCACCTTAAAGGAAATGGCTAATTGTATGCTGCAATCTAAAGGACTCAGTCTTAGTTTTTGGGCCGAAGCAATTAATTGTGCAAATTATATAATCAATCGCACTCCTACTAAGGTGTTACACTAAAAAATGTCACCTTGACTACTTACAGTTAGTATGGCTCAAATCAACAGTCATGCTACCCTCTTAGGCAAGTCTCATGCCTCTGTTATCCATCTCAAACTCAAAGAAGAGAGAAAGTCTTGTAAAAACTATGTTTATCTCTGGGGTCGCAGGTTCTCTCTAGCCTTACCTGCGGGGACGCTGGTCATGTTCACAAAATATGCGTCCATGGACGCTCTGTATATTAAGGGACAGGTGCGTCCCTCTGTAAAAGGCAAAATGCGCAAGTTTTATCTTGAAAAAGTTACTTGTGGTTACTTCTAGAACATTCTAGAGGTCGGTTTGATGAAATGGATGCGCCTCCAGTTGGTTCATGTATCTCTATTAAGAGGGAGCTTATCCCATCAATAAGGGAGCTATCCCACCCATAGAGGGGGATGATCCCATTGATAGTGGACCTGAATAACCTCTTTACAGCACTATAAATAAAGGCATTGAGCCACAAGGAAGAGAGGTTGGAGCTATACATTTTCTTTGGGTAAATGCTGCAGGATTTAGGTCTTCCATTAGAGCCTTTGTGAGGAGAGATTGTCTTCACTTGATTCTACTTGGGAGAGGGTGAGCTTTGTCAAAGTAGAGGAAAACCCTTGATGGACCCTGGGAGGAGCTTGCACAACACCAAGGCCAGGTTGTAAGAGTTTCTTTGTTTCGTTATTAATACAAACTGGTTTATTTTTCTCAATAGCTTATGTTAATGAGTTATTTCATGTGTTCCTTGGTCTGCATGTTGAATATATGTTTTATTATATGAAATACAAGTGCTTGGTAATTGTTTGATTGTTTGTGGTTGCAGGAATTGACTTGAAGGAGGAGCTCATCCGGATCGTCAAGAACGGACTTCAACAACAGCGTTTTGGAATAAGGTAAGCCTAAACACTTGTAGTTTTCATGTTGTAAAAGGTGTATTTAGAGAAAGATCACTCCATTTTGTCTTGTTTGTCATTAGAATGTCTTAGACTTCTAGGAAGGTCAGTCGTGTCCGCACCCCTGACAGATTCCGTGTGACAAATTGGCGACTCCACTGGGGAGAGAGAGAGCACGTAGAAGACGATGAAGCTGCGATTAACCACCAACCCTCTCTCAGACGAATATGTCAAAGACACTCAGGATCCAACGAAACATTCTGATTCAGAGCTGAATTTAGGGAATATTTCTCGTACTATTCCCATTGATATTTCAGTGAAGCCCGGAATCGAGGAGAACATTCATATAGGTGCCGCATGTACTGAAGAAGAAATCCAAACTTACAAGGCCCTATTCCGAGAATTCCGCGACGTGTTTGCCTGGTCCTACGAAGAAATGCCAGGAATCGATCCTGCCATTGTTGTTCATGAAATCAAAACCTACCCGGATGCTAAACCCATTCGGCAACGGTTGCGTCAGATTCACCCTCGAAAAGCAGCTGCAATCAAAGCCGAAGTCGAAAAGCTGTTGAAAGCAGGTTTCATTTATCCGATCCCGTTAACGGATTGGGTATCGAATATTGTTCCCGTCAATAAAAAACAAGGAACAATAAGAATCTGTATCGATTATAGGGATATCAATCGAGCTTGTCCAAAAGACAACTATCCTACGCCTTATATCGATCAAATTATTGACGATTGTGCCGGAAGTGAGATGTTTTCCTTCATGGATGGTTTCTCAGGTTATAATCAAATCAATATTCTACCTGCCGATCAACCAAAAACGGCATTCATTTGTCCATGGGGGACATTTGCTTATTGCAAATTACCTTTTGGCCTTAAGAATGCCAGTGCTACTTTTCAACGGGCCATGTCTTATGCATTTCATGACATCAAGCACATTGTGCAACCCTATCTCGATGATTTGCCTGCTCATTCTTTACAACGAGCTGACCACCTTGTCCACCTACGAGCAATCTTTATGAGGTGTAGGCATTATCGAATTCGGTTGAATCCACACAAGTGTGTTTTCTGTATAGAAACAGGTCGATTGCTGGGATTTGTTTTTTCCAAAACCGGCATTCGCGTCGATCCCTCGAAAGTCGAGGCTATCATCCAATTGCCTCCTCCTTCGAGTTTGCGCCAACTCCAAAGTTTGCAAGGGAAAGCGAACTTTTTACTCCGATTCATCCCTAACTACGCCGAGGTCACTAAAGGTTTTACACGGTTGTTGAAACAGAACGTACAATTCTTTTGGGACGAGATTGCTCAACAATCTTTTGATGCACTGAAACACGCGTTGACCCATGCACCGTTATTGCATCCTCCCAACTACAACCAGGACTACTTTTTATACCTCGCAGCTTCGCATTCCACCATTGGAATGGTGTTAGTTCAAGAAGATGAATTCAAGGCAGAGCATGTGATATATTACCTTAGCAGAACCTTAAATCCAACTGAGTTAAAATATTCACATGTGGAGACATTGGCCCTGGCAGCCGTTCAAGCTGTCCAGCGTTTTCGTCACTACATTCTTCTCCGCAAAACTACTGTTATTTCGGATTGCAACCCTATGATTTATATCTTGACAAAACAACTGCTAGGGGGCAAGTACTCTAAATGGATCGTCATCCTGCAAGAGTTCGACTTGGAGTTTGAGAAGTCCAAGTCTAAGAAATCTTTAGTCTTCGCGGAATTGATGTGTGATTTCCCGAGTGCTGACACAGAGACTGTGGCAGAGGAGTCCATTGCGGACGAATCTTTGTTTCTTATTAGCACTGTAGATCCGTGGTATGGGGATATAATCATCTATCTCCAAACCCAAACCTTTCGGCCTGAAGCTTCCAAGGAAAACCGTCGAAAAATTCGGTTTCAATCCCAGCAATACAGAATTATTGGAGATACACTTTATCGCCTGGGGGCAGACTTAGTTTTTCGACGTTGTTTAACTCACGATGAGGCTGAGAGAGTTTTGAATGATTGTCACTCTGGAGCATGTGGCGGTCATATGTCTGGGTATGCCACAGCTCAGAAGGTGTTGCGCGCTGGCTATTTCTGGCCGTCTATGTTTAAAGATTGTATCCTTGCCGTCAGAAAATGCCACAACTGTCAAGTGTTTGATCGCAAGATGCGCGCTCCACCTGCTCCTCTCCACCCTATAATTGCCGCTGGTCCATTCGCCAAATGGGGCATTGACTTTATTACTTGTAACCCTCACTCGGCCGGGGGGCATGCGTATATCATCCTTGCGGTTGATTATTTTACTAAGTGGGCCGAGGCGATGCCTACATTCGACGCAAGCGGCAAGACAGCTGCACTTTTCGTATTCAATCATATCATAACTAGGTTTGGTGTCCCACAAGCAATCATTACGGACCATGGAAGCCATTTTCGAAATGTCATGATGACTGAGCTTACAAGCCAGCTTGGTTTGCGCCACGATAGCTCTACACCTTATTATCCGCAAGCCAACGGTTTGGTTGAGTCAATCAACAAAGTTCTAGTCGTCATGATTCGACGGATCATTGGTATCCATCGAACGAATTGGCATAACATGTTATTTTCGGCGCTATGGGCATATCGAACTTCAGTGAAAAATTCAACAGGTTTCACCCCTTTTCAGCTAGTTTATGGCTTAGAAGCTGTGTTACCTATTGAGTGCGAAATCCCATCACTTCAAATGGCTGTTGAATTACTTCCAGCTACTTCCGAAGAGGAGAAACGGTTGTTATACTTGGCTAAATTAGATGAGACTCGACGTGACGCTACTTTAGCCATCGAGACTCACGCGAAACGAATGAAAGCCCAGTATGATAAAAGTGTAACTCCTCGAAGTTTTTCAGAAGGAGACCTAGTACTATTATATGATCAAGCGAACGATAAGCTAGGTGCTGGAAAATTCGTTCCCATGTGGCATGGGCCCTACATTGTAAAGCGAAAGCTAGCAAAAGGGGCTTATGAGTTAGTTGATTTTGATGGGGACTCTTTGGGCAAACCCAGAAATGGACTTTACCTAAAGAGGTATTATGCTTAAAATGATGGATGGAGAATTTTTTAGATAGGTTAGATTTCCTTTCTAGCTAGCAAGTGTGTTAGTTTAGTTAGTTTGCTTAGTTTAGCGAGTGTGGTTTTTCGTCATTATTTTGGCTCATCCTGGTTTTACTCTTGATATTGTAGATGTCGACGCCTCTCCAAACATACATTGGATTTGCTGATGGTGCTTGTCGTAGTACACGGAATATCTCTTCCGCAGCTTGGGTTATCTATTCGCCCTCTGACGAGTTAGTTTCTATGCATGGGGTAAGCCTCGGTCAAACAACGAATAACATTGCAGAATACAGTGCAGTGGTTGAATTATTATCCGAATCTATTTCATTTGGAATTCGACGTTTGATTGTGAGGTTAGATTCTGAACTTGTTGTATTACAGCTTAATAGAGTTTATGCCATTAGAAATCCTGTGTTGTTAAGGTTGTTTTTGAGAGTGCGTCTCTTGGAACGTGAATTTGATTACATTGAATATCAACATATTCCAAGGTCTTTGAATACATTAGCAGATGCAATTGCTTCTCGAGTGTTGGACAGACATTTATAATAATCATGCAAGTAAATTTAAAAGACATTTCATCATACATGTTAAACAAGATAAGCCGGTAATAGTGATATATAGATATAGATAGAAGTGTGTCCAAAAATATATACATCGTCTTCGATCATAGGTTTAACACACCTTATGATCGGCAAAATGACAGTACAAAAAGTCAAAAATGTCACATGTGACTACAAAAGTGACTAGTCAATCACTGGTGGTGCTCTCGGTACGACACCACTGCGCGCGCTACCTTACGCAAAAATCTCCTAAACGGTCCAGGGACCGCAACTACGAAGCGCTGAAGCCTCATAGGAATATCGTCCATAGCAGTCTCAGGTATATCTGCCGTGAGACGCTCTAGATCATGCTCCAAATCAGCTAGTACTTCCGCAGCCGCGTCCTGTGGAGCCGGTGCCGGTGCAGCTGGATGTCGTCTGTCGTAAGGCCGGAGATTGGCTGGACGCTGTGGTCCAACATCTGCATTTTTAAAATTTTACTGTTACTTTGAGACGATATATATGAAAAATAAAAAAAATACATAATTAGAAAACTTGTGAAAATGAAAGTACCTCTGTCATCCCATTGTTCTCCCTGTGGAAGAACCATGTCCGGATCACCTCTGAAATCCATTCCGGCATATGGAAAGTCTTGTATCACAAAAAGCTGGCCCTCTAGCCAGTCAAAGTAACTGTCTGAGAATCGAACCACTGCAGCACCCTCGTCAGGATGCCGGGCCATCACCGCTACCCATCGAACAAGCTTTGGCTCCCGAGGACCCAAGTCATCAACAGTGAGTTGCTGAGGGATCAGCATAGGAACTCTCTCCAAGGCAAAGCTCACAACTATAGGCCCATATCCAAAAGTCTTTAGTCGTCCGTTCTTTGCCTTGGTCAGTTGGCTCTTCATATGAGCCGACACAGCTTCGCACCAGTTGAAGATGGTGCCTTGGTAACAGTCAACTGCCATCCGCATTTGGGATCCGGAGGCAATGTGCAAGGCGGCCGCGCCACAAATCCTGGTGACCGTAAATGCAATAACTCTAAGTTCCGCCAGAGCGATGTGCTTTATCTCCACGCCTTTTTTATGGCGAGTCCCTGGTCTGCACCACTCCTCGCGGAGATCATCAAGGGATTGGCCACCCGGCCTGGTCCCCGCAAGGTTGAGTTGCTCACCTCTGTTTGGCAAGCCAGTGAGAAAGTATACATCCGAGGGCTCTATCTCGAGCTGGTGCCCTCCAATGTAAAAACATTGATCCTGAACGTTCCATCGCTCAACCAGCCATTCCAAAAATCTTACCTGGCCCCTCATGCCCGGTATGGTCCAATATTTGTACAATCCACATGTTCTTAAGGCATCCAGAGAGGGTTGGTGGTTAATCGCAGCTTCATCGTCTTCTACGTGCTCTCTCTCTCTCCAGTCTAACATGTTTAAGGTCCTGCACATCAAAAGAGTCAATTAGAAATTAATTTGAGCAAATTTGGTGGTTTTTTGAGAGAGTTGGGGTTTTAAATGCGCCCTTTGCGGAAGACGCACCCCGGCTTTGTAGCACAGGGCGTCCGGACGCAGCTCGCCTGAAGGCGGACTGCGTCCCCCGACCTTTTTCCCGTGTGAGAAAAAGTCGGGGGACGCAGGTCACCCGAAGGGCACCTGCGTCCGCCGAGGGGCGCATTTTGGACCCAAAACCCCCCCAAAAAATGAAACAGAGACCAAAAACAAAAATCTAAACGGATAAAAATGAAGAGTGAGATGTGTAAAATACCTCGGTGAAGCGGCGTTCGATTCCGACGGTCAGATTTTCCGCAGCAACCACGGGAAGTTTCTTGTCAAAAGCTCCTTTTTCAACCTCAACAGTGAAACGGTAAAAATGACATGGTAAAAGGTCTTTTTATAGGTTTTTTGGATGAATTAGTTCATTTTTTACCATGAAAAGATGTTTTCGAATGTATTTTTGCCTATTTTAAACAGGTATGAGTAATGTGTCGCTTTTGTGCAGGACGAAGGGATTTCGAGGGAAATTGTAATTTTTCACAAACAAATTTTCAGAGTCATCTTTTAAGCCCTTTTCTGACTCCTAAAACATGAAAAGATCGCCGAGTGTTTCTTTTTCACTCGTTAAAACGGAATTAAAAGACGGTCCCCTTTTAGCTCTTTTCTGACCGCAAAATCAGGAAAAGATTGCCGGGTTTTTGTCGTTTCAAACTCGATAAGGAACTAAAACGACGTGTCCTTGATCGCTTTTTACTTTTCAGATTAACGACACTATTATGAAAGTACTCCTTGGTCGCAAGATCAAGCGGTTCCCCCAGGTATTATTTTATACTTTTTCGGGCTTGAGGGACACCAATATACGAAAAAGTTCAACGTGGAGTTTCCTTAAGTTTTTCAGACTCTCTAAAAATGAAAAACGCCGAGTTTCTCCTATACTGGGCTCGTTAAACTTTTACAGTAAAGGACCTGTTCAATTACAAACAGGAACGAACCACTCCTTCCTAGGGTTCGAATTTAAACTAGGTTGGACTCGTCCGAAGGATGAGCTTATAACCAAGCATATGTTATCCTCCTCAAGCTTGTTAAAAATAAAGAGGTACTTGCCAGAAATGGTGGGGGAAAAGAGAGAAGAATGAACCTATTTGTCACCTTTTGTCTCAAAGAAACTTTATTACCACTCTTGAGCACGACACTTTTTCATTTCACCTGGGTTGGGAAATCTTTTACCTCACAGTTGACCAAATCACTTTGAAAATCTTTAACCGGGTTCAGGGATCAACTTTGAGTTATTCGTCACCAAACCATCTGTTGTGTCGTTATGTGTTCAAGAGGTCTGCAAGCAAAACTTTCATCTGCAAAATACTTGTCATCCATTTGACCATCCCTGAGTCAGTCCTTACAGCAACATTTCTTCAACTTGAACAATGATTTCGTGTTGCGGGCTTGCCTGCAACGGGTCGCTTTCTATCGACATCGACACATTATCTAGAAAGATGACTTAGGAATCGACAGTACCTTGAAGTCTGCATGCATCAATGGCAGGTTTCTCGCCTTTGACGTCAGTTTACATCATTGACTTTCGATCAGAGGATTCCGTGAAGTGTTCGACATCAAAACATCTATTCACATTTCACGGGTTGTGCTTGGTACTTTGAGGACCATTGACATTACTGGTGGTTTCTCTCACGCTTGTTAACAGTTTACATCATTGACTGGTAATCAAGTGGTTTCTACCATGTTCGACATCGAATCATTTAATCACATGGCTAGAATCGTACCAATTCGGGAAGTAGAAGTGAAGACCCTGGATCTAGTTTCTACCATCCAGGCTGCGAGGAGTTTTGTATTCATTGTCTATGTAGACTAATCATAAACAGATGGCTGCGTCCATACTGTGTCTACAAAAGTCTATAAAAATGATGTACTGCAAGATCATTCCTGTATCAGAATAGTTAGTCCATTAGTTAAAAGTTTTGAATCTGAGTATGGGAATGCCTACCTCAGTGATGATATAATCTTATCCATGTATTTTGTGTTGAAAATTGCAGGTTCCAACCAGGCCATCCACAAGGCAATCCTTGAAATGATAAAGCGCTTCACCCTTCCTAGAATTACAAAACCCTATTCTATTCCAGGCTTCGCACTTTAGGGGGCAATCTGTTACACTAAAAAATGTCACCTTGACTACTTACAGTTAGTATGGCTCAAATCAACAGTCATGCTACCCTCTTAGGCAAGTCTCATGCCTTTGTTATCCATCTCAAACTCAAAGAAGAGAGAAAGTCTTGTAAAAACTATGTTTATCTCTGGGGTCGCAGGTTCTCTCTAGCCTTACCTGCGGGGACGCTGGTCATGTTCACAAAATATGCGTCCATGGACGCTCTGTATATTAAGGGACAGGTGCGTCCCTCTGTAAAAGGCAAAATGCGCAAGTTTTATCTTGAAAAAGTTACTTGTGGTTACTTCTAGAACATTCTAGAGGTCGGTTTGATGAAATGGATGCGCCTCCAGTTGGTTCATGTATCTCTATTAAGAGGGAGCTTATCCCATCAATAAGGGAGCTATCCCACCCATAGAGGGGGATGATCCCATTGATAGTGGACCTGAATAACCTCTTTACAGCACTATAAATAAAGGCATTGAGCCACAAGGAAGAGAGGTTGGAGCTATACATTTTCTTTGGGTAAATGCTGCAGGATTTAGGTCTTCCATTAGAGCCTTTGTGAGGAGAGATTGTCTTCACTTGATTCTACTTGGGAGAGGGTGAGCTTTGTCAAAGTAGAGGAAAACCCTTGATGGACCCTGGGAGGAGCTTGCACAACACCAAGGCCAGGTTGTAAGAGTTTCTTTGTTTCGTTATTAATACAAACTGGTTTATTTTTCTCAATAGCTTATGTTAATGAGTTATTTCATGTGTTCCTTGGTCTGCATGTTGAATATATGTTTTATTATATGAAATACAAGTGCTTGGTAATTGTTTGATTGTTTGTGGTTGCAGGAATTGACTTGAAGGAGGAGCTCATCCGGATCGTCAAGAACGGACTTCAACAACAGCGTTTTGGAATAAGGTAAGCCTAAACACTTGTAGTTTTCATGTTGTAAAAGGTGTATTTAGAGAAAGATCACTCCATTTTGTCTTGTTTGTCATTAGAATGTCTTAGACTTCTAGGAAGGTCAGTCGTGTCCGCACCCCTGACAGATTCCGTGTGACATAAGGTTCTAGAGAATATCACTCCAGAAGAAGCTTGGAGTTCCATTAAACCAGATGTAAGTCACTTTCGTGTGTTTGGAAGTGAAGCATGGGCCCATATTCCAGATGAAAAGCATAAAGCTTTAGAACCTAAGAGTGAGAAATGTACTTTTGTTGGATATTCTGAAGATGTAAAAGGTTATAGACTTATTCCATTTAAGTCCAAAAATGTTATCATTAGAAGAGATGTAAAATTTGATGAAAATAAATCGGCCTGCGAGCCTAGTCCGGCGGATGTGCCACCTCTTCCTATCTCTTCTATCTTTGAAAACATTTCTTCTTCTGATGATGAAAGCGAGGATGATAATCCTCCCCCACCTTCTCAGGATCCTCAACTTCCAAGATGGGTCCGTGCTACTCGGGATGCAGCAGGTGATCTTGCCGGTGATCCTACAGATCAGCGACGTACACGTTCTCAGTTTGAAAGAGCCTCTTCTTTACTGGCTCAAGCTCCAGTAAATCATGATCCTGACACTTTTGCAGAAGCTTCAGGCCATCCACATTGGGAAGCAGCTATGAATGAAGAATATCATTCATTGATGACAAATGATACATGGGATCTTGTTCCTCTACCAAAGGGACGCAAACTTGTTAGATGCAAATGGGTTTACAGAACCAAGTATGGACCAGATGGGAAAATTGATAAACATAAAGCTCGTCTAGTTGCTAAGGGCTTTTCACAGGTTGAAGGCATTGACTACACTGAAACCTTCTCTCCAGTTGCCAAAATGAACTCTATCTGCCTTGTTCTTTCCCTTGCTGCCTCTTTAAAATGGGAAGTCCATCAAATGGATGTTAAATCTGCCTTCTTGCATGGGGATTTGCAGGAAGAAATCTATATGGAACAACCCATTGGCTTCATACACACAGACTCCAGCCTCGTTTGTTGACTTAAGAAATCCCTTTATGGCCTCAAGCAAGCTCCTCGGGCTTGGTATGCCAAAATGGATAGCTTTCTTTTAGAATCTGGCTTTTCTAGGTGTCATTCTGACAATACTGTCTACACCAAGAAAGTGGGCAACTCTCTTATCATCCTTGTTCTTTATGTTGATGATCTTATTCTTACTGGTAGTGATCCCAACCTTATAAACCATGTGAAGTCCAGCCTTAAAAAGAAATCTGAAATGACAGACTTAGGACACTTACACTATTTTCTCGGTCTTCAAGTCTTGCAATCCCAAGAGGGTATTTTCCTTTCCCAGTCCAAGTATGCTTGTGATATTCTTCGTCATTTTCACATGGAAGACTGTAAGCCAGCCCCTTCTCCCTTTCAGTCTGGAGTCAAACTTTCAGTCTCTTGTACTTCTCCTGAAGTTGATGCTACCTTATACCGTCAACTTGTCGGAAAACTCCTGTATTTAACCCATACTCGTCCTGATCTTTCCTTTGCTGTTGGCCTTGTTGCTCGTTTTATGCAAAACCCCCGTGAAAGTCATTGGAAAGCAGCTAAAAGAATACTTCGTTATGTTTGAGGTACAGTACAGTTTGGGATTCATTACAGTGCCAAAGCAGCTCCTCTGTTAGTTGGTTTCACTGATTCTGATTGGGCTGGTGACCTTGATGATCGGAAGTCTACTGCCGGTTATGTCTTCACTCTTGGTTCAGGACCTATTACATGGGCTTGTAAGAAACAGGCTGCCATTTCTCTTTCGTCAGCAGAAGCAGAGTATCGTGGTGCCGTGGAAGCTAGTAAGGAAGCCTTGTGGCTTTGTCAGATCCTATCAGAGTTTGGCTTTGAGCAGCAGCATCCAACCACACTTTGGTGTGATAATCAAAGTGCCATTCAGCTATGCAAAGATCCAGTCCAGCATCAGCACAGCAAACACATTGAACTACACATGCACTTCATCAGAAAGCTCATTCATGACCATGTTCTTGAAGTGAAATATTGTCCAACAGATGATCAGGTTGCAGACATCTTCACAAAGGCTCTCACAGAGGCGAAGTTCACTAAACTTCGATATATGCTTGGAGTTCAGGAAGTTGTCACTAAGGGGGGATAGGCTCTAGTGCCTCCTTCCTTCTCCTATTGTGTCATATTTGTAAATCCTTCAATCCTATCCCAAGTTGTTCTTAAGGGGGGATGTTAGGATATTCCGACACATAGGATATAGTTAAGTTCAACTTGGTCTAGTATAGAGTTAGGTAAAGTGTGTTTCTTTACCGTTGTACATTTTGTAACTTACAATCTGACGGTCACGATATGTAGTGATCCGACGGTTCACTCTCACCTCGGTATTACCGACACTTGATCCGTGGCTTGACACCCGATTGGTCCATGAGTTCTATTTAAAGTGCATGGAGGGTCATTGTTCGGGTAATCCGTGCATGAGAGAAGCTTATGTAAATTTTCATTCTTTGATTAATAAATTGCCTGTAGTACCCACGTTGGGACCGGCTGTGGATTGTTTCCCTCCTTGCACTCTGAGGGTTTTAACCACGTCAAAAATACTGGTGTATTGATTTGAGATCTGGTTGTGAGCGGTGTCCTTTTGGTATTCTTTCTGTGGAACTTACCCTGTAAATTCCTACAACTGGACAATCAAAGAACCAAAAACTCCCATAGAAGGCTCGATGCACAAAGCCACTAGATGCCTTAGGGCTGGAATGTGAAATCGATGGAAAGAGGAAAACACCCGAAGGATGAAGGTCAAAACCAGTCAAACAAAGCTTTGACACACTCCAGTATTTGAAAAAGATGTGACAAGACAGAAATCCAAGCTCAGAAGGCTTCCAAACAAACAAATTGGAAAAGTTCACAGGCCTGGCGCGACTGTCAGGCTGTAACTCGTGCTTTTAAGGGATTGGTGCGAGTTGTTTTTGTGCAACATGCACCCACTGGCGCGACTGTCAGGCAAAAAATCGCGCTAATCAAGTTTGCTATCTTAAAATAAAAACAAGCAGTCTAAGGCTTGATCAACAGTATCCAGACAGACCAGGCAGCAAGAGACAACTAAAAATTCAACCCAGAAAGCTTATCTAAGCAAGCAAAATAAGAGAAAACCAAATGGCAAGACAAACTCCAAGTTGTTCGGTTCGTAAACCAAACCGGAGATTGAATGAAGTGGTGTTGATCTACTTCGCTAATGTAGAGCAATAGCGTTTCGAAGGCTATCTGGCCATACTTTAGGCCCCATCCAAAGTTTACAAATCAAACAACAAATAGTTTCCCCAGCGGAGTCACCAAATTGTTTACGAGGTAAATCCCCTCTGTGGACAGAGGCGATCCCCACTAGCCCAGAATGGGTCTAGCAACAATCAAATAATGCTAACACGCAGGTTCCTAATTACAAATTAAAGGTAAATGATGAGAGCCTACTTGGATTCCAACGCTAGTGTTGTAGAAGAGTCGACACTCCCGTTCCTTTGCTCCGGCCAGTCACGATTCTCACGATCTTCGTGAATGGACACCTACACATGCAAAGAACGACACAAATACAAGCATAAAATCCAATAGATGCAATTATATATCGGTCAGAAAAGATATAACTCAAACATCATTACAATGAATAACAAGAGTGGAACCATAATGATAGTCATCTATTATGGATAAACAACAAAGAAGAATACAACCATAGTTCTGACGTCAAATCCTCCTTTGGCTGGGTGATCAACTACATATGTCTTGCAAAGCTTGTCGGGATTGGGAACAAGCCTCTCTCTCTTTGATTATGAATGCAAAGAAGACTCTTACAGCAATCTCTTAGACTTCTGAAAGTATAATTCTCCCTATGCTCGAACTAGCTTGTCAAAGGCAATGAAACAAGATTTTCTAGATGGAGGAGAAGGAGATAAGATCAATCACACCATCTATGGGATTGGGTTTATCCTCAAAAAGCTATTATGGATAGAGGAAAGGGAGATAAGATTAATCACGACATCCATGGGATTGGCATTATCCTTAAAATGCTTCATGAGTTGAAAGGAAAGAACCTTCACGCATGCGTTTGTTAAAAAGCTTTCCGAAACTCGGTTGGCACGAGTATATCTCTGAGACAGAGCGCCAACTGGGGCGTCCTATTTGGAGGATTTCCCTTATTGGCGCGACTAGTGCACTGTGGATCTGCGCTAATGGAAAAAGGGAACTTTTTAAGGATATTCTGCAGGAGATGTCTTTAGGGCATATGAAGTCCATACTGAGAGGAATATAATGCAAGTGTTTTCAAGTTATGTCACTTCTCACAGGTCCCGGAATGAGTCCTCCAAAGTGCGGGAGAGGGGTGACAGGGACGGTGACAAATGGCGACAAATTACTGTGTAACACATAGCCTTCACATGATGAATTGACCCAAATCCATGAGGACCAACTACAAGAGAAGGAATGGTTTCTTTGTCGAGTGGTTTCAAGCCCAATCCACAATCACAATGTTTCCATGCATCACATAAAATCCAACAAGTTTTGCAACCAGTGGTCATCCAACACAACAAATTGAAAACAAATAAAGCCCATATGAATCAAGACAATATAATCGAAGGCAACAGGTTGAACCATCTACAGACTGATAAACACAACCATATCTCACCAAACCAGTGCTCGGTGCTTCTCACTTCTCGGAATTCTTTTCAAAGTTGCAACACAAGGAGTGATGTTGGAATCACAACACATTTGATTGCTAGCTAGAATCGCAGCAAAGTCCAAGAAATGTTGGGAAATCAGTCCAAGCGATTTTGGAATCACAGTAGCGATGTTGGAACAAAGAGAAACAACAATAATATATGCAAAGATAACTCTTCACCTTCTCTTAATGATCTTTTGATGGCAGGAATGTTCTCCTCCACGAATGATGCGCTGACATTTTCTGCAACTAGAAGAGGCGGACAATGTAACTATTATGATAGCGGACAGTGGACAACGTAATTGTTATGACAGTGTAACTGTGAGTATTATGGAAGGCATTATATTATAGCGCCGGTGCGATGTCGCAAAAGAGAGCCACGGGGTATGAGGAAGTGGTATGGGAGGTGATATAACCAGCGTTCAATGTAAACTACGACTGTCGGGTCATACAACAGTAACCGAGAGGTATATATATGCAACGATGGCATTCAATGTAACCAGGATTCACTAGGTAATATAACAGTGAAAGCAGGTTGGTAATACATTGTTATATATTATGACAAAACTTCATAACCTCACAGGACGCAAAATTGATGTATGCAGGTTTGAGACGTAACAATGATGCCACGAATGTAATAAATACCACCAAGCTTCCGTTGTGTAGGATATCATTCAACAGAAATCAGGAATATGAAGGAGCAGCGTAAAGGTCGGCGCGTAGAGAGGAAATTGCTCATCATTTTATTCCAATCGGTGCTTTTTTTTTTGAAACAAATCTCTGCTCATACTCAGAGCCACAATTGCCTGTCTAATATCGACATCTGGGCAACTATGTTGCTTCTCCATTATAAAATTCATTGAACTCGCATTAATTATGTAGGTAACGCTCCTTCTCTAGAAATTAGTAGACTACGTTGGATGCCCAGTATTGGTCCCGCGAGAGGTTCGAGGAGGAAAACGTGCTCACGCATCAACAGGTTCAAAGTGAGGACAAAAATTGGTTGTTGGAGAATGTATGGAGTGCAGGTCTGGCAAGGGTCAGTGTTGGTATTTCTTAAGTGCGCAGAGAGTAACTGCAACGAAATTACCAACGTTTCTATTGCATAAATAAAGCAGAGGCATAGAGAGGTAGACAGAGAATCCATAGACATATCAGAATGGTTTATTTTCTGCACAGAAAGGCCATAAAACAAATGGCTCAAAGTAATTATGCAGGGCAGGAATACGCCTGCTCTGATACCATGTTAAACACACACATGGCAAAGACAAATAGGAAAGATAAAACATGAGAGTACAATTTTATTAACAAATCATATACATTTATAGTACATGGTTTGACCGTTGGGTTTCACATCCCAAGGTCTCTTGGACTTCCTTTTGTCTATTCGGCTTCCACACTAACCCATTGAGGATTAGGTGTCCAACAATTATGAGTAGTGACTTGAGTTCTGGGCCTAAAAAAATAGCTCAAATCTCAACAATGCTAGCACAGAACTGGACAAAATGGTCCTTGGATGCTTGGTTGCAAGCCCATGAGAGCGTCCAGAGGTCCCTAGATGCTTGCATGCACATATCATGAGAGCATCTAGAGGACAAGTGATCAAAAACTTCAGTGGGACCTAGGTGCAAGTTGCCTGAAGTGTTGGCATGGTTCTCAAGGGTCCTGTAGATGACGTGGAAGGTTTGTATGTTGTGTTTCCATCGATTCCATTTCCCTAAGGTCACATAGGGAATTGAATCCAATCATAGTAGCCTCTCATCACATGGTTACCATGGTTGGCTAGTTACTTGGGTAGATGTGGGAGGTGTTAGGATATTCCGACACATAGGATATAGTTAAGTTCAACTTGGTCTAGTATAGAGTTAGGTTAGAGTTAGGTAAAGTGTGTTTCTTTACCGTTGTACATTTTGTAACTTACAATCCGACGGTCACGATATGTAGTGATCCGACGGTTCACTCTCACCTCGGTATTACCGACACTTGATCCGTGGCTTGACACCCGATTGGTCCATGAGTTCTATTTAAAGCGCATGGAGGGTCATTGTTCGGGTAATCCGTGCATGAGAGAAGCTTATGTAAATTTTCATTCTTTGATTAATAAATTGCCTGTAGTACCCACGTTGGGACAGGCCGTGGACTGTTTCCCTCCTTGCACTCTGAGGGTTTTAACCACGTCAAAAATACTGGTGTATTGATTTGAGATCTGGTTGTGAGCGGTGTCCTTTTGGTATTCTTTCTGTGGAACTTACCCTGTAAATTCCTACATGGTATCAGAGCTATTTGAGGGCCGCGTCCGTTGGTGATCCAAATCTGAAGCCGGTAGAACTGCATGCGGCTGTCGTTTCCTAGATCTGCTGTTTCTGACTGCTTTCGGGCCGAGAGGACTGCTCTGTTGCGTTCGGAGCATCTGTTCCAGTGAGGAACCCCTTTCGTTTCACGCGAAAAGGTTTCCGGTAGCCCTAGCTGCGTCATTTTTCAGATCGGGAGGTATACAGTGTTTTTTTTTGCAGTTTACTGTTATTTTCTCTCTGCTTATTTCGGTCTCAGTTTATTTAGCCTTTTTTTTTAACCGGATCTATACCTTTCATTTCTGCGTATGCTCTTTGCCCTGCGACTCTGTGCGATCTGGGCAAATCAGAAACAGAAAGGAAGGATTTTTCTCATGCGTATGCTCTTTTCCCTGCACCTTAGTGTGATCTCGGAAAATCAGAAACATTGAGAAAAATATTTAGTTTTTCGGCTAAAGCTAACTTTGAGATTTTTTTTTTTAAATTTCTAGTTTTTTGGCTAAAGCTAACTTCGAGCCGCAAGGTTCGTTTTTCTTTGCATATTCGTGTTGGGTTTTGTGTTTTGTGTTTTGTAGGGAAAAAGAGCTTTCTCAAGGCAAGCACGCAAACCGAGGCCCCCCCCCCCCTCTCTCTCTCTCTCTCTCTCTCTCTCTCAAATTTTTTGTATAGATCAATTGGTTCAAAGCTATTTTAAGAGAGTAGAGGTCTTGGGTTCAAGTCTCCATTTTGTGGGGGCGGATTTTTTCATTCCCGCACATTCGCGCACTTTGCCGGCAACGTCAACAATTTTTTTTCAAAAAGCCATAACTTCTTCATCCGGAAGCCTTTTTCAGAGCCGTTTTTTTTAAAACCGCCTATTTTTTCGAGATCTATCCATTGGAACACTTACTTTCAGCATCTTCAGCTTCAGTTTTTTTTTTAAAATGGAAAGTCCATGCCAAGTCATTCTTGACAGCACTAACTACTTCCAATGGGTAGCCTACATGGAAGATTTACTTAGAAGTAAAGGTCTCTTCAGAATAGCCACAGACCAAGAGAAGAAACCAAAAGATGAAGACAAGGCGGCAAAATGGGAAAATAGACAAGATCAAGCACGTGGTTTGATAGGGATGTCTATTTCTCCTGATCTTAGATTCCACATTGCAGAACTTGAGACTCCTCATGAAGCATTAGAAAAACTTGCTAAAGTTTTTGGGATTAAAAATGAAATTAGAGCCCATCAACTTGAAAATGAGCTGCTTACTTTGGATCCTAATAATTTTTCTTGCATTGAAGATTTCTTGTCCAAATTCAAGACCCTTAGATATCTCTTGGAAGGTGTTAAAGTTAAGAAAGAAGATGGTAACCTTATTTATTCCATCCTTACTAAGTTGGGACCAGCCTACTCTGTATTTGTTTCCACTTTCCATTCTACAAGGGAAGCTTTCATTTGTCAAGGACAAGACTACAAGGCCCCTTCCTTTGACTCCTTTTGTGATTCCTTAATAAGAGAACAAGAAAAACTCTTACACCTTGGTCTTCTTAATCTTGGAAACTCTTCCACGAAAGCGTTAGCCGCCCAGCAGCAACCAAATTCAAAGAATCCTAAGAAGTCATATCCTCAAAAGAATGGTCCTAAACCATCTCAGCCTCAAAATGAAAGATCATTTCAGCAAAATGATAAGACCAATAAAAACAAATGGAAGAAGACTGATAGACATTGTAACTTTTGTAATCGAGATGGCCACTTAGAATCTAAATGCTTTAAGAAGATGGAAGCCTTGGAAGCCGCAATGAAGAAACATAACATCCATGTGGAGCCTACTTCAACTTCAACTTCCGGAATGGCACTTTCTGCATGTCATTGTCAATCATCTCAGTCTGGTTATGCATTAAATGTATCTTCTTCTTCTTCTCATTCTCATGAGTGGCTCATTGATTCTGGAGCCTCTTGTCACATGGCCAAAAACCAAGCCATGTTTTCTTCTTTAAATGATTGTAACACCAAAAATATATATGTTGGTGATGATAGATCTCTTAATGTTGTAGGGACTGGAACTGTTCATCTAGACAATGGTCAGTTTAATGATGTATTATGTGTTCCAAACTTATCCTGCAACCTTCTATCTGTCTATCAGATAACTCATTCAGGTGAAGGTAAAATTGTTGAATTTTCACCTCATGATGTTGTAATCAAGGATCTAAAAGATCCTAAACAGATTCTAGCTACTGGTCTTGCTGATGATTCCAAAAGGTTGTATAAGTTTCACAACTTTGGGTCATCCCATCTTCCCTCAGTATTTGTTGCTCATAATGATGAAGTGAGCAAACTTTGGCATGAGCGATTTGGTCACTTAAACTATCGCTCCCTTCAGCATCTATGTAAAGAAAATATGGTGACAGGTCTTCCTATGGTATCTTGCAAAGATGGTGTTTGTTCCGGATGTGTACTCGGAAAACATCATCGGGACAGTTTTGACAAACGTGCCTCTTGGCACGCCTCAGCCCCTTTACAGCTTGTGCACAGTGATTTATGTGGTCCTCTTCCTGTTGCTTCATTCTCTGGCTGCAAGTACTTCTTAACTTTCATTGATGATTTCTCCAGACGCACTTGGGTATACTTCTTAAAACTCAAGAGCGAAGTATTTAACACTTTTTGGCCTTCAAAGCATTTGTTGAAAAACAATCTGGACATCAAATTCTTAAGCTAAGAACTGATAATGGTGGAGAATATGTTAAAAACACATTCATCAACTTTTGCACCGAAAATGGAATTCAAATGCAACATACTGTTCCATACACTCCACAACAAAATGGTGTAGCTGAAAGGAAAAATCGCACCTTAAAGGAAATGGCTAATTGTATGCTGCAATCTAAAGGACTCAGTCTTAGTTTTTGGGCCGAAGCAATTAATTGTGCAAATTATATAATCAATCGCACTCCTACTAAGGTTCTAGAGAATATCACTCCAGAAGAAGCTTGGAGTTCCATTAAACCAGATGTAAGTCACTTTCGTGTGTTTGGAAGTGAAGCATGGGCCCATATTCCAGATGAAAAGCATAAAGCTTTAGAACCTAAGAGTGAGAAATGTACTTTTGTTGGATATTCTGAAGATGTAAAAGGTTATAGACTTATTCCATTTAAGTCCAAAAATGTTATCATTAGAAGAGATGTAAAATTTGATGAAAATAAATCGGCCTGCGAGCCTAGTCCGGCGGATGTGCCACCTCTTCCTATCTCTTCTATCTTTGAAAACATTTCTTCTTCAGATGATGAAAGCGAGGATGATAATCCTCCCCCACCTTCTCAGGATCCTCAACTTCCAAGATGGGTCCGTGCTACTCGGGATGCAGCAGGTGATCTTGCCGGTGATCCTACAGATCAGCGACGTACACGTTCTCAGTTTGAAAGAGCCTCTTCTTTACTGGCTCAAGCTCCAGTAAATCATGATCCTGACACTTTTGCAGAAGCTTCAGGCCATCCACATTGGGAAGCAGCTATGAATGAAGAATATCATTCATTGATGACAAATGATACATGGGATCTTGTTCCTCTACCAAAGGGACGCAAACTTGTTAGATGTAAATGGGTTTACAGAACCAAGTATGGACCAGATGGGAAAGTTGATAAACATAAAGCTCGTCTAGTTGCTAAGGGCTTTTCACAGGTTGAAGGCATTGACTACACTGAAACCTTCTCTCCTGTTGCCAAAATGAACTCTATCCGCCTTGTTCTTTCCCTTGCTGCCTCTTTAAAATGGGAAGTCCATCAATGGATGTTAAATCTGCCTTCTTGCATGGGGACTTGCAGGAAGAAATCTATATGGAACAACCCATTGGCTTCATACAAACAGACTCCAGCCTCGTTTGTCGACTTAAGAAATCCCTTTATGGCCTCAAGCAAGCTCCTCGGGCTTGGTATGCCAAAATGGATAGCTTTCTTTTAGAATCTGGCTTTTCTAGGTGTCATTCTGACAATACTGTCTACACCAAGAAAGTGGGCAACTCTCTTATCATCCTTGTTCTTTATGTTGATGATCTTATTCTTACTGGTAGTGATCCCAACCTTATAAACCATGTGAAGTCCAGCCTTAAAAAGAAATTTGAAATGACAGACTTAGGACACTTACACTATTTTCTCGGTCTTCAAGTCTTGCAATCCCAAGAGGGTATTTTCCTTTCCCAGTCCAAGTATGCTTGTGATATTCTTCGTCATTTTCACATGGAAGACTGTAAGCCAGCCCCTTCTCCCTTTCAGTCTGGAGTCAAACTTTCAGTCTCTTGTACTTCTCCTGAAGTTGATGCTACCTTATACCGTCAACTTGTCGGAAAACTCTTGTATTTAACCCATACTCGTCCTGATCTTTCCTTTGTTGTTGGCCTTGTTGCTCGTTTTATGCAAAACCCCCGTGAAAGTCATTGGAAAGCAGCTAAAAGAATACTTCGTTATGTTCGAGGTACAGTACAGTTTGGGATTCATTACAGTGCCAAAGCAGCTCCTCTGTTAGTTGGTTTCACTGATTCTGATTGGGCTGGTGACCTTGATGATCGGAAGTCTACTGCCGGTTATGTCTTCACTCTTGGTTCAGGACCTATTACATGGGCTTGTAAGAAACAGGCTGCCATTTCTCTTTCGTCAGCAGAAGCAGAGTATCGTGGTGCCGTGGAAGCTAGTAAGGAAGCCTTGTGGCTTCGTCAGATCCTATCAGAGTTTGGCTTTGAGCAGCAGCATCCAACCACACTTTGGTGTGATAATCAAAGTGCCATTCAGCTATGCAAAGATCCAGTCCAGCATCAGCGCAGCAAACACATTGAACTACACATGCACTTCATCAGAAAGCTCATTCATGACCATGTTCTTGAAGTGCAATATTGTCCAACAGATGATCAGGTTGCAGACATCTTCACAAAGGCTCTCACAGAGGCGAAGTTCACTAAACTTCGATATATGCTTGGAGTTCAGGAAGTTGTCACTAAGGGGGGATAGGCTCTAGTGCCTCCTTCCTTCTCCTATTGTGTCATATTTGTAAATCCTTCAATCCTATCCCAAGTTGTTCTTAAGGGGGGATGTTAGGATATTCCGACACATAGGATATAGTTAAGTTCAACTTGGTCTAGTATAGAGTTAGGTTAGAGTTAGGTAAAGTGTGTTTCTTTACCGTTGTACATTTTGTAACTTACAATCCGACGGTCACGATATGTAGTGATCCGACGGTTCACTCTCACCTCGGTATTACCGACACTTGATCCGTGGCTTGACACCCGATTGGTCCATGAGTTCTATTTAAAGCGCATGGAGGGTCATTGTTCGGGTAATCCGTGCATGAGAGAAGCTTATGTAAATTTTCATTCTTTGATTAATAAATTTCCTGTAGTACCCACGTTGGGACAGGCCGTGGACTGTTTCCCTCCTTGCACTCTGAGGGTTTTAACCACGTCAAAAATACTGGTGTATTGATTTGAGATCTGGTTGTGAGCGGTGTCCTTTTGGTATTCTTTCTGTGGAACTTACCCTGTAAATTCCTACAGGAGGAGGGTCTTACAAAGTGGTATCAGAGTGAGTAGTGCTCTCTTTGGGTCATATCTGATACTACAAAGTGGTATCAGAACATGGTTCACCCCTTGGACTGGATGGGTCGTGTGTTGGTCATGCATTCATGTCGGTTGCATATGTGTTTCTTGTGTTGTAAGACCATGTGCTTGTTGCATTTGCATGGTGTTGATCATGGTTGTAGTGATTTTTCCATGTGAAGGTTGACAGTGTTGTTGTGGAATGTGTCATCATGAATGTATGGTTGTATACATAATTGTTATGCATGCCAGTCTCCATATGTTGTTATCCACACATTGTCGTTGTAAAGGTTGTGGTGCATGAGGTCATTGTATGAAATTAGGTCAACATGATTCTATTGGTATGATATGGTGCTAATATGTTTGTTGAGATAGAGTAGGAGATGCAGATCATCAAACTAAAGTTGCAAAATTGGATCTTGAGGTAAGAGCATGTCATCATATAGGTATTATATGTTTGGCATGTAGGTATGTTAGTTAATGGATTGCCATATGCATTAGGATTATATGCATTAAGTTTATGTACATGTCTATTGATGTTATGGTTACATACATGATAGATGCTAGTTTATTAATGTAGTCATATGCACATGTGTCAGATAATCATGAATGATAGTAACCAGTGGTTGTATGCATTGATATTATTGTTTTATGTTAGATAACTTGTTATGATTAGTTTATATGTTATATGTTATTTATGAGTATGTTATAGGTTAACCTGTTGTTGTATATGCTAGTAACTTGATGATTAGGGTTGTAGCATTAATATCTTGATGTTGTATGTATCATACTAATTTGGATTGGTCTATGCAAATGATTATGGTTATGAAATTCAGGTATGAGTTACTATGTTGTGATATTATGTCATACTAATCTAGATTGATTTTGAAGATGTGATTATTATGTATGAATGAAAATTGTTTATGAGTTTATGATGTGAACAAGTTAGGCTAGTGATTATGATGTATATCATGATCTTATTTATGTTTGAGTTTATATGTCATGGAGTTATATCATGCTAATCTAGATTGATTGTGTATACAAGATAGCCTTCCCTGAGATACATTAAGGTATGATATTTCTTATGTCATCTACTTAGTGTTTGATTATTTGATTATGTCGTATATTTGGTATTCGAGTGTTTGGTGTCTATTATGTTGTCTAATTGATTTATTTAACATGGTATATTTGCAAGTTGGTTGAATGTTTAATGAATTGCATAATATGAGTATGTGTTTATAAGATGTCTTTCCAAAATGATCTTGTCTTAAGATGGTTGTACTAATACATACATGTTGAGACAGTTGATATGTACTTGAGTGTATGTAGGTGACAATTGTAGCATTATGTCTAATGACTATGGGTTGACTATGGATTATGACATGATTTTTAGTCTTGGAAAATGTTTATTTCAAATTGATAGATATGATTTTCTTGACATTTGGAACATGTGGTTGACATGTGCGAACAGTTGCAGGAAACATGCTTGGTTTTAGCATGACAAGGTAATAGTTGACGTGTTCATGGTAAGACTCAATTGCAACAAGAAAAGGGTAAAACAAAGGAATTGGGAAAGAATTCCTTTGGCTAGGTTTGGAAACCCTAATTCAAAACGAATGATTTCTTTGCATACCATAAGTCGTATTAACCTTGATTTCGTTTGACATTATGTTGATATGTGCTAGATTCATGAACTTGTATTTGACGGGTATATTAGCTAGTCTCTAGTTGCAGGTGGATATGTCAAGGGAATTGGAGTCCCTTGAGAGATGGCGTGGATGTGCTCAACTGCAAGGCAACGTGCTTGGCATAACAAGGTAAGGTAACTAGTAAATTGTTATGTTTATTTATGCACTGACAGTTAAGTGTTGATGGTAGTGTGATGCATGGGATTGCATGGCAAAAAGGCTGCCATGAAATTCTGAAGAAGGCTCAGGTGGAGATTTCCTTGGGAACCATGGGGGTTGAGTCATGGTGTACGTTAAGAATCCTGTGCTTTTAGTCTTTTATGGTTTTCTTAGCTTGATTTGCAGTTTTGTTTATGTCTAGTGTATGGCCATACCACTTTTTTTTGTGGTGTCGTGTTGTTATTTGTTTTCATGGTTTCTTCTTGTTTGTTCTTGTGCTTGCCTTTTAAGTATTGTGTATTTGGAATTGGTTGGGAAAGAGAAAAGATAATGGAGCTCCAGGAGATCCGTGTGGTACCCGATAGGTAAGTAAGACATGGATGTAGCTCGGTGCATGTATAAGGGCAATTGAATGCAAGAGTATGACAACTAGTTGGATTGGTTGGGTACATTGGTGTAAATGGAATATGGTGGGATAGTCATGAGAAAAGTAATTAGGAGAGGTAGAGTAAATGGACTTTAGGTGTAAAAATCACTGACTATGTTGGGAATAATTGTTCTTGATGTTGTGCATGTGTTGCATGCATAAAGGGAGTTCTCTTAACCTTTACCTTATCATATCTAGTAATTACGTTGTGATCATGATTATATTGATGTCTATATGTGTATACATGTATGTATGTCATGTCTGATAGGGTCATCATGGATCATGGTTATTTTATGATAATTTTTATATGTACATATGTATGTATGTATGTCGTTGTGATCTGAATCTTGGGGGGAGGCCCCCAAGATCTAAAAATTGAAATTGATCTTGGAGGAAGAGGCCCCAAGATTTGAAAAATTGAAATTCCAGAAGAAAATAGCAGAACAAACAATATCAAACCACAAAGAAACTTTTTATTAAAACAGATAATAATTGTAAAGGCTAAATTGTGGTTAATAACCTGTCATTTTATAAAATGTGACTTGCTACTTATAGCCTTTTTTGGTTACAATACCACAGGTAAATTGCATGGGTGGGTAAATACCATGGGTGGATGAATATCATGGGTGGATTCCATTTTCCATTCGGATCATTCCTCAAATGCTGTGGGTGGATGAATACCATGGGCAAGTGAATATCATGGGTGGATGCTATTTTCCATTTTCCATTTGGATCACGTTGACAATGAACCACACTGGCTGGTTTGAAATGCATCGACAAACAAATTATGATGTGATTTTCGCCGAAAACCCTCTTAAAAATATAGATCATTATTATTTTATGTTGATGTTTATATGTATGTATGTGTATCTATGCATATCGTTGTCTGATAGGATCATGATTGTTTATGCTAATGTTTATGTATATGTATGTATGTATCCATGTATCTATGTCACTGTTCGATAGGGTCATCAGGGATCATTCTTGTGGAAGAATGATTGCTTATGTAGCTGAATGGCATGAAGAGGTTCTTGGTCTTATAAGGAATCAATTGGGAGGAGTAGTCCTGAAAAATATATGAGGTCAGCATCATGTGGTTATGAGTTGATATTATGTGATTATATTATTTTTATGTTATGCGCAGGCTATACCAAGGGATGCATCAGCGAAATGAAAGCAGTGTGGTCTGCAACATGTTGGGACAAGCATGGATAAGGCACTGGAAGCAATGTTTCTTAGTAGAGATAGTGTTCTTTTAGATGTGAGGTATTATTGTTGTGCATATGTTGTATATGTTATACATGTTGCATCTATGATGTTGTGTATATATATTGTGTGAACACATTGTTTATGCAATGATTGTGTACAAGGTGGTGCAAATAGTGTTGCGTGAATGTTGCATATGCAGTGTTGGGTATAGATGGTGCTATGTACATGTTGGATATGTGCTTTTGTGTACATATTGTATTGTGCACATGATGGATATGTGGTGTTGTGTGCATATGGTGGTGTGCACATGTTGGATATGCAATGTCATGTACATAGGGTTCTATGTACATGTTGTATATGTAGTGTTATATACATATGACATTGTGTGTATGTTGTACATATGGTGCTATATACATATGGTGTTGTGTGCATGATTGTACAAGTGGCGTTATGAGCATGTGGTGTCGTGTACATGTTGTATGTGGTTTTGTGTGCATGTGGTGTGTGTACATGTTTTTCATGTGATGTTTCGTACATGTGGTGTCATCTACATGTCGTGCATGTGGTATTATGTACATGTGGTATTGTGTACACGTTGCACAAGTGGTACAATGTACATGTGGCATTGTGTACACATTGTGCAGGTGGTGTCATGTACATGTGATGTGCACATGTTGTGCAGGTGGTGTCATGTACATGTGATGATGTGCACATGTTGTGCAAGTGGTGTTTTGTATAGGTGGTACTGTGCACATGTTGTACATGTGGTATTATGTGCACGTGGTACATGTTGTGTTGGGACATGTGATACTATGTATGTGCATTGTGTTTGTGGTATCATCACATGTGGACTCATTGTGTTGTAATCTATGTAGTACATGTATTTGTGTTGTGTTGTATGCCAGGTGTAGGTACAGGTATTGTATGGTATTTTACATTGGGTATATATGTTGTGTTATGTGGTATGTCAGGTTTAGGTGCATGTATTGCATGGTGTTTTATGTCGTGTGTGGTTGTATGTGTGTGATGAAAACTATGTATATGTGCACATAGTTGAGGAGAAGGCACTCGGTGATTGTCGGGTGTGGAAATTGATCCAGAGTAGGTATGGAATAAGGACAAAGGTAGAAGCTAATGATTGATTAAAGGATAAGTATTTGTATTTTATTTCAGTTTTAGTATGCATGTGATTTATGATTATGGCCTATGATGATTACATGTGATCTATGATTCTAGTTTATGATGTTTACATGTTATTCATGATTTTTATCTATGATGGTTTTGTTTTGAGCTAAGCTTATGTGATATGTTTGTACATGATGATTTGGTCAAAGATGTTAGTTTGAATTGTTGTGACAGGAAGTAAACAGGATTGCAAGTGTACCTTATTGATGAGCCACCAATGAGGTATGATGTGAATTTATTTTAAATATAATGGGAATTATTTGTTTGGTACAGGAAATCATGAAATGCCCAGTTGGGTGGTTGAAACTAACTGAAATAATTAGCAACAACAATGAAATAAATTGGAACGTGTTGCAGTATGATGATAAAGCACTTTAGGAGCAAGGCCATTATGGTACACTAGTACCCAATAATGTCCATTGATTTCCATGAGAATGCTATGACCGATATTATGGTTTGAGGAAGGTATATGCCTTGGTTCTTTCACTTTCTGATGCAAGGAATCCTTGCCAAGGGATGGATCACCCAGGATAGGGGATGTCGGTGAACTTGGAAGGTGAGTGATTGTATGAAAGGGGTGACCAAATTTCCCAAGGGACTGTGTAGTAGAGAAGGGAAGGTCAAGATGGATTCTTTTTGGTCATCAATATTTCTAAATGGAATCATATGCACATTGGGAGTGTGCCCTGGAACAATGAGCCGGTAATTGTTCACTGAGAAGACAAGTGATGTAGGATTATAGCGCGATACATTGGATGAAAATTTGACCTTGCAATGGATTCTGGACTTCCTGGGAAGGAGGTGAATCCTGGTATTACTTAAAGGGTGGAGGTGTGAGCCTCTAGATTCCCTTGTTCCGAATGTAGGCATCGTACCCTTTGATTTGTTGGTTGAGCAAATGTGCATATGCGTATATGTGTATATCATTGTAAATATTGTATCGAGCTAGATTTATAAATCTCCATAAACAGTATGGTTATTTATGTGGTTGTTATTGTAAATTTCATAATGAGTTGTGTTATAAAGCTCTAGTTAACGGTATGATTGCCATGTTTCAGCAGTGGTCATTTTAAATACTGCAACGAATTGTGTTATAAAGCTCCATGGGTAGTATGTTTTGTTTTCAGCAGTCTTGTTGGTTATAGGTGTTATTGAACACCAAGGACGGTGTTCCCCCAAGGGGGAGGGTTCTGTAACCGCCTTGGTTCAAAACTCATGTAAAAATATATAAGACCACAGTCATGGGAGAGGTATTCCAAAATGAATGGAGGGCAAGACATCCTAGTATGGGTGTTGATTCAGTTTATTATAGAAAAGGCTATGGAAAAGGCTTTGAAAAGGCATGAAGCATTAATTGGCATATTATTTATGAAAACAATGGAAATTAGGAGAAAAGGGAAGTGAAAGATCACAGGTTGCATGTGAGGAGGAAAATGAAGGAAAATAATGCAAAATGAAGAAAATAGAGGCCTTATTAATAAAAACGCTTATGAGGATCAATGGGTAAATCTTGGTGAGTGTACGCTTGGTCAATTCATTTCATTTGAGCTCTCTTCTATTCTCTCTCTCTCTCCATCACACTCTTGGACACTTAGATTTTTCTTGGATCACTTTGGCATTAGATCAAGAAAGGAAAAGAAGGAAAGAGGAAGGAAGGAGCAAGCAACAAAGAGCAGGATCAAGAAGCTACAACAATATTATTTGCAGGTATCGATTTGCATGTGTGTTTTCCTTGCTATATTTGGCATGCATGGTATTGCATGTGGTTCTTTTCTATCATGGCATGGGTTTTTCCAGGTGTGACAGTGTTTTCAGTCTAGCCTTGCCATTTCCAAATAGCCTTGATGAGATGGTTTCTCATACTTCGGTTGAGATGGATTTCTGAAATGGATTCAAAGTTGAGTGGGGTGGATCTACGAAATGACAAACACATGGCCTAGTGATCCTTGAACTAGACTGTGGATCACGATAAAGCCACTGGCTTAGTAACCCCTGAGCCAGATTATGGGTTACGATAAATCCAAGATTGTGTGCCTCGATGGGCCTAAGAATCCTTACCGATGAATGGTGGGATATACAGTAAAGCCAAGAGATGGATTGCTCTCTGTTGGGCCTATTAGTCTCGGCATGGTATGTATGGTAAATCCTAGAGAGTGGATATCGATGTAGGGCCTAGTGATCTCTAGACCATATTGTGGATTACGGTAAATCCTGAGAGACTAGGAGGTACTCAAATTCCTCACGGTATAGGTGGGGAACTTTGGTAGAATCCATGATTGTTTGGTTCTTTTAAGTTGGTTATGAGTGCCACATTCGTGCTTGGAATATGGCACGAGGGTGATTGGCTGAAGAGAGATTTGGTTGAGCCAATCTATGGTCGGGTGGAACATGGTAGTCTCATCCTCGGTTGGTTTCTACATTCATTAATAAGAGATTCACCCCTTTTTTTTCATGTGTAAATGTATTGGTTTATAGGTGGATAATATGGCTAATGTATTTATGGTATTTTTGTTGTTACTATGTTGGTTATGTACATGTTTTATGACAACAACTATGTATGGCTCTCATCATGTTTTTACTTGTAAATGAATGGATAATGTATCTATGACCTATTAGATGATAATAAAGAAATGACATGAAGGAACAATGGTTCTTAGTGATTCTCATATAAGTACGAGATCCATATGCTTAAATTTGTTGTTTACACATGTAGATTACGTGTTTGTGATATATTTAATGAAATGCCTCTCATGGATAGTAGGGGTTTGGTTAAGGGCTTGTTCAACTAATTTCTTTTACATCATTGTTTCTCTATTATTTTATTTCTTTGAAGATGTCATTCCATTCTGAGCAGTGACCTGGGCTCTGGGCCTGAAAAAGTTGCTCAAATCGCAAGGATGTTGGCACAGAACTGGAAAAAATAGTCCTTGGACATCGGCTTGCAGGCTTGTGAGAGTGTCCAAAGGTCCCTGGATGCTGGCATGCCCATAGCATGAGAGCATCCAGAGGTCAAATTGATCAAAAAATTCAATGGGACCTAGGGGAAGCTACCTAAAGTGTTGCCACGGTTCTTAGGGGTCATGTAACTGATGTGGAAGGTCTGTATTTTGTGTTTCTGTCAATACCATTTCCTTAAGGTAACATAGGAGGTTGAATCCAATCATAGTAACCTCCCATCACATGTTTACACCAGTTGGTCAGTTACTTGGGTAGATGTGGGAGGAGGGTGTTAGATCTTCAATCTTATATAATGACAAAAATTCAATGAATGGGGTGGAATCTTTCTTTCCATACATGCTTGATACGAAGTTGCCCCATTCATCAGGTAATGCATTGAGCACCACGATGTCCATTTCTTTATCATACATTATTTCCCCCAACTCTTGCAATTGGTCTCTTATTTCTAACACCCTCATAAGATATGAGGTTATTCTTTATTTCTTTGATACCTTCATCTTATATAGCTGGTTCTCAAGGATATAACTTCTCTAACAGTGCTTACAAATTAAAATTATGCTAACTCTCGTAGATTTATTTTGATGTCTCCAACTTTGATACATAAGGTATGAGGGGATCCTTGATGGATTCTATAAGGATCCTTTCAGCTCTTCTTTCCCCTTTCATATACCTAGTTAGTGCTTGAGCTTCTTCTTGTGATGGCTTGGAGACCTTACCATTTATATGACCAATAACTTTATTCTCTATGAGGATCAAATCTATCCTCTTTTTTCATGAAAGGAATTTCAATGACCCAACCAATTTGTTTCTCTCCTTGCAAAATGAAGTCATTTTAATAGATTCAGACATATATATAAAGACACTTACTTGTTAAGAGAATATTCTGTTGGCAATATGGCTAAAGTGTTGTCCTTGATGGCAACCCATTCAGGTGATAGATCACAGTACTTCAAGTCAGTAGCAGAGATTGATGATCAGCTATCAAATATTGAAGAAAATAAGGGGTACGCAGGTACACCTTGCATAAGGTGTGTACACGCAGGTCAGTGTTACATAAAGTGCGTACATACCCGCAGTTATCCCGTTCAGGAAGTGCGTACCCCCAGTGCACACATTTCAAGACAAAGAAATTCACATGTGGGGTTTTCTTATGTTTTACTCTTGGTATTTAGCCAACGGTATTGGGTTATTATGGTGTCGGCTCGTGGTATTGATCCATGTTTTAAGGAAGAACTTTCCTATATAAAGCAAAGGAGATCATTTGGCTTGAGTATGTTTTGGGTTGAATATCTTATGAGGGAAAGATCTGGTCTAGATCAAAATAAGGCGAATCTATTGATGGACTGAGATCTCTTCGGCGCATGTTCAGATCTGTAGATTTGACTGTCTGGGTTATTTCTGAAGTCTTGAAATCATCTATTCTCGAAGGTACGCAGGTTCAGTGAAAGAAAAGTGCGTACGTACGCAGGAACGAAGTGTTTCAGGTGTGCCGGTACGCAGGCACAGAAGGGTTGCAGGTGCGGAGGTACGCAGGCACAGAAGGGTTGAAGGTGCAGAGGTACGCAGGCACAGAAGGGTTGCAGGTGCATACATACGCAGGCACAAAAGATTTCAGGTGCGTACATACGCAGGCACATAAGGGTTGCAGGTACGGAGGTCCGCAGGCAGTTCAATGGACTCGGAGCGAGGTACACAGGCGAACAGTTGAGTAGGGTGCATACTGTAAGTAGGCGAGCAGTTGAGCAGGGTGCATACTGTAAGCAGGCAAGCAGTTGAGCAGGGTGCTTACTGTAAGCAGGCAAGCAGTTGAGGAGGGTGCTTACGTAAGCAGGCGAGCAGTTGAGCAGGGTGCTTACTTCTCTTAAAATCTTTGTTTATCATTGCTGTGTTCTAGGTTTGGTCCTATTATTGTTGATCTGGTTACTACAGTTGATTGGGTGATTCTCTTATACTTGATGATCATTTGATGCTTATGGATCCAGTTTGAAAATTTATGAAAAGTGGTCGTTGTAAGAAAAGAAGTAAGGGGTTGTAGCTCCCTTCCAAGAGAGACTGGAAAACGAGAGAGAGTTGTAGCTCTCTGCAGGTTGCAGCCTGCGTAGTGGTAAAGGACTGCACCAGTACAAAACCATTGTAAAAGGAGTTTCTAATTTGAAAGAAGATAGAGACATATTGTAGCAGGTGGTTTTCACCCACATTGGGTTTCCACCTTACATCTTGTGTTCTTTGGTGTGATTATCTGTTTTCTTTGTTCATGCTCATTATTTTATGGTACTGACATGCAAAACTAATTCAAAGAACAAATAAGGAAGATTTATTAAAAGAATTAGATAATACTGATTCACCCCCCCTCTCAGTATTATTTCCAACAATTGGTATCGGAGCCGGTCCTTCAGAGAAGCTTGATCGCTTGAAGGTAGATCGTTCATCATGAGCAACTACGAGAGAGAAGCATCAATCAGGCCACCGGTTTTTGATGGGACAAACTTCAATTATTGGAAGGTAAGAGTTACTGCCTATCTTCAATCTCTTGGTACAGAAGTTTGGGACATCGTAGAGACAGGCTACGCTTTTCCTTCAGCTACTCCTACAGATGCAGCCGAGAAAAAGAAGTATGAAACAAACGCGAAAGCAGTCAATACTCTATTAGGATGTATATCTCAATCAGAATTCATGAAGGTAATGCACTATAAATCCGCAAAAGAAATATGGGACAAAATTGTCACGAGCTATGAAGGAGATGAACAGGTAAAGCGTGCTAAACTTCAAACTCTCAGAATTCAGTATGAGACTCTCAAAATGTATAATGATGAAAGTGTGGCTAACTATTTTCTTCAGGTAGATGAGGTTGTTAATTGTATGAAAAATCTGGGTGCAGAAATAAAAGAGGCTATTGTGGTTGAAAAGGTTCTAAGATCATTGTCCCCCAAGTTTGAATCTAAAGTATCTGCAATAGAAGAAAAGGAAAATCTACGAATTCTTACTATGTCTCAGCTACATGGAATTCTAACTGCTTATGAAATGAGAAAGGGAGGTCCATCAGATAGAAGAGAAGCTGCTTTCAAGGCATCAGGCAAAGGAGATTATTATGAAGCAAGCCACGTCCCAGAAGAAGAGGAAGAAGAATCAAATTTTGTCAGAAATCTTCAAAGGGGTTCTAGAAGGTTCAGAGGTAAGTTACCTTTTAAATGCTTTGCTTGCGGAAGAGTAGGTCATTATGCTGCAAAATGTCATTATAAGGATAAAGGAAAGGAACCTGCTAGATGGAACAAGAAACAGAACGCAAATAAGAAAAGCTACTACACTCATGAAGATAGTGATGGTCTATCAAACAATGATGAAGATGAACAAGGTAATGAATATAAGTTGTTAATGGCATTTGAAGATGATGATTATATGGATGTTATAGATGTGGATAACCTTTATGATGAAATTACTAGACTCAAGAGATGTATAGAAGAAAAGAACATGATCATTGATACTGTACAATTTCAAATTGATGAAAAGGAAAAACATCTTGAAAAATTAGAAGGTGAAATTGTTGGTCTTAGAAAAGAGATTGAGAAAACAAAAGCTATTAATCTCAAGTTTGTCAAAGGATCTGAAACTTTGGATGAGATTATCAATGTGCAGCGGTCTCCACTAAACAAGACAGGTCTGGGCTATAATGGAGAAACTTCTCAAGCATCCACCTCAAAAAGTTATCTTGATGCAGCAAGAAGAAATGAGCAAAAGCACAATGAAGATCATCAGGTAAAGCAGGGACGAATTACAAACAGAAACTATCAGGGGCAATCCATCTTAAGGGTGAACAAAAGCTACAACCAGCCACAGGTAAAATCTTCTCAATTTGGTTCAAGAAAAGATGACAATAGAAATTACAATCAATTGGCTGGTAGATTCGATAACCGCAGAAGTTTCTTCAATGGACAATGCTTTTATTGCCATAACTTTGGTCACAAAGCAGCTCAATGTGTTGCATATAAAACAATCATGACTAGAGAAGCTCAAAAACAAAGAAGTATGACCGGGATTACAAAAAGGACCTATAACAACTTTTCGGCTCTTGAAAATGAAGTTGAATGTTCTATTTGCAATAACTTTGGTCATGAAGACTCTGAATGCAGGAGCAGGTTTCAGCAGAAAAAGGAACAAGCCTCAAGCACCAAAACATGGAGAATAAAGGAACCACAAACAGAAAGATGTGGGATAGCATTTTATGCAGAATGACAAGAAAATCTATGGTACATTGACAGTGGATGTTCGAAGCATATGACAGGTGATAAAGAAAAGCTTGAGTCATTTTCTACTCTAGAAAAAGGAAAGAAAGTCTCTTTTGGAAATGATACTCCTGCAACTATATAAGGAAAAGGCATTGCTCAGTTAAAAGAAAAGGTTAAGGCTGGAAATGTTTTGTATGTTGATGGATTGAAGCATAATCTTCTAAGTGTCAGCCATATGTGTGATCAAAGAACCGAGGTTATATTCAGATCAAATGGATGTCTTGTTCGTGATCTTGATACAGGTAAAACAGTGATCAAAGGCAAAAGAACTCCAAATAATCTGTACATATTTGAAGAAGGACAACAACAATGCTATCTGAGCAAGGATGATGAGCACTGGTTATGGCATCGGAGGTTGGGACATCTAAGCTTTTCACAAATAAAGAAAGCATGCAAATATCAGGCAGTTCGCGATCTTCCAAATATCAAAATTCCTGACAACACCATATGCAAATCATGTCAGTTTGGAAAACAAACTAGAACTAACTTTCTAGAGAAAGAAGGATCAGCTAGCGTGCCTCTTGAGCTAGTACATACAGATACATGCGGTCCTTTCAGGAAAAGAACACCTTGAGGAGAAGAATACTTGATATTATTCATTGACGATTTCTCCAGGTTTGTCTGGTTAGGACTTATGAAGCACAAAGATGAAGCATTCGAAAAATTCAAATCCTTCAAAGCCTTGGTTGAAAATGAATCAGGTCACAAAATTAAGTGCCTCAGATCCGACAGAGGTGGGGAATTTACTTCAAATGAATTTTTCAATTTCTGTGAAGAACATGGGATAAGAAGAGAATTCTCTATAGCAAGAACTCCTCAGCAAAATGGAGTTGTGGAAAGAATGAACAGAACAGTCCAACAAATGGCTCGTGCTATGCTTGATGAGTCAGGAACTCCCGCAACTTTCTGGGGTGAAGCTGCACATGTTTCAGTTGTTATTCTCAACAAAACAAATGTCCGGGTGAACAACACTCAAACTCCTCATGAGCTCTGGAGTGGTAGGACTCCTTCGGTAAAGCACTTCAAAATCTTTGGGAGCAAATGCTATATCAAGAATACTGATGAGCAGCTTGGCAAACTTGAACCTAGAGCAGATGAAGGCATTCTTCTTGGTTACTCTCCACATAGCAAAGCATACAAATGCTACAATAAAAGACTTGGCAGAATTGTTGACAGCATTGATGTAGTGGTTGATGAGAAGGGATACATTCCTAGGCAAGTACATCATGAAGACATCGAAGAAGATGAAGGCTACCCCCAACGACAGAATGATGAAGAAGAAGAACCTCAAGAAGAAACTCAAGAAGAACCAGAGGAGCAAACAAGAATAGAAGAAAAGACTCCATCTAGATATGTCCAGAAGAATCATCCAAAATCTCAGATTATGGGGCAGAAAGAAGCAGGTGTACAAACAAGAAGAACAGTTGCAGAAGCTTCAAGCTATTTGACATTACTCTCCTCTACGGAACCACAAAATGTGAAAGAGGCATGCAAAGATGAATGTTGGGTGAAAGCAATGGATGAAGAACTTGAGCAGATTGAAAAGAACAACACTTGGGAGCTGGTTCCTAGACCAAAGGATAAGAATGTTATCGGAACAAAATGGGTCTTCAAAAATAAATTGAATGAAAATGGAGAAGTAATTAGAAACAAAGCCAGACTTGTTTGTAAAGGGTATGCGCTGTTATCACTTAGAATTTTAAAAAAAAAAAAATTGCATATAATCCTTTGTCCTAGTTCAATTTCAAAAGTCTGTGTCAAATTTTTTTCGTTTTATGTTTCTTACTTAGGGTTGGAGCTTTAAAGGTGTTTGATTTAAATTATACTCGAATCCTATTGGTCCTCCTCCACCATCATGGTTTCATAAGTCATGTCTTGTCTTATCCTAGTCACCGATTCTTTTTGTGATTTCGCAGCATAATCTCCTATTGGCCAGTTTCACAGCGTAATCATTGTTCAGCCATTCCGCAGCGCGTTATCATTAAGCAGTTTCGCAGCGCATTATTAGAATTCAAAACTAACCGCGCTGCGAAATCGTGGATTCATGCATTTCGCAGCGAATCTTTCCCAAAGTGTCAAGTCTGTTGATGAGTCACCAATTCTGTCCTCTCATGTTAGTTTGTGTACCTCCCGTAGCATGTCTAAACGCTCATTAGTCACTACTCCACCAATAGATTTGTTGAAATGCACAGAAATATCATTCCAATGGATTTTACCGTGCATGGATCTTTATGATGATCGTAAGTGATGCATAAGTGACAAGCTTGTATGATGATGTATTTGAGTTTTCAAGCGAGGCTGTTTTCAAGCGAGCCTGATTACAAGCGAGGCCGAGTTAAAGAGAACTGAACCGCCATTTCAACTGAAGCTGTTGGTCATTGTGTGTGTGAATATTTCAAAAGCAAAATGGAGAGGAAAGAACACAGATCTGGAAAATGCCAGAGGACCGAACCTGAAGGTTTGGACATAGCATTGAGAGATGAAGGCGTGAAGGGAGCATTCAAAGATGCCGGGTGCTGGAAATTTTGTAAAAAGCTGCAAGGATGACATGCGCAGGTAACCAAAGAGTTTGCTTTAAACTTCACCGGTTTAAATTCAAAAATAGCTATGTTGGAAGTTCAAGTGTCTCCGGAGGCAATAGCTGCTGTAACAGAGATCCCAAGAGGGCGGCAAGAATGGTTTAAGAATTTTAAGTTTGATATGAATCCATGCAAAGAGTTTTTAAAAGAGGCATATGTGAATGAAGACCTAACAAAAGCAGTGCCCAGAAACTATGTCAAGGAGCATTATGCCCTTCTTCTCACCTGTATTCAGAAATACTTGACCTGTGAAGGAAGATACAATAAGGTCTACTCTTATCACTTCAAGCTGCTTTTACATTTCACTGGGAAAGCTTCCATAGACATTCTTTTTTACTTATTTCGCAGTTTGATTAAAATGTGTGATAAGGTGCAGCTGAGGAAAGAGGATTGTGAAACCTCTTTGTTTCACCATGGTTTGGTTAAATTGTTAGTTTTAGATGGCCTCCAGAAGATAGGCAGAGACTGGAATTCGTTCATTTTCATGGCTGGTTTCCAAAGCAAAACTGGCCTTACTCCACAACCAGTTAAAGAACAACCAGTCAAAGAACTCACGATAGCTGAGCTTCAAAAAGAGGCAAGAGATAAAAAGCAAGCCAAGTCACAGCTAAGAAAACCAGTGAAGCCACTAATCATTAGAGAACAACCCCAGCAATCAACAAAAGAAGAAGCTCAGCATAAGAGGACTGTACCTGAAACAAGTAGATCTGAAACAGTGTCAAGGGTAAGGACAAGAAGCCAAATAAGTAAAGAAAAAGGTAAAGCCATAGCTGTTGAAGAAATCCCAGTATCTAAGGCAAGCCTGAATGATTTATTGGAGGCCATTGAGTTTGAGCAAATTGAACCAGTGCATATTGATTTGACACAGTCATCACCAGAAAGTACCAAGAAGTCTAAGGCCTCAAAAAGGCTGAATTTTGATGAGCCAGGTGAAGAATTCATTTTCAAACCCAGAAGACCTATTACAAGGAAGCAAGTAAAGGAAGCCGAGAAATTGCCCAGAACAGAGGAAGTCGAGGAATTGCCCAGAACAGAGAGGAAGAGAAAATTAAGCAAAAAGACACAAATAGAATAGTCATCATATCTCAAGGAGGTAATATTATAGCTATAAGGAACAAGTTAGAAGCAACTAAACATGAGATTGCTAAGGTGAAGAATGCCACTAGGGAGTCTGCAGTCAGGTATGCAAATTATCGTAAAGCTGTATGGAAAGGAAGTGAAAACCTAGTAAACCAGTTGGATTCAGTAGCCGATGTTTACACATGGACAGTTCCAGCAATCAAAGAGGCAAAATTCATCAGAAAGATAAATATGCATCTAAGAGCTGAAAATAAAGCTATGAGTAAGAAAGTTGAAGACTTGAAGGCACAGCTAGGCCAGTTAGCTGCTAAATGAAGTTGTTGTTCAAAGAAAGTTTTTGTTCCAAATTTTGTCAAATTTTGCTTAGTTTTATTGTTTTGAGGACATGTAGATCCCTGCTATATGTATCAAAGATCAAAAGGAGTTTTGGCAATCAAATGTCTAGGCGGTAAATACCTCAGGGCAAAGACAAGCAGTTTGAACAATTCAACAGTTTCGTAGCGCGCTACGAAACTGCTGTAGGTGGTGTTTTCAACGCAGACAAACAGTTTGGTAATATGTGCGGGAATTTTCAAAAGGAAACACCTAAAGGATATGTAAGAGACCAAATGAAGCCATCACAACCATTCATATCAAGACAGGTGTACCTTTAAAAGGTGGAATGCTTTAACTCAAGTTTAAAGTTTCTGTTATAAAGCCACTTTATTACCAGTCATAGGGTATTGAATGAGTTGCATACAAGGAATTTTGGCTTGCACACTTGGCCATCGATGAAGCCTCCAACACATCGGGAACATGGTGGTGTTCTATATTTTTGGGTTATTTAAAGGGCTAAAAGACATGCTGCTGTATATTCGAAGTTATGGAGGACTGGAACCGAAAAGCAAGGGATATCATCTAACATCACTGAGCAGTTAAAGCATTCAGCATCCAAGGCCAACATGGAGCATTAAATACTCATCTCAGCCATCATCTCAACCATCTCAGCCAAACTGAAAGGAGACCAGGTGTCAAAGAACAAGGAGGAATCATTCTACGAAGAAGATAGAGTTAGAGTCATAGTCAAATTAGAACTCTTTAGAACTCCAGTTAGCACTTATTGTATTTAATAGTTTGTTGCAAAGCAGATAGGTGTCATAAAAAGTAGTTATTGAATTCCCCTCATGCTGGAGGAGGAATCTTGAATTAGGTAGAATAAGAATTTTATATATAGCTAAGACAGTGATGTAATGAGGGTTGGATATTTGATAAAACAGAGGACTGTTTTGGCTTATGTAAAAACAGAGTTCAGTAATATAAATGACTGTTTTACTTCTTAGGATTCATAAGGGATTTTCTTGTTTAGAATGTGTGATGGTATATTTTCTTTAGTGTTCTTTTACAGTTGTACAAATGCATAATCACTCAGAATTCATTGATCATGCTCTGACTTCCTGTATGTCTTTGTAAACTGTGGTTTTATATAAGTGGTATTCTGAACATTCAAATGCTAAATGCCCTGACTTCTATGTAAGGCATCATCATTGTTTGCTGTAGTATGTTTGACTCCATAGGCCCAATGGAAACTTATGTAATGTTTGTCCAGCCTTCATTATTTGTCAATGTTATTCACAAGAGTTAGCCATCTTATTAATAGTCCAAATCAATAATCCTTTGAGAGAGCCCTCTCAGGCTAAGGAGGCTAAGCCTTAGTCAAAAGATTGGTGTGAAATAGTTACTTGAAGTCTTCCTGGGTTGCAGCCTTCCAGGGCTTGATTTTGAGATAACATGCGCAACAAGAAGGAATAGACTTTGAAGAAACCTTTGCTCCTGTTGCAAGACTTGAGGCCATCCGAATGTTCCTTGCTCTCTCAAGTTTTCAAAACTTCAAAGTATTTCAAATGGATGTGAAATCAGCCTTTCTGAATGGAGATTTGGAAGAAGAAGTATACATTGAACAGCCAGATGGGTTCATTCTTGGAAATGATCCAAATCTTGTATGCAGATTGAAAAAGGCTCTCTATGGTCTCAAACAAGCTCCAAGGGCTTGGTACTACCGTTTGGACAAATATCTTCATCAACAAGGTTTTTCAAAAGGATCAGCAGATAGCAATCTTTATATAAAAGTTGAAAATGACAAATTTCTAATACTTGTTGTGTATGTAGATGACATTATTTTTGGGAGCAATGAAGAAGCTATGAGTCAAAGCTTTGCCTTGGTCATGCAGAAAGAATTTGAAATTTCCTTGCTAGGAGAACTGACATATTTCCTTGGTTTGCAAATCCAACAAAAAGAAGGAGGAATCTTTTTATCTCAAACCAAGTATCTCAAACAGATTTTGAAGAAATATGGTATGGAAGATGCAAAACCAGTATGTACACCCATGGTCACAGGATGTAGCCTTAGTGCAAATGATGAATCTGCAGCAGTACATCAACCAACCTACAGATCTATGATTGGAAGTCTACTTTATTTGACAGGTACCCGACCGGACATCATGCATGTAGTTGGAATAGTTGGAAGATTTCAGTAAAATCCGAAGGAGACTCATCTTCAGGCAGTGAAGAGAATTTTCAAATATCTTCAAGGGACTCAAAATTATGGCTTATGGTATCCTAGAGATACAGATCTTACACTTCATTCTTATACAGATGTAGATTGGGCCAGAAGCGTGGATGACAGGAAAAGCACAAGTGGTGGTGCGTTCTTTATGGGTTCCAGACTGGTATCTTGGTTCAGCAAGAAACAGAGTTCAATTGCCTTGTCTACAGCTGAAGCGGAATATGTTGCTGCTGCATCTTGTTGCACCCAACTCCTTTGGATGATGCAGACTTTGCAGGATTTTCAAATCACTTGCACACCACCAATCCCCATCTTATGTGATAACACAAGTGCAATCAGCATCTCAAAGAATCCTGTTATGCATTCAAAAACCAAGCACATACCAATCAAGTACCATTTTCTCCGGGAACAAGTGCTTGAACAGAAGGTCAAGTTGGAGTATGTTCCTTCTAAGGAACAAGTTGCTGATATTCTCACCAAACCATTGCCCAGGGACACTTTTGAATACCTCAGGCAAAAGCTGGGGGTTGTTGATGCATCATCTTATTGCTAAACCTCTTCTGATTGATGGTACAGGTTCAGGGGGAGCATATAATGCATTGTTGGCATTATGGAGGATGTGCAGAAGGAGATCTTGGAAGTAGCTGCAATATGTCTCTATCTCTTTCATGGTGGATTATGGTTCTTCGTTGCAGATCTGGTTCATATTCAGGGGGAGCATGTTCTTAGGGGGAGCATAACCCTTTGCCCTTGATGTCAAAGGGGGAGAATGAAGCTGAAGTTTTGAGGTTGCCATCAAGTACAAAGGGGGAGATTGTTGGCATTATGGCTAAAGTGTTGTCCGTGATGGCAACCCATTCAGGTGATAGATCACAGTACTTCAAGTCAGCAGCAAAGATTGATGATCAGCTATCAAATATTGAAGAAAATAAGGGGTACACAGGTACACCTTGCATAAGGTGCGTACACGCAGGTCAGTGTTACATAAAGTGCGTACATACCCGCAGTTATCCCGTTTAGGAGGTGCATACCCCCAGTGCACACATTTCAAGGCAAAGAAATTCACATGTGGGGTTTTCTTATGTTTTACTCTTGGTATTTAGCCGACGGTATTGGGTTATTATGGTGTCGGCTCGTGGTATTGATCCATGTTTTAAGGAATAACTTTCCTATATAAAGCAAAGGAGATCATTTGGCTTGAGTATGTTTTGGGTTGAATATCTTATGAGGGAAAGATCTGGTCTAGATCTAAATAAGGCGAATCTATTGATGGACTGAGATCTCTTCGGCGCATGTTCAGATCTATAGATCTGACTGTCTGGGTTATTTCTGAAGTCTTGAAATCATCTATGCTCGAAGGTACGTAGGTTCAGTGAAAGAAAAGTGTGTACGTACGTAGGAATGAAGCGTTTCAGGTGCGCCAGTACGCAGGCACAGAAGGGTTGCAGGTGCGAAGGTACGCAGGCACAGAAGGGTTGAAGGTGTGGAGGTACGCAGGCACAGAAGGGTTGCAGGTGCGTACATACATAGGCACAGAAGAGTTCAGGTGCGTACATACGCAGGCACAGAAGGGTTGCAGGTGCGGAGGTCCGCAGGCAGTTCAATGGACTCAGAGCGAGGTACGCAGGCGAACAGTTGAGCAGGGTGCGTACTGTAAGCATGCGAGCAGTTGAGCAGGGTGCGTACTGTAAGCAGGCAAGTAGTTGAGCAGGGTGCTTACTGTACGCAGGCAAGCAGTTGAGCAGGGTGCTTACGTAAGCAGGCGAGCAGTTGAGCAGGGTGCTTACTTCTCTTAAAATCTTTGTTTATCATTGTTGTGTTCTGGGTTTCGTCCTATTATTGTTGATCTGGTTACTACAGTTGATTGGGTGATTCTCTTATACATGATGATCATTTGATGCTTATGTATCCAGTTTGAAAATTTATGAAAAGTGGTCCTTGTAAGAAAAGAAGTAGGGGGTTGTAGCTCCCTTCCAGGAGAGACTGGAAAACGAGAGAGAGTTGTAGCTCTCTGCAGGTTTCAGCCTGCGTACTGGTAAAGGACTGCACCAGTACAAAACCATTGTAAAAGGAGTTTCTAATTTGAAAGAAGATAGAGACATATTGCAACAGGTGGTGTTCACCCACATTGGGTTTCCACCTTACATCTTGTGTTCTTTGGTGTGATTATCTGTTTTCTTTGTTCATGCTCATTATTTTATGGTACTGACATGCAAAACTAATTCAAAGAACAAATAAGGAAGATTTATTAAAAGAATTAGATAATATTGATTCACCCCCCCTCTCAATATTATTTCCAACATATTCTTCTTTGATGATGATATCTTCAACTTGATGCCTTCTTGATGACGTTGATGATAGAAGATGTCTTCTTGATGCAGATGACTTCCTTCAAAAGTGATCCTTGACTCAAAGAGGAGGATATCACCTTGATTCCTTGATGATGATGACAACACCTCTTCTTGCTTCTACGAATGATAATGTAGAAAGTGGTGGATTTCCTAAAGTGCTTCAAATGGAGAGTGTTTCTTTGATTGAGATGATGACAAGTCTTTGACGTCTTCTTTTCTTTGTGATGAATATTGTTCAATGTGTAAGCTTCCCAAGAATGCTTCAATTGAAGAACCCTTCTTTGAATGAGTTAGGGTTTTGAGGTCTTCTTTGATGCTCCTTAATAACTTTATTCAAGATGATAAGAGGGTTAGTCCTTCTTGATGATTGAAGCTCTTGATGTTTCCTGGATGATATTCTTGTGCTTTGGCCCTTAATTATCCTTATTTAAGTTTTCTTTACTTGATGTAGTCACCTTAGCTCCGATCCTATGTTGACAAATATAGGGGCATCAAATTAAGTGATTTCTCGTATTATGATAATTGTTTGTGATGTATTTTTACTTAAATTGATTAACTTCTTCTTTCACTTGATTAATATTAGTGTTCTTTTCATCAAATAACTACCAAACCATACAGAACAATAAGACAAGAGGACACAAGATATAGGTGATCAACTAGGGCCAAAACCTCTCCTATTCAGAGGAAAACCCACAAGAACTTTTCTCTTCTTATATAACTTCAATTGATGACTTCCAATACTTATGGTCATTGACCAAGACCCCTCCAAGACCAAGTCAAGCATTTTCTTCTTTTCAACAACTTCAACCTTAGTACCTTCTGCAATTTCGACCCCTAGTAGATTCTTCTGCAACTTTGATCTCCTAGAAAATTCTTTTGCAAATTCAATCTCCCAACAAATTCTTCTACAAAAACCCTAGGTGGCATGTGTGAGAGAATGATAGTGATTTTTGTCCTCCTTTCTTCTTTACTTGAGATGAATCCTTCTCTTTATCAACTCGAATTGCAAGGGAGACTCCCTTTGACCCAAAAACTCAACTCCTCTTAAGTAACTGTAATTTGATACTTGCTGCTATAGAAGGATGCCCTAATATACTTCGCATGTTTGAAGATAAGTAGCCCAAAAACAGTCCAAAATTCTTTCTCTTCCTTTCTCCTTCTTGTCCTTCTCTTGTTCGCGCTTTTTATTGTTTCTCTTGATCGAACTTGTGTGTTGTCTCTAAGTGCTCCAAGTGAGGTTGAACTCTTCCTTATATATAGATCTTCATAGGTCGAATTGCTTCTTTTAGGCCAACTTGTCCACTTGTGAAGGTCGACTTGATTTTTTTCATCATGACAAGGTCTTGGAGAGTCTTTTGACTCTACTTTGACTCAAATATTTTTTTTCTTTACAATATGTAACATGCCCAGATGGGTCTTCAATACATGACTATGAATCAATTGACCTAGAATCAATCAATGGGTGCTTGACCTAAAAATAATTTTCCCTTAAGCATGAAACCCATGCCTCAAGAACAATAATACTAAATTTATTTTTCTCTTTACATTAAATACATAAAATCATGGTTTCGTTTGTCATTATGAAGACCAAACCTAGTTACATATTTCAACACCCTGTGCGGAGGGGACACATGGAATGTGATATGTTTACTCAAAAAATCAAGGATAAAGATCGAAACAAGAGCATTAGACCTTTTCCTTCTTCCTCAGCATTGTCTCTTATTTCCTCAAAGCATTGTCTTGATGATGGATCCTCTTTGGGATTTAAAATGTCAACAAAATATGAATACTATTGTGGATAATCCAAGCTCTCTTTCAACAAAAGAAAACCACAAAGTTTTGAAATCTAACACTACTCTTGATTTTCCTTTTTAGCTATAGGAATTAAATATAAAATTTAACTATAGTGGATAACTAATTTGATTACAACAAATAAAATACAAAGGATAACTACAATACTTAACTAAATTAACAACAATAATTAACTAAATTAGGTGCAATAACAGGTAACTGAACTTATCCAACTGACTGTAATTCGATAATTATGCCTAGTTGTGTGTATTTTGGAAGAAGCTTCAAGAATTTTAATTTAATTATCAATAATTGTTAGGTGTTTGGAAGAAGTTTCCATAGTTTTAATTTAAAAATCAATAATTTTTAGGTGGATGGTAGGGATTTAACCTCCACTGAATATTTTAGAATATTCATAGTAGTATATAAAAACTAGTGGTTGAGATTTAATTAAATTGATTAATTAAACAAATTGTGTTATGAAAAAATGTCATGTGGTGGTATTCATAAGTCATAGTATTGGCCCATGATATTATAACAAGAGCTATTTACAAGTTGAGAATCTCCATAGTCTTTCCATATTAAAGTGGAGGTGGATCTCCACAGTTAAAAATATTGTCACGTGTTTTAAAATATATGTGTGTGTGTGTGTGTGTTTAACTTATATATTAATTCTTTTTTAAATTAATAATAAATAATAATTTAAAATAAAATTATAATTTAGTTAAATTTTATGTTTTTGTTAATGTGGGCAATGTGAGATGTATCACTCGGTAAGTATTTGATTCTTCCGAATGGATGCCTATTGGTGTTTACTAGTCATATAATTTATATGGTTGTGTTAATTATATTATATAGAATCAACTTACTTAGTATTAATTATGGAAATAGGGTATCTATTTTGGAATAGGGCTTTTAGAAGTTTAATTTAATTATCAATAATTCTTAAATAGACAATAGAGATTTAACCTCCAAGAAAATATTCTAGAATACTTTAAGTGGTATTCACAAATTAAAAGTTGAGATTTATCTCCAAAGTAGTCATGTCTTTTTAATTAAAATGATTAATTAAAAGATGTCATTTGAATAAATGTCATATGGATTGAGTTATGGTTTTTTAGGCATGTGGTATTGGTTAAGCCATAGTATTGTAACAATGCCTATTTATAGATTTGAAATTTCCATAATAAAGTCTAAGTGAATCTCTATGGTTCTGAATCTTGTTACATGTTTTTCTAAACATATATATGTTTTATTTATATACTAATTATTTAATAATTAATGATAATACTAATAATTTAATGTAAAGTTGTGATTTAGTTTACTTTTATTACTTTCTAAATGTTAACCATGTAAATTATTTTGATATTTCTCATAAATTAATATCTATAAACTTCTACCAACTATTTACTTTATATAACTACATTAATTTAATACTTATTTTGAAATTTTAACAAAAATCATTGCTTCTTTTTCCTAACCTTAAATTGAAATTATTACCATTTAACAATGAAATACAAATAAACACCTAACAAATTTAGCCCATTAAATATATGTTAACATATTTAATGTTAACATATCCATGTTTGAAAACAAGAGTTATCCATTAAATAGTATTGACAAACGTAATTATTGACATTAAGAAAATAATGAAAATCGTGATCGGGATTACACGTTTTATACTCGAGCAAGGGATAAAGAGGAAAATAGGAACCTATCGTATGTTTGAAAAGAGGGGTTTACCTATAAATTATTGAAATGAATCAAGGTGGTGTTGTGGTTAAGTTCGCCCAATTCACTTGATTTTTTAAAGGAACTATCAATTTCATAAATTAAAATTTAACATTGTAATTTTTTTAAATTTGAGATGGAAAAATTTTTTATTTTAAATTAATATAATTATTAATATGGCAAATAAATTATAATAAAAAAAATTAATAATATTATATTTTATTTTTATTTTTAGTAATAGTTTTACCAATTTGATATTGTAATTTTAATTAAAATTTTAAAACAATAATATTAAATTTCAAAATCATAAAATATTTTATCACTTTTAATTTGATATTATTTTTATATTTTTAAATTATTATTATTGTCAATTATATATTAATATTTTTGTATAAGTGTTTACGGTGTAAAAGAGAGGGTGATGGAGAAGAAGTAGGGGTTGCCACTGCCCCACCTGGCTAAGAGGGTCGGGCCTTGGCACCACACCCCCATAAAGAATGTTTATGATGCCTAGGATTATAACGTCTTGCCACATGTAGGTGGCTCTTATCATATTCAATCTCATGCACATTTCACACTTTAGCTTTGAATATATTTTGCTCCTCTGGACACCTCGTAGGGTATTTACTTGTGCGAAGCTTAAACCAACTCCCTGTGGAATACTATTTAACCCCTCCTCATGGCACAATTTTTTTTTGGATAACTTTGTTGTTGGCCATGGTAGCAATTTCTATTTAGCTATTGTAAAATGAAACTAGGTTCGGTCTTCATAATGACATGTAATTATGATCTTTGTAAATGATGAAAATAAGAGAATAAAATTATTATTATTGTAAGGCTTGCTTCATGGGTTTCATGAGCAAGAGATTTTATTTGTTAGTGGCTCCCATTGAGAGCCTTAGGATTTATCATTGAGTCAAAGAGTCAATGTCATGTATGAAGAGCTCTTCTTGAGCATGTGTCAATTGTATATGAGTCTATATAGCCCTCCAATGACAAGCACATAGTTCTCTCTTCATGTCAGCTTCAAAGAGGAGTAAACAAACTCATGTCGGCTCACAGTTTGAAGACACACCCATTTGTTGCACATGTCAGCTTATTATATAGTCGAACTACTATATATACAAGGCTAGGGTCATCGCAAAAGACACAGTTCAGAGTTCATATTCCTCTGAGATTTTCAGAGGGTAACTACAGTCAACAGTTCAGATGATGGCAGAGAGAAGTTCGGATGGGTCTCTCTATAATTTCAAGTAAACAATAGCAACAAGAAGTTCACATTATCTTTGAGATTAAAGTGGTTGTTTCAGTGCCCTAAACACAGTCACACTGTTTGAATAAGGGCTAAAGTTCAAATCTTCTTGAAGTGCGAATATGATCACAGTATAAGGAATTCAGATCCTTCTAAATTCTAGTAACCAAGCACAGTGACAAAGAATATTACAGTGATACAAAGAACAATTAGGTGTCATGTCTATGGAAGAGTTGTGATTCAATGATGTGGTGGAACCTCAGCTTAAGGTCTCGATGCTACCTTAAAGGAAGGACATCAATACTCGATATGAAGACAGTAAGAAGACCTCAGTCATGACAAGTGTCCCAATGCTAAGGAGTGTTGGGTGTGGAGCCTGATTATCTTCTTTATTCAGAGGTATCGCTTCATTGGACCCCATTTCGTAATGTGGTCGTTCATTAGGCAGAAATTTGACGGTAGAAGTTATGTTTAATTTAGGGTTTTTTGCCTTGGTAGGCAACCCCTCGCTATATATGAGGGAATTGTATTGCGACTATGTAGATTTGTATTCTGAGCGAGAAAGAGAGAGGAGATTGTGTGAGAGCGAAGAGGGAATTACAACAGATCTACTATAGGTTGTATCTCTTCATTTCGCTGGATAATATAAAAGGAAGGATTGGCTGTTTCTCTATGGACGTAGCCCAAATTGGGTGAACCACATATATCTATGTCTCTCTTGTTTTATGTGTTTTATGTATTTATATTTCTGCAATATTTTATGTGTTCCATTACTCTGTAATATATAATTTTCTAACAGCTGGTATCAAAGCCGAAGGTTTATTTGGCTAATAAAATCACATGAGAGAGGGGTTCCTGGTTCGAGTGGCAGAAATGGCGAAAGATGGTAGGTTTAGAGTCAAAAAATTTAACGGCCAAAACTACGAGCTGTGGAAGATGCAGATGGAAGCTTACCTGTATTAGAAAGATTTGTACCTACCATTGAGCGAAAAGACAAAGAAGTCGACGAGTATGACAGACACAAAATGGGATATTCTCGATAGAAAGGCACTTGGAACAATACAGTTGTGCCTAGCAGCATCGGTAGCCTTTAATATTTCAAAGGAAACGACAACAGAGGGTTTAATGTCGGCATTGGCCAAATTATATGAAAAACCCTTGGCCTCAAACAAGGTATTTCTTATGAAGCATTTATTTAATATGAAGATGCCAAAAGGTGGATCTGTTGTTGATCATTTAAATGAATTTAATACAATTACCAGTCAGTTAAGTTCTGTAGGGGTAACTTTTGATGATGAAGTTAGGGCTCTGTTATTTTTATGCTCATTGCCAGAAAGTTGGAATGGTTTAGTTATGGCCATTAGTAACTCTGTCTCTGGATCTAGTACTTTAAAGTTTGATGATGTTGTCAATGCAATCCTTAGCTAGGAAATGCGACAGAAAATCTCTGATGAGACATCAGGTAATGCTTTGACTGCAGAGACTAGGGGAAGAAAAATGGAAAGAGGAAAGAGCCCAAGATATCAGAGTAAATCAAGGAAAGATAGATCCAAGTCCAAATCGGGGATATTGTGCTAGAAATGCGGGAAGAAAGGACACCTGAAGAAAGATTGCAAGTCTCTGAAAGGAAAAGAAGGAGACGTGCAGTAAGAAAACAATCATGAAGCGAATGTGACAGGTGATGTGTTGCAATATGCTTTGATTCTTTCATTAGAAAATATTATTGATGCCTGGGTAGTAGATTAAGGGTCCTCATTCTATGCCACACCTAATAGGAAACATTTTCATGATTATGTACAAGGAGATTTTGGACAAGTTCGATTGGGTGATGATAAACCCTGTAAAATCATTGGAATGGGTACAATTTTCATAAAACAACAGAAAGAAAATTAATGGTTGTTGAAGGAGGTAAGGCATTTTCCAGATCTGAAGAAAAATCTAATTTCAGCAAGGCAATTGGGAGGTGAAGGTTGTGTAATTACTTTTACAGATAAAACCTGGAAGGTCACTAAAGGAGCCTTGGTAATAGCAAAAGGAGAAAAGGTTGGTACATTGTATTTATGCAATGGCATTTCTAATTATGTTAATGTTTTAACCTCTATAGGAGTAGATACGACATTGTGGCATCATAGGCTCGGGCACATGAGTGAGAAGGGGACGCAGATTCTTCACTCAAGAAATTTGTTGTCAGGTTCGAAGCATGTTGATTTGGAATTTTGTGAGAATTGTGTGTATGGAAAACAGAAGAGAGTCACATTCCTCAAAGTTGGGAAAGAAAATAAGAGAGAAAAATTAGAGCTTCTACATACAGATGCATGGGGACCTTCTCAGTTATCATCTCTTGGTAGCTTTCATTATTATGTTACTTTTATTGATAATGCAAGGATAAAAACCTGGATTTATTGTATTCAGAATAAATATGATGTATTTGATACTTTCAAGAAATGGAAAGATTTGGTTGAAAATGAGACAGGAAAATGGTTGAAGTGTCTCAGATCAGAAAATGGAGGTGAATATTGCAGCAAAGAGTTTGATAGGTACTGTTCAGATAATGGAATGCGCAGAGAGAAGATAGTTCCAAGAACACCACAAGAAAATGGTGTGTCAGAAAGGATGAACAAGACAATCATGGAGCGTGAAAGGTGCATGAGATTGCATGCAGGATTGTCTTTACAATTTTGGGAAGATGTTGTAGATACTGTTGTTTATCTAATAAATAGAGGGACTTCAAGTTCCTTGGATGGTGGTATTCCAGAGGAGGCATGGACAAGTAAAAAGGTAAACTACTCATTTTTAAATACTTTTGGTTGTGAAGCCTTCGTCCACATTAATAAAGAAAATAGAACAAAGCTTGAGGAAAAATCAAAGAAATGTACCTTTATTGGATATGGTGTTAATGATTTTGGTTATCATTTTTATGATTATGAAAAACACAAAATAAATAGGAGAAGAGATTTCATATTCAATGAAAAAGTTTTGTATAAGGATCAGATGTAGGAAAATAAACAGGAAAAAGAAAATAGAGAATACACAGTGCTTAATGAGATCACAGAAAAAATGAAGATGCCTGAAAATCATAATGATCAATAGCCAGAATAACAACAACAACAACAACAACAAGGACCTCAAACACCTAAAAATGGTGTTAGAAGATATACTAGGATAAGTAAACCCCCTAAACGATACTCTCCTTCATTATATTATGTATTGTTGATTAATTCTGGTGAACCGGAATGTTATGAAGAAGCAGTGTAGGTAGAAACTAGGAAGAAGTGGGAGCAAGACATGAAAGAAGAGATGGACTCCTTAATACATAACCAGACTTGGGACTTAGTCAAGTTTCCTGCAGGTAAAACAACATTATAATATAAATGGTTTTATAGGTTGAAGGAAGAAGATGGAGGTAGAAAAAGGTATAAAGCTAGACTTGTGATGAAGGGGTTTTCACAGAAAAAGGATATAGACTTTGATGAGATATTTTCTCCTGTTGTTAAAATGAATTCAATCAGAACTATTTTAAGTCTAGTAGCAGCTGAAGATTTGCATCTTTAGCAGTTAAATGTAAAGACAACCTTTCTCCATGGGGATTTGGAGGAAGAAATATACATGTAGCAGCCATAAGGATATGAGGTAAAAGGGAAGGAGAAACTAGTGTGCAAATTGAAGAAGAGCTTGTATGGCTTAAAACAGGCTCCAAGGTAGTGGTATTTAAACTTTGACAGGTTTATGTTTGAACAAGGTTATACTAGATGTCACTTTGATCATTCTGTTTATCTCAAAAGGCAAAATGATGGCAGCTATATTATATTGTTATTATATATAGATGACATACTTGTTGCAGGTTCTAACATGCAGGAAATAAATGTGCTCAAAAGAAAATTGGCAAACTCATTCGCACTGAAGGATTTGGGTGCTGCAAAACAAATCCTTGATATGATAATAACTAGAGATAGGAAGAATCGAAAATTAACATTGTCTTAGAGTGAGTACATACAAAAGGTGTTGAAAAGATTTAATATGCAGAATGACAAACTAGTTAGTATACCTTTGGCTAGCCATTTCAAACTAAGGAGATGTGTCCCAAAACTCAGGAAGAAATGGCTTATATGTCTAAAGTTCCATATGCATCAGTAGTTGGAAGCTTAATGTATGCAATGGTCTACACAAACCCTGATATTGCACATGCAGTGGGAGTTGTAAGAAGGTACATGAACAATCCAAGAAAAGAACATTGGATTGTGGTGAAGTGGATTCCTAGGTACTTCGTAGGTACCACAAATCAAGAATTATGCTTTGGTGGTTCAAACATTGCTCTATAGGGATATGTTGATGCAGATATGGCAGGTGATAGAGAGAAAATGAGGAGTACCACAGGGTTTGTGTTTATTGTAGGTGGAACAACTATCAGTTGGGTTTCAAAACTACAAAGTTTTGTTGCACTCTCAATAACAGAGGAAGAGTATGTTGCTGCTATAGAGGCTAGTAAAGAAATAATTTTGTTACAGAGGTTTCTGGATGAATTAGGTAAGAATCAGGAGTTGGGAAGGTTATGCAATGACAGCCAGAGTGCCACACATCTTGCAAATAACTCTACATTTCATTCCAATACTAAACATATACAGCTCAAGTACCATTTCATACAGTCAGTGTTGGAACATGGACAATTGAAGCTGGAAAAGATACACACTAGCCAGAATCTTGCAGATATGCTAACAAAAGTTGAAACCAGGGAGAAACTAAGATTCTGCTCGATTTCAATTGGTCTTCAAGTATGATGATGAAGATGAGAAACAGCCAGGTCCAAAGTGGAGTCGTTGTATAGAAAATGAAGCAGCGGTGGAGTTGCTATAATCAGTCTCCAAGTGGGAGATTATTTGGTGTGGAGCCTGATTATCTTCTTTATTCAGAGGTATCACCACATTGGACCCCATTTCATAATATGGCCATTCATTAGGTGGAAATATGACGATAGAAGTTATGTTTAATTTAGGGTTTTTTCCCTAGAAGGCAACCCTTCGCTATATATGAGGGAATTATATTTTGGCTATATAGATGTGTATTCTGAGGGAGAAAGAGAGAGGATATCGTGTGAGAGCGAAGAGGGAATTACACCAGATCTATTGTAGGTTGTATCGCTTCATTTTTCTGGATAATATAAAAGGAAGGAATGGTTGTTTCTCTATGGACACAGCCTAAATTGGGTGAACCACGTATATCTGTGTCTCTCTTGTTTTATGTTTTTTATGTGTTTATATTTCTGCAATATTTTATGTGTTCCATTGCTCTGTAATATATAATTTTCTAACAGTGATATGAAGAACAATTAGGTGTCATGGCTATGGAAGAGCTACGATTCAGTGATGCGGTGGAACCTCATCTTAAGGGATGGGTGCTACCTTAAAGGAAGGACATCAGTACTAGATCAAGGAAGGACATTAGTACTCGGTATGAAGACAGTAAGAAGATCTCGATCGTGACAAGTGTCTCAATGCTAAGGAGATCGAAGAGGAAGAGAAGAAGAGAAGACATTAAAGAGAACTAGTGTATTGGTCTTGGAGTGGCTAATACGTCACGGGTCTTGGTCTTGGTGTTCTTCAAATGGAATCTCTATAAGAAGAATTTGTGTGGGTTTTCCTCTCAAAGAGTGAGAGGTTTTGGCCATATCTCATAGCCTACATTATGTGTCTCTTGTCTATTTATGTTTATGCATTAGTAGTTGTTTGATGAAGAAGAACACTAATAAGAGAAGATCCTAATGTAATGAAGTAAAAGATATTCACAAGTAGTTACTAATCGAGAGAAATCACCTAAGTCTAATGCCCTAGATTTATCAATATGGTATCAGAGCTAAGGTGTCAAAGTCAAGAAAAGGGCATGCAATCAAAGAGACACTAAAGGATCAAGTTTCAAGAAAGGCATCAAATAAAGTCGCCGGATATCAAGGAAAAATTTCAAGATCTACTTTGAAGAATCAAACCCTAGATCAAAGAAGAAGGTCTACTTGAGAAGAAATCTTGTGATCATCAATCAAAATAATCAAGGCCAAAGCCTTATTTCTACTCAAGGAAAATAGATCTACAAATCAAAGCATATAAAAGTCTACACCAGCAAGAGTGTTGGATCCTAAAAGAAAAAGACAACAAAGACCCTCATCAAGATGAAGAGATCTACAAAGAAGCATTTCTAAGACTAAGATCGCATCATCTTGGAGACCCTAGAAGAATTTCCGATCTGCACCCATTCGCCATTGAGAAGTCGAAGTATCTTGAAGACAAAGAAGTCTAGAAGGGATTATCATCATATTCAAAAGCTATAAGGCAATATCCCTAACATTGCAACAAGGATCCCCTCATTATCCTTGAAGAAGATCATCTAATGAAGCATCAAAACATCCTCATAAACCTCCATCAACAAAAGGAATCTAGATCTAAAGGAGTTGAAATCATAAAAGGAGCAATCTCCTTTATTGAAGAAGGGCTTTTCATTTGGAAGAAGATCATCCAAAAGGAGTACTAATACATCTTCTTCAAACACCATCAAAGTGATAAAGTTGAACCTTTCATCTTCACTTGTCAAGTAGGTATCTTTCATTCTATAATCAAATTTGGTAAAATGACTTCGTTTTTGCAAGGAGATCTATAAGTGGGTTGGGTCATCGAAATTGCTTACATGGAAAAGGAGGATAGACATAGTCCTCGAAGAAAGTGAAGTCCTTGAACATATCTATGAAAAGGTCTCCTTTGAATACATGGAAAGGGATTCTTATGAAAGGTCCCCTCATATAGCAGTATTAGAGACATCAAAGAGATATATATGATAAGTTGGTAAAACTATTCTTTGAAGATGTGATAAAGAAGGTCACATCACTTAGATCTAATCTACACAAATTGAACGTATTAAAGGATAAAGGGTTATCTTCATAAGATCTTAGTTGGAAGATCTAGGAGAGATAAGCCTTATTGTTCTAAATGCATTAATTGATGAACAAGGTAACAAATTCCTATGAGGATAAGAAAGCTATCCCATTCGAAAACTTGTGGTTTCTGTGCAAGATAGGAGATGAAAGGTTGAGGGAAAAAGTGTTGAAGGATCAAATGAAAGGATTCAGACATTTGTTGAAAGGAAAGAAGAACATAGCTAAGAATAAATGCTATACAAGAAAGGTTTTCCTAATCTTAGTAAGGGAAATAACAAGGAAAATAGAGAAGAAGTCCATTTCACCAAAGAAGTGGAGAAAGCTGAAAGAAGGAATTCCAAGGAAGAGGAAAGACATTGGAAGTAAGAGATTGTGACATCACTATAGGAAACATGAAAGTTGTATGATAGTCAACTATGAAGGTTATAGCTCTTGAGAACCTCATTGGAAACTTAATAAAGGGAAGAAGTCATCCAAGGCAAGTCTCATCATACATGAAGTCAAAAGGAAACATCTGTTGGATAGGGATATGCAAGATCCTCAAGATTCTCGGATGGAATCCTCGTTGGAGGATTCATTGATCTAGAGTGAAGCAAGTGTTTCATCAAGAACTCCAAGGTGTGGAATTCATGGGATGATGGTATGATGACATAAGAGATGAAGCGGATCAAGGGGTTGAAGATTTTTTCAATCAAGGGAACTGCTAAAAGAAGCCTAGATGACCGAAAGGTAAATGAGGTATGTATGCTTGTATTAAATATTATAAAGTCATGTTGTATGGTTGCAGATAACATGGATCACTTCTCTATCTGGAAAAGCATGATCAAAGGAAAAGGATATCCTCCTCTGAAAGGATGCAAGAAGGCATAGGTCACACCAAATGGAATTAACATAATATGTCCTCATATGAAAATGAGGTGGTTAACAACAACAAGAGGAACTCTGATTGGAAGTTCCTTGCAATATCGTGTGTGAATAAAGGAAGGAAAAGATCATGAGATATGAAACCATAGTAAAGGAAATCAAGATCCAGAAGACCAAGAAGATTTGACTAGGAAATCTCCCAGAAAGATATGAAGAGTCTGATGGAAGTCTAGAAAAGATGGAGACACTTGACAATGGATAACTTTGGGAGATATGTCAACATGTATGCAAGATGTTGATGCACATTGGAAGATGTCATGATGAAAGACCATCACAAAGGTAATTTTGATTTAAGTGTTCATTTCCTATTTTTGAACAAATATCTAGATGGGCTTATGCAGCACTGCTAAGGGAAGAACTATGGATGTCTTCCAAGAGGACCATGTAGTAGGATGTAAGATTCTTCTAAAGAAAATGTGCCATGAAGAAGGAAACATGACATGAATCATGCTTGGATGTAGACTGATGGATCACTTTTTGATGAAAGGAATGATGACATGACTGACTCAGGAATGAAAGTGATGGATGGTATGTTCCCTATGGAGAAGCCCCAAAAGATGAAGACTCCCTGACAAAGAAATTCATGACATCGAAAGAAGGAGTTTTTCAAGTAGCTGGTTGAGGAGCTATTGTAGAGGGAGCCTAAAAATAAGTTTCTTACTTGGAAGAAACTTGGAATTCCTAAGCCAAGAGGGAGCTTAGGTACATTCCTTCCGTAGAAATGAGTACATTCCATTATTAGAATTGATATTTCCTCCCTAATTGAGAGGAAGAGATAGACACATCATTCAGGTCTTCACTTGGGAAGACAAAATGGACGGTTTGGTAATCATCTAGCATCCGATACTCTTTGATGATGAGATAGGGCATCCAAGATAAGATTAGTCATGGACTAATATTCTTTGAGGACTAGCTATCTAAGATAAGAATAGTCTAAAGTAGGTCATACTCTGTGAACACCCAGGTGGAGTATTGTTATGTGGAATTTTGCATCTACGGATAAATAAAATTTCCATAGGTGGGTAGCTACACCTATAACAACAGATTTAAAGCATATATCCTTTTTCTATAGAAGATAAATAAGACAAGGGACCTACTTGTTATTTTTCACTTTCCCTTTGTCTCCTTTATATGGCTCTTGTCGCTCCTTCTCGAACTTAATCCACTCAACAAGTACCTGCAATCATAAACAGAGGAAAAAAACCAATCAAAGCAAGAGATCTATCTAATATAAGCAAATGGAATCGAAATAATTTACCCATATAATCATCATACATAAAGACAAGAATATGGGAAAAGGTGTAAACAACTTTATTAAGTAGAAGGAAGAGTTACAACCATGAAGTCTGATCCAATGTCACTCCTCTAGCTTGAGTTCCATCCAACATCACATCAAAAGCACAACACTTTGGCAGCATAACAATACTTTCTTACAATCTCAAACCTCACACCAATAGTATCTCCTTACAAATTCTCAAATTCCAGCCCCTAATCACTTAGATGAGTGCTCAATTTATAGGAAAATGGAGGTGGTTTGATCATGAATGAGGGTATTGAATGGCCATACAAACTTAGAGTTAGTTTCTATGGAGGAAGGGATGAAAGGATAGGACGTTACTTAACTCATTCTCTATCCAATTTCGAGCTCATAGGAGATGATAAGTGTGGGAATCTTCTAGAATGCTCCAAAAGGTAAGAATATTCCCAAAACCCTATGAAGAATTTGCTCAATCTCACCCAACATAGGTCAAAGTGGGTCTAAGTGCTCTAAAATGCACCCTGACGTGGGCCTACCTACACTGAAGCGCATTTACCCCTGACCAAGGCTGCGCTGGTCCCTCAAGGAGGCATTTCTGGAGGGCTTCAGGCCAAGAAACTTTCAAGGAAGGAGGCATTCAAAGTGAAGACTTGTCCAGGGCATATAGCAACTGGATTAGTGTTTGATGGGCCCTAATAGTACTGATCTGAATGTTGGGAGTGATGTGCCCAGATGGATCTGTAACAGATGCCCCCTAAAGCATGAAGTCGAAAATGATAATGTCGAGTGATATGCTTTACGATGTGATGAGGAGGTTCTGAAGCGGATGGTGACCTGCATCAATTACAATACATAATATCATGATATTTCGATTTTTTCATGAATTTCTGAGGGAAGGCATACCCATGCTCAACATATAAACTTTCATTACATGTACATAGATAGTCGTCTACAGATATAGACCCATGATGGGATGACCATCAGTATAAAGCCATCGTACAGATGATTTGGTACTTTCCTAAAATTGTAGCCCGGATGGATGAAACTAGATCCAAGATCTTATATCTCTTTCAATCGTTCACTCAAGTATGAGTCTAACCATGTGAATATGTGATCTAAAGTCGAACATGGAAAGACATCGTCTTATTACTAGCCAATGATGTAAGTTGTTAATAGACGCAAGAGAAAACACTGATAATGATAATGGTCCTCAAGGTACTATAGTACATTTTGCATGGTGTGAATGGATGTTTTGATGTTGAACACCATACAAAGTATTTCGGTCAAAGGCTAGTGATGTCCACCTATCGCCGGAAGTGAGAAACCTGCCATGATGTATGCAAGCCTCAAGGTACTAGAAGGGTGTTTCTAAGTCAACTTCTTGGATAATGTGATGATGTCAAAAATAAGCGACTTGTCGTAGGAGGGCCTTGATGTATCCCACATCAACAACACAAAAAGAGTGTAATGATTTTTGGAGATGGAATGTGACTGACAACACAAGGTTTAGGAATGGAAGTCATGAAAATGAAGGTTTATGAGTATTGCAAAGGATGAATTTAACTGAGTAACTTCTCTTGAACATGTCGGTGACACTAAATGAATTGGTAGCATTGACCCAAAACCAAAGTAATGGATGTTATGATAGACCAAGGTATGATGATCATCAAGTAGATAACCCAACCCAAGTAGTCACAGTGATGAAGTGAAAGTTTCATGTTCAAGAGTGACCTGCTACCATAAAGTGGTTTACCCCTTTTCCATTTTCCCCAGTCATTACTAACTAGTACCTATTTATTTTTTATAAAGCTTGAGGAGGATAACATATGCTTGTTGTATAATTCCACCCTTCGGGTGAATCCATCGCTATGTGATGTTTTAACGAGTCTAAGGAGGGTGAAACTCCGTCTTGTCATGATGGACAAGTTTGTCGCTATTTTATGTTTTAACGAGTTTAACAATAATGATAACTCAGTCCTTTTCATGTTTAGAGAGTTTGAAAAGGGACAAAAAGAAAACACCACAAGTTCTTTTTCATAGATTTGTCTCTCAAGTCAGAAAAAGCGTAAAATAATATGAGAGAGAACCTATTGACCATGTTCAATCAACATATTCCTTTTTCATAAATAATCTATCTCAATCCAGAAAAGGGTTAAAATTATACTAAGTATATGTCATTTCCAATCTGTTAACGAGCTGAAAAGGACAAGCGCTCAACAATCTTTTCATATTTCGAGAGTCTGAAAAGAGCTTAAAGAGGACTCCACTTTGAGGAATGAGTGGTGTCTAAGATAGTGACTGGTTCCAATGATGTTGGAACTTCTCAAAATGTGTTGATTTATGTGAAGAGGCTAGCTAATAAGACCACTCATTGTAATTGTTCCTAAAAAAGGGTAAACAACAAGTGAAAGAATATGATTGGCCAAGAAGATAGTGACGATGGAAGGAGAAAAACCAAGGCTCATCTATCGGAAGAGACTGATAGAATGGCAATCACGAGGGTAAAAATGGAGATGGGTTCATTTTTACACAAGCTTGAACCATAGGGAACTGTGCTTGAATTCAGTTTCACGCTTACACAAGCTTGAAATGAAAAACTATGCTTGGATTGAGTTTCATGTTTGCACAAGCTTGAAACGAAAAACTATGCTTGGATTCAATTTCATTTTTACACAAGCTTGAAATGAAAAACTATGCTTGGATTCAGTTTACATGCCCCTAGTATGAGGACTCGATTCTAGGTGCATGCCCCCAAGATTCATTGCATTTTCCTAAGTAGAATAATCGTGGCTATCTGGTGGATGGAATGAAGGTTCATTTACGAGATCAGGTGAAAGACTCGACTGGGATTTTATGAGATCTAATCAAAGACTCGAATTAGAACTTTTCTCCAGGAGACCTTGTTTCATTTTTTAATGAGTTTGTCACAAGACAAGGAACTTCACTCAAATTCCTTGTTTCATTTTTTAACGAGCTTGACACAAGATGAGGAACTATGCTCAGGGACCTATTTCATTTTTTTTTTAAATGAGGTTGACACAATAAAAGAATGATCCTCATATACCTTATTTCATTTTTTAACAAGCTTGACACAAGACAAGGAACTATGCTCAGATTCCTCATTTCATTTTTTAATGAGCTTGACACAAGACAAGGTCCTATGCTCATATTCCTTGTTTCATTTTTTAACGAACTTGACACAAGACAAGGAACGATGCTCATACCCTTTGTTTCATTTTTTAACGAGGTTGACACAAGACCAAGAACTATCCTCATACCCTTTGTTTCATTTTTTAACGAGGTTGAAAAAAGACTAGGAACTATCCTCATGTGACCTGTTTCATTTTTTAATGACGTTGACACAGTAAAAGAACTATCCTCATATCCTTGTTTCATTTTTTACGGTAACTAGAATATACACAATGCAAGTTTTTCTTTTCAGTCCCTTTAGTGTTTAGATGAACAAAAAGGAACTAGATGCACATAAAATCAATCAATCTTCTTGCAAGAACGAAGACTTTAGGACAGTTCCTTTTCGAAATAAATGAAGACTTTTACGACACTTTCTTTTCAGCACAGATTAATCGACTATAAACTAACTTTTACAATGAATTGTTAATGATAAAGAAATCATTTAAGAAACACTAAAAAAACAAGCCCAAAGTAGGGCTAGGAAGAGAAATACAAATTGATTTCAGAGACACAATAATCATTGATCTTTCAGCAAGCAAAAACAGAAGGAAATTTGGGAAAAATCAAGTCAAAGATGGGATTTTTGACCTAAGGAGGATCAGTGCAACCCTAAATGGGAGAGAATGCACTTCAAAGCAGTGTCCTCAAGCCAAGGGTACTCTGCAGCACTCTGTGTCCTGACCAAGCCTGTGCTGGTGCTAGAGAGGCCATTCAAGGGACTTTCAAGCACAATTTTTGACCAAAAGACACTTCAAAAAGGCTGAGATAAGATCAATGGAAACAAGTAAAGTCTACTAGGGTGTACTAGGATGAAGGTAAATGTTAGGTCCCTATAATACTATTGATTCCCCCATTACTATTGTCATTATATCCCTTATTGTTATTATTGTGCCCCTATTGTCCCCATATTGTTATTAGTGTGCCCCATAGAAACCCACTATTGTTATTGTTGTGCCCTTATGTTATTACTGTTAGGTCGACTTGATTATATTGTGACCCCTTAGACTCCTATATAGAAGGGAAGTTTAGTCATTTGTATCATCCAAGAATTGTTCATTTGTGTAATGTAAAGGAGGTTTCCCCCTCAAAGAGGTTGAATTCTAAGGCATTGATCTATCTTTTCTATCTTTTTGTGAGCTGGTTTCCTAACATTTGGAATTGAATTTCTTCCTATATCCAGCACCAGAGTGTCAAGTGATGGTTGCAAGTGGAGGAACCATAAATTGCTCTGGAAAGTGCCATAATATCAAGCTATCCATGGGAGAATATGTATTGAATATCCCAATGCTTTCCATTCCAATGGGTGGTGCTAATGTTGTACTAGGAGTCCAATGGCTACAACCCTTGGGTACAATAGCTTTTAATTTTCAAGAACTTTTCATGAAATTTTTTGTGGAATGAAAGGAAGTTGAATTAAGGGGTATTGCAGGGAAACCAGGAAAGATAATCATCTCTAATGGTATAAAAAATCCTCTAAAGAAGGAACATCGAGGTGTAATTGCACAATTATGTTCACTAGAGGTTCCCACATCGAAATCATCTATTTCTCCAAATCTCCAAAAAGTCTTGGACAATCATTCCAAGGTATTTGAGACTCCCAAAGGCCTCCCACCTATTCGTGATCATGATCATGCTATTCATTTGATTCTAGGAAGTGTTCCTCCAAACATAAGGTCGTACAGATATCCCTATGCCCAAAATAGTGAAATTGAATGTATGGTTGCAGAAATGCTAGAGGCTGGTATAATTCAACCTAGTCGAAGTTCTCTGTCTGCTCCAGTAGTATTGGTGCACAAGAAGGATAGATCATGGCACATGTGTCCAGATTATACGGAGCTCAACAAGCTCACTATTAAAGATAAATTTCCCATTCTTGTCATTGATGAATTATTGGATGAATTGCATGGATCAATTTACTTCACCAAATTGGATCTTCGTTCAAGATATCATCAAATCAGAATGGAGACTAAAGAAATTCTGAAAACAACATTTAGAACTCATGAGGGTCATTGTGAATTTTTGGTCATGCCTTTTGGCCTTACCAATGCACCTTCTACATTTCAAGGTTTGATGAATTCCATTTTCAAACCCTTCCTTAGAAAATTTGTGTTAGTATTTTATGATGATATACTAATCTACAACAAGTCTTTGAAGGATCATGTTGAACATGTTGACAGGGTGCTCAAACTATTGAAGGAGAAACAATTATATGCAAAAAGCTCCAAATTTTTCTTTGGAGTACAAGAGGTGGAATATCTGGGTCATATTGTATCCCATGAAGGTGTTAAGGTAGACCCTAGAAAAATTAAATCCATTAAGGAATGGAAAATCCCTACATCCATAATGCATCTGCGAGGATTTCTTGGGTTGATAGGGTATTATCACAATTTTGTTAAGAATTATAGGAGAATAGCAGCACCCCTAACAACATTATTAAAGAAAGATGCGTTTTCATGGACTCTAGAAGCAACAAAAGCCTTTGAACATCTTAAAGAGGCAATGTGCCAAGCACCGGTCTTAGCTACGCCGGACTTCACAAAACCTTTATTTTGGAATGTGATGCTTCAAGAAATGGAATTGGTGTTGTTTTAATGCAAGATGAAAGACCCATTGCTTTCAAAAGTCATCCAATCAAAGGAAAGTATTTACACAAAGCTATTTATGAGAAGGAAATGTTGGCAATACTACACGCACTTAAGAAATGGTGACCCTACCTAATGGGAAGACACTTCAAGGTAAAAATTGATCATGATAGTTTTAAATACTTTTTAGAACAAATATTATCCTCTGAAGAGCAACAAAAATGGGTCACAAAGATGTTGGGTCATGACTTTGAAATCATCTACAAAAAAGGGAAGAAAAATGTTGTGGTAGATGCACTCTCAAGAAAGGATAAGGATGTGGAATCATTGTTGTGCGCCATTTCTATTATCCAACCAGATTGGATAAACAAAGTAAGGGATGAATGGAAGAATGATGAAGAAGTGTGGGAACTCATTCAAAAGTTACAACAAGATCCCAGTACATATGATACATCTAGCTGGAAAAATGATTCGTTATGGTACAAAGATCGCTTATACCTATGTAAGATGTCCCAACTCAAACAAAATATTCATATGGAATTGCACACTTCTCCCTTAGGAGGGCACTCAAGATTTTTAAAAACTTACCACAGGGTTAAGAAGGAATTTTTTTGGGATGGCCCTCAATCAGATATTCAAAAGTTTTTGGAGGAATGTTTGGTTTTCCAACAAAATAAAGTTCAAAAAAATAAGACCCCAGGTCTATGCAATCTTTATCCATTCGAAGCCAACATTGGGAGGAGGTTTCAATGGATTTTATCACAAGTTTACCCAAGGCTGAAGGAAAGAGTGTCATCATGGTGGTAGTTGATATACTTACCAAGTATGCACACTTTTGTGCATTATCACATCCATTTAAATCCAGTATAGTTTCTGCTGCATTTATGGAAACAATTCAAAAGCTACATGGAAACCCAAAGATTATTGTAAGCAATAGAGATCCCATTTTCACTGGAAATTTTTTGACATAATTATTTTCTTGTCCCGGTATTCAGTTAGCTCATAGCTCATCTTATCATCCTCAATCTGATGGGAAAACTGAGATAGTAAACAAATTTTTGGAAGGATATCTTCGTTGCTTTGTATCTGATAAACAGACACAATGGGTCAAATGGTTGCCTCTGGCTGAATGGTGGTATAACACTTCCTTCCATACTGTAGCAAAAATGACCCCATTTATGGAACTTTATGGATATCATCCACCATCCATCACATCATATTTAAGAGAAAATTCTAAGGTTCAAGTAGTGGAACATTACATCGAGCATCAACAACAAGTTCTCCAACTCTTAAAGGATAACCTCGCGTTGGCGCAGAATAGAATGAAACAATAGGTAGACCAACATCGCAGTGAAAAATGTTTTGATGTAGGTGACTGGGTATTCCTATGGCTACAACCATATAAACAAATGTCCCTCAAGCAAGCTAAGAAGGATAATAAATTATCACCAAAGTATTATGGTCCGTACAAGGTGTTGCAAAAGATTGGTACTATGGCATACAAATTGGAGCTTCTTGTAGCTTCTCGAGTGCACCCAATTTTCCATGTTTCATGTTTAAAGAAGGTTATAGGTGACAAGCTCCTAGTTCAAACAATATTGCCAGAACTTGATGAGGAAGGAAAATCATATTGGAACCGGAAGCAGTCACAGAAACAAGAACTCGACAACTACGAAATTGATCAATTTCAGAGTATCTCATCAAGTGGAAGAACTTATCCGCTGAAGATGCCACATGGGAGGATGAGAATTTAATATAGAAGCATCCAGAACTACTCAAGCATTGAGGACAACGCTTTTCAGAAGGAGAGGGCCATGTTAGGTCCCTATAATACTAGTGATTCCCCCATTATTATTGTCATTATATCCCTTATTGTTATTATTGTGCCCCTATTGTCCCCATATTGTTATTAGTGTGCCCCGTAGAAACCCACTATTGTTATTGTTGTGCCCTTATGTTATTACTGTTAGGTCATCTTGATTATATTGTGACCCCTTGGACTCCTATATATAGAAGGGAGGTTTAGTCATTTGTATCATCCAAGAATTGCTCATTTGTGTAATGTAAAGGAAGCTACCCCCTCGAAGAGGCTGAATTCTAAGGCGTTGATCTATCTTTTCTATCTTTTTGTGAGCTGGTTTCCTAACAGTAAACTACCCAGAACAATGATTGTTCCCAGCATTGTCACCAATTTGTTATGTGGAATTTTGCATCTATAGATAGATATAATTTCCCTAGGTGGGTAGCTACACCTAGAACAACAAATTTAAAGTGTTTATCCTTTTTCTATAGAAGATAAATAAGACAAAGGACCTACTTGTTATCTTTTGCTTTCCCTTTGTCTCCTTTGTATGGCTCCTGTCACTCCTTCTCAAACTTAATCCACTCGACAAGTACCTGCAATCATAAACAGAGGAAAAAAACCAATCAAAGCAAGAGAGTAATCTACTATAAACAAATGGAATCAAAAGAATTTACACATATAATCATCATACATAAATACAAGAATATGGGAAAAGGTGTAAATAACTTTATTAAGTAGAAGGAAGCGTTACAACCATGAAGTCTGATCCAATGTCACTCCTCCAGCTTGAGTTCCATCCAACATCACATCAAAAGCACAATAGTCTGGTAGCATAACAATACTTGCTTACAATCTCAAACCTCATGCCAACAGTATCTCCTTACAAATTCTTAAAGTCCAGCCCCTGATCACTTAGATGAGTGCTCAATTTATAGGAAAATGGAGGTGGTTTGGTCATAAATGAGGGTATTGAATGGCCTTCCAAACTTAGAGTTAGTTTCCATGGAGGAAGGGATGATAGGATAGGAGGTTACTTAACTCATTCCCTATCCAAATTCGATCTCATTGGAGATGATAAGTGTGGGAATCTTCTAGAATGATCCAAAAGATAAGAATATTCCCAGAACCCTATGAAGAATTCACTCAATCTCGCTCAGCGTAGGTCAAAGTGGGCCTAAGTGCTCTGAAATGCACCCTGACATGGGCCTACCTGCACTAAAGTGCATTTACCCCTGACCAAGGCTGCACTGGTCCCTCAAGGAGGCATTTTTGGAGGGCTTCAGGCTAGGAAACTTTCAGAGAAGGAGGCATTCAAAGTGATGAATTGTTTAGGGCATGTAGCAACTGGATTAGGGTTTGATGAGCCTGAATAGTACTGATCTGAATTTTGGGAGTGATGTGCCCAAATGGATTTGTAACAAGTATGTACCTTGAGAGACAATGATTATGGTGTCTAAGAATCATTGGTCTTACCAACATTGTGCTCTGATCATGTGGATAGAGTTTTTATTCAAGGTGTTGCTATGTGACAATGCTAGTTGATATGACACTAGACAAATGGGTTACCAATCTGATTCTTCTTATGAGAAATTATACAGATTGAGAATGACCAAGTACCATTAGGAATACCTCAGTTAATAGGGAGTATTATAAAATGTAACTAGTTTTAGTATTCATAATGACATGTAATTATGATCTTTGTAAATGATGAAAAGAAGAGAATAAAAATATCATTATTGTAAGGCTTGCTTCATGGGTTCCATGACCAAGAGATTTTATTTGTTAGTGGCTCCCATTAAGAGCCTTAGGATTTATCATTGAGTCAAAGATTCAATATCATGTATGAAGAGCTCTTCTTGAGCATGTGTCAATTTTATATGAGTCGATATAGCCCTCTAATGACAAGCACACAATTATCTCTTCATGTTGGCTTCAAAGAGGAGTAAACAAACTCATGTTGGCTCACATTTTGAAGACACCCATTCGTTGCACATGTCGTATTATTATATAGTCAAACTACTATATATACAAGGCTAGGGTCATCGCAAAAGACACAGTTCATAGTTCAGATTCCTATGAGATTTTAGGATTCTAACTACAGTCAACAGTTCAGATGATGGCAAAGTGAAGTTTGGGTGGGTCTCTCTATGATTTCGGGTATATAGTAGCAGCAAGAAGTTCATATTATCTTTGAGATTAAAGTGATTGTTTCGGTGCCCTAAACATAGTCACACAGTTTGAATAAAAGGTACATTTTGGACCTTCTTGAAGTGTGAATATGATCACAGTAAAAAGGAATTTGGATCCTTCGGAAGTCTAGTATCTAAGCACAGTGAGAAAGAAGATTGCAATGATACAAAGAACAGTTAGGTGTCATGGCTATGGAAGAGCTGCAATTCAGTGATATGGTGGAACCTCAACTTAAGGTCTCAGTGCTACCTTAAAGGAAGGACATCGGCACTAGATCAAGGAAGGACATGAATACTCGATATGAAGACAGTAAGAAGATCCTGGTGGTGACAAGTGTCCCAATGCTAAGGATATCGAAGAGGAAGAGAAGAAGAGAAGACAATCAAGAGAACTATTGTCTTGGTCTTAGAGTGGCTAATAGGTCAAGGGTCTTGGTCTTGGTATTCATCAATTGGAATCTCTATAAGAATAATTTTTGTAGGTTTTCCTCTCAAAGAGTGAGAGGTTTTGGCCCTGGCTCATAGCCTAAATTCTATGTCTCTTGTCTATTTATGTTTATGCATTGGTAGTTGTTTGATGAAGAAGAACATTAATAACTTAAGCAAAGATAATATCATAATGTAATGAAGTAAAAGATACTCACAAGAAGTTACTAATTGAGAGAAATCACCTAAGTCTAATGCCCTAGATTTCTCAACATTAACCACCTAGAGAATCAATTATGCATAGTTGTTTCTTACACCTTGCAGGTTCAAAGCAAGTGATGCAACCTTCAATCTTGGTTCTTTCTGCATGTAAGAGGATTGATCACTCTGGTTCCAAATTCCTTTTATAGATGGGGTTTGAACTTTGGTAGCACACCTTGTTTGGTCCTTTTTTTCATATCAAATTTCTCTTCTAGTCTTTACGTGCACAACACTCTCGTATAGTGCACTCCTTGCAATATTCGACATGCTTAAGGTCATATGTGACCTCCCTCTAAATCCCTCCCCTAGGTTGTTCCCCTTCCTTATTTTTCCTTTCGTTTGGCTTGACGTCCCCCTCCTCATGCGCTCATGTGTTGTTTCTTCCCCTTTGTTCGTTGATTGTTGTCCTTGTCCTTATCTCCTAGCCTCCTTCAACAATGATCCACTTGACCTTGATTCTTATTCACATAGTTTTTCTCTACGCGCATGTCCTTGTATCTTTCCTCTCCTAATTTTTAACTCTATTTTCTCTACTAGACCCTCCACCATGCCTTGTTAACGTGCACGTCTCTGTAGAGGAGAAACCTACTACTATGAATGGGCCACTTGGGGAATCACACATATTCACCATTGCTTGGAGGAGACTATGTCCCAGTTTCATGAGCTTACTGCAAGCCCCATCCAAGATGAACTCAGCCCCATGGAGAGAGAAGGAGCATCTCATTAGCACCATTTTTCAGACACAAAGTTTCTTGTTGAGAGGGCAAAATAGGTGATGGATATTGGAGATACAAGTGGATGTTTCAACCAACACACCATGGAAGTATACTAGCATTTAAAATTTCTCCTCTACAGAATCGAGCATCAGGCATACCTCCTTTACTCTATGGAGAATTTGCATCATCACATGAAGGACCTGGATCAAAGATTGGATTGTATCAAGCAAAATCTCAACATCCCACCCTAGGTTGGCAGCACCCCTGACAACAACCAAGACCCCATCCAAGTCACAGCTACAGATTCTAGTCCCTCTACTTAGTCTTATGTTATGTTCAAGATCCTCTTGTTTTTCAGTATTGTCTATTCTCATGGCCAATTTGGACCACTATTTGGTTTACATATGGTCTTCTTTCATTTTTTTAACACTATGTTATCCTATGCCTCTCTACGGAGAGTGAACTTTTGGTTATGGTCTAGTCTTCCTTGTGAAAGACAGACCTAAATCACCTAGCTTTTCCATGTAAGCTCTTGTTAGGAAGGAAACACAATATTTACCTCACAAAAGAAAGATAAATATATCAATATTAATTAAAAATTCATTTTATTTTTGTAAAAATAAGTAAAAGTATGAAATAAAATATCATGGTAGAAATATGATACAAATAAAAACATTTTACATCATCGACTAGTTTAAATATTTAAATTATTTTCATTACATTCATTTCACTGTAACCACTAGGCTCACGCTGTCTAAGACAGGGTTTGAACCAAGAATTTTATAATATTTACATAACATGTCTTTGCAAATGCTTTACACAGGAAATGATTAGTTCGTTCTCTTTTTAAACTTAACTTCTTATTGCTATTTTTATTTGTACTCTCTACATACATACATACATACATACATACATACGTAGTACGTACGTATGTACAAACACACACACACACACACACACACACACACACACATATATATATGTATGTATGTATATATGTATGTATATATATGTATATGTTTTAGTAAGGGATTACAAGAATATACATGTTTTAGTAAGGGGTTACTAAGCCTCAAATTATTATAAGAAATACTCATTACAAACCCAACATATAACACTGAAGAATTACACTGGAATAGAAAGGATAGCAACAATTTTCCCAACCACAAACTAAACTAAATTAACATACATATATAAATAAATTATAAGAATTTAAATTATAACATCCACAAACCATTGACATATGTAAATTTATAATACATTTTTCCCAATTTTCCTTTCATTTCTCAGAAATCTATAATGAAATTACAAACTTCCTTCGAATATGGAAAGGAGACTATTTCTTTCATGATTCTCACTCTCACTCTCAACCATAAATAAAATATTTAGATGTCATTTTTTAACTTTATAGAGAAATAAACTATGTGTTTGTGTGTAGCAATTGACAAAAAAAATTATGGTTAAAACATTTTAAGTAGACTCGATTTCTCACATTGTGGCCCGGTCAATTTTGTTTTAAATCTAAAATGGTATATTTATTTGTCAATTTTGTTTCAAATCGAGCAAAGATATGTTGGAATTGCAAGTTTAGGTTGTGTAGTGTAAAAAAACCAAATGCCCAAGTAAATTTCAAAACATTGAATCCATTTTATACATTAAAAATATAACTTAAACAATGAAAAATTACACATGGTTTATTTATACACACACACACGATCTATCAAATTTTCAAAAATATAAATAATCTATCAAGCTTCTAGAAAGATAAAATTTGTAGAAGTGCAAACTTTTTATTAAGTTTTGCACTTTAGAAGAAGTTTACACCTCAAGATATTTTATCCATCTGGATTCTTGCTATATCCATAATTAAGATAAATATGTCTAGGTGGTCCAGGCCTCACTGATGAAGCTTTGAAGTTTTCCAAAAGTGCCCTAATTTTCCGGTTCAATGGTTTTTGGCCGCGGCTGACAGCTCTCCACAACTGGATCTCGGAGGTATGGAAACCTGTCATTTCTGATGAAATTAATATCTACCCCTGCGCTAGGGGTTTCTTTATAGTAGATTTTGAAAATCCTGAAAGCAGACAATGTATTATAGATTCCGGCCCTTGGTTTTGGGAAAAATCAGGTCTATTCATGAAGCCATGGAACCCATCATTCGATCCCTCTATAGCAGTCATAACCTCAGCGCCAGTTTGGGTGAGATTGCCAAGCCTACCTTTGCATATTTGGAATCTCTCCTCGCTAAAATCCATTGGAAATGCAATTGGGAAATTTTACTGCAGGTGCCTAGAAACAGAGGAATATGCCAAAACCACCTATGCATGCATCCGTGTGGAAATGGATTTCAACGCCGGATTCCCAGCTGAAATAAACCTAACAAGTAAAGACTATGTGTGGAACCAGAAACTCGATTACGAAAGTGTCCTCTTCAGATGTCGATCCTGCTTTGAGACAGGGCATCTAGCCAAAAATTGCCCAAAATCATCCCAGAAAAATTTTGCTAGAAACAACCACCACAGATCTACATGGTGGGAAGGAGCACAAAAAGAACACTACACTGTCATCAAAGAAGAATACTCTAGAGAAAACTCTGAATCACAAGAAATCGGGCAGGAAAGAAACAACTCTCAAGACAGGCAGGGAGAAAGCCCCGCCCAACAAATCAACAGTTATGAGGATTCGACCGCACAAAATAAATCTTCATTTAACAGCAAAGCAGATCTCCTAGACCAAACTTCTTCTCCGACTATCTTCAAAAGGACGAACACAATAGATCGTGAAGCTAAGCCACCAATGTCCCAAGAATTAGAAGAGATGAAGGGGATGCAAGATAAAGGAAGTTGGAAGACCGTAGAGGAAAAAAAGGAGGCTACAACACCAATCTTGCCAAGAAAGCGAGGAGCCAAATAATTAAAAACTAAGAAAATTATAGGTCCGATAGACCAATTTGGTCTCTGTGGACGTTAACCATCATCATCATCATCATCATCATCATATATTTTATAGTTTTTATTTTTAAACGACCTAAATCTAATTTATGTAAAAACTTCTTATACTTATGTGATCATGTAATCATGTAGCTATTATTCATTTTAATTTTACGAAATAATGGCTCAAGTTTATTAATCCATTTAACATTTAGACCTAGTGTTGGCTATACGTTTGCACTCGAATGGTGGAGAAAAGACAATCGTAATTTTCATTTAAAATGCATCATCTCATTTGTTAAGACATCATTGTCACAAACTCTCTCACACCATTTTTCAACACATCACTCTCATAACCGTTTCTAGCCTTGGTTAATTCCCTTAATCAATTTGTATATAACACTAGACTCTCTTTGATTGAATGATTTCAATCATATTTACCAAATTCAGACAAATTCGACTAAAGAATTGGAAAATTTGTATGTTCTGTTTGTTTTAGCTATTAATATGTTAAATTTGATTCAATTTGATATGGTTGAAATATTTTAACAAGTCGCACTCCATTTGTCCAAACGGTTGGAGAGAATCAGTTTCAATACAGTAGAAATATTTTAATAGGTCGCACTCCATTTGTTGGAATAGTTGGAGAGGCCCCTTTCTAGTTAATCTAGGCAAATCCAGTTATAGTGGAACTGACTGACAATTTGAAATGGAAATTGAATTGATCTAGAAGAGGGTGGGAATAATTTAATTGGTAATAATAAAATGAAGACAACTGGATTACAGGAGTGAAAACTATCTGCAGCATGTTTCAATCCCAAAGCCAGACACACCTAATCGTCCACCATGCACAAACTAGTTCATTCGATTGAAGAGGACTCAACCACTTTATATATATTTGGGAGAGTCTTTTCCTCAATGTTATTGGGCTTTTATAATTCTGCTTTTTAAAGTTTATTGAGTTTTCATGGGACCCTCAAATGCATCATTAATTTTTTTTGTAAACTGGAAAATTTTATATTTCAACAAAGAAAGAATACATTGAGATTACATCCATAGCTCGAGTATTTTGAAGGCAACAAATAAGAACAGAAAAACAAATATTTCCTCCCAACAACAAGAGATCCAAAGAGGATTTAACTCCTCATTTTTTTCCAACAACAACTGATTAAGACCAAACTAAAATTCACACAACAGCCTCCCGATACCATATGCCTATGGGCCAATACAAAAGAAACCCAGATTTGTAATCTACAACTAACAACATCATAGAAATAGCATAACAGTTTTCTCCAAGTTCCTTGCAGCCAAAGGTCAAAGGAAACCGAAGAACTATCTGGTTTACAACATTGGCAAAGGGCATAAGTAAAAAGCCTAAGTGTGCACCACCCACTAGCATCCTTACCCATAATTCCAACAACCACCATCCAAAAAAGGCAATGGTTGAAGATTTGATGCAATACCCAACAAACACCCAAAAGGAGAAACAAGCAAGTGATGTGAAAGAATGGAGATCAACTATGAGTAATCGACCTAACATCCCTACTCACACTAGGGTCATTACAAAACTAGGAAAATCAAATACTATGAGCACTAAGAATGGTGCGTAAAATGAGCTTCAATTCCCTACTCACACAAAAACAATTGAAAAACCAGGAAGAGAACAAAAACCACCATAAGATCCCACATGTCCTTGTTTTGAAGATCATGAAAATCATCAACATCCATGGAGAAAGTATGACAAAAAGAAAACAAAAACTTTGATACAAATTGTTAGTCTTGATATAAATATATAATAGTGAGATCTTGAGAAATGTCTATTGGTGGATCAATGGGGTCAAGAGGATTAGTGATATTTCTTGAGGTTAAATCCGACACCAAAAAACCTTCAACCCGACCCAAATGAGAGTCAATATTTTCTAGATATAATTTGTGATTCCTTAGCATGCATTTAATGTCCTCCAACCTAGAAAAAACATTATAATTTTCAACTTGTTTGTCTTTAAAAATTAAACGTAAGAATTTTTCCATTTGTTGCTACACGGACAAAGAGTGTCGGAAATGGAGTCTCCACTTATGGAATCTATAGATCCGGAACCCATTTCAAACCATCACCAACAATCTCTAAATAAAAATTATAAGGGTGATCCCCTAATTCCTTCAACTCCAACAATAGAATTTCTCTCCTCACTTCAAGAGTGACACCATAAAAGAAAGTTGCCACAAAGTCATAGGTAAAGGGTCGAATTCATTTGAATCTGACACTACCTACACCTCCTCTTCTACTCACCAATCTTTGATGTGGATGCATAATTGTAGAAGCAAGGGAACAATGCACACAACCATTAATAGAACCATGACCAAAGTAATATTCAAACAGACAAACCACCATCGCTTCAATCCTGAACCAAAAAACTACCAATTTGACCCCTAAGTGCCAAACCAGAGATCCAAATTCAAATACATTTTTGAATTCACTACACAATAAAGACATAATACATATAAAAAACTAGAGCCATACCAAATCTAACTCTTGGAAGTACTAGATACTGAGACTGACACCAACCACACTTACTCTCCCCTCACTCAAAAGAAAGAACACCAATAACAAGGTAAAGACTAAATTTTATAAACAACTTAGGTCCAAAATTGGTTAAATGTTGCCTCAAGTCACAAACACAAAGTATACCAACGATGAAATCAAGAGGGGTCTAATAAAAACCTTATTAGTGTACGAGAGCTCGATAACCAATATTAAAATTTCCTCAATTTCAATATGACAATGACACAAGTGTAATGGGGCATGACATCCAATGGAACACCATTACCTTCATTGTTCGCACCCCCATCGGGGACTAACCGATTTGATTCTAACAAATAATGTCGCTGCTCTATATTATCAACCTCTACGAAAGGAGGACATGCATCATCCAAAATAAACTCCCATAATCTACATCCAAAATTATCTAGAAAATTTTCAAACTTGTTACCATATATCCTCGAATTCTTCACTTTTACATATTCCAATATGCAAAGTAAATATTTTATGTGCTTGACCAAACCTTGCAAGTGCTAACTCTTTACTAGTTTGGTTGGGGGATGAGCATTTAATAGATGTTGAATGCAGTGAATAGAAATTTGAGAATATCCATCAATTTGTAATAAAATAAAGCCTTCTCGGCATGCTATCATCAACCCATTTTACAATGCCCAAAATTCAGCCATATTATTACTAGTCAAACCACACCTTTGTGTATAAAACCTTAGTGTAGATGCATTATGATCACAAAATACACCTCCAAATCCAACAATTCTTGGGTTACCCTTAGAAGCTTCATCAAAATTCAATTTAATAAATGGAGGGGAGGTTGGAGAAATAAATATGAAATGAGGGGTTCATGTCTTGAGAAGGACAAGTGATAGAAGTTCTCATGTTCTAGTTTAGATTATGTTTACCTAAAATCATTGTTTCTTGACTATCACCCTTCTGATCATACAATTCCCAAGAGACAACAAGAATGGTTTCCTAATTATTTTTTATAATTACTTCATTTAACATCGGAACAAACCTCTCCTTACCTTTGAAAATCCATGCATTTATTTCCTTCCACAGGTTCCCTAAAGCAAATCCCATGGCTAGGATCCAAGCTCTGCTAACTATGGACGTTTTGAATGTGATCCATTTCCATTGAACTACAAACTCTACTACATTGTATTTATGCCTATTTTCAAGACCAAAAATTAATGGGATAATGACCCATACTCCTACAAATGGAGAAGTAAGAAAATGATCCATAATTTCTTTTTGCATTTGAACAAGGCATACAATAAGATAATCCTTCAATACCCTACCTTTTTATCCTCTCTCAAGTAAGAAAATGACACCATAAAATAAACCATAAAAAGGTAGATATTTTGGGCCAATGAAATCCCATTCATACACTACTCTAAATATGATTCTTCTCTATAATATTATGACCTCCACAAATATAATAGGCCTCCTTTAGCGTAAACATACCTGTAGGAGTGTATCCCTAGCGAAAGATGTCTTTGGCTTGGGACAAGAGAATTTTCGATTCCATTAGGTCCTATGGAAACTTGTCCCATGGACCTTCAGAAGCATCCTTAGGAAAATATTATTTAATTTTCCATCTTGTCCACAGTCCATCTTCCAGGTCCTCTTGCCAAAATTCCCTAACCCTCATCATGCCTAGCCCAGTTGTAAAGAGTGTCAATAAGAAAAATTTTATTCTATCATAAAGCTAGGAGATTGCTCCCAAGAATCCGACCAAAAGAAAGCAGAGTCTCCTTTTTGTACCTCCCAAAAAGTATGGTTATTTAACAATTGACGGTTTTCCTAAGTCCACTTCTAGATGCTTGAACCATCAACATTCAAGTTAGATCTTAAATGTGCCTCATACGACTCCAAATTATCATACTTCCTTAGCCATATTTGTGGCCATAAATTTGGCCCCCCTATCAACCATCTCCATCAAATTTTAGCCCCCAAAGCCATACTCAATATTTCTGGATCGTATAGCCCCAATCCACCAGCCCATTTAAGTAGAATCAAGGTTTTCCATGCCAAAAAGGACCATTTCTTCTCTTTAGTTTCACCTCACTAAAGGAAATCCCTCCACATAGAAGTCATATATTGTCAAACCAATTTGGGTGTGGGAATAACAAACATTTGGTAAATTAAAATTGTTTGTAGAACTGATTTGGTAAGGATCAGTATCCCAACAAAATTCAGTGCTTAAAAAGTCCATTTATTAACGTTTTTATGAATCTTGGTGAGAAGACTATTCTAGCATGAAACTCATTTGGGATTTAATACCAATGGAATAGCCAGATATTTAGAAGGAAAAGAAGATATGTGGAAATCCAAAACCAAAGCCAGGTGGCACTGAACCCAGTTCATTGTAGTTGAAAAAGAGAATATTAGACTCTATACTATCAATGAGCATACTTGAGATATCCATAAAGGTTGAGAGATGAGAGTGTATTTCATTTTCCTCTTCAAGAGTTGGTTTTCCAAATAAGAAAACATTATCAACAAATTGTTGATGCATCACTAGAAGGTCATCACCATATAAATGTATCCCTCAAAGATGCCCTCTAGAACAAGAATGTTTAAAGAAGCACCCAAGACCTTCTATAGCTAGAATAAATCGAAGACCCCGAGAAGGATTGAATGTAGATGAAGGGGATCCATTAATCAGGATGGAGAAGAAGGGAGTTAAAATAAGAGAACGAATCCAAGATATACATTGCCATGAGAAGTTGAAAGCATCCAATACTTGTAATAAATAGTCCCAATTGATTTTGTCATTAGCCTTTGACAAATCCAACTTGATCAACGTACCTGATTTTTTCAAACTTCTAAGTGAATGGATGATCTCTTGCACAAAAGAAATGGCATCAAAAATTCGTTGTCTCTCAAAAAAACTTCTTTGTTCTAAATAAATAAGCCTATGCAATAATGACTTCAAATTACTTACAATGATATTATCAACCACTTTATATATTACATTACACAATACAATAGGTCTAAAGAAACCGAGGTCCTTTGATCTTCCTACCTTAGGAATTAGAGTAAAAAGGTAGCATTCAAACCACTCCATAGACTATAATTGTCGAGATTTTTCCACACCTCATATATTTCCTTACCCATATAATTCCAACCAAATTTAAAAAAATCAAAGGTAAAACCATTAGGATCAGGTGATTTTTTTTGTTACATAGCAAGAATTACCTCTTCCACTTCATAAAAATAAATCGGTCACATTAAGCTACATTTTTCCCAGGGATAACAAATTTAAGGATACATGCAATAAAATTTTTAATGGCCTTTCGTCGATTATGAGAGGGCTCCATTAAAACATTTTTATGGAAAGTTATAGATGCCTCAATTTCCTGGTGTTGTAGCTTTCTCTATCCATCCCTTCTAGTCAAAGAAAAGATATGAGTCACGTTCCTATGTTGAATCATCAATTTTGGAAATAATTTAGAGTTTTAATCCCCCTCTTTCAACCATTGAACTCAAAAAATTTTCCTCCATAATGTTTCTTCTTGTTGCCTTCCCATTTCTAGCCAATTTAGCGTAGTTCCTTGCTCCAAAATTAAATTAGGGGTTCATCCTTCAACAATATTTTTTTGATGATTTGGATTGGATCATTATATTGCTTTACATCCATATAGATGCATTCAGAGTGGAAAACATGGAGGAATCAACTCATGCGATCGTTTTTACCGGCGAGACCCAGTTTGGCAAAACAAGGACTGAAACCTTCCAAAATTGTTTTGAGGCATCAAACAATGTTTTTTTGGGGTAAACTTGACCACTTTTGCGGTGCACCTTTTCATGCTAGTATACACATAGAGTCCTTTCTAATGAAGAAAGAAGCACGTCAATTGGAGTCTATATGCAAAAATTATGCCACTTAGATGTTGACCTTCTTATTTTCACACCCATAAATCGAGAGGATGTCGTGCCAGCCCCCATTATTCCTAGAAAAGGGGATAACCACATGATTATGATGTAAAAGACTCTAGAAGGGTCTATATTGTAAGTATGGTTAAGAGTTGAGGCAGTCAAACTTAACCACTAGAAGGCTATTGGGTTGTGTTATAACTGGGTCACTAAGAGGAAAATGGATTACATTATTTCGAGTGCATTTTTTCCATAGCTAAAAAAATATCCAAGAGGAATATGGGTAGAGAACACAAAAAGGATTTGTGCATTGTAGTATCCCATAAGCCATAGGACATATTTCTTTGTACTCGCAGCCATATTTCCAAACAAAGAAAGAGAGTGGACCGGTCTCACCTTATAGCAGGGTTTTTCTCCTAAAAGGGTTTCCCAGAGCAAATATTTTGTCATATGTGTGTGTGAGCTTTTATTTTTTTGTTCTATATTTTTTGCATAATTTTCATTTGCGTGCATGCACTATTAACAATAAATCTACTTATCCAGAAATTTAATAAAACTGTAATGGTGTATAATTTCATATTTTAAATATAATATTATCAGATCTATTTTGATGATCTGTCTAATGGAATATCCATGAAATTTCACAGATCACATTGGTATCACAGCAAGTTTATTTGGGTAGTTTTTGGACATTTTCAGGGGATCTAGATCATCAACTGAAAATCATAAAATCCTAAGCATGGTCGATGAATGTTAAATTGGCAACTAGGGCCAAACTCCATGTGGGTCATCTTATTTATGGCAGCTGATAATTTTATTGGATCCCTCTCATCGAGAGGTGTAGGATTGATCTAAATATCATCTTATTCCGATAAGTATTTATGAAGTTATGAATTTATTTATGTTATAAAATAAATTGTCAAGTCGGCCAGCAACTTGAGTAGGCTCAGAAGCCCAATAGACATGTCTATTCATCATCTACGTTTTAGTATAAATAGAAGAGGATTTAAAGTCATTTTACACACACTCTTTATGTGATCTCCTCTCCACGTCTTGGGTTTCTGAAGAAGGAAAGTCACGAAAAGAGTATGTTGGCCTAGATGATGCCCTAGCTAAAAATGAGGCCCTAGATCTAAAACACAGAAGCCCTAGAAACATTCATGGAGAATTCTATACGTAGCAAGAGGAAGGGTCTATCCACAGCCGCAGAGAATTCTATCCATAACCGTAGTAAGGGTAACTACAGTCATGGTAATGAACTCGCTTGGAGATAAGGTCGCAGTCAAGGGTGAAGGCCGTAGTAAAGGGAGACGCAATCATAAGGACATGAGGCCGTAATCAAGCCACAATGATGAAGAGTCAAGCCGCAAAAAGCCGCAATGATGGAGAGGGAAGCCGCAGTAGGAGCCGAAGTCAAGTGTAAGGGTGCCACAGTCATGGTAAACCGCAGTAGCAATCTGCTTAGATAAGGACGTTGTATTTATATGAGTTTTGGGCTATTTATAGTCTCGGACATAACCACAGTGAGCCATTGTCTTGATGAAGCCCTCTTGGAGGTCTCAGCATAATGGGTAGAAGCATTCATGACTGTGATCATTCTATATGCAGTCACCTACTTGATGATCACTACCTTTGTCATGACTACAGTCTAGACATGGTGTGAGGAGAAGGGTCATAACAATACAATCTGGGCATAGCTACAGATATCTTTGGTGAGAGTGCAAACAATACTCTCAGTGGTTCTGTCCTAGAAGATTGAGGAGACCTAAATCTTAGTCCACTGCTGGGCTAGGCCGCAGGCCATAGCCAGCAGTTGGAGGCCCTTTCTAATAGCTGTGTTGAAGAAAAGCAGCACTATAAGGCAGCATGATGATCATGGACATGGGCAGCATGATGATGAATGAGATCATGGACATGGGCAGCATGATGATGAATGAGATCATGGACATGGGTAACATGATGATGAATGAGACCATAATGATGAAGATGCAGCATAATAAGGAGCAACATGATGATGAGAGCAGGAGCAGCTCAGTCATCAAGGTTCAACACATGTGACAGTACAACATGGTGTCACACGGTTATGTGCAGCAAATGGATGATAGGTATCACTATGATAGGTGAAGGAGTCACCTTACAAAATCAGTTGAAGTAATATGTCTTCAACTGATCTCATGTGATATCAAAAGTCAAAATATTGACTTCTATTGTAAATGTACTATCTCTCTCTCTGCTGAACTTTGAAGAACATAAAAGAAGAATTGATCAAGGGTTTCCCCACATTAGGGTTTGTCCCTGGATAGCACCACATCTTGTGTCCTCTTGTCTTGGCTTGTCTTCTGCGATTTATATTTATGTTCTATTTGCAGTTTACTTTAATCCTGATGTGATTGCTAACAGTGAAAATTTAAATAAATTTCTCTAGCATAGAACATACCTAAAATTAACATGGTATCAGAGGTGAGGTGAAGACAATGCCCAAGCAAGAGTGAAAGAGCAATCACCAAAGACAATAAGGACAAGACAAAAGGAACAATGGGTTCCACATCTCTCTTCTAAGTTCACACAGGATGAAATCGAAGCAGAGCATATTATCAGAATGGCGTAGCAGAAGTTTCTGATGGCCCATCTAAAGATCACTTCATTGGGAAGTTTGGATCTAAGGGTGGAAGGAAAGGCAGATGCCTTGGTTGCAATAAGTTCGGCCATTATGAGAAGGAGTGTCCAAATGGAAGGGACACATCACTTGATGATCATTCTAGGGACATCTTCAAAAGAATGACAGGTAATGCAGTTCATCAAGGAAAAATGGTCGACTCTTCAAAGAAAGCAAGGAACCCCAGGTATGAAGAATCAAATATTGTTTCTGATAAGATAAAGAAGTGTTATCTTGTATTGGCCCTCTCCTTCATATTCTTTGGGAATCTAGCGTATTGATTGTAGTGCTTCAAGGCACTTCATCAGATAGAAGGGTGCACTCTCTAATTTGGTAGAGATGGAAACAATCGTGGGATTACACTTGGAGCCGATGCCACCTATCCTGAAAAGGGAATGGAAGTCAAAGGTTTTATGGTGGCATTCGTTGATGGAAAGGTACGTGTTTGAAAATAGAATTTTTGAAGATGTTTTTGAGTTCAGGGTTGTAGGAAGTCTACTGGGGACCATGTCCATTGACACATAACATCGAAGGTGTATGAGTCATATGGTGACAGGGAAGCTTGGATTCAAAGGGAGTATGAAAGTACATGTCTGAGGTGTACCGAAGGAAAATCTTACAAGGGGACCATTCCACTCATGTAGTAGGGCCACAGGTTTGGAACAACCCGTGGAGTCTGAGATTCATGAATAGGAATCTCATGTATACAGGTGGAAGAAAGCCCCCTATGGCTTGAAGCAAAACACCCCAGGCATAGTATGAGAGGATTGATAACTGTTTGATGAAGTTGAGATTCATTAGGAGTGAAATGGATCCAAACCATTACCCGAAGGTTGTGGATGATAGACCTCTCATACCGGCACCTTATTTCTAACAAGTGCTGACCCTCTCATTTGCAGAAGTAAGAGGGAATTGGATTCTGGACATATGTTTTACAATTAGCATGGTGAGATCATATTTGGTTGAGCCTCACTGGATTGGTGTGAAGAATCTTCTGAGATATCTTCGGGGCACAATCTCTCATGGATCAAGATACACTGCCGAAAATATGAAAACTGCATGATTATTCGAACGCTGACTAGGCAGGCAGCGTGGAGGATCACTAGAGCACTTCTCAGTGCTGGTTCTCTTTGGATTCTGCTTTGATATCATGGGTGAACAGGAACTAGAAGTCGGTTGTTATAATTACTACCAAGACCAGCTACATAACTACGAGTATGAACTTGTATGAAGTTACCTGGTTGTGGAAACTCTTTAGTGAGTACACATTATGAATACCACTGTGATTCTCTGTGACAACCAGAGGTGGGATTCAATTATTGAGAAATCCTGTATTCAATGATTGCTCCAGTAAATAGACATCAGATACAGCCTTACTGGGATATGGTAAGTCGATGAGCAAGGAGGCTCCATCACATTGAGATGATGTACAGGTCGCTACACTTTGTCAGAGCCTCGGGGAAAGATTAAATTTGTGATTTTCCTGAACGACTTGGAGTCATCGAGAGACTCTTGTAAAAGGGTCCTGCATGTTGCATACTTTGAGCTTTGGGAGCTCTGGGGGCTTGCGGTTCTTACTGGAGCAACATACGGCCACAAGGTGACTCACCCTCCCCTGGTGGTGTGCACTAGGACAGGATGATTCGCTCTCTTGTGGACAAGATGATTGACTCTCTTGTGGGACAAGATGATTCGCTCTCTTGTGGGACAGGATGATTTGCTCTCTTGTGTAGCAAGATGATTAGTTCTCCTGTGAGGTCTAGATGATGTGTTCTCCATGATGATTGTGTAGCAGGATGATTAGTTCTCCTGTGAGGTCTGGATGATGTGTTCTCCATGAAGTTTGTGTAGCAAGGTGATTAGTTCTCCTGTGAGGACATGATTGATTAGTTCTCCTATCGAGGCATCCTACCCATGCAGTCTGGGACTCATGGGAAGTACCTCTCATTTGATCAATGAGCAGAGAAATGAGGATAGGGACCATAGTAGTACCGATGGATGCATCGCTGTATCTACCATACTCCCTATGCTAGGATGACCTTCATTGATCTGGGATCAATGATACTGGTCTGGGACCAGTGGTAGGAGTTGTACCCACTATGACACTGACTTCAGGTCAGTAGAGGACTGGTCTGGGACTAGTGGTACATACTTTGAGACTGACTTTGAATCAGTAGAGTACTGGTCTGGGACCAATGGTAGGAGTTGTACCCACTATGACACTAACTTCGGGTTGGTTGAGACTGGTCTGGGACCAGTCATACATACTCTGAGACTATCTTCAGGTCAATGGAGGACTAGTCTGGGACCAGTAGTTGGAGTGTTACCTATTATGACGCTAACTTTAGGTCAGTTGAGTCTGGTCTGGGACTAGTGGTACACACTCCGAGACTGATGATACTAGTATGAGACCAGTAGTAGGAGTGTTACCCACTATGACGCTGACTTTGGGTCAGTTGAGATTGGTCTGGGACTAGTGGTATGCACTCTGAGACTGACTTCAGGTCAGTGGAGAATGGTATGAGACATTCTTGATCAATTCTTCTTCCTCATGGTTCAGCAGAGCAAAGCTAAGCAGAGCTAGCAGAGCTAGTAGAGCTGAGCAAAGCCAGCAGAGCTAAGTAGAGCTAGCAGAGCTGAGTAGAGCAGAGCAAAGCTAGTAGAGTTGAGTAGAGCCAGTAGAGCTGAGTAGAGCAGTGCAGAGTACTGATGGCAGAGATAGTACAGTCAGACATATGGATCAGCGGATGGAGTTCTCCCTAGTTGAGAGGGAGTGTTAAATTGGAAACTAGGGCCAAACTCCATGTGGGTCATCTTATTTATGGCAGCTGATAATTTTATTGGATCCCTCTCATCGAGAGGTGTAGGATTGATCTAAATATCATCCGATTCTGATAAGTATTTATGAAGTTATGAATTTATTTATGTTATAAAATAAATTGTCAAGTCAGCCAACAACTTGAGTAGGCTCAGAAGCCCAATAGACATGTCTATTCATCATCTATGTTTTAGTATAAATAGAAGAGGATTTAAAGTCATTTTACACACACTCTTTATGTGATCTCCTCTCCACGTCTTGGGTTTCTGGAGAAGGAAAGACACTAAAAGAGTACGCTGGCCTAGATGATGCCCTAGCTGAAAATGAGGCCCTAGATCTAAAACACAGAAGCCCTAGAAACAGTCATGGAGAAGTCTATACGCAGCAAGAGGAAGGGTCTATCCACAGCCGCAGAGAAGTCTGTCCATAACCGTAGTAAGGGTAACCGCAGTCATGGTAATGAACTCGCTTGGAGATAAGGCCGCAGTCAAGGGTGAAGGCCGTAGTAAAGGGAGCCGCAGTCATAAGGACATGAGGCCGCAGTCAAGCCATAGTGATGAAGAGTCAAGCCACAGAAAGCCATAGTGATGGAGAGGGAAGCTGCAGTAGGAGCCGCAGTCAAGTGTAAGGGTGCCACAGTCATGGTAAACCGTAGTAGCAATCTGCTTAGATAAGGACATTGTATTTATATGAGTTCTGGGCTATTTATAGTCTCAGACATAACCACGGTGAGTCGCTGTCTTGATGAAGCCCTCTCGGTGGTCTTAGCATAATGGGTAGAAGCATTCATGACTATGATCATTCTATACGCAGTCACCTACTTGATGATCACTACCTTTGTCACGACTACAATCTAGACATGGTGTGAGGAGAAGGGTCATAACAATACAATTTGGGCATAGCTACAGATATCTTTGGTGAGAGTGCAAACAATACTCTCATTGGTTCTGTGCTAGAAGATTGAGGAGACCTAAATCTCAGTCCACTGCTGGGCTAGGTTGCAAGCCATAGCCAGCAGTTGGAGGCCCTTTCTAATAGCTGCATTGAAGAAAAGCAGCACTATAAGGCAGCATGATGATGAATGAGATCATGGACATGGGCAGAATGATGATGAATGAGATCATGGACATGGGCAACATGATGATGAATGAGACCATATTAATGAAGATGCAACATAATAAGGAGCATCATGATGATGAGAGCAGGAGCAGCTCAGTCATCAAGGTTCAACACATGTGACAGTACAGCATGGTGTCACATGGTTATGTGCAGCAAATGGATGATAGGCAGCACAATGATAGGTGGAGGAGTCACCTTAGAGAATCAGTTGAAGCAATATGTCTTCAATTGATCTCATGCGATATCAAAAGTCAAAATATTGACTTCTATAGTAAATGTATTATCTCTCTCTCTCTGCTGAACTTTGAAGAACATAAACGAAGAATTGATCAAGGGTTTCCCCACATTAGGGTTTGTCCCTGGATATCGCCACATCTTGTGTCCTCTTGTATTGGCTTGTCTTCTACGATTTATATTTATGTTCTATCTGCAGTTTACTTTAATGCTAATGCGATTGCTAACTGTGAAAATTTAAATAAATTGCTCTAGCATAGAACATACCTAAAATTAACAATGAATCTATGAATGACCCTTGTGTTCCTACAGAGGTGGGATTTTCATGGCTAAAATAGTAAGTCACGAATATAAACCGCAATGTAAACCTCCCCATGGTAGCCTTGAGCTATAAGCTTGGGATACTTGGAGAAGATGGGGGATTGGGAGATTGGTAAGAAATTGAGAATCAGTCGAAGAAAGAAATCATAAAAAGATAAACCCAGTTCAAGTGTCGTGAACTAATCCTAGAGCATATTTAAAATGGAAGCAAAGGTCGATATCAAGTTGTACAATGGTGAGATCGATGCTCTAAAGTTGAATCACTGGTTGAAATAATTGGAATTTTATTTCAACATCCAACAAATTGAGGAAGAACAAAACATTTCATTTGTGCGGCTGAAATTAGAGGGCCATGCACTAACTTATTAGGAAAGCCACATGGAGAGCTTGAGGTTGGACAGAGAGGCTCTAGTGACTAAGTAGGAGGACTTCAAAGCCCTCATTAAGTCACAATTTTACCCTATTGGGTACTGTTGGGCCGTTAATATGACCACTTTCTAAACACTTATTTTATCCATTTTTACTCTTCTTTATGATGTCATTTATTATAATTTATTATATAAATCTAATTTATAATGATTTATGGCTCTTATGAATGAATATTATTTATTCTCCTTTATTTCTAATAAATTGATTATTATGCATGATTTTATCAATGATAATTTTAATAAATTGGTTGTAACATTATTTACCATTTTTAGCCTCCAATACAATTTCCAGATTGAAGATTTGATCATTAAATATTCCAACTCATAAATTCGTTGGAATAATAAGTGACAGTTTTGCGGTTGAGATTTTGGGAAAATGAAGAAGCATTTGGAAAATCCGGAACATGGGTTTTGTCCAGAACAGACCAAATTAACTCTTTGAAAGAACGGTTTGCCCAAATTCGGCTTGTACTGAGAGAAACGCAGGGTTATTTGAGCATTATTTTCTCAGATTTGATGTGTGGCCGTTTTCCAAATCCCAGCTGCAAAGCCAAATTCGCCTTGCTCTTATTGAAAGATAGATGGAAATATATTTTCTTTTTGATCAAATGGTTAGAAGCAAACCAATTTTGTAATAGAAATCATGTTGTAATTATCTCTGTTGTAACTTCTATCTAATCTTTATCTATTTAAATGAAAACAGAGATCGGAGATGGGGATGGAAAAAATGATGGAGAATTGAGGATTCAGAATTAGAAATTCAAGAATGATGATGGGATAGGATAGAATAGGAGGAAAAAGAGATTGTTACATTGCCATTGTAGTTCGAAAAGCTTCAGCTGCTGTAATGATTTCACAGTTTGATGATGAATAAATAAAAGGGTTGTCGTTCATTCTTCTCATCTGAAGTAGCCCAGCAGCATCCACTGGCGGCTAAGGGCCCAGCCACTGGTGGATTACGCTGCTACTGTGTATTATATCTTTCCAATTGCTGTTGTGTGATGGTTTGATTTAATTCCTGTTTCTTTGAATCGTATTTCCTTACAGTTTCATGTTTTTGCAACGAGCTATTATAATATTTTATGAAATTGTTTTATTGCACAAGTTGAGATTGAATCGCGTGGCTGTTCTTTTCCAGCATAACAAAGATTATTATCCTTTTCTACTTATATTGTTATGTTGTTCATTTCAATTGTAAGGCTTCGCTGTTCATTTTAGACTTTGATATTCATTATAGACTTTTGGTTATTCGATTCATTTAATTACAGTTTGCTATCCATTTACTTTGTTGTTCATTTCTGTTGGTTAATTGTGCAAGATTTTTCTTTTAAAGAGTTTTCCTAATTTACTTTCAATAGCAGCTTTAGTTCAATTTCCATTTCCTTTTAATTGTTTTATAGCAGGGTTGTCAACTGTAGAGAACATTGGTTACTGCTTCCTCATTCTTAGATTGATTGTCTTGTTCTAGTTTGATTTCAATTGTATCAATCTCTAGAGGAATGAGTTATTGCTACTATATCCTCGATTGATGTTTACTGAGTGAATAGTTGGATTTCAGAGCATTTGAGTTTATGATGTTGTAGTTAGATTTCTTTTTAAGCATCCATTTACTTTTAAGCACTATACTGCAAAACATTACTCTTGAGTAAATAGCTGCCTCGAACTGAGTACACTCTTGAAATAAAAAGTCGTCCCTAGGTTGACAATTAATGTGAAGATAATTAGGAGTTAGAAAGACACCTTTTTATCGCTTGACATTTTGGCGTCGTTGCCGGGGAGAGTGTAGCCATTTTTAAAGAGTAGTGTGCATCTGATGAGTGTCTGTTAGGAAAGAATTGGATATTAAAAATGGAAGGTAAGAACCTGCGTACGGAGCATGTAGAAGCCTTGCTCCCCCGCCGGCTTTCCAACAAAATTGTTAATGAACTTAGGGTAAATGTTTGAATTTTTGTGTGAATGACTAAAAAAAATAAAAATAAAAAAATAGAAATTTTGAAAAACAAATCTTATGATTTCACTCAAGTGGTGATGTAAGAACCACCCATTTCACTAATCAATTGACAGGAACATTTGAAGGAGCCTCAAAGAAACACATGAAGAACATCTTCTATTATGGTAAGAAATGGATCACATTTTTACTTTGGAATTTCCTATCAAAGATCTAGGAGGAGTGACACAAATGCACATAATTCCCCCATTGTCTCTACCAAATTTTCATGGCTTGACAAATGAAGATCCAGATACATTCTTATTTGAGTTCGAAATGCTTTGTAGAGGATGTGATTATTACACTAACGATCAAAGGTTGAAAGTGTTTCCTCTTACTCTAAAAGGAGCAGCTCTTCGATGGTTCATGAGCCTAGGTGGGAATTGCATCCAAACATGGGAGGACATGAAGAACATATTCTTGAAGAAGTACCAAGACTATTGCAAGGTCGATGAAGATGTTTTCACTATGATACAAGGGGAATATGAAAGCTTGGAGGACTATGTAGATCAATTTCATTACAACCTTCAAAAATCAAAGCATAAATATTTGGAAAAAGAAATCTTAAAAACACTCCTACTCAAAGGAATCAAAGATGAAATTTTAGAACTCTTAAATCTGATAGGAAAAGGTGATATTTTTCAGTTATCATATGATGATGTTTGTGAATTGTGCATAAGGTATTCAAGAGGAATCTCCAAAGCTAGTAAGAATCCTAGAGATGTTTGTTCCTTCTTTTCCAAATCTGCTATAAGAACAAGAGACATAAGAGCTGAAATCAATGCTTTATTTGAAAATTTTAAAGTTGATTTTATTAGCGCTCTAAATGCAAAATTGGATGTTTTGCAGGTTCATAAAAATGAAGAATTTGATGAAGTGTTTTTCCCTCATGACCGAAAGGAGCATTCCATAGATACTTGTTCTTCCTTATCTAGGATGGAAGTATCATTTCAAAGAGATGAGGAAGCTGCAACAAGGTCAAAACCATGGAAATCATGGCCTACAGGTATGATTCAAAACACTTCCTCTTCATTCTCTTACTTGCATAATCCATTATGGAATACTAATGTGTTAGGGCAGCCATGTCAATTTCAATATAACCACCATTGTCTACAAGTTGGGCATGGTTCACCTTATGATTACATGACTACTCTCTCTCATCTTGTAGCACAAACATATTCTCCATATTCTTCGCCAGCTCTTCCACAACATCTTGCTTGCCCATCAAAACTATTCACACAACCTAATCAATCACATCATCAAAGTGCTTCATTCCATACACAATTTCATGCTCAACTAATTCCTCCACACCCTCACCACAATAAACCAGTACAACATGCTTATAATGTTGAACTGCAAAATTTACCCACCCTTCCCACTCATTCTATCTCACATGCGCCATTAGAGAAAACTTACAATGAGATTCAGAATGTTTCAAATTCAAAAATTGTAGAAGCTATGGAAGAAAATGAGGTTTCTTTTAGTTTCCATCAACAAGCCAATTTAAAAGCTCAAGAACTTCATGATATGGTGGCTATGTGAAATCAAGAAAGTAACGGATATATTGAAGATTGGTTTCACTCCATCACTTGTTTGCAGCATCACTCCATACTTCAACAATTTTTGACACCATCTTTTCAAAGGAAGTTGGCTTCTCATACCCTAATATCCATTAATATGCATCTTTCAAATTTGGGTATGTGCATACATGAAGCCCTATTTCAAATATGGCTCCACTGGAAGTACTCATATATGTAGTCATATTCATTTTTCAAATCAAAATAGCTTAGTTTAGAAAATAAAATAAATAACGACATAAATAAATACATTTTGTTTTAATGTAAAACTAGTTGTTTTTTTTTGTTGCAACATGCTGTGAAAATCAACATCGGTGATAATTTTTTTTTTAATTCATTTGTGTATATAGATGAATTATAATGGAAATAATAGTTCTACAAACACTCATATTCAGTTTTATCACCAATTTGAAAAAATGCTTGAATATCACATTTTTTTTGGCTTGCGAGCTTGATGGAATTTTTGAAAACACAGTCGGGACAGTCATGTTTTGAGGGACAAAAATGAAATATTTTTAAAAACTATTTCTATTTTAAGTAGCCCTTGATTTCTAATTTCCAACCCAATTTGAATCACTCAATTTGGATTTGAAACGAAAAAGTTGGAACCAAAATATTGACAAGGTGTCTAGCGGGCAGCTCAGGAACAGAGTTGGGATAGTCGGTTTTTGGAGGCCTAAATGAATGAATTTTTAAAACCTGTTTCTATGGTAGATTTGCCTATGAATCTAGTTTACAAGGCAATTGGAGTCACTCATTTTTGATATCGTATGGGGAAGTTATGATCAAAATACTGACTATCTATCGTAAATCAGCACTCTTAAAACTCTGTATTTCCGGCTGTTCCTTACAGTATTTGACCTATCAATACTTCTTGTGTTCAAAATCTGTTTCTATTGGAGATAAATAAATGAATCTAATTTCATTTTCAATTTGAATCATTCGAACCCGACATCAAACGAAAAATTTATGCTCGAAATATCCACTGTTGGTCTAAGCTGGGTAATAAAAAATGACTTTGTTATGCAGGTTGTTCTAATTAAAATTGACATATCATATCATTGAATCTTTAAAACATGTTTCTACTGGAGATAAACCTTTGAATTAGCTCTCATTTGGCTTTGAAATCACTCAACTTCGACAAAAAACAAAGAAGTTGTGATTAAAACACTGCTGGTTAGTATGGTCGACCACTACTCTCCTGGAGATGACAAATAACTTTTACTTTGTTATTTTCTGAGTGGATTTGTTATACAGAGTAACTAATTATTGTTTTTTGCATAATTATTGGATTAGGAAAGCCCAATCACCTCTCTTTCTCCATGATTTAATGTTTTATTGCAGATAGACACTCATTTTTTGCAAGTCTTGGGAAAATAAAGAAGGTCAATTTATGGACGAGTGATTTTTGAAAGAAATTTTATGAAACAAAGGAATTTCATCCAACTCATTACCCAACGGATTCATAATAGAACAAATGAAGAATTGATTTAAATTTGAAGATTTATGTCTTATCACTGCTGCCAAAACATTTTTCAAAGAGATCATTTTTTTACATAATATCATAGCTGTTGTAACTTAATTTATTTATTTACATACTGTTTTTTGTTGTTTCTTTTCTAATTTCTCTTATATTTTGTGTTTTAGGTGTTGCTTCATTCAAAGTGTAACTCATCCTTAGCATCAATGCCGTGAATAGCTAATTTGTTTTTTGCATGCTTTCATTTTATGATTGTCCATTTTGTTGTTCCTTTTTCACGTTTTGTTGTTCCTTTTTGGAATGGAACAACACTTTTGCACTTTCACGTTTTGATGTTTCTTTTTGAATGGAACAACGCTTCTGCACTTTCACCTTTTGCTATTCTTTTTCGAAATGGAATATCACTTCTACACTTTCACGTTTTGTTGCTCCTTTTCGAATGGAACAACACTTCTGCACTTTCACGTTTTACTGTTCCTTTTCGAATGGAACAACACTTTTGCACTTTCACGTTTTGTTGTTCCTTTTTGAAATGGAACAACACTTATGCGCTTTCACATTTTTATTGTTCCTTTCCAAAGGAACAACACTTTTACATTTTTGTTGTTCCTTTTCAAAGGAACATCATTTTCACATTTTTTTTGTTCCTCTTAAGGAACAACACTTTTTCACATGCATTTTTTTAATGTTCCCTATAGGGAACAACACTTTTTCATGTGTATTTTTTATTTTTGGTGTGAATTTTCTTTGTTGTTCCCTATAAGGCACAACACTTTTTGAGTGTTTTTACTGTTCCTTCAAAAAAAGCAACATTTTGGGAATATTTTTAAGAGCAATCATTTCTTCCTTTTGTGGGATTATTCCTAGTTCATCTCAACCACATTTTACTGATTCCCTTTCATAGCATGAAGTACACTACTTTTATGAGGACAAGAATTATGGATTCTATTGAAACAAATTAATATCATTCATGTTATGATTTTTAACATGACAACTCTTTGATGATGGATTCTTTTCAAAAGGGACACAATTATTTATATACTACTTTACTGCATTGTTTTCTGTTGAACATGATGTTGATTGATCATCTTAATACCATGTTGGTTCCAGGGAAAATTTTAAGAACCCCCCCTAAATTTATAAATATAATAAATGGGCGAATCTCCATGGTATATAGGAAAAATGGAAAGCGATTTTATCAATAATATAATATTTATATATAATTTTTTGGCGAATCTCTCACCAGGCATGGTGAATATTTTAATCAATTATAAAATCTTGTAAGATCTTGGCGAGTCTTTCACTAAATAATAAAACTTTGTAAAGTCCTATTGAATCTTAGCATAGGCTACATGCTAGTTTAATTCCCCCATTTAAATAGGCTACATTCCAGGTGAATACCATGGGTCAATACCATGTGCCATTTTGGTGAATACCATGAGTCAATACCATGTGCCATTTTTATTTTTATTAATTCTAATATTAGGGTTAATAATGGTTTTTTGCATGGTATTAATAACACTCTAGTCCATGGTATTTGTCCCATAGTATTTTGGCCATAGGTTTCACCTAAATATAACCCTTTTTTTTAGTGTTCGTAAATATAAGGTGACTTATGGAGTAAATATAAAACAATGTTTTATTTGTTTACCATACCTCTCGTTTATTTATATTTTTATTAATTTACCATACCTCTTTTACAAATATGGTATTTGGCCCATAGGATTCACTTAAATAAAACCTCTTTCTTGAGCCTTCATAAATAGAACGAGGGTTATGGACTAAATATAAAAAGAGGTTTTATTTATTTACGATACGTCTAGTTTATTTATATTTTTATTTATTTACCATACCTTTTGAGTAAGTATAAAGAGACGTTTTATTTATTTACCATACCTCCATTTTACTTATATTTTTATTTGTTTACACCCTTACATGTATATAAGGTGACTTATGGAGTAAATATAAAAAATGTTTTATTTATTTACCATACCTCTCATTTATTTATATTTTTATTAATTTACCATACCTCTTTTATAATATGGTATTTGGTCCATAGGATTCACTTAAATAAAACCTATTCTTGAAAATGGGCGAATGGATTCACTTAAATAAAACCTATTCTTGAAAATGGGCGAATGGAAGGTTGTAAGTCCTAATTTCAAGGGCTAAATTTACCTTTTTTACCCTCTCCCTTAAAATAAGGTGGGCTATTTGAGGTGATTTGTAAAAATGTACTATGATACAAAATATTCGCCCACTAAAAATTTAAAACCCCTTAATTTCGCCAAAGGGCGAACATTCGCCCCTAAAATTATCCTTGGTTGGTTCCACCCTTCCTGGTTATAATCTTCTTTGTCTGTAATAAATGAGATTATGGGTATATTTTTTTCTATTGACATGTTCAACTTCTTCCATCATCCCTGCTCTTAAGGAGTATTGAGCCTCCCTCTTTTTATCATAAAAATGTGTAATAACAACAAAATTTTGTTCGCAAATAGAGGATAGGGGGTCTCATTACGAGCCAACCTACCATGTTCATAAGGCTATAACAAAGTGAAATTCCCATTATGGCAACCACACCAGGGTTATAATCCATTGGATAGCCAAATTATCCTTGGAACAGGAGGTCTCATCACGAGCTAGCCTGATCACTTTTGCTACATCCCAGTGAATGGCAGTGTGGTTATTTGGTTACCACGCCAACACACTGATCTCTTCTGTAGAACAACAATGTAACTCTCCATTTATAAATTGAGGATCCTGGCTCATATGGGTTAAAAAGCAACCCTACCGAGGCTATAGACGCCTGCTGGTAGCAGAGGCTATGCTTATGGTATTGAAGTTATATCTTATCGTTAATTATTACTATAATACCCTTTTCTTATTTTTTCTTTTTATCAGAGAAGTTGTTTCCTTAATTTTCCCTATTTTGAACCTTTACGCATGAGAAATTATTTTCTGATCAATCACATCATTTTTAAGCTAAAATACCATCAGCAAAGCATCTTTTTGGCATATTGCTGTCATTTTCTCTTTTTCATAACTTACCATCAATCAAAAGCATCCTATCTCTTATTCATAACTATCTTTACACACTCTGTTCTCATTATAATCATAACTCTCGCCGTCCTATCATTGATATGTGTACTATGCTTCATTTACTATTATATTGTTCATTCCCTTGCCTTGCCATCAGCATAACCCCTCTCATACGCTTTATAGTCATGGAATTCCTTTTCCAATTGGAGGGGGGAATGTATGCATTATGGGATTGCATGCGATATGATTATTGCACTCTGCCATAACTTATTGATTTGATAAAACAACTGATTGAAATATTTGCATGCATCTTAATCTGTTGTTATTCAAAACTAACACTATGGATTCAAGAACATTGTATGCAAAATAGTGATTTGTTTACAGGAAAACAACAAGTATGGGCAGAACTCTATTCGCAGCATAACCACACTATTTCCACTAATAGAAGAGGCTCACAAATGTGAACAATTGTTCAGACATGATTTGCTTGCCTGGATTCCACCTTTTGCATCACTTTCAGCACCAACTCTGCCTATATCAGCTTCAACATATACCAGTACATATATGTCCTTCCACATTTTTCTGTTTGGAGGTAAAACTAGAGGTAAAATAGCATAATTTTCTGATTTATTACGAATTTAAGAGAATTTCATAAAAATCCATTTTGAGCATTATTTATCATCCTTCAATCCACGTCTGTACCACTTCCCATTTTTTAGCAGCATATCATCTTTCAGTTTGGAGGAGTGTTTCTTTAATTGATTTCTTTCTTATGACCATGTCATTCATATTCTTTATCATCCATTGCTATTCTTATTCCTTCTCAACACCTCCCTTATTCCATGTTGTTTTACACCAAGCATAGCATTCCACAGCTGGTAGCCACCACCTCAATTTGTTTTCTAGCATTGCATGAGGGCATGCTAATTCTTCAGCGAGGGGGAGGAATTGCTATGCATGATGGATGTTTTCTACTTTCTTTCTCATTTAAGGCATACAATTTCAGTGCAGAAATTGATTTCCACATATTTTTAAAACTATGAACTCAATTCTTGTGATCTCTGGAAAACACAGACATATTATTAAAATACACATACCCAGATAATTTCAAGATAAATTGGTTCATAAAATTTCGGAAATCATGCACTATCACCTACAGCCATTTTGTTTATATCTCATGATTTGTGCATCAAAACGATCTGATTTTTGGATCATAGAGGCATTCATATATTACAAATCTACTTGCAACATTTCAACAAAAGCTGGTTTGTAGTTTTTGGGAAAATGGTTAATGAAGGTTGTTGTCACTTATATCATATTTTGCTGCAACTTCATTGTTATGCCTTCATCAAGATTGCTAAAATTGAATATTCATTAATTAAGGAAGAATTCATTTGTTCTATCCATTTCATGAGCTGAGATGAACAAATTTTTTTTATTGCTTGGTTAACACATGGGTTTTGTCTTTGGGTTGCATGAGGACATGCAATATATTCAGTTTTTTGTTGCATGAGGACATGCAATATATTCGGTGTGGGGGTATGTTGGGCTGTGAATATGACCACTTTCTAAACACTTATTTTATACATTTTTACTCTTCTTTATCATGTCATTTATTATAATTTATTATATAAATCTAATTTATAATGATTTATGCTCTTATGAATGAATATTATTTATTCTCCTTTATTTCTAATAAATTGATGATTATGCATGATTTTATCAATGATAGTTTTAATAAATTGGTTGTAACATTATTTACCATTTTTAGTCTCCAATACAATTTCCAGATTGAAGATTTGATCATTAAATATTCCAACTCAGAAATTCGTTGGAATAAGAAGTGATAGTTTTGCGGTTGAGATTTTGGGAAAATGAATAAGCATTTGGAAAATCCGGAACATGGGTTTTGTCCAGAACGGACCAAATTAACTCTATCAAAAAATGGTTTGCCCAAATTCGGCTTGTAATGAGATAAACGCAGGGTTCTTTGAGAATTATTTTCTCAGATTTGTTTTGTGGCCATTTTCCAAATCCCAGCTGCAAATCCAAATTCGCCTTGCTCTTGTTGAAAGATAGATGGAAATATATTTTCTTGTTGATCAATTGGTTAGAAGCAAACCAATTTTGTAATAGAAATCATGTTGTAATTATCTCTGTTGTAACTTCTCTCTAATCTCTCTCTATTTAAATGAAAACAGAGATCAGAGATGGGGATGGAAAAAATGATGGAGAATTCAGAATTCAGAATTGGAAATTCAAGAATGATGATGGGATAGGATAGAATAGGAGGAAAAAGAGATTGTTGCATTGCCATTGTAATTCTCAAAGCTTCAGCTACTGTAATGATTTCACAGTTTGATGATGAATAAATAAAAGGGTTGCCGTTCATTCTTCTCATATGAAGTAGCCCAGCAGCATCCGCTAGCGGCTAAGGACCCAGCCACTGGTGGATTACGCTACTACTGTGTATTATATCTTTCCAATTGCTGCTGTGTGATGGTTTGATTTAATTCCTATTTCTTTGAATCGTATTGCCTTACAGTTTCATGTTTTTGCAGCGAGCTGTTATAATATTTTATGAAATTGTTTTATTCCACAAGTTGAGATTGAATCATGTGGCTGTTCTTTTCCAGCATAACAGAGATTATTATCCTTTTCTACTTATAATTTTATGTTTTTCATTTCAATTGTAAGGCTTCGTTGTTCATTTCAGACTTTGATATTCATTATAGACTGTTGGTTATTCAATTCCTTTAATTACAGTTTGTTGTACATTTACTTTGTTGTTCATTTCTGTTGGTTAATTGTGCAAGATTTTTCTTTTAAAGAGTTTTCCTAATTTACTTTCAATAGCAGCTTTAGTTCAATTTCCATTTCCTTTTAAATGTTTTAAAGCAGGGCTGTCAACTATAGAGAACATTGGTTACTACTTCCTCGTTCTCAGATTGATTGTCTTGTTCTAGTTTGATTTCAATTGTATCAATCTCTAGAGGAATGAGTTATTGCTACTGTATCCTCGATTGATGTTTGCTTAGTGAATAGTTGGATTTCAAAGCTTTTGAGTTTATGTTGTTGTAGTTAGATTTCTTTTCAAGCATCTATTTACTTTTAAGCACTATACTGCAAAACATTACTCTTGAGTAAATAGCCGCCTCAGACTGAGTACACTCTTGAAATAAAAAGTCATCCTTGGGTTGAAAATTAATGTGAAGATAATTAGGAGTTGAAAAGACACGTTTTTATCGCTCGACAGGTATATATAGGACCAGCAAATCTGGTGGTACAACGCCAGGAAAAATTTGGGCCAAAGTGTACAAGAGCACACCACAGAATTTAGAAAGATGGTCACAATGTTGGCTATCTTCACAAAGAACACAGATGTACTCGTTAAGTATTTGGGGGTCCTACACCACCATTTACGAGAGCAAGTCATGTTGTTCAAGCCCAAATTAGTGGACGAGGCTTGTGTACAGGCACAATACCTGGAGAAACTAGTCCCGAAGAGAGTGCAATAAAGTGGATCAAAGCAGAAGGAGAAACATGATGCTTCTAAGGAGGGGAAGAAGAAGAAAAAATGGGGAGAAGATAAAAATGTGGTATTCACAGCGCATTAGTGCAAAGATCCCAAAAACCACTGCAACATTGATGACCATACAGAGGAGAAGTGTTGGAATTTTCATCCAGAGTTGAAACCTGAAGAACCAAAATAAATATAATAAGAAGAAGAATCTCATGGCCACAGATTCGAGCAACCAAGTTGAAAGCAACTTGGATGAGGATGAGAAGATTTTTTTTACATCGGTTCATAAGGAGTTGAATCTAAGTAGCCTTTAGCAACAAGAAGAGAAAGAAATGACCAAACACTTCCATATAAAGATTCAAGTCAAGAAGACAAAGTTTGATGCTCTGTTTGACTCATAATCACATGTGAATCTCATTGCAGCATAGCAAGTCAAAAAGTTGGGGTTGGAAGTTTGTGATCATATAAACCCATATCCATTGGGATGGGTAAATAAGAATGAAGAGTTGAAGGCAAAAATATAGTGCAAAATTACATTTTCTATCAGTATTGATTTTATTGATGAAGTAAAACTAGATGTGGTTCCCCTTGATGTATGTGGAATCGTGGTTGGGAGTCCCTACATGTACATGCGAGATGAAATATTCATGAAGAGAACCAACTAGTATTGGCTTGCCAAGGATGAAAAATCGTACATCGTCAACACACATAAAGTCAAGTCGAAAATTTTGCTAATATGTACCAACCAAGCCAAGAAATTGATCAGTTCTAGCAACAAGTATGTTTTATTTTTTGTAAGAGATTCATTTTGTAGAAGAGTCAGTAAGAGGCAAGGAATCTCTGGAGGGTAGTACTAAGAAACAAAAACAAAAAGTAGAAGAGTTTCTACATGCATACATGGATGTGTTCTGAGAGCTTAAAGGGTTACCACTTAAGAGGGAAGTGGAGCATGAGATCAAGTTATTGTTGGACTCCCCATAACCAAAAATTGGTTTGTACAGATAGTCTATTATAGAAGCAAGTGAGGTGAAGAAACATTTGCAACAACTATTGGAATAGGGTGTCATTCAACCAGGTACATCACCATGTGGGTCACCATCATCATTGTGCCAAAGAAAGATGGGACTTAGCGGATGTGTATAGATTGCATGACATTGAATAAAATCATGCTCCAGCCCAGGATAAATGATCTACTAGATGAGATGAACCAAGCTAAATACTTCCCAAAGCTGGATTTAAATTTTGGATATCACTAGGTTCGAGTCAAAGAAGAAGATACTTGGAAGACCACCTTCAAAACTAGGTAAGGTTTATATGAGTGGTTAGTCATGCCATTTCATCTATGCAATGTACCAACAATGTTTATGAGATTAATGAATGATGTATTCCACCCTTTTATATATTCATTTGTTATTGTCAAGTTGGATTATATATTGGTATACAATACTACCTGGGAAGATCACATTGCACATTTGATGCAAGTGTTGGAGACATTAAAGAAGAATTAACTGCTAGCAAATCTCAAGAAGTGTGAGTTTGCACGACATTATTTGGAGTATTTGGGGTATGCGACAGGCGGAGGAGAGATGAAGATAGATCCTGGGAAGATGTAGGCCATCATGAAATGGTTGGTTCCTACTAATGTTTCCAAGGGAAGGAGTTTCATTGGAGTAGCACAGTACCTAAGGAAATTCATAGGCTCGTTTTAAGTAGTAGCAGTTGTTGGGTCTCCAAAAAGTCATCATTTTTTACTCTATGTTCTTACTTTCCTTCAATATTTACCATATTTCGCAACTCCATCATCCTATACTAAGACCATTTTCATGATCATATATGGGTTTATACTTCTTATTTTCTAAAGCATTTATTTTATTATTTTGAGTGAATTTATGGTTAAATATTAGAAAAATAACATGTATTCACTTATATATAAATGTTGGATGAGTTTTGTGATGTGTGTAGGCATATTTGAAGATTCCAACAAAGTCATATTTGGCCTCTATGCCTCAAATTCTAATTTCCTCTTCAAACTCTTGAAGATTTGAGGAATATTTTGGATCATTGGTCAAACACATTTCATAGAGAAGAATCATGGAAATTTTCATAAGTGTCTCCTATCAAAGCTATGAGAGATTTGTGAGAGGATATGTAGAGATGTCATTTGCTAGATGTTAACACATGGTTGTAACCACATGAGATATTTGTGGATCTAGGAGATATATGTGGATCTAAGAGAGATTTGTGGATCTACATTTATTAATTAGTTATCTTAGTTTTTTGTATGAATAGGAGTGTCTTCTCTATTCAAAGGTGTGTTAAGTTTTGGAATGCTAAGGATTGATTATTCTTATACTTTATTTTATTTAATACTATTGAAGATCACTTTAGTTAATACAATCCTTTGATATGGTTATTCCTTCATGATGAGATTTGTAGTTTTATCAATAGTTTCCTAAACTTTCCACCTCTCGTGATAAAAGTTGATTGGCGTTGAGAGATAACAATTATACAAAATAGCTAAGGACTGAGGCCAGAGTTGGTTGAGCAGTAAAGAGTGCAGTGCAAAGAAGAACTACAGAGAAGAGGGAAAGTGTTTGGGGTAGCAGCTGTTCAGGGTTATATTACTAAGCATTTTTATAATCCTTTGCTTTCAGTTTGAAAATTGTATGAAAAGAAGAATGCATTGCTAGAGTAGGTAGTGGTCTGCATTCATAAGAGGTTGGTTCATCTAGGCAAGTAGTGGCTTTCTATTTTGAAGGGAGTTGGGGCCACTTGTGAGTGGGTGCTCACAAAAACTTCATGTATTTAAGTAGGTGCTTAGATTACATCATAATAACAAACAAATTGGTGGTTTTCTCCCTTTGGGTTTCCACATAAAACAACTTGTGTCAATATGTTTCCACTGCTCAAGTTGATGGATTGTGTGCCCATTTGAATGGTTTACATTGTTGTATATATATTGTATTAAGAATGATCATACAAGTTATTGACAAGAGTGAAAGAGAGTAAAGAATTGAGCTTAAAGTTTTAAAATCTCGCTAATCATTGATTCACACCCCCTAAGTAATTCCTTATTCCAACAATTGGTATCGGAGCCAGGTTCCTTTAATGATAATTTAACCACTGGAAGGTAGATACATAAGGAATTATGTCTAGAAAAGAGATTTAGGATGCTTATTCAAGTAAGATACAAGTCTTTGATGGGACAAACTATGCATTTTGGAAAGTTAGGACGGAATCTTATCTTATGTCCCTAAGAGTAGATGTTTGGAGCTCTACATTGGTAGATTATGTTGTCCATGCAATCCCTCCTATTGATGCAGATGGTAGAAAGGTGTATGGAAATAGTGCAAAGGCCAAGATGCCATTCTCTTTAGCCTTAGTCAATCCGAACTTGTAAAGGTTATGCATTGTAATTTTGCTAAGGAAGTATGGGTTAAGCTCAATCTAAGTAGTGAACGAGATGAGAAAGTCAAGCATGCCAAACTTCAAACCTTTAGGATGACATTTAAGGGCTTAAGAATGAGTGAAGAGGAAATCATAGAAAAGTATTTCCTCAGGGTTGATGAAGTAACCAATATGATCAGGGGACTTGGTGAAGTTATCAATGAAGATATCCAAGTGCACTTACAAAGAAAAGTCTGAAAAGGAAAATAATCAGAAGTTCAAAGGAAAATCTTAGAGACATCAAAAGAAGAAGTTCCTCAAGAAGAAGGGGCTCTACTCCAAAGAAGATAGCTTGACACCAAAATATAATAGCGAGATATCTTTAGAGGTAGAGTCAAATGAGTGTTTACTTATGGAACTTGAAGCTGACTCCAAGAAACAAAATGTTACATATTCTGAAGAAGAAGAAGAAGAAGGAGGAGTAGTGGACCTTGAAGGGGAGCTCATCAGTGATCTTGATGAGTTAAAGAAGGCTAGAAGAAAGAACAAGAAACTAAAAGAATAGTTTATGCGAGTTGAAGAAGGTATGTATAACTCAGACAATGAGGAGTTTGTTTATCAAAAAGAGAAACTTGAAGAAGCCATTAGAAGTAAAGAGAGCTTAGCTCTTCGATTAGAAGAAGAAAAAAAACATGTGAAAAGATAGAAGAAGAGAATAGACACTTAAAGCCAGAGTTGATCAAAGAAAAAGGGGAGGTGATCCTAGAAACATGTAAAGAAGAGATTATGTCCCTGAAAGTCAGGTTAGAAGAAGCAAAATGGAAGGAACAATTTCTTAATGACTTGATTCATGAATGGGAAGAAAATTGTCAGAGTCTGGAGGTAGAAATTATCTCCTTGAGAATAGATCTTGAGAGATTAGAGACTGAGAAGGGTCTGGATAGAAAATTTGCAGAAGGGACAAGAAAGTTAGAAATATTCTGAACAGTCAAAGATCTCTAGAAAACAAGACCTACCTTGGATATTCCAGATCACAAGAGCCTTCTATGAGAAAAATGAGCTTTAGGTTTGTAGAATTTGAAGAACCCCAGATTTATGCGAAGCTACTTCAAGGAAACCTCAATGAGGGAAAACTAAAGTCAAGCCAGAAAGGCACACAACACTGGAATAAGAATTCTAATTTCCAAAAGGACTCAAACCAAAGGAGAATGAATTAGTCAACAAGATAATAGAGGTACGAGCAACCTTCCCAAACTCGAAATTTTTTCAATTTCAGGTACCCTAATTTGTTTATGGTTATTGCTATAAATGTCATATCTTTGGACATAAAGTTATTAATTATAGAAGAGTCAAAGTTGAAAGAGGTGAAAATTTCAAATACAAAAATTATCATAATTTTAGATCTAAAAACTCCCCTCACAGGAAGAGAAATTCCTTCTCTCCTCTGATGGATGATGTTGAATGTTTTCACTGTAATAGTTTCAAACATAAGCTCAATGAATGAAAATGTAGTTTTGAGTATGCTTCTAAATCTCAGTATGCTTGGAAACCTGCTTTCCCAAAAGAAAAGAGTTGGAAATGTAAGATTGAGAAAACCATGGAGTGTGGACTTGCCTTATCTATGCATGACAAGGAACATAGATGGTATGTAGATAGTGGTTGTTCCAAGCACATGACTGGAGATGAGAGTACATTCTTGCCTCTAAAGAAAAAGGATAGAGGAAACAATGTCACCTTTGTAAATAATACTCTAACAAGCATTAAGGGGAAGGGGACAATCAGTCTAGATGAAAAGACTAAGGCCCAAAATGTGTTGTATGTAGAAAGAATCAAGCATAATCTTCTTAGCATGAGTCAAATGTGTGACAATGGCTACAATGTGACATTTCTAGCTAAAGATTGTGAGATAGAAAATGAAGGAAATGGCAAGTTAGTGGGAAAGGTAGTAAGGACTCTCAATAATGTGTATATGTTTGATGACTCTAGAGTGAGTTTCTACCTGAGTAAAACAAGTCAAACTTGGTTGTGGCATAAAAGGCTTGGCCATATAAATTTTGACAACTTAGTAAAGATCAACAAGTCAGAAGTTGTAAGAGGATTTCCAAGATTGTCGAGGCTTGATGACTCAATCTGCAAGTCTTGCCAATTTGGTAAGCAGACAAGGACTCAATTCAAGAAAAAGGAGTTCTCATCATCTAAACCTCTAGAGCTAATTCACACTAACATTTGTGGCCCTACCAGGACAAAAAGCCCAAGAGGAGAAAGGTATTTTATTTTATTTATTAATGACTTTACTAGAGCCACATGGATAATGCTCTTGAAAGAAAAATCAGAAGCTCTTAATAATTTCAATATATTCAAAACTCAAGTTAAGAATGAGAAAGAGCTAAAGATAAAATTTCTAAGATTAGATAGAGGTGTAGAATTTCAATAATATTGTGAAGAGCATGGCACAATGAGGGAGTATTATCAGGCTAGGATTCCACAAAAAAATGGAGTAGTGGAGAGAAAGAACATAACAATTCAAGAGATGGCTAGAACCATGATGGATGAGGCAGATATACCCCACACCTTTTGGGGAGAAGTAGCACAAGTAGAAACATATCTAGAAAATAAAACACATCTCCGGCCTAACGGTGATAAGACTCCCTATGAGTTATGGAAAGGGATACCTGCTTCAATAAAACACTACAAGGTGTTTGGTAGCAAATGTTTTATCAAAATAAATGATAAAAATATTGGAATGTTTAATAATCATGATGATGAGGGTATATTTCTTGGGTACTCCATTTGGGGTAAAGGATACAAGTGCTTCAACAAAATAAAAAAGAGTTTCAAAGACTGTATTGACATAGTAGTGGATGAAATAATACCAAAATCTAAGTATTCCAAAGGAAACATGAACTTCGATGGAGAAGGTTCAACCACTAGATTCTCAAACAAAGAAGAAATAGAGGCAGATGATGAAGATGAAAAAAAAGAAATAAGCACAACACTAAGGTCCAAAACTCCCTCAAGGTATGTATAGAAATAACATCCAGAAATTCAAATTATTGGCGATCAAAGACTTGGTGTTCAAATAAGGAGGAGATTCCTTGGCAATCCAAGTTGTGCAAATCTAGCTCTACTATATCAAATTGAGCCCAAGAATCTTAGTTAGGCAAGTGAGGATAAGTCTTGGGTAAAGGAAATGCATGAAGAGATGGATCAAATTGAGAAAAATGACACTTGGGAGGTTGTTCCAAGACCTAGAGAGAGAAATATCATAAGCACTAAATGGTCTTCAAAAATAAGCTAAACGAGCAAGTTCAAGTGATTAGGAACAAGGCTCGCTTAGTCTGCAAAGCGTATGCCAAAATAGAGGGGATAGATTTTGAAGAAACCTTTGCACCTTTACTAAGATTGGAATCTAACAGAATATTTCTTGCTTTTGCTAGTCATAAAAACATTAGGGTGTATCAGATGGATGTGAAGTCAACTTTTCTTAATGGAGATATGGAAGAAGAAGTAGACATTGAGCAGCCAGAAGGGTTAATGCTCACAGATAATGAAGGGATTTTTTTACAAACTGAAAAGGCCTTATATGGGCTCAAACATTCCCCTAGAGCATGGTATGCCAAATTGGATAAATACTTTCAAAAACAAGGTTTTAAGAGGGGCACTGCAGATAGAAATCTGTATATAAAGTTTGAAGATGACCACCTATTGATTGTGGTAGTGTATGTAGATGACATAATCTTTGGCAGCGATCTGGAGTAGTTGGGACATCAATTTGCAAACTATATACAAATAGAATCTGAGATGTCCATGATAGGAGAACTAGACTTTTTCCTAGTACTACAAATTTCTTAATCAAAGGAAGACATCTTCATCTCTCAATCCAAATATTTGCAAGAAACATAGAAGAAATATGGACTAGAATAATGCAAGGCAGTTAGCACTCTTATGGTTACTGGTTGTAAGTTTTGTAAAGAAGAAGAGACACCTCTTCTAAATTAGGAAGTCTATAGATCGATGATTGGAAGCCTACTTTACCTCAAAACGTCTAAGCTAGACATTATGTAAGTAGTAGGTTTGGTGGCCATATTCAAAGCTTGCCTTTGTGAAAGTCGTGTCATTTTTGTAAAAAGGATTTTTAAATACTTGCAAGGCACAACAAACTATGGGTTGTTGTATGCTAGGAGTAGAGAGTTTAAATTAAAGGCCTATATTGATGTTGATTAGGCAGGCAACATTTATGATAGGAATGTTAATCTAGATTGTCATTGATGTCAATATGGAATTGACCGAGATGTCAATATTCTTGAGATGTATGGTTCCAGATTATGATGTCAAGACTCTTGTTTGACAAGGATACCATGAATGAAGATGTCAAGCCACTAAGGAGAAGTCTTGTCCTAGATGCCTATTGTTCATAATGTCCTAGATGTCCATGAACTAACCATGAAGACAATAATCATGACGATGTCCTTACTCTTGATGAAGAATTCCTTCTTATTGATGCTCATAGTGACTCTTGATGTAGAATCTCTCCTTGTGATGATCTAAAGACATGTGGCTAATAACATATCACTGCACTATCATGGCTAACAACATATCACTGCACTAATATATGATGACTTTGTTGGATGTGTGATGCTACACTATCATGATGACAACACTCCTACATGATGACATTATGATCCGATGACAAAGCCATGAAAAAACCATGTTGTCCCAAATGAAGGAGAAGCCCTAATGACCTTATTGTTCTGCACTAAAAATTTCAAGAGTAGTCAAAAATAAAAATTATTTTGGACACCTTGGAGGCATCCTTCCACAATAAGTCCTACACCATCTTAAAGAGGATTTTTTCCTGTTTCTAACGAGCCCTTACTTTCCCTCAAACTCCTAGGAATTGAAGAGAAATTGATTTTTGAAGTTATATATCTTTAACTTGATTTCTATCCGACCTACGATCACTGCTCAAGTCAGCCTACCTCTTGAGACATGTCCTTTCATTCAAGTGACAAAAACCACAATAAATATAGATTTCAGACCTCATTTCTTACACAAAATTTTTGGTTATTCTAACAAGAAAAAGGATAATTCTTCACAACTCGTTAACATTACAGGAGGGAGATAAAAGGAGGCAAATCAGAATTGTTTTGGGTATGACTTTAGATAGAAGATTCATTGTAGAAGCTCTGTAATGGAAGCACATTGGCATAATAGTTTGGATTTGTGAAACAACAAATTAATTATAGATTTTTGACCAAAACAAGAACATCAATCTCGGTTTGATTGGGTTGCAGGACTATGGGAACTTAGGACCCTCTAAATAGTGCCTCGAACTTTGTTATAAGCTCTGTACCTTTGAATATGTGGTGCTACTAAGCCCAGACCTGTAGCACTTGAGAGGCTTGGATATTTGTAGAAGGACTGTGCCTTAAATAGTGGTTCAAACTAGGTTCATTAAATGGAAACTTAGACCTCCGTTTACCTAGGCTTGTTGATATAACCGTGGAGACGCGTAGTCTATTCCTCTATGGTATTACAGTCCAATGGAGGAACAATGAACTGTGGAATTGTGGACTAGCTGAACAATAGAGGGACACTCAGATTATGAAGCAGTGACACTCCTATTTCTTTGTGGCATAATCCTAGAAGGAATGCATGCAAAAGATTCCAGACTGTGTGACAAATTGCCATCTCCTTTTTGGACAGTAGGTTAAGATTGTTGTAGTAAGGTACATGCTTCAGGGTGTGTCAAGTTTCATTGGCAACCATACATTCAATGTAACGTTCAAGACACAGTGAAGGATTTGGAGCTCATTTCTAAGTAACATATTGGAGCCATTTCTTGGAGCAGCACTGGTTTGAAGACAGTTTGATAAGAGCAGTTCTTGTTGAGCTAGTATAAGCCTCCTTATTGAGGAAATCTTTCGAAGATTTGATTGAAGGCCTCATTGAAGACCATGATGCATGAGACATCATGAGGTGACTTGAATAAATTGATTGGATACCATGAAGGATAGTAGAGACACCTTTATGTGAAGAGATCAAGGTTGTTATTGGTGACATGATGTGGAGACTAAGTGAATGCATTGCTGAAGATTGACAAGGGCTCATTGAAGAAGACATAGGGATCCGTGAGTTACTACCAAATATATCTAGATAAAATATAGAAGTGGGTTGGAGCCCAGAGGGTTGGTGCTCAGAAGGTTGGCACCTCGAACAAATAAGGTAGGTGCCTTGAAGGATAGGGTTGGAGCCCTATAGGATCGATGTCCTCAAGAAACCAGGTCAGAGCCTATACCAGATAAGGGTTGGAGCCCTAGGGGTTGGAACCTCTAAACGCAAGGTCAGTGCCTTTAGAAGATAAGGTCGGTGCCCTAAAGGTTGGAGCCTCACAAAAGGCCAAGTTGGTGCTTGGCAATAGGTTGGAGCCTTTGAGATTGAAGATCGATGTCTTCATCAAGGGTTGGAGCCCTATATATATTGTACTTGATTCATTGTAAAGATTATATTAATAAAATAATTTATTCCTATTGCTCATTTTGTCTTCTAAATATAATTGATTTAACTGGTAAAAGTAACAATTGAAAAGGAATATTGATTCACCCCCCCCAGTATTTCCAACAATTGGTATCAAAGCTAGTACCTTCACTCAAAGCCTAACAGCTTGAAGGTTGATAATTAGAACACAAATGGTGAAGCCAAGAAAGAAAGTCTCCAATCCTCCTAAATATGTGTCTCCCTCAACCACCAAAATTGAAGTCAAACAATTTGTGAAGGCTCCATTTTTCAATGGAAACTTTGATATTGTTAGGTCCCTATACTACTAGTGTAACCCCTTATTGTTATTAGTACAACCCCCTTATTATATTTTTGTACCCATGTAGTCCCCATATTGTAATTATTGTGCCCCATAGAAACCCACTATTGTTATTATTATGCCCTTACATTATTATCGTTATGTCAGCTCTGATTATATTATGACCCCTTAGACTCCTATATATAGAAAGGAGGTCTTGTCATTTGTATCATCCAAGAATTGTTCCTTTATGTAATGTAAAGGAGGTTGCCCCCTCGAAGAAGCTGAATTCTAAGGCATTTATCTCTCTTTTTTATCTTTTTGTGTGTTGGTTTCATAACATTTGGTATGAGAGCTTTCGATTCTAGGGTTTCGCTGCTCCAAATAGATCATCATGGAATTTTCGCTATAATTGTTTTTCTACGAAGTTTCAAATACTAAAATTAAAACCCATTTGAGCCACAATCTTGGTGAAGCTCAGGCCCAAATTTCAGATTTTTGGTCCCTATATGTTCAGAGATACGATCCAAGACATTTAGGGTTTCTAGAGGCCCCCGAATTACATTCCAAACGGGTGACCTTGGGAATATTGACACAACTTTCCTTCTGAGCATCAGATTGAAGTTTCGTAAGAAGTTACATAAAGAGGACAGAAAAGTTCACTCTACTGAACTAGTCTATAATCAGGTCATCGTGGGAGATTTGACATAACTCTTCCTTGCAGAATCCAATCTTGATCAGACTTGTGGGGTTAGAAAGAGGACTCAGAGGGATACTGCAGGATGCAATTTCAAAACTTGGAGATCTGAAATTACAAAGTTACAGTCATTTCAAGATCAAGCTCCTAAAATCAAGAAAAGGCGATATGAGGAAGTTTGATGGCAAGGATCCAGTAAATTGGATACTACAGATGGAGCAATATTTTGATCTACATGAGGTGCAACTGTTACAAAAGGTACGTATTGCATCTTCATATTTAGAACCGAATCAATTTTTATGGTATAAAGGGATTTTTTCTCGTAAACCACTTGTTACATGGTCAATTTTCACGGAGGAAATGACAGCACATTATGAGGATACAAAGAGTAGCACCTTCTTTAGCACTTGGATAAATCTCAAACAAACGTGTTCAATGGCAGAGCACATTCAGGACTTTCAAAAACTGAATATAAGGGAAACTGATATTCCAGAGAAGGAGAGGATTGATGTCTCCATAGGGACTTTAAAGGATAACATTCAACTTGAGGTTTGTCTTTGGAAACCTGATTCATTGGAGAAGGAATCCAGGTTGGCAAGAAAAGTGGAAAGAAAAATTATGGCAACAAGGAAGTCTACCCCTCACAACTATAAAGATGGAAGTGTTGTTTCTCCTAGCCTTCCACAGCCTACAAGGTTGACACCACAACAATTGGAAGAAAAAAGAGCAAAAGGGCTTTGTTACAATTATGATAACAAATACATTAAAGATCATAAGTGTGCTAAGAATAAATTACTTTACATTGATTGTGAAGAGGAGGAAGAAAAGGATCAAGAAGTGTCAAAAGAAGAGGATATACACCAGGAACCAACCCAAAGAAAGAAGAAATGAACCCGACCATATCTTGTAAAGCATTGGCAAGAATTACCACTCCTCAAACTCTCAAGATAGAAGGACATATCAAGAAGAAAAAGGTTGAAGAAGTGAAAGATCACATGGAGAAAAAAGAAATGAATTTGACCATATCTTGTAATGCATTGGCAGAAATTACCACTCGTCAAACTATCAATATAGAAGGACATACCAAGAAGAAAAATGTTCAAGAAGTGAAAGATCACATCGAGCATCAAGAAATGAATCTGACCATATCTTGTAATGAATTGGAAGAAATTACCACCCCTCAAACTCTCAAGTTAAAAGGACATATCAAGAAGAAACAGATTCAAGCAGTGAAAGATCACATCGAGCATCAACAACAAGTTCTCCAACTTTTAAAGGATAACGCCACTTTGGTGCAGAATCGAATGAAACAACAGGAAAATCAGCATCACAGTGAAAGAAGTTTTGATGTAGGTGATTGGGTATTTTTACGACTACATCTGAAGAAAGCTATCTATGAGAAGGAAATGTTGTCAATACTACATGCACTTAAGAAATGGTGAACTTACCTAATGGGAAGACACTTCAAGGTAAAAATGGATCATGATAGTCTTAAATATTTTTTAGAACAAAGCTTATCTTTAGAAGAACAAAAAAAAACAAGTCACAAATATGTTGGGTTATGACTTTGAAATCATCTACAAAAAAGGGAAGCAAAATGTTGTTGCAGATGCACTATCAAGAAAGGATGAGGATGTGGAAGCATTGTTTTTTGCTATTTATATGATCCAGCCAGCTTGGATAAACGAAGAAAGGGATGAATGGAAGAAGGATGAAGAAGTGTGGCCACTCATTCAAAAGTTGCAGAAGATCCCAGTTCAAACAATATTGCCAAAACTTAATGAGGAAGGAAAAATCATATTGGAACCTAGAGAAGTCATAGAAACAAGAACTTGATAGCTACGAAATCAATCAATTTCATAGTATCTCATCAAGTGGAAGAACTTACCCACTGAATATCCCACATGGGAGGACATGAATTTTATACAGAAGCATCAAGAACTACTCAAGCGTTGAGGACAACACTTTTTGAAGGAGATGGGCACATTAGGTCCCTATACTACTAGTGTAACCCCTTGTTGTTATTAGTACAACCCCCTTATTATATTGGTGTGCCCATGTACTCCCCATATTGTAAGTATTGTGCCCCATAGAAGCCCACTATTGTTATTATTGTGCCCTTACATTATTATTGTTATGTCGACTCTAATTATATTATGACCCATTAGACCCCTATATATAGAAAGGAGGTCTTGTCATTTGTATCATCCAAGTATTGTTCCTTTGTGTAATGTAAAGGAGGTTGCCCCCTTGAAGAGGTTGAATTCTAAGGCATTTATCTCTCTTTTCTATCTTTTTGTGAGCTAGTTTCATAACAAATATATGGGAAGCAAGAATGAGGAATTTCTTAAAGACTCAAGACATTGAAGTTTGGAAATTAGTGATTGTTGATAGCATGATGGATGAAGAATCCAAGTAACATAATACAAGAGAAATGAAAGCAATCTTGAACGGGTTACCTAATTCTATGAAGGTCAATTTTAAAAAAAATTCATTAGCATGTTAGCCTCCTGTTGCAACAGGTGTTCATTTTTCATGATTGAAATTTTTACATGCCAAATATGTCATACTTTGCAAGCTGCAGTGTTCCATATTTCCACAAGATGCCATGAAGTGTGCTAGTCCAAATGCCACTGCTGTATTCCAATTTTGATAAGTCATTCCATTTTTGAAGAGTTCATTCAGTTAAGGGAAGGCTAAACAGTTTAATCTTGGCTTCCCTAGGTTTCAATTTCCTGTTTTAGAATATAGAGAATAATATCTGTCCAAACAGTTTAATCTTGGCAGATCTATAGATAGGTAGAGAACCAAAGGAGCCCAACTACCTAATCTAGGTCCTTGGCAGAAATAAGTGTAGACTTAGATAGGAGAATAGAAAAAAGAAAAATTGTAAAGCTGGGTCTGCAAGTCTAAGTGCACCCAAACCAAAAAGAAGAAAAAATGTTAGGAGAGTAGGCTGGGTAGGTAGTTTTTTGAGGTTGCAGAATGATTCATGATCAATTTTAGTGTTTCTAAGTGTATATCTTTCCAGATCACACTTATCGGGCAATTTTCATTTGGAGGAGCTTAAGCTGGACATCACTAACTCTCGCTTCCTCTTATTCCCCAAGTCACTTACTAATTTCCCCAAAGAGGTCAAGGTCTACTTGATTCCTCTTAGTTTCATCATTTTCCATGTCATTTGTCTTGGTGAAGATCTGCTTCACTCAAAGATCCTTTATTTCTCATCTATGAGTCACTTTTTCCTCGATAAGGTCCCCTACCTTAGCGCCTGCTTATCATCTCCATATTAACTATTAACTCTAGTATATAACTCCCTATCAGTTTTCCCCTTCTCCTACTAAACTATGTATATAATACTCCCCTATGTAAATACCCCCTCCCTGGCAATATAGCCATATTTCTTCTAAGTCAGGGAAAAAGCAGTCTATCTGGGGCTATTTTTAGCCCATCCGTGCATAGCAGGAGTTAGATGACACCTGGTCATGCTAACAACCTCTCCCCTAGCCCTACAACCCTAAAAAAACCCACATAAACCATTGTGTTTAACCCCCCCCACGCAACATTAAAATGGGAATATTCCCCGATCCCCATCCTTATACCTCCGCCGCTTCACAATCGCCACCAACCGTCCGATCACCCGCCCCGCGGATCAACGGTGGGTGGGTCCTTCCCATCCCCGAGCCGCCCGAAGGTTAGTGTCCGGGAGATGGGTGGTATTCCCACCGTACTCCCGCCACGCGTTGCCTCCTAGGCTGTGGCGGAGCCCCCTCTGACAAAACCACTCATGCCCAAAGGCGGTGCGCCCAGAAACCACTTACCGCCCCCCCTGTGACGTAAGCCCCACGTCATTTGCCACGTCACATGCCTGCGTGGCCTCCTGCCACCGCACCGCCAAGTCACCCTGCCACCATGTCCCTTTACCGTACTGCCACGTCACCTCCGTACATGCTGACGTCATCCCGCCATGTCATCATGCTGACATCATCGCTGACGTCACCCGTCGTACGAGGTCCCACCTGCTGACGTCATGCTGACATCATCATCAGTTTTTGGAGCGAAAGGCGAAAATCGTGCTTAGGAAGCCCGGAATCAGTTTCTGAGGCAGTTTTTCATGCGCGATTAGCGCCTAGCGCTAATCGCGCATGGCTACGGGAAATGAGCCAAAATGGGAATCTTCTCATCGCGCAGCCCCCAGCAAGCCCGAAAAGTGCCGAATGACCCGTTTTTCTTCGCGAAGCATGCAGAAAGGAGCAGAAGACAGTTCTAGAGGAAACAGAGGCTGAACAGCGGCCATTAACTTGTGATTAGACCCACAGCAAAGGAGAGAAGCGACCCAATTCATTTGTCAGAGAGTATGAGAGGAAAGAGAAGCAGCAAAGTGTACCAGTTAAATTGTTTAATAGAAGCCTTCAGTTCCCAAAGCAGGTTAACATTGAATGGCCGCCAACAAATTCAAATCAGGCAGTGAAAGCCCATCCCATCTCTCAAATCACAGTTGAAGCATTTAAGGCCACTGAACTGCAATGGAGCAGAGACCCATGCACAGTGATTTCAGAGACAACTACACCAAGCCACCGAGGACAACACATTTACTCAGTCCCCATACGGCGGCCCTCAGCGCAGCTCAAAATATTTTATGCATTTATTTCTGGATAGGATTAGGTTAAAGTAATGATCTTTCTTTCAGACCTGTTTAGGTCAAACTGTAAATAAGCAATTTTGAAGAGTTTTTCCTATATATACCACCCGTTGTATTGTTTCAAGGGTTGGTCGATTGGTATTTTTGACTAGAGACTCGCACTGTATATCTGAGTTGTTTTCTTTAATCAAAGATTGCTGAAAGCTTGGAGAAGACACTGTCTGATGTGTTATTAATGATTTCTAGAGACTGAAAGATGGAATTCCTGCACTACGGCCTGAAACAATAAGTGCATCTTATCTCTGTTTATTGTTTACCATTATCTAAGTAGCAGTAAGAAAGATTAGCTTAGAACTTTTTTAAATGCACTCTATGCTCAATTTCTGTTGTTTATTTATCTTTTCATCTGAATGAATTGGTAATGAATATGAATTTCTTCCGGCTCATATTCACCCTAATTCACCTGTGTTTGCCTATTTTCTAGGGATTCTTTACTACCCCTAGATAGAGCTCCGTTGCTTCCCTCTGTTAAGCTGACTGAGAGATTCTTAACTGCCTCTCATTACTTAGTATTCACTCCATCCTTTAAACCTGAAAAATTGTTTCATGCGCAGTTACCTTGCTCCATACCTCTCTTGTGACCAAGAAAACGCAACAGCAATCATCCTCCTTGACTCCATGCCCAATGGTTTGAAACCTTCATGCTATACTTGCCTCTCCATTTGAAAACATCAAACTTCCCACCAAAAATCAAAACAAAAACCCCTGAAATCAATAGCTAGCCTAAGACCTTTTCAAACAAAGTTAAATCATAAAGAGAGAGCCCTCTCTGATTGCAGGTGGGCTAGAACCTGCAGTCCAAAGTTGGTCTGTGGTTACGTCAGCCTTATCCCTTTACTACAACCTGAGGGACAACCTGAGTGATAACATAATGGCGACTCCACTGGGGAATCTCCTCGGTTAATTTCGCGAAGAAGGTTGTAAAAAATCCACAAGAAAAATCGATTTTCTAATTGTTGTATATCCCTTAAAACTACAGATGAAGCCTGAGTGTCAGCCAGTAAGCCTTTGAAACTGTTCTTGTTTTACATTTACAGGAGTAGATAAAAGCTGCTTCAGTCAATCTTCATGCTAGTTTTAAGCTATACACAGTTATTCCAAAAACTGATCAGTTCCTTGCTAATTACAAAAATATTCCCAGAAAAATACCAAAAAACAAATTCGGAAGCTGGCTCCTAAGAAAAATCCACGATACACAAGGTCAAATCCTGACCCGAATCCCCCAGCTATTTTTGAAAATCCGAACCTAATCCCGAAGATCCTTAGGAAGCAAGAAAGACAAGAAGATTTCGCTGATAAAACTCCTGAAACATCTTACCCAAGTTGTGTTCCAACTCCTGTCAAAGTTTTATTTCGTTCAACTCCTTCTTTTCTTAGTTCATCATCCACATCTCATAGCACTTCTTCCACACCTCCATTCACTGCACATACTACAACTACCACTACTGCTGTTCCTGTTATCCCAGTTATCCCTGTCGTCCCAGTTTTTCCATTTATCCCCGCTAATATGGCCAATAGATATGCACCCCTGCAACTGCTTGCTAATCCTGGGGCTTTACCTCAAGAGTACCAATCTAAAATCACATATTTTGATAGTACTGGTCCTTTTACTGCCCTTCAACATACTAAAAATATGCAAGACAATTTTGAAAACTACGAGATAGATGATGATAGCGTGAGAATGAGAATTTTTGTTCAGATTTTAACAGGTGATGTAAGAACTTGGTTCAGAGCACTTGCTGCAAATTCCATAACCACCCCAGATGAGATGTACCAATCCTTTACCAACAGATGGGAGAAAAAGAAAGACCCCTTGCACATACTAGTCGAATATGATACAATTAAAAGAGGTCCTCAAGAGACTGTTTTGGAGTACTGTGCAAGATTCAATAATGTATATAACGCAATACCACATAACCTAAGGCCTCCCCCTGATCTGGCCTTGTATAAATTCCCTGATGGATTCGACCCGGATATGGCATACCAGTTAAAAGAAAGAGATCCTCAAACCCTTGTAGACATGCAAAATGTTGTTGTTAGCATAGAAACCAACTTAATTGCCAAAAGAAACAGAGCTAGAATGGAAAGAAGAACCACCTTTAAGGAAGAACCCTCAGCTTTTGATCAAAAGCTTGATGCTATCATCAGTGGCCTGCAAAGGCTAGGAGAAAGAGTAGAAAATGTCGAAAGGAAAGCATCATGGGAAGGACAACAGTCTAATACCATAAGGAACCCAAATTTTAGGAAAACGCAGAACACAAATGCTGGTAGGTCTAACCAAGACCATGATATAAGACCCCCTTTTCAAGATAACTATGTTGAAGGATCTACTTCTAGTGAACCCATAGAGGACACTCACATGAACCTGATGGATCTAAAGGGTGAGCATAAAACATTTCTGAGCCAAGAAGACCAAAATGAACTCGATTACAATCAGTTTCAGACTAAGTCTGGCGAGTCTTTTGATTTTAAACAAGGTTACGATACTGTTGTGTATGAAGTACACAAACAATATAAGCTGAGAACTAGGACTATTGACATTTCCGAACCTAGTAAAACAAAGGATGGCAAACAGCCCAACAAGATTAAAGGCAAGACTGTCATGACAGAACCAGCTGATATACCTGTCCCAAACCCGCATCAAGTGACTGTAGAAGACATAACAGACTTGCAGCCTTCCAAAGATCAGCCTTTTCCACCTTCTTCCTTGAAATAAAGCTCGAACTGTGTTCCAAAAAAATTTCCTGAAATTGAAAAACTGCAAGCAATCAGTCCTCATAACGCTGATAAACAAGAGCAAATCGCAAATAGTTCAGATGAGAAAGAAAAAACTGCCATTATCAACACCAAGACTCCATTGGAAAAGCCATTTAATTTAGAGGCAAAAATAGCTAAGTTGAAGATATACATTCCCCTCTCAGAACTTGCCAAACACGATGTATATAGGCAACAAATTCAAAGGTCACTTCATATCCCAGAAAACAAAGATGAAGTAAATATTTTGGATGATTCCCCTGAACTGCTGTTTGGTCCAGAAGTTAATGGAAAATTAACACCTGGACCTGTCCCACCCTTTTATGTCAGTTTGCATATACATGACCAAATTTTGCACAATGCTATGTTTGACTCAGGGGCATCGCACAATCTTATGCCCAAAGCAGTTATGGAAAAGCTCAACCTTGACGTTACAAGACCTTACAAAGACTTGTACTCATTTGACTCGAGTCAAGTGAAATGTCTAGGCCTCATCAAAGACTTGTGTGTCTCCTTAGTTCAATATCCAAATAAGACCATCCTCATGGATGTAGTGGTCGCTGACATTCCACCAAAATACGGTATGCTCCTGTCAAGGTCATGGGGAGCAAAGCTCCAAGGATCCCTTCAATCAGACCTTTCCTATGCCACCATTTCAGTCTTTGGGCAACCAAAGAGACTGTATAGAGAAACGCTCATGAAATATGTGGTAAGTAGTGAGAGCAAGCCTGAAAATTTTCCCATTTACTCAATCCACTCTGATATGGATTCCTTTATTTTGTTTAATGATGATACAAATTCTCCAATTGATAAGGAGCCCTTCACTCTAGAGAAACAAGCACACATCAATGAAGAATCAGTTGCACACACTGATGAAACTGTCACAACAGCTAACACAACTAGCATACCAAAAGAACTTTCCCAAACAGAAATTTCAAATCTGCCCAATCCTAAGTTGACTGACACTTTAGGCATCAACCACAAGCAGGAAATCACATGGTATTTAGAGTTTGATGGCTCTGTTAACAAGTTAGGAGTAGGGGCAGGTGTCTGGATTCACAATACACATAACAATCATGCGGAAGGTCATGCCTACAGACTGAACTTTAAATGCACAAATAACATGGCGGAGTATGAGGCTCTGCTGCTAGGCCTTAAACTGCTCAAAGCTATAGGAGCTGCGAAAGTGTCTATCCTAGGAGACTCTGATTTAATCATACAGCAGATGAAAGGTAATTTTGTAACCAATGACAATAGAATGAGAGCCTATAGAACTGCTGCCACTAATATACTCAATGCATTCACTAAATTCAAGCTGGCCAAAATTTCAAGAGAACATAATATTCATGCACACAGCCTAGCCACCTTTGCTAGTACATGCAAGCTTCCTTTTGACCCAAACCATCACTTCACAACTGAAATAAAACATAGGCCCGCTGTACCAAATAACGTTAAAGATTGGCAAGTATTCGAAAATGATGCCCAGATTAATAATTTTCTTACCCTTGAGCATGAGTTTTCAAATATTAATATTGACTTGGATGCTATGAACGACTCCCAACAGCAAACAACTGAAAATCAGCAAGATGTAACAGCTGCAACAGCCAAACAGATCCTGAACCCGACTATTTTTGACAACGAAAACATTGAACAGCTGAAACAAATGCGCTTGGAAGAGACAGTCAAAATAGAGGCAGAGGTCATTGACTTAAAGGATAACTTTCTGCCTGCTGGCCTAACCCCATTAGAAGACATGTTTGATGCTAATGACGTACCCAGAAAGCCAAAATTGCAGCCCATAAACACTGATATAGAGGAACACAACATCGGGACAGAAGAGAATCCCAAAATGATCAAACTGTCCAAAAATTTGCCACCTGATCAAAAGCCCAAGTACATTGACTTATTCAAAGAATTCCAAGATGTATTTGCTTGGAGTTATGAGGATTTGAAATCCTATGACACCTCGGTGATCCAACACACAATTCCCTTAAAACCAAACCAGAAACCCTTCAAGCAGAAACTTAGAAGAATTAACCCTATGCTTCTTCCCCCGATTGAGAAGGAAGTAAAAGCACCCATCAAATTTTCTGAATGGGTGTCCAATCTTGTTCCTACAAGAAAAAAGACAGGTGAAATCAGGCTTTGTGTAGATCTTAGAAATTTAAACCAAGTCTCCTTAAAAGACCACTATCCCTTGCCCAAAATGGACCACATCCTACAAAGGGTAGTGGGGTCATCTAGAATCTCTTTACTAGATGGCTTTTCAGGTTTCAACCAAATACTTGTTCACCCGGACGACCAGGACAAGACAGCCTTTACCACACCGTGGGGAACATTTAAGTATGTCAAGATGCCATTCGGACTTAAAAACGCTGGTGCAACCTTTCAAAGAGCAATGGATATTGCTTTTGCCAAAGAAATACATGACTTCCTAGTTGTCTACCTTGACGACTTGACCCCATTTTCCAAATCTGATGAAGAGCACCTCAAGCACCTTAGGCAAATATTCATGACATGTAGGAAATATGGCATTTCCTTGAATCCCAAAAAGTCTCTCTTTGGCCTTGAAGAAGGCAAATTACTTGGCCACATCATATCAAAAGATGGGATCAGAATTGACCCTAAAAGAATCCAAGCCATCCTCCAAATTCCGTATCCAAGAAACATAAAAGAGCTGCAAGCATTCCTTGGGAAAATCAACTTCTTAAGAAGATTTATTCCAAATCTAGCTGAGCTGATAAGATTATTAAGCAACATGTTAAAGAAGGATGCCAAGGTAAAATGGTCTCTTGAAACCAAACAAGCATTTGAGAGTATAAAATCAGCCTTAACCCAGACCCCTGTCCTCACCAGCCCACAGTTTGACAAAGATTTTATCATATTTTTGTTTGCATCTGATCACACGATAACAACTGTCCTTTTACAAAAGGATGAACAAGGAGCTGAAAAACCGATTGCATTTTTCAGCCGAGCGCTAAGAGACGCCCCTTTGAAATACCCAATCATGGAAAAGCAGGCCTACGCACTGGTTAAGGCCATCAAGGATTTCAGAGTGTACATTTTATATTCACACGTGATTGCCTATGTCCCACACGCTGCTGTAAAAGACATATTAACCCAAGAGGGATTAGAAGGTAAAAGAGGCAAGTGGATTGCAAACATCCTTGAATATGACATAGAAATAAAACCAACCAAGCTGATAAAGGGACAAGGTTTAGCTAAACTGATGTCCGAAACAAATTTTCAAGCCTTAGACATTAACCAACTGGACGATGAACCGGAGCTGGCGACTCCACAGATCAGTGAAATCTTTTTGCAATCCCCATGGTACCCTGATATATGTTTTGTATTTTTAAACCTGTGTGCTCCCCCAGGATTGTCCAGGACCAAGAAAAGATTTTTGAAAATGAAGGCTTTAAAGTTTTGTGTTATAGATAGTGCATTATTTTGGAGAAATCATGAAGGTATATTGCTTAATTGTTTAACCATGAATGAAACTAACAATGTCATGAAAGAATTCCATGCAGGCGACTGTGCAGGACATCTATACTGGAAGTCCACTGCTGATAAGATTTTAAGGGCAGGTTTCTATTGGCCTTTTCTTTCTGCAGATGTAAAGAAGTTTGCCATGTCATGTCACAAATGCCAAATCTTTGAGGGCAAGAGAAATATGTTAACCCTGCCCCTGAAACCCATCTTAGCCGAAAAACCTTTTCAACAATGGGGTCTAGACTTCATTGGGGAAATCCATCCCTCTTCCTCAGGCCAGCACAAATGGATCCTAACAGCCACTGACTATTTCACTAAGTGGGTCGAAGCCATTCCCTGTAGGCAAGCCAATGACACCATCATTATCCAATTCCTTGAGTGCAATATCCTTTCTAGATTTGGCTGCCCTGAGAAAATCATCACTGACAATGCCGCTGCCTTTAAGTCCAAAAAAATGATCAATTTCTACCACAGATTTCATATTAACTTGGGCCACTCTACAGCCTACTACCCTCAAGGTAATGGCTTAGCCGAATCATCTAACAAAAGCCTCATCAACATCATAAAGAAAGTGCTGGAAGAGAACAAGAAGAACTGGCATAAAAAGCTGGTGAGTGCCCTATGGGTAGACAGACTTTCGAGCAAGAGATCCATTGGGATGAGCCCTTATGAGCTAGTATATGGAATGGAGGCCAGATTTCCTTCATCCCTGGGCATTCCTACTATCAAGCTGTTACAGGAAATTTAGGCTGAACCAAATGACATTCAAAGAAGGATTAATCAGACCATTCATCTTCAGCAAACCAGAGAACAAGTTTATGACAGAGCTCAAATTCTGCAAGAAAAGCTCAAAAAGATGTTTGACAAGAGAGCCAAGGCTGAGGATTTCAATATTGGTGACAAAGTTCTAAGGTGGGACTCAAGAAGGGAAGACAAGGGCAAACATGCCAAGTTTGATTTTTTATGGAAAGGACCATTCGTTATTTCTGTTGTTCAGGGAAACAACACTTATTTTCTTAAATCTGTAGAGGATAGTTCTGCTGAAGAAGGCCCTGTCAATGGTTGTATGTTGAAACATTACCATGATCCCTTTTAAAGGGATACAGTGCAGCTTTGTATATATTTATGTACAGTCTTATTTGTATATATCAGCACTCTGTTTTTATTTTGTATAAGCAGGCCGATTGTTTAAAGAAGCAGCAGTAAATTTTGAGAAGACACAGCCAAAGCAAGTGTTCCAGTTTTGAAGGCTCTGTCTCTGTGCTAATTTCAGCAAAGCAGGCAATGCTGCACAGTTCACAGTACCTCAGTGGTTGAGAGATGTTGTTCAGGTTTCCGAAGTTTCAATTACCTAAACAGGCAGCACAAAGAAGTTTTCCAGTCTACAGCAACAAACAGAAGATCAAGGCAATCTGACCTGCTGTTCTTGGCTTTTCACAAGGAAAAGCCATCCCCAAGTGGAGCCATTGTTAGCCTCCTGTTGCAACAGGTGTTCATTTTGCATGATTGACATTTTTACATGCCAAATATGTCATACTTTGCAGGCTGCAGTGTTCCATATTTCCACAAGATGCCATGAAGTGTGCTAGTCCAAATGCCACTGTTGTATTCCAATTTTGATGAGTCATTCCATTTTTGAAGAGTTCATTCAGTTAAGGGAAGGCTAAACAGTTTAATCTTGGCTTCCCTAGGTTTCAATTTCCTGTTTTAGAATATAGAGAATAATATCTGCCCAAACAGCTTAATCTTGGCAGATCTGTGGATAGGTAGAGAATCAAAGGAGCCCAACTACCTAATCTGGGTCCCTGGCAGAAATAAGTGTAGACTTAGATAGGAGAATAGAAAAAAGAAAAATTATAAATCTGGGTCTGCAAGTCTAAGTGCACCCAAACCAAAAAGAATAAAAAATGTTAGGAGAGTAGGCTGGGTAGGTAGTTTTTTGAGGTTGCAGAATGATTCATGATCAATTTTAGTGTTTCTAAGTGTATATCTTTCCAGATCACACTTATCGGGAAATTTTCATCTGGAGGAGCTCAAGCTGGACATCACTAACTCCCCCTTCCTCTTATTCCCCAAGTCACTCACTAATTTCCCCAAAGAGGTCAAGGTCTGCTTGATTCCTCTTAGTTTCATCATTTTCCATGTCATTTGTCTTGGTGAAGATCTGCTTCACTCAAAGATCCTTTATTTCTCATCTATGAGTCACTTTTCCCTCGAAAATTAGCCTAAGGTCCCCTACCTTAGCGCCTGCTTATCATCTCCATATTAACTATTAACTCTAGTATATAACTCCCTATCAGTTTTCCCCTTCTCCTACTAAACTATGTATATAATACTCCCCTATGTAAATATCCCCTCCCTGGCAATATAGCCATATTTCTTCTAAGTCAGGGAAAAAGCAGTCTATCTGGGGCTGTTTTTAGCCCATCCGTGCATAGCAGGAGTTAGATGACACCTGGTCATGCTAACAACCTCTCCCCTAGCCCTACAACCCTCAAAAAACCCACATAAACCATTGTATTTAACCCCCGCTGCGCAACATTAAAATGGGAATATTCCTCGATCCCCGTCCTTATACCTCCGCTGCTTCATAGTCGCCGCCAACCGTCTGATCACCTGCCCCATGGATCAACGGTGGGCGAGTCCTTCCCATCCCCGAGCCGCTCGAAGGTTAGCATCCGGGAGATGGGCAGTATTCTCACCGTACTCCCGCCACGCGTCGCCTCCTGGGCTGTGGCGGAGCCCCCTCTGAAATAACCACTCATACCCAAAGGCGGTGCGCCTAGAAACCACTTACCGCCCCCCCCCCCCCCCCCCCCCCCCCCCCCCCCCCTGTGACGTAAGCCCCACGTCATTTGCCATGTCACATGCCTGCATGGCCTCCTGCCACCATGTCCCTTTACTGTACTGCCACGTCACCTCCGTACATGATGACGTCATCCTGCCACGTCATCATGCTGACGCCATCGCTGACGTCACCCATTGTACGAGGTCCCACCTGCTGACGTCATCATCAGTTTTTGGAGCGAAAGGTGAAAATCGTGCTTAGGAAGCCCAGAATCAATTTCTGAGGAATTTTTTCATGGCTACGGGAAATCAGCCAAAATGGGAATCTTCTCATCGCGCAGCCCCTAGCAAGCCTGAAAAGCGCCGAATGACCCGTTTTTCTTCGCGAAGCATGCAGAAAGGAGCAGAAGACAGTTCTAGAGGAAACAGAGGCCGAACAAAGGTCATTAACTTGTGATTAGACCCACAGCGAAGGAGAGAAGCGACCCAATTCATTTGTCAGAGAGTATCAGAGGAAAGAGAAGCAGCAAAGTGTACCAGTTAAATTGTTTAATAGAAGCCTTCAGTTCCCAAAGCAGGTTAACATTGAATGGCTGCCAACAAAGTCAAATCAGGCAGTGAAAGCCCATCCCAGCTCTCAAATCACAGTTGAAGCATTTAAGGCCACCGAACTGCAATGGAGCAGAGACCCATGCACAGTTATTGCAGAGACAACTGCACCAAGCCACCGAGGACAACACATTTACTCAGTCCCCATACGGCGGCCCTCAGCGCAGCTCAAAATATTTTATGCATTTATTTCTGGATAGGATTAGGTTAAAGTAATGATCTTTCTTTCAGACCTGTTTAGGTCAAACTGTAAATAAGCAATTTTGAAGAGTTTTTCCTATATATACCACCCGCTGTATTGTTTCAAGGGTTGGTCGATTGGTATTTTTGACTAGAGACTCGCACTGTATATCTGAGTTGTTTTCTTTAATCAAAGATTGCTGAAAGCTTGGAGAAGACACTGTTTGATTTGTTATTAATGATTTCTAGAGACTGAAAGATGGAATTCCTACGCTGCGGCCTGAAACAATAAGTGCATCTTATCTCTGTTTATTGTTTACCATTATCTAAGTAGCAGAAAGAAAGATTAGCTTAGAACTTGTTTAAATACATTCTATGCTAAATTTCTATTGTTTCTTTATGTTTTCATCTGAATGAATTGGTAATGAATATGAATTCCTTCCGGCTCATATTCACCCTAATTCACCTGTGTTTGCCTATTTTCTAGGGATTCTTTACTGCCCCTAGATAGAGCTCCGTTGCTTCCCTCTGTTAAGCTGACTGAGAGATTCTTAACTGCCTCTCATTACTTAGCATTCACTCCATCCTTTAAACCTAAAAAATTATTTCATGCGCAGTTACCTTGCTCCATACCTCTCTTGTGACCAAGAAAACGCAACAGCAGTCATCCTCCTTGACTCCATGCCCAATGGTTTGAAACCTTCATGCTATACTTGCCTCTCCATTTGAAAACATCAAACTTCCCACCAAAAATCAAAACAAAAACCCCTGAAATCAATAGCTAGCCTAAGACCTTTTCAAACAAAGTTAAATCATAAAGAGAGAGCCCTCTCTGATTGTAGGTGGGCTAGAACCTGCATTCCAAAGTTGGTCTGTGGTTACCTCGGTCGTATCCCTTTACTACAACCTGAGGGACAACCTGAGTGATAACACAGCAAAAGGCATATGGGATCAAATTCATGATCTTCACTCAAAAGGAGCATTTACAATGATCTTTAGTCAAGAAAATGATGGAAAACAAGAAGGAAATCTGGAGCTCATCAAGGAAGGTGGAGATAAGAGTGATAACATCAAGGCTAAAGAATACCTAGAAGATGAGGAGAATGAAAAAGACTTTGAGAAAGATCTCCTCACTAAACTTATGGCTATCATGGAAGAGATTAGTAATTTTAAAAAAGAAAATGAGGAACTTAAGAAGAAAGTGCAAGTTGGTGACCAGGACAAGACAAGGAAGACGTTGATCTTGTCAAGCTTCAAGTACAAGAAAGAGATGAGGAGCTTGCCAAGATTAAGGAAGAATTTCATCAAAACAAGAGACAGCATCATGAAGAAGTCATATCTATGACAAATCAATTGGATAAGGCAAAGAAACGAAAAGATACCTTGTCAAGCCACCTTAAACAAAGGCACAAGAGCTTGAACAAACTTGAAGCAGAGAATGGTCAATACAAGGAAGAGGTCTCCTCCCTTAGATATCAACTAGAAGAAGCAAGGAAACAAGCACAAGGAGTTGAGAACGTGATGGAAGCTTTGACATTCATAGAAGGGCAAGTTGATGAAGTAGAAAAGGACAGAAACACCATGACATGCCAACTAGAAGAAAAGGATGATGACATCACCAAGTTAAAATCAGAAATCACTTCTCTTAAGGCCCTATCATGTGAAGCAACCAAGATGATGGAAGAAATGAAGAAGCAACTAGTTATGAAAGATGAAGATTGTGAAAAGTTGAAAGGAGAAATTGTCTTTCTTAAAAAGGAAGTTGACTTGCTGAATAAGAACTTGAAAAGTTCTCAAACCCTAGATGACATTCTAAGTCATCAAAGGTCACCCCTTGATAAATCAAGCCTTGGCTATGCAAGTGAACCCTCAAGCAAGAATGATGCAAACCCTAATGCTTCAAACAACAAGGATGTGGATAAACTTGGAATAAATATTGATGATCCCAGTTCCAACAAAGGAAAGGAGAAGAATCAAGACAACATTAGAAGAATCCTACTCCAAGAAGACTTGTAGATAGTGTCAAGAATACAAAAGGCGATGAATATTATCAGGGAATCCCATGACAAAAAGGCTTCAAAAGTACATCAAGGAAATCTCCATCTCCCAGGTACCAAATTTTATTTCTTGGTTATTATTATTCTTGTACAAAGTTTGGACACATGGAAAAAGGTTGTAGGGCTTATAATCATCCTCGTCAATCTTCGTGAAGCAATTTTGCAAGAAGAAGTCATGAATTATTATTCATGAACAACGTAGAATGCTTCAAGTGTCATAACATTGGTCATATGGCACGTAATTGTAACTTTATTTGGGCACCTACTCAAGCTAGAACTATACCAGATAAGAAAGTTACAAAATTATGGAGAAGGAAGCAAATACAATCCGAAAGTCCCTTGAACTCTCCAGCCAACAACACATGTTGTTGACCTGATCTTCGACAATCTAAGCATTTGATGGGGAGACTCTGCCAAAAGGAAGATCATGCATACAATTAGGGGGAGCTTATGATGATTAAGCATTCTTGCAGAAGCTATCCATGAATGGGCCCTATGAAATCCTTGATGAGCCACATGGACAATCATCCTTTGATAGATCGTCTCTTAGGAGCAATTCCATTGAAGAACATGACCCCTTTTTCATCCATGAACTATTATTGAAGATCTCTTCCACTTGATCACTAAGCAAGTAATCTTTCATGAGCTAGAGGAGGTCGTACAAACAGGGGGAGTTGGTTCATCACATGAAGGAATGTAAGCACATCTATCATGGACCACATTCCCAGAAATAAAAGAACCATGACAGGGGAGTAACATAACCATGAAGATATACTATTCATGAAGAAGAGAAGTAGTTTGAGAAAGGGAGTACTTGGGCACCCCGTTTTCCATTGATGTCAAAGGGGGAGAGAATGTTGGAAGCACAAGAATATTACCATCAATCACAAAGGGAGAGAATGTTAATCTAGGTTATCATTGATGTCAATATGGCATTGGCAGAGATGTCAATATTCTTGAGATGTCTGGTTCCAGATTATGATGTCAAGACTCTTGTTTGACAAGGATACCATGAATGAAGATGTCAAGACACTAAGAAGAAGTCTTGTCCTAGATGCCTATTTTTCATAATGTACTAGATGTCCTTGAACTAACCATGAAGACACTAATCATGATGATGTCCTTACTCTTAATGAAGAAGTCCTTCTTATTGATGCTCATAGTGAATCTTGATGTAGAAGCTCTCCTTGTGATGATCTAATGACATATGGCTAATAACATATCACTACACTATCATGGCTAACAACATATCACTGCACTAATATATGATGACTTTTCTGGATGCGTGATGCTACACTATTATGATGACAACACTCCTACATGATGACACTATGATCCTATGACAAAACGATGAAAAAACCATGTTGTCCCAAATAATGGAGAAGCTCTAATGACCTTGTTGTTCTGCACTAAAAGTTTCAAGAGAAGTCAAAAAGAAAAATTATTTTGGACACCTTGGAGGCATATTTCCACAATAAGTCCTACACCATCTTAAAGATGATTTTTTCCTCTTTCTAACAAGCCCTTACTTTCCCTCAAACTCCTATCAGTTGAAGAGAAATTGATTTTTGAAGTTATATATCTTTAACTTAATTTCTAGCATACCTATGATCACTGCTCAAGTCGGCCTACCTCCTCAGACGTGTCCTTTCGTTCAAGTGACAAAAACCACTATAAATAAACATTTCAGACCTTATTTCTTACACAAATTTTTTTATTATTCTAACAAGAAAAAGGATAATTGTTCACAGCTCATGAAAATTACAAGAGGGAAATAAAAGGAGGCAAATCAGAATTGCTTTGGGCATGACTTTAGATAGCAGATTCATTGTAGCAGCTCTGTGATGGAAGCACATTGGTATAACAGTTTGGATTCCTAAAACATAAAATTAATTACAGATTTCAGACCAGAACAAGAACATCAATCTTAGTTTGATTGGGTTACAGGGTTTTGGGAGCTTCGGACCCTCTAAACAGTACCTCGACCTTTGTTGTAAGCTCTATACCTTTGAACCTGTGGTGCTACTAAGCCCAGACCTATAGCATTTGAAAGGCTCGGATATTTGTAGAAGGACTGTGGCTTAAACAGTGGCTCAGCCTAGGTTCATTAAATGGAAACTCAGACCTTCGAGTACCTAGGCATGTTGATATAACTATGGAGACACATAGTCTATTCCTCTGTGGTATTGCAGTCTAGTGGAGGAATGGTGGATTGTGGAATTGTGGACTAGATGAACAATAGAGGGACACTCAGACTATGGAGTAGTGACACTCCTATTTCTTGGTGGCATAATCCTAGAAGGCTTGCATGCAAAAGATTCTAGATTGTGTGACAAATTTCCATCTCCTTTTTGGACAGTAGGTTAAGATTGTTGCAGTAAGGTATATGCTTCAGGGTGTGTCAAGCTTCATTGGAAACCATACATTCAAGGTAAATTTTAGGACACAGTGAAGGATGTGGAGCTCATTTCTGAGTAACATATCGGAGCCATTTCTTGGAGCAGCACTGGTTTGCAGACAATTTGATAAGATCAGTTCGTGTTGAGCTAGTATAAGCCTCCTTGTTGAAGCAATCTTTTGAAGATTCGATTGAAGGCCTCATTGAATACCATGATGCATGAGACATCATGAGATGACTTGAAGAAATTGATTGGGTACCATGAAGTACAGTGGAGATACCTTTATGTGAAGAGATCAAGGTTGTCATTGATGACATGATGTGGAGACTAAGTGAATGCATTGCTAAAGATTGACAAGGGCTCATTGAAGAAGACATAGGGAGCTGTGAGTTACTACCAAACATATCTAGACAAAGTATAGCAGTGGGTTGGAGCCCAGAGGGTTGGTGCCTGAAAGGTTGGAGCGTCGAACAACAAGGTAGGTGCCTTAAAGGATAGGGTTGGAGCCCTAGAGGATCAGTGTCCTCAAGAAACCAGGTCGGAGCTTGTACCAGAGAATGGTTGGATCCCTAGGTGTTGGAGCCTCTAAATGCAAGGTCAGTGCCTTGAGAAGATAGGATCAGTGCCCTATAGGTTGGAGCCTCACAAAAGACCAAGTTGGTGCTTGGCAACATGTTGGAGCCTGGGAGATTGAATATCGATGTCTTCATCAAGGGTTTGAGCCGTATATATATGTTGTACTTGATTCATTGTAAATATCATATTAATAAAATCATTTATTCCTATTGCTCATTTTTTGTTCTAAATATAATTTATTTAACTGGTAAAAGTAACGATTGAAAAGGAATACTGATTCATCGCCCTCTTAGTATTTCCAACAAGGAAGAGCACTTCTGGTGCAACATTCTTTTTAGGAGATTGCTTAGTATCTTGGGTAAGAAAGAAGCAAGACTCCATCTCTCTATCAACATTTGAAGCAAAATATATTGCAACTGCCACTTTCTTCCCATAAATTCTCTAGATGAAGAAGACCTTAAAGGACATTAAGATAGAGTTGACTGATCCAATTCCAATCATATGTGACAACACTAGTGCTATCAAAATTTCTAAGAATCCTATCATGGAATCAAAGATCAGGAACATTCCTATCAAGTTTCATTTCTTAAGAGAACAAGTTGATGCTAATGTTGTTTGACTTGAATATGTGGCCACTAAAGAGTAGTTTGTAGACATTTTCACAAAGCCACTAGCAAGAGAATCGTTTGTGTATCTCTGGCAGCAGATAGTAGTGGTGATCCCTCCATCCAAATGACTCAAATAAAAAGAGTATTAGCAGCTACTCAACTTGTTGGATCAATTGAAGAGTAGGTTGTAGTTTTTCAGGGGGAGATTTTGGGAGCATCCTTTGCGATTGATGTCAAAGGGGGAGAATTTTATTAACGCCAAAGGAAAGAACAATGATAGATAGAACCATGTATGTTCTTAGGGGGAACTTGGTTTGTTTCCATCAATGCAAAAGGAAAATATTGTTGGGAAGTTGGCCTTGTCCAAATGGCTGATCAACTAGGCCAACATTGATGTGCATGATGTGTCAAGCTCAGGGGGGTCCTATGGTTTCTACAGTCTCTTGTAGAGAATCATCATAATACCATGCTTAGTGGAGAAGCCATAATAAGATGACTATGATAGTTAGGGAGTCCTAGACTTTGGAGGAGATTATGCCTCAAGAGATCAGCTCAGATGCTCATGGAAGTGGCATAGTGGGATAGTGCTTGGAAATATAATTCCAACAGTATGTTGAAGTCTACAAATGGCCCCCTGAATCAAAAGTTATTGCTAGTAGGTGACCCAAATAGTTTGCAGTCGGGCTAGTGGGAATAATGCTCGAAAGCCCAAAACTCTTTTAATAAGTGACAAGGGACAATCTCGAGTTAGGCTAGTGGGAAAAATGCCCGGAAACCCAGAACTTGATTAATAAATGGCATGGGATATCATGTAGTCGGGCTAGCGAGGAACGACAATTGATAGACCATCAATCAATAAAAACTGCAACAAAGATTTCCTGGAAGGTTGGAAGCCCGGAATAAATTTGAATTGAAAAGCGAGCATTGTTAGCGGGGCACATGAGTGGGCTAAGCTCGGAATCCCATAAATCTTAAGGAACACTATTAAAAAGGACCAAGGCATCCAAGCATCAAGGCTCCAATTCGGTAAGGGTAGAGGGCTAAGGGCTAAATCTCTAGAACATGGTTATTCCTACAGTAGACAACCAGGGGCATAGAAGGTTTTAAAGGGAATTAAGCCCCTACAGGCCAACAAAGAGGTCTATCGCCTAGAGGCTTAGTTGAAGGTCACAACACCTGGTCCAATGGTGGAAAATAAAGGTGCCAGTGAAAGGTGCTAAGGCATGCCAACAGGTGGAAAGTGGTCCAACCCTAGAACCTCCATTAACACCTTAAAGGAAGAGGATCAGTCATTTATAAGAAGGGATTGTCAGTGAGGAACACAAGTGGGCCAAGCTAGAAGCTCGCAAGCCAATAAGTCTTAAGGAATTCTATTTAAAAAGGACTCGAGCATCAAAGCATCCAAGCTCCAACTTGATAGAGGCATATGTTTAATGGCTTGTATGAGTCGACATCTTTTGGGCATTGTGTGCCATATTTCGCAGATACGCCAACTTATCTATTCGCCATGAGTTGTATGTATGCATCGATGAGTTGGAAGCTAGTTAAGAGCTTGGCACCTATGAGCATGGATGATTCAGCAATTAAGTAAATGTGCACAATAAGGTCGATGCCATTAGATTAATGGAAAATATAGAAAAGTGTTGCTTAAATAAAGAAAGGACCACAACTACTTAAAATGAGTTAATGGAGCTTGTCTCGAATAGGGACAAGACACCTCTAATCTTCCTTGCACATTATGAAGAATTAATTGGAATATGGCTAAGAGCAGAATCTCTAGTTACATAGCACGAGAAGCAATGCCTTCAATACACTCTGGTCTCTATTGAAAATCAACAAGGATGGGAGAATTATTGCAACACTATCTGAACTAAGAATTAACTCCTAGCATGGAGAATGATCAGGCTTCCATTTTATGATTTAATGCAGCGACAATTATTGAGTGAAAAAATCCCATTCTTAGAGATCAATCAAGCTTCTGTGAGCAAGCCTTTTGATGGAACAACAAAATGGAGAGCTTTGTTGCAATTATGAGGTTAAAAAGGAAGACTTGTCTTACACAACATGGTAGCCATGTGTTGAGCCTCAAAACTACTCTTTCCCTAACAACTCTTCTCATCCCTTTTCTTTGTTTTTCCATGAAGAAAATGCATTCTTATCATCAATGACCAGTATATATTGCCTTAAGGATGACATTTAGTGATTTACATGTTATACTTTTATGTTTTTCTATTTGAATAAATTTTTGTCTTTTAGCTATGGAACGCAGCCTATTCTGTAGCTAATCGGCTATTCCGCAGCTACCTTCATGCTTCAACAGGTTACAAGTGTCAAACGAGGAAACCAGCCACATGGGCATCTCTGGAATGGTCACGACATGGATCCTATCCTAGTCAACCAGTCCAAATCGACAAAGAAACCAGCTCAAGACCACAGTCAAAGGTGGAGTCAAATGAAGAAACCTGGGAGCAATAGGACTCTGTGTCCAATAGGACTCTGTGTCCATTCTTCGTGGCTATTTAATAAATCCGACAGCTTCTGTTGCAACATTTACTTGAACCAGCCACCGGTGATAACTGTTTCACGCAACTACCTTGCTGACTTAAAGTCACCTGTAGTTGATCAATCCATTCATGCAAAACTGTTGTAATACGTGGACCACCTGTAGCTAAATTCTCTCAAAGGACAGTTAGGATTTTTCTTTAAATATCAGTTGTAAAGGACTCGGAAGGAGTTCGAATTTCCTCATGTATTAAGCACAGACTTACCGCTTTGTAATTTTGAAACTTATTTCCTTGTTTTTAATATGAAGACCATGTGTTTTATGGATATCTGAAAGAGTTTCTTGGAGATTGATTAAGCATGCATAACCTGATCAGTTGCAGAGGGCCCCTGCGCTGAATGAGGTTTTATTTCATTTTGTTTTGTCTTTTCTAGTTAAACTGTAAATTCATCACAGTGTTCATAATCATTTTGGTACTAACCTTGTTTATAATGCAACTTTTATCATTTTCTCACTAATGCAGAATAGCTTCTTTTAGTGCAAAATAGTTTCTTCTTGCTTAATTTATTTATAGCTTTTATCAACAGTTAGAAGTTGAAATTCAGTAGTATAATTTAGTTTATTTCATTTACTGCTTTACTAGTCTTTCAATTTTCAAATAGACTGATCAGTGCCATTACTGTTCTTGTCATTTTATTGCTAGTTTATTGACTCATGGTGTTAATGAATGTTTCTGAAGAGCCCTTCTAGTTGATATCTCATCTTAAACTAAGTGGTTGAATACTTCATTCATGCAATGAGTCTTTTCTGCATTCCTGCATTTATTTTCTCTTAGAATAATGAAGTACGGAAATCCTCAAATGTCATCACAAGGATATTTTCTCCCAAAATTGAGAGGCGGGGTAATTAAGTATTTCATTTAGTAGATTAGACACTAGTTGCAATTTCACTTTCAGTTTTTACGATTTTTAGTAGTTTTTATAGAAGTTAGATTTAAGATTTTGATAGTTACATTGTGCATCATTAGGGATTAAAGGACCCAAAATCCCCCAAAACAACATAAAACATATAAACAACGAAGTAAGAAGGGTCATCTAGCACAAACAATGCACCTTCATCAGTTTATGATACCTGGATTGATAATTTATGTAGAGCAATTTAGGACACTAAGTTGACCAAACATTTTGGTTCTGTTTCCGGGGAAGTGTAACTAGGTAGCCTTATCTCTTACATTAAAAAAAAAAAATGACATGCATAGAGAAAGAGACTCTAGGGGTAGATTTATAGCTAGGGGCAGAAGTTCGATTCCTACAACACCATCCACTCCACCGAGAGCAAGAAAAGACACACCTCCATCCCAAACTCATACTCCCAGCCATAGGACTCCTGAAATTCCAAGGGCAGAAATCCAATCAAAAGAATCTCCTACTTCTTCTACCAAGACTGTCCTAGGGGAGAAAAATTTCGAATCTCCAACAGCAGGAATAGTTTTTCTTACCTCCACAGGAGAGCCCATTATAGTTGAAGAATTAGGAGTACCTGGTGGAGAAGAAGAAGTAGAACCTCTCTCCCATAGTCCATTAATAGAAGAACTAGAGGAGGAGGGAATAACCTTACAAGTTGAACCCTATACTGACTCTGAAGAAACTATAATGGCAGAAGAGGAACAAGATGGAGAATTCTCATTGTTTGGAGGAGGAGGTAGAGGGAGAGGTAGAGGAAATAATGGAGGAGGTAGAGGTAATAATGGAGGAGGCAGAGGAAATAGGGAAATAGATAACTCTTTTGGATTCCCTATAGTGGATGAGGAAACACATGCCACAATGAAAAATATCTCACCTTCTATCCTCCCAAACTTCTATGGGTTGAGAAGTGAGGACCTTGAAACATTTTTGTTTGAGTTTGAAATCTTGTGCAAAACTTATGACTATCTAGAAGACTCTCAAAACCTTAAATTGTTTCCTTAAACACTGAAAGGAGCTTCTTTGAAATGGTCATGGGGTTAGTCACTCAATCCATCAGAACATGGAATAACATGAAAAATGCATTTTTGGATAGGTACTTGGATTATTGCATGCCTACCAATCATAAAGATGAGGTGTTCAAAATGATGCAAAGAGAGGATGAAAACTTAGAAGATTTGATTGAGAGATTCAACTATAATTTGAAAAGAGAAAAGATGAACAATTTAGATGAAGAAAATTTGAAAGATCTTTTATTAAAAGCCATTAGAGATGAGTGGATAAATATCCTTAACTTGATGGGGAAGGGAGATATCTCTCAACTTCCATTGAGTGATATAGGAGAACTATGTGTTCATCTCTCAATAGAGAAATCTAAAACAAGGAAAGGGTCAAGAGATCCTTCTCTTGTTAGAGCAAACAAATCTGCAACTAGATCTGTAAGTAGGGCAGAAATTGGCAATATGCTTGATGAGTTTAAAACTGATATTTTAGGGAGCCTTAGTGAGCAACTAGACACCATTAAAATTCAAAACAAGCAGAAAACAGAGGCTGTTGCTTTAGCCATTTTTTGCCCAAAATGTAGAAAAAACATGCTCTAAGGGAATGTCCTTTAGATGCAAAAATTGTAGAAACTTGTATGATTTGTTCGGAAAGCCATGAGACCAAGGGATTTCCTTCAATCCCAGGTCTTAAGGCTATGTTTCAAGAGGAAACAGTCCCAAATCTTATAGAATATCTTTGTTTTGTTACAAGAAGACCTTGGTTGGGGACACAAAATTAGGGATTTGACAATCAAATGTATCTTCAACCCCCAAAAAACTAGAATTCTTGACAATAACCTTCGCCTCAACCTCAATCTCAACACTGGGCACAAGGAGTACAAAATACTTATGGGAGATTTTCTCAATATTATCAATATCCTCTATCCTATCAGAATTTTCCTTCCCCACATAATCAGCAACAAAATCAGTAGCCACAACTTCAAAATCAGAATCCTCAACTTTCATTACCATTTCCACAACAAAACCAAAATCCCCAAGTCTTGCTACCATTTCAACAGAAACCAAATCAACTATCTGCCCAACCATTACCAAACCCCAACAATAACACCCTCAGAATGCTTACATGGTATAAGGACAACAATTTCCAACTTACATGATTACTCCTCTAGATCTTAATGATGTGCAACTAAGATCTGCAAGGATATTAGAAAAAGAAAGACCTTCTATAGTTATTCAATAACAAGATATTTCTGTGGAGGATTCTCTAAAAGTTAATAAAAGTTTTGAGGGAACATCTCTCCAAAACCAAAACATTGAAAAAGGGAAACAAAAAGAACCAGTGAACACAACTCCTATCATTGAGCAACCAGCATCTACTTCTACACCTCCTTTTCCTGAAAGACTACAAATTGATAGTGGGGTAGAAAAATAGATCTTGTTGCCCAACTATGATTTTCTAGATGAATTGAAGAATGTCTGTATCAAAATTCCTTTGCTACAAGCCATTAGAGAAATTCCTATTCTAGCCAAAACAATAAAGGAGTTGAGCATAAAAAGGCCAGGAAGAAAAGCAAAAGAAACAAAAAGAATTCACTTGGTAGGAAAAATAGCAGACATAATGATGGGAAAAATTGCCTTACAAAAATATGTGGATCCAGGAAGTCCAATTGTCAAGACACATATAAATGGAATTGAAATTCCAAATACATTGATTGACTTAGGAGCAACAATAAACATTATGAGTAGACAAACTATGGAGCAGCTTAAACTTCCTAATCTTCTTTACACACCTACCTTACTGCAACTTGCAGATAGATCAGTAATCAAACTAGATGGTGTATTAGAAGATATTTCAGTATCCTTAGATTCTTGGGAATATCCTGTTGATTTCATGATCTTAACTCCCAAGAATAATCTAGGAGGACACCACTCATGTTAGGAAGACCTTGTCTGGCCACAACTGATGCTTTTATTAGTTGTAGATCTGGTGACATGTATATTTTTTATGGTAATTCAACAAAGAAATTTGCTATGTATCCTCCAACAAAAGAAATCATAGAAATAGATGATAAGGAATGGATTGATGATGAAAATGATATTCAGCCTCTCTTCACTATTTCAGAAATTAGTGAAGATAGTCAAATTTTGAATACATTGGAAAATTTTGAAACATCTTCAGAATATGATCATGCAAAATTTCAAGAAAAATATAATGTTTAATACTTGTCATCTAGGCAAATGTCTCTCTATTCTATGGAAGAGTTTGGTTGCTCTACAATTGAAATTTTTCCAAGTAGAACATTGAACATAAACAAAAACTTGGAGAAGCTACAACAAGAAGAGCTAAACAAAACATTACAAAAACATTCTACTGCAATTGCATGGGAATACACCGACATGAAAGGCATTGATCTTAATACTTGTATCCATCATATCTATATTGAGGAAAATAGTAGACCTATTAGACAACCTCAGAGAAGGATGAATCCAAATCTTAGGGAGATTGTAAAAGAAGAGCTCCAAAAATTGCTAAATGTAAACTTCATTTACCCAATTTCAGATAGCCAATGGGTTTCTCCTTTGGTAATTGTGCCTAAAAAGAATGGTAAATGGAGGGTGTGCATTGATTACCGAGAATTGAATAAAGCAACCCTTAAATATCATTTTCCTTTGCCCTTTATAGATCAAGTATTAGATACATTAGCAGGTAAGAAGTATTTCTCATTCTTGGATGGTTTTAGTGGTTATAATCAAATTCAGGTAGCACCTGAGGATCAGGATAAAACCACATTTACTTGTCCATGGGGAACTTTTGCCTACCAAGTACTTCCTTTTGGATTATGCAATGCACCTGCAACATTCCAAAGAGCAGTACTAGGAATTTTTTTTGATCTGATACATGATTGTGTAGAGGTATATATGGATGATTTTATAGTCTATGGAAACACATTTGAGGAAGCTTTGGAAAATTTGGAAAAAGTTCTTAAAAGATGTAAAGAAACAAACCTTTCACTAAGCCATGAAAAATGTTTTATGATGTTTACAGAAGGTATTGTTTTAGAACATCACATTTCAGGAGATGGGATTAAAGTTGACAAATCTAAAGTTGAAGTCATCTCTAAATTATCAATTTCAAATTGCCAAAATGATGTTAGAAGTTTTCTAGGATTTACAGGATACTATAGAAGATTTATAGAAACTTCACTAAAATAGCATCTGCACTCTTCAAATTGCTTACAAAAGATTGTGAATTCAGTTGGAATCCTGATTACCAATTAGTATTTGAAACCTTGAAAACAAAAATTTCTGAAGCACCTATTTTAAGAGGTCCAAATTGGAAACTCCCTTTCCATATTTCCACAGATGCTTCAGATACAGCTTTGGGAGTTGTATTGGGACAAAATGATTTGATTCCTTATGCCATTTACTATACAAGTAAGAATTTGACTCCCACTAAGTTGAATTATATTGTGACTGAAAGGGAATTTTTAGTTGTTGTTCATGCAATTAACAAGTTCAGACACTATATAACAGGCTATGAAACCTTTGTTCATACAGATCACTCTGCAATTAGATATTTGATGAATAAACCTATTACTAATGGAATATTTACAAGATGGCTTTTACTTTTGCAAGAATTCAACATTACTGTGCTAGATAGACCTTGAAAACAAAACACAGTTGCTAATTTCTTGTCCAGGATTCAGAATATCAAAGAAGATTCTCTGGTTGAACATAAGTTTCCTCATGAATATCTTTTTGCAGTAACTACTGAAACTCAGTTTGAAGATGTTGCTAATTACTTGGTCATAGGAAAGCTACCTTCACATTTGTTTCCTAGAGAGAAAAGGAAAATTATTCAGGAAAGTGCAAGATATTCATGGATCACTAACGAATTGTATAAAACAGGGCCAGATCTTATGATCAAAAGGTGTGTCAAGGAAGATGAAATGCCTGAGATTCTCAAAGCATGTCATGATGAGCCGTGTGGTGGACACTTTGTTGACAAGAGGACAGCCTATAAAATCCTTTCTTTAGGATATTATTGGCCATCCATCTTCAAGGATGCTAAAGAATATGTCAGAAGATGTGATAGCTACCAAAGGGTAGGGAAACCTGCTCCCTCAAATGAAATGCCATTACAAACTCAGGTACTTATCAAACCTTTTGAAAAGTGGGCTTTAGACTTTATTGGACCAATTAATCCTCCATATAAGCAGAAAAAGTATATATTGGTATGCACTGATTATGTCACCAAATGGGTAGAAGCCAAAGCAATACTTTTTGATAATGAAAAAATTGTAGTTAATTTTATTTTTGAGGACATCTTTACTTGTTTTGGTGTTCCAAGAGAAATTGTGACAGATCAAGGATCTCAATTCACATCCAACATGGTGGAAAGGCTTGTGGAGGAATACAAGATCAAGCATAGGAAATCTACTCCCTATCATCCACAAGAAAATGGTCAAGTGGAGTCTACAAATAAAGTGATTGAAGGAATCCTCACCAAGACTGTGCATCTACATAGAAGAGATTGGGCAGAAAGGCTTCCTGAAGCCTTATGGGCCTATAGAACTACATGGAGGAACACAATGGGACATACACCCTATGAACTTGTTTATGGGAAACAAGTCTTGTTCCCTATAGAGTTCCAAATTAGAACTTTCAACATGGCAGTCCAATTGGGGTTGGATTTATTAGAGGCTCAAAAGCATAGACTGGAGCAATTAAATGAAATTGATGAAATCAGACAAGAGGTAGTTCAAAGGACTGGTCTAGTCCAACAACAGAGGGCTAAATGGCATGACAAATATATCAAGGACAAGAGGTTTCAAGAGGGAGATTGGGCGTTGTTATTTGATTCAAATTTTAAAGATTTTCAAGGAAAGTTTCAAACTCATTGGCTTGGGCCATATGAGATTGAAAAAGTCTTTAGTAATGGAGAAGTGAGGATCAGAACAATAGATGAAAGTCAAACTCCTCTTCTTGTGAATGGTCATAGATTAAAAATATATCAAAAACCAATTTCAAAGGAGGAGTTCATCAAGATCTTCCAAAACAATTCTAAAATGAAGTTAGTGAAGAAGAATCCTTCTTCTTCACCAACTTAGTCTTTATTTTTTCTATCTAAAAAAAATAAAAATAAATAAATAAAAAATAAATAAATTGTATAAGGTTGAAAACCAATCATTGATTGGCATGCTTATACAAAAAATACAGGGTGAAAATCAGAGGTTTCTGACACCCTATATTTTCCATTTCCTTTCTGTAATAAGTGGTGACAAAAAGACACAGTCACTCTATATTCTGCAAAATTCATTATCTCATCTCACTTCACTCTATTTTATTTTTACAGTTTCACTTCATTCCATTGCCATATTTCACCAATAAATTCTCCTTTTCCAATATTTCCTCCATCTTCATTTTCATTTATCATCTTGTCTTACATCTCATTTTATTTTCACTAACACAGCCATTTCCATTTCATTCATTCATAAGCCATATTTTACTTTTTGTTTCACGTTCTATAGTTGCATAGAAAATTTTAGGGGCGAATGTTCGCCCTTTGGCGAAATTAAGGGGTTTTAAATTTTTAGTGGGCGAATATTTTGTATCATAGCACATTTTTACAAATCACCTCAAATAGCCCACCTTATTTTAAGGGAGAGGGTAAAAAAGGTAAATTTAGCCCTTGAAACTAGGAGTTACAACCTTCCATTCGCCCATTTTCAAGAATAGGTTTTATTTAAGTGAATCCATTTGCCCATTTTCAAGAATAGGTTTTATTTAAGTGAATCCTACGAGCCAAATACCATATTTATAAAAGAGGTATGGTAAATTAATAAAAATATAAATAAATGAGAGGTATGGTAAATAAATAAAACATTTTTTATATTTACTTCATAAGTCACCTTATATACATGCAAGGGTATAAAGAAATAAAAATATAAGTAAAGTGGAGGTATGGTAAATAAATAAAACATCTTTTTATACTTACTCAAAAGGTATGGTAAATAAATAAAAATATAAATAAACTAGATGTATGGTAAATAAATAAAACCTCTTTTTATATTTAGTCCATAACCCTCGTTCTATTTATGAAGGCTCAAGAAAGAGGTTTTATTTAAGTGAATCCTATGGGCCAAATACCATATTTGTAAAAGAGGTATGGTAAATTAATAAAAATATAAATAAACGAGAGGTATGGTAAACAAATAGAACATTTTTTTACATTTACTCCATAAGTCACCTTATATTTACGAACACTCAAAAAATGCGTTATATTTAGGTGAAACCTATGGGAAAAATACTATGGGACAAATACCATGGACTAGATTGTTATTAATACCATGCAAAAAAACATTATTAACCCTAATATTAGTATTAATAAAAATAAAAATGGCACATGGTATTGACCCATAGTATTCACCAAAATGGCACATGGTATTGACCCATGGTATTCACCTGGAATGTAGCCTATTTAAATGGGGAATTAAACCAGCATAGATCCATCTTTACTCTAGATCTACTAACCCCCGAGAGGTATCAAATATCATGATATGCAAACTAGCATAGAGTGAAAAAATATTTGATCCCTCTGGGGGCTTGGTGGATCAAGAGTAAAAATGGATGTTGTAATTTAATGTATTTAAACATTTTAGCTTGGTTAAAATAAAAAATAAAATAAAATTTTTATAATTTTTATAAATTACTAATAGTAATTTTTAAGCTCCAGGTTTATGATAACCCATGGTAATACCATGGTATTCATGTGAGCATAGACTATTTAAAGGGGAAATTCTATCATCTTAGATCCATTTTAATTCTGGGTCTACCAAGTGCTCATAGGGATAAATAGATTTCATCCCCCTAAGAGTGGTAGATGTGGAGTTAAGATGGATAGAGGTTGGTTTTTATGATAATGAAGATATAAAATAGACTTAGGAAATTATATTGTAAAAACATCTTAAGGTGAATGGTTAAAGCATAGACATTGGACAAGTATATTTGTATGCTACTGTTTTAAACTGAAACAAATCCAGGGCTAAAAGGAATGGATTGATTGCACTAGTCATCCTTCTATAACTTTCCAACATATGCTAGAGTAAATAGATTGTAATTTGGGTAATTTTTCTAACTGCAAATAGGAACATACTTGTGTATTGGCAGGGTGGTTACAAGGTCCCTAGAAGTGATGAATTTGACTTTTTCTTGGTTTTATATATAGTATTAAGTTTTTTCTCATCCTTTCTGTGAATGACACGGGTGAATTTTATCCTATACCCACTAGGTTATCGATATGTAATTTTAGTAATTTTGATTTCAAAAGATATTTTAAAGAAATGCAATGATTTCATTTGTGTATTCAATAAATACAATATTCTAATGGAATTCTGCATTTATGGTTTACCTATATAGATTCCATGGAGAAGTGTTAGTGGTGTGACATCAATTGTCCTCAAGCAGAGGCTTTAGTTTTACTCTTTTTGGAAGAAAGTACTTTCTTCCAACATTTTTGAGTTCCATGAAAAATTTGAAAGTCCTAATAGTATTCAATTATGGGTTAAAGAAATCCACACTGAATGATCTATCGGCCTTATCTTCACTTAGTTTAAGACTATTCACATGGAGAGCTTGCATGTGCCCCCACTTCAAGAGCATAGTAAAGTCATGTAGAACTTAGAGAAGTTATCTTTAAGCTTTTAGTGAAGAATGGAAAAATGTTTGGGTTCAATAACAACCAGTCGAGCATTAAGATTCCAATAATGCTAGATTTTAACCTGGAGCACTTTTGTGATTTGGAGGAGATGCGCCCTCATATTTGTGACACATCTTTAGTTGTGAATTGGACTATTACTAACTGTCATTTCCTTCGAAAGTTACCTGATGACTTGGGGAACCTAAACTCTTTAAGAATGTTAAGGAAGGAAAGAAAGTACATTATGCTAAGTTCTCTTATGCTTTTCAAGTTTTTCTTGGATATCTACAACATTTCAGGTAGGAAAGTACATTCTGTTAATGAAAATTTGTCTTGATAGAAAGGCCCAATTTCAAATTCTAATGCTTTCAAAAAACATTGTATAACTGTAATGCTTCTAAAAGGAAAGCATATTTTTTCAATTTAAGTATCATGATCCCATATTCCAACTTATTTTTTAGTAACCCATTAGGCTTTGTAGCTTTGAATAAATCCATGTCTTTTGATAAGATCCTCTTCCAAATTAGAACGCAGTTTCCTTTTGGCAATAACCACATAAAATGTCTTGATTTTGTTATTGAGAAAATAGAGGTTGTGAAACAAGCTTGTGCCATACAAGGACTTGATTCATTGATTATGTATCAATTATGGCTCTTGATGTAACAATGTCTTGATTTTGTTGCTTGAAAATAGAGGTTACGCTTTACTATTTCACAGAAGTTCTTACAATCTTTCCATAAGTATTGATTTGTAATCTCAGTCACTGAGGGATGATAGTAATGACAAAGGTAATATTCCATTGTTTGAAGTTACCCTCTTACTAAATATTTAAATATATCACCACAATTTAACTGTTAGTTAAAGGAATTGTATTTGATTTGTAAACAATTCATTGCTTGATTTATAGATTTTGATTTTTTCCCTTTATTTTTTTCTCAGATTTGGTATGAGATATCTTCCAATATTTGGGTTCCCTAGTTTCCCCACCATAGCTACGAGGTTCAGATGCTATCATTAAATATTCTCAGAACGTTACAACTTTTCTAGTAAGTGTACTTTGAAACATTGTTGTTGCTTTTCCATGGTGTTAATGCAAATAAGCACTACAACTAGTGCCATTATTTAGATTAAGTGCCAAAATCTAGGTGGTCTTGTAATGATGGAGTGATTGTTTTCTAGCTACTAAGGCCATATGCATTTTTATCTCTTATGTTGTCCTGAGATATTCAAATTCAAAATAAGAATTGAGGTCTCGTTTCCGCTGTAGATTGCAGTCAGTTTCTTGAACATAATATATAGTAGATTATATTTTACTAATCAACTGTGGATGTGATCCCTCGCAGGAAAGGAAATTCAAAGTGACTTTGATTTCACATTGATTTTTCAAAACATCCACACAGGAAAGGAGATTCAAAGTGACACTGATTTCACACTGATTTGTCAAAATGGAGGCAAGAGAAAAGGAAACTTTGTATTCAACAATGCTCTTAATTTCATATGTACATGCACAGACATATTAGTAGAAAATATTGAAGGGTTGCCTAAGTAATATTTTCCATTCCACTACATTCTTTACAGCTTGTAAATAAATAACCCATAACAATTCATTACACTACTTGTTATTCTTTATTAATCAGTGGTTAAGATTTTGATATTGAATTGACTAAGATTTTTCTTCCTTCTGTGAAATTGTGTGTTCTATAATGCTTATTTTCCATTCACTATGTATAGCATATAAAGTGTGTCTAATGGAGTAGGAATATTGGAAAGTCTTGTGATCCTTGAACTATGTTATAAGGCAGAAACCCAACGAGGCAGGGTAGGTGCATCCCCACAAAGGTGTCACAAATACGAAAGTTGGTATTGGCTAGTGCCTTGAGCTAGAAAATTTCCTTTACCCTTGTATTAACAGTGAATCCGGAGAGGATTCTAATATTATATTTATAAGATTTATATTAGTTAAGATTGATGAATAAAATTCATGATACATGAGCGAGGATGTCCTTGCAAGGTGGTTGTTGATTATTGGAAGCTATGATGGCCATTATGTCAGGCTAGGTGGTCACACTCCCTTGATCGTGAGCATGATTGTGATCAAGATGGAAGACTTCATAGTCTGGATTGATTGTTTAGCATTGATAATTAGTGGGCTCATTCACAAAAGCTTCTATTTCACTAATCCTTTTTATAGAGTTGTCAGATTCAATTTCCAAAGGTTTTAATTACACTATAGAGTTGAGTTCTGAGAGAGTTGTGATTCACAGTGTTAAGTATAGTAGCTATGACACTTGAATGAAGACAAGCATAGTAGATGTATCAGACTCTATTATAAGCTTACCTGCATATTATAAGGGACTTGGTTGGCTTTTTTATAATTTTATAAACAAGTTCCATTTCGTGGAAATGTGAAAAAAACAGTGATATTGCCACCATGTGGCTCTTGTCATATATGGTTTTATACTTTTTCAAAAAATTCTCTGAGTTCACAATGCTAAGATTCATTAGGACCTTACAAAGTTTTATCATTTAGTGAAAGACTCACCAAGATCTTACAAGATTTTATAATTGAGTAAAATATTCGCCATGCCTGGTGAGAGATTCGCCAAAAAATTATATATACATATTATATTATTGATAAAATCGCCTTCCATTTTTCCTATATACCATGGAGATTCGCCCATTTATTATACATATAAATTTAGGGGGGGTTCTTAAAATTTTCCCTGTGTAGTTGATTCTGTTCTACAGCTAATCTGATTTTGCAGCTACAATTTGCTTATCAGTTCAAGAATAAGTGTACAGTTCATAATAAAACCATGTATGCAAGAGATTGAATAAAAATCAAATTTTTGAAGAAATCAAGCTCAAGTTACCTGCAGATCAACATCAAAATATTAGCAAGTGGAAGGTAAAGGTTCCAAAGGTAAATGCAAAAATTTATTTCAAAAAGCAATTTGAAAACATAAGTTTGTATAGTATGTATGATCACATGTCTCCTTAACCAATCATCATTTGATTTGACCGCCACGATGTCTCCACCATATCTTCCGTCTTTAATGACAAACAATCTCAATGATTTTTCATAACAAATCTTCGCTTCAAACTCCATAGCCTGTACTCAAACGGTCCTCCATAACTACACCTGTTAATGGTCAAGACAATGATGTGACCTACCTATCTACGACTCTCTAAACCCTTACTGTCTATTTATTGCATGCAAACTCTTAAGTTTTCTCTCATATTCACGTAGTCATTCCATACACACAGTCTTCCTATTTTCATATACACAATCTTCCTATCTTTGTATACACAGTCTTCTTATTTCCATATACGTAGTCATTTCATTTCTTAGACAGTGAGAGTAATTTTGAAGGGTAACCGAAAACAGAGGATATGGGGCTTATTGTCAGAACAGAGCCTGTAGGAGTAAAATATATGGAGGGCTATCCACAACTTAAAATATATTGTTACGTTTTATTGGAAAATTTTACAGCTACCACAAGGAAATTACTAAATCTTTTGCAAGATCATTTGATGGCACAAAAGTGGAGATAGGGGATATCAAGTTTGCAGTCACAGAATCCTTCATAGCAGAAGCAACAGAGCTCCCAAGACTAGGAGAAAGATGGTTTAAAAACAAGGAATTTCATGATGAATCTTGGAAGGTGATCCTTAAAAACCCAGGTATGGATGTTACAGTATTTAGAAAGGGGATTCCTATTTCAACTCTCAAGAATAAATGGAGTAACATGTTGTTAATATTGCAAAAATTCATTACATGTGAAGGAATATTTGGGTCTATGTATGTTTACCATATACGCCTGTTAATGAATTTTTTAGAGAATGGAACCATCAATCTTCCCTTTTTCCTTTTGAATAGTCTGAGAAGGATGGCAACAAATGTTTAAAAGAAAATTTAATCAATAGAAACAACTCTGTATCATCATGGATTAATGAAGATTCTAGTAGAATTCCATTAAAGAAGTATACGGGATACATGGGAAGATTTCTTGGTAATAAATTTCTTCCAAAATGCTCCAAATGAATCTGAGGGAAGTCATGTTAAGAGAAGTAGAAAGAGAAAGACTAGCATTCATATTCAAAGCTCCTCACAAAAAGATGATGCAGAGATAGCTCCTAAACCAGAGGTTAGGAAGCAGACTAAACAGAAGAGAAAAATGAAAGAGAGGGCTAAAGAAATCAATGAGGACATTCCTAAACCTTCATCACCTCAAGAAGATGAACAACTACTCTCTAAAAGACTGACCAAGATCAAGGAGAAAATCAAGAAAAATAAGGAGAAAGGAAAGAAGAAGAAGGACACAAAGGAAGAAACCATAAGCTTTCAAAACTTGAGGAGGAGCTCTAGACTCTGAGGTAAGGTGAAGAGGGTGACATCAAAAGAAGCCCAGTTCATAAACTTAGAAGAAGAAACCCCAGCTCAATCTCCTGATAGTATTCCATTTGAACACAATCCACAGAACTCTCCCCCACAGAATTTTGAAGGCAGCCCAAGTAGAGCTTCTCCTGGCATAGATCCAGTACAACAACAAATCTATGACTACATAGAGTCATTAGAGAAAAAGAATACCTCGATAGATCCAGGAACTTCAGCTAATCCAGAGTAGCCTATCACCCCACAAGAAACTTTAACTAGCTCTCTCAAACAAGAAATCTTTGAGCTAGAAATTCTAAATAGGCACATCCAAAAAGAAAATGAAACCTTGAGGGAACAGAACAAGCTAGATAGAGCTATTCATGACAACACAATGCTACACTTGGGATTATGGTACAAGAAAAACAGGAAGCTGAAAAGGAAAAATAAGAAGCTGAGCAGAACACTTATTAACCTCAAATACAGACTTCTTATGAGGAAGCCAAGGATGGCAGTCAATGCAAAGAGAAGTAAGAAGAGGAAGTTGGATGTGCTGGTAGAAGTGTCAGAACAAATGCAGTAGGAGGGAGAAGTTCACATTTTTTATTGCATGGGGACATGCAACAGTTTTGCAGTGGGGGTATGTTGAGCCTCAAAACTACTCTTTCCCTAACAACTCTTCTCATCCCTTTTCTTTGTTTTTCCATGAAGAAAATGCATTCTTATCATCAATGACCAATATATATTTCCTTAAGGATGACATTTAATGATTTACATGTTATACTTTTATGTTTTTCTATTTGAATAAATTTTTGTCTTTAGCTATGGAACGCAACCTATTCTGCAACTAATCGGCTGTTCTGCAGCTACCTTCATGCTTCAACAGGTTACAGGTGTCAAACAAGGAAACCAGCCACATGGGCATCTCTGGAATGGTCACAACATGGATCCTATCCTAGTCAACCAGTCCAAATCGACAAGGAAACCAGCTCAAGACCACAGTCAAAGGTGGAGTCAAATGAAAAAACCTAGGAGCAATAGGACTCTGTGTCCATTCTTCGTGGCTATTTAATAAATCTGACAGCTTCTGTTGCAGCATTTACTTGAACCAGCCATCGGTGATAACTATTTCACGCAATTACCTTAATGACTTAAAGTCACATGTAGCTGATCAATCCATTCACGCAAAACTGTTGTAATACGTGGACCACCTGTAGCTAAATTATCTCAAAGGAAAGTTAGGATTTTTCTTTAAATATCAGTTGTAAAGGACTCGGAAGGAGTTCGAATTTCCTCATGTATTAAGCACAGACTTACTGCTTTGTAGTTTTGAAACTTATTTCCCTATTTTTAATATGAATACCGTGTGTTTCATGGATATCTGAAAGAATTTTTTGGAGATTGATTAAAGCACGCATAACCTGATCAGTTGCAGAGGGCCCTTGCACTGAATGAGGTTTTATTTCATTTTGTTTTGTCTTTTCTAGTTAGAATGCAAATTCATCACAGTGTTCATAATCATTTTGGTACTAACCTCGTTTATAATGGAACTTTTATCATTTTCTCACTAATGCAGAATAGCTTCTTTTAGTGAAGAATAGTTTCTTTTGCTTAATTGCTTTATAGCTTTTATCAACAGTTAGAAGTTGAAATTCAGTAGTATAATTTAGTTTATTTCATTTACTTCTTTACTAGTTTTTCAATTTTCAAATAGACTGATTAGTGCCATCACTGTTCTTGTCATTTTATTGCTAGTTTATTGACTCGTGGTGTTAATGAATGTTTCTGAAGAGCCCTTCTAGTTGATATCTCATCTTAAACTAAGTGGTTGAATACTTCATTCATGTAATGAGTCTTTTCTACATTCCTGCATTTATTTTCTCTTAGAATAATGAAGTACGGAAATCCTCAAATGTCATCACAAGGATATTTTCTCCCAAAATTGAGAGGCAGGGTAATTAGGTATTTAATTTAGTAGATTAGACACTAATTGCAATTTCACTTTTAGTTTTTACGATTTTTAGCAATCTTTACAAAAGTTAGATTTAAGATTTTGATAGTTACATTGTGCATCATTAGGGATTGAAGGACCCAAAAACCCCCAAAACAACCTAAAACATAAAAAGAACGAAGTAAGAAGGGTCATCTAGCACAAACAATGCACTACACTTCATCAGTTTACGATACTCGGATTGATAATTTATGTAGAGAAATTTAGGACACTAAATTGACCAAACACCATGATGGTGCATGCCCTTTGGTAGCGTGGATGTCAGCAGAGACCACATCATTCACTATGTTGCAATGAAACAAAACCCAGGATTTTTCTTGTGATTGTGGTGATGTAGAGTTTCTTGTCTACAACAACATTTTTAGGTGTGGTGTTGAGCATAAGTGTGTGAGGTAAAGGGTGATTGGTGTTGATAGTTAATAGTTATACAAAGTAGTTGAGGGTCGAGACCAGATTTGGTTGAGTAGTAAAGAGTGTAGTGCAAAGAAATACAAAGAAAAAAAAAGTAGTGTGTGTCAGGTGATCAAGTTTATGTTACTGAGCATTTGTATAGGCCTCTATTTCTAGTTTGAAAATTGTACGAAAATAAGAATAGGTGCCTAGAGCAAGTAGTGGTCACCATTCATAAGAGGTTGGTGCCTCTTGGCAAGTAGTGGCTTGATATTTTGAAGGGGGTTGGGGCCTCCTGTGAGTGGGTGCTCACAAAAAACTTGATGTATTTAAGTAGGTGCTTAAATTACATCATAATAACAAACAGATTAGTGGTTTTCTCCCTTTGGGTTTCCACGTAAAAATACTTATGTCAATATGTGTTTGCTGCTCAAATTGATGGATTGTGTGCTCATTTGAATGGTTTACATTGTTGTATGTATATTGTATTAAGAATGCTCACATAAGTAATTGACAAGAGTGAAAGAGAGTAAATAATTGAGCTTAAAGTTTTAAAATCTCACTAATTACTGATTCACCACCCCCCCCCCCCCCCCCCCCCCCCCACTAGTAATCCTTATTCGAACATTGAATTAGGCTCGCTTTGATCCACAAAAAATACCACAATCACCATAGGAGATAGGCTCCACAAACCACATAAATATGCCAAACAATAGGCTGGAGGCAATCCTTACAGAAGGCCACATATGATTCATTGAGAGGCCACAGAGGGCGTCTAGTAAAGGCTGAGTTAGGCCGTAGGTGAATGCCTTGATAGGCCGCAAAAGAGAGCATAAATAGGTTGCAAAACAAATCACCAATAGGATGCAAAAGAGACGCCAATAACTCACAGAACAGAGCACCAATATGCTGTAGAAGAGAATCGAATAGGTCGTATAAGATCACATAAGCTTCCACAGAATATTGGTCATTGATACAAACAAACTGCCTCATAATTCTAACTTCAAATGGAAGACGATAGGTTCCCTTTTATAGTTCCTTTGATAAAAAAGTCACGACCACTGGGGTAGGTCAACATGATGAGGTTGACTTCTAACTTAGAGGGAAAACACAAATTTAAATTTTCTTTAAATATATTTAACAAATGCCATGATGTTGCTTTCCCAAACAAATTTGGGCCTCATTAAATAATAGAGAGAGAAGTGCCAAACCAAATTATTAATAATTTCCTATACCCAATTCAAATTCTTCCTTGGGGCAAGATGGGCTTCTTTTGGGGTAGATGGGTTTCTAATGGAAATTTATCCCATAGCTACCCCAAATTTCAACACTTTATGACTTGAACCATTTATATTTCATGCAAAAGTCTAAGGCTACACATCTATGTGCAAGAAGATCCCAAGACCAAGGATCTATAGCTAACATCTGAAGTGATATTGTTGCATTTGAAGTAGTATTCTAAACAAATCAAGCCACATCTTCGAGTGATTTTGAAGGTTCAAGGTGTTGAGCCCTAAAACTACATCTCTTCTACACACTTTTCTAGAATTTTTCCCCTCACCAGTGCCCCACAAGCTATCAATGATCATTACATATTGATTGTGAGAGTGCATTTAAGTGGCTTTCTAACTATTTTTTGTGTTTTCTATTTGACTTAGATTTTTCTCATCAACTGCAGAATGCAAACACTTTCCACAGCTAACTTGAGATTCTGCAGCTGTTTTTGTTGATCTCTAGGTTGTAGGTGTCAGCAAGCAAAACAAGGCACGTGGGCAGTTCAGAAATGATCTGGACATGGACCAGGTCCTATTGGTTTAGCCAGATTCGTAGAGAAAAGCCTTGGTCAAATGGTGGTCAAAAGAGGAGTTCTACAGCAAACAGGTCTCTGTTTTCAACACGTGAAGGGTCCGAGACCGTTCCTAGATCCATGGATTCATTTTGACAGCTATAGACTGCCTCCACAATGCAAATCCAATAGCCACCTTTTGGTAGATTGAATGATCATGGAAACCAACACGCTAAGCTCACGGATGCTGTCTTTTTACGTGTCCTCTGCTGAAGGTGTTCCATAGCAAAAACAATTATGTAATTTCCTTTATAAATAACGCGTTTGTAAACGCATGTAGCTAGTTTCTTTTGATGTAGTCTTGTTGTTAGTTCATGTACTATGTTGTGACATTGATCCTGTTGTTGTAACGAGAGGATCCTTCCTCTATTTTGCAATATAACAAGACTTTGTTTTATATGACTGTGTGAGAGTAATTCCGGATTGACAGCGTGTTAACCAAGGCCGTGCAAAGGGCCCCTGCTAGCTAAGGTTTCGTTTCTTTATTTTTGTAAAGTTTTCATATGTTCTTGTCTTATTTCCATTGTAGATATTTCATCATTTGTTCACTTGTGTATATTTCATATTTTAGTTATGATGTTAATGTTTCATTCTTGTACATGATTTTCCAAGCATTGTATATTTTTGCTAACACTGATCAGTGTGTTTCAGGATAGGCTAGGCTCGAGAATTTTCATACAATTTTTGCAATAAATAGTGACATGAGATTGGCCTCTCTGCTGACTTTGTTTTTCTTAGCTTTCAATTTCGGTTATGCTTTGATTTCAGTCTTATTCATTTGTTGTTGATAGTTAGTTTAGATATCAAATTCTTCATGTCATTTAACGTTATCTCCAGAGCCATGGCTTAACCCCAAAAATCTACTTGGCGAGCTATCGGATTATGAGTGAGGTGATTTGATTTTACTTTCATTTCTACAATTAGATATCAAGTTCTTCATGTTATTGACGTTATCTCCAGAGCCATGGCTTAACCCCGAAAAGCTACTTGGCGAGCTATCGGACTATAAGTGAAGTGACTTGATTTTATTTTCATTTGCAATTAGGTAATTTAGATATCATTTCCTCATGTTATTGATGTTATCTCTAGAGCCATGGCTTAACCCGGAAAAGCTACTTGGCGAGCTATCAGACTATAAGTGAAGTGACTTGATTTTATTTTCATTTGTAAGTAGGTAATTTAGATATCAATTCCTCATGTTATTGACATTATCTCTAGAGCCATGGCTTAACCCCGAAAAGCTACTTGGCGAGCTATCGGACTATAAGTGAAGTGAATTGGTTTTACTTATATTATTTTGCAGTTTTTGATTTGTTTGAGTGCAATAGATTAACTTTCATTTTTGTATTTAGATTAGCAGCAGAGATAGTGATTTCATGATCAGTAGTTTATCATTTGTTTGATTTAAATAGCTGCACATTTACATTCTTGTTTAAGTACTAATTTCATCACTAGTATGTTTTGAGATCCTCTGAAGTGTTAAGCTCTAGAAGTCATCATAAAGGACATAATTGCCTTAAAATCTATCTCCATACTTGCCTTCTAAAATATTCTTAAAACTTAGGAATAGGGTTTCCATTCGCATTAGGAGACAAACCAAGATAAAAACCCCAAAAACAAAATAAAATTGAAAACAATAAAAAGTAAGAAAGAGGTTGTCTTGCACATATAGTGCTCCACACTTCATCAATTTACGACTCCCAGATTGATAATTAATGCAGCAATTTAGGACATATTAAATTGACTAAACATTTTGGCCTCGTTGCCGGGGAAGTGTAACTAGGTAGCCGATCTCTTACCAAAAGAAAAAGAAGGGAAAAGTTGATAACTTCTTGAAGTATACTCTCCTCTTGCACCTAGTGTGATCTGGAGGATCAGAAAAGAGAGTTATTAGGTCAATAATTTCTTGATTATGCTCTCTTCTTGCACCTGGTGTGACCTGGAAGATTAGAAAGAGAATTATTAGCCCGACTTAAAAATAAAAAATAAAAATAAAAAAATGACATGCATAGAGCAAGAGATTCTAGGGGAAGGTTTATAGCTAGGGCCAAAAGTTTGATTTTCACAACTCCGGCTACTTCAAAGCATAGACAAGATACACCTCCATCTCTGAATCATACTCCCAACCTTAGAATTCTTAGAATTCAAGGGGCAACATCCAAATTAGGAGATTCTCCTACACTATCTACTAAATCTGATCTAGGAGAAGAACCTTTCTTCACTTCTACAGGGGAACATATTGTAATCAAAGAAGTAGAATCACCTGAAGAAGAGGGAAAGGGAGAAACTCTCCCTCATTCACCATTAATAGAAGAACCGAAAGACTCTGAGGAAACTATCATGACATAGGAAGTAGTAGATGGATTTGGAGGAGGGGGTAGAGGTAGAGGAAGAGGAAATAATGGAGGAGGTAGAGGTAACAATGGGGGAAATAGGGAAGGAGATAACTCATTTGGATTCCCTATAGCCAATAAGGAAACGCATAAAACAATGAAAAGCATTTCACCATCTGTCCTCCCAAACTTTTATGGGTTGCAAAGTGAAGATCATGAAACATTTCTATTTGAATTTGAAGTCTTGTGCCGAACCTATGACTATATGGAAGACTCTCAAAAACTCAAACTGTTTCCTTCAAAATTGAAAGGAGCTGCTTTGAAATGGTTTATGGGATTAGTCACTCAATCTATTAGGACTTGGAATGATATGAAACAAACATTTTTGGATAGATACCTGGATTATTGTATGCCCACCAATCATAAGGATGAGGTATTCAAGATGATGCAAAGAGAAGATGAAAACTTGGAAGATTTACTTGAAATATTTCAATACAACTTAAAGAGAGAAAAAATGAGTAATTTAGATGAGGAAACCTTGAAGGCCCTTCTATTGAAAGCCATTAGAGATGAATGGATAGATATTTTAAACATGATGGGGAAGGGAGATATTTCTCAACTTCCACTTCGTGACATAGTAGAACTATGTGTCCATCTCTCAAGGGGAAAATCTAAAACTGGAAAAGGGCCAAGAGATCCTTCTCTTATTAGAGCAAACAAATCTGCAACTGGATCAGTAAGTATGGCAGAGATTGGCAATATGCTTGATGAGTTCAAAACTGATATTCTAGGGAGCCTTAGTGAACAACTAGACACCCTTAAATTACAAAACAAGCAGAAAGCAGAAGCTGATGCCTTGGCCATCTTTTGTCCAAAATGTAGAAAGAAAAATTCTCTAAGGGAATGTCCCTTGGATGCAAAATTTATAGAAACATGTATGATTTTCTTAGAAAGTCATGATACCAAGGATTGTCCTTCAATTCCTGGGCTCAAAGCTGCCTTTCAAGAAGATCCAAATTCAGTAGAATCACTTTGTTTTGTTTCAAGAAGACCATGGCAGGGGAAACAAAATCAAGGATTTAACAATCCTATGAACTTTCAGCTCCCGCCAAATTGGAATTCTTGGCAACAACCTTAGCCCCAACCTCAAAATCCATACCAATCATGGGCACAAGGGATGAAAAATCCTTATGGGAGATTTGCTCAATTTTATCAATATCCTCCATCTTTTCAAAATCAACAAAATCCACAACTTCCGAATCAAAACCCACAACTTTCATTGCCATTTCCACAACAGCAACCTTCTCAACAAAATCCAAATTCTCAACTCTTGCTTCCATTTCAACAAAAGACAAATCAACTACCGGCCCAGCCATTGCCAAATCCCAACAACAAAAAACCTTAGAATGCTTACATGGTAGAAGGACAACAATTTCCTACCTATATGATAGTTCCTCTTAATGATGTTCAACTCAGATCTGGTAGAGTTTTAGAAAAACCTTCTATAGATGTTCAAGAGCAAGGTACCTCTGAGGAGGAATCTCTTAAAGTCAATAAAGGTTCTGAGGAAGCATCTCTTCAAAACCCAATCATTCAAAAAGAAAAAGAAAAAGAGTTAACCTCCACAACTCCTATAGATGAGCAACCTGCATCTTCATCCATGCCTCCTTTCCCTAAAAGATTACAAATCGACAAAGGGGTGGAAAAATAAATCTTGTTTCCTGACTATGATCTTCTAGATGAATTAAAGAATGTCTATATCAAGATTCCTTTGCTACAAGCCATTAGAGAGATTCCTATTCTAGCAAAAACAATAAAGGAGCTGAGTCTCAAAAGACCAGGAAGGAAACCAAGAGATACAAGAAGAATCCACTTGGTAGGAAAAATTGCAGATATCATGATGGGAAAAATTACCATGTAGAAGTATGTGGATCTAGGTAGTCCAATTGTCAAGACACATATAAATGGAATAGAAATTCCAAACATTTTGATTGACTTAGGGGCTGCTATCAACATTATGAGTAGACAGACTATGGAACAGCTTAAACTTCCTAATCTTCTTTTTACACCCACTTTACTGCAACTTGCAGATAGATCAATAATCAAACCAGATGATGTACTATAAGATATTTCAGTCTCCTTAGATTCTTGGGAATATCCAGTAGATTTCATGATTTTGACTCCCAAGAGTAATTTAGGAGGGCATCCACTCATCTTAGGAAGACCTTGGCTAGCCACAGTTGATGCTTTCATTAGTTGTAGATCTGGGGATATGTATATTTCTGATGGTAGTTCGACAAAGAAATTCAATTTGTATCCTCCAACAAAAGAAATTACAGAAGTAGGAGACAATGAATGGGTTGACGATGAAGATATTATACAACCTGTCTTTACCATCTCTGAAATTAGTGAAGATAGTCAAATTTTGAACACATTAGAAAATTTTGAAACATCTTCAGAATATGACCACACACAATTTTAGTTAGATTCTGATATTGAATATTTATCATCAAGACAAATGTCTCTTTACTCTATGGAAGAGTTTGGTAGCTCTACTATTGAAATTTTTCCAAGAAAAACACTGAATATCAACAAAAATTTGGAAAAGTCACAACAAGAAGAGCTAACCAAAATCTTGCAAAAACATTCTACTGCATTTGCATGGGAGTATACTCATAAGAAAGGCATTGACACTAAGACTTGCATCCATCATATCTATATCGAGGAAAACAGTAGACCAATCAGACAACCTCAGAGAAGGATGAATCCAAATCTTAGGGAGATAGTGAAAGAAGAGCTTCAAAAACTACTCAATGTAAATTTCTTTTACCCAATTTCAGATAGCTGATGGGTTTCTCCTTTGGTTATAGTACCAAAAAAAGAATGGTAAATGGAGGGTATGCATTGATTACAGGGAATTAAATAAAGCAACTTTGAAGGATCACTTTCCCTTGCCCTTTATCGATCAAGTACTAGATACATTAGCAAGAAAAATGTATTTTTCATTTCTGGATGGTTTTAGTGGTTATAATCAAATTCATGTAGCACCTCAAGATTAGGATAAGACCACATTTACCTATCCATGGGGAAATTTTACTTATCGAGTGCTTCCTTTTGGATTATGTAATGCACCCGCAACATTCCAAAGAGCAGTACTAGGAATTTTTTCTGATTTAATCCATGATTGTGTAGAGGTATATATGGATGATTTTACAGTTTATGGTGATTCATTTGAAGAGGCATTAAAAAATTTGGAAAAAGTCCTTATAAGATGTAAAGAAACAAACCTTTCACTAAGCCAGGAAAGATGATTTACGATGTTTACTGAAGGTATTTTTTTAGGACATCATATTTCAGGGGATGGGATAAAATGTGATAGATCAAAAGTTGAAGTCATCTCCAAGTTACCTATTCCAAATTGTCAAAAAGATGTTAGAAGTTTTCTGGGATTTACTGGATATTATAGAAGATTTATAGAAAACTTCACCAAAATAGCATCTCCACTCTTCAAACTGCTTACAAAATACTGTGAATTCAAATGGGGTCCTGATTGCCAATCAGCATTTGAAACTTTGAAAACAAGAATATCTGAAGTGCCTATCTTGAGAGGACCAAATTGGAAACTTCCTTTCCATATTTCTATAGATGCTTCAAATACAGCTCTAGGGGCTGTATTGGGACAGAAAGATTTAATTCCTTATGCCATTTACTATACCAGTAAAAATTTAACTCCTACTGAGTTGAATTATACTGTGACTGAAAAAGAGTTCTTAGTTGTTGTTCATGCAATCAATAAGTTCAGACATTATATAACAGGTTATGAAACTTTTATTCATACGTATCATTCTGCAATTAGATATCTAATGAACAAACCCATTACTAATGGAAAAATTACAAGGTGGCTCCTACTTTTACAGGAATTCAATATTACTATGTTAGATACACCAGGGAAACAAAACACAGTAGCTGATTTCTTGTCTATGATTCAGAATATTAAAGAAGATTCTCCTGTAGAGGACACGTTTCCTGATGAATATTTATTTGTAGTAACTACTAAGACTCCTTGGTATGTAGATATAGCTAACTATTTGGTTACAGGGAAACTACTTACACATTTATTTCCTGGTGAAAGAAGAAAGATTATTCAGGAGAGTTCAAAATATTCATGGATTTCTAACGAATTGTTTAAAACAGGGCCAGATCTTGTGATCAGAAGATGTGTTAGGGAAGATGAGATGCCTAATATTCTCAAAGCATGTCATGATGAACCATGCAGCGGAAAATTTGTTGACAAAAGGACAGCCTATAAAATCCTCTCTTTAGGATATTATTGGCCATCCCTCTTCAAAGATGCAAAACAATATGTCAAAATATGTGACAGCTGCCAAAAAGTAGGGAAACTTACCCTCTCAAATGAAATGCCATTACAACCACAGGTACTCATCGAACCCTTTGAAAAATGGGCTTTAGACTTCATTAGATCTATTAACCCACCATCTAAACAAAGAAAGTATATATTGGTATGTACTGATTATGTCACTAAATGGGTAGAAGCCAAAGCATTATTTTCTGCTACTGAGCATTCAATTGTTAGTTTTCTTTATGAGGATATTTTTACTCGCTTTGGTGTTCCAAGAGAAATTGTGACAGATCAGGGAGGTCAATTCACATCCAAACTGGTGGAGAAGCTGATGGAAGAGTACAAGGTTAAGCACAGAAAATCTACTCACCATCTGCAAGCAAATGGTCAAGTGGAGTCTACAAACAAATTTCTTGAAGGCATCATTACCAAGACTGTTCATCTACACAAAAGAGATTGGGCAAAAAGGCTTCCTGAAGCCTTATGGTCCTACAGAACTACATGGAGGAATACAACAGGACATTCTCCCTATGAACTTGTTTATGGGAAAGAAGTTCTGCTCCCCATTGAGTTCCAAGTTAGAACCTTCAAGATGGCAGTTCAATTGGGAATGGATCTATCAAAAGCCCAAAAGCATAGAATGGAGCAGTTGAATGAACTAGATGAGATCAGACAAGAAGCAATCCTAAGAATTGATCTAGTTCAATATCAAAGAGCTAAGTGGCATGACAAATACATCAAGGAGAAAAATTTTCAAGAAGGAGATTGGGCATTGCTATTTGATTCCAAGTTCAAAGATTTCAAAGGTAAATTTCAGACTCATTGGCTTGGGCCATATGAGATTGACAAAGTCTTTAGCAATGGAGCGGTAAGAATCAAAACCATTGATGAACATCAAACTCCTCTTATTTTGAATGGTCACAGATTAAAGATCTATCATAAGCCACTCTCAAAGGAGGAATTTGTCAAAATATTTCAAGATAATTCTGCAATAAGGCTGGTGAAGAAGAATCCTTCTTATCCACTAGCCTAGTCTTTGTTCTTTTCTGTTTTATTAAAAAAAAAATTGTATAAGCCTGAAAACCAATCACTGATTGGCAGTCTTATACAGAAAATACAAGGCGAAATCAGAAACTTCTGACGCCCTATATTTTCCAAAAAATAAAAATTATCACTTTTAGTTTCATGTCATTTCACTTCATTTTGCTTAACTTCATTTCATTTTATCATCTCATTCTGCCAATAAAATCCCTTTTATGACCAGTTTTCATATATCATTCACTCAGTCATCATTCATTTCCATCCATCTTCATTCATTCATATGTTCACTGTGTCAGTTTCCCTGACTGAATTCAGTTTCCACAGCTAAAAACTGATTCTGCAGCTGGTTGTTGATTCAGCACTAACACTCTATTATTCAGTACTGACAGCTAGATGTTAGCCAAATAATAATGAGAACCAAATGCAGGTATGACAAAGGAAAATATTTTGAATATATAAAGCACCTAAAGCACCAACAGGAAGCAGCTAATCAAAAGTTAGTGGATGGAAGTGGCAAAATTCCAAGGTATGAGCAAGATTCATTTCAAATAGCATTTTAAAGCACATTCTCTATAGTTATGAAACCACTGGCTCCATTATGTGTAATGATTAACATTGATAGCTTTCATAACTGCTCCATGGCCTTTACATGATTCCACCACGAACTTTGCATTAATTTTTAATGGCCTCATGATCCGCCTCTGAATTTAACTCATGTTTATTTGTACGTTGGTATTCCACCTGCTAAACCGAGTAATTATGAGGATGTAATCTATTTGATCATGGCTCTTTCCCGCCGCAGAAATCACAGTCATTTTGAGAACATGCTCATGCCTATTCTGCAACCTTCTAGTTCAAAAGCCGGGCTCACTCTATTTCCATACTATCCCATTGAAGTTGTGTTTGTTATTTCTGGCCTGTTTACATCTCCGTGAACTCATTCTCATTACTTGTTCTCTGCTCTTTCATTTATAACTACTGGTTTTTCTCCACAAACCTTCTCCATTCCCCGCTAACACAACTGTTTCACCTCCATCAATCCATTACTCATAGTCCATCACTCAAAAACGTATTTTAAGGCAGGAGGAAGGAATGGGTCTTTTGCTAAGAGCAGAAATGGAAGGGCCTAAATTCATGGAGGGGTATCTACAATTGAAAAGCATATTATGGAAGCCACGGTGGCTATAGTTCATCCAGAAATTCAGAGGTTACAATAAAGAAGTCACAAAGACATTTGCAAGGTCTTTTAATGGCGTGGAAGTTGAGGTTGGAGATCTTAAATTTTTAGTCACAGAGGCATCTATCGCAGTAGCAACGGAACTCCCATAGGAGGGGGAACAATGGTTCAAAAACAAAAACTTTGATGAGAGGGCCTGGAGGATTATCTTATGCAATCCAGGTGTGGATATAACCATTTTCAAATGTGGAATCCCTGTCTCTGCTCTAGAGGAAAAGTGGACTAGTTTATTATTAATAATCCAAAAGTTTATTACATGTGAAGGACGGTTTGGGTCCATGTATATGTACCACATCCGGTTGCTAATGCATTTTCTAGAAAATAAAACCATCAATTTGCCATACGTTCTATTGAATAGCCTGAAAAAGATGTCCATAATGGTACAAAAGAATTTGGAGGACATAGAACCCCACCTATACCATCACGGTCTTGTAAAAATTTTGATTGAAAAATAGTTGAAGGAAAAGAAGGACACTTGGGAATAGTTCTTGATTAGAAACTTCTTTCAGGATCCACCTGAAACACCCGAGAGTAGCTCAACAAGGAAAAGTAGGAGAAGGAAAACAAGTGTGAACATTCAGGACACTCCTACTAACATAGCTAAAGAAACTAATAAGGAAGAGAAGCTATCTGAAAGTAGGAAGGAAAGAACTGAGGTTAGGAAGCAAAAAAAACCAAAGGGAAAAAGAAATATTGAAGTTGTCTATCAAACCCTAAAAACTTCCTCAGAAGGGGACCAAATACTTTCTGAAAGACCAGTTTACCTTTAGAACAATCAGCTGCAGCAAAGAGAAAAGGGAAAGAAAAACAGAGTGTGGAGAAAGGAGACACTAGCTCATAGAATCTAAATTGGAGCTCCAGACTTAAAGGAAAACTGAGGAAAGTACAAACTAAAGGGGCCCACTTCGTTGATTTAGGAGGGAAAACACCGGAACAGCCTCCAGCAATCCCTCCTGGCCGTAGCCCACACCATACTCCTATTTCTCAACCAAATTTTGAGATCAGCCTTTCTCAGCCAGATTTTAGGATCAGTCCTTCTCAGCCAGATTTTGGGGACAACCCAAGAAAGGCTACACCTGAGATAGATCCAACCCAGCAAGAAATGTATGATTTTATTAAGTTGTTGGAGAAGATTGCCATAGATCGAGGCACTTCATCTACCCAGCCTAATACAGCCCATGAAGCTCTAATCCAATCACTAAAACAGGAAGTTTTTGAACTAGAAATCATAAATAGACATATCAAAAGAGAAAATGAAACATTGAAAGAACAAAGTAGGTTGGATAAGATTATTCACGACAACACCATGTTGCATCTTGGGCTGTGGCAGAAGAAAAATATGAAATTGAAGAAAAAGAGCAAGAGGTTGAGAAGAGCTCTCATCAACCTCAAATTTAGGTGCCTAATGAGAAAGCCTAGGATGACAGTGGTACCAAGAAAGAAGAAAAGAAGGCTAGATGTGTTAGCAGAGGTCTCAGAACACATGAACTGAAGGGAGGATGGTCACAGTTTTGGTTGCATGAGGACATGCAACACCTTCACAGTGGGGGTATATTGAGCCCTGAAACTACATCTTTTCTACACACTTTTCTAGACTTTTTCCCCTCACCAGTGCCTCACAAGCTATCAATGATCATTACATATTTATTTTGAGAGTGCATTTAAGTGAGATTCTGCAGCTGTTTTTGTTGATCTCTACGCTGCCAGTGTCAGCAAGAAAAACAAGGCACATGGGCAGTTCAGAAATGATCTGGACATGGACCATGTCCTATTGGTTTAGCCAGATTTGTAGAAGAAAGCCTTGGTCAAACAATGGTTAAACGAGGAGTTATACGGAAAACAAGTCTCTGTTTTCAACACATGAAGGGTCCAAGACCATTCCTAGATCCATGGATTCATTTTGATGGCTGTAGACTGCCTCCACGACGCAAATCCAACAGCCACCTTTTGGTAGATTGAATGATCATGGAAACCAACACGCTAAGCTCACGAATGTTGTCTTTTTACGTGTCCTCTGCTGAAGGTATTCCATAGGAAAAATAGTGATGTGATTTCCTTTATAAATAATGTGTTTGCAAATGCATGTAGCTAATTTTTTTTTATGTAGTCTTGCTGTTAGTTCATGTACTATGTTTTGGCATTGATCCTGTTGTTGTAATGAGAGGATCCTTCCTCTGTTTTGCAATATAACAAGACTCTATTTTATATGACTGTGTGAGAGTAATTCTAGACTGACAGTGTGTTAAACAAGGTCGTGCAGAGGGCCCCTACTGGCTAAGGTTTCATTTCTTTATTTTTGTAAATTTTTCATATGTTCTTGTCTTATTTCCATTGTATATATTTCATCGTTTGTTCACTTGTGTACATTTCATATTTTAGTTATGATGTTAATGTTTCATTCCTGTACATGATTTTCCAAGCATTGTATATTTTTGCTAACACTGATCAGTGTGTTTCAGGATAGGCTAGGCTCAAACATTTTCATACAATTTTTGCAATAAATAGTGACATGAGATTGGCCTCTCTGCTGACTTTGTTTTTCTTAGCTTTCAATTTCGGTTATGCTTTGATTTCAATCTTATTCATTTGCTGTTGATAGTTAGTTTAGATATCAAATTCTTCATTTCATTTAACGTTATCTCCAGAGCCATGGCTTAACCCCGAAAAGCTACTTGGCGAGCTATCAGATTACGAGTGAGGTGATTTGATTTTACTTTCATTTCTGCAATTAGATATCAAATTCTTCATGTTATTGATGTTATCTCTAGAGCCATGGCTTAACCCCAAAAAGCTACTTAGCGAGCTATCGGACTATAAGTGAAGTGACTTGATTTTATTTTCATTTGCAAGTAGTGTTATAGGGAAAAGTGTCTATATAGAACTGCTCTATCCCACTAAGGTGTGACAGCTGCCTTAGAAACAAACAGAGAAAAGCTTCTTTCGTTTTTCCTTTATGAATTATAGATAGAGAGGAACAAAAAGAACAACATCTGTCTTGTGCTAATCTCCTTATTTGATTCCCCTCTTCTTTGATAGTCTTTAGCTACCTTCTCCCTTGGACGCCTAGCTTCACAAAGTACCTGTAAGATCACAGAAACATAGCACTATACAAAGACATGGATCTATAATCATAAACAATCTAGGATCAGATATAAATTGACCATACAAATGTAACAAGCATCAATGACACAAGAGCATGGAGGAAAACTTGAATAGCTTTTATTGATAAAATAAGAAAGAGCCAAGAGGAGTTACAACTAGTTGTTCTGACCCAACATCAACCTCCTAGCAAAGAAGCCCCTCTTCACCTCAAACAAAGCTTAGATCACCCAACAATCTGATGTTTGTCTCAAGAAACCAACAACACTTCCTTACAATATGCAAAATTCCAACCTCCGGATCTCTGGGATGAGGGATCCATATATAGATGTCTGTAATGGAGATGAGTCAGCTCATGATTTGATTAGTGTCTTCCCTTTGATAGTTCTTACTTCCACTTGGAGATTGATGGTCTCTTACTCATCCTTGGTCGAATTCAGTGAGACAAGTGTCACAGGAGAAGATTCTGGAAGCTTCCATTTCCTCTCCACCTCGCGGAATGACACTGCCATTTGTCATTTCTCGCCTATCGCACCCTATAGAAGGGATTTTTGAAATGCAACGCACCCACATAGTGTATTTAGGTGAGATGCAACGCACTTGGCCAGTGGAGCAGCTGAAATGATCCTGTTTTGACCAATTTTGAGCAGTTTTTCATGGAGAACTTCTGGGAGAAGCTGTAATCTGTTGACCTTGTTCCTTTAGGGGTTAGAACAACACTTTTAGGGACTTAGGAGCCCTTGGTTTATGGACATTTCATGTTTGGGGTTGTAGGGCCCAAAAATGTCTATAATAGTTTCCCCCTAAAGCATGAGGTCGTTAATCTTTTGATGTCGGGTGAAATTCTTTATTATGAGGATCCGAAGTTATTTCAACGCTGGGAGGAGACCTGTAATAAGATACAATACAATACATTATCTTCATAATATTTTCATGATCTAGCTGAGGCGGGCATTCCCATGCTCAACTTTAAAAAATCATTTTCATGTACATAGGATAGACAATAGTCTGAGTGTAGACTGATGATTCTGATAGAGCCATCATCCTTTTGATTGGATGGTTATCTGTGCGGCAATGATGTACATTTGATGTCTTTATTTCCCTGAATATATATCGCAGCCCGGATGGATGAAACTAGATCCGGGGTCTTCAATCTTGTTCGATCTTCACTCGAAGTACAAGTTGATCCATGTGAAAGATGTTCTGGAGTCGAACATGGAAAGACATCGCCTGATTACCAGCCAATGATGTAAGTTGTTAACAGGCGCGAGAGGAATCACCGATAATGATAATGACCCTCAAGGTACTGCAGTACAATTCACGTGGTGTGAATAAAGGACTTGGCATCGAACACCACGCAAAATATTTCGGTCGAAGGCCATTGATGTAAACCTGTCGCCGGAAGTGAGAAACTTGCCATTGAGGCATGCAAGCTTCAAAGTACTGAATGGGGTGTTCCTAGATCAACTTCTTGGATGAGTTGATGTCGACAAGAAGTGATCCGTCACAGGAGGGCCTTAATGAATCCCACATCAATGACACGGAATGGAGCAAATGATTTTAATGGAGGTGAAAATGATCTGGTGATATAAGGTTCAGGGTGGCGGTCATGAAAGAATGGAGTATAAATGTATGGTAGTGGGTGAGACACAGGTGTATTCTCTGAATGAATTCTCTTGAACATATCGGCGACACTGATGTGATGGATTGGTAGCATTAACCCCAAATGTGGATGGTATGATGGAACCATGGTGATGTGACCGGTGAATGAAACAACCCAACCCGACTCAGACACGGAGTGGAAGTGTCATGTTCAAGAGCGACTTGCTACCAACAAAGTTTCTTCAAGTTTTCTTCCCAATTTTTCCCCAGTCATTGCTGATCAGTACCTCTTTATTTTTGTCAAGCTTGAGCAGGATAACATAGGCTTGTTCTATAATTTGCCCTTCGGGCAAACCCATCGCTATGTTTTAATGAGCCTAGCGATAGTGAAACTCGTTCTCGTCTATAGACAAGTTTGTCGCTATTAATCTTTTTAACGAGTTTAACGACAAAGATAACTCGGTCCTTTTCAATTTTATAGAGTCTGAAAAGGAATGTAAAGGTAACTCCAAAATTCCTTTTTTGTCATCTAATCCCTTAAGTCCGAAAAAGTATAAAACAATACAAAAGGGATGAATTTTCGATACTTTTAACGAGCCGAACAAAACAAGCGCTCGATCTTTTTGTGTAATAATCCCTCATGTCCAAAAAGATTAAAATTTAGAGGAGGGATAGCACTTCATGTCCCTTTAACGAGCTGGAGAGGCCAATGGCTCGGCAATCTTTTCATATTTTACGAGTCAGTTGAAAAGAGCTTAAAGGAGACTCATCTTTTGAGGAATGAGTGATAAAATGGGTAGCAACTGACTCCAGGTAAGGTTTGGAATTTTCCAATCACGGCAGTGTTACAAGGATGTCTAGTGAAATCACTCTTCACAGTTGTTCCTCAAAATGGGTAAACAATCAAATGGAGGTAAATGATCGGCCAATGCAAAAGTGGAGGTGATGGTGCAAACACGACCAAGGCTTTAATGGCTGAATTACTACATTCACGATGGTTATTTACCGGGGAATAGTTCATTTTTTAACGAGCTTAAACGCGGGGGGAAACATTTGCTCATGGCTTATGTTTATTTTTAAATGAGCTTGAACTATGTGCTAAAACTACTCGATTAATACAGTCGTGTGATAAGAATGTCTCATAAAAATGGCAATTTTTAGAGTTTTGCCCCACATCCTTTCTTTATGCAAGTTAGGAAACGACCAATCCTACGAGTTTAAAGGGTTAGAGGACCTACAAATTTAAAAAATAAATAGTCATTCTTCGCTTGCACTCCAAAAGGTTTGCATGCCCCCAGGTATAAAACAGAGTTTCAAGGTTACCCCTTCTTTATTCCGTTAAAACATTTGTTTTACCGAGAGAGGCCTACCTCTTACAGGTTACCAAAGATTGTTCTATTTACGGCATAAACAAAACACTTCTTCGGCGATGCCTACCGAAATAGACAAAGGTGAGTGAAGGAGGCTACTCCACTCACATAACTTTGACAAGAGAATCTTGTCCTAGAATAACCTCCTCTTCCAATCACGGACGGGAGTACAGACTAGTCATATTTTCTCACAGAAACCTACCCTATACCCGAATTTTTCCTACCGAAGCAGACCAGGGTGCATGCCCCCTAGGTTTCAGTCATGTCCCTCGAATCACTCACGCTCATCGGGTGGACGAACTAGGGATTGAGACATTTCTTGCGTGAAAAGACCATTCAGGGATGGTATATGACTATTTGCTATGCGTGATCCGGGAAATGAAAGCTGGTCTATGAGCTTGACCACTCTTCCTTCGTGCGGAAAACACATCACTCTAAAGAGTGATGAGACAATGGCTCTCATGCAATAAATATAGTCTCGTCCAAGGAGTAGATTATAATCTAGGGGTCCTTGAACTACCATTACGTTCATTTGAACGGTTTTCCCTCTCAATGTTATGGGCACATTGGGAAGGATCCCTAACGGTCGACTGGTTCCTTTGTCAAAGCCTATTAGATTTCTCATCTCAGGCAAAAGCGATGGTGAACCAAGCGCTTTCCAAGTAGTTGAGGAAAGGATACTCACAGAAGCCCCTTCATCTATGATGGTACCGGCCATAACCATTATATATATTTGAACAATGATTCGGAATGGTATACTAGCTAGTAAACGGGGTCTGCCTAGTTGATTCCAATCGAAGGAGACAACTAGGTTGCTTGGAGGTGGGACCAAATAGACGACCGGGTATGACTCTGACGAACTTCCTTCCTGCGGTAAAGGAACGGGTAAATTGCCCCCATGTTCGTTAGAGTCTGTTCTTATGAAAATAATTTAGACGGTGTCATCCTTGTTCTCTTCGGTGACTGTATCATCTGAAGATGGAACCTCTGAAGGCAAGACCGGGTCAACTGCCATCTCGACCTTTTGACTTTCATCTGGTATGGGTTCATATGGTTTGTCTTCAATGATAGATGCTTGAGCTGACCACCTGAGCGGGCCAGCCGGATTTTCAACCAGTGACGGACTCGACAAGAGTTTTTTATATCCAGGAGGAAGTCGTAACAGTGAAACCGGACGATCGTCCAAAACTCTTTTAGCTTCGTCTAAGAAGGGACAATGGTGGACGACATGATCGCCTTCGCACAGTTTACAAGGAAATATATATTTTCCTTTTTGTCCTGGGGCTTCACTTTCACTAGTTGACGGTGTGTTTTCAACATGACCATCAGAGGTTGACAACACCGAGTTGTACAAACAAGGAGACCAGTCCTTTAAGATCCGAGGGATGCAAGGACAATCTCTGTGATAGTGGTCTCCTTTGCAAATGACACATGGCGATTTAGGCCTAGTCGGTGCAGTGTGTGGATTTTCGCTAGAAGACACTCGTTTGCCCCCATTCGCTTTTGGCTCCTTCTTCTTCTCTTTCTTCTTCTTTTCCTTCTTCTCCTTAGGTACTTTACTTTTGGCTTTACCAGCGCCATCAAGTGAAGAGGAAGGAGGAGAGGAAGAATTAGAGGAAGTAGAAGGTTGGTGGGTAACTCTGGACTCGTCTAGTTGCTGATTCGATTGTTCAGGAATTGTGGTGTTCTGAACGACAGAGGTTGAGAAGAGCGCAAACCAATTGTCAATCCTGGAAGCGACAATGTGGCCATATGGGGTGCACCAACATCTCCCCAAGAGGAGAAGGGACTAGGATTTCCTCCAAGGGGAATTCCTTGCTCGGTGGACTCCATTTTCTCAACCCAAGATCAACGTAGGAAAGGGGTAATGAGTATTCCGTTTAAAATAAATTTTAGACGCTTTGACACAACTTGTTTTTTCAATTTTTAAGAGTCGAGAAAAAACAAAAGATGACTCTAGTCTCCTTCGATTTTTAATGAGCCTGAAGTGACAAGTGCTCAGATGGACCTTTTCTGTTAAGGAGTCTGAAAAGGAACGAAAGGGACTACTCTAGAAATCTAGGTAGAGGGATTACCAAACCAATCACAAAACTACAGAATAATTTTTACGGTATGGCAGTCAATCTTCCCGAATTCTGTATTTAGTGCATTGCGACCGATAGGGCGACAAACACGGCTTCCTATGGATAAAGGATTAAGCCTATTGGGGTCTCCCAAAATATACTCGACGGTACGTGGGAGCACAAGTCCATACTGGCACTTATCGTCTCAAAGTGGAGGAATCACCCAACCATCAGTGAGAACAATAGTTACCAGGCTTTATGACGCCGGAATATGTCTCTAGCCTAGACTTCTAAATGTTGTGCGTTAAGTTCCAAAGCGTTGTTAGATTCATTGAATTTATTTTTAGTTGATCTTGTTTATGAAGTTTGCCTTTCAGGTTCACCGCGAGATGTAGATGTAATTCCTAAAATGCAATCTAAGATGATAAACAAACTTTTTATCTTCTTTGTGCAATGAAAATCCTAGCTACTAAGGAAAAGAAAGACAGAATCTTTTCACAAAGAGCAAAGAGCACACTCTAAATGCACTTTCCTAAATCAAGCCAATCAGACTGTCTATATGCAAATGCACATGCATGTATTTGTTTTTGACTTTCTTAGTATATGAATGCTATAAAGAAAGTTGATGCACAAATCCGAATTTCTTTTCAAGCGACAAATATCAACAAGTTTTTTTTCGAAATCAAAAATGGAGACGATCACAACACCTTACGATTTTAAAATGAATACTTGTTCTTAACACTAGAAAATTACAAATTTAGACCAAAAACAATAGTAACAGGATAATCGACCATCAACAGCAATCAAACTCTTTCCTACGATTGAAATCGACACTTGTGACAGTTTCAAATCAAAGGACGACAGTACGATTATGCTACTTTTGCAAAGGAGAACTGTAAATGACTCAACAAGCACACAAAAACATCTACAGTTTTTTTGTACAAAGGATGCGGAATAACAGCAAGGAAAAGGGGTTTCAAACAGACATATACTGATCACAGGCAGCAAAATTGAGGAATAGAACTGGAAAGAATGAATCACAGAAACCAAAACTGCACAGAGCCTAGTCTAATCAGCGCACCTGTAACACAGAGAATTTGAAATGCAGCACACCTTGTCCACTCGGGAAGTGCACTGAAGTTCAGATTCTCTGAACAGTACCTGCACTGGGCCAGAAACGAGACTCTGTTTGGGTTCCGGGTCACAGTTTGCAGTTCAGTTCTTGGGTTTTGGCCGAGCAAAAAGCAATCAGTAATGCAACAATCAGGGGTAGATCTAAGGAGGATCTAAGAGCTATCACAAGGGCAATCAGATAGTTTGTGAATCAGTTGTTTAAATCATAAACAGATCCAGTAGATGGATTGAAGTAGCAGTTATCTACTTTGCATTTGCTATGGCAAATGCAGTTCGAATGCTACCTATAAGTTTATGAAACAGACAACAAAGAATGATAAACAAACAAACTAATTATCTCCCCAGTGGAGTCGCCATTTTGTTACAGGGAAAAGTGTCTATATAGAACTACTTTATCCCACTAAGGTGTGATAGCTGCCTTAGAAACAAACAGAGAAAAACTACTTTCATTTTTCCTTTATGAATTATAGATAGAGAGGAACAGAAAGACCAACCTCTGTCTTGCGCTAATCTCCTGATTTGATTCCCCTCTTCTTTGATAGTCTTTAGCTACCTGCTCCCTTGCATGCCCAGCTTCACAAAGTACCTGTAAGATCACAGAAGCATAGCACTATACAAAGACATGGATCTATAATCATAAACAATCTAGGATCAGATATAAATTGACCATACAAATGTAACAAGCATCAATGACACAAGAGCATGGAGGAAAACTTGAATAGCTTTTATTGATAAAACAAGAAAGAGCCAAGAGGAGTTACAACCAGTTGTTCTGACCCAGCATCAACCTCCCCGTAAAGAAGCCCCTCTTCACCTCAAACAAAGCTTAGATCACCCAACAATCTGATGTGTGTCTCAAGAAACCAACAGCAATTCCTTACAATATGCAAAATTCCAGCCTCCGGATCTCTCGGATGAGGGATCCATATATAGATGTCTGTAATGGAGATGAGTTAGCTTAGATTTGATTAGTGTCTTCCCTCTGATAGTTCTTGCTTCCACTTGGAGATTGATGGTCTCTTACTCATCCTTGGTCGAATTCAGTGAGGCAAGTGTCACAAGAGAAGATTCTGGAAGCTTCCATTGCCTCTCCGCCTCGCAGAATGACACTGCCATTTATCATTTCTCGCCCATCACACCCCATAGAAGGGATTTTTGAAATGCAACGCACCCACACAGTGTATTTAGGTGAGATGCAACGCACTTGGCCAGTGGAGCAGCTGAAATGATCATGTTTTGACCAATTTTGAGCAGTTTTTCATGGAGAACTTCTGGGAGAAGCTGTAATCTATTGACCTTGTTCCTTTAGGGGTTATAAAAACACTTTTAGGGACTTAGGAGCCCTTGGTTTATGGACATTTCATGCTTGGGGTTGTAGGGCCCAAAAATGTCTATAACAAGTAGGTAATTTAGATATCAATTCCTCATGTTATTGATGTTATCTCCAGAGCCATGGCTTAACCCGGAAAAGCTACTTGTTGCGCTATCGGACTATAAGTTAAGTGACTTGATTTTATTTCCATTTGCAAGTAGATAATTTAGATATCAATTCCTCATGTTATTGATGTTATCTCCAGAGCCATGGCTTAACCCCAAAAAGCTACTTGGCGAGCTATCGGACTATAAGTGAAGTGAATTGGTTTTACTTTTATTAGTTTGCAGTTTTTGATTTGTTTGAGTGCAATAGCTTAACTTTCATTTCTGTATTTAGACGAGCAACAAAGATAGTGATTTCATGATCAGTAGTTTATCATTTGTTTGATTTAAATAGCTACACATTTACATTCTTGTTCAAGTACTAATTTCATCACTAGTATGTTTTGAGATCCTCTGAAGTGTTAAGCTCTGGAAGTCATCATAAAGGACATAATTGCCTTAAAATCTATCTCCATACTTGCCTTCTAAAGTATTCTTAAAACTTAGGAATAGAGTTTCCATTCGCATTAGGAGACAAACCAAGATAAAAACCCCAAAAACAAAATAAAATTGAAAACAATAAAAAATAAGAAAGAGATTGTCTTGCACATATAGTGCACCACACTTCATCAATTTACGACTCCCGGATTGATAATTAATGCAACAATTTAGGACATACTAAATTGACTAAACACAAGGTCTGAGATAATTCTTTTGGAGGAAGACGATATACATCACTTGAATGAAGGCGAATTATCTATGTTGCAAGGAACCAAATATTTTTCAAGCTCATGTAGTTGATCTTTGTGATAAAAGAACTATTATATTAGATATGTAAGGTTGAAAAGGGACCAAATCTTTGTCAAACCCTTGTACTCAATCTTTGTGATAAAATAACTATAAGACTGGACAAGTAAGGTCGAAGAGGTATGTAAAATATTTTTTTATCATAACTTAGGAACTAGGCTTAGATTTAAATTTAAGTCCATTCCAATTTCTATTGCAATTAATGACTCCTAAGTTCATCTAAAGAATGATCTCGTAATCTATCAGTCTATATCAATCATATTGCATGGATTTATGCTACAATATATGCGTCTTCTCTCTCTTGTGAATAAAAATATAATCAATATGGTAGATATGCTCCTTTACTTTCACATGAAGACTAAGTTCTTGTAGGTTCAACATTCAGTGATCAAAACATCAATGAGATACATCTCATCAATAAAAGGTATATCAATGATATTCCCAAGGTTTGCAACTAACACATTAGTATACTTGTAGAATTTGCAAAATTGAAGTGTGGAAGGTCTTGAACAATTTGGATATTGAAGCATCTAGGGTTTGTAAACCCTAGCAAAGATTTGAAATAGAAAAAAATCATACGACTAATCATTTCCACTATCTCTTCGGAGTAACAGAAATGACATCGTGAATGGTAAAAATTAAAAAAGGTCCAAGATTGTTAAATTGGCAACTAGGGCCAAACTCCATGTGGGCTAGCTTATTTCTGGCAGCTGATATTTTTATTGGATCCCTCTCGTCGAGAGGTGTAGGATTGATCCAAAGATCATCCGATTCCGATAAGTATTTATGGAGATATGAATTTATTATGTTTATGTAATTATAGTCAAGCCGACCAGCTCTTATGTAGGCTCTAGAAGCCCAACCGACGTGTCTATTCATCAGCCTCATTTTGGTATAAATAGATGAGGATTTGATATCATTTGCACACACGTATTCTTGAGGTGATCTCCTCTCCACGTCTGGGTTTTTGGAGAAGGAGAGAACCAAAAGAATACGCTGGCCTAAAAGGAGCCCCAGCTACAAGATGATGCCCTAGCTACAGTACGATGCCCTAATCCGTTAATGGAGAAATTATATGCACAACAATCTACAGTACGATGCCCTAATTAACGTACAACGATCTATAGTACAGTGCCCTTAAGTTACACACTGTCTATATTCGTTGGCAATGGAAACTATATATACTGGGCATGAGATTCACATATACGCACAACTGTCTATATCCATTGGCAAAGGAAACTATATACGTTGGTCATTAGATTCATATATACGCACAATTGTTGGCAAAGGAAACTATATACGCACAGCTCTCTATACGTTGTAAAAGGTAACGAAGCTGCAGTCACAGTGATGCTCCAGTCGCAATGGCCGCAGACACCTAGCCGCAGAGAGTCAAGATATATCCACAAGGATAGAAGAGCCGCAGTCCAGGTATGTGGAACTGCAGTCAAGACATGTACGCAGTCATGAAGACTCAGTTTCAATCTTCTCCCAGTCTCGGTGATCTCCGTCATCACAGCAATTACAATCTCGGCATATAGATCTCGGTGGTTTTTCTGTGGCAGTTTAGATGCGATGAACTCAGATTACCTAAAGCAGATCTACTCTTTTGCACATTGTCTCGGCTCAATGAGGATTAATGAGGATTACGTTGATATATGTATATTGGCTCAATGAGGATTAATGAGGATTATGTTGACATATGTATATCGGCTCAATGAGGATTAATGAGGATTACGTTGACATATGTATATCGGCTCAATGAGGATTAATGAGGATTACGTTGACATATGTATATCGGCTCAATGAGGATTACGTTGACATATGTATATGTTATTGTCTTGGCATAACCACAATGATGAAGCAGGTTTCAGTATTGATCAAGAGCTTCTCGGAATAACTGTAAAAGGAGACATACAGTGTCAATAATCATCACTGTATTCAAATCTAGTATTCTTGATAGGAATAAGTATCTCAAAGGCAGTCAAGATGATAAGGATCATAAGTAGTATGATCATTACAGTCTCAGCATGATGAAAGAAGCAATAATCATCAAGTCAAGGAGAGTCAGCTTTGGCTAGGAGCAGTGTATAGGATCATGATCTCATAATCATCTCATCCTGCAATAATGTACAGTCGTGATCTTCATAGGTGCAGAGATCATCTCAGTAATAATCTCAAGGAGAAGTCATGGTGCAGCAATGATGCTCTCAAGAACCTTGCGTAATGAAGTTCTTGATGCAGTAGTGATGATCTCTGAGGTGCTGCAAGGATGATGATCCCAACAGCATGATGATGGGCATGTTGATAAGGAAGCAACAGTGAGGGTCTCAATGATGATGAAATAATGGTGCAGCAATAAGGACAACCTCAGTCTCAGCACTGGAAGTCTGGGCATAATTACACTCATAGCAAGGTCAAGATCTCAATGAAGCAGTGATGAATGATGATGAAAAATGCGACACTGTGGGCGAAGTAATCATGGGCAGCATGATGAAGATCATGGGCAGCACAGTGATGTATGAGAGCATGAGCAGCATGATGATCATGCATGATATGAAATGATCTATGCTAGATCTAGATAAGTCAAAGTATTGACTTCTGTTGTAAATGTACTCTCTCTCTCTCTCCTTCTCTGCTGAACTTTGAAGATAAAAGAAGATTTGATCAAAGGGTTTCCCCACACATTGTGGGGTTTGTCCCTGGCTCGCGCCATATCTTGTGTCCTCTTGCCTTGGCTTGTCTTCTGTGTTTTATATTTATGTTCTATCTGCAGTTTATCATAATGTTGATGTGATTGCTAACTGTGAAAATTTAAATAAATTGCTCTAGCATAGAACATACCTAATCTTAACATGGTATCGAAGCTGAGGTGAAGACAATGCCCAAGCAAGAGTGAAAGAGCAATCACCGAAGATAGTTGGGACAAGACAGAAGGATCAATGGGTTCCTCATAATTCACCGAGGGTGAATTCAAAGCAAAGAATGTTATCAGAATAGCGCAGCGGAAGATTTTGATGATCCATCTTAAGATCACTTCATTGGGAAGTTTGGATCTAAGGGTGGAAGGAAAGGCGGATGCCTTGTTAAAATAAGTTCGGCCATTATACGAAGGAGTGTCCGAATGGAAGAGACACATCTCTTGATGAAGATAACAATCATTCTTGGGACTGACTGGTAATGCAGGTCATCAAGGAAATGGTCGACTCTTCCACAAAAGCAAGGAACCCCAAAATCTCTTTTACGTACCTGACCGAACCTGATGGAAGTCAAAGGTTACAGGGTGGCACTTATCGATGGAAAGGTACGTGTTTGAAAATAGATCTTTTAAATATGTTTTTGAGTTCAGGGTTGTATCAAGTTGCAGGAAGTCCACTGGGGACCATGTCCATTGACTCAGCACCGGAGGTCTGTGAGTCAGATGGTGACTAGGATGCTTGAATTCAAAAAGAAGCATGAAGATACATGTCTGAAATGTATCAAAGGAAAATATTATAAGGGGACCATTCCCCTCATGCAGCAGGTTCACAGGTTTGGAACAACCCGAGGAGTTTGAGAATCATGTATACAGGTGGAAGAAAGCCCTCTATGGCTTGAAGAAAAACACCTCGGGCATAGTATGAGAGGATTGATAGCTGTCTAATGCAGCTGAGATTCACTAGGAGTGAAACCGATCCAAACCATTACTCGAAGGTTCTGGATGATAAACCTCTCGTACCGGCACCTATGTCTGACAGGTGTAGACCCTCTCATTTATAGGAGATAGAGGGAGTTGGATTCTGAATGTGAGAAGATAAGCTACAAGCTTGTGACTGCCTTGAGGATCTTAACTTTCAGAAGTTATATGGTTATGATGTCGGACCAGATTTGGGAAATGCCTCTGAGTTTCATAAACTCATTCGCGTTGATGTTCTTGGAGAACCTTCGTCCAGACATCTGTGTTGCAGTTAGCATGGTGAGCTCATATTTGGTTGAGCCTCACTAGATTGGTGCCAAGAATCTTCTAAGATATCTTCAAGGCACAATCTCTCATGAGTTGAGATACACTGCCGGAAATATGAAACCACATGATTATTCGAATGATGAGTGGGCAAGCAGTATGGAGGATCACTAGAGCACTTCCCAGTGTTGTTTCTCTTTGGAATCTGCCTCGATATCCTGGATGAGCAGGAAGTAGAAATCGATGACTCTGAGCACCACCAAGGCAGAATACATTGTTGATAGTATGGCCTTCTGTGAGGCAGTCTGGTTGCTGAAGCTCTTCAGTGAGCTGTTTGTACACATGATGAATACCACTGTGAATCTTTGTGACAACCAGAGATGGGATTCGATTATTGAGGAATCCTGTATTTGACAATTGCTCCAGCAGATAGACATCAATTACTGCCTTATCTGGGATATGGTAAGTCAATGATCAAGGAGGCTCCATCACACTGAGATGATGTACAGGACAGAGCCCTGAGGAAAGATCAAATTTGTGATTTTCCCGAAAGACTTGGAGTCGTCGAGAGACCTTTTTAAAAGGGTCCTGCATGCTGCATACATTAAGCTCTAGGAGCTTTGGGGGGCTTGCAGTTCTATTGGAGCAACATACAACCACAGGGTGACTCACTCTCCCCTAGTGGTGCGCACTGAAACAAGATGATTCGCTCTCTTGTGGGACAAGATGATTCGCTCTCTTGTGGGACAAGATGATTCGCTCTCTTGTGTAGCAGGATGATTAGTTCTCCTGTGAGGCCTGGATTGATGTGTTCTCCATGGCGATTGTAGCAGGATTGATGTGTTCTCCTGTGAGGCCCGGATTGATGTGTTCTCCATGGCAGCCTGGATTGATGTGTTCTCCATGGCGATTGTAGCAGGATTGATGTGTTCTCCTTTGAGGACAGGATTGATTAAATTCTCCTGTCGAGGCATCCTACCCATGCAGTCTGGGACTCATGGGAAGTACCTCTCATCTGATCAATGAGCAGGGAAATGAAGTTAGGGACCATAGTAGTACCGTTGGACGCATCATTGTATCTACCGTACTCCCTACGCTAGGATGTCCTCCATTGATCTGGGATCAATGATACTGGTCTGGGACCAGTGGTAGGAGTTGTACATACTATGACATTGACTTCGGGTCGGCTGAGACTGGACTGGGACCAGTGGTACATACTCCAAGACTGACTTCGTGTCAGTGCAGTACTGGTCTGGGACCAGTGAGAGTCGTACATACTATGACGCTGACTTTGGGTCGGTTGAGACTGGTCTGGGACCAGTGGTACGCACTCTGAGACTAACTTCGAGTTAGTGGAGAATGATATGACTCATTCTCGATCAATTCTTCTTCTTCATAGTTCAGCAGAGTAGAGCAGAGCAGAGTAGAGCTAGCAGAGCCAGCAGCACTGAGCAAAGAAGAGCTAGGAGAGCCAGCAGAGCTGAGTAGAATAGAGCAGAGCCAGCAGAGCTGAGTAGAGTTGGGCAGCACAGTGTAGGGCACTGATGGCAGAGATAGTACAGTCGTACATATGGATCAGCGGATGGAGTTCTCCCTAGTTGAGAGGGAGTGTTAAATTGGCAACTAGGGCCAAACTCCATGTGGGCTAGCTTATTTCTAGCAGCTGATATTTTTATTAGATCCCTCTCGTCGAGAGGTGTAGGATTGATCCAAAGATCATCCAATTCCGATAAGTATTTATGGAGATATGAATTTATTTTGTTTATGTAATTATAGTCAAGCCGACCAGCTCTTATGTAGGCTCTAGAAGCCCAACCGACGTGTCTATTCATCATCCTCATTTTGGTATAAATAGATGAGGATTTGATATCATTTGCACACACGTATTCTTAAGGTGATCTCCTCTCCACGTCTGGGTTTTTGGAGAAGGAGAGAACCAAAAGAATACTCTGGCCTAAAACGAGCCCCAGCTGCAAGATGATGCCCTAGCTATAGTACGATGCCCTAATCCGTTAATGGAGAAATTATACGCACAGCAATCTACAATACATGCCCTAATTATACGCATAGCAATCTACATTATGATGCCCTAATTAACGTACAGCGATCTATAGTACGGTGCCCTTAAGTTACACACTGTCTATATTCGTTGGCAATGGAAACTATATATGCTGGGCATGAGATTCACATATACGCACAATTGTCTATATCCATTGGCAAAGGAAACTATATACGCTGGTCATGAGATTCATATATGCGCACAACTGTTGGCAAAGGAAACTATATACGCACAACTCTCTATACGTTGTAAAAGGTAACGAAGCTGCAGTCACAGTGATGCTCCAGTCGCAATGGCCGCAGACACCTAGCCGCAGAGAGCCAAGATATATCCACAAGGATAGAAGAGCCGCAGTCCAGGTATGTGGAACTGCAGTCAAGACATGTACGCAGTCATGAAGACTCAGTTTCAATCTTCTCCCAGTCTCGGTGATCTCCGTCATCACAGCAATTACAATCTCGGCATCTAATCTCGGCATATAGATCTCGGTGGTTTTTCTGTGGCAGTTTAGATGCAATGAACTCATATTACCTAAAGCAGATCTACTCTTTTTCACATTGTCTTGGCTCAATGAGGGTTAATGAGGATTACGTTGATATATGTATATCGGCTCAATGAGGATTACGTTGACATATGTATATCGGCTCAATGAGGATTAATGAGGATTATGTTGACATATGTATATCGGCTCAATGAGAATTAATGAGGATTACGTTGACATATGTATATCGGCTCAATGATGATTAATGAGGATTACTTTGACATATGTATATGTTATTGTCTTGGCATAACCACAATGATGAAGCAAGTTTCAGTATTGATCAAGAGCTTCTCAGCATACCTGTAAAAGGAGACATACAGTGTCAATAATCATCACTGTATTCAGATCTAGTATTCTTGATAAGAATAAGTATCTCAAAGGCAGTCAAGATGATAAGGATCATAAGTAGTATGATCATTATAGTCTCAGCATGATGAAAGAAGCAATAATCATCAAGTCAAGGAGAGTCAGCTTTGGCTAGGAGCAGCGTATAGGATCATGATCTCATCCTGCAATAATGTACAGTCGTGATCTTCATAGGTGCAGAGATCATCTCAGTAATAATCTCAAGGAGAAGTCATGGTGCAGCAATGATGCTCTCAAGAACCTTGCGTAATGAAGTTCTTGATGCAGTAGTGATGATCTCTGAGGTGCTGCAAGGATAATGATCCCAACAGCATGATGATGGGCATGTTGATAAGGAAGCAACAGTGAGGGTCTCGATGAGGATGAAATAATGGTGCAGCAATAAGGACAACCTTAGTCTCAACGCTGGAAGTCTGGGCATAATTACATTCATAGCAAGGTCAAGATCTCAATGAAGCAGTGATGAATGATGATGAAAAATGCGACACTGTGGGCGAAGTAATCATGGGCAGCATGATGAAGAGCATGGGCAGCACAGTGATGTATGAGAGCATGAGTAGCATGATGATCATGCATGATATGAAATTATCTATGCTAGATCTAGATAAGGCAAAGTATTGACTTCTGTTGTAAATGTACTCTCTCTCTCTCCTTCTCTGCTGAAATTTGAAGATAAAAGAAGATTTGATCAAAGGGTTTCCCCACACATTGTGGGGTTTGTCCCTGGCTCGCGCCATATCTTGTGTCCTCTTGCCTTGGCTTGTCTTCTGTGTTTTATATTTATGTTCTATCTGCAGTTTATCGTAATGCTGATGTGATTGCTAACTGTGAAAATTTAAATAAATTGCTCTAGCATAGAACATACCTAATCTTAACAAAGATTAAGAGAGAGTTGATGTTTCTCAAAAGATAAGTATTCTACATCTCCTTTCCTTTATTACTATTGCTTTTATTGTCCTTATACTTTGCTTAATTGTATTTTTTCTTCCATAGCCTCCTTATAAAGTCTATAAGTCAATGATAAGATCTACCTAGGCTTTGACAACAAAAGAAAGAATTGGAAAAACATAGAGGACATTACTAAATATAGGAAGATAAGGGAGTTTGAAATATATAGTTAAGATATAGCAGATGGTTGCATAGAAGCAAGAAGGTTCTCCCAAGTAAAAGGAAGAGAGGAAAATATGTTTCCTTCAAAGGGAGCTGAGTGCATAACTTGACATGAAGAATCTTGGATTGATACACTACTATTTGATACTTGAGGTTTGGAAGAAACCTAGAAAAAACTTCCTTAGTCAAGGGAATCATGCAATCAAGATCCTCCTAAAAATTGAATGATGAAAGCTAATTGGTTCTTGTAGTGCCCACTCTAGTTTCCTGACCTTAATACGACATTATCTTAGACACTTTATTCTTCAAGGACCTCAGATTGAGGATCTGGACCCATGACACTATTATTAGCGATTGAGATATTCATGGTTGTGATGTTTATGAATGCTTTCCATTGATATTATGATAGCATGAATGGTTATGTATCTTATCTATCAGTATTCTGATGATTGCAATATTAAATAGTTAAGTTGGTCACTATTTGAATTTATGATGAGGGCAGTAAAGAATATGTATGCGCTCTACCAAAAGCATAATGAGGATAAATTTGATGGATAGGTATATTTCTACGATGTTACGATGTTGATAGCTTAATGAATATGTACGTTTCTGTTGATGATTATTGATGATAGCCATGAGGGATGTGTCCCCTATGTTACCTACTTCCTTTAGTTCAGACTTACAATGGACAATGATGTGAATGACCAGGAATTGTTAATGATGCTATTATGATAATTGACTAGCATTGAGAAACCTTGTTATTGATGATTATTGAGTATGGCAGGAAACCATCAGAGGCACTCGCATATGACATGTCGATGACACCTGGTTTGATGAAAATTCATAGTAGTTTATCTTTTAAAGTCTAAGTCAATCTTGAAATCTGCCATATATGTTTAACTATATTCTGATGATATGTTAATGGTTGTACACATAGATTAGTTGCATGACCGAATGATCCACACATGGGTGATAGGGTTGTACAGGTGGATGGAACTACATGGGAGGGGTGGGACAGAGTCCCTGATCTCACCCACTAGCACTCCCGCCGTGACTTGGGCTGGAAGGGTTGAAACACCTTCGCCTTGAAGATCACGATGCCATGAGGGCAGGTCCCAAAGTTGGGTCGCTCATGAGGACTTTACCGGGGGGCGCGCATCAAGGCGGATTCCTTGATCCCCGACACCATTAGTCTCACTATAGCAGGCAACATAGGAGATGATAGTGGTCTATGACATTGCACTATACTTTCCCCTCGTAGTCACTGGATGCTTGAAGGGCAAGTGGTGTGGCACCCTTGGAACTTCAGGGGAATTTCTTGAAGGGCATGACCAACTTGGCACCCTTGGCATCACAAATAAACTACTAGGTGTGGCACCCTTGGAACTTCTAGGGAACTTCTTGAAGGGCACAACCAAACTGGCACCCTTGGCATCACAAATAAACTACTAGGTGTGGCACCCTTGGAACTTCTAGGGAAGTTCTTGAAGGGCACAACCAAACTGGCACCCTTGGCATCACAAATAAACTATTAGGTGTGGCACCCTTGGAACTTCTAGGGAAGTTCTTGAAGGGCACAACCAAACTTGGCACCCTTGGAATCAGTAAAAATAAATAATAATAAATAAATATAAGTAAGGAATGAAAACTAGGTAAAGTTACATCAAGGGTAAATGATGATTAGAAACCAAGGAAATTAAATCAAAAATAAAACTTGGAATAAGGAGGATCATAGGAAGAAATAAAATAGAGTACCTTAAAAACTCTACCCTTCCCATGTTGGAAAATACTAGGAAGATTATGTGGTTTAATTAGGAAAAAGGGGAAAGACAAACATAATTGTAAGGATAATGATTAATCCTAAACTAATTTAAACCTAATTAAGAAAAGAGGAAGGTGAATTAAAATGAGAATAATAAATTAAATTTAGAGAATTGTAGAGAAGCTCCATGTGTCAACAACCAACATAAGAATATCCATCTAGGAGATAACCTGAGTTAAATTAGGGAGTAGATTGGGGATAAAATCTTGACTCATTAATTTACTTCAAGTAATGAACACAAGTTAAGGAATATAAAGGGGGAATAAAGGGACAACTAGGAGGAGAAATAGGAATCTTGTTGAGGTGAGGAAAATATTAGTTTTAAATAAAAACTTAAGTAAATAATTTTGGGAGACCCTTGATGTGAGAATGACACATGGGTGGGTGAATAATCAAGCTATTGAATTATAAAAAAATAATTAATTATGCATGACATGACAAGTGTCACCTATGAGGACTCCTATAAAAGAAGGGGCAAGCCATGGGAGAAGGGACTTTTGGGGGAATCCCTATTATTGGATGGATGAGATGATGTCAGAGCAGTGATTACGAAGCTATAGTGAGTTTGGTGAGGTAGAGGATTTTAGAGAGGGGACTCTTGAGCCAAGGTGTGCTCTCCTCTACCAGCTAGTGCTTTCCTCCATTGTACAATCCCATTGTAGCTCGGGGGTCCGCGGGGAAGAAGAGTACCCAAGCAGTAGGCTGGGAGGTTAACCAGTGGGTCTTCGCATTCAGATCAAGTGTGTCATCATTCACTCGCGGAGGTGACCAGCTACAAGGGAATACCAGCAACAATAGAGCAAGTGGAGTCTCGTCTTCTGGTGAATGGTACATATGTATTTCATTACTATTGATCTTAGTTAAAAGTATGAAAATGTTATGATATGCTTCCTGAAAGGAGTGGCAGGAATGTGTGTGCTAAATAAATTTGAATTTCAATGCGTTTCTTTTCTGGTTGTATTTGTTGTTTAAAAAAAAAAAAAAATGTATATAGTCTGGATGTGGTCCTCACACTTGGTATCAGAGCTATGTTGAACCCTTGAGGCCTATGGGCCCATGCATGTATGGCTAGTTTTGTTAAATAATATGATGAAAATCTCTAACTAATGTGACGAACTCCGACCTCCTCCTTCGTTTATCCCTTGAAATTTCGTCTAGCGGGGGATTTTAAATAATCTCTGCTCACAAATTCGTCAATTTTCTATGTTGCCCTATTTTTTTCTTTGAAATTCTATCCGCCGAGGAAATCTAAAACATCTCTGTTTAAATTTCATGAATTCTGGTCTGGTATACAAATTAAGAAGACGCACTTATGTGTTCAAAATTAGATCTATTTCCTAGATATATGGATCAACATGAAGATGAGGTAGTGTAATCCAAGGAAAGACTTTAGATTATCTTGGTATCTGGGCCGAAGCTAAATGTCAAACTTCAAAGTAGATAAATTGCTTAAAAGTACGACTGAACTAAACTCAGCAATCTATCTACTTTGACTGGAGACTAAAGACATGATAACTTTATGCTATCTAAAGCTGTGGCACACGCATGACTAGAGATTAAGGATAATGATAACCTACATGCATGACTAGAGATTAAGAATATTGATAACCTTATCCTATCTAAAGCTGGCACATGCATGTATGAGCCCTTACTACTGGAAGCCAAATTTCGTGTTGTACCATCACCTACAGATCTGAATTAATGCTGTATGGATCCTCTGCCACTGTAACAGAAAGCAACCAGATCTGCTGTACATGCTCCAGCCCGTAGAAGACCATCCAAGGAACACACTGAATAAAGCAGCACCAACAGTTACCCAATGGTTCCTCTCCATCCGTATAATCCAACTTCCTTCCCTTCCTGTCTTTATATAGCAGCAAAAGATCTGGTTAGCTGTATTGTAACACTGATTTCCACAGAGAAGACTCTGAGTGCTTGCAGAATTTTGCAATTCTCATTATAACATTTCTATATAGACTCGAATTGAAGTTTTCACAGCCACTGTTTTTAACAATATTTTAAAATGGCTTATCATTTTCTAAAAGAGCAAGAGTATAAGGCAACCTAATTGTTTAAAAACTACAACTAGGCCCACAACACTGTGCAAAACAACAAGAAGGTTCACAAAATTGAAAAGAGCCAGCTTCTTCTTCGCATCTTCACCTTTTTACCAATCCTGGAAAGAAGTTCCTTGCAACAGAAATGACAACTCTGGCTCCATAATTCCACCTTGCATACTGACATCCATCATCATTTCCACATAGTAAGGAATTATCAGAACAGATGTGTGCATGTCAACAGCAAAGCCTTGGTTTGTTGCACATAGTATGTCTGATTGAATTGCTTCCGTGTTTCCAAACACCTAGATTGATCATTGCATGGCCCAAATATTTTAGTGTGCTCAATTAGCACAATATGTCATCCCATCTCATTAACTGTACTTCATCAGCTGCTTATCCAACAGTAATATCCTCTGTATACTGTTTCCTAATTCCATAAGGATCATAGTGTGAAGACTTAAAGACCATCTATCAGGTAAACATGGCACCTTGATAGTTTTATTGAAAATAAGCATTGACTGGAATTCTTCTTATAAATGTGAGCAGATCTTTCTGAAATGTGACTGACATTCTATTCTTATACTTCCAGAATGAGTAATGACAGACCTGCTGCTCAGATATAATTAGTAATATGTGTCAAGACTCAAAAGAAAAACTTTACAGGCATCGGCTACTTGTGTGATGTAACTAGTGGCTGAATGATTTCATAAACAGAGTCCTGAATATATTTGGTGAACAGGTACATAACCAGATAATGAAATCTATTTGGCACGGATGCATTGTAACAATATATTATTACAGGAACAATACATTCCTTGGTTCCTCTGATAAGGTGTGATGATAAAAAAAAAATTCATTTTCCGGGTCACCTAGATGTGTCAGAGGTGGTAATATTTCATCCAGTTATGGTAGAATTTGTAACCTGCTATGCTGTTATAGGTCCTGTAACCTTACTCTATAGGCCGGTTGTATAACTGTACTGTTTACACTTAGTTGGCATAAGAAACATATTGTTTGTTCATTACAAGAAAGCCACGCCTTGGTTTGTCTATTAAGTGGTTGATTTGATTCAATGGTCAAGATTTATTTCCACCTAGATTTGTTTTGGACAAATGCAAAAGAGGACCGAAGGCTTAATGAGTTGATGGCTCTGGCAGTCTTTCGACTTTCTTTGTCATGACCTAAAGTGGCATATTTGGACTTGAAAATGGTAGTAATCTATGTTCTTCGCAGGCTTATGAAACATATTGTTTGTCACTTCTATTTGACAGTATGCCACTTATATTTGGCCCTGATACAACCTTATATTATGGGCAGTTATATAACCGTCCTACTTACGCTTGACCTAAGGAACATATTTCTTGTTCTTTACAACAAAGCGCTACCTAGCTTTGTTTGTTAAGTGTTTGATTTGACTCAATGCTCAAGATCTATGCAAATTTGTTTTGGACAAATGGAGAAAAACGTTTAGTGCTTTAGGGCCCAATGAGGGTAAGAAGTTGGTAGATCTGGCAGTCATTAATTTCGAGGGAGGTGATTGTATTTGTCATGACTTAAAGTGAGATATTTGTACATAAAAATGGTAGTCAGTGACAGTCTTCTTCCTCACGCATAATTGCTTCGTGTAGCATGGGATCAAATGGTTTTCCAACAATATTGACCACATTAACATTAAATCCTTTCATGATTTCTACGAACTGTTTATAAATACTTCAGGCAAATTAGGAGCATTATTAGCGTCTAATGGAAACCAATCTGTAAAGTAAATTGGAATGATAGGATTGACAACTCCTTCATTTCTAAATTGTTTTTGTGCCTACATTGCTAAACTATTTTTGTACAGGGGTTCATAAAAGTAATAATAAGCATTATAAAAATATTTAATAAAAAAGTTTAAGGCATATCTTAAACAATTTAAGAAAATAACAGGGGTTCAAGGCATATCTTAAACAGTTTCTATATTTTCAATTCAATTTTCCAATTGCCTGACATTAGCCATCTTACTGGCTTTCTTTTTAAGGAATTCTTGAACATATATCTCTTTGTATTCTGGGTTTACCAGTTATATGGTGACGTAGAACTCTCAGTTGTCACAATTAATTCCTACATATATTGTTTCTCTGCTTTATTGGCAAAGAAAAATAAAGTTGTTGAAAAGTATTCAGAAGCCTTTTCCATTCATTAAAACATGGAACATGTAATCATATACATTCGACATTTTCCATTCATTAAAATTGGGTAAATCTAGAATATTTAAAATATCTTTCTTCGATATTTGTATTTCAATTTTCTTTGCAACGATTTTCCATTTCAATTGCATTTACAATTTTATGGATTTTGTGCAGTTGGTCGAGTATTTTGGTCTGTAAATTATTTGATATTTTAATGTTTTCGAGCAGGTTGCTTTGCCATGGAGAATTTAAGTGAGATATATTGAAGGTATTATTTTTAATTGAAATAAAATTTCCAATAAAAATTTACAGTGTAATTCTAATTATTTTAGTTTCTATTAAGTATTCAACTTTCTTGACTTATTGTGATTTTTCCCTTGATGTTTAGCTTGCTCATTTTGGTTCCCTATACATTGATACAATAAAATGTAATCTAATATATAAACTTAAATCATAATAGTAGTAATAGAACTATATTAATTCTTGAAACTTCTATAAAGAATTTATCAAATTTATAATGGAATAAACCCCTTGCTGGTAGATGAAGTTTGATTCCAAGAGTTCAGCCTTATTTAAGATTAATTTTATCCAACAACGAATAATGATCCAGCAAAGAGTGATTATGTACATGCAATGTCTAAATAGGTCTTATTGTTTATCAATGGTAAAGGATTAACTGAGACTAATTCCAATTAGAACAATTGAAAATGGACCAGAACAACAAGAAGCAACATAGGAGCATATTACAATCATGATAATATTATACATTGTAATATTTATGATTTATATCTTAATCTGTGTTTTGGCTCTTTCAAAATTGTCCACCATAGGCAGCAAATTTTCAATTACATCACCTTGAATGTTAGATGCCAAACTTAGTCGTTCTTTCTCTGCTCTCTTCCTGTAATCTCACAGGGAGTTTGAGCTTCTCTTTGTTTGATTTGATTGACTTCTTTGTTCAATGTTTTGTAATGTAACAAGAAAACTTTGCCTTTATGACTTTTTGGATTCTTTGCTAGTTCTTAATGCAGAAACAGAGCTATAGTATTGGTTTATGGTTATCTGGAGCACCATACTTCTACCAATGCCATTCGATACAGTCAATGATCATTTTAGACATGGGTTTCTCTCTATTGTTTTACATTCTGTGCATATCTTTTCCTGAAAGGTCCTCTTAAATTCTGAATGATCTTGTATCATATATCTGTTCTGTGAATATTATTTCATAATGCTTGTATGTCATTTGGCTATTTGGCCCTTTATCAAATACTTTCAATCCACAAGCTTGACCCTTCAGTTGTTGAATTATCCAAGGAAATGGCATTTTCCCTTTTCGATAGGATTTGTTGTTTCATGACAACTTAATAGGATAATCATATGTCAAAAATATAATGACAAAAAAAAAAATTAACATAGTTAAAGGTAGATATATCAAGATAATGGAAAGTTGGATAAATGCATTTGCAGGAAAGCATTATATACACCGACATGCATTATTAAGTGATAATACCTATTAGGTTTTGGTTTATAATTGCAGAGTTCTCCCACAGAGAACGAAAATCGCAAATGATCGTAAAGGAGATTCTGCTGCGGCGGAGGGAAAGGTTTGGTTACCTTAACTGTGATGCTCGCAACAGGACCATCCGATTAAAAACCCTAAGAAGTGACGAAAAGGATCAAACACCTGTCGAGTGAAAACATATCACTAGCCCCTCCTACGCATGACATGTGGAATTTGAGATGTTCCAAGGAACCGTAGGTCATAGCGTTCTAGACATTTACATTTAGACATGGGTCTATTGTTTGGTTATATGAAATTGTGAGATATTTGACAACATGTCGGATGGATGATTTAAACTAACTCCACATAAGAACACAACAATACTCAACGTTAATCCAAAGTCACACTAAAAGTAGATTGGTAACCTATGATAAGTCATAGTGCTTTGAATAAATTCGGAAAGTACATAACATGATGGAAGGGGTGGCTAGTGGCATTATAGCACAACGTAATATTAGATGTATATATACATATAGTGCATGGTTTTGTGTTATGTAAAATCATAGAGTGAGAATCTACGAGCTTTGAGTGATTCCCAGGTCTTGAGAAGGCGTTAAAGCGTCCACCATAGAAGTAGCAGGTTTAGCATAACCATATTGGGAATTTGCATGTTGTATCGTACTCTGCTGTTTGACAAAGTACTTTTACCCGGTCTCACATTACCAGCGTCCCAATTATTGTACTATTTGCAAGTGTAGGGGCTTCCCACCTCACCACCACCCTTTCATCCAATCATTAAGGACATTTACTTTAGCATGAAAGACGATGCGTGGTTAAAATTACTGCTTTGCTAAATAGACCATATAGTCTAATAAAGATTGTTATACAGTAAAATTTTCCAGTTGTGTAGAAATACTTCTAAAATTATTTGGTTTTCATTTAAGACATTCCATTTGGCATGGGGTAGATGCATGCCAAATGCTGACTTCATGATTTTGCTAATTTTCAATCTATCGAAAATGCAGCCTGTTTATATGTTCGCCAACAATCTTGTTTCATATTGGAATCGGTTTCTTTTTTTTGAATGTTTTGGTCATTGAGGTTGAATTTAAGGCCTTTACTGTTAGCTCCTTCATCTATCATATGATTAAAAGATTCCAGATATGCTGAAATGTCAATTCTACTAAAGTATTCCTCTGTTATGCTAGAGTTTCTTAACATGTTAAATGATTCTAATAACATAGCTTATGAACCTTGATTGTTAATGTCTCTTATTATCACTAAAAATAAATCCCAAGCTGTCTATTCTATTCCCTATTTCAATCTGCTATGGTGATCCTTTGATTTAAAACACAGATTTTAATACTGATGAGTCTTACTTCCATTAGGGAGTTGTGGTATTTATGAGTCTATTCGTTGGTGCTTTGTTATTTGTATTTTTGTGCTAGTAAATCCACATATTGACATTTTACTTAAAGTTAAATTATGCAAAAAAAAAAAAAAAAAAAAAAAACTTGCATTATGAACATAGTATGAAGGATGATCATAACAAGGACAATTGTTGGGTATTACATCTCAAGCTCATGTTCGAAGGAACTATACTTGAAAGACACTCTTGAATATTCAAGAGGTTAAAAGAATGAAAATGAGAAGCATTAGATTTTATGACAATGTTTCATGAGGGCCTAATAGAACTAATAAGGTAAAAATGATAAAAATAATAATAAATAAATTAGTTGAGAAAATTACTTAATCCAGAAGATGAAAACGAATTTGGTAATTGATTTTAATTCCTTAAGAAAAAAATGTGCTTAATTTAAAAAATCAGAGATGCATGTTACCAGAAGGTTAGCAAGAGTTTCAGGAAGGATTCCTAGGATATGTGTCGTCGTTTTCCTTTATGTTTTGAGGACTTCGGGACAAAGTCCATTGTTAAGAGGGGGTGTATGTAGTGCCCACTCTAGTTTCCTGACCTTAATACGACATTATCTTAGACACTTTATTCTTCGAGGACCTTAGATTGAGGATCTGGACCCATGACACTATTATTAGCGATTGAGATATTCATGGTTGTGATGTTTATGAATGCTTTCCATTGATATTATGATAGCATGAATGGTTATGTATCTTATCTATCAGTATTCTGATGATTGCAATATTAAATAGTTCAGTTGGTCTCTATTTGAATTTATGATGAGGGTAGTAAAGAATATGTGTGCGCTCTACCAAAAGCATAATGAGGATAAATTTTATGGATAGGTATATTTCTACGATGTTACGATGTTGATAGCTTAATGAATATGTATGTTTCCATTGATGATTATTGATGATAGCCATGAGGGATGTGTCCCCTATGTTACCTACTTCCTTTAGTTCAGACTTACAATGGACAATGATGTGAATGACCAGGAATTGTTAATGATGCTATTATGATAATTGACTAGCATTGAGAAACCTTGTTACTAATGATTATTGAGTATGGCAGGAAACAATCAGAGGCACTCGCATATGACATGTCGATGACACCTAGTTTGATGAAAATTCATAGTAGTTTATCTTTTAAAGTCTAAGTCGATCTTGAAATCTGCCATATATGTTTAACTATATTCTGATGATATGTTAATGGTTGTACACATAGATTAGTTGCTTGACCGAATGATCCACACATGGGTGATGGGGTTGTACAGGTGGATGGAAATACATGGGAGGGGTGGGACAGAGTCCCTGATCTCACCCACTAGCACTCCCGACGTGACTTGGGCTGGAAGGGTTGAAACACCTTCGCCTTGAAGATCACGATGCCATGAGGGCAGGTCCCAAAGTTGGGTCGCTCATGAGGACTTTACCGAGGGGCGCGCATCAAGGTGGATTCCTTGATCCCCGACACCATTAGTCTCACTATAGCAGGCAACATAGGAGATGATAGTGGTCTATGACGTTGCACTATACTTTCCCCTCGTAGTCACTGGATGCTTGAAGGGCAAGTGGTGTGGCACCCTTGGAACTTCAGGGGAATTTCTTGAAGGGCACGACCAACTTGGCACCCTTGGCATCACAAATAAACTAGTAGGTGTGGTACCCTTGGAACTTCTAGGGAACTTCTTGAAGGGCACAACCAAACTAGCACCCTTGGCATCACAAATAAACTACTAGGTGTGGCACCCTTGGAACTTCTAGGGAAGTTCTTGAAGGGCACAACCAAACTGGCACCCTTGGCATCACAAATAAACTATTAGGTGTGGCACCCTTGGAACTTCTAGGGAAGTTCTTGAAGGGCACAACCAAACTTGGCACCCTTGGAATCAGTAAAAATAAATAATAATAAATAAATATAAGGAATGAAAACTAGGTAAAGTTACATCAAGGGTAAATGATGATTAGAAACCAAGGAAATTAAATCAAAAATAAAACTTGGAATAAGGAGGATCATAGGAAGAAATAAAATAGAGTACCTTAAAAACTCTACCCTTCCCATGTTGGAAAATACTAGGAAGATTATGTAGTTTAATTAGGAAAAAGGGGAAAGACAAACATAATTGTAAGGATAATGATTAATCCTAAACTAATTTAAACCTAATTAAGAAAAGAGGAAGGTGAATTAAAATGAGAATAATAAATTAAATTTAGAGAATTGTAGAGAAGCTCCATGTGTCAACAATCAACATAAGAATATCCATCTAGGAGATAACCTGAGTTAAATTAGGGAGTAGATTGGGGATAAAATCTTGACTCATTAATTGACTTCAAGTAATGAACACAAATTAAGGAATATAAAGGGGGAATAAAGGGACAACTAGGAGGAGAAATAGGAATCTTGTTGAGGTGAGGAAAATATTAGTTTTAAATAAAAATTTAAGTAAATAATTTTGGGAGACCCTTGATGTGAGAATGACACATGGGTGGGTGAATAATCAAGCTATTGAATTATAAAAAAATAATTAATTATGCATGACATGACAAGTGTCACCTATGAGGACTCCTATAAAAGAAGGGGCAAGCCATGGGAGAAGGGACTTTTGGGGAATCCCTATTGTTGGATGGATGAGATGATGTCAGAGCAGTGATTACGAAGCTATAGTGAGTTTGGTGAGGTAGAGGATTTTAGAGAGGGGACTCTTGAGCCAAGGTGTGCTCTCCTCTACCAGCTAGTGCTTTCCTCCATTGTACAACCCCATTGTAGCTCGGGGGTCCGCGGGGAAGAAGAGTACCCAAGCAGTAGGCTGGGAGGTTAACCGGTGGGTCTTCGCATTCGGATCAAGTGCGTCATCATTCACTCACGGAGGTGACCAGCTACAAGGGAATACCAGCAACAGCAGAGTAAGTGGAGTCTCGCCTTCTAGTGAACGGTACATATGTATTTCATTACTATTGATCTTAGTTAAAAGTATGAAAATGTTATGATATGTTTCCTGAAAGGAGTGGCAGGAATGTGTGTGCTAAATAAATTTGAATTTCAATGCGTTTCTTTTCTGGTTGTATTTGATGTTTAAAAAAAAAAAAATTATGTATATAGTCTGGATGTGGTCCTCACAGTTCTCTAATGTATTTGATTTGATTACTAGGATGGTAGTGTTGATGATAAAAGAAGTACTATTGGTGGTTGTTTCTGCTTGGGATTTTTTATAGTTTCTTGGAAGAGCATCAAGCAGGATTTTGTTGCACTAAGCACTAAGGAGGCAGAAGATATGGAAATTGTTGGATGGTGTTTTCATTGACGTCAACACTGGGGTTTGAATTTTACTAAAACACCAATCATTGATGTCAAACATTTAATGAACTCTTCTTATATTTGTTTGGATTACATCAAGTTTTCAGATCCAACTAAAGGAGGCTCCAACCCCCTGATTTACATGTTACAACCTATAGGATGCTCCAACACCCTGTTTTACCAATTGTAACTAGGAGTATGCTCTAATGCCCTAGATCTTAGGATCCAACCTCACGAATGCTCCAACACCCTGTGCACCAGCTGCAACTAGATGGATGTTCCAACACTCAGTGTTTTATCAACTCCCACTGAAAGGATGCTCCAATGCCTTACTGCAGGCTTCGACCTACCCTAGCACCACCCTGCTGCCCTAAAGTGTTCTCAGGCTCCAACCCTAAGGTGACTCCAATCACCTACCATGCACAACCCCACCTCCCTAATGAATTGACGAACCATGTTTCACAATTTTCAAACTGGATCTTCCTGTGCTCTGAATCAATATAAGAAAATTGTAAAGAAGATATTGTTGCTCTGCTTTGTAAGGATATCATTGATAAGTCCTGGCAACCACACTACTCAACACTGCTCTAACTGACCATTGTAAAACATTGTTCACCAAACTAATGTCTTCTCAATCACAATGCCAAATGAAGTCGCTACAAAAACTGCACATCAAACCCTGATTATCGATATTATTACATCCACTGATCACTGCAAAATACATAATCATTGTTGCTTCCACTGAACTCCACAACTCATGAATGAATATACGTTCAAAGGCTTATGATGGATTTTGTCCAAAAACCACTATTCCAAGCTTCCAATGCTACTGCAAATACCGAGCACTAATGTTTGATGGTAGCTCAAACTAAGATACCTCAGATCATCCCTATGACTTGCTTGCAATGCTCTCAAACTCTACCCAAGGAGGGCTACCATCATGCATTTTATAGCTTGCTCAAATATGGCTATGAAGCACCTTCCAGATTTCATACAATGTTATCCCTATCTCACTTGTTAATTATGCCAAGTCACATCATATTGAGATTGTCAAATCAAATCATTGCAACATCACTATCGTACAACAAAGTTCTTATCACTGTCAGGAGTTATGTTGTTAAACACACATGGGCAACCAGAAAATATGAAAGATAAAACATGCAAGTACAATTTTTATTAACAACTGATATACATTTATAGTACATTGTTGTGACCGTTGGGTTTCACATCCCAAGGTCTTTTGGACTACTTAGTCTATTCAGCTTCCACACTAACCCATTGAGGATTAGGTGTCCAACATTCCCCCCCTTAATCCGAAGGGTTATGTATGAGTCCAAGAAGAGAGTTGTAATACAAAATGTGCAAAAAAATGCATGGCAGCACTAGGCTGAATGTGCTCTATGAAATGTTGGTATAAAGGGCAGTGGTTTAAGGATGACCACCAACACTGGAACGCTTAGTGCAATTCCCAGAACTCTTCCAAAACTGGCAAGAAGCTGGAGTCTTCTGCTAGAAGAAGTGATCCTATTGTTTTAAAGAGGGAAACCTTCAACCATGAAAGGGAGGCCTCACCTCGCATAAAAGGGAAAACTTCAACCTAAAAAAGGGAAGTCTCAACCTGTGATGGTTTAAGGATGACCAACAACTCTGGAATGCTTAATGCAATTCCTGGAACTCTTCCAAAACTGGCAAGAAGTTGAAGTCTTCTGCTAGAGGAAGTGTCCCAGATTGCTAACTGAAGGCATGTTCAGGGGCATCTTTGTCTCTAGCTACAACTCTGAAACTAGTGTGGCAGGTTGTGGCTCAGGCTCGCTTTATGTGACTTTGAAGTTTGTAGATGACCATCATTTCCCCCCCTGTCAGATACAAGGTGAGAAGATGGAGAAAACTCAGCTGCAAGACTGTTCAATACTCTAGAACAAGTTCTGACATGTGTTTGGAATATCTTCTTGGCTGTTGACGCCCATTGCCAAGAAGCGATCCATCCAAGATGAATCTTTGTTCTTGCAGGATGTTTGTTTCTGAAGCATCTGTGTGAAGAATCACTAGTTTTATGACAGTGCTTACATGGATGAAGATCAAAACAGTGATCTTTCAAATGGCCAACTCGATCACAGTGTTGGCATTTCACGATCTGTTGTTGTTGTTGCTGCTGTGGAAGAGGGGCAAAAGCTGGAATAGCTGGAGGTGAACTGTCATGAATGAATCCAGCACTCTGAAACTGAATGGGCTTTGAGTAGTCTGGAATATGAAAGGACAAGTCCTTGTCATATCCAAGACTAGTTTTGTGCTTGTTGTTGACAAGCTTTTCCCAAGGTTGGATGATGGGCTTGGGAAGTGCAGACTGAGTTTCTGCATCTGCATGTACAATTGCTGCTTTATTGGGCACTGGATCTGAATGAACTTGAACAATATTGACTTGCTATTTATGGGAGCCTGCTTCATTGTTCTGAACAGAAATAGGTTCAGAATGACTCCTTCGTTTTAATTCTTCTTGCTGTAGCTGTGTTTCAAGCTGCAAAAAAACAATTTTCTCTTCTGCATATTGTAGACATGTCTGTATTTCAGAGAGAGATCCTATGCTGATTTGTAATGTGTCATCAACAGTAGATAATATCAAAGTTTTAAGGACTTGTAATACTTCACTGATTCTGGCCATTTTTTCTTCAATGTCTGATTTACACCTTAAAAACTGATCACAACTACTACTCAATGCAGAAAAGTAATATCTACTCACAGTACACAGCAATATCCTTTATAAATGTCAGCAAATGATCAGTGTGCAACATAAAAGATTACAATCAGCCCACCAAACTCTTTATGCAGCAGTCGAATGCACTATAATGAGTTTTAATACCACAACTAGGGCAACAGCAACTACAAACTTGCTTGGAACTTGGATTGAATATTGGTGTGAACACAACAGCTGGAACCTTCGACGCACAACAAGGGTGATTCGTACAACAAAGAGACTAAAGGGAATTAGCCCCTTTCTGCACTATTGATTAAACTCAACTAGAAAGATTCTCAACCAACAATTTACACAGGTGGAAACACGACCTCTTTTAACTGGAACTTTTCCCAAACAACCACAGAAAATACCTTATACAAATTAATCTCAATGTCATCTCTCAAGTATAAAAGTCTGGAATAAAGACTGCAAGGATTCAAGGAATCAAATTTTAGTAGCCCTTAGCGCTATCATGAGCAGTAATCAGATACTCGCCTTAGTGTAATAAGATCAATTTGAAGGGTTCTTCGTCTTTAAAGATCAGCCATAAAGAAGCCCATGGATGTTATCACTTTTCTCCTATTTTTTTTTTTTAATGGTAATACTTGAGAATAATCATAAATAGCTTCCCCTGGTAAATTTAATCAATGTAACTAAAGACAAGTTCCATTCAGTTTACAACCTTCACAATATCATGACTGGTGAAAAACGTGTTCGCCCATTACAATGACAAAAAGAATCCATAATCCATCCATTCTAGTAGAACTTTCAACCAAAAATTCTTCCAAACCTAATCCTGTTGTTTATCAAACTGCCATCCAAAAAACGTATTCCCCAAAGTAGACTAATCAACATAGTTATGCATAATTTAGCCGGAATATATCATTAAAAACATAGTAGCTTCCTGCTGGCGTAGGCATCAAATGAAACATATATTGGCAAGAATCTGGAGTGCAATGTATTGAATCCTCTTGCAATAGCTCAATAGTTAGTTGTGCACCATAAGTTTGTGACAGTAAATTACTACATGTAACCAATAAGTTTCCCCAGCAGTTTCTCTTTTTCAAACAAGTCTAAACAACACCTGAAATGATCATTCACTATAGCTCCATCCCTGAAATTGTGATTAGTAATCTGCGAGAATCACGCCATCAACCTGACTGAACTTCAGCTGATGTTGTTCCCCGGGGAGTTATGAATCAGGTGGGCATATGTTGGGCTTCTCTCACTTCTCTTCCTTTGAGAGTAGAATTCATAACTTCAACGCTACATTTAAGGTGGATCCAACCATAGAGCCACAGTTTGCGAAGAGCATACACACGGTGTGCCCTCAACCTAACAACAATCGCAGCGCAGGGGCTTTTCTGGATTCCACAGCCACCCAGTTTGACAACGCATACTTCAAACATTTGGTAGAAGGAAAGGGAGTGTTTGGCTCCGACCAGGTGCTATTTCTGGAGAACCCAACAAAGATGATGGTGAAGAGATTCGCAAGGGATGAGAATGCCTTCTTCAAAGCATTTGAAACCTCAATGCAGAAGTTGGAAAGTGTTGGAGTTATGACCAGCAGAGGAGAAGTGTGATTGAATTGCAGAAAAGTGAATTCTTGAACCGGATTGATATCCCGGGCAACTGCAGGCTGCCGCTGACAAATACAAGCATACCACCAGCGAGACCTGAAGGCTGGCAATCAACTGTGGATATGTTATTCTTGCATTGCTGGAATGGGAGGCTGGTGAGCTTCCCCTCCGATGAGAAATTATTGAGAATTTTCCAAGAGGAAGTGAAATATGGGGTTGGAATCAGTACTGGATTTATGTGATATATGGTGGATTGGTGGTGAGATTAGATTCAACACTTACTTTTCAATGGCACGCAGAAATGCTGAGTGAGCTTGGACCAGAAATTAAATTCAATTACTCTTCCCACAAAGCTGTGTAGGAGTACAAAGAGGCTAATATACCAGTATGACGAATCTTACATCAATAGCGTGAAGCAAATCAATCCAACAGCGTGAAAGCAAATCAATCTATGGTACGGGATGCCCAATCCTTTCACGTCAAGCGTGAAATATCAAGCTGTGGATGCACTATATATTTCACACATACAAGTAAATCAGGGTCAAAAATAGTGGAGACAAACTTATCGTGCCCATGGAAGAAACTGCCTATTGCTGCTCAACGTTCCACCAAATACATCCGACCTCTATTCGAAGAATCTCTAACATTCTGCTCTAGCAAACATTCATGTGACAGCGTCCAGGCATCCAGCAATCACCGACAGGATTGAATGCATACTCCAGCAATCACCACAAACAGTCTTCTTGCTTTACGTCAGGTTCACCATACTGTAATACGCACCCATCTCTGCAGCTGTTCAATGTATGCAAGGCTTGTCAGAATGGTAATACGCATATATGGGCAGCATAACATTGGGAAGGCCTGTATAGAGCAGAGCGTAGGTAATGGCAGAAAACGTTATGGCATTCAACGTTCATAGGTAATGGCAGAAAATGTTATGGCATTCAACGTTCATAGGTAATGGCAGAAAACGTTATGGCATTCATCAAACAGGAGTTCATCAAATGGCTCTGCTACCATTCTGGGCAGCATTCAACACATTTATTTATTGCAGACGGCTGTGATAAAAATGCAGGTCCAAAACAGCGAAATGGGTCTCAGTCACTAGCAATGGAGCGTTAGAGTTTAAAACAATGATAGAGTGACAGGTCTGACAACTTTTAATCCGGTGAGGATGAGTAGCGCTGACAGGCTTTGGCCGCCCAGGCTCTAATTCAATGTATGTTCAGAGAGCAAACGTTTTATAGATAGACAGGAAGCCAGAGACCAAAAATAGAGACCTACAGATTTCAAAGGTCAAGAATGTTAGGGATGGCAGAGCCAACACGCCAGGACTCTTAACTCTCAACATTTTCGCACGGCCTTCAACACCAGTGCATGAATTAATCAACTAGCAATATCACTGCACAAAGAGTTCACGACCCACATAACATTAATGGTCACTGCATAGGTCAGAGAAACACAACAAAAGGCCACAAGTACACAGTGACTCAAATATGAGCAGGGCCAGAATTCGCCCGCTCTGATACCATGTTAAACACACATGGGCAACCAGAAAATATGAAAGATAAAACATGCAAGTACAATTTTTATTAACAACTGATATACATTTATAGTACATTGTTGTGACCGTTGGGTTTCACATCCCAAGGTCTCTTGGACTACGTATTCTATTCAGCTTCCACACTAACCCATTGAGGATTAGGTGTCCAACATATGTCAATATTCTTATAACGTAGTTACCGATCAAACAAGAACTATTACCTCAAAATGGGTACTCTAGCCCAAAAACCCCCCAAAAAAAATGAAAAAACAGGTTGAAAATGAAAAGTATTGATGCTGGAATGACATATTTTTCCGGGGTTACATTTTCAACATTTTTTAAAAATGGCAGTAAAAACCAATTTTTTGTGTGCAAAAACACCCTAAAACAAAAAAAGTGTTAACACTGGAATAATGTCTTTTTTTTAGGGTTAATTTTTAACATTTTTTAATAATGACGTTAAAAATAAAATATCATGACTCCGAAAAACTTTAAATTTCCAACGATATTCAAGCATGATATTAAAGATAAGATATCACGTCTTTGAAAAGACTTAAAATTCCAAGATTTTTAGACATGACATTAAATTTAAAACATCACCACGTCTTTGAAAAACCTTAAAATTCCAACAATTTTCAGGCATGGTGCTAAAGAAAAATACATATAATTGTTTTCAACCATAGCATTAAAGATAAAATATCATGACTTAGAAAAACATTGAAATCTTGACAATTTTTCAACCATGGAATTAAAACCAAAGATTATGACAACAAAAAAATCTTAAGTTTTCAAAATATTTCAAGCATGACATTATAGAAAAATTTTATGACTAAAAAAATTTAAAAAATGAACACCTGAATGAAAGAGTTATTATACCAAGAATATTTTTTTAAAATCTTAAATGTATAGCAATTTTAAAATCTTAGCCTAAGACAACTCAATACATTGCAACAAAAATTTAAAAATCAACTATCAAATTCACACACAGTGTATGTGAACTAGACCCATTGTAATGAAAACTTAAAGACCAACCATGAAATTGACACATTGTGGATACAAACTCGATTCATTACAATGAAAATTTTAAAATCAACTATCAAATTGCACATAATCGGATCCGGTAGCTAGACGAGCATCGACACGAACCCTACAGAAAGAAAAAGAAAAAAAACCAAAATAATCTATATATATATGAAAAATACAAAAGAAAAAAAATGCAAATATTGAAAACAATAAAAAAAACACAAAAATTTAAAAAAATCATAACAAATAATAAAACATAAAAAATAAAATAAAATAAAAACATGACAAAAAAATCAAATATATAAAATATATAAAAAAAACATAAAAAGACTATAAAATGTAAAACAAAATCAAAATTAACTTGTAAAATTTAAAAATTTAAACTAAAAAAAACAAAAAAATGAAAATATTTCAAAAGTACACATAATTTAAGAAAAAAAGAACGAAAAAAAAAAAAATCAAAACAAAATAATTAAAAATTAACAAAATTAAAATAAAACATTAAAAAAAAACATTATAATAAAAACCATTTTTAAAAAATTAAAATTAAAATAAACATTATAATAAAAGTCATTTAAAAAATAAATAAATAACTAAAATAAAATAAAATAAAAAACCCAAAAAAAATAGGCCCAAGAATCGGCCACTGCCACAGCGGGCCTGTTGGGTCATAGGGTGGGCAGGGAGGGAGTTGCAGAGCTCCCTCCCCGCCCACCATCATGGCCCAATAGGTCTCAGGTGTCAAGGGTTGATTCTCGGAATCAGCACCTGCCACCCCCACAACCCAACAGGTTCGTGGTGGCAGGGGTCGATTCCCGGAATCGACCCCTGCCACCCCTGGTTTGGCCGCGGGGGTGGGCAGGCAGGGAGCTACAGGGACCGATTCCCAGAATCGGTCCTTGCCACCCTCAGTTGGGCCGCGAGGGTGGAGCTACACAACTCCCTCCCTGCCCACCCCTAGAGCCCAACAAGCTTGTGGTGGCAGGGCCCCTGCCACCTTGGTCTGTTTTTGTTTTTTTTGTTTTATTTTTTATTTTATTTTTAATTAAAAAATTTAAATTTTTCATCCCGCCCTATCTCGTCCCAGATCCATTTGTACTCGCTTTGCCCACCATTTTCCTTATTTTTCTCCCAATATCTGCATTTGTTTAGGTTTTCCAACACCCCGTTTATCTTCTCTTCATATCTGCAAATTGCGCATAGATTTTGTCTTGTGATCAAATCTAGAAGCTGCCCTTTTCAGCTCTCAAGTTAGGGATTGAGCCCTAGATACATCATCTACAACTTGTTTATCCATTAGGTGACGTTGTCCATCCTAATACATTGGGGGCCTTACTTCTGGCAGTGCACGCGGGAACTATTAGCAAACCCTCAGAGTTTTTCTCAGGAGATAGACATAATTCACTTCTCATTCACGAGGATAGGGTTTCAATTCTCATTTTGTTGCTGATAAGGTTTTGTCTAACCCTAGTTTCAAGGGATCTGAGATTTTTCAGGAAGGTCGTTCACATATATACCGTCGGAAAGGATACATCATCTGATTTTTCTAAGCTTTTTCCTCATCCGCATATGTGAATGTCTTGTGAATTATGTGCCTGATTGGCCTATTGAAAGGCTATAAGACGTAAATTCAAGATTTAAGATCCAGGTTATCCAACAAACCCTCGAATGTTTTCTTAGGAGATAGACATAATTCGCTTCTAATTCACGAGAATAGGGTTTAGCTTCTCATTCTGTTGTTGATAAGGTTTCATCTAACATCAGTATAGTCAATGGGCTCTGAGGATATCCAGACTATCTTTCGACACTCAGAAATGGGTTTCGGTGGATCTGAGGATATCAGACTTTTTCTCTCGTAGCACTAATTTGCATGAGCGAACCGAGCTAGCTCCATATTACTTATCCCTAGCCGCTCTATTCGTAGCTTAAATCGAAAAGTGAAAAATGATCGTCTGATTTATCGATAGTTGAAAAACGCCAATGAGGGAGTAGCAAGTCCACTTCAGGGATCAGGTGAAGGGAACATCCTGGAGAGATCCATTTGGGCTAGATCTCTTATACCTTAGGGTCAAGCAACTGAGAACAATACAAAGGCACTTGCCACAGCAGGTTGTGGGCTATTGTTCGATCCAATCCAGGGCACGTGCGGTCCGTGGTCCGGTTTGCTGATATCAAGTGCACACATTCCTTATATTTTTCTAATACATATCTGCTTATATATTTTCAAGTATGAATAATTCACCACAGCTACCAAAGATTACCAAAGGTAGACCTAGCACAGTTACTCTATAGAGTCTTTATGAGTATCTAGAGTCTTTAGAGAAACATAGAGAAGAAAGATAAATCAAGTTACAAACAGAGTTAGAAGCCATGCAGGAAAGTAAATTCACATTTCTTGAAGACAAGATCCAAAAACAAATAGAAAATAAAATGTAACTATTGGAGAATAAAATGGAGGCAATGGAGACTAGGTTTCAGGTTATAGGAAAAAAAAAACCAAGATATGAACCAAACATCTCAGCAAAGAGATGTTGATACTTTAGAGAGTCTTAAAATGAAAGACATGATTAAAGAACTAGAAGAAAATGTTAATAGTTGCCTCACCCTAAATAGTGTGGCAAGTAAATTAGATATCAAACCAATTAAAGATGAAATGAAAAAATTGATAGAATTAGACCATGAGTGTAACAAAAGGGTCTTGAACCTTATAATCTTCAGTTTGAAAAAGGAGGTAGACGAGGATACTTTAGACATAACCCAGATAGAATTACATAATAGATTACAAATTGAAACAACATGTCTCACGGAAACAACATGGTTGGGGAAATTAACTGAGAATAAAGGAAGGTTGATCTGAATAAAGGTGAGCTCTATTAACCATAAGTATGACATACTTAGTAAAACCTCAAGTCTAAAAGGAACGAGAATATTTATAAATGAAGATCTCATTCCAGAAGATCAAGCAGAATTAAGAAAGGAGGTTCAAAAGGTAAAAGAAGCTAGGAAGGAAGGAAAATGGGTGATAATCAGAAATAGAAAAGCCATTATTCGAGATAGAAACCAAAAAGATAATAATAAATAGCAATTCAACATGCTCCAAATTCTTTCTTGGAACTGTCAGCACTTTCCATGGAATAAAGGCCCCAAGCTAAGTTGGATCTCAAATGATGTTGATATTACATTTGTTGTTGAAACTTGGGAGCACAAAGAATCTAAGGTCCCTAACATAGATGGCTTTGCACTATGGTATACCTGGAATAAGTGATCCTCCTGTAGAGGCATTGGGGGTATAGCTTGTTACATTAAGAAGAACATCTCCCCCCATGCTAGGATTTATAAAAATGACCCTTACAACCAATATAGTTGGATAGAGATTACTGACCAAATAGAATGTGCATGCAGGAACTTCTGGTAACTGTCATAAGAAAGCTCTTTGAACCAGCTTTCCAATGCTTGTCACGGTTCCCAATTCTGACTCTGTATGCTCCTATTACACTGAAAACAAAAATAGCCTCTAACCTCCAGAATCTGCTCACAAAACTTCAAAACCACTCTCTCCCCTCTTCAATGAGTAAAACTGCCTTTTATAACCCTGCAAGTGCACTCTAACCTCCTCAGGTTGAGTTCGGGATGAATGAGTTGCAATTTGGGTTTATTTTCCCTCAGTCTTGTCAATATTTGACACCTTAGGATAATTTGCATGGTGGTTGAATTAGTTTTAATGCCAAAACACAACAAAAACCCAAAAATAGACCATATATTAAACATATCCGCTGGTAGTTTACTAACGACGTGGAGTTGGTTGACCGCCAGCATGTGAATATGTGGTTCAGCTACAGTCTTGTCACAAGCCGCCACCTTGCAGGTTAAGCTCAATGGTTGCGGTAACAATGCTACTCACATGGAACATTCTCCACCTAACAGTTATGGTTATCTACCTGCCACGGTTGTAACCTCCACCACTTACACACTGTTCACATATCATAGTCCCTGCACGGTTTAGGCCTATTGTTTGAAAACCAGACAGTTTATTCTTGTGACTGATCACATGTCATAGTCTCTGTTGTGGTCTCTGATGCGGTCTTCTCCGCAGTTTAGGGATTGTGTATATGATTTGAAATTTTTATTAATGTATTACATTAGCCTAAGAGGGTTCTAACATAGGTTTATGTATTAATACATGGTTTTTGTTATGTAGTTTTATAATGTAACATGCCCGGTAGGCTTAGGACTTAGGGTAATGCATTTTTAATACATGTATTAGGTTTTAATGTATTTAATGTATGGATTTAGGTGTTAGGACTTAGGTTTGATGTATTAGGTTATGGTTTAGACTTTAGGATTGATGTTTTCCTCCATAGCTTTTAGGGCTAGGGTTTAGTCATAGGTTTTAGCCTTTACATCAAAAACCATTTACAACCATTTGTCACAAAGTGACATTCAAACCCACACACATATCTTCGACACAAAGCTACATTTGCGACGACATCACATGATGACAAATCCGTTGACAACCAAATCCTTCGAGGTGGACGAAAATCACATATTGATGATCAAATCATGGCGGAACTAACGACAATCACATGTCAACAACCAAGTATCAAACAATATCCTTCACATACCATGAAAATCATAGACATCACCTAAACAACCTGAACCATAAACAACATTGTCGAAGCTGAAGACACCGGATTGAATGCTGACGACGAAACTGAACTTGTGTAACTGATCTGACGAGATCCTCCTGGATCAATCCTCTCCACTTGAAAGCTTTTGGACCAAAAAATTTTGACTAGACAGATAGTAAATGAGGGTAGAGCTCCCTCACTCTCCACCTTGCCCTGATGATGTACCAATACATTTGATCAACCACCTGAAAGTGATGACCCTGATGATGTTGACCATGGCACATTTTGATTCGATGACTTGTTCCATCCATCTGCAGTATGAACAACTTGTGAAGATGGTTAAACAACCTGTTATGAACATGGAAATTGATTTCTTTCCACAAAGTACCATGAATTAGTGATTCATACACATCTTTGAAAACAGTCTCTATAGGATATTGTTCAATACCATTGAAATGTATTAACAATCTATATTTCGGAATGACAGAGACAATCAAAGATATTTTTGACATCAAACTAGCTACTTGACTTGATATACTTTCCTGATTCCTATTTACAAAGTGAACTTGGTGCAATAAACTCATCAAACTGTATTGTGACAATAGATGCAACTTAGTTTGATTGTGAAAGTATTGAAATGTCAGAGGATTTATTTGAATCACTATTTCTTCATTCATTAAATGATGTTTCCATTGATTAGCACTTTCCCCTGATGCATAAGTTTCCCTTAGATGTTTTGGATTCTTTGATATTGCTTTAGAAAATTCTTTGATATGAAAACAAATAGGTTTCCTCTCCACATGAAAAGAGGCTTTCAAATTGTTTGAAACATGAAATGGTGACACAATATAAGAGAAATTTAACAATGACTTTCCCCAATACTAGCATGCATCCCTGTAACTGTTAACTTCCAAACTTGGACTGAATTGATTTGTTCTGACATTAAGAAGAGGAGCTCCAGGCACAAACTATAATTCATGTTGTATTCCCTGCTTATGAGTAAGATGTTTTATTTCTTTAAATAGAACTAGAAAAGTTTCTACCTCTTTGATCAAACTATCTTTAAGCTGAGACTCATAACTTGAACAAACATCATGTTGATCCTTATGTTGTTCCTTTACACACATGATTACAAATCTTTTATTTGAACTTATTAATTGCTTCATCTGATTAGCAACAAAATTCAAGTGATTTTTACTTTGATGTGCCCTAACAATAAATTCAACCCCATCTTTCTTAAGGTGATATTTATGCTCTCTTCTGTAAAATACTACATCACGATCATAAAGGTAAGGACTTCCTAAGACAACTCCACATATGTTTACTGGAACCATATATAATTCCACTTCATCAATGTAATTAGCTATAATGGAAAATCTTAATCGACACTGTTTTGTGACTTTTATCTGAGTTGATTTATTTAGCCATCCTAATGGGTAAGGTCTTGGATGATTCCATGTCTCCAAACCCAAATTCTTAACTAAATATTCAGATATTAAATTGGCTTGTGATCCACTGTCAAACATTGTATCTATCTTTGTGTGCTTAGAAGTTATCCTTATGTTAAATAATTCAACTCTTTTATCCTCATTTGAAGGATTTATGTTTGATGAAGATGCAATAATATTCGAACTTGAACCAGTGTCAGAAGTTTTACCTGTCGAAACTATGGCAGTTATCCTCCTTTCATCACCTGAATCGGAACCTAGATCTTGCTGGACTGCTGCAATTTCCTTCTTTTCATCCTTCTCCTTAAGGAACTTTTTGGGCTTAAGTTCTGGATGAAGTTTCCAACACTTAGATTCATCATGACCAATTCTCTGGCAATGGGAACAAGTAGGTCTTTCCTTCTGAGCTATCACTGATTTCTTTCTCTTTGAATTGTTCTTCCCTTTACTGTCATTGGAATCCTTGATTTCCAACTCTTTAGATGATTGTGGTGAAAACTTGAATGGTCTGCCACCTGATTCAATATGTATGGCTTGAACACACACTTCATCAAAATCATCAGGATTAAACATCAATAATGTATGCTGCAAATATGAATGTAAATTGCCGATGTATTTTAATAAAGTTTCACGTGTATCCAATGAAATACCAAGCGCCAATGCTTTCTTTCTGAACTCCTGAGTAAACTCTTGAACACTCCACCCTTTACCTTACCTCAGATGCTGCTAATCAATAACAACTTGTTGCATGTATCCTAAAGGATAGAATTGTTTCCTAAGAGCTTTTAAAAACTTAGACCATGAAGATATGACTTTACCTTTTCGATTTACATCTATCTGAGTTTTACTTTCCCACTAGATTAAAGTTGTTCCCCCCATTCTAAGAGTAGCTAACTAAATTTTCATTTTATCATCAGAAATTATCTGAATACGACAATACATTTCTAACTGCTTAATCCAATTATCTAGCTTTTGAGGATTCATTTCGTCATCATAAATAGGTAATTCAAATTTTACATCAAGTTTCAAAAGAGATGTTTTCTTAAGTTTCTTTTCTGTTTTAGATTCTGCACCGGAAGAATAAGAAGAAGATGATGATGGAGACGATGGAGGTGAAGGTGGTTTATCAGCCTTGCCTTTACCTTTTTCCTTCTTCGATGTCTTTGAAGAAGAAGCTGCATCTCTCGCCTTCTTGTCTTCATAGATTTCTCCCAACATTTGCTGCATAATCAAGAATGCTTGCTGAAACTGTTCATCGCTCATCTTAGTTTCAAGATTTTCACCTGCATCAGATCCTATCATGGTCGACTTATGAACGACTCTTCACTTTCCAATCTCTGGATCAATCTGCTCAAGGATTCCTTCTCCACGTTGTGACTTAGACCTGGTTAACATTCAATGGAAAATTATACAAACGCAACCTGCTCTGATACCAAATTATATGATCTGAAATGATCATATGTTAAAACTGAAGTAGAATTGATTATGCCAATAGTGAAATGAATGTTAACTTAAAGTGTTGAAACCATGAGAACTGCTTGAGAAGAAGACTTTACGACAGATGAGAAAACATAAATAAGATGCAAAACAATAGTGAAAACAGAAAATACACAGCAATACGAGGTAGCAAAATTGATTACGGAGTTCGTCCCTGATGGACTACGTCTCCGAGTCCACTTTCAAGATGGGTGACTGCTTTATTAGGATTGAAACCGAGGAGGTCGATTACACATAAATTTGACCAAGCTGAATGTGCACACAAGTACTTCTAGTCATTATCATAAGAAAGCTCTCTAAACCATCTTTCCAATGCCTATCACGGTTCCCAATTCTAACTCTGGATTCTCCTATTATACTAAAAACAAAAACAGCCTCTAACCTCTAGAATCTACACATGAAACTTCAAAACCGCTCTCTCCCCTCTTCAATGAGTAAAACTGCCTTTTGTAACCCTACAAGTGCACTCTAACCTCCTTAGGCTGAGTTCGGGATGAATGAGCTACATTTTGGGTTTGTTTTCCCGCGGTCTTGTCAATTTTTGACACCTTAGGATACTTTGCATGGTGGTTGAATTAGTTTTAATGCTAAAGCACAACAAAAACCCAAAAATATACCATATATTAAACATATGTGCTGGCATTTTACTAACGACACAGATTTGGTTGACTACCCGCATGTGAACAAGAGGTTCAGTTGCAATCTTGTCACAAGCTACCACCTTGAAAGTTAACCCCGACAGTTGCAGTAACAATGTTGCTCACATGGCATATTCATCGCCTGACAGTTATGGTTATCTGCCCGCCATGGTTGTAACCTCCATCATTTACGCACTGTTCACATATCATAGTCCCCACATGGTTTAGGCCTACTGTTTGAAAACCAGATGGTTTATTCTTACGACTGATCACATGTCATAGTCTCTGCTACGGTCTCTAATGTGGTCTTCTCCAAGTTTAGGGATTGTGTATATGATTTGAAATGTTTATTAATGTATTACATTAGCCAGAGAGGGTTCTAACATAGGTTTATGTATTAATACATGGTTTTTGTTACATAGTTTTATAATGTAACATGCCCGATAGGTTTAGGACTTAGGGTAATGCATTTTTAATACATGTATTAGGTTTTAATATATTTAATGTATGGATTTAGGTGTTAGGACTTAGGTTTGATGTATTAGGTTATGGTTTAGACTTTAGGATTGATGCTTTCCTCCATAGCTTTTAGGGCTAGGGTTTAGTCATAAGTTTTAGCCTTTACATCAAAAACCATTAACAACCATTTGTCACAAAGTGACATTCAAACCCACACACATATCTTCGACACAAAGCTACATTTACGACGACATCACATGAAGACAAATACGTCGACAACCAAATCCTGCTAGGTGGATGACAATCACATATCGACGACCAAATCCTAGTGGAACTGATGACAATCACATGTCAACAACTAGGTATCAAACCATATCCTTCGCATACCATGAAAACCATAGACATCACCTGAACAACCTGAACCATAAACAACACTTTTGAAGCTGAAGACACCAGACTGAATGTTGACGATGAAATTGAACTTATGTAACTAATATGACGAGATCCTCCTGGATCAGTCATGCATAAAGATCCCATAGAAGATAATCCTTATAGCCAAAAGAACTTAATCTTTGATAGAAATAAAAATGATCTCTTTCTAAATGAATTAAAAACTAATTTGCTTCATTTATATAGTATAGACAACATATAAGACCTCTATCATAATTTTACTACAACCCTATCATATTCTATTAACAAGTTCTCAATTGAAGTTTCAAGTAATAAAAGAAATAGCAAAACCAATCCATGGTATGACAAAGATTGTAAAAGTGTGAGAAGATCAATTAAGGAAGTTGTTGATGAATCTCTTAAAATTGGCAAGATAAAAATATACAAAACCCTGACTAAAAGGAAAAAAAAAGGCATTATATTTGTAAAAGACAAGAGAATCTCTTACACCTCTCTAAGGTAGCCCCTAAGAAATTCTGGATGCATATTCTAACTGGGAAAGCCAAATATAATAATAAATTTGCTTTGCACGATTGGAATTCCTATCTTAAAAAGCTTTATGAATCTCCAAATTTCATGGATAACTTTGAAACCTCGCCCACAACGAAAGAAGTTTTCTCATTAGAAGACATTGATTTTAGGGTTAAACACCTGGAAAATGGGAAAGCTAAGGACATTGAAGTTTACCAGGTGGAAATTTTAAAAATTGGAGGTCTTGTCCTCATCCCCCACATCCGCAAGTTTTTCAATCAAGAGGTCAAGCAAGGGTTCCCTAGACCATGGACTCAGAGCCTCATTATCCCTATTTTTAAAAGTGGGTATGTAAATAACCCCTCTAATTATCAGACAGTTATGATCAGTCCTCTCTTAGCCAAGTTATATGGTATTATTTTGGAAAAGAAGGTGAGCATATGGCTTGAAAGTGAAGGTAAGTGGACTAAAGGCCAAGTGGGTTTTAGAAGGCAACACTCAACAACGGACCACCTCGTTATGCTTAGAATCATTGTGGAGGAATGTCGCAATGATAAATCCAATCTCTTTTGTTCTTTGTGGACTTTAGAAAGGCTTTCGGTACAGTTCCTAGAAACAACCTATGGAATAGATTAGAAGATCTAAAGGTTCCTCTCAAGTTGAGAGCTATTGCTATAAGGTTATACAAGAATGTAATTGCCAAGTTAAAGAGAAATGAGGGGTGGTCAAAAGATATTAAGTGTAATATCGGAGTTAAACAAGGTTTTCCCCTCTCCCCTACCCTATTTGGCATTTACAGCGACAAGCTAGAAGGTTGTTTAGAGGAAACAGGCTATGCTAGAACGATCTTAGCTGGGATAGTCATCATCCTTCTTCTCTATGTTGACGATATTGTTCTTCTAGCAAGGTGCCCATCTGATCTTGATAAGCAACTTAGACTTCTTAAGGATTTCTTCTTTACCATGGGTATGACTGTTAACACTAATAAAACAAAAGTTATGATTTTTCAAATCCAAGAAGGACAGTTACGCTAATATTATGTATGACAATAGTAACTTGGAGGAAGTGTCTTCTTACAAGTACCTAGGAATTAAAATTCATCACAATCTCAACTGGAACTATAGCATTGAGAAAAGGATAAATTGGGGGTGGAAAACTTATTTTGGTCTTGAAAATAATTTTAAAATGACAAACCTCGTAATGTGGGATAGAAAGAAGTTCCTCTTTGAAACTTTAGTCACTCATGTTATCTTATATGGATGTGAGGTTTGGGGTTGTAGAATCTCTAGAGAATCCTAGAGAAATATTGAGCAAATCCAGAAGCATTTTATAACATATAACCTCAAAATTAAAAGCAATACACCCTATCCTATTCTCCTTATAGAAGTGGGTCTTTTCCCTATCGAGAGCCTAGCTATGACTAGGCTTCTACGTACAAGCACAAAATCAATAACATAGGCGACCATAGACTTCCTAAGTTAGCTTTAAATTCCAGCAAAAACCACGTAAGGCTCAAACGAGGTTGGTATAAAGACACTAGGGCCTGGTTAAACCATTGGGAGATTGACAAGAATGTTGCATTGCACAACATTAATAACATTAAAAATATTTTTACTTCTAAGTTCAAAGAAAAAATGTGGTGTGAAAAAGATTTAGCAGCTAAAAGAAAATTAAGATATTATAAGGAGGTCATCAACCCCATATTAGAAGATCAAAAGTATCTCTATGTTTTAACTAGCTCAAAGAAGAAAAATAATATAGCCAAGATTAGAACTAACTCTCATGAACTCCATAGTGAAACGGATCATTGGGCAGTTCCTAAAACACCATGGATGGAAAGGATCTTCCATCTCTATGAGAATATGAACATCGAGGATGAAAATCACTCTATCTTAGAGTGCCCCACATACAACCACATTAGATCTCAGTTTCATAATCTTTGTTGCAATATTGACCTTCCTAGCCTTTTACGATGTCAAAATTATAGTGAGCTCGGGAGGCTTCTCTCCAAGCTTTTTGAGCATAGGAATAAAATATTAAATCAAACTAAATAATTTGTTTCTTTAGGTCTAATAGACCAAAGTTTGGTCTTAGTGGACATTAACCATCATCATCATCATCATCATCATTTAATTTTTAGTTTTAATTTTTATTATTATTTTTTTTTTGTTATTTTTTTAGTTTTTATTTTAATTATTCTATTTTTATTTTATTTTATTTTTTTAACTTCAAAAAAAATGTTTTTGATTTTTTTTGTTAATTTTTTATTTTTATTTTCTTAAATTATGTGTATTTTTTATTTTTATTTTTTTATAAGTTAATTTTGATTTTTTTTTTTACATTTTATAATTATTTCTGTCTTTCTTATATATTTTTTTATATTTGATTTTTTTGGTCATGTTTTTTATTTTTTATTTTATGTTTTGTTACTTGTTATTATTTTTTAAAACTTTTTTGTTTTTATTTTTTTCAATATTTGAATTTTTGTTTTATTTTGTATTATTTTTTGTGTTTATATATATATATATATAGCTTACAAGTTAATTTTGTTTTTTTACTCTTTTATTGTTTTTTTTTTTCTTTTATTTTTTATATATTGTTTTATATTTGATTTTTTTGTCATGTTTATTTATTTTTATTTTTATGTTTTATTATCAACATGAAAATCACCAACATTTAAAAAAAAATATCTACATTTAACACATTAGAAAATTTAAAGTGTAAAAAATAAGCCCTCTAAACAAAAAGGGTTGATGTTGCATCAACACTTTTCAAAATCAAGATGAAAATCACTAACAAAAAAAAATGTTCATACTTGATACATAAAAAAATTTAAAGTGTCAAAAGTAAGCCCTCTAAAAAAAAATGTGTTGATGTATCAACACTTTTCAAAATCAACATGAAAATCACTAACATTTAAAAAAAATATTCATACTTGATACATAATAAAATTTAAAGTGCCAAAAATATGCTCCAAAAAAAATGTGTATTCTGAATCACCACTTTTCAAAATCGAGTGATTTTTTGCTACCTCAAAAAAACAAGTACTAAGTAATTTTCTCGTTTGATCGATAACTATGTTTTATGTGCATCAATGTAAAATCTATGTGCCAATTCAAGTCAAGTTTATATGTCAAGTCAATATTTCAATTCTATGTGTCACTGTTGAATATAAAAATCAAGTCTATTCTTCAAGTCACTATTAAGTCTAAGTTACTTATTATTAGACCACAGTCACATCATATGAAGCAAACAATGTTATATATATCATTGATCACAAATGTTGTTATTATCACTGTCCAAGAGTGCTTTCACAAACCCAATTAGTCATGTCACTAAGATCACTTGTATGTATAGTACTACCTATACATAAAATTTCTTTATCTTTACAGCTTGTATAGTAGATGTGTTGTTCTCCTTATTAGTCTAGAAAGCTCTTAGTCATGAAGTGAATCTCTACTACTGAATGTTGTATAGTAGTATAGTCTTCTATGTTTTTGGACTCTTACAAACTCAGCCTGATGTATGTAACTCTTAAACACGTCAATGGTGTCTGCAAGTATAATAATCACAACATACCTCACAACAAAATTCAAAGTCAATGATTGGCTTAGTGCATTTGATCCTTGAAGTTGTTCACTGATAACATGAGAATATTGCCACTGTTTTATGGTGAGAATCAACGTCATATATTGACAAGGGAACCTATTTCCATACTATAAAGTAGATGCCAAAATTCTACAGAATTTTCAATCAATATTTGAACCTTATTACCAAGTTCTGAACTAAATGAGTGAGGGTTGAATTGGAGGTCTTCCCAAGGTTAACGCGTCCCTAATCCCAAAAGAAAAACAAGTTAACTTTGAACCAGATCTAGAGTGACCTTTACATAACCAAAGCGAATCCCAAAATACAACCAGACCTAAATCTTTAATAGGACCAAGGTCATTTTTAAAAGATAAGTAATTGTTTTGGAATGACCGATTTACAAGAGATAGACAAAATATACCTTCTTGTTTTGTGTTTTTGTGTCATAGATGAGGGCCAAAGTAATTGTTCTTTATGATTTGTAGTATAGGACAAGTTAAGATAAAGACTTTGTTGGTCTTTGACAGAGCTTATGCTTCTAACTATAGGTGTAGGGATCTTGAGGCTGTAAAGGAGAGAACAATTCCAGTTTTTAAAAAAATGATACAAAAACTTCAGACTATAAAGCCCAAATGAAGGTTGAAACTCATCGGATCTCGAGGCACAAATATATCTCAGAATTATTGCCCTAGATAGGGACAAAAAGAATAACCTTCTATGTAACTGCTCAAAAAGACCGTGAACATACTTATACATAGTTAGAGCCTCTCATTGTCTTCTAAAAATAAGCTTAAACCAAGAAGCAAATTCACCTACAAGTATTGTTCCCAATGCATCCCCAAACAAAAACAAAGAATTCCCCCCAAAAAAACCTCTCCATATCTTTAGCTATTTCCACGGATCCGAAGTTTTGATTTTAGAGCTTAGTCATTAAAAGATAGTCATTGTACTCACATATCTTTTGAGGATAAACTGGGAGTTATTTTTATAGACTTGGAAGGGCTTTTATGAGACATCTAATTCCTAGATTTAAGGGCAACAAATATCATAAGTTAGGGAGTATACGATTTATTCTTTTGATATTATTAAAGTGTAACGTTATTAAAAATATATATATGTTATACTTTAGAAAATCTTTTTATACTTTAAATAATATTACCCTATTATTTTTAATAATGTTTCCTTTTAACCAATTTATACTTTAATAATTAATCTACTTAATTTTAATTTTAATTATATTTCTTCATTTGATTTTCCTTTGACTTTTGACCATGGTGTTGGGGTTTTTTCCCAAGGGTGGGGTTAGTCAACTTCAAGTGAGAATATAACTCAAATTGGGAGGCCTCATAGGGCATGCCACATACAACTAGAAACATCTAGATGAGAAGAATCCATTAGGAATGATTTCCAAGGTAAACTTATTGATTTTCCACTTCAAAAACCTTCGAAAAATTTTGGGTATGTCCATTGACTAGAGAACCCAAACCTAGAAATTAGGATTTCTAGCCATCCAACAGTGGAGCTTCCAACTTGATGTAATCCAAACAAATATAAGAAGCGCTCATTAACTGTTTGACATCAACTATTGGTGTTTTAGTCAAATTCAAACCCCAGGGTTGACATCAATGACAACACCATCCAACAATCTCCCCTTTGTCATTGATGGCAACACATGTACTCCTTCTATGAGTACAACTCCTCCTTACTTATGCTTCAATATTCTTCTCATTATTTTTCTCCCCCTTTGACATCAATGGCAAAGGGTGACTCCCACTGACAATTTGCCTACTTCTTGTGGACCTATAATCTTCTTATATTCCCCCTAACGAAATTCCTTCCATTGTCTTCCTGCAAGATACATGTCAGTGTTCAAAATGTTTTCCTCAAAGCTTGTTGCAACAACCTGCCTCCCCCTGTCGTGCTATGCTTCATACGAATTTCCATCACTAACTCTACCTGTCAATATGGATCAACTTTGTTTGTCAAAATTGTTATTCCACTAAAAATGCCCATGACACTTCTTCATATCTTCCAACTGTCAACCTGTCAATGATCGAACTTCAAACATGCAACTGCTAGTGCTTAGACTCCCCCTCTTCAATATTTAGGGAGTCATCATGTTGGATTCTTCAAAATAATGTATCACCCAGCTCTTTGGCTAGATCATCCTAAACCTTGTCATCATCCAATGTACCTGTTGATTCCTCAGGATCACTTTCCTTTACAAATCTTGAAAGTAATACTCCAAATACTTTCTTATTTGCTTGGTCTTCTTGCATTTGTTGTCTTATTATGTACCTAATATTAGGGTTGTCATTCATGGAAGATTCCATCTTGTACCTACAATCTCAAGCTATGTGCCCATAGTTATGGCATTTGTAACATTCAATGTTTGGCCTGAGTGATGGAGCATATGACACATACTTTCTACTATCAAAGTCATCATGAAACCTGTGTCGTGATGTTGCAAACCTGCTTCTAGGGTTTTGATTCCATTGATAATGTCCTTGATAATTGTACCTATCATAAGATTTACAATTCCTAGCCATATGTCCAAAGTTAGTACATGAAAAAAAATAACCATTAAACAAATTAGCATACCTGGATGGATTATCTCGTCTAGATGATCTTCTTGATGATCCTTGTCCTTCATTTTGATTTGGCCTTTGGTTGTTGATGAGCTCATCCAATTCTCTAGAGTTTCTTGCAAAGTTCTGTTGGATATTTTCTTTTTGTGCTTTTGTCTGTAGGTAGACTATCTTTGCTTCTAAATCTTCCCTTTGTTGTTTTCTTCAAGTTCTCTTTTGAGAAACTCTTCAATTTTTCTGGATTCTTCTAATTGTACTTTAAGGCTGATAATGACTTCATTTAATTCTTCATTCTTCTTATTGATGCTTCTGGCATGATCTTTTGCTATCTTCAATTCAGCTTCAAGGGATTTGACATTTTCCTTTTCAACCTTAAGATCCTTTATAACTCTGACTATCTCATTTTGAAATTGAATTTCATCCATTTCTTCTTCTTCTTCTTCAGGTGCTTTCTTCCTGTTGTCCTTAGCCATGAATAATACTCTTCCCATGTTTTTTTCTTCATCATTGTTGCTTTCTTCATCAGATGAGAAGTTGTCTTCTTTAGAGAAAAAAACAATTCTTAAATCCTTTCCTTTTACCTTGCTTATTGAATCTTCTTTGACCCTTCTTCCCTTGCTAGGGTGCTTCATCTTCGTTACCCAAGTCCTTATAAGGACATCTAGCTACAAAGTGACCAATCTCACCACAATTGAAACAAACTAATGGAAGTTTACCTTTGAACTTACCTATTCCTCTTTTCATCTTTCTTGTAAAGTTTGCAATTTCTTCATCTGAAAATTCCTCTTCCTCGCAGCAACTAGAGCTAGGTCTTGATTCTTGTTTACCTTTTCCGGTCTTCTTGGGTGTGGTGAATGTTGCTTCTCGATTGCATGGATTCTATTCCTCTCCAATGCTCATTCCATAAGTTGTAATAATATTATGTATCTCATCCATTCTAAGGTTGTTCAAATCATATCTATCTTCTAAGGCAGAAAATTTACAATTAAATATTATTGGAAAAGATATTAGGACCTTTCGTACAATGGTCTTTTTTTCATCTGCTTCTCCCAGTCCTTCCAAGGAATTTGTTACTTCATCCACTCGTAGAAATAAAGTTGCAATGTTCTTGACTTCTTTCATCTTCAATTGATTAATTTGAGCTCTAATAATTTGAAGTTTTGCTTCTTTTACCTTTGAGTCTCCTTCATATATGTTTTGAATCTTGCCCCAAAGTTCCTTATTTGTTTTTATATTCCAATACCTTAACATAGACAGATTGAACCTAATTTCCAACAATCTCCCCCCCTAGTGCGAGCCGAGTGAGTTTCAAAATCTAGATTTTTCACTTTGATACCACTTACTGGAATCACGATTGTCATTACACCAAAACCCATGTGCATTAGTCTCCACTACAATTGCCAGAGTTAGGATCCATGAGAGGAGGTTAGTCGATGTTGCAAAACACACTGGGAGCATTGAACCCAATGTCCAACAAAATTTTGTGTAGTTTGGATCCGTAAAATCTTTGATGGACTATTTGTTGAATTCAACTATGATATTCTTTAATGATCAAAGTAGTTTGAAGATTGTCAAAGAACCTAGTTTTCCATCGAAGGTTGAAGCGCATTATGATTCGAGATGTGATGCAAATGGGAGCCAAGAAGCTACAATATATCTCCACGGATGAACAAGCAATAATGTAAGTGAAGTATGAGTACTTCTAAGACAAGCTTGGGCTTGTGGATTACTCCTCCGAGGTTAACAAGGAGTGAGGTTGGACACCTAGTTCTCCATGTGTCATGTACTGTGACAAGGACTAACAATCATAAATCAAGTACATTAACATAGATAGGGAGAATGGTGGATTGGATAAGCATCTTGAGCAGACATTCTTGTGCCATATATTGTGGCTAGGACTAACATCCATAAGTCAAGTACATGGACACAATTAAAGAATGGTCTGGTCATTGACATTTCCTTTTGGCAAGTAGAAAATGGTCCTTTGCAGGACATACTTTAGTGAACCTAGGTGGAGTATGTGCCTCAAAGAGGCAGTGTGGTGTCCTATTAAATGCCTCCCAACATTGTGCTCTAATCTAGTGGAGAGATAGAGCTTACTTGTCAAGGCCTTGGTAATTTGACAATGTTGGTTATGATGATATTATCATCCATGATGCCTATCAATATAGATCCTTTCTTATAGAAGTCTTCAACTTAAGAAGATCTCGATGAGTCATTATGAAAACATCCCTAGTTAAGAGGGATTGTTGAAGTTGTAACTAGGTTCGGTCTTCATAAATGTATTTTATCATTGATATATTTATTATATTTTGTCAAGCATGTTCTTCATGTTGTTGATAAATGTAACTAGTTTCAGTCTTCATAATTGTTGTACTCATTTCAATATGTATCCTATGTAACAAATAAGAAAACCAAATAAAAAATATTATTATTAAAGAATGGGTTTCATGCTCATTATTGATGGTCTTTTAGGAAAAAGTGCTTGATGAGCCTCATCATTGGGTAATTATATGGGCCTTATTTTTGTTGACCTAGATTGTCATTGATGTTAATATGGAAATATTATAGATGAGTAAACAATGATGTGAGGCCAAGGAGAAGTAGAGCAGATCCATGAAGAAATAGGAGAAAGAAGCCATGACGAGAAACCAAAGGAAAGCCAAGACAATCAAGCCATTGGAGAGAATATCGGAAGTCATAGGGGCTATCAGAGCAAAGCTATCAAAGCAGAGAAGAGGTATTGGAATGGTATCGGAAGCCACAGGAAAGCCAAGTAAGTGTAAGAGAGGGAGATTAAGGACGAGCCATATCGGGAGTATCGCATGTAATATATGCCAAAGAAGTTAACAGAGAAGCCAAAAGAGCGGAGGAGTATATAATATCGACAGAAATCAAGAAGACAAATGAAGAGTGAATACACATGTTTGTATTCCAAAAGGCGGGTTTGTAATAGTGGCAGTCGTTTTCAGGCGGACGCTAGGTGGTAAGTGGTATTTAGAGGAGAGTGCCCAATTCCATTAACCGAGTGACACATAGCATGAGGGTGGAGAGAGAAAACCACTTCATCAGGTGGGTATTCTCCGTGCTATTTGTCCACCTAAAATCTCTTATAATATTTGGATCTAGCGCGAGTTAATCTATGGTGGAGAATGAGCCTGATAAAGGTAAGCATCGATAAACGTGCCAAGGCTATGGAAAAGTGCAAAATGCAAGTTCCCGTGTGTTTGTGTATATTCCCATTATACGAGGGTTATAATAGAATTAGAGGGGATAAAGGGTTATGGGTTAAGTCTGCTTTAACCAAAGTTAAGAATGGAGGAGTGTATATATATATATATATATCTAGATATATATATATATATATATATATATATATATATATATAGAGAGAGAGAGAGAGAGAGAGAGAAAAGAGAGAGAGAGAGAGAGAGAGAGAGAGAGAGAGAGAGATGTGATACAATACACGGGCCCAAGGATTCCATTGTAATACACTTTAAAGTTACATCGCATCCGCCATATCGCAAGCCTCTTTAAAGCCTTGCCACATTAAAATGTCGATTGCGATACATATGCGGACCCGCTGCAACGTTATAACATGCCCTATTGTAATATCGTGTCTGTCGCAATATCGCAAGCCTTGTTAAAGTTTTTGCCACATTGAAATCCACTGATTGCAATATAATTGCAGACCCGACTACACCATTATAGCATGGCTTAATCAAATGTTGCATCCGCAGTAATCGCAATGTACAAAGGAATGTCAATCCAGGGATTGCGATAAGGGTATGGACCCGACGGACTTATTAATAACTGTTTAATACCATATCGCATCCGCTCCATCGACAATTGGGAATCGGCTATGTTATGTGCGAACCTCCGAAAGCGGTGATTGCGATAAAAGGATGACGTGGCATGTGGGACCTCTATATGGCTATAGTCTCTCTTATATGGTTTCCGTGAACAATTAATGTATATTGTATAAATATTAAAAAGGGCCTCTTTGATAGTTTTTAATATGTAACACTATTGTAATTCAACCTCTCTTCCACATTAACGTGTCCTGTGTGTATTGATGGATTTGAAGAGATAGAGGAAGCTAAAGAGTGAGCGCAGAGGAAGCTGAAATATCAAGTGAGCATTGAGGAAGCCAAAGAGCCAGTGGAGAAAGGAAGCCAAAGGTCAGGGGTATCAGGAATATAAAACAGAGAAAAAGGAAAGTTTAGGGTTACTAGCAAACTGTAAGAAAATAAAGGAAGCCAAAGCTTTGGCAGAAATGGAAGGAACAGGAGGACAGAAGTAAGTCATAGGCCCAGCAAGGTTGCGAACAGAGAATTACAACCAAATAGATCTAGACAGTTTACAGCAAAGGGTTGGAGCCCTTGAGGTTGGTGCCACAGAATTGAAAGGATTGGTGTCCTACGAGTTGGTGCTCCTAAATTCAAAGCTGGTGCCTTGACAAGACAAAGTTGGTGCTCTAGAGGTTGGAGCCTCATAAAGAGTCCAAGTTGGTGCTTGGAAACTGATTGAAATATATATGTGTGTGTGTGTGTGTATTGTACTTGATTTATTGCAAAGATCACATTAATAAAAGCATCTATTCCTGTTATCTATTTCTGTGTTCCAGATATAAATGTTTTTAACTGATAAAATTAATAATTGAAAAAGAAATATTGATTCACCCCCCCCCCCCTCAATATTTCCAACAATTGGTATTAGAGTAGGCTTCTTCATATCAACCTAATAGCTTGAAGAAGGATTCTTAGTCATGATGAGAAATCAAGAAGTGTCAAGAAGACCTCCTTTATTCGATGGCACAAATTTTGGTTTCTAGAAAAGAGAATGTCCTACTACTTAATGTCCCTTGGAATTGAAGTTTAGCATTCATTCTTAAATGAGTACATAGCTCCTTCCACTCTTCCAACAGATCAAGACGAGAGGAAAGTCTACGTTGCAAATGCAAAAGCCTTAAACTCCATCACTAGTGGAATCACTGATTCTGAATTTACAAAAGTCATGAATTGTAACTCTACCAAAGAAGTATGGGATAAGCTAATTAGCTTATACGACGGGGACTCCAAAGTTAAGAAGCCAAAGCTTCAAACTCATAGAAGGAAATTTGAAAGTCTTAAAATGGATGATGAAGAAGATATTGCATCATACTTTATCTGAGTAGCTGAAGTGGTCAACTCTCTTAAAGGATTGGACGAAAACATTGAAGAAAGCACCATTGTTCAAAAGGTCTTAAGATCTCTCCCAGACAGATTTGACTCCAAAGTAAGTGCCATAGAAGAAATGAAGGATCTAGATACTCTCAAGATGGATGAACTCCATGGAATCCTCATTTTCTATAAGATGAGAAAAGGTTGCTCAAGTTCGAAATATGCAGCATTCAAGGCCTCAAAATCAAAAAAGGGGAAAGAAAGGAATGTCAGTAGTGATGACTCTGATGTTGAATCCGGAATGGCGTAATTTGTACGAAGACTAAAGAAAGCATCTAAGCTAAAAGGTAAATACCTCTTATTTGTTTCAAATGTGGAAAAATAGGTCATTATGCTGCAAAATGTCCTCATAAGCATGATAGTGATGATGAAGAAAATTCTAAAAGGATGGTATACAAAGAGAAAGGGTTCAATAAGAAGAATTTCCTCTCTAAGCAAGATTAGTCTAATGAAGATGAATTTAGAGTCATCAAAAAGAAATCAACTAACCAGTTCCCTCACTGCAAAGGAGGTAATGAAGAATCAGATGAAGAAAATGATCATGCTGGAAGCCAAGAAGTATCATTCATGGCATTCACAAATGATGATGACTCAGGGCTAGATGGAAATGTATATGAATTTTTAATAAGTGCCATTGAAGAAAATAAGAAATTACGAAATAAAATCATTTCTCTCAAGGTAGAAAACGAGGAAATAAAAAGAAGGGAAGATCTCTTGAAAAATAAGCTAAAAGAAAAAGAAGAACCTTGCAAAGAACGTGAAGCTGAAATAGTATCTCTGAGGAAGGAATTGGAGCAAGTTAAAAAGGGTTGGAAAAGATCTCAAATACTTGACACTATCCTAAATAATCAAAAACCTCAACATGAAAAATTTGGAATAGGTTTTAAAGGAGAATCATCAAGTGCTAAGAATAATGTGAAAATCTATGTCGACGTACCTTCCAACAACCCAAAAGAAGAAAGATTATTTCATCAAAGGCTCATCCTAGATCCAAAGAATGAAGAGAGAGTAACTCCAAGGAAGAATGTTGATTCGAATCATGGATGTTCCAACAAATACAAAACAGTATTTCATCAAAGGCCCATCTCAAATCCAAAGAATAAAGCGGGAGTAACTCCAAGGAAGAATTTTGATTCAAATCATGGCTATTACAACAGGTACAAAACTATCTTTTTTGGGCATTGTTTTCATTGTAAAAATTTTGGTCATCAAGCTAGACATTGCATGGCTCATAAGAATGACACATCAAAACTGAAGGATCAAATAAACAAATAATATGGCCCCAAAGGGAAAGGAAAAATCAAAACCTACAATTCTTTTGATCCCTTGGCCAAATTTGATCTGATTTGCTCATTATGTAATAATAATGGACACAATGAACAAAGTTTCCCACTCAAAAGAGGAAAAGCAAGAAGTGAAAATCCCAACATGGATAAATGTGGCCTAGCTCTATGTGCTCAAAATGATGAAAATCATTGGTTTTTGGATAGTGGGTGCTCCGACACATGACAGGGGACAAAAGGAAGTTTGTCTCATTGAACAAAAAGGAAGGAAATGTATCATTTGGAAGTGGATCTTCCAAAATTACTGGAAAAGGAACTGTTACTCTTATTAATGGAAAAGGAAAAGCTCAAAATGCTTTGCTAGTAAACGGGCTCAAACACAACCTCCTGAGTGTTAGCCAAATCTATGATCAAGGACATAATGTTGTCTTTAGCACCAAAGACTATGAAATAAGGAACTCTTCCTCAGGGGAACTTGTGGCGAAAAGGGTTAGAACACCAGACAACATCTACATTTTGAACAAGATTCAAGAAGACAAATGCTACTTAAGTCAAACAGATGAAAGTTGGTTGTGGCACAAGCGACTTGGACATACAAGATTCGATAACTTGATCAATATCAGCAAGATTAAAACAGTACGAGACATTCCAAAGTTATTTAAACCAAATCAAGGAATATGTGGCCCATGTCAACATGGAAAGCAAACCAAAACCAGCCACAAGACCAAGGAGTTTTCTACATCAAAGCCTTTGGAGATCATCCATGCTGATCTATGTGGACCAACTAGAACTTCGGCACTCCAAGGAGAAAGGTAATTTGCTTTATTTGTTGATGACTATACTAGAATGACGTGGATATATTTTCTAAAATATAAATCCGAAGCATTTGAGTGTTTTAAGAATCTTAAAGCTCTTGTATAAAATGAAAAGGATTCAAATATTAAGTGCCTCATAATAGATAGAGGGGGAGAATTCACATCAAAAGAATTTAATGAATTCTGTAAAATACATGGAATTAAAAGAGAACTCTCTGCTACCAGAAAACCCAAGCAAAATGGGGTAGTTGAAAGAAGAAATCGAACAGTTCAAGAAATGGCTAGAACAATGTTAATAGCAGCTGACTTACAGCCAAAATTCTGGAGAGAAGCAGTCAGGACAGCTGTCTATACCTTGAATCGAACTCAATTAATACCAAATAATGAAAAGACTCCTTATGAGTTATGGGAAGGAAGACCTTCTTCAGTAAAATATTTTAAGATTTTTGGAAGCAAGTGCTTCATAAAAATCAATGATGGCTCACTAGGAAAGTTCAACTCTCGGGTTGATAAAGGGATATTCCTTGGATATTCTACACGGAGCAAAGCCCACAAGTGCTACAATAACCGACTACGGAAAATAGGGTAAAGCATTGATGTGAAGATTGATGAAGACCTTCTAGAGAAAGAAATTGAAGAACATGAAGTTGATCCTCTCATTGAAGAAGAAGAACCTAAAGAAGAAGGAAAAAATCAAGAAATACCCAAGGAAAAGGAACCATCTCAAACTCCTTCAAAGATGAAACTTTTCCAAAAATATCACCTGAAAGAGCAGATTATTGGCAATATAGGTGAAGGGATGCAAACCCAAAGAAGGATGACAAATACACCAAAGAAAAATGATATTTCTCTTCTATCCATGATAGAACCAGAAACATTTACTCAAGAAAGTAAGGATCCTTATTGGGTAAAAGCCATGGAAGAAGAAATGTCTCAAATTGAGAAGAATTAGACATGGGAGATGGTACCTCATCCAAAGGACAAAAACATAATAGGAACCAAGTGGGTGTTTAAGAACAAAATGAATGAAGATGGACAAATCATCAGAAACAAGGCAAGGCTTATTTGTAAAGGCTATTCACAAATTGAAGGAATTGAATTTGAAGAAACATTTGCACCAGTAGCTTGTGTGGAAGCTATCAGGATGTTCTTGGCATTTCCTTGCTCAAAAGGATTCAAAATCTATCAAATGGACGTAAAATCAGCATTTCTGAATGGGGAAATCAAGGAAGAAGTCTACATGGAGCAACCAGAAGGGTTTAATCTAATAGAAGGAAAATACTTTGTAAGTTGAAAAAAGAATTATATGGGTTGAAACAAGCTCCTAGAGTTTGGTACACAAGATTGGATCACTATCTACAATGACAAGGCTTCAAGAAGGGGGTGGCTAGAAGTAATCTCTACATAAAGACAGATGAGGATAAGTTACTAGTCACACTTGTTTATGTTGATGATCTGATTTTTGCTAGTAATAATAATGAGATGAGCCATGAGTTTTCTCAAAATATGTCAAAAGAGTTCGAGATGTCAATGATAGGAGAGTTATCTCACTTCCTTGGACTACAAGTATCTCAAACCACGGCAGGCATGTTTATATCTCAAGCCAAATATCTTACAGACCTGATTAAAAGATATGGAATGGAAGATTGTGCACCCATGAGCACACCTATGACCACAAGTTGCAAATTGAGCAAAAATGATGACTCCCCTCCGGTAGATGCAACTCATTATAGGTCAATAATTGGAGCCCTTTTGTACTTAACTGCTATGAGACCTAACATTATGCAAGCAGTAGGAATGGTGGAAAGATTTCAATCAGCTCTTAAACAATCCCATTTGTTGGCTTTGAATAGAATTATCAGATACCTTAAAGGAACTCCTGATTTCGGTCTCTAGTACCCTAAGAGCTCAACTCTTACTTTGACTGCATACACCGATGTTGATTGGGCTGGAAGTGTCGATGATCGGAAAAGTACTAGAGGAAATGCATTCTTCCTAGGAAACTATTTAGTATCTTGGCTCAGCAAAAAACAGACATCCATATCACTATCTACAGCTAAAATCGAGTATATAGCTGTCGCAGATTGTTGTATTCAAATACTATGGATGAAGGAAGCTCTAAAAGATGTCAACATAGGTACAAATCAACCAACTACCATCTATTATGATAACACAAGTGTGATCAGCCTCAGCAAAAATCTAGTGATGCACTCAAAGACAAAACATATACCAATAAAGTATAATTTTCTTCGTGAACAAGTAGTTGAACAAAACATCATCTTGGAATATATCAATACTAAGGAGCAGATAGCTGATATTTTCACAAAACCTCTTCCTCGAGAAGCATTTGAACATCTTCGTCAAAAGATGGGTGTTATCTCTTTAGGATCATTTAAGTTTATTCATAAATATGTTGTAGGACAGGGAGAGCAGTTCGATAGGGGGAGTCCCTAAGCACTCCTTTTCCATTGATGTCAAAGAGGGAGAGAAGAAGAATATTGCCATCAATAACAAAGGGGGAGATTGCTAACCTAGATTGTCATTGATGTCAATATGGAAATATTCTGGATGAGTAAACAATGATGTGAGGCCAAGGAGAAGTAGAGCAGCTCCATGAAGAAACAAGAGCAAGAATCCATGATGAGAAAACAGAGGAAATCCAAGATAGTCAAGCCATTGGAGAGAATATTGGAAGTCATAGGAGCTATCAAAGCAGAGAAGAGGTATTGGAGCGGTATCAGAAGCCACAAGAAAGCCAAGTAAGTGTAAGAGCGGGAGATTGAGGAGGAGCCATATCGGGAGTATCACGTGTAATATATGCCAAAGAAGTTAACAAAGGAGCCAAAAGAGCGGAGGAGTATATAATATTGGCAGAAATCAAGAAGATGGATGAAAAGTGAATGGTTATATTCCAAAAGGTGGATTTGTAATAGTGGCAGTGGTTTTCAGGCGGATGTTAGGCGGTAAGTGGTATTTAGAGGAGAGCACCCAATTCCATTAACCAAGCGACATATAGCACAAGGGTGGAGAGAGAAAATCGCTTTATTGGGCAGGTATTCTTCGTGCTATTTGTCCACCCAAAATATCTGATAGCCGTTGTATCTAGCACGAGTTAATATATGGTGGAGAGTGAGCCTGATAAAGGTAAGCATCGATAAACACGCCAAGGCTATGGAAAAGTGGAAAATGCAAGTTCTCGTGTGTTTTTGTATATTCCCATTATACAAGGGTTATAATAGAATTAAAGGGGATAAAGGGTTATGGGTTAAGTCCGCATTAACCAAAGTTAAGAATGGAGGAGTATATATATATATATATATATATATATATATATATATATATATATATATATATATATCTTATATAGATGTGATACAATACATGGGCCCAAGGATTCCATTGTAATACACTTTAAAGTTACATCACATCCTAGTGAGCACCATTATTGCAGCAATAATGTTGCAACTCTTGGGCTGCCTACTTTACTCTTATCAACCCGGTAGTTCATAACAAACTTGGAAGCCTCGGTGTTGTATGCACAAGTACTAGTTCTTACTGCAGGTTTCCACTTGGTCAGCCGATGCAAGATCACTAGGAGCTCAAGCCAACTTCTATGGATTCCAGAAGAATCTCTACATGTGATGAAATGAGAGAAATATTACTCTACATATGCTACTCTAACTACAGAAAGGAGAAAGACTGAAATGTAAAGCAAACCTAGTAAACCCTAATTAACCAACTAATCTTACTTTTGTAGAAAGCACTATGAAAACCATGAAAGGAATGCCATTACCTACTCAAGGAAGTAAACAACATCTAACTAAGCTATTTCTGGAAGTAAATAAGAAAAAAACATCTTTTTGGATTTTATTTTTATTTTTATGTGAATTTGACATGCAGGTAATTTATTGTGTGTGAATGTGGCAGAGAATAAGTGGTGTTGGAGGGTGGCTTTGGGACATGAGAGGATGTAGGATGGTGTGGATGGGTCCTAGGACATCTCAAGTGGCCTTCTGGAGACTTTTCCCACACTCGGCCTTCAAAATAAAGCCTACAGGAAAATCTACAGGAGGACACAGGAAATCTACAGGAGGAAAACAGGGCCACTACAGGAGGCCTATAGGAGGAGGCCGAGAGCAGTTTTCAATGTTTTGAAGGTGTGAGAGTGGGTGGAAAAGGTGGATGAAGGTTGGAATGAGGTGTTAGGGAGCCTAAGGTCTACCATGAATCACCGGGAGAGGGCAAAATGATTGGGTTTTCTCAAGGAGAGAGGAAGAAGTTCTATGGAAAATGCAAGAAACTAAGGCAGAATTGAGGTGAGGTTTGGGTGACCTGTAGGGCATGGATCAGATGGAGGATTTTATGGCTGATAAGCTAGCCTACTACAATAATAGATCTGCTATAAAGGAACCGAGAGTCAACCAATAAGATCAAGCAAGCAATGAAATGAGGGCATCTAGAAAAACAGAGTTTTGCATCAAAATAGTCTAAACTATGATCTATGAAAGGAAATGCTGAGAAATTCTGCAAGAAAGGAAATCATGAAAGAAGACTATTGAAAATAAAGAAGTTAGCATGATGAAGAAGATCTGAAGCAAAGCAGAACTGGACTATTAACCTACTAAAAAGCTGCAAACACTAGAAGTCTTATGAATGAGGAAAATCTGTGTTTTTGGGGCAGCAATAGGGTCTTTGCCTCAAATCACGGTCCGAAAGGGAGGAAGAGAGGCCAAGGCACTATTGCTAGCATTTTGAATCTTCTCTTTATCACTGCTTAACCTGCTACAGAAAGCACAAATGGAAGCAAACTACTAAATCATCAAAAACAACATATTCTTAATCATAAAAGAAATACATCTAACAGCAACCTAATCTACAAAGTGAAATAAAACATAAAAATGCAAGTAAAGAGGAGCTTGGATACTTGGATTGGGCCCTAACCTAAAAGCTTCAGCCCTCTGAGGTAACTCAGTGCTAGCTCAAAAAGGATTCCATCTTTATTATCAAAACAATAACAAGATTACATGAAACTGTCACAAAATAATAAGCTCGAAGTTGGAGCAGAGTTTACATAAGCAAAAATCCAACAAAAATCCGACCCTAGTGAGGCCCTAGGCCTCTCTACTTATACAAATGAAGCTACCAATAGCTTCCTTAAAATCAGGGAGGCTTGGCTCCCAAAACTTGAGATAATCATCAGTCATCCTCCACTTGCTCGGTTGCCTTCTAGTGCATGATTCGGTTGCTTGTACTCTGAGCTGAATGAAGGGGAATTCAAAGTGAGGAGTAATAAATGAGGGGGATTCCCTCCTATAAGTCCTCTCCTTTGTCCACTTCGAGTTATTGCTGCCATTTTTCCATTGGATCCTTGACTTTGACCTCGAAATTCATCAATAATTTGCATTAAACACATGTTAGACCACATGGCATCATAACTAACTCACTCTATAAGCATAAATATAATCAAAAAATCATACAATAAGCTAAGAGAATGGTTGATTTGACTAGGTTAGGAGGTAAAATGATCCCATATAATTACCCTTTTCTGAGGCTCATCATCAGCCCCCTACTGAAGGTGTTTCTCATCCTCTGAGCAACTTAGTCCATCTCCTCATCTTTTATGGCCCTGGTGGCCTCCCTAGCATCCCAGGCTTCTGATGTGGTCTGCTCTTCCTTGTCATAGAATTCTGCCTTACTGTCTATCTCTTCCAACTGCTCCTCCTCTTCTTCTTCTCTTCTGCCTTCCAACATGCCTAACAGCAGTGGGGGACTCAGTTTGAGTCCAATCCAGTTGACATTTAGCCTCTACATGGAGCGCTTGTACATTGGCACTCTTATTAATGCCTCCTTTAGCCTCATGGGGGAATGATATTCCCTGATCTACGGACTGTATGGTAAGGTGTTCCATCTCCTCATGCATGCATGCACACAGTCATCCCCAAGTAGCCTTTGCATATACTCAAAGTGTGCAATGGCTTGTGCCTAATCGTTTAGATATCTAGGGGCAATCTAAGGATCATTGGCAAGCAGGTTGTGTGTGTTGATGAGTGCCATGGGATCTAATGACTCAACTCTTATCATTAATGGCTCATTCTACTCTTTTATCATCAATATTTTTATTTCTACTTCCCTCAAGTCTTCATGGTTCATCCATGAGGCCATGGCCATTAGTTGTAGGTCCCCTAGCTTGGCATTGGGGTCCCACACATTCATGTCTGTGAGGGCCATGTTATGTAGGTATAATTCTTCCATCTTTGCCTTATCCTTTGATGTGCTTTGGTCACACAGATCCATAAACTACCTATAATCTTAGAAAGGCATTGTGCCTCTTTGTGCCAGACACTTTATCTGGAATTGTAACCGTTGGTCCTTGAGATATAGACCATAGGATTTTGCTGTTGTTTTGCATTGCAATGCCTCCATGGATAAGCTGGCCATGCATGCCAGCTGAGTCTCTTTCTCTTGCAGCTGCCTCCTTAACAATTCATTTTCAGTTTCAAGGTGGCTTCTTGTAATTGCTTCCCTATCTCTGAGAGCACTCAACTCTCTGCCCATTTCTCTGAGTTTGTTTTCCATATGGCAAATATCCTCAACTCCCTTGGATTTGGCTATTTGCATCCACCTATGTGTTCTTATTCTTTCTTTCTCTAATTCAAAGAATAGTGGAATTGCAAATTTTTGTGGGATTATCCTTCCTCCCTCAAGTAGATTGTAATAGGAGGCAAGACTAGGCTGGGGATCAGGTTCTTGTAGATCTATTGCTTCCTCATTTGCCTGTGGCTATCCTTCCATCCCTTTCTCAAGATTTTGGGTCTCTTGTAGTTTTGACAATGTCTCCTATAGAACTGTCTGAGCCTCCTATAGGACTGTTTTTGGGTCCTGTAGTTCTACCTTTTCTTTCCATGTGGAAGATCTAGGAGTCCCCCTTTCATATGTGATAGGTGTCTTGGAAGGGGATTCTTTCCCTTTGGCAGAGGGTGAATCTTCAATTGTAATTGGCATTTTTGAAGAGGGCTGAGGTTTGCCTGTTTTGATTCTTGTGCTCTTCCTAGCCCTGAAATACATGGAGGCCTGCCTTTTCCTCTTTTTCTTTGGCTTGATTGGTGTACTGAGGGCAGTGAGGGCAGCTACTGCCTCCCTTTCTAGAGTCTCAGGGGACCCTTCTCCTTTTTTTTTCCTTTTCTGCCTCTTTTCCTCCTTCTGTCTCTTTTTCTGTCTCTTTTTGTTATGTTTCTTCTTGCTCTATTTCCTCAGCCTTCTCCTCCTCTATTTCAGTTCCCTCCTCCTTCCTTCATTGTTCTTCTATGTCACTAGTGGCTTCACCTTCTCCCCCTTCTTTCTCTTCCTCCTCACTACCAATAGGACTGACATCATAAGTTAGGGCCTTTATGTCATCCTCAGCTATCATGTTTCGGAAGACTTCCCATGCTATAGGGAGTGTAAATGTATGGAGGGCTTCTTCCACTAGGATTTTGATTAACCCATGGTGAGCTAGCTGCTCTGAATTCCCTACTTGAACCTTAGTGCTGGAGTCAATGAGGGACTGCAGGAGGAAGTAGGGGATGTTGAGCTTCTGAGGTGCTAGAGTGTCCATGCCATACCTTAATTCATGGAGGATTCTAAAGTGATAACCATAGACAATGTTGTACCTCCCCTCACAAGAAATGTATTTGATTATTTGGTAGCTAACCTCATCCCAAGGATATGGTATGCTAGCCCTTCTAATGCCATTTTTATCCTCTATAGGGGTTTCATTGTTTTGGAAAAAGTTTTTCTTGGCAGCCTGGCCAATTGGTTTCTCATCCTTACTCCAAGGCAGCCCAAGAGGAAGGGTAGTGACCCTATTGATAAATTCAGGGGTTATCTCCATGGAAAGACCTCTAAAGGTGATAGTGGCATGAGTTCTTGTGTGGGGTACCAGAGAGAGAGCAAACTCTTGGGCAATTTCCTCATCAAACCCTCAGAATTTCTCAAAGAAATTCATCCAATTTTCCCTTGTGAAAATGTCCACCACTTGTGGATGTGCATGGAGCCTAGTGGAGTTAGTGGGATCCTTTCTCATAAACCCTCCTGTCATTTTGTTTATACTCTTTTGGGAAACCAAATGTGGAGATGGAGACAACAATTTTTGAGAAAAATAGAGAAATAGAGGAGACTGTGTTTTTTTTTAAATAAGCAGAATTTTTTTTATGTATTTTCTCCTCTCCTAAAGACTTTATTTCCTCCTCAATTTGAAACCACTTCTTGCATATATTGATATTCAATGGGGGCATGCATGGAACCTACCTCCTCAGACTGAAAATCATGCTAAAACTCGTGTTTTCTCCCTTCAAAACAACTCACTGCCCCTCCTGTAGAAGCCTGTTGTCCCTCCTGTAGAATTCCTATAGGTGCTCCTATAGAACCTATAGGTGCTCCTGTAGAAAACACCAAGAGCAGGAATATGGGAGAGATCGATGGAGGACGATGGTTATGAGGCTGTGGGGGCACAAGGAGACTGTTGTAGCTGAGTTACGAGGAGAGAATGAAGGAAAAGGTGGTGAGAATGCTTGAGGAGGAGTACTTATTACCCTTTATGGATATTTCTGGTGATGGGGGGTGAGCTGGCAAAGTATATGTTGGCCATATTTGGACTGTTGGTCCCCACCTACCTTGTCATCATGGCCCCTCCTCGTAATCATCCCTCATTATTGCATCAGAGTTCACACTTCCTCCACTACCTGTCCTTGACATCTTTCTTGAGTTGACTGTGCACACATGTGGGTGACATCTTGGATGAGTGGAGTCAACTAGATGAAGGTGGCCAAGTTAACTGGCCACCTTTCCCTCGTTCAACCTCAACCATCTCGTTGCTTTTGCATGACTTCTAATTACACAAATGCAAACAGAGGAGCGAGTTAGTTACTTACCTGTGATCCGAATGTATTTGTTGTGAGGTGCTATGGCTCTCTCTCTGTTGCATGCCTTTATTTATTTTGATGCATGTTGTCTGCTTGTTGATGTGTGGCTGTGTCTTGTGCAGGTTCTTCTCTAGATGGATCTAAGCTTTAGGTGTCTTCTTAACCTTCATGTTTGCACTCTCCAGCTATTGGTGTTGGGTTTTGATGGGATCAGCTGCTAGAGGAATTCCTACAGGAGCTCTTGTATCTGTTTCTCCCTTGAAACTTCAGCTTCTTTCTGTGCTTGGAGCTTTGAGGATGATGCCAGAGGTGTAGATAGAGATGGAGAGGTAGTAGGTAGGCTTCAGGTGAGGTGGATGGTGCTGCTTCCTCTCTTATTTTTTTTTTTTCTTTTCCTGAAAAACTGTTTTTTCTTGTGTTTTTCTTGGACAGGAAGAAGAATGATGCTTAGGGTGTGATGCAGGCTTGGAAATGATGGCAAGGAGGTTTGAAGACTATAGGAGGGTTTATAGGTTCTTCATGAAGCTTCCCTGCCCCTCAAATTTCCTTTTATATCCATTTCTGGCTCTCTGTAATTCCTACAGGAGCCTCTTGTAGAAAACACAGTTTTTGAAAAAGAAGCATAGTGGGGTGAAAGAAATGCCAAAAATGATGGAGAAAAGTGTGGAGAAGGCAGGATAGGTGCTAGTGTGGATGTCAGGATTCCCTTGGCACCTTCTTCTGCTTCTTGTAGTCCTCCTGCAAACCTACAATGCAAATGAAAATTCATTTTTCTTTTTCCTTTTTTTTTTTGAAAACAACTAGGGCACCTTAGGGAGGTTTTCACCCTAACTACTTGCCCTGGGCACCTCCAAGGGATGTTTTCACCCAGGGATCTTATTTTTTTTCTCTTCTTTTTTTTTGACATCACTAGGCTGCCTCAGAAGAGGTTTTCAACCCAATGATGGGACTCAAGCGCCTCATGGAGGTTTTCACTTGAGTCCTTATTTTTTTATTTCTATTTTTATTTTTCTTCAGTGAGTGGGTGAAGTGGAGGCTAAGACATGCTCCACTACCATCACTGTCTTATTCAAATCTTCAATGAACTCTCACTTGGAGAGGGGTTTCTTGTATACTTTCAACCGATGTCCATTGACAAGCATGGGGATGGCTTCATCATCAATGGTTCTGATCAGAACTGAACCATTGTCATTGCATTTCTCCACAGTGTAGGGTCCCAGCCATCTTGTCCTCAGCTTGCCTTTGAAATCTTTGTATCTTGAATCATAAAGTAGTGCCCAATCTCCCTCTTAGAATTGTTTCTCCTTGATATTTTTGTCATGCCATATCTTTCTCTGAAGCTGAACTACCTCTGTATGGAGAAGGGCCTGCAATTTGTGTTCATCCAATCCATTGAGCTGAAGTAATCTTTCTTTTTGTGCATGGTTGAGGTCTAGGTCCAGCTGAGCTGCCATCCTTAGGGTATTGAATTCAAATTCTATTGACAGCAAAGCCTTCTTCCCATAGACTAGTTCATAAGGTGTGAACCCTGTGGTGGTCTTCCATGTTGTGTTGTAGGCCCAAGTGGCCTCAACTAATCTATCCGCCCAATCTTTTCTGTTGTTGCTCACTACCTTGGTCAGGATCCCTTCCAATGCTCTATTAGTGACCTCCACCTGCCCATTGGCTTATGGATGGTAAGGGGTGGAAGTCCTATGCTTGATTTTATGATGTGTGAGCAGGTCTTCAATCAAATTGGAAGTGAACTGACTGCCTTGATCTGTGACCAACTCTCTTGGATACCTGAACTTGTAGAATATGTTTTCTCTCAAAAAATCAACTACTTTTTCCTCTGTTGCTGCTTTGATTGCTTTTGTCTCTACCCACTTTGTTAGGTAATCGGTGCACACAATGATGTATTGTTTCTACTTTGAAGGAGGGCTGATAGGACCCACAAAGTCCATGCCCCACTTCTCAAATGGCTCAAAGGTCACTTGAGGTTGCATGGGCATCTCATCCTTTGGAGTAGGTTTCCCCATCCTCTGACACCGATCACACTAGCTAATATATCTCCTCACATCCTGATGAAGAGTGGGCCAGTTGTAGCCTACTTGCAATATCTTGAAGGAAGTTCTTTTTGCTGCAAAATGACCTCTACAAGGCTCGTCATGACAGGTCAGGAGGATGTCAAAGAATTCCTCCTCCCTAACACATCTTCTCAAGATCTGATATGGGCCAAGTTTGAAGAGATTGCCCCCAATCCAAGTGAAAGGGGCATTTTTCCTTACTATCTTGCTCTTCTATTTTGAGGACAAGTGTGGTGGGAAATGTGCTGAAACCAAGTAGTTTGCTATATCAGCAAACCATGGAGAGAGTACTAAGACAGAAAATAGATGTTTTGGTTATCCACCATTCCTTTTTCACCTATAGGAAAATTTACTCTAGACAAAATTTCAGCAACAACATTTTCTTTACCAGGCTTATCAATAATGATCAAATCAAACTGTTGCAGTAAAAGAAACCATCTAATAATGCGAGCATTTACATCTGATTTTTTCATTAAATATCTAATTGCAGCATGATCAGTGTGCATAAATGTTTGATAGCCTGTGATATAATGTATGAATTTGTTTAAGGAATGCACGAAAACTAGGAGTTCCTTCTCGGTCACTGTGTAGTTTAACTCTACCTTTGACAAGTTTTTTCTTATAAAGTATATGGCATAAGGTAACTTTTCATCAATTTGTCCTAAGGCTACTCCTATTGCTTTATTCAAGGCATCTGTGTGAATGTGGAAAGGTAGGGCCCAGTTTGGGCCTCTCAAAATTGGGGCAGTCACAAGCTTGCTCTTCAAGGTCTCTAGGGCTTCTTGACAGTTTTCCGACCATATGAACTCAACATCTTTGCCTAAGAGGCCAAAAAAGGAGAGGCTAGCTTGCTGAAATATTTAATGAATCTCCTGTAATACCTAGCTAAGCCTAGGAAACTTCTGACATCTCTCACCTTTTGAGGAGGTGGGACCCTTTGGATGATGGCAATTTTGTTGGGGTCCACCTACAGTCCCTACTGAGATATTGCATGACCTAACACTGTCCCTTCAGTCATCAAAAATTCACATTTTTTCAGACTGAGGGATAGGTTCATCTCAATACACTTGTCTAGAACTTTTCCTAGGTTAGATAAAGCTTCTTGAAAGTCAAAACCATAAGGAGTAAAGTCATCCATGTATATCTCTACTGCATCATGAACTAATTCAAAAAATATACTCAATACTGCTCTTTGGAAAGTGGCTGGAGCGTTGCACAAACCAAAAGGAAGGACCCAGTATACAAAGGTACCCCAAGGACAAGTGAAAGTGGTCTTATCTTGGTCTTCTGGGCTAATTTGAATCTAATTGTACCCGTTAAACCCATCTAGGAAAGAGAAAAAAAATTTCCCTGCCAAACCGTCTAACACTTGATCTATGAAAGGTAAAGGAAAATGGTCCTTTTTAGTGGCTTTATTCAATTCCCAATAGTCGACACAAATTCTCCACTTACCATTTTTCTTTGGCACTAGCACCAAAGGAGAAACCCATTCACTGTTAGAGATGGGATAGATGAATCTTGCATCAAGCAATTTCTGCAGTTCTTCCTTAACAATATCTTTAAGTGCTGGATTCATCCTCCTTTGAGGCTGCCTGACTGGCTTGCAATCCTCCTTGATGTATATATGATGAGTACATACTAAAGGGTGCACTCCCTTCATCTCCTTATAACTCCAGGCGAAGGCATCTAGGTGTTTTCTCAGTAGGCTACACAGTTCCTTCTCCTAGGAAATGGATAGGGATGGATTAATTTTCAAGGTTCTTTCTAGGTTGAACTCTATATTCTTAACATGGAGAGAAGTGGAGTCAGCCACATAGAGATTAGTTGAGGGGTTGTTTTGGGTTTCTCTTACTATGTCCTCTAATGGTGATACACTAGGAGGTGGATTCTGAATCAGATTTTCAATCATATCATCCTCATCTTGTTGTTTCCCCCCATGACGATTTCTAATGCACAAAGTGGTGCAGAATAAACTTCATCCTCATCTTCCTCCTCCAACCAGAGAGGTATATCATGTTATAGCAAGGGTTGGGTAGGATAGGATTAACTGATTGGACATGTCTCCATTCTTTATGGTCATGTTCCCAACTCGACAGCTGATGTAGGCATCGGCGGTAGCCAACCAGTGTCTTCCCAGAATGAGAGGATACCCAGTGAGCTTTGCCTTTGGTTGGAGAACTAAGAAATCAACATGATACTCCCAAGAATCAATGGAGACCATCACATCTTCCACAATCCCCTCAGGGGTCACGGTGGAGCGGTCTGCTAGTTGTAGCACGGTCGTGTTCTTCCTCAAGGAGCCCTGGAGGTTAATTTTGAGCATTGTGTCCTTTGTCATCACATTAATGGTAGCTCCTAGGTAAATCAAGGTGTGTGGGATCATGGTGCCATTGATGTGGACATCAACTACTGGACTTCCACGATCCAGATATTTTTGACAGATTACCTGCCCTAACATCAGGTCAAAGAGTTGTCCCATGACATTGATGGTTGGGGCATCTCTCTTGCGCCTTCCTGGATGCTTAAAGCACTTCTCTTTGATCAACCTATTGTAGATAGGCACATCTTTTATGGCTTGGAGAAGTGGTATCTTCACACATAAATGTTTCAATTCTCCCAGGAGTTCAGTTTCTTTTTGGGTAGGCTGAACTGTCACGGATAGTCTCTCAAGAAAGGGTGGAATTGCTTTAGGTTCACTTTCCTCTTTATTTTCCTCAACCTCCCTAGGTGGAGGTTGGCTATCTGGGAGAACTTTCCCAGATAGCAAGTTAATTTCCTGAATCTCCACAGCATAAGTTGGGCATGATGGTTGCCCATTATACACTTGCTAAGCCTGTCTGTTGTTTGGGTTTGGATTTGGATGGGCAGACATTTGGAGTTGCTTTGGTGGAGCAGGAGGTAATGGTTGTCATTGGGCAGGTGGTGGAGGAAAAAGAGAAAGAAGAGAGTTGTATTAGGGCCTCCACCCCTGATGAGATGCATTCCACTGAGGTTGTGGCTGAGCATAGGATTGAAATGAATGAGCGGCTGGTTGGGCATGATGTTGAGATGTGAAGGACCAAGGAGGAGGCATGGACCAGGAAGGATGAGCAGGGGGGACCCAATAAGGTATGGAAGTGACGTGGTTGGGGTTGAAGTATCCCTGAGATGTCCCTTGCATCCCCTGTTGGTATGGTCTAGGTCCATGCGGCCTCCTTTGGTTTATGTAATAGAGTTGTTTACTGACTCCCTCAGCCCCTTGATATATAGCTTTAAGTCTGGGTAAGGAAGGGCACTTATCTGTAGAATGATTTTCTTCATAGACTGAACAAACCTCTATAGAGTTCAATGGGCATTCATTCCTAGGATGCCTCCTGGTGCATCTAGGGCAAAAAATGGCCAAAGCCCTCTTTGCTTCCTCTTGTTTCCTTTTGATATGTAAGGTATCCATTTGCATGGCAAGAGTCTATAGCATCTCACTCTTGAAGTCTTCCAGCATGTTTCCAATTTCTCCTTTAATGGATGAGTTAGAGGAAGAGGTACTAGCTATGGGTTGACTCCCCCTACCTTTCTTTCTGGCTGCTCTAGAATGGTTTCTAAAAATAGTCTTTATGTCCTCATAGGATAGTTGGTAGATGTCTCCCCTGGCCAATAGATGGAGGGTGTCTAAAAGATCTTCCCAAATTCCCCTGAGCAGGACTAGCTTCAGAGGCTCAGGGTCAAGTGTACACTTGGCCCTTTTGTAACTGAATTGGAACCTCTCTTCATAGTCCTCCAAGGAATCATCACTTCCTATGGTCATTCAGAAAATTTCTTCTTTAGTATCTTTTGACCTACAATAGTCTCGATACTTATTGTTAAAGGCTTGCTGCATCTGAGCCCAAGTTGTGATGTTATTGCCAGGTAATCCCATGAACCAGCACAGTGCTACATCCTTGAGAGTAGAAGGGAACAGTTTCAACTTTTGCTCATCTTCTACATAGTCATAAGTTTGACAGATGACAGCAAACTCAAACAAGAAGGTGTCAGGATCTTCTGTAGTTAGACCATGGAAATGAGGTAGGGCAGAAGGACTTATATTCTTCATTTTGGTGTCCCCATTGGTCTCCCAAATGGGAAAGGTACCCTCTATTCTCTCTCCATTCCCCCTAGCATTTCTGTTTTCAGCCATTGGCTCCAAAGGAATGTTTTCTTCTTCTTCTTCCCCTATAGGTTCTTCAAATATGTCTTGTTGTTCACCTAAGGGTTCTTCTTGATCACAGCCGCCGAAGAAGAGAGAAGGTTGGCTGTGTGAAGCAGTGGGGGTGTTGGGCAAAAATTTTCCTGAGTTATCTCTATTCCTACGAGGCATGAAATGAAATATTTTTAGTTGGTTTTTAATTCTTTTTCCCCACACTAATAGTACCTGCAAAAACTGAAATTGATTGAACAAAACAAATTGCAACTAGCTGAAATGAACTTGCTTAAATGAAATTTGTAGAATTGAAGAGGAAAGCAAGGAAATGAAAAATTTGAAGGAAAAGAAATGACTAGTCTACTCTTGCTGAAATGAAATTTGTAGAATTGAAAAGGAAAGCAAGGAAATGCAGAACTGAAGGAAAAGAAAGGACTAGTCTACTTTTGCTAAAATAAACTATTAGCAGAATGTTACAATAGAAAATAGAAGAAATTAGTAATCACAGAATACTCTGACGCTTCCCCGGAAATGGCGCCAAAAAGTGGTGAGCACTAGTATTGCAACAATAATGCTGCAACTCCTAGGCTTCCTACTTTACTCTTATCAACCCAGTACTTCGTAACAAACTTGGAAGCATCTGTGTTGTATGCATGAGTACTAGTTCTTACTGCGGGTTGTCATTTGGTCAGCCGGCACAAGATCACTAGGAGTTCAAGCCAACTTCTATGGATTCAATAAGAAGCTCTACATGTGATGAAAGGAGAGAAAGATTACTCTACAGATGCTACTCTAACTACAGAAAGGAGAAAGACTGAAATGTAAAGCAAACCTAGTAAATCCTAATTAACCAACTAATCCTACTTTTGCAGAAATCACTATGAAAACCATGAAATGAATGCCATTACCTACTCAAGGAATTAAACAACATCTAACTAAGCTATTTCTGGAAGTAAATACGCAAAAAACATCTTTTTGGATTTTTATGTATTTTTATGTGAATTTGACATGCAAGTAATTTATTGTGTGTGAATGTGGCAGTGAATAGGTGGCATTAGAGGGTGGATTTGGGACTTGAGAGGATGTAGGATGGTGTGGATGGGAGTAATAGGTCTCATTTTTCCTTCTGGAGGCTTTTCCCACACTCAGCCTTCAAAAGAAAGCCTACAGGAAAATCTACAGGAGGACACAGGAAATCTATAGGAGGAAAACAGGGCCACTATAAGAGGTCTACAAGAGGAGGCCGAGAGCAGTTTTCACTATTTTGAGGGTGTAAGAGTGGGTGGAAAAGGTGGATGAAGGTTGGAATGAGGTTTTAGGGCACCTAATGTCTACCATGAATCACCAAGAGAGAGGAAGATGATTGGGTTTGGTCAAGGAGAGAGGAAGAAGTTCTATGGAAAATGCAGGAAACTAAGGCAGAATTGAGGTGAGGTTTGGGCGACCTGCAGGGAATTTATTAGATGGAGGATGTGATGGTTGATAAGCTGGCCTACTGTAATAAGAGATCTGCTGCAAAGGAACTGAAAATCAACCAATAATACCAAGCAAGCAATGAAATGAGTGCATCTAGAAAAACATAGTTTTGCATCAAAATAGTCTAAACTATGATCTATGAAAGGAAATGCTGAGAAATGTTGCAAGAAAGGAAAGCATGAAAGAAGACTATTGCAAATAAAGAAGTGAGCATGATGAAGAAGATCTGAAGCAAAGCAGAACTGGACTATTAACCTACTAAAAAGTTGCAAACACTAGAAGTCCTATGAATGAGGAAAATCTGTGTTTTTGGGGCAGCAAGAGGGTCTTTGCCTCAAATCATGGTCCCAAAGGGAGGAAGAGAGGCCAAGGCACTATTGCTAGCCTTTTGAATCTTCTCTTTATCACTGCTTAACCTGCTACAGAAAGCACAAATGGAAGCAAACTACTAAATCATCAAAAACAACCTATTCTTAATCATAAAAGAAATACATCTAACAGCAACCTAATATACAAACTGAAATAAAACATACAAATAAAAGTAACGAGGAGCTTTTCTGCTTGGATTGGGCCCTAACCCAAGAACTTCAGCCCTCTGAGGTAACTCAGTACTAGCTCAAAAAGGATTCCATCTTTATTATCAAAACAATAACAAGATTACATGAAACTATCACAAAATAATAAGCTCGAAGTTGGAGCAGAGTTTACATAAGCAAAAATCCAACAAAAATCTGACCCTAGTGAGGCCCTAGGCCTCTCTACTTATACAAATGAAGCTACCAATAGCTTCCTTAAAATCGAGGAGGCTTGGCTCCCAAAACTTGAGATAATCATCAATCATCCCCCACTTGCTCGGTTGCCTTCTAGTGCATGATTCGGCTGCTCGTACTCCGAGTTGAATGAAGGGGAATTTGAAGTGAGGAGTAATAAATGAGGGGGATTCCCTCCTATAAGTCCTCTCATTTGTCCACTTCGAGTTATTGCTGCCATTTTTCCATTGGATCCTTGACTTTGACCTTGAAATTCATCAATAATCTACATTAAACACATGTTAGACCATATGGCATCATAACTAACTCAACTCACTCTATAAGCATAAATATAATCAGAAAATCATACAATAAGCTAAGAGAATGGTTGATTTGACTAGGTTAAGAGGTAAAATGAGCCCATATAACTACCCATTTATAAGGCTCATCACATCTGCCATATCGCAAGCCTCCTTAAAGCCTTGCCAAATTAAAATGTTGATTGTGATACGTATGCCGACTCGCTGCAACATTATAACATGCCCTATTGTAATATCGCATCCGTCGCAATATTGCAAGCCTTGTTAAAGTTTTTGCCACATTGAAATCCGTCGATTGCGATATAATTGCGGACCTGACTACACCATTATAGCATGGCTTAATCAAATGTCGCATCCGCGGTAATCGCAATGTACAAAGGAATGTCAATTCGGGGATTGCAATAAGGGTATGGACCCGACGGACTTATTAATACCATATCGCATCTACTCGGTTGGTAGTTGGGAATCGGCTATGTTATGTGCGAACCTCTAGAAGTAGCGATCGCGATAAAAGGATGACATGGCATGTGGGACCTTTATATCGCTATAGTCTCTCTTATATGGTTTCCGTGAACAGTTAATGTATATTGTATGAATATTAAAAAGGGCCTCTCTGATATTTTTTAATATGCAACACTATTGTAATTCGGTCTCTCTTCCACATTAATGTGTCCTGTGTGTATTGATGGATTTGAAGAGACAGAGGAAGCCGAAGAGTGAGCGCAGAGGGAGCTGAAAGATCAAGCGAGCATTGAGGAAGCCGAAGAGCTACTGAAGAAAGGAAGCCAAAGATCAGGGTATCAGTAATATAAAACAGAGAACAAGGAAAGTTTAGGGTTACTGGCAAACTGTAAGAAAATAAAGGAAGTCGAAGCTCTAGAAGAAATGGAAGGAACAGGAGGATAGAAGTAAGTCATAGGCCCAGCAGGGTTGGGAGAAGAAAATTACAACCAAACAGATCCAAACAGTTTACAGCAGAGGGTTGGAGCCCTTGAGGTTGGTGCCTTGAAAAGACAGAGTTGGTGCTCTGGAGATTGGAGCCTCACAAAGAGTCCAAGTTGGTGCTTGGCAACTGATTGAAATCATATATATATTTATATATATATATATATATATATATATATATATATATATATATATATATATATATATATAGATATATATATATATATATATATATATAGATATATATATCTATATCTATATATATATATATATATATATATATATAGATATAGATATAGATATAGATATAGATATATATATATATATATATATATATATATATATATATATATATATATATATATATATATATATATATATATTGTACTTGATTTATTGCAAAGATCACATTAATAAAAGCATCTATTCTTGTTATCTATTTCTATGTTCCAAATATAAATGTTTTTAACTAATAAAATTAATAATTGAAAAGGAAATATTGATTCACCCCCCTCCCCTCTCAATATTTCCAACAATTTCACCTCCTAGCTTAGTCAAACCAACTATTCTCATAACTTATTGCATACTTTTGATTATATTTTGTTTATGAGATGAGTTAGAGTTGGATATTTTGCTTTGTGGTCTAATGTGCATTTAATGCAGGATTAAAGGAGAAAAGCAAGGAATTTTGGCAAAGACCAAGGTCAAAACTCGAATGGGACAAGGGAGAGGGATTATAAGAGGTAAATCCTCCTCATTTACTACCCCTCCATTTGAATATTCCTCCATCAGCTCGAAGTGCAAACAACCAAATCATGAGGACTAGAAGGCAGCTGAGCAAGTGAAAGACAAAGCACCAGTTTATCTCGAGTTTGGGAGCCGAGCCTCCCTAATTTTAAGGAAGTCATTAGAGACTTCAGATGTATAAGTAGAGAGGCCTAGGACCTCAGTAGGATTCATATTCCACAAGGGTTTGAACAGAGATGGCCTAGCCAGATTGTTAGAACCTCCAGTATCTACAAATGCATCAACAGAAATCCATTCACCTTTTACTTGCACTTGCACTGAAATATAAATCAGGATATCTGTTTTAACAATCTTTTTTAACAAATTATTATGTTCTTCTTTAGTACCCTCTAGTTGTGGCATACTGGTTGATGGCGTTATTTTCTTTTCATACGGACAGAAAGAATTAAATTGAGATACAGGCACTGCAGGTTGCTTACCTTTATCTCTACTGACTGATGCTATGCTCTCTGATTCATCGTCTGAATCATCTTCTGTCTCGCTTGTCGATTCAAGATCTGAAGAACTCTCTATGTCACTGTAATGTTGTTCACTAGAATAATCTGAGCAAGATGTACATACATTCATTTTCTGTACATTATCATTTTCATCTTCATCATCTGAAACTTCTATAAGAATATATACATTAGAAATTTCATCATCGGACTCTACAACAGACCAGTCATCTTGAAACTCTTCAATATCTACACAAGCTTTAAGTTTACTAGATGATTTCTGGGGGCACTTTCTAGCAAAGTGTCCTTCCTTTTTACAAATGAAACAACAATTATTGTTTCTGGGCTTGTTCCTTTTCTTCAAAAATTTGTATTTTCTAAAAGGCCTCTTTGGGTTTGATATTCTTTTGGGTTTGTATTTGCCATACCTTTTGGATTTCTTCTTTGCTTTAAAAGGTGTCCATGGCAATACTGATCTACAGACATCGAAACTTGGAGTGATGTCGTGTGCTTTCTTCTGCCAACATAGATATTTTACCTTTTTTGAAACTCTGAACAGAAGATCAACCCAATAGATTTGATCTAGACTTTTTAGCTGAACTTCTAGATCTTTCATTATTAGATCTCCCAAATTGCCTGGTAATTTTGATAAAAATGCAATTTTTTGAGCAAGGTCATTAAAAAGATTAGCTTTAAATACTTTAGCCATAAAATCTTTACCAAACTGATCTAAATACTTTAGATCTTTTAATTCCATACGGCTAAGGTCAGTTAAAAGCTGCTTTCTCTCATCTGCTGGTTCTGGCACAAATTGGGTCTTTAGAAAAATTTCTAACGTAGACAAACCAGCTTCCATGACTGCTCTTCTCTCGGTTTCTGATCCTCCCATCCACCAATCAAAAACAATTCCTGCCATCCTCTTTTCAGCTAGAATCATAATAGATATATTATCTAATTTTGTAGTGACCTGCATCTGGTATAAGGCTCCTATCCAAATTCTGATAGACTCTCCTGGATTAGATGAGCTATCTAGATCTAGAATATAACCACTAGAGTTTGTAGCAAACAGGTCTTCTTCGACTCTAGGATACTTTGTAGTTTCTTTCAGAATATGAGCTTTATTCTGATTATGGATGGACGGCATAATAAAAGATGGGAATTTTGTTGCAGCTTGTTCTAATGTCATGACTTCCTTTTTAGACTCAAAGGGTTTGTCTATTTTGTATGTCTTTGAAGATTTTGTGTCACTGGTTAGTTTACCAGTGCCTATGGAAGTTCCTTCTCCGGCACTAGATTGAGCTGCTTCTTTTTTATCTTCTTCATCTTCTTCTAAATCCCAATAGTTTGGAGCGGACATATCTACATGAAACTTTGGGATTTTCTTGGCTTTCTTTTTCTGTTTCCTTCTTCTCCTTTCTTCTTTTTCTGCTTGTTGCTCTTCATATAACAGCTTTAAATTTTCATTTATCAAATCAGCTTGTTTTCCCAAATCATTTAGAACATCCTCGGCATGGGAGCACCAAGTAGTCAAGTAGTTTCCTACTTGATAAACCTGATCCATATCATTTGGGTCTTGAGAATTATGTTCTAACAAGGGAGCACAATCTGCTCTTGTGGAAGGCTGTCTACTCTGAGATGAAGAAACACAGAACTTAGTTTTGGGTGGCCATTTCCCCCCTCTAACAAATCTTTTGTTAGCAAACTGATATTCTTCTATAGGTGGAAAAGTATGTACATGAGTCCTAAACATTTTATTGACTGCAAAAAAGGGTTTTTCTTCAGGAATATACAACTGATTTTCAGACCGGGGTGTACTGGTGGAAGTAGAAGGCTGTTCTTCTGGTATAGTGAGCTGTCTATAAAAAGACCTTCTTCCACTTTGGATTGAATTTTCAACTGGTAGTACATGTTTCTCTGGCAATACTATGGGCTGTGGAATTCTAGGATGGTCTGGATTGGATATGATTTTTACACCACCATCTGTAAGAGCCATTCTCTTAACTCTTTTATTTGCACTGTCTGAAGCCAAAGACTTATACTAGATATACCAGTCATTGGGTAAGGATTCTTTTTCATAATGTACGCCTTCAATTTGAGCATTTCCTATCCCAACTGTCACACAATCTTTCAACATCGGTTGTTTTAACTTTGGATGAACTGTATTAGTAAGCTGAAAGGAAGTCTGGACTATTACAGACAAAAATTCGTTGTCATCTACCATAGATAACCCTTGTACTCCTATCAAGGCTTTCCAACAGTCTTTAAGATGAGCATCTGTTAGACTGATAGCATAATCAGGAAAAATTGTTCCATGCTGACAACCAGATGATAAGTTTCCCAAAATGGTTCCTATTCTAGCATGATCATATTCATTATGCCTTGTATCAAATAATTCTGCTATGCAAGGAATATCCAACCCATGTCTGAATAGGGGAGCTAGACCAAGTCTAATTGCTCCAAAATGTAAGTAATGAAACCTTCCTTCCTTAGCATACTTTTTAAACTTTCTTATCTCATCCTCAGTAAACAAATTTAAACCAACTATCTGTACAAATGGACCTTTAATTCGTAGCTTGAGCTCTACTTCTTTAAAATAATATTTCTTTGAGAGTTTGAACATGAGAGGAACTGGATAGACTTCTTTAGTATCCAAAGCAGGAGGGTTCCAGCTTTCAAGGTCTTCTACTTGTTCATGTTCATTTATATCTGACTCAACAGTTCTACTTTCTACTTCAGAAATTGATCTTTTGTCAATGGTAGAAAAGGATCTCAAGAATTTAGCCATAATGGACTGATACAATTCTATTCCAGAAATCGACTGAAGGAGCTTTTATCTACTCGACACAATGTAAAACAAAGATGTCTTTCGAAGGCTTCCTGGCTTTCTTCAGATTCTGTCTATAGAATGTATTTCGTCAAGGTTATATTTCCAAGGAATGGGTTATGGCTCTGATACCAAATTGGGGACTCTGACCATTCAAGGGCAAATTGGGGACTCTGACCATTCAAGGGCTCAACACAAAATAGAAATATCACCGAGACTGAATATAAATGATGAAGCTTTAGTGAATGCAGGACTTACTTCTAAATAAAATTGTCACTTCCCAAACAGCAAATCTGAAAACAAATATCCAATCCTCAGGCGACCATGCGCGAGTCTCCACACGACCTCTCTCCACGGGTCTTCACTCAAGCGCCTTACAGCTCAAACCTCTTTCGGATTACAGGAACTGTCCTCAGACAGGCGGCCCAGTAGGCTTCAATATTAATAAAAGCAGAATAGAAATACTGTTAAGTTATGGTATGTTCTATGCTTATAACAGTTTACTTCTTTTTCTTATTATATTCCACCGATTAGAAATCACATGTACATAAAGTAAAGTGCAGATAGAACATTAAACGATCGACAGAAAACAAGCCAAGACAAGAGACACAAGATGTGGCGGCTAGCCAGGGACAAACCCCACAATGTGTGGGGAAACCCTTTGATCAAATCTTCTTTTATCTTCAATAATTCAGCAGAGAGAAATAGTACAATAAATCTGATTCATATCAGCAGTAGCAAACCCTAGATCAGTAGCATCAGCATTAGCAGCTTCATTATCAAACTAGGGCAGACCATATCTCACAAACCAACCGTCGGATTGACTTCATTCCACCACCAAAAGTTTCGGCTTCCGAGGAGGTTCAGATGAACCTACAGCGTAGTTTAGATGAGGAGATCTTCTAGGCCACGCAAGTCAATCTTTGCTTCTGTAGTTGCAGCTTCAGTTTCAGCAGTTTCCGGCTTCAAACTAGGGCAGTCGATATCTTGCAAACCGTTTGTCGGATTGACTTCATTCCACCACCAAAAGTTGTGGCTTTCAGAGGAGATTCAGATGAACCTATAGCGCAGTTCCAAAGACGAGATCTTCTAGGCCACGCAATTCAATCTTTACTTCTGCAGTTGCAGCTTCAAATTCAACAGCTTACGGCTTCACATGTGTGAGAGAGAGAGACCCATTTCAGCGCAGTAGAAAAGAGACTCATATCTGCGCAGTAGAGAGAGAGAGATGTGATGAGATGAGTGAGTCTAAATGAGGAAAAGTCCTCTTATATTTATACACAACGTTGGTGGGTGAATAGATGCGACTGTTGGGCTTCTGAGCCTACATGAGTTGTAGGTCGGCTTGATAATAATTCCATAATCAAAATAAATTCATATCTCCATGAATACTTATCGGAATTGGATGATGTTTATATCAATCCTACACCTCTCGACGAGAGGAATCTAATAAAAGTATTATCAGCCATGAATAATATGACCCACATGAAGTTTTTCCCTGGTTGCCAATTTTAACAAATAGACAAAGCTTATTACAACAGAGTGTCTCAGACTGAATGATCACAAAAGAGCAAATGACTCGAATGATCAGGATGATCACAATGGTCTGCAGACTCTTTCTTATATAGACTCTCTAAGCATCTAATCCTATCTAAGCAATGACGTCAAAAGAAAATAATTGAGGGTCCTGTCGGTATCTTTTTCCACCGACGGTGTCTACTCAACCTTTTCTGTACAAAGGAATCCTGTCACAACATGTGATCAACATTATCACATTGCTGACAAAGATTCTACCAAGGGCCCATTGGGCTTCTAGTCTCCCATAAGTCTTCTTCAGATGATCCGGGAGATGGTTCGTATTCATCTATTATTTGGCGGTAGTGTCTTTTCATCAGTCGGTCATACTGTTCATCGATTCCTTCATTTGGATCTTGCGCATCTGTCATTTCATCTTTTTCTTTCGGCTGCATTATTGTTGTCCGGCGAGATGCTGCTGATGATGATTCTCCTTGGCAGATATTCGTTTTGATTTTATGTAGGCCCGGTTGTTGTGAGGTATACTTCAATTCTTGCTTTTGTTCTTGCTTTTCCCATTTATTCAAAAAAGGAAGAGCACTTATTTCAATATCAAGAAACGAATCTTTAAAGGCGTTCCGGGTTGCAGGCGCTCTCTGTACTGCCAACTCTATGCCATCTAAATATTCCCACTTAAAGATCTGGAACATATTAGTGGAGCTTTCAATAGCGTGTTGAATCCATAATTTGCAATTTTCGTTCAAAATGTCTCTATGTTGCCATCCAAGTTCAAAAATCATTGATGTGCATATCTTTTTTGAAATCATTAAACTGATGAGGTGGATGACATTATTATTCCAATTTGGAGACAAAACTGAAATGGTTACTAGTGCCTTTTGATTGATTGCAAACTTTAAGGCTTTAGGTTGTCCTTGTAATCCATCTAGCTTGTTTAAGATTTGTATTTTTTCTATCAGTTTTAAATTTCCAAATTCGTGGAACCATTCAGCATGCTGTTTGATTAACTCTTGATTGTTACCAGTTTCAAAGTTGCCAATCCTTTCATGACTGAAAACTTGAGCAAACGGATTTGGCTCTATGTTATCTCTGATTCTTAAACTGTGAAAATCCCAGGGATAAGCAAATGTCTTTAAATACTGTGTCGTTCTCTGTATACACTGGGATACTCTGGTAACCTAAACCTTTCTGCACTCTCCTCCTCTGATCTCCCAATCTGCAAAACTTTCAAAAATTTCATACTGAGGGAATGTATCAATAAGATGATAATTCTCATCAATTCTCTGGAGGAAAGCAGCTTCGAGCTCCTCAAAAATATCTGGGATTTTTAATGTCACCAAATATTTTATCATTTCTTCTGTCATGGGAATTTCTTCTAAATCTAAAATCTTAGCACCTGTAAACAGACTGAGGGCAAAATCAACACCTCCTATGATCTGGTAATAATTCAAAATCATGAGTATCCAGATCATTTCTTTTGTATAAACACTAGACCATAAATCACACAAGCTTCTGAAGAAAAGCTTAACCTTCATATTTGGCAAAGGAAAAATCTTTACCAAATTTTCATCTAAGCCTAGTGAGATGCCCACATTCTTTGATTGCCATGCCTGACACTTTCTGATCCACATATTTCTTCTGAGTCTGAAACCGACCACTTTCTTGATTTCATCTGTTACCCAACTTGCATGATTTTCCAGAATTCTAAATCTATCTACAAATGTGGCAAAACTATCATCTTCAGGTCCTTTGCCTGGAATTTCAAAAACTGAATATTTACAGGTTATATACATCTTATTCATATCTCTTGTCAAAGAATCTGTCAAGAAATTTGAATTGCCTGGAATCCACTCTACCTCAAATTCAAACTGCTGAAACCAGATTTGCCAGGCTAGAATTCTGCCTTTTGCAATTTGCCTTGAAATCTTAGCAGACAGAAAATATTTAAAGTTTCTGGAGTCTGTTCTTATTAAAAACTTTACTGGGGTAAGATATACCTCAAAACGTTGAATTCCATTAAAAATAGCTAACGTCTCCTTTTCAGCTATGAAGTAATTCTTTTGACTTGCTGTAAATTCCCCAGAAGCATATCCACACAAATTTTCTTCGACTTCTCCTTCGTTATTCTTCCTTTGCTCTAGAAGTACAGCTGCCCAAAATTCAAGTGAAGCATCAGTTTGTAAAATAAGTAAACCATCACCTGGAGGTTGAAGCTTGGGTAAGTGCTGGCATTCTTCTTTGAGCTTCTTTACTGCTGCAGTAGCTTCTTCAGACCAACCTTGGTTGATGTGTCTCCTGATTGGGGCTGTTTTTTCTGACAAATTCGGAATGTATTTGTGAAGATAATTCAGTACTCCAAGAAATCTTTCAATTGTCTTTTTGTCCTTCAATTCATCAGGAAATTGTGTTAATTTTGTTAGCACATGGGGCTGCATTTGAATAGCACCATTAGCAACATTAATCCCCAAAAAATCAATGCTATCCTGAAATAAGGACATCTTTCTTTCTGACAGAACAATTCCATGCTTTTTAACTTCTTCAAGAAAAATCTCTAAATGCTTTAAATGAGTCTGTACATCAGGACTATGTATCAAAATATCATCTATATATGTGACTATAAAATCATATTTAGCAAAAATATAATCCATCCTTCTTTGAAAAAAGGCTGGAGCGTTCTTCAAGCCGAATGGAACAACTTTCCATTGATAGAATCCTGCTGGGCATATGAAGGTTGTTTTGTGTCTATCTTCTGGCTGGATCTGGATTTGATAGTACCCAGACTTCATGTCAAATTTGCTAAACACCTTACTGTGCTGAATCTTTTGCATAATCACTTCGGGTCTTGGCAATGGATAATTAAAATTCTGAGTGATGGCATTAAGAGGTTTATAATTAATAACCATTCTTGGTTTACCTCTTACGATCTCAGAATGATTTCTTACTAGAAATGCAGAACATGCATAGTGAGATTCACTCGGCTCTATCAGCTGCATCTTTAGCAATTCTTGAATCTGATTCTTTATTTCTTGTTCATTGGCTAGTGTGCACGGAATCAGCTTTCCATTTACTCCATTGTCATGTAAGGTGACTATTTCTTGCATCGGACTTTCAGTTTCCCAAAATTGTTGTGGATTATCCGAGCAACTCTTTAGAAGTCTCTGGTACATATCTTTCTGCTCTGTAGACCAATTAGTGTCAATGCATGCTAACTATTTTTTTTTATTTTCTGCTCTGGCTTCATAAATTTGTAGGACTTCCTGCCAGTCATCTGAATCTTTTATCGGCTTTCTAGTTCCTACTCTTTTTTGACTATTCTCATGCCTAGCTTCAGAATTTGCAATACTCAATCTAGGTACTGATATAGCCTTTTTCTTTAAGTTTATTATCAGCTTGTCCTGGCTGATAGTTACTGGTAGCACAGAGTTTATGAATGGCATGCCTAACATCAAGCTTGCTGAAGGGTCGTAATGCTAAATTGCTGAAATTTTAATAATACTCCCCCCAACTTTCAAAGGAATATTGTCTACATAATGGGTGAGCTGAATGGATCCTCCAATTGTCTCTGAAACCAGTATATTTTTTAACGGTTTCCACAAGGGTTTGAACAGAGATGGCCTAGCCAAATTGTTAGAACCTCCAGAATCTACAAATGCATCTACAGAAATCCATTCACCTTACTATATTTTCGAGCTGCAAGACTTGTGACAGTTCTTTTGATGTAATATGTTGTTTTGGTAATAAGAATGAGTTTTGTTTTGATATAGCACTGAGTTAACTCAGAGGGATGAAGCTCTTGGGTTAGGTCCCAACCCTAGTAGCCAAGGCTCGTCGTTATTGTACATTTATGCTTATTGTAGATTCATAGCTTAATTGTTAATTTTCTTAGTAGATGCATTTGCATTACAAGTAGTGTAGATTAGATTGGTTGTGTGATAGTTTGCTTCCATTTGTGCCTTCTTTAAAGTAGCAGGTTAGCCAGAAGAAAAAGGATCACCACAAGGTTGTTATCAGGTGTCTCGGCCTCACTTCCTCCCTCTCAAACCATGACTTGAGGAAGGGACCCTTCAACAGCCCCAAAAACACAAATTTCTAGTTCTTTTATGAGCTTTGGAGTTTGTTGTCTTTAATTCAATAGTTGGTTAATGTTGCAAGGCAAATTTCATTGTCATCTTTTTCCATCTCCATTTCTACAATAATATCTCACTCATGCTTTCATTCCCTTTAGCAACTTTCTTCATGCATAATATAGGCAGTTGATTCATGATTTTCTAGTTTATGAAAATGTATCTTGTTGCATAGTTCTTTTTGGAAGACACACATGTTTTATGCAGAGAAGGTACTTCAGGAGGAGACCAAGACTTCATAACCAGTAGCCACCTTCCACTTCATCCACCTTAGCCATCCCTTGTTTCACCATCACCCTCACTAGTTTTTCATCATTTTTCATTGAAATTCTCCTAAACACATTAAGCGAATCTAGCCATCTCTTATCTTCAATATTGACTCTTAAGTGCTTCTATACCTTCTAACACTCCATTCCACCCATCACACACCTTTCCTAAGCTTACCAACACCTCACAATTATCTCTCGATTGTATCCTGTAGGTTTCCTGCAATTTCTACAGGATTATCCTGTAGGTTTCTAGTACATCCTGTAGGTTTTCTTAAAACAACCTGTTTTGAGGCCGAATTGATGGGAAACCTCTAGGAAGTCACAAAACGCCTCCTAGGACCCCTCCACACCATCCAACCACTTCATAAACCTTCTAGCCATCCTCAAACACCTTCCATCCACCTGACACACCCACAAGAACAATTAGTTTGCATACTTGATTTTGCCTAAAAAACCAAAAAAGTGAAAACAGATTTAGTTTAGTTTCTTTGCTTGCACATTAGTATGGTTTGATGTTTTTTACTTCTACAACTTAGATAGTAGCATTTGTTTATTGTTGATTTAGAAATTCTGCTTAGCATAGCTTCTTAAATGGTTAATTAGGGTATGGTGTGGTTTAGCATTACATGTTGGCTTTTTCCATTACTGCAGTAGAGTAACTCTCTTAGAGTAGATTTTCCCTTCTTCCATCAAAGAATCAAGCTTCTTCTGACTCTATAGAAGTCTGGCTTGGAACCCCAGTGGTCTCTTGCCAGCTGAACAGTGACAATAGGTAGAACCATCACTTTTACTTGTGCATACAACACTGTCACCTCCAAGTTTGTACGAACCTCGGGTTGATAAGTAAAGTTGGTAGCCCAAGATTTGTAGCATCCTTGTTGTAATACTAGCACTCATCACTTTTTAGCATCGTTGTCGGGGAGGTGTCTGAGTTGAATGTGATTACTGCTTTCTTTTCTTATACTTCTTGCCTTCGATATTCTGCCATTAGTTTATTTTTGCAAAAGTAATATAGTTGTTTCCTTTATTTTATTTTTCATTATTGCTTTCCTTTCCATTCTACAGGTAGGATTCCAATTCAGCAAGTAGCTTTTTCATTATGTCAGTAATTTTCATTCAATCAGTAATTTCAATTCTACAAGTACTTTCCAAGCTTTAAAAAGAATGCAAAACCAACCCAAAAATACTTCCTTTCATGCCTCGTAGGAATAGGGACAACTTAGGAAAAAAAATTTCAAATACCCCCACTGCACCCAATAGCCAACCTTCTCTCTTCTTCGGTGGCTGTGAACTAGAGGAACCCTTAGGTGAGCAACCTAACATATTTGAAGAACCTACAGGGGAAGAAGAATAAGAGGAACCCATTCCTACTAAACCAAAGGTTGAAAACCAAAATGAAAAAGGGAATAGATAGAGAGTTGAGGGTGCCTTCCCCATCAGGGAAACTAATGGGGACACTAAGATGAAAAATATAAGTCCCTCTGCCCTACCTCATTTCGATGGCCTGACCACAAAGGACCCCAATACTTTCCTGTTTGAGTTTGCTGTTATATGCCGAACCTATGACAATATAGATGATGAGCAAAAGTTAAAACTATTTCCATTTACCCTCAAGGATGCAACATTGCACTGGTTCATGGGTTTACCTGGAGATAGCATCACAACTTGGGCTCAGATGCAGCAGGCCTTTAACAATAAATAACGGGACTACTATCGGTCAAAGGATACTAAAGAAGAAATTTCAAGATGATCATAGGCCATGATGAATCCTTAGAAGACTACGAAGAAAGATTCTAGCTCAGTTACAAAAGGGTCAGGTGCACACTTGACCCTGAGTCACTAAAGTTGGTCCTGCTTAGGGGAGAAATAGAAGATATTCTGGATACCTTACATTTGTTAGTAGGAGGAGATATCTACCAATTACCCTATGAGGATATCAATAATGTCTTTAGAAACCATTCTAGGGCAACCAGGAAAAAGGGTATGGGTAGTCAACCTGTAGCCAGTACCTCATCTTCCAACTCATCCATCAAGGGTGAAATTGGAAACATGCTCGAAGATTTCAAAAGTGAGATGCTACAAACCCTTGCCCTGCAAACAGACACCATGAACATTAAAAGGAAGCAGGAGGAAGCAGAGAGAGCCTTGGCCATCCTTTTTCCTAGATGCACCAGGAATCATCCTAGGAATGAATGTCCATTGAACTCTATTGAAATTTGCTCGGTCTGTGAAGAAAACCAATCCACAAACAAGTGTCCTTTACCCGAACTCAAAGTTGTATATCAAGGAGCTAAAGGGGTCACTGTGCAGCTTTTCTACATTAACCAAAGGAGACCTCATGGGCCTTAAACCATACCAGCAGGGCATGCAAGGGTCATCCCATGCATATTACAGCCCCAACCAAACCACAACTATACCTTCTTAGGGACCCCCTGCTCATCCTTCCTGGTCTACACCCCCTCCTTGGTCCTATGCATCTCAGTATCATTCTGACGTAGGAAAAACCTGCAATACCCACAGTATGCATATAAAATGCATAATCTCATCTATCCCAGGAATTTCAATGACTTGCCTAGTCAAACCTTTATTACTTAAGGTTTAATGCCCCTTAATTAAATCTCATGCGGAATGATTTAATAACTAACCCCAGTCTGATCCTTAGTTAATCTTGTTTTGAGAAACCTTATAAATCAACCTGTCATACTTTATAATAAATTTAGTTAATTCTATAACCACGCATGTTAACCAAGGCCCCCTCTATGTGCCAACTCATCATATGTCGCAATCGCAGAGTTTCAAAGGACTCAATAGAATATGCTTTCAGAACTCCCAATTTGTGATTTGTGATTTCTCTTTCCACTGTTGATTTCATCCATCAGATCAACGGCTATCGCATTATCGCATCACACCATCATGTGATTCCATCACCTTCCTAAGACTCCTCCTCTCGCATGCGATATGTGATAACACAACCAGACTCTAAGTAAAATAAAACCACGCCTATAACCTTCTTGGGTCTGCTCTCCACAAATCTTATCACTTCAATCTCCACCCTCGATCTTGTCTTGAATCCAACAGTTGATGTCTTCCCTGATCAATAGAGCTACTCAGTGATCCTACACCATAGATCAAAACCCATTTGATCTGACGGTCTACAGCCCTTCAACTAGCATGTGGGTTAATTACAGGCTTAATACCATAGTTGACTGTGACATAAGCATTGACTTTTGCGATCGATGGCTAAGATCAATTGCGGGCCTTCAACCGTGATCAAGGCACTCTTACACTCCTATCCCCACACAGTTGTTGATCACCATCGATCTACCATATCTGTCAATCTGACAGTCCAGATCGATTCTCGTGATTCACCTTCCGCAAGTACTTGGAATTAATCTTCATTGTTCATTTCTTTCTCTTATGTTATACGACTTAATCTTGGTCGCCCATCGCCTTCAGCCTCATTCGTTGATCTTTAGATCCAACAACTCCTGTGCATTGTTACCTCATTTCTTCGCTCTTCTCTTTACTTCATTTTTATGTTGTTCTTCAATGTTCTTTTGTGATTCCAGTTTTCTTCAAGGTTTTGGTCCTTCATTGTTCTGCCACATAACTCTCTCTTGAGCTTGACTCTGCGTATTCCTTAACCATTGTCGCTCCCGAACTTTACTTTGATCCTTCAATCGGATTCAACGATCTGACACGATCCTTCATCCTCACTTCTTTCTGTATTCTGCCTGAACTCCACCTGCATACATATACTATGCAGAACCTCTAATTCACACATAATTTATCATTCAATACTCAAACCACACATTTACACAGTTTAGGAATTGAATATATATATATATATATATATAAACAAATGATTACATAATGAGACTCTTTGTCTCTCTGCCCTAATTTTCTCATCAGTGGCCTCCGTTTTCCTACCTGTGGTAGGATTACAATCAAACCTATCTAACTCTCGACCTGACTGACTAACTAGCTAACCTCTAATTATGCCTTTTAGGCTTACATTTATACAAAAGGATTCTACAACCAATTCCTGGTATAGATCCATAATCTTCTCAACAAAATCCTAAAGTCTCTTCTTTATCTCTAAGGATCCTCTCTAATCCACAAAATCATGAACTTACTCCTAATCTAGGTTTTACAATTAATTCTCAAATCTCTCAACTATCCTGATTCTCTCATGTTCTCCTACATTCGACAATATTTACTAATATGCCTCACTATACTTAATTAAACCCCTATTCTAGCTTCTCTAATTAAAATCACTCAAAACCTTAATAATTACATTAATTCAAAACATAGGAAACCAACTTCCTTGAAAACACAAGATCCCCTATGTCTACTAAAATACAATGATATTACTGAGATGAATGCTCCTGCAGCAGCCTCTCAAGGTTGAAAATAATCATGATCTCCTGATCACATGTTTCTGATTTATGTCCTCTTGGATCCCATACTTTGTTCTGTAGTCTGTCCTTGGTTGTTGTTGTTGTTTATTGTTTTTGTCTAGGTCTCCACACTTTATGCTGCATTGCCTCGCTAGTTATGCTTTAGCAGTTTGTTGTTGTCTTTTTCTTGTTGCTGCTTTGCTTTATTTCTGTTGTCTTCTCCCTTTGAGACTCTTTTCTCATCAAATCCATCATCAATTCAATTTCTATGTCCAACTCACTTCTTTGCTGGACTCTTTCCTCTTCCTCTCTTGCATATCATTTGCAATCTTCATCAGGTTCTTTCTTCCCTATTGGTGCTTTCATCCATTTCTTCTATAGCTCAAATTCTTCCTCCCATTTACTGATCCTTTGATGAGAGTTTAGTCCTTCTTCTTTATTGACTGCTTCAAGAGTTTCCCTGGTTATCTTCACCATGCCTATCATCATGATGGAATGATGATCCTTTATTATGTTGTCAGCTAACATAGTCTCTTCTTTAAATTTTCCTTTAATCTTCTGTTGGTTACCTTCATTTTGTAGTTGTTGGTTCCTTACTGCCACCCTTACATCCTTACCATGTTATTGCTTATGAACTTCCATTTCATCCCCAAATAACTTCTGTTCAATTTCTTCGATCACAACATCACACTCATTCATTCTATGCCTTGTTCTTGCAAACAAACTATTGGTTTGTGAACCAAAACACTCTTCTGTCTCCATGTCTTTTAAAGACCCTATGCTACTGTTAAGTACTGTTGTAACCACTTCTTTTCTATTTCCATTTCCTCCTAGCAACTTCTCCAACAATTCAATTTCCTCCTTACATTTAGCAAGTGTCTTATCACAATGCTCTTCATTTCTAGCTTCATCCTTTACATGGTCACTATTGCCCAACGATTCAATCAGACTGCCTTCCATAGACAATTCTATCTCATTCATCTCCACAGAAATAAGTTCATGTTCAACACTTATAATCCCTATATTCACACAACAATTTTCAGTTTGAAAAATGTACAGCTCAACAGCCTCAACTAATGTTTCACATATCAGCTTTTCAGGTTGAACTTCATCTCCTTCTTCCACAAGGAATTGCCCATGTTTTGTAACAATTCCAAATATAAATTCATTAATAATTTCTTTCTACTACAACAATTCAATGTTTTCCTCATTCAAGAGGAATTCTTCATCATACTCTGCTCTAGAATACGTATCCTCTGAAAGGTACTCTTCATCCTATGTCAATGCATCAGTATGCTAATCCAAGTTCTCCTCTGAACTCTGGCAATTTTTATCAAGTTTTATGATAGCTTCATAAAGTTGTCAATCCTCTGCAAAACCTGTGCCCACAAAACAATCATTATAATTAAAAACATAAGACCTCAGTGTCTCTTCTTCCTTTGGCAACACTTCAGTATGCTGCTCTAAACTATCCCAATAGCTCACTGATCTCCATTCTTCATCTTCACCCAGAACTTCACCTTGTTCTGGTTCACAAATGGAAACTTCCATTTCCAACTTAGCTTCTCTGAGTTTTTCCATCAGCCACTTTACTTGCTTCTCTTGTAGCCTTCTCTGTAGCTTATGCCACTTTACGGGTTTCTTCTTTAATACCCAACCTAGTCTCTGGTTTTCCTCTAGCAGCATTATTAACTGTTAAGTTATGGTATGTTCTATGCTTATAAAAGTTTACTTCTTTTTCTTATTATATTCCACAGATTAACAATCACATGTACATAAAGTAAAGTGCAGATAGAACATTAAATGATCGACAGAAAACAAGCCAAGACAAGAGACACAAGATGTGGCGGCTAGCTAGGGACAAACCCCACAATGTGTGGGGAAACCCTTTGATCAAATCTTCTTTTATTTTCAATAATTCAGCAGAGAGAAATAGTATAATAAATCTTATGCATATCAGCAGTAGCAAACCCTAGATCAGCAACATCAGCATTAGCGGCTTCTTTATCAAACTAGGGCAGTTGATATCTCACAAACCGACCGTCGAATTGACTTCATTCCACCACCAAAAGTTGCGGCTTCCAGAGGAGGTTCAGATGAACCTACAACATAGTTCATATGAGGATATCTTCTAGACCACGCAGGTCAATCTTTACTTCTGCAGTTGCAGCTTCAGTTTCAGCAGTTTCCGGCTTCAAACTAGGGCAATCGATATCTTGCAAACCATTCAGCGGATTGACTTCATTCCACCACCAAAAGTTGCAGCTTTCAGAGGAGGTTCAGATGAACATACAACACAATTCAGATGAGGAGATCTTCTAGGCCATGCAGGTCAATCTTTGGATCTGCAGTTGCAGCTTCAGGTTCAACAGCTTCTGGCTTCACATGTGTGAGAGAGAGACTCATTTCTGCACAGTAGAGAAGAGACTCATTTCTCCGCAGTAGAGAGAGAGATATGATGAGAAGAGTGAGTGCAAATGAGGAAAATTCCTCTTATATTTATACACAACGTTGGTGTTTGAATAGATGTGATTGTTGGGCTTCTGAGCCTACATGAGTTGTAGGTCAGCTTGATAATAATTCCGTAATCAAAATAAATTCATATCTCCATGAATTCTTATCAGAATCGGATGATATTTATATCAATCTTAGACCTCTCGATGAGAGGAATCTAATAAAAATATTATCAGCCATGAATAAGATGACCCACATGAAGTTTTGCCCTGGTTTCCAATTTTAACACTCCCTCTCAACCAGGGAGAACTTCATCTACAATCTCTTTATCGGTCGTTACTATTCATCCATCAAATGCACTGCCCTGTACAACCTGACCCTTGCCCTGCTCTGCTCTATTCTACCTGTTCTGCTTTGTCTTGTTTTGCCTTGTACTGATCGGTACTGTTTTGCTCTGTTCTGCTCTGCTTTTGTCCGAATTATGAAGAAGAAGAAATGATCAAGGATGTATCATACTGACTCAAAGTCAGTCTCAGAGTATGTACCACTAGTCCCAGACCAGTCTCAACCAACCCGAAGTCAGCGTCATAGCGAGTACACCTCCACTGGTCCTAGACTAGTATCATCCTCCACTGACTCAAAGTCAGTCTCAGAGTGCGTACCACTGGTCCCAGACCAGTCTCAGTCAACCCGAAGTCAGCTTCATAGTAAGTACCACTCCTACCACTGGTCCCAGACCAGTATCACAGTCTCAAAGAGTGTACCACTGGTCCCAGACCAATGTCAACCAACCCGAAGTCAGCGTCATAGTATGTACCACTCTCACTAGTCCCAAACCAGTACTGCACTGACATGAAGTCAGTCTCGGAGTATGTATCACTGGTCCCAGACCAGTCTCAACCAACCCGAAGTCAGCGTCATAGTATGGTACAACTCCTACCACTGGTCCCAGACCAGTATCATTGATCCCAGATCAATGGAGGTCATCCTAGCATAGGGAGTACGGTAGATACAACGATGCGTCCATCGATACTGCTATGGTCCCTAACTTCATTTCCCTGCTCATTGATCAGATGAGAGGTACTTCCCATGAGTCCCAGATTGCATGGGTAGGATGCCTCGACAGGAGAACTAATCAATCCTATCCTCACAGGAGAACACATCAATCCTGCTATAATCGCCATGGAGAACACATCAATCTAGGCCGCCATGGAGAACACATCAATCCAGGCCTCACAGGAGAACACATCAATCCTGCTACAATTTCCATGGAGAACACATCAATCCATGCCTCACTGGAGAACACATCAATCCTGCTACAAAGGAGAGCGAATCATCTTGTTCCACAAGAAAGAAAATCATCTTGTCCCACAAGAGAGCGAGTCATCTTGTTCCAATGCACACCACCAGGGGTGGGTGAGTCACACTGTGGTCGTATGTTGCTCCAGTAAGAACCGCAAGCCCTCAGAGCTCCCAGAGCTCAATTTATGCAACATGTAGGACCCTTGTACAAGGGTTTCTTTGACGACTCCAAGTCATTTGGGAAAATCACAGATTAGATCTTTCCTCAGGGCATTGACAAGGTGTATCGACTTGTACATCATCTTAATGTGATGGAGCCTCCTTGCTCATCGACTTACCATATCCAAGATGATGTCTATCTGCTGGAGCAATCGACGAATTCGGGATTCCTCAATAATCGAATCCCACCTCTGGTTGTTACAGAGAATCACAATGGTATGTGTTCAAACAACTCACTAAAGAGCTTCCCCAACCAAGTAGCTTCATATGAGATCATACTCGTAGATATGTATCCAATCTCGGTGGTGCTCATGGCAACTGACCTCTGCTTCCTACTCATCCACTATATTGAAGCAGAATCTAAAGAGAAACAACACTAAAAAATGCTCCAGTGATCCTTCACACCACCTGCCTAATCAGCATTTGAATAATCATGTAGTTTCATATTTCCGGTAGTGTATCTCAATCCATTAGTAATTGTGCCATGAAGATATCTTAGAAGATTCTTGGCGTCAATGTAGTGAGGCTCAACCAAATATGAGCTCAGAATTCTAACTGCAAAACATATGTTCGAACGGAGGTTCACCAAGAACATCAACGCGAATGAGTTTTTGGAACTCGGAGGCATTTCCCAAATCTGGTCCGACATCACTACCATATAACTTCTAAAAGTTAAGATCCTCGAGGTAGTCATAAGCTTGCAGTCCATCATACCAAATAATATCTTTACCACATATTTTCCTTGAGATAAGAAAATTTCCCTTGGCTTCTACCATACTTCAAGTCCTTGGTCCTTCATTTCAAATTTAGAAGCCAACTCCCTCTTACATTTGTGAATGAGAGGGTCTGCACCTGTTAGAAAGAGGTCATCCACATACAGCACCAGTATGAGAGGCTTGTCATCTTCAACCTTAAAGTAAAGGTTAGGATCGGCTTCACTCCTAGCGAATCCCAGCTTCAGTAAGTAGCTGTCAATCCTCTCATACCATGCTCGGGGTGCTTGCTTCAGCCCATAGAGAGCCTTCTTCAACCTGCATATATGAGATTTTCGATTATAAATTTCAAATCCTTTGGGTTGCTCCACGTAGACCTCTTCTTTGATCGAGCTGTGTAAGAACGCAGTCTTGACATCCATCTGATGTAGGTTCCATCCTTGTGAAGCGGCAAGGGCTATGATCGAGTGGATGGTCGTATATCTGGCAACAGGTGCAAATATCACATCATAGTCTATACCTTCCTTCTGGGAGAAACCACGAGCAACAAAACGAGCCTTATACTTTTCCGTACTTCCATCTATCGCATGCTTTATCTTGTAAAGCCATTTGGAAGTAACAATTGTCTTGTCTTGGGGTCTGGGAACTACTTACCAAACATCATTCTTCATGATAGACTCATATTATTAGGTCATAGCATCCTTCTATACTTGATTCTTGATGGTGTCTGAGAATGATGGAGGCTCATTTTGTATGATCATGCTCATGATGGCCAAGTATCCCTGATACCTATTAGGTTTCTTACTTTCACGAAAGGTTCCTCGAGGTGCAGCATGTCCTTCAGCATCATCAAGTAGCCCCCTAAGCCATGAAGGCCTCTTCCTAGAAGAGGAAGGCTCATGTGGAGGAGGATCAATCAGATCCATGGGTTCTTCTACATCAGGCATTGATTCATCATCCTTTTCTTTCGATTCCCTGGTGTCGGCTTCTTGAGAGCTCCTCAAAGTCGGAAGATTGTTCACCTTGTTGAGAGCCATATCTTCGTCAAAGGTGACATCATGACTAATTACAACTTCCCTTTGACTGGCTACATAGATTCTATAGCCTTTAGTATTTTCACCATAGCCCACGAAAATTCCCTTCTTTCCAGATGCACCCAATTTATTTCTTTTCTCTTTCGTCACATGAAAATATATAGGGCTTCCAAAAATTCTAAAAAGAGAAACATCAGGTTTCTTACCGGTGAACTTTTCTTCAGGAGTCTTGGAACCCAATGCTTGATGAGGGCATTGATTTTGTACATATACGGCAGTGTTTGTAGTTTCAGCCCATAGAAACTTCGGAAGTCTTTGATCATGTAGCATGGCCCGGACAGCTTCCACAATCGTGTGGTTCTTCCTTCCCACCACACCATTCTGCTTAGAAGTACGTGGTGAGTAGTCTCCCTCTTAATGCCAGCCTCAGATATGCCTGAGTGAACCAACTGTAATATATCGGAGGTCTTGCTTTTGCTTGAGGGGAATGGTCCCCTTTTGAGCTTTCCTTCAGCACATCCTGGACATACACCTTCTTTCTCTACTCAGAATTCAAACATCCCTGTCACCATTTGTCTTGCATCGGGTAGAGCTTTATAATGAAGGTGGGCAAACCTCCGATGCCAAAGTTAGGACTAAAGAGATGTGTCATAAGACATGACACCTAGCGGACTTCCATCGACCTGATATAATGAATCAACACAAAACCCAAGAGTAAAGGCATCTTTAACATTATTTTTCCATATACGTACCTTACCATCGCTGAAGGTTACCTTGTAGCCTTTGTCTTCCATTGTTGAGATGGACACTAGGCTCTTTTTGAGGTCAGGTGCATTTAATACATCCTGGAATTTCTAGCCTTCTTGAATGGTTGTCCTCTTCCTCGATCCCCAGCTCTCCTCTTACCTTTGTTGTTGAATTTGTCATTCCTTTGATTTGCCATTAGAGGGATTTTGATCATCGTCCCAGTGTGAGTCCTTTCTATCAGGGCACTCCTTTGCATAGTGACCTACTTTATCGCAGATGTAACATCGTCCTTTTCTTCCACCCTTAGGTCCAACCTTTCCTTTTTATTTGGTCCCAGAAGTATTTCTTTCCTTAGCATGAGAAGAAAAGGCAGCAGGAGCACCTTTAGGCATGGGCATTTCTTGCTTTTCTTCCCTTGTTTCTTCTTGAATGCATCTAGCCATTAATTCCTCGAAACCAGGAATTACATTATAGTTCAGAAGAGTAGTCCTAAACATGTACCATTCGAATGGTAATCCTCCAAGAGTTGTGAGTGCCATTCCCCAGTCTATCGTAGATTTCCTTGTAGGTGTCCAGTTCAGAGATGTAGGCCACCAAGTGCTTGTCGATAGATTCCTGGATGATCTTCTATTTTGACTTCAGCGGCTTTCCATTTTTTCCATGCAGCAGCGGATGCATTTGATAGAGGCTCAACAATATTGCCTCTTACATGGTCTAGCACCCCTAGATCTTCTAGGGTTAGATCGATAGTCATCTTCCATGCATGATAGTCATTTTTCTCACGGAGCTTGTCTTCGGCAGGAAAGAGTGTTGAGGACCCCATAGTTCTTTTAGGATAGCCTTGCCAATCTTCTCTTCGGTGAGTGCTCTTGCTCTTGCTCGGGCTTTGTCTTCACCTCGGTTCTGATACCATGTTAAGATATGGTATGTTCTATGCGCATAACAGTTTACTTCTTTTTCTTATTATATTCCACAAATTAGACTTCACATGTACATAAAGTAAAGTGCAAATAGAACATTAAATGATCGACAGAAAACAAGCCAAGACAAGAGACACAAGATGTGGCGGCTAGCCAGGGACAAACCCCACAATGTGTGGAGAAACCCTTTGATCAAATCTTCTTTTATCTTCAATAATTCAGTAGAGAGAAATAGTACAATAAATTTGATTCATATCATCAATAGCAAACCCTAGATCAGCAGCATCAGCATTAGCGGCTTCTTTATCAAACTAGGGCAGATGATATATCACAAACCGACCGTCGGATTGACTTCATTCCACCACCAAAAGTTGCGTCTTCCAGAGGAGGTTCAGATGAACCTATAGCATAGTTCAGATTAGGAGATCTTCTAGACCACGCAGGTCAATCTTTACTTCTGCAGTTGTAGCTTCAGTTTCAGCAGTTTCCGGCTTCAAACTAGGGAAATCAATATCTTGCAAACCATTCGTCGGATTGACTTCATTCCACCACCAAAAGTTGCGGCTTTCAGAGGAGGTTCAGATGAACCTACAGCACAGTTTAGATGAGGAGATCTTCTAGGCCACACAGGTCAATCTTTGAATCGGCAGTTGCAGCTTCAGGTTCAACAGCTTCCGGCTTCACATGTGTGAGAGAGAGACTCATTTCTGCACAGTAGAGAAGAGACTCATTTCTGTGTAGTAGAGAGAGAGAGAGAGAGATGTGATGAGCAGAGTGAGTGCAAATGAGGAAAATTCCACTTATATTTATACACAACATTGGTGTTTGAATAGATGCGACTTTTGGGATTCTGAGCCTACATGAGTTGTAGGTCGGCTTGATAATAATTCCATAATCAAAATAAATTCATATCTCCATGAATACTTATTGGGATCGGATGATCTTTATATCAATCCTACACCTCTCGATGAGAGGAATCCAATAAAAATATTATCAGCCATGAATAAGATGACCCACATGAATTTTTTCCCTGGTTTCCAATTTTAACATTAACACATCAAGTTCTTCTCTTATCTCAACCATCTCCTTGTCAAACTCCTCTTGACTCATTCTATTGCCATTTTCCTTAGCATCCTCCTTCTTCACTTTTCTTCTGCTATGGTCTCCCTCAGAACCTCTGCTATGACTATCAGTGGCCATTTTCTCCTCCATCTTTATGAGTTCTTTACTCACTCACTATGAGTTGCATTAAAGCCTCTACAACAACAAGTCCTCCCTGCTGCCACTCACCTCACCAAGCTTTCCTCTGTACTTGGTCTTTTGGCAAGCCTTTGGTTCTCTATATCTAGAACCTCTTTTGAGCACTTCTCTCTGCTCCTTTAGGCTTCAAATCATCTGCATCTTCTAAGAACACAACTGTCCTCGTGTATTTCAATCACAATGAAATACTTGGTTCTGACCAATTCTTCTTTCACTTAAAAAGTCTTATCAACTTCCTTCATTACTTAGCAATTCTACCCACATCCTCTATGGAATTTCCCTTATGATCTTCTTGTGAGTTCCAACAATACCTCAGCAGTAACAAGTCTCCTTCTTGCTACATATGCCTCACTATTTTTCTCTCCTCTGAGCTCAGTCTTTTAGCATCTCTTTGGTTCTTTCCTCTGGAACCAATTAAGCACTCCTTGCTCTAGGTTGCTGCAATTTTCTCACCTTCTTTTGTTGTTACCTGTGCATCAATATAAAGACCACACACTCTCCAATATTCAAATCAAATTAAAATAAAAACATACCATCTCACCTTCAAGATCTCTGCATGATCTTGTTCTACCATTCACCTGCACTTTGAATGGATTGTCCTATGTTCCCTTGCATCTGCAATTCTCCCAATATTCTGCTATACTTTATCTCTGTGTGCTTACTATTTGTCAGATTAGAATCTGATCTCCTCTTGCCTACTTTCATCACCATTCACCTATATACACACCTCCAAAACATAACTCTGTTCTAAATTCTTTTCAAAGAAATTTTCACATAAAATTTCTTTGTGTTGCTTTAATATCAAATGTTTCAGCCACAATTCTACTCTGATACCAAAATGACACAGGAAAAACCTGCAATACCCACAGTATGCATATAAAATGCATAATCTCATCTATCCCAGGAATTTCAATGACCTTCCTAGTCAAACCTTCATTACTTAAGGTTTAAGGCCCCTTAATTAAATCTCATGTGGAACGATTTAATAACTAACCCCAGTCTGATCCTTAGTTAATCCTGTTTCGCAGAACCTTATAACTCAACCCTTCATCCTTTATAATAACTTTGGTTAATTCTATAACCGCGCATGTTAACCAAAGCCCCCTCTATGTGCCAACTCATCATATGTCGCAATCGCAGAGTTTCAAAGGACTCAATAGAATATGCATTCAAAACTCCCGATTTGTGATATGTGATTGCTCTTTCCACCGTTGATTTCATCCATCAGATCAATGGTTGTCGCAATATCACATCACACCAGCATGTGACTCCATCGCCTTCCTAAGACTCCTCCTCTCGCATGCGATATGCGATAACACAACCGGACTCCAAGTAAAATAAAACCGTGCCTATAACCTTCTCAGGTCTGCTCTCCATAAAGCTTATCACTTCAATCTCCACCATCGATCTTGTCTTGAATCTAACAGTTGATGTCTTCCCCAATCAAGAGAGTTTCTCGGTGATCATGCACCGTAGATCAAAACCCATTTGATCCGACAGTCTGCGGCCCTTCAATTAACATGTGGGTTAATTATAGACTTAATACCATAGTTGACTGTGATGTAAGCATTGACTGTTATGAAACCAACTCAAGAAAAGATAGAAAAGAAAGATCAACGCCTTAGAATTCAGCCTCTTCGAGGGGGCAACCTCCTTTACATTACATAAATGAACAATTCTTGGATGATACAAATGACAAAACCTCCTTTCTATATATAGGAGTCTAAGGAGTCACAATATAATCCAGCCGACCTAACAATAATAATATAAAGCCACAAAAATAACAATAGAGGGATTCTATGGGGCACAGAAATAACAATATGGGGGTAATAGGGGCACAACAATATAAATAAGGGGTATAACTACAATAGTAATGGGGTAATCACTAGTATTATAGGGACCCAACATGCCCCTCTCCTTCAAAAAAGTGTTGTCCTCAACGCTTGAGTAGTTCTGGATACTTCTGCATAAAATTCTCATCCTCCCATGTGGAATCTTCAGCGGATAAGTTCTTCCACTTGATAAGATACTCTGAAATTGATCGATTTCGTAGCTGTCGAGTTCTTGTTTCTGTGACTGCTTCCGGTTCCAATATAATTTTTCCTTCCTCGTCAAGTTCTGGCAATATTGTTTGAACTGGGAGCTTGTCACCTATAACCTTCTTTAAACATGAAACATGGAAAACTGGGTGCAATCGAGAAGCTGCAGGAAGCTCCAATTTGTATGCCATAGTACCAATCTTTTGCAACACCTTGTACGGACCATAATACTTTGGTGATAATTTATTATCCTTCTTAGCTTGCTTTAGGGACATTTGCTTATATGGTTGTAGCCGTAGGAATACCCAATCACCTACATCAAAACTTCTTTCACTGCGATGTTGATCTGCCTGTTGTTTCATTCTATTTTGTGCCAACACGAGGTTATCCTTTAAGAGTTGGAGGACTTGTTGTTGATGTTCGATGTGATGTTCCACTGCCTGAACCTTAGAATTTTCTCTTAAATATGATGTGATGGATGGTGGTTGATACCCATAAAGTGCCATAAATGGGGTCATTTTTGTTGCTGTATGGAAGGAAGTGTTATACCACCATTCAGCCAGAGGCAACCATTTGACCCATTGTGTCTGTTTATCAGATACAAAGCAACGAAGATATCCTTCCAAACATTTGTTTACTATCTCAGTTTGCCCATCAGATTGAGGATGATAAGATGAGCTATGAGCTAACTGAGTACCAAGACAAGAAAATAATTCTGTCCAAAAATTTCCAGTGAAAATGGGATCTCTGTCACTTACAATAATCTTTGGGTTTCCATGTAGCTTTTGAATTGTTTCCATAAATGCAGTAGAAACTGTACTGGCTTTAAATGGATGTGATAATGCACAAAAGTGTGCATACTTGGTAAGTCTGTCAACTACCACCATGATGACACTCTTTCCCTCAGACTTGGGTAAACCTGTGATAAAATCCATTGAAACCTCCTCCCAACGTTGGCTTGGAATGGATAAAGGTTGTAATAGACCCGGTGTCTTAATTGTTTCAACTTTATTTTGTTGGCAAACCAAACATTCCGCCACAAACTTTTGAATATCTGATTTAAGGCCATCCCAAAAAAATTCCTTCTTAACCCTGTGGTAAGTTTTTAAAAATCCTGAGTGCCCTCCTAAGGGAGAAGTGTGCAATTCCATAAGAATCTTTTGTTTTAGCTGGGAATTCTTACAGAGGTATAAGCGATCTTTGTACCATAACGAATCATTTTGCCAGCTAAATGTATCAGAAGTACTGGAATCTTGTTGTAGCTTTCGAATAAGTGCCCACACTTCTTCGTCATTCTTCCATTCCTCCCTTGCTTCGTTTATCCAATCTGGTTGGATAATAGAAATGGCACACAACAATGCTTCCACATCCTCATCCTTTCTTGAGAGTGCATCTGCCACCACATTTTGCTTCCCTTTTTTGTAGATGATTTCAAAGTCATAACCCAACATCTTTGTGACCCACTTTTGTTGCTCTTCAGAGGATAATCTTTGTTCTAAAAAGTATTTAAGGCTATCATGATCCGTTTTTACCTTGAAGTGTCTTCCCATTAGGTAGGGTCGCCATTTCTTAAGTGCATGGAGTATTGCCAACATTTCCTTCTCATAAATAGCTTTGCTTAAAAACTTTCCCTTGATTGGACGACTTTCAAAAGCAATGGGTCTTTCATCTTGCATTAGAACAACACCAATTCCATTTCCTGAAGCATCACATTCCACAATAAAGGTTTTTGTGAAGTCCGGTGTAGCTAAGACCGGTGCTTGGCACATTGCCTCTTTAAGATGTTCAAAGGCCTTTGTTGCTTCCGGAGTCCATGAAAATGAATCTTTCTTCAATAATGTTGTTAGAGGTGCTGCTATTCTCCCATAATTCTTAACAAACTTGCGATAATACCCTGTCAACCCAAGAAATCCTCGCAGATGCTTTATGGATGTGGGGATTTTCCATTCCTTAATGGCTTTAATTTTGCTAGGGTCTACCTTAACTCCTTCATGAGATACAATATGACCCAAATATTCCACCTCCTGGACTCCAAAGAAACATTTGGATCTTTTTGCATATAATTGTTTCTCCTCCAATAGTTGTAGCACCCTGTCAACATGTTCAACATGATCCTTCCAAGACTTGTTGTAGATTAGTATATCATCAATGGTTTGAAAATTGAATTCATCAAACCTTGAAATGTTGAAGGTGCATTGGTAAGGCCAAAAGGCATGACCAAAAATTCATAATGACCCTCATGAGTTCTAAATGCTGTTTTCGGAATGTCTTCAATCTTCATTCTGATTTGATGATATCCCGAACGAAGATCCAACTTGGTGAAGTAAATTGATCCATGCAATTCATCCAGTAATTCATCAATGACAGGAATGGGGAACTTATCTTTAATAGTGAGCTTGTTGAGCTCCCTATAATCTGGACACATGCGCCATGATCCATCCTTCTTGTGCACCAATACTACTGGAGCTGAGAAAGAACTTTGACTCGGTTGAATTATACCAGCCTCTAGCATTTCTGCAACCATACGTTCAATTTCACTTTTTTGGACATAGGGATATCTGTACGGCCTGATGTTTGGAGGAACACTTCCTGGAATCAGATGAATAGCATGATCATGATCACGCATAGGTGGGAGACCTTTGGGAGTCTCAAATACCTTGGAATGATTGTCCAGGACTTTTTGGAGATCTGGAGAAATAGATGATTCCAATGTGGAAACATCTAGCGAACATAATTGTGCAATTACACCTCTTTGCTCCTTTTTTAGAAGCTTTGTCATGCCATTAGAGCTGATTATCTTTCCTGGTTTCCCTGCAATACCCCTTAATTCAACTTCCTTTCCTTCCACAGAAAATTTCATGAAAAGTTCTTGAAAATTAAAAGCTATTGTACCCAAGGATTGTAGCCATTGGACTCCTAGTACAACATCAGCACCTCCCATTGGAATGGAAAGCATTGGGCTAGTCAATACATATTCTCCCATGGATAGCTTGATATTATGGCACTTTCCAGAACAATTTATTGTTCCTCCATTTGCAATCATCACTTGACACTCTGGTGCTGGATATAGGAAGCAATTCAATTCTTTTGCTACCCTACAATGAATAAAATTGTGGGTGCTTCCTGAATCAATCAACACTATTACCTTTTTCTTCTTGATTTGTCCTTCTATCTTGATGGTTTGAGGAGTGGTAATTCCCGCCAATGCATTACAAGATATGGTCGGATTTATTTGTTCTTCATCTAGGCTTTGTTCCTGGAATATATCCTCTTCTTTTGACCTTTCTTGCTCCTTTTCTTCTTCCTCTTCACAATCTATGTAGAATAATTTCTTCTCAGCACACTTATGACCTTTTGTGTATTTGCTATCACAATTGTAACAAAGCCCTTTTGCTCTTTTTTCTTCCAATTGTTGTGGTGTCAACCTTGTAGGTTGTGGAAGACTATGGGCAACAACACTTCCGTCTTTATAGTTGTGAATGGTATGCTTCCTAGTTGCCATAATTTTGCTTTCCATTTTTCTTGCTAACCTGAATGCCTTCTCTAATGAATCAGGTTCCCAAAGGCGCACATCATGTTGGATATTATCCTTTAAAGACCCTATGAACACATCAATCCTATGCTCCTCTGGAATATCTTTTACCCTTATGTTCAATTTTTGGAACTCCTCAATGTGCTCCATTATTGAACCCTTTTGTTTGAGACTTATCAATTGGCTAAAAAAAGTGTTGCTTTTTGTATCCTCATAATGTGCTATCAATTCTTCCGTAAAAATTGCCCAAGTGATAAATTGTTTACGAGAACAAAGCCATTGATACCATACAAACTGATTTGGTTCCAAATATAAAGTTGCCATACGTACCTTTTGTGTGTTTTGCACATTATTGAGATCGAAGAATTGCTCCATCTGTAATATCCATGTGGCGGGATCCTTGCCATCAAACTTCCTCATATCGATTTTTGGAACATGGTGAGTCTTCGATCCAACATTAGAGTCTATGGAATCATGATTAACATTTCTTTTGTTCTCATCATGAGTTTCCTTTACTACTCTTTCACCCTTAGTGACCATTTCTTGTAGCAACTTATTCATATTTATCTTCAATTCTTCCATCTTATCATCCATGCCATCAATTTTAGCGTCCATGCCATTCACCTTAGCTTCCATGCCATCCATCTTAGCTTCTGCGCCTTTCTTTAAACAGTCCATCTTAGCTTCTACACCTTTCTTTAAACCATCCATCTTAGCTTCTACATCTTTCTTTAAACCATCCATCTTAGATTCTGTTCCTTTTTGTGCAAGGGACATTTGTTGCACTTGTTCTTGTAATTTTGATATATCATGTAGCATTTCTTCCTCTTCTTCATGAGTCATGCTAGAGCTTTCAGGTTCCTTACTAGGTGTTTGCATTTTCTTTCCTCGGGGCATCAGTTACCGATAATAATGCTCTACTATGCCCTTTGAATTCCTTCAAAATAAATTTTCAAACCAAGCTTAAGCAAAAATTTAAAAAAATCTACACACCTTTTTTCACTTTGTAGGAGCTTGATATTGCCTCTGATGTATCTCTGTACTTTCCAATCATCTAGTTCTGAAATTGTGACCTGTAGTAGCTCTCTGTGTCCTCTTTCCAATGCCACAAGTCTGATCCAAATTGGATTCTCCAAGAAAGAGTTATGCAAATCTCCCACATGACTTGATTATAGACTTTCAGTAGAGCGAACTTGTACGAAGTGCCACGTGTACAATTTTCGACCTTTGGTTCTGAAACAGATATACAAGAAACTACAGTCCGTCCTCTTTCTGTACCTTCTTACGAAATTTCAATCCGATCCCTAGAGAGAAAGTTATGACGATTTTCCCCAGGTCACCTGTTTTGAATGTAATTCAGGAGTCTGCAAAAAGACCAACTTCCTCAGATCATATCTCCGCAAATATCGCGCGAAAAGCTCTGAAATTCGGACCCAAGGTTCAGCGCGATTTCTTCTCAAATGGGTTTTTTTTTGCGACTTCTGAAACGTCACAGAAAAAAAGTTATAGCAAAAATTCCACGATGACCTGTTTGGAGCAGCGAAACCCTAGAATCCAAAGCTCTGATACCAAATGTTATGAAACCAGCTCAAGAAAAGATAGAAAAGAAAGATCAACGCCTTAGAATTCAGCCTCTTCGAGGGGGCAACCTCCTTTACATTACATAAATGAACAATTCTTGGATGATACAAATGACAAAACCTCCTTTCTATATATAGGAGTCTAAGGAGTCACAATATAATCCAGCCGACCTAACAATAATAATATAAAGCCACAAAAATAACAATAGAGGGATTCTATGGGGCACAGAAATAACAATATGGGGGTAATAGGGGCACAACAATATAAATAAGGGGTATAACTACAATAGTAATGGGGTAATCACTAGTATTATAGGGACCCAACATTGAATTTTGCAATCGACGGCTAAGATCAATTGCAAGCCTTCAACCGCGATTATGGCAATCGTACACTCCTATCCTTGCATAGTTGTTGATCACCGTCGATCTACCAGATATGTCGATCTAACAGTCCAGATCGATTCCCGCGATTCACCTTCCGCAAGTACTTGGATTTAATCTCTGTCGTTCATTTCTTTCTCTTATGTTGTATGACGTAATCTTGGTCGCCCATCGCCTTCAGCCTCGTTCATTGATATTTAGATCCAACGACTCATGTTCATCGTTGCCTCATTTCTTCTCCCTTCTCTTTACTTCATTTTTATGTCATTCTTCAATGTTCTTTTGTGATTCTGGTTTTCTTCAGGGTTCTGGTCCTTCACTGTTCTACCACATAACTCTCTCTTAAGCTTGAATCTGTGTATTCCTTAACCACTGTTGCTCCTGAACTTTACTTTGATCCTTTAATCAGATTCAATGATCCAACACGATCCTTCATTGTCACTTCTTTCCATATTCTACCCGAGCTCCACCTACATACATATGCTATGCAGAACCTATAATTCACACATAATTTATCATTGAATACTCAAACCACACATTTACACAGTTTAGGAATTGAATCTCTGTATATAGATATATATATATATATATATATATATATATATATATATATATATATATAAACAAATGATTACATAATGAGACTCTCTGTCTCTCTGGTCTAATTTTCTCATCAGTGGCCTCTGTTTTCCTACCTGTCATAGGCTTACGATCAAACCTATCTAAATCTTGACCTAACTGACTAACTAGCTAACCTCTGATTATGCCTTTTAGGCTTACATTTTTAAAAATTGATTCTACAACCAATTCATGGTTTAGATCCATAATCTTCTCAACAAAATCCTAAAGTCTCTTCCTTATCTCTAAGGATCCTCTCTAATCCACAGGATCATGAACTAACTCCTAATCTAAGTTTTACAATTAATTCTCAAATCTCTCAACTATCCTGATTCTCTCATGTTCTCCTACATTTGATAATATTTACTAATATGCCTCACTATACTTAATTAAACCCCTATTCTAGCTTCTCTCATTAAAATCACTCAAAACCTTAATAATTACATTAATTCAAAACTTAGGAAACCAACTTCCTTGAGAACACAAGACCCCCTATGTCTACTAAGATACAATGATATTATTGAGTTGAATGCTCCTGCATCACATTCCCAGCTAGCCAGCCAGTCAGTCATTTCAGCCTTATGCTCCGCCACAACCTCAGTGGAATACACCACCCTAAGAGTGGAGGCCCCATACAACAATTCTCCAGCTCTATTGCCTCCACCACCTAGCCAACCACAACTCTTACACTCAACTCCACCCAAGCAACCCTAGATGCCTACCCAGCCAAATCTGAACCCAAACAATAGGTAGGCTCAACAAGTATACAGTGGAGAGACATCATATTCATCTTATGTTGTGGAAATCTAGGAGATTAACCTGAGATGTGGGAGAGTTCTTCCGGTTAACCAACCTGCCCCTCCACCTGGGGAGGTTGAGGAAGAAAGAGAGTAAAGCAACCTTAAATTAAATCCACCATTTCCTGATAGATTAGCCCAACCACTCCAGCCTACCCCAAAAGAGACTGAACTTCTGAATTGAAAAATATGTGTAAAGATCCCCCTTCTCCAGGCAATAAAAGATGTTCCCATTTACAATAAGTTGATTAAGGAGAAATGCTTCAAGCATCTAGGGAGGTGAAAAAGGGATGCCCCTAACATTAATGTCATTGGGAAGCTGTCTGACTTAATGTTGGAGCAGGTAATCTGTCCAAAATATTTGGACCCTGGAAGCCCTGTAGTAGATGTGCACATCAATGGAACCATTGTCCCACACACTCTGATCGATCTTGGGGTTGTCATTAATGTGATGACCAAGGACACCATTCTCAAGCTCAACCTCCAAGGGTCATTAAGGAAGACCACAATAGTTTTGCAATTTGCAGACCGTTCCACAGTAACCCCTGAGGGAATTTTGGAGGATGTGATGGTCTCCATTGACTCCTAGGAGTACCCTGTAGATTTCCTAGTTCTCTAGCCTAAGGCTAAGCTTATTGATTATCCTCTCATCCTTGAGAGGCTTACATTAGCTACAGAGCTGGGAATATGACCATCAAGAATGGGCATATGTCCAAGCAGTTAGTCCTATACCCTCCTGCTCAACCTTCTCTAGAGCATGATTTACCTTTATGGTTGGAGGAGGAGGAAGAAGATGAAGTTTATTCCACCCAACTTTATGCTTTGGAAGCAACCATGGGAGGAGGATAGCAAGATGAGGATGACTTGATTGAACACCTGCTCCAAAGTCCAACTCCCGATTCATTACCTTTAGAAGAAGCAGTAAAGGAAACCCAGAACAATCATCCAATTGACTTATGCTTGGCCGATTCCAACCCACTCCATGTCAAAACCATAGAATTCAGCCCAAAGAGAACCTTGAAAATCAATCCATCTCTTTCTACTCTTGAAGAGGAGAAGCTATGCAACATGTTAAAGGAAAATCTAGAAGCCTTTGCTTGGAGTTACAAGGAAATGAAGGGTGTACACCCCTCAATGTGTACTCACCACAAATACATCAAAGAAGGCTACAAGTCAGTCCAACAACCACAGAGGATGAATCCAGCTCATAAAGATATAGTCCAAGAAGAACTACAAAAACTGCTAGATGCATGATTCATTTACCCTATCTTTGATAGTGAGTGGGTCTCTCCTTTGGTGTTAGTTCCCAAGAAGAATGGTAAGTGGAGGATTTGTGTCGATTACAAGGAGTTGAATGATGCCACAAAGAATGATCATTTTCCTCTACCCTTCATTGACCAAGTGCTAGATGGCCTGGCAGGGAAAGGTTTTTCTCTTTCCTAGATGGATTCAGTGGGTACAACCAAATCCAGATTTGCCCAGAAGACTAGGATAAGACCACATTCACCTGTCCTTGGGGTACTTTTTCCTATAGGGTCCTTCCTTTTGGCCTATGCAATGCTCCTGCCACTTTTCAGAGAGCAGTCTTGAGTATTTTCATTGAATTAGTCCATGATGCGGTGGAGATTTATTGGATGATTTTACACCTTATGGTTGTGATTTTCAAGAATACATATCTAACCTAGGCAAAGTACTACACAAATGCATTGAAATGAACCTGTCTCTCAGTCCTGAAAAATGTGAATTCTTAATGACTGCAAGGACTATGCTAAGTCATTCAATATCTCAATAAGGACTATAGGTGGACCCAAACAAAATAGCTATCATCCAAGGGTCCCACCCCCTCAAACGCAAAGAGATGTCATAAGTTTCCTAGGGTTAGCTGGATACTACCGTAGGTTCATAAAGGACTTTAGTAGGTTGGCCTCTCCTTTATTTGGTTTGTTGGCCAAAGATTATGAGTTTATATGGTAAAAAAGTTGTCAAGAGGCCTTAGACATCTTAAAGGATAAGTTAACCACTGCACCAATTCTTCAAGGCCCAAACTGGGCCCTCCCCTTTCACGTTCATGTTGATGCCTCACACAAAGCCATAGGAGCAGCCCTAAGTCAGATAGATGAAAAGTTGCCTTATGCTATCTATTTTTGTTGGATTGTGTTATTCATTCCACAACTAGTCGACATAGTGAACCAGGGGGTTAGAGGGGGGACGAAGCCCCCCCTTCATTGTGTCGATTGCATAGCGGGGGGGTGGCAGCCCCCCTTGTCCAGGGGGTTTGAGGGGGGCAGGTAGCCCCCATCTACGGGGTCCGAGGCAGTGCCTTGAGAAAAAAATGTTTGGACCCTATATTAGGTTGGGCAGACCTACCTGTGGTTTTGTGCATGATTTTTGCACATGGTTTTGGACGCGATGGTTTTTGGTCCATGGTTTTGGATGCAATGGTTTTGTGCATGATTTTCGCACATGGTTTTGGACGTGATGGTTTCTGGTCCATGGTTTTGGATGCGATGGTTTTCAGTCCATGGTATTGGATGCTTCGGCATGTATAAATATGTATTGTAACATTGAAAGGAACATAATGAAAAATCAAGCTGGTAGTCCCAGTTTTGAGATCCAGGGGAAAATATCTGTGTATATGTGTTTTATGTGTTATGCTCTTGCATTTTTTATTTTCTGTGTTTTAGAATTCGTATGCAGGTAATTTATGTATGGGGTTAAAACCTACATTTGGTATCATAGCTATTTTGGCTTCAAGGGGATGCCTTTGTTGCTTAGGGGTTTCGCTCGGGCCTGTGGTAGACCCTGTTCAGTGGGAGATCTACGAGATCGATTCTGGTGGAGAAAGAAGATGGCGAGCAGTGGAGAGATAGAGATCGAGAAATTTAATGGTCAGAGTTTTGAGTTGTGGAAACTCAAGATGGAGGATCTGTTGGTGGATAAAGATCAATGGATTGTGGTAGATCTGGGTACTAAACTAACAGGAGTGTCTGATGAACAATGGAAGAAGTTGAATCAGAAGGCAAAGAGCACAATACGATTGTGTGTCTCAGATTCAGTATTCCTGAACGTATCAGGGGAAGCTACGATGAAGGCTTTGTGGGACAAGTTAGGGACTTTGTACCAATCTAGGTCTCTGGTGAATAAACTGTTCCTACAGAAAAAGTTATATAACCTGAGGATGAAAGATGGAGACTCAGTGACAGAGCATCTAAATGCATTTAATACTATGGTAAGTCAGTTATCATCTATTGATATCAAAATTTTAGATGAAGATAAGTGCATTAGTTTGTTGTGTTCTCTACCAGATTCGTGGGATAGTCTGGTTATTGCAATAAGTAGCAATGCAACTGCCTTGCAGTTTGATGAAATAGTCTCATCCTTGCTGACGGAGGAGATGAGATAGAAAAATATGGAGAGCCAGAATGGTGATGCCTTGCCTGTATGAGGATGGTCCCATAATAGAAACAAAAATAAGTCATCAAGTGGGAGATCTAGATCTCCAGGAAAACCTATAAAGGTGGTGTGCTGGAAATGCAGAAAGGAAGGGCTCTAAAAAAGGAATTGTAAATCTAAAGCTCCTACAAAGGAAAGGGATCTGATGATGCTCCTTCTGCAGAGGTGAAAACCACCTCAGATGAAGGTGGGGATGTGTACTTGGCTTCTTCAAGTACACATGTAGATCATGAGGCATGGTTGATTGACTCAGGTGCATCCTTTCACTTCACTCCCCATAGAGAGTGGTTCTGCGAGTATGAGAAATATGATGGTGGTGATATCTTCTTAGGGGATGATAGGAAGGCAAGAATCGTTGGGCGCAGAAAAGTAAAGTTGAAGTTGCAAGGTGGAAGGGCTAGAACACTTCTTGGTGTTCTACATATTCCTGCATTGGATAGAAATCTAATTTCTGTAAGCAAGCTGGATGATGCAAGTGTAAAAATAGTGTTTGAGAAGAATACCTGCAAGATTGTTCGGGGAGCACTGGTATTGATGGGGGGATTTCGGATTGGAACTCTGTACAAGCTGCAAGGTAGCACTGTTGTTGATGAGTGCAACAATTCTGTGGTTCCTAAAAGTGGAGCAGAAAATCTAGTGGTCTCTAGAGAGAAGACCATGATATGGCATCAAAGGCTTGGACATATTGAAGAAAAGGGCTTTCGAATACTTCATGGTAAAAGTATGGTAGAAGGTATGAGTAATAACTCTATGGATTTTTATTTCTGTGAAAATTTTGTATATGGGAAGCAGAATCAGGTGATTTTCCCCTCTGGTGGTAAGAGGGTGGAAGAGATAATAGAGCTTGTGCACAGTGATGTGTTTAGACCTGTGAAGGTTCCATCACTGGGTAAGTCTATGTACTACGTATCATTTATAGATGACTTCTCAAGGAATACATGGATATATTTCCTTAAGAAGAAATCTGAAGTCTTTGACAAGTTTAAAGAATTTAAAGCTCTGGTGGAAAATCAGACAGAGAAGAAGATAAAGGTGCTGAGGATAGATAATGGTGGATATTTTTGCAGTAAGGAATTTGAAGAATTCTGTAAGAAGTGTGGTATAGCATAGCAGAAGACTATTCCATATACACCTGAGAAAAATGGAGTTGTAGAAAGAATGAACAAGATGTTGATGGAAAGGGCAAGAAGCATGTTCAATGGTGTCGGATTAGGACAGGAATTCTGGGAAAAGGCGGTGGAGACAGCATGTTACTTGGTCAATAGATCACCTTCATCAGCGTTGGAGGATAAGACTCCATAAGAGGTATGGACTGGTAAGAAACCCTCTCTTTCACATCTAAGGGTATTTGGATGTGATGCATATGTACATGTTCCAAAGGATAAATGAACCAAGTTGGATAGTAAATATGAAAAGTGCATCTTTATTGGGTATAAAGATGGTTTAAAGAGTTATAAGCTTTGGAACCCAGTAACAAGGAAGGTTGTGTACAGCCGAGATGTGGTGTTCAGAGAGGTAAAAGATGTTATTAAACATGAAGTCCAACCAAAGGAACTTGAGAAGATAGAGTTTGAGCTTAAGGAGGAAGAATCAGACTCTACGGCAGAGGAGGAAATAGAAGACGAAGAACCACAAACTCCAGGTGTGAGAAGATTAGTTCAAGAAAAAAGGCAGCCAGAAAGGTATAGTCCATCTGCTTTCTATTCAAATTTTGCTTTATCTATTACTAGTGATGATCCCAGAACTGTGAAGGAAGCAGTAGACTCAGAGGATGGAAAACTCTCGAAAGAGGCCATGGTTGATGAAATGACATCTTTGCACAAAAATGAGAAGAGGATCTAGTGGAGTTGCCGGTAGGAAGGAAACCCATTGGCAGCAAATGGGTGTTTAAGAAGAAGACAAATGCAGAAGGAAAGGTGGAGAAATACAAAGCTCGGTTGGTAGCAAAAGATTATTCCCAGGTGTCGCAAATTGATTTTGGTGATATTTTTTCTCCTATTGCCAAGGTAACTTCTATTATATTACTTTTATCTATTGTTACTTCTTTTGATTTTGAGGTAGAACAGATGGATGTGAAGACAATATTTCTTCACGAGGACCTGGAAGAGGAGATCTACATGAAGCAACTTGAAGGCTTTGTGGTGAAGGGGAAGAAAGAACTAGTATGCAAGTTAAAGAAGTCTTTGTATGGGTTAAAATAGTCACCAAGGATGTGGTATCATAAATTTGATACATTTATACTGGGACTTGGCTTCACCAAAAGCAAAGTAGATCACTGTGTGTATTTTAAACTAATTGGTGACCGTGTTATTTATTTGGTCTTGTATGTGGATGATATGTTGCTGATTGGAAATGACAAAGAAATTATCCAGGATTTGAAGACCCAATTGTCCTCCAAATTCAACATGAAAGATCTTGGTGTTGCAAACTATATTTTGGGCATGGAAATTAAAAGAGATTGGGCAAAGAAGAAGCTCTGGTTAAACCAGAGGAAGTATGTCGAGACAATATTGCAAAGATTTAATATGTAGGATAGTAAACTGGTGAAGGTTCCTATTCTTGTAGGTGTAAAATTATCTGTTGAACAGTGTCCCAAGACACAAGAAGAGGAAGAGGATATGTCCCATGTTCCATATGCAAGTGCAGTCGGTAGCCTAATGTATGTGATGGTCTGTACTAGACTAGACATTGCACATGTAGTGGGAGTATTGAGCAGGTTTATGTCAAAACCAGGGAAGGAGCATTGGACAGCAGTGAAGCGGGCTTTCAGGTATTTACGTGGCACTAGTGATTATGGTTTGTGCTACCAAGGAAGACCAGGAATAGAAAGAGTTTTGGATATTCATGGCTTTGTTGATGCAGACTGGGCTAGAGATCTAGATCAGAGAAGATCTACAAGTGGGTATGTGTTTAACCTATTTGGAGGTGCAGTTAGGTGGATGAGTAAGAAATAATCTGTAGTGGCACTATCAACTACAAAGGCAGAATACATGGCAGCCACTCATGCAAGCAAGGAAGCAGTTTGGTTGCAGAGATTGTGTTCAAGTATGGGGTTAGTATAGGGAGCTATAAGGATAGACTGTGATAGCCAAAGTGCAATTTTCTTAGCAAAGAACCCTGCTTACAATTCAAAGACAAGGCACACTTATGTTTAGTATCACTTTGTGAGGGATATGATAGAAGACAAAAAGGTGTTGCTCGTAAAGGTGGACACTTTGAAGGATAATGCAGATGCATTGAAAAAATATGTGAGCTTTGAGAAGTTCTCTTGGTGTAGAAAAACAATGGATGTTACAGCGTTGGATAAATGACTAAGCTCTCTTGTGGCCCCCTATGGAAAGAAAACAACAAGTGGGAGAATGTTGCGTTGTGTTATTCTTTCCACAATGGCCGACATAGTGAACTGGGAGGTTAGAGGGGGGGGAAAAGCCCACCCTTCATTGCACTGATTGCACAGCGGGGGGGTCACAAGGGGGGTGGCAGCCCCCCCTATCCGGGGGGTTTGATGGTGGTGGGTAGCCCCCCTACGGGGTCCAAGGTAGCACCCCGGGAAAAAAAATTGGACCCTATATTAGGTTGGGTGGACCTACCTATGGTTTTGTGCATGATTTTTGCACATGGTTTTGGACGCGATGGTTTTCGGTCCATGGTTTTGGATGCGATGGTTTTCGGTCCATGGTATTGGATGCTTCGGCATGTATAAATATGTATTGTAACATTGAAAGGAACATAATGAAAAATCAAGCTGGTAGTCCTGATTTTGGGATCCAGGGGAAAATCTCTGTGTATATGTGTTTTATGTGTTATGCTCTCGCATTGTTTATTTTCTGTCTTAGAATTCGTATGCAAGTAATTTTTGTATGGGGTTAAAACCTACAATTTTATCAGTAAAAACTTGTCAAAGGTTGAACTAAATTATACAATGATCGAAAAGAAAATCCTAGCTGCTGTGCATTCATTAAACAAATTCAGGCATTACATTACAGGCTATCAAACATTTGTGCATACTGACCATGATGCAATCAAATATTTAATGAACAAACTAGATGTGAATGCTCGAATTATAATATGGTTACTTTTATTATAGTAATTTGATCTAACCATTGTTGATAAACCTGGTAAGTAAAATGTTGTTGTAGACTTTTTATCTAGGGTAAATTTGCCTGCAGGTGAAGAAGGAATGGTGGATGACCAGTTACCAGACGAGCACTTATTTTCTATTTCAGTTCTCTCTCCAAGATTTTATGATATAGCAAACTATTTGGTATCAACACAATTCCCACCAAACTTGTCCTCCAAAGAAAAGAGAAAGATAGTCAGGAAAAGCGCCCCCTTCACTTCGATTGGGGACAATCTTTTCAAACTTGGCCCAGATCAAAGCTTGAGAAGGTGTGTCATGGAAGAGGAAGTCTTTGACATCCGTCTAACCTGTCATGATGAGCCCTGTGGAGGTCACTTTGCAGCAAAGAGGACAGCATTCAAAGTTTTACAAGCAGGCTGTTATTGGCCCACTTTTCATCAGGATGTGAAAAAATACACTAGTCAGTGTGATCATTGCCAAAGGATGAGAAGGCCTACTCTAAGAGATGAAATGACTCTGTAGCCTCAAGTGACTTTCGAGCCATTTGACAAGTGGGGTGTGGACTTCATTGGGCCTATTGACCCTCCTTCAAATCAAAAACAGTACATTATTGTGTGCACTGGTTATTTGACTAAGTGGGTTGAAACCAAGGCAATTAAAGCAACAACAGAAGAAAAGGTGGCTAAGTTCCTAAGGGAGAATGTATTCTACAAGTTTGGGTACCCTAGAGAGTTGGTCATAGACCAAGGCAGCCAGTTTACCTCCAACATGATTAAAGACCTACGCAACCATCACAAGATCAAGCATAGGACCTCCACTCCCTATCATCCACAAGCTAATGGGCAAGTGGAGGTGACCAACAGAGCACTAGAGAGCATCTTAACCAAGGTGGTGAGCAGCAGCAGGAAGGATTGGGCAAAAAGGCTAGTTGAGGCCACCTGGGCCTATAATACCACATGGAAGACCACCACTGGATTCACACCCTATGAGCTGGTCTATGGGAAAAAGGCCTTGTTGTCTATTGAATATGAATATAATACATTAAGAATGGAGGCCCAACTAGATTTGGATCTCAGCAGTGCACAGAAAGAGAGATTGTTCCAATTGAATGGTTTGGATGAATTTAGAATGTAGGCCCTCCTACATACAGAGGTAGTTCAACTTCAGAGGAAGATTTGGCATGATAAAAATATTAAGGAGAAGCAATTTCAAGAAGGCGATTGGGCATTGTTATATGATTCAAGATATAAAGACTTCAAGGGCAAGTTAAGGACAAGATGGCTCGGACCTTATGTTGTGGAAAGATGCCCTGATAATGGTTTAGTGCAAATCAGAACCATAGATGAAGAAGCCATTCCTTTGCTTGTTAATGGACACTGATTGAAAATGTACAAGAGACGTTTATCAAAACAAGAGTTCGTTGATGATATCAATAAAACAATGATGATAATGGAGCAAGTTCCAGCTCCTCCCTCATCAAATCACTAAGAAAAAAGAAAAAAGAATAAGGACTCAGGTGAAAACCTCCATGAGGCGCTTGAGTTCCATCTTTGGGTTGAAAACGTCTTGAGGAGGCTCAGTGATGATAAAAAAAAAGAGAGAAAAAAAAACAAAAAGAAAAAGAGAACAAGAAGATCCCTGGGTGAAAACCTTTCTTGAGGCACCCAAGGAAAATAGCTAGAGTGGAAACCTTTCTGAGGCAGCCTAGTTGTTCTTCAAAAAAAATAAAAATTATCATGATATTTCCATTTGCAGGTGGGTGAGAAGGATAGTTAAGGAGCAAAAGAGGATCCCAAGGAGACCCTTGCCACTCACATATTCATTTTTTCACTTCTTACCATGCATCCCTCCATCATTTTTGTCAATTTTCCACTCCATTGCTTCGATGTATACAAACACTATGTTTTCTATAGGATCCCCTGTATTCCTACAAGATCCCCTGAAAACCTACAGGATGATCCTATAGGAATTACAGTGACCTAGAAATCCTACAGGAAGCAATCCGAAGGCAAATGATGGACTTGTAGGTCCCTAAAATTCACCCTCTTCATGATCTAGCACCTCACCTTGTCCACCATCATCATCCCTACACTCACCATTCAAAACAAAGATCAGTTTCAATAATTTTTTCCAGTCTTCAAAGAAAAAAATGGAAATAGAGAGGAGTAATGAGCATCACCTGAGTATCCTTTTCTCTCCACACTCCCACTCCTCCTTTCCATCCATGTCACCATCCTCACAGCCCCAACAAGCAAAATGATTAAAGAATTCTACGGGAGAAGCGGGAGAAGCAACTACAGGACATCCTGTAGGAAATCCTATAGCAGCCTATCCCACAGAATACCAATCACACCAACAACAAGTCTTCACCATGATGATCCAGGATCTCCAAAGCAGCAGCATCAGATCTTCAACCATAGATACCTACAAAAATAGAGAAGCCATTAGTAGACAACAAGAGGAGGAAGAAGAATGGCATGTAGCAAATATACATAGCAGCACCTCTAGTCTTCGACAACTGCAGCATAACATTGAAACCACAGGTAAGTATCCTGCTCGCTCTCTCATATGCATCATGTAGTAAAAAATTGTAAGGGTTACGAGATAGTTGGTTTATAAGTGAAAAGGTGGCCAGTTAACTTGGCCACCTTCGTTCAGTCAGCACATGCACAACTGGGTGTCCTCTCACATGTGGTTGCAGTCAACTAAAATACAGAGAAGGAGGAGGACAAAAAGCGGTTAAACTATGGATCTACAAGGTGGGAGCTGATTACGAGGAGTGGGAAATGTTGAAGTGGTAGTGGGGACCAACGGTCCAAAAATGGCAATGTACCTTTATTGCCAACACACCACCTCACCCTGACTCACCATAAGAGGAAATAAAACACAGTTCCCATGCATTCATGCATTTCACCTCCTCAAAACTCCCTCACTCAAGTTGCTCTCATAACCCAGGCCACCCACCGAAAGCAAAGATCCATCGTTCACCACACAGGAATTCCTACAGGAACATGCACAGGAATTCCTATAGGATACAAAGACTGTCTACAGGATACACAGAGACTATCTATAGGATTAGCAGAGAAGAGTTCAGAAGGGATATCACGGGACTTGGCCACTGCAACCAATCTAAAGAAGTAGGCTCTAAAATTTCATTCCCCTTTGCAAGTAAATGAACCAAGGATACTCTAAATTTGAGTGAATTTAGCAACTGTGTGAAGGGAATTAAATACACAGTCATTTGAAAATTTGTTTCAACCCTCTCATTTTCTCCTCAAGCTTCACCAGCAAGATGACAGGAGGGTTTAATAGGAGAGAGCCCAAAAACACTGTGAGAATCCAACAACACCCCAAAGTGCTTGAAATATTCACAAGACATAATTGGATGGGGTTTTTCGAAAAATTCAGAGGGTATGATGATGAGGTGGCTCAAGAATTTTCTCTCTCCCTCACTCCACACACTAGAATCCATGCCACTGTTGTAATAAGGGGCCTCACTATAGATCTCACCCCTGAGCTCATCAGCAGGGTCACCACACTTCCCCTAGGAATCCCATGGAGAAAAGAAGACAAAGGAGATAGCCAGGTTGCCAAAAGAAAATTCTTTTTAGAAGGTGAGGAACCCACTGAGGAAAAAAATGGAGTAAGGAGGGAAAGTATGCCATATCCATGGAGTGAGGTAGGCTACCAACTAATCAAATAAATCTCATGTGAGGGTAGATATAGTGTTGTCTATGGCTATCATTTCAAGATCCTTGAAGAATTAAGATTTGGAGTAGAAACACCCCCTCACCAAAGGCTCAACATACCATATTTCTTACTTCAATCACTCATAGACTCAAGCATCAAAGTGAAGGAGGGGAATTCCCAACAATTAGCTCACCATGGGTTGATTAGGATCCTCATTGAAGATGCCCTCCAAAACCTCAGAACCCCTATAACATGGTCAGTTTTCAAAGACATGCCAGCAGAGGATGACATCAAAGCTCTCACTTATGATGTTAGTCCTACTATCAGTGAAGAGGAAGTAAAACAAGAAGAGGAAGATACAGAAGGAGATGAGGATGAGATGGATGAAGAAGGAGCTGACATAGAGGAACATGATGAAGATGAAGAAGAAGAGGGAGAAGAGAAGGAGGATGATGAAGAAACAGAGGAGGAAATTAAGGAGGAAACTGATAGAGATGATGAAGATCTACAAGAAGAAGAAGACAGGAAAGACAGAGAGGAAGAAGGCAATAGAACAGAGGGGATAGAACACAAGGAGGAGTCACCTAGGGTGTCTCTAGAGGCCACTGAGAGAGAGGCAACAACTGCCCTCACTGCTCTCAGCACCCCAATCAAGCAAAAATTAAAAAGGCAAAGGCATACCCCACTATCTTTCAGGACAAGAAAGAGCATAAGAATAAGATAGGGGAAGCCACAAACATCAACCAAAATTCCTATTGAGATTGAAGATTCCCCTACACAAAAAGACAAAATTCCTTCCCCTAAGTCCCCTATCACCTATGTAAGGAGGCCTACTACTATATCAACTTCCTCAAAGGATAAGGCAATCCTACAAGATCCATAGCAAAATCTACAAGAAGCAAAAACAGTCCTACAGGATACTCTGTTGAATCTACAGGAGGCACGAAAATTGGAAAGAAAGGTAGGGGAGAAACAAGAAGCTAAAGAGGAGCACCCAAAGACAAAATAACCCAGCCCCCAACCTAACTTGGACTCCTATTACTGGTTTATTGAAGGATACAGGGTCATACCTCAAAATTTTTCCATCCCATTGTTCTTCGAGCTTGAGAAGGAGAGGGTCAGAACTCACCGATGGATGCAGATAGCCAAATCAAATGGGGTGGAAGATATTGAGCACATGGAGGAGAAACTCAAATAAATGGGTAGAGAGCTAAGTGGCTTAAGGGACAAAGAAGCTATAATGAGAAATCAACTAGAGACAAAAAATGCATGCTTGAGGGGATAGTTGTAGGAAAGAGAGAACCAACTAGCATGTATGGCAAACCTCTCCTTGGAGACAATCCAGTGTAGGATGCCAGCTAAATCCTATGCTCTCTACCTCAAAGAACAATGGCTTCAGTTTCAGATTAAGACACTAACACAGAGGGGAACCATGCCATTTTAGGACTACAAGAAGTTTATTGATCTTTGTGATCAAAGTACACTAGATGATAGGGCCAAAATGGCTAAGTTTTATTTGCACAACATGGCCCTCATAGACATGAATGTATGGGACCCTAATGCCAAGCTAGGAGATCTACAATTAATGGCTTTGGCATCATGGATGAACCATGAGGAGTCAAGGGCTGCAGAGATGAAAAGGATATTAGCAAGAGAGCAAATTGAACCTCTTTTGATCAGAGTTGAAGAATCAAATCCCATGGCCCTCATTAGTACCCATAATTTGATTGCAAATGACCCTCAGTTGGCACCTAGATATCTTACTACCCAAGAGCAAGAAATTTCACATTTTGAGGACATCTTTAGGCTGCTAGGAGATGATAGTATACATGTTTGCCTAAGGAGATGGAACACACTACCATACAACTTAAAGATAAGAGAATATCACTCCCCTCAAAGGTGGAGAGAGGCACTCAACAAGACGCCTATGTATAAGCAATCTATGCAAAGGTTGAAGGTCAATTAGATAGGCCTAAAACTCAATCCACCACTACTCTTAGGGATGCTAGAAGGGATAAAAGAAGAAGAAGAAAAGAGGTAGTGGGAAGAGGTAGAAAAGAAGGCAGGCTTCTTTGAACAAGAAGAGGAGACCACAGCAAAGGCATGGGATTTCCAAGAGGCTACTAGAGCCATGAAGGATATGGATATTGACTAAGTTGCTCAAAGGATGAGCAACACTTTCAGTAGGGGGGTGATGATGAGCCTCATCATTGGGTAATTATATGGGCCTTAATTCACCACCTAGCTTAGTGAAACCAACTATTCTCATAACTTGTTGCATAGTTTTGATTATATTTTGTTTATGAGATGAGTTAGAGTTGGATATTTTGCTTTGTGCTCTAATGTGCATTTAATGCAGGATTAAAGGAGAAAATCGAGGAATTTTGGCAAAGACCAAGGTCAAAACTCAAATGGGACAAGGGAGAGGAACTATAGGAGGTAAATCCTCCTCATTTACTACCCCTCCATTAGAATATTCCTCCATTATCTCAGAGTGCAAATAGCCAAATCACGAGGACTAGAAGCCAGCCGAGCAAGTGAAAGACATAGAACCAGTTTATCTCGAGTTTGGGAGCAAAGCCTCCCTAATTTTAAGGACGTCATTGGAGACTTCAGATGTATAAGTAGAGAGGCCTAGGACCTCAGTAGGACTCAGATTTTCATTGTAAACTCTACTCTATTTTCAAGTTGCAAGACTTGTGACAGTTCTTTTGATGTAATCTGTTGTTTTGGTAATAAGAATGAGTTTTGGTTTAAGCCAGCACTGAATTAACTCAAAGGGTTGAAGCTCTTGGGTTAGGGCCCAACCCTAGCAGCCAAGGCTCCTCTTTATTGTACATGTATGCTTAGTGTAGAATCATAGCTTAATTGTTAATTTTCTTAGTAGATGCATTTCCATTACAAGTAGTGTAGATTAGATTGGTTATGTGATAGTTTTCCTCCATTTGTGCCTTCATTCAAGTAGCAGGTTAGCCAGGAGAAAAAGGATCACCACAAGTTTGTTTGCAGGTGTCTCGGCCTCACTTCCTCCCTCTGAGACCATGACTTGAGGAAGGGACCCTTCAGCAGCCACAAAAACACAGATTTCTAGTTCTTTTATGAGCTTTGGAGTTTGTTGTCTTTAATTTAGTAGTTGGTTAATGTTGCAAGGCAGATTTCATTGTCATCTTTTTCCATCTCCATTTCTGCAATAAGATCTCCCTCATGCTTTCATTCCCTTTAGCAACTTTCTTCATGCATAATATAGGCAGTTGATTCATGTTTTTCTAGTTTATGAAAATGTATCTTGTTGCATAGTTATTTTTGGAAGACACACATGTTTTATGCAGAGCAGGTACTTCAGGAGGAGACCAAGACTTCATAACCAGCAGCCACCTTCCACTTCATCCACCTTAGCCATCCCTTGTTTCACCATCACCCTCACTAGTTTTTCATCATTTTTCATTGAAATTCTCCTAAACACATTGAGTGAATCTAGCCATCTCTTATCTTGGATATTGACTCCTGAGTGCTCCTAGACCTTCTAACACTCCATTCCACCCATCACACACATTTCCTAAGCTTCCAAACACCTCCAACACCTCACAATTAGCTCTCGGTTGTATCCTGTAGGTTTCCTGTACATCGTGTAGGTTTTCCTGAAACGGCCTGTTTTGAGGCCGAATTGATGGGAACCTCTAGGAAGTCACAAAAATCCTCCTAGGACCCCTCCACACCATCCAACCACTTTAAAAACCTTCTAGCCATCCTCAAACACCTTCCATCCACCTGTCACATCCACAAGAACAATTAGTTTGCATACTTGATTTTTCCTAAAAAACCAAAAAAGTGAAAATAGATTTAGTTTAGTTTCTTTGCTTGCACATTAGTATGGTTTGATGCTTTTTACTTCTACAACTTAGATAGTAGCATTTGTTTATTGTTGATTTAGCAATTCTACTTAGCATAGCTTCTTAAATGGTTAATTAGGGTATGGTGTGGTTTAGCATTACATGTTGGCTTTTTCCATTACCGTAGTAGAGTAACTCTATTAGAGTAGATTTTCCCTTTTTCCATCAAAGAATCAAGCTTCTTCTGACTCTATAGAATTCTGGCTTGGAACCCCAGTGGTCTCTCACCAGCTGAACAGCAACAACAGGCAGAACCATCACTTTTAATTGTGCATACAACACTATCACATCCAAGTTTGTAGGAACCCCGGGTTGATAAGTAAAGCTAGTAGCCCAAGAGTTGCGGCATCCTTGTTGCAATACTGGCACTCATCAGTGCTCTTCATGCTTTTAGGGTTTTTTAGATCTTAGGATTTATTTTCATGAGTCAAAGGAGTCAACATCATGTGTATAAAACCCTTCTGGGTAATTTGTAATTATGAAAAGAATTATTTTTGAGTCTATAAAGTTCAGGAATCTCCAAGAGTACAAGTTAGCCCTTGAATCCTCAAGTCGGCCTAAAGGAGGGAACTCGACCCTTTGAGAAGTCTATATAAAGAGCAGTTTGACTTCCTTTGGAGACTCACTCACTCACAAATTTGATCTACAAGAAAGAGTTTGATCTATATTTGAGTAGTTGCAATAAAGAGAGCGAAAGTCAAGAAGAAGGACAAAATTTCTTGGTTTTGGGATCTATCTCTCCCACACGTGCAAAATTATAAGGTTTCTGGGTTGCATGAAGAGGTCAAAGTTGCAAGGCTAAGTTGCAGCAGGACAGCGTAGAAACTAGTAGCTGGAAGGAAGGAAACTTTTTCTAGACCTCATAGACCTTAGGAAGAGTTGTCTTTCTCTTGGAAGGTCCTAGAAGGAGGTCAAATTAGGGTCTCTTCAGGAATTGCAAGGTCAAAGTTGCAGGTCGAGTAGTAGTGTTGTAGCTAGCAAATCAAGTTACAGTGTGTAGCATTTTGGTGCAAACTAAAGAACTTGAGGAAGGGTTGACTTGGTATTGGGAGAAGGACTTGGTCTAGGGATTGGGTCATTGTATCTCATTTCATGCAGATTATAAGAAGAGAAGAGTTTATGCATTTTACCCTTGGAGGGGTTTTTCCCTAGCTTAGAGCCTACATCTCTGTCCTCTTTTATTTTTATTGCTTCTTGATATTGATTGATGAAAATATCTAACTAAAGGAACATAAAGAAGATAACTAATATTCTCAAGCAAGTATCAAGGAATAAAGAAAATAAGCTTAAAAATTTGCCGCTTTACATGTTCTAACATGCAATTAGAGCTAAGGTGAGCAAGGAAGGGAGTCGAAAGGACACAATAAAGAATTGTTGATCAAGGGATAAGAATCTTTCAAGGCCAAAAAGAAGAAGATTGTATCTTGAAGGAATCTAGTTAAAAGCTCGTTGGTAGAACACCCTCCAAATCTAGGGTTTCTACATTGAAGAAGATTAAAAATTACATCTATCTTGCAAGAAGGGTATTGATCTCGCGGAAAAAGAAGTCTATTTGCAAGGTATCAATCTTTGAACTTGTTAGTGGAGGAATCTTAGGGAACATCTTTCAAGGGCATCATCAAGAACTCTCTAAAGTTATTGAAGGCATCAAGAAGGTTGGAGATATTATTCGAGTAAGTATCACATTATCTCATAATGGTTGAATCATCAAGTCATGTAGGTTATTTATAAAAGGAGAAAAATAAGCTCGTTGGGGCTTCAAACTATCTAGCATGGAAGAAAATGATTGACTTGATACTCATAGAGCTAGATGTAATGGGATATGTTACCAGAGAAGTTACTAAACCTGGGAAAGATAAGACACAAGAACTAGCAAGGTACAAGAAAGGGGAAGTAAGAACTCAAATGATCATAGTGGAATCAATCAAGGATTATCTTGTTCCAATTGTAGCAAACCTGAAGACTTCTAAGGCCATGTACAATAAGCTAGTGAATTTGTACTCTATAAGTACAACAGGTCAAAATATGTCATTACGAAACAAGCTATATAGATTGAAGAAATCGAAGGATGAGGATATGGAATCCTTCCTCGTGAGAGCCTCTCAGGTAAGAGACCATTTGCAAGGACTTGGAGAACCCATCATTGATTTTGAGGTGCTTGTATGTGTTGTAAATGCATTGCCACTAGAATGGAGTAACTTTGCAACAAGTGTCTACTCCAAGAAGGATTCAACTACCTTTGATGAGTTGTGGGCACAATGCATACTGGAAGAATAAAGGATCAAGGTCAAGGATGACATTGGATAAGATGATAAGTCTCAGTCCTTTCTAGCCTGAGTCAAGAAGATGAAGAAAGGAAAGTTTGGCAAGTCCAAGAAGAAATATATGTCCAATGTGCAATGCTTCAAGTGCAATGAGTTTGGACACTACAAGAGGGACTACCCAAATCAACAGAAAAACAAGAGAAAGGATAGAAGTGAAGTTCATGTAGCCCAAGTAGTGGGAGAACCTAAGGAGAAGGAAAAGAAGGCAGAAGTGAAGGATCTTTACTACTGAAAGAAGGTTCACGGACTTTAGGTTCTTTATGAATGTTCGTCTTTCTTTTAGATGTTATTTTTTGCATAAGCATCATAGGTAGAAGAATATGATAGTAGCATGTCTAGAATTTATTATGTTGCTTAGTAGAGATCATCTAGGATATAACGTTAGACAATTTTGCATAATGTTCACAGAAATTATGTTAGAGATTGTCATCTTGCTTAAATGGATCATTATGATATGTAAAGGACCATCATCTTGGAATGTCCTTGGGAAAAGCACCATGACAGGAATAGTATGTATTCTATGTAATGTGGAAACATACTGGTAAAAGGGATGAACGGTTGTAACGTTTAAACATACAATTTTTTTGTGAAATATGTGGATATCTAGATGATTGGATGAAAGCATAGGAATATATGTTGAAAAGTGAACTTTACATAAGATTCATATATGCAAGAATCTTATGAAATTAAGTTAGTTGTAAAGATATCCTCAAGTTCTAATGATGTTGGAAAGAAATATAATATGAATTACTTAAGAATGTATAAAGATTGGTACTTTATCTAGAATATGTATTTTATACTGATTAACATCAAGTATAATCTCTGAAAGAAAAGTTGTAACTTGGTAATCAAGTTTTATCCTTAGGAACTCTGATGCAAAAAGGAAAGTTTAAGTGGAAATGGTTGATGAGGATGTTAATGGTACGAGAAGGTCACCATGGTAAGGTAATTCTATTTCATTTATGTTTTGGTTATCTAGCTAACATATTATTTTTGGCTACTAAGAAAAGAATGTTGTAGGAATACATGATGATAGTTGGGGCAAGTTCAATTGTATAGACGAAGAATGTTGAGAATGTCTGGTACTTGGAAACTGTAATGTCAGGATGAGTCCATATTGGGATTGAAATGGTAGTTGTAGAAGAAGATAACATGAAGGTCACGGAAGATCACTTTCATGATCAAATTGAAGATCAGGAAAGCTTAATGCAATGCCTTCATGATTGAATAAGAAAGTGATGAGCTAGTAAGATGACTTGGATCCTGTCACAAGAACGAAAGAGTGGAAATGGATCCATGATACCTGAGAAGAAAACAAGAGATACAAAATAAAGAAGGATCCATGTAGCTATAAAGATAAAGTAGTTGATACTCTCATGAAGAGAATCAATGAGGCTTGTGATGATGGCTTCCATTATTGGAAGGAAGGAATCTCCTCTGATTTTAGAGGGAGAAAAAGGAGTCTCCTTGAATAAGGAGCAAGGTTATATTCTCAAGATTAAGGGAGAATAGGGATGTACTCTCTGATTGAGAGGGAGTGATGATGAACATCACATGTGCATTCTCCTCTTCAGGTGATGAAGAGAGAATGACAGAGGATTGGATAAGAATCTGTGGTTTCCTTAAGGATATAACATCCATGAAAAGGAAAGGACCGACACTCTTTGAGGATGGGACAGGAATCCAAGAGAAGAGTGGTCGAAGAGGACTGATATTCTTTGAGGACTCAAGTATGGAGATCCAAGATAAGAATAGTCCTAAAAGGACATACCTTGTGGACATCTGGATGGGGTATGTACCTTAGAGAGGTAGTGCAGTATCACACATAAAGCCTCCTAACATAATTCTCTTGAATAAAATAAGAGCTTGTCCAGTTAGGCCTCAAGGACAGTGTTGGTTATAATAATGATGCTTACAATATGGCTTATCAATTTGACTCTTCTTGAGAACTCTTCAGTTTGAGATTGATGTTGTACTAGTTGTACAATTACGAATACCTCCCTAGTTAAGAGGGAGTGTTGAGAAATGTAACTACTTTCAATCTTCATAATTGTTGTACTCATTTCAATCTGTATCTCATGTAATAAACAAGAAAAAGAAAAGAAAAAATATTATTATTAAAGCATGGGTGTCATGCTCATTATTGATGATCTTTTAGGTAAAAACATGTTCTTTGTGCTTCTAGGTTTTGTTAGGTCTTAGGATTTATTTTCATCAGTCAACATCATGTTTATAAGACCATTCCAAGAAATTTGTAATTGTAAAAAGAATTATTTTTGAGTCTATAAAGTTCGAGAATCTCCAAGATTACAAGTTAGCCTTGGGATCCTCAATTCTGCCTAAAGGAGAAAATTCAGCCCCTTGAGAAGGCTATATAAAGACTAGTTCGACTTCATTTAGAGACACACTCACTCACAAGTTCAATCTACAAGAAATAGTTCGATCTATTTCTGATTAGCTCCAAGAAGGAGAGTGAACGTCAAGAAGAAGGAAGAAGGATGAAATTTCTTGGTTTTTGGGCTCTATCTCTCTCACATGTGTGAAATTCTAGGGTTTTGGGGTTGCACGAAGAGACTGAAGTTAGGGCCGAGTTGTAGTAGGACAAAGTGTAGAAACTAGTATCTAGAAGGAATGAAACTTTGTCTAGACCTCACAGACCATAGGAAAAGTTGTCTTTCTCTTGGAAGGTCCTAGAGGGAGGTAAAATTAGGGTTTCTTCAAGAGTTGTAGGGCCAAAGTTACAAGTCAAGTATTGGTGTTATCGCTGGCAGGTTGAGTTGCAGTGTGTAGTAGTTTGGTGCAGACTCAAGAAGGACTTGAGGAAGGGCTAACTTGGTAGTGGGAAAAGGACTTGGTCTAGGGATTAGGTCATTTGTATCTCATTTCAAGCTGATTATAAGAAGCAAAAGTTTTTAGGTTTTCCCCTTGGAGGGGTTTTACCCTAGTTGAGACCCTACATTTGTGTCCTCTTTTGTTGTTATTGCTTCTTGATATTGTTTGATGAAAATATCTAACTAAAGTAACATAAAGAAGATAACTAAGATTCACAAGCAAGTACCAAGGATTAAAGGGAATAATTTTAATAAGTTGCCACTTTACATTTTCTAACACATGCAAGAGTCAAGAAAATTTATTTCTATCATGTCCCATTTCGACATTTAAAAGAAAGAAAATTGAATTTCTAAAAGGCATATTTTAATGGCTCCAAGTTGACCAAGTCGACCCTCCAGAAGGCAAGTCAACCTGCCTAAGGGATGTGTCTCTTCACATGAATGAACAACTATAAATCTATGTTGCACGGGGACCCACCCCCACCAAAAAATCCCTCGTACCTGACATTCCCACGTACCAGGGACTTTTACAAGGGTTGGGAACGTCCCAAATTTTTTGGGGTCTTCATTGGGGACTTAGGGACTTTCGAGCCGTTCCTAATCCATTTTGGGAAGATTTTGGGGACTTTTTGGGTACTGTTCCACCATCCCTAAGGAAAAAATGGTATGTCTGACCCGATTTTGACTGGGATTACTTTGTTGTTTGGATGGATTTTCTTGTTGTTTTGAATGGTATTTTAGAATGAAGTTGTTGTTTATGCTAACTTCTAATGGTAACTACTAAAAATACTCTTTTTCAGTGTTGACATTTATTTTCTCCTCTCTCTGTCACTTAACTGTCTAAAGAAATAACCCTCAGTGTTGGACTTCAACCTATAATTACTGTTGCTTAAAAATGACATCCCTTTAGAAATAATTAAGAAGTTTGCCAACCTTTACTTCCTGTGGCATGAATCAAGGACACAATTATTGTTGATGAAAACCTTCTAGTTTTGTCCTGAAGGTGAAGTACATTGTCTTTGAGACTGTTCCTATGTGGCACATTTAACAAGTTTCTAAACCCACTCTTATCCTATAGGAAAGTTGTTGAATTGTGTTTGGCATTGTTTGTGAGGAATTATTGGGTTATTGCTTTGTTTTGTGTTGTCCTAGTATCCACATATTATTTCCCTCAAATAGTGAAGGTTGTATGGATGTTTAAAGGTTGTCGATAATGACTCATTTCAGTGCATTTCCTCTTAAGACTAATGTTTCCAAAATTGTTATTTGCACTTTGTTCAAGAATAATAAACCAGGATTCAAGAATGATTTGCATGTCAAACTAATGTAACGAAACCACACTATATTTAAGGCCCTAACAACCTTTGAAACTTTGTTAACTATGCAAAGGAAGTTAAATTTGTTAACTTGGCCATATTAGTAGCAGTGACCGTAAGAAAGACCCTTTTTGTTTTCACGGGATTAGGAAAATATCTAGTGTGGTTGACCAATCAAACTTGGATTTTATTTGACAAACCTAACAATAGAGAGGGTCAGTTTAGATGTTGAGATTGGCAATATTAGGAATTTGAACCAAGGCTTGATTTTGAAAAAATTAGAATGCTTTCCAACTAGGATAATAAGGCGAATTAGTTTACATGCAAGAATGTCAACCAAGAATAGTAAAACTCAATCTGTTTTTGGATTTGACCAAAAATAACAATCAAGACAACTAACTTTAGTAATTCAACCTAGGTTTTTTATTTGACATTTATGGCAAGAAAAATTAGGTCTTTGAAAGGTCAAACTAGCAAGAGTTAGTATTTAGTGCTAGGCCATTTGGACCGTCATATAGATGGATACCCTCCAACTAACTACCATGTGTCACACTAGAAGAATAGTTCACTTGCTCAACACTGCTCTTGACTCATCATCCTTCAACTAAAAACTTCAACTTGAATTTTAGATTTGAGATTATGTATTTGGTTTTGTAATTATTAACATGTGTTTTAGATTTCTTAGCTAGTTCAATGTTTATAATTTTATTGCAATGATGTATTTATGATTTATCTCTATGCACATGGTGAATTTAAAATAATAATAATAATAATATTTATTATTTTATAATTTATATATATTATTGTCTTCCCCAACTTGTTGTCGCCTAGAAAATTTGGGGGTGCACTCTAGCCATACCGGAAACTCGTCCCCCCTTCCCTGTCGTCCGCTCGACCCCAAAGGAAGTGTAACATAGTTATACTAGAGAAAAATTGTCTTCATCAAATACACAATTTCAGATCGGATCTGAGGCAAGGGCAATTCACATCTCCTAAGGTATGGTATGAAGCAGCAAGTATATAATCTATGAAGCAGCAAATATATATCTCTTTGTGGCAAGGAAAGGAGTTTGAGTTATGTCTTTGTGGAAGCTACAGTTTGAAATTATCTCTCTATGGAAGCTACAGTGTGAAGTTCTCTCTCTGTGGAATCTACAGTCCGAAGTTCTCTCTGTGTGGAAGCTACAGTCCAAAATTATGTCTTTGCGGAAGCTACAGTGTAAATTTTTTTCTCGATGGAAGCTATACAATCTGAATTTTCTTTCAAAGTCCTATGTACTTATGGAACCACCAAAAGCCTAAGTTTTTGGTTCTCTGGGGTTCGAGAGTTTTGGCTAGTCTACAATTATTCCTTCTTGTGGAAGTAGCAAATGTCTAAGTTTCCTGCTAGTGATCAAGAATGAAGATGTTCTTGTCTTTGTGCTAAGAGGAGAATTGTTTGGAGGGATGACTTGGCACTTGAATAATTGGTCTACTAGTCAAATTAGATGTGACTTGAATTTCTCTTGTTCACAAAGATTCTATAAAGAAAGGATTGTAGGGTTTTCCCCTTTGTGGGTTTTGCCCTGGACTATGGCCTGAGTTCTGGTGTCTTCGTCTATTATGCATTATTATCTTTATTATACTTAAATGGTTAAATTGATAATTTATTAATGAATAACAAAGAAGAACTAAGAAAGAAAAATAAAAATCTTCACTAGTAATTAGCATGATCAAAAATTAATCACAGTAATTGAATTTCCAACAGGAAGTTTGTCTGAGTTTTTTGTGGAACAAAGCTTGTCCAAGATTATTGAAGAATGAATTATATCCTAGTTCTTTGTGGGGTATTCTGAGCTCTTTGTGATCAAGTTTGAGTTCTTTTTGGAGTAGTTTGAGCTGTCTGTGATCAAGTCTAAGTTATTTGTGGAGTATTTCAAGCTCTATATGGTCTTAGTTCTCTGTGGAGTAGTCTGATATCTTTGTGATCAATTCCAAGTTCTCTATGGAGTAAAGTCTGTGATCAAATCCAAATCAAACCGAATTTTTGGCTCCTCATACAGACCTTGACCGAACCTTGAAGAGGCACCTAGTGGAATACTTCCATGACAGATTGACTTGGAATCTTGTGGTTATCTTGAAGTATCCTCTTGCTGGTTAGTGTGACCATAAGCTTTGACTTTGATGTATGTCTAGTTGAACTAAATATTTCTCTAAGAATAAGGTTGTTGGGTTTTTCCCCCAAGTGGTTTTTCCCAAGGTAAACATGGTGTTTGTCTTGTGCATTGTGATATCTACTGCTTCAATGTCTCTATGGTTGAATTTTTTAATGTTTAATTTCTTAATGATACATTAGAAGTCCTTACATCATTGGAAGTAATTATCAAGTTTTAGAAATAAGTGCTTATATAATTTTCACTCGGAAAATCAACACATGACCCTCCAAAGCCTTTTCTTATTACCAAAATAGGAATAATGACAAACTAGCAACACTTCCCCAAGCTTTCAAGCTTCAATCCCCCCTTAAACAAGACAAGGGGATTCAATTTATAACCTAAGAGGGAGACAATCCCAATGAAAAATTATGATCCCAATACTAAAATGAAATCCCCAACTGCCAATTATATGCATCCAAGAGAGGGATGTGTGTGATCCCAAGTGTCCTTGTGTACGGCTCAAAGGAGGGCAACATAACACATGTAAGAGTTGCATATGGCATCCAAGGAGACAAGTGGAGATGAAGGTAGGAAAAGGGGGAGTATAGTGGGATTGAACTCCCACTCGTTCTTAGTCAACTTGAGCATCATTCGCGCCTCATCCAATAGCTAACTGCGCCAGCAATAAATGACACAATTCCCCCCCACCCCCTTTTGTGGATGAACTAGGTCGCCATGTGGGAAGCTAACTTGCACTTGTTGGAAACAAAATAATCCTTCCATTTGGCCCTTGAATCATCACTTGGGCTGAACCTTTATTACTTAGTCACTTCACTACTTAAGAGATTCATTTGACTAAGAACATGTTTTTAATATATTCCCAATTATTTAATAGCTAGTTTTTCTTGTTTTTTTTCTCACTTTTATGAGTAAAAGTGAATTCTCATGGGGGAAATTAATTTTTCCACCCCAAAGTGGGTACTAGGATAATTTTGGTACTATAAGGATGAAAATTGAGTACCTACATTTCCAACAACATTTCCTAGAGCCACTTTTTTTATTGTTACATAAAAATTAATTAAAAAATCTCATCCTGCAAGCATTTTTTAATTATTAAAAAATCCTATCAAAACCTAATGCAATCATATGAGTGTTATGCAACCAGCTCACAAAATAGAAGAAAAGATAGATCAACGACTTCAAAATAAGCCTCTTCGAGGAGGCAACCTCCTTTACATTACAAAAATGAACAATTCTTGAATGATTCAAATGACAAAACCTCCTTTCTATATATAGGAGTCTAAGGGCTCACGATATAATCAAATCCGACATAACAATAATAATATAAGGGCACAACAATAATAATAGTGGGCTTCTATGGGGCATAATAATAACAATGTGGGGACAACTAGGGCACAACAATAACAATAAAGGGCTATAATGACAATAGTAATGGGGGAATCACTATTATTATAGGGACCTAACATGCCCCTCTCCTTCAAAAAAGTGTTTTCCTCAACGCTTGAGTACTTATGGATGCTTTTGTATGAAATTATCATCCTTCCATGTGGAAGCTTCAGCGGGTTCTTCCACTTGATGAGATACTCTTAAATTGATCGATTTCGTAGCTGTCGAGTTCTTGTTTTTGTGGCTTCTTCAGGTTCCAATATGATTTTTCCTTCCCTCTCAAGTTATGGGAATATTTTTTGAACTAGGAGATTGTCACCTATAACCTTCTTTAAGAATGAAACATGGAAAACTAGGTGCACTTGGAAGATGTAGGAAGCTCCAATTTGTATGCCATAGTACCAATCTTTTGCAACACCTTGTACGGACCATAATACTTTTGGTGATAATTTATTATCCTTATTAGCTTGCTTAAGGGACATTTGTTTGTATGGTTGTAGTCGTAGAAATACCTAGTCACCTACATCAAAACTTCTTTTGATGTGATGTTGATCTACCTATTGTTTCCGTAGAAAATCATGTAGATTCACAAGCTAATGCAATTTGTTAAAGCAAGAGACAAGAATCTACTTCTACTCTTTATAGTGGAAGCTCATAAACATCGAGCAAAAAATAATCAATAAAGGCACATAACACAATAAATATCTAGGGAAAACCACAACTCAAAACTCCACTATTTGTGATTTGGAAAATCAAGATGAAATTACAATGCTTGTTCTCTCTAGAACAATCCCAGCACCAAGAAAATTCAATCTCCAACTCATAAGAAAGATCAAGACCAAATCTTAGCTTCTTCATAAGCTCTCGAAATCTCAATTATAATGCGTAATTCCTATAGAGGATAGCTTGTATTTAAAGGGAAATAAAGCCTCTAAAAATTGTCCAATCCCTTAAGGATCGGTTCTTGAATGCATGCAATGTTAGTACAACTCAGAAAAATCTAAAACAAATAATACACTATCCCTACACTCTAGTATCAACTGGGTCTTTCTCAGAATCGACATGCATGACTTTCTGATGAGTAAATATTTAGTTAACTAGAGTAGCACTAGTGGAGTTCATTAGTGACACCACTGACTGTTAACTCACTATTAGTTCTCTCAATCAATTTGAGAACTAATTTAACTAAACTGACTCATGAAACCGAGTCTTCTATTTTACAACTCACAATTAACTCACATTGGACTCCTACAAAGTAGGGAGAACATACACATGATGACAGAAAGACTTCCAACTCGAATTTCCTAAGTTAAGTAAGTTTAATAAACTTAATTAACTAATTTTAAGTTGCTATGAGAATAGAATTTGAATTTAATTCACAATTTAATTCAAGGACAAATTAAACTGGAATTTCTTGTTGTCATTTCTCAACACTCCTCTCAACAAGAAAGGGATTATCAACTACCCTGATCCTGTCTTTGTGAAACTCAAATTTACATCTTGACAGTTCCTTTGTCAAGATGTCAGTATCTTGCTCCTCCATGGGAATGTAACCTAACAACATGATCTACCCGAATACACAATCTCTAAGATGATCATACCGGATATCAATATGCTTGGACTGATCATGAAAGACTGGATTTTCAGAGAGTTTAATACAACTCTGATTATCACAATAAATCACTGTTGGATCCATCTGTTGACCAAACAAACCAACCACGATATTCCTCATCTAGATAGCCTCACATGATGCCTAACTTGCATCCATGTATTATGCCTCTCCCGAACTGAGTGCAACCAATCTATGTTTCTTGATGTACCAAGAAACTATCGTTGGCCTAATACTAAAGACCCCTCCTGATGTGCTCTTCCTCTCGGATGGACTCCATACCCAATCTGCATTAGTGAAGCCTCGAATCTTTACTCCCTCTGTATGTTTGTACCACAACCCAAACTGAGTAGTGCCTCTGAGTTATCTCAATACATGCTTTACCACTTTCCAATACAGCTTGGTAGGCCTAACCATCGCTTGACTAAGCTAGTTAACTACATAGCACATATCCAGTCGTGTGTTCACCAAGTACATGAGTGAACCCACAAGCTGCCTGTAAATAGTAGCTTCCACTACTTCCCCTGAAGTAGCATCCTCCTTCCTCCAATTACCAGCTAGAGGAGTCTCCATGGGTTTACTGCTCTCCATGCGGAATCTCCTGAGTATCTCGTTGGCATACTTGCCTTGAGATACAAAGAACTCCCCATCTCTCTGCCATACCTCCATGCCAAGAAAGTAATGCATGAGCCCCATGTCCTACATCTCAAACTCTCTTGCAAGGTCCTCCTCGTAAGATTTGATGAGCTTCTCATCACCTGTCAATATGAGATCATCTACATAATTTACAATGATCAACAGATTACCTTCCATGACTCTGTGATACAGGTTCACATCCGCTTCACTCTTCATGAAGCCCAACCAAGTGAAGTAGCTATATATCCTAGTGTACCAAGCACGGGATGCTTTCTTCAGCCCATACAATGCTCTCTTGAGTCAGCACACATGCGACTCATGGTCCAAGGTTTCAAAACATTCGGGTTGCTCTATGTACACCTCTTCCTCAATCATGCCATTGAGGAAGGTAGTCTTCACATCCATTTGATGGATCTTCCAACCCATTTGTGATCATAGTGCCAAAATAGATTTGATTGATGAGTACCTTGCAATAGGATCAAAGGTCTAGTCATAGTCAATCCCCTCTACCTGTGAAAAGCCACAGGCCACAAATCTAGCCTTATGCTTCTCCACACTACCATCTGCAGCTTGCTTTACCTTATAAATCCAATGGGAGCTCACAACTGAATTTTCCTCCAATTTCGGGACCACATCCCAAACACTATTTGGGACTTTGGAGTCATACTCCTCCACCATCGCATCAACCCAAACCGACTGCTACACTGCTTCCTGAAATGAAGATGGCTCTGTCACAACACATGCACACACAAGTGTCGTGTATCTAGTGTACCTCTCTAGTGACCTCCTCTATTTGCGCTGAGAAGAGGGTGCTCCCACATTCCCCTATTTATCATACAACAATCTGTCAGCCTCTCTAGTGTTCTTTCTTCCCTCTCTGGAAGACTCTGCCTAAGTGGATGTCTCCACTCTTTGAACCTCTACATGTGGCTTCTCCACATCAATCTAAGGTACCTAAACCTTAAGAGCTAAAATATCCTCATCTGCATCTAACTCAAGCTCCCTCTCAAGGGATACTCGCATGGCCTTCACCTCATCGAACTTGATATCCCTCCAAACCATTGCCATATGAATGGCTAGCATGTACACCCGATAGGTGTGGTGTGTATCAGTGTACCCCAAAAATATCCCCAAATTTGTTGTTGGCTCTAGCTTCTTCCGTTCATCTTTGGTCACATGGAAATAAACCGATGACCAAAAATTCTTGAAGTGACCAACATCTGGCCTCTTACTAGAATAAGCCTCCTCTGGTGTCTTCATCTCAAGTATTTGAGGTGGGCTACGGTTCTGAACATAAACCGTTGTGTTGCATGCCTCAGCCCACAAGTGTAGTGGTAGGCCCTAATCATGCAACATCACCCTTGTTGCCCCTACTATGCTCATGTTCTTCCTCTCGGCAATCCCATTTTGTTGATGGTTATGGGGTGCTGTCAACTCTCCTTTAATCCCTTCTGCTGCACAGAATTTATTAAACTCATTGGAGACATACCACCATTATCACTCCGTAGAGCTTTAACCTTCTTACCAGACTCTTTCTCTACCAATGCTTTGAACTCACAAAACTTTGTGAAAGGTTGATCCTTTTTCTGCATAAAAAATACCCAGCATTTACAAGAATAGTCATTAACAAATATAACATAATACTTGTGTTTGGTTATGGATGTTGTCGAGAATGGTTCACACACATCTGGATGGACTCTCTCCAGAATAGACTACGCTCGACTGTCTCTGTCTCCAAAGGAAGACTTGGTGTATTTTCCCAAAGTACAACCCTTGCGTGTATCAACTTGCTCAAGCGTACCTTTGGGAAGACCAGTAGATATTTGCTACAATATCTTCAAAGCCCCATGATGCAATTGGCCCAATCGCCTGTGCCATAACTCGTTGACATCTTGGCTCAACATCTTTTCTTCTTTTGAACTCAAAGCAGCACAATCCTCTACTTCTAACTTATAGAGATTCTGAACTCGAATCCCTATCTTCTTTACTTGAGTCGTGGCTATGTGTCGAAGGAACACTTTTGCTTTCGAAAAGATCACATCATAGCCTCTATCCTCAAGCATGGCAACGGATACCAAGTTCTTCATTAGTCCGGGTACATGCATAACATTCTTCAAGGTGATTGGAGCCGCATGCTGCCTCTCAAAAGTAATAGTACCCACACCAGTAACACTATACTTAACGTCATCACCCATCTCGATATGCATCTTGAGATCTTTCTCCTCCAGTTCACTAAATAACTCTTTGTCGCCAATCGTGTGGAATGAAGTTCCACTGTCTAAGTACCAGACACTTCCCATCATTGAAGACACCATGCATGTAATGAGGGAAAATTCCAATTCGAATTGGGAGGCCAAAGCCTCACCCGCTGCTCCTCCTGAGGACTTCTCCTTAGACTTCTTCAATGGACAATTTGTAGCAAATTGTTCCACCTTGTGACAATGAAAGCATTTAACTTTCATCATGTCTTTCTTTTTACCTCCATGATAAGAATCTAATTTGGAATGAGAAATTTTACCTTTCCCCTTCCTCACCTTAATTGCTAAGGCACAGTTCTCTTCATGATCAATCTTTGATGAAGAGCCATCCTTGGTGTTCCTCCTAATCTCATTCTGCATCAAATCCGACCATAGTCTTACCTAATTTGGTAGCCTCTCCCGACCATTGACAGAGTCCTGATAACTATGCCAACTCTTTGGGAGTCCAAGAATAGCAAGGCTCACCATATCCTCCTCGAAAACCATGATTCCAACACTTCCAAGTTCATCCCGACATTGAGTGAATTTGGTCAAGTACTTTGGAATTGTCTTGCCTTTCTCCATCTTGATTTTACGAAGTTTATCCTTTAGTGCCAACTTCCTTTGATCACTGTTATTCTGATACAAGTTTGTCAATGTTTTCCACATATCTTGTGGGGTTTCCTTTCCATGAAGACTCAAGATAATATGATCTTGAACTCCCTCAAGAATTATATGCCTTGCCTTTGCCACACACTTCTTCCACTCAACCAAGTTTTGTGCATCAATAGCTTCTAGTGTAGGAATTGCTTGTTCAACAAATTCCTTCAAGCCATTGTCCTCTAGCACAACCTCCATCATATCCCTCCAAGGTATGAAACTTGAGCTACCTTCCAAGGCATACTCAAGCCTCGACCCATGGAACACCATCTGCCGATCCTAAAGTATGTATTGCAAATTCGACTTTCACTTGTAACCCAGAAACTCAAAACTTTGAAATCTCCTCTAGTATATTGTTCTTAGCTCCGATACCATGTAGAAAATCCTATAGATTCACAAGCTAATGCAATTTTCTAAAGAAAGAGACAAGAATCCACTTCTACTCTTTACAGCAGAAGCCCATAAACATCGAGCAAACAATAATCAATAAATGCACATAACACAATAAATATTCAAGGAAAGCCACAACTTAAAATCCCACTATCTGTTTTGTATTAATCCAAAAAATCAAGATGAAATTACAATGCTTTTTCTCTCTAAAACAATCCCAGCACTCAGCAAATTCAATCTCCAACTCATAATAAAGCTCAAGGCCAAAGCTTAGCCTCTTCATAAGCTCTCCAAGTCTCTATTCCAATGCGTAATTCCTATGGAGGATAGCTTGTATTTAAAGGGAAATAAAGCCTCTAAAAACTGTGCAATCCCTTAAGGATGAGTTCCTGAATGCATGCACTGTCAGTGCAACTCAGAAAAATCTAAAACAAATAGTACATTTTCCCTGCACTCTAGTCTCAACTGGGTCTTTCTCAAAATCGACATGCATGAATTTCTGATGAGTAAATATTCAGTTAACTAGAGTAGCACTAGTGGAGTTCATTAGTGACACCACTAATTGTTAACTCACTATTAGTTCTCTCAATCAGTTTGAGAACTAATTTAACTGAACTGACTCATGAAACTGATTCTTCTATTTTACAACTCACAATTAACTCACACTAGAATCCTACAAAGTAGGGAGAACATACACATGACGACAGAAATACTTCCAACTCAAATTTCCTAAGTTAAGTAAGTTTAATAAACTTAATTAACTAATTTTAAGTTGTTATGAGAATAGAAATTGAATTTAATTCAAGGACAAATTAAACTGGAATTTCTTGTTTCCATTTCTCAACAGTTTCATTCTATTTTGCGCCAAAGTGAGGTTATCCTTTAAGATTTTGAGAACCTATTGTTGATGCTCGATGTGATCTTCGATTGCTTGAACCTCAGAATTTTCTCTTAAAGATGTTGTGATGGACGATGGATGGTATCCATAAAGTGCCATAAATGGGTCATTTTTGCTACAGTATGGAAGGAAGTGTTATACCACCATCAAGCCAAAGGCAACCACTTGACCCATTGTGTTTGTTTATCAGATACAAAGCAACGAAGATATCCTTCCAAACATTTGTTCACTATCTCAGTTTTCCCATTAGATTGAGGATGATAAGATGAACTATGAGCTAACTGAGTACCCAAACAAGAAAATAATTCAGTCCAAAAATTTCTAGTGAAAATGGGATCTCTATCGCTTACAATAATCTTTGGGTTTCCATGTAGCTTTTGAATTGTTTCCATAAATTCAGTAGCAACTGTACGGGCTTTAAATGGATGAGATAATGCACAAAAGTGTGCATACTTGGTAAGTCTATCAACTACCACCATGATGACACTCTTTCCTTCGGACTTGGGTAAACTTGTGATAAAATACATTGAAATCTCCTCTCAATGTTGACTTGGAATGGATAAAGGTTGTAAAAGACCCGGGGACTTAATTGTATCAACTTTATTTTATTGTAAAACCAAACATTGCACCATAAACCTTTGAATATCATATTTAAGGCCATCCCAAAAAAATTCCTTCTTAACCCTATGGTAAGTTTTTAAAAATCCTGAGTGCCCTCCTACGGGAGAGGTGTACAATTCCAAAAGAATTTTTTGTTTGAGTTGGGTATTCTTATAGAGGTATAAGCAATCATTGTACCATAACGAATCATATTTCCAGCTAAATGTATCAGATGTACTAGGATCTTGCTACAACTTTTGAATGAGTGCCCACACTTCTTTGTCATTATTCCATTCATCCCTTGCTTTGTTTATCCAATCTGGTTGGATGATAGAGATGGCACAAAGCAATGCTTTCACATCCTCATCCTTTTTTGAGAGTGCATCTGCAACAACATTTTTCTTCCCTTTTTTGTAGATAATTTCAAAGTCATAACCCAACATCTTTGTGACCCATTTTTGTTGCTCTTCTGAAGATAATCTTTGTTCTAAAAAGTATTTAAGACTATCATGATCCATTTTTATCTTGAAGTTTTTTTCCTTTAGGTAAGGTCGTCATTTCTTAAGTGCATATAGTATTGCCAACATTTCCTTCTGATAAATAGCTTTGTGTAAATACTTTCCTTTGATTGGATGACTTTCAAAAGCAATGGGTCTTCCTTCTTGCATTAAAATAGCGCCAATTCCATTTTCTAAGGCATCACAATCCACAATAAAGGTTTTTGTGAAGTCTAGCATAGTTAAGACCGGTTCTTGGCACATTACCTCTTTAAGATATTCAAAGGCCTTCATTTCTTCTAGATTCCAAGAAAATGCATATTTCTTCAGTAATGGTGTTAGAGGTGTTGTTATTTTCCCATAATTCTTAACAAACTTGTGACAATTATTGGCAATAATACTGAGAGGGGGGGTGAATCAGTATTATCAGATCAAGAATTTTTCCTTTTCATAATCAGATTTATATACGCTACTTCAGAGAGGGGAACTAGCATGTACACACAACTGTCTTTAAGGAAACCAACGTTTATGTAGTAAACTTATGATTCAGTTAATTCATCATATGTTTATCTTTAATCAGTGCATCAGTACTTCATCAATCATTAAACAGTAACCATGTGCAGTATAAACATAATAAACCATTACACATAAGAAACACACATGAACACCAATATTTAAGGTGGAAACCCAATGTGGGTGAAAACCACCTGCTGTTGTCGTCTCTGTCTTCTTTTAATAATAAGAAAATATGTTTACAATCTTGTACTAGTGTAGACTCATACCAATACACATGCTTCTACCTACAGAAGGTTACAACCTTATCTCGTTCTCCAGCTCCTACTGGAAGGGAGCTACAACCCCCTAGCTCTTCTACTAGCCAATATGTTTACTAGTACATAAGTTTCAGCCTACAGAAAACTCCACTCTTCCACCAGGGACCATGTTTCATGAATTTTCAGATTGGATGCTCCTGGCACATATCAAGACATATGAAGACGTTGACTCATCAATAACCCATCAAAAATTTAGAAACTCAAATTTCATCAACCAACATGCAGTTAATCTAAAACAATTAGATCATTGTCATCAAAACACTGTGCTAAACCAAGAAACCTGTATCAACATTCAGAACCAACTGAAACCTCAAAAATTCATGTGTCAGACTGTATATGCTACTTCAATGAAGAAAACCTACGTGTATATGCTACTTCCTTCAACCCAACTTGCGTATACATCTAAAGATTCTGAATCATAAAAACTTTGAATCACAAACTGTACCAACCAGCAATGTATTGAACATCTATTGTCAGCTTACAGAACTTTACACAGGCAGGCAACATAAAACACTTCTTCTCACTTATACAATCAATCAAATATCAACCTCCTTATGCATTCAGATTTACATTCAGATCTAAGAAGACTTCATTGATATACAACAGTAAAATAGCAGCAACAATAAATAAATCAGCAGTACTAATCTGATAGATCAGTCATCTTTGAACATCAAGCCTTTCTTTTTTATACACTACTTGAAAGAACAAAACCTTTGTGTATATGCTCTTTTGCCAAGACGAACCTACGTATAGATCTAAAAATATTGACTCAGAACTTTGTTGCAATCCCAGACTTCAGAAAAATGCAGAACATGATAGATAACGAATAAAACAGATGCAAAACATCAGATCTAGCCTCAACCAATATCAGATCATTCAAGAATAAGTCATTTCAGGTCTCATGATCCTGATCCAATATTGAACTCAAGGTGCACATAAATATTTCAGTTCTAGTCCCAAACATAACCCTGCAACATAAAATATACTTCAGATAGAAGTATTCCTTATAATCTTATTCACTTGCACATCTGGCCTTATGATCCTCTCTTCTTTATATATTTTTTTTCCTTTCTAAATACCATGGATTGAATCTGCTTAATACAAATACCTTGGATCAAATACCACGGACCAAATACCTCGAACTAAATACCTAGGGTCAATATCATGGTCCAAAGATACCTTGGACCAAATACCTCAGACCAAAACCATGGTTTTCAACATGTGCGTGCTTTGCCCTCTGTGGGAGTACGTGTGTACGTTATACACTATTTCTGTTATGAGTACCTATGTGTATACACTGCTTGGACTAAGTGAACCAGTGTGTATCTCTTAAACTACTCTTACATCATCTTCTTCCTTCAACTTCTTTATTTTGATCAATAGACCTTAGTTCCATCTTTCTCATCGTCTGTACCACTGCCCTATTGCCTCTAAATATTCCTGTTAGCCTCTTATCAAAACTAAGTTGAACTGTAGAGTTGCCATCAAGGACAATACTTGTATCATAATGCCAACAATAATACACTTTCAACCCGAAAAATCCTTGCAGATGCTTTATGGATGTGGGGATTTTCCATTCCTTGATGAATTTAATTTTGCTAGGGTCTACCTTAACACCTTCATGAGATACAATATGACCCAAATATTCCACCTATTGTACTCCAAAGAAACATTTGGAGGTTTTTGCATATAATTGTTTCTCCTCCAATAGTTTGAGCACCCCATCAACGTGTTGAACATGATCCTTCCAAGACTTGTTGTAGATTAGTATCTCATCAAAAAATACTAACACAAATTTTCTAAGGAAGGGTTTGAAAATGGAATTTATCATACCTTGAAATGTAGAAGGCGCATTGGTAAGGCCAAAAGGCATGACCAAAAATTCATAATGACCCTCATGAGTTCTAAATGTTGTTTGCAAAATGTCTTCATTCTTCATTATGATTTGATGAAGAAAATTGCTCCATGTAATTCATCCAATAATTCATCAATGACAGGAATGGGAAATTTATATTTAATAATGAGCTTGTTGAGCTCCCTATAATCCGAACACATGCGTCATGATCCATCCTTCTTGTGCACCAATACTACTATAGCATAGAAAGAACTTTGACTAGGTTGAATTATACCAGCCTCTAGCATTTATGCAACCATATGTTCAAATTCACTCTTTTGGGCATAGGGATATATGTAAGGCATAATGTTTGGAGGAACACTTCTTGGAATCAAATGAATAACATGATCATGATCACGAATAGGTGGGAGGCCTTTGGGAGTCTCAAACACCTTGGAATGATCATCCAAGACTTTTTGGAGATCTGGAGAAATAGATGATTTCAATGTGGGAACTTCTAGTGAACATAATTGTGCAATTACGCCCCGTTGTTCTTTCTTTAGAAGCTTTGTCATGCTGTTAGAGTTGATTATCTTTCCCGGTTTCCCTGTGATACCCCTTAATTCAACTTCCTTTCCTTCCCAACAAAATTTCATGAAAAGTTCTTGAAAATTAAAAGTTATCGTACCCAAAGATTATATCAATTGGGATCCTAGTTCAACATCAGCAACACCCATTGGAATAGAAAGCACATGACTATTCAATACATATTCTCCAATGGATAGCTTGATATTATGGCACTTTCCAGAGCAATTTACGGTTCCTCCATTTGCAACCATCACTTGACACTATGGTGCTAGATATAGGAAGCAATTCAATTCCTTGTCTATCTTACAATGAATAAAATTATGGGTACTACCCGAATCAATTAACATTATTACTTTTTTCGTGTTGATATTTCTTTCTATCTTGAGAGTTTGAGGAGTAGTAATTCTTGCCAATGCCTTACAAGATATGGTTGGATATGGCAAACCTCATGTTGGATGTTATCCTTTAAAGTCCCTATGAACACATCAATCCTATGCTCCTTTGGAATATCATTTACCCTTATATTCAATTTTTGGAAGTCCTCAATGTGCTCCACCATTGAACCATTTTGTTTGAGATTTTTCAATTGGCTAAAAAGGTGTTTCTCTTTGTATCATCATAATGTACTATCATTTCGTCGGTAAAAATTGACCAAGTGACGATTTTTTTATGAGATCAAAGCCATCAATACCATACAAACTGATTGGGTTCCAAATATAAATTCACAACACATACGTACCTTTTGTGCGTTTTTAACATTATGGAGATTGAAATATTGTTCCATCTAAAGTATCCATGTTACGGGATCCTTGCCATCAGACTTCCTCACATCGATCTTTGGAATGTGGTGGGTCTTTATTCCAATGTTAGAGTCTATGAAACAATGATTAACATTTCTTTTGTTCTCATCATGAGTTTCCTCTACTACCTTTTTCTCCATTAGGAAGCCTTTCTTGTAGAAATTTTGTCAAACCTTCCACGTCTTTTGTAGGGACCAACCTTATAGATTAAAAAAAAAAAAATACAACCATAAGAAACTAGCATTGGGAACTCAAAAATTATTAAGCACTATATAAAACATCCCTGAATTTCACTGCATTCAACATATCATCTACTTTATATGTTATTAACTAAAGCCATAATGAAGTCATATAAAAGAATATTATAATAACATAAGTATCGTTCACCAGGAGATGAGATTCAATCTTGACTTGCCGCTGCTTGACCTCCTTTTTTGTTGGTTGCCTCCAAGTGTGAATATCGACGTGCTTAATCTCAATGCATTGACCCATTGGTTGACCTCCCAGCCTACTCCTTGGGTACTCTCTTTCCTCGCAAACCCTCGAGCTGCAATGGGATTGTACAATGGAAGAAATGTATTAGCAGGTAGAGGAGAGCACTCTTTGGCTCAAGATTCCCCTCTTTAAAGTCCTCTACCTCACCAAACTCACTATAGATCGTAGTCACTACTCTGACATAGTCTCATCCATCCAACAATAGGGTAAAGAAAAGTCCTTTCTCCCATGGCCTACCCCTTCTTTTATAGGAGTCCTCATAGGTGACACTTGGCATTTCATACATAATTAATTATTTTTGTTAATCCAATAGTTTGATTATTCACCCACCCATGTGTCACTCTCTCATCAAGGATCTCCAAAATTATTTATTTACATTTTAATTTAAAAATAATATTTTTCCTCAACTCAACAAGACTTCCTATTTCTTCTCCTAGTCATCTCTTAATCCCCCTTTTCTACTCCTTAATTTGTGTTCATTACTAAAGTCAATTGATAAGTCACAGATTTGATCCCCTATCTACTCCCTAATTTAACTCAAGTTTCCTCTTAGATGGATATTCTTATGTTGGTTGTTGTCACATGGAGGTTCTCTAAATTTCTCTAAAATTTAATTTATTAATCTTATTTTAATTCACCACCCTCTTCTCTTAATTAGGTTTAACTATTTTAGGATTAATATTTATACTTACATTTATGTCCCTCTTTCCCCTTTTTACCTAATTAAGTTACATTATCTACCTAATATTTTCCAACATGGGAAGGGTAGAGTTTTTAAGGTAAAATATTTTATTTCTTCCTATGATCCCCTTAACCCAAGTTTTATTCTTGATTTAATTACCTCGGTTCTAACATCATTTACCACTTGATGTGAATTTACATGGTTTTCATATCTTTATTATATTCATTAATTTATTTATTTTTAATGATTCCAAGGGTGCCAGTTTTGTTGTTCCCTTCAAGAACTTCCCTTAAAGTTCCAAGGGTGTCACGCCTAATAGTTTATTTCTGATGCCAAGGGTGCCAAGTTGGTTGTTCCCTTCAAGAAATTCCCTTGAAGTTCCAAGGGTGCCATGCCACTTGCTCTTCAAGCATTCAGTGGCCATGAGGGGAATGTATAGGTGCAACGACAGAGACCGCTATCATCTCTTATGTTGCCTGCTATAGTGAGACTATTGGTGTCGAGGATCATAGAATCAACCTTGATGTGCGCCACCAGTAAAATCCTCATGAGTGACCCAACTTTGGGACCTTCCCCCACGACATTGTGATCTTCAAGGAAAAGGTTTTTCAACCTTTCCAACCGAAGTCACGGCAGGAGTGCTAGTGGGTGAGATCAGGGACACTGTCCCACCCCTCCCATGTAGTTCCATCCAATTGTACAACCCCATCACCCATATGTGAGTCATTCGACCAAGCAAGTAATCTATGCCTGCAACCACTAACATATCATTAGAATATAGATATACTCATATAGCAAGTTTCACAATTCACTTAGAATTTCAAAGACAAAATATTAATTTTCATCAAACCAAGTGTCGTAAACTCATCATATATGAGTGCCTCTGGTGGTTTCCTGCCATACTCAATAATCATCAGTAACAAGGTTTCTCAATGTTAGTCATTGTCATAATAGCATCATCAACATCACCTAGTCATTCGCATCTTTGTTCATTGTGAACGAGAACTAATGTAAGTAGCTAACATAGGGGACACATCCATGGAGACATACATATCCATCAAAGATATCATCATCATAACATCAATAGAAAACATAGCTATCCATCAAAGCTATCATCATCATGATATCAATAGAGAGCATACATATCCTTTACTGCTATCGTCATCATAAATTCAATAGAGAACAAACATAACCATTTATGCTACAATAATCATAATATCAATAGAGAACATGCATAACCATTAATGCTACAATCGTCATAATACCAATAGAACATACATAACCATTAATTCTATCTTCATCATAATATCAATGGAGAACATACATAAACATCACAACCACTAATAATAGAGTCATGTGTTTGGATCCTCAACCTGAGGTCCTCAAATAATAAAGTGTGGGCCTTAGGGCTAAATAGATGTTAATTTCATATCACTATCAGTCAACTAGAGTGGGGCACTACATACACCCCCTCTTAATAATAGACTTTGTCTCGAAGTCCTTGGAATGGGTAAGGAAAACGGTGATGTATCTCCTCGACATTCTCCCAAGTAGCTGAACTGGGACTATAATTGTCCCACTGGACCTTAACCTAGTCCACTAATCATCATCTAAGCTGCAAAGTTCATTGGTCTAGTATGCAAACTGGTTTGGCCATTACTGTTCCCTTTTCTGAAACCTACAAATGACCAAAGTCAATAACATGCGAAGGATCTGAAATATAATGACGCAAAATAGAAACATGAAACACATCATGCATACGCACTAAAGATGGAGGTAAGGCAAGCCTATATACCACTAGCCCTTTCCTTTCTAAGCTTTCAAAAGGTCCCACAAACCGTGGAGACAATTTTTCTCCCTTTCAAATTCTTATAGATATTTTTTGGGGCCTTACTCTCAGGAACACCCTATCTCCCACTTCATAACTTCGGTCTACCCAATGAGCATCAACATAGCTCTTTTGTTGATCTTGTGCTTCTTTTAGCCTCCCCCTAATCATAGTCATTTGTTCTTCCATCTCTTGCACCACTTCTGGTCCTATTAATACTCGGTCCTCTAGTTGGTCCCAACTGAGAGGTGTTTTGCAAGGTCTTCCGTACAAGAACTCAAATGGTGCCATCTTAATGGAACTCTGATAACTATTATTGTAATCAAATTCCATGAGGGGTACAAACTCCTCCCATCTCTTTTGTTGGTCCATCACATACATCCAAAGCATGTCCTCGAGGATTTGATTAGTCCTCTCCGTCTACCCATCTGTCTTAGTGTGATAAGCAATGTTGAAGTTCAAATGGGTTCCCAAGTCTTCTTGGAAACTGGTCCAAAATCTTCCTGTAAACACTGCTCCCCTATCTGATATGATCTTCCTAAGCACTCCATGCAATCTCATGATCTCATCAATAAAAGCTATGGCTATTTCTGGTGCCTTATATGTAGTCTTAACTTGTATGAAATGGGCACTCTTGGTCAACGTGTCCACCACTACAAATATGGAATCATGTCTTATTGAGGTCATTGGTAGTCCCACAATGAAGTCCGTTGATAAAACTTCCCATTTAGATTTTGGTATCTCATGGGGTTGCCACAACCTTGTTGGATGTATGTGTTCAACTTCTTCTTGTTGACACTCTAAGCATCTTTCTACCAAGTTTACGATGTCTTTCTTCATCCCTTTCGAAAAGAAACATGGTTTCAGGTCCGCACTCATCTTCTTAACACCAGGGTGTGCCACGTATACTATGTGATGTGCTTCATTCAATATTAATTGGCATATATCTTCATTCAGTGGCACATATATCCTTCCCCGAAATCGTAGTAGCCCATCATTATCAAGGGAGTATTATTCATATTTTGGGACCCTCATTTCATCTTCCCTCAAACTTTTGCTAACCTCATAGTACCTCATAGTATGGGTTGCGTAGTTCTCTTCGTGGGTTCTAAGTTTCCTTGATGCATAAGTTGTTACTCTTCCTTCTTGCATCAATACACAACCCAACCCTTCTTTGGAGGCATCAATGCAAACCAAAAAGTCTTGTTCCATATCTGGAACCTTCAAAATTGGTGTTGTCGTTAATAACACCTTTAACCTTTGGAATGCCTCTTCACATTTTTCAGTCCAAATGAATTTCTTGTTCTTTCTTTGGAGCTCGGTAATGGGCCTTGCTATCTTCGAAAAACCTTCAAAAAATCTACGATAATACCCTGCCATGCCCATGAAACTTTGTATTTCATGAACATTGGTTGGTGTTGGCCATTCCATGATGGCCTCGATCTTTGTCGGGTCTACTGCAATACCATCCCCAGAGATAATGTGCCCAAGATAATGAATCTTGGTTTGGTAAAAGGAACACTTTGACAACTTCCCGTATAATTGGTTTTCTCTAAGACATTGTATAACTATCCTCAAGTGTTCGTCATGCTATTCTAGGGTCTTTGAGTAGATCAAAATGTCATCGATAAAGACTTGTACAAACTTGTCTAAGTAATCCTGAAATATTCTATTCGTCAAACTCATGAAAACACCCAAGGAATTTGTTAGTCCAAAGGGTAAAACTACAAATTCATAATGCCAAAATCTTGTCTTAAAGGTTTTCTTTGAGATATCTTCTTCCTTGATTCTCAACTGATGATATCCCAACCTCATACCTATCTTTGAAAACACAGTTTCCCCCCTCATTTGATCAAACAAGTCATCTATCCTCGAAAGAGGGTATTCTTTTTTCATCCTCACTTTGTTCAACTAGCGGTAGTCAATGCACAGTCGCCAAGACCCATCCTTCTTCTTAACGAAAATCACAAGGGCTCCCCACGGAGATATGCTAGGTCGTATGAACCCCAATTCCAACAATTCCTTTAATTGGATTTGCAATTCCTTTAGCTCTGGAGCCGACATATGATAGGGTGCCTTTGCAATAGGCTCAGTGCCTGGTTTAAGGTCAATGGTGAAATCAATTTCCCTTTTTGGGGGTAGCCCAGGTAGTTCTTCGGGAAATACATCCTTAAATTCAACAAGAATTGGATGTTTATCAAGGTTTTCATAATCACCCTTATCATTTAGAGCTACCACCGAGAACATTTGACATCCCTTTCACTTATATTTCATTAGTTGCATGGAGGAGATGAACCTCAAGGACACCCCTCGGTTCTTTCCCCTCAATGATTTTCTTTGGCCATCATCATCTGTGAAATGTAGTATCTTGTCTTTGCAGTCTAGGAGTGCCTCATGTTGTTCCAACCAATCCATTCCTATAACTACGTCATAGACTCCTAAAATTGTAGAGTACAAGGATACCTTGGTCTTACATACACTCAAGTCCACCTCACAATCCTTTACCATCCTTCCTACATTTCTTTTCATACCACATGCCATTTATACATGTAGGGACCACCCTATAAAAAAAAAAAAAAAAAAAAAAAAAAAAACTAAATTTATAGGGTTGGTCCCTACATCTTTCTTCCCATCTTCAATGTTTTCCTTTTTCAAATCATGATTAACATTTCTTTTGTTCTCATTATGAGTTTGCTCTACTACCTTTTCGCCATTAGGAAGCCTTTCTTGTAGCAACTTTGTCAAACCTTCCTCCCAACCACCCATGTCTTTCTTTCAATCTTCAGTGTTGCCTTTCAAACCATCCATCTTAGTTTCTGTTACTTTTTGTGAGAGAGAAATTGGTTGCACTTGGTCTCATAATTTTGATATATCATGTTGCATTTCTTCCTCTTCTTCAGAGCATCTAAAATAATTGTTTTGGGGTTTTTGGTTTTAATTTTGGAAGACCAATGAATGAAATTAGATGTAGAATTGAAATACTTAATCCTTTGGGTTATATTAATATCTCAGCAAAGTGCTGCTATAAAGCTTTACACAGTGATATAGATCAAAATAGTGGTGAGAATAAGACAGAAAATAATATGATTATCACAGTTTCCAGACTATAAAACAGAACAATCATAAGTGTGAAAACCCTCTGAACTACGTTCCAAAGATTCAAGGTAGTATACTTAAACTTACACAAGATGCTGATGATTTATTAATCAGAGGGGATTAGCTAAACAGAGAGTTCATTAAACCATTCTCTTAATAGATGATCACTTCAAGAGCTTATAGGAATAAATTGAGACACAATTCTTCCTACCTGGATATCTCTATAAGTCATAAGCATATGAAGAAAAACATAATGATTGATAACTAGAAAAACTTACAGGATAACACAAACTGTGTAAAACCAAATTTAGAATCCTCTGCTTTGTATTAAGGTTCCAGAAAAACTGAGTACATCAAGTGTCTAGAAAAGCTTCCTTCAAAGGTGCAACCAGGTTCAAAGTAGAATAAACAATCAAGACTTAACAAGCAATGAACCCTGAGCCTTAAACTTCGAACCAATAACAACTCGAGAAGAGAGTTATTTATACAATAATGAAACTAAGGAAATATCTTAAAACTAATTAAGATTTATTCAAGGAAAGAAAAGAACTTCATGCAAGAAGATAAGGGCAGCTATTGAACTGCTTCTTGCTATCCCTTTTATTCAGGTTGTGCTGGCTTTGTTGTCTGATATTTTTCCCTTTAAGTTGCTTGATTGTTTGTATCCTTTACGCTAGTTGACTCCTTCATTTGATTTTTCATCTGATACTCTTTAAACTCTGTAAATATCCTTTGACCCTGCTTAGTAGCCTTTACTGTGTTCTTTTTACCTTTACTGTGCATTTCAGGTTTTTACTGTGTTTTTCAACAGTAAATCCTTTTAGATTTTATGTTACAGAGTAAAGTGATTTGATATGATCTTTGTATTTGTCTTCCAACTGTACGCAGGATTTTTTCTTTGTAAGCCTGGAACAGGAGTCTTTACCTGCAAAACACAAAAATTGTTAAGAAAACATAGGTGACAGAGAAGGTCGTCAATGGCTTTATTGAGCTTGAAAGGCTATAGGAAGGAGTCCAGAGCGTATCGGAAGGTAAAACAATGGTTTTATTGGTCGCAGAGGCTTATGGAGGCTTCACTGTGTAAAACAGGCAAAACAAAGCAAAAATGGTGATTTAGGCGTTTAAACAGAAAAACAGTGTTCTTTTTGAATTATGGTGCAAAGTGAACAGTGGCCATTTTGTCGTTATGCGGGAGGTGGTTTTGGTTTTCATCACACTGCTTATGAAGCACGGGCGGTTTTGGGAGGGGTCACCTGATATGATCTGAGCTTGACACGTAGCAAGGGAGGTCAGTGGAATACCGCTTTTCAGGTGGGTAATGCCCATACAGAGAGCCAACCCAAAATTGACGAGGGTCGTTGGATTTGAATGCATTAGATCGGACGGTGGTGGAGTGAAAGAGAAGCGCGGAGGGGCCCAATCGATTAATTATGGTGGCATGGCTTTATTTATGGGTTAAAATTGAGATTAGCAGGGTTCTTTGTTTAAATCATAAAAATGATTTAACAAAGAAATCCTTCGCAAAACACGGTATGGCAAACTTGAAATTTTATGAACTCGGGCGGATAAATGTCGTCGGGTCCGGGTTTATCACATATCGCAATCGCGGTTTAGCGGAGGAAGGCCTATCGCAAAGGAATGCGATAGGGGCAGGACACGACATAGAAATAAATCATAAATAATATGTGATCGGGTCCAGGTTCCCATCACATATCGGAGATCGCAACGGCAGAGGGTTATGCTTTAGCCGGGACTTGCAATGGAGGCGGATGCGATATGGCAATGAATTATAATATATATTACATCGGGTCTGGGTCCATTGTGCATCGCATATCGCAATCAGAGAAGAGTGCATGCACGTTGAAAGGCTTGCAATCCGCCGATGCGATGTTTTATTAAATACATAGTTTTATTATAAAACTTATGGTTTCGGGGTATTTTATTAAAGGGAGTTAATATATATGGGAAAGGGACTTTTAGGGGTTTAATACGCTAAGTTAGTGTTAATATGAAATATGAGCGGAAAATGGGAAATACACTAAGTATAATGCTTTTCATGGGTTATTTGCTTTTTGCATATATACATCAATACTTAGGGTAAACATCTTTTTGTGGGTTTTTGGGTAAAAGGGGATTTTACATGGGGTTTTCACTTTTCCTAGGTAAAAAGGATTTTAACCTTAGGAAAAAAGATTTTTATGGAAAATGAATGAATATGAATTGTATGAAGGTGGGAAGGGGAAATTAGTAAATATAGGGATGAATGGGGATGATGGAAGTTAGTTAATTGATCTTGTATACCTTTATTTGCTTTGTGTAATTGCTTCATGGACATAGAAACATATGGTAAAACATGATAAATATACATTTTTGCCAATGAATTATCATACTTTTGCAACCTTTCTTCTACTTACCCTTTGTTTATCCTATCATTTTTTCTTCATTTAATGGGTGAATTTAAGCTAGCAAACCCTTTTCCTTTCTTTTTATTTTACAAAATCAAACTATCTAATTCTAACCTTATAACATCCAAGGGCTTTGATTAAACTGATGAGCACCTTATTATTCTCTACCTAACTACTAATCTGCCAAGATTAAACAGTTTGGCCAGATCTTTATTCTCTAACTATAACATCAAATTTAAAGCATGAAGCAGTCAAGATTAAACTATTTGACTGTCATGGGTTGTGGCATTTATGACAAGCTGCACACAACCATTATTTTGCAGAAACAATAGTAGTGGCATTTATACTTGCTCACTTTCAGAGTTTATTTGTTTTATTTTCTTTCTAACCTAACATTCTATTTTGTCTTGATTTTTTAGGACATCTAACCTAACATTTTCTTTGATATGGACATCATCATCAAGATTTTTTTTAAAAACATTCTATTCAATATTATTATTTCTATATCCTAACTTAACATGTTTTCAAAATATTTTTCATTTTTTGACTATTTTATTCTATCTTATCAAAACCAAAAAATGCTACAACAGAGCTTTCGGGTTGCTTACTAGGTGTTGCCATTTTCTTTCTTCGAGGCATCAACTAATGATAATTTTCTTCACTATTCCCTTTTAATCACTTCAAACAAAGTTTTCAAACAAAACTTATGCAATTTTTTTAAAAGACTACACATCCTTTTTTTGTAGGAGCTTGATATTGAATCTGATGTATCTCTGAAATTTCGGATCTCCAAGATCTGAAATTGCCAACTGTGGTAGCTCTCTAAGTCCTCTTTCCAACATCGCCAATATTATCGAAATTGGATTCTCCAAGAAAGAGTTATGCCCAATCTCCCAAGATGACCTGTTTATACACTTTTTCAATAGAGCGAACTTGTATGAAGTGCCACGTGTCACTATTTCAACCTTCGAACCTTAAAACAACGCACAGAAAACTAAAGCATGTCCTCTTTTTGTAATTTCTTCGGAAATTTCAATATGATACTCAGAGAGAAAATTATGATGATTTTCCCAAGGTTTCCTGTTTGGGATGTAATTCAGGATCCTGCAAAAAGCCTAACGTCCTTGGATCATATCTTTGAAAATATAGCGAGACAAACTTTGCAATTTAGACCCGAGAGTCATCAAGATTTCGCCTCAAATGGGTTTTTTTTTTAGCTTCTAAAACATCATATAAAAAAAGTTGTAGCAAAAATGCCACGATGACCTGTTTGGAGCAGCGAAACCCTAGAATCCAAATCTCTGATACCAAATGTTATCCAATCAGCTTACAAAATAGAAGAAAATATAGATCAACGAATTCAAAATAAGTCTCTTCAAGGGGGATACCTCCTTTACATTACACAAATGAACAATTCTTGGATGATTCAAATGAAAAAAAGTCCTCTCTATATATAGGAGTCTAAGGGGTCACAATATAATCAAAGTCGACATAACAATAATAATATAAGGGCATAACAATAACAATAAAGGGCTAAAATGAAAATAGTAATGGGGGAATCACTAGTATTATAGGGATGTAACAGTGAGACTGGAGATAATGCCTAGCATGGTAATATACATTGACTCTAGACTCATAAAACACACTCAAGACCCAGTTACTAATCACACTCCAACTTTGGAGGATGTGAGTGAAAAAACTCAATTAATTATTTATCACTAAAAAGTGAAAATAACTAATTAAGTAAAAAAAACTCTCTAGAGTGACGTTCTTACTAACCAAGTCTCAAGGGTCTAATTCTGTTGCATAATTTCATCATGTTAGTATCATTTTTTACAATTCCCCCATGGGGGTACAAAATTTACTCAGAGAGAGAGAAAATTGAAGAAGATAGAAGAAGAGAGAGAGAGAGAGAGAGAAGAAGGGGCAAGATTTACCTTGTTGAACTTCTGAATTTGAAAAAAATTGATAGGTTCCTTGTCCATTGGGCAATGGGGTCTTTGTTCCATACTAGGTAAATTTAAGTGGGTAACGAGGATCATCTAAACATTCTATAAAAGTGTGACCTAGTCCTTATGCGGGATTTAAGAAAAACTAGGAAAGCATGGTCAACTTGATAGCTTATAGGTGGGTCCCTACTAAATTCAAGATACAACTAGAGAAAATGCTTTCCACCTCAGTCAAGTGGATGGAGAAAAGTTGCCACTGCCTATGAATGAGAAAATTTTAAAGATTTATTATTTTGATGGAAATTAATGCCATAAGTATATAAGTAGAGTAGGAAATAAATAAGCTCATATGATAATTAGATTAGAGATAGTTGTTTCATTTCATGTTACCTCTGACATTTCAGCTCATGTCCTCTTTTGATGTGATGTATTAAAATATACAAACATTATGTAATGGTTTTGATTCCATCATGTGGGGATTTCGAATGAAAGTATTGCACCTATCCTACCACATGTTCTTATCTCTGCCATGGTAAATTATAACAAGTTACATATTCTAGAGTTCTCATGCATTCTCATCATCAAAGCACATATCCCCATATTGAGCTAGATGTTACCTCTCATATAATATGAGGCATTACACATTATTTGTATCACACCACTCGTAATTATGTTTTTAGAAGAATTCAGAAAATTATGTTTACAAGGGAGAGATGGTGATTGAGTGGTTCAAAACTAGATCTAGATAGATTAAACGATACATAGTGTTGGCAAAGACTAGTGCACCAAAGTTGGGGCTTAGAATGCCATTGATGCCCCAAAAAAATAGTTATTATTTTTATACCCATAGGGAAAAGAACCTATGTTTTACACCTAATCACTCCAGAGTTATAACTATGAATTTTTTCACACTTCTAATTTTCATCAAAAATGTCAAAGGCTCACAAATGATATTGATGGAGCAATTGATGGATCAAGGGCACATCCTTGGTGCATAGTTTCATAGAATTTCTTGCCTTAGGACATTTTATCTATTGACCACTTCATTGGGTGTTGATGAATTCTATTGAAAGGTATTTACTTGCACATTTTTTCGATTTTGTGATCACTCCTAGTGCCTATCATGGAGATGGTACTATCATTTAGTTGGTTTTGGTTAAGCACCCCAGGACATATGGGAATTTGCCTCACTGCAATGATACATTCAATATGGTCACACTTCATTAGGGTGAAGTGTTATACATTGACAATTGTTTGTATGTTGATTCATCTCTCATAAGGGTTAGAGGTTTATGATATGTGATTGATCATGGCTTTATTAGAGCAACGTCCCTAACACATGTGGGCTCATTTGGCATTGGATTAGCATCTTGGTATCATCGACTCGAAATTCTAGTAGAGCACCTCATGTACATCTTTTCCTACATGGATTTATCCCTCTCAATGGCTATGTGTTGTATGGTTTAGAATGATTGAGGCCTTAATTGTGTGAAAGCCCTAGTGAATTTGGGAAATCTTTGCAAATAGATAGAGTTTGGATGTGATTGACTACCATTTCTAGTAGAGCACCCTCTTGGTTTCAACTTTCTTCTTATTCGCATGTATGTTGAAGAATAGTCACATCATATTATTTGTTTGATGGGTCATCCACTTCATGGATCTAGTGGATTATTTTAATAACCTTCAACATCGACTTATGCTAGCACATAATGGATTATCTACTTGATTCAATTGTAAGCCTTTTGAAGGCATGTTAATCTTGGATTTTCTAATGCTTGAGGGAAGGGGAATGGTTTTATGTCTTCCAATGGTTAGGCATGTGTGGATTTCTATAAAAAATTAATGGTTTCCCATCCACATTAAGTGTAGTAGCATATTATAGATCCCTCTGTAACTGCCCACCAATAGAGTTACACCTTTTCCTAGACACGAGCATGCCCCAAGCATCCAGCACATCAATGACTACAATATCCATTAACATTGAAATGTTTGTTTTAGCATCTACAGATACTTTGACATCTTTTATCAAGCCATACACATGAATATACTTCGGGTCAAAACCACACATATTATATGGCCTAGTGATTTTCATCTCCAATTGATTGATGAATCTTAAAAGCATTAAATTTGTGAGGCACCAAAGTCAAGCATATAATAGTGTAGGATCAATTTATTTATCACTAAGGACAATAAATAGGGTGCATGGCCTCCATTTATTTGATCATTATGCATGTTTTGGAGGACCACTTGAGGGTCCTAAGACTGTTTTTCAAACTTGAATGCCTTTTTGACTTGCCCTCTTTGGGGTTCAAGTTTGGTCAACTCCAAAAGAGGCACTTGCACATTCATATTTACTAAACAAATCCTAAATCAATATCCAAGGACATGTTAGGGCCATGTGCATTGGGCTTTGGGATGTTTTTAGGAGGTGGAGGTGGTCTAGCACTCTTTTGAGGGGAAATATTACTAGTAGCACTTCCTTGAGGTTGGTTTTGGTTATTTCTTCTTCTATAATAATGCAACCCTTTGAATCTTCCTCCCTCCTCAATAGCCATGTTCGACTCATCATGATCACTAGTGGATTCTTCACTGTTTTATTCATGTTCTTGTTGAGAGTAGGATTCTCCAAGAAAGGAGTTAAAAGGAGCATTATCATTCACATTGTTAAGATGCTTTGAGATCCCTCTTCCACTAGATTGTAAGGACACTTATCTTGGGTATTGTTACCCACCAAAACTGGGTGACCCCATTGAAGAAACAATTTCTCCCACACTTCACATCCAGTCAGCCAACCAACATCCCCTAACAACCACCTCTAGCCAATGATAACATGCCATTGATCTATGCCATATACATCAGTCATATGCTTATCACCCATCTTGTGGGAGCACATGAATAAAAGTGGGCTTCCAATCAAAAGGTACTTTATTCATTTTGCAATCGGGTGCTTATGCTTGTTTGTACTTTGGGATTTTGGCATGAATTATGGGGTAACTTAGAAGGAGGGGTTTTGACCGTGATCTTGTTACCTCGCCTTAAATAGGGGGGTTAATCTTCAACCCTAGTCTAGTGAGACCTCCCCTAATGGCCTAATGAGTATAGGAGGGGCATTACTTGGGAAACCCTAATTGAGATAGTGTGTTTTATCTATTCCAATTCCATACTTATCACTTTGCATCTTGCATTACAAGCCCTATATTCAACCTCGACTCTTTGGGTTCAACTGAACATTGGTTGTCTAGGATTTGACACCCATACATCCTCGTGCCCGGGTAAGACTTAGAATTAGGCCCTAGGAGGTTGATGCTGCTAAAAGAAATGGAAAAATCATATATTTTCCAAAAGAAAAATAAAAGAAAGAATATCAAAATTCAAAAGATGGTCGATACATACACATTAGCACATGGGAAAAAGCCTAGCATGAGCTCTACCTCACCCCTTATGGTCATCACCCAGTTCTTGAGCACCATATTTCTCCTATACATCATGAATGTAACCCTTGCATGTCCCAGCCACGATGAGAAATGAGTCGTCTCATCATTAAGAGGTAATACAACTGCTATACATCATGCAAAGAAAGCTCTAACCCTTTGAGGTATGAGAAAAAATACAAAGAAAAATCAAGAAAAAGTAAAAGGAACACAAGAGGAGTGGAACAATAAAGGTCGAGTCAGTAACTCATGCATCCACAATTGATCCCTCCTTACATCTATACATTCAAGATGTGGATCCCTATCATGATGGTCCCTTTAACCATAACACTTGGCCATTAAGTCTTCTCCCCTCTGTTACCATCATTGTTCACATAACACCTATTGATTGAAGTGTGGACTGAGGAAATTTCACTTCCCCTTAGGAGCTAGAAACACTTAATAATGTGGCCCTTTAGCCACTCCTACCTAGGAAGGAAACTCCATTGCGAGTTCAAATCCTCAAATTTGGAAGGGAATCCTTGTTTGAAGTGTCAAATAAGGCTTTACTCTCAAGCTTGGTCCACTTAAATACAAAAATGATTATTGTACCTAATGATTTGTTGCTTGTTAGACTTTGTGATGTGATTGTTAGGTGGTTCCACAACCATGACTTGGCAACTTACATGGGGCCTAGGCCTCCAAAAAATCATATTGACACCCACAGGTGAAGCATTGAGAGCCATGGGCTCAAGCAACAACATAGCATCATACACATCGTTGGGCACCTCCAACACCCACAATGTTTTGGCACTTTGTCATACATTTCATGACTTTTTGGGATGATGCACCTAGACTCAGCAGGCCCTCTGTTGGCTTAGCACATCATGCGAGATAATTGATCCAGGGCCCAGATGAGGATGGTCTCACCCCTTGAGACATGGGAGGGTTAGCACCATCTTGGAAGCCCTCAATGTTGGAGAAGAAATTGACATTATGGCCATTTGGAGACCCATGAGACCACCTTTGTGCCCCAAGATGAAATTTTGAGTCCACAAAGGGATATTGATAGAGATTTGAGGGCCAACCCTTAGAGGATGAATTTTAGATGCTTCTACACCAAGTTTGGCACCCAAAAGCACCAATTCATAACTAAGATTCCCTAACACATGGATGATGATAGCTTTTCTTGCCCTGTAGCTCACACATGTGGGCAATCTGTTATGTTTTAGGTCTTGGCTAGTGGGTTGGCTTGTAACCCACCTCATCATTGTGATTTTACTTGTTGATTAGGGGCTTTTAGGCTTAATTGTATCTATTCCTCCTCATATAAAAGAGGAGAGGACACTTGAATTATCATCATCACTTGGACTTGGATATTTCGGCATCTTGAGAAGTTCATCCTTTTTGTCTTGTGGAGGAAATTGGATCTATAAATGCATTTTGATATTCGGATTTATTCGCTTGTCTTTGGAGCTATTTTATTGGATAAATGGATGGAATTTCATGCATGTTGTAAGTAAGCTTTTTGTTGGATAAATATTTTCATTATGTCTAACGTATGGAATATATTAAATCCAAGGTTTTCTACTGTGTCCTAATTTAGTAAAAAATTATTACATAGAAGCTAGATATCATTGTTGCATACATTACTCATGAATAACATGTGAATGATAATCCTAGTGGTGAACTTTGATTGGCTCTCCCATAAAACTCCTTGATCCATTACATAGGTAATCGTTAGGGTTTTTGATGCTAGGGCATCAATTATTCTTCCTCCTTAGCAACTTTTAGCTATCCAATCAACTCATAGACTCCATCCTCCCAAGGAGTAAGGCACTGGCCTACCTTGTTGGTGATCAAATTCACTTTTTATCCATAAATTTTATCTCTTTTTCTCTTGACCTAATTTGGCCCCTTTAAGGCCAAGCGTCCAAACTAGGGCTTGGTGCGAATTTCTAAGTAAGGAAGATTTTTGGGATTGGAGATTCTAAATGCCAAGGGTATAGTTGGTTGTCTTGAAATTAACCCTCTTGGTAGGCATTCACTTCAATTTTATGCATAAACTTTCTTTCCCTAGTTGTTTGCCCTAGGTAAACCCTAGTTTGGTGTTGTTGCATTTTAGGGGCTTAATTGAGGATTCCATGTGCTTTTGTCTTGTTAAAAATCATTGTTGGAAACCCTTCCCCCTTGTGTTGTCCTTTCCCATCCCAACACTTAACCTAGTAAATGATCCCTAGGGATCATGCCTCATAAATTCAACGTCTCTTGGAAAAGCAACTTGCCTCCATTTGGTGATTGGAACCTTTTTACTTAAGTTGAGCTTTTCCCTTAGAACCCTATTACCATCATATGTACTTATAATATCCATCATAGGTGACCTCATACTGGGACTCCTCCCATTGGTGAAAGTCCATAAATAGTAGGGGGTTTTGGCTATGGTGACAGTGGGCCACTACCCAATTTTTTCTCTTGGTTTAGTAATAGCCTTATAGGGTACCCCTCTACAAGGCCTACTAGATTTTGCAGCAAAAGGTATGAAATTAATTGCATGTTTCACACAAAGAGGCCCCTTCTTAACCAACCATATTGGTTCGGGAAAGAGTTTTGGGCACACTCTATCATGTAACATTGCTTCTGTTGAAAGGATTCTTTTTAGGAAGCCTTTCTTTATTGAATTGTGGTTTAGGGGTGAAGTTTTGATGGTCTCATTGATAACTTGTTCATCATAGTCATTTGTCCTTGCATTAGCTCAATTGTAACTTTATCAAATTTTCAAGCAATTGCTTACAAGGCAAGGTTGACTTGGGCACTAGGATTAGCTTTAAGTTCAATTCTAGCCCTTGGGTAAACAAGCAAATCAAATTTGGATGTACTTAAATTATGCTCTATTTGGACAATTAGGATCTTGGCCTCATCCAAAGACTTAGGTCCCTTTCCTTTTAGAGCATATGATAAATGTCTAGGGAAAGCTTATATGTGTCTCTCAAGGATACTTTGTTCAATAGGTTTACATAGGGATGAACTTTCTTAAGCAACTTATCAAACTATTGTGTAAACTCTTCAACATTTTCATTTTTTGTTTTATTAGATTTGTGGAATTTATCTAGGAGTTTTATGTATTCTTTGACCATGACCCATCTCTTGTCGAATGTTTGCCACAATAGGTCCCAATTCTTAAGTGTACCTTGGTGTAAATCTTGGTACCAATCCCTAGTGTTCCCTTATATGGTCAAGGAAAACAACATCATAACTAGGTCCTCCTTTTGGATCAACCATCCATCAATGGCCCAATAGAACTCATGCATGCATTTTTAAGTTGTGAGTACATCAGCGCCATTAAATTTGGGCAACCACTCCATATTTATCAGGAAATTAGTAAAGATCATGAGGGAAGCCACACACATCTATGAGCTTGAATGTAGCAATGAGCCATGGTTTGGAAATGGTGTTAGAGGTAGATGTAATACCAAAGAAACTCCTAACCACAAGATGTTTTGGGAATAGGGGAGAGAATTATTAACAATTGTCTTGCAAGTAGCTTTCTTTCTTGGAGTTATGGTGTCATTAGATGAACTGCTACTTTTGAAGTCACCAAGAGAGAATCTATGTTGTCATTTATTAGTTATTCTCTCCAAAATTTATGAAGCTTATTTTTTAGATAACGAAGAGGTTAACTCAAATCCTCCACGGAAATGGTGCCAAATATGTTGCCTCAAAATCTAGCAGGCCTTGTGAGAGGCATAACGAAAAGGCTAGACCTAGTTGCAACAATAAGGTGGATTGCCACTATCACCTCAACAATCCTCCTCCTCATCTTTAGTGAATTATACACAATGAGAGGCCTCCCAATTTTCACCTAAAGGATATCCTAAATTAGATTGCTCAAGGTGATATGAATCAAAGGCTAAGTAAATGTACTTCTTCAATGAACAAGGTCACAATTCTCTATGTGTAGGAGTAGTATACCATATACAAAACCTTAAAAGAGGCACTTGTGGCCTGGGGTTTCAAAATATAGATCAAAAAAGTGATGCCTAGGCATTCAAGCACCAAGAAAAGGTTTGCAAAAAAATTAATCAACAAAAGGAGAAGGAAAGCCTCCAAGCTATGTCGTAATTTGAAGCCCTAGCTAACGTTAGAGTTTTCCTAGGGCACAAATTTCTTAGAAGGTTGATGTCAACCCTTAGGGAAAATTCAACCATGGAAAATGCTAGACTTTGAGTGCCACAAATCAAACAAAGTGAATTCAAGCTATTTAAGCTCCAACATTCATCCAATAAATGCCCTAATTGAATTTGACTCCATGCCCTAGCCCTAACAGCTTGTCTTAAAGGGCTTAGAAAAATAGAGGAGAAGAAAAGATAAAGGTTTTTATGTTTTTGACCACCATAAGGATTCCTAGTGCCTTGGCCTACTTGGGTGATGGAGTCTTTATGGCTAAATTTAAGAGAAATTAAATTTATTCTTGAAGGGGAAAACCCTAGTTTTCACTTGATAAACCCTTGTTATCTTTTCGTGAGGGGAGAAATTAAATAAGGGAAAGCTCTCTAGGAGGTCCCCTATGGTATTCAAGGAAGACAAATTTAACATGCAATAATCAAGCAAGATTTCCCATAAAAGATATGCATTTAAACATGGAATAAGAAAAACCCTAGCATAAATTTATCACATGAAAAATACTAAAAATCCGCAATTACACTTACAATGTTTCCAAGAAATAGCCTTCTTTCAATGCCAAAAAGACATCTCCAAACACAAATAATTCTCCAACAACAATAGCTCCAAAAATATAACATATCCACACGTAGCGAGTTACATCTAGGCTAATTCAAGCTCTCTAAAGGAGGCCACAATCCGCAAGTGATGATAAAAAAGATAAAATTAAGTGATCCCCTATTTATATGAGGTTAGTCACGTCCATTAATTTCCCTAAAATACCTATTACAAGCTTAATTTTGAGTGAACATGACGAGAATGGGTTACAAGCCAACCTAATAGATTAATACAATAATATAAGCCACTAATAGCCCACACATGTGGTTGGAATCTCTTCCTAAGCATGATGTCATGCCCTTTTAGGGCTAATAAATCTCCAAAATAGAAAAGGGCTAGATGCATCTCCAATCATCATAATCAACCATGGATTTGAGGGTAAGCCCTCAAATTAAGCATCAAAACATATCCATGTGTTGAAAGCCAAATTTGGAGGTCATGCATCATCTCCATGGGGGACATCAAGACCACGTGATGTAATCTCTGTCAAACAATGGGGATCCATGAGGTGGTTTAAGCCCTCTGTGATCATCCTGGGGATGATCATCATCATTTGGACACTATATCGAGGCATGTTTATAAAACAGTGTCAAATCCAACCTGGGGGCATGTTGGGTCCATCGGGTACATCATCCAGAATCTCCAACACTAAGCAAAGTGAGCTCAATGTTTCAGTGTCTAAGGGTGCTCTGAGGTGTCAATGAACTATTGGAATCATCAAGGTACCCAATTCTCAGTTGTGGAGGGGCGATATTGCATCTACAAGGTTATCACTCCTCTCTAGAAGTGTAGTATGGCATGGACATCATGTGGAAAATGCATGAAATTGTTCCCACAAGGCCTTTGTTACTTTGTGAAGGATCACCTTGAAAAACCATGTCAAACTAAGTGAAAGCAACCACTAATTACAAACAATGACCATAAATGTGTCATAGTGGACCAAACTTAATTGTTAAGGGCATATTAAGACTTCAAACCAAGATCACCTTCAAATATCTAACTAGAGCAAGTCCTGTAAAAGTGTTCCCTACCTTATTAGGGGTGGCTAGATAATCAACCCTATTAGGTGCTTCCAACTCCTAAGGGGAGGTGACATGTCCAAGGTCAACCTTTCAATTCATAAGAATTTGTGGTAGCGGTGATAACAGAGGGGAAAGGTTTCACAGCGAGGCGCCATGGCCATGGGACTAGTTGATGGAGGTCCATCATCCTAAGTGTATAGATGTATGGAGGGAGAAATCATGGAGGCATGAGTTACCCCTTTCCTTGGCCTTCTTTTTCCACCCCTTTGGTGTGCCTTTTACTTTTTTTTATAATGCTTTGATAAGGAGCAGAGTTGAGGTGTCCAAGCTTGCTTTTAATGACATAGAATTTATTTAACCCTTAAAGGTGAGTTGGTTTCTCGCTTATCATAATTGGGACATGCAAGGGTTCCTTATGATGTGATGGAGCATCTAGTGCTCAGGAATTGGGTGATGGCTAATGAGGGGGGTAAAGCTCATGCTAGGATTTTTCCCATGCAGTAATCAATGTCTCGGCTATATTTTGCATTTTAACTTTTCTTTTTCTTTTGTTGTGGCCATCTAATGTTTTTATATTTATTTTAGTTGCATCAACCTTCAGGAAAAAAATTTACAGCCTTGACTCAAGGATGTGGATGTGAAGGTGCCAAATCCCAATAAACAAATGACAAAAAACCCCAAGGATGGGCGTGAAATCAAGGGAATGATGAAATGTGTTAAGTATGGGATGGTTATTGACATGCTACTTCAATCCAAGTTTTGCAAGTAGTGCCCCTTCTATAACCTTATGGCCTCAGAGGAGGTCCCACTTGACTAAGACTAAAGACTAACCCCTTGTGGGAAGGTGAGAGAACAATTTTACTGTCAAGATCGATCAATCATCCAAATCACCCATTTATCCATCCTAGAATGCCCAAAACATTAAGTAAAATCACTTGATTGCAAAATGATTAAATTACATGTCAAGTGGTATCCTACCTTTATTCAAGAGTAATATTGGATGGTGAGAGGTGTATGACCAATGAAAATAGTGGAGGAATGTGGCATATCATCATAACTGAGCAATGTATAGGGTTGTTGGTTGGTTGACTATCCAAGATAGGAGAAATGTTTTCTCCTATGGGGTTACCCACTTTTGGTGGGTGACAAACCCCATATGCTCAATTTGGATTTAGGCACTTGTCTTTCCATTCCCCTAAAAATACAAAAATTATCATATATTTCCCATTTTGTTCAATCCAGAATTTTATGTCAAAAATATTATAAACCAGATTTTCCATAAGTCTATGAAACCTTTCCAAGTCATTATCATACACTGGACTTAGTTGTCTTTAGGGACTCTCCCCTTGTGTTAGAGGAGAGTTGGCCTAAAGAGAATGAAAGAGAAACCAAGGTGATAGTGGTTATCCTTTCTATAATTAACCCTAGGGTTTCACTTGTGGCTAGGGATTTTCTATTTAAAGAGAGGGTTCAGGGGGTAACAGTTAACATTCATCTCAATATTTCTTTTTAAAATACGTTTTAGTGTGATGGCGTTCTATGACCTAGACTATAACACCTAGTATTTTTCTAATCTATGGGTTAACTTTGGGGCATGAAAGGATGCAAGGATTTCATCTTTTAGAGAATCCTTAGCTTTATAGGTGCCACATATTGCTTGTAGAATCTAGAATTAGAATAAATTTCCATTATCCTATTGTTATAAATCCCTAGGATGGTTTGATTAGGGGTTGCCATCTTTATCACTAGAGTCGTTTCACAACCTTGGTGGTTTTTTTCATTTTTTTTGGTCCAGACCTCATCTATTGGAGCATATTCATATGGCTACATCTCTTCGATGAATTCTTGTTAGCCAATGGGTATCCATTTTTAATAAGGCCAATGTCATTAGACATAAAGCACAAATTTAGTGTGGTGATATGCATCACCTTCTCCTAGATCCAATAGCCAACCTTAATGCTAATGACTTCTATTTATATGATTTCCAAAGGTCAAACCTTTTCAAGCAAAGCATTTAAAAGCATATGTAACTCCTAAGAGAGAAATGTGCCAAACAATTTTGTGCTTCTCAACATCCCCCAAGTTGTGACAAGAACTTGTGAAGCTCCTCTCAACAACATATTGGATACCAATTGATTTTAGAAAACAAACTCCATTCCAACTAAACGAAAGGACAAAGCACTAACTACACATCCAAGGTATTCTCATTAAGACTTTGTACCACCCAAAATAGCAAGCTTGCCAAGGTTTCTGTAAGCTGCTATGATTACGCACACAAGATAGGTGCCCAGTGTCACCTTGGCACAAGTCCCCACTCTTTAAGCCCAACTTCTACTTGAATAAATATGGTAGGATTCTCCATAATTGATGTTTTCACCCAATGTTTTAAAACTCTGACTCCGATTCGGAAATAGCTTAGGGTCGGCTCCGACTCCAACTTGGTATCGACTCAGCCGCTTTGATTTCAATGACTTGGTTGTTGTAAAAAATACATTAAATATTTATCTTTTATATATATATATATAAAATTAAATATTTTCATTCATGTTTACAAACACAAAGCTTTAGAATATAGAGAGAAGACAACATATGATCAAAGTAGGCTCATGAATATATCCATTATATCAAAATGGCACCCAGTGCACTGTCCAATACATACATGAATGATGATATAGAGATCAAAACAAAAACACATAACCAAGGAGGCTAGAAATGGCCTCTACAACAAAAGTAAACTGTGAAACATCACTAGTCACCAGTACTACTGGCTACTGCTAGAGGAGCCAACATCATCTGGCTCAGACTCTGAATCAGAGTCAGACAGGGAAACCCATGGCTCCTCCTCATCATCATCTCCAACTGCAACTGTAGAAATGGTAGAACTAGCAAGTTGTGAAGCTACTACATGCTGAGATAAACGAGATATGTTCTTCCGTTGTGGCTGAGCAGAGGAAGCGCTTGCAATTGGAGGACTTGGGGCTGAGCCTGAAGCTGGTACAAGTGGATCTGCATTCAACTAAACATTTTTTTCAAGTGATGCCTCCATATGTAAATCCAAATCAAGATCCTCATCAGAATCAAACTCTGTTGGATGACTCTCCACTACCCAATCTGATGTTGGATCAATATCTTCCAACGTAATGGGATTTGAATAAAGTCTTTTCTTTAGCAATTGGTTGTGTCTGAGCTGGAGGTTGTATTGGACATAGACTATATCATTTTTTTTTATCCAAACGGTTTCTCTTCTTTGTGAATCCTCTCAAAGACAGATAAATTGCGCTCACACACAGTAGAACTACAAGTTTGACTCAAAATATGAATTGCAAACTTCCGCAATTGAGGACAATGGCTACCAAAAGCCTCCCACCATTATGCTACAAAAAACATAGTAGTGTAAAGACTTAGCTCAACAAATTATATCCAACAGTCAACTTTCAAATTATAAACAATTTAACAAAATAAGAATTTGAAAATTGAAATTTTTGTTTACCTACCTCATTTGCTTCCCTTGCAATCTTTGTTAGGTTCTTGCCGAAGGTACCTGTGGCTTGTTGGAAATACTAAGAGGGGGCTGAATTAGTATTCCTTAGAAATTAGCACTTTTAGATCTTTTCAGATCATTAGTTAATCTTCAATTATTATTAATGTTTATGCAGTAATAACAGTAAATAAAAGAACACAGTAGACACAAGATTTTTAGGTGGGAAACCCCCTCCGGGTCAATAACCACCGAACTCTTTTCTAATAAATTCTTTAATCATCAGCCCCAACTGAAATGAAAGTAGCAACTTCCTAGAATTATGGAAAAGAATTATTCTCCAGCTCCCACTAGAAGGACGCCCCAATGCCATGGTTTCTTCAGTAGTCAACTGAATGGATGCCCCAACATCCTAGACCAACCTACCACCCTGAAGTGCTCATAGGCTCCAACTTGTAGGCAACTTCACGCGCCAACCTAACACCTCCTCGCCACCCTATAATGACTGAAATGAGATAAGACTGTGGATTCCCATACCAGGGACAACGATCCATGATACAATATGATTTACAATGATTTTGACCGAACACCCAATCACACTATGACCTACAACCCAACCATGACATCATCCCAACAGAGACTCTTGTACCTCCCAATAATGCCTTTTCGACTCTAGGCAAATTGACTCTTTTACAATAATGACTCTTCCAATGATGCCACTTTTACAAATGACTATTTTACAACTTTACAATCATGACCCTTGGCCTGGACACTTCTTCACAATATATAGATGGTTGTCATGTCTTCAAAGGATGTCACGTTGCAATGCTTCCTTTGATTTGATACTTCTTCTCTTGAATTCTTGCTTGAAGTTGTACTTGAATCTTCTTCTACCTGCATGCAAAATTTGCTCAGCAAAACCAATCTCAAAACAAAACAAAATACCCTCCAACTTACCTCTGCCTACAAAACACATGTAAGTGCATAATAATGAATAAATACAAATTAAAATTACAATGGGTACCTGAAGTGTGCTTATCACTTTTGTTGTTGACTTGTTGCAATAGTAGAAAAAGACTCCCACTCTTGATATAGGCCTGGACTCTATGCAAGACTACATCCAAAATTGACCTAAAGATATATACAATAAAAACTGATGACAGACATTAGACTTGTGATGGACCAAGTTCTAAGTACAACAACAGAGACCATTCTATCAACTATGACAAGACAAGTAACATGAACTTACAACATGATATATATTTAGCGGACTTGGTGTAGTATCAAGAATAGGACATCCGAAATTTGGTATCAAAACTAACTGTGACATATAGAGACATAGAGATATAACCGAGACCCTGTATATAGTTACGTTGTCCTGCAAAAAGGTATGCCAGATATGATACTCAAAATTCAAATGTAAACACTAATCATACATACCTTGTTGTAGGAGACCTACCCTTCACTGTTAACGTGTGGTCCTTACTGCAGTGAGCCTTGAATGCATGGTTTTTCTTGCCTTCTAGGAGCTTGATATTGAATCTATTGTATATATGTAATTTCAGATCTCCAGGGTCTGCAATTGCATCCTGTGGTAGCACTTTGAGTCCTCTTTCTAACCCCATAGGTCTGATCAATATTGGATTCTTCAAGAAAGAGCTATGCCCAATCTCCCATGATGGCCTGATTATAAACCGATTCAGTAGAGCGAACTTGTACATAGTGCCACGTGTCACTATTGCGACCGTCGGCCTTGAAACGTTACTCAACAAACTATTGTCTGTCCTCCTTTTGTGGCTATTTATGAAATTTGAATCCAATGCTCAGAGAGAAATTTATGACAATTTTCCCAACGTCACATGTTTGACATGGAATTCGAGAGCCTGCAAAAACCCTAACTTCCGCAGATCATATCTCCGAAAATATAACGAACCAAGATCTGAAATTCGGTCACAAGGTTCATTAAGATTTCGCCTCAAATGGGTTTTAATTTCAGCTTCTGAAGCTTCGTATAAAAAATGTTAGAGCGAAAATTCCACGATGACTTGTTTGAAGCCACAAAAATCCCTACTAGAGGAGGAAATGAGGGTCACTATTTATATGAATGTCTTGAGTTGAGAGGGTCCTCAAAAAGTGGACATTGGAGGAATTTTAGGAGCAAATTTTTTATTAATTATTGACTATTCAATGACTACAACCAATTATGAGTGCCATGCCACAACCCCATAGGGTTTTAGCCCACTAATTGGGGTTACTAACTTCAATCACGAATATCTCTCAAACCGTGAAGAATTATGTGGCATGCCATATATCAACAGAAACATTCCGACGAGTAGAATCCATCTAAAATATCCTTGACTCAAAATAGAGTATTTTTTCAAGTTAAAATTCCCATGCAATATCGAGGTAGCCCCTAGTGCTGCTTGGGTTGACATCAATGAGAACCAATGATCAACAATCTCCCCCTTTGGCATTGATGGATACCCAAGTACTCCCCCTGTGATCATGACACCTATTCCTACTGCCTTCTCCCCCCCTTTGTCATTAATGGCAAAGGGTAACTCCCCCTGACAAATAGCCATCGTGCGGACCTGTACACACCTCCACTCCCCGTTTGAGTAGATAAGAGAAAGATTCTAATGAGAACTTGGGAGAATCCCAAGATTTTGGCGAAGATAATCAAATGCTTCACGAGCGAATGAATTGGTAAAGATGTCAGCAATTTGTTCCTTTGTGCCAACATATTCAAGTTTGATATTATTTTCGGCGACCTGTTCTCTAACAAAATGATATTTGATCAGAATGTGCTTTGTTTTGGAATGCATCACAAGATGTCTAGAGATATTGATGCCACTAGTGCTATTGCAGAAGATAGGAATAGACTCATCAAACTTAACTTGAAGATCTTACAAGGTTTGCTTCATCTAGAGAACTTGAGTACAACAAGTTGTTTTCGTGATGTATTCTACTTCCACTGTGGATAACAAGATTGAAGACTGCTTTTTACTTAACCATGAGACAAGGAAACCACCTAGGTAGAACGTTGCTCCACTGGTACTCTTACGATCATCAACACTTCCTGCCCAATCTGCATCTGTATAAGCTTGGATAACCAAATCATTTCCTTTGGGATACCATAGACCATATTCCATTGTGCCCTTAAGATACTAAAGAATTCTTTTGAAGGCAATAATATGAGATTCTTTTGGTGCTGCTTGGAATCTTGCTACTTGTCCAACTGCATATGTCACATCAGGTAGGGAGGTTTTCACATATAAGAGACTACCAGTCATGGATATATACAACCTTTGGTTCACATCCTTTGATGAATTTTCTAAGCTTAACTTGCAACATGTTACCATGGGTGCAAGGACTAGCATGCAATCTTCCATCTGGAATTTCTTGAGAATTTATTTGATGTACTTGGTTTGATATATGAATATTCCTTTATCCTGCTGAGAAATCTAAAGCCCTAAAAAGTATATCAGTTCACCAATCATAGACATTTCAAACTTACTTTGCATTGTTGTGGCAAAGTCTTTACTTAATATGTCATCACTGCTTCCAAATATTATATCATCCACATATACTTCGATAATTGTTAGGTTATATCGATCTAGTTTCACATAAAGATTGTTGTCAACGCTTCCTTGCTTGAATCCTTGTTGATGTAAACATTTGTCAAGAGGAGCATGCTAAGGCCTAGGAGATTGCTTGAGACCATATAGAGCCTTCTTTAATCTTGATTTTTCTCGAGCAAGCATAAGCGAGAAACATCCTGATAGCTTCCATTCTCGCAACGAGAGAAAATGTTTCTTCAAAATCGATTCCTTCAACCTGTGCATATCCTTTGCAGACTAATCTTGCCTTGTTCCTGGTAATCTGTAATCCTTCAACTATTTTTCTCACCCTGAACCCATAATGAAACTACCATCTTGTTCAAACTACCTTCCTGTCAATCATAGACTTGTACCATATACTGTTGCATAGACTCCTCCTCTACAAACATTAAGGAGTCAACAAGCCAGATTGTTCAAAATGGTGAGTCACCTAATGGGCCATCTTTACTTGAGTCATTATCTAAAGAAACTACTAATTCGTCATGATCTTTTGCTTTTACAAATCTTGAAAGCATAACTATTGAAACATTGTTATCTTCTTTGTCTTCCTATACTTATTTTCTTTTCCAAACCTTCTTATTCCTGCAATCTTGAGCCATGTGTCCAAAATTGTAACATTTGTAACATTCGACATCATCTCTCAAATGATCAAATCTGTTGATATTCTATTGAGTTCTGGAATATCCATTTCTAAGAGATATCCTAGAATTATATTCATTCCAAATATACATGCGACATTCTGCAACTCTATGTCCAAACCTTCCACATGAATAACAATGACCATAAAAGATAGGTTGATACCTGGGAGGAAATATTCTTCGAGGAATTGTCTTCCAAGGTTCTTCCTGTGAGTCTTGATCTCTTGATCTAGTTGGGAGATCTACCTGCTTGGTAGATTTTGCATATCCATCTTCTTTAGTTATTATAGAAGGACTCGACTCCTTTTTTAATTTTTCTTTGTAACCAAGACCGGTCTTGTCGTTGCATGATCGCTGGTTCCTGATGAGTTCGTCCAAAGTCTTTGAGCTGTTGGCGTAGTTTTGAAGAGTTTTTCCATTTTTTACTTCCTTTCGTAAAGAAACGATTTCAGCTTCCAATGCTTCTCTTTCCTTGTTTCTTTCCTTTAATTCTTTCCTGAGTGATTCTTCAATTCGTTTATATCCTTCAACCTTGATTTTAAGATGTAGGACATGTTCCCTTTTTGTCTTTAATTCATCTTCAAGAGTGTTGACGTGCTTCTTATCGACCTTGAGCTCTTTGATAACCCTAATCACTTCATTTTGAAATTCAACCTCAGTCATTTTTCCTTCTTTGTCTCCTTTTTCATCAGGTGCCTCTTGCTTATTGTGCTTGGCCATAAACAATACTCTTATGTTGAATTCTTCTTCGTTATCACTATATTCTTCGAATAAGGAGCTATCTTCTTTGGACAAGAAACTTTTCTTAAACCATTTCTTCTTGCCTTGCTTTTTGAACTTCCTATGACTTTTCTTTCCTTTCGTAACAACCTCATTTTTGTGAGGACATTTGGCTACAAAATTCCCAACCTCACTACGATCAAAACACATTAATGGAAGTTTACCTTTGAATTTTCCCGTACTTGTTCTCATTTTCTGCGCGAAGTAGGAAAACTCTTTATCTGAGAATTCTTCTTCATCTTCTTCATTTTCCTCATCCTTACAATTACAATTTTTTTCTTTCAGAGTCTGCTTGTACTTGTTATTCTTCTTGGATGCCGCAAATGTTGTTTCTAAGTGAGATGTGTCGTCATCTTCTTCAATCCTCATTTCATATGCCGTAAGAATTCCATGCAATTCATCAATGCTAATATTGGTCAAATTCGATCTATCTTCCAAGATAGATACCTTAGGGTTAAATCTTGTTGGCAAGGTTCTGAGGATATTTCAGACAACAATTTTCGTTTCAACAGGTTCTCCCAAACCTTCCAATGTATTTATTGTTTCATCAACAGACTGAAAGTATGCAGCAATATCTTCATCTTCCCTCATTTTGGGTTGCTCAAATTTTTCCCTGAAAATTTGAAGCTTTGCTTCTTTCACCTTTGGGTCACATGCATATATTTCAAGCTTTCCGCGTACCTCTTTAGCAGATTTTCAACTCAATACCTTAAGATAAACAGATTTGATAAACCTACCGATAATAAGATCTTTAGCCTTTGCATCATATACCATATTTTTCTTACCTTGTTCATCCTGGGTTGGTGTGAAGCCTTTGTGAACAATTTCCCATGCTTCATATCCTTCCACCAACAAATGAACCTGCATTCTTCCACTCCAAAGTGCATAGTTATTTCCATTGAACAAAGGAACTCTATTCTTAGTATACTCCATGATCTCCTTCTAGTTCTTAGACTGCTATTGAAGGAACCAAGCTCTGAAACTAATTGTTGGAAATACTGAGAGGGGGGTGAATCAATATTCCTTAGCAATTAGCACTTTTAAATCTTTTCAGAGCATCAGTTAATCTTCAATTATTATTAATGTTTATGCAGTAATAACAGTAAATAAAATAACACAATAGACACAATAATTTTAGGTGGAAAACCCCCTCCAGGTAAAAAATCGTTGAACGTTTTTCTAATAAATTCTTTAATCTTCAACCCCAACTGAAATGAAAACAACAACTTCCTAGAATTCTAAAAAAGCATTCTTCTTCAGCTCCCACTGGAAGCATGCCCCAACGCCCGGGTTTCTTCAGTAGTCAACTGAATGGATGCCCCGACATCCTAGACCAACCTACCACCCTGAAGTGTTCACAGGCTCCAACATGTAGGCGACTTCATGCACCAGCCTAGCACCTCCTTGCCACCCTATAATGACTGAAATGAGACAAGAGTGTGGATTCTCATACCAAGGATAACGATCCAAGATACGATATGATTTACAATGATTTTGACTGAACACCCAATCACACTATGACCTGCAACCCAACAATGACATCATCCCAATAGAGACTCCTCTGCCTCCCAATAATGTTTTTTCGACTCTAGGGAGATTGACTCTTTTACAATAATGACTATTCCAATGATGACACTTTTACAAATGACTCTTTTATAACTTTACAATGATGACTCTTGGCCTTGACACTTCTTCACAATATATGGATGGTTTTCATGTCTTCAAAGGATGTCCCGCTGCAATGCTTCATTTGATTTGATACTTCTACTCTTGAATTCTTGCTTGAAGTTGTACTTGAATCTTCTTCTACCTGCATGCAAAATTTCCTCGGCGAAACCAATTCCAAAACAAAACAAAATACCCTTCAACTTACCTCTGCATGAAAAACACATCTAAGTGCATAATAATGAATAAATTAAAATTAAAATTACAATGCGTACCTAAAGTGTGCTTGTCACTTTTGTTGTTGACTTGTCGCAACAGTGGACAAAGACTCCCACTCTTGATATAGGCCTGGACTCTATACAAGACAATATCCTAAACTAACCTAAAGATATATACAATAAAAATTGATGACATCCCCTAGACTTGTGATGGACCATGTTTTAAGTACAACAACGGAGACCATTCTATCAACTATGAAAAGACATGTAACATGAACATACAACATCATATAGCTTTATCAGACTTGTTGTAGCATCAAATGTGTAGTATCAAGAATAGGACATCTGAAATGTGGTATCAAAACTAACTGTGACATATAGAGACATAGAGATATAACCGAGACCCTATATATACTTACGTTGTCCTGTAAAAATATATGTCAGAGATGAATCTCAAAATTCAAATGTAAACAGTTGTAGGAGACTTACCCTTGACTGTTGATGTGGTCCTTATTGCAGTGAGCCTTGTATGCATGCTTTTTCTTACCTTCTAGGAGCTCGATATTGAATCTATTGTATCTATATAATTTCAAATCTCCAACATTTGCAACTATGTCCTGCGGTAGCCCTCTGAGTCCTATTTCTTACCCCATGGGTCTGATCAATATTGGATTCTTTAAGAAAGAGCTATGCCCAATCTCCCACGATGGCATGATTATAGACTAGTTCAGTAGAGCGAACTTGTACGTAGTGCCGTGTGTCACCGTTGAGACCTTCGGCCCTAAAAACATTACTCAACAAACTACTGTCTGTCCTCTTTCTGTGACTATTTATGAAATTTGAATCCAATGCTCATAGAGAATGTTATGACGATTTTCCCAACGTCACATGTTTGACATGGAATTCAGGAGCCTACAAAAACCCTAACTTCCTCAAATCATATCTCCGCAAATATAGCGAACCAAGATCTGAAATTTGGTCACGCAGTTTATCATGATTTCAGCTCAAAAGGGTTTTAATTTCAACTTCTGAAGCTTCGCAGAAAAAACGTTATAGTGAAAATTCCACGATGACCTGTTTGAAGTGACAAAAATCCCTACTAGAGGAGGATATAAGGGTCACTATTTATATGAAGGCCTTGAGTTGAGAGGGTCCTCAACAAGTGAACACGGGAGGGATTTTAGAAGCAATTTTTTATTAATTATTGACTATTCAATGACCACAACCAATTATGAGTGACATGCACAACCCATAGGGTTTTAGCCCACTAACCAGGGTTACTAACTTCAATCATGAATATCTCTCAAATCGTGAAGAATTATGCGGCGTGCAATATATCAACGGAAACATTTCGACGAGTAGAATCTATCTAGAAGATCCTTGACTCGGAATATAGTAATTTTTCAAGTCACAATTCCCATTAAAGATCAGGGTAGGCCCTGGTGTTGCTTGGGTTGACATCAATGACAACCACTGATCAACAATTTCCCCCTTTGGTATTGATGGCAACACAAGTACTCCCCCTACGATCATGGCATCTCTTCCTACTGCCTTCTCTCCCCCTTTGTCATAAATGGCAAAGGGTAACTCCCCCTGACAAATAGCCATCCTGTGGACCTGTACACACCTCCACTCCCCCTTTGGGTAGATAAGAGAAAGATTCTAATGAGAACTTGGGAGAATCCCAATCTTTTGGCGAAGATAATCAAATGCTTCATGAGGTAATGGTTTGGTAAAAAGATCAGCGATTTGTTCCTTTGTGCCAACATAGTCAAGCTTGATATTCTTTTCGTCGACCTGTTCTCTAACGAAATGGTATTTGATCGGAATGTGCTTTGTTTTGGAATGCGTCACAGGATTTTTGGAGATACTTATGCCATTGGTGCTATTGCAGAAGATGGGAATCGGCTCATCAAACTTAACTTGAAGATCCTGTAAGGTTTGCTTCATCCAAAGAACTTGAGTACAATAAGTTGTTGTCGCAATGTATTCTACTTCCATTGTGGATAACAAGATTGAAGACTGCTTTTTACTTAACCATGAGACAAGGCAACCACCTAGGTAGAACGTTTCTCCACTGGTACTCTTACGCTCATCAACACTTCCTGCCCAATCCGCATCTGTATAAGCTTGGATGACCAAATCATTTCCCTTTGGATACCATAGACGATATTCCGTTATGCCCTTAAGACACTGAAGAATTATTTTGATGGCAATAATATGAGATTCTTTTGGTGTTGCTTTGAATCTTGCTACTTGTCCAACTGCCTACATCACATCAGGTTGGGAGGCTATCACATATAAGAGACTACCAATCATGGATCTATACAACCTTTGGTCCACATCCTTTGACGAATTTTCTAAGCTTAACTTGCAACATGTTACCATGGGGGTAAGGACTAGCTTGCAATCTTCCATATAGAATTTCTTGAGCATTTCTTTGATGTACTTGGTTTGATATATGAGTATTCCTTTATCCTGCTGATAAATATAAATCCCTAAAAGGTACGTCAGTTCGCCAATCATAGACATTTCAAACTTACTTTGCATTTTTGTGGCAAAGTCTTTACTTAATATGTCATCAATACTTCCAAAGATTTTATCATCCACATATACTTCGATAATTACTAGGTTATCTCGATCCACTTTCAAATAAATATTGTTGTCAGCGCTTCCGTTCTTGAATCCCTGTTGATGTAGATATCTGTTAAGACGATCATACCAAGACCTAGAAGCTTGCTTGAGACCATATAGAGCCTTCTTTAATCTTGATTTTTCTAGAGAAAGCATAAAGCGAGAAACATCATCATAGCTTCCATTCTGGCAATGAGAGCAAATGTTTCTTCAAAATCGATTGCTTCAACCTATGCATATCATTGCAGACTAATCTTGCCTTGTTCCTGGTAACCTGTAATTATTCAACTATTTTGCTCCTCCTGAACCTATAATGAAACTTCCATCTTGTTCAAATTTCCTTCCTGTCAATCATAGACTTGTGCCATATATTGTTGCATAGACTCCTCCTCTACAAACATTAAGGAGTCAACAAGCCAGATTGTTCAAAATGGTGAGTCACCTAACAAGCCATCTTGACTTGATTCATTATCTGAAGCAACTGCTAATTCCTCATGATCTTTTTCTTTTACAAATCCTAAAAACATAATTGTTGAAACCTTATTATCTGCTTTGTCTTCCTGTACCTATTTCCTTTTCCAAACCTTCTTATTCCTGCAATCTCGAGCCATTTGTCCAAAATTGTTACATTTGTAACATTCTACATCATCTCTCAAATGATAAAATCCGTTGATATTCTGTTGAGTTCTGGAATATCCATTTCTGAGAGATCTCCTGGAATTATATTCATTCCAAACATACATGTGACATTCTGCAACTCTATGTCCAAACCTTCCACATGAATAACAATGACCATAAATAATAGGTTGATACTTGGGAGGAAATCTTCTTCGAGGAATTGTCTTCCAAGGTTCTTCCTATGATTCTTGATCTCTTGATCTAGCTAGGAGATCTACCTGCTTGGTAGATTTTTCATATCCATATTCTTTAGTTGTCATAGAAGGACTTGACCCCTTTTTGAATTTTTCTTTGTAACCAAGACCAGTCTTGTCGCTGCATGATCATTGGTTGCTGATGAGTTTGTCCAAAGTCTTTGAGCTCTTGGTGTAGTTTTGAAGAGTTTTTCCATTTTTTACTTCCTTTCGTAAAGAAACGATTTCAGATTCCAATGCTTCTCTTTCCTTGTTGCTTTCCTTTCATTCTTTCCTTAGCGATTCTTCAATTCGTTTATATTATTCAACCTTGATTTTAAGATTTAGGACCTATTCCCTTTTTGTCTTTAATTCATCTTCAAGAGTGTTGACGTGATTCTTCTCGGCCTTTAGCTCTTCGATAACCCTGATCACTTCGTTTTGAAATTAAACCTCAGTCATTTCTTCTTCTTTGTCTCCTTCATCGTTAGGTGCCTCTTGCTTATTGTGCTTGGCCATAAACAATACTCTTTTGTTGAATTCTTCTTCGTTATCCCTGTCTTCTTCAGATGAGGAATTATCTTCTTTGGAGAAGAAACTTTTCTTAAACAATTTCTTCTTGCCTTGCTTATTGAACTTCCTATGAATTTTCTTTCCTTTCGTAACAACCTCATTTTTGTGAGGACATTTGGCTACAAAATGCCTAGCCTCACCACAATCAAAACATATTAATGGAAGTTTAGCTTTGAATTTTCCCATACTTGTTCTCATTTTCTGCGTGAAGTAGGCAAACTCTTTATCTAAGAATTCTTCTTCATCTTCTTCGTTTTCCTCATCCTTACTATTGTAAGTTTTTTCTTTCAGAGTCTGCTTGTCCTTACTATTCTTCTTGGATGCGGCAAATGTTGTTTCTAAGTGAGATGTGCTATCCTCTTCTTCAATCCTCATTTCATATGCCGTAAGAATTCCATGCAATTCATCTATGCTGAGATTGGTTAGATTTGATCTATCTTCCAAGACATATACCTTAGGGTTAAATCTTGTTGGCAAGGTTTTAAGGATATTTCGGAAAACAATTTTCGTTTGAACAGGTTCTCCCAAACCTTCCAATGTATTTATTGTTTCATCAACACATTAAATGTATGCAATAATATCTTCATCTTCCATCATTTTGAGTTACTCAAATTTTGCCCTGAAATTTTGAAGCTTTGCTTCTTTCACCTTTGATTCACCTGCATATATATTTTCAAGCTTGCCCCATACCTCTTTAGCAGTTTTGAAACTCAATACCTTAAGATAAACAGATTCAATAAACCCACTGATAATAAGATCTTTAGCCTTTGCATCATATACCATATTTTTCTTACCTTGTTCATCCTTGGTTGGTGTGAAGCCTTTGTGAACGATTTCCCATACTTCATATCCTTGCGCCAACAAATGAACCTGCATTCTTCCACTCCAAAGTGCATAGTTATTTCCATTGAACAAAGGAACTCTATTCTTAGTATACTCCATGATCTCCTTCCAGTTCTCACTCTGTTATTGAAGGAACCAAGCTCTGAAACGAATTATTGGAAATACTGAGGGGGGGCGAATCAGTATTCCTTAGCAACTAACACTTTTAAATCTTTTGAGAGCATTAGTTAATCTTCAATTATTATTAATGTTTATGCAGTAATAATAGTAAATAAAAGAACACAGTAGACACAATAATTTTAGGTGGAAAACCCCCTCCGGGTCAAAAATCTTCGAACATTTTTCTAATAAATTCTTTAATCTTTAGACCCAACTGAAATGAAAACAACAACTTCCTAGAATTCTAGAAAAGCATTCTTCTTCAGCTCCCACTAGAAGGACACCCCAACACCTTGGTTCCTTCGGTAGTTAACTGAATGGATGCCCCAACATCCTAGACCAACCTACCGCCCTGAAGTGCTCACGAGCTCCAACATGTAGGTGACTTCATGCACTAGCCTAGCACCTCCTTGCGACCCTCCCTATAATGACTGAAATGAGACAAGAGTGTGGATTCCCGTACCAGGGACAACAATCCACAATACAATATGATTTACAATGATTTTGACCGAACACCCAATCACACTATGACCTACAACCCAACCATGATATCATCCCAACAGACTCCTATACCTCCTAATAATGTCTTTTCGACTCTAGGGAGATTGACTCTTTTACAATAATGACTCTTCCAGTGATGACACTTTTACAAATGACTCTTTTACAACTTTACAATGATGACTCTTGGCCTTGACACTTCTTCACAATATACGAATGACTATCATGTCTTAAAAGGATGTCTTGCTGCAATGCTTCATTTGATTTGATACTTCTGTTCTTGAATTCTTGCTTGAAGTTGTCCTAGAATCTTCTTCTACTTGCATGCAAAATTTGCCTGGTGAAACTAATTCCAAAACAAAACAAAATACCCTTCAACTTACCTTTGCCTACAAAACACATGTAAGTGCATAATACTGAATAAATACAAATTAAAAATTACAATGCGTACCTGAATTGTGCTTGTCACTTTTTTTGTTGACTTGTTGCAACAGTAGACAAAGACTCCCACTCTTGATATTGGCCTGGACTTTATGCAAGACTATATCCAAAACTAACCTAAAGATATATACAATAAAAACTGATGATAGACCCTAGACTTGTGATGGACCAAGTTCTAAGTACAACAACAGAGACCATTCTATCAACTATGACAAGCCAAGTAACATGAGCATACAACATCATATAGATTTCGCAGACTTGGTGTAGTATCAAGAATAGGACATCCAAAAATTGGTATCAAAATTAACTGTGACATATAGAAACATAGAGATATAACCAAGACCCTGTATATGTTGGAAATAATACTGAGACAGGGGGTGAATCAGTATTATCAAATCAATAACTTTTTCTTTTTATACTCAAATTTATATAAGCTACTTCAATGAAGGTAACTCGCGTGTACACACAACTGTCTTTAAAGAAACCAACGTATATCCAACATACTTATGATTCAGTTAATTCATCATATGTTAATCTTTAATTACTGCATCAGTACTTCATTAACCATATAAATAGTAACCCTGTGCAGTAATAACAGAATAAACCATCACACATAAGTAACACACATGAAAACCAAGATTTGAGGTGGAAACCAAATGCAGAACAAAAAGCATCTGTTGATGTCTTCTTTTAATATAAGAGAAACTTGTTTACAATCTTGTACTGGTGCAGACTCATACCAGTATGCAGGCACCCACTTGCAGAAGGCTACAAGCTTCTCTCGTTCTCCAGCTTCTACTGGAAGGGAGCTACAACCCCCTAGCTCTTGTACTAGCCGATCTATTTACTAGTACGTAGGCGCCGACCTATAGAAGGCTCCAACCTTCACTCATTTTCCAGCTGCTACTGGAAGGGAGCTCCAACCCCCTAGATCTTGTACTGGCCGATATGTTTACCAGTACGTAGGCGTCGGCCTACAGAAGGCTACGACCTTCTCTCTTCCTCTAGGGACCACGTTTCATAAATTTTCAGACTGGATACTCCTGGAACACAACACCACAATCTGAAGGCCTTGTTTCATCCAATTTTCATACTGGACCCATCAACAACATTGAAGCTCAGAATCAATCACCATTTCAATGCAACCATCAAATACATCTGCATCAACCAATCATTGAAACTCAATCATCAATCTCTGAATCAACCATAACTCAATCAATCACTGAAAACCCATCATCACTGAAGTAAATCACAATCAATCAATCTGAACACTATCACCAGAACACAGTCACTAGAACACAATGCAGAACCCAAAACTCTACATCAATCACCAGAACCAACTGCAACTTCAAACATCATTTTCCATAATGTATACACTACTTTGATGTGTCGAACCAGCGTGTATGCGCACTTTTACCAAATCCAACCAGCATATAGATCTGCAAAAGCTAACTTAAAACATCACAACTATTCCAGACTTCAATCATACTCAGATCATAACATTTACAGTGTAAATCACACGTTAGCAATCAGATCTAGACTATCTGTGATCAAACCATATAATAATAATTCATTTTAAGTCTCATGATCCTGATCCATCATTAGATCTCATCCCCCATCAACCGCTAAGGTTCATCCTTCGTCCAGATCAAGCAAAGCACCATAAACCCATAACATGCATATTTTCTTTTGATCTCACACTTCATAAGATATTCATTACTTGCACACCCTGGTCTAATGATATTTTCCTCCTTATATAGTTAGACCTTTTGTCAATAGCTCGGACCAAAACCACTTAGGACCAATACCTTGGACCAAATACCTAGGGTCAATACCTCGGACCAAAACCTTGGACCAAAAAACCTTGGTTTTCCAACATGTACTTGCTTTTCGTCCTGTGGGAGTGCATCTATACATATATGCTCTTTTTGTTCTGTTAACCCACGTGTATACGCTTCTTGGACAAATCGAACCAGTGTATACTTCTTAAACCACTCTCTTTCTTCAATCTCTGGAGTCTGGTCTGTAATCCTTTTATGTTAACCTGTTGCACTGTGAACTATCATCTATGTGAGTTGCCATCAAGGACAACACCTCTATCATAATGCCAACGGTATATACTTACGTTGTCCTGCAAAAACATATGTCAGAGATGATACTCAAAATTCAAATGTAAACACTAATCATACATACCTTTTTGTAGGAGACTTACCCTTGACTATTAATGTGTGGTACTTACTGCAGTGAGCCTTGAACACATGCTTTCTCTTGCCTTCTAGGAGCTCGATATCGAATCTATTGTATCTATGTAATTTCGGATCTCTAGGATCTGAAATTATGTCCTATGGTAGCTCTCTGAGTCCTCTTTCCAACCCCATAGGTCTGATCAAGATTGGATTCTTCAAGAAAGAGCTATGCCCAATCTCGCATGATGACCTGATTATAGACTGGTTCAGTAGCATGAACTTGTACGAAGTGCCACATGTTACTGTTATGACCTTCGGCCCTAAAAACGCTACTCAACAAACTACAGTCTATCCTCTTTCTATTACTATTTACGAAATTTGAATCCAATGCTCATAGAGAATTTTATGGCGATTTTCCCAACGTCACCTGTTTGACATAGAATTCAGGAGCCTACAAAAACCCTAACTTCCTCAAATCATATCTCCAAAACTATAGCGAACCAAGATCTGAAATTCGGTCATGAGGTTCAACATTTCAGCTCAAATGGATTTTAATTTAAGCTTCTAAAGCTTCGCAAAAAAACGGTATATTGAAAATTCTACAATGACCTATTTGAAGCCACAAAAATCCCTACTAGAGGAGGATATGAGTGTCATTATTTATATGAAAATCTTGAGTTGAGAGGGTCCTCAACAAGTGAACGTTGGAGGGATTTTAGGAGAAATTTTTTTATTAATTACTGACTATTCAATGACCACAACCCCATAGCGTTTTAGCCCACTAACTGGGGTTACTAACTTCAATCACGAATTTCTCTCAAATCGTGAAGAATTATGTGGTGTGCCATATATCAACGGAAACATTTCGACGAGTAGAATCCATCTAGAAGATCCTTGACTAAGAATAGAGTAATTTGTCAAGTGAAAATTCCCAGGCAAGATCGAGGTAGCCCCTGGTGCTGCTTGGGTTGACATCAATGACAACCATTGATCAACATGGCTTTGCTGAAACAAGTGACTTATCAGTGTATCTTCAGCTGATCACTCTCCAATGGGATCATGCGATCAATGCATTCAATCAATCAATCTTTTACCTCACCGTCCAAAGCTCTTACCCCCAGAGCTTTATAATGATACCTTCGGTTCAAAAAATACTCATCTGCATGTATAGGGTGGTGGAGTTGATTGTTCCATCTTTCATCAATGATTGCCCAAATGGGCCCATACTTAGCCACTCTATCCTTGTATGATGTCTTTATTTGCTCCTTTGCTTGATCCATAGCCTCATAAATGAAGCCCATATCCAATCTTTCCCCATCCACCAACTGCAACACCTTAACCAATGGCTTAATAACCTTCACAATCTTTGCTGCTTTTTTCTGAAATATTTATTCATTAACTTTCTTTTTCAAATATTTGCCATCCTTTTTGTGAGACCACTCGCTTTCATTCCATTCATCACTGGAAAACATCTTTTGCACATTTCTATGTTGGGAAAGCATAGATTGCAATGTCAAAAAAAGAGTTGCAAATCTAGTGATGGCAAGCCTAATAATATCCCTGCCCCCTGTGTGTCTCCTTATTAGGCTCAAAATCTGTGAATGATTGTAGATGCATTTTGTTATGCTTTTGGCATGATCTACAGTGTTCTTAACCCAATCTAATTTGGCAATATCCTCAAGCATGATGTCTATGCAATGTGCAACACATGGGGTCCAAAAGATGGTTTTGTGATTTTCCTCTAATAGTTTACCAGCAAGAACATAGTTAGAGGCATTATCTATAATGATTTGAACAACATTAGCCACCCCCACCTCCTCAACAACCTCATCCAATAGCTAAAATAAAAATTGTCCATCTTTCACCCTATCAAATGCATCCACTAATTTTAGAAACATGGTTCCCTATGGGCAAAAGATAAGAAAGTTTATGATGGTACGATTCCTTTGATCAGTCCATCCATCCAACATGATGGTACATCATGTTTTTTTCCCATGAGTTTTTGAAATATTTCAAATACTCATCAATGGAGGAAATTTATTTCCGCAAATGAGACCCCCTTAACTCATGCATGGTAGGGCCCTTGAAGCCCTTTCCAACAGAAAATATGGCATCAAACATAGGCTCATAATATGGTGAACGAAAAGCATTGAAGGGGATATCAGCATCATACCACCATCTAGCTATGTAATCACAAGCAGTCTCCCTCAATTCTTTCTTCCAATGGTAATCTAAAGTGGGTTGCATATGACTTCTACTAGCTTGAGGACCATGTGCATCTGATGGAGAGGAGGGTGTGACAGTGAAATAACTTTTGATATTAATATCACCCTTCTTTTTCATTTTACCCTTACCCTTTTTTCTTGCATGGACTCCAAAGAGGGAGGAACATAGCAGAAGGGGTTGGATGCATTAGCACAAGGGATAGATGAAGAGCCCTCAAAATCAAAATGGGGGTTGGTAGCCATCATTTGTTGTATACTCCTCTTCCTTCAAATTTAAGCCTCTATTTCTTTTTTCTTAGCTTTTTCTTCCTGAAACTTCTCAAAGCTATTTAATAACTCCTTCCTAATCTCCCTACTTTGTGGTGATTCACATGGAGTAATTTGGCCTCTAATACCTGCCAAGTGTTGTTTCAACCTATGAATTCCCCCAGGACCCTCCTTATTTTTTATATGGAAAAATTTGCAATGCATTTAATTATCAACCATTTCAGCATATGCCGAAGCAACATCTTTCACTCTAGAAGCCATTTTTTGACTTGTAAATGAAAGGAAAAAATCTGAAAATGAAAGCAAAAAAATAGCATTGCTTCAATGTTCATTTCTTTTACAAAAAACATTCTTTTAAATTTCTTGATTTGCACAAAAACATATTTTAGAAGTGAAAAATAAATAACTCTAAGCACAAATCATCTCCTCAATGTTGCTCCAATCGCTGCCCAAGAAGCTCCTCACTGCTGCTTTAATGCTTGTCCAAGACTCCTCACTGTTGCTCCAAAAACAACTCCATAACTCTTTACAAACTCCTTACAAATTCTCACACAAATGCAATGAGATAGTTGTGAGGAAATGAGAGGGGTTGGGTAACTTTTATAGGATTGGGAGAGGTAAATGGACCTTAAAATAACCCTAAGCCAAATTAGAATTGATTGTGGGGTCCAATTTTCCCCCCAAAAAAATCTACACACCATCAATTTGCGTCGGTGACTGAGGTGACCAAGTTAACTTGGTAACAACCCAACCCGTCGATCTGTTTCAGCCACCGAGCCGACCCAGCCAGGCATTGGCTCAGTCGATTCAGAGTTGGCTTAGCCGTTTTTTAAAACACTGCTTTGAACCAATAATTAATATACTATTCGCTTGAATGGGGTCTTGGATGAAGTGAGAAGCTAATTCTTTCTATTTAACTAATTTGGAAATATTGTTTATTCAAAAAATTAATGCAAACTAGCAAAGAAATTTACTCAAAATTGAATATAACAAACATGTAAACAACTCAAATGAGTAAACAATTAATACACTTACTAAATACGTGAGTTTCCCTTGATATGTACCTTTGCTAAGGGTCTACCATGTGTATTTTTGCATTATGTCCTATGATTGCACATCTAAAAATTGCAGAAAAACCACAAAAAACAGACAAAATCACTTTTCAAGGACACTCAATAGCATCGAGGGGGGATCTAGGATAGCAAATATATGTAAAACTAGTCCTTCATGTGCTTCAGATATATAACAAATCTGCATTTTTGTACAGGTCTAGAGGTCAAGACTCAAAACTCCACTAGGTGAAAGACCAAAAAATTATTCCATCTTATAAATTCTCTCTAATGGGTGAAATAAGCTCTCTATAGTCCCTGAACAATGATACAATTTTGAAATAAACATTTAAAACTAATGCAAGGGTTTGTGAGATAGATACTTGTGTGGAAATAGTCCTTGTACATTGGATTTTGTCATGTTTGAAGTATGTTTCGCTATAAATAAATGCAAACCTAAAAAATAGCTCGATATACCCTATGAAATACATATATTTTAAAAGCCTAAAATGTTATATCTTTCCCTTGAATGAAAATATAAAAGTTATGGCTTAAACCCCCAAGTGTTACTAGCCAATCCTCAAGAAAGAATTCTAAATAATAGCAAGCTAGTAAATATTTATTTTTATTTTTATCAAAGGATCCTACCTCAAGTGGTTTGGTGAACAAATTGTTTCCCTGGATACATGGGTTCAAATCTCCAGAGACACATTGTAACTGACCTGTTTGTGGCATTTATGAAATAGTTTTATCTAGTGTAATAGTGGCAACCGATGTTTCAAAGTTACCAATTCTCCAGAAATTCTAGTTTCGGTTATATATATATATATATATATTCTTTTATCAAATAGAAAATTGAAAATATTTTGAGTTTTAGAAATGATGGTTGTTGAAATATGCTTAACTTTAGCCAAAATTTTACCTCGAAAATGTTGGACTGTGAATCACAACCACTCTTAAGTCATCCTTGCACTTTGAGCAACAAATGGGCTTGGAGTCAAGAAGACATTGTTTCCAGTCTTCAGTCGACTGTGGGGAAATAGATCTTCAACATACAAGAAGGAAAATAATGAAGACTATGTTGGAATTGTAACTAGGTTCGGTCTACAAAATTGTCATTGTATCAATATGCATTTCATATAAAAACAAAAGAAGAAAAATATTATTATTTTCTAGCATGTTCTTCATGCTTTGTTTTAGTCAAAAGAAAATGTAAAAGGGCATGTTCTTTGTGACCCTTGTGAAAAGAAGAAAATTTGAATTTTTTAAGTGTCATTTGTCCCTCCAAGTTGCCAAGTCAACACTCCAAACAACAAGTCGACTTAGCTAGAACTCACAACTATTCGACCTCATGAAGAGACTATTAATAAGGGCTATTCGTCCTCCTCCAAGTTCACACATCTAAGCACACACATAAAAGGTTTTGAGGCTCCTATTGTCTGTAATATATGAAGATCTAAGGCTCCATGATGATGTGAGTTTATGTGACATATCTCTCCATGTTGATGCGAGTTTTTGTGACATATCTCTCTTTGATGATGCGAGTTCCTATGGCACCTTTCCTATAATCAAGCAAGCCTTCGATGGTACCTATATCTTTGTGATGTGGCAGGCATGTATAAGCAAATTGATTGATTTTCTTGTGGACAAATCATGGCATAGTTTGGAGGGTTGACTTGGCACTTGGATCACTAGTTAGTTTGACTTGGATTTCTCTTGTTGATGAAGAATCTATAAGAAAAGGATTGATGGGTTTTCCCCTTGTGGGTTTTTCCCTAACCTCTGGCCTAATTTCTAGTTTTCCTTGTATTTTTGTGCATTGTATTTGTATAATTGCTTGATGACCTAATGAATGTAATAAAGATTAATGGAAAAACATATATATACATAGTCATAAGTAATTGTCATGATTATAAATTCAATCTTTCAATCGAATTTCAACATGGTATCAAAGCTAAGAATTAAAAAGCAACATCTCAAGGAGTCCATAAATCTTATGTGATGAGTTCTCAAGGAGTAGCCTTTATATTTTCTAGTGAAAGTAGAACTAGAATAAATTTTTCAAAATTGGTAACTACTTCAAATGATTTCTCAATCCACTTTAGAGCATTTAATGTAACTTGTAGAGCATTTAAATCATCAAGCAGTTACACATTAAAAAACTTCTACCATAAACAATGAGCAGTAGAGATCACAAGAAGACAAAGAGACAATAGACAACATATATTAGGTCAATGACTAGGGCAAAACCCACAAAGGGGAAAACCCAATCCAATATTTTCCTTATGAGAGAATAATCAGTTCCAATTCTTGTCCAACAATATACAGCCTGTTGCACTCATTTTGTCACAAGTTTGAAGAAGCAATGTACAAAATTTTTCAAGGATTGGAATCATCAGTTAGCCACATGATATATCATTATAAACACAATTTCTGGAAGTTGTAATCTAAATGATGCTAGTATGACCATTTAATTATGTAAAGACACCTAGATAAGCCTTTGATTTTGGCTGTGAATTCATCCTATGAGATTTTTTAACTTCACCGCATTATGTGTGTTTCCAAACATGAATAATTGGTAGAGTTTTTCCTCCAACTTAAACCACAAAGTAGGGTGGTGTTCATTGACAAGGTCTTAGGTGAGTCCTAGTGTTATATAAGTCATTGTAAAATTGGTTTGTAAACAATTTAAGCTATTTGGATAAATTATTTTCTTACGGATCACTTGGTCTATGGGATCATATTGTGTCACAAAATTGGGTAATTATTTGAGGGTCTATATGTAAAAGTGTATTCCCCTGAGGGTTGAATTTGTAATATCTGATGTAAAAGTTATTTTTAATGCATGGTCTCTCATACTTAGACACCATGGCTAAAATATTTGAGGGTGAAAAAAAAATTTAATCCCCTCTTCTGTCAATTAATTAATTTTTTTGGCTAAAATAAAATTAAATCCTAAGCCAAAAAATTAATTGATTTAGAGTCAAAAAATAATTTTAGAGAAATTAATTTCTCCAAGTGGAAAATAACCAAAATATTTGTGGGTCAAAAAGAAGTTAATTTTTGGAGATCCCACACCAAGGAAAAAAATGGATTTTTTAAGAAAAAATGGATTTTTTAAGAAAAAATGAGCCCTTGGACCTTGCTGGTTAAGTCAAAATCAAAATTTTGAGGAAATTAATTCAAAAAAAATAAATTTTGGATTAATAGAAAATGTGTTTGATGAGAAATTAAAAATTTTCCTCAAAATAAATATTTTCGGTAGTAGAGATTATATATGATCATATTATTATCAATGGTCGATATTATTTTGACGAAGATCAAGCCAACTAGCCATTATTTTCCACTTGGAGGGATTTCTCTATAAATAAAAGCCATTTTGCTTCTCAATACAGAATGATTCTACATGATGTAATTTTGTAATGTTGGTATTGAGCCATTGTGTTAATCTAGGTTGTCATGGATGTCAATATGGCATTAACCGGGATGGAAAATATTCTTGAGATGCTAGAATGTCATTGATGAAGATGTCAATTCACCAATGAAGAAGTGCCAAGTGCCAAGTTCCATTCATGTACCTGGATGATCTACAAGCTCTTGATGACCTTTGTAATGAATGTCCTTACTTTTGATGGTCTTGATGATCTTATGAAGCCATAACCTTAGATGTCCTTACCTCCAATGATCTTGATAATGGAAGACTATATGATGATGATGAAAGACTACATGTTGCATATGATTGATGACACATCACTGCACTATCTTGGGGACATGATGACATTTATGATCCTATGAGCTTTGATGAAGAAGCCTAACAAAATGAAGCCATCCATGAAGAAGAAGCCCTACACTTTATTTCTGCACGCATACAAGACCAGTCACATTAAAAATTACTTTTCACTTCCTTAATGGCATAATTCTTCCATGAGACCTACACCATCTTAAAGAGCATAATTTTTCCTTTCCAACGAGCTATTACTCAGCCCGAAACTCCAAGCAGTTTGGGAGATACGAATTTTTTAAGTTAAGGAAATTGTTCTGTCCTTGAGCCGACCAATGCAAGCCTACTTAAGTCGACCTACTCCAAAGACGTGTCCCTTCATTCAAACAACAAAATGTGTATATATAGAAACCGCAAACCCTCATTTCAGTCAGGTAATTCAGTCAATATTTTAGAGTAAAAATAGAAGCAGGATAGGAAGCCAAGGAGGATTTCTTTGGGCTAATATCATTTTCAATGGTGCAGTGATACATTGACGTTCATCTTTCCGGTCATAAAGCACAGAACAAAAGAGATTTACGTTTGGGCATACTTCTGTGGAGTCTTCAATGTGGAATATTTATGCGTGGATCTTTGTGTAACTGTGGAGTAATTTTGTGGAATTTCGTGGAGCAATATTTTGTGTCTTGGCCTCTTATCAAGAAACATAACATGTAGCTTATATATTGTGACCTCCTTTCAACTTGATTTTGAAGCACACCTCACCTATAGCAGCTCAAACCAGACCTCAAATCTAGACAAAATATTTTGGACTTGTGGAAGACTGCAACTCAGCTTGTGGAGGAGAAAAGATTTTATGTTTGAAGCTTGGACTTGTGAATACTATGTAGACCTATGATTTACATATTTCAAACCTGTGACTATATCTCGGACTGTGGAAAAAATTTTGCAACTCGAACCTCTTATTTTGAAGAGACGCGAGTTCTTGTTGAAGAGGAAACTTTATAGTGCTGTAAAATCTAGGAGCAGCCTTTTGGAGAAGGGTTAAAGCAGTAGATCTTGAAGAGTCATTTAAAGCACCATTGAATATACTTATTGAAGCATAAACCTATGATAAAGGAGCATGAACATGTGTTTGAAAAGAAGACTTTGGAAAATTGTTGTGTAAAGGCAACATTATTGAAGTGTTCCTAGAAGATTTCTGGAACAGTCTTGAAGTCCTTTCTTAAGCAGACATTGGACCAAACCTAGAAGCATCTTTAAAGAGATTTTGGACCATCTTCAGAGGTTTTCTCTTGGAGCACTATTGAAGACACTTTGTGAAGATATACTTGAGCATACCTTGGAGAGTACTATGGAGCAGACATTTGATGATAGTTTAGGCTTTGCTTAACACATCACCAAAGCATTATTAAAGGATCCTTGAAGTCTTGGTAAAGAAGCTCGTTGAAGAACATTATATACAAACCTATTGAAGCCTCTTGGAGACATTAATTGGAGACCATGATGCATCGCTGAAGTCATGATGAGGTAACCTTGTAGAATTTGTTTGGGTGAAATGAAGAGTTGTGGTGATAGCTTCTCAGAAGATAAAGTTGTCATTGATGAAGTGATTTAGAGATTAAGTGAAGGCACCATTGAAGGTGAAGATTTTGTCAGGGCTTGTTGCAGATGATATTGGGAGCCACGAAGAACTAGTAATCTTATATTGACGAATTGAAGTTGTGGGTTGGAGCCCTAGAGGATAGGTGTCCTCAAGAAGACCAGGTTGGTGCCTATACCAGAGATAGGGTTGGAGCCCTAGAGGTTGGAGCCTCAAAGTAACAAGATCGGAGTCTTGGAGGATAGGGTTGGAGCCCTAGAGAATCAGAGTCCTCAAGAAACTAGGTCAGAGCTTGAACCAGATATAGGGTTGGTGCCTCAAAATTGACAAGGTTGGAGCCTTGCAAGTCCAAGTTGGTGCTTGGCAAATACAAGTTCAAGCTTGGGAGATTGAAGATGGGTGTCTTCATCTAAGGTTGGATCCCTACCTATATTGTACTTGATTCATTGTAAAGATTATATTCATAAAAGCATTTATTAATAAAAGCATTTATTTCTATTGTTCATTTTGTGTTCTAAATATAAGTGATCTAACTGGTAAAAGTAACAATTGAAAAGAAATATTGATTCAACCCCCCTCTCAGTATTTCCAACACATTGCTCTGTTGGGAACGTTTGATATCATAATAAAATGTTAAAATTGGCAACCAGGGCAAAACTTCATGTGGGTCATCTCATTCATCGCTGATAATATTTTTATTAGATTCCTCTCGTTGCGAGATGTAGGATTGATATAAAGATCATCCGATTCTGATAAGTATTCATGGAGATAGGAATTTATTTTGATTATGGAATTATTATCAAGCCGACCTACAACTCATGTAGGCTCAGAAGCCCAACACTCGCATCTATTCACCCACCAACGTTGTGTATAAATATAAGAGGACTTTTCCTCATTTAGACTCACTCATCTCATCACATCTCTCTCTCTCTACTGCGCAGATATGAGTCTCTTCTCTACTGCGCTAAAATGGGTCTCTCTCTCACACACATGTGAAGCCAGAAGCTGTTGAATTTGAAGCTACAACTGCAGAAGTAAAGATTGACTTGCGTGACCTAGAAGATCTCCTCTTTGGAACTGCGTTGTAGGTTCATCTGAACCTCCTCTAAAAGCCACAACTTTTGGTGGTGGAATGAAGTCAATCCGATGAACGGTTTGCAAGATATCGACTGCCCTAGTTTGAAGCCGGAAACTGCTGAAACTAAAGCTGCAATTGCAGAAGTAAAGATTGATTTGCGTGGCCTAGAAGATCTCCTCATCTAAACTGCACTGTAGGTTCATCTGAACCTCCTCTGGAAGCCGAAACTTTTGGTGGTGGAATGAAGTCAATCCGAATGTCGGTTTGTGAGATATGGTCTGCCCTAGTTTGATAATGAAGCCGCTAATGCTGATGCTACTGATCTAGGGTTTGCTACTGCTGATATGAATTAGATTTATTGTACTATTTCTCTCTGTTGAATTATTGAAGATAAAAGAAGATTTGATCAAAGGGTTTCCCCACACATTGTGGGGTTTGTCCCTGGCTAGCCGCCACATCTTGTGTCTCTTGTCTTGGCTTGTTTTCTGTCGATCGTTTAATGTTTTATCTGCACTTTACTTTATGTACATGTGATTGCTAATCGGTGGAATATAATAAGAAAAAGAAGTAAACTGTTATAAGCATAGAACATACCATAACTTAACATGGTATCAGAGCTGACGTGAAGACAAAGCCCAAGCAAGAGCAAGAGAAATCATTGAAGAGAAGATTGACAAGGCTATCCTAAAAGAACTATGGGGTCCTCAACACTCCTTCCTGCCGAAGACAAGCTCCGTGAGAAAGCTGACTATCACGGATGGAAGATGTCTATCAATCTAACCCTTGAAGATCAAGGAGTGTTGGATCATGTGAGAGGCAATATTTTTGAGCCTCCATCAAATGCATCCGCTGCTGCCTGGAACAAATGAAAAATGGAGAAGTCAAAACAATAGAAGATCATCCGGGACTCTATCGACAAGCACTTGGTGGCCTACATCTCTGAACTGGACACCTCCAAGGAAATCTACGATAGACTGGTGAGTTTATTTAAAGTTAATGATGCAAATCAAGTTTTGTTTCTTAGAAATAAGCTGAGGGAAATCAAGAAGGGTAAAGATGAAAGTATGCAAGCATACTTCTTAAGAATCACCGAGATCAAGAACGATCTCCTATCTATTGGGGAAACAATCACTGACAGAGAAATGGAATTCACAACTCTTGGAGGATTGCCATTTGAATGGTATGTGTTCAGGACTACTCTTTTGAACTATAATGTAATTCCTGGTTTCGAGGAATTAATGGCTAGATGCATTCAAGAAGAAACAAGGGAAGAAGTGCAAGAAATGCCCATGCCTAAAGGTCCTCCTGCTGCCTTTTCTTCTCATGCAAAGAAAAGAAATAATTCCGGGACTAAATCAAAAGGAAAGGCTGGACCTAAGGCTAGAAGAAAATGACGATGTTACATTTGTGATAAAGCAAGTCACTATGTATGAGATCATGAGCATCATGATGAATGAGATCATGGACATAAAGGGCAACATGAGATCATGGACATATAGGATAGCATGATGATGATGCACACTAGTTTGAGCAGCATTATGATGGATAAAATCATGGACATGGGCAGCATGATGATAATCATGATTAGAGAAGCATGGTACAGTATGCAGTGGTGCAACTCGAAATCCCTCTGATGGAAATCAAAGGAATGACAAATTCAACAGCAAAGGTAAGAGGAGAGTTGGGAATCAAGGAAGAGGACAAGCATTCAAGAAGGCTAGAAATTCTAGGATATATTAAATGCACCTGACCTCAAAAGGAACCTAGTGTCCATCTTGGCAATGGAAGTCAGAGGCTACAAGGTAACCTTCAGCAATGGCAAGGTATGTATATGGAAAAATAATGTTAAATATGACTTTACTCTTGGGTTTAGTGTTGATTCATTATATCAGGTTGATGGAAGTCCGCTAGGTGTCATGTCTTGTGACACAACTCTTTAGTCCAAACTTTGGCATCGGAGGTTTGCCCACCTTAATTACAAAGCTCTACCCGATGTAAGACAGATGGTAACAGGGATGCCCGAATTCCAAGTAGAGAAAGAAGGTGTATGTCCGGGATGTGCCAAAGGAAAGCTCAAGAGGGGACCATTCCCCTCAAGCCAAAGCAAGACCTCCGATATATTACAATTGGTTTACTCAGGCATACCTGAGGTTGGCATTAAGAGGGAGACTACTACACCACATACTCCTGAGCATAATGGTGTGGTGGGAAGGAAGAAGCACACAATGATGGAAGTTGTCCGGGCCATGCTACATGATCAAAGACTTCCAAAGTTTCTATGGGCTGAAACTACAATCACCGTTGTATATGTACAAAATCGATGCCCTCATCAAGCATTGGGTTCCTAAACTCATGAAGAAATGTTCACCACAGGTCAAAGGGAAGTCGTGATTAGTCATGATGTAACCTTTGACAAAGATATGGCTCTGAGCAAGGTGGACAATCTGCTGACTTTGAGTAGCTCTCAAGAAGCCGACACCAGGGAACTGAAAGAAAAGGATGATGAATCAATGCCTGATGTAGAAGAACCCATGGATCCGATTGATCCTCATCCACATGAGCCTTCCTCTTCTAGGAAGAGGCCTTCATGGCTTAGGGGGATACTTGATGATGCTGAAGGACATGCTGCACCCTGAGGAACCTTCCATCAAAGTAAGAAACTTAACAGGTACCAGGGATACCTAACCATCATGAGCACGATCATACAAAATGAACCTTCATCATTCTCAGATGTCATCAAGCATTAACTATGGAAGGATGCTATGACCATAGAATATGAGTCTATTATGGAGAATGATGTCTGGGAAGTAGTTCCCAGACCCTGGACAAGACAATTGTTACTTCAAATGGCTTTACAAGATAAAGCATGCAGCAAATGGAAGTATGGAAAAGTATAAGGTTCATTTTGTTGCTCGTGGTTTATCCCAGAAGGGAGGTATAGACTATGATATTTGCACCTGTTGCCAGATATACGACCATCTGCTTGATCATAGCCCTTGTGGCTTCACAAGGATGGAACCTACATCAGATGGATGTTAAGACCGCGTTCTTGCATGGTTCTATCAAAGAAGAGGTCTATGTGGAGCAACCTTAAGGATTTGAGACTTATGATTGAAAATCTCATGTATGCAGGTTGAAGAAGGCTCTCTATGGGCTGAAGCAAGCACCCCGAGCATGGTATGAGAGGATCAATAGCTACTTGATGAAGCTGGGATTCACTAGGAGTGAAGTTGATCCTAACCTTTACTTTACGGTTGAAGATGACAAGCCTCTCATACTGGTGTTGTATGTGGATGACCTCTTTCTAACAGGTGCAAACCCTCTCATTCACAAATGTAAGAGGGAGATGGCTTCTGAATTTGAAATGAAGGACCAAGGACTTGAAGTGTGGCAGAAGCCAAGGAAAATTTTCCTATCTCAAGGAAAATATGTGGTAAATATATTGGAAAGATTCAGTATGATGGACTGCAAGCCTATGACTACCTCGAGGATCTTAACTTTTAGAAGTTATATGGTAGTGATGTCAGACCAGACTTGGGAGATGGATTAAGATACACTGCCGGAGATGTGAGACTACTTGGATATACTGATGTTGATTGGGCAGGCAGTGTGGTGGACCGTAAGAGCACTTCCGGGTACTGTTTCACCTTGGGATCTGTTTCGATATCCTGGATGAGCAGGAAGCAGAAGTCAGTGGCTTTGAGCACCGCCGAAGCAGGATATATTGTTGCTAGCATAACCTCGTGTGAGGCAGTCTGGTTGCGAAAGCTCTTCAGTGAGTTGTTTGGATTTACATTGGATACCACTGTGATTCTCTGTAACAACCAGAGGTGGGATTCGATTATTGAGGAATCCCGTATTCGTCAATTGCTCTAGCAGATAGACATCATCTGGGATATGGTAAGTCGATGAGCAAGGAAGCTCCATCACATTAAGATGATGTACAGGTTGATACACCTTGTCAAGGCCCCGAGGAAAGATCTAATCTATGATTTTCCCAAACGATTTGGAGTCGGCAAGAAACCCTTGTACAAGGGTCCTGCATGTTGCATACATTGAGCTCTGGGAGCTCTGAGGGCTTGCGGTTCCTACTGGAGCAACATATGACCACAGGGTGACTCACCCTCCCCTGGTGGTGCACACTGGAACAAGATGATTCGCTCTCTTGTGGGACAAGATGATTCGCTCTCTTGTGGAAAAGGATGATTCGCTCTCATGTGTAGCAGGATGATTAGTTCTCCTGTGAGGCCTGGATTGATGTGTTATCCACGGCAATTGTAGCAGGATTGATGTGTTCTCCTGTGAGGTCTGGATTGATGTGTTCTCCATGGAAATTGTAGTAGGATTGATGTGTTCTCCTGTGAGGCCTGGATTGATGTGTTCTCCATGGCAATTGTAGCAGGATTGATGTGTTCTCCTGTGAGGACAGGATTGATTAGTTCTCTTGTCGAGGCATCCTACCCATGCAGTCTGGGACTCATGGGAAGTACCTCTCATCTGATCAATGAGCAGGGAAATGAAGTTAGGGACCATAGTAGTACCGATGGACGCATCGTTGTAACTACCGTACTCCCTACGCTAGGATGAGCTCCATTGATCTGGGATCAATGATACTGGTCTGGGACCAGTGGTAGGAGTTGTACCATACTATGACACTGACTTCGGGTCGGTTGAGACTGATCTGAGACCAGTGGTACATACTCTGAGACTGACTTTGAGTCAGTGGAGGATGATATTGGTCTGGGACCATTGAAGTTGTACTCACTATGACGCTGACTTTGGGTTGGTTGAGACTGGTCTGGGACCAGTGGTACATACTCTGAGACTGACTTTGAGTCAGTATGATACATCCTCGATCATTTCTTCTTCTTCATAATTCGGACAAAAGCAGAGCAGAACAGAACAATGCAAGACCAGAGCAGAACAGAGCAAAACAGTACAGATCAGTGCAGGGCAGAACAAGACAAAGCAGAACAGGTAGAATAGAGCAGAGCAGGGCAAGGGTCAGGCTGTACAGGGCAGTGCATTTGATGGATGGATAGTAACGACTGATAGACAGATTGCAGATGAAGTTCTCCATGGTTGAGAGGGAGTGTTAAAATTGGAAACCAGGGCAAAACTTCATGTGGGTCATCTCATTCATGGCTGATAATATTTTTATTAGATTCCTCTCGTCGAGAGGTGTAGGATTGATATAAAGATCATCCGATTCCGATAAGTATTCATGGAGATATGAATTTATTTTGATTATGGAATTATTATCAAGCCGACCTACAACTCATGTAGGCTCAGAAGCCCAACAGTCGCATCTATTCACCCACCAACGTTGTGTATAAATATAAGAGGACTTTTCCTCATTTAGACTCACTCATCTCATCACATCTCTCTCTCTCTACTGTGCAGATATGAGTCTCTTCTCCACTGCGCTGAAATGGGTCTCTCTCTCTCACACATGTGAAGCCGGAAGCTATTGAATTTGAAGCTACAACTGCAGAAGTAAAGATTGACTTGCGTGACCTAGAAGATCTCCTCTTTGGAACTGCGTTATAGGTTCATCTGAACCTCCTCTGAAAGCCACAACTTTTGGTGGTGGAATGAAGTCAATCCGACGAACGGTTTGCAAGATATCGACTGCCCTAGTTTGAAGCCGGAAACTGCTGAAACTGAAGCTGCAACTGCAGAAGTAAAGATTGACTTGCGTGGCCTAGAAGATCTCCTCATCTGAACTACGTTGTAGGTTCATCTGAACCTCCTCTGGAAGCCGAAACCTTTGGTGGTGGAATGAAGTCAATCCGACTGTCGATTTGTGAGATATGGTCTGCCCTAGTTTGATAATGAAGCCGCTAATGCTGATGCTACTGATCTAGGGTTTGCTACTGCTGATATGAATCATATTTATTGTACTATTTCTCTCTACTGAATTATTGAAGATAAAAGAAGATTTGATCAAATGGTTTCCCCACACATTGTAGGGTTTGTCCCTGGCTAGCCGCCACATCTTGTGTCTCTTGTCTTGGCTTGTTTTTTGTCGATCATTTAATGTTCTATCTGCACTTTACTTTATGTACATGTGATTGCTAATCGGTGGAATATAATAAGAAAAAGAAGTAAACTGTTATAAGCATAGAACATACCATAACTTAACATAAAAATACTTTAGGGCTCATTTCATGGTGTTCTTTGTCCATTGATCTATGGTACGTGTTGGTTATGTGCTTTCTTATATTGTGGTAAAAAAACTTATACGATTGTTATTTCATTTGTCAGCGATAAGGACATTCTATTGGTAAATTTTGGTTTTATCTTAGGTGATCTGATTCACAATATAATCTAACAAGTCTAACTGAGAAAATATATAGAGATTTGTAGGTACACCGGCCCTTGGGCTCCAAGTTCACAAACTTGGGAAAGAGCTGACCTTGTTTGTGTTCTAGGAATTTTTATATGGTTCTCTTACTTCGCTAAAGGGTGTGGCCAATATTCTAACTTTCGAAAAATACATTGATCCATTGTCATTATTAAGAAATTATTTTCTCAAAAAATAGTTTATTTACAAGCATTGTATATTTGTAAGTATTGTGTAAATATGTTGTAAATATTTTTTTTGTAAATATATTTCTAACCCTTGTTTTACAGTTATTGGGGTTTATTTTGAATTTTGTATATCTTGGGGATTAGGGAAAAAAATTATTTCATTTGTGCGGGTGATTTCTCAAGCCAAATCTGAAATTTTGGAAGGGTTTAAAGGGTTTCCATCCTTTGCAAAAATTTGTTGGGATTTGTAGAGACAGATCTAGGCCTAGCAACGAAAGATCTACCCTCTAGCTCCCCTCCAAGCTCAACACTCAAGCCTAAGAAGAAGTCGTCAACCCTAGAGCAAGATTTTGTGGTGATTTTTGGCAATTTTTGAACTTCTGAAGAAAATTTTAAATTTTTACAATGGTCCGAAACTTTTCTGAGGTCTCTCAAAGCCTAGTCGTGCCTCCATTACCCTAGCCGCAACTCCCCTTATCCTCTTTCAGTAGGTCACAACCTTTTCTTAGCCCTCTGTGAGCCCTAGTGGGCTTTTCCCTTGAAGTCGTGGGCTGGTACAAGCCCTAATCCCCCTTAGAGACCCTTCTTCTCAAAGTTTCAGACCTAGATAGGCCTCCCAGCCCTCATGGCAACCCTTGGAGTCCCCTAGTAACCCTATCTAGCCTTTTTGACCCCTGACGTCAGCCCTAAAGGCTTCCCTCACCTTTTCCGCGGGCCTAAAGGCCTCTTACTCTTCTGTTGATGCCTCCTCCCCTTCTCAGCCCTCCTTGGCAGCCCTCAAAGCCTTGACGACCAGCCTACTTGGCCTTTCTTCCTTAGTCACTAGCCTTTCTAGGCTTAGTGTTGCCCTATTTTAACCCTTCCTTGCCTCTTCTCATTTTTGTGAAAATTTCTAAATCTAGACACATAAATCCTAATGCAGTTATTGGTTTAGCATCTCCTACTTGTTATTTCATTCAACAAGTTATTTAATTTATAAACAGTGATGAAAAACACTATTGCAGACTACACTGACATACAAATCATAAACTGAAACAATAGATGAGACAAACACACAAGCGACACTGTTATTTTTGGACATGTCCCCAGAAAAACCCAATGTGGGAAAACCGATGTAGCAGATATAGGGTTTGTATTATTAAGCAAGCAGAATCTGAGTACAACAAGTTGCCTCTCACATCGGCTAACCTTTCAGAGAATTCATGGCAGCAAGAAATACATACGAGGGTTTACCTCGTTCTCCAAGTCACAATTGATCCATTGAGTGGCCTAACTCCGGAAAACACTACGAAATCCCAGCGTAATCACTACTCGGGCTAGCGTCTTGCCTCTAGGAGACTGTCTCACCCCTTCTACTGGATCAATTTGTTGGAGGAAGACTATTGTTCAGCCCTCCCGACTCATAACCTTACTTCTCCGGCAAAATCACAGACCTCTGACGAATAATCTGCACTGCCACCGCAAGAGACCCTCCTAACATGCATCAGCACTGCGTGATCCCCTTCCTGGGTTGCGTAGGCCTCTGTGTTGCCTCTCTAATGCTATTGTTGCCTCTCTACTGTGTACTCTTTGGCTCAGAACTCCTTTCCGATCCAAATCTCTGCTTGTGCCCCTCTCACTGCAACTCAGATCACTGGTTCGATTTTCTCAGCAAACCACGTCCCAGAAAAATCGAACTAACTGATCAACTTGGTGTATCTCCAACTGACCCTCAAGCCTCCTCTTATACTTTTCATATTGATGAATCAACGACTGAGATTAAGTCCATAATCAACGGCTAAGATTAAAACAGACTTGATCCTCATTTCTTAAAAGCTTCTCACTCATATTTTTATTAATACTCATTAATATTTTTATTTTCCTAAGTTTAGACGTAGGAATCCCATTAAAAGTATTAATTATTTTAATAACTCACAATCCGGGTGGAATTTCTCCAAACGATTGTTGGGTCCTGGAGATCTTATGTATTCTAGCCCCTCCACAACATTTCGGAGCTAGAGCACATTCGATGCTACCCAAAATCAACACTCCCTCTTAGCGAGGAATGTGCTCTAGCAATACTTCCCAATAGAAGCATCACACTAATCCACGACATTGGTCCTCTTTATTGTTGATGCTTGGCCTGTTGCCCTTCATCCACTGCACTATTGCACCATGTACTGTTGCCCATGACACTACCACTACCACTGCTACATTTGTACTACATCTCCCTCTCAATATGTTGCATCATGTTGCCAATAACACTGCCACTGCTAACTGCTGCACTGCAACTCAGTTGTTGTGAAGTAAACAACTGAAAAAAAATCACCCAAAATCTGACATGTTGGTCAGTGTAGATGCCTCGTGATGTTGAAGCTACCTCTGTTGCTAATCTGTGCTAACCCTCTACTATTGCAATCTTCTTTGTGCCTCTTGCACTGCTACAACGTCCACTGCGTTGCTTCAGACTCTGGCACTCTAGCTCTGCCATTATTGCTCCATCATCCCTCGCACCAACTGACTCCCGTCATGTTGCTACTGTCATTAAGAGCTCTCATAGCCATATGTGATCCAAGAGTTTGGGCACCTCAAGGATCCTACCCCCTCATGTAGTCCTCCCGAATACAGCTCTATTTCGCCCCACCTCTTCTCCAGAGGTGCATGAGCACTCATGGCACAATCGTCATCCTCACCTTCTCTGTCGGATTTCACTGGAGCAACCTTTGTATCATACTTCTCTTCCTTGCCCTTCTTTCGAGGACATTGTGTGGAAAAATGTCCCACTTCCCCACACCTGAAGCATCTGACTTTGGATATAACATTTTTCTTCCTCTTTTGTTGTCATTGTTGTCCTGATGATGCGAGCACTGCATCCTCCTCCTCCTCCTCCTTGGCTCTGAGTCCTTTTCCACTACTTCCCGCCTTGGTTAACCGCCGGATCTCTTCCTGTCGAAGAGCTGCCCACATCTCCTCCCAACTTGGGAGAGAAGCCATGTCCAAAATTCTCTAGACAAAGGTCTCCCAGTCTTCAGTGACTGCATTCAGGGAAGTCCTGACCATGAACTCAGGATCTGGTGTAGACCCCATGGAAGTCAGGTGGTCTCGAATCCATTGCAACCTGAGAAGGAAGGGATCGATTTCTTCTCCCTTCTGCATCTGATATTGTCTCAGTTGGTTCTTGTTAAAATTGGTAACTAGGACCAAACTCCATGTGGGTCATCTTATTTATGGCCGCTGATATTTTCTTGGATCCCTCTCATCGAGAGATGTAGGATTGATCTAAATATCATTTGATTCCGATAAGTATTCATAGAGCTATGAATTTATTTGCATTATAAGACAATTCGTCAAGGTCGGCCAGCAACCAAATAAACCACACATGTGCTCAACGTTTTAGTATAAATAGAGGTGGCCTTCAAGTCATTTCAACACACTTGGGATCTCTTCCTCTCTGTCTTTGGGTTTTAGTAGGAGGAGAGATCCTAAGGAATAACGTTGCCCTAATCCAGAGGGAAGAAAGCCAGAACTAACGGAAAAGCTGGAACTGTCGAAAAAGCCAGAAAAGCCAGAAAAGTTGGAACTGCCGGAAAATCCAGAAATGCCAGGAAAGTCGGAACTGCCAGAAAAGTCGGAAAAGCTGAAACTGCCAAAGAAGACAAAACTGCCGAAAAAGCCAGAACTGCCAGAAAAGCCAGAAACACCGGAAAAGCTGGAACTACGGGAACTGCCGGGAACAGCCAACACAACCAGAATTGCCGGGAACTACCGAAACAGTTGGAGCATCTGTCTCCGAAGGAGAGCAACATGCAAGAGACAACTAACTAATATTGGAACAGTTGTATGGTACTTAGCAGCAAACACACCAAGCATGCAATGTTACAGTTAGCATGCAAGGGACAACTAGCATGCAACAACAAGCATGCTAAGGATAACAAGCATGCTAGGGAAAACAAGCAAGTAAGGTGCAGCCAACACATAGGTCAGGATGGAAACATGGTGCAGTAATGGCACATAATGCAGTACAGTGATGGGTACAATCATGATTATTGAAGCGTGATGAGATGCAGCATAGTGATGATGGGTGCAGCATGGTGCAGCGCGGTGAGGTGCAGCATGATGATGAAATGCAGCACAACGATAGGTGAAAGAGTCACCTTGGAGAATTAGTTGAAGCAGCGTGTCTTCAATTGATCTCATGTATCATCTTCTTAGAGATGATCTATGCTCTTATCTAGATAAGTCAAAGTGTTGACTTCTGTTGTAAACGTACTATCTCTCTCTCTCTCTCTACTGAACTATTGAAGAACATATAAGAAGAATTGATCAAGGCTTTCCCCACATTGGGGTTTGTCCTTGGCTAGCGCCACATCTTGTGTCCTCTTGTCTTCGCTTGTCTTCTGCAATTTATGTTTATGTTCTATCTGCAATTTACTTTAATGTTGATGTGATTGCTAATCTAGAAAAGATATGGAGCTAACTGTGAAAATTGAAAAAAATTGCTCTAAGCATAGAACATAACTAAAATTAACATGGTATTAGAGCTAAGGTGAAGAAAATGCCCAAGCAAGAGTGAAAGAGCAATCACCGAAGACAGTTGGGAAAGGACAAAAGGATCAATGGATTCCTCATCCCTCTTCAAATTCACCAAGGGTGAAGTCAAAGCAGAGAATATTATTAGAATGGCACAGCGGAATATGGCTTACCTAAAGATCACTTCATTGGAAGACCGGATCTCAGGGTGGAAGGAAAGGCAGATAACTAGTTCGGCCATGATGTGAAGGAGTGTCCGAATGGCAGGGACACATCATTTGATGATGATAACAATCATTCCAGGGACATCTTCAATGATCAAAGGAATAACAGGTAATGCAGGTCATCAAGGAAATGGCCAACTCTTCATAGAAAAGAAGGAACCCCAGGTATGAAGAATCAAATGTTGTTTTTGATAAGATAAAAAAGCGTTATCTTGTATTGGCCCTCTCCTTCAGATTCTTTGGGAATCTGGCTTATAGATTGTAGTGCTCCAAGGCACTTCATCGGATAGATGGGTGCACTCTCTAATTTGATAGAGATGGAAACAATCATGGGATTATACTTGGCGCCAATGCCACCTATCCTGGAAAGGGTGTAGGGAATGTTAACTCTCAATTGAATAAGGGTAACTCAATTCATTTACATACTCTCTTTTATGTACTTGATCACAAGAAGAACCTGGTGTCCATCTCGGAAATGGAAGTCAAAAGTTTCAGAGTGACATTCATCGATGGAAAGGTACGTGTTAAAAAATATAATTTTCAAAGATGTTTTTTCTCATGGGTTTAGGGTTGGCAATTTGTATCAAGTTGCAGGATGGTCCATTGGGGATCATGTCAATTGACAATCGCATCTATAACACCGGAGGTATACCTATGGGGCCCTACCTAATGTGAGTCAAATGGTGATAGGGATGTTTGAATTCAAGTAGAGCATGAAGGTACATGTTTGAGATGTACCGTAGGAAAATCTTATAAGGGGACCATTCCCCTCATGCAGCAGGTCCACAGGTTTGGAACAACCCGAGGAGTTTGAGATTCATGATCAGGAATCTCATGTATACAGGTGGAAGAAAGCCCTCTATGACTTGAAGCAAAACACCCCGAGCATAGTATGAGAGGATTGATAGTTGTCTGATGAAGCTAAGATTCACTAGGAGTGAAATCGATCCAAACCATTACCCGAAGGTTGTGGATGATAGACCTCTCATGCCGGCACCTTATGAGGACGACCAATTTCTGACAGGCGCAGACCCTCTCATTTGCAGAAGTAAGAGGGAGTTGGATTCCGGATGTGGAATGATAAACTCCAACACTGTGACTACCTCGAGGATCTTAACATTTAGAAGTTATATGGTAGTGATGTCGGACTAGGTTTGGGAAATGCCTCTGAGTTTCATAAACTCATTCACGTTGATGTTCTTGGTGAACTTCCAACCAGACATATGTTTTGCAGTTAGCATGGTGAGCTCATATTTGGTTGAGCCTCACTGGATTGGTGCCAAGAATATTCTGAGATATCTTTGGGCACAATATCTCTTGGATTGAGATACACTGTCGGAAATATGAAACTGCATGATTATTTGAATGCTGACTGGGTAGGCAGTGTAGAGGATCACTAGAGCACTTATCAGTGCTACTTCTCTTTGGATTCTGCTTCGATATCATGGATGAGCACGAAGCAGAAGTTGGTTGCTATAAGCACCGCCGAGACCGAATACATAGCTACGGGTATGATCTTGTGTGAAGCTGCATGGTTGCAGAAGCTCTTGAGTAAGTTGTTTGTACACATGATGAATATCACTATGATTCTCTGTGATAACCAGAGGGGGGATTCAATTATTGAGGAATCTCGTATTCGATGATTTCTCCAGCAGATATACATCAAATACTGCCTTATCTGCGATATGGTAAGTCGATGAGCGAGGAGGCTCCATCGCATTGAGATTGATGTACAGGTCGCAGGCATTTTGTCAAAGCCCTGTGGAAAGGTCAAATCTATGACTTTCCCAAAGGACTTGGAGTCGTTGAGAGACCTTCTTATAAGGGTCCTACATGTTGCATGCATTGAGCTCTGGGAGCTTTGGGGGGCTTGGGGTACTTACTGGAGCAACATACAACCACAGGGCGACTCACCATCCCCTGGTGGTGCGCTATGAACAGGATGATTAGTTTTTCTGTCGGCCAGGATGATTAGTTCTCCCTTGGAAACTGTGGAACAGGATGACTAGTTCTCCTGTGGGCCAGGATGATTAGTTCTCCCTTGGAAACTGTGGAACAGGATGATTAGTTCTCCTATGGGCCAGGATGATTAGTTCTCCGGTGGCAACTTGTCGAGCCATAAAAAGGGTCTTTTTCACCTCTAATTACCTCACATTAACTTATCAATCCAGGAATGATTTGTTATCTCAAAGAATGTACTCAGTTTGAGGTTGTCATTTACCAGAGTAATGCTAGTAGTATAGCTCAAGAAAATACAAGAGTAAATGGATTCTTGAAACAAGATCTACTTACAGCCAAATACTTCAAAAACTAAATCATGCACTCGGAAAACTAAGCAATTTATCAGTCAAGGGTCCAGTAACAATAACTCATCCCTTTGGAAACTGATGTAACTAAAAGTAATCAAGGAACAGATCATCAATCTAGGGACTAGACAACAAATGCCAACGCCCTCTATAGTTTCAGATTGTTCTGCACACCAAAGCAACAATAACGCTAATAACAGGAAATGGAACAGCAACTAAGAAATGGAACAGCAACTAGAAAATGTAATAGCAACTAAGTCTGATGAACAACAACACCGTAATCTACATGAACAAGTGCAGTAATCTTACAGAAATCAGATGGCAATCTTTACTTAAAGGGTAAATCGGATAGCAAATAGAAATGGAACGGCAACCAATTACCAATGAAATATAGAATAGCGCTTAGAGCAAATTGTGAAGATACAGTACCGAAATAAATATCACATACACAGCACATAGAGATATTAAGAGAAACAATAATCTGAGTTTGATACCACAAATATTGATCTTAGTTAGAAAGGATAACGATCACAATTCATAATGGAACATCGATGTCAATTGAACAACAATAACATTCTGTAAAGAACAGTAATGTTACATTAATGACTTAAAGGAACAACAATACGTTATAAGGTCAGAATGAACAATATGACTTTCCTGTTGCAGAGAACGATATTGTAAATATAACAGAGTTGTGATATAAAATAACAAAACACACCAGATTACCAATCAAAGCTGATAATGCAAACCACACACGAACTAAAGGTAATGGTACAGGAGCAAGTGTTCCACCAGGGTCGGGCCCTTAGCCTCCAGGGACACACCGCTTGAGATTATTCCAGAATCACAGATGGAACAACAACCAAATTTATATTAAAGCATTAAAACAGAGTTACAGTGGATCACCTCTCAACGAGAGTCGATGATCAAAGTTTCAAATACAGAGAAAAGTTACATAAAAATTAACAGTCTCCCCCGGGCTAGCAGTGCTGCCCCTACTTATAACAGCTGAAGCGGAGATATCAAAGATGCAAAAATAGTTAAAGCAGCGATCCCTCAAGATCAAAGGATCCTGAGGGATTCGCCAAGTTGTTAATCCTCAGTTATCCGGTCATTTTCTTGCACCGAGTCGATATCTCCTTTTCCTTTCCTTGGCTGAGATGTTTTAATTTAGATCATCTTGTTTGCATATGGTTCCCTGCCAAAGGGACAGCGGTTAGCTTGGCCCTGTCTTTTTCTTTGGAGCGGAAATCTTTAGTTTTTTCCTTTTGCTGCATAAGAAATGGCAATTATTAGTGTTTTCGTGTTGCATATAAATCTTATAGATTTGTCATGATTTCCTATTATCTACCTAGTTCATGATGCAAAGATGTTACGAGTTCTAAAGAAAAGATGACAAAATAGTCAATAAAACATACCTTCTTTAGTACTCCATACAACTCTGAAACAGGGTGATTAGTTCTCCTGTGGGCCAGGATGATTTGTTCTCCGTGGCGACTATGGAACAGGATGATTATTTCTCCTGTGGGCCAGGATGATTTGTTCTCCGTGGCGACTATGGAACAGGATGATTAGTTCTCCTGTGGGCCAGGATGATTCGTTCTCCTGTGGACAGGATGATTAGTTTTCCTGTCAAGGCATCCTACCCATGAAGTCTGAGACTCATGGGAAGTACCTCTCATCTGATCAATGAGCAGGGAAATGAGGATAGGGACCATAGTAGTACTATCGATGGACGCATTGATGTATCTACCGTACTCCCTATGCTAGGATGACCTCCATTGATCTCGGATCAGTATGAGTGGTTTGAGACACTCTCTTGTGACATTGAGTTGGGATCAATGAAACTGATCTGGGATCAGTATGAGTGGTTTGAGACACTCTCTTGTGACATTGATCTGGGATCAGTATGAGTGGTTTGAGACACTCTCTTGTGACATTAATCTGGGATCAATGAAACTGATCTGAGATCAGTATGAGTGGTTTGAGACACTCTCTTGTGATATTGATCTGGGATCAATAAAACTGACTTCCGGTCAGTAAGAGTGATGTGACACACTTTCTTCAGATGAAACTGACTTTGGGTCAGTAGAGAATGGTATGAGACATTCTCAATCAATTTTTCTTCTTCATGGTTCAGCAGAGCAGCGCAGAGCTTAGCAAATCAAACAGAGTAGAGCTCAGTAGAGCAGAGCAGTGCAGGGCACTGATGGCAGAGATAGTACAGTCGGACATATGGATCAACGGATGGAGTTCTCCCTAGTTGAGAGGGAGTGTTAAAATTGGCAACTAGGTCCAAACTCCATGTGGGTCATCTTATTTATGGCAGCTGATATTTTTTTTGGATCCCTCTCATCGAGAGGTGTAGGATTGATCTAAAGATCATCCGATTCCGATAAGTATTCATGGAGTTATGAATTTATTTGCGTTATAAGACAATTCGTCAAGGTCAGCAAACAACCAAATAAACCCCACATGTGCTCAACGTTTTAGTATAAATAGAGTTGGCCTTCAAGTCATTTCAACACACTTGGGATCTCTTCCTCTCTATCTTTGGGTTTTAGTAGGAGGAGAGATCCTAAGGAATAACGTTACCCTGATCCAAAGGGCAGAAAGCCAGAACTGTTGGAAAAGTCGGAACTGCCGAAAAAAGCCAAAAAAGCCGGAAAAGTCGGAACTGCCGAAAAAACCAGAAAAGCTGGAAAAGCCAAAAATGTCGGGAAAGCCGGAACTGCCAGAAAAGCTGGAAAAGCCGGAATTGCCGAAAAAGACGAAACTGCCGGAAAAGTCGGAACTGCCGGAAAAGCCGGAACTGCCAGAAAAGCCGAAATAGCCAGAAAAGCTGGAAAAGCCAGAAATGTCGGAACTACCGGAAAAGCCAGAACTACTAGAACTGCTAGGACCGCTGGAACTGCCAGGAACAACTGGAATTGCCGGAACTATCGGGAACAGCGGGCACTACCAGAATTGCCAGGAACTGTCGAAATAGCCAGAGCATCTGTCTCCGAAGGAGAGCAGCATGCAAGGGACAACTAACTAATATTGGAATAGTTTTATGGTACTTAGCAGCAAATACGCCAAGCATGCAATGTTACAACTAGCATGCAAGGGACAACTAGCATGCAACAACAACCATGCTAAGGACAACAACCATGCTAGGGACAACAAGCAAGCAAGGTGCAACCAACACATAGGTCAGGATGGCAACATGGTGCAGCAATGGCACATGACGCAGTACAGTGATGGGTATAGTCATGATTAATGAAGCGTGATGAGATGCAGCGTAGTGATGATGGGTGCAGCATGGTGCAACGCGGTGAGGTGCAGCATGATGGCGAAATGCAGCACAACAATAGGTGAAGGAGTCACCATGGAGAATTATTTGAAGCAGCATATCTTCAATTGATCTCATGTATCATCTTCTTAGAGATGATCTATGCTCTTATCTAGATAAGTCAAAGTGTTGACTTATATTGTAAACATACTATCTCTCTCTCTCTCTGCTGAACTATTGAAGAACATATAAGAAGAATTGATCAAGGATTCCCCACATTGGGGTTTATCTCTGGCTAGCACCACATCTTGTGTCCTCTTGTCTTGGCTTGTCTTTTGCGATTTATGTTTATGTTCTATCTGCAGTTTACTTTAATGCTGATGTGATTGCTAATCTAGGAAAGATATAGAGCTAACTATGAAAATTGAAATAAATTGCTCTAAGCATAGAACATACCTAAAATTAACAGTTCTCAAGCAACATCTTCCATTGAACGGAGTTCCCTCATACAAGGTGGTCAAGGCCTCCCACATCTCCCTTGTTGTGTCCTTTTCAGCAATATGTGGGACGACATGATCTGACCCCGTCCAAGATCATGCACTTCGCCTTTGCCTGAGCCTCCTCATATTTCTTGAGAGGATCAGCAAACCGGAACAACAACTACTTTCAAGGCATAATCCTTGATGTGATTCTTGTCCAAGATAGCCAGGATCCCAACCTTCCAGATGACAAAGTTGAATGCTCCATCCAATCTGTCATGATCCCTCAATCCATTAATGACCATCTCTGCTCAAACAAGTATAGAACAGGTTTTCTTATCCCTCTCTTGTTGTTGCCCCAGCAAGACTTGGATCTGGATTTCTTTGGCGCTAGAAATCCTCTAAGGAACAAGTTCCTTCTAGACTCCCTCTGAGTCCTGATTCCCTTCACGGAAATCCTCCCACCAAATAATGTCGAATCACCCCTTCTCCAATCCTCCTTTGTTGTTGCTCAGCAACCTAGACCTAGATTTCTTTGGCAATAAATCCGTTAAGGCGGTGATTCCCTCTACCTCGGTTTCGTCTCCACAAACATTGTTCTACAACAACAGCAACAACATCCTACCAACACCACAGATCTAATCTGCACTGCTCCTACTACCCCGACAACTGACTAATCTTAGCCCCTCAGGCTCTGCGCTGGTCCAGAGAGACGACACATTTACTACGTGAGCTCCTCTCAACTGCTGCATCTCCTCCTCCTGGCTCAAAAAGCTGACGCAGACACTGCGTGAGCTTCTGCGTCACTCCTCTGGCACTGCATCACTCTTTCAGATGCTCCTTTGGCTCTAAAACAAGGTTGTCACTCGGGACAACTGCCTCTCTGCAACATATTTGTTGGATCTCCCCGCTGATGGCTTCAGTGTCCTATGATCTACAATGCTCCGATACCATGTGAAAATTTCTGAATCTAGACACAAAAATCCTATTGTAGTCACTAGTTTAGCATCTCCTACTTGTTATTTCATTCAACAAGTTATTTAATTTATAAATAGTGATGAAAAACACTACTGCAGACTACATTGACATACAGATCATAAATTGAAACAATAGATGGGACAAACACACAAGGGACACAATTATTTTTGGACAACGCGTCCCCAGAAAAACCCAATGCGGGAAAACCAGTGTAGCAGATAGAGGGTTTGTATTATTAAGCAAGAAGAATCTGAGTACAACAGGTTTCCTCTCACACTAGCTAACCTTTCAGAGAATTCACAGCAGCAAGAAATACGTACAAGGGTTTACCTCTTTCTCCAAGTCACAAACGATCCACTGAGTGGCCTGACTCCAACAAACACTGTGAAATCCCAGCGTAATCACTGCTTGGGCCAATGTCTTGCCTCTAGGAGACTGCGTCACCCCTTCTACTGGATCGATTTGCTGGAGGAAGACTGTTTTTCAGCCCTCCCAGCTTCGAACCTTACTTCTTCGGCAAAATCGCGGACTTCTGACGACTACTCTGCATTACCACTGTAAGAGACCCTCCTGGCCTGCGTCAACACTGCGTCACCACTTCCTGGGTTGTGTAGGTCTCTGCGTTGCCTCTCTAATGATACTGCTACCTCTCTGCCACGTACTCTTTGGCTCAGAACTCCTTTCTGATCCAAATCTCTACTTCTGCCCCTCACTGCGACTCAAATCACTGATTCGATTTTCTCAGCAAACCACGCCCCATAAAAATTGAACTGACTTATCAACTTGGTGCATCTCCAACTAACCCTCAAGCCTCCTCTTATACTTTTCCTATTGATGAATCAACGATTGAGCTTAAGTCCCTAATCAACGGCTAAGATTAAAACAGACTTGATCCTCGTTTCTTAAAAGCTTCTCACCCATAGTTTTATTAATACCCATTAATATTTTTATTTTCCTAAGTTTAGACTTAGGAACACCATTAAAAATATTAATTATTTTAATAACTCACAATCCAAGAAGAATCTCTCCAGACAATTTCTAGGTCTTGGAGATCTTATGTATTCCAGCCCCTCCACAAAAATTTGAAGTTAGATCACATCTGATGCTACCCAAAATCAACAATTTTTTATTTGGGTTATCATTGACTTTTTGCATCTAACACTTTGTGTTTGCAGAGATTTGTTTGCTAATAGTTGTGGTTGCAGGTGGTATAATCATTGGAGAAGTGTTGGGCAAGTTCTTTATTCATCTTCTAGGCGAAGAGGCCTATTGGTTTTCTTCCTAAAAATCTTATTCCCTTACTGTTTTACTTACAGCTATCTAATCTTTTTATAACAGTGATAGAAAACTCATTTAAGTGGCCTAAAAATCATACATAAATTTTCTAACATATTCATAAGTCACTTGCACAATTTGGGCATTCGTTGTTTAGCGTAATTTCATAAATTTTGATGATTGTCGTGTTATTTTAAGAAGCATCTTAAAGTTTGATCTAACATAGCAGTGACATTGGAGAAAGACCCCTAACCCATTAAGCATGTTGGGCAAGTTCTTTATTCATCTTCTAGGCGAAGAGGCCTATTGGTTTTCTTCCTAAAAATCTTATTCCCTTACTGTTTTACTTACAGCTATCTAATCTTTTTATAACAGTGATAGAAAACTCATTTAAGTGGCCTAAAAATCATACATAAATTTTCTAACATATTCATAAGTCACTTGCACAATTTGGGCATTCGTTGTTTAGCGTACTTTCATAAATTTTGATGATTGTCGTGTTATTTTAAGAAGCATCTTAAAGTTTGATCTAACATAGCAGTGACATTGGAGAAAGACCCCTAACCCATTAAGCATGTTGGGCAAGTTCTTTATTCATCTTCTAGGCGAAGAGGCCTATTGGTTTTCTTCCTAAAAATCTTATTCCCTTACTGTTTTACTTACAGCTATCTAATCTTTTTATAACAGTGATAGAAAACTCATTTAAGTGGCCTAAAAATCATACATAAATTTTCTAACATATTCATAAGTCACTTGCACAATTTGGGCATTCGTTGTTTAGCGTAATTTCATAAATTTTGATGATTGTCGTGTTATTTTAAGAAGCATCTTAAAGTTTGATCTAACATAGCAGTGACATTGGAGAAAGACCCCTAACCCATTAAGCATTTGCATCTTGTTCTCAGTTGCATCTTTGGTGACATTCTCGTGTTGGCATAGTGGTTTTGTTGGGTTGCCTTCTAGTTTTGCATTGGCTGCCTCATTTGCATTCTTACAATGCATTTTCTTCTTGCATTCATAAGCATCTCATCCATTGCATCAGAAGTGCTCTAATTGAATTATTGTTTTCCTAAAAGTCTAATAATTGCTCATTGGATGTCATTGGAACATAAGTTACATAGAGGCTTTATTTGGTTGATGCTCCATTGATGAACATAGCATATTGTTTTCTTAATTGGATTGTTAAGTGGTTAAGTGGTTTTATTGCTCTCTAATAAAAAAACTAACATATTGCATGTCTTGTGAATACCATAATCTAAGAATTTTGCACTAACTCACTCATAAAAGCACTTAATCTCAAGAGTTGATGGTTAATTGGTCATTGGACTTTAAGCATATTGGTATCTCTTGTTTTCTCACAATAGCATTGGAGATCTAATTGTTTAGCATCTAATTGGCATTGTGGTAACTTATTGTGATAATCTAAATTGTAATATCTTGAATTTGTCATTGGCATCCTTGTCATTATTATATTGGCTCTAAAAGAAACTTGGTTAAATTGCTCTAAGTAATATTGTGAACAAGCACTCTAATCTTTTAATGTCATTAGATTTATTATTCATGTTTAAATTGGTTATCTATTGTTTATGATAATTCCATATTGGTAAATCATTATGAAGAGCATTAATTTTATTTCTTGTACTTGAGCAATTATCTATTGGTTACATTAATATATCTTTTGAGCATTGTTGAAATTGTTAGCACTTACCTTTTGGTTAAGATTTGTCTTTTATTTATTATTAAGTACTCTTTGTTGGGAAAAACACTGAGAGGGGGGGTGGGCGTGGGGGGCGGGTGAATAGTATTTTAAAAATTCACTTAAACCTTTCAATTTCTTAATCGGATTTCTGTACGTTATTGTCATTAAGTAAACTAGTGTATGTGTGCGACTATGATGAAGGAAAACTGCGTAAATCCAGTTAACTAACTTTTCATATATTTCATCATTTGTTCTTGTTAATTTTAAATAACAATGGTATGTTATATGCTTTAGCACAATTTACTTCAATGTTCCTTAAGTATCCCAATGACAATTTCCAATTATATCCAGACGCAATCACATTAACTTTAACATATTGATAGTAAATGTAGATAGAAGATAAAAACATGTGTAGAAAATAAGCCAAGACAAGAGGACAAAAGATATGGCGAATGCCAGAGGCAAACCCCAATGTGGGGAAACCCTATGATCAAATCTTCTTATTATTCCTCAATAGTTCAACAAAGAGAGAGAGTACAAATATCAAATTAACTTGCCCAAAATAATTCTAACAAAATCAGTAGTCAATTGCAGCCTTAACCAGATAGTCAACGTTGGTCAAAGTAGCACCAAAATGTCCTCCAAGAAGCTTGGTCAATAGAAGATAAATTCGACCTTCCAAGAGAGTCAAAGTCAACGCAAAATAGTTCAGTCAGCCCAATCAAAAGAGAGAGAAAACATTGTTGTAATTTCTGCAGTCAAATCTGAAGTAAACCCTAGTCAAATTGTTCCAAACTCCTCGAAAAATGTGCCAATAAATGCAGCATTCAAAAATCGGATTTTTTCCCACAAAAATGAAGTCAACGCTGGACAAAAGTGCCCTGGTCAACATTGTTCTGTTTTCCTGAAATTTTGGGCCGGCAAACAAGTTCAGAAATTCGTCCTCTTTTCACACGTGCGAAGTAGAGAAGGTTGCCTCCAAGCTATATGAACCAATCAAAAGACGAGAGAGAGAGAGAGATATGTGTTGAGACAAGTGATGTCCAAATGAGGAGAGAGATCACTCCTATTTATACATTTTGTTGAGGGTAAGGAGACACATCTATTGGGCTTCTGAGCTTACATTTCACTGAGGCTGACCTTGACAATTTGTGGATGAGAGAGAATAAATTCAAAAATCCATTTCTGCTTGTTAGAATGAGATGATATTTATATCAAAATTGGACCTCTCGAGAAGAAGAATCCAATGCAGTAATCATCTCCATAATATGAGTTGTCCTACTGTGGAATTTGGCCCTAGTTGCCAATTTTTAACACTCTTTCTCAACTAGGGAGAATTCCACCTACCAATCCATCTGTCGTCGTGCCATCCTGTCATCGTGTATCATCCCTGTCATCATTGCCCTACTTTACTATGCTCTGCTTTGCTGAACCATGAAGTAATAATGAAGAAGAATTGATTGAGAGTGAGTTATAAGATCATACCACTCTCCACTCACAAAAGTCAGTCCTTGATCCCAAATCAAGTTTTTTGAACACCATGCATCCTAGTCATAAGGAGTACGACAGTACACGATGCATCCATTGGGAGTGCTATGGTCCCTAACCATATTTTCCCAACTCATTGGCCAGATGAGAGGTACTTCCCATGAGTCCCGGACTCTATGGGTAGGATATGTGTTGGGGCATCGGCAGGAGAATGTGAAAATTCGAGAATCCTACCCGAATCACCTACTGCAACAACTGATTAAACTTCTCCTATTTGTTAAATACTGAAACAAATTATTTATTATTTATTACAATAAATATCAAAGCTAACACATTGCAGCCTTCACTTAATTAATTAATTTGCCCAAAACAAGAACAGAACAAATAGAGAAAGATGCAAAAGTGACACAATAATTTTTGGACAAATGTCCTCGGAAAAACCCAATGAGGTAAAACCAGTGCAGCAGCCTGAGGGTTTTATATTATTAAGCAGTAGTTTTTTAATACAGCTCTAGATGCCCTTCCGGCAATCTAGATACAGAGAAAATAAACTGGCATAAAAACTTAGTGAGATTACCTCACTCTACCCGGCAATTCCAATTATTCTACCAGTTGGACCAACTATCCCTGATTATCTTTGCGTTGGCCCTATGTCAGTCTCAACAGGCTCTACATCAACCCAACTGGGAAACATCTACCCTCTAGAGCAATTTCCAGCCCTCCCAGCTCAAAAATCTCAGCTCCCCGATATATTTCGGATTTCTGCACTAGAAGACTGCGTTATTTCTGCGTGAGCCCTTCTGGCTTTACGTCAGCTCCGCATGGGCCCTTTTGGCCTAGTGTCAACCCCTCTTGGGTCTGTGCTACCTCCTGTTAGTGTCTCTCTGCCTCTTTGTTGTTGATCCTGGGTCTTGGAGAAGATACTCCAACCCAACTATCCATGCCCCTCACTACAAAATCTCACTATCGAAAATCTCTCAACATCTCCTCTGCACTGCTTCAGAAAATCAATTCTCTGAACTCTTTGTTGTGTCTTTCTAAGTGACCCTCAAGCCTCCTTAAATAATATCCGCGTTGATATTCAACGGCCCAAATTAGAAGCTAATCAATGGCTAAGATCATTTATGCTTCATCCTCGTCTTCTTCTAAAATTTACACCCACAGTTTATATTAATACCCTTTAATTATTTTATTTTCCTAAGATTAGACTTAAGGTCCCATTAAACATTATTATTTTAATACAACTGTTTCTGGGTGGAATTTCCCAAAACAATTTCTGGGTTCTTTGGAATACATATGCCTAAGCCTCCCCGCAAAATTTGAGACTTAGAGCACATACAATGCTACCATAAATCAGCATTCCCTCTTAGCAAGGAATGTGCTCTAGCAACGCATCCTGCTGAAGTATCACCCTATTCTATAACATCTCCCTCTACACTGATGATGTCTGACATGCCATCCACCAACCATTGTGAAAATGTTGCATCTATACTGTTGCAAACCCTGCCACTGTCAACATTGTATCTGTACTGCAACTTCCTCTGAAATTATGCATCCGTGTTGTCGTTGGCACTGCCACTACCAACTGCCACAACACTATAAATTATTGCTACTACTACATCAACAACGGAAAAACATTCCAAATTACTGAACTAACTGTATTCATTATGATACCACGTGATGTTGAAGCCTGACTGCTGCTAGTCTCTTCGCTTACCCTCTGAACTTACTGCCCTACTGCTGACACCTGCTTTGAGCCATCTGCATTGTTGCCAACTCTATTCTGCATTGTTCAACCTCTGACGTTCCTAGCGCTGCAATTGTCTCTTCGACACTCCTCGGCACCATCCGACACTAGTCCATCCTGCTACTTCTGATCTGGGCACCCGTAGCAAGGAAATGATCCTAGAGGTGGGCTCCTCAAGGAGCCTTCCCATTTGTAGCGCTTTCGAACTACAACTCCAAATTAGCCCACCTCCCTCCTGGAGGTATCTCATCTATCATGGCAAACTCCTCCTCTTCGATATTCGCAGATGCAGCCTTCGGATCATGTTTCTCATCTTTGTCCTTCTTCCTGAGAGGACATTGTGTAGTGTAGTGACCCATCTCACCACACCTAAAACACTTGAGCTTCGAGACGTCCTTCTTACATCTCTACTGCTCATGTTGTCCCTTTGATGCAAGGGTTGAATTCTCCTCCTCCTCCTTACACTTCAACCCACTTTTGTTGCTTCTATCAAGTTTAACCTTAACTAAGTCTCTCCTCAGCTCCTCTTCTTTTAGAGTTGCCCACATCTCATCCCAATTTGGCAAAGTTGTTATGCCCAGGATACTCTGGACAAAGACTTGCCACTCATCTGAGGTAGAATTAAGGGCCAGCTTAACCAATTCTGAATCTTGAGGTGTATGCCCCACAACAGATAATTCATCATGGGTCTCCTGAAGCTTTGTGAGGAATGGATCCACACGCTCCCCCTCCTGCATCTGAGCAGATATCAGCTTCTATTCAACATACATCTTTCGCTGCACGAAAGATCCCTGATACAATGTAGACAATGCTCCCCACATCTCCCTAGCAATCCCTCTGCTAGCGATGTGACAGATGATATGATCCTTCACTTCGTCAAGGATCATCCTTTTTGCCTTCGCCATTTCAGCCTTGTATTTCTTCAATGGATCTTCATCTGCAGGCACAAACACCACATTGTCAACATATGTCTTGAGGGCATGCTCATGTAGAAGGAATGACATCCTTGCCTTCCAGATGACGTAGTTGGATGCCCCATCCAACATGTCCTGATCCCTCAAGCCATTGGTTTCCATTTCTGCCACAAGAATTTTCGAATGACCTCCTCTCCCTCTGCGAGCACTAGACTGGCCTACGCACTCCCTGTTGGAGCTTGTAAATCTGCCTCTCTTCGCTGCTGCTCAGCAAGTGAGAATTCAAATTCCTTGGTTAGAAGACCTCTGAGGATAAATTCCCTCAACCGTGCTCCTTCCTTCTCCTCTGACGCCTTTCTACCTAGCAAAACGGCCTGTAGAAAAGACTGCGTCCCACCAGCTCTCCTCACACTGAGGCTTTTGCGCTACTCCCTCTACCCCGGAAAAAACTCGATCTAGGAGCCCTTCTCTCTATCGACTCACTCGAAAAGACACTGCCTCGAAATTTCAGCCGTCCAACTAGCACTGCGCAAACCCTCTGGGGTTTTGAATTGCTGCCTCCTCTAGCTTTTTCGAACTCCCTCTTCTACTTAGTGCTAGATCTCTGGTATTGTTCTTTCCTTCTTCACCTACAATGCTTCGATACCATGTGAAAATTCGAGAATCCTATCCAAATCACCTACTATAGCAACTAATTAAACTTCTCCTATCTGTTAAACACTAAAACAAATTATTTACTGTTTACTACAAAAAATATCAAAGCTAACACACTGTAGCCTTCACTTAATTAATTAATTTGCCCAAAACAAATAGAGAAAGATGCACAAGTGGCACAGTAATTTTTGGACAAATGTCCCCGTAAAAACCCAATGCGGGAAAACCGGTGCAGTAGCTCCGAGGGTTTTATATTATTAAGCAGTAGTTTCTGAATACAACTCTGGATGCCCTTCCGACAATCTAGATACAGAGAAAATAAACTGACATAAAAACTTAGTGATATTACCTCACTCTACCCGCCAATTCTGGTTGTTCCGGCAGTTGAACCAACTGTCCTCAGCTATCTCTGCGATGGCCCTGCGTTAGCTTTAATAGGCTTTGCGTCAACCTAACTGGGAAACGTCTTCCCTCTAGAGCAGTTTCCAGCCCTCTCAGCGCATAAATCTCAGCTCCACGACAGATTTCGGATTTCTGCACTAGAAGACGACATTACTTCTGCATGAGTTCTTTTCGCTCTGTGTGGACCCTCTTGCTCAATGTCAATCCCTCCTGGGTCTGTGTTGCCTCATCCTGGTGTCTCTTTGCCTCTCTGTTGTTGATCCTGGGTCTTGAAGAAGATACTCCAACCCAACTGTCCCTGCCCCTCACAACAAAACTTCACTATCAAAAATCTCCCTGTAGCTCCTCTGCTCTACTTCAGAAAATCAATTCTCTGAACTCTCTGTGTCTTTCCAAGTGACCGTCAAGCCTCCTTAAATAATCTCCTCGTTAACATTCAACGACCTAGATTAGAAGCTAATCAATGGTTAAGATCATTTATGCTTGATCCTCGTCTTCTTCTCGAAGTTACACCCACAATTTATATTAATACCCTTTAATTATTTCATTTTCCTAAGTTTAGACTTAGGGTCCCATAAAAAAAAAAAAAAAAAATTATTTTAATACAACTGTTTTTGGGTGGAATTTCCCAAAACAATTTATGGGTTCTTTGGAATGCATGTGTCTAAGCCTCCCTGCAAAATTTGAGACTTAGAGCACATCTGATGCTACCAGAAATCAACAGAGAAGGTGAACCACTCATCTTGCTCATGTCATAAGAGAAGGTGAACCATTCATCCTATGCATATGTCAATCGTAGGAGAAGGTGAACCACTCACCCTATACACATGTCAACCATCATGGGGTATCATAGGGGAAGGTGAACCACTCACCCTCTATCTAGCGCACCACTAGGGAAAGGTGAACCACTCACCCTATTGTCGCTCATAGCTCTAAGAAGTACCCCAAGCCCCCAAGAGCTCCCAAAGCTCAGTGTTCAACTCATACGGGACCCTCATAGGAGGGTCGTTCCACGACTCCAAGTCTCTCTCAGAAGGTTAAGAATTTGACTTTCCTCAAAGGCTTCGTCAAAATGTCGGCGACCTACTCATCTGTTCTAATGTGTTGGAGCCTTATTGCTCCCTGTTATACCATATCCTGGATAAAGTGGTACTTGATATTAATGTGCTTAGAGCAGTCGTGGAACACAAGATTCTCTAATAGGTTAATCTCACTCTGGTTGTCACATAAGATCATGATGGTATCTAGAACGTGCTCAAATAGCTCACTTAAAAGCTTCCTCAACCAAACAGCGTCACAACAGGCCATACTCGCGGCAATGTATTCGGCTTCGGCAATGCTTAAAGCAACTAATTGTTGCTTCCTGCTCATCCATGATATTGAACTAGGGCTCAAAGAGAAGCAGCAACCAAACTGGCTTTTGTGATCCACCACACTGCTAGCACAGTCAACCTCTGAATATCCATGTAGTCTCAAGTTCCTGGCAATGTATCTCAGTCCATAGTGGATTGTGCCCCATAGATATCTCAAGAGATTCTTAGCAAAAAATCCAATGGATGTGATGAGGCTCGACCATAAATTGAATCAACGTGTTCACAATGAAGCAAATGTTAGGACGGGAGTTGACCAAGAACATCAGGGCCCCCACAAGTTGAAGATACTCGAAAGTGTTCACTAATCCGGGTCCAACAAAACTTCCATATAGCTTCTTAAATTTGAGTTCCATTGGAGTAGTCACGGACTTGCAATCCACCATCCCACATCTCTCAAGTAGCTTCACAATGTATTTTCCCTGAGAAAGGAAAATCTTGTCTGGCTTCTGCCAGACCTCCAACCCTAGGAAGTAGTTCATCAGTCCTAGGTCCTTCATGTCGAATTCAGAAGCCAACTCCCTCTTGCATTGATGAATGAGAGGGTCATCACCTGTCAAAAAGAGATCATCCACATAAAGGACTAGAATGAGAGTCTTGTCCTTTTCAACCTTGAAATATAGGTTTGGGTCAACATCGCTCCTTGTAAATCCCAGCTTCATAAGATAGCTATCAATCCTCTCATACCAAGCCCTATGGGCTTGCTTCAACCCATAAAGGGCTTTCTTCAACCTACATACATGTGTCTTACGATCTTGAAACTTAGAACCCCTCAAGTTGTTCTACATAGACTTCCTCCTTAAGCGAACCATGCAAGAAGGCTGTTTTGATATCCATATGGTGTACGCTCCATCCTTGCGAGGCGGCAAGGGCTATGATCGAACAGATGGTGGTATATCAGGCAACTGGTGCAAATATCTCATCATAGTCTACTCCTTCCTTTTAAGAGAAGCCTAGAGCAACAAATCCAACCTTGAACTTTTCAGCACTCCCATCAGTTCGACGTTTTATCTTGTAGAGCCATTTTGAAGTGATCACTGACTTGTCCTTGGGTCTAGGAACCACATCTTAGGCATCATTCTTTATGAACGACTCATACTCGTTCATCGCATCCTTCCAAACTTGGTGTTTCACGTCTTCTTCGAATGTACAAGGCTCAGATTTTACAATGGTACTCATGGAAACTAAGTACCCTTGGTACCTGATCGACTTCTTGCTTTCACGAAATGTCCCCCTCAGTGCAATATGTTTCTCAGCATCTTCAAGAGTATCTTGAGCCATAAAGGTATTTTTCTTGAATTAGAGGGCTCACTAGGAGGTGGATCAATGGGATCTGTTGACCACTACCTGTCAACAACCCATAGCAGCACACCCCTTTTTTTGCAAAAGGAATAGCCCCTAATCGAAGTGTCCATTCTGTTCAACTATCATCATCATCTTGATCATCATGTTATAATGTAAACCCATTCTACATGTGTATAATGTAAATAATCTCAACAGATCCGTGTCATGTATGTAATTGCCTAGGTAAACATACTTTTCTGGTGATGATCTACATTTCGAGCGCTTTTTTGTCTCACCAGTCCATTCTCGAATGGTTGGCAAAGTTTTCCTTCAGCCTTACCCCAAAGCCGGAATGGATTTTGTCATTGGAATCTTAAGCGAGTCCTGGTGTTATAGATCGAGTCTATGTAAAAGTGATTTGGGAATAGTCCTAACTATTTGGTTAGGTTATTTTATTACAAATTGCTTAGTCTGTTGGATTATATTTGTGTCACAGAAATGGCTAGTCTGTGAGGGTGTTTTTCAATTCGATTTTTCTGGGGCGAGGTTTGCTAAGAAAATCGAATAGGTGATCTGAGTTGCAGTGAGAGGGGCAGTAGTAGAGAGTTGGATGGGAAGGGAGTTCTGAGTCAACGAGTACCAGGCAGAGAGGCAGCAATAGCATCATAGAGGTAGTGCAAAGGCCTACGTGGCACAGGAAGGGGCTCACACAATGTTGACGCGGGCCGTAAGTGTTTCTTGTAGTGGCAGTGCGAGATAATCGTCAGAAGTTCAAGATTTTGTTGGGAGTTCGATGTTCTGAGCTGGGAGGGTTGAAGTCGAAGCTTCCGAAGAGAAAATCGATCCAGTAGAGAAGTGGCGCAGCCTCCAAAAGGCAAGATGTTGGCCCTCGCAGAGCATATTGTGCTGGGATTTTTGCAGTGCTTGCCGTAGTCAGCCACTCAGTGAATTAGTTGTGACTTGTAGAACGAGGTAAACCCTTGTATGTATTTCTTGTTGTCGATATTTATCTAAAAGGTTAGTCGATGTGAGAGGCAACCTGTTGTACTCAGATTATGCTTGCTTAAAAATACAAACCCTCTATATGTTGCACTAGTTTTCCCACATTGGATTTTTCCGGGGACATGTTGTCCAAAAATAACGGTGTCCCTTGTGTGTTTGTCTCATATATTGTTTCAGTTTATGATCTCTGTGTTAGTGTAGTCTATAGTAGTGTTTTTCATCATTGTTTATAAATTAAATAACTTGTTGAATGTAATAACAAGTAGGAGATGATAAACCAGTGATTGCAGTAGGATTTCTAATGTGGAGATTCATAAATTTTCACAATCTAGAGCATCCCCATCCAGCAGATGTTTCCCTTTCACAAATATATGAAGTGCCTTGAACTAGATGACCTTTTCTTTCTTTCCTATGTTACTAATGAGGTTTTCAAGAGCTATATCCTTCCATGGGTGACTGTCATGCTTTAACCATCTTTCATGCTTCTCTATGATGTTGTCATGAGCTCTTGCTTTCAATGCTTCTATGATGCCATGATGCATCCCATTTTTTTTTCTTAGTGAATCATCATAGCCATATCTTACAATAAAAGACTTAGGAATTTGAAAATAACTTGGGTGAGGAAGACTATCGCAGTCATAGTAGAGATCTCTTACTTCCTCTTTCTTGGACTTCTTTTCGACTTCCTCCACTTCTTCGGCAATTTGGACTTCTTCTCTTCCTCTTTTGATATTTTCCTTCTTGATCTTAGGACAATCTCTCTTGTAATGTCCATATTCTTGACACCCATAGCATTGAATCTTAGCCATGTTTTCTTGAGAACTATGCTTCTCGAACTTCCCTTTCCTTTTAGTAAATGTTTGACCCATTTCACTTGGTCCTTCATCACTTTTTGCCTTCAACCTGTCTTCTTCTATCTTGCATAGAAACCACAAGTTGTTGAATGGGATAGCATTCTTCTCCTTACGGGCATTTGATACAAGGTTACCTTGTTCATTAGTTAATGCATTTAGAACAATGGAGACCATTTCTTTATCAGATATCATCTCTCTTAGATCTTGCAATTGAGTTCTTATTTGAGATGCTTTTGAGAGATATAGATATCCCTTCATCCTTTGATACCTTCAATTTGAATAGATCAGATCTAAGTGATATGACCTTTCTTATTGCACCTTCAGAGAATAGTTCTACCAGCTTATCATATATCTCTTTTGATGTCTCCAGCTCTGCTATATAGGGAATGAGGGGATCTTTGACAGACTCCATAAGAATCTCTTGAGCCCTTAGATCCCTTTCCATGTATTCAGATAGTGCTTGTCCTTCGAATGGTTTGGAGACCTTTCCATTGACATGATCAATGACTTCATTTTCTTCGAGGACTATGTCTATCCTCCTTTTCCATGCAAGGAAGTTCGATGACCCAACCAACTTATAGATCTCCTTGCAAAATGAAGTCATTTTACTAGATTAGATTATAGAAGAAAAGATACTTACTTGTCAAGTGAAGATGAAATCTTCAACTTGATCCCTTTGATGATGATGATTGATGAAGATGTATTAATGCCTTTTGGATGATCTTCTTCCAAATGAAATCCTTGCTTCAATAAAAGGAGATTGCCCTTTTGATGATGACAATGCCTTTTGATCTAGCTTCCTTTGGATGAATAGTCTTCAAGATACTTCAACTTCAAAATGATTGAGAGTGAATCCCAGGAATGCTTCTTTGATTGAGCTAGGGTTTTTACTTTCTTCAAGATGATGATGTGATCTTGATCTTGAAGTGCTTCTCTTGGATGAATAAACTTCAAGCTATCTTGATTCGTAGATCTCTTCAACTTGAGTAGATGTAGGGTCTTGGCCTTCTTTTCTTGATGATGATCCCAAGACTTCTTTTGGTGTAGATTTCTTTTTCGATCTAGGGTTTTGAAACTTCTTCGTAGATCTTGACTTCAAGATGATCTTCTAGATTCGCTTTGATGCCTTCCTCGAGATTTGATCCTTGAGTGTCCCTTGATAAGATTTCCTTCCTTGACTTTGTCACCTTAGCTCTGATACCATGTTGAGAAATCTAGGGCATAGCTATTAGATGATTTCTCTTGATTAGACACTACTTGTGAATGCTTTTTACTTCTTAGATTAGGATCTTCTATACTTATGTTATTATAGTTTTATTCTTCGTCAAACAACTACCAATGCATAAACCATAAAGAGATAAGAGACACAGAATATAGGCTATCAACCAGGGTAAAAAACTCTCCCACTTGAGAGGAAAACCTGAACAAATTATTCTTCTTATAGAGACTTCAATTGACGAATACCAAGACCAAGACCCTTGACCTATTTTCCACTCCAAGACCAAGACACAAAGCTTCCTCTTCTTCCTTGAGTCAACGATAGTCAAACCCTTTGCTTCTTCCTCCTTCTCGGCTATCCTTCAGAATTTTGGCCCATTGATTCAGGGCTGCAACTTTCGGTTCTAAATCAAAAACCCTAGCTCATATAGTTAACCAACTTTGACCCTTAACTGTCCTTACTTTAGAAGGAGACTTCTTCTTAATAATTTGGCTTCCCTTTTTCTTGTCCTTCTCCCAATTCAGTTACCTTAGATGATTGTAACCTTCTCGGTCTTCCTGCAGTAGATGATCTCTCTCTTCTTCGCACCTGTGACAAAAGAACATCCCTAAAACAGAGTCAAAATGCCTTTGCTCTTCTTTCCTTCTTCTTGCTGGCTATGAGACTTCTTTCTGGGCGATTTTCGCACTTCTCCTTATATCAGACCTTGACCTTCTGAAATAAGGCCAGGTTGCATATTTATAGTAGTTTTCCAAGGTAAATAAGCTGACTTGATAGTTTCCTGGGCCGACATGTCATTTGGAGAGGTTCATTATTCCTTCTTGAAGCTGACTTGAAGGAGATGCTTTTGCTTGGTCATGGAGGGCCTTCTTATTCATTTAATGACTTATACAAAAATGTAACATGCCCAACAAGGGTCCTTCGTACATGACATTGACTCAAATTGACTTTTATGACTCGGTGACAAAATCTAAGGGTTCATAATGGGAACCTTAAATAAAATTCCTTGATCATGAAACCCATGATTCAAGTACTATAAAAATAATTTTATTTTCTTCTTTACATCAATTACACATGTGATTATGAAGGCCAAACCTAGTTACACTTTTCAACAAAAACTTCTGACATAACAACTTTAACATTTCAAAATGAATCATTATTTATCTACATATTTTGGTCAACTATATAAAATCAAGATTATTCCTTGGATCTCCAAATGATGGGTTGTGATACTTAGCCTGAAATGTCGATGAGAAAATTTATCGCATGGGACTCCAAACACTCTCCAAATGCAAACCTGCGAGAATGCATGAACATGATTCATGGCATAGTTTGGAGAGTTGGCTTGGCACTTGGATCACTGGTTAGTTTGACTTAGATTTCTCCTTTTTATGAAGAATTTATAAAAAAAGGATTGATGGGTTTTGCCCTAGTCTTTGGCCTAATTTCTGGTGTTCCTTGTCTTTTTGTGCATTGTATTTGTAAAATTGCTTGATGACCTAATGAATGTAGTAAACATTAATGTTAAACATATATATACACAGTCACAAGTGATTATCGTGATTAGAAATTCAATCTTTCAATCAAAGTTCAACATACTAGTGCCTTAGTTATTCCCTCCACGAGTCTATGTAGCCCCTTGATGGATTATCCCTCCAACCTTTGTGTAACCCAGAAAGACGTGCTTACCTTATTTAAAATTGTTGCAAAAAGAGCCAAGAAAAAGTAGAATAGAGAAATTAAAAAAAAAAAAAAAAAAAAAAAACCACAAATTGTACAAAGGATGTTCGCAAAATGAGTGTTTTATTATGCCATTTGATCTCATAGTTCAACAGCAACTAAAATGAAACGAGTGACTGGCCTTTTATAATTTTCCTTAGAAACAACGAGTTGGACCTCACTTCTCAAAATAATATTTATTTATCAGTCACAACCCAAAGACTAAGTAAATACAAAATAAAGTAATTTGTTAAAATGCTTGTCCACAGAAGAGAATTCAATTTGGCTTGCTTGACCTTTGGAAGTGCAACGTTCCTTTCGACTTGACCCCGAAAGGGCCAAAAGTAAGGAATAGTAGTCTTAGAATGCTCAACTTTCAACTTAAGATGGCCAACAACTCCTTTAGGTTGCTTGACTTGTTTTGCTTAGCTCGACTTGGTCCTTTGAAACTCGACTTAGTCCACGGAGGTTTGATTTGTTAAGAAGAATGTTGATTTGACTTTAAAAAGCTACACTTTTGTCCACACAACAGTCTGATGGCCCATTTGACTTCTTAACCACCTCAACATTCCCTTTTTGGCTTCCAATGGCTAGTAAAAGGGGGTGGGTTTGGTCCATGTAGCTAGATCTTCAACCCCTTTGGCTTTATTGACTTGGAAACTTGACCAAACATTGGATGATTAACCATCTTAACATTTCACTAGCCTCAATGGCTAGTTTGGCCCCTATGTTGTCATCTTTGACCCCCATGTGGCATCAAATGAGGATGTCATCATGCAATAAATGTAGATCTCTAATGCCCTAGTGAATCTGAGGATTTTGGCACATGGCTTCTAACTAGCCAATTTTGATCAAAAACCCATAAGATCTAAAGGGTTCCAAAGAGGCTTAGGGAGATCTATTTAAAGAGCCTTAGGATCAAGGTTAGAAACATCAAGTTAAGAGATCATTTGATCAAGAGGGAGACTCGAGATGTAGCCTTCAAGGCTACCCTAGTTTGTGTGAAAATTTAGAAGTCTAATTGTAGCAACTGGAAATTTATCCTTCTAACTGTATATTACTTATGCAATTTATTTGCTATGGCAAATATCTAATAAATCACACTACAACTTTTCACCATAAAATTGTTGCAGAAATCAAATATTGGACATTGAGAAATATGCTAGCACACACATAAAAATGACAATTATTTTTGGAAAATTGTCCCGGGAAAAACTGAATGTGGGAAAACCAGTGCAGCAGCGGAGGATTTTATTATTATGCCGCAGTGAGAAATTTTGAGTACAACTGGATGCCCAAAACTGGCAATCCTCCACAAGATAAATTGACCACAAAAATTAGTGAGAGAATTCTTGCCTCACCCGACATTGATCCAGCTCCACAACTGGGACAAACAAGCCACACGAAAGCCCATGCATCAGCTTCTGCACCAATGTTGCACAAACCCTCTTACGTTATGCCTGGAAGTTGCGTTAATCAAGTTGTTTTCCCAACGTAGCCTTTGAGAATGACTCGCTAGCCCCTCCGGAAATTCTCTCAGCCTCTAGCAACTGAATCGACCCTCTATCTAGCCAAATCGAACTCTGCCTCTAAAGCTTTTGCGCAAGCCCTATGCAGCCCCACTGAGAAAACTTGGGCCTCCTGTAGCTGACTCTCCGGAACTAGAAAACTTCTTCCAGACTCACCGACTTTGCGCCTCACTGTCTCTATGTCCCCTCTCTAGCTCGAAATTCTCTTTGTTGAATTAATTCAGCTAGAAAACTCGACCTCTGCCAAGGAAATCACTCTACAAGTGTGTTCTCCATCAACCCCATTGACCTCCTCTTATAATCTCCAGTTGAGACTTCAAAGGCCAATATTAAATCTTAATTGATGGTTGAGATCATCTCTAAGTCGATCCATACGAGTTCTAGAGAATTCTCAACTTTCTTAATTAATTCCTATTAATTAGCTAGCTTTCCTAAGTTAGACTTAGGAAAAATTTAAATGATGGTCAATTAATTTAATTGAGTTATCTCTAGGTGCAATTTCTATAAATGATTTATGGGTTTTGGAGATCTCCTATGTTTTAACCTCTCCATAAATTTTGAGACTAGAACACCATCTGATGCTACAAAAACCAACAGTTTGAGGGCCGAGTAGGGTTGCTTCATGAGGAGGTCATGAACCTATACTAGAAGCCGCAATACCTAAAGATGATTATGGCGGAGACTCAAGAAAGAGTCATAGCAGAGGAGACGGGTTTATCTCCAAGGTAAATTGCTCTCATGGTAGTCTTCTTTATTAATATAGCCATATAGACATAGCTGCAAGCCTATCTGATGAAGAGATGGTGGGTTGAACAGCTTAATTATATTGCAGAAATTCGGCCGCAACCCTAGTGACCTACTGAGAGAAGAAAGGAGGGGTCGAAGCCCTAGTTCGTTGATCAGTATGGCAGAAGATGTGTCGCTGTTAAGTTATGGTATGTTCTATGCTTAGAGCAATTTACTTTTCTTACTTATTATTATTCATAGATTAGCAATCACATGTGCATAAGTAAAGTGCAGATAGAACATTAAACGATCAACAGAAAACAAGCCAAGACAAGAGACACAAGATGTGGTGGCTAGCCAGGGACAAACCCCATAATGTGTGGGGAAACCCTTTGATCAAATCTTCTTTTATCTTCAATAATTCAGCAAAGAGAAATAGTACAATAAATCTAATTTATATCAGCAGTAGCAAACCCTATATCAGCAGCATCAGCATTAGCGACTTCATCATCAAAACTAGGGCAATCGATATCTCGCAAACCGACCATCGGATCGACTTGATTCCACCACCAAAAGTTGCGGCCTTCAGAGGAGGTCCAGATGAACCTACAGCGTAGTTCAGAAGAGGAGGTTTGATGGTCCACGCTGGTCAAAGTTTGGATCTGCAGTTGCAGCTTCAGTTTCAGCAGCTTCCTTCAAACTAGGGCAGTCGATATCTCGCAAACCAACCGTCGGATCGACTTGATTCCACCACCAAAAGTTGCGGCCTTCAAAGGAGGTCCAGATGAACCTATAATGCAGTTCAGAAGAGGAGGTTTGATGGTCCACACTGGTCAAAGTTTGGATCTGCAGTTGCAGCTTCAGTGTCAGCAACTTCCTTCAACATGTGTGAGAGAGAGACTCTTTTCTGCGCAATAGAGAAGAGCCTCTTTTCTGCGCAGGAGAGAGAGAGAGAGAGAGATGTGATGAGATGAGTGAGTGCAAATGAGGAAAAATCCTCCTGTATTTATACACAACTGTTGATGTTTGAATAGATGCGACTGTTGGGCTTCTGAGCCTACATGAGTGTAGGTCGGCTTGATAATAATTCCATAATCAAAATAAATTCATATCTCCATAAATACTTATCGGAATTGGATGATCTTTAGATCAATCCTACACCTCTCGACGAGAGGAATCTAATAAAAATATTATCAGCCATGAATAAGATGACCCACATGAAGTTTGGCCCTAGTTGCCAATTTTAACAGTCGCAAACCTAGAAGGTAAGATAAGTGACCTTAAGGCCTATATTGAATGCAGTCAAGTGGGCAGGATTATGCTCAGAACATTGCGCAGAGAGAGGGAGGGTTGTATGGCCGAGTTTGAAGAAGTAACAGACCTATAAGATAATGTCGCATTCTGCCAAAGTATGTTGGTGCGTATAGACAAGGATGCCACAAAGTTAGACCTGTGAAATGATAGATTCAAGAGTGGTGGAGAAGTTGTTCAAGATATGGACAACAGAAGTTGTATACCCTAGATTAAGGTTACTCTAGTGATGTCACAGCCAAAGTATCCCTATCAGTACTCTGAGTTGTGAAGCCTTGGTTTAGATCTAGAAGGTAGGGCTGAGACCCTAAAGGAGAAGCAAGTTTTGTTGGTTTATCTTTGAGATTAGGGCAGTTGGTACATGCAAAAGTCATGTGTACGCGCTGATCTTTTGTGAGGCTGAAATATCTTCTAGTGTGAACTAATGCAGAAGAGAATGACAAGGAAAAAGGGTTGTTGGATCAAGTGGAAAGAAGGGTTTACCGAAGTCTGTTCATAGCAGATGGACAACAGTATTTGGCAACCCTAGTTCTCTGATTTAGTGTGACCAAATCAGAGATAAGAGGGCTAGTTGCTGAGATCTAAAGAAGGATTGTTTCATGGATGGAGCAACAGTGAGAAGAAGCCCTAGAAGAGGGCAGATTCATGGGTTTGTTTCAAGGAGCGGAACAGCAAAAAGACCAGAGCACAAGAACAATTATTTTGAGGAGTTAAATCACTGTTAGGTTGCAGATCTAAAGAGCCCTAGATGAGGGCAATTCCATGGGTCCCAAATCTGAGCAGTTTGAGGGACAAATTGCAGTACAAAGGACAGATCTACAAGCCCTAAGTGAGGGAAGATCTACAAGCTCTAAGTGAGGGCAGTTTTGGTGGCCCAAAATCAATCGAGTTGACTGAACATGGGCGGATCTAAAGATGGAGATGCAGTGCAAGAACTAGAGTCTAGGTTTAGACAGATTTGGAAGGACATCTTAAGACTGTTTGGAGGGCAGTAAGTAGATGTTCTTGGAGCCCTAAGTGCAGTACTTATGAAGGAGTATAAGCCTACTAGGGGTGGCAGATATATTGTGCTCAGGGACTGTAGCCAAGAGAACCAGATTGACAAGCCCAAGTTTGTTGAAGAGAAGGACATCTTGCAATGATAGAAGGCAACCCTCCATGCCCTAAGTTTGCCTCATTGGAGCAGCATAGGTAAGTAATAGAGGGAAGAAGTCCCTAAGAGTTGAGGAGCGGTAGTGGGCAGTCTTGGAGTTGTTCAAAAACGGAGTTGTGAACAACTCAGCAGGAGTCCCTATATTTTGAGTCATCGATGGATGAATGATCAACTAGGAAGCAGATTGGTGAGTCGTATTTAGTGACCTAAAGGAGCAGGTTCCATTGATAGAGGCAGAGTTGCATTTTGGGAGCATAAGGACTAGTAGACATGTTCAAGGTACGACCAAGAGAAGTTGTGATTGTGCACAACATCAGCTAGACAGTCAGTTGCACTTTGTTCAAGGTAGATTAGTTGTCACAGTAATTGACACTAAACCCTAGTTGTATGTACTTGTATCAGCGATAGTATGAGGGCCATGATCCATGGTACGAGAGCCCTAGACTGTTGTATTATAGCTTGTTAATATAACGAAGAAGCGTTGAAAATTTTTAAAATTGTCATGTGTGCTAATTGATTCACTGATGTGTAATTTTCCACTGTGCAAAGAAGGATGGTTGAGGCACTTGAGTAGGTTTGTGTCAGAGATTTTAAGACCTAACCCAAATTCTCATTTGCCCTGGAAAATCAACATGGTATCGGAGCTACTTTGAAGGGCCAGTGGACCAAAGTGTGCACATGGAAGCGTGTGGGACAGAGGAGATCATGTACACTCAGAGAGAGTCTAGCTTCAAAGGGAGCATCCCTATGGAAGTTCGAGATCTTCAGGCATTGATGAGATAGAGACACTACATAGACAGTGATCCACTCTACAGGGTATGTGGCAGTGATGGATGCCAGATGAGTTAGTGTCGCTAGAGACTTCCAAGCAATAAAAGTACCTCCCTCACTAAGGAGTGTTGATGTGTGTAGCTCAGGAGGTATTCCACAAAACCCTAGGAGGTGGGTTTGTGAGAGTTCGGTCACAAATGGGTTTGTGGGCAAAGAACCCAAGAGAAGGGGTTTTAGACCCAAGAAGGGGTTAAAAATTCTAAAAATTAAATTAAAAGAAAAATTAAATTCCCAAGTCGAAAGAGGATCAAAACCCATAAGATCTAGAGGGTTCCAAAGAGGCTTAGGAAATCTATTTAAAGAGCCTTAGGATAAAGGCTAGAAACATCAAGTGAAGTGATCATTCGATCAAGAGGGAGACTCGTGGAGATGTAGACCTCAAGGTTTCCCTAGTTTGAGGGTTGAGTAGGGTTGCTTCATGACGACGTCGTGAACCTATCCTAGAAGCTGTGATATCTCAAGATGATTGTGGAGGAGACTCAAGAAAGAGCCACAACAGAAGAGAAGGGTTTATCTCCAAGCTAACTCACTCTCATGGTAGTCTTCATCAGTGATATAGAAATGAGACCTCAGAGTGTTATGTAGACAAAGCCACAAGCCTATCTTATGAAGAGAAGGTGGGTCGAATGGTCTAATTATCTTCCTCAAATTGGTCGCAACCCTAGTGACCTGCTAACAGAAGAAAGGAGGGGTTGAAGCCCTAGTTTGCTAATCAGTATGGCAGGAGATGGGCCACAGACCTGGAAGGTAAGATAAGAGGACTTAAGGCCTATATTGAATGCAGTCAAGTGGGCAAGATTATGCTCAGAACATATCACAGAGAGAAGGAGGGTGGTATGGCTGAGTTTGAAGAAGTATCAAGCCTATAAGGTAAGGTCGCATGTCTTCCAAAGTATGTTGGTGCGTATGGACAAGGAGACCACAAAGTTAGACCTGTGAAATGGCAGATTCAAGAGTGGTGGAGAATTCATTCAAGATATGGGCAACAAAAGTTGTACACCCTATATTATGGTTACTCCAGTGATGTCGCGGCCAAAGTATCCCTATCAGTAGTCTGAGTTGTGAAGCCTTGGTTCAAATCTAGAAGGTAGGGTCGAGACCCTAAAGGAGAAGCAAGCTTTAATGGTATATCTCAGAGATTAGGGCAATTGGTGCATGCACATGTCCTTTGCATGCTCTGATCTTTTGTGAGGCTGAAATATCTTCTAGCGTAAGCTAGTGCAGAGAAGAATGGCAAGGAAAAAGGGTTGTTGGATCAAGTAGAAAAAAGGGTTTACTAAAGTTTGTTCACAGCAAATGGACGGCAGTATTTAGCAACCCTAGTTCTCTGATTTAGTGTGAACAAATCAAAGATAAGAGGGCAAGTTGCAAACATCAAATGAAGGATTGTTTCATGGATGGAACAACAGTGAGAAGAAGCCCTAGAAGAGGGCAAATTCATGGGTTTGTTTCAAGGAGTGGAACATTCAAAAGACTAGAGCACAAGAATAGTGATTTTGAGGAGGCAAATCATTGTTGGGTTGCAGATCTAAAGATCCCTAGATGAGGGTAGTTCCATGGGCCCCGGATCTGAGCAGTTTGAGGGGCAAATTGCAGTATAGAGGGAAAATCTACAAGCCATAAGTGAGGGAAGTTCTAGTGGCCCAAGATGAGTCAAGGAGTTGACAGAAGATGAGTAGATTTGAAGATGCAGATGCAGTGCAGGAACAACAGTGCAAGAAATAGAGTCCAGGTTTGGAAGGACATCTAAAGACTGTTTGGAGGGAAGTAAGTAGATGTTCTTGGAGCCCTAAGTGCAGGACTTATGAAGGAGTATAAGCCTGCTAGGAGTGGAAGACCTATTGTGCTCAGGGAATACAACCAAGAGAGACAGATTGACAAGCCCAAGTTTGTTGAAGAGAAGGACATCTTACAATGATAGAGGTTAGCCCTCCATGCCCTAAGTTTGCCTCATTGAAGCAGCACGAGAAGGTAGTAGAGGGAAGAAGTCCCCAATAGCTAATGAGCAACAGTGGGTAGTCTTGAAGTTGTTCACAAACGAAGTTGTGAACAACTCAACAAGAGTCTCTATGTCTTGAGTCATTTATGGACAAATGATCAACTAGAGGGCAGATTGGTGAGCCGTGGCCCGTGTTCAATGACCTAAAGGAACAGGATCCATTCATAAAGGCAGAGTTGTAGATTGGGAGAAAAAGTACCACCAGACGTGTTCAGGGTATGACCAAGAGACGTGATGGTGTGCAACATCAATGAGACAGTCAGTTGTACTTTGTTCAGGGTAGATTGGTTGTCATCGTAATTAACACCAAACCCTAGTTGTATGTACTTGTATCAGTGATTGTATGAGGGCCATGATCCTTGGTGCGGGAGCCTTAGACTGTTGTATTATAGCTTGTTACTATAACGAAGAAGGGTTGAAAATCCTAAAAATTGTCATATGTGCTAGTTTATTCACTGATGTGTAATTTTTCGTTGAGCAAAGTAGGATGGTTGAGGCACTTGAGTAGGCTTGTGTCAAAGATTTTAAGACCTAACCCAGATTCTCATGTGCCATGGAAAATCAACACCACATAGTCAAAAGAAAGGGACGTTGAGCTACTATTTGCTACTATTCCTCATCTTTGACCATTCTAGGCTATTAGCAAAGGGAAAGTTGGACCAAGTTGAACATTGTGAACCAAATCGACCCCTTAGTGGGAAAATTAATTTTTGTAATGCAATATTTTATTAATTACTAAGTTTCCAACATGTGGATAACTATTAGATATTATTTTAGAGGAGTCCAGCTCACTGTTATCTAGCCATTAGAAAAGATTTATAAAGGCTAATCTCTTCTTGAGAGTTGTCGTTGTCTTATGAGATAAGTGCCATAAATAAAGAACTCCCATTTGCAAACCTGTGTTCAGTTTTTATTTTTTTGGTTCATTGTGTGGGATGGTATTTACTAGCTCTTTCTTTCTTAATTAATTGTTATATCTGGGAATTAATCAAAAAAAAATTCTAATAAGTAAAATCACAGAGACTAACAGGTTGAGCCACAGAGGAGCTACATGGACATGGGAGAAGGAAAACGAGGGAGAGATCCCATGTTGTTTTTTCGATTGCAAGTCGACTGCTTCAAGAGAGATTGGAACATCCCGGTAGGAAGCTTTAACCAAGCGGTTTATACTCCATATCTCACTCGAACTGAAGGCTAGTAGCAAACAAAATGTTTAAACCATGAGTTTGAGACTAGTTCACTGCCATATTTCTGGCCTAATAGCAAAGCAAATGTTTCAAGTATCTTATCAGGTACAACGGGAACCACAAGCCTTGGAAAAGAAAACATCCTGTCAAATTGTTAGAACCAATCTCAAGAAGGAAAGAAATTTACTATGCTGCAAAATACTAATCCTAGTCTAAAAATGAATAATGCCCTCATAAATTCTAGACACCTGAATCAAGAACAAAAAACATCGGCAATGGTATTCATCACAGATAAATTAATATAAAATACAAAATAGCAATTATGTTGCTCTACTTCACCAAAAGAGATGTTACCACGCTTATTACATTTGTATGACGATCCATGGTAAGTTCCAAAATGCAAGAAATGTACAAGGCTATTGATGTATGAACAATTTATATTATGACTTCTGCAGAAAGAAAAACAGATTCCACTATAATAAAAGAAAGATAATTCTTAATACTGTAAAAGCATTACTACTTGTAAACGTTTACAATATGGAATCTATCCCAAAAGTGGTTAAAGAATATAAAGATCAACTTCATGCTAACTATTTGCAGCAGCCTTTTTCCGTAGGAATGGTTCCAAATCAAGAGCACTTATTTTTGCTGCAAGTATGAAGTCATTCTCCGATAGACCACCTGTTTATAAAACATTAAAGTGACGAAACGAGCTCTTAGGATTAATTAATTTCATCATCAAAAGAGCATTAAACATGCCGATTAATGAAATATTTACAAATCCCACTACAGCAATGCATTCCATCAGACCCATAGCAGAGTAGAAAAAAATATTTAGAACGACTTCTAGTTTAAACTCATAAGTGTCAGTCACCATCATTAACACCAGCAAAGGTATTTTATAATTGGCAGCAGAACAACGGTGTGTTAAAATATTTTTGCAGTTTGCCCAAAACATACTATAACATTGCATGCGTAGAACCAACACACAAGAGGAGGATGAGCAGTTTTGAGGATGAGCAGTTTTGCCACTCAAGAGGCATCGAAAATGGAAACCCTTCAAAAGGCTAAACCCAGTACCCTACAATAAAAGGATAGTTTGATCTCTGTAACTGGTTCATGAGCAACCCACTCACTCACTAGCACAATTTTGAGGTCTAATGGACCTTCTAAGGAAAATAATAAAATGATAGTTAAAATAATACTTGTGATTTTTTGAAGAAAATGAAAGGAAACTACTTTTTCTAATTGTATTTTTGGCTTATCTCCTTGTAGGTTCACTCAAATTTCAAGAGTAGACACGTTGGATGCGGAATAAAATTCCACGTCCAAGTATCCACTCTTCACACTTCTTAGTAGATCCACATCGAAAAAAATTAAAAATACATGAAAAAAACATGTTGAAACACGTTTTTTTCATGTATTTTCAATTTTTTTCAATGTGGATCTACTCAGAAATATGCAGAGTGGTTACTCGTTGGATGTAGAATTTAATTCCGCATCCAACAAGTGTCTACTTTTGAAATTTGAGTGAACCTAAAAGAGATAAGCTGAAAACACAATTAAAAAGAGTATTTTTGTTTTTTTCCCTTCAAAATTATTTCCCCCTAGGGATGACATCAGCATCTTAAATCCTATCGGTTCTTTTAAAGTTAATTTTGTTCGTACATTTTTTGTTTTAAGGCCCAATTTTTACCTCAAAATTCCCGTAATGAACTCAAAGGTTTGGAGAAAATAATTGGAATCCTTACTAATATTTTGGTGTTTAGATCCCACTACATCTACACTTCAGTTTAATAATCTGGTTACTCTTTTCTCATACAAAAATAAAACCTATAGATATTCTAACAAAACTGCCGTAAAATATACATAAAACCTAAAAGTTGTAATCAGAAAATTATGATACGTCAAGGTAAAAGCTTGCCAGCTGATATAGACGGAAACAAACCTAGGTGCCATATGATCTTCAAAATTGATCTTCATGGTTTTAATTTTTTTAATAGTCAGTGTTGACTTCTCCTATAATCCATGGTAACATGTCTATCAAATCTGCCAAAGACCTAACGCTGATCATAGTACTCATCCGATGAACTACCACAGTTTTCTAAATATCAATAAATATTTTCAATCATCAGACATCATGGCTATTATGGTGGAGTTAATTCGAGAACATCATCATGATTAAACCGAATGCATAATGATCAAAATAACACAATACAAAAGAATGTCACAGATATATGCAGGTACCTTGTACTCAAATTTGTTGTGAATAGCAATGGAAGAATGTGCAGGTACAGCCTCAAGGGTTGGCTCAATCAGTTGGTGCCACAGTTGCCAAGATGTTTTTGTAATTTAGCATGTTTTGTTGGAGCTTGGTTCAATTTCCACAGGATCAGGATCTCTAAGTCTGTGCCTCCCACTTTACACTAAGTAACATTCCCAGGAAGAGCGGGTAGTACCCAACAGTTTCTCAAGGAGTTATTTCCAAGTGAAAAGAAAGTGTGCACAGACAGCTTGTACTTTCATCCCAAAGGGTTAGCTAATCTGGCTGTTGCAAATGTTGTTAGGCCTTTCACTAGATCTGTGCCAGTAAGTGCCACATTCAAAACCAGTGTTGCACACATCGCGATCGGGATTTAATCGGCGCCGGGAAAAAAGCGGAAAAAATCGTTAAAATCGGGAAAAAATCGGAAAAAAGCGGGAAAAAATCGTTTGGCACAAATTGAAAAAAATTGAAAAAAAATGAATATTTTTGTGCCAAACGATTTTTTCCCACTTTTTTCCGATTTTTTCCCGATTTTTCCGATTTTTTCCCGCTTTTTTCCGATTTTCTCAAAAAATCGCGATTTTTTCGATAAAAATCGCTATAAAAAAAAGGGGCGATTTTTTCGATAAAAATCGCGCTTTGAATCGGCAAAATTAAAAAATCGCGATTTTACGATTTTATCGCGATTTTATCGCGATGTGTGCAACACTGTTCAAAACCCGTTGGGTTAGACACAGTGTTCTATGTTGACAGGTTTAGTAGGGATGCTATCCACAAATGTGAGGAAGCATCCCTTGGGCTTCTCCATGAGGTTTTCCTTGGAAAGAAAGGGGACCTCATACATTGTACCCTTGATCCTGTTACCCACCACTTGGGGGTGACCCCTAGAGGAGAAAATTTTCTCCTATATCTGTTTTCAGCTGGCAGCCGCTTGCAGCCACCAGATAGCTGTAGAAATTGCAAGAAATTTGCTACTGCTAATGAAATCCCACTGAAATCAAGAAACAGAAATTTCTTTTACTATTCTGCGGAAAAGAAAACACACGATAGAAACACATGTAATAACATGCAACCATCAAAACACAAGGAACACAATGATTTTACTGGGAAAACCCCTCCTCTGTTTGTATTATTTTAGATGAGAAAAAAATGGTCTATTACAATGACAACTTCAATCCTGTAACACAACATGCACTGCAATACTGATCTATTCCTCTTGCTACTGCTCTACAAAATACTTAGCCAAATCCTGGCCTCTTGCTCCTCCTATTTCCTTGCACAATTCCCAAGGAAATTGGCTCCCAAAGAATCGGAGAAGCCCCTACTTGCTTGTGCAATTCCCAAGAGGAAAGTCTCACCTACTCAATGCAAACTATGTACACTCTCTAGTATACAATAATAAATACATTGATGCCTTTTTCCTCCATTCAACTAGGCAATTCGAATTCCATGCACGACTAGGAGTATTTTTAGTAAATTGATCAGCTAACTGAGAGATCAGTGAATTAACAATTGTTATAACTACTAAACTGAACTCCTACTGACTCCACATAAGACTAGAGCTCAGTTAACTGAGTTTAACTAACAATAACTCCACTAGATTGCTAGATCTTAGCAATCAACACATGCACAACTCTACTTCTAGACTACAAACTCAAATTTACTGATTTAACTAGGAGACAAAACCATGTCACTCCAACTAACTGCAATCCAAGTCATCCTGCTGATATGGAAAATCGAATTTCTCCATTTGGTCTAAGGCACAAGTCAAATGAAGCCTTTTCTTGCTACATTTTAACAATAATAGCTCGATGTGCCACTATTCTCCACCACCTTAGTTAGCTATTATGTGCCATCAATCATCTGTCATGATCGTATGTTTGAAGGTGGGCCATCCAACCCCGAAGGTATGACTTTTCATTATGTAATTGGGTGTTTAAGTTTGCTTTTCTTGGGCACATTTGGACATGGATTGGTCGGGGGATTCAACAAAAAGAACGCCCTTTGACAGTGTCCTTGTTCCCTTACCTCAACTAGGGGAGTTAATCTTGTACTATAGTCCCATGGGATTTCCTCTACTGGCTACGAGCTTTAGGTATGCAATACATGGGAAACCCAGATTTTGGTTGCATGGTTACACTTTCCGACACCATATATCTCACTTCCCTTCACTCATTACAAGCCCTTTTTCACATTTTCCCATCTAGGTTCACATTTGTCCATTGGGTCCACAATGAGTTAGCCACCCCCTCCCATTGCCCACACCTTGGGTCGGGCCTAGAACGATGCCCTAGAGGTTGATGCAGCAAAAAAGAAACATAAGAGCATAAACATGGCCACATATAACAGGGAATGTACCACAAAATGCAAAAGATGGTCGGGGAATTAAAATTTAGCACATGGGCAAAAGCCAAGCACGAGCTCTACCCCCTATCATGGCCATCACCTTGGTTCCTAGGGCCCCTTATGAGTGCCCCTTACTTCATTAAGGAACCCATGATTGTCCCAACCCCTAGTGGGTGATGAACTGCCCCATCTTAAGGTTGTATTCACTGCTATATCTTATGCATCATGCTCTCATCAATTTGGGCCCCAAGCAGTAAAATAAACAAAAATAAAAAAAGGCAAAAGGCATATGAAGAAAGGTGGAAAACCAAAGGTTGGGGTAACTCATGCACCACGATTGCTCCCTCCTACAGTCATATACCCTGGTGTGGGCTTCCCTCATTATAGCTACCCTTATAACATGGCATGTGGCTTGGAGCCTCCCTTTTCCCCCCACTCCATTCAATCACTATTTCACATGACCCCTGCCATTTGATGGGTGTGCAATGGACTTGTCATTCCCTTAGAGGTTGAAACCACCTAATAGGGTCCTTCGTTAACACCTCCTACCCAAGAAGGTAACACCCATACATGTTCAAATCCCATTTGGAAGGGCATCCCACCATGAAGTTTCCACTTTTTCCCTTAATTAGCAAGCTTATTTACTCAATTACACTAATGAATTGTTGTATTGGAAGCTGAAGGGACACATTGGATCTTATACAGGATTGTATTTGGGTTTCATCTTGGACATGGCCTCCTTATACGGGAACCAAGCCCTCCAGAGGTCCACAATGGCATTTGTAGGGTGAGCGCTGAGAGCCTAAGCCTCCTTTCATGCAGAGCATTGATTGCCACACCATGGGATTCTTCGATAGCACCACATTGTGTGTTCGTGCCCCAATTATACAAAGATGATGATGCACTTGGACCACGTAGCCCAGTCGGCAACACATTTGCACCCGACACTTGGCAGCTGATCCAAGGCCCAAATGAGTTTTTGTCTACCCCGGGAAACATGGGAGGGCATGTGTCATCTTCTAGCCCTCACTAGTAAAGCATCAACTTGTTATTGAGCCACTTGAAGACCCATGAGACCATTGCTTGTGCGCCATAGTCACTTGGGAGAACCATTGATGTTTTGCTTGAAAATCAAGGGGCTACCCCCTTGATCATCATTTATGGAGCCCTCGTCTTCATTTTGGCACTCTTAGGCCTCAATTAAGCCCTTGTCTTGCCCTTTGCACCATTATTTTATCATTTCGGCTTCATTAGGAAGGTTTATTTTACACATTTGAGCTATTTGGTGGGCTTGTCACCAAAGTTATTGTTATTTTGCACATTAAAGTAAATTTAGAGGCTCATTAGGCTAATTCAAACTTGTAGAGGCTCATATAAATAAAGGAGAGCTTCATTTGTATTTCATCAACATTTGGATTTTGATCTCTCTACTTGAGAAACTCGGACCTGCAATTTTGGATGAAATTTTGGATGTTTAGATGGACTTTGACATTTAAAAATTTTCGCTCTCTTTTCTTGGAGCTTCATTTTGCAATGTTGATGGATGGATGTACTCTCATTGTCTTGTAAGTACTCTTTGATGCTATATTTTACCTTGTTAAATATCCAATGTGTGGAATGTTATTTCATGATATTTAATGTGCCCTAAATCAATGTGAATTTGAGACCATTAAAATTATTGGAAGAAGTGCATGCATTACTCATAGACAATGATTAAAGAACGTTCCTAAAGGTATATCTTGTATATTGCATCCTTGAAACTCCAATCAAATATTGTCAACAAAGTATAAAATTCTATTGTAGCCATGAAGCTGCCTCCTCTAGGGTTAGAGAAGTTGTATTAGGTCTCCTTGAAGAGTGCAATCATCAAAATCAAAGTAATTCTTGGCTCCATTTTTCCCAATAGGCAAGCACTAGTCCTAGATCCTTGGTGATGACATTAGCTCCACTATTATCTTTCTTTTCACCCATTCTTCCCTCTTTTCTTCATCCCTTTAACGATAAGGAGGATTTCTAGGGAGGAATTTTTGGATTTCGTCCTGACATGATTCTTCCTTATTGTCTCCTCTAGGCATTCTTCGGTCTTTAGCAAATTCCGACAGTGGAAATTCAATATAATTGATGCCTTAGCTATCACACCAAGAAGGAACCCTAAGAGCTAATCCTTCAACTTAGGGATTTCACTTAAGGTTGATGCTTTAGTACTTGTTGAAGTAAACCATTCACAAGCTTTTCTCTTGTCTACCTTGACCTTGGATGAACTTTTATCTTGTCAAATCCCTCAACCCTAGGTCTCGTGTAGTCTTCCTTTCAAGGGGTTTTTCGTGGAAAACCTTACTAGCTTCTCCCAAAGCTTGCACTTTTCTTGAGCATTTCCATTGAATGAGCCATCCTTGCCTCACTTTTCATCCTATTATAGATGCATTAATCACAAGTGAAGGATATTGGGAATCCTCCCATCAATGAAAATCCGAGAACAGAAGGGGTCATAGGTTGTGGTGATAGTGAGCCTCTATCCCAAATTGTTGTTGTGCCATCTAGCTTTAGCTTATTTACTAGGCTTGCTAGTTTGTTCAACAACATTTTTGGACTCGTTGTTGGGGACACGAGATGCATGTCCCGTTCCTATATGACATCATTGATAAATCCTTTTGGCAACTCCATTGGAAGAACGAAGACCTGGTTCTTCATTGAACCTCAAAGTCAATGCTTGTAGGGTGAAGCAAGCATCCATTAAGGCAATTTTCATTCACCCTAGCGACTCCCATGTTATCACTATTAAGGATCAATGGCTACCAAGAAGCTTCATGAGTGGTGCCCTGCTTTGGATATCACATGGATCGCAGGATACCCAAATGGCTTGGATAGGAGGCTTATGCAAAATGTTCCATAATTTGATGGCAATCCTTGTTCGAAAATTGATCACATAGCAAAATTCATCAAGTATGCTTATGATGTAAATGTGATTCAACTAGATAGCCTCATCGAATAATTTATTATAACTATTGATTATAAACATCCGGGTTGGATTGATTCATGTGAATCAGAGAGCATTTTGTCTTTCATTGTGTTGATCAACAAATTCTTGAAGTATAAGGGGCCAAAATTCCAAACTAATGAAGTTGCTTGTCAAAACCTAGAAGTAGCCCTCCAAAGGGAAGGTCTTATCAATCAAGATGAAGAGGTTGAAGAAGACCTTGGGAATCTAGATGATGAGGGTCCTCGCAAGGTCCACATGATGAAAAACGTGATGAAGATAATTTTGAGAACATGTGTGATAGGGAGGACGAGTCTATGGAAAGTGAAATTGAAGCTAACCCCACCCTTTCCAAGAATACTTTTTCTGATAATGCACTCTTTGAAGAACTTGGACAAGGCAATCCCATTAATCCCTTAAACGTTGACATTGGGAGTTACTTGTGTGTTGAAGAGGGGAAATGGCAAATCATTGGTCCTAAATTTGACCATGACCCTATTTATGATACCAACAGGGACGATGAGGTTGCAGATAGTCTTCCCTTTCTCTAGGATTTTACTTATGATGATATATCTATCGATAAACTTGAAGGGGAAGAGCATTGCTTTCCGATGTTGGAAAAATGGCAGTGGGAAGCGATTGGCTCTCATGTTGACGAAGGTCCCTTCTATGATAATGATGATGACATCAATGGGGATATTCCTTTTCCTTGCCTTCTTTCTAATCCTAGGTGTATTTTCATTCACCCTGGCGACTCCCGTGTTATCAATATATAAGGATCAATGGCTACCAAGAAGCTAGATAAGTGAATCCCTGCTTTAGATATCACATGAATCCTTGGATACCCAAATGGCTTGGATAGGAGGCTTATGCAAAATGTGCCACAATTTGATGGCAATCCATGTTCCACGGTTGATCACATAGCAAAATTCTAATGTAAATGTGGTTGTTGGAAGGAAACTAGTACACCATAAATGTAATGTAGGTAGACTCGTGTTTGTAAGTGTAAGTACGTAATTATTTCTACTGATAAAATCTGAATGATGTACAATACCTTCGTGGCAGTTTGCCTATATAGGTAGCGACTGGCCACGAAGGGAGAATAGTCATGTCTTTTTTACTATTTACCTCTTCATACATAATGATATTTAATAATTACTTAATTAATTATTTAATTAGTTATTATTTTAACATTTATTAATATTTTATGAATATTTTATTCATAGCATTGCCACCCCCTTTAGAGATGCTTTGTCCTCAAAGCATAAGCAGAAGGGTTTCCTATAGTTGAACATGTTCTATGGATTGGCATCTTTACATTGACTGGTGCAGTTCTCACAAGTATTTGTACCTTCCTTGAAACTGGGAGTGTTAACAACATATAATTTATAATGCCGTCCTTGCCAGTTAAGCTCCATAAATTGTTCTTCAAGGTTTGTAGTATAGTTTCCTAGTTGTATTAACCATTATGCACCTAGAACTACATCCATTTCTTTGAGTGGTAGGGCAAATAGATCTGTTTGTAGCTCTAGTTCTTGTACTTGGATTGAAATGTTATGGCATTCTCCTATTTCTTTCAACTTTTGCACAGTAGCGACAGGCATGGACAGGTCCTTGATTGGGCATATACAAAGATCAAGTTGTTTAGCAAGATCAATGTTTAAACAATTGCGAGTACTGCCAGAATCTACAAGTATATTGACATTTCTGCCTCTTATGAGTCCTTTAAGCTTTAGGGTTTTAGGGTGTAATCTCCTCATGTTTGTTGGTGGTGTAGTAAACTTAATGCTCCTTCTTGGAGACTGGTTTCTCTTCTTTTGCAGATGTGGTAGAACGTACTTTGCAGTTGCTTCTTGTTCTTGATCTTTTGGAGAGTTGCTATTTTCATCATGGTTTTTCCAGTCACATGAAATTGCAGCTAATGATGGTTCCTCAAAATCTGAATCTTCACTATGTGACAACGATTTCTTCATCACAATCATGTACTTCAACTTGCTTCCCATCTACTATTTTATAGTAGCGCAAAGATGCATCTTCACATTTATGTCCTAGTGTCCAATTTTCTCAACATTTGTGACAATTAGTTTTCTTTTTGTCCTTTTTTTTTACTCATTACTTTAAGTGTCTGATTCCTTCTCGACTTCATAAGTATATAACTTCTTGTTAAGGCATCTGTGTCCTGAAGTTCATTTTCCTCCACAATATCTACATTTGTTTGTTTCTTTTTTTCCTAAGTATTGTTGTTGGCCTTCATCTTTCTTGAATGATGGCATTCTGAACTTATGTTTTTGCTTAGTAATTATTGTTGCATGTACTAGCTTCTTCAATAGTTTCGGGCTTGTACAACTTCAATTCTGCTTGAATATATTCCTTAACTCCACATCTATACATTTTTAGCAGTTCTTGTTAAAATTGGCAACTAGGGCCAAACTCCATGTGGGACATCTTATTTATGGTAGCTGATATTTTTCTTGGATCCCTCTCATCGAGAGATGTAGGATTGATCTAAAGATCATCCGATTCCGATAAGTATTTATGAAGATATGAATTTATTTTGATTATGGACAAATTGACAAGTCGGCCAGCAACTTATGTAGGCTCAGAAGCCCAACAATCATGTCTATTCAACCTCTACGTTTTAGTATAAATAGAAGAGGACTTGAAGTCATTTGTCACACACATATACTCTTCATGTGATCTCCTCCTCTCCACGTCTTTGGGTTTTGGTGAAGGAGAGACACTAAGAGTATATGCTGGCCTAGTATGATGCCCTAGCCGCAGTATGATGATCTAAGCAGCAAAGGGAGGCACTTATACGCAGTCTAAAGAAACCCTAATCCGTTGACTAAAGGAGGCCCTAACTGCAGTAGAGAGAGGCCTAATCCACAGCAAGGAGGAGGGCCTAATACGCAGTCAAGGGAGACATCTAAACGCAGCCCTAGAGAGGAGACCTAGCCGTTGTCATAATGAAGCCGTAGCTGCAGCCATAGCCGCAGTAAAGATATGCCCTAGCCGCAGGCTTATGAGGACACCTACACGTAGAAAAGAGGAGACATAAGCAGCATAAGTAAGCCTCTAGACGTTGTCTCAAAAGGCTCAATCCACAGATGAGAGGAGGGCTAATATAGGCCCTAAATGAAGGCCTGAAGCCGCTGTCTATTGACCCTATACGCAGCAAGAAAGAGACTCTTTGTCCGCAGTCAGAAAGAGGATCTATACACAGTCCTAGAGGAGACCTGTTTACGCAGCAAGGAGATATATATGGGACCTTCCATCCGCTGTCTAAGGAATCTCTAAAAGAGCCCTTGCCACAGGTCTGAAAGTCACCTAATCTATACGCTGTCTGGTCACAATCCAAGAGGTTTATATGCAACAAGAAAAGGCACTCACACGCAGCAAAGGGGAGGCTTCTATACATAGCAATTGAGGTTACCTTAAGACACTGTAAGGAAAGACAGCTAAAAGTAATCATATCACAGCTTAGAGGATATGTCCTTATGCCACATTGTTTTAGGTGACAGCGTGACTCATTTGAGATCTGTTCTGGGCATGTTGACATCGTTCTTGAGGGTCAGAACTACAATGAAGAAATACCCTAACCAGTCACCACATTATGCATCAAGTGACTGTGTCTGGTGTAGCCTCAAAGAGAAGGTAAATCAAGTTTGTCTAGGAAGATCTCTCAGGAGAAGATTGGAAGACATTGCTGTTCAAGGATAAAGATAGCTAGGTACTGTGTGTAGACCTTCCTGCTGGGCTAGGCCACAGGACATAGCCAGCAGCATAGATTGTGTTAAGGGTTGCACTAATCAATCTTGCAAGTATGGCAGTACTGAAACCTCAATTTGGATCATGACTGTATCAAGGATGAGAACTGAAGTTTGATGCACCAGCTCATATATCAGCGACAGCTAGTACTGCAGGAAAAGGACAACATTCTGGAAGATGCAGCATGATTAGATGCAGCATGGTTGGATGCAGTATGGTGATGGGATCAGAAATATGCCATCACCTAAGTTTAGATCTGCAATCCTTGTCATCAGATCTGCAACCTCATTATGTCATCTTCATGGTGAAGATCTTTGCTCTTATCTTGTTAAGTCAAAGTGTTGACTTCTGATGTATATGTACTATCTCTCTCTCTGCTGAACTATTGAAGAACATAGAAGAAGAATTTATCAAGGGTTTCCCCACATTGGGCTTTGTCCCTGGCTAGCGCCATATCATGTGTCCTCTTGTGTTGGCTTGTCTTCTGCGATTTATGTTTATGTTCTATCTGCAGTTTAATGCTGATGTGATTGCTAATCTGGAAAAGATCTTGAGCTAACTGTGAAAATTGAAATAAATTGCTCTAAGCATAGAACATTAACAATTCTTAATCAGAAAACATCTTTGTCTTGCAGCTAATACTTCCCATTCATGGGTGTATTTGCTTACAGACCCTTTTTGCTTGAGATGAACAAATTTTTCGTAAACATCATCTTCTTCTTTGTCATGAAACCTTTTTAGTAAGGCATCCACAAAATTCTTCCAAATAAATGAACAAGCTTCACATTTGTTGGACCACCATAGGAACCAATCATATGCTTTAGCTTCCAAGTTGTTGGATGCAGTCATGATCTTCTCTCGCTCAGCTATTGGCGAGTTTGACTCAAAAATGGTCTCCATTTTATTAACCCACACAATATCACCTCTATGATCTCTAACATCGTACTTAGGTAGTTCTCTTTTAATTCGTTGGTAGTACTTTTCTAGAAATTTCATATAGAACTGACTTCCTTGGAAGTGTACTTGCGGCATTTGCGAAATTTTATGATTTAAAAAATCTTTGCCTTCTGGAGTCTTTGGACTTTGTGTTGGTTCTTGAGTAATTAAGGGATTAAAAACAAGGTTAAATCCTCCCATTAACTAGCTCAACATTCTTTCAATGTTATCTATTTTTCCAATATCGCTTGCCATTTTCACTTGAGTTACAATTACCTGTCTTGACCCTCTCTTAACTATGTTTGCTTCCTTTCAACATTATCGAGGCATCCTCGCATTTTATCAAGTTCTTCTTGAAATTTGGTTGAATTGGCGTCGTCATTATTACTACACATTCTTTTCTTTTTCTTGGTGGAACAAATTTTTTTTTAATATAAATAATTAATTTATAATTAACTATTTATATAACAATTAATTAATTAAAATCGTAATAATATATATCTAACTATATTAAATTGTTACTATAGAGTATATGTTTTAACATATATTTATATATGTATAATAAATTTTCGTGGACGGAATGCTTGTAGGTCAATGAGACGGCGGTGTGAAACAACATAATTTGGAACGAAGCGGAGTTTGGTGGGGGACACGAGGAGGGACAAGCAGATGATGTTGGGGCTGAAAAATGGAAGCAGTGGTGATCAAAATGCTCAGTCGGACAGTGGGTGACAGAGGGTAGGTGGATGACAGTGATTGGGGGTATGATAACATGATACGACTAAGCGTGACAGGGAGAATTTGGCAGTCGAGGGAACACGATCTACTTGGCATCATGGTTTTGGAAGAAAGTTTGTTTGGGGTGCGACAAGGAATTGTCAACAGAATCGCAACAAGGAAATAGCAGTGCGGGTGTCAGGGTTTATGTTAGACTATTAGCATGGAAAGTTGTAGATTAGGTATGGTCGGAGCAAGGTGCAGGCATGGCGGGGTCAAGACATAGGTGGTCGGGACAGGGATGACGGGGTCGAGACACAGGCGGACAAGAGAACTGATGGCACAACGAATATCGGGTTGCTGACGGATGAGATACACAGCACGTAGAGAATAGCGGTCAAACAGAGGCAGTGGGAATGGTGAGGTAACGAACAAAGAACGGTATGGACTGTGCAACTCTTGACATCCAGAGAACGAGATGGCTCTGATACCACTGTTCGAAGGAAACAAGTACACCAGAAATTTAATGTGTGTAAACTCGTGTTTGTAAGTGTAAGTAATTATTTTTACTGATAAAATCTAAATTATGTACAATACCTTCATGTCGGTTTGCCTATATAGGCAGTGACTGGCCACGAAGGGTGAATAGTCATGTCTTTTTGACTATTAACCTCTTCATACATAATGATACTTAAGAATTACTTAATTATTTATTATTTTAATATTTATTAATATTTTATCAATAATTTATTCATAACAGTGATTCACCTAGATAGCCTCATCGAGTTATTTATTATATCTATTGAATATAAACATCGGGGCTGGATTGATTCATGTGAACCGAAAGCATTTCATCTTTCATCGAGTTTATCAACAAATTCTTGAAGTATAAGGGGCCAAAATTCCAAACTAATGAAATTGCTTGTCAAAGCCTCGAATAGCCCTCCAAAGGGAGGGTCTCATCAATCAAGATGAAGAGGTTGAAGAAGACCTTGGGAATCTAGATGATGAGCAAGAAGGAGGGTCCTCCCTAGGTCCACATGATGAAAAAAGTGATGAAGATAATTTTGAGAACATGTGTGATAGGGAGGACGAGTCTATGGAAAGTGATGTTGAGGCTAACCCTACCCTTTTCGAGGATATTATTTCTGATAATGCACTCTTTGAAGACCTTAGAGAAGGTGATCCCATTAATCCCTTGAGCATTAATATTGGGAATTACTTGCATTTTGAAGAGGGGAAATGGGAAATCATTGGTCCTCAATTTGACCATGACCCTATTTATGATACTGACAGGGAGGATTAGGTTGAGGATAGTCTTCCCTTTTTCTAAAGTGTTACTTATGATGCTATATCTATCGATAACCTTAAAAGGTAAGATCAGTGCTTTCCCCTATGGGAAAAAGGGGAGTGGGAAGTGATTGGCTCTCATGTTGACAAAGGTACCATCTATGATAGCGATGATGACAATAATGGGGACCTTCCTTTTGCTAGATTTCTTCCTAATCCTAGGTGTATGGTTGAATCATCTGTGAACCCTTGCCTCATCCCTTTTCATAAAATCACTAATAATGAGGAGCCTTCTCTGTCTCCCAAGTGTGATCATCATATTAAGCAACCTGCTTGTTGTGTCTCTCCTTATCATTAGTCCCCCTTTCCTTCTAATCATGACCTTATGGTAACCATGAAGCATGATATCATTGTGAGGGACTATGATGAGGTTGATATGCCTGAGGTTGCCCTCCATTGGAGATTTATGAGCTTAACTATCGATACATCTATCTTTTGGCTAATAGAGACGATCCAATGGAATAGGTTGCATCCCTTTCTTCCCTCTTCATCCATGATCCTCCGTATGTGGTCATCTTGTTTTACCTCCCGCCCTTATGACCTTCCATATGATTCTTCCTATCTTTGCTTTTAGGTTTATTACATGAATCATCATAGGGGCAGGTGTTCTTATATTGATCTATTGATAATGTTGGTTGCATTGGCTATATGATTACACTTATCATTCGCATAATGTAGCCATGCATGTTAGAGTAGGATGCATTGCATATTGATTTTCGCATTAGAATTTCACATCATATTTTATTCTCATGCTGGATTAGGATTACATCTAGGAATAGATTTTATTTATTGCTGATTTTTATGGACTAACAAAAGCATGAGCGATTAAAGGATGCCATCAAAACATGTTGTGTCGTTTGATTTGTCAGTGATGTGTAGGTAAGAGGTCTACGGTCCCAAGAGATTGTTGGTTTTCTCATGACCTCCCCGTTCGAGTACATGGTTTGTGTGAAAATTCCTAGATCTAAGAATCTCAGGAATCCTATTGCAACCAACTGAATTTACTTCACCTAGATTGTAAATTACATTACAAACTTATTTCAGATTTCTTCTTGAAACATTGAAGTAAATTACTAAAGCAACCTACACCAAATTAAATAAGATTCTGAAACATAGAAACTGAGCAAGGAAAATAGAAACACATACGACACCGTTATTTTCAGACAATAGTCCCCGGAAAAACCCAATGCAGGAAAATCGGTGCAGCAACTTTGAGGGTTTATTTTTATTAAGCAATAGCAAATTTTGAATACATCTTTGAATACCTCACAGGGTTATTCAGTGACAGAGAGAAATACTGACAGAAAGACTTGTGAGGTTACCTCACACTATCACTGGAAATCCTGGCTAATCCAACCCCAAACTAACTACCCCCCCGCCTTTTATGGTTGCCTTTGCGTAGTGTCTGTGTCAAGCTCTCTGGGTGTTGCGTCACTTCTCTAGCTGGTCGATCTGTTGCCCAGGAGATTCGATTTCTACCTCCCGGTTTCACACCTCGGCTCGAAGCTTCTGAAAATGGAATTCCTCTGTAAATTTCGGACTCCTCACTGGCTTCTGCGTTGCCTCTGCATGGCTCTGCGTCAGCCCCTCTGGCTCAGCGCTGCCACTGCTAGATTACCTTCTGCCTCTCTCTGCTGATGATTCTCCGGCTGAGAAAATCACTCTCTCTCCGAAAGCTATCCCTGACCCTCTACTGCAAGAAATCCCCTCAATCGATTTTTCCTCCTGAGAACTTCTCACTTTAGAAAATTGATTTCCTTGATCTCTCTATATATCTTCCAAATGACCTTCAAGCCCCTTCTTATATCTTCCTGTTGGACAACCAACAACCTAGATTAAATCTTAATCAAAGGCTCAGAGCATTTTGGCTTGATTTGTGTCTTTTTCTAGAAGTTTCACCCATTATTAGATTAATACCTATTAATATTTTAATTTTCCTAAGTTTAGACTTAGGAACCCCATTAAAAATATTAATTATTTTAATAAAATCACTTCTGGGTGGAATTTCCCAAAACTCTTTCTGGTTTCTTTGGAATACATGTGCCCAAGCCTCCCTACAAAATTTGAGGCTTTGAGCACATCCGATGCTACCAGAAATCAAAACTCCCTCTTAGCGAGGAATGGGCTCTAGCAATACACTGCTACTGCATACTGCTCTGACTCTGAAGCATCGTCCTTTGCATTGTTAATGCCTGACATGTTGTCCACCAACTACTGCGTTGCCGCTGTAACTGTACTGCTGCCTTTGACACTGCCACTGCCAATGCTACATTTGTACTACAGCTCCCTCTCAAATGTTGCATCTATTATGCTGCTAGCACTGCCACTACTAACACTGCATTGTACTGCAACTCAATTGCTGATAGAAGCAATTGAAAACACCCAAGACTAGACAAGTATCCTATTGGATAGACCTCGGTGTTGAAAGCCTGACTGCTGCTAGTCCCACGTTGTCTTCTAAAGCCACTACGCTGTTGAAGCTTTGCATTGTGCCTCTATGCATTGTTGCCTCTCTGCTCTGCGTTGCTCACGTTCTGGCACTACTAACTACTGCATCTGTCGAATCAACACTCCATGGAACCAACTAAAAAACTCCTCCATCCCGCTACTACTGATCATCGACTCCATAGCAAGGTGATGATCCAAGAGGTGGGTTCCTCAAGGATCCTACCCATCCGTAGCTCTATTGAACTACAGTTCTATATCAGCACACCTCCCTCCTAGAGGTATCTTGGCTATCATGGTGAACTCCTCCTCCTGTTCAATCATAGCGGCTACAACCTTAGGATCACGCTTCTCATCCTCTAACGTGAAATACTACATGATCCTTGACTCCATCCAAGATCATCCTATTGGCCTTCGCCATCTCAGCTCTGTACTTTTTCAGCGGATCTGCATCCACAGGGACAACCACCACACTATCAACATATGTCTTGAGGGCATGCTCATCTAGAAGGAAATACATTCTAGCCTTCCAGATGACGTAGTTGGAAGCTCCGTCCAACTTGTCCTGATCCCTCAAGCCACTGGTTGCCATATCTTCCAAAAATTGTCGAACAGCTCCCTCTTTCTCCCTACTGCATAGCTTATAGGTTGGCTTACGCACTCCCTGATGGAGCCGATAAGTCTGTTGCTCCTTTGCTACCCAGTAACTGAGAAATATTGATTTCCTATGCAAGAAATCACTGAGGAAGTATTCCCTCACTATGTGATTTGCTTCCTCCTTCTGACGGCTTTTCTACCCAACACTCAGCTTGCAGAAAACTACGTCCCTCTATCTTTGCATTAAGGCTCTGCGTGGCTCCTTTTGCCCCGGCAAATTCTCGATCCGACAATCTTACCTCTCTGTCAACTCACTCAGAGAGAGACACCCATGAAAATATAGCCCTCCTGGCTAGAACTGCGCAATCCCTCAGGGGATTTGAACTGCTGCTTGCTACAGCAAGTTGGCCCTTGCTTCAGAGCTAGATCTTCTCTTCCCTGTTTCATATCAACAGCTCTAATACCATGTTTAAAATTCCTAGATCTAACAATCTCAGGAATCCTAATGCAACCAGCGGAATTTACTTCACCTAGATCGTAAATTACATTACAAACTTATTTCAAATTTCTTCTTGAAACATTGAAGTAAATTACTGAAGCAGCCTACACCAAATTAAATATGACTCTGAAACATAGAAACTGAGCAAGGAAAATAGAAACACATAGGACACTGTTACTTTTGGACAATAGTCCCCGGAAAAACCCAATGCGGGAAAATCGGTGCAGCAACTCTGAGGGTTTATTATTATTAAGCAGTAGCAAATTCTGAATACATCTCTGAATACCTCACAGGGTTATTTAGTTATAGAGAGAAATATTGGCAGAAAGACTTGTGAAGTTATCTCACAATATCATTGGAAATCCTGGCTAATCCAGCCCCAAACTGATTGCCCCCCCCGGCTTTTCTGGCTGCCTCTGCGTTGCATTTGCATAGTGTCTGTGTCGCCTCTGCACAGTGTCTGCGTCAACCCAACATCAAGCTCTCTGGGTGCTGCGTCACTTCTCTAGCTGGTCAATCTGCTGCCCAGGAGACTCGATTTCTGCCTCTCAGTCATACACCCTGGCTCCTGGCTTCTAAAAAACGAATTCCTTTGTAAATTTCGAACTCCTCATTGGCTTCTGCGCTGCCTCTGCGTGGCTCTGCACCAGCCCCTCTGGCTCAACGCTGCCACTATTGGATTACCTTCTACCTCTCTTTGCTGATGATTCTCTGACTGAGAAAAATCACTCTCTCTGGAAGCTATCCATGCCCCTCTGCTACAAGAAATCTCCTCAATCGATTTTCCCTCTTGAGAACTTCTCACTTCAGAAAATCAATTTCCTTGATCTCTTGGTGTGTCTTCCAAATGACCCTCAAGCCCCTTCTTATATCTTCCTGTTGGACAACCAACGGCCTAGATTAAATCTTAATCAAAGGCTCAGATCGTTTTGACTTGATCTGTGTCTTTTTCTAGAAGTTTCACTCATAATTAAATTAATACCCATTAATATTTTAATTTTCCTAAGTTTAGACTTAGGAACCCCATTAATATTTTAATTTTCCTAAGTTTAGACTTAGGAACCCCATTAATATTTTAATTTTCCTAAGTTTAGACTTAGGAACCCCATTAAAAATATTAATTATTTTAATAAAATCACTTATGGGTGAAATTTCCCAAAATGCTTTCTGGGTTCTTTGGAATACATGTGCCCAAGCCTCCATGCAAAATTTGAGGTTTAGAGCACATATGATGCTACCCGAAATCAATAGTTTGTTCACTCCACTAAGAGCTCATGTCCTAGTTGGAGCCGATGTTACCCACCACCTAGGGGTGACCCCAATAGGAGAAAATTTTCTCCCATATCTGTTTTCAGCCAGCGGCCCATTGCAGCTACTAGAGAGCTTTGTTGACCTCTACTGGTCAACTACCCATGCAGTACCCCCCCTTTTATTTGCAAAAGGGGGCAGCACCTGATCTATGTGTCCAAGCCATCCTGCAGTCATCAGCAATTGCATCATTTTGATTGTAAACCCAGTCTGCATGTATTAAATGTAAATAATCTCAGCAGACATGAGTCGTGTATGTGAATTGCCTAGGTGGACCTAACTTTCCAGTGGTAATCTACGTCCCGGAAGGTTTTTCGTCTCACCGATCCATGGATCGGCAAAGTTTTCCTTCAAACCTGACCCCAAAGCCGGGATGGATTTTGTCATTAGAACTTTAGGAGAATCCTAGTGTGTTAATCTGCTAGATTATAGTTATGTCGCAGAACTGGGTGATTTATGAGGGGGTCTGTATTAAGTGGGTTTGTCCCCTTAAGATGTAAATTGTAAAAATCATGATGTAATGTGTCTTGAGGGTTGAAAAATGTTTTAAATCCCCTCATGAGTCCTAAGTCCTAGGTCCTAGGTGATGTTTCCGAAGGCTTAGTTCGATAATCCATTTTAAAATGAATTGAAAAATTAAAAAATGAATAAAAATAATAAAATAGATAAAAAATTAATAAATAAAAAATATAAATAAAAAAAAAAAATTAAAAATTAAAAATTAAAAATTAAAAAATTAAAATAAATAAAAAATAATAAAAAAAATAAAGTAAAACCCCTAACTAATAAAATAATAATATTTTAAGTGAATGCATACAAAATATTATTTTTTAATAAATCGACGGATGAAATCAAGAGATGTCTTGATCCTCATCAACGGTTGAGATCATTTCAGCATGGATCACTCGAACTAGCCATTGGAGTCATTTCCTTTAAGTAGGGTGCTAGGGGTCAGTTCAGATCATTGGAAGATCTGTGAGTCTAAGACTGAAGAAGCTCTCTTGTAAATCTGTTTTTGGTTAATAAAAGAAGACTTTGGGGTCCATATCTTGCTGGTGTTACTCTCTTGAAATGCTGTGAGATTGTTTAATTTTCTGCATATGTTATTTTCAGCCATTAATAATAGCTTTTTGTAGAGTATTGTGAGCACAGGTATCTTGTTCACTTGCTAGGGTTTGAGTGCTGTTAGGGTTTCTGAAGTAATGGCAGGTATCTCCATTACTTTTTGAGATCTAGCAGCATTTTTGCTCTCTTTACTGATGGTTGTTTTGAGCTGTGCAGAAAACATTTTCTGAAGGAATTTTGTGGGCGTTCGGGGAAGTTCTCGGCTGAACCAGCCAACTCCCACAAGCATTTTTTGCTGAGCCCAGTTGGATTTGATCTTGGGTCTATCATTCGGTTTATTTTTCTAATCTGCATGAGAGATCTTCTGAAGTTCTTCACAGTGAAAACCTGAAATTATTTTTCTTTAAAATATTTCTATTCTTATTGCTAAATCTGGCTGTGTAAGGGCCAAAACCTGTAAATTAATCAGCTGTTTTGGGGTTTTAACTTTTGTTCTATATACAGATTTTTCGTTAGGGTTTTGTTTTCTTTTGTGTTTGCAGGTATAGGGTTTTGTCTTTTTGGTAATTGCAGGACTGTTGTCAATCTTCTCGCCCACACAGTCACCTACGCAGTCTTATCCCTTCCCTTTTGTGTTATCGAAGTTTCTATGGACCTGCAAGCATATATGACGTGGGTAGAGATCGGGCGTGGCTGTAAAAATCATCGCGTCTGCAAATAAAGATTCTCAAAGCCTTAGGCCAGTCGCCCCTGCGATCTTGTACCGTCCTCCACAGCTGCTGCCTCCCAAGGTGATCGGCCCTGACGAGAACGGCTTGAAGAAAATAATCGAGTATAGGTTCAACGATCAGGGCGAGAAGGTCCAGAAAACCATCACCACACGCATCCGCAAGGTGGCAAAGGCCAGGCTCAGCAAGCGATTTCTTCATACAAGCCAGTGTGAGCATCAGCGGAAAATTTCGTTTGCTATGCAGTCTCATTCACGCAGATGAGCCGAATTTGGTCGATAAACAGTGGACACCAGGTATCATCGAAATTATTCAACGCATTTAAACATTCCATCGGGCCAGGTAATTCACACTCAGGTAAGTTCCCAATCGATTTAAGTCTTTCTCTGTCCAGATTTTTCTCCACGCGTTCAGCATCAAGGGTTACGATTATCGTATATCATTTGATTAAACGCACATTTGATGCCCTTATTGACATCGCGTGGGTCAGCTAAGTTTCATTTTCATCTGTCGCCGCCATCCCTGGTCGAAGGTTTATGGGCACGCGTTCATGCCTGAGCCTGGTTACACTGCTTTACGATTTTTTATTTATTTGTATTATGCGTGATAACGAAATCGATTTTTTTGTTGTGGTCATGCGTGGTTACGTAGGTTAGCGTAGCGTTTAGTTCAGGTTTTCATTAGGTTTAGATGTTAAAAATTTTTATAGTTTTTTTTTTTTTTAGATTTTAATTTAAATTAGCATAGATTGTAATTTAGATTTTAATTTAATTTCTAGTTTAGTTTAGGTTCTATTTTATTTGAATTTTTTTAATTTAGTTTTTGTTTATAATATGAAATATAAAAAAAAAAATATAATAAAATAAAATAAAAAGACTTAGGCGTTGTTAGATTAGTTTTATTTTTAGATTTAAATGTTTTAGATTTAGTTAGAATTAGATTTTAAGTTTTAGTTTTAATAAAGTTTTATAAATTTAAATATAAAAAAATAAAAAAGATTTATTTATAAAAATTTTAAGCCTTAGTTTTATTTTTTATTTTATTTAGATTTTAGATATTAGTTAGATTTCTAATTTTCATTTTTTAGATTTTATTTAAAAAAAATAAATAAATAAATAAATAAGTATAAAAAAAATTTTGTGGAAAATTTTCTTCGTCAGATCCAGTCATTTTCGGGATTTAATATCTTTCATGCTGAGATCTAAAATTTTCAAGTCGAGATGCGAATATGATATCTGGTTAATAATTCATGATTCTCGTGGTGGTTTAAGGCTTTCATCTTTTCAAATTTTTCAGTTACTGGATATCGTTTTGGTCATTTTAAGAGCATTGTGATTTCGCTGATGACAAATGATTGCTGTTCACAGTTTATGTTTCTATATCATCTAACAAGTAATCGTTTTAATAACAATCTCTTAAGGCACTGGTCTGCTAAATTAATCAAATCATTTTAGTGCTTATTTTAATCGTGTCTCGTGTCTCCCAACCAACTGGTCGACAGTTGGTCTCATCATCTCACAAGGACTACCCCCCTTAGCCGCGGGAGACAGGCTTAAACGGAGGGATCGGAGATCAGAGTGACAGCCCCCGGTCTGAGGGTTGTCGTGTCAATCTGCGCGACAACATTTTTTGGCGTCGTTGCCGGGGATAGAGTTTTTCTGTCCTTGGTGTTTCAATATCTTTTCATCTGGCCCAGCAACGCCAACATTTTTTGGCGCCGTTGCCGGGGATACTTTTTCTCGGTGTTTCAAACGACAAATCATTTTTCTCATTTCTTATCTCTTCATCTGGCCCGACAACGCCAACATTTTTTGGCGCCGTTGCCGGGGATAGAGTTTTTCTGTTCCTGGAGGTTTCATCGACATTCACCTTCTCATCTTTCTCATCTCTCATTTTGAGCTGGCAAATTCAACCTTTTGGGTTATCATTTGGATCTTTTATTGCTTTATTTTTCGCCATATCAGTAGCATCTCTTCGGTTTGTTTCTTGTTTGGGTGGCGACTCCACTTTCTCATTTTTCCCAGACAAGAAGCTTTCCTCATATCTGCTTGTGGTTACTTTTTGGATCCTAGAATCAGATTCATTGTTCAAGTGGCGACTCCACTTCTTTCATCTCTTAATTTTCTTGAGCAGAAATCTCTTTCTATCATCCATTTGATCCCTTATTGTTCATCATGGATTATTCATTTAAACCATGTCATTTTACTGATAATCTCCATGATCTTCCGAAAGAGGCCATTTCTAAATTATTTAAGTTCTCGGGTGGTGATTCAGTCACTGTTAGAAAGCATTTAAACATGTTTACTTGTGTAATGATCTTATATTGTAGATTTCCTCAATATAATCATGAAGATTTCAAGATGCGTCTATTTGTCCTTTCTTTAGAGGGTGATGCCTTGAATTGGTTTAATAATTTTCCTAATGATTTTTTCACTTCTTTACAAGACATTCTCAATGCTTTTAAAGATAGATATGATAGTCCAAACAGCTTGCCTTCTACCTCTGAAATTGTGCAAACAAAAGAAAGTAATCTTATAAAAAATTCAGTTGTTGAAGAAAGTTTTCAAGATCAGAATGTGTCATCCACCGGAAATATCGCAGACCAAGTTCATGATAGTGAAAAATCAGGGACAAATGACAATGAAAAGGAAGAGCAAAAGCAAATTATACAAGATCTAATGATGCTGGTAAGAAATATGGAAAGCAATCAAACTAGTCTTATCAATGATGTTAAAACTTTATGCACCCACCTGGAAAAACGTAATAGGGAGTTGGAGGTCACACAAAATCAGCATGCTAAGGAAATTGAGGCCATGAAAACTAAATATGAAACAGAAATTAGAAGCATGCAAAGCAAGATGTCAGTCTTAGAGGAAAATATGGTGACCATGAAAGCTGATCATGATAGGGAAATTGACTCTATGCAAAACAAGTTATTAACTATGGATGAGGAAATGACTATCATGACGTTCAATCATAACAATCAGTTGGCTGACATGCAAGTGAATCATAAAGAAGAAATTAATTTCATGCAACATTGCTTGATGGACATAAAGGAAAAGAATGATAAAATAATAAAACACATGCAAGAACACCATGCCATACAAATCAGTGCTATAAGGGATGAATGCTCTAATCAGATGGATGCCATTAGAATACAAGTTCAAAAGATTCAACAATGGTCAGATGATAAGAGAAACCAGGAGCCTTCTCATTTGCCGCAACAAGTTCCATCTTATTATGAGGAGGTCATTAGGTGGTTAATTGAAGGTGATCCGGATAGACTTAAGAATGATAAAGATCAGATGCAGGCTAAAGAAAGACATATCACGCATACTTCATCTGATAGTTTTGAAACAGAAAGTTCCAGGTCATCAGTAAGTCAACCTGCCAGAAGGAAGAAGCGTAAGAGAAAGAAAATAAGAAGAAGATTTGATGCATCAGACGGTCGCGAGCAGCTTGATTTTCGGATAGGAAAGAGTCCTACTATATGCAAAATTGGACATGGCACATCCGACAAGCAGCCGACAGATTTCCCTGAAAGCAGGCAAATGCTCAGTATGCACTATATTGAACACATCTGATGCCATGGGGCATCTTTTGTATCGTATTTCTAACCCTACTCCTTGTTTTTTCCGCATTTTTATTTCTGCTTTAGATAGTTAATAAATGAAGAGCTTTTATCTTTCCTGTGCTTAATGTTATATGATGATTTTTGGATGGACGCTACTTATTTTTGTGTTGTATGGATGCAGATTCTGGATTCTCACATTCCTGCAAGCAGCAACGTGTCCCCAAGTAGAGCCAGATGTTGACCTCTACTGGTCAACTACCCATGCAGTACCCCCCCCCCTTTTCTTTGCAAAAAGGGGCAGCACCTGATCTATGTGTCCAAGCCATCCTGCAGTCATCAGCAGTTGCATCATTTTGATTGTAAACCCAGTCTGCATGTATTAATTGTAAATAATCTCAGCAGACATGAGTCGTGTATGTGAATTGCCTAGGTGGACCTAACTTTCTAGTGGTAATCTACGTCCCGGAAGGTTTTTCGTCTCACCGATCCATGGATCGGCAGAGTTTTCCTTCAAACCTGACCCCAAAGCCGGGATGGATTTTGTCATTAGAACTTTAGGAGAATCCTAGTGTGTTAATCTGCTAGATTATAGTTATGTCGCAGAACTGGGTGATTTATGAGGGTCTGTATTAAGTGGGTTTGTCCCCTTAAGATGTAAATTGTAAAAATAATGATGTAATGTGTCTTGAGGGTTGAAAAATGTTTTAAATCCCCTCATGAATCCTAAGTCCTAGGTCCTAGGTGATGTTTCCGAAGGCTTAGTTCGATGATCCATTTTAAAATGAATTGAAAAATTAAAAAATGAATAAAAATAATAAAATAGATAAAAAATTAATAAAAAATATATATATATATATATATAAAAAAAAAAAAAAAAAAAAAAAAAATTAAAAAATTAAAATAAATAAATAAAGTAAAAACCCTAACTAATAAAATAATAATATTTTAAGTGAATGCATACAAAATATTATTTTTTAATAAATCGACGGATGAGATCAAGAGATGTCTTGATCCTCATCAACGGTCGAGATCATTTCAGCATGGATCACTCGAACTAGCCGTTGGAGTCATTTCCTTTAAGTAGGGTGCTAGGGGTCTGTTCAGATCATTGGAAGATCTGTGAGTCTAAGACTGAAGAAGCTCTCTTGTAAATCTGTTTTTGGTTAATAAAAGAAGACTTTGGGGTCCATATCTTGCTGGTGTTACTCTCTTGAAATGCTGTGAGATTGTTTAATTTTCTGCATATGTTATTTTCAGCCATTAATAATAGCTTTTTGTAGAGTATTGTGAGCACAGGTATCTTGTTCACTTGCTAGGGTTTGAGTGTTGTTACGGTTTCTGAAGTAATGGCAGGTATCTCCATTACTTTTTGAGATCTAGCAGCATTTTTGCCCTCTTTACTGATGGTTGTTTTGAGCTGTGCAGAAAACATTTTCTGAAGGAATTTTGTAGGCGTTCGGGGAAGTTCTCGGCTGAACCAGCCAACTCCCACAAGCATTTTTTGCTGAGCCCAGTTGGATTTGATCCTGGGTCTATCATTCGGTTTATTTTTCTAATCTGCATGAGAGATTTTCTGAAGTTCTTCACAGTGAAAACCTGAAATTATTTTTCTTTAAAATATTTCTATTCTTATTGCTAAATCTGGCTGTGTAAGGGCCAAAACCTGTAAATTAATCAGCTGTTTTGGGGTTTTAACTTTTGTTCTATATACAGATTTTTCGTTAGGGTTTTGTTTTCTTTTGTGTTTGCAGGTATAGGGTTTTGTCTTTTTGGTAATTGCAGGACTGCTTTCAATCTTCTCGCCCACACAGTCACCTACGCAGTCTTGACTCTTATCCCTTCCCTTTTGTGTTATCGAAGTTTCTGTGGACCTGCAAGCATATATGACGTGGGTAGAGATTGGGCGTGGCTGTAAAAATCATCGTGTCTGCAAATAAAGATTCTCAAAGCCTTAGGCCAGTCGCCCCTGCGATCTTGTACCATCCTCCACAGCTGCTGCTTCCCAAGGTGATCGGCCCTGACGAGAACGGCTTGAAGAAAATATTCGGATACAGGTTCAACGATCAGGGCGAAAAGACCTAGAAAACCATCACCACACGCATCCGCAAGGTGTCAAAGGCCAGGTTCAGCAAGCGATTTCTTCATACAAGCCAGTGTGAGCATCAGCAGAAAATTTCGTTTGCTATGCAGTCTCATTCACGCAGAAGGGCCGAATCTAGTCGATAAACAGTGGACACCAGGTATCATCGGAATCATTCAACGCATTCAAACATTTCATCGGGCCAGGTAAACCACGCTCAGGTAAAATCCCGATCGATTTAAGTCTTTCTCTGTCCGGATTTTTCTCCACGCGTTCAGCATACGATTATCATGTATCATTTGATTAAACGAATATTTGATGCCCCTATTGACATCGCGTGGATCAGCTAAGTTTCATATGTCGCCGCCATCCTTGGTCGAAGGTTCATGGGCACGCGTTCATGCCTGAGCCTGGTTACGCTGCCTTACGATTTTTTATTTATTTGTATTGTGCGTGATAACGAAATCGATTTTTTTGTTGTGGTCATGCGTGGTTACATAGGTTAGCGTAGCGTTTAGTTCAGGTTTTCATTAAGTTTAGATGTTAAAAATTTTTATAGTTTTTTTTTTTTTTTTTTAGATTTTAATTTTAGATTTTAATTTAAATTAGCATAGATTGTAATTTAGATTTTAATTTAATTTCTAGTTTAGTTTAGGTTCTATTTTATTTGAATTTTTTTAATTTAGTTTTTGTTTATAATATGAAATATAAAAAAAATATAATAAAATAAAATAAAAAGACTTAGGCGTTGTTAGATTAGTTTTATTTTTAGATTTAAATGTTTTAGATTTTAGTTAGAATTAGATTTTAAGTTTTAGTTTTAATAAAGTTTTATAAATTTAAATATAAAAAAAAAAAAAAAAAAAAAATAAAAAAGATTTATTTATAAAAATTTTAAGCCTTAGTTTTATTTTTATTTTTTATTTAGATTTTAGATATTAGTTAGATTTCTAATTTTCATTTTTTAGATTTTATTTAAAAAAAAAAAAAATAATTCAAAAAAAAGTATAAAAAAAATTTTGTGGAAAATTTTCTTCGTCAGATCCAGTCATTTTCGGGATTTAATATCTTTCATGCTGAGATCTAAAATTTTCAAGTCGAGATGCGAATATGATATCTGGTTAATAATTCATGATTCTCGTGGTGGTTTAAGGCTTTCATCTTTTCAAAATTTTCAGTTACTGGATATTGTTTTGGTCATTTTAAGAGCATTGTGATTTAGCTGATGACAAATGATTGTTGTTCACAGTTTATGTTTCTATATCATCTAACAAGTAATCGTTTTAATAACAATCTCTTAAGGCACTGGTCTGCTAAATTAATCAAATCATTTTAGTGCTTATTTTAATCGTGTCTCGTGTCTCCCAACCAACTGGTCGACAGTTGGTCTCATCATCTCACAGGGACTACCCCCCTTAGCCGCGGGAGACAGGCTTAAACGGAGGGATCGGGGATCAGAGTGACAGCCCCCGGTCTGAGGGTTGTCGTGTCAATCTGCGCGACAACAAGCTTGATGTGCCACTATTCTCTGCCACCTGAGTTAGACACTATGTGCCCTTGCTCATCTGTCATTATCATATGTTTGAAGGTGGGCTATCCAACCCTGAAGGTATGACTTTTCATTATGTAATTGGGTGTTTATGCTTGCTTTTCTTGGGCACATTTGGACATGAATAGGTGGGGGGATTCAGCAGAAAGAACTGGCTTTGACCGTATTCTTGTTCCCTTACCTCAACTAGGGGAGTTAATCATGTACCCTTCTCTCGTGGATCTCCTCTACTAGCTACTAGCTTTAGGAATGGCACTACATGGTAAACCCTGATTTTGGTTGTGTGGCCTCGCTTCCCAACAACATATATCTCACTCCCTTCCACTCATTACAAGCCCCTTTTCACATTTTCCCATCTGGGTCCACATTTGTCCATTAGGTCCACAAGGAGTTAGCCACCCCCACCCATTACCCACACCTTAGGTCAGGCTTGGAATAATGCCCTAGAGGTTGATGTAGCTAAAAAGAAACATAAGAGCATAACATGGCCACATATAACAGAAAATGTACCACATGCAAAAGATGACCAGGACATTAAACATTAGCACATGGGAAAAAGCCAAGCATAAGCTCTACCCCCTATCATGGCCATCACCCTGGCTCCTAGGGCCCTTTATAGTGCCCCTTACTTCATAAAGAACCCATGATTGTCCCAACCCCTGGTGGGCGATGAATTGCCCCACTTTAAGGGAGTATTCACTACTATATCTTACACATCATGCTCTCATCCCTTTGGGCCCCAAGCAATAAAATAAAGAAAATTCAATAAAAGGCAAAATGCATATGAAGAAGGGTTGAAAAACAAAGGTTAGGTAACTCATGCACCTGCTCCCTCCTAAATTCATATACCCCTCGTTTGGGCTTCCACTCATTATAGCTACCCTTGTACCATAACATGTGGCTTGGAGCCTCCCCTTTTCCCCCGCTCCATTCCATCACTATTTCACATGACCTCTGCCATTTCATGGGTGTACCATGGACCTGTCATTCCCTTAGAGGTTTAAACCACCTAATAGGATCCTTCATTAACCCCTCCTTCCTAGGAAGGTAACACCCATACATATTCAAATCCCATTTGGAAGGGCCTAAGTTGCACGAAACAGGGAAAGGGGTACGAGTTTCCGAAACGGGCACGGGTACAAAACGTGACCCCCCCAAATTTTGGAGACGGGGAAATGCAATATATATATATATATATATATATATATATATTAAGACATTTAAGAAATATATGCAATCATAAAGCATATATGATACATTCTAATTACATTATGATTAAATTGTCAGTTGTCAATGCATAAAATATAAGTCTCTAAATTTACATCACATTTACTCATGAATGATCACATAATGAAAATAGAAATATCCAAAATCAGCCACGAGAAATTTCTAATTTATTGTCTCGTGCTTGATTGGGAGTCTCCTCCTACATAGTCGAACGACCTTAGTGCTCTTGATTAAATACAAGTTTCATACCCTAGTACCCTCCATGCCCTTGATTATTGGGAGTCTCCCATGTATAGAGGGCTTGGTTCTCTTGATTAAATACAAGTTCCATACCCTAGTACATGACAAAATACAATGAAAACATTGCAATCCCCCCAATCCTGAAAAACAGATAAGTCTGCTTGATTTTGAGTGAGATCTAAAATTCTACTTTCTCCATATGAAATCCAATGAGGGCGAAACCATTCTCAAACATCCTGAGTCATTTCATGGTAATGCTAAAAATTTAAGTAAAATTTAAGTAGCAGGATTGATGTGTTCTCCTGTGAGGCCTGGATTGATGTGTTCTCCATGGCAGCCTGGATTGATGTGTTCTCCATGGCGATTGTAGCAGGATTGATGTGTTCTCCTGTGAGGACAGTATTGATTAAGTTCTCCTGTCGAGGCATCCTACCCATGCAGTCTGGGACTCATGGGAAGTACCTCTCATCTGATCAATGAGCAGGGAAATGAAATTAGGGACCATAGTAGTACCGATGGATGCATCGTTGTATCTACCGTACTCCCTACGCTAGGATGTCCTCCATTGATCTGGGATCAATGATACTGGTCTGGGACCAGTGGTAGGAGTTGTACATACTATGATGCTGACTTCGGGTCGACTGAGACTGGTCTGGGACTAGTGGTACATACTGCGAGACTGTCTTCGTGTTAGTGCAGTACTGGTCTGGGACCAGTGAGAGTCGTACATACTATGACGCTGACTTTGGGTCGGTTGAGACTGGTCTGGGACCAGTGGTACGCACTCTGAGACTAACTTCGGGTTAGTGGAGAATGATATGACTCATTCTCGATCAATTCTTCTTCTTCATAGTTCAGCAGAGCTGAGCAGAGCAGAGCTACCAGAGCCAGCAGAGCTAAGCAGAGCAGAGCTAGCAGAGCCAGCAGAGCAGAGCTACCAGAGCCAGCAGAGCTGAGCAGAGCAGAGCTACCAGAGCCAGCAGAGTAGAGCAGAGCCAGCAGAGCTGAGCAGAGTTGGGCAGAACAGTGCAGGGCACTGATGGCAGAGATAGTACAGTCGGACTTATGGATCAATGAACGGAGTTCTCCCTAGTTGAGAGGGAGTGTTAAATTGGCAACTAGGGCCAAACTCCATGTGGGTTGGCTTATTTATGGCAGCTGATATTTTTATTGGATCCCTCTCGTCGAGAGGTGTAGGATTGATCCAAAGGTCATCCGATTTCGATAAGTATTTATGGAGATATGAATTTATTTTGTTTATGTAATTATTATCAAGCCGACCAGCACTTATGTAGGCTCTAGAAGCCCAACCGACGTGTCTATTCAACCTCTACATTTTTTAGTATAAATAAGAGAGGATTTGATGTCATTTAGCACACTCATTCTTCATGTGCTCTCCTCTCCACGTCTTGGGTTTTTGGAGAAGGAGAGACACTCATGAAGGATGCCCAAATTTACACGCTGGAAATGGAGACACTCAGCCACAGATTAAGGAAATAGTAACACACTGTTCATGGAGTCATTCCACACGTAGATTATGGAAACATGTAATACGCTGTTCATGGAAATAAGTCGCAGTGATGAAGAGGTGTCGTAGTTCAACGCATGGTAATCTATACGCTGTCCAGAACTCTCAATATGCAACGCAGTCAAGAGATGAATGATGTCAATGTAACGCAGCATCATACGCTGTCCAGAACCCTCAATATGCAACGCAGTCAAGAAATGAATGATGTCAATGGAACGCAGCATCATACACTGTCTAGAACTCTCAATATGCAATGCAGTCAAGAGATGAATGATGTCAATGGAACGCAGCATCATATGCTGTCCAGAACCCGCAATATGCATACACACATTCAATCATAACTCGACAACGGAGTGAAAGGATAAACGAGAGTAGGGTTTCATGGGATCACTATTGGGTTGTAGATCCAATCTAGCCGCAGATTGGATGGATATTTCAGTACCATAGAGACTGAAGCCATCACGTGCATCCGCATACTGAAGCAAAGGATTCTGTCTTCGTTGACTTATAACAGTCATCCATTTGGCATCACGAAATTACAAAATCGAGAGGTTGTTATGTATGGGATGATTCCTCATAAAGTGTGAAGATATCCTATCCAAGATCATAGTTGTTGTATGGAACGCAGGTATATATTCATATTCAGTATAAACGTTGCCATATAACAACAGCAGCTGTATGGAACGCAGCATGATACAGGTCATATTCATCATGGGACAAAGTCATATAAATAACGTATGGAATGCAAGAGTATATATATATGTTGTAGTACACAGTCATATACATACGCTGTATATAGACAGTCATATGGAACGCAGTCAGATGATGAAGCTGCAGTGGAGGAAATAACACAACGTAGCATTCAGAACATATATATACACAGGCATAAATGACGCAGTCAAGGCAGCGTGATCTGGGCATACATGTACGTTGTCATCTTTAAAGGGCAGAAATTAATGGGACTACGTGGAGGATAGCCTAGCTGCCGCTAATTGTATGAACTCCATAATGAAGGAACAGAAGGTTAGCATGGGCAACATTATGAGCAGCATGATGGGCAGCCTTATGAGCAGCATAATGTATGATACATGGAGCATGGACAATATCATCATAAGCATGGGCAACATGAAGTAGGATGACTATCATGATTAGTGCAGCGTGGTGCAGTACACTGGAAGGTACAGCAAATGGACGAGATGCAGAATGATGATAAGTGAAGGAGTCACCTTGAGAATCAGTTGAAGTAGAATGTCTTCAACTGATGAAATGATCTATGCTAAGTCAATGTGTTAACTTCTGTTGATGTACTCTCACTCTCTTTCTCTGCTGAACTTTGAAGATAAAAGAAGATTTGATCAAAGGGTTTCCCCACACATTGTGGGGTTTGTCCCTGGCTCGCGCCATATCTTGTGTCCTCTTGTCTTGGCTTGTCTTATGCGTTTTATATTTATGTTCTATCTGCAGTTTATCATAATGCTGATGTGATTGCTAACTGTGAAAATTTAAATAAATTGCTCTAGCATAGAACATACCTAATCTTAACACATTCAATGACGAAAGATTTGGTGAAGTCAGGTAGTGCTAAGACTGGAGTGGAACACATGGCATTTTTTAGAGCTGTAAATGCCTGTTGTGCGTCCTCATTCCAGAAGAATGAATTTTTCTTCAGGGGTTGAGTGAGGGGCTTTGCTATGCGACCATAATTGCAGACAAATTTGCGATAATAGCCTGTGAGACCCAAAAATCCTCTCAGGTTCTTCAAGGTCTTAGGTTGAGGCCAATCCTGCATTGCCTGGATCTTTTTGGGGTCCACCTTGACACCTTCACGCCCCACAATGTGGCCCAAATACTCAACTTCTTCCATGCCAAACGAACACTTGGACATCTTGACAAATAATTTATGCTTGCGAAGCAGTTGCAAGAGTAGATCTACATGCTGAAGATGTGCGGCCCAAGTGCAACTATAGATGAGGATGTCATCGAAGAAGACAAGGACAAATTTCCTGAGATATGGTTTGAGAAGGTGGTTCATAAGGCTCTGAAAAGTAGATGGGGCATTACAAAGACCGAATGGCATGACCAGGAACTCATAATGGCCTTCATGAGTTCGGAAAGCAGTCTTTGGAATGTCGACTTCCTTCATGCGAATTTGGTGGTAGCCTGAGCGAAGATCCAGCTTAGTGAAGAATTGAGCCCCATTGAGTTCATCCAGCAAATCATCAACCACCGGGATGGGAAATTTATCTTTGACTGTCAACTTATTGAGGGCCCTGAAGTCTGGACACATCCACCACTCCCCATCTTTCTTGAGCACCATGACCACCAGTGATGAATAAGGACTAATGCTGGGACAAATGACACCTGCTTCCAAAAGTTCCTTGATTATTTTTTCTATTTCATTCTTTTGGGTGAACGGATATCTGTATGGGCGCACATTTGGGGGTTGGGCCCCTGGAACCAAGGTGATGCTATGATCATGTTCCCCTCTCGAGGGTGGAAGCTCATGAGGCTTGTCAAAGACCGGCAGATGGTTATTTAAAATTTGTTGCATCTCAGGATGAATCGGCAGAGACTTGGCTTCGACTGCCTGGATGGCATTAAATTGAGCTATAACTCCATGATGGCCCTTTTTTAGCAAGTTTTCCATCCTATGCAAGCTGATGATAGAGGGAGCGCCCGCCTGGAGTCCACAGAGGGTATGTGTGGAGTTGTTCTGCTTAAAACTCATATATAACTCCTGGAAATCCATTGTGATTGGCCCAAGAGTGCGAAGCCATTCAGCACCGAGGACAATGTCGCACCCACCCATGTGTATGGCAAACATGTGGGTCTTCAACTGATAATCCCCCATTTGAAGTTTGAGATTTTCACAGCGGCCTTCACATTTCATTGTGCCCCCATCCGCAATTTGGACTTGGAAGTTAGAAACTGCTCGTACAAAACAATGCACTGCCTCCGCGACTTTTTGATGGATGAAATTATGTGTACTTCCACTATCAATCAAGACTACTACTGGGCGATGTTTAATAAAACCTCTGATTTTAAGAGTTTGAGGTGAAGAAATCCCTACCAAAGCATGCAGCGAAATAACTGGTTCGTCAAGGGCATTGTCCTTTTGGTTGTCCTCTTCTACCGCCTCATGTTCCTCCAGTGGTGGATCTTCCTCTGATGAGCTGTAATCAGTGGCGTCAATTTGAAAAAATTTGGGCTCCTTGCATTTATGACCTGGGGAGTATTTTTCATCACAGTAGTAACATAATCCTTGCTTTCTTCTTTCGGCCATTTTTGTCGGTGACACCTTTTGAACCTTAAGTGTTTGAGTCGTGCTGTGAGCCTGTGGGGGGCGACCCTTAGCAGTGAAATTTGGGCGACTGTACTGGGCTGCTAACGCACGTTCCACGTTACGAGCTACCTTGCAAGCCTCCGTCCATGTGGGAGGGTGGTGCAGTAGGACATGGGCTTTTATGGCTTCTTTAAGACCGCTGATAAAACATTCTGTGTAGAACACATCTGAGAGACCCCTAGTGCGGAAGGCTAAGGCTTCAAAGACTGTAACATATTCATCCACTGTGTCAGTCTGTCGGAGCTTAGTAAGATGACCCAAAAAAGAAGATTCCTGGTCAAAGCGTTCTGTAAGAGCTTTTTTGAAGGTGGTCCAAGTCATAAAAGTTCCATTGCAACGTTGATGTCATTCCCACCATTGCCACCTTTCATTGTCCAAATACATGCTCCCCACCATAAGCTGAGTCTCATTATCTAAGATGTTATTCAAATTGAAAAACTGCTCCATTTGTGTTATCCATGCTGCCGGGTGAGAACCATCAAATTTATGCATATCCAACTTGGGAGGTCGCGGACGGGATTGTTGGTGGGGGCCCCAGAGGTGAAGAGAGTGGCTAGACTCACCCTCACTGTGTCCATTGCCAATATACGCCTCCTCATGGGCTTCCTCCTTGCCCTTTGGGATTATGCTCGGGATTATGCTAGTTAGTCGGTCAAGCTGAATTTGGAGGGATTGCAAGGATTGTTCAAGTTTGTCCATCCTCTCATTGGCCATAGCTTGAGCTCTAGTTTCTACCATGCACCAACCTGATGTTCTTGAAATTTGGGACCGCCCAAAATTTTTTTCACTAAGAATTGAATGGTACCACCGTGCTCAGCTCGTCGTCCTGATTCTGATGGGCTAGATCACCAATAAGCACCCCGGGAGTTTTTTTTTTTTTTTTTTGAAAACTCCTAATGGAGTTTTACTCCTTCCTTAGGAATACTGCAGTAGTCGAATCCTCAAAATGTCAATGCTGCCAAAAGTCCTGCGAAAATCATGCCCCGGTATAGGAACCCCACACAACTACTCAAATCAGGTGGATCTGAGAGATCTGAATGGCGGATCGGATAGCTCTGAGCGGCGGAACAAATTGTTGCTGCGGATTTGATGGATCTAATAGATCGGAATGGCTGGTCTGCTAACTCGAAACTGCGGGACTGATGTCTGCTGCTCTGCAGCCTTTTGCGCGAGCGGATCTGGCAAAGATGATGCGTGATCCCAAGATAGAAAAGGGAACTATGGTCTCGAGGAGTGTCAGGTGCTACAGATCGCAATATACATAAGGGTCTGACAGTAGTACTCGGCCCAATGTTTCAGGGCTCTAACTAAGGAGGATCAACCGTACCCTTAGTCGTACAACCCAACTACCCTATCGTACAGGCGAGTAATCTCTCCGAGTGCTGTTCTCGGTGTACTGTAGCAGCAAGACAGCCGACGGTTTATCTATGGCTAGGTTGCAGAGGAGCTAAGGGGCTTCCGATATACCCAGAAGGTACTTGGAAGACAGTCCATACGCGGTTCTGTCTAATGCGCTACTACTCGAAGGGGTACCCACAGGGGTTACAAGGGAGTCCAACAAGCGTGACCACCTCTTGTATTTCCTACGTGCATGCCTCCCCAAATCCGCAAGTTTATGCGCTCAACGACAGATCCCGTGGTTTAAAGACGCCGGAACACGTCTCTAGCCAAAAAAAAATTTGCTAAGAAATGGAGATCCCACCAGCCCTGGAAAGTGCTCTGATACCACTTGTTATGTTCTTAACCTGCAAAAAGATACCAAAATACAGAATATGTGAAGAAAGATACCCAGAACATAGAATAGTGAGAGACAACAACAAATATTTTATTATTCAGAAAGCAATGTTCACTGGCCTCTTCGAGGGGGCAACCCCCAATAGAGCAGAGCTCGATTCAAAATAAGACACGATGCTCCTCGCAGGGAGTCTCTATCCTTTATATATGACTCATACATGCAATACCATGGATCAATACCATGGGTTTTATTAATACCATCTATCTAATACCATGGCCCATTTGCAACTAACTGTGGTCCCGTCATTAATTGCGGGTTAACCACTTACAATTATTAATATGGGCTTTATTGACTCTTTACTATGACTCAATCCCACTACATAAATAAGGGGGTTAGGGTGGGACCCTAACATGCACCTGATCCCTCACCAATTTGAAAAACTCATGGGCTTTCGCGCTGTCTGGCCTCTACTGCCGTGAATCTTTGCCCCATCACCTCAATCTGCGTCGACAGATCCTGCACTGATTTGAGGAGCATATCCGCAAATCTCTTCCCGTCCTCGTCAGCCATCTATTCTGTGTCCACTACTGGCTCTCTCTGTTCTGCATCTACCACAGGCTCCACCTGTTCTGTGTCCACCACAAGAACACAGTCTCCCTCCCCGTAGGCATTCTCCAACCTACGTCCAATGTCTCTATACCTCCTACCTCTGTAAGAAATGTAGGGTTTTTCCCCTGGTGTCATAGATTGCTAGCTCCACAAGCTAAGCCAGATCTATGCTCTGATACCACTGTAATATTCCTAACCTAGAATATTCCTCAAACCCCAACAAAAACTCCAACCAGCTATGTGCAAATGATATAATAACCCAGAAGTGATAAAATAACAGTGGAACAGCACATAATAATGTAAACCAGAAATATAAGCAGATACACAAGAAATGCAGCGAGAAATGCTAAGCCATTTTATTATACTAAGCAATAAAATGAGTACAAGAGGTGATTAGACAGATGGCACCTCGACTTGCACAAGGCAAGTGAAGAAATACTCTGAGAATGACAAGAATGGCCTCTCTGTGTGGATGCTGCTGCTGCTGCTAGAAAACAAATGATGATTTGGGGCTGCTCCCTTCCTCGGAAAAAGCTGAAACTCTGGATTCAGGCTGTACTCAAGAAACCCAGAAAAACCCAGAAAGATCTCCTGGAATGGCAGACCCCTGAAAATCACCCCCTTAGGGTTCTACGCAGTCTCTTAGTGCTCTGCGCTGCCACTGAATGCAACTCTCCAGAAATATGCCTGAAACTCCAAAAACTCTCCAGCTACTAGGGCTGATCCCCTGATCTATCTCCTAGCACAACACACACTGCAAACCCCCAAACAGAACTGCGTCCCTCTCATAATACTGCACAGTCCTTTAGAACTGCGTCCCTCTCCTAGTGTTGCGCAGTCCTCCAAAACGCTGCCGCTACTGCTGCTGAAATGATGTTGTATCTACTGCTAAAATGCCAATGGAAATACCTTGCCTGAGCAGGCACTCGAAGTCCTCCGGGGCTAAGGGTGAGACTTCAAACGAAGACACTCAATGCACTAAACAGTGCCGCAGATTAGCTAAACAGCGAGCATGCTCAGAAGTCGAAACGACTAGCTCAAAATGCACATAATTGAATGATCCAAATGAGGGGGTTCCTCTCTCTTTTATAACCCTTGCCTCTCTCGATCCCAAGGCTCACCTCTACCTGTGTGATTCCCCTCTTGCCACGTGTTCTTTCCCTCCTGCACATTTCCTCCATGTGTTTGCGTGGGCTCCATTTCTGCGTCCCCCTTTGGCCCCCTTGGCTCCCCTTTAAGTCACAACGTTGTGCTACCTAGGAAGTGACTTTTATTCTAAAAGTGAGTTATGTCCCCCTTCCTCACTTTTATTTACAAAATAACTATAGAAAGCAAAAATTTGGACAAAATCGAATATTCCAATTAGCCATGGCTAATTAGGAATATTACAACTTAAAGCATCATCCGTTGTTGGAGTTTCATGCAGGGGAGAGTGTTTTCAAAAGAAGATTCCACATGTTGATCTAGTATAGGAATCCCCCCTTCAAGATGTGGAATTTGATTATCAAATTTTTGAAATGATTTTGCTTTTGCGAATCTATCCAAGCGATCAAGTTGCCGCTCAACAACATTGTCAGTTTTAGATGATTCAAGAAAAATTACATCTCTAGATACAACAAACTTTTTATTTACTTCATCATAGAGACGATATGCTTTGGAGGTGTTTGAATACCCCAGGAAGATACATTTACGACTTCTAGCACCAAGTTTGTTTCTATGTACCTTTGGTATCAAGGCATAAAAGTTGGAACCAAAGACCCTGAGATGCTTTACCGAAGGAACATGTCCATACCACATTTCATATGGAGTCTTGTTTCTAATAGCATTAGATGGACATCTATTCTTTATATATGCAGCACATAGAACAGCATCAGCGCAAAACATTATCTTTACATTTTTGAAGAAGAGCATGGATCGTACCATATTTAAGATTGTCCTATTCATTCTTTCAGCTACACCATTCTGTTGGGGATTATAAGGCACAGTTGTTTGATGTTTGATCCCATGTTGGCGAAGATAGTTTTCAAATTCATTTGATGTGTATTATTTTCCATTATCAGTGCGAATAGACACAATATGAGATTGTGCATCATTTTCAATCCATTTATGAGAGTTCTTGAATGTTTGAAAAGCATCAGATTTGTTCTTCAATAAATAAACCCAACACATTCTGGTGTAGTCATCAATAAATGTCATCATATATTTATTTCCATTTGCAGAAGGAACAAGCATTGGACCACATAAATCTGAATGAATGAGTTCAAGTTTTCTATATGCTCTTGAATGTGAATCATGAAAACACTGTTTGCTATGCTTTCCTAGAATGCAAGCATCACATTGCTTAAGTTTCCTAGGAATTGTAGGCAAACCAGCAACACCATTTTTCTTCAACAAGCGGAGGCTGTCATAGTTCAAATGTCCAAATCTAGCATGCCATAATAAACTGAATGGAAGTGTACCTTCTTCATAATGAGAATTGTATGAGAAATGTTGTGCACGAGCAGAGGTTCCTTGCAGCTTGAGAAGCCTTTCTTCTTCTATTCCCCTCATGACAAGTGAGTGGTCAGATGCTTTTCTTACCTCAAGCTTGCCATCAAACATATGAATGGAGTGACCTTGCTGGCGGATGTGGACCAATGACAGCAAGTTTCTCTTGAGCTATGGGAGATATAGAACATGATGCAGAAGAAATTCTGGAAGACCAGGCAGTTTAAGCCTGATTGTGCCAAGCCCTGATGGCTTGATTTTTTATTGGTCTGCAAAGTATACTGCTCCATCAACATTGTCAGTAAATTCTTCAAAAAAATCTTTTCTATGAGTCATGTGGCAGGTTGCTCCTGAATCAAGCAACCAATCATTTTTCCAAGAAGCAAGTGAAGCATTAAATAAATCTTCATTTACTCCAATATTACATTGTACCACAACAAAGTGAGCAGATTCAAGTGCTTTAACTTTGTCTGTATCATCAGTTTTACTTTTCTGTTGGTTTCTTTGCTACTCAATTTTGTCCCATGGTAACTTGTAGGTAGAGGCATCATGTGATCCATTTCTTTTGCAGCGTATGCAATGCAAATCTGCCTTTTCTCCTTGAGAGTGTCTGCCCCCCCTGCCTCTGAAATATCTTCCTCTTCCTCTTCGACCACCTCTTCCTCTTGAAGAATCTTGAGCAGGATGCTTTTCTTTATGAGCAAGGCACACAACCTCTTCAGAAGATTCAAGGGCTATCTTCTTTCCAAAAGCTTTCTCTCTTTCAGCAAATTTTTTCACAAGAGAGTCAAAGGTAATGTCTTTAAGATTTCCATTTGCTTGCAATGACTCAAGATAATTGGAGTAAGTAGGATAAAGTGCCTTGAGAAAAGCGATAAGAGGAATATCCAAATCAATTTTAGTGGCTTGGATATCATGCATTATAGACTTTACTTCAGATGCAAGAGCAAGAGGATCATTATTTTGCAGTTCAAGAGTGAAGAGTTTAATCATGAGTTGAACAACTTCAAGTGCAAAATGTGAGTCATAGAGTTCTTTCAGCTTTTGTAAGGCTTCGAAAGCAGTTGAAAATGGCGTAATATGGCGACTCACCTCTTCACTTACAGATGCTGCAATTAATGCATAGGCTTTGTTGTTCTTGTTTTCCCAAATGGCGAGCTCTTTGTCTGATGTAGGCTGTTCTGGCTGTTTGTCTCCGTCTCCAATGCACACTCCTTTCCACAACTCATTGAAAATGAGGGTGTGTTTTATCATCCGGGACCACTCAGGATAGTTCTCTTTGCCAATGAGAACTATTCCCACAATGGATATGATTGAATGCATACTGTAACAAAAGCTTCTGCTGCAAAACTTTTACTCTTAATGGGAAAAAATATTATTCTGATATGACTGGACAGCAAATTCAACTCGACAGCAAATGTCAATACCCAAGACTGTAAATACACAAATCTGTACAGCGCATCCAACACTTCATGGCATTCAACATATTTTATATGCCAAAAACTTCAACGCATACACATTTTATATGCCAAAAACTTCAACTATAGGACCAGCGTTACAATATCATAGGAATTGGCATTCAATACATTTTATATGCCAAAAACTTCAACTGTAGGACCAGCGTTACAATATCATAGGAATTGGCATTCAATACATTTTATATGCCAAAAACTTCAACTGTAGGACCAGCGTTACAATATCATAGGAATTGGCATTCAATACATTTTATATGCCAAAAGCTTCAACACATACACAAAGGCAGCGCTTCCAGCGTACATACAATGTAATGATATGCCAAAAACTTCAACGCAAACACAAAGGCAGCGCTTCCAGCATACATACAATGTAATGATATCAGCAGCGTAAATATCAGAAGCCTTAAATATCAGCAGCGTAAATATCAGAAGCATAAATATCAGCAGCGTAAATACAATGTAATAATGTAATGATACCAGCGTAAATACATTTCCATGCCTTTAATATTATTCTTGTTCGTTAACCCGTTCTCTCTAGCGTGGTCCGGAGGCGAGGCTCTACCAGAAACCCCAAGGCTGTTATTTTGAATCCTCATACGAAGGTTTAGTTTGGCTCCATGCTCTCAGAGCTCACGTACCATCAACGCAGCAGCGTTTCACACCATTCACGTAGTAACTCCTTCAAGGCATTCAACGCAACAGCACGGCCTCAAGGCATTCAACGCAACAGCATGGCCTCAAGGCATTCAACGCAGTGATTCAGAAGGTTTTCAGAGCTGAGGCATGGCAGAAATGGCGCAGAATTAATTATGGCAGACAAAGCGCAGAATGGCGCAGAATCAATTATGGCAGACAGAGCGCACAGGGGCAGTGGACAGAGAGCGCAGTAGGCAGAAGGGAGTTACAACTAATTTTGGGAGCTGGCTCTGATACCATGTCAGGCCAGGCAGTAACTCCTCAAAGCAAAATTGATTCGTATTACATTCCTTCAGGTTGGTCTTTATTATATACATGAGGGAGAGACTGTTCACTTCATCTCCCGATGACTGTTCATATTACTTATTATTTATTTACATTATATTCACCTCATCCTGATGATTAGGTGTCAACAATTCCTACAGAAATTCCACCTAAAAATAAATTAATTAGATTATTAGTCAATTTTTAAATATTTCTTAAGTCTAAACTTAGGGAATATAACTAATTAATCATAATTAATTAAGTTAAGGTGGGAATGTTCTAGAAACTCACATGAATCAACTTCAAGTTAATCTTAGCCATCGATTAAGATCTAATCTTGGTCATTGAAGTCTCAACAGAGGGTTATAAGAAAAAGTTGATGGGGTTTGGAGAAATCACTTGAACAGTTCAATTTCATTGGCAGATCAATTTCCTAAGTAGCAGCATTCAGTTGTTGGAGAGAGAGTAAGAGAAATCTAAGTAGTGAGAGGGGCAGGGACAGTGAAGCCGGAGGAAGATTTTCTGATCCGATGAGTGCATTTGCAGAGAGGCAGAGAAGCCACAGAGAGGCTGGCACAAAGCAGTGCAGTAGCCTCTAGAGGCAAAGTCGAATTGTTGGGGAGAAGCAGAATTTTAGTGCCAAAAGTTGGGTAAAGGCTCCAGAGGCTAGGAGAGACATTTTCCCAGACAATAGTCGGTCAGACGGCTTGAGGAGAAGTTGTTCCAAGCTGAGAGCAGCAGCAACTGCACTAGGGTGAATGGGTGAATGTTCCTAGAGATATTTTATGTTAAATACATCTCGAAAAATCATCATTTATTGCAAATTGAAATATAAAGACCTTGAAGCAGTTGTTGTCATGCCCTAATGCCATGCAAAGTTGTTTGAAGGCCTCCTTGATTGGGTGAACTCTTTCCAAAACATAAATTCTCCTTGACTCTATCTCTCCTAAAGGACAAGGCACTAATCCTCCATAGGTGATCACTTTTAAAGCTTATTTCTCTCACCTCCCCTTCTTTTTCTAGGCCTAGCCTCCATAGGGCACCTAGGACATCATTTTTCTCATGATTTGATCATCAAAAGGATTTGATTTCTTGCCCACAACTGCACTAGTGTGTCCTCTAGCATCCTTCCAAATTTCACGAAATTTCGACAGTGGGATCTTGAGATATCTCAAGCCCTAGCTCGAAGATCGATTCTTGCCCTTGGTTTCCCATTGGCTAGTAACCTCATTAGGATCATAACATTAAATTATCAAAAGAATATTCTTTCTTTGATCCTCTTCCCTTCCCTAATTAGGTCAAGCACATTCTTGGTTGATCAACTCCATACCCTTGACCTAATTGTGGGTCCACTTGGCCTTTTGTGGTCCCACAACTTGTTGATTCCAATTTCACAAAGATCACATAAAAGCCAAGTCTCCACAAAGACCCCTAGGTCTAGGAACCATCTTGGCAAAGCATACTCTCATAACCTAGCCCTAAGGATCTTCTTGGCCCTTCCTAGAGAGCCCATCACCTTGCTTCCAAAGCAAGCAAGCCATACAATTGAGTCTCTCTTGTGAATAGGCCTTGGGAATCACCTTTCATCATTTTCATTGACATATCCATTATCGTGATTCCTCTCATACCAGGTCTCCTCCCATCGGTGAAAGTCCATAAAGAGCAAGGAGCCTTAGTTGAGGTGACAGTGGGTTATCGCTTCATTGTTTCCCTTGACCTAGTAGTTGGTCGGAGCTCCATAGGATCCCCTCCAAGGACCCCTGCTAGTTTGACCGATAACAGTACATAGACAAGGTGTTGTGGCAAAATATGCAGCACTAGAGAGAACACCTTCCTCACTAAGAGGGAGTGTTAGTTTTTTGTAGCATCGGAGGTGTTCTAGTCTTGAAACTTTGTGGAAAGGCTAAAGCACATGAGATCTTCGTAACCCATAAATCGTTTCTAGAAATTCCACCTAATAATGTCTCAATTAGATTATTAACCTATTTTTTAATATTTCCTAACTCTAAACTTAGGAAATCTAGTTAATTCATCAATATTAATTGAGATAAGGTGTGAATCATCTAGAAACTCACATGGATCGATCCAGATATGATCTCATCCAATGATTAGGTTTTAATCTTGGTCGACGCAGTCCCAGTTGGAGATTATAAGAGGAGGTCAATAGGTAGATGGAGAACACACCAGTGCAGATACTCAGTTGCCCAAGCAATTCAATTTTCTCAGTAGCAAAAATATAGCAAAGGAGATTGAGCCAGAGGATGAGTAGCAAGTGGTAAAGGAGGTTAGTGGCATTTCTGGAGGAAGTCTTCTAGTTTCGGAAGAGGCAGTGAGAGGAAGTGTGAGTTTGCCCAGAGGGACTGCGCAAGGACTACACAGGCAACAGCAGCAGAGCAATTCGATCTAGTTGGAGGAGCAGTCGATTCAATAGCTGGTGGTCGAGATTTTGATCAAAAGGACCAATGAATTAGTTCCAGAGCCAAAGAGAAGCAGAGCTGCATATTTCAAGAACTTCTAGAGGCAGCAGCAGCAAGGCCTGCGCAAAAACTGACGCAGAAGGAATTGCAAATTGCAGAGGGGCCAGTTTCGGGAGCTGAAATCAGCTGTGGGGTGAGGAAAAATCCTCACAAGAATTTTGCCAATGATTCTCTCAAATTGGATTGTCAGTTTAACATCCAAATTATTGTACTCAGATTTGTTGTTGAAGAATAATAATAAAACCATTATCTGCTACACCGATTTTACCGCATTGGGTTTTTCCAGGGACAATTGTCCAAAAATAATAGTGTCAATTTTGATGTGTGTGTGCTTGAATATTTCTCAGTTTCCAGTTTATCTTCCGTAGAATTTAATTTGGTGAAAATTGTAGTAGAGAATTATTCGTTGTTTGTGTGGGCAAATAAATTGTTAAAATAATTAACAATTACGAGAATAATTTCCAGTTGCTACAATAGAAGTTGGAATTTTCACAATATCGCTAGCAGTGATGATGATGACGAGATATTGTGGGAAAATAAATTGTTAAATTAATTAAAAATTAGGAGAATAATTTCCAATTGCTAAAATAGAAGTTGGAATTTTCACAGTATCGCCAGCAGTGATGATGATGACGAGATACTTCCAAGTGGTTGAAGTACCTCCGTCACCAAGAGGGAGTGTTGATTTGTGTAGCTTGGGAGGTACTCCCACACCCTAGGGTATAAGGTTTGGGAGGAGGTTGACCCACATGGGCATTGTGGGTTAAGTACCTGTTGCTACAGAAACTAGCAAGCCATGTAAAAAAGAAAAAGCTAGAGGGAACAATAACACTTGGGACAGAGGCCCAATGTCACCACAGCCTAAGTCCCTTACTTTTCTCAAATATTTACCAACACGAGGAGTCCCAATACTACTCACTTGTGATAAATGTTCCCTTGATAGGTTTGAAGTGAGGAAAATGGCTCATTCAATGGAAAGGTTCAACGAAGGTATGAGTTTTGGGAGAAGCTAATAAGACTCTCCACGGAAAACCCCTTGGAAAAGAGCATACACGAGACCTAGGGTTGAAGTATATAACGAGATATGAGCACATCCAAAGTCAAAAGTAGACAAGAGAAAAGGAAATATATGATTTACTCCAATGAATACTAAATCAAATGCCTTCAAAGAAATCCCCAAGTTGAAGGATTAGCTTCTAGGGTTCCCTCTTGATGTGATGGCTAGGGCATCAAATTTCCAAAGATTTCACTGTGGGAAATCCACCAAAACTTGAGTATCACTAGAGGGGACACTAAGGAAGAGTTCTATCCAAACGAGATTCAAAACGTCCTCCTCCAATAGATTTCATACCAAGCCCTAGTGAGGCCTCTTTATCCTCATAGGGACGAGGAAGAGAGTTAAAAAGAGGGATGATTTTCAATATTAAGGTGATCACCAAGGATTTTAGGATCAGTGCCTAACCATTGGGAGGTTATGGAGTCAAGAAAAATCTCAATTTTGGCAACTCGTTCTTCAAAGGAGACCTAAAGAAGCAGCTTTGCTATCCCTAATGGAGGCAGCGACACAGCAACTTTATGGAGTTTATGGATGACAATTGTTTATAGAGTTTATAACGATGACAATTGTTTATGGAGTTTCGAGGATGCACATGCAACAAATCCCCTAGGAACATTCATTCATTCACTATTTATGAGTAATACATGCAAAATTTCCCAATAGTTACAACTTTAGGATAATATTTCATCAATTAGGGCACATTAATAACCATGAGACAATATTCCATGCATTAGACATTCGCAGAATAAGAAATTCAACAACAAAGAGCACTTACAAGATAGTGAAAAATATATCCATCCATAACAATGCCAATTAGAAGCTCCAAAAATTATAGCAAAATTATCCAAACATCAAAATTCATCAATAATCTTCAAAAACCATCCACAAAGTGCAGGTTTGAATTCTCTCAAGGAGGCCGAAAACCCAAATGATGATAAGTTGAGGTGGGAATAGGTCTTACCTATTTATACAGGTCACAAGAGTTCGAAAATTAAAAGACAAATCCCCCTTTGTGCCTAATGTGCTAAGTAACCCACCCCTGGTTACAAGCCAACCATGATAGCTTAAAAAGTAAATTCAATTTCCCTCCTAGGCCCACTTCCCCCTTTGTGCCTAATGTGCTAAGTAACCCACCCATGGTTACAAGCCAACCATGATAGCTCAAAAAGTAAATTGAATTTCCCTCCTAGGCCCATGCAACGCTGACGTCATGCATGCATGGAGGCCTAGAGGGGCAGCATTGAGGCCTCATGTGCTAAAGATGTGAGAAAGGGCCTCAAAAATCATGATGAAGAGGGGATGCCCTCCATATGTTGCAAAACATCTCCAAAACCCTATTTGGGCTTTGTGGACTCCAAATGGGTCTCATGGGTCTCCAAGTGGCTCAAGATCAAGTTGATGCTCCATCAATGAGGGATATAAGATGACACATGCCCTCCCATGTCTCCCTAGGAAAGACATAACCTCCTCTGGGCCTTAGATTAGCTTCCAAGTGTCAAGTGCAATGTGTAGCCGGCTAAAGCAATGTGGTCCAAGTGAATCATCAACTTTGAATCACTGGGGCATGAGCAAGCAAATGGTAGTGCTAAAGAAGCCCATGGTGTGGAAATCAATGCTCTGCATGGATGGAGGCCCATGGCTCTCAACACTCACCCTACAAATGTCATTATGATCCTCTAGAAGGCTTGGATCCCATATAGGGAGGCCAAGTCCAAGATGAAAACCCACCTACAATCCTATATAAGATCCAATGTGTCTCCTCACCTTCCAATACAATGATTCATTAGTGCAATGGAGTAAATAAGATTTGGGTTTCCCTTCCAAATTTGGGGCTTTGAACATGTCCTAATGTTACCTTCCTAGGTAGGAGAGGTTATTGAAGGAACCTATTAGGTGGTTTCAACTTTTAAGGAAATGACAGGTCCAAGGTACACCCTTCAAGTGGCAAGTGTCATATGAAATAATCATGGAAAGAAGTGGGGACAAAGGTGTTGAAAATTGGTAGCTCAGGGACTAATTTCCTTAAATAAAATCTCAATTCTAACAATTTTGGAGTGACTTTTAAAAATAGAAAGTCATGTCTAGCATCTCAAGTATGACTTTCCAAAAATAGTAAATCACCTTGCATCAACTGGTAGTCAAGTATAGTTGATGGAAAATCACTTAACTTATCATTAATCAGTCTTAATAGTTCAATCTCGACTTAATCGTCAATTTTATTATTATTATTATTATTATTATCATCATCCTTTATGATATTATTATTACAAGTCACCTTACCTTCATCCAATGTTATAAGGACCGAACTAGACCGCTCTGACCATTTTGAGGCAAAAACCACTTTGAATCGGTGACTTGACCCGTTTTTGTCTAGTTCGATACAATAAAGCCACGTAGAACGCATCAAGTGGGGCCTGCTTTGCATTTTTTTTTAATGTTTGTCTTAGCTAAGCACTAGCCCAGAATAGGTGCCTAATATTCAAGCATATGGCCCTACTATTGCTATGCATTTCATGGTATTGTTAAATTTTTTCATCCTTTTACTTAAATTTTTAACATTACCATGAAATAACTCAGGATGTTTGAGAGTGCTTTTGACCTCATTGGATTTCACATGGAGAAAATACAATTTTAAATTTCACTCAAAATCTAACAGACTTAACAGTGTTTATAGGATTTCAAGATTGGGAGGATTGCAACGCTACATTAGATTTTCTCATGTATGAGGGTATGAAACCAGTATTTAATCAAGAGCACCAAGCCCTCTTTGTACCTTGATGTTAGTGGCATTGGTTGTTGAACTCCTCTATCATGAGCCTACTAAAAAAAATACACAGAACTCAAACAAAATCTTGACTTGACATGTTATGATTTTTCTATCTTATTTTAATGCTTAGAGGGTGGTATTGATGACGAAGATCCCAATATAGGCAATGATTTTGATGATATGTAGATATTTGATGTAGCATAATTTTTTTTGGATGCTAGAGGCCATGTGGAGCTTGCTTTCTAATGTGATTTCGGTTTAGAGATGGATTGCACGCAACGCTATTTTGGTTATGTGCACCCTTACATGCTATATAAATGAGAACTTTGCTTATTTGTGTATAAATGGTTTGAATTCATATGGGTGCACATGAATATGTGTGTGTGTGTGTGTGTGTTTCTTCAAATTTTGAATATTTTATGTGTTTTTTGTTGACCGGTCTTTTTACTGGTTCTATACGGTTCTAACCGGTTCTTGGTCCGGTTCTGATAATTATTCCTTCATCACCTCAATCACTTCACACCTCTCTCCTTGATGTCTCACATAGCACTCTCTCTCTCTCTCTCTCTTATTGATACATTACACTCTCTCTTACGCACTCATTAAAGACATGGCATATTCCTCTTACACTCCTTAAAGGCATGTCATAAAAGATTTCTCTTACGCTCTCTTTAATGTATATGTTACACTCTCCTTAACTAAGGCATGCGTACCTCTCCTTAATGGCATAAGTTACTAAGGCATGTGTACCTCTCCTTAATGGCACAAGTTACTAAAGCATGTATTTCTCTCCTTAATGGCAAGAGTTACACTACCCTAAATGGCATATGTTGCTGTTCCTCAAGGCATGCGTATTGCTCCTCCTTTATGACAAGAATTCACTGCTCCTCCTATATATGTATCTCATATCATTTCAACTTCTTATTACTTGTGCATTGTGAAAGAATAATTCGATCTTGAAAGAGAGAGTTGGAGAGACTTGAAGAAGATTGAGAGAGAGAGAGAGAGAGAGAGAGAGAGACTTGGAGAGTAATATTGAGAAATCTATAGGGCAATGATTAGAGTGATTTCTCTTTACTTGATAACTGCTTGTGATGTCTTTTACTTATTAGCTTTGTTACTTATTATTATGTGTGTGTATCATCAAACAACTACCAAAAACAAGAAGAACAAGAACACAAAATATAGGCTGCAAGCCAGGGCCAAAACCTCTCCACTTGAGAGGAAAACCCGCAAACCTCCTCTTCCTTATAGATTCTTCAATTGATGAATTCCAAGACCTTAAGACTAAAACCAATACCCTCCAAGACCAAGACCAAGACCAAGACCAAAACCAAGGCCAACCTCTTCGGATGATGTGCTAATCTTGATCCAGTCAAACCCAGTGAAATCTCTTCCATTAGCACTTCTTCTACCTCCAACTGCAAAATTTCGGCCTCCACTGCAAATCTAAAATTTTGAGCCCCCCCAGCAGTTGCTGCTGCCATACGTGTGAGCCTCGATTTTCCTTCTGAGCCTTCCTTTGACCTTCGCTTGCCTTGACTTCTGGAGCTTGAGGATGACCCTTGGTGACCTTCGCTTGACCTTCTTGCCTTCTTTTCTCCAAGATCGAACTTGTAGATAGAAACCCTAGATCTATTGCAGAAACCCTAGTCCTCCTTAGCACGTGTGAGAGAGAAATAGCCCAAACAAAAGTCTCCTTCATCCTCTTCCTTCTTCGTTGCCTTCTTCTTCCTCCTCCTTCACTAGAATGAGTGATGGATGAATGTCTCTCAAGGAGGTCGAGTTTCCTCCTATATATAGGCTCTTCAAGGTGGACGTGGCTCTTTCTTTTAGGCCGACTTGCCAGCTGCCAGGCCAACTTGGTCTTGGAGGGTATTTTGACTCTTTAAATGACAAAAATAATTTTCTTTACAAGTTACAATGTGCCTGAAGGGGTCTTCAACTTATGACAATGAATCTTTTGACTTCTTGACCTAGGACAAATCCTAGAAGCACTCAATGGGTGACCTATAGAATAAAAGACCTTGAGCATGAAATCCATGCTCCAAAAACAACAATAATAATAATTTTTCTTTCATTGTACAATTTACAAGAATCAAAAGTACATTTCATATTTATGAAGACTAAACCTAGTTACACATTTTTCAACACCCTCTTAACTAGGGAGGTATTCATAAATGGTAATGGACATTCTCAATCTGAAGAGATCTCATAAGAAGAAACAGGTTCGTAACCCATATGTTTAGCACCATACCAACCAGCATTGTCACATAGCAAGGCCTTGACTAACATCTCTATCTCTCCACAAGATCAGAGCACAATGTTGGCGAGACCAATGATTTACAGACACCATCATCATTGTCTCTCAAGGTGCATACTCCACCTGGGTGTTCACAAAATATGACCTTCTTTGGACTATTCTTATCTTGGATAGCTAGTCCTCAAAGAATATTGGTCCACGATTACTCTTATCTTGGATGCCCTACCTCATCCTCAAAGAGTATCGAATGTCAGATGCTTACCCAATCCTCCATTCTGTCTTCCCAAGTGAAGACAAGAATGATGTTCCTATCTCTCCCTCTCAACTAGGGAGGATACATCAACCAAACCAAGCTTGTCTCTTAAATACACAAGCTTCTTATTAGGAAGAGATTTTGTCAATATGTCAGCTACCTGCTCATCGATGGAGATATATTGTAGCTGCAACACACCATCTTGTACTAGCTTCTGAATGTAGTGATACTTGTTGTTGATATGCTTTGTCTTTCCATGAAACATTGGGTCTTCAGACAATCGTATACAACTAGTGTTATCACAATGTATCATTGTAGGGTCCATTGGTCCTTCAAATAGGTCAAATAGCAGCTTCCTCAACTAGAACGCTTCTCTGCTTACTTCACAGGCTGCAATATACTCTACCTCAGCACTACTCAAAGCAATTGTATCTTGCTTTCGTCTCATCCATGAGATCATGGAGGATCCCAAACTAAAACATCCTCCTGTAGTGCTCCTTCCATCTTGCTCACTGCCTCCCCAGTTAGAATCTGTATATCCAATCAGGTGGACATCATTCCTCCTATCGTACTTCAAGCAGTAGTGGATGGTTCCTCGCAAATATCTCAGAATATGTTTTGCTGCTATCCAATGATCATGATTCGGTTCCACTTGAAATTCACTGAGAACATTTACTACAAAGCATATGTTTGGTCGAGTATTCACCAAGTACATCAGTGAGCCAATCAATTGTCTATACTTGGAAGGATCCACAGGGCTCGATTTGGAACTCCTTAGTCTTTTCAAATTTGTGATCATCAAGGTTGGCATTGGTTTGCAATCCATCATGTCAAACCTCTTCAACATCTTGATCACATACTTTTCTTGACCTAGATAGATTTCATCAGGTCCTTGCCAAACTTCTAGTCCTAAATAGTAATGCATCAGCCCTAGATCCTTCATGTCAAATTCTGCTGCTAGTTGCTTCTTTCATTCTTTAATTCGACCTTCTACACCTGTCAAGAGAAGATCATCCACATACAGAAGAATGATTACCAGTTCACTCTACACAACCTTTATATAAAGGTTCGGATCAACAGAGCTCTTTGTGAAGCCTAATCTCTGAAAGTATGCATCCATCCTAGCATACCATGCCCTTGGTACTTGCTTGAGGCCATATAATGCCTTCTTCAATCTGTAAGCATATGCCTTTCTGTCTTTAACTTCAAATCCCAAGGGTTGTTCTATATAGAATTCCTCATCAATTGTGCCATTCAGAAATGCAGTCTCAACATCCATTTGATGGATGTTCCATCCCATTGATGTTGCCAAAGAGACCAATGAACATATAGTTGCATGTCCTTTCAAAGTTGATGTCTTCTAGTTGAGAGAAACCCCTAGCCACAAATCTTGCCTTATACTTGTCAGTACTTCCATTTGCTGCATGTTTGATCTTATAGATCCATTTGGAAGTTACCACAGATTTGTTTTTGGGCCTAGGCACGATCTCCCAAACTCCATTCTTCATTATAGATTGATATTCTTCATTCATGGCATCCTTCCATTCTTGATGATTGACAGCTTCTTCAAAAGTGGATGGCTCTGCTTCTATTAGTTTTGTCATGTAGGTTGCATACCCAGAATATCATTTGGGCTTCTTGCTTTCCCTGAATGTGCCTTGAGCTGCTCCATGACCCTCTGCATCAAGTAGTGTAGACTTCAACCAGTTAGGTCTCTTTCTTGATTCAAGGATGACCACAGGTTGAATAGGTTCACTGGGACCTTCATCTTCATGATTAGATTCTTCTTCTTCCCTGGTGACTTCTTCTTCAAATACTGGAATTTCTTCATCATCAGAGTCCATAGGAAGTTCCTTAGATTTCTTGAATGTGATGCTTTCGTCAAATATAACATCTCGACTTACTTCTATACGATGTCCTTCCTTTATGTAGATCCTATAGGCCTTAAAGGAGTTACTATAGCCAACAAATGTTCTTCTCATGCCTGAAGGTTTCAGTTTCTTTCTTTTGTCCTTTGGTATATGAATATATACAGGACAACCATAGATTCGGAGATGATCCACAGTTGATTTCTTCCTAGTGAATACTTCTTTGGGAGTTCTGTTATCTATTGACCTGTGGATGTGAAAATTCGAAAACTGGAATCCTATTGCAACAACTGGTATTATTTCTCCTAATTGTTAATTAATTTAACAATTTATCTGCTACGGCAAATATCGAAATAAACACACTGCAACCTTCACAAATAAAATACTGTGGAAAAATAATGCGCTGGAAACTGAGAAATAATAGCACACACACATAAAATATAAGACAATAATTTTTGGACAAATGTCCCTGGAAAAAGCCAACCTGGGAAAACCAATGCAACAGTGAAGGTTTTAATTATTATGCAGCACTGAAAATCTGAGTACAATATGGATGCCTGAAACTGGCAATCTCGGCACAACTTGGCTGCAGAGAACTTGAACTCCTGAAGCCTTTGCGCAGTCTCTATGACGTCAAGCCTCAAACTGGTCTTTGATGAAGTCGATATGCCTTCTGTTGCGGAGGAAATCATCTCTACGGCCCTCTGGAACCTCTACCCGACCACTAGAACTAAGAACGAATTTCTCTCCAGCAAATCGAACTGCCCTCTCTGTAGCTACTACGCGGATCTTTGCGCTGCCTCATTGGGATAACTCAAACCTCTTGTTGTTGCCTCTCCGAATCTAGAAAACTTCCTCCAGATCACTGTCCCTGCCCCTCACTCACTGCTTTGATCTCTGGCTCTCTCCAGCCACTGATTGCTGCTACTCTAGAAATCGATGTGCCAAGAAATCAAACTGCTCAAGTGTCTTCTCCATCACCACATCGACCTCCTCTTATAATCCACTATTGGAGCACCAACGGCCAAGATTAAAACATAATCGATGGCTAGGATCATCTTTGGATCGATCTGTGTGAGTTTCTAGACTATTCTCACCTTATCTCAATTAATACTGATTAATTAACCATATTCCCTAAGTTTAGACTTAGGAAATATTTAAAAATCGGTTAATAATCTAATTGAGACACTTCTAGGCGGAATTTCCAGAAACGATTTCTAGGTTTTGGAGATCTCATGTATTCTAGTCTCTCCACCAAATTTCGTGGCTAGAACACATCCGATGCTACAAAAACTAACACTCCCTCTTAGCGAAGAATGTGTTCTAGTGCTGCACATCCTGCCACAACACCCTGTCTTTGCATCATCTCTTGTCACGTTGTTGATGTCTGGCCATACTACCCACCAACCACTGCGCAACTCTGATATATGTTGCATTTGTGTTGCTGTTGACACTACCATACTGCTGCCAACACTACAACTCCCTCTCATCTATTGTTGTTGCAACTGAAAAGCATCCAAAATATTGAATCAACTGTGTCCAGTATGATGCATCTGTCTCCCGAGTCTCTGACTGCTATTAGCATCTATACTGTCACGAAAGGATCTATGTTGTTGCTAACTCTGCATTGTGCCAATTGCACTGCTGCCAACTCTGCACTACTCTCCCCAAAATCTGACAATTATTTTTGGCCAAATGTCCCTGGAAAACCCCAACTTAGGAAAATCGATGCAACAGTGAGGACATCCTAGCCTTGCAGATGACATAGTTGGAAGCTCCATCCAACCTATCCTGATCACGAAGCCCTGTAATGACCATCTCAACAAACTGTCGAAAACTCCCTCTTTCCTTTTGGTTGTTGCTCTACTATTCGCACTCCCTTCTGGAGTGAGAAGATCTTCTCACAACTACTGCCAATCTACAAGGAAAATCTAACTTTCGAGACTAGAAGTTCCTTGAGGAAAATTTTCCCTCAACTGTGTGCTTCTCTCTCTTCCACCCGCTGCTAGCTTTGCTCTAGCGAACTGCTGCAAAACCCTCTGCATCCAGCTAGAGAGATGGCCAATGAAAATCTAAGCTACTCCTGCTGCCTCTAGAATCACTCAATCTGGAAAATCAAATTTTTCTGACTCTCTGCTCAGAAAAATCAAACCTCCTCAAGTAACTCGACCTACCTAGCAAAGGACTGTGTTGCCCCTGGGAATTTTAGCTTGCTGCTCTTACTGAACAGCGAAATTCCTTCTTTCGCTTTTGAGCTCTCCAGTTGATCAACTCAATGTTGCACGAAGCGGAAGCGTGGAGCGCGGAAGCGTCATTTTCCAAAAATCTAGGGAGCGAAGCGTCCGCGGAAGCGTCTGCTATATATATATATTTTTATATATTTTTTTGCATTTATACTCAAAACAAACATCCCAAATACCAAATTAATTGTAGAAGACATGAAAACATGCATATTTTTGCATAAATCAAGATAGATATGGCATCCATGATTCCATTGTAGTTACTAGTATGTACAACAATCATCTATATTCTAGCTATTACAAACATACATCAAATTTTTAAGCATATTATAAAACATAAAACATTTAAGCATATTATAAAACATAAAACATAGAGCATATTATGATTTATCTAGCAAGTGAGCAACTGTCAACATTTGTCATGTCCAAAATTCAAATAATAATGTTTACAAAATATGTCACTTGGTCACCGCCAAGCCAAAAAGGTTCAAAATTCAAATTCACAAGTCTACAAGTCTAATGAGTAATCTATGACAAAAAGAAGTAGATTGTGAATATATCTACTAATCTCTCCTCCTTCCACCACGAATAGAACGTGATGGCGGGCCTCCACGTGGTGGCAATGAAGAAGATGGTCCCTGTGTAAGTCATGGCACTGGAACTGATGAAGAAGAACCCCCTGCCGTTGGTGTTGAACCATGGAACCTAGAAACCAAGGGACCAGATGGGGGTGGGGGTGGTGGCATATCAACACCCGTGTCATCATCCTAGAATCGCTCAAAAAATTCATGCAAAAAAAAAAACACTAGTTAACAAAAAAATTAAAAACATGAATTAGAGAAATGCTTTATAAGGGAAAATTGGAAAATTCATACCACAATGGACATACCTGGATAAGAGAATCCTCTAATTGCTCTAGTCGCAACACTCCATCCTCCAAATTGGGCTCCTCTGGATTCTTGTCCCAAGTCAACAAGTCTTTATTAGACTTTGCATCTTCACAGTAATGGGACAACAATCGCAAGTTGTAATGAACATAAACCAAGCTCTCTGCCCGGTCTAAATTCAACCTGTTCCTTTTAACACTGTGGATGAAAGAATAAGAGCTCCAACACCTCTCTGCAGAAGAAGTGTTTACCACCTGTGATATCACCCGCAATGCCAAACTCTGTAGAAGTGGAGTAGGCCCTCCATGCATGTTCCACCACTCAAGAGCAGAAAAATGCTCTCGATCTTGAATTGCATGCATGCTCGAAAATGGACCAGTGTTGCTCGTATAGTTGCTCACCTGTCTCCGTACCAATGCAGCCTCCTCCTCATCAGGGATTAATCTACTCAATGCAGCCATATATTTTTCGTGAACCTCTTTATCTTGGTGTGGTTTTCTCCTGACTCCCCCCCCCAGGTGCTGGTTTTGAAAGCCATGATGGATGATAGTATTTAGGTGTCAAAACATATGCTAATGCATGCAATGGAACATTTAGCATATCCCATCGTTTTTCCACCTCTTCACGAATATAATTGTACAAGGTGGTATCTCTAGGCTCAACAATGTCTTTAATCTGCCCCAACATGCTATCCATTTGCTCATACACCTCCCCAATTACTGGTCGATCTGAATCTGCAAACTTGATCATGTAATAAATTGGTTTGGTGAATTGCAAAACATATTTAACCTGTGACCAAAAGTAACTGTCAAGAACAGTGTCCTTGACTTCATTAGCACCATCTGTACTTACGTTAATTTCATCCCATGTTTCAGCACACACCAGATTAGTTAAAGCTTGTCTCACCCTCACTAGCCGCCTAAAGGTGAGGTAATAACTAGCAAATCTTGTCTTTGCAATTTTAAGCAATTGCAACTTGGAGTAAGTGCCATAGAAGTAGTTTACCCTTGTATGCCCTGTGATGAATTTAATGAGCTGCTTCCCTTTCCTGTAAACCTCAACAATCCACCCACAATCTTTGTGTTTCACAATATCATGCATCAAAAGGTTCAATGTGTGAACCAGGCACCCAGACCAAAAGATGTGTGGATGAGTACGCTCAATAATTTTTCCTGTTAACTTACAATTTGCTGCATTATCTGTGATCACTTGAACCACATTATTCGGACCAACATCTTTGATTGATTTCAATAGGAGATCTGCAATGTTTGGTGCAGTTGCACTGATGGAGGAGGAGTCATGAGATGCAATAAATACTGCACCACTAGAAGAAACACCAAGAACATTTATCAAATGTTGGTTTCTAATATTTGTCCACCCATCTGATACAATGGATACCCCAGAATCCACCCACTCATGTGTAAAACGTGTCAAAGCTCTTTGAACCTTAGCTTTTTCTCTTTCTAATAACACTGTTCTAGCTTTCTCATAGTTGGGGGCCTTGTATCCTTTTGGGGCTTCATTGATGGCCTTTACCATTTCATGCCAATAGGGAGAGCGAAGCACATTGAATGGTACACCGCAAGCACAAAGAAAACGGACTATCTTTCCATCCACATCATCCCTCCCAGTAACATTAAGGAAATCCCCTATTGTTTTTCTACCTCCAGAGGTTGCAAAAGTACCATGAGGAGATGGGCAACTACCAAATTTAGAGGTTGCACTTGATTCAGAATGAGTTTTTTGTTTCTTGTTTTTTCGTTGTGCAGCGATCTCTATTTTGATGTATTTTTGTCTTTGTTCACTTGAAATGTTTGGGCAAATGGTTACCCCCACAAAACCCTTTTTTTCATCACTGTCTAGCACCCCACAAAGATGCCTCCTCAGACGGGTATATGAACCCGTATATGGTTTTCCTCCATGACAACCATGAGGGCACATCCATTTGTAAGATCCGCCACCCTTTCCCCCTTCAAGTTTGGTCACATAGTTCCACAAGGGATTTGATGTACCTTTCCCATCTTGTGCTTCAGTGTCCTCTTCAAGTTCATCCCCTTCCTCTTCAAACCCTTCCTCCTCATCATACATTGGGTCACTACTATTAGGACCAAGTTCATCCCCTTCCTCTTCCCCTCTATTCCTCACCCTTGCCATCATTAAAACCAAGAGTGGAATGATACATAGAAGCCAAAAGAACACCATCTTGGAATATGGATATAGGTGGTGGACAACCTGTAAATAAAGGAGCAAGTAGAAACAATGGGAAAGAGTAGGAGAGAGAGGAGAAAAATACAATTTTTTTTTCAAAAAAACAAGGGAGTTTGGGGTTTGAACTTACCTCTTTAGCTCTTGTAGATGAAGTCCTCCAAGCTCTTGCTCCAAGCTCCTCCTCCTTCTCCTAGCTCCTCCTTCTTCACTCCTCCAAGCTCTCCTCTCTTCTCCTCTCCTTTCCTCTCTTCTCTTCTCCTCTCCTCTCTTCTCTTCTCCAACTCTCATAAACTCAAAGTGAGCAAATGAGAAGAGAATGGGGGCTTTATTCTTTTCTAAAGTCACCCTAAACTCACCCTAAACTCACCTAACCCACCCCCTCATGCTAGTTAAGTTAAACTTTAAAAGAAATTAAAAAAAAAATATGTTTAATTCGCTGCCCGCGGGGTTGCGTCCGGGTTGCGCCTGGGTGGCGTGCGCTTCCGGGCAGGTTGCGTGGCGCCACCCCGTGCCCGAAGCGTCTGCCGAACCGCGATTCCGGGGGGCCGCAACATGAAATGGCAGGAATCGTTTTTTTTGCCCGGAATCGCGCCACCTCCAAAACGGAATCGCGCTTCCAGTGGGGATTCCGGATCGATTCGCTCCGATCCGCGATTCTGCCTTTGGATCCGGGGGGGGGCGATTCCTGCAACACTGGATCAACTACACTCTGATACCATGTGAAAATTCCAAAATTAAAATCCTATTGCAGCAACTAGTTTTCCAAAAACGATTCTTGGGTTTTGGAGATCTCATGTATTTTAGCCTTTCCAAAAAATTTCGTGGCTAGAACACATTTGATGCTACAAAAACTAATAGTGGGGACTTCGATTTTGAATATATACAGTTGTCTTAGTGGCTTCTCCCCACAGAAATTTTGGTAGATCTTGATCATGCAACATTTCTTTTACACTTCTTCAATGGATCGGTTCTTTCGTTCTGCAACTCCATTTTGTTCCGGATTATATGGGACTATAAGCTCCCTCTTAATCCCGGACTCCTTACAGAAGGCTATGATTTCCTTGGATGTATACTCTCCTCCATTACCGGACCTTAGTATCTTGATTTTCTTTTCTTTAAGGTTCTCTACTTCAGCTTTTAATTCTTGAAGTTGGGTAAATACTTCAGTTGTTTGTGATGAACAGTCATATGTCTAGATGCACCATTATCGATTACCCAAATGCTCTCATCTTGGAATGTGTCAGTGAGTGCTGAGAAGAGACCTTCATCCTTTGTCTTGATGACTTCCTTCTTTGTAGTAAATAGAAGATTCCATGTGTTAGTGTCAGTCTTTCCAGCCTTCCTCCAGTGATCAAATATGCTCTTACAAAGTGGTCTCAGAGTGTCAAGGTCAAATTTTGTCTTTTCAAAGAGTTTTCAAGCAAAATTTGGTCACTAGGCATTAGGTCTAGGGTTTGCTTTCACTCTTTTCAAAATTGTCCAAATGTCGGTCCATGTCATCATTCAGCTGAGTCTATCATCATTCATAGGGTTGTCATCATCATGTCAAGTTCCAATAGGTCATTCTACACCTTGTTCATGCTTCAGTTGCGCCTAGGCAAGGTCATTTCCCTCTCCTAGGGTTTTGAAAGCTAATTTCTCTTGGATGGTCAAATCATTAGCAAAACTTGTATCCAGATGTTCATACACCTTCCCCTATCCTTCATGTACCTTATTAAACACTTCCCATCACTGAGATTCCCGAAATTCTTCATTTTTCCACAAACCCTAGTTTCTTGCTACAACCTGGCAATTTTCTAGGTTGGGCCTGTGTTTTGCCCTTTTGGACCCCTTCCCCTCGCTCGATCTCTGAGATTCCACTTTCCCTTGCTTCCTAACATCCCTCCCTACTTCCAAAAATTTCCCCAAGAATTTAGAAGCCCCTTATCCCCTTCATTTCGCTTCATTTCGACAAAATCTCTTGTTCCACATATCGGGGTAGGTTTTACTCAAAAGATGTTTCAAAGCAATCAAAGATGAATTTTGGAAAACTAAGAGAGGTTTTTGTTCACAACAGGCCAAGGAAGAAAAACCTCCTTCACTTTTTACACAGGTGTCATGGTTTTAGAGAAATGTCAAAAATACCGTTGCCTCAGGAGAATCGAATGCACCTCTGAAATGACCTTGGGAAAATCAAGTTTTCTCCTAGCTTGGTTGGCCAAATGAATTTCTTGATGAGTCAAATGATAACTAGACACAAAGAGCTTTCCAATGAGCTATCATGAGCTCAATTTGGAGTTGAGGAAGGCATTCAAAAGTTGACTGCAACAGCACTCTGCCTTGAGGCAGCCTCATTTGGCACATTTTGACCAGTCTTGGGAGATTTGATTTTTGACAAGGCAAATGAACTCCAAATTGAAAAATTCCAATTGTGTTGGAAATTAGACTCAAAGACCTTTCCAACGAGCTATCCTGCGCCCAATTTCGACACCGGGAAGGCCTCCAAAAGCCTACTTGCAAAATGCACTATGTAGCTGGGTGCGCGCTACGCATCAGGGTGGGCGCGCTACGCACCAGGAGCGCGCTACGCATCAGGCCACACTTTGCAGTGTAATTTTGCACGGGCGCTACGCGTCAGGGGCGCGCTACGCGTTGGGTGAGGCGCGCTACGCGTTGGAGTTTATGCCCAGACTTTGCCCGAAACATATTCAAACACCTCTTCTCACGCATCAAATCACAGGTACAATTGAAGAACATGAAGAGGAGGCTTTGGAGGTAGACTTTGCTAATGCATACCTTGGAGGTGGTGCACTTAGTATGGGAAAGGTTTTCAAAATATGAAGGATATGCTTCAGGATTCCGTTTGCTGGTGACTATGTTGATACAAGGTGTCATGATTTCTGTGGTAGGCGAGAAACAAGGATAGTAGCAATTGATGCATTAGGTCATCCTGGGGAGGGACAATTCAGATATCAAAAACTTATTCGAAATTCATGGCTATTCAAATTTCATCGATAAGTTTGGTATTGACACACAGCAACAATCTTGGAGCTGAAGAGGATGAAGAATGCTCAGGCAGTGACAAGAATGCTATCAGCAACAGGTTCAGTCAACAAATAGAAATTGCAGATGGTTAAGTGGGTGATCAACTACTTGGAGCAGCGCAACAAACAGCTGGAAGATGAACACACACTTTATAAGTTGCGGCAAATCCGGGAAGACCGAGGATTGGCCCGCAAGAGACCCGGTGATTTGACACCTATTGAGCGAGAGTCTATGCTCATCCGGGTGAACACTCATTTAGAGAAATTGTTAGCCAAGGCAAACAGAGACAAAGATATGCTCCGCCATATGAAGAATCATTACTGGGCCCGCATGCATGTTTGCAAAGCGAAAATGAAGATCCTTAAGAGGCGATTGAGCAAGGCATTAAAACGGCGAAAAAGGCCCGATCCACTCCAAATTTTGGCCGAAGCCTCCTTGAAGGAGCATGATACTTGATGATACACCCCCAGCTCAAAATTCAGAAACTTTGGAGCAATTTTGGTCAATTTTGAATTTTTTTTGCTAAAAACAGGTTTTTGCCCTCAACGCGTAGCGCGCCGCGCGCTACCCTGAAGATGGGGAGGCCCAATTCAAGAAAGGTTTGCATTTTTGGATTTGTCATGATAAAATACACCTGCTCAGCCACTGCCAAGACATTTCATCAAGTTTTGGGCCCCCAAAAGGTCAAAAAACATGCAAAAAATGACCTTCTGCCCCTTTTTGGACACACAGGAAGCAGTCTTGGGAGAATTCATTTTTGGAGGGGCAAATGAGCACCAAATTGAGAAATTCCACTTGGGTTGGAAAGTAGACATCCAGACCTTTCCAACAAGCCCACCTGAGCCTCATTTGGATGCTAGGAAGTGCCCCAAAAGTGGGCTGAAAGGCGCGCTACGCGTAGGGTTTTGGCGCGCTACGCATCAAGGAAATTTTCCAGTTTTTCATCTACAGTACAGGACAACGCAGCTATTTGATCAGTTTTGACTTTTCATGGGATTTTTCACCCTCTTTGATGTAATTAATGTATTTTCATGTTGACATGACACTTTTTTACCTATTCTAGAAGATTCATTCATAAAATGGCAAAAAATTAATGAATGAATTGGTTTCCTAGCTTATAGAGGCAAGTTGTTTTGATTGCCTAGATTGTAGTGCTCAGTTTAGAATTGGTTGAAACAGCTCCTAGGATGATGAGCTCGACCCCTAGAGGCAAGGAAATGTGTTAGCTTGCCTATATTATGTATCTTCTTAGTCATTTTCAGGGTTGGACTCTTGAGGGATAAGCTTAGACTGTATTACTCTTTGTATCTCTGCAATTTTGGTAAAGGAAAGACCAGGGTTTTGCAGCACTATTTGGGATTCCTGTGGTGATTTGTGTTGATGGTGTGTTTCTCTCATGTACTTGTAAGTTTGTTATGTGTATCATTTTCCTACTCTTCTCTTCTGCAAATTAAGTAAATGAAGTGTTAAGGTAGAATTCATGGTTTCTATGCTCTGCCTTTAAGTTTGCTTAATATCTATGTTTTCATCTGTTTAAGGAGAACTCCTGATGGTTTCTTGCTCTCCTTAGCTCCTCACCGATCATACCTATCCATTCACTTCCTTCAAAGGCATCAAGACAATCTCCTACCTTGCCCCAAAAAGACCTCTGCAAAAACTGTGTCTCATCCCTGCACCCAAAATTGCCGTGCTCAGTTTTCCAACAAAACCCTAAAAATTTGAAATCAAACTTTCCCTATCAGTTTACTAGCCTAAAATCAGTTTTCTTTATTGGTTATCTCAGCCCTTTGAAGACCTTTTGCCGAGATAGACCCAGAGAGAGCCCTCTCCTGTCCTCGTAGGGCTAGCTACGAGGCTAAGTGGTTTGATGTTGCCTTGGATTTTGCCTTCCTCAGCCTGAGGCCAAATTCGAGCACTAACACCATGCTTCCTTGATGCCCATTTTGAAATGACTTGCTACCTTTGAACACTTCTTGAGGAACTTCTTCAATGTAGTGAAGAACTTCATAATGCCCTTAGCCAACCTTAGCTCTGATACCATGTTGAGAAATCTATAGGGCAATGATTAGAGTGATTTCTCTTTACTGGATAATCGCTTGTGATGTCTTTTACTTATTATCTTTGTTACTTATTATTATGTGTGTGTATCATCAAACAGCTACCAAAAACAAGATGAACAAGAACACAGAATATAGGTTGCAAGCCAGGGCCAAAACCTTTCCACTTGAAAGGAAAACCTGCAAATCTCTTCTCTTCCTGATAGATTCTTCAATTGATGAATTCCAAGACCTTAAGATTGAAACCAATACTGTTATGAATATAATTCATAACAAATTAAAAAATAAAATAAATGTAAATATTAAATAATCAAATATTGACTAGGTTAAATAGGCATTAAGTTAAGTGAAAAGGCATGTCTAAAAGACATGCCCAGTCACGAAAGGACACCTGCTTAGGTATATATATGCGGGTCCTCATTGTAACAATCATCACTTGTATATTATATATATATATATATATAATTATTATTTCAAATACCTCTGTGTATTTTTACATTAAGTCAACAAGCTATCAGTTTTGATGCTTCAGTGGTATCAGAGCCATGGCGCACAATATAATCATGCAGGTCTTTGAACGTTGTTCGCCGCACAATGTGCCATTACGTTCACGTCCTGATTGTGTTGAGCAATTTAATAAAATTCAAGAAGTATTTCAGCGATTAGAAAAATCATGTGCAGAAGTTAAAGCATGTCGAAAGGAAATCGATAGTAAGGAAGATGATAACGACAATGAAGAAATGAAAGAAGATGAAGCAGTAGATGATTATAATGTTCAATATTATGATGAAGGCATATCAAGGCCATCAAGTGCTCCGTTGATACCTGCAGGCCCAAGACCTATTGTTCTTGTTGTATCCATTCAAACTGTTCCATTGTTGTCACGGTCTGTCAGTGCATCAGGAAGACTAGGAGTTGGAGATTCTATGGCTTCAAATAGCATGTTGTTGTCTCAAAGTTCACAGGTGCCTCCATCATACAAAATGGTTGTTGTTGGAAAGAATAAGAGTACTTACGTTGGGCATGTTCCTCTTTCGGTCTCGAGTGCTAACACTCTGGCAGCGACAAGTCCCTCTCAAGGTTCCATTGCTTCACATTCTAGTGGTTTTATGCAAAACTCTCTTTCATCTTCTGTGTTACCTCCATGTACAATTCCAGGTTCTCCTCAATCAAGTCATAGGATGGACATGCATAATGAATATTCCTCAGGTCGGACAAGTTGTGATGCCTCGCCTTCTTCATCTGGGGCTATTGGATCATATATTCGCACATCACAATTATCTTTCTTGATTGGACCTGAAAAAGAGCAACGTATTTGTGGTGCTGCTAATCAGAGTGAGCATCCTGTGGGCTTCACTTTTGGCTCAATAACTCCTGAGATGCTAAATCGGCAAAGATCTCATGGGCACATGCTAGATGTTGAAGATTCCAATTCTTGTGTACAAGAAAAAACATTCAGAGTGGACCAACTTAATCATCAACCAGATTTACTGGATCAACATATACATCAGCGACCACAGAGAGGGAAGAATCTAAAAGCTTTCCAAGTGTAATATCCCTTATCAGGAATATTCCTCAAACACAAGCAAACTCCAACCAGAGATGGACTGGGAGTGCATTTACCAGATATGTCGCCTCTGAAAAGAGGACGAGATCCAAAGGCTACCTGGCCCTTTCCAGACTCTGTCTAAGAGTATAGGAGAAACACACAAGTGGTATAATAGCTGAGAATGCTCAAAGAGATACAACTAGCAATGATGCAACATATAACAATATAACCATAAGCAGATACTCAAGAAATGCAGAGAGAAATGTTAAGCCATTTTATTATACTAAGTAATAGGATGAGTACAGGTGGTGATTAGAAAGATGGCACCTCGACTTGCTCAAGGCAAGTGAAGAAATACACTCATAATAGCAAAGGAATGGCCCCTCTCTAAACCGCGTCCAAGCTGCTGGAGAACTGCCGTGCTGTCGCTGCTACTAGAAATCAAATGAAGATTTGGGGCTGCTCCCCTCCTCAGAAAAGGGTGAAACTCTGGAATCGGACTCTACTCAAGAAACCTAGAAAAGCCCAGAAAGCGTTTCTGAAATGGCCGACCCCCGAAAATCACCCCCTTGGGGTTCTGCACAGTGCCTCAATGCTCTGCACTGCCACTGAATGAAACACTCCAGAAACCTACCTGAAACCCCTGCCAAAACTCTCCAATATGCAAGGGTCGATCCCCTGCTCTATCTCTCAGCACAAATCCTCCTGCAAACCCTCAACCCAGACTCCTGCCAAAAAGAACTGCGTTCTCCTCTCAGTGTTGTGCAGTCCTCCAAAACGCTGATGAAACTGCTGCTAAAATGCCAATGAACTACTGCTGAAATGCCAAAGGAAATACCTTACCCGAGCAGGCACTCGAAATCCCCCGAGGCTAAGGGTGAGATCTCCAAATGGAGACACTCAATGCACTAAACAGTGTTGCAGACTAGCTAAACAGCCAGCATGCTCTAAGTCGAAATGACTATCACAAATTCTCATAACTGAATGATCAAAATGAGGGAGCTCCTCTCTCCTTTATAGCCTTTGCCTCTCTCAATCCCAAGGCTCACCTCCTCCTGCGTGATTCCTATCTTGCCACGTTTTTCTTTCCTCCTGGGCAATCCCTCCATGTGTTTGCGTGGGCTCCATTTCTGCATCCCCCTTTGGCCCCCTTGGCTCCCCTTTAAGTCACAACGTTGAGCTACTAGGAAGTGACTTTTTATTCTAAAAGTGAGTTATGTCCCCCTTCCTCACTTTTTTATTTACAAATAACTATAGAAGGCAAAAATTAAACATAATCGAATATTCCAATTAGCCATGGCTAGTTAGGAATATTACACCAAGTTCATTCTAAGCTTGATGGTCATGATCTCAGAGTCCAGCAAGCCACAATGAATGATCTTGGTATGCAGGGACCCCTGATGCATGTATATCCATCTACTGATGTCAGGCAGGTTAGTCCTATCATGTCAGAAGAATTTCCTCATCTCGACATCATCAATGACTTGCTTGATGACGAACATTATCGAGGCAAAGCCCTTAGTGCAATGTTGCAGCATCCAGGTGGGCAGCATTTAAATCGATGCATTCCTTTTCCTGGGCTTGAAAGGAGAAATTCAGGTCATTTGCTTCCAGAAGTAAATCTCGTCAAAGGAGATAGGGTTGAGATATCCAGATTGCATGAAGATGGTTTGTTTCAGTTGCATTCTTCCTCGGATCCCTCAAGTATTGGGTTGAGGGAAAGCTTGCAAATGGTTCCTCCTTATGCACATTCACTGTATGGTCAATCAATGGATTCAAACAAGGCATGTAGTTAGGTTGAGTCACGGGCAAACCATGTTCCACCAAATAATGTGCCGAATCAGAGGAATAACCTTCCTAAATCCAGTTCTGACAAGAACAATGTGCAGTTGGCCTATGCCTTGGGCAAGCATGATCAGCTAAAGTCACCCACACATCAGACAAACAATACAGAGTCCAAGGCTGGGCATTCACTGAGTGTTGGCGTGGCTTTGTCGGTTGGCAGAGCCTTAGCCTTGGAGGGTATATTTGTAGAAACCCATCTCTTCAATCCCCCTTCTGTGTCACTGCCCCTGACTCTCGGATATGTTGGGGACAAGTTTGGAATGTTGTTTAATGTGGTGAATGGCCTGACTAGCGCTATTTTTCCTTTTAAAAAGAAGAGGAATAATGACAAACGACCAAATGATGAGAAAGAGCATCGTTTTGTTAAGAAAAGTAAAGAAATCTAGAAATGGGTTCCCCTTCTTTATGTAATCTGTAACGATTCCATCTGTTGTCACTACTTTGATTACTATGAAAGGCCTCATAATTTTGATTTTTTTTAAATTGATGAGAAATTAACTCCGAGCATTGTAGAGGAGTCAACTACCAGAAGGTCCCCCTAGTTTCAAACAACGCAATCGACTTTATTATTGACATTAGTCCACGGACACAAATCCGTGAATGGACACAAATCCTCCATCTGCTTCCTATTATCGCTCCATTCCTTCATCATTCACTCCCTGTTATCATTGTACCTCTTCTCACTCCATTTGCGTCCCTGTTCTGGTCCGCAATCACCCACAGCTATGACGTACCTTTCGTGTTCTCCTTGTTGCTCACCCCCGTCACCATTCTTTTTGCATGCTCAACCGTCATGACCGGTCATCATGTCCCCTCAACATCCCTTCTCACAAACAGTACCTCCATCGATTGTGTCTTGGCTAAATTCATAACTATAAACTCTAATAATTATATAATTATAACTATATAGTTTATCAACTATCTAATTAATTAATTAAAAACAAACAAAACTAAAAAAAAAGTAAAAGTGTGATAAAAAAATACAGATATATAATATATATATTATAAAAAAATTATTATTTAAAAAAAAAATTCGATAACCTGGGATTCAGATAGTGTTCCAACGAATTACATATGCCGAGATGACAAACACAAGATGAAGAACAACGAATTACATATGCCAAGATGACAAACACAAAGATGAAGAAATTGTTAGCAATACAACTTTGAGGACAAAGCTTCTGAAGGAAGGGGCTATGTTATGAATATAATTCATAACAAGTAAATAAATAAAATAAATGTAAATATTAAATAATCAAATATTGATTAGGTTAAATAGTCATTAAGTTAAGTGAAAAGGCAAGTGAAAAGGCATGTCTAAAAGACATGCCCAGTTACGAAAGGGCACCTGCTTAGGTATATATATGCGGGTTCTCATTGTAACAATCATCACTTGTACATTTTATATATATATATATATATATATATATATATATATATATATATATATATATATATATATAGAATAAATTATTATTTCAAATACCTTTGTGTATTTTTACATTAAGTCAACAAGCTATCAGTTTTGATGCTTCAAATACCCTCCAAGACCAAGACCAACCTCTCTGGATGATGTGCTAACCTTGATCCAGTCAAACCCAGTCAAATCTCTTCCAGTAGCACTTCTTCGACCTCCAACTGCAAAATTTCGGCCTCCACTGCAGATTTGAAATTTTCGGCCCCCCAACAATTGTTGTTGCCACACATGTGAGCCTCAATTTGCCTTCTGAGCCTTCCTTTGACCTTCGCTTGCCTTTCTCTAACTTCTGGAGCTTGAGGATGACCCTTGGTGACCTTCGCTTGACCTTCTTGCCTTCTTTTCTCCAAGATCGAACTTGTAGATAGAAACCCTAGATCTACTGCAGAAACCCTAGTCCTCCTTAGCACGTGTGAGAGAGAAATAGCCCAAACAAAAGTCTCCTTCGTCCTCTTCCTTCTTCGTTGCCTTTCTTCTCCCTCCTTCACTAGAATGAGTGATGGATGAAAGTCTCTCAAGGAGGTCGAATTTCCTTCTATATATAGGCTCTTCAAGGTGGACGTGGCTCTTTCTTTTAGGTCGACTTACAGTTGCCAAGCCGACTTGGTCTTGGAGGGTAATTTAGTTAGTTTTGTAGCATAGGATGTGTTCTAGCCACGAAATTTGGTGGAGAGGCTAGAATACATGTATTCTCCAAAACCCAAAAATCATTTCTAGAAATTCCACCTAGAGATTACTTAATTAAAATAATTAATCAGTTTTTAATGTTTCCTACGTCTAAACTTAGGAAATATGATTAATTAAAGGGTATTAATTAAGTCATGGTGTGAATATTCTAGAAACTCACACGGATCGACAGGGAAATGATCTGGGCCATCGATTATGTTTTAATCTTGGTTGTTGGTGCTCCAACAGAAGATTATAAGAAAAAGTCAATGGGTAGATGGAGAACACACTAGTGGAGATACTCAGTTGCCCAGGCAATTCGATTTTCTCAGTGGTTGTGATTCAGCCGAGGAGGTAGAGCCAGAGGGTGAGTCACAAGTGAGAGAGGGAGTAGCAGAAGTCCAGAAAAAGACTTTCTAGATTCTGGAAGAGGCAGAGCAAGGAAGAGCGAAGTCCACAGGAGCTATGCGCAATCACTGCGCAGAGAGTGACACAGAGAGGATAGGGTAATCGCTGAGGATCCATCTCAGAGGCAGTAAATTGTTGTGGAGTGTGAGAAATTTCTCACAAAAATTTCTCTCAGTATTTCCTTCAGTTTAGATTGTCAGTAAGACATCTTAAATTCTTGTACTTAGATTTGTTGTTGAAGATTAATAAGAAAACCCTCATCTTTTGCACCAGTTTTCCCAAGTTGGGTTTTTCTGGGGATAATTGTCCTAAAAGAACGGTGTTAATATTCTTGTGTGCGCTAGAATTTCTCAGTTTCCAGCATTTAATTTTCCGCAATAATTTTGTTGTGAAAATTGCAATTTGATTTTATTTGTTGTTTTTCGTAGCAAATAAACTGCATAATTAAATTTACGGTTAGAAGAATATTTCCCAGTTGCTGCAATAGATGAAATTTTCACATGGTATGAGAGCACAGCTAGAAGTCGGAGAGCTCAATTGCAGAAGGGAAGAGGAATTTCAAAGCTCTGCGTAGGCAGTAGTTCGAAACCCTCAAAGGTAGTGCAGTTCCTTTTGGCTAGCAGGGTCAATTTTTGAGGAAAAAATTTATTCTCTGAGAGAGTCGACAGAGAATAAATTTTCTAGATCAAAGGTTACCAGAGGTAGAGGGAGCAGCAGTATTTTTGCATAGTAGATTTCCAGTTGGGACACAGTATTTTGCAGCAACAAAAATAGCGTTAGGAAGGAAAGGAGAAATAGCACAAAAATCATGGATAGAATCAACAGTCAGAAAGCCTCAGAATTATCTTCCAGGTTGGAAGATGAGTTTGCGTGCTTGTCAGGTTCGGCATCATCTGGTGTCTGGTATATTGATAGTGGAGCTTCAGCTCACATGACAGGAGTTAGAGAGTATTTCTCTAGCTATCAGGAGGAGCAGATGGACTTCCAGATCACTATGGGCAACAGAACTAAATGTACTCTGGTAGTGAGAGGCACCATAGAATTTCAGACAGAAACAGGGACCAACACTAGAGCTACTAATGTAATGCATGTGCCAGGATTAGGTATGAACCTAATTTCAGTGTCCCAGTTACAAGAAAAGGGGTACGGTGTACACTTAATGGGGAAGAAAGTGTATGTCAAACACTCTAGCTGGAAGAAGGTGAGACAAATTGGACCTCGGAGCAACAGGTTATACAGGTTGCAGCTCGATTCTCCAATGGCACTAATAGGCAATAATAATAGCAGTGGGAAGGAGCTAAACAAACTATGGCACAGGAGGATGGGACATTTACACCATGGAGCACTTAGGATGCTCAGAGAAACTGTAACGGGAGTTCCAGTTCTCAGCACAGAGCACGATGATGTGTGTAGAGGATGCGTACTTGGGAAATACGCAAAGGCAACATTTCCTAGAAGTGATAGCAAAGCAAATGGCGTGTTGGGATTGATACACTCAGATATTTGCGGCCCTATGTCCACTAGAGCTCTTAGCAGTGGCGAATATTTTGTCACCTTTATTGATGATCATTCCAGGAAAACCTGGATCTATTTCTTAAAGACCAAAGATAAGGTCTTTGATCGGTTCAAAGAGTTCAAGGCACTCGTCGAGAACGTGACAAGGAAAAAGATCAAGGTGCTATGTTCAGATAATGGTGGAGAGTACACATATGAAGACTTAAAGACTTATGCGCAAAGGAAGGCATCAAAATAGAATCGACAGCTCTGTATAATCCTCAACAGAATGGAGTAGCAGAGCGAAAGAACAGAACGATAATTGGGGCAGCAAAGGCTATGCTGTATGACTAGGATTTGCCTAGCTTTTTATGGGCAAAGGCATGCAACACAGTGGTGTACATTCAAAAGAACACCTCATAGAGCTTTGGGGAAGAAAATGCCAGAGGGGGTCTTCACAGGAAAGAAGCTTGAAGTAATTCATTTGAGGATATTCAGGAGTGTGGCTTACTGCCACATACTAGGGGTTCCTCGTAGGGTACAGCGAGACCTCAAAAGCATACAGGATCTACATTCCTAGTAGTAGGAATATTGTAGTGAGGCGAGACGTAAAGTTCATGGAAGACAGAACTTTCAGATGATCTCGAGAAATGCCTACAGGTGATCAATCAGCAAAAGTTCCATTAGTCCAGCAGTAGGGACAGCAAGTGGGACAAGCAGGAGGACAGTCACATGGATCTAGTACGGTGACAGGTGTTGATTTGGGGTAGCATTGGATGTGCTCTAAGCCTCAAATTTTGCAAGGAGGCTTGGGCACATGTATTCTAAAGAACCCAAAAAAGCATTTTGGGAAATTCCAACCAGAAGTGATTTTATTAAAATAATTAATATTTTTAATGAGGTTCCTAAGTCTAAACCTAAGAAAATTAAAATATTAATGGGTATTAATCTAATTGTGGGTGAATCTTCTAGATAAAGACAGAGATCAAGTCAAAACGATCTGAGCCTTTGATTAGGAGTTAATCTAGGTCGTTTGTTGTCCAACAGAAAGATACAAGAAGGGGCTTGAGGGTCATTTGGAAACACACCGAGAGATCAAGGAAATAGATTTTTTGAAGTGAGAAGTTCTCAGGAGAAAAAATTGGTTGATAAGATTTCTTGCAGCAAAGAGGCAGGGATAGCTTCTAGAGAGAGTGATTTTTATCAGCCGGAGAATCATCAGCAGAGAGAGGCAGAAGGTAATCTAGCAATGGCAGCGCTGAGCAGGAGGGGCTGACGCAGAGCCACACAGAGGCAGCGCAGAAGCTAGTGAGGAGTCCAAAATTTGCAGAAAATTCAATTTTCAGAAGCCGAGAGGTGAGGTGTGAGATCGGGAGGGCAGAAATCAGTGTTGATAATATCGCCGATATTTCGGCGAAAATCGTAAATATCGCGAGATTTTCATGCAAACGAAATTTCGGCTGGAATATATCGCGATATTTGCTGATTTTGAATTTATCGCGATATTCACGAGATTTCGGCGATATTTTGTTAAATAGCGCGAGACGACCATAAAAATCGCCGGCAGACTTTATAAAATGGGTTTAGGGTTTTCGTTTGACGTCAATGAGCCATTCGAACTTTCGTGAGAGCTGGAGACGCTGCGAACGGTGGCTGCGGAGGGTTTGATCTTTGAACTTTGGCTGCTGCGGAGGGTTTACAACTTTACAGGTATGCCGGATGCCCCAGCGTTATAATCAACAACGAATTCCATGCGGGATTGTTTGACGTCTGCCTTATGCGCTATACTATAACCGTTGTACAATACATTGCAGATGTGCTTGTAAATTTTCTTGTTTGTAGTAAACTGGATACCCTTAAGGCTTAAACAACCAGACACACCAGCATCAAAACTAGCCTTGCGTTTGTTCCACGGTCCACCTATTATTTGTTGCTGTTACAAAATTTTCTGGGGATTGTGAGCGTGTATTACAGCCGTATGTATCAAGTATAAAGTTTAAACTTTAAACACAACTTAATTCATCGTTTATATATATTCGCTTCAGTGGTCAGATCTGTCACGACTCACAGTTACCAAATTTGTTGCACACATAACGTATGCCCTAAGTTGATTGATATTTCTTCTAACTGCTTGAGCTTCTGTTGTATTTAACCGCATCTCATAAACCCACATCACTTTCATAGCAACAAATCTACACACTAATTTGCATATTACCCATATTTTAGAATGACAAAATTTGAAAATAATGCATGTATAAAAGTTTAAAACAGTGTAAATAAACAGACTCCAGAGTTCCTGAAAATAAACTAAGAGATCTAACCTGTGGGTTTTACAGTTTACTTGACATTGTTGCAACTAATTTTGTCTGTTGAGGTCTCTTCTTATGGATCATACTTTGAGTTTGAAGAATAATTTCTGAGTGAGTCTGGATAGCCATGATATGCAACCTCTAATGGTGAGAATGTAGTTCTGGGATGAAGTTATGAGAATTTTGGCAGTTGATTTGAATGTTTGGGATCTTCTTTACAGGCATTGGCACATTTTCTTTTAAGTTTTTCTTGGTTAAATGATAAATCTGAGGACATGGCATATGTGGTAGTATTATATTTTTTATTGTGTTCTTAAAAGTTAAAAAACATCTAAACACGGTAATACGGTATTGCTTTATTGAACTTAGTTCAAACTTCAAAGAAATAGTTCTCACCTTTTGACAGTTTCAATCTTTAGCAGATTCACTTTTTTTCCAAATCAATGGCGCTTGCTTTTGAGTCTAGACTCTATACAATGGTTCAAGAGCCACCATCTAACACTATTTTGGCTCAGCCGCTCAGATTCCTAACTTATTCCAAGACTGTCTACGACATATAGACTTAGCCTTTAGAATCTATCCTTACACTTTTAATTTTTAAAAGCTAGGCTATTAAAAATTTAATTTTCTTTCAAGACCTTTGGATTTTTCTTATAGAACTTTGTTAAAGTTTATTCCATTTGTCTTTGAAGAATGAGGATTTGATATTGAGACCTGCACCCATGGAATTTCGTAAATTCGTATTACTTATTAAGTTATTAAGTTACTAATTCCAAATTTTTTTTGGTGCTGTAGGTTTCCTTTTGAGTTAGCCCACTACAAAATACAAATATGCCAAAAAACTTGGACCCATTTTGGGAGTATGGGATCCCTGATGGTGGGACAAATCGTGCATATCTTTCATGCAAATTGTGTGGGGACAAGATGACAGGTGGGGTTACACGACTGAAATACCATCTTGCTAGACTCCCTGGACATGATGTTGGCATTTGTAAAGTTTCTAGTCCGGAGCTTATACGAAAAGCTCTTGAGGCAATTGAAGAAAAGGACAGAAAGAAGGAAGAGGCGGAAAGAAACAAAGCTGAACGTGCAGGTAGATCTTTTGGGATATCTTCTCCTGATTTTGATGTTCAGGGTAGTGGCCCTAGTGGGAGGGGCTCCACAACTAGCACACCATCACATGCTAGCGCTACTGCTAGTGTGAATGCGAGGTCATCATTTTTTGTTCCACGAACAGGAGCTGGAGCACAACCTGGCATAAAATCGCTTTATAAAAAAAAGGAGAAGGAAGAAGCAGATAGAGTCATGGGGAGGTGTATTTATTGGAGCGACTTACCTCTCAGCATCACAAAAACCAATCCATTTTGGCAACCAATGTGTGATGCTATTGCTGTTGTGGGCCCAGGGTACAAAAGTGCCACATATGAGGAGTTGCGGGGGCCAATTCTTCAAGCAGAAAAAGAGGACATCAACTCTAGATTGGCGGAGTTGAAACAGACATGGGAAGTCACTGGATGCACAGTGATGTCTGATGGTTGGACAGATAGGAAGGGTAGGACCCTTCTAAATTTCTTGGTACATTGTCCTAAAGGTACCATGTTTATTAAATCGTTGGATGCATCAGAACATATCAAAGATGCAGCAACGATATGTGAGTTGTTAGATGGGTTCATTCAGGAGATTGGTGTGCAGAATGTGGTGCAAGTCGTAACAGACAATGCAGCTAATTATGTTTCTGCCGGCATAATGCTTATGGAGAGGCATCCCACATTGTTCTGGACTCCATGTGCAGCGCATTGTCTTGATTTGTTGCTTGAGGATATGGGGAAACTCTCCTTCATCAAGGAGGCAGTTGATATGGCTAGGAGCATCCCCAAGTTTATTTATAACCATGCTTTTGTTCTTAGCCTTATGAGGAGGTTCACTAGAAACAAGGAGTTGCGGCGTCCTGCCATCACACGTTTTGCCACAACCTTTATTACTCTTCAGTCTTTGCTTCGATGTCAGTACGAGTTGAAGCAAATGTTTGTGTCTAATGATTGGCGTGGTTGTAGATACAGCAGGAGACCTGATGGGAGAGCCATTGAAAAAATGGTGTACTCTGAGACATTTTGGCGTGGAGTACAAGAAGCATGTGCAGTTAGCGAACCTATAGTAAAGGTTCTTAGATTGGTGGATGGAGAGAAGCCTGCAATGCCTTATTTGTATGAGGGCATGGATAGGGCCAAGGAGGCCATTCGTTCCTATTATGCAGACAAGGGTTCTGTTGGCCTTAATAGGCAGATGATGTTATGGGATGTGATCGATAGTCGGTGGACAGGGATGCTTCATCGACCCATTCATGCAGCAGCACTCTTCCTCAACCCTGCATTTGCATACAAATGCAATTTTCGTTTTGATGGCGAGGTGATGGAAGGGCTCCATTCCTGTATTGAGAGGATGGTACCTGATTCTGAGCTTCGTCGCAAAATCAGCCGCGAGATACATAATTATCAGGATTGTGTTGGCCTATTTGGCTTTGATGATGCCATTAAGGAAAGGGCCCTCTTCATGCCACGTAAGTGACAAGTCATCACTCATTAGAAATTAGAAATTTGAATTTAATTATGTTTTAACTTTTAACTTTTAACTTTTAAGTTTTTGAATTTTTTATTTCATTATTTTGTTGTAGATCTTTGGTGGCGAAGCTATGGTGCAAGGGTACCAAATTTGCAAAATTTGGCTATACGAATCTTGAGTCAAACATGTAGCTCTTCAAGGTGTGAGCGCAATTGGAGTGTATTTGAGAAAATACATGCCAAAAAGCGCAACAGGTATAACTTTGAACTCAAGCCTTCAGTTGAGCAATTACACTTATTGTAATTTTTAATTTTTAATTTATGACCTTCAAGTGTCAAGAGTCAAGAGTCAAGACTCATTACTTTTTTTGACACTCTTACAGGTTGGAGTTCGCACGCCTCAACGATTTGGTGTATGTGCATTACAACATCCGACTTCGAGTGAGGCAAATAGAATCACCAGTGGATCCAGATGCCATTTCCTTAGACAATATTGATGTATTGTCTCCGTGGAGGGTGGAGTCTCAGGAGCCCATATTGGAGGAGTCACCTTCATGGTTGGAGGAGCCAGTGGCAGATGATCCATTAGAGCAGGGGCAGCAAGAGGAGGACTCGGAGTCAGAGGAGCAGCAGCACTTAGAGGAGGAGCAGGAGGAGCTGGAGGAGGACACTGCGGGAGCATCAGCATCAACACCATCTGCTATAGATATAGGAGAGCATAGCTCCATGCCTATCACTCATTATTTGACATTAGGTGCAGAGGCAGTGTTAGGGCCTTCTACTACTAGGGGCAGGCCTGACAAACAGCCCATCATGTTTTCCCGTAAAAGGGGGAGAGGGCAGTAGATAGATAGCTGCTAGTTTTATTTGTTATGCTACATGTAACTCATGATGATGAGATACTTTTATTATTATATGTGATGTTATTTTGTATTGGTTCTCCACATTTGAGTCCTTGAATGGACAATTATCAGGGATTAGCACGATTTGGTATCGCCTTTGATATATCATTTCTATTTGACATCATATATATCAGTGTTTTCTTCATATTTATGTGCCAATGTGTTTAACTTTAAACTTTAAACTTTATTTCATGTTGTTATTGCTTTATATGTTTAAAAATCTGAAAAAAATGAATATATTATGCATTTTTTATGCTTGCTTTTGTTGTTTAAATTCTGAACATGAAGATGTTGCTTTAAAAATTAAAATAGTTTCTTGAGTGTTTGCTGGGCACTGTATAGTTATACTCATTTAATGCCAATTTTTTGTTTTTTTTGTGCCCTAGGTTTGAATTAGTTCACTACAAATGTCAAATATGCCAAAAGCCTTGGACCCATTTTGGGAGTATGGGGAGGCTGTTGGTGGGGCAAATCAGGCATATATATCATGCAACTTGTGTGGGACCAAGATGTCAGGAGGGATTACACGATTGAAATACCATCTGGCTAAACTCTCTGCATATGATGCAGCAGATGTGATGCCTTGTATGGTTTCTAGTGCAGAGGTTATACAAAAAGCTCGTGAAGCAATTGCTGACCAAGACAGAAAGAAAGCTACTAGGGAGAGGCCAATGGTCTCAGATAGATAGCTGCTAGTTTTATTTGTTTTGCAACTTTTGCTACATATAAGTTTATAACTCATGATGATGAAATATTTTTAAACTTTTATATATGTGATGTTGTTTTGTTTGAGTCCTTGATTGGACAATTATCACTATCAGGGATCAGCAGGATATGTGATGTTATTTTAATTTTTGTTTGAGTCCTTGATTGGACAATTATCAATTTATCACTATCAGGGATCAGCAGGATTTGGTATCGCCTTTGAAGTTTGATGTATCATTTCTATTTGACATCATATATATCAGTGTTTTCTTCATATTTATGTGCCAATGTGTTTAGTTCATGTTGTTATTGCTTTATATGTTTAGAAATCTGAAAAAAAATGAATATATTATGCATTTTTTATGCTTGCTGATATTTGCCGATATTTTGCCGATATTTTCGCCGATATTTCCGATAAGATATTTTCCAGACCCTCGCCGATATTTTCCCGATACCGATATTATCAACACTGGCAGAAATCGAATCTCCTAGGCAACAAATCGACCAGCCAGAGAAGTGACGCAGCACCTAGAGAGCTTGATGTTGGGCTAATGCAGACACTAGGCAGAGGCAACCAGAAAAGAGGGGGGCCAGTCAGTTTGCAGCTGGATCGGCCAGGATTTCCAGTGATAGTGTGAGGTAACCTTACAAGTCTTTCTACCAGTATTTCTCTCTATAATTGAATATCCCTGTGAGGTATTCAGAGATGTATTCAGAATTTGCTACTGCTTAATAATAATAAAACCTCAAAGTTGTTGCACCGGTTTTCCCGCATTGGGTTTTTCCAGGGACTATTGTCCAAAAATAACGGTGTCCTATGTGTTTCTATTTTCCTTCCTCAGTTTCTATGCTTCAAAATCATAATTAATTTGGTGTAGGTTGCTTCAGTAATTTACTTCAATGTTTCAAGAAGAAGTATGAAATAAGCTTGTAATGTAGTTTACAATCTAGGTGAAGTAGATTCAGTTGGTTGTAGTAGGATTCCTGAGATTGTTAGATCTAGGAATTTTCACAACCAGCACCAGTATCTCCTCAAGGGTAGGAGATCCAGGGAGTTCTCAGCAGACGAAGCAACAGGAATAGGAGGAGGAACTGATTGAACCTCCCACCACTAGTGGTAGCGCCAGTAGAGAAGTTTGTCATATCTTGAGTGACATAGAGGAGTTTGTCGGAGCTCCTAGGACAGACAAGAGATAGTGTAGGCAGCCTAACAAATATCAAGCCTTGGTAGCTCAGTTTACAGAACCCTCAAGCTTTCAGGTGTGGGTGGATGCCATGGTAGAAGAGTACAGTTCTATTATGACAAATGATGTCTGGGAGGTAGTGCCTAGACTAGATGACAAATTAGTTGTAGGTTCTAGATGGATCTACAAGATCAAGTATGCTGCAAATGGTAGTTTAGAGAAGTACAAGGCTAGATTCGTGGCAAAGGGGTATGCACAGAAGGAAGGGATAGACTACGAGGAGACCTTCGCCCCAATTGCTAGACATACCTCTATCAGATCAGTTATATCCCTAACAGCGTAGATGGGATTGGAGATTCACCAAATAGATGTCAAGACAACATTCTTGAACGGGATGATAGAAGAAGAGGTGTATATAGAGCAGCTCGAAGGCTTCGAAACTCATGAGAAGCACACTCATGTATGCAGGTTGAAGAAAGCCCTATACGAGCTCAAACAAGCACCCAAGGTGTGGAATGGTCGGATTGACACTTATTTGCAACAGTTGGGATTCATCAAGAGTGATGCAGATCTCAATCTCTACTATTTGATGGTGGAGAATGAGCCCCTCATTTTGGTTTTGTATGTAGATGACTTGTTTTTTACAGGGTCATCACGGCTCAAAGGATTGCAAAAGGAACTTTGAGGCAAAATTCGACATCAAGGTTATGGAGTTGATGCACTATTTTCTAGGATTGGAAGTATGGAAGAAGAATGGGGGGATCTTCCTTGGGCAAGGGAGATATGCTACAGATATTCTGAAGAGATTTAGAATGTAGGATTGCCGACCCATGACGACGCCCATGATCACCAATAGGAAGAAGATAGATCCATCACGGGACAAGGAAGCCAACCCCACCTTGTACAGATGGCTCATTGGGTTGCTCATGTATTTGATTAACACTAGGCCAGACATTTGTTTCGTTGTCAATACCCTTAGTCAGTTCACGATAGAACCAAAAAAGGTACATTGGGCAGCCGTTAGGCACATTCTTAGATATGTGCAAGGAACAATCGAATATGGGTTGAAATATACTCGAGGAGATGACATCAGATTATGCGGATTCACAGATGCAGATTACGCAGGTAGTTCAGTGGATAGGAAAAGAACCTTCGAGTACTGCTTCAATGTTGGATCAGGAATGGTTTCTTGGTGTAGCAAGAAGAAGAAGTCAATAGCACTGAGCTTAAGAGAGGCTGAATATATGGCAACCAGCATAGCTACGTGCAAAGCTATATGGCTTAGGAAGCTTCTCGTGAGTTTGTTCAGGAAGAAGATGGAAGTGACTGGTGTTTACTGTGATAATCAGAGTTGCACAAAACTCTTTGAGAATCCAATATTTCATGATAGGTTGAAACACATTGATATCAAATGTCATTTCATCAAAGACTGCATTCAGCGTGGGGCAGTCCAGCTGCAGTATGTTCCCACCAGAAATCAGGTAGCAGATATACTCAAAATCTCTAGGGAGAGCTAAGTTCATCCAATTCAAGGAACAGATAGGTATGGTGGATAACCCGTTTCAGTAACAGAAACGGATGGATTCTCAGTTGCAGTGTAGATGCAGTAGTTGATAGCAGCACAGCAGGGTCAGCAGCAGCACAGATGCAGCGCATATCAAAGTTGCGCAGTAGTTGGTGAACAGCTGTAGTCAAACATCAGCAGCGTGACAGGAGATTGTGCAGAGATAGTATGTTGTGGCAGCAGTTGCAGCACTAGAACACTTTCCTCACTAAGAGGGAGTGTTAGTTTTGTAGCATCAGATGTGTTCTAGCCACGAAATTTGGTGGAGAGGCTAGAATACAAGTGTTCTCCAAAACCCAAAAATTGTTTCCAGAAATTCGACCTAGAGACGACTTAATTAAAATAATCAATCAGTTTTTAAAGTTTCCTAAGTCTAAACTTAGAAAATATGATTAATTGAAGGGTATTAATTAAGTCATGGTGTGAATGTTCTAGAAACTCACACGGATCGACAGGGAAATGATCTGAGCCATCGATTATATTTTAATCTTGGTCGTTGGTGCTCAAACAGAAGATTATAAGAAGAAGTCGATGGGTAGATGGAGAACACACCAGTGCAGATACTCAGTTTCCCAGGCAATTCGATTTTCTCAGTGGCTGTGATTCAGCAAAGGAGGTAGAGCCAAAGGGTGAGTCGCAGTTGAGGGAGGGAGCAACAGAAGTCCAGAAGGAAGACTTTCCGGATTTTGGAAGAGGTAGAGCAAGGAAGAGCGAAGTCCACAAGAGCTCTGCGCAGAGAGTTACGCAAAGGGGATAGCGTAATCACTGAGGATCCATCTCAGACGTAGTAAATTGCTGTGGACTGTGAAAAATTCTCACAAAAATTTCTCTCAGTATTTTCTTCAGTTTAAATTATCATAAGACATCTAAAATTTTGTACTCAGATTTGTTGTTTAAGATTAATTAGAAAACCCTCATCTGTTGCACCGGTTTTCCCAATTTGGGTTAGAATATCTCAGTTTCCAGCATTTTATTTTGCGCAGTAATCTTGTTGTGAAAATTGCAGTTGTGATTTTACTCGTTGTTTGCCGTAGCAAATAAACTGCATAATTAAATTTACAGTTAGAAGAATATTTTCCAGTTGTTGCAATAGATGAAATTTTCACAATTTTGACTCTTTAAATGACAAAATTAATTTTCTTTACACGTTTCAATGTGCCCGAAGGGGTCTTCAACTTATGACAATGACTCTTTTGACTTCTTGACCTAGGACAAATCCTAGAAGCTCAATGGGTGCTTGACCTATAAAATAAAAGACCTTGAGCATGAAACCCATGCTCCAAAAACAACAATAATAATAATTTTTCTTTCATTTTACAATTTACAAGAATCAAAAGTACATTTCATATTTATGAAGACCAAACCTAGTTACAGATTTTTCAACAAGTAAGAGCAAAACTTGGTTAGCCAAGGTTGATTCAGTTGAATGGAAGTTCGATTTAGTGTTTGCATCTTTCGTTGCTACAAGTGATCTTCAAGCTACAGAATGTTCAGATTTGGGTGAACTTACTCATTCTCTTGATCTCTCATTGTACTTTGTATCTCTGTTGAACAATTGATATCTAATAAAAGAAGAATCTGGTTGGGTTTTCCCCTTGTGGGTTTTGCCCTAGTCATTGGACCTAAATTGTTTGTGTCTCATTTTGTTTTTGGTTGTCTTCAATTGTGCATTTGGTTTATGTTCTATCTATAATTGCTTAACTAATATTGTTGCAAAAAGAAGTTTTTGGAATAAGTAATTGTTACAGCATAGAACATCAGAATTTCAACAAAAAGGAAGGCTCCAAGCCACATGCCATGGTACAAGGGTAGCTATTATGAGGAAAGCCCACACCTTGTGTATATGAATGTAGGAGGGAGCAATCGTGGTACATGAGTTACCCCGGCCTTTGTTTTTCCACCCTTCTTCATTTCCCTTCTGCCTTTTAGTGATTTTTCTTCATTTTACTGCTCGAAGCTCAAGGGGATGAGAGCATGATGTGTAAGATATAGCAGTAATTACCGCCTTAATGTAGGGCGGTTCATCGCCCACTAGGGGTTGGGACATTCATGGGTCCCTTAATGATGCAAGGGGCACTCATAGGGGCCTTACGAACCAGGGTGATGGCCATAATGATAAGGGGGTAGAGCTCATGTTTGGCTTTTGCCCATGTGATAAATTTTATTGTCCCGGCCATCTTTTGCATTTTGTGGTACATTTACTATTATATGTGGCCATGTTCTGCTTATATCTTTTTTTTAGTTGCATTAACCTCTGGGGCATTGTTCCAAGCTCAACCCAAGGTATGGACAAGGGAAAGGGATGACCAACACCTTGTGAACCCAATGGACAAATGTGGACCAAGATGGGGAAAATGTGAAAAAGGTTTGTAATGTGAGGTGGGGAGTGAGATATATGGTATCAGGAAGCGAGACCATGTAACCAAAATCGGGGTTTCCCATGTAATGTCACTCCTAAAGCTAGTAGCCAATAAAGGAGATCCCACGAGACTAGGACTCAGGATTAACCACCCTAGTTAAGGTAAGGGAACAAGAGTACAATCAAAGCCCTTCCTCCTTCCAAGTCCCAGTAATCCATGTCCAAGTGTGCCCAATAAAAACAAGCATAAACACCCAAGTAGATAATGAAAAATCATACCTTTAGGATTGGATGGCCCACCTTCAAACATACGATCATGATAGATGAGCAATGGTACACAATGGTTGGCTTAGGTGGCGGATAAAAGTAGCACATCAAAGCTATCAGGTGGTTGTCAAGAGGTTGTTGGCTATCGGCTGAAGACAAAACTAGGAGAAAAATTTCTCCTATGGGGTCACCCACTAGTAGTCGGTAACAATACCCAAGCAATGGGTTTTGCACCCAAAGTTGTGGGTGTGAAACCAAGAGGAGATTTTGTTGGTTTGACCATTGTTGCAAGTGGAGCACCCTTAACGGAGCAAGGGGATCCTAAGGCAACCATGGAGGCATTGATCAAATGAAGAAAATTTATTTTTATTTATATGAGATGGGCTAATTGACATGATGTTCAAGTCGGCTTGGCTTGAAAGGTGCCCTTTGGAGGGCTAGTCGTTGCACCTAGAGAAGATATAAATAAAAGAAGAGGAGGCTCATTTGATCACACCACATCAAAGTGCAATGCATCATAGGAGAAAGACATCTAAGGAGTTGCAGGCATATAGGAGCCCATTCCAAGTGAAGGAAGAATGAAGTGGATTATCTTTTCTATTTTGGAAGAGACCAAGTTAGGCAGTTCGCTGGCCAAGTTGAGGGACTGTTTTGTGCATGTTTTGATGGTATAATCTCTATGTAAATCAGGCCGAAGTTTTTTGTCTTTTGGAAGGTAGGTCGAGCCCCCGTAGCACCAGCTACAGTTTTGGAGGGTCATGACCTGTAAGGCCTAACAGGTAGTTGGAGTAAGGTTGAGTTTATCTCAAGGGACAGCGCAGTAGTACAGTGGCTAGAAGTGGGAGTTATGCCAGTTTTGAGGTATGATATTTGACTGAGGAAACCCTGGACGCAAAGGTCTATAATCTAGGCCAAAATCTCAGTCAAGTGATGCACAGAAGTGGTGGGTTTTAACTTTTAGGGCAGCTGATTGGACATCTTAAAGGTATGTTGTGTTCTCTTTCCATGTTGGTGTATTGATAGGTGATGTAGGTCCAGTTTCGACAGATCTGAAGCAGCTTATGTACAATGTTTGGATGGTTGTTAGCAACTCTTTATAGAGCCCTAGTACAGTGGACAAAAGGCAGATTTGTCAGTGTGTGTGGGAAGTCCTGTGATGCCCTAAGGATTGCCTTTTGGGAGGAGACTAAGAGCAATCAAGAAGGCTAGTTATCAAGCCCTTGTTCTGTGATTGACAGTGGGTTGGATCAGAGAGAAGAGGGCAGCCTTGAAGCCTTAAGTCTGTCATCTTTGGAGCAGCAGAGAAACAAGAAGTGGGGAGTGTTGAAGACCCTATGTGCTGGTGTCCTTGAAGGAGAAAACGAGCAGCTAGTGGGCAAATTTGGTTGAGCCAAAGTTCAGTGACACAAAAGGAGCAGTGATCATTGATAGTGGCAGATTGTTGAGCTGGAGATGCACACTATCCGAGGAAGCAAAAGCTGTGTAATCAGCAGAAGGGAAGGCAAAGTACCCGCCAGACGTGTTCAAGGTCAGTTGTACTTTGTTCAAGGTGGATTGGTCATCATAGTTGTTGATACCAAGCCCTAGTTCTTGTCTTGTATCAGGGCTGATTGTAAGGGCCATGATCCCTGGTACAGGAGCCCTAATATTGTTGTATTAAAGATTTGTAATATAACAAGTGTTGAATTGAAAATTCTGTAATGTGTATAGTTGATTCACTATTATATATTTTCCGTTGTGCAAAGTAGAAGTGTCGTTCCATTTTTGTGTGTTTGTGTTCGTGATCTTAGACTCAAACCAGATTCTTGAATGTCATGGAAAAATCAACACATATGTATCAAGGCAAGCTCTCTGTCTCTTAAAGTATAACACCGCGGATAGAAAAGATATTTTGGGGATTAAAAATTAAAATATCATGCAAAAAACAAATGTAATTATGTCTTCTTTTGTGTGTCAATTTTCCTCTTATGATAACTTGTATCCTTTACTCAACCCTATCTTTAACAGTACAAATTTAAAAGTAAAAGTTGGCTAGAGCCTTTATTTAACCCTATCTATACAACACAAATTTAAACGTAGAGATTGGTTGAAAGCGGCATCTTAACAAACAGAATCCTTACCTATTGAATGTGTCCAGATATCTAAGCTGACATTATTCCACCTGACAAGATGAAGATCAGGATGATGACCTGAAGAAAAGTTTATGTTATTTACTAAATATGTTAGGAAATAATTCAATCATTATTACATTGCAAAACTTGCAGAACTATATAAAGTCAGCTAACTGAAACTTCTCTGAAACTCAAAATTCATGAAGCGTTGTTTTCCATAATGTACTACCGTAATTGACAACTTTACCATTTCTTTCACCTAGAATACAAACACTTGGACCATGGAACGAATTTATCTCATTCTGAATTCCATAGTAAATGCACATATAAAATTAAACATCTCTCCCATTTATTAACTTAAATTTCTTGCATAATCTGAATTCAGCCCATTTTCAGCTAATATCTACTTCCTAACTACCACTAAATCGTATCAGGATTAGACTAACGGTATCAAAGGCAAGGTTTTATATACAGTCCAGCCACAGTCACAAGTCACTAGATACATTTGAGGTACATGGAGCAAAACAAGGAAAGAAATTGATGGGCAAAAATTGTAGCACGGAACACATACATTAAGAACTCCCTTAGGTTCATAAAACGAAGCTGTTAGTCATCATATATCAAATATCAAATGAATAAATTCAAGACTCATTACGAATTTAGAATTAAACATGTGAATTTCATATGTTACTAAATCATATAAGGTTTTAATTCTTGGTCCACTATTTCATTGGAAAACTCCAAACCTCAGACCAATAGAACAATAATCTTGTGGGGTTACAACCTACAATTAATGCTTCTGTAAAGAATTTAAAACCAATCAAATCTGGGAAAATTTTATGACATGATGATCTGATCTAAAATTGTACTCACAAGTTAAACATTAAGTATGGGGGATTACGCAGTGCATTATATTAGATATCATTTTTGGGATTCAACTGCGTTAAGTAAGTCATTCAAACGTATGACCATTTCCATGAGAGGTAGTCGTAACTGACTAATTTCTCATGATTTTTTAATAGTTCACTTAGCACTCATTGCATCGGGTGATGCTCACAGGGGTGAAGAAGTGGGATTGAAACTAGTGAAATGTGGAGAACGAATCACATAGCATCAATCATCACTTCCGGGGCTTGCACCCGGTAACCAGGACTTCCCAGGAGGTCACCCATCCCAGAACTCCTCTGGCTCAAGCGCGCTTAACTGTGGAGTTTTTCCCACAATCAAGCCCACTTAGCTTGCTACCCCGGAAGTGATGATTGATGCTATGTGATTCGTTCTCCACATTTCACTAGTTTCAATCCCACTTCTTCACCCCTGTGAGCATCACCCGATGCAATGAGTGCTAAGTGAACTATTCAAAAATCATGAGAAATTAGTCAGTTACGACTACCTCTCATGGAAATGGTCATACGTTTGAATGACTTACTTAACGCAGTTGAATCCCAAAAATGATATCTAATATAATGCACTGCGTAATCCCCCATACTTAAATTCAAAAAGAGTCAAGGGATCTCTACTTGAATGGTTCATGAGGCACAATACTTGCTAAGGTTTTGCAAATGGGGTAGCAAGCTAAGTGGGCTTGATTGTGGGAAAAACTCCACAGTTAAGCGCGCTTGAGCCAGAGGAGTTCTGGGATGGGTGACCTCCTGGGAAGTCCTGGTTACCGGGTGCAAGCCCCGGAAGTGATGATTGATGCTATGTGATTCGTTCTCCACATTTCACTAGTTTCAATCCCACTTCTTCACCCCTGTGAGCATCACCCGATGCAATGAGTGCTAAGTGAACTATTCAAAAATCATGAGAAATTAGTCAGTTACGACTACCTCTCATGGAAATGGTCATACGTTTGAATGACTTACTTAACGCAGTTGAATCCCAAAAATGATATCTAAGTTAAACATTAGTAATATTTAAATAAAATAACCAAGGTATTTCTTGATGTAGAGAAAAATGGTTGCAAAGGACCGATAGAGAAGAATGTTAATAAACGAAAGCCTTAGATGCATGGCAGATAACATATCTGGGAAGGATCAATACCTTTTCCCAGCATTAGGTGACTTCACATATATTTCCCTATAATCAGAATGCTAAATCTTTGGAATGATGTCTCTTCCTTTCTAAAAACAGTAGGCATCTCCACTGATCACCTATCCCATTCCATATTATTCCTTTATGGCTAAATCTCAATCTCTGCAGTGGAAAATACTAATGATCCCATGTGAGAAGATCTATATCAAGAATATATTTACATCACATGAATCTCACCTCCGGGACAATACACATACAAGCTCAACCCCCATCTTAGACCTTTTCTGTAAGTGGAGGATGATACTAATGTTCCACATGCTATTTATGCATTCACGTCACACATGGGTTCTGATATCCTATACACTTCAATTAGCAATTTAGCAATTTTATGATTTTGATAAGTCACTGCTCCATGTTGGCCCTGACAATCATACAAGTTGAAACAGATCAGCTATCTGGAATTTTGTTAGTCACCATTTTTGAAATTTGGTTCTCATTGATGTCAACCCAAGCAACAGCCAGAAGAACACCCGCTTTCAATGACAAAAATGACAAGGAAGATCAGGGTACTTGGACTCAAGATCATCTTCATCCGATGGTCCTCGCCGAGCCGACTCCAATGGTAGGTGGCACGTCACATAACTCCTCATGGTTGAGGAGATATGTCTAGTCAAAGTTTGTACCCCAAAAATTGGTCAAGTCCCCAAAACAAGATGATAAGGGCAGATTAGTCCCAAGGCTGTGGTCCAGTGGTTAGGTGGGGAGGTTTGGTCGCCACATGTCTTGTGGTCCAATCCTGGGCAGGACTATGTACACCTGAGAGCTGCACCAGGCACGATTTCTTCAGTTGAAAAAAAAGGGGCAGATTGTGATGGGTTCATTAATGGCATTTTCAATTTAATTGTGTTAGGGAATATCCTAGCAAATTTGTAGAATATATCAAATAATATTTGAAATTCAAGTTGGCTTCCAAGGGGAATTATTTGGGCTCGAAAATATATTCAAACTTGATTTTTTATTAAGGTCAGCTTCCCTCCGTTTTTTATCAAGTCAGCCCCTTCCTAGAAGCCTCCACAACCTCTATAAAAGGGAGCTCGTTTTCCCTCCATTAGCCATGAATTCTCATGCATAAGATCTGAAATATCTCTACAAGTTTGTCTGCAGCCTTGTGGAGTCACGCCAAGCTTAAGAGGAGGCCAAGTCTGTAGAAGAATTTTGGCTTAATTTTTATGGTTTTTGGTTATGGTTCTTCGTTGGGTTCTGAGCATTCTCTGAGGCCTTTTGGCCTTTCTGGATACAAGTTCTGAGTCTGGTTCATAGCTTACTGAGTCACGAAAATTTCGGCCTCTCCCAAGCCTATTTTGTTGCACCACTGTGGCATACATCAAAGCACTTTTGTGGAGTATTTCGAACTTGATATGAAGGCTATGTTTGTTTTGATCTTGGTTTAATTGCTTCTCTTCATAGCTGAAGTCTTGTGGGAACTTCGCTCTGTCTAAGCCCTAATCCAAGTACTGAGGTCTATTCGGCCTCCTTTTCTGAGATTCTGACCAAGATTTTATGTGGTATTCTTTGCAAATTGTTGTGCTATTTGATGGCAACATTCACTGTGATTTCAGGGCAACTTTTGATGTGATTTGCTGAGGTATTTCATGGATCTTTTCAGTGAATCTACGCTGCTCTGAGGACTGATTTGTGTGTTATTTCAGCCTCTTTTCTGAAAAGAAAAAATCGTTGCCTTTCTGAGGGCTAGTTGGTGCAAATCAAGAAGACTTCATTGACCTTTTTCAGAGACCTACTCTGAACGTTTCTAAGGCAAATTTAAGTTCTTTTCTGAAGCAAATCTTGTGTAATTTCAGAGGCATATTTGCACAAGTCTGAGGCAACTTCATTGACAGTTTAACGATCCGCCTTGTTGACATCCCTAAGGTGTTTTTTCCAGCATCAATTTCGAGCTCCCTGAGACAAACTTTAAGACATATTTCAGTGAGACCTAATAACTGAGATGAATTATCTTTGAAGTTGATCTGAGTCTCTGGACTGTTTTCATCTCACTTTTGTGGCAGCTTCAATTTGATTTTTATGAATAAGTGTTTCATTGGATTATTCTTGTGTTGGACGCATTTGTGTAGCAAACCTTTATTAATTTGTGGACTATCTCAGTGTGTTTCCAGCGGTCTTTTAAGATCAAGTTTACTATAATGTTTGGGCCACAGTTGCTATAAGATCATTGATTAGTTTCAGGCTTCATTGTGAGTATAAAAGTCTCAGCATATCAGTCATTAAGAGGCTTCATTTACAGCAGTGAAAACTGTGTTAAGGGTAGAAGCATCAGTGTATTGGAATTAGAGGACAAGATAAGGGCAGAAAAGGTAAAGGTCACATCAGTATCCTTGGAAGTTAGCAGACTTAAAGGGCATCTTCAGGCACAACTGTGACACACTTGCATCAACAGATTTGAAGGCATCATCAGATACAACAGTGGTACACATTGCATCAGAAGACTTGAGGGACATGATTGTTCAGATTCAGTTACATTGGAATGCATTATAAAGTTTGTACCAATACATCTTCCAAGATCTGAAATTTGTAGCACCATCCAACCTGTCTTCTACTCTGAGACTGGGCACCATCTTGACAAGAGCTCTGAAATCTATACAAGCTTCTGAATACTGAAACCTGGGGCTGAAATCAATGGCTAATCTTTAACAAAGTTCTGATCCCATGTTGAAATTCAATGGCATGTGCAGTAGAATACAATTTTCTGATCTAATAATTACTTCTTATGCCACTGATATCATTGAATAATTAACACAGAAAATCTCAAAATGTAAATGCAGTGGAAACAATAAAGATCATAGAAAGACAGCCATGCACAGTAGACACAATAATTTTCACCTGGGAAACCCAATCTGGGAGAAAACCCAGCAATCATTTCTTGAGGAAAAATTGTATTTTCAGCAAGGTTTACTAATCAGAAATTTGTCTAGAAATCTGAGCCAACATTACAAGTCAAAACACCAGCCAAACCTGGTCAAACAGTTTTTGGTCAATGCTGGTCAAACTAGTCAAAATATCAACTCTGGTAAACGCTGTTCAAACTAGGCCTATGGTCAAACTTGGTCTGTGGTCAAATTCAACCTGTGATCAATGGCTTGCAATCAACTCACACGTGTGGCCCTACTGTCAACTCGCACGTGCAACTGTATGGACTGTGGTCAAACTCGGTTGGTCAAAACTCGGTCAAACTCGACTGATTGACCTTGATCAAAGCTCAGCAGTCAAACTTGGTCAAAGCTCAGCAGTCAAACTCGCACACATGCATCCTCCAAGAGAGAGAATGATGAAGAAAAATAAGAGAAACATATTTCTCCTTAGCTAAAATTTCTCCTCCACTAGAAAAGATGAATGAGCTTGCTATGTTGATGAGTGTCTCCTCACATGCACGTCTATTTATATAGAGCTCTAATGTTGAGTGGAGACCTGATAAGAAGCCCCTCACATAAGGAACCCCTTCACTTATTCAGCCTACATTACAACTCAACATTAGACTATAATTGTTTATTCCACTAATGGGTGAAAAAACCCATTTAAATAAATAAATCAAGCCTGCTCTATAAAAAATAGATCACTTCATCCCAGAGCAATGTGAGTACCGTGTACTGTGGGCCTATCTCCCCGAGCTAAACACCAAGGCTAATGAGAGAAAGACTTCCCTAGGCCATTCACCCCTAGCCAATCATGGCCCCATGGATGAATGTATCATTCCCCTGTTGATTTTTGGTAGCATTAGATGTGCTCTAGCCATGAAAATTAGTGGAGAGGCGAAGGCACATGAAATCTCCAAGACCCAGAAATCGTTTGGAGAAATTCCACCCAGATGAAGTGATATTAAAATAATTAATATTTTTAATGGGGTTCATAAGTCTAAACTTAGGAAAATTAAAATATTAATGTGTATTAATATAATTTGGGTGAGAAAGTTCTAAATAACGAGGATCAAACCAAATCTAATCTTAGCCGTTGATTAGGGACTTAATCTTAGTCGTTGAATCGTCAACAGGAAAAGTATAAGAGGAGGCTTGAGGGTGAGTTGGAGACACACCAAGTTGATCAGTCAATTTGGTTTTTTGGGGCAGGGTTAGCTGAGAAATCGAGTTAGTGATCTGTTGCAGCAAGGGGCAGTTCGGCAGAAGGCCGAAAATACATAGCAAAGAGGCAGAGAGAATGTCGGAGAGACAACGCAGAGGCAGCCTGGGCTGACACAGAGGCAGCCTGGGCTGACGCAAAGGCAACCTGGGCTGACATAGAGGCAGCCAGAGCTGACGCAGGCAGAGGCAACCAGCGCTAATGCAGGCAGAAGCAGAGGCTAGCAGAACTGACGCTAGGTAGAAGGAGCTACGATGTGGTGTTTCTGTGGGGTAGACTGAGAGCTGAGAGGCAAATGTAGAGCCATAGAGGGTGACGCAGTCCCTGGAGGGTGACGCAATTCCGGAAGGAAGCTTGGAGCAGCTTTCGTTGTCCAGCTAAGGAATAGTCAAAGTCACTGTGGGGCCAATCATCCGGTTGCTGATCAGCCAGAATATCTGTCTCTGGAGCAAGGTACTTCTGCCAAGGAAAATCTCTAAAGGGTGAGCCATTTCTAGCACCCTAGTTGTATTCAGAAAACTGCATAATAATAAAACCCTCATATCTGTTGCACCGGTTTTCCCGCATTGGGTTTTTCCAGGGACGATTGTCCAAAAATAACAGTGTCCCTTGTGTTGTCTCAGTTTATTTCAGTTGTTGATCTGTATATTTGTGAAGGTTGCTATTGTGTTTATTTCGATGTTTATATGATTAAATAACTTGTTAATGTAAAGAACAAGTAGGAGATAATAAACCAGAAACAGCAGTAGGGATTTCTAATGTTCAAAAATTTTCACATCCCCCCTAGTCAAATCAGCATGACCCCATGGGAGAATGTATGCCCGGTGTTGCAAACTGCAAAAACATCAACAGTTCAGTCTTAAGATTAATAAAGTGAAAAGAATATAATATGTTGATATTGATTCACCGCCCTCTCAATATCACTATGCATTTCCAACAAAGCCAACCTCATAGCTCAAAAAACATAACAAAAATACCATAAATTCCCACACATGTGGGAGAAAATCTTCCTCTAGCATGGCGTAATCCTCCAATGAGCTCTAAATGCCACAAAAAGGTGTCATGTGGGCCAATAAGTACTCCATACTCCAAGATGTAGCTCCTAGATCATGGGCATGCCTCCAAGGTGCCTCTATGCAAATGCCATCTCCATGGTGCCCAACGTCACCCTCCAAAGGGAAAGAGGGGTGATGTGGCACTCTCTCACTCAAGCATTGGGGCTCCAAAGTGATGTGCAAGCCCTCCCCTATTATCACAAGGAGGAATATCATCATTCGAGCTCTGGAACAAGTGATGCCCATCAAACAGTGTCAAAGCCAATCGAGGGGCATCCTAGGTCCACTAGGTAAATCGTCAATATATCCAACACCAAGCTTCATGGGCTAAGTGTTTCACAATCTAGGGTATCTTGGAGTGTCAAGCATCATGTGGGGTCATCAAGTAGCCCTATCCTCTACACTGGATAGGCAATGCTACATCAACAAGGTCATACTCTCTCTGCAATGGGTAAAATGGCCTCTACTATATTGTTGAGAAAGTAGGGTAATCATCTAAAGAGGCCTTTGATGCTGCAATGAAAACCACGTGACAAAACCCTCTCAAGATCAAGTGAAAATCAACAATCATTAGGTACAATAACCATGGATGCATCATAGTGGACCATACTTAATGCTAGGGGCACAATAATACTTCACACAGATCACCTTCAAGGATCTAATTATATTGAGTCCCATGAACACGTTACCTCCTTATGTTAGAACTTAGGGATGGTTAGATGGATAACCCCATTAGATGTTCCTAGCTCCCAAGGAGAAGTGATAAGTCCCAAGTTAGCCCATCAATCAATAGGTGTTTGAAAATAGTGGCAAAAGAGTGGGAATGACTACAGGGCAGGGTGCCATAGCCAAGTGCTATGTTGCGGGGGAGCGCTCCCCCCCCCCCCCCGATCCCGGTCCCAATCCGCGCTCCGTGCGGGAGGAACTCGGGAGCGCGCTCCCAAAATCGCTCCCGAAAAGGGATCGATTTCGAGAGCGCGCTCCCTAAAAGAAATTTCGCTCCCTGCCTTTTCGGGAGCGGTTTGCCTTTTTTGCAATTTTTTTTTGTAGTAATGTTCGAAATGCATTTTTTTGAAAGAAACAAATTTTTGAGTGGGGCAGCTTAATGATCAAGTCTAGGCCCTAGTATTGATATGCTATTCATGGTAATGTTAAATTCTTAAAGTAAAAGTTGTCACTTTTACTTAAATTTTTAACATTACCATGAAATGACTCAGGATGTTTGAGAGTGGTTTCGGCCTCATTGGATTTCATATGGAGAAAGTAGAATTTTAGATTTCATTCAAAATCCAGCAGACTTATCAATTTTTCAGGATTGGGGGATTGCAATGTTTCCATTGAATTTTGTCATGTATTAGGGTATGGAACTCGTATTTAATCAAGAGCACCAATCCCTCTATGTACCTTGATGTTAGTGACATTGGTTGTCGAACTCCTCTATCATGACCCTCCTAAAAATGTACGCATCACTCAAACAAAATCTTGACATGACATGCTATGTTTTTTCTATCTTATGTTAATGCTTAGAGGGTGATATTAATGACAAAGATCCCTATACAGATACAGAGGTAATGACAAAGATACCTCTGGATATTAATGCTTAGAAGGTGATATTAATGACAAAGATCTTGATTTTCCAACAAGACTAAAAAATTAGACATTTCTCGTGGTGGCAAGAGGCCCAAGCATAAGAAATAGATAATAGATTTACTTCTCTTTTCTAGTTTCTAGTAGCTTTTATAACTATTGACTCTTTCATATTTATTATGATATTTTTTTAAACAATATATGACAATTTAAGTTTGAAGTTGGCAATTATAACTCATTAGTAATGAATTATTGTTAAATTTGGACAACTAGGTCCAAACTCCATGTTCTGATGCTCAGATTAAGAGGCTAATATTTTTGTTGGATTCCTCTTTCTGAGAGGTGTAAAATCCATATAAAAATAGTCTTAATCCGATGAGCAGAACTTATATTGTGAATTTATTATTCTTAATAAATTATATGTGCAAGGTCAGCCAGTTTTGTAATGTAGGCTCACATGCCCAACAGATGTGTCACACACCCTCATTGATGGATATATATACAGGAAAAGTTGGAGAGAATTTTAACACAACTCAACTCACATCTTCCTCTCTCATCTTAGAGGGTACGCTACCTGGAGGACGAATTTCAGCCACACGTGGGAAGGACGAAGAGGACAGACCGTACGGTTTTTCTGCTAGGGTTTCGCAGAAAGTTTGACCAGCGTTGACTTTGGTCAACGCTTGGTCCAATCAAGCTGAAAATTGGTGGAAAGTTCGATTTTTGAAGGCCGTACTATCTGGCACAAAAATCGAGGTCAAAAGGTTGATCGTTTTGCTGCTGCGTTGACTTTTAACTTGCTGCCCCTGCGTTGACTTTTCAGGACAGCGTTGACTTTTTGTAGAATTGACTTGGGTTGACTCATCTACTAGTTGGAGGGATCTTGTGACACATCTGGGCTGGCTGACCAAAGGAGACTTTGCTGGTTGAAGCATCCTGTTGACCGCCGAAACGAACACACACATTTTTCTTGTTTCTGATTTGTCTTCTGTAAGATCTACTTATATGTTCTATCTGCATTTTGCTTAACTACTTGTATGATTGCTGTGAGAAAAGTGAAATTGCTCTTAGCATAGAACATCTACAAAACTTTACATGGTATCGGAGCTGAGGTGAAGACAAACTCTATCTATAGCAATCATCATCGAAATAATCATGCCCTAATCGAAGTCAATGGATGCCTTTGTGTCGCTGTACATAGAGGATTATATACGCTATCAATGATATACGTTGTAACGGAAAGATATACAGCGCAGCTGTAGAGGATATGTTTAGGCAGTAAAGGAAGCCGCAGTCATAAGGACATGAAGCTGCAGTCATGAAGAGTCAAGTCGTAGTGATGAAGAGGTATCTGCAGGCTTAAGGCTCTGGCCAAAGTGCGAAGAGGAGTATTTCTGTGTCTTTTGTTTATGATCTGATTGGCCAAGTAAGGAAGGAGGCTAGCTGAGCTTGTAAAGAGGAGTTCTGAGCATAAATGCAAGGGTTATTCTCTATGCACAGGCCGTTGAGTGATTTTGAGTTTTACAATGGGACAAAAGTCTGTTTTGAGAGGGCCGAGAGGCCCAGCAAGGAGCAGGAAGAAGGCCGCAGTACCCTTGACCATCAACGTAGGAATTAAAGAGGTTTGAAGGCTGTATAGTGGGCTGTCGTAGAAGCCACAGAAAGCCCTAACCAGGGCCGAAATTTCAGGGTCCTGTGCATTGGTCAAAATGTAGTTGTGGACAGAAATATGACGTCTATCACAGGTATGTGCTTGTCTTTTATAATGATGAATTTGCCAGATACTATGGTCCAGATTAGACAGTTTGCAATTCTGGTATAATGGGCTGTAAGAAGATGCTTGGTAAAGCTCCAAGTATAGTCCCTTGAGAAGGACAACAAGGGCTGTTAGAAGGTAGATGATTTGGAGTCTTAAAATGGATATATGGAAGAGCTTAAGGGTAGTCAAGTGGGCTTATTATCAGACCCCATCTTCTGTACGTATGACAGTGAAATATGACAATATGACAGAGTTTTTGACAGTGATCTTCTGCACTCATTGTAGTGTCACTTACTCTTACAACAGTTATGCATAGCAATGATATTGTTCTCTTGACAAATGGAGATGATATATGGAAGAGATATTTGTTCCTATGACAATAATGTTTGGACAGCGACTTTAGTGATATTTGGACAATGTTTCTTGATGTATGGAAGTGATTCTTGTATGACAGTGATTTATATGGCTGTGATGTGACAATGATATATAGGACAGCATGATGATGATGCATAGGCAGCATTATAAGATCATGAACATGAAGGGCTGCCTGATTTTGGAAATAATCATAAAGGTGTATGTAAGGGCTGAAGGAAAACATACAAGGGGACCTTTCCCTCAAGTGTCACAAAGACATCTGAGATATTGCAACTGGTCCATTCTGATCTTTCTGGTATGTTGCCTGTAACATCCCTGGGGGGATGTTCTTACTATATGACATTTACTGATGACTTCTCTCGCAAAACCTGGATATACTTCTTGAAAAAGAAGGATGAGGCTTTCATGTGGTTCCGTACCTTCAAAGCCTTGGTGGAAAATATGACCGGAAAGAAGATCAAGATTTTGAGGACTGACAATGGCACTGAATATGAGTCAAATGAGTTCAAAGACTTCTGCAGAGAAGCTGGCATTAAGAGGGAGACTACCACTGCACTCTCTCCACGTGTTTGGGTTTTGTGGACAGAGAGATCTAGAGGAGAATCCGCAGTTCTAAAGAGCCCTCATACGCTGTCCCAAGAGGCCCTTACACGCTAAGAATAGGAGCCCTAAATCTGCAGTATATTGGGCCCTAAATCTCTGTTTTATTGGGTGCAGGTAAGGGCATTTCCAGTGAAGGAAGAGGGGACGTTTAGGTCACTCCTATGACTGTTTTGGAGTGAAAATTAACCAGCAGAAAGGCCTCAATAAAGGAGACAAAATTCTGGGTTGATTTGAATATTATGTGCGGGCTGGAAACTCTGTTTCAGCAGGCCGTGGGTACAGGAAGCCACCTGTGGTAGGCCGCAGGCCCTTACCCCACTGAAAAGGCATTGCGTGGGACTGTTTTGGGGCTAGATTGAGCCCTAATCAACAGCGTGGATGCAGAGGACTTATACAAGGGTAGCACGTAGTTTTTGAAGACTGTTTGGTGACTTGGTTAAGGGCTGTTGCAGCATATGGATGCCCTAACCAGTCACAATTAGGAGCAGCAGCGAAAACAGATTGGAACAACAATTTATGCCTTGTGTTGGGTCAAGGAATTTGATCAGTTTTGGATCAGATGGTTGGGCAACCTGTGGGAGCAAATTTGGAGGCTTGATTGGGTGATCGTAAGCCTCAATTAGTGCAGATCTGACTGTGTTGTAGTGTTGCAACGTGATGATGCAAAGGCAGCATGGGTAGCATGCAGCGTGATGATGCATAGACAGCAAAGAAGATATGAATCTCCACTAGGAGTATATTACAATGAAAAGACCAGATCTGTCATTCTTGTTGATTTGGGGTAGCAATGTGATGCTGTATAATGAGAGCAACATTACAGTCATTGAGGTGCAGATCCATGATGATTGAGAATTGACTATGACGATATATTTGCACCTGTGGCTCGATATACCACCATCCGATCCATCATAACCCTTGCTGTTACGCAAGGATGAAGTCTTCATCAGATGGATGTCAAGACCGCTTTTCTGCTTGGTGCTATAAAGGAAGAGGTGTATGTAGAACAACCTCTGGGATTTGAAGTTCAAGATCGAGACACTTATGTCTGCAGGTTAAAGAAAGCCCTCTATGGGTTAAAGCAAGCACCCAGAGCTTGGTATGAGAGGATGGATAGTTACTTGATGAAGCTGGGCTTCACTCGAAGCAATGCTGATCCAAACCTTTACTTTAAGGTTGTGGAAGGAAAGCCTCTCATTCTAGTGTTGTATGTGGACGACCTCTTCCTGACAGGTGGTGACCCTCTCATTCATCAATGTAAGAGGGAGCTTGCTGCTGAGTTCGAGATGAAAGACCTAGGACTGATGCACTATTTCCTAGGCCTAGAGGTCTGGCAGAGACCTTGAGAGATTTTCCTTTCTCAAGGAAAGTATATTGTGAAGCTTCTGGAAAGATTTGGGATGGTGGACTGTAAGTCCGTGTCGACACCAATGGAACTCAACTTTAAGAAGTTGAGTGGCAGCACTGCAGGGCCTATCTTGGCCAATCCTACTGAGTATCGTCAACTCATAGGAGCTTTGATGTTCTTAGTGAACACCCGTCCGGACATATGTTTTGCAGTGAATACTTTGAGCCAACAGATGGTTGAGCCTCATCATTTTCACTGGGTTGGTGCCAAGAATCTTTTGAGATATCTTCAGGGCACGATAAACCATGGGCTGAGATACACTGCCGGGAGTGTGATACTCCGGGATATACTGATGCCGATTGGGCTGGCAGTGTGGTGGATCGTAAGAGCACATCTGGATGCTGTTTCAATCTTGGTTCTGCTTCGATCTCATGGATGAGCAGGAAGCAGAAGTCGGTGGCTTTGAGCACCGCGGAGGCCGAATACATTGCTGCTAGTATGGCCTGTTGTGAAGCAGTTTGGTTGAGGAAGCTCTTTAGTGAGCTGTTCCAACATGTGCTAGATACCACTGTAATACTCTGTGATAATCAGAGTGGGATTCGTATGACTAAGAATCCTGTGTTCCACGACCGATCCAAGCATATTGATATCAGGTACCACTTTATCCGGGATATGGTACAGCGAGGCGCCGTAAGGCTCGATCATATAGGAACTGATGAGCAGGTCGCGGATATTCTCACTAAGCCCCTGGGGAAGGTCAAGTTCCTAACCTTCCGTGAGAGTCTTGGTGTCGTGGAAAGACCCTATGATGTGGGTCCTGTTGGACAATGAGCTCTGGGAGCTCTGGGGGGCTTTGGGGATAGCTTCTCGAAGCTATAAGCACTCATAATGCTTCTGCCCCACCCTTGTGATTATTGAGCTGGTTCGCCACTCATTTAATCTGTGCCCCGTATGCATCCTACCCATTGAGTTCAGGGCTCATGGGAAGTACCTCTCATTTGGCCAATGAGGTGTGGAAAAGCTAGAGACTATTAGCAAAGACTGATGGACGCATCAGAGATTGCCGTACTCTCTATCTAGGATGGCATGGTCCAACCTCTTGATCTGGGATCAAGATTTGTGAGGTCTGGGACCTCTGGACTGATTATGTCAGTCGGGGAATGATGTCTTTGTGACTGACCCACTTCTGTTCTGAAATAAAGAAGCCAGCAAAGCAAGTTTCGGCGGGATGACTCACGATGTTGATTGCACTAATAAATGGAGTTCTCCCTAGTTGAGAGGGAGTGTTAAATTTGGACAACTAGGTCCAAACTCCATGTTCTAATGCTCAGATTAAGAGGCTAATATTTTTGTTGGATTCCTCTTTCTGAGAGGTGTAAAATCCATATAAAAATAGTCTTAATCCGATGAGCAGAACTTATATTATGAATTTATTATTCTTAATAAATTATATGTGCAAGGTCAGCTAGTTTTGTAATGTAGGCTCACATGCCCAACAGATGTGTCACACACCCTCATTGATGGATATATATACAGGAAAAGTTGGAGAGAATTTTAACACAACTCAACTCACATCTTCCTCTCTCATCTTAGAGGGTACGCTACCTGGAGGACGAATTTCAGCCACGCGTGGGAAGGACGAAGAGGACAGACCGTATGGTTTCTGCTAGGGTTTCTGCTGCTAGGGTTTCGCAGAAAGTTTGACCAGCGTTGACTTTGGTCAACGCTTGGTCCAATCAAGCTGAAAATTGGTGGAAAGTTCGATTTTTGAAGGCCGTACTATCTGGCACAAAAATCGAGGTCAAAGGGTTGACCGTTTTGCTGCTGCGTTGACTTTTAGCTTGCTGCCCCTGCGTTGACTTTTCAGGACAGCGTTGACTTTTTGTAGAATTGACTTGGGTTTACTCATCTACTAGTTGGAGGGATCTTGTGACACATCTAGGCTGGCTGACCAAAGGAGACTTTGCTGGTTGAAGCATCCTGTTGACCGCCGAAACGAACACACACATTTTTCTTGTTTCTGATTTGTCTTCTGTAAGATCTGCTTATATGTTCTATCTGCATTTTGCTTAACTACTTGTATGATTGCTGTGAGAAAAGTGAAATTGCTCTTAGCATAGAACATCTACAAAACTTTACAATTATGAATATGATGCTTCATGAAAGTTGAAATTTGTTTCATTTCATTTCATTTTATAACATTTCATTTCATGTTAGATATTATTTGTTGTAATGGTTACACTTAGCTTACAAGGACAACTTTGGTGATCAATGATGATAAATGTTATATATTGAATTTTGAAAGCTTGAAACTTTAAGATTGATGAATCATGAGACTCAATATGTTGTATGTTACTATGTTACTAACTTGTGGACATGGTTGATGAAGATTATAACTTCTAGATGATTGTTGTTATATGGTTCAATCTATGCTTTTTTTGTTTTTTTATATCTAATTCATTATTCTACATGTTTTTGTTGACATATATGTATCAAAATATAAAAAATATATATATTATATAAAAAACGCTCCGGGATTCGCTCCCAAACCAGGAGCTTCTGAAAATGTCGCTCCCGCTCCCAAGTAACATTGGCCAAGTGACTAGCCAATGGTAGTCCAACATCCTGAGAGTATAGATGTAAGGAGAGCACAATCGTGGAGGCATGAATTACCCCTTTCCTTGGACTGTTTTTTCACCTCTAGTGCACCTTTTACTTCTTTATGATTTGCTTTGATTCGAGTGTGTTGTTTCCTTGCACATACACCTAAGTTAGTAAGAAAAGTCCTTAACCCCACAATGTGTGGTTGGTGGCAAAATCAAGAGATGGAGCTGCCATCTATTCCCAAATCTCTCCGTTTAAGCTCTCTCCTAGGCAAGCTAAGGGGGGTGGTCCCTAATGAAAAGCTAAGTGAAAAATGATGTGAGGTTTCTAGGAGATGTTATAGTCACTTGGATTACTATGATATTATGAGCAAGTTTCAACAAATATGATGAACAATATGAAATGAAATATATTTTCAATAACCATCAACACATAAATCAAAAATAAGCATATAAAACCAATGCCTTCAATATTGCTTCAAAATAATAAACACTTGCTCAAAAATAAAATGTTTCAAAATGAAACACCAAGTAATCTTGCAAATCAAATGAATGTTAGAAAAGATGATATCAACTTGCAAGATATAAAGTTACTCTTAAAGAAATGCTTTTAAGTCAAAATATAACCATTCATGATTCTAAAGCATGTAAAGTAGCAAATGTAAAATAACTTGCAATATGAGATGAAATAAACTAAAGCTTTACTTGCACAAAATGATATTATACTTGTTCAATGAGATACTTCAATAAAATGATCAATTCAAGACATTTTCATCATGACAAGCATATAAATAAATTGCAAGTAAAATACTTTGAAAGTAAAGTGTGTTAAGATGAGATGCACTTAACTAAGGTTAGATGCAATTATCTTGATTAATTTTAGACTAAATGCCTATTCTAAGTGAGAGATCTTCTTTTCAAACTCTTACCAAAGGGTAAAAATTGGGGTGATAGTAAGGAAGAGGGGCTGAGGACACGTAGGTGTCATTAACGATACCCTTCCCCTTAGCCTTTTGATTTTTGATAGCATCGGATGTGCTCTAGCCTTGAAATTTGGAGGAGAGGCTAAGACACATGAGATCTCCAAGACCGAGAAATCGTTTTGAAAAATTCCACCCGGATGAGGAGTTATTAAAATAATTAATATTTTTAATGAATTCCTAAGTCTAAACTTAGGAAAATAAAAATATTAATGGGTATTAATAAAGATAAGGGTGAGAAGCCCCTAAGAGATGAGGATCAAGTCTGTTTTAATCTTAGCCATTGATTAGGGACTTAATCTTGGCCGTTGATTCGTCAATAGAAAAAGTATAAGAGAAGACTTGAGGATCATTTGGAGACACACCGGCAGATACTTAGTATCTCAAGGAAAACTGATTCTCAAGTAGAAGAGATCATTTTCAAAGGAAGAGTTACAGGGTGGAGGAAGAGGAGGGCATCAACAGCAGGCAGTGACTGAGGAGGAGGTGACGCAGGGACAGTGGGAGACAAAGCAGAGAGAGACGCAGTGTAGAGGAGAGACACAGTGTTATACGCAGGTTGACGCAAAGGGACGCAAAACCACTCAGAGCCACGTTGGGCCACGCAGAGTGACGCAGGGGTGACGCAGGGGTGGGAGCAAGGTCTCCAAAGTGTCAGAAGGTCTCAAAGGGAAAGTCTCAGGACTTTTCTTTCAGTTTCTCTTTAAAATCATTCCTTGTAAAAACAATTGCTGCTAAAGATTAATAAAGCCTTCATCTGCTCCATTGGTTTTCCCAAATTGGGTTTTTCAGGGGACAATTGTCCAAAAATAACTGTGTTGATTTGATTGGTTCTTGTGCATGTAATTTTTCTCTGGGTAATTGTGTGATAACTGCAGTAGAATTATTTTAATATTTGTTGAAAGGATTTCGTAAATAACTTATCGTGAATAATAGGTAGGTGAAATAAATCAGCTATTGCAGTAGTAAAATTTCAGTTTAGAAATTTTCACATGGTATCAGAGTAGAGATCCGGCAACAGGAGAGGAAAATCGATTATGGGTCAAAAGCATGATGCAAAGACATCCACTCAAGGGGTCTCACACAGATTTCCAGAAAAATGCACAAGGGACATAAATTACGATTATTCTATGTTAGCTTCCAAATTGGAAGAAGAAGTCGCTTTCTTAGCAAGCTCTGCCTCCCTTGAGGTTTGGTATATAGACAGTGGAGCTTCCTAGCATATGACAGGAATCCGAGAATGTTTTTCAGATTATCAGGAAGAAAGAATGAATTTTCAGATCACCATGGGGAATAAGGCAAAGTGTACTCCAGTAGGAAGAGGTACTATAGTTTTTCAAACCAAAGCAGGAGAGCAGCTTCGAGCAACCAATGTGTTGCATGTGCCAGGATTGGGGATGAACTTACTTTCCGTATCTCAACTTCAAAACAAGGGCTATGACGTTTTCTTCATTAAGGAGAAAGTATATGTCAAACACCCGAGTTGGAAAAAGAAGGCCCAGATTGGAATCAGAAGTAACAGGTTGTACAGGTTGCAGCTAGAATCACCAATGGCACTAATAGGCAGTAATGGAGACAAAGATTTGAATGAACTATGGCACAAGAGGATGGGACACTTACACCATGGGGCTCTAAGAATTCTCAGGAAAATAGTATCAAGAGTTCCAGATCTTAGTACTGAACGAGATGATGTATGCAGAGGATGCGCTCTGGGCAAGTATGCCAAAGCAGTGTTTTCCAAAAGTAACAATAGGGCTAAGAGTGTGCTAGGATTGATACACTCAGACATCTGTGAACCAATGTCCACAAAATCTCTTAGTGGTGCCGAATACTTTGTCACCTTCATCGATGACCATTCCAGGAAGACTTGGATCTACTTTCTGAAAACCAAGGATGAGGTTTTCGGTCGATTCAAAGAGTTCAAGGCTCTAGTGGAGAATCTGACATGAAAGAAAATAAAAGTGTTGCGCTCAGAAAATGGTGGAGAGTATGTTGACAAGGACTTCACCAATTTTTGCACTAAGGAAGGCATCAGAAGAGAGTGGACAACTCCCTACAATCTGGAGCAGAATGGAGTAGCAAAAATGGAAAACAAGACTATTGTTGAAGCAGTTATGGCAATGTAGTATGATCAGGATATGCCTAAATTCTTGTGGGCAGAAGCATGCAGCACGACAGTTTATGTCTAGAACAGGACTCCTCACAGGGCATTGGGCAAAATCACTCCGGAGAAGGTCTTCACCGGGAAGACACCTGAAGTCAGTCATTTCAGGATATTTGGGAGTTTAGCATATTGTCGTATACCCGAGGAGAAGAGGAAGAAATTAGATCAAACTGCTGAGAAATGATATCTTGTGGGATATAGCGAGAATGCTAAGGCATATAGAGTCTATCTTCCAGGGAGTAGGAAGGTAGTAGTTCGGCGGGATGTAAAGTTCATGGAGGATAGAGCTTTCAGGAAATCTCGAGAAATGCCTTCCAAGGAGCAGTCGAAAGATAAGTCGTTGGTCAAACCACTTCAACCAGCGGAAACTAGTACCAGAAATTCTCCTGAAGACAAAGCTTTAGAACAGGAGGAATCGCAGCTATGTTGCAGGAAACGTGGGGCAGAAGGGCGTTTCCATATGGAAACGGGTACGAAACGCTGAAACGCGTTTGGTACGGCCCTGAAACGCGTTTCAAGCCGTACTGCCACGTTTCACGAAACTGAAACGTGGCCAGTACGGCCTGAAACGCGTTTTAGGGCCGTACAACCCACATTTCAGCATTTACTTGTGTTTTATTTTATTTTATTTGTTTTCTAATCTATTCTTACGTTAGCCTAGTGACTTCTAGTTGCTTCCAGATGCCTGTCTAAAGTTATAAAAGTGAACTTTAGTGTTGATATGCAGTTCATGGTAATGTTAAATTCTTAAAGTAAAAGTGATATTCTCCTTTATTTTTTATTTTTATCCTTTTACTTAAATTTTTAACATTACCATGAAATGACTCAGGATGTTTGAGAGTGGTTTCGCCCTCATTGGATTTCATATGGAGAAAGTAGAATTTTAGATCTCACTCAAAATCCAGCAGACTTATCTGTTTTTCAAGATTTCAGGATTGGGGGGATTGCAATGTTTCCATTGGATTTTATCATGTACTAGGGTATGGAACTTGTATTTAATCCAGAGAACCAAGCCCTCTATGCAGGGGAGACTCCCAATAATCAAGAGAATGTAGGGTACTAGGGTATGAAACTTGTATTTAATCAAGAGCATTAAGGTTGTTCACCTATGTAGGAGGAGACTCTCAATCAAGCACGAGACAAGAAATTAGAAATTTCTCGTGGCTGATTTTGGATATTTGTATTTTCATTATGTGATTATTCATGAGTAAATGTGATGCAAATTTAAATACTTATAGTTTATGCATTGACAATTGACAGTTTTATCATAATGTAATAAATTAGAATGTATGAAAACCTGTTTTTTGTTTTCTACCCTGTTATCCGTGTTTGTAACCATGGTAAAATCCACCGAGCTTGTGGATCTGGACCCGGTCATGGAAGATATATTGTCAGTTTGGGGCAAAGACCCGTCAGTTAAAAACATAGAAAGGTACTTTGGAGACATCAGTTCTTGCAGATCTGGAGCACTTTCGCCAGAAACGCTCAGAATCCAACAATTCTTCATACAACTGACCCAAGGTTATGAAGAGAATGAGTTTACTCACCCAGACTTCTTCGGCGCACAGCTTTCAGCAACCCCAGGAGAAGGAACCCTGCATGCAAGCTTCCGTCCCTCGAGCCATGGCAGCAAAGGAAGTTTGCCCATTGAAGAGCCAGTCCTTTCCGGGGGCTTGGAAGATATTGTAAACTTCATTTCAAGTGCAGAGCGGCCGGGTGAGAAAAAGGCCGGAAGGGCATCCGCCATAACTAGGGCTTCCATCGGGAAGGAACAGGGCGTCTCAAAAGGCGATGGAGGCAGGCCGGGCAAAGAGATAGCAGTTTCCCCAGACCCACAAGCGGAAACTCAAGCGGAGGGTCCGGATTTTCAGGTAAACCATACCCCAACTGATTTTTCTTTTCGGGAGACTGAGGAATTCCCTTTTCCTCGCAGACCAGAGTTAGGGTTTACTCCTTCAAACCCGGATTCAGAAAGAGTCGATGTAAACAGAGAGGAGCGGGAGGAGGATATTGGAGGGAGGAAAAGAGGTGAGAAGAGGAAGAAACAAAGACCCATCGGCGAGCAGGAGCTGGAAGGGAATTTGGTCTTGGGGATGGAGGTGAGCATAGAAGAATCCCTGGAGGTGGCCGACTGCACAGTGGTGGGCAGGGCGAGAGGGAAGAAATTTTCTTCTAGTTTCTTGCAAGAATGGGGAGAAAAGAATTGGATGGTAGGAGAAGAGAGGGCTTTTGTAGCCTCTACCCTGGCAAAAGGTTGGTTCTTGTTCAGATTCGAAAGCAAAGAAGCGGCAGATTGGGTAATTGCAAGGAATTGGGTGATTGGGAACATTCCAATCCTTTTGAACAAATGGACACCGATGTTTGATGCAGGCCGTGAGAAAACAGATGTGTATCTTGTATGGGTCAGGGCTCCTGGCTTGCCCCATTTCTTATGGACGGAAGCAGTGTTTAAGGCTATCGGGGATAGACTGGGAACCTTTTTGGAAGCTGACATGACCTTTAAACAAACTCGAAACCAAGCCATGGCTCGCATTCTTGTCAGTTTGAATCCTGGTAAAGGTCTAGCAAAAAAGATAAATCTGCAATACAAGGATATGGTTTTCGAGCAGATACTGGACTATGAATACCTGCCCTTCAGGTGTCATAGGTGTCACGAGTACGGGCATCTTGCGAAGGAATGTCCTCTTGGAAGGAGAAGGCGGAGATTTCAAAAGGCGTCGGTTCAGAGGGAGAAAGTATATAGTCCTATTCATCATTTCCAAGGTCAGAATCCCACATCTGAACTGAATAATGCCGTCAAGGAGACATTGGCCCAAAATCTCCCATCTGATCTGAATGCTGCGGATATGGAGACAGAGATTCAAATGGAAGTGCAGTCGCCGGTCTATGCCCATAAGGGAAACCAGGTCACCTCAGCGGATAAGGAACCAGCCTTGGAGGAAATCTCAGCAAAGGAAAATCAACCTAGAAGGCCGTCTCAACCATCTGAAGGAATAATGGGTATGTGCTCTGATTCATCCATTCCTCCAGTTATTAATGCTGAATCCATGGATGTCTGTATGGAGCATTCCCCTTTGAACAAAATTGTCTTTTCAGTAAAAGAGAATAGTATTTTAATTCATGAAGAAATTAATGTGAATCCCGGCATAGAGGATATCTCGGCCGCCCTTCCCTCCCTAGATCTGAACAGTGAAGGTGTTTCTAATGATCCTGGGCCCTCGGCTCTCCTCCCTTCATGCCCTTACAATCTTCGTTCCCTCGATCATAAGGCTATCTCCTGCGTCTCAGTAGGAGGAATAGGGCCTCTCCCCTCCCAAAGCCAATCTAGGAAGAAAAGAGGTAGGAAATCCAATCTCACTTCGGCTCAGATTAAAGCAAAGTTTGAGGTAGCAGATGGAAAACAGCAGTCTATCCCAGGGGCACTTAGAGCAGCGCATCCCCCAGAAGAGGTTATCAAATGATCATATCATCATGGAACTGTAGGGGTTTAGCCAGTAAACCCAAAAAACTGGTTTTGCGGGAGATGTTTCTAAACTCTAAAACTGATATCCTCTTTCTCCAAGAGACTCTTGGAAGTGGAGTCGAGGTGGAATCAGCCTTAAATGCTTTGATGCCTGGGTGGAAATTTATTGCAATAGATTCAGAAGGTCACTCTGGTGGGTTGGCAATTGGCTATAAGGAAGGGAGGATAAAGGTCAGCAATATGTGGGGGATGAAACAGGCAATGGGAATGGAAGTTCAGTCCACAGAAATTGCCTTCCCCCTTTCCATTTGTAATGTGTACGGCCCCTGCCAGGACAGGGTATCTTTCTGGAATAAGCTGATGGCAAATTCTTTCTTGAAGGACAAAAATTTGGTGCTAGGAGGGGATTTAAATTTCTCGATTGGTAGAGCAGAGGCATGGGGTCCTTCAGCCAGGGAAGACCCCTTGTCAGACTTTTTCCTAAATCTGTTCTCTGACAATAACCTCCTAGACATAAACTTACTCAAACTAAAGCCTACCTGGAGGAACAGGAGAACTGGGGAGGCTAGAGTGGCAAAAAGGCTAGATCGTTTTTTTATACATGAGGAACTGGCAGTCAAGATCCCTATGTTCAGGCAATGGATTGAAGAAGGAGGGCTCTCAGATCACTTCCCTATCTATTTAGAATTCACCTCCCCCCCTCCTAAGCCCCCTGCTCCTTTCAAATTTAACTCTACATGGCTACAAGAGGAGTCCTTTTCAAATCTTTTCAAACAAACATGGAAGCACCCGGAAGTCAATGCTCCAGAGGATAGAGGCTACTTATTTATGGAAAACCTTAAAAGATTAAAGAAAGCCACCATAAGCTGGGCAAAGGCTAGAAAGGAGGCACAGATTGCGGAATTCTCAAAGATAAGTGAGGATCTTAAAAAGCTGGAAAGCATTGAGGAGGATGGTTATCTGTCGCAGGCCTCAAAGGAAAAAATCCTCCATCTTGAGAAACTCAAGTCTAAAATTCTACTGGACAAAGAAGAAGAATGGCGATTAAAGAGTAGGGCAATCTGGCTCAAAGCCGGAGATGAAAATACCAGATTTTTCCACAATTATGCGAAAGGGAGGAAATCGGCAAATACAATATGGGCTCTAAAAAATGAAGAAGGAAGGGAAGTGCAGACTTTTCAATCTCTGTCAATTTTAGGTCAGAGTCACTTCCAAAAGCTCTTCGCAGATCCGGGAGAGACTACTATTGCGGAGGTAATAAGGACAGCTCAATGTTTCCCGAGATTTTTGGAAGAGGACGAAGCGGAGGATCTAAACTGTGAGGTTACAAAGGAGGAAGTGGAAGCTACAATAAAATCCATGGCAAAAGAGAAAAGCCCTGGACCAGATGGATGGTCCATAGAGCTTTTTCTTCACTTTTTTGAACTAATAGGAGCAGAAATCACAGAAGTAGTGGAGGAGGCCAGGAAAAAAGGGGAAGTCTATAGTCCCTTTAATGCTACGTTTATAGCCCTAATTCCAAAGAAGGATGTCCCGGAAAGCTTTGAAGATTTCAGACCAATATCGCTATGCAATAGTATTTACAAAATCATAGCAAAAGTGATAGCAAACAGAATCAAACCAATTCTGTCTCGACATATATCTATGGAACAATTTGGGTTTTTATCGGGAAGACAAATTCATGAAGCAATAGGAGTCGCTCAGGAGGTCATGCATAGTGTGAGGCAAAAGAAAAAGAAGGGTGCTGTTATCAAAATTGATTTGTCCAAGGCATATGACAGGATAAATTGGTTATATCTCAGGATGCTTCTAACTCACCTTGGGTTTAAACCGGCTTTCATCAGTTGGATAATGGGATGTATTTCGAATGTAAGCTATGCAATTCTCATCAATGGAGCGGCCACCCCTTTTTTCAAAGGTCAAAGGGGTCTGAGGCAGGGGTGCCCTCTGTCTCCTCTGCTCTTTCTTCTAGTTGCGGAGGGTCTCAGCCAGCTGATTCACAAAGCCAGAAGAGAGGGGAAGGTAAAAGGTATTGAGGTAGCCACAAATTTATTTATATCTCACCTCCTTTTTGTTGATGATATTTTAATCTTCACAAATTCTGAGCTCTCTGAAATGAAAGAACTAAAATGTATCTTAGATCTGTTTCTGAAAGCCACTGGCATGCAGATAAATCAAAGGAAATCCCAGCTGATTATGACAGGTTTAGCAGTTCAGGAGAGGGTAAGGCTACAATCAGTTTTACCTTTCCAGCCCAGTACCTTGGAAACTCCTTTCAAGTACCTAGGTTTCTGGCTAAAACCAAATGCTTATAAGAAGGAGGACTGGAACTGGCTGATTGCAAAAATTGAATCCAGGATCTCCCATTGGAGTTTTAAATGGCTCTCAAGAGCGGGCAGATTGACTCTAATAAAATCAGTGCTTTTGGCCATTCCAGTCTATTGGGCTGCTCTTACGTGGGTCCCCAAGGGCATCATGGAAAAGATCAGAAGGCTATGCAGTAGATTTCTTTGGGATGGTGCCAAGGAAAACCCAGTACTTCCATGGGTGGGCTGGGACAAGGTGGCAAGGTCCAAAGACTGGGGTGGTTGGGGGATTAAAAATCTTCCAGACTTCAGTCTTTCTCTGGCAGCAAAATCGGGATGGAGGCTGATAAAGATGGAAAATTTATGGACCAAAGTGATCAGAAGGAAATATATAGACCCGGTCCCTCTGGAGGAATGGATAAGGATCCCAGTTAAGAACAAACAGAACGCATCAGTGATATGGAAGGCAACTGTGGATTCGTTCAAGGTAATTGAACAAGGCTTGGCATGGAAGATTGGAAACGGTAGAAATCTGAAGATTGGGAAAGATCCATGGATCGGCTGCAATGAAAACTATGCCCTTTCACCTGAACTAATCAGGCATTTAGAAGACAAAAATATTTTAACTCTTGATCAGGTGGAAAAGGTGGGTCATTCGAGCATCTGGAGTCAGGCTTGGAAAGATGGAGGAGATCTTCAGCTGGATCAGAGGTGGTGGAACGAATGGTCTTCGTTCACCCAAGAACTTGTTCGCTCAAATGTAAGAATTACAGACAACCCGGATAGCCTGATCTGGGCCCATGGAGAAACTGGCGATTACTCCCCCAAAGATGGTTATAAGTTCATTCAATCCAGGAAAGGGTGGGAAAATCCCGAGTGGTGGACAAAACAAATCTGGAAGCTCAAATGCCCTGCTAAGGCTCGACTCTTTCTCTGGTGTCTCCTTAAAAGGAAGGTTCCCACATGGGACATCCTCCAGGCTAGATTCATGTATGGCCCTGGGAGGTGCTCCCTTTGTAAAGAGGAAGAGGATTCAATAAATCATCTGTTCCTTCGCTGCTCGGAGACTGCTAAAATCTGGAGGGAGGCTGAGAAGCTGCTGAATAAAAAATTTCAGTGGGGAAATGGAAATCTGGACGAGGCTTGGTCAAATTGGTGGCAGCAGTACCCGGAGGGGAATCTGAGGAATCTTCCGCCCATCATTTGCTGGGGTGTCTGGCTTGCTAGAAACAGAGCTATTTTTCAAGATAAAGGAACCCAGCCTTCTGTCACAGCCATCCAAGCGGTCTCCATTTACTCTTCCATCCCCGAACCTGAAGAAAAAAGACCACAAAATACAAACAAGACAGTTCAAATCAAAGATGGCATCCCTTGGGCGTTTTTTGACGGAGCATCCCAAAATAACATAGCTGGCGCAGGAATTGTCATTCACCTAAATGCTCAACACTCCCTTAAAGCTTCAGTGGGATTGGGCTCAGGATCAAATAATTTTGCCGAATTATCAGCTCTGAGACTGCTCCTTTGTTGGCTTATTCATAGAAACACCTTCACTATTCAGATCTTTGGAGACTCCCTCAATGTGGTAAATTGGGTCAACGGAAAAAGTACATGCAAAAATCAAATTTTGAAACCCATGCTGGAAGAACTTCTGGTCCTAAAGTCATCTTTTAACTCTTTCTCCATATGCCATATCTACAGGGACAGCAACGATGCCGCGGACAAGCTTTCTAAGGAAGGTTTGCAGCAAGCTTTGGGAGGGTGGAAAATAGTTGAAGACTGTCAAGGACAGTCCATTTCATCAGATGTGCCGCCTTATATATAACTCTTCAGCTACTGTTTTTGTTTTTTCTGTTTTTAACTCATATATACCTGTTTAGACTTTCTCTCTCAGACATCTCTTTCTCTAAAACTCTGATACATATTATTATATATTTTTTTGTGGGTTGTTTTCCTCTCTGTTGAGGAGACCCAAAGGCCTGTTTAGTATGTTGTTTATTGCTTATGATCTGCCTCTCTCAGACGAGGCTTGGTTTTTGGACATGGCTGTTTTGCCTCAGCTGTTTTCCTCAGTTAAAACTTGCTCAGTTTTCTGCGTTCAAAAGGGCAGAAAGGAGTTTATAGTTTTTTGATTGCTTGGTTTGGCAAGCAGCTCTATCAGAAATGCTCGGCATATGCAATGTAACTTTTTATTCTCTTAATAAAAAGTTCGCTTTTTCTTCGGAAAAAAAAATAAATTAGAATGTATCATATATGCTTTATGATTGCACATATTTCTTAAATGTCCTAATATATATATATATATATATATTTGCGTTTCCCCGTTTCCAAAATTTGGGGAGGTCGCGTTTCGTATCGCTTCCCGTTTCGGAAACTCGTACCCGTTTCCCCGTTTCGTGCAACCTTGAATCGCAGGAAGAGGAAGAGCTGATAGATGTGCCTACTACCAGTGGAAGAACGAGTCGGGAACTCCGACAAATTCTACAAGATGCAGAAGACTTCATTGGTGCACCCAGGAATAGTAAAAGGGAGCGAAGACAGCCAGACAGATACCAGGCCTTAGTAGCTCAGGCTGGGGAACCTTCTAGTTTATGGAGGTCGTTCAACATCAAATATGGGTGGATGCTATGGTGGAGGAATACAGCTCTATAATGGTCAATGATGTCTGGGAAGTGGTACCTAGGCCTCAGGACAGATCAGTGGTAGGTTTGAGATGGATCTACAAGGTCAAATATGCTGCAGACGATAGTGTGGATAAATACAAAGCCAGGTTTGTGGCTAAGGGGTATGCTCAGAAGGAAAGGATAGACTATGAAGAAACCTTTGCCCCAGTGGCCAAGTCTACTTCTATTAAAACCGTGATATCTCTTACAGCACAGATGGAGTGGGAGATTCATCAGATGGATGTCAAGACGGCATTCTTAAACGGGGTAATAGAAGAGAAAGTATACATTGAACAGCTAGAAGGTTTTGAGACACATGAGAAGAAATCTCATGTATGCAGATTAAAGAAAACCTTGTATGGGCTTAAACAGGCACCTAGGGCATGGTACAATCGAATTGATGTCTACTTGCAGAAGATGGGATTCGTCAAGAGTGACACAGACCCTAATTTCTACTATTTGATCATAGAGAATAAGCCTCTAATCCTAGTGTTATATGTGGATGATCTCTTCTTGACAAGTCATCCAGGCTCATCAAAGACTGGAAGAAGAACCTAGCCACAGCATTCGACATGAAAGATTTGGGACAGATGCATTATTTCCTAGAGTTGGAAGTTTGGCAGCAGAAAGGTGAGATCTTCCTTGGACAAGGGAGATATGCTACAGAAATCTTGAAGAGACTCCGGATGCAGGACTGTAAACCTATGGCTACTCGAATGATCACCAACTGGAAGAAGATTGATGCATCAGAAGATAAAGGCGTTAATCCCACCTTGTACAGGCAGCTTATAGGGTCCCTGATGTATCTAGTCAATACCAAGCCAAACATTTATTACGCTGTCAACACCCTCAGTCAGTTCATGGTGGAACCTAAGAGGGTGCACTGGGCAGCAGCCAAACATGTTCTCAAGTATATACAAGGAACAGTCGAGCATGAACTATTGTACACCAGAGGCAATGACATCAGGCTGAGTGGGTTCACTAAAGCAGATTGGGCTGGAAGTTCAGTGGATCGAAAAAGTACGATTGGGTACTGTTTCAACATTGGATCAGGAATGACCTCCTAGTGCAATAGGAAACAGAAATCCGTGGCTCTGAGCTCAGCTAAATCAGATATATGGCAGCTAGCACAGATTCGTGCGAAGCCATATGGCTTAGGAAATTGCTTGTGAATCTATTCAGGAGAAGGATGGAAGCGACCAGGATCATGTGTGATAATCAGAGTTGCATCAAGCTCTCTGAGAATCCAGTATTTCATGATCAGTCGAAGCACATTGATATCAAGTGTCACTTTGTCAGAGACTGTGTCCAACGAGGAGCAGTATAGTTGAGATACACTCCTACAGAAGAACAGGTGGCAGACATCCTCACCAAGGCTCTAGGAAGAACAAAGTTCGTTTATTTCAGGGAGAAGAGGGGGATGGTAAAGAATCCATTTCAATCGCAGAAATGGATAAGTGTCAGGAGTTGCAGTGCAACAGTTAGCAGTGGCAGTGCTATGGGCAGCATGTTGAAAGGGAGCTGTAGTACAAAAGCAACAGTGGCAATGGCAGTGCTATGGGCAGCATGATGCAGCATGTTGAGAGGGAGCTGCAGTACAAGAGCAACAGTGGCAGTGGCAATGTCATGGGCAGCAGTGCAGGGGATGTGAGGTGGCAGGCCAAGCATCAGCACAGGTACCGATGCAGAAGATCAATGTGATGTTTCTATAATGAAACATTGCTAGAGCACATTACTCACTAAGAGGGAGTGTTGATTTTTTGTAGCATCAGATGTGCTCTAGCCTTGAAATTTGGACGAAAGGCTAAGGCACATGAGATCTCCAAGACCCAGAAATCATTTTGAAAAATTCTACCTGGATGAGGAGTTATTAAAATAATTAATATTTTTAATGAGTTCCTAAGTCTAAATTTGGGAAAATCAAAATATTAATGGGTATTAATAAAGATAAGGGTGACAAGCTTCTAAGAGACGAGAATCAAGTCTGTTTTAATCTTAACCATTGATTAGGGACTTAATCTCGGTCATTGATTCGTCAACAGGAAAATTATAAAAGAAGACTTGAGGATCATTTGGAGACACACTAGCAGATACTCAATATCTCAAGGAAAATAGATTCTCAAGTAGAGGAGATCGATTTTAGAGGGAGAGTTGCAAGGTGGAGGAAGAGGAGGGCATCAACGGCAAGCAGTGACTGAGGAGGAGGTGGCGTAAGGACAGTGGGAGACAGCGCAGAGAGAGACGCAGAGCTTACGCAAGCTGACTCATAGGGACGTAGAACCACTCAGAGCCACGCTGGGCCAAGAAGAGTGACGCAGGGGTGACGCAGAAGTGGGAGCAGGGTCTCCAAAGTGTTAGAAGTCTCAAAGGGAAAGTCTCAGGTGTTTTCTTTCAGTTTCTCTGTAAAATCATTCCTTGTAAAAGAAATTCCTGCTAAAGATTAATAAAGCCCTCATCTGCTGCAACGATTTTCCCACATTGGGTTTTTCCGAGGACAATTGTCCAAAAATAACTATGTTGATGTGATTGGTTCTTGTGCATGTAATTTTTCTCTGGGTAATTGTGATAACTGCAGTAGAATTTATTTTAATATTTGCTGAAGGGATTTCGTAAATAATTTATTGTGAATAATAAGTAGGTGAAATAAATCAGTTGTTTAGTAGTAGAATTTCAGTTTAGAAATTTTCACACAGCCTTACGAGCTACTGTGTGCCGTCATTCCTATAAGGGGACAAGCCACCTTCATAACTACAAGGTCACACACCTTTACCTTACTTCGTACCAGTTGGAAGAATTCTCTAAGAAAATATTTGCCCTATAATGTCCATCAAACAAGCTTATGCTTGGAGGTTAATTAAGTTAGAAATGCAAACTATGCTAAAATGCCTAAAATGAAATGCAAGTAAGTTTATTAGTGCTTTGAAAAAAGGAATTGCCTCAAGTAAATGGAAATATGCTCACAATGAAATAACTTGAATAATTGCTCTCAAAATTGTACAAGACATAAGAACATAAGCTTCATAAGCACATAAGATTGTAAGTTGCTCAAAGTAAATGCTTTAACAAATGATATATCAATGGTCAACAAACTAAAGCAATGAAATGAGATAAAGCTAAGAGTATAATATTGCTTGTAAAGTGAGCAAATGGCTTTAAAATAAATGAGCAAAATAACCAATGAGCCTATAGTGAGGCAAACATAAAGCAATTTGTCAATTTAACTAAATCAAAATTTTGCCACATAAATTGAGATACTTGCATATAAGAAATGAGTTGCTCCAAAGTGAAAATCCCAAGTTGTACTTCAAAGCAAAATTGAAATGCAAAGCATAAAATGGGAACTTGTAGCAAAATTCAACTTAGAAAATTAAACGTGATGGTGAGATTGTGTTAATTCTTAAAGCATGCAAATGAGAGTGAAAATGAAAACTAAGAGAACAATGCAAAATCAATCCACCGACATATTCCTCCTTCTAAATAAGGAAAAGGGATGCCATGGGTAAAACCCAAGCTCCCGCAAGAAAAACTAAACATTTTTATTAACTTGCTACAAAGATGAGAAACCTTCCAAAGGTCTCAAGTGAAGCTTTCAAGAGGAATGTTTACAACATATGAGGCTTTTTAAGCACTAGATTTCATTCTTGAAAGTCAAAATTAGTGGCTAAGGTAAGTATAGTAAGAATGCTTTCAAATTTGAAAATGTTAGAGGTCTTTTGGTACCCCAAAGATTAGCCTCCAATGATGGATGAACTCTTGCACAAGAAAAGAAACTAGTCTTCTTTGTCTACAGTCTTGTCAAGGGAGAAATCCTCCTCTATCAAGCTCATGGACTAGCTAAACAAAAGCCCTCCTCTAATGTCCACCCTTAAAAGTGAACCTTAAATGCTTGAGAGGTCCTACAAGAAAATAGTTAGAGTTTCAATGATTTTTCCTCAAGGCTCTTGTTACCAACACTCCAACTATGGGCTGCAAAACCAAGACACAATTAGTGTAGAGAGAACAAGTAAAACAAATAAATAGAATACAAAATAGTGTACAAGAGACCAAATCAAGCGAAGGGAGTGAAACCCATCACTTGCTTAGTTTAGAAAATGCTCTCAAATAGCTAAATAAAATCAATGAAGTGCCACTTTTGGAAGAGTTTTAAGTATAGAAATATTTTTATTGTGTACAAGTTATGTCCAAGAAAACCCATGCAAAAACACTTCGTGAGATGAACTATGAAAGCTCAAAAAACAAATGACAACTCCTTTGAGAATGTGTCAAGAGTGAGTAGGTCTCTCCAAAGACTTCCCCTCACACTTGATTCAACAAGATGCTTCCTCTACAACACTTCAATCAATAATTAGTCCCATATAGATTTAGCAAATAAACAATGACAAGAAACTCTAGAGATTTATTGGAAAATAACTAGAGCATTCTATATCTAGAGCATACTTCTAAATCAAATGTCAATGCAAGATAGCTTTACATTAACAAGTCTACAAGAGCATATGGAAATAAACTAGATCAAAGCATGAGTAAAAGAAATTATACCAATAATCCACCATTCATCACATTCCAAAGGAAGAACAACTCATGAATGAAACCCCCAAAGTCTTTATTGATATTTTTGAAAGTGTACAAAGTAGCAGCGTTTCCACAGGCACAATAGCTAGTAACAATCATTCCAAAGTGAGCACAAAGTTCTATTATATAGAGAAATGGGAGTAAATCCCAATGTAGCAACCAAGTGACAAATGGAAGTGGAGAAGATCCCAAGGAAGTTGAAGTCCAAGTGGGGATGGAGCCATGACACATGTGAGCCTTCATCAAATCAAATTCCTTACATGGCCCAAGCAATATCCTTAAGCAAAACGAATTATCCAAGTGTGCATACAAGCCAAGCCAAGTGTGAACCAATCAAAGAGTTAACTCATGCCAATCTCCATGATCAAACCATGTGATGACACCGCATCCTCATGAAATGTGTTGATCCTCCTCTAGCAATTGCGTGGGCCTCCTTGGGAATTGTGTTGATCCTCCTCTTGAGTGTGAGTGCCAAGTGTATACAATGAGTGAAGTTGGAGTGGAGACATGTCTCCATAAAAATCTCAATCAAATATTCCATGAGATATCCCCACATGTGCATTTACTCCAAGAAATTCGATTTTCCATGCTAGTTGCTCCTTCATTAATGCCAAAAATTCGATTTCCTTGTGTGGGCCATGTATTTATGATGCAAGGTGTCAAATCATCCTCCACTTGTCCTTTGACTTATTACTTTGACTTGAGATAATTTCCAAGTCATTTTCATGTCATTTTGTCACATGGAGCTATTTATTTTTCTCCATTTAATTTATTTATTTTTAAATTAATTGTCAGATTTCCCACTAAACTTAGAAAAAGTGGATTTTGAAGGCCTAGAACTTATTTTTTACCACTCAAAGTGTGTCATATGTTAGTTTTTGTAGCATCGAATATGTTCTAGTCACAAAACTTGGTGGAGACACTAGAATACATGAGATCTCCAAAACCCGGAAATCGTTTCTGGAAATTCCACCTTGAGATGACTTAATTAGATTACTAACCTATTTTTTAATGTTTCCTAAGTTTAAACTTAGGAAAACTGGTTAATTAATCAAAATTAATTAAGTCATGGTGAGGATAGTCTAGAAACTCACACGGATCGACTTCAATATGGTCCTATCCTTTGATTAAGTCTTAATCTTGGTCGTTGGTGCTCCAACAGAGGATTATAAGAAGAAGTCGATGGGCACTTGGAGAATACACTTGAGCAATTTGATTTCCTTAGCAGATCGATTTCCAGAGAGCAGCAGCAGTTGTCGGAGAGCCAGAGATTGAAGCAGAGACAGTGAGGATCAAGGACAGCGATCCAGAGGAAGTTTTTCAAATCCAGAGAGGTAGAAGCAAGTAACAAAAGTGATCCACACAAAAGCAGCGCAGGGATTGCGCAGTCGCTGAAGCAGAGCAGTTCGATTTAGCTGGGGAGGAAGTTGATTTAGTTTCTAGAGGCCGAGAAAGTCTTCCAAAGGGTCGGAGAGTCACTTCCAGCAGCAAAGACAGACTAGACCGCTTGCTCAGAGGCAGATTTGAGCCACACGTATGAGAGGCAGTGCAATGATTACGCAAAGGGCCTAGGTTGGGGTTTGGACGGCTAGTTTTTCTGGAGAAGCTATTAGTTTTTTGTAACATCGGAAGTGATATAGCCTTGAAAATTAGTGGAAAGACTAAGGCACATGAGTTTTAAAGAACCCAAAAACCGTTTGGTGAAATTCCACCCGGATTGTATTTTATTAAAATAATTAATATTTTTAATGGAGCTCCTAAGTTTAAACTTGGGGAAATTAAAATATTAATGGGTATTAATCAAAATATGGGTGAGAATGATCTAGAAGGCAGATCAAGTCATGTTTTAATCTTAGCTGTTGATTAGAGACTTAATCTCAGCCATTGAAGACTTAACAGGAGAAGTATAAAATGGAGGCTTGGGGATTATTTGAAAACACAGACACACAGATTGAGGAAATCGATTTCTGAGGTAAGAAGTTCTCAAGAGGAAAATCGATTGGGGAGATCTTGCAGCAGAGTTATGAAACCAGCTCACAAAAACATAGAAAATATAGATTAACGCCTTAGAAATCAGCCTCTTCTAGGGGGCAACATCCTTTACATTACACAAATGAACAATTCTTGGATGATACAAATGACAAGACCTCCTTTCTATATATAGGAGTCTAAGGGGTCATAATATAATCAGAGCCAACATTACAATAATAATGTAAAGGCACAATAATAATAATATGGGAACTAGATGGCACAACAATATAATAAGGGGGTTGCACTAATAACAATAAAGGTTACACTAGTAGTATAGGGACCTAACATGCCCCTCTCCTTCAAAAAATGTTGTCCTCAACGCTTGAGTAGATCTAGATGATTCTGTATAAAATTCTTGTCCTCCCATGTGGAATCTTCAGCGGGTAAGTTCTTCCACTTGATGAGATACTCTGAAATTGATCAATTTCGTAGCTGTCAGGTTCTTGTTTCTGTGACTGCTCCAGGTTCCAATATGACTTTTCCTTCCTCATCAAGTTCTGACAATATTGTTTGAACTGGGATCTTCTCATTATGTAAGATCGCCATTTCTTAAGTGCATGTAGTCTTGCCGACACTTCCTTCTCATAAATAGCTTTTTGTAAATACTTTCCTTTGATTGGACAACTTTCGAAAGCAATGGTTTCTTCTTGCGTTAAAACATCACTAATTCCATTTCTTGATGCATCATATTCCACAATAAAAGTTTTTGTGAAGTCTAGCATAGCTAAGACTGGTGCTTAGCACATTGCCTCTTTAAGATGTTCAAAGGCCTTCATTGCCTCTGGAGTCCATTAAAATGCATCTTTCTTCAATAACGTTGTTTTCAGAATGTCTTCAATCTTCATTCTTATTTGATGATATCCTGAACGAAGATCCAACTTGGTGAAGTAAATTAATCCATGCAATTCATCCAATAATTAATCAATGACAGGAATGGGAAATTTATCTTTAATAGTGATTTTGTTGAGCTCTCTATAATCCGAACACATGCGCCATGACCCATCCTTCTTGTGCATCAATACTATTGGAGCAGAGAAAGAACTTTGACTAGGTTGAATTATACTAGCCTCTAGCATTTCTGCAACCATACGTCCAATTTCGCTTTTTTGGGCATAGGAATATCTGTAAGGCCTGATGTTTGGAGGAACACTTCCTGGAATCAAATGAATAGAATGATCATGATCACGAATAGGTGAGAGCCCTTTGGGAGTCTCAAATACCTTGGAATGATTGTCCAAGGCTTTTTGGACATCTGGAGAAATAGATGATTTCGATGTGGGAACCTCTAGCGAACATAATTGTGCAATTACGCCTCGTTTGTCTTTCTTTAGAAGCTTTGTCGGTCCGTTAGAGCTGATTATCTTTCCCGATTTCCCAGTGATACCCCTTAATTCAACTTCTTTTCCTTCCGAAGAAAATTTCATGAAACATTCTTGAAAATTAAAAGCTATTGTACCCAAGGATTGTATCCATTGGACTCCTAGTACAACATCAGCACCAACCATTGGAATGGAAAGCATTGGGTTATTCAATACATATTCTCCCATGGATAGATTGATATTATGGCACTTTCCAAAGCAATTTATGGTTCCTCCACTTGCAACCATCACTTGGCACTCTGGTGCTGGATATAAGAAGCAATTCAATTCCTTGGCTATCTTACAATGAATAAAATTATGGGTACTTCCCGAATCAGTCAACGCTATTACCTTTTTCTTCTTGATATGTCCTTCTATCTTGATAGTTTGAGGAGTGGTAATTTTGTCCAATGCATTACAAGATATGGCCGGATTCATTCCTTCTTTCTCAATGTGATCATTCACTTCTTGAACTTTTTTCTTCTTGATATGTCTTTCTATCTTGAAAGTTTGAGGAGTGGTAATTCTTGCCAATGCTTTACAAGATATGGTCAGATTCATTTCTTGATGGTCGATGTGATCTTTCACTTCTTGAACATTTTTCTTCTTGATATGTCCTTCTATCTTGAGAGTTTGAGGAGTGGTAATTCATGCCAATGCTTTACAAGACATGGTCGGATTCATTTCTTCTTTCTCTGAGGTTGGTTCCTGGTGTATATCCTCTTCTTTTGAAGTTTCTTGATCCTTTTCTTCCTCCTCTTCACAATCAATGTAAAATAATTTCTTCTCAGCACACTTATGACCTTTAATGTATTTGATATCACAATTGTAACAAAGCCCTTTTGCTCTTTTTTCTTCCAATTGTTGTGGTGTCAACCTTGTAGGTTGTGGAAGACTAGGAGAAACAACACTTCCATCTTTATAGTTGTGAGGCTAGACATCCTTGTTGCTATAATTTTGTTTTCCACTTTTCTTGCCAACTTGAATGGCCTCTCCAATGAAAAAGGTTCCCAAAGACAAACCTCATGTTGAATGTTATCATTTAAAGTCCCTATGGAGACATCAATCCTTTGCTTCTCTAGAATATCATTTTCCCTTATATTCAATTTTTGAAAGTTCTCGATGTGCTCTGCCATTGAACACTTTTGTTTGAGATTTATAAATTGGCTAAACAAGGTGTTGCTCTTTGTATCTTCATAATGTGCTATCATTTCCTCTGTGAAAATTGACCACGTAACAAGTGGTTTACGAGAACAAAGCCCTTTAGACCATAAAAATTAATCTGGTTCTAAATATGAAGATGCAATACATACCTTTTGTAACAGTTGCACCTCATGTAGATCAAAATATTGCTCCATCTGTAGTATCCAATTTACCGGATCCTTGCCATCAAACTTCCTCATATCGTCTTTTCTTGATTTTAGGAGCTCGATCTTGAAACGACTGTAACTCTGTAATTTCAGATCTCCAAGTTCTGAAATTGCGTCCTGCAATAGCCCTCTGCGTTCTCTTTCTAACCCCGCAAGTCTGATCAAGATTGGATTCTGCAAGGAAGAGTTATGTCAAATCTCCCACGATGACCTGATTATAGACTGGTTCAGTAGAGCGCACTTGTACGAAGTGCCACGTGTCACTGTTTCAACCTTAGGATCTGAAAAATATACACAGAAAACTACAGTCCATCCTCTTTCTGTAACTTCTTACAAAATTTCAATCTAATGCTTAGAGAGAAAGTTATGACGAGTTTCCCAAGGTCACCTGTTTAGAATGTAATTCGAGAGTTTGTAAAAACCCTAAATTCCTCAGATTATATCTCTAAAAATATAGCGAGACAAGATCTGAAATTCGAACCCGAGCTTCACCACGATTTCGGTTCAAACGGGTTTTAATTTTAGAGTCTGAATCTTTGTAGAAAAAATATTATAGCGACAATTCCACGATGACCTGTTTGAGATGAAATTCTGGAGCTTACAAAAACCCTAACTTCCTCAGATCATATCTCTAAAAATATAGTGAGACAAGATCTGAAATTTGGACCTGAGATTCGGACCGATTTCTTCTCAAATGGGTTTTTTTTAGCTTATGAAATGTCGTAGCAAAAAAGTTATAGCGAAAATGCCACGATGACCTATTTGGAGTAGCGAAACCCTAGAATCCAAAGCTCTGATACCAAATGTTATGAAGCCAGCTCACAAAAAGATAGAAAAGATAGATCAACACCTTAGAAATCAGCCTCTTTGAGGGGGCAACCTCCTTTACATTACACAAATGAACAATTCTTGGATGGTACAAATGACAAGACCTCCTTTCTATATATAGGAGTCTAAGGGGTCATAATATAATCAAAGTCGACATAACAATAATAATGTAAAGGCACAATAATAACAATAGTGGGCTTCTATGGGGCACAATAATAACAATATGGGAACTACATGGGCACAACAATATAATAAGGGGGTTGCACTAATAACAATAAGGGGTTACACTAGTAGTATAGGGACCTAACACAGAGGGGCAGTGAAAATTCAGAAGAAGGACTTTCCGTAGAATACTGACAGAGATGCGAAGAGAGCTTGCCAAGAGGCAGCACAGTAGCCGAGAGAGCTGACGTAGAAAAGTTGCCCGTCACGCAGAATCCAGAACAGTCGAAACAACCGGAACTGTCAAGGACTACCAGAACTACTGGGAACTGCTGAAACAGTCGGGAAAGCTGACGCAGAGGCAGCGCAGTAGCCAGGAGAGTTGACGCAGAAAAGATGTCTGTCACGCAGAATCCATAACTATCGGAACAACCAACACTGTCGAGAACTGTCGAAACTGCGGGGAGAACTGACGCAGAGGCAGCGCAGTAGCCGAGAGAGCTGACGCAAAAAAGTAGCCTGGCCGGAACTGTCAGGAACTGTCGAAACTATCGGGAACTGCCGGAACAGCTGAGAGAGCTGATGCAGAGGGTAGAGAAGGTGACGCAAGGCTGACGCAAAGCCAACGTAGAAATAGCCAGGGTTAGCCACTCTTGTGCCGGATCAGCTGGAATTCTGCCGAGTGAAGTGAGGTAAAACTCACTCAAATTTTCCACTAGTATTTTCTCTGTAAAGGATTGCTAAATGAGCATCATAGATTTGTATTCAGATATTTCTCCTACATAATAGTAAACCCTCAGAAATGTTGCACCGATTTTCCCGCATTGGGTTTTTCCGGGGACTATTGTGTCCAAAAATAAGTGTCTTATGTATCTTGTTCTTTGCTCTATTTTTTGTTTCATGAGATCAAATATTTAATTAAGTGCAGGCTGCAGAAGTAATTTTCTTCAGTATTCAAAAGAATAACTTGATGAATATAATTTAAAGAAATCAAGTAGGTGAAGTAGATTCAGATTTGTTGTAGTAGGGGTTCCTTCGAGTGTAGGAATTTACACATGGTATCAGAGCATTGATTTTGAAATAGGAAGAGCAGATCTAGTGCTGAGGAGTGAGGCCAAAAGATGCACTTGGCAGTAATTTGAATCCCCTTAAAGGGATTGCACAGTCCTTGCCGGAAAGCAGATCCGAGGAAATCTCTCTCTAAGTGAGACAACAAAGAGGTACGATTTCCAGTTCGTGAGTTTGCAGAGGCAGAGGGAGTGACGCAGAGCCTCAGCGTAATGCTTGAAGGGCGCAGTTCTGTCGGGGCAGAAATCCATTGGAAAAGAACGAAGACACATAGAAGGGGAATTTTCTCCTCAGAGAACTTTCTGCCAGAAAGTTCAAATTTCTCACTTGTTGAGCAACTAAGCAGTGCTAAGCAGTGACTAGAGGAGTCAGTTCGACAATTGGGTGAGATGGCATCGCATGGGCTCGGAGATCAGGACAGGTTGGAAGGTGCTTCCAACTATGTCATATGGAAGACTAAAATCTTAGTTGTTCTGGAGGAATATGATCTCAAGGCCTACGTCAATAGTGTTGTAGTTGTTCCTGCTAACAACAATCAAAAGAAGTACAAAGCCGAGCAGGGGAAGGCAAAGAGGCTCATTCTCGATGGAGTTCGAGATCATGTGGTCTCACACTTGCAAGACAAGGATACAGCCCGAGAGATGTGGGAAGCCTTGTCTTCTCTGTATGAAGGCTCTTCCAAATAGCGGAAGATGTATTTGGAGCAAAAGTTGCAGCGGACTTTGATGCAGAAAGGAGAAGGGGTGAACCTCCATCTTCAGTGTCTTCAAGACACTAAAGACCAGCTTGCTGCAGTGGGGTCCACTCCTCAGCCAATCGCAACGGTGAGGATAGCCCTGAATGGAGTCTCGGATGAATGGCAAGTTTTCGTCCAAAGCATATTGGATAGAGAAAAACTACCTTCATGGGAGGAGATGTGAGCGGCTCTTCAATAGGAGGAGTTAAGGAGGGACCTAGTCAAGGTCAACCCCAATGGCAGCAATGGGAGTGGCACAAAGATGAAGGAGGAGGAAGAGAACGCAGCTTTGGCATCAAAGGGACAGCAGAAGCTGAAGCGAAAGAAGGACATTTCGAAGATGAAATGTTTCAGTTGTGGCGAGTTGGGCTACTATGCATCCCAATGTCCTTTGTAGAAAAGGACAAGGATGAGAAACATGATCCTAAGGCTACTTCAACAAAGATTGACGAGGATGAATTTGCCATGAGTGCCCAAGCATCTCCAAGAGGGAGATGGGGCGACATTGAGCTGTAGTTGAGAAGACTACATGTGGGCAGGATCTTTGAGGGGTCCACCTCTTGGATCAATTCCTTGCTACGGGAGCCCAAGATTCAGCAGTAGCGAGATGGACTTAGTGACAAATGATGCAGTGGAGTGTTTGGAGGACAGATGCCGTAGCTGGGGACTAGAGACTAATCAGCACAGAGCAAGGTTGGCAGCAGTGTAGTTGGCACAATGCAGGAGTCAGCAACAGCACAGAAGATTTAGAGGGTCATAATCAGTAGCAGTCAGATTCCAACATTCATTGTATTATGTTGAGCACAATTAAGTTCAACTAATTTTGGATGTTTTTTAGTTGCTTCTCTCAGCAACTGAGTTGTAGTATGGATGCAGGGCTAGCAGCATAGCAAATGCAGCGTTTGAGAGGGAGTTGTAGTACAGATGCAGCAGTGGCAGTGGTAGTGTCATGGGCAGCAGCAAAAATAGTGCAGAAAGGAGGTGTTTCAGAAACAGAGCAACATGCAGGTGGACATTATTGCTAGAGCACTTTCCTCGCTAAGAGGGAGTGTTAGTTTTTGGTAGCATCAGAAGTGCTCTAGCCTTGAAAATTGGTGGAGAGGCTAAGGCACATGAGTTCTAAAGAACCCATAAACCATTTGGTGAAATTCCACCCGGATTGTATTTTATTAAAATAATTAATATTTTTAATGGAGTTCCTAAGTCTAAACTTAAGGAAATTAAAATATTAATGGGTATTAATCAAAATATGGGTGAGAATGATCTAGAAGGCAGATCAAGTCATGTTTTAATCTTAGCCGTTGATTAGAGACTTAATCTCGGTCATTGAAGACTCAACAAGAAAAGTATAAAATGGAGGCTTGGGGTTCTGTAATATCCCTCCTCTTAATAATAAATAATAAATAATAAAAATAATAAATAATAATATAATAATAAATAATAAATAATAAAAATAATTAATAATTAATAATAGAAATAATAAATAATAATAAATAAATAACTTAATAATAAATAATAAAAATAATAAATCATAAATGTTAAATAATAAATGATATTAAAAATATATACAAAGAAAATAAATAAAAATAGTAATAACCATACTAAAACTCTAAATAAGAATAAATAGAAATAAAACAAGAAAACTGACAAAAAGAAGGAAATAAAACAAGAAAAGCTAAAAATAAAAAGAAAAGTAAAGAAATAAAACAAGAAAGCTAAAAATCAAAAGAAAGTTGCATGTAGACACATGGAGTGTGTGCATGTGGTTCCCCTTCCAATGTTGTTCTATTTAATAGATGGTGAGGAAGATGAAAGGCATTCCTGCATTCCATCATTCTGAGATTCTATCTTGCATTCTCTTGGGAGAATGGAGTTCTAAGACTTAGGAGTCACTGGCAGTAGTACGTTGATTGAGGGCTCGGGGGTGGCAAGTTGTAGCAAATCCTTGCACAATTCAGCCTACGGTTGGGTGGAGAGTCGTCCCCAAAACCTTGTTGTCATCTGGCAGACATTGATCACAGATAATATAGGTATGTACTTATTTGTTGATTCTGATTTTTATTGGGAAATTAATTTTATATTTACTTGGACTGTTACATATGGTATCAAAGCTTTGGCTCAACCCTTAAGGCCTATGGGCATCTTAGAAAAAAAAATTATTTTGTTGGAATTTTTAACTTGACTTATTTTGAAGTTACAGGATGGTTACTTCCAGGAGGCCGCATATTTTTATACAAACCCTCGCTATACACATAAATTTCTTATTCAGTGCATACTTACTGCATAGTTATAATTTGATGGTGTTCATTTTTAAAGTCATTCCTATGAGTAATCTCCACAGCTAATCTTATCATGTACATATTTTCATATCCGAGTTCCTTCTTGTTGTCCCCTGCATCTTTACTGGTTGTTTATTCCAATTTTCTTAATCCCGAGACCACCCAATTATTTATAATCAAATTTCTTGGGAATTGTTGGGGATTCTCAAGTAGAGCCCATGGAGGCATGGAAAGCTTTGTAATTGTACACAACGTGGGGTTTTAAAAGAGAAATTTTTTATTTTACCTTTAATTAAATTAATCCATATTTTTTTTAGGGAGTTTCCTCCTAATATATTATGTGAATTTTAATGAAAACGAATTTACAATACTCGATTCTCTTCCGTGAAAGAATGAAATGCAATAAGATTTATTTAATGGTAACTTTTGGTACTGTCAATAATTTTTTTGGGTGCCTCCACGCAGAGGGAACGGAGTTATGGATTATTAAATTTTGGGTCCTTCGAAAGATAGTCAAATAATTTAATTTTCAAGTTTTCTATCCTTATGTGATCCACCCCTCAATTGATGCAATTGCGAAGGAAGTTAAATTTCGAGAAAGCTCATGTTGTTTTAAATTGTTACTTCGAATATAGTTTCATGTGCCCACCATGGCCTAGTTCACTCATGGTTAAAATTAATACAATCAGTCTACTTAGCAGTTTTGGTTATCAAGCTTTGTCATAAACGACGAAGTCTATTTTTCTTTATTATTTAATAACTCGAGTTGTCGCTGAGTTAACTCGATTGTCCAGCTGTCGTCGAGTCAGATTATTTTGACTTTACCGAACCCAAATACAAGTGAATTTTGACTATTATTTTGCTGAAGCTATTTTGGTATTAAATTTTGGAGTTACTCAACGTTTTCAGTTATTATGCCCCATATTTTTAATCTTCAAAGTGGGATTATTAGTTTTACTAATCACGATGCGGGAATGCGTTATTCCTCTTTTTGTTCCTTGCCAGTAGAATATATGCTGGAAATTCATTTTCTTAAAGTTTATATTAGTCCTTGTATTTTCTCTCATTAATATTTTCAGGAGGGGTATTTAAACGTTCATTTGAAAATTCTCTTTTACTATTTAAGGGATTATTCCTTTGTAATCTCATAATAAAAATACATTTTCTTGAGTGAGTTTCAGATTTATTTCTATTGTATCCCATCTCCTTATTTAAAAGGGAGGATTTCTTGCGGAAGTGACTAACTCTTTAATTTAATTTTCATTTCATTGTATTTATCTCTAATTTATTGGATTGCTTCACTTGGTCATTAATAAATCTAGACTTCATTGCTAATTGTTTGATCTCATTGGCTATTTGGTCTAAATTACATTGAGTAATTCGTCTTTATCTCACTTGTGTTTTAGATTGAAGTAGTATATCTTTAATTTCCTAATTAGTAATCTCATCTACGATCATTTACTTGTGCTTTCATTTGCATAATTCTCACTTGCTCCATTTGTCATAACATATTATAAGTGAAGATTTTTAAGAGCACTTTCTATTAAGGCATTTGAGTTATTGTTCTAACATTTTCATCTAATTGTCATTTCATTTACTTGCTTTATTGATTAATCCTTACATGCTCCATTGAATCATTGTTGTAAGCTAATAATCTTGTCATAAATCTTGATTACAAGTGAATTGGTATTTCTTTTTTTGAAGCATCTTGTTTGAGAGATGAGGGTTTGACATTGAGAGAACCTGGTGACAATTGAGAGAGAACTCTGTGTGAGCTAACACAAAGCCAGATTATCTTCCACCCCTTTATTGGCAAGGAGGTCCGCTAATCTATTTGCATTCCTTCTGATATGAACGAAAACAATTTCTCGCCCTTCTACAATGATTGCTGCTAGTTGTTAAACACTGTGGTCCAAGCGCAAACAACTTTTGCATTTGTGAGCTGGAGAGCCACCAAGTATGCAGTTGGCTATTTGAGTGGGTGGAGATTATGTGATCGGGCTATGATGAGGAAATGGTACTATTGATCTTATTGTGTGTGCATATTTCTCAACATTGTTGTCGAAAGGAACAATGGAATTTGTAGGAACACGCATATCCATGGCCGCAAGCTTACAATCTTATGTCTTATGCAGGCAATTTATGTCTTATCCGAGCAATTAATATGGCTAAATGTATTGTAATTTAGGTATTCGATATGGTGTTGCCTTCGCGGGCGCGCTTACAGGCAGGCCATATAATTAATAAAATGATTTTATTTTGGTGTTGGGGAGGAATAACCTTCCCAGTCATCTGATCCGGTTCTGGGTCGGGTGGCAGTGTCTCTTCTTATTATGGTGTGGAATATTTCTTTGATGGTTTGATTTCTTAAATTTCCTGGGAGTAATTATTTAATAGCCATAAAAATCTCAAGATACATTCAATAAATTTATTTAACGATTTATTTTGTTAAAAGCGGTCCATTTAGTTCTTCTAACATAAGTTATGATTGCTTAAACAGATACTTAAATATTTCACTCTACAGCACAAAATTTCGATCCTTAAAAATCATGAATCTGTGGAATTAATATTGGTGTGACATATAATGATGAATAAATTTCTTTTGAAGATCAAAGTACCCTCTTAGCACAATAATGCCACCAATATTCTGAAGCTTTAGTCATTCGAATTTGGATTATACATTGAGACAATTCTCTAAGATTTATTCTGAAATCATTATGACCTTCTAACTCATGTTTTCCATGGTTTTATACTACAAATTTGTGATTGTTGATAATTTATGGTAATTTATGGTTTAAGTATTGTGATTATTGATAATTTATGATAAAATATATCTTATTAAATTCATAAACTCTGATAATAATTTTTTAACTTTGTTATTATTAGACTCTTATATACTTGTTAAACTAGCTACAACCAACTTATTTCGCTAAAATCATTACAAAAGTAGGATATTAAATTATGGAAGTGAGACCTAAAATTCTAGGGGTACCACCATTTATTTTGGAAGATCAACTAAAAATGTTTGGCTGGTATAAGTTTGGTGCACTCATTAGTTCCTCATTGGTTTTCCCATGCATCATTATAGACAGCAGATTCTTTGGTTCTCTGCTCTCATTAGAATCTCATTACATGGTAAAACCACTATCTCATTTTCTTGAGTTATTTGTGCTTGCATTCTCTTATCATTTTCTAAACACTATTTCATAAAAAGAAAAGTGCTACAACGGTTCTCTCCATTACAACCACATAAAAAAGTGAAGTTCTAAACGAGTCACCTAATTAAAGGTATATAGTTTTGTTATGACTCATTGATTCATTGGAAAAAATCTTGTAATCTTGGATGGTGATAATCTACCCATAATTAACAATGTCTAATTGTTGGCATGTTTTTTGTAACAAATCTCTAATGCTGGTGTAACCACTCACCACTAGTTCATTTTACAACATAGTTTTTGAAGTATTTGGATAATTGAAGTTAAAATTTGTCACCAATTAAAGTGCTCTAAAATAGTGAAATCTGTTCCAATTGACAATGGATAAACTCGGATATCTTATTACCTTTAGATGATCATTGTTCACTAGCATCTGTTCATTATTTCATTGTTCAATTTGATCTAAAAACACAGAAATAACATTCCTTGAATGTTGATCATACTATTCACTAATTATTTGGGTTGGATTGTTTTTCTCATTGTCCTTTAGCAATAGCAGTTGCTTGGCATTTCTCTGGTCTATTATTGCAAGAACACAACTCTCTCAATATGATCTTCTAATAAATTTAATTTTACACTGCCATTGCTATTCAGATTACATGTATCTGCTCATTTACTACTATATTCTCAATGGAAAATCGTACAGACTTGGATTTCAGTTTAGATGTTGAGTATAATGTTACATGAGGTTTCATGATTCAAGTTTAATTACATATAGTGGATAAAGATGTCGAAAGAGAAATGGAAGTAGAAACTTGCTAATGATAGTTCATGTGATTATGGCCAACTTGGATCGTAGAGAAGAAGTATCACAACAGGGGTAAGAAATCAATAAGAAGAAACAACCGATTTTAGAACATAATGGAAGAGTTGGTATAATCATGACTTGGTACTCTAAAGGTATCACTATAAGGTCTATCTAAGGATGATGCACATAAAGAAGAAAATATTGGCAATCAACTAATGAACTTGAAAAATCAGGGTAATAATGAAGGTTATTTTAAGGAACCTGTAAGGTATGATAAATATAATGATTGGAGAAGATAAGTTGTGTGCATAACAACATCTATAACAACGGGAGAGCCACATTGTAAAGTTTTTCATAGGTGACTAACTATATGAATGAATTATGGATAACAAGACGTATGATAAGGAGATTTATTATGTTGATGTCTTAAAACAGGAAAAGATAAGTGGATTACACTTGGTAGCTATCTTAATGAATTTATTTATCAGGTCTTACCCAAGTTGGAAATAGTAACAACATTTCCAAGGTATATCAGTGCTATAGGAGAGGAGGAAAAACCACAATGATTGGAGGTGAGAAATTCAAGTCAATTTAATAAAATAGAATGAAGTGAAGAAACTTCCATGTTTGAAGCCAATAGACATGGAATAGTAGGAAATCAAGACAGGGAGAAAAAGAAAAATATATCTATGAATATCGGATAGGAGAAATGAAGGGATGTTCTATCAAGAAGAAAGTTCTTTTAAAGGTATTAATGAGTAGAGCTAGAAACACCATAGGTAATGGTCATAATGATGATCTACATATTTTAAAAATGTGAAGGTGTGAAGTTGCATGATGACCAAATGATAATAAACGAGGAAGATATAGGAAGGAATGTTGCTAGAAATTTTAGACGGATACCTTGAGAAGGATTGTGTACATAGTGACAAAAGAAGTGAAAGTCAATTAATAGAGATTGTACTTGACTCATTGTTTCATGAGTAGGACTTTCCATAACGTTAAAAGAGGTCGTTTCCACATTTAAGTTTCTCATGGACAATGATGGTAGTAGTGTTTCCAACTATTTCAAAATCTAAAATAATGATACTATTTAATAAGAAAGAGTCTTTTGCCCAACTTGATGAAACTGAATTTATGAGAAAGCAATCAAGTGGTATTGAGATACGAACTTTACGAACTTGACGAGATCAGAAAATATTTTTGTGGATGAAGTGTTGATTGTTAAATAAGTCAACATGGATTAACAAATCCTTGCAAGTAAATTAACCATGATATAAAATTAAATCATGATGAAAAAATGTTTATATGCAATTGCATATAGCGGTATTGGAATCAGTAAGCCAAAGGGTAAATGGATGTAAAATCAAAGGATTTTAATTTTGAGATAGATGATTTAAATAATGATGCTATCACTAGGAAGAATATATGACGAGAGATTAAGACTCAAGATGATGAGGCTCATGTGAAATTTAACGATGTACTTAGATGATTATACCATTGGTGTAAATAATCAACTACCTAGTAGAAAGAAGTCGAACTGATTATTGAAAAGTAATTGACAACTTGATGAAAACATATTGATGATGTTTCATGCTATCATGGTAGGAAGATAATGATGTACATATGGTTCTTATAGTGATAAGGTATCCATACGATAGTAGCGATATGCAGAGGTATTATGACGTTATGTCAAGATATATTGACATATTCATTTACTAAGTGATGATAGGTATTTAATGTTCAATACTCATGATGGATATGATATGCATAACGTGGCATAGGAATTATGATGCTATAATATGAGGATTATTGACATGTGGTTCATTTATGAGAAGTCATGATATGTCTTTAATATAATTATGTTGATGGTATAACTGAAGCATGCGATAGTTCCATACAAATCTATGACATGCATGAGCATGCAATTCCTTATTATTCATAATGTTGCAATTAACAAAGATGAACGTTCTTATGATGACATGCAAGAGTTGGCATGTGGATTATTTCCTATGATACTATGATGGTATGGTTAATGCATTGGATGCATATGATTCACAGGACTCCACAAATGGCCCGAGAGAGCCAGTTTATTTGATGATCTCGTGCGAGCCCATATGCACGAGGGAGAATAAGTAACACCATATGGGCTGGGGACAAAACTCAATCAACACTACATATGCCAGTGGTTCCTTTATCTTGTGTATAGCTCTGGATGGATAGCTTTTGAAGAGTTATGGCACCATCTTGAGGAGGCCAAGTGCCTGATGTTCTAGGCTAGGTGCCTGTTATTGGATTGGGATGTCGAAGTCTGGAAGGGATGTAAAGGACTTCGATGCCTGGGGCTGTGCGCCTTCGTAGTTGTGGAGGGAGTGGGCCAGCCTTGCGAGATGCCCGGGGTCATTGAGTACCGGATCGGATGCCTGCCTTGGGGCAGATGAGGTCTAAGTCAGGCGCGAGCCTTGGGGCCAGCCTTGGACTAGGATACAGACCGGGTCAGGCTTAGCCTGGTGCCGAAAGTGGGGAAAATGACAGAGATTCCTTGAGATTTCCCGGGGTGTTGGGGACTTTCGATGCCTGCTGGTTATACTAGTTCAGCAGAGGGTGTTGGCAACAGGAAGTAAATAAAATAATAAATAATAAATAATAAAAATAATGCATAATACATAATTCAACATAACTTCGAGACGAAGTTCCTTAAAGGGGGAGAGTATGTAATATCCCTCCTCTTAATAATAAATAATAAATAATAAAAATAATAAATTATAATATAATAATAAATAATAAATAATAAAAATAATTAATAATTAATAATAGAAATAATAAATAATAATAAATAAATCACTTAATAATAAATAATAAAAATAATAAATAATAAATGATATTAAAAATATATACAAAGAAAATAAATAAAAATAATAAAAATAAAAATAGTAATAACCATACTAAAACTCTAAATAAGAATAAATAGAAATAAAACAAGAAAACTGTCAAAAAGAAGGAAATAAAACAAGAAAAGCTAAAAATAAAAAGAAAAGTAAAGAAATAAAACAAGAAAGCTAAAAATCAAAAGAAAGTTGCATGTAGACACATGGAGTGTGTGCATGTGGTTCCCCTTCCAATGTTGTTCTATTTAATAGATGGTGAGGAAGATGAAAGGCATTCCTGCATTCCATCATTCTGAGATTCTATCTTGCATTCTCTTGGGAGAATAGAGTTCTAAGACTTAGGAGTCACTGGCAGTAGTACGTTGATTGAGGGCTCGGGGGTGGCACAATTGTAGCAAATCCTTGCACAATTGAGCCTACGGTTGGGTGGAGAGTCGTCCCCAAAACCTTGTTGTCATCTGGCAGACATTGATCACAGATAATATAGGTATGTACTTATTTGTTGATTCTGATTTTTATTGGGAAATTAATTTTATATTTACTTGGACTGTTACAGGTTCATTTGGAAATACACATAGGGAGAATGAGGTAATCGATTTTCTGAGGTGAGAAGTTCTAAGGAGGAAAATCGATTGGGGAGATCTTGCAGCAGAGGAGCAGTGAGAATCCGGAAGGAGGACTTTCCAAAGAATACTGACACAGACGCAGAGAGAGCTTCCAGAGAGGCAGCGTAGTAGTTGGGAGAGCTGACACAAAAAAGTTGTCTGTCACGCAGAATCCAGAACTTGCCGAAACTGTCAGGAACTGTCGGAACTGTCGGGCACTGTTGGAACTGTCGGGAACTACTGAAACAGCCGGGAGAGCTGACGCAGAAAAGCTGCTTGTCACGCAGAATCCAGAACTGCTGGAACAGCCGAAACTGCCGGGAACTGTCGGAACCACCGGGAACCGTCGAACTGCAGAGAACTTCCAAAACCGCTAGGAACTATCGGAATTGTCGAGAACTGTCGAAACAGCCGGGAGAGCTGACGAAGAGGCAACGCAGTAGCCGAGAAAGCTGATGTAGAGGCAACGCAGTAGCCGGGAGAGCTGACGCAGAAAATTTGTCTGGCTGGAACAACCAAAACTACCAAAACTGCTGCGAACTGCCGAAACTACCGGGAGAGCTGACGCAGAGGGCAGAGAAGTTGACGCAAGGCTGACGTAGAGCCAGCACAGAAATAGTCAGGGTTAGCCAGTCTTGTGCTGGATTAGCTAGAATTCTGCCGAGTGAAGTGAGGTAAACTCACTCAGATTTTCTGCCAGTATTTTCTCTGTAAAGGATTACTAGATGAGCATCCAAGATTTGTATTCAGATATTTCTCCTACATAATAATAAACCCTCAAAACTGCTTCATCGATTTTCTCGCATTGGGTTTTTCCGAGGACTATTGTGTCCAAAAATAAGCAGTGTCCCATGGGGACGCGTCCCCTACGGTGGGGGACGCGGCCCGGCGCTCCCCCACACTCCGAAGACGAGGAAACTCTAAGGGAAACGTTTCCCCCATGTCCCCTTTTTGGGGAAACTCGGGGAAACTCCAGGGGGCATTTTTCTGGTGGCGAAACGCGACTCCTTTGTAGGGGGGACGGGGGGACGCAAGGGGGAGGCCGGGCGTCCCCCCATTTTTTTGTCTAATAATTTTATAAAACATTAAAAATTTAAAAATAAATACAAATTTAAATATATGAAAAAATAAAAAATAGAATAAAATAAAAATGAAACTATATTAAAACTTAAAACTTGTTGAAACTTATTTATTTTAAATAAATTAATTCATTAAATTATACTAAACTTTAAAACTTAAAAAAATAAAAAACAAAATCACAAAAATAAAAAACTTAAAAGTATATTAAAACTTAAGACTTAGTATTTATTACTATTATTTAGTTTTTTAAGAAATTTACTAGTATTTCATTGCTTAGTGCTTTCTATGTTTACTTTTAGTTTAGTATTCTATGGCTATTTTAGACTTCTGTTGGAAACCTAATCCTCTAAGGGTTGGTGTGGAAGCTGAACAGCCAAAGGGAGTCCAAGGGGCCACTTGGAATATGAAACCAAAGGTCACTCCTATGTATTATAAATGTATGTCATGTCAATAATAGATGTACTCTCATGCTTATCATTCATACTTTGTTGCTGCCATGTATGTGTTTGACATCTTATCAGAGCTGTAGGCGTATTCCTACCCTGCTTAAATTTGAGCCACTGGTTTTTGTGGTCTTTCTTTACCTATCAATTTTGTTGCATTTCTGGTCATCTTGCTACCCTGCCTATTTTATTGTTGTGTGACTCTGACATTATATCCATCAATTTTATGCTATTAGTGTTGCACTTTTGAATGTCATCTCAGCTAAACTCAAGCTGAATTCTCTGCGCACACTTCCCCAAATAAAAAAATTGTGCATTCCTCCTGCAAGAACGTTACTCTTGAATTTTCGATTGCAGAAACATTGAAGTCTGACCATTGCGTTATTTGCAGCAGTCGTAGCATCAAGTCTACAGGTCTGAGTTTCCTATGATCTTGATTTCTCAGAGGTATCTGACAATCCTTTGCATAACGTATCTGTGCCTACTCCTCGCCAACAAGGTCTGACCATATTAGCGCAGTGAGTTTCTCCTTTTGTTATGTGCTTTACAAAATGTGTTGAAGCTCCTTCTGTTATGTGCGCTGGTTCATATGCTAAATATATATGCGTTGTATTCATATCTAAGTATTGTATTAGTGTTTTGAAAGCCACACTACCCGGTTTCTTCATTAATACCATCATTGTCATAAATAATGTCGTCCGCCGTCCACATTTTCCATTAACTGTTGAATATTGATGCGTTGGTGGTAACGTATACCCGAGATATAACATACTATGAGTCTGGTTATAACGTATATCCGCCAGTTCCGTTTGTATTGAAACAAACCGCCTGACTCTTGGTTACCAACCCGCCATACCATATAACGCCTCCGTTATAACGTATACTCTGACATACATATAACGCCTCCGTTATAACGTATACTCTGACATACATATAACGCCTCTGATCGTAACTCCTCCTCACAGTTAATACTCCTGCCTCCGTTATATAACACTCTCGCCTCTAGTCAATATACATTTTAAAATTTGTTGCCTGGAGACATTGAACCTCCCTCCATTACGTTGAGCGCACTGATATCGACTCCCCTTTGTCTCATATTACGCGCCCAACTATATATTGACTCATGAACGTAGCCTGACTCTCATTCTGTTATAATCGCGCCCATCCACCTTCTGGCACCTCCACCTTCCTTACCACACTCACGCTGTCCTCGGTATCATGATTCTTCCAGTTCCTGTGCAAGGCCTCTCACTGGTGGTCGATGTATTAACTGTGATGAGATGGACAGGGGATGTCGTCGACAAGGATGATGCAGCGGTCAGTAACAAAGAAAAGAGGAGCATCGTCAGTCAAGATTAATTGCTTCAAAAATGGAATAATGCCAATGACCAGTGCAAGGACTGAAGCTATTATCGGTGGTTGAAGTAGTTACTTTATTTTCAAGCATTCCAAAAGCAAAGATGCTTGAGCAATGACCTTCATTGCCCTCGAGCACCAATCCAGTGGTTTTAGCTTATTGTCAACAACTCCTTCCTCGGCTGCAAGCAAGGGTACTCTTGCAAAGTCAGTGGTGTCTATATCAATTTTATTTGTGCCAGCTTCGGATACAAGACTCCCTTCATGCTTCTTACTGGAGGAGGTGCAAGCATTTGGAATACATAGGTGTATGTAATTCATTCCTGCCTTCTATCAAAGACTGGTATGCATTGAATATTCTTGACTTATGTTTGTGCGTTGATTTGAGTGCGAGCTTGTGAATAATTGAGCTCCACGTTAAAGGTTTTATGGACTCACATTGAAGACCATGTATGGTGTATGGTGATGCCACGACTCCGATACCACCGCAGTAATCCACAGTCCACCGCACTCCTCGGCCCCGGTCCATACATTGAATACCACTGTTTGAATCTGCTCCAGCTTTTAACTGTGATTTATGTGCAGTTGAATACCACTGTTTGAGTCCTCTCCAAACCACTTGTGTAAAACCACTCTGTTGAAATCTCAGGCTCAGTTCATAATGAACCTTTCTCTTCGTTGTCATGTTCATAGTCGAATGTCGTGGCATTTGAATCTCAGACCATCAAGAATATGATTGAGCATACGGGCTCTGCCAGCGCTTCAGATGTGGAGGGAAAGATGCACTTCTGCTCTTCGACAACTTGGCACTGACTCGTTCCTGGAACTAGAATCGAGTTGTTGCGGGTCTATGGCACAATAGAACAAGCCGAACGTGTGTATGGCATAGTGCAAGAGTGTTGAATTGAAAGGTGAACAGGTTGAACCCAAGATTCACCGTGGGTTGCAAGTCGACTTGGTTCGAATAGTGTAGCCAGATTTACAGTGCCAAGTTGATGCCTCTTAGGATGATTCCCATTATCTTGTTGCTCATGACTTAGATGGACACGTGCATGCTTAACTGGCCTACAAGCAAACTCATTTCAATACAAGAGCATGGGTAAGCGGTTTATGAGCGTTGAGGGCTTGGTGCACTCCAAGATCAGTGGATATAAAAAAAAGTTGGTATTGTGGCATTCAACGCCATTGATTATAAAAAACTAGTATTGTGTTCATGTTATGTTTTGAATATTTTATGAAGAATGTTTATGCAAGAAGAGTTTAGGGTTCAAAAGTTACTCTTGGCCTTCTCTAGGTGCTTTGAGATTTGCACATATTTCAATAATTGTGGCCTCTTTGTTTAGGTCCTATTAGGATACCAAACATTGTCAATGCTGCTGACCTTAAATGGTGGAGATTGTTAATGTGTTGACCTTAAGTGGTCGAGTTTTTAAGTGGTGGATATTTTGAGTGCACTACGATTTACAAATTTGTGTCAGGCTTTTATGCTCCTTAGCCGTTTTTGTTGAGGATTTTTTCTCTACTTCACCCTTGAGGTCTTTAAATGGCTTTAAATGGTAAAGTATTAGACTTCCTAAAAAATTTGATACAGTCTACTACTGATGACACAGTTAAAATTAGCAAAGCCTCTCTTTCAGAGATTCAGATTTGTCTGCAAAATACACAAGACAAAATTGAATTTTTGCAGCTTGAATCACAACTACAACATTGTAAGCATCATTCTGTTCAAAACATTGAGATAAACTCCCATCAACAGCAAGTCAATATTGTTGAAGTTCATTCAGATTTAGTACCCAATGAAGCAGCAGTTGTACATGCAGATGCAGAAATTCAGTCTGCACTTCCCAAGTCGGTCATCAGACCTTGGGAAGAGCTTGTCCACAACAAGCACAGAACTGGTCTTGGATATGACAAGGACGTGTCCTTTCATATTCCAGATTACTCAAAGCCCATCCAATTTCAGAGTGTTGGATTCCTTCATGACAGTTCACCTTCAGTTGTTCCAGATTTTGCTCCTCTTCCACAGCAACAACAACAGATTGTGAAATGCCAACACTGTGACCGAGTTGGCCATATGAAAGATCATTGTTTTGATCTTCATCCATGTAAGCACTGTCATAAAACCAGTCATTCTTCAAACAGATGCTTCAAAAACAAGCCTCCTGCAAGAACAAAGATTCATCTTGGATGGATCGCTTCTTGGCAATGGGCATCAACAGCCAAGAAGATATTTCAGTCATATGTTTGAACTTGTTCTAGAGTATTGAACAGTCTTGCAGTTGAGTTTTCTCCATCATCTCACCTTATATCTGACAGGGGAGGAAATGATGGTCATCTACAAGCTTCAAAGCCACATCAAGCGAGCCTGAGCCACAACCTGCCATACCAGATTCAGAGTTGTAGCCAGAGACAAAGATGCCCTTGAGCATGCCTTCAGTTGGTGATGCCTCTTCAAAGAATTGGAGACACTTCCTCTAGTAGAAGACTTCAGCTTCTTGCCAGTTTTGGAAGAGTTCCAGGAATTGCATTAAGCATTCCAGAGTTGGTGGTAATCCTTAAACCATCACAGGTTGAGACCTCCCTTTTCAGGTTGAGGTTCTCCCTTTTATGCGGGGCAAGACCTCCCTTTCATGGTTGAAGGTTTCCCTCTTCAAAACATCAGGAGCACTTCCTCTAGTAGAAGACCTCAGCTTCTTGCCAGACCTGGAAGAGTTCTAGGAACTGCACTAAGCATTCTAGTGTTGGCGATCATCCTTAAACCACCTCCCTTGATACCAACATTTCAGAGAGCACATTCAACTTAGTGCTGCCATGCATTTTTGCACGTTTTGTATTACAACTCTCTTCTTGGACTCATACATAACCCTTCGGATTAAGGGGGGGAATGTTGGACACCTAATCCGTTAAGGGTTGATGTGGAAGCTGAACAGCCAAAGGGAGTCCAAGGGACCTCTTGGAATATGAAACCAAGGGTCACTCATATGTATTATAAATGTATATCATGTCAATAATAGATGTACTCTCATGCTTATCGTTCATACTTTGTTGTTGCCATGTATGTGTTTGACAACTTGAACATAATGTCAATGTCATTGCCATATGATGAATTTACATTTTATTGTTTTTGATAATTTGGTGTGCATTGCATAATTTCAATTGTCAAATGATGAATTTATTAATTTAATTTAGATGTGCCTTGCATCATGCAAAATGATGAATTTAGAAGGAACATTGCATAATGTCAAATGATGAATTCAATTTAGTAATTTACTTTTAGATTTACAATGCAGAAATGTCAAATGATAGTAGTCTAATATCATATATGTAATGATGATCATATTTAGTCTTTAGATGTACATTTCATAATTATTAAGATTTTCTATTTAGTTATTGACATATTTTTGGGATTTTTTTTTATATTAAATTTTTAATAGTTTATAATTTTATAATTTTTATGACTATGACATCCCCCCATTTCCCTGAAAAATCCCTAAAATTTGGGGTTGCTTATGTACCCCTTGTGTGTAACCCCGCTCTCGTGTTTCCCCATCCTGGAAACTCGGTGAAACATTGAAAATAAGTGTGTCCTACTCCTATGTATCTTGTTCTTTGCTCTGTTTTCTGTTTCATGAGATCAAATATTTAATTAAGTGTAGGCTGCAGAAGTAATTTGCTTCAGTATTCAGAAGAATAACTTGATGAATGTAATTTAAAGAAATCAAATAGGTGAAGTAGATTCAGATTTGCTGCAATAGGGGTTCCTTCGAGTGTAGGAATTTTCACAGAAGCCAGTGTCGGGATTGCTAGTGGGTGAGAGAATTTTCTCTCTAATTATTTCTGTCAGATACTTGCTATTTGGATTACCAGTTGGGCATCCATAGATTGTACTCGGAATTTCTCACTGCTACATAATAATAAAAACCCTCAGCTGTTGCACCTATTTCCCCAAGTTGGTCTTTTACGGGGACATTTGTCCAAAAATAATTGTCATATTTTCATGTGTGTGTTAGATTTTCTCAGTTTCTAGTTCTATTTTCTACCGCAGTATTTGTTTGTGAAAATCGCAGTGTGAATTATTTGGTATATGTCGTAGCAAACTGCAAATAAATTGTTAAATAAATTAACAATTAGGAAAATAATTTCCAATTGTGATAGATTGAAATTTCACATCATAGTAAAAAGTTGAGGGTGAGAGGTGCAATTTTAAGCACCCGAACCTATGTTGGACGAAACTTCTAGGAACCCGGTGTTTCAGGACGTAGCCATACTCGAAACTCTAAAACTCAATCGAAACTTGACCATCATGTAATCAACTATGAGAGTTAATATAGACTTGGTTTTCCTTCTAAATTGTCATATATGGGTCTTATTCCCTTTTCTCTTGCAAGATAATGTGTTATTCACTTATTTATAAATTTATATATATATAAACATATATGACGTTTCGACCAACGTTTCCATTTTTGGGAGGTGGCATTTCTAAATGTGCCTGTTTTGGAAACTCCGAAACATTTCGGTGATTCGTGCAACCTAGACACGAACCCCATACAACTTCTCTAGACAACACTTATTACATTCTACATTCAGATTTTATTCAAATTTCTGCCCTGCAGGAAATTTAAAAATAAAAATAAAAATGACCCCTAGACCTAATCAAATTCCACGAAATTTTACGAGTGATCTAGTATGGTAATATACAATGACTCTAGACACTAGGACTCACCCAAGGCCTCACCATCAAGCCGCACTCTGGCTTTGGGGTCATGCTTGAAGGAAAAAAAACTCGATTAATTACTAAGTCCTCGTAAAGACCTAATAATTAAACAAGAAACATCCCAGAGTAAACTCACTTGATGACAAGGTTCCAAGTTACCTAGGCTTGTTACATGACTCAACTCATCATACTAGCATCACTTTTACATCGTCCCCACAGGGCTTGTGGAATTTGAGTACAACAGAAAAAGATGAGAAGAAGTAGAGTTGAATAACTCTGATGACATAATGAACTTTGATGGTAGATGAAGCCTCTGATACATCCTTGGGCATGGAGTCTTCAAAAATCTTCAGGGGCCACACCAATGGTCAACAAAGTGCATAACTCAGGAGGCCAAGCTTGCTTTTTGAGATATAGCATTTAATACCCGTTAGTGGTGAGTCACATTATCACTCATCAGGGTTGGGACAATACAAGAAAACTTTTTATAGATAGAGCATCATGTGCTCGAGGAACTAGGTGATGGCTAATGAAGGGGGTAGAGCTCATGCTAGGCTTTTTCCCACACGCTAATCAAATGTCTCAACCACCTTTTGCATTTTATCTTTTTCTTTCATTGTGGCTTTGTGATGCTTTTAATTTTCTTTTAGCAGCATCAACCTCCAAGGCAAATTTTTTTGGCCCAAACTCAAAGATGAGGATAAAAGGGTAACAATCCCCAAGACCAATGACCACCAGCCTGAAGAAGGGAGATGGAATAATGGGAAGGATGGAAAGTGGTAAGTATGAAATACCATGGGCATACTACTTCAATCAAAGCCTCCCTAGTAGTGTCCTTCCTAAAACCCTAAGGCCTTCAAGGAGGTCCCACTGAACTAGAGTCAAAGACTAACCTCACAGGTGAAGTGAGGGAACAAGAATACAGTTAAAATTGATCAATCATCCAGTTCACCCCCTGATCCATATTAGTATGCCCATAACATTAAGTGAAAGAACATGATTACAAAATGGTTAAAATACCTGCCAATGGACAACCCACATTTTCCTTCAAGAAGGAATGCCAAATGGGAGAGAGAAATCTGACCAGAGTGAGAAGTGGAAGATTATGGCATCATGTCATGTGCTGATCATATAGGAATGTTGACTGGCTGGCGTCCAAGGAGGAGAAAAGTTTTCTCCTATGGGTTACCTACTTTTTGGTGGGTAACACTAACAAAACAGTAAACAGAGAAATATAAAACAAAACAAAAAAGATGCCCATGGTTATGGTTCAATAAACAACTGAGATAATTTATTCTGGATAATGATGACTATCTACTTGATTCTTCACTAGCTTGTTTACAAACTTTCATTTTCCTGTGATGCACCAACACTCAAATCTTAATCCTCCCCAATTACCAGAAAATAGCTTATCTTGCACCCAAACAATGAATAGAGCAGCTAGGTAGCAGGATCTCACGATATCTAACACATCCTTTTTTTCTGTTTTTCAATAAGGATGGTTGTTTCTACTAATTAAGGATCCACACAACAGACTATACATGTCTTACATTGCCGCATAATAAAGGTGGAAATAAAACTGGTATGGCCAACGCAAAATTCTGGCGTTCAACCAGTACATTATTTATCAGTTGTCAATATTGAATAGCACACCTACCTCAAGCAGGCTTTAAAGACAAATGTAAATGAATACCTCACAATTACTCATCAACTGGGTTGCTAAGTTCTTTCTTAACATGAAGATTTTATGTTTATAACCATGTAAATGAACACCTCACAATTATCCATTAACTCAGTCGCTAAGTCCTTATTTAACATGATGATTTTGCATAAATAACTAGTGCGGAATATGAGCTGTGTCATAAAAATGACCAATGTTAAATTATAGAACCTGACATTTAAGAATAGATCATGTAATCTCAAAAACCAAGATAGGCCTGTATTATACTATTACCTTCTGCTTCAGCAACATCTGATACACACTGAAAAAGTTCCAATCCCTTCTTAAAACTTTTTGTTTTCCAGGATCTATTCAATTTTGTTCTCCCGTCATCATTCAATATACTCCAGCCTGGGATCTGGACAAATTGCTAGGAGAATTTATGAGTACTCTAACCAGATTGTACAAGCAACATTTTCAGTTTGATAAATAATTAGTCTAAGAAGTTGACCTGTTGAAGTAGTTCATTTGCTGCTTGTTCAGACATGGCCCCAATGTCCTTTGAATCACACCGCCCACACTTCTTGTTTGCTAATTCCATCTCTTCACAAGTAGAAAAATAGACATGTTATTAACAGTTGTTAAAGTGATGCTTCACTTGCAAAATAGAAATCTGCAACAAACATCAACCAAATCTTAGTTGTTTCTTCATAAAATTGGAAACACTTTTTCAAATCAATTTATCTGCAGTGTAGATTGATCTAGAAAAACACAGGAAAGTTGCTGCGAGCCAGCAAAATAAGTTAACAGGAATCTTAGAAAAACTAAAATTATTATGAATCGCTTTACTGGTCATTCCAGGATTCTTATAAGAAGCTGGAAATTATAAAAAATAAACAAGTCTCCAAGAATTTGACAGTTCACACTGAAACTAAACCATTTGTCAACGGGGTCTTGGTTCAATGGTTAAACAGAAGTGCCACTATTCTCCCCAACTAGGTTCTAATCCCCTAGAGACATGTTTCACCCCTCTTAGGTTATCTCACCCATGCAAGCAGGCTGTACCATGCAGTTGGGGCCAAGTGCAAGTCTTCAGTGACTTTGGTAGAATAGATACCCCCCACTTGCAGTTTCTTAGCCGAAGGATTCCCCATTGAATTTTACAGGCCAGCAACACTTCTCTGTAATACTCCCAAACTGAGGAATGACATGTTTGCTGCATCATGATAAGATGAGGCGTACAAAAATAATACCCAATAGTGTCATTGAGAATAATAATTTCCTCTATAGAAAATCTCCCTACAAACCTCTTAAGTTAGACTGTGAGCTTCCCGCAGACTCTAATTGAAGAAAAAAACCCTTGAAAAAAAATAATACTAAAGCATCTATTATATATGTCCCCTACTAGATTGTAGTTGGGTGGGATCATATTTTTCAATAACTGAGTGTGTTTCCATTTTTGAGTCAAGTGTACCATCAGCGATATTAGTAGGTTTTCAATGTCATTGGCCTATCACCCATGGCCATTTTCATGCACTTTCATTCTCTCTCTCGTGATTGATTTGTCATGTCATACATCCAAATTCATGCCTCATAGTACCATGAGAAAAGCCTCATCTTAAGAGCGACAATCTCAAGATTGATGCAGCAAAATAAAATCAAAATCCAAATAACAAAGCTTGAGCTACGCCACCTCACTATGAGGCCAATGCCCCAAGTCCCATGCTTAACAAAGCATGTCTAAAGAAAAGGGGACAAATCAAATAAAGAAAAAAGCAAGAAAAGCAGTAAGAAACAGTGCCAAGGAAATGGTGTAAGAAATGATGTCAAGATTGAGCAATTGAAATGAAAACAATTTAGGAGATTCTCGTGCCCGCAACAATTCCAGGAGATAGTAAGCTCCGTAAACCCTAATCTCCCACTGATAACCTCTAATTGCAATGCAGATCTCTCCATAGCAGAGGGAGGAGCTTCTTGTCATCATGACTTCACTGGAGTTGTTGCAGCCTTTAAGCAACTATTGGATTCAATGACCCATCCTATTCCACACCCCATACAAGAACATTTTATTAAAAAATTGGATCTGATTCCTAAAGTTTGACTTCCCAAAAATTTGTTCATATGCAAAGTGCAAAACGTCGCTGACAAAGATCTGATAGATCAATTCACTAGCCTCTGGCCATCCCCACATCAAATGGAATAGTGGAGCAATCGCATTCGGCAACCCTAAATCAAAGGGCAAGTAAAACATTTCTTTTGTGGGAAATGAAATTATGCATTCCTATTAGAGGTCAAGGAAGACGGAGATATGATATTTCACAGTGGCCCTTATTTCTATGAATCTAGAGGTATCCTAATCAATGGACACATAATTTTAACCTCAAAGTTGATATCCTCGTTACCCACAAAATGGAGGGTAACACATAGGAGAAAATTTTCTCCTCATTTGACAGCCAGTCAGCCATCAACCCTATGATTGTCTTCAGATAGCTTTATGCCAAAGCTCTCCACCTATTGCTCCAGTCAATGCTCTCGTCCATCTAGCATTCTTCTTGAAGGAAGGTGGGTCATCTATCAATAGGTACTTTAACCATTTTAGCAATCATGTGCTTTCATTTAATGTTAAGGGCATATTAATATGGATCACGAAGCAAACTAGATGACTGACCACTCCTAATTGTATCCTTGTTCCTAACTAGGGGTGTTTGTCCTTAGTCCAATAAGACCTCCTCTAAGGCCTTATGATTTAGGAGGGGCACTTATTGATATAGCATATCCCTATTACTCATCTCCATTCATTGGGTTAATAGGCAGTGCTCATTGGGATTGGCATCCTATATCCGCATCCTTGAGTTAGGACCCAGAAACTTGGCCTTGGAGGTTGATGTAGTAGAAAGAATGATAAAAGCATATAAATCCACAGTAGAAAGAAAGTGTAAAATGCAAAAGATGGTTGGGACTTATGTAGCATGTGGGACAAAGCCTAATATGAGCTCTTTGTGAAAATTCGGAATCCCCGAATCACCTACTGCAACAACTGATTATATTTCTCTTACTGAATCAAGTTATTTACAGTATTATATGGTAAACATCGAAATAAATAAAATTGCAATCTTCACAACTTAAATAATATGCGGAAACAAGAACTGCGCAAGAAAGAAATAACACACACAGGTAACACCATTGTTTTTGGACAAATGTCCCCGGAAAAAACCAATGCAAGAAAATCGGTACAGCAGTTGAGGGTTTGTATTATTATGCAGTAATTTCTGAAAACAATTCTTCGAATGCCCAAACTGGCAATCCTATATAGAGATCTAACTGGACAAAAAGATAGTGAGATGATCTCACCCTATCACTGGGAAATCTGGCACTGATCTGCGTTGGAGATGAGCCTCTGCGCAGTCTCTGCGTCACACCCACGCAGTTACTGCGTCACTGCTGCTAGGATTGTGCTGCACCTCCTCTCGATCCTCTACTCGCTGGAAACTTCGGCCCTCTAGCCTCCTGGTCTCACACCCCGGCTCCGGCACTAGATCTTGATTGTTCCCCAGTAGAAATACGGACTCCCTCTGAAGCTCTGCGCTGCCACAACGTAGCTCTACGCTGCCTCTGCATGGCCCAACACTGCCTCTCCGGACTACTCTCTGCCCTCTCTGCCTTGCACTCTCTAGATCAGGAAAACTTCCTCTGGAAAATTATCCCTGCCCCTCACTGCAAGAAATCTCCTCGATCACCTTCTCCGGCAACTGCTGCGCTGCTCTCTTGAGAAAATCGATCTCTGATTTCTCACTCAATGTTTCTTCCAAATGCCCATTGAAGTCCTTATAATCTTCCAGTTGAGCAATCAACGGTCTAGATTAGATTATAATCGATGGCTCAGATCATATTGACTCGATCTTTGCCTTCTTCTAGAAGATTCACACCCAGTTTCATTAATACCCTTTAATTATTTTAATTTCCTAAGTTTAGACTTCCGCACCCACTAAAAATAATGAATTATTTTAATAAAACTGTCTCCGAGTAGAATTTCCCAAAACGATTTATGGATATTATGGAATACATGTATCCTAGCCTCCGTACAAATTTTGAGGCTTAGAGCACATCTAATGCTACCAAAAATCAACACTCCCTATTAGCGAAGAATTTGCTCTAGTAATGCAATTTGCTGAAGCATTACCTTGACTCTGTAACATCTCCCTCTGCGCTGCTGATGTCTGACATCACTGCCCACCAACTACTGCGCAAATGTTGCATTTGTACTGTTGTTGACTCTGCATGTTGTTGCCAACTACGTATGTATTGTATTGTCGCACAGAATGTCTAGGCACCACAACAACAACCCAGATCGGGGGTTGCCACCTTGATCCCCAATCTCTATGTTTAAGTTATCTCCCTACAGCAGACTAAGGGGGTGGACCCTTCGGAAATGGAATGAAGGAGGACTATTTGGGAACCAACCAGTCCAGGAGACACAGTTGAGCGACCAAATACTTGTTTAGATCTAGCAAGACTTAAATGATTCGATTCAAACAATTGATACCAATGCCTTGTGGAGTCAACTATTTTGCTAAGAAATTTAAGACCAAGTACAAAATGGACAATTGCTACTAAGGAAAATGTTATTATGATGAAAAGAGATGCAAGATGTGATTAGGAAAGGGATGAGTGAGTAGTCTTAAGGTAAGATCATTTAAGGCTCAAGTACTTAGTATTGATTAACTTTATGACAAAAGTATTTAATGAAATAAAGAGACAATCTTATACAAGACAAAGTGCCAACAAGATATACAAGATAACCAAGATGCAATTGCTCGCTTATAAGATATATGCTTTCAAGAGTGAACTGCCAATATGTCCAAAGGAAAGATTACCATCCACAATAGATACCCAATTAATGACAATAATGGCGATAAGAAAAATTATTTACTTAGGACAATAGAGGCAATGATTTCTTAAAGGCAATGTAAGATACCAATGTCAATTATGAGATGGCCAATGAGGACAATTTGGATTTCCAACAAAGATGCCAATATGCTCATATCCAATTCAACAAGCTATTATGCAATCAACGTCAAATGAATTACTTAATGTAATTTTCAGATTATAAAACTCACAAGAAACAAAGATTTAGAGTTATAACAATGTTCTTGTAAAACCCAAAAGATAGATCAGTCAATATATTTCTTACCCAATGTAGACAAATTATTTAGAGTACTTGAAATCACTTTACCATTCAGATCTTGAGAATTTAGGACAGTGGCAAATTAATTATATTTCAGTGAATTTCTTTTGATGTAAAGGAGCCAAATCAATGCCCAAAATCACTATTTGCCAACAATGTACTTCTTATCCAACTCTAATATTGAAAATCACTTGCACACTCGGATTTGAAACAACAGATTATGTTTCAGCCAACGAATATGTTCAGAACAACAGTGAGGAACAAGCCCGATGATAACAGTGATTTTAATACCAAGTCTTCAAAACAATCTTAAAATTATCACTCCTTTTAAGGCTAGATTGGAAGCAAGCAGACAGCAACGAAGTCTAGAGATTAATGATGACAGCAGTGAATGAAAGTTATGTTCATCACTTTAACTTCAGAAATGATTTCAGAACAGAAGTTAATGAATTTTAACATGCCAAGTTAAAAGAGACAGTCCTATACCATTTAAATGTAGCCCTTTATATGAAGTCAATTAAGGCAGCAAGTAAATGTTGCAACAATGGTGAATTAATTAGGACAGCAGTGAAATTAAAAGCTTGTGAGAGCAGCAAATAAATTTATGACAAAAAGAGTGAAATACCTCTGTACCCAATGCCTTTAGCAAGCCCAGAAATTACAATTATATCACTGCTAAGTTCAGACTTCAGAAATTAAATTTTTATGACAGCAGTTAAGAATTTAAATCAGAGTTTATACGAGCAGCAAGTAAACTTATGACAGCAAAAGATAATGCCTACTGCAATTTAGATATATAAGCCCTCTGAAAATTCTTATGACAGTCAAAAATTTGTGATAAGATTAATTAATTAAATATCCAAGTGAAATATGAGCTTAATGTCACTGCTTTAGATGTGATTAGCTTAATTAATTAGGCAGTGAATGGATAAGGGTTAAGAAACGAAACCTGAGGCCCAAGGCCTAGAAGTCTTTGCCAGAATCTTCAGTGATGAACAACCCAAATATCTCTGCAAAATCTGAGGATGTATCACTCAGAAAAATCAAATTCTCTCCCCACAGTGATCAAGATTTCGTTCAAGTCTGGACAGCAAGGAAAAAAGGCCAAAAATGGGCATGTGTTACTGCTTAAGGAGCAAATTTGGAGGCTGAAAAGATTGTTGCAGGCAGTGCTGAAGACTTATATGGCAGTATAGTCAAATTTAGGGGTTGCATTCAGCCTTGGAGGAGGCAGATCTAAGGAGAAAAGGCAGCGTTAGGCCTCTGGGGCCTTAAAAAAAAATTGCCCAATGCTTCACAAAATTTTCAAACCCCAATCTTCTTCCTTTAAATGTACAAAATTCGATTTTTGGCCCTAAAAACAATATTTGGGACAAGATCTTGCCCTCTAGGGTCTAGATCTGTCTCAAAACCCCTAGATTTCCTTGGCTGATTTTTCAGATCTATTCCTGCAAACAATCTTTGAGCCCATATCTTGCCCTTCAGGGTCTAGATCTGGCTCAGATTTGAAGATTTCCTTGGTTGATTTCTCAGATCTATTCCTGCAAACAATCTTTGAGCCCAGATCTTGCCCTCCAGGGTCTAGATCTAGCTCAGATCTGAAGATTTCCTTGGCTGATTTCTCAGATCTATTCTTGCACAAGTGAAAAGAGAAAAACCCAATACCCAATATGTACAAAATAGAGAAAAACCCAATTGTTAAAATTCAAAATTATGTTACAAAATTTCAGATTTTCACAAGTAAATAATAGATCTATACAAATAATTTACAGATCTATACAAATAGATTACAGATCTATCAGATTTGAGGAGTATGAGTCCAACTCCGCTCTCAGATCTATAGATGTAAGGCTCTTTCTAGCCAGATCTAGTTATGTAGCGCAATTTGTTAAGAGAAATAATTTTAAAAAAGGTACTAGCCCAGAAAACCCTGCAAGAGAAGCTTCGTTAGATAAATCTTGGGGTTTCAATCAAGCGGGCTCTTCAAATCTTATGCTTTAGGAGTTAGCTGGTCCAACCGAGGACTTCCCCAAACGCCCAAATTTTAAATCCGAAAGATTTATGCACACTTAAAGTTAAATTGTTAAATCAATAGAGAAATAAGATAAAAATAAAATTTTCAAGAATTAGAGATACCTGCCAATTCAATCCAATTAAAATTCTTATCCTAAATCCAGTAACCTAAGCAAGGTACCTGTGCAATAGATTACTCTACAAGAGCTATTAATAACCAATTTATTGAAATAATTACTAGCAGAATAATAAGAACAAGATTACCATAAAATGTTGGACAGAAACACCACCATTAAGTAAAACCCCAAAGACTTCGTTTGTATTATTCCAAAATAGAGTACGAGAGAGTTTCAAGAGCTAATACACGATTTAAAAGATTGAATGATTTGAATGACAAGTGACTTCTAATTTATAGATTAATTCCTTAACGGCTAGTTGGCTTTATCCATGTTAAAGTAATCTCAACCATTGAAAAAGATTTAATTATCTTTTAATCTCCTCTGTCAAAATTATTTTATTTTTTAAGGAATTTCGAATTTTTCATTTACTTCCTTTTTAATTAACTCAATAATTATTGAGTTAATTTCCCCAAAAAATTGACTTTGACTTAACTACCAAGGCCCAGAAAAAATTTAATTAATTGACTTATGAAGGGATTAATAATTTTTCCAACCCTCTAATATTTAGCCATGGTATATAATTACGAGGGACCATGCACTAAATATTTTTTTACATGAAGATTTTACATTTTAATACATGAAGGGGGAAAACCCGTTCATTATAGACCCTCAACATTTACCCATTTATGTGACACAAAAAATATAATCTAGTAGACCAAGTGACTTGTAATAAAATAAGTTAAATAAAATTATTCCCAAGTCACTTTTACAAAGACTCGATCTAAAACACTAGGACTTCCTAAGATCTTGACAACAAAATCCAACCTAGCTTTGGGGTGAAGGTGGAGGGAAAAACTTTGCTGATCATTTGTGACTAGAGGCACAGATGAATCAGTGAGACAAAAAACCTCCTAGAATGGAAATTGTCACCAAAACAATAGATTTACCTAGGTTGTTACATACAGACGTGGTCATACTAGGATTATTTACATTATAGATATGCAAAATGGGTTGACATCTTTACAAAACTGCCAACTGATGATGAAATTTGAAAAGCGCAAACACTAGAACACAATAGATCCCTTTTGCGAAAAAAGGGGTGTACTACTATGGGATCATTGACACAGAGTGGTCAACATACTGCAAGCCTCTCCAACTGTTGTTGCTGCAACTGCAACAACTGCAATGGAAAAGCATCCAAAATACTGAACAGGTGTTCAGCATGATGCATCTGTTGTTGGAGTTCTGACTATTGCTACTCTCTGCGCTAACCCTCTGAAGCCTCTGCGTTGTTGCTGACTCTGCACTGTGCCAACTGCACTGCTGCTGACTCTGCTCTGCTCTGCTCAGTCACTGGCGCTCCTAGCCACTGCAACTATCACTATTGGCACTCCTCTGCATCAACTAACACTGGTCCATCCTACTACTTCTGATATGGGATCCCGTAGCAAGGTATTGATCCAACAGAAGGACTCCTAAAGGATCCTGCCCATTTGCATTTCTTTCGAACTACAGTACTAGATCACCCCACCTCTCCCCTGGAGGTATCCGGGCAATCATGGGAAATTCCTCCTCCTCGATCTTTGCGGTTACACCCTGCGGATCATGTTTCACGTCCTTGTCCTTCTTCTTGAGAGGACATTGCATAGCGCAGTGACCAAATTCACTACACCGAAAACATTTGACCTTTGAGACATCCTTCCGCCTCCTTTGAGACATTCTCGTCCTCCTCCTTGGGCTTTGTTCCAATGCTGCTGCTGCCATCAAGTTTGCACTTGATTAAGTCTCGCCTCATCTCTTCCGGCTGAAGAGCGGCCCACATACCTTCCCAATCCGGCAATCTCTCTCTGCCCAAGATACTCTGGACAAACACTTGTCATTTGTTAAATTTTGGTATGTTCTATTCTTAGAGCAATTTACTTCAATTTTTCACATTAGCTCAATGACAATATTCAGATTAGCAATCACATCAGCATGGTAGTAAAGTGCAGATAGAACATAAACATAAACAGCAGAAGACAAAAGGACACAAGATGTGGCACTAGCCAGGGACAAACCCCAATGTGGGGAAACGCTTGATCAATTCTTCTTATAATCTTCAATAGTTTAGTAGAGAAAGAGATAGTACAAATATACAAATCTGAGATTTTTATGACGGTAGTAGAAAGTACATTATTCTGCTAATGATGACAGTTCAAAGATGCAGCCCTGAATTCTCATGATAGTCTTCAATCAGTCATTAAGAGTGTTGTAGCATATCCTTTGAGTTCATCAATCCAGAGCGCTTGCTGCAACATGTTAGTACAGAGGATTGTTGCATTGAAGGTTATGGCAAGCCCTGTAGCAGTAGTTCCACCACACAATCAAGAGGCAAGTCCCTTTAGGATTGTAGTATACCTTGAAGGTCCTTCTCTCATGCTACAATGCCTTCTCAAGGTGTTGTCCACCCTTGACAGCCCTTAACTCAATCTCTAGTTGTGTGTTATGGCCTGTGGCCTAGCATAACAACTAGCTGAAGCTTTTTGCTTGCCCAAATGATATTCAAATGGCAACATTTTCTTTCTAAAGATCTCAGCCTAGCTGCCTACTCTTAGCAGCACTCGAACTCATAACCTATTCTTCCCTATGCTGACTTGAAGGCAGACTTTTCCAATGCAATGCTTCTCCTTATGACTGTAACTTCTAGCCTTGCTAACAACCCTTTAATTCAAGCCTTAAGGCTGCCTTATTTGCCACGTTGTCACCTACAATACACATTGATTTCCACGTTGTCCATCTAGTCTTCTTCATGTTGTCAACAGGCTTCAAATAGATGCGTTAGGGTCCCTCCTTGGTTGCGGATTAGATGTGTCCCTTGACTGCGTATTAGGCCTTTCTTAACTATAGTTAAGGCCTCCTTTAGTCAGCGGATTAGGGCCACCTTAGGACAGCAGATTAAGGGCTTCTTCATACTGCGTATTGGTACTCCTCTTGACAGCTACAGGTCTCCTTTTTAACTACGGACAGACCTCCTTATAAGTCATGACTGCTGCTAGGCTTCATTGACTGCGTCCATGACTGTGGCTTGATCTCTTTAGGGCAGGTATAAGACTCCTCCATGACTGCGGCTAGGGCACTCCCTCTAGATCTCTCTTTCACCAAAACCCAAACAAATGAAGAGAGAGATCACAAGAGATGAGTGTGTACAAAATGACTTGAAGTCCTCTTCTATTTATAATAAAACGTTGAGGATAGGTTGGGGTAATTTGGTTGTTGGCCGACCTTGACGAATTGTCACATAACACAAATAAATTCATATCTCCATGAATACATGTCGAAATCAGATGATCTTTAGATCAATCCTACACCTCTCGACGAGAGGAATCCAAGAAAAATATCAGCTGCCATAAATAAGAAGACCCACATGGAGTTTGGCCCTAGTTTCCAATTTTAACACTCCCTCTCAACTAGGGAGAACTCCATCTGCTAATCCATCTACCAGTCTGTACTATCTCTGCCATCAATGCAGTGCCCTGCACTGCTCTGCTCTGTTGAACTATGAAGAAGAAGAAGTGATCGAGAATGTATCATACCATTCTCTACTGACCCGAAGTCAGTCCCATATAAAGAGAGTGTCTCATACCACTCTTACTGATCCGAAATCAGTTCCAAATAAAGAGAGTCTCATACCACTCTTACTGATCCGAAATCAGTTCCAAATAAAGAGAGTGTCTCATACCACTCTTACTGATCTGAAATCAGTTCCAAATAAAGAGAGTGTCTCATACCACTCTTACTGACCCGAAGTCAATTCCAATTGATCCCAGATCAATATCATCCTAGCATAGGGAGTACAGTAGTACACGATGCGTCCATCGGTAGTACTATGGTCCCTATCCTCATTTCCCTGCTCATTGGCCAGATGAGAGGTACTTCCCATGAGTCCCAGACTGCATGGGTAGGATGTCTTAGCAAGAGAAGGATGAACCACTCATCCTGCCTACATGTCGCCAGGGGTCACCCAAGGGAAGGCTGAACCACTCATCCTGTACACAACAAATCACTAGGGGAAGACTGAACCACTCACCCTATGATTATGTCTCAGCAGGAGAAGGATGAACCACTCATCCTACCTACATAGCAGACCACTAGGGGAAGGTTGAATCACTCATCCTGCCTACATAGCAGACCACTAGGGGAAGGCTGAACCACTCAACCTATACTTGCTCATCGCTCCAAGAAGTACTCCAAGCTCCTCGGAGCTCCCAGAACTCGATATATCATACAAGACCCTCAGGAGAGGGTCTCTCCACGACTCCTAGTCGTTCTCGGAAAGTCAAGAATTTGACCTTTCCCAAGGGCTTCATCTGAATATCGGCGACCTACACATCAGTCCCAATGTGTTGGAGCCTTCTTGCTCCTTGTACCATATCCCAGATAAAGTGGTACTTGATGTCTATATGCTTAGAGCGATCATAGAACGCGGGATTCCTCAACGATCGAATCCCACTCTGGTTGTCACAAAAGATCACAATGGTATCGAGCACGTGTCCAAACAGCTCACTAAAGAGCTTCTACAACCAGACAGCTTCACAGGAGGCCATACTCTCAGATATGTATTCGGCCTCAGCGATGCTCAAAGCAACCGAATTCTACTTCCTGCTCATCCAGGATATCATAGCAGAGCCCAAAGAGAAACAGCACTTAGAAGTGCTCTTGCTATCCACCACACTGCCTACCCAATCAGCGTTGGAATAACAATGCAGCCTCACAGCTCCAGTAGTGTATTTCAGTCAATGAGTGATTGCGCCCTAAAGATATCTCAAAAGATTCTTGGCACCAATCCAATGCAAGTGATGAGGCTCAGTCATATGTTGGCTCAACATGCTAACTGCAAAGCATATATCCAAATGGGAGTTCACCAAGAACATCAATGCTATTATGAGTTTATGAAACTCAGAGGAATTTCCCAAATCAGGTCCGGCAGCACTACCGCATAACTTTTTAAAGTTAAGCTCCATCAGGGTAGTCACGAACTTGCAGTCCACCATTCCAAATTTGGAATCCAACTCCCTCTTACTTTTGCAAATGAGAGGGTCTAAACCTGCCAGAAAGAGGTCATCCATATAAAGTACCAGTATGAGAGGTCTATCATCCACAACCTTAAAGCAAAGGTTTGGATCAGCTTCACTCCTAGTGAATCCCAACTTCATCAGATAGTTGTCAATCCTCTCATACCAAGCCTAGGGTGCTTACTTCAAACTATAGAGAGCTTTTTTCAACCTGCATACATGAGATTCCCGATCATGAATCTCAAACCCCTCGGGTTGTTCCACATCTATGGTCTTGCTATTACATGAGGGGAAAGGTCCCCTTTCAAGTTTTCCTTCGATACATCTCGGACATGTACCTTCATGCTCTTCTTTGAATTCAAGCATCCCTGTCACCATCTGTCTCACATCGGGTAGGACCTTATAATGAAGATGAGCAGACCTTCGGTGCCATTGAAGAGATGTGTCACACGACATAGTCTCCAATGGACTTCCCGCAACTTGATACAAATTGTCAATCCTGAACCCAAGAGTAAAAGCATCTTTAAAAAAAAATTTCCAAACACGTACCTTATCGATAAATGCCACCTTGTAACCTTTGTCTTCCATTGCCGAAATGGACACCAGGTTCTTGAGATCAGGTACATATAGAACATCTTGTAAGAGAATCGTGTTACCCTGATCCAATTGAAGAGTAACATTCCCTACACTCTTTACGGGATAGGTGGCATCGTCTCCAAGAATAATATCCAAGTTTGTCTCCTTCTCTATCAAATTAGAGAGAGCTTCCTTGTATCCGGTGAAGTGCCTTGAAGCACCACTATCAATAAGCCAATTTCCCAACGAGTCCAAGGGAGAGGTAGAGGAGAGGGCCGATATAAGATAATACTTCTTTTACTTATTAGACACAACATTTGATTCTTCATACTTGGAGTTCCTTGCTTTCTTTGAGAGTTGGCCATTTCCTTGATATCCCGCATTCCTTTTTCCTTTGCCATTGTACCTTCCATTCCTTCGATCATTGAATATGCCCCTAGAATGATTGTGATCATCATCATGCGATGTGTCCCTTCTATTTGGACACTCCCTCGCATAGTGGCCAAGCTTATTGCAAGAAAGCATCTGCCTTTCTTTCCACCCTTAGATCTGGGATTTCCATTGAAGTGACCTTTAGGTAGGCCACCAAATGCTTGTCAATGGAATCTCTGATAATCTTCTTCGCTTCGACTTCACCCTTGGTGTATTTGATCTTTGCAGCAGCCGGTGCATTTGATGGAGACTTAGGGATTTTACCCTTCACGTAATCCAGCGCTTCTTGCTCTTCCAATTCAGCCGGGAAGTTGGATGAGGAACCCATTTAGCCTTTGACCTTGTCCAACTGTCTTTGGTGATTTCTCTTTCACTCTTGCTTGGGTTTTGTCTTCACCTCAGCTCTAATACCATGTTAAATTTTGTTATGTTCTATGCTTAGAGCAATTTACTTTAATTTTTCACATTAGCTCAATGACAATATTCAGATTAGCAATCACATCAGCATGATATTAAAGTGCAGATAAAACATAAACATAAACAACAGAAGACAAGCCAAGAAAAGAGGACACAAGATGTGGCACCAGCCAAGGACAAACCCCAATGTGGGGAAACCCTTGATCAATTCTTCTTATAATCTTCAATAGTTCAGCAAAGAGAGAGATAGTACAAATATACAAATATGAGATTTTATGACAGCAGTAGAAAGTACATTATTTTGGTAATGATGACAGTTCAAAGATGCAGCCCTGAATTCTAATGATAGTCTTCAACCAGTCATTAAGAGTGTTGTAGCATATCCTTTGAGTTCATCAAATAGATCCCTTGCTGCAACATGTTAGTACAGAGGATTGTTGCATTAAAGGTTATGGCAAGTCCTGTAGCAGTAGTTCCACCACACAGTCAGGGGGCAAGTCCTTTTAGAACTATAGTATACCTTGAAGGTCCTTCTCTCATGCTGCACTGCATTCTCAAAGTGTTGTCCACCCTTGACAACCCTTAACTCAATCTCTAGTTGTGTGCTATGGCATGTGGCCTAGCACAACAGCTAGCTGAAGCTTTCCGCTTGCCCAAATGATATTCAAATGGCAACATTTTCTTTTTGAAGATGTCAGCCTAGCTATCTACTCTTAGCAGCACTCAAACTCATAACCTATTCTTCCCTATGCTGACTTGAAGCCAGACTTTTCCAATGCAATACTTATCCTTATGACTGTAACTTCCAGCCTTGCTAACAGCCCTTTAATTCAAGCCTTAAGGTTGCGTTATTTGCCACACTGTCACCTACAACACACATTGATTTCCACGTTGTCCATCTAGTCTTCTTCATGATATCAACAGGCTTCAAATAGTTGCATTAGGGTCCCTCCTTGGTTGCATGTAGAGTCCCAAAACTGCTTTATCTTGACATCCTTTTTGTCCATATTTACCTCCTTTTTCCTACTGCTATCATCCAAATAAATGCAGTAAACATAAGGTTTTGACAAGGTAAACATTCATATGTCCTCTTTTTCATATTTTGTCAATATGCCTTATTGTTCTATTAAAGTTTACATGCAGCTATAGAATTGATATGATTCTGCAGCTAATCCACAAATCTGCAGCCACTTCCATTGTTGACAAGGTTCGAATGCACCAGCTCAGCAAAGGAGTATATGGATAGATAAGGAATGATCCTCTCATGGATTTCTTCCTATTTACTCGAGCTAATTCACCAGGAGATCCACACTATAACACGGTCAACCATGGCAGTCAACAGCAGGACAGCGCGCTGGAACAAAGTCCGAATTTTAAGAGATTTCATCGATTTGCTTTTTCAATAGCAAATCGACAAATAAGCGATATGATCTAGTTTTGATAAGGACTATAGTGAAGTCCTGTAGGCTTAAATTTCTCGTATTGTTAAAAAGAACTCTATAAAAACACTGGCAACTCTGTGTAATGGGTGTGCCACCGTATGTAGTTTGAGCATCCTGTAGAACTCTTTTTCGCTTAATGCAAAGTTCTTATTTCATATATTTTATGTGTTGTTGATCTAAGGCGACTGACTGCCTCGTGGAGGGCCCCTACGTGTAGATCAGGTCTCTGATTCACAGTAATTAGATTTTCCTTTTCAATTGTTATTTCATATATTTAATTCATGGATGCCTTGTTTTCATGTTTTTAAGATGCAATTCAATGAAGATTGCGACTAGGTTCACTTGATTGATTTCTATATTGTTCATTTCATTTGCTTAATACCTAGCATAAACTCAGTAATTTCGTTTCATTCATTTTCCTAGCACAGCTTAGTGATTTCATAGCTCAATAATTTCGTTTATGTTTTGCTTTTTGCATTGAAATAAAGTTGCAGTAGATAAGAGTGGCAGTCTTTCTCAGCTTCTGAATTCAAGCACATTTCATTTCCAAGTTGATAAATTAAGATTTTCTTTATGTCATTTCATTCTTTCATAATTATCTTTGTTTAGCTGCAGCGTAAAAATCCAAAAACAATTGATAAGTTGAAAGGAATATTAACGTAACACATCTATTGAAAAGAGTTAAAATCATTTTTCAATCATTCTAAAAACTCAATTCAATCAGAACTAATTCTAGAGATAACATTTAGGATAATCAATTAACAATAAAATCTTAGGAATAACATCCTAGTATAGATAATAACATCACCTCAACACTAATTCTAGAGTTTGACATTAACTTAGATAACGATAATATAATCATCTTAACAACATAAAAGACTAGCCCATACAGTGCACTTGCACTTCATCAGTTTACCTGCCCTGGTCGATAATTTATGCTTACAATTTAAGAGCATTAAATTGACTAAACATTTTGGCATCGTTGCCTAAGGAGTGCAAGTAAAAGTTAAAAAAAAAAAAATCAAATAAAAACATGACATGCATAGGGAAAGAGACTCTAGAGGTAGATTTGTAGGACGAGGAAGAATCTTAAATCCCACAACTCTGCTCATTCCACCACGACTTCAAAGTTCCACACCACCCACTCAAACTCGAATTCCATCCATAGGCCAACAAAGACTTTCTGAAGTCTTAAGCTCTGAAATCTAATCCAGAACTTCACCTACTTCATCTACTGAAGCTATAATCGAAGTAGAAGAAGATCCTACATCCCCATACAGTGCACTTGCACTTCATCAGTTTACCTGCCCTGGTCGATAATTTATGCTTACAATTTAAGAGCATTAAATTGACTAAACATTTTGGCGTTGTTTCCTAAGGAGTGCAAGTAAAAGTTTAAAAAATAAAATTAAATAAAAACATGACATGCATAGGGAAAGAGACTCTAGAGGTAGATTTGTAGGACGAGGAAGAAGCTTAATTCCCACAACTCCGCTCACTCCACCACGACTTCAAAGTTCCACACCACCCACTCAAACTCGAATTCCATCCATAGGCCAACAAAGACTTCCTGAAGTCTTAAGATCTGAAATCCAATCCAGAACTTCACCTACTTCATCTACTGAGGCTATAATCGAAGTAGAAGAAGATCCTACATCCCCAACTACAGGAGTAGTTTTTCTATCTTCCACTGGTGAACAAATTCTAGGAGAAGAATTAGAAATTCCCAGTGAAGAAAAAGAACAAGAAGAAACAGAAGATCATGTCATAGAACCAGATACTGAAGAATCCATCATGGTTGAAGAAGGAGAAGGAGAGGTACACAATGTCAATGGTGAACAACCTAGGATTGGAGGAGGAGGTAGAGGTAGAGGAGGAGGTGGAGATAGAGGCAGAGGAGGAGGTAGAGGTAGAGGAGATCAAGACCCTTTTGGATTTCCTATCTTTGATGAGGATACAACCCTCACAATGAAAAATATTTCACCTTCTATTCTTCCTAATTTCCATGGAAAAAGAAGTGAAGACCCAGAGACATTTCTCTTTGAATTTGAAGTATTATGCAGATCATATGATTATCTACATGATGCTCAAAAATTAAAATTGTTCCCTGCTACCTTAAAGGATTCAACATTGAAATGGTTCATGAGTCTAGAACGAATATTATAAGGACCTGAGCACAAATGAAAGAAGCATTCTTAGAGAAATACAGGGACCACTGTATGCCTCACAACATTAAGGATGAAGTCTTCAAAATGACACAGAAAGAAGATAAGAATCTTGAAGACTTAGTTGAGAGATTTGTTTACAATCTTAAAAGGGCAAAAATTGATATTCTGGATGAGGAAACTTTGAAAGCCCTCCTACTCAAATCTATCAGAGATGAGTGGATTGATCTCCTTAACTTGACAGGAAAAGGAGATATTTCTCGATTACCATTTGCAGATATTTGTGATCTATGTGTACATATCTCAAGGGGTAAAACACAAGTTGGAAAAAGTCCTAGGGATCCTCTCTTATCAAGAATCAATAAATCTGCAGTTGGGTCAGTCAGTAGGGCAGAATTAGGAAGCTTGCTTGATACTTTTAAGATAGATATTTTAGGGAGTCTTAGTGAACAAATTGACACCCTTAAAATACAAAACAAGCAAAAGGCCAAAAATGTTGCATTATCCATCTTTTGTTCCAGGTGTAGAAAGAAGCATGCTCTGAGAGAATGTCCTTTAGACTTAAAAACCATAGAAACTTGTGCCATATGTGCAGATAACCATGATACTAAAGAATGTCCTTCTCTACTAGGTCTTAAGGTTGTATTTAATGATGAAGGAATACCAGAACAAGTAGACCCTCTTTGTTTTATTGCCAAAAGACCATGGCAGAACTCTCAAGCAAATCAACCACAAGGCTTTAAATCACAACAATTTTTTCAGTCTTCACAAAGTAATTGGAATCCATCTTGGCAACCTTGGGCTCAACCACAACCACAATCTTGGAATCAGGGATGGCAAAATCCTTATGGGGCTTATGCTCAATATCAACAATATTCACCATCCTATCCTAATTTCCCACCACAATTCTTACCTCAATCTAATCAAATCCCTCAACCTAATCAAATTCCTCAAGCTAATCAATTACCTCAAGTTCAAATCCAAAATCAAAATCCACAACTCTCCCTACCATTTGCACAAAAACCAAATCAATTACCTGCTCAACCACTTTCGAATCCAAATAATAAAATGTCACAACCTATTTACAATATGGAAGGGCAAAATCCTCAAACCTATGTAATAACTCCACTAGATCTAAATAATGTTCAATTAAGATCTAGTAGAATATTACAAAGAAAACCCCCTGTTGTCATTCAGGAAGCAAGGACAAATCTTCAAAAAGATAAAAATCAATCTGAAGAAGGAGAAATCTCTCTTCCTTAGAAAGAAAATAACCAAACAGAGAATGTTCCTATAATTTCTGATGATACTCCTATTATAGAACAACCCTCAGTATCCATTAAACCACCTTTTCCTAAACGGTTGAAAATTGATGGAGTAGAAAAACAAATCACATTGCCTGATTATAATATGTTGGATGAATTAAGAAATGTTTGTATAAAAATTCCTTTATTGCAAGCTATAAAAGAAATACCATTTTTTGCAAAAACAATCAAGGAATTGAGTACTCAAAGATCAGGAAGAAAAAGAAAAGACATAAAAATAATTCAATTAGTTGGGAAAATTGCAGACATCATGATGGGGAAAGCAACAATACAAAAATATCTAGATCTAGGGAGCCCCATTGTGAAAATTCACATCAATGGAATTGAAATACCAAACACATTGATTGATCTAGGAGTAGCCATAAACATAATGAGTAAACAAATCATGGATTCACTAAGGCTTCCTAATCTTCAATACACACCAACATTGTTGCAATTAGCAGATAGGTCTGTAATTAAACCTGATGGTGTGTTAGAAGATGTTTATGTATCCTTAGATTCTTGGGAATATCCTGTCGACTTCATGGTTTTAACACCCAAGAATAATTTAGGAGGACATCCATTAATCCTAGGAAGACCTTGGTTAGCTACGGCTGATGCTTTCATCAGTTGTAGATCAGGTGACATGTTTATCTCAAATGGAAGTTCTACAAAGAAATTTACATTGTATCCACCTGCAAAAACAACAATAGAAATAGAGAGTGAGGAATGGATAGATGATGATGATGATATACAACCTATTTTCACTACTGAACAAGTAAGTGAGGAGGACCAAATTTTAAATCTAATGGAAAATAATGAACCCTCCTTACATTATGACCGTAGTCGAATCGAATATCTATCATCTAGACAAATGTCTTTACACTCTATGGAAAAATTTGGAAATTCTTCAATAGAAATTTTTCCAGGCAAAACTTTGAACATTAATGAAAACCTGGAAGAATTACAGAAAAATCAACTGGTAGAAATTTTACAAAAACACTCTTCTGCTTATTCATGGGAATACACTGATATGAGAGAAATTAATCCTAAAACTTGCATGCACCATATCTACATTGAACAGAGTGCGAGACCAGTTAGACAACCACAAAGAAGAATGAATCCAAATCTGAAAGAAATTGTTAAGGAGGAATTACAAAAACTGTTGAATGTAAACTTCATCTATCCAATATGAGACAGTAAATGGGTTTCACCCATAGTAATCATTCCTAAGAAAAATGGGAAATGGAGAGTATGTATCGATTACAGGGAATTGAATAAGGCAACATTAAAATACCACTTTCCACTTCCTTTCATAGATCAAGTTTTAGACACATTAGCAGGGAAAAAGTATTTTTCATTTTTGGATGGTTTTAGTGGATACAATTAAATTTAGGTAGCACCTGAGGATCAAGATAAAACCACATTTACCTGTCCATGGGGAACTTATGCTTACCGAGTACTTCCTTTTGGATTATGCAATGCTCCAGCAACATTCCAAAGAGCAGTCCTCGGAATTTTCTCTGATCTTATTCATGATTGTGTGGAAGTATATATGGATGATTTCACAGTTTACAGAGATTCTTTTGAAGAGGCACTTGAAAATTTAGAAAAAGTTCTAATAAGATGTAAAGAAACAAATCTTTCATTAAGTCATGAGAAATGTTTTATGATGTTTAATGAAGGAATTGTTTTAGGTCACCATATTTCAGGAGATGGAATTAAGGTAGACTCATCTAAAGTAGAGGTCATTTCTAAATTATCAGTACCAAATTGTCAACAAGATGTTAGGAGTTTTCTTGGTTTTACTGGATACTATAGAAGATTCATAGAAAACTTCACAAAAATTGCATCTCCACTCTTCAAACTACTTACCAAAGATTGTGAATTTAGTTGGGATTCTGATTGTCAAAATGCTTTTGAAACTTTGAAAAAGAAAATCTCTGAAGCACCTATTTTAAAAGGACCTAATTGGAAATTGCCTTTCCATATATCAACTGATGCTTCAGACACAGCCTTAGAATCTGTGTTAAGACAAAAAGACCTTATTCCTTATGCAATCTATTATATCAATAAAAATTTAATACCATCATAGCTAAATTATACTGTAACTGAGAAGGAGTTTTTAACTGTAGTTCATGCCATTAATAAATCTAGACATTATATCACTGGCTATGAAACTTTCATTCACATAGACCATTCTGCCATTAGATATCTAATGAATAAACCAATCACTAATGGCAGAATAGCCAGATGGCTCTTACAATTGCAAGAATTCAACATCACCAATATAGATCAACCCGGAAAACAAAATACAATCGCTGACTTTTTATCTAGAATTCAAAATGATAACAATGATAAACCTATGGAGGATAAATTTCCTGATGAATATCTTTTTGCAATATCTACTAAATCACCTTGGTATGCAGATATTGCTAATTATTTAGCTACAGGGAAATTACCATTTCATTTGTCTCCTAGAGAAAAGAGGAGGATAATTCAAAACAACGCATCTTACTCATGGATAAACAAATAATTGTACAAAACAGGACCAGATCTCATCATCAGAAGATGTGTTCGAGAAGACGAGATACCAGAAATACTTAAAGCATGCCATGATGAACCATGTGGAGGACATTTCTCTGACAAATACTTAAAGCATGCCATGATGAACCATGTGGAGGACATTTCTCTGACAAAAGAACTGCTTATAAGATCCTTCTCTTAGGATATTATTGGCCTTCCATTTTCAAGGATACCAAGGAATATGTTAGGAGATGTGACAGTTGTCAAAGGATGGGGAAACCTACTCTTTCAAATGAAATGCCACTACAACCTCAGGTACTCATTGAACCTTTTGAGAAATGGGCGCTAGATTTTGTTGGTCCAATCAATCCACCTTCAAAACAAAAAAGGTATATTCTGGTATGTACTGATTATGTCACTAAATGGGTAGAAGCTAAAGCACTTCCTTTTGCTACTGAAAATGTTGTAGTTTCATTTCCCTTTAAGGATGTTTTCACTTGTTTTGGTGTCCCAAGCGAAATTGTAACAGATCAAGAAACACAGTTTAAATCCAGAGTAGTGCAGAAGCTCGTGGAACAGTACAAAATCAAGCATCGAAAATTTACTCCATACCATCCACAAGCCAATGGACAAGTTGAGTCTACAAACAAGGTGATTGAAACAATTCTCACCAAGGTTGTACACTTACATAGAAAGGATTGGGCAAAAAAGCTTCCAGAAGCTTTGTGGGCCTATAGAACTACATGGAGAGGCACTACAGGACATACTCCGTATGAACTTGTTTATGGGAAGCAAGTCTTACTTCCAATAGAGTTCCAAATCCAAACCTATAAAACAGCAGTCCAGTTGGATCTTGACTTATCAGAAGTACAAAAGCAAAAGATGGGACAACTCAATGAGCTTGACGAAATAAGACAAGATGCCTTCTAAAAGACTAGCCTAGTTCAACAATAAAGATACAAATGGCATGACATATACATCAAAGAAAGAAAATTTCATCTAGGAGATTGGGCATTACTTTTTGATTCAAAGTTCAAGAACTTCCAAGGAAAATTCCAAACTCACTGGCTTGGACCTTATGAATTTGAAAAAGTCTTTGACAATGGTGCAGTCAAAATCAGGACTATTGATGAAAAGAAAATTCCTCTTTTAGTGAATGGGCATCGACTTAAACTTTATTAGAAGCCATTAACAAAAGAGGAATTTGTCAAAATTTTCCAAGATAACTTAGAATTGAAGATGGTTAAGAGGAATTTTTCTTCTTTTCCACCTTAGAAATTTTATTTTTCTCTGTTTCATAAAATAAAATATATATATATATATATATATATCTAATGAAAAAAATGTATAAACATGAAAACCAACAAGTGGTTGACATGCTTATACAAAAAATTTAAAGTGAAAACCAACTCTTGTTGGCACCTTAAATTTTCTCTTAATCATTTTTCTAAAATCCCTTTTTCTAAACATCCCTTTCTTGAAAAAAATTAGCTACAAAATTAGTGACTTTCTGCAGCTCTAGCAAGTTTCTGCAGCTCTGACAAAGTTTCTGCAGCCAATCTGACAGGGACACTTGGTGGCTCAAATTGAAGAAATGATTGACTCCTTTCAAGTGCAAAGTACCTACAAATGACATCAAAGGACAAATAAAGGTTAGCAAATAAATCTAAGGTATGTAACACTTTAATTTTACAATAGGGGTTAACATATTGTATATATGAATTACGTGGACATAACATTACCGAAAAACCGAAATCATTGCAGTTCATGGATGATAGTCCCTTGTCAAATCCATTATAATCCGCCACCATTTTAACTCCTATCTCATACTCATTTTGGATCCATCTATTTGATCGCCAAATCATTAAATTCAAACGGCTAACTCATCCCCGTGAACCTTCATTATACTTACCTGTCCTCTCATTCTTTCAACTCATACAGTGTTTCCATCCTAAGAGCGAAACCCTACTGAGACTATTTTCCATGTCAAGTAAAACAGTTATTGAGACAAAACATCTCTCACCATGGGTGTTATTGTTCGAACAGAGCCAACAGGAAGGAAATTTTTGGAAGGATACCCCCAGACCAAAGAATTGTTACAGAAAGCTCAGTGGTTAGATTTCATAGAAAAGTTTGATGGTTTCCATAAGGAGGTGACAAAAACCTTTGCACGATCTTTTGATGGTGCAGAAGTCGAAATAGGTGATGTCAAGTTCGCAGTGACAGAGTCCCTGATTGCAGAAGCCACCAGACTACCTAGAGCTGGAGAAAAGTGGTTCAAGAACAGAGGAATTGAAGGGGAAGACTGGAAAAAAAAATAAAAACCCAAGCATGGATACTATTGTCTTCAGAAAAGGTATTCCTAGCTCTGCCCTCAAAAGTAAGTGGAGAAATTTGCTCCTTATCCTTCAGAAATTTGTTACTTGTGAAGGCCGATTTGGGTGTATGTTTTTCTATCACATTAGGCTATTGATGAATTTCCTTGAAGAACATCAAATGAATCTTCCATACTTTTTGTTGAATAGCCTTAAGAAAATGTCAGTAAGTGTTTAGAAGAAAATCCAGTTTATAGACAACACAATGTACCATCATGGGTTAGTAAAAATTTTGATCAAGTTTCATCTTCAAAGCATAGGTGATAATTGGGAAGATTTTCTAGTGAGAAATCACTTTGAAGAGAAAACCCCTGAATAGCCAAGTGGTAGCAGAACCCTAAGGGGAAGAAAGAGAAAAGTGAAACAATAATAGAACAGGAACCACTGCATCAACAAGATTTGTCAGAGGATGATCTACCAATTGTAGAAATTTTGCAGAAAATGAACATAGAAAGTCTTAGAAGAAAGAAAGCCAGCAAGAAAACAGAGGTTTTACCCCAAATAAAAACCCTGCCTTAGAAAGAAATTCCAAAAGTTAAGGAAAAGAAGATTCAAAGGATACTGACCACAAGTTTGAGAAGAAGCACCAAATTGAACATAGTGAAAGAGGCAGCCTCAAAAGTTGCAGAGCATATTGATCTTGAGTCAAAGGAGCAATCTGAAGATCTCGAGGACTCTCCAAGAGTATCACTAAGACTGTCACCAAGGGTATCACCACCTCCCTTCATTTCACCTCCAAGGAGTCCAATACAAAGCCCAGGTATTGATCCTGTACAGCAAGAAATCTATGATTACATAGAATCATTAGAGAGAAAGGAAGCAGCAGCCAAAGGATCAATTCAAAGCCCAGAAGAAGAAATCAACCAGTTTAATGAGCCACAAGAACCTCCAGTATCTAATGTCTTGAAACAAGAAATCTTTGAATTGGAGACATTAAACAGGTACCTCAAAACTGAAAATCAAACTCTGAAGGCACAAAATGGAATTCAAATTGCCAAAAGTGATAACCTCATGCTTCACTTAAGTCTATGGTATAAAAAGAATAAGAAATTGAAGAAAGAAAACAAGGCCATGAAAAGAGAAATCATTAACCTGAAATACAAGATCCTTATGAGGAAGCCAAGGATGGCAGTAACTACTAAGAAGAAGAAGAAAGTGAAACCTGGATGTGTTGGCAAAGGTATCTAAAGACATATAGAAAAATGACAATTTTGTGTTGTATGAGGACATACAAAACCTCCATTGTGGGGGAATGTAGAGTCCCAGAACTGCTTTATCTTGAAATCTTTTTGTCCATATTTACCTCATTTTTCCTACCACTATCATCCAAATAAATGCAGCAAACATAAGGTTTTGACAAGGTAAACATTCATATGTCATCTTCTTCATATTTTGTCAATATGTCTTGTTGTCGCACAGATTGTCTAGGCAGCGCAACAACGTTCAGACTGGGGGTTGTCACCCTAATCCCAGATCTCTCTGTTTAAGCCGTCTCCCTAGGCTAAGTGGGGTAGACCCTATGGGATAAAGGAAAACCAACTGGGAAGCCGCTGGCTTGGGAGACACAGCAAGGCAGAGAAGTGCTTGATTGAAGCTTCGTGACACTTAAAAATTAATTTGCCTTTGAATGCTTAAGATCAGTGCCTTATGGAGTTAATGATTAAATAATTGTTTATCAACTGCTGCAGAAATATGAACTTTATAATTCCACGATTAACAATCATTTATTATCAAATAACCCAAGCAAATGCAAGATATTCAATAAACGCACAACGCTTTTTTTTTTAATGCTCCAGCAATTAAATTTCTAAAGATCAAATACTTTAAGCAACTACGAAATTTAAATGCTAACCAGATTCAAATAGTTAATCTCCAAATATGAACATTTAAGCACATTTATCTCTACCACAACAGAAAAAGACTTTAAATAAAACCAAAACTAAACTAAATGCTAAAAGGATATCAAAAAGAAAACTAATACATAATCTCTATATATATAACAAAAAAAAAAAAAAAATCTAAATCTAAATCACAAAAATCAAAACTAAAATAAACTAAAGATTAAATCCTAATTTAATGAAAATGAAATTTAAACTAAACAAAGCTAATAAAATTTTAGAATCTAAACTACATACAAAATCAAATCAAATCTAAACTTATAAACAGAATAAATCTAAGCTATACGTAAACCTGAAATTGACCCAAATCGTAATGAGTTTTATTGTGTTTGTTTTGCAAGTCATATAGGCGGTAAAGGGTTGAACAATGAGGCTGGAAGAACTACGTGAAGGTTTTTGCAGGCTTGGACGCAGGAGAAGAAACAAGTGGAGAAGGAGAAGGAATGACTCACGACGAGCAGCAGAAGGATGCAAGGGAAAAACGCATGAAGGGTAGCAAAACACGCGAATGGAGGGCAGCAAGAGAAGCTGGAAGAGGCAGCGCGCAAGAAAGAGGAGCTGACAAAGAGATTAGCTCGAGCGAAGGTATGCAGGTTTGGCAGCTCGGAACAGCGGTTGTGAGTTAGGGAGGAACATACGCAGGTAGAGAGGGTGCACGTGGGAGGAGCTGAGCGATGCGTGAGGAAAAGGCAGCGTGGAGAAGGAGCGAGGGTTTGATGGATTGTGGGCAGATCTGAAATGTGGAGGAGAGCAAGACGCTAGCAGAGGAAAGCTGGAGCGAGACTGTGTGTGAACTGTGGCTTGGTGAAGGAATGGCCAGTGTAGAAGGGTATGGATTTTTGCAGGTTGAAGACAGCAAGGAAAGGAGAGCGATGAGTGATGGCTGCTGATAGGGATGGCTAAGCGGACAGCGAGAGGATCACCGCTGTGTATACGGCTGCGTGAGATTTGGCAGCAATCCAAGAGCTGTGATAAAAAAAATTCGAAAATTTTTTTTAGTAAAATGAAACCCTGAGCAGCAGACAGCTCTGATAAACCCTCAAATTCCCTCAAAAAATTTGAAAATCCGTTGAAGATTATCCCTGCAAAAATGATGTTGAGGCCAGATCTTACCCTCCAGGGCCTAGATCTGGCTTCAGAACAAGATTATATCCTCAGATCCAAAACCTGCAACAATAAAAAAACAAACACCCAGAAACAAAATGTGCAGGGATGAAACTAAAAAGAACCAAAGCACTAACTAAGTAATTACAATATTCACAGATTAAGAGGCTCTAGATAGCCAGATTTGTCAATAACCCACAGAAATATTTTCAGAATTTTAAATTTACTATGAGATGCTTCAAAAAACCCCTCATGCATTCACAAGAGAAATTGAATGATAAGCCCGGGATCAAAACTGGCTGGGCTCTTCAAAAAAAAGTGCTTCTCGGGAGTTGGCTGGTTCAGCCGAGAACTTCTCCAAACGCCTGTTGATCTTCGAAATCCAAATTTTCCTGCACAACTTACTTCAACCATCAACAAAGAGGGAGAAAACAATACTAAAACCCAAATCTAATGGAGATACCTACCATCATATTCAAAAATTCTACTACCATTCACACCCTAGTGACTAAACAAGATACCTGTGTTTAAAATCACTCTTCATCAAACTATTATCAATGGCTGAAATTAAATTTATGCAAAAAAATGACACATCTTACAGCATTTTCAGAAGAGTAACACCAGCAAGATTTCAACCCCAAAGTCTTTCTTTATTGCACAAGAAAAAGATTACAAGAGAGCTTTCTTCCACACAAGACTTACAGATCGAATGATCTCAAATGACCCCAACACCCTATTTAAAGGAAAATTTCCCAACCGCTAGTTCGAGTGATCCATGTCAAAATGATCTCGACCGTCGATGGGGATCAAAATCTCTTTTAATCTCATCCATCGAAATTTTAAATGCATTTTAATATATTAAAAAATTAAAATCTTACATTTATTTCCTCAAAACTTTGACTTATTATTATTTTTTTATTTTTTATTTTTTAAATATTTTATTTATTTATTTTTTATCTTTTTAATTTTTTTTAATTTTATTTTATTTTATTTTTTATTTTTTAGTTATTTTTTAATTATTATTTTTTATTATTTATATCTTTTATTATTTTTATTGGACCCTCGAACTTAGCGTTTGGAAAAATCACCTAGGACCTAGGACTTATGAGGGGATAAAACATTTTCTAACCTTCACGACACTTTACATCATGACTTTTACAATTTTACATCTCAAAGGGGAAAACCCATTTGACATAGACCATCCAGCGCTGCGACACAAATATAATCTAGCAGATCAAGCAATTTGTAATACCTTAACCAAATAATTAGGATTATTTCCAAATTACTTTTACATAGACTCGAAGCACACTAGGATTTCCCTAAGATTCTAATGACAAAATCCATTCCGGCTTTGGGGTTAGGCTGAAGGAAAACTCTACCGACCATGGGTCGGTGAGACAAAAAACCTTCCGGAACGTAGATCATCACTAGAAAATTAAGTTTACCTAGGCAATTATTTACATGCAATAGATCTGCTAAGATTATTTACAATTTATACATGCAGACTGGGTTTACAACATAATATGATTGAGCTGATGATAACAGTTGAATGGCACGAACATGTCGATTAAGCGTTATCCCTTTTGTGAAAAAGGGGGTGTACTGCTATGGGTAGTTGACACGTAGTGGTCAACATGCCTTATTATTCTATTAAATTTTACATGTAGCTACAAAATTGACCTGATTCTACAGCTAATCCAAAAATCTGCAGCCACTTCCATTGTTAACAGAGTTCGAATGTGCCAACTCAGCAAAGGAGTATATGGATACATAGGGAATGATCCTCTCATGGATTTCTTCCTATTTACTCGCGCTAATTCGCCAGAAGATCCGCACTATAACATGATCAACCATGGCAGTCAACAGCAGGACAGCGCGCTGGAACAGAGTCCGAATTTTAAGAGATTTCATCGATTTGCTTTTTCAATAGCAAATCGACAAATAAGCGATATGATCTAGTTTTGATAACGACTATAGTGAAGTCCTGTGTTAAAATTTGGGTACCAGAGAACAAGTGGTTCCCTAAGGCTTTGATCTTTGGCCTAGGAAAAGTGTCCAAATTTATTTGTATTTTTCTCTTAAAGTGACTTTATAAGTGGTAAAGTCAATTTAATTTAAAAGTGACTTTATAAGTGGTAAAGTTACATTCTAATTTAAAAGTGACTTTATTAAAGTCAATGAAGAATTAAAAAGTGAAAAAGTGACTATGGAAATAAAAGGCTAAGTGGGTCTTTATTTAAAGTGGGTGAGTTAAAAAATAGAAAGTGAGAATTAAATGCACATTTATTCTCATCCCTAAATCTAAATGAATCTCAGTCATTAGATCTTAGGGTAACCCAAAAGGTCATTTAGAAAATAAAAGGAGAAGAGAAGAGGAAAAGATCAAATCATTCTTTCATGAGCATTTGAGAGAAAGAGAAGAGAGAGCAAGGAGAAAATTTCTGAGCAATGAGGAAGTGAAGAAAAATAGCAAGAATACATTTTAGCAAATCTAGACATCAGCATTTATTGGCACGCATCCCAAGGCAAAACCGTACAGCGAGAGAAAGACACAGAAATCGAAGAAGAGGGACAGCACAGAAATTGAGGAAGAGGGGCAGTAGCAAGGGCACAAATTTTGAGGCAGATTTGGGCACGAATTTCGAGGCAACCGTATTGCTGAAATCTGTACAGTCCATACAACAAGTTCTGGGCACATTTTTCGAGGCAGACCGTACAGCATTTAATGTTGTTTTATTGCTGTAAAAATTTCTGTTTTGGCTGTTTGCTGATTGGCATGATTTTCGAGGTGGAGTTCAAGCATGGAAATCGAGATAAGTTGTAATTTGTGATCGCTGGAACTTTTACTGTGTATTTCAATTTCTCTGTAAAAGCATTTTCAGAAATAAAGAAGAGCTCTCAAACTGATTTTCCCCAAGAGTTGTAGGGGGTTTTTCTAGAGTCACATTGACCAAAATTCACTGTTTTATTTTCTGTGTGTGGCTGTCATAATTTTGCTATGTTTATTTTTGCAACTTCAGCAGTGGTGAAATCTCTAAATTTGTGTTTTCAGAAAGATATTGTCATTTCAGATTTTAGAATTTTTATCATGCTTGGATTTAAAATTAAATGCATGGAGTGATAAGGAAAACTGATAACCGGAGTGGGGGTTGAAATTTCTTCATGGTATCAGAGCTTGATTGGCTGAAAAGTGCAGTTTGGGACAGCAAAGTGAAAGTTACAGTGAGCTGATTTTTACACAGAAAACGGAAACCTTTACCATAGATTTGAAAATTTCAGTTTGGTAGGATAGTGAAACATGTCTTTCGGTCTGAGAGTTGAAGACAGGTTGGATGGACAAAACAACTACACTGCATGGAAGGAGAGAATCCAGAACATCTTTGAGGAAGCAAAAGTCTGGGGCATTATGGTAAATACCACACAGAACCCAGTAGTAGTACATGCTGACCCTGTACAGTTGACAGAGTTCAACAAAAAGAATGTTAAGGCAAAAAAATTGATTCTGGAAGGAATCAAAGACCATGTCATTCCTCATGTGAGGAAAGACTTATGCACATGAGATGTGGACAACCTTGACCAGTCTTTACCAGAGCTCAAATGAAAACAGAAAAATGGTCCTAAAGGAGAAACTGAAGGCCATTAAAATGGCTAAGACTAACAATGCTATAACATACCTCACAAAGATCACTTCAGTGAGAGATGAGTTGGCAGTCGTAGGTGAGATCATTGCACCCACTGAGTTGGTGAGGATTGCTTTGAATGGTTTTCCCAAGACTTGGGAGAATTTTGTGGATGGCATTATTGCACGGGAAAACCTTCCCGATTGGGAGAGGTTGTGGGATGATTGCATTCAGAATGAGATCAGAAAGAACCATCTTGGGGCAACCAAACAGGTGGAGGAGGATGACAATGTGGCATTGTTAGCAAGAGGCAAGAAGGGCGGAGCAAAGAAGCAAGCTTCCAACAGTGGAGGCAAAAGCAAAGGTAAAGGCAAGCAGCAGAACAAGGAGGAGGACTATTCCAAAGTCAAATGTTGGAATTGTCAAAAGTTGGGACACTATGTTGTTGTGTCCGAAGAAGAAAAACAAGAAAAGGAAATACAAACCCATGACAGCTTCTGCAAAGATAGAGAGCTTCTCAGAGAGCTTTGATCAGGAGTTTGGGTTCATAGCTTGTGAGGCCACTAGTGCAGGATCACCTGCCATACAAGTTCAGAGGGAGTTTGCATTCCCCGCTACTAGCAGAGCATCTTCTAGCATTTGGTATGTTGACAGTGGCACTTCCCGCCACATGACAGGAGTCAGAGAGTACTTCTCAGAGCTTTCAGAGGGTGATACTGATATGGAGGTAGTATTTGGTGATGACAGCATTGTTAGAGCAGTCAGTGTGGGGACATTGACATTTGATAGGGGACCCAAACCTCCCTTGAAAGTGTCAGATGTTCTATATGTGCCTGGAATGAAGAAGAACCTGATATCCATCTTAGCACTTGAGGACAGAGGGTATGATGTGTTGTTCAAGAGAGGGCAGGTGCTTATATATCCTAGGGGAACTCCAGCTTCTTTAGCTAGAGAGATTGGTGTGCGCCATGCCAAGGTGTACAAGTTCTCATTCCAGCCCCTGATGGCATTGAGTAGCAGCACCCGAGATAGGACCGACAGCAGATCTAGCAGTTCAGAGTTGTGTGAGATTTGGCACCGCAGGATGGGGCACATGTATCATGGGGCCTTGAGTACATTGCGGGAGATCACCACTGGTGTGCCAGATTTCAGTTCTGATCACCTTGATGTATGCAGAGGATGTGCTATGGGGAAGTTTGCCAGATCCCCTTTTCCCAGCAGTGACAGCAAAGTGACCAGGATCCTTGACTTGATTCATACCAATGTGAGTGGTCGGATGTCTCATGTATCCTTGAGTGGCTATGAGTACTATGTTTTATTCATTGATGACCACTCCAGGAAGACCTGGATTTATTTCTTGAAGACCAAGAGTGAGGTCTTCAAGCGGTTTCAAGAGTTCAAAGCTCTTGTGGAGACCCATACAAGTAGGAAGATCAAGGTCCTCAGGTTGGACAATGAAGGGGAGTATACCCTTGGTGAGTTTGTTATTTTTGTGCTGAGGGAGGCACTAGGAGGGAGTTCACAGTTCCTTACTACCCCCAGCAGAATGGGGTTGCAGAGAGGAAGAACAGATCCATTGCAAAGGCTGTCAAAGCCATGCTTCATGATCAGGGGTTACCTTTACTTTTGTGGGCAGAGGCCTGCAACACCGCTATGTACTTGCAGAACAGGAGTCCACATCATGCTTTGGGGAATGTGACTCCGAAGGAGGCTTTTCTGGGAAGAAGCCTGATGTTGGGCACTTTCGTATCTTTGGGTGCCTTACATATTCCTATGTCCCCAAGGAGAACAGGACCAAGCTAGAGCTCATTGGAGACAAGGGCATCTTTGTGGGTTATAGCGAGACCTCGAAAGCTTATCATATTTATATTCCTGCGCAAAGGAAAGAGGTTGTCAGGCGGGATGTGAAGTTCGAGGAGGAGAGAGCTTTCAGGAGGTCATGGGAGTTAGAGTATCCAGAGTCACCAAACCCTCAAGAGCAGCTAAGTCAGTCACAGGGATCCAGTGGTCAGGGATCAGGAGGTACATCGATTACAATGTCAGGTCCATCAGTGAGCAATGGCTCTCAAAGTCAGGTGGGTGGTTTTTCGGGCAACACGCAGGGAAGTCTACAGAGCAGTTCACAAGGTAGTCCACTAATGGACAGTTCACACGGTACTTCAGCATCTACAAGCACAGATTCAGGCATGAGGTCAGTTGGCAGGCCTTCAGGAGTTTAGGCTTCTGATGATGATGAGGATTCTTTCACTCCAATGGGAGAAGTATGCTCAGGGAAGAGGAAGCCCAAGTGGCTTCAAGATACCTTGCATGAGGCCACATCAGTTGTTGGGCCAAAGAGACAGGTTAGAGAGAGTAAACCACCTAAGCGGTTCTGTAGTTACATGGCATTGGTAACAAGCATTGTTGACTCTGAGCCTTCTAGTTATGAGGAGGCAACCAACCAACAGGTCTGGAGAGAGGCCATGATGGAGGAGTATTCTTCTATTATGAAGAACGATGTTTGGGAGGTAGTGCCGAGGCTTGAAGGTAAATCAATTGTTACTTCTAGATGGCTCTACAAGATAAAGCATGTTGCAGATGGCAGCATCAAGAAGTTCAAGGCTCAATTTGTGGCAAGAGGGTTCTCACAGGTAGAGGGAGTTGACTATGAGGAGACCTTCGCTCCCATAGCTCGGTATACATCTATTCACTCCATTATATCGATTGTAGCAGAGATGGGCTGGAAGATCCACTAGATGGATGTGAAGACCGCATTTCTCAATGGCTTCATTCATGAGTTGGTTTATATTGAGCAGCCACAGGGCTTTGAGGTGCATGGGAAGGAGTCCCATGTATGCAGATTTAAAAAGGCACTCTATGGCCTGAAGCAAGCTCCTAGAGCTTGGTACTCTAGGATTGATACATACTTGCAGCAGTTGGGTTTCACAAAGAGTGAGGCTGATCCGAACCTATACTTCATTGTGGTGGGTGAGAAGCCTCTCACTCTGGTGTTGTATGTTGATGACTTGATCATCACTGGTGCAGAGAGACTCATTGAGAGCTGCAAGAGAGATCTTGCTTCAAAGTTTGAGATGAAGGATATCAGCTTGATGCATTATTTTCTAGGATTGGAGGTGTGGCAGGAGGAGGGGCATTTCTTCCTGGGACAAGGGAAGAACATTGTGGATATTCTTAGCAGATTTCACATGTAGGATTGCAAACCCATCTCTACACCTATGATCACTAACTGGAAGAAGCTTCACGCTTCTGATTCCGAGTTGGTGGATCCTACTCTATATAGACAGTTGATTGGTTGTTTGATGTATTTGGTCAACACTCGACCAGATATATGTTTTGCAGTTAACACTATGAGTCAGTTCATGTGTGAGCCCAGGAGAGTGCACTAGGTGGCTGCAAACACATTCTTCGTTACTTGCAGGGGACTATGGATTTTGGTCTGGATTATAGGCAGGGTGATGGAGTGAGACTGGCAGGGTACACGAATTCAGATTGGGCAGGTTGTGCTTCAGATAGGAAGAGTACTTCCGGGTGTTGTTTTGGGTTGGGTTCGGCAGTTGTGTCGTGGATCAGCGGGAAACAACAGTCAGTTGCATTGAGCTCAGCTGAGGCAGAGTATATGGCTGCTAGTTTGGCTAGTTGTGAGGCCATATGGCTTCGCAAGATGTTTGGTCTATTTGGTCAGGCATTGAGACCTTCAGTAATTTACTGTGATAATCAGAGTTGCATAAAACTCACAGAGAATCCAGTTTTTCATGACAGGTCAAAGCATATTGAGATCAAGTATCACTTCATTAGAGACTATGTCCAAAAGGGAGTTGTCAAGCTTGAGTACATTGCCACAAATGAGCAGTTAGCGGACATTTTCACCAAAGTCGTACCACGGGGCAAGCATGTCTACTTTAGAGACAAGATGGGAGTGGTGAGGAACACTTTCCTCAGTAAGAGGGAGTGTTAAAATTTGGCTACCCGAGGACAAGTGGTTCCCTAAGGCTTTGATCTTTAGCCTAGGGAAAAGTGTCCAAATTTATTTGTACTTTTCTCCTAAAGTGACTTTATAAGTGGTAAAGTCAATTTAATTTAAAAGTGACTTTATAAGTGGTAAAGTTACATTCTAATTTAAAATTGACTTTATTAAAGTCAATGAAGAATTAAAAAGTGAAAAAGTGACTATGGAAATAAAAGGATATGTGGGTCTTTACCTAAAGTGGGTGAGTTAAAAAATAGAAAGTGAGAATTAAATATACATTTATTCTCATCCCTAGATCTAAATGAATCTCAGCCATTAGATCTTAGGGTAACCCAAAAGGTCATTTAGAGAGTAAAAGGAGAAGAGAAGAGGAAAAGATCAATTCATTCTTTCATGAGCATTTGAGAGAAAGAGAAGAGAGAGCAAGGAGAAAATTTCTGAGCAGTGAGGAAGTGAAAGAGAGCAGCAAGAATACATTTCAGCGAATCTGGACAGCAGCGTTTATTGGCACACATCCCAAGGCAAAACCGTACAGTAGGAGAAAAGCACAAAATTTGAGGATGAGGGACAGCACAGAAATTGAGGAAGAGGGACAGCAACAAGGGCACGAATTTCGAGGCAGCCGTACTACTGAAATCCGTACGGTCCGTGTTGACCACTGGAGTGGCACCTGATGATTATGTGAAGACTCCATGCCCAAGGATGATCCAAAGGACACTTGTACCATCAGATATCATCAGTCAACAGAGTTTTTTAACTCTACTTCTATCTTCTCATCATCTTTCTTGTACCTAGATTCTACACCCTACGGGGAATTGTAATAAGTGATACTAGTAATGATGAGTTTTGAATTTGTAACAGGCCTAAGATGTTGGGACTCGATCAGCAAACGAGTACACCTTGGAGTGTTTTTTTTATCCGGTTAATTATCCCTTCTTTTTCAGAGGCGGATAATTTTCTGGATTTTTTCACTCATGTTTTACCCCAAAGCCGGGGTGACAGTTTGAAGATTGAGCCCCTGACACATCTTGGTGTCTAGAGTCGATGTATATTACCATACTAGATCACACAAAATGTTTCGTGGAATTTGGCTAGGTCTAAGTAGGATTTTTTAATAATTAAAAATTTCCCGCAAAACGGGATTTTTTAATTATTTTCTATGTAATGGTGTAAATAAGTGGCCTTAGGAAATGTCTGGGGTGTATGACTACTCGAAATTCATCCTCAGAGGCCCAGCATTATCCTAAGACCCACTTTGGGGGTCAAAAAATGACTTAGAGCCCCTCAAAAGCCGATTTTTCAAATGACAGTGGCAAAAATGAGGAAAAAATCAAAAAATTGAATAATTGGAAAAATTTAGAAATTTTTCCATAGTCAAAATAAATCAAATTTTGACATGGAAAGTTAAAGGAATATCAAAGGTGATGTAGTAGCAATGTGGGGCCCACCACATGGAGGAAAGTCAGTCAAAGTTCCAAGTGGCAAGTCAAATGGTCCAACGTTAAGTTAAAGAGGCAACGTTGAAATATTACATATGGCTAAAGTTCAAATAATTTTATTTATTTCAATATGTTGGTGCAAATTAAAGTTTGTGGGGGGGAAATAGTGACATGGCAGCCACATTAGAAAGACAAAGTCAACAGCCAGTCAAAAGAGTTCCGAATTATCCACTCAGCAGGTGTAAAATTCAGTTTAAGAGAATTCGTAAAGGTATATGAAATAGTTCACGGATTTGGAAAAGTTTGAGTGGGGACAGAACTGCCACATGGGACAGACTTTGTCTCCCACTTGTCCCCCACTAAAACTCATGGAGCAGTGAAGTTTATACGCAGCAGTTTGTGCATATTTTAAGCTCACGGATTTGGAAAAGTTTGAGTGGGGACAGAACTGCCACATGGGACAGTTCTTGTCCCCCACTTACTCTCACTTGTCTCCCACTCACATACATATCAGCCAATGGGATAGCGCAGGGATATGTTACTGCCAGCCAAAAAGGATGATACGCAGCAGTCTACTCCAGCCTATAGGCAGCCAGATTTAACACGTGTTTATCACCGTTTCATATGTTTGAGTTAACAACTAGTTGAGTGGGATATTTTTCCTACTTACTCCCACTAAGTTTCACAATTGTCTAATCAAAGTAATGCGTATATCAGTTAAGGGGATACGCTGGCAGCTTAAAGAAATTTTTGATGGAAATCTACAGCAGTTCATTGGCAGCCTACAGCCAGTAACTCAGCCACTTGGAATTTGACTTGCTAGCATTGGGATCTTCACCCTTCCACTTGTCACTTGTACTCACATTGGGATTGGCTCCCATTTGCCTATTTAAATGAGCTTTGACTCTCATCTTGGCATCATAGAATGAGTTGTTGGGCTTGCGGAGGCTCTGTTGGATTTTGTACTCATCTTTCATATAAATAAATAAAAGTCTTTGGGGTTACTAGCCTCTCTTGTGGTGCATTCTTTGGTTTATGAGATATACCTGTGTCATTTGATGTTATTACTCATTTGATTTTACATTGCTATCTAGTTTTTTTTTTTTTTGTGCATTTGCCTGAAGGCGTTATTGTCTAGGCAGGAGAGATTTGCAGCTATCTCAAATATCCTTTGGGCTTGGTATATTTTGTGCTCTTGTTGTAGCTTGTCATTTTCGACTGAATGACAAGCCCAACTTGGTCTCTATATGCCAAGTCTTTTTTGCACTAACAATTGGTTTGCAGGCATTTTTGTGTTCAAATTATAGGTTGCCAACTCTATTGGAGTGTGAGGACTTCTTCAGTTGGAATAGTCACCTCCAAGGATATCAAAGATCCCACAAGTTGTTCAAGCCAACAATCTCATAAGACATCAAGAGATTTATTTAAGAGGGGGTTTCCTGAGCCCTTTGCTTATTTTCTATCTTGAAAAATTATCGAATATTTTCTTCTTTTATGTGTGTGCATATTGGTTTTATCTAGCATTTGAGGCCCTATTTCTTTTGCATGCTAACTCTTTTGCTTGCTTTCCTACAGGTGTTCTTAGAGGCAATTCAAGTTTGAAGAAGAAAGTTAAAGCATAAGCTTAGTAACCCTTTTCCATTTGGAAACCCAAGTCCAAGGTTATTTGGGCTTTCATTTGAAAGCATTTGACTTCATTCTAAGCAACAAAAAAAAAACAATTTCATTTCTCAAAGAGCAATACTTTGAAGGCATTGGTTGTTTATGTATTTCATGCTTATCTTATGTGTTTATGGTTATTGCTCATATCAGGTTTGCTTATAAATCTTAAATAAATAATCTATTTAACTCTAACAATTCTCCTAGAGACTCACATTTTTTTTTAACTTAACTCTTCATTAGGGACCACCCCCCTTAGCTAACCTAAGAGATAGCTCAAACGGAGAGAGTTGGGATTAGTGTGACAGCCCCTTCTCTGAGTTCCCTGCCACCAATCACACCTTGTGGGGTTGAAGGCTTTTCTCACTGACTTGTAGGTAGGTGTAGGCGGCAGGGTCAACAGTCCGTACAGCAAGTTATGGGCACATTTTTCGAGGCAGACTGTACAACATTTAATGTTGTTTTATTGCTGTAAAAAAAATTGTTTTGGCTGTTTGCTAATTGGCACAATTTTCGAGGTGGAGTTCAAGCACGAAAATTGAGATAAGTTGTAATTTGTGGTTACTGGAATTTTTATTGTGTATTTCAGTTTCTCTGTAAAAGCATTTTCAGAAATAAAGAAGAGCTTTCAAACTGGTTTTCCCCAAGAGTTGTAGGAGCTTTTCCAGGGTCACATTGTTGGGTCCCTATAATACTAGTGATTACCCCATTACTATTGTAGTTGTATCACTTATTAATATTGTTGTGCCCCTATTGTCGCCATATTGTTATTACTGTGCCCCATAGAATCCCTCTATTGTTATTTTTGTGGTTTTATATTATTATTGTTAGGTCGACTGGGTTATATTGTGACTCCTTAGACTCCTATATATAGAAAGGAGGTTTTGTCATTTGAATCATCCAAGAATTGCTCATTTATGTAATGTAAAGGAGGTTGCCCCCTCGAAGAGAATGAATTCTAAGGCGTGGATCTCTCTTTTCTATCTTTTTGTGAGCTGGTTTCATCACATTTGGTATCAGAGCTTTGGATTCTAGGGTTTCGCTGCTCCAAACAGGTCATCGTGGAATTTTAGTTATAACTTTTTTTCTGCGACGTTTCAGAAATTTAAAAAGAAATCCATTTGAGAAGAAATCGTGCTAAAACTCGGCTCCGAATTTCAGAGATTTTCACGCTATATTTGCGGAGATATGATCTGAGGAAGTTGGTCTTTTTGCAGACTCCTGAATTACATTCCAAACAGGTGACCTGGGGAAAATCGTCATAACTTTCTCTCTGAGCATTGGATTGAAATTTCGTAAGAAGGTACAGAAAGAGGACGGACTGTAGTTTCTTGTATATCTTTTTCAGATCCAAAGGTCGAAACAGTGACTCGTGGCACGTCGTACAAGTTCGCTCTACTGAACTAGTCTATAATCAGGTCATCTTGGGAGATTGTGCATAACTCTTCCTTGGAGAATCCAACTTGGATCAGACTGGTGGCATTGGAAAGAGGACACAAAGGGCTACTACAAGTCGCAATTTTAGAACTGGATGATCCAAAATTGCAGAGATACATCATATTCAATATCAAGCTTCTACAAAGTGAAAAAATGTGTGTAGTTTTTTTAAATTTTTGCATAAGCTTGGTTTGAAAAATTAGTTTGAATCGGTAATTGATGCCCTGAGGAAAGAAAATGCAAACACCTAGTAAGCAACCTGAAAGCTCTAGCATGACTTATGAAGAAGAGGAAGAAATGCAACATGATATATCAAAATTACGAGACCAAGTGCAACAAGTGTCACTTGCACAAAAAGCAACAGAATCTAAGATGGATGGTTTAAGGAAAGATGTAGAAGCTAAGATGGATGGTTTAAAGAAAGGTGTAGAAGCTAAGATGGGTTGTTTAAAGAAAGGTGTAGAAGCTAAAATGGATGGCATAGAAGCTAAGATGAATGGCATGGACGCTAAAATTGATAGCATGGATGATAAGATGGAAGAATTGAAGATAAATATGAATAAGTTGCTACAAGAAATTGTCACTAATGGTGAAAGGGTAGTAAAGGAAACTCATGATGAGAACAAAAGAAATGTTAGTCATGATTCCATAGACTCTAATGTTGGATCAAAGACCCACCATATTCCAAAAATCGATATGAGGAAGTTTGATGGCAAGGATCCCGCAACATGGATATTACAGATAGAGCAATTTTTCGATCTCAATAATGTGCAAAACACACAAAAGGTACGTATTGCAACTTTATATTTGGAACCAAATCAGTTTGTATGGTATCAATGGCTTTGCTCTCGTAAACAAATTATCACTTGGGCAATTTTTACAGAATAATTGACAACACATTATGAGGATACAAAAAGCAACACTTTTTTTAGCCAATTGATAAGTCTCAAACAAAAGGGTTCAATAATGGAGCACATTGAGGAGTTCCAAAAATTGAACATAAGGGTAAAAAATATTCCAGAGGAGCATAGGATTGATGTGTTCATAGGGACTTTAAAGGATAATATCCAACATGATGTTCGCCTTTGGGAACCTGATTCATTAGAGAAGGCATTCAGGTTAGCAAGAAAAATGGAAAGCAAAATTATGGCAACCAGGAAGCATACCACTCACAACTATAAAGATGGAAGTGTTGTTGCCCCTAGTCTTCCACAACCTATAAGGTTGACACCACAACAACTGGAAGAAAAAAGAGTAAAAGGGCTTTGTTACAGTTGTGATAGCAAATACACTAAAGGTCATAAGTGTGCTGAGAAGAAATTATTCTACATAGATTGTGAAGAGGAAGAAGAAAAGGAGCAAGAAAAGTCAAAAGAAGAGGATATACTCCAGGAACAAAGCCTAGATAAAGAAGAAATGAATCCGACCATATCTTGTAATGCATTGGCAGGAATTACCACTCCTCAAACCATCAAGATAGAAGGACAAATCAAAAAGAAAAAGGTAATAGTGTTGATTGATTCAGGAAATACCCACAATTTTATTCATTGTAAGGTAGCAAAAGAATTGAATTGCTTCTTATATCCAGCACCAGAGTGTCAAGTGATGGTTGCAAATGGAGGAACAATAAATTGCTCTGGAAAGTGCAATAATATCAAGCTATCCATGGGAGAATATGTATTGACTAGCCCAATGCTTTCCATTCCAATGGGAGGTGCTGATGTTGTACTAGGAGTCTAATGGCTACAATCCTTGGGTACAATAGCTTTTAGTTTTCAAGAACTTTTCATGAAATTTTCTGTGGAAGGAAAGGAATATGAATTAAGGGGTATTGTAGGGAAACCGGGAAAGATAATCAGCTCTAACGGTATGACAAAGCTTCTAAAAAAGGAACAAAGAGGTGTAATTGCACAATTATGTTCGCTAGATGTTTCCACATTGGAATCATCTATTTATCCAGATCTCCAAAAAGTCTTGGACAATCATTCCAAGGTATTTGAGACTCCCAAAGATCTCCCACCTATTTGTGATCATGATCATGCTATTCATTTGATTCCAGGAAGTGTTCCTCCAAACATCAGGCCGTACAGATATCCCTACGCCCAAAAGAGCGAAATTGAACATATGGTTGCAGAAATGCTAGACGCTGGTATAATTCAACCGAGTCAAAGTTCTTTCTCTGCTCCAGTAGTATTGGTGCACAAGAAGGATAGATCATGGCGCATGTGTTCAGATTATAGGGAGCTCAACAAGCTCACTATTAAAGATAAGTTTCCCATTCCAGTCATTGATGAATTACTCGATGAATTGCATGGATCAATTTACTTCACCAAGTTGGATCTTCGTTTAGGATATCATCAAATCAGAATGAAGACTGAAGACATTCCAAAAACAACATTTGTAACTCATGAGGGTCATTATGAATTTTTGGTCACGCCTTTTGGCCTTACCAATGCACCTTCAACATTTCAAGGTTTGATGAATTCCATTTTCAAACCATTCCTTAGAAAATTTGTGCTAATATTTTTTGATGATATACTAATTTATAGCAAGTCTTGGAAGGATCATGTTGAACATGTTGACAGGGTGCTACAATTATTGGAGGAGAAACAATTGTATGCAAAAAGATCCAAATGTTTATTTGGAGTACAAGAGGTGGAATATCTGGGCCATATTGTATCTCATGAAGGAGTTAAGGTAGACCCTAGAAAAATTAAAGCCATTAAGGAATGGAAAATCCCCACATCCATAAAGCATCTGCGAGGATTTCTCGGGTTGACAGGGTATTATCGCAAGTTTGTTAAGAATTATGGGAGAGTAGCAGCACCTCTAACAACATTATTGAAGAAAGATCCATTTTCATGGACTCCAGAAGCAACAAAGGCCTTTGAGCATCTTAAAGAGGCAATGTGCCAAGCACCGGTCTTAGTTACACCAGACTTCACAAAAACCTTTATTGTGGAATGTAATGCTTCAAGAAATGGAATTGATGTTGTTTTAATGCAAGATGAAAGACCCATTGCTTTTGAAAGTCGTCCAATCAAGGGAAAGTCTTTACACAAAGCTATTTATGAGAAGGAAATGTTGGCAATACTCCATGCACTTAAGAAATGGCGACCCTACCTAATGGAAAGACACTTCAAGGTAAAAACGGATCATGATAGCATTAAATACTTTTTAGAACAAAGATTATCCTCTGAAGAGCAACAAAAGTGGGTCACAAAAATGTTGGGTTATGACTTTGAAATCATCTGCAAAAAAGGGAAGCAAAATGTGGTGGCAGATGCACTCTCAAGAAAGGATGAGGATGTGGAAGCATTGTTGTGCGCCATTTCTATTATCCAACCATTTGGATAAACGAAGCAAGGGAGGAATGGAACAATGACGAAGAAGTCTGGGCACTTATTCGAAAGTTACAACAAGACTCCAGTACATCTAATACATTTAGCTGGCAAAATGATTCGTTATGGTACAAAGATCGCTTACACCTCTGTAAGAATTCCCAGCTAAAACAAAAGATTCTTATGGAATTGCACACTTCTCCCTTAGGAGGGCACTCAGGATTTTTAAAAACTTACCACAGAGTTAAGAAGGAATTTTTTTGGGAGGGCCTTAAATCAAATATTCAAAAGTTTGTGGCGGAATGTTTGGTTTGCCAACAAAATAAAGTTGAAACAATTAAAACACCGGGTCTATTACAACCTTTATCCATTCCAAGCCAAAGTTGGGAGGAGGTTTCAATGGATTTTATCACAAGTTTACCCAAGTCTGAGGGAAAGAGTGTCATCATGGTGGTAGTTGACAGACTTACCAAGTATGCACACTTTTGTGCATTATCACATCCATTTAAAGCCAGTACAGTTTCTACTGCATTTATGGAAACAATTCAAAAGCTACATGGAAACCCAAAGATTATTGTAAGTGACAGAGATCCCATTTTCACTGGAAATTTTTGGACAGAATTATTTTCTTGTCTTGATATTCAGTTAGCTCATAGCTCATATTATCATCCTCAATTTGATGGGCAAACTGAGATAGTAAACAAATGTTTGGAAGGATATCTTCGTTGCTTTGTATCTGACAAACAGACACAATGGGTCAAATGGTTGCCTCTGGCTGAATGGTGGTATAACACTTCCTTCCATACAGCAACAAAAATGACCCCATTTATGGCACTTTATGGATATCAGCCACCATCCATCACATCATATTTAAGAGAAAGTTCTAAGGTTCAAGCAGTGGAACATCACATCGAACATCAACAACATGTCCTCCAACTCTTAAAGGATAACCTCGTGTTGGCACAGAATAGAATGAAACAACAGGCAGATCAACATTGCAGCGAAAGAAGTTATGATGTAGGTGATTGGGTATTCCTACAACTACAACCATATAAGCAAATGTCCCTCAAGCAAGCTAAGAAGGATAATAGCTTATCACCAAAGTATTATGGTTCGTACAAGGTGTTGCAAAAGATTGGTACTATGGCATACAAATTGGAGCTTCCTGCAGCTTCTCGATTGCACCTAGTTTTCCATGTTTCATGTTTAAAGAAGGTTATAGGCGACAAGCTCCCAGATCAAACAATATTGCCAGAACTTGACGAGGAAGGAAAAATTATATTGGAACTAGAAGCAGTCATAGAAACAAGAACTCGACAGTTACGAAATCGATCAATTTCGGAGTATCTTATCAAGTGGAAGAACTTATCCGCTGAAGATTCCACATGGGAGGATGAGAATTTTATACAGAAGCATCCAGAACTACTGAAGCATTGAGGACAACACTTTTTTGAAGGAGAGGGGCATGTTGGATCCCTATAATACTAGTGATTACCCCATTACTATTGTAGTTGTATCACTTATTAATATTGTTGTGCCCCTATTGTCCCCATATTGTTATTACTATGCCCCATAGAATCCCTCTATTGTTATTTTTGTGGCTTTATATTATTATTGTTAAGTCGGCTGAGTTATATTGTGACTCCTTAGACTCCTATATATAGAAAGGAGGTTTTGTCATTTGAATCATCCAAAAATTGTTCATTTATGTAATGTAAAGGAGGTTGTCCCCTCGAAGAGGCTGAATTCTAAGGTGTGGATCTCTCTTTTCTATCTTTTTGTGAGCTGGTTTCATAACACACATTGACCAAAAATCAATGTTATTTTCTGTGTGTGGCTGTCATAATTTTGTTGTGTTTTATTTCTGCAACTTCAACAGTTGTGAAATTTCTAAATTTGTGTTTTCAGAAAAATAGTCATTTCAGATTTTAGAATTTTTATCATACTTGAATTTAAAACTAGACACATGGAGTGATAAGGAACACTGATAACCCGAGTGGGGGTTGAAATTTATTCATCCTGTAGGCTTAAATTTCTCGTATTGTTAAAAAGAACTCTATAAAAACACTGGCAGCTCTATGTAATGGATGCGCCACTGTATGTAGTTTGAGCATCCTGTAGAACTCTTTTTCGCTTAATGCAAAGTTCTTATTTCATATATTTTATGTGTTGTTGATCTAAGGCGACTGACTGCCTCATGGAGGGCCCCTGCGCGTAGATCAGGTCTCTGATTCACAATAATTAGATTTTCCTTTTCAATTGTTATTTCATAGATTTAATTCATGGATGCCCTGTTTTCATGTTTTTAAGATGCAGTTCAATGAAGATCACGACTAGGTTCACTTGATTGATTTTTGTATCGTTCATTTCATTTGCTTAATACCTAGCATAAACTCAGTAATTTCGTTTCATTCATTTGCCTAGCACAGCTTAGTGATTTCATAGCTCAGTAATTTCATTTCTGTTTTGATTTTTGCATTGAAATAAAGTTGCAGTAGATAAGAGTGGCAGTCTTTCTCAGCTTCTAAATTCAAGAACATTTCATTTCCAAGTTGATAAATTAGGATTTTCTTTATGTCATTTCATGCTTTCATAGTTAGCTTTGTTTAGCTGCAGCATAAAAATCCAAAAACAATTGATAAGTTGAAAGGAAGATTAACGTAACACATCTATTGAAAAGAGTTAAAATCATTATTCAATCATTCTAAAAACTCAATTCAATCAGAACTAATTCTAGAGATAACATTTAGGATAATCAATTAACAATAAAATCTTAGGAATAACATCCTAGTATAGATAATAACATCACCTCAACACTAATTCTAGAGTTTGACATTAACTTAGATAACGATAACATAATCATCTTAACGACATAAAAGACTTCTAGCACATGCACTTGCACTTCATTAGTTTACCTGCCCTGATCAATAATTTATGCTTACAATTTAAGAACATTAAATTGACTAAGCACTGCAAATTAGATGTCTCCCTTGACTGCGTATTAGGCCTTTCTTAACTGCAGTTAAGGCCTCCTTTAGTCAGCGGATTAGGGCCACCTTTGGACAGGAGATTAAGAGCTTCTTCATACTGCGTATAGGTACTCCTCTTGACAGCTACAGGTTTCTTTTTAACTGCAGCCAGACCTTCTTATAAGTCATGACTGCGACTAGGCTTCACTGACTGCGTCTAGATCCTTCCCTTGGACTGCATATAAGTCTCCTCAATCACTGTGGCTAGGGCACTCCCTCTAGATCTCTCTTTCACCAAAACTCAACCAAATGAAGAGAGAGATCAAAAGAGATGAGTGTGTACAAGATGACTTGAAGTCCTCTTCTATTTATAATAAAACATTGAAGATAGGCTGGGGTAATTTGGTTGTTAGCCAACCTTGACAAATTGTCACATAACACAAATAAATTCATATCTCCATGAATACATGTCGGAATCAGATGATCTTTACATCAATCCTACACCTCTCGACAAGAGGAATCCAAGAAAAATATCAGTTGCCATAAATAAGAAGACCCACATGGAGTTTGGCCCTAGTTGCCAATTTTAACACCATTCTTCTAAGACTGAATTCAGGGCCAATGTCACAATCTCGGTAGGCTGAGGTGTTGATCCTAGAGCTGCCAATGAGTCTCGAACCTCCTGAAGCTTCGATAGGAACGAATCAATGCGTTCCCACTTCTGCATCCTCGTGGATCACATCTTCTCTTCCAAGTACATCTTCTGTTGTTCGGAATATCCCTGATACAACGTATCTAAGGCATCCCACATCCCTTTGGTCGTCCCTTTGCCAGCAATGTGACATACAACATGATCCCTCACTCTGTCAAAGATGAACCGCTTGGCCTTCGCCATTTCAACCTTGTACTTCTTGAGTGGATCCACATCTGCAGGTTCAGCTACCACACTATCGACATAGACTTTGAGACTATGCTAATCCAGAAGGTAGGAAATCTTAGCCTTCCAGATCACATAGTTGGATGCTCCATCCCACCGATCTTGATCTCTCATCCCATTAGCTGCCATCTCTACCAACAAAAAAATGTCGAACTACCTCCTCTCTCCTCTGCGCAGCTGCTTGGCTGGCCTACACACTCCCTGATTTCTCACTCGATGTGTCTTCCAAATGCCGATTGAAGTCCTTATATTCTTCCAATTGAGTAATCAACGGCCCAGATTAGATTCTAATCAATGGCTCAAATCATATTGACTCGATCTTCATCTTTTTCTAGAAGATTCACACCCAGTTTCATTAATACCCTTTAATTATTTTAATTTCCTAAGTTTAGACTTAGGCACCCATTAAAAAAAAATTATTTTTTTATTAATTTGTCTTCAAGTGGAATTTCCCAAAACAATTTCTGGGTATTCAAGAATACATGTGTCCTAGCCTCCCTACAAATTTTGAGGCTTAGAGCACATCCGATGCTACCAAAAATCAACACTCTGGGTATTCAAGAATACATGTGTCCTAGCCTCCCTACAAATTTTGAAGCTTAGAGCACATCCGATGCTACCAGAAATCAACACTCTTCCCCCCCCCCCAAATTAACCATCACACAATTCCTCAAGCATTTAATGCTTCATCCAAAATAGAGCTCTTAAATGTCCCAATCATGATGAGCAAGAAATTGCTACATCTTTAAGGGGTATTGGAAAAGTGCAAAGCAAGTTTGGTCTCCTAAGCTATGCCCTAAAGAAAGAGAAATCATTAAAGAAAAAGGCACACTAGAGGGGTGTAAAAAGCAAGTTGAGGAAAGGGGCAACCCATGCCTCCACCACTGCTCCCTCCTTACATCATTACACTCAGCATGTTGGACCTTTATTAGTTGGTCTCATGTCTATGGCATCTTTCTGATTCCATGACCACCTTATCGCATATACCTATGGATTAATGGGTCTAACTAGGACATGTCACTCCCATTGGGGGTTAGAAACACCTAATAGGGTTGTTGACCTAATCATCCCTAACATAAGTGAGGTAACTCGTTTATAGATATTAACCTAGTTAGGAAATTCGAGGTAAGTCTTGCGTGAAGTATTTTTGTGCCCCTAACATTAGATATGGTCCACTATGATGCTTTAGTGGGTTTGTGTCACTAATGATGTTGATCTCACTTGATCCTAAGACGTTTGTTCATGTCGTATCACACATGCAGCAGAGATCCCTTGAGGGATGTCTTGACTCCTTTCCAACACAATTCAAAGGATGCTTTGGCCCGTTCTAAGAGCAAATGCAACCTTGTAGCCCCAATGTTGCCCCTCCAGAGATGACCGTTGGAACTTGAGCAAATTCCACATGGTTCCACACCTCTTGATGTACCTCCAAATGTTGAACGTTGACCTATTGATGTTTGTAGCTCAAGCAAGTACTTATGCACAAGCCTAAGTGTCTAGGCATGCAAAAGTTGCCCATTGTCTCCTTAAAACACTTGCTCAAGTGTGAGCAAGTTGCTATTGTAACTTATAGCCTAAGTTAGACTTAGAAAAAGTACGTAAGTATTATGTTGCCTTATTGAGCTAAAGTAAACTTAGGAAAAATGAAGTAAATTACTTTAGTGATTATATTTTAATCTTAGCCCTTGATCTCAAGTGAGGCAAGATCTAATCTCAGTCGTCAATCACTTTGGAGATTAGGGTTAGGGATTTAGCTCAATGTAAAGTTATAAAAGCAAGGCTAGGGAGAAGGAGAAGACACACCATACAGTAGCACAAGATTGAGAGAGGCTTCTTAGTGAGTGTGTTGGGTCTGAGGAAGGGGTAGCAAGGAGATCCAAATCAGCCAAGGAGGGTTTGATCAGCTAGATCAAATCCAGTGTTGTATGTAATTCCTCAATTGGGCCATTTTCCCAGGAAGGGAGCCCAAGTAAGTTCAAAACTTAAAGAACTGTGATAGACCAGAATTTGTGTCATTTTTATAATTAAGATTGGTGAATTTGCTTTCATTGTATTTAATGTTGTTAATACCCTAGCTAGTGCTTTTATTCAATAAATGTAAATCTGCTCATAACTAATTATCGGTTTGCTAGGGTAAGAAAAATTAGCATGACGCAAGAAGATTGGCCATTGGATTGATTGATGATGTTGTGTCAGTTTTTGGAATTCTACTGTGCTCAAAATTTGGAGTTGTCCAACATTTCGGGTGGACTCACCATCCATCATCAGGGATAGAGTCCACTCGAAACGTTAGACAACTCCAAATTTTGCACATGGTAAAATTCCAAAAACTGACATACAATTTGATGGCGAGTTGTGGAAACATACACACACAAATTGATTGATGATGACACAAATTGATTAATGATGTTTCTAGCTGGACCTAAGCCACCCCTAGGCTCGCCTTGACCCTGTTTGATGGAATTCCCTTTATCTAGAGCCCAAATGAGAATGGATGTCACCAAGATAACTTTGAAGGGCTAGCACACCATGCCTTGATGCCAACGCTTGCCTAAATGATGCCACACCACTCCTACGTGCCCTAGAAGGGTGAAATATGCCTTTTCATGGATGACATCATAGTGGAGGAGATACCTTTTGTAGATATACCAATGCATTTTAAGGATTTCCTAGAGTGAGGAGCACTAATGGATCATTTCAACACTTGTTTGATGGATATTGATCATTCTAGGAGGATGATGTCATGGTGGAATCTTTATTCCCACATGTGTGGGCTATTTTGGCATTTCTATTATGTTTTAGACCTATCCCAATGTCAACTTGTGACCTTTGACCTTGTTGAACACTGAAGTAAAATTTTTTAGGGCTTTTACTCAAAAATTACTGGAAAATGACTTGGTCACCCTCATATAAATAAAGGGGAGTCACTTTCATTTATTCATAATCATCAGTCATCACACGTATCCTCTCTAAGAAGTGCACGCTAGCTATTTGTCTTCTACTTGGACGCAATGTGATTTTTATGGAGTAAATTGCCTTGTGAGGGAAATTCTTCATGGGGAGATTTCTTTGGGATTGATTAAAGAGATTCTTGTGGAATGGTGTAAGTTTCATGCTAATTTTCTTCCATTTTGCATGCTATATTATGTGAATGAGGTTTCTATGTGTGCCATATTAAAAATTGCAAGATATCTCCTTGAAATCTTAAATTTTCATGGTATGTAAAATTTCTTCGCTTGAATACTTCAATAGAACTTTGGTATATGCATCTCTTGAACTTAAAATTTATCATATAAGGAAGTCGCTAGGGTTTCAAAGTAGAGATCTTTATTCTCTCGCCCACTTCATTAAGGCCCTCTTCATAGATCTTGCCCTAAATGACTTTGTTGACCACTACGTGTCAACGACCCATAGTAGTACACCCCCTTTTTTCACAAAAGGAATAGCACTTGATCAATGTGTCCATGTCGTCCAGTTATCATCATCAACCTGATCATCATGTTATAATGTAAACCCATTCTGCAAGTATATGATATAAATAATCTCAACAGAACCGTGTCATGTATGTAACAGCCTAGGTAAACCTATCTTTCTAGTGACGATCTCCATTCTATGAGGTTTTTCGTCTCATTGATCCATTCTCAGATGGTTGGCAGAGTTTTCCCCTCCAATCTTACCCCAAAGCTAGAATGGATTTTATCACTAGGATCTTAAACAAGTTCTAGTGTTCTAGATCGAGTCTATGTAAAAGTAATTTGGGAATAATCCTAACTATTTGGTTAGATTATTTTATTACAGATTACTTGGTCTGTTGGATTATATTTGTGTCGCAGAAGTGGGTAATCTATGAGCGTCTATTACAAATAGGTTTTGCCCCTTATGATGTAAAAAAAAAAAAGAAAATCATGATGTCTTGAGGGTTGGAAAAATAATTTATCCCCTCATAGGTTAATTAATTAAATTTTCTGGCCAAAAAAATAATTAAAATCCTAAGCCAAAAGTTTAATTAGTTCTAGGTCCTAGATAAATTTTAATTCTCCAAAGGTAAAATTCGTCGGTCCTAAAAAATTAAATTTTAAGAAGTCCAAGAACTAAAGTAAATTAATTATTTTGATAAATTTTAAACCTTTGATTCCTGGAGTTAAGTCAAAGTCAATTTTTTTGGGAAATTAACTCAAAAAATTGATTTTTGAGTTAATTAAAATGCATTTGATTATAAATTTCGAATTTCCCCAAAATTTAAATATTTCGACAAATGAAATTAAAAGAAATTTTAATCTTTATCAACAGTCGAGATTGATTTACCTAGGATCACTCGAATTAGCCGTTGGAGGATTTATCCTTAAATAGGAAGTCATTTGTCAGTTGATCCATCCAATCTTTCAGTCGTGTGCTTAGCAAAAAGCTTTTGTGTAATCTTTTTTCTGGATAATAAAGAAAGACTTTGGGGTTAAATTATGCTAGTGTTACTCTTCATGGGAATACTGTAAAATGTGTTATTTTCATGCATAATTTTTTCTAAAGCCATTGATGATAGCTTCTAAAGAGTGATTTGAGTACAGGTATCTTGCTCAGTCGTTGAGGTTTGAATAATAATTTAAATTTTGAACATAATAGCAAGTATCTCTATTTGTCTGAATTTTATTATTATTTTCTCGCTCTATTTTGATGGTTGGATTGAGTTTTGCAGGGAAATCTTGATTTTTAGATCCTCGGGCGTTAGGGGAAGTTTTCAGTTGGACCAGCCAACTCCCGATCCGTGTTTTCTGAAGAGCCCAGTTAAATTAACTCTGAGCTTATCATAATATTTGATTAGTGATACACCAAGGGTTTTGAGTTAGCACCTCCTTTAAAATTTAAAAAAAAAAAAAATTGTGAAAAATTGATAGATCTGGCTGTTGAGAGCCTTAGATTATCAGATCTGGGAGCGGAGTTGGACTCATACTCCTCAAATCTGATAAATCTACCATTTTTGTGCATAGATTTATAATTTTTTTTTTTTTGGTTTTCTGACTCTGGTTTCTGGGGTTTTATTTATTTTTGTATATCTGGGTTTTGGGTGTTTTTGTTTTTTGTTTTTGCAGATACAAGGTGGAGATCTAAAAGAGAAGTAAGGTCTAGCCTCAATTACCATTTTGTGGGGACATTATTAAAAAAAGATTTTATAGTTTGAAGGGTCTCAAATTTTCTAAGGATTTCATAAGTTTTGTGAAAGGAAATCTAAAGTGGGAATATATCATTTAAAAAATATAAATTTCTAGGAAATTTTCTTAAGGTTTTTTTTTTGGGGGCCCTGCCATCTTCTGCGGCGTTCTTGTTTTTCTCCTATTTTTCTGTGTTTTTCTTCCTCGCTGGCTTTTCCCCTCGCTTTTCTCCTTCTGCGGCCCTAATCTTCTTTTCTGTTGTGCCCCCTCTTCCTCATTACCTTGCTCTTTTGCATGCGTTTTGTTTTCTTTCCTTTGCTGCCCACGACTACAACGTTGTTGTCCTCATCGAGCTCGTTCGAGTTCTAAACCTTGCTCCTGCCCCCCTTATTGTTGCTCAGCCTGCAGCTCTTCCCTCCTCGCTCCTCTTTCCCTGCATCCATTTTAAACCTTGCTCGCTGCCTCTCGGACCTGTAGACCTACATTTCTTTTCTTGCCATCTCTATTCACTGCTCATTCCCCTCGACCTACATCTGCGTAGTTCCGCATCGTTTCTCTCTTGCTCCTTGTTGCCTGAGCTCCCTCTCCCGCTGCCTTCTTATGCATATCTCCATTCCTCCTCGCAGGCCTACATATCTCCATCTTCCCTGCCGTCATCGACCTGCTCTCAATCTGTTAACCTGCAGAACAAATTCGATTTCCTCTTTTCTTTCTTTAACTCTATCCTTTGTTTTAAATTTAGTTCAGGGTTTCATTTCTAATAATTCGATTTTTTCTTTTAGGTTTTCTTTTATTTTTTTGTTTTGACTTTGTTCAAATTAAATAGAAACTCAAAAAATTAAAAAAAATAAAAATTGATTTTAATTTTTTTACTTTGATTTTATTTTGAATTTTGAATTTCATTTTGTTTTACTCTTCCTTTTTTATTTTGAATTTTTTTATGACATTTGGATTTTGCATATAATAAAAACTAAAAAATTTAAAAAATAAAAATAAAAAAATCTTTTTTTTGTGACTTTGGTATTCCTAGAGATTTAAATCAAAATAGGACTTTGCGCTTTCACATTAAAAATTTTAAATTTTTATGTGGCCTTTGGCCCATTAAAAATTTAATTCATTAAGTCTTTTTTATTTTTTTACATTTGTCACATTAAAAGATTTAATTGATCATTTACCACATTAAATTTGCTTCATAACCATCTCAGTTAACCAGGACTTGTTCTATATTACACAAGTGGTTCATCCTTAAGTCTCCTAGAGCCTGTGTTCTACAGGATATCCTCATTCATTCACCTTAGGGACTACCCCCCTTGACTTGTCTAGGAGAGAATTTAAACTAAATGAGTAAGGATTAGAGTGACAGCCCTTACTCTGAGCATTATCGTGGTGCCTAAACACTGTGCGACAACAGTCTCCATTGCCCATATGGATCAAGGCACTAATCTAATAGGTGTTGATTAAAACCCCAACTTTTATATTTTTCCCTCTTTTCTTGGTAGCTAGGGTTAGGTTAAATTTGCATTTTGAGCAATTTTATATTTATGTGTTATTGCCCTTAATAAAGGGATTGCAATTAATAAACTTGGAAAAGGAAAAATCTAGTATTAGTTGCATGTTAAAACTCTAAAATAAGGTTGATGTCATCTTATTTATTTTTGCTTTATGCACATCTCAGCCATGAAAAGAAATACATTGTTTACCCTAAACCTCATCTATCCCTTGATAGCCTTGCTCCTTCATTGATCCATGAGCTATTATATGTCATCATGTGCCCTAAATCTGCATACCTTACAACCCTAATTTATGGCAATTGTCTTCTAAATTTCTTAAATCTTAAATAAAACATACTTGAACTTTGGACAACTTTTATCCTAGCCTTTTTAGGCTCCATCAGTACCTTTCCTTCAATCATTAGACCTTGCATCACCATTAAGCCTCTATTGAATATCCTATTGGTGATCTATTGTAGGGAAGCCTCCCTTGTGGGATTAAATTCACCACTAAACAGTTGGAGAGAAGCCACTAAGGTGACACTAATGGTCGGTCTCTTATTTCCATAAGACCTAGGTTTCTCAGTGGGGCTTTGCACCAGGCCTATTAGATTTTGCAGTAACATTTTTGGCATCATTGCCAAGGAGGAGTTGATTCCACCTCCTCATAATCCAAATTCTATGCTTCAACATCTTTTGATGAGAGCATCCCAAAGCCAAAGTTAGAATTTATCATCTGACAACTCCTAAATCCAATTCTCGTACAAGAGCTTCAAGTAGCTAGTCCAAAGGAGCCATTCCTCCTAGAAAGAAGACTAATCCAAAGACCATTGCTACTTTGAGCTCTCTGGTAGCTACATCTCTTTTGGGTAACTCTTCTACCTTAGCCATAATGGCCAATCCATCACTTAATAGTGCTTACAAGCCCCTTGACATGAGTGCCATTCAAGGATACCCTCACAAATTGCCTAAAAGTATGAGGAGTTGTGGCCCAAGTTCAATGGGACTAATGCAATCACTGTTGAGAAACACATTGATGAGTTTTACTAGTGTGTTGATGGAAGAGAAATCCAAGAAGAGGATGTAGTCATGAGGTTATTTGCCCTTTCCTTAGAGGAAAATGCTAGAGATTGGTACCTAGATTTACCTGAAGGAGGAATCAAATACTGGGACCAATTCCATGAGGCATTCAATAAAAGATGGGCAACTATCAAGGAAGGCATGCAACTTCTAGCTAAGTTCCAAGAAGCTAAGAAAACTGAGAATGAAAGTGTTAAAGATTTCACTCAAAGGTTTGATAAGTTACTCAAGTGCCTTTGCCATATAAGCCTACTGACAAGACCATCCTTGCATTGTACATTGATCCTTTTCTAGACATATCTCTTATGCCTTGAAAAACAAGGATCCCTCAAACCTTGAGAAAACAAAAGCTTATGTTGTTACAATTGAACACAATCTAACCACATCTAAGATTAACTTGTTGTCCTATCTTAGAGCCAAAGTGGAGGTCAAAGCTAAGCCATCTACACAAGTTGACCCCACATTGCAAGCCTTTTCCCAAAAGTTTGATAAAATCACTAATGAGTTGATGCAAGGGCAAATGGCCATGATGAATAAGTTAACCATCATAGACAAAGACAAAGGGTCTCGTCCAAACTATCCTCCTAAGCCTTAATTCAACAATGATAGGGCCCCTATAAGGAACCAAAACCCAAGTGATAGCAAGAGTGCATCTCAATAATATGTGTTCAACACCTTGTCCCTACTAATATGATAAATCAAGAGGGTTTTCCTTGGTGTCAAAGGTGTAATGATTTCCATACTAAAGAAGAGTGCCCACATAATCAGGTTGAAGAGGAGGATAGCCCGAAGAATTTGAATTTGATAAATGACTTTGATCCGTTCACTACTTTGCCTAACCAAACTTCCTCCCTTCCTCAACAACAACATGATGAACTAACCGAAGGGCATGCTATAAAATTAAATGAGCATATTAAAGTTATTAAAGGAAAGGATAGGTTCAAAGGGTTGCGTTGAACATTGAAGCGTACCCAAAATTTTTTGAAGACTCCATGTCTGTGGATGTATCAAAGGCTTCACGTACCATCAAAGTTCACTATATTATCAGAGTTTTTCAACTCTATTTCTTCTTGTCTTCTTCTATTGTACTCAAATTCCACAAGCCCTACGGAGATGATGTAAATTGATGCTAGTATGATGAGTTGAGTCATATAACAAGCCTAGGTAACTTGGGACCTTCTCATCAAGTGAGTTTACTCTGGGAGGTTTTTTTCACTTGGTTAATTATTAGGTGCTTATGGGGACTTAATTAATTGAGTTTTTTTTCCTACGAACATAACCCCAAAATCGAAGTGCTACTTGATGGTGAGGCCTTGGGTGAGTCCTAATATCTAGAGTCATTGTATATTACCATATTAGATCACCCGTAAAATTTTGTGGAATTTGATAACGTCTAGGGGCCATTATTAAAACAAAAACAACAACAACAACAAAAAATCCCGCAAAGCAGAAATTTGAATAAAATCTGAATGTAAAACGTAATAAGTGATGTCTAGAGAAGTTGTATGGGGTATGTGTGCTCAAAATTACACCTTTCACTCTCAAATTTCTACTATGACACACTTTGAAGGATAAAAAATAAGTTTTAGACCCTCAAAACCCACTATTCCTAAGTTTGTGCAAAATGTGGCAATAAGTTAGCCCAGAGATTAAATAAATTGGAGAAAATAAATATCCACACATACTAAATGATGTGGAATGTTGGGAATCACAATTGTCGTTAGACCAAAACCCGCAGGTGTTAGTCAATGATCGCATCGCCAGAGATAAGGATCCATGAGAGGCGTTAGTCCATTTCACAAAACACACTGGGAGCTTTGGTTTATCTAATGTCCAACAATCTCCTCCCCAACGCAAGTCGGGTGTGTATCGAACTCGTGACCTACACTCTGATACCACTTGTTGGGAATCACAATTGCCGTTAGACCAAAACCCGCAGGTGTTAGTCAATAATCACATTGCCAGAGATAAGGATCCACGAGAGGCGGTTAGTCCATTGCACGAAACACACGGGGAGTGTTGGTTTATCCAATGTCCAACAGTGGAAATGAGGTGGAAAATAATCAAGGAGTTAAATGGTGATGTGGAATCCACCATGGACCAAGAATTAAGGAGAAACATGTGACAAAAAAGGAAATTAAATTTCTTAGAGAAAGACAATGAGTTTCAAGTGACAAGATCCACGATTTGAGGAAGTTAACTCGAGCTTCAAGGAGATATCATGAGTTGACTTGAAATTGGGTTGGAGTTCACTTGAGTGAGGTGGAGAGTGGTCTCCTACCACTCCACTTTACTCTCCCACATGTCCTCTCATCTAATTCGAGCTCCCTCATCAAGGGTTGTGTCAGCCTCTAAGGAAAAAATCGATTTGCCAATTAGGAAATTCGAATTTGCATGAAGGAGCATTGGGATTGTCACCCATTTGCTTTGGGATTGTCACCATTTGCCTTGGGATTGGCTCCCAAACTTCTATTTAAGTGAGCAATGGGCTCTCACTATGAAATATTGATATGAGTTGTTGGGCTTCAGGATACTCTGCTAGATTGTACACTCTTTTGCAAATTAATATAAAAGACTTTGGGATTACATTTGAGGTGCTCTTCTCCTTGTGTATGGTAATATCTTGATATTTTTGCTTGTCTTTCTACTTATTTCATTATTGTTAATTTTAGATAACAATGGTATGTTATATGCTTTAGAGCAATTTACTTCAAATTTTCTCATTAGCCCAATATCAATTTCCAAATTAGCAATCACATTAACATTGATAGTAAATGCAAATAGGGCATAAACAATAAGCAGAAGACAACCCAACACAAGAGAACACAATATTGGCATATGCCAAGGAAAACCCCAATATGGGGAAAACCCTTTGATCAAATATTCTTATTATTCTTCAAAAGTTCAGCACAGAGAGAGAGTACAATATACAAAATTTACTTGCCCAATCACTGTAAAACAATCTAGTCAAACTACAGTCAACAAGATGCCCTAACCAGACAGTCAATGCTAGTCAAACCAGCAGAAAGTCCTCCAAATTAGATCGGTCAAACCCAATCAACTCGGCCTCCAAAGATAGCCCAAAACAATCTTGAAATTCTTGGTCAAACCTAGTCAACACAGTCAACTTTGCGGTCAAAGGGCCTGTGGTCAACACTGGTCAAACTGCTCCAATTTCCTCGATTTCTATGCCAGGAGCAACGGCCTCAAGAGATCGAACTTTCAGCCTGAAAAACACAGTCAAAGGAGGTGTTTTGACCCTTGATCAACACTGTTGTAGATAGCCCAAAACAAATTTGAAATTTTCGACCTGTAATTTCAGTCAACCCAAGTCAATGCATGAAGAAGAAGATGCTCCTGTTTGTTGTACGAACCAATGAGAAGAAGAGAGAGAAAGATGTGTGTCCAAATGAGGAAAATGCCTCTTCTATTTATACACAACATTGAGGGTGAAGAGACACGTCTGTTGGGCTTCATGAACCTACATTAGACTTCTGGCTGGATTTGACAATTTGTCCATAGAAGAAATAAATTCATAACTCCATTTCTACTTTGTCAGAATGAGATGATCTTTAGATCAATCTTGCACCTCTTGGAAAGAGGAATCCAATAAAAATATCATCTCCATCATATGAGTTGTCAAAGGTGGAGTTTGGCCCTAGTTGCCAATTTTAACACTCCCTCTCAACTAGGGAGAAATCCACCTACCAAACCATCTGTCAATCTGTACCATCTCTGACATCCCTGCTCTGCTCTGCTGAACCATGAAGAAATAATGAAGAAATGATCGAGAGTGTATCATACCACTCTCCACTGACCCGAAGTTAGTTTCCATTGATTCCATATCAATATCAAACATCTTAGCATAGGGAGTACGGTAGTACACAATGCATCCATCGGTAGTACTATGGTCCCTATCCTCATTTCCCAACTCATTGGCCAGATGAGAGGTACTTCCCATGAGTCTCGGACTACATGGGTAGGATGTATCGGCAGGAGAAGGTGAACCACTCATCCTGCTCATATGCCATAGGAGAAGGTGAACCACTCATCCTATGCATATATCAACCATCATGGGGTATCACAGGGGAAGGTGAACCACTCACCCTATACACAGCGCACCACTAGGGGAAGGTGAACCACTCACCCTATGGTCGCTCATAGCTCCAAGAAGTACCCCAAGCCCCTCGAAGCTCCCAGAGCTCAATATCCAACTCAAACGGGACCCTCATAAGAGGGTCTCTCCACGACTCCAAGTCATTCACGGAAGGTTAAGAATTTGACCTTCCCTAGGGGCTTCATAAGAATATTTGCGACATGTTCATCAGTCCCAATGTGATGGAGCATTATTGCTCCCCGTTTTACCATATCCCAGATAAAGTGGTAACTGATATTAATATGCTTGGAGCGGTCATGAAACACAAGATTCTCAGAAAGACGAATCCCACTTTGGTTGTCGTAGTAGATCACGGTGGTATCCAGCACATGCCCAAACAGCTCACTAAAGAGCTTCCTCAACCAAACAGCTTCACAGAAGGCCATACTAGCAACAATATATTCGGCCTCAGTGGTGCTCAAAGCAACTAATTTATGCTTCCTACTCATCTAGGATATCGAAGCAGAACCTAGTGAGAAGCAACATCCCGATGTGCTCTTACGATCCACCACACTGCAAGCCCAATCAGCATTAGAATAACCATGGAGCCTCAAATTCCCAGCGGTGTATCTCAGTCCATATGTGATTGTGCCCTGGAGATATCTCAAGAGATTCTTGGCAGCTATCCACTGTATGTGATGAGGCTCGACCATAAATTGACTCAATGTATTCACTCCAAAGCAAATGTTCAGACGAGAGTTCACCAAGAACATCAGGGCCCCTACAAGTTGACGATACTCAGAAGGATTTCCCAAGCCGGGCCCAGCAGCACTTCCACATAACTTCTTGAAGTTGACTTCCATCAAAGTAGTCACGAACTTACAATCCACCATCCCAAATCTTTCAAGTAGCTTCACAATGTATTTTCCTTGGGAAAGGAAAATCTCACCTGGCTTTTGCCATACCTCCAAGCCTAGGAAGTATTGCATCAATCCTAGGTCCTTCATCTCGAATTCGGAAGCCAACTCCCTCTTGCATTGATAAATAAAAGGGTCTGCACCTATCAGAAAGAGATCGTCCACATAAAGTACCAAGATGAGAGGTCTATCATTTTCAACCTTAAAGTAAAGGTTTGGATTAGTTTCACTACCTCCCAAACATCATTTGTCATGATAGAATTGTATTCTTATACCATGGTGTCCACCCACACCTAATGTTGTGCGGCTTCCTGAAAGCTTGATGGTTTTGTAAGCTGAGCTACCAAGGCTTGATATCTGTCAAGCTACCTGCGTTGTCTCTTGTCTGCCCTAGGAGCTCCGACAAACTCCTTTACGTCCCTTAAGGTCTGACGCACTTCCCTGTTGGCTCTACCACTAGTGGTGGGGGGTTCAATCAGTTCCTCCTCCTGTTCCTACTGCTTTGTCTGCTGAGAACTCCCTGGATCTCCTTCTCCTGAGGGGATGCTGGTACTGGTCACCGTACTCAATCCCTGTGACTGTCCTCCTGCTTGTCCCACTTGTTGTCCCTACTACTGGACTAACGGAACTTCTGCTAACTGATCTGCTCCAGGCATTTCTCGAGATCTTAAAGCTCTATCTTCCATGAACTTTACATCTCGCCTCACTAAAATCTTCCTGCTACTAGGAATGTAGATCTTGTATGCCTTTGAGGTCTTTCTATACCCTACAAGAAACCCCTTCTCTGCAGTCTGATCCAATTTAGTGCGCTTTTCATCTTGTATGTGGCAGTAAGCCACACTCCTAAATATCCTCAAGTGACTTACTTCAGGCTTCTTCCCTCTGAAGACCCCCTCTGGCGTTTTCTTTAGCAATGCTCTATGAGGTGTTCTGTTTTGAATGTACATTGATGTGTTGCATGCCTCTGCCCCTAAAAATCTAGGAAAATCCTGGTCATACAGCATAGCCTTTGTCGCCCCAACTATCGTTTTGTTCTTTCGTTCTGCTACTCCATTCTGCTGAGGATTTTATGGAGTTGTCCATTCTCTTTTGATGCCTTCATTCACGCAGAAGCATGTGAAGCCTTTATCTCTGTACTCTCCACCATTATCTGAACATAGCACCTTGATATTTTTCCCTGTCGCGTTCTCTACGAGAGCCTTGAACTCTTTGAATCGATCAAAGACCTCATCTTTGGTCTTTAAGAAATAGATCCAGGTCTTCCTGGAATGATCATCAATAAAGGTGATGAAATATTCGCCACCGCTAAGAGCTCTAGTGGACATAGGACCGCAAATATCTGAGTGTATCAATCCCAACACACCATTTGCTCTGCTATCACTTCTAGGAAATGCTACCTTTGCGTATTTCCCAAGTACGCATCCTCTACACACATCATCATGCTCTGTGCTGAGAACTGGAACTCCTATTACAGTTTCTCTAAGCATCCTAAGTGCTCCATGGTGTAAATGTCCCATCCTCTTGTGCCATAGTTCGTTCAGCTCCTTCCCACTGCTATTATCACTGCCTATCAGTGCCATTGGAGAATCAAGTTGCAACCTGTATAACCTATTGCTCCGAGCTCCAATCTGTCTCACCTTCTTCCAGCTAGAGTGTTTGACATACACTTTCTTCCCCACGAAGTGTACATCGTACCCCTTGTCCTATAACTGGGACACTGAAATTAGGTTCATACCCAATCCTGGCACATGCAGTACATTAGTAGTGTTGGTGTTGGTTCCTGTTTCTGTTTGAAATTCTATGGTGCTTCTCCCTACTAGAGTACATTTGGTTTTGTTGCCCATGGTGATCTGGAAGTCCATCTACTCCTCCTGATAGCTAGAGAAATATTCTCTAACTCCTATCACGTGAGTTGAAGTTCCATTATCAATATACCAAACACCAGATGATGTTGATCCTGACAAGCACGCAAACTCATCTTCCAACCTGGAAGATAATTCTGAGGCTTCCTGACTGTTGATTCTATCCATGACTTTCTGTGCTATTTCTCCTTTCCTTCCTAACGTTGTTTTTGCTGCTACAAAATACTCATCCTAGCTAGAAATTTACTCTGCAAGAAACATTGTTGCTCCCTCCACCTCTGGTAATCTTTGATCTGGAAAATTCTATTCTCTGTCGACTCTCTCAGAGAAATAATTTTTTCCACAAAAATCGACCCTCCTGGCCAAAGGAACTGCACTACCTCTGAGGGTTTCGAACTATTGCCTACGTAGAGCTTTGAAATTCCTCTTCCCTTCTGCAACTGAGCTCTCCGACTTCTATCTGTGCTCTGATACCATGTGAAAATTCTGAAGTCCAGAATCCTACTGCAACAACTAATAAGATTTCTTCTATTTGTTAAATTAATTAAACAAATTATTTGCAGTTTCCTACGTCAAATATCGAAACATATACACTGCAGCCTTCACAAAATAAATGCTGCGGAAGAAAATAAATGCTGGAAAATTAGAGAAATTCTAGCACACACATAAAGATATTGATACAGTTATTTTTGGACAATTGTCCCTGGAAAAACCCAATGCGGGAAAACCAGTGCAGCAGTTGAGGGTTTCTTTATTAATTCTTCAGCAGTAATTCAAGTACAAGAATTCAGACAGCAAAACAAAGGAAAAATACTAAGAGAAATTTAGAAACAAATTTCTCACTCTCCACAGTGACTCGCTAACCCCAAGATGGACCCTTTGCCCATACGCGGGTGTTTTTGCGTCACCCTCTGCGTAGTGCTCTAGTGGACTATGTCTCTCCCGCTGAATTCTTCCTGCACTTTTCCGGACCACTGCTGATGCCTTCTCTCTCTTCCCTGCAACTCACCCACTGGCTCTATCTCCTCTGTTGAACTTTAACCACTAAGAAAATCGATCTGCCTAGGCAACTGAATAACTGCCTTGGTATGTTCTCTATTTACCCATCAACGACTTCTTATAATCTTTTGTTGGAGCACCAACGGCCAAGATTAAAACATAATCAATGGCCCAGATTATTTCCCTGTAGATCCGTGTGAATTTCTAGAACATTCACACCATGACTTAATTAATACCCTTTAATTAATCAAGTTTCCTAAGTTTAGACTTCGGAAATATTAAAAAAAGATTAATTATTTTAATTAAGTCGTCTCTAGGTGGAATTTCCAGAAACGATTTTTGGTTGGAGAATACATGTATTCTAGCCTATCCACCAAATTTCGTGGCTAGAACACATCCGATGCTACAAAAACTAACAACAAAGCTCTGATACAATGTTAATTTCTCTAGAACCCAAATCTGATTTACTGTTTCAATCAATTTTATACTCAGATTTGTATGCACATAAAATTAAATATTTTTCAGATCTGATTTATAAGCAAAAATACACTAGTTCTTTAACTTAGAAATACGCAGTGGAAAAAAAGTAGAAAACCACACACAGATGTTTGACACAGTATATACCCTTGAAACCCCAATGGGGAAAACCAGGAAACACGTGTTTATTATTCAGCCCACAGAAAATCTGAAAAATTAATTTACAGCCATTTTTGGAACCTGATACAGGCCAGAAATCTTGAGAAACATGCAAAGAGAAAGGTTAGGTGTTGAAGTAGACTTGGAGAAAGGCATCCCTAAAGTAGTAAAATTATCCCTTGATAACTGGACCTATATCCAATAAGTTGATTATGAGCATATTCCTTTTAAGTGCAAATTTTGTCATGATCAAGAAGGCAACTGGCAGCAAGTTAAAGAGAAAGGCCAAAAAGGATCTGGTCAAGCCCCTTCTCAGGCAGGCCATAAAATCCATAAAAGCCCCCTTATCAATCAAGCTCCAAAAAGCCTGTCCAAGACTGCTCATAATCCTCGCTCAAGCTCTTCTTCTAAAGCCCTTTGTGCCTCCTCAAATAAGTTTGAATTTTTAAATCCAAACCCCATCTCCAAGGTTCATGAAATTCATCCTGTGCACCCATTCATCCTCATACCTATCATCTTGCAGTCACCTTTCCCTTCAGATTCTCCTCCTAAAACGTCTAGGGGTAATGTTGGTACCTCTCTTTATGACCCTTCTAAATATCCTTTGCAACAGAAGTGGAAACCCCAGTTCAACCAAGGGAGATTGTTACAAGAAGCAAATCTCAACAAATTGAGGAAGAAGGAGAAATTCCCAAGAAATAACACAAAAGAAAATGGGGAGAAGAACAAATAAAGATAAAAGGGAAGGGGTAGCAATTCCCAAGCAATGGGAACTCAACGGTCACTTCCAGCAGTGTGGGGCCCCAAGAATGGAAAAGGTCATGAAGAAAATGCCATGGCAAGCTTATTGGGAGGTGATCCCAACCCCCCCTCCCCCCACCCCCCAGTTTCAATGAAAATCATATCGTGGAATTGCAGAGGTATGAACAGTAGAATTAAATCAGAATCGATGAGAGATTTAATAAAATCAAAAAATCTCACTCCAATTTTAATTCAAGAGACTAAATTAAAAGAAGAAAAAGCTTCAAATATGAGGAAAAGAATATGGAAAAACATTTCAGAGACAGCCATTGGATCCAAACATGCATAAGGTGGAATACTCACCCTTTGGGATTCCGCCTACTTAGAAGTTCAACTATCTTTTACTTCTAACAATTGGATTCTTCATTGATTTCAACCCCTAGAATCAGGACAGATTTTTCACTTAATCAATGTCTACTCACCTATCTGATATCCAGAAAAGATTGGATTATGGGAATCACTGCAAGCAATTTTTAAAAAAATTATAATTTGGGGCATGTCGTTATTGGAGGGGATTTCAACACTGCCATGTCAGCGTTACAAAAGAAAGGGAACAGCATAGTTATAGATCCTATGCATGAGAAAATGGAGGATTTAATAAATGAATGGGACCTCATGGACATCAAACCATTGAATGGAGAAACTAACGAACTGAGCCTGGTCACATAGCTGCCAGATTAGACAGATTTATGATTCACAACAACTTCCTTTTAGAATAACATCCTCCTCACGAATAATACCTTTAGCTATTTCTGATCACAAACCAATTTCCTTCACAAAGTGGAAGCCCCTGAAAATTATGAGCCAATTCCTTTCAGGTTTAATCCAGTTTGGCTCCAAAGTAATGAGCTATATCATCTAGTTTCAAAAACATGGAAGGTTCATTATACAAGTTTATTTGGGAAACCAAACTCAAAGCTGTCAAAAAGCTGCTAAAGGATTGGGTCTCAAAAGCATATGTAAATCCAAACCAGGAAAGAATTTCTCCATGGAATTTGTCACTTCACAAAATTCAACCTCGGATATCTGTACTCAGATTATTTGCTGGTTTTTATTAACGAAAAAATAAAGAATGAAAAGGAGACCGTTGAAAAACTCGATAAATGGTAGCATAATCATCAATCCTGTTTCTACCTCTGTATAAGTCCCCTACTGCACTGCTCTAGCATGACAAAAGTAGCTTATCACTTCGAATGCTTTTAGGAAAATTCTATTAGGAGGAGAAATTTTTCTGCCGGAGTGAGGGAGGATGCTAATGTCCACTTACTAAGATTGTCCATCAATCATGACGAATGTCCCTCGGGACTTCTATTTGGCAGTTAATTTGGCAGTTCTATTTTAAGCATAAGATGTTACTATAATGAATCATTAACCCCATATTTGTGTCTTATTTTACAAGCATGCCAGTTCATTGTAAACCTATTGGTATTTTATGGCCCAGATTACCTCCTAAAAATCTATATGTTTAGGTATTTACTGAAGCAGACCCACCTCCAGGTTTGGTAAAGTTCTGCCGTAAAACCAGCTATACACATATATTCCTACCCTGGCGTGACCTGGATCCCAGTCAAAATGTCGTTGAAACCTAAATCTGTAGCTTGAAGCAAACCCCAGGAGGTGATATCAAAAAATTATTTTCACATATGATCTGTTAAAGCTTTAAAGATGACGACGTTTTATGTATTGTGTTAAGGCAATATGTTTTCGAAATTGAAAAAGAAATTATATTCAGAGTAAGTTGGATTCTAACAGAGTCCATGTAATGTTCGAATTAATTATACAGCAACCAGATGCAACTAAACATTGGGGAACTTCAGAAAATATCACACCAACTGCAACAATTTGCTAATAGCAAAATAAAATAAACGAATTCGAGTACCTGAAGATGATGAGGGTGTACAGGCATGCATTACTGTGAATGTTTGTTGCGAAAGCATCACATATGTATGTTGAAATCTTCGCACTTTGTTTTTCTCCAACCATCACAGCACCGCTTTCTCCATCAAAACGACAGTTAGATTTGTTGTCCGTATTTTGTATTAAACGCGTAGAAAGTTGCCTGAGAAAATTAAACAGTAAGACAAATGATTGGATGAGATGGTCACGTCGTATCAATATTCCAGTAACCACATGGCCCGGTGCCATAAATAAATAAATAAATAATTCAAATAAAAGGTACGACATGAGTGAGCGAAAATAATTATATAGGAGTTGTCTTTAGTGTGATTTTTTGGATTGATTTTTTAGATTTTCCAGTGTCAGAATCATGTGGAAAAATTTGAAGTGAAATCTTTATTTATGTTATTTAAATTAGTTTTTTACTGTATATATGGATTTAGCACCCTGGAAAACCCTTAGGGCACTTCGATTGCACACGATTATCCATCAAACTTGTGATTTCAATAAATTTCTGCCAGAGTTTAGAGAAATTTGACCAGAAAAATCCATTGTAAAAGCTTCCAAAAAAGTGCACTAAAGACAACTCCTAAATTATACAACAAAATCCATTGCCCCTATTCAAGCGAATTGCCATGTGAGCAGTGTCGATCAGATATACAAAGTTTTTTTATGTGACACATTACCCTATTTTATAGGCATAAGCTAAATTTCAAATGATATGTATTTTTTCATGTTTTTTTTTTTTTTTAGTTTGTTATGTCACTTTTCCAAGGTTTCGTTTTAAACTCTATTTCACTTATTCCGGCTAGTGACTCAGATTCTTTTGAGCCCATATCGATTAGCCTCTCTTACAGAAATCTGTGATTCGCTGGCACTCTTTAGCATAGAGTGGAATTGTGGTTAATCCACTCCTTTGCAAAGACTGCTTTGATCGAAAATTTGTCGTCGATGCTCACGAATTTCTGGTTGAATGCTTCAATATCTTCGCTTTAGCCTCAGATATCAAGTGAGAAAAACAACTCACCAAACATGGGCTTCTTAAAATTGTTATTTTCCTCACGGAGTACAGGCATGGGTAACAGCTTCGGCATTTCACTGTTTACAGGTAACAGGCAGCATGAACAAGCAGCGTGAATAGGCGGGCAAGCAGAGGACAGAGTTTTGTGAGCACAGTCGACAGGGAGCGTGAACAGGGTTTCGTGAGCACAAAGCAGTGAGGCAGTGAACTTCTAAATAAGAAAACGTTCAGAACATGGAAAATGCTTAGAAGAGCCAAGGCGTAAAAAGCAAGGAAATTTCAGATTTTGTGGAAACAAATCATTTGGGTCAAGTCAAAATTGCTTCAACAAACAAAACAAGAAGGTGGATTTGGGTAAACGCAAAGCAATATGAGGGCATTTTAAGGCATAGGATTGCTCGCCTAAATGGGGAAAATGAAAAGAAAACCGATCAAGATCAAAAAAAGAACAATAAAATAAATAAAAGAAACAAAAATAAAGAAGAATAAATCATTCACAGTCCCACATCTACACCTCTTACTTGGTCATCAGATCTATATGTCCAAGAATTGATGAAGGCAAAAACAAGGCTGGAGATTTTGGAAGCCAGAGAACAGGAAAGAGACCGCAAAATTTCAGAGATCACAGTTGCAAACCAATGTCTAATGGAAGGTAATAGAATTTTAAAAGAATAGGTAACAATGTTACAAGAGGCTCTAGAGACAGGGAAACAAGAATGGCAAAACATGAAAGAAGTAATAACAACAAACAGAGATGTGATAATTTCTAAACAAACTCAGGTAGATACACGGGTATCTCAGCAAACAGGCATTTCCATAGAGAAGGCAAAAATGAACAGTGGGAAAGATAGTCCAAAAGAAATCAAAGCTAGAGCTAAAGCCGCTAATGGTTACATAAGGACAGAGGAAGAAGAAGATGCAAGTGATCGCAGAGCACAGGAAATAGAACAAAAAGAAAGACAGGACAGAAAAACAAACTTTATTATCAAGGGAATAAGAGATTATGGGAAGAATGAAAGTACTCTCAATTTGACAAGAGACTTTCTGAAAGAGAAACTACATTGGAAAGGGCAAATTTGCCAAGCAAGAAGGGTTGGGAGGATATGTGAAGAGAGGCCTCGACCCATAAAAGTCACCATGGCAAGCGTACAAGAAAAATGACAGCTTTTGGGCAAAAAGAAACTCTTGAAAGGCTCATACTTCTTCCTCGATGAAGATTTAACCAAAAAACAACAAGAGGAGAGAAGGGATGAAGTGGAGAAAATTAGAACAGCAAGAAATGAAGGGAAAAGGGCATGGTTGTACAATGGGAAAGTCGTTATTGCAGTGTTTGGGCCTCCAGGAAAATCAAGGCAGCAAGCTAACAGTAAAGAAAAAACAGAGAATTCAATAATAGAGACGAAAACAACAAGAGAAGCATGGACAAAAAGGGGTGAAGACTCAAAATTGAGTCTTATGTACCAAACTGCGTAGCAGTCAAATCCTACCTAGGTCTACTTAAGTTTAGTTTGTTGGAATTGTAGAGGTTACCCTTGGAGGAGGGGACCTAGGTTAGGGCCTATTGCAGAAGGTAGAGACATAATTTGTCTCACGGAAACTCATGAGCATGATGGTTGCAAAACTCTTGTGTTTGACGGTTATTTGAAGTTGGCAGTTTGGAACAAGGTAGCAGAAAATGGCAAAGGGTATGGGGGAATACTAGTTTTAGTGAAAGAAAAAGAAGGTCGTCACATTCAGTTAATTAAAGAAGATGCAAATAAACAATATTTATGGTTGAAAATATCAGAGAATGAGAATCACATAAGAATTGCAGCATGCTATTTTGCCCCTCAAGTCTCAAAAACTTACAAAAATAAGGGGCTTGACAGCAAGGATCCATATGCAACTTTAAAACAAGATATTGTCGTGTACTCTTAGCAGGGAGAAGTTCTTTTAGTGGGAGATTTCAATGCTAGAACAACAAATAATCAAGCTAGCATCCTTTGTTGCAAAGAGGATAACAATCCTATTTGGCTCACTGAAGAGGAGAATCCCCAATGGGTGAGGTGTTCAGAAGATGACAAAGTTAGCAATCATTTTGGAGATGAGTTGCTTACACTGTGTGGGGCTTTCAACCTAATTATTTGCAATGGTCTAGATAGATGGAAAAGGTTTGGGAACTTCACTTGCAACACATACAATGGGGCAAGTGTTGTTGACTATGTGATGTGTTCACAAAGCTTAATAGAAAAGATAGATGAAGTTAGTATTGGAGAGCATATTTGGGACTTAAAATCAAACCATAACCCAATTTTTATAAGGTTATCATGGTTAGAAGAAAGGCAGCATAAGAGGAAAACCCAATGCTCTCGACAATCACTATCAAGGGGCAAAATTCTTCTAACACAAGAAAATGGTACTATCTTCAAGACAATGTTAGAGAGATTAATTCAGAAAGAGAAAATTGGTTTCAAACGCTTCAGCAGCCATGAGTTAACAAATATAATCCAAAGTGCACTTGAGAAGTGCAAAAGAGAAAAAAATAGGAAATCAGAATCAAATTGCTTTCCTGTAAATGCTTGGTTTGATGAGGAATGCAAAATGGCAAGGAGAACCTTGAAAAAGGTAGGAAAAGAGAAGATGAATGTAAAGTTATATAAGCAGATACTAAAAGGAAAAAAGATGAGTTCATGCAAACAAGGAGAGAAGAGTTAATATATTTAAGCAAGAATAATCCAAAGCTTTTCTGGCAAGAACTGCAACCAAGGAAGAAGCAAATTGAAAATAATATTACAGCCAATCAATGGTTTGATTATGCAAGGGAACTTTATGAGAAAGAATCTGAGGCAGAGTCCCCCCCTAGGATCAACACAAATTCAAAGCTCTTCACATTACTGGAGGTGGAGAATGGAATTAAGAAGCTGAAAACAGGAAAGACAAAGGACTTGGTTGAACTTCAAGCAGAGTATCCAAAATGGAGAATGAATGCTCTTGCACCACACATCATGAAAATATTCAACAACATCATTCAACAAGGATTCCCAAGAGACCTGACAACTAGCCTAGCACTACCCCTTTTTAAAAGTGGAGACAGTAATAATCCATCCAACTATAGAGCAATTATGATCAATCCTTTGTTTGCAAAGCTTTTCGGCAGCATGGTAGAAGACAGAATTAGCAAGTGGGCAGAAGTAAAAGAAAAGAGGGCAAGAGGACAAGTGGGTTTTAGGCCGAAACATTCTACAGTGGATCATGGCATTACGTTGAGACACATTGTTGAAAAGGTTTGGGAGGACAAAGAAGAAGTATTTTGCTACTTTGTTGACTTCAAGAAAGCATTTGACACAGTCCCTAGTGATAAGTTGTGGCGTAGAGTGGAAGAACTTGAAATTCCTGTGCATTATAGAGTCGTTGTCCATAGACTTTATGAAGAAGGGAAAGTCAAAATTAGAACCTCATCAGGTATTTCATAAAGCTTTAGAAGTGACACTGGAGTCAAGCAAGGTTTCCCTCTATGCCCCACTATTTGTGGTCTATATATTGATAAATTGGAAGAGTGGCTAAATCTGCAAGGTGGAGATGGTGCTCAGTTGGGGGAGTTTGTGATAAAGCTTCTTTTATATGCTAATGATATTGTATTGATTTCTAAATCGGCCCATGGATTGCAAATGCACTTATATGCCCTTGAACATTTTTGTAGAGCAGTGGGGATGCAAGTCAATACTAGCAAGACCAAAATAATGAATTTGTTCTAATAAAAGGAAGCAGAGCCAGCGTACTTCCTTCTTTGAAGACAACATTCTTGAAGAAGTAAAGGAGTACAAGTACCTTGGGATTGATTTCAACAACAAACTCAATTGGGAAGACTGCAGAAAGAAGAGAATTTTAGGAGGGTGGAAAGCATTATATGCTCTTCAAAACAGATGTAGAGAGGCAGAGTTATGGAATTGGAAAACAATTAAAGTGCTTTTTGGACTCCTAGTTTGTCTAGTGATGTTATATGGGTGTGAATTCTGGGCTAGCAGCACTCCCGACTCAAAATGGAAACAAATTGAGAAAATCGAAAAACGCTTGTTCATGAGCAAGTTCAAAATAAAAAGTTTGGTACCTTATGAGATAATCTTGAGTGAAACAGGAGCAACTTCCATTGAAGCAATTGCTATGGTGCGGCTCATAAGATACCTAAAAAGAATTGAACAAATGAGAGTAGGTAGATGGCCTAATGTTATCTTCAATGAAGGCATCACTGAAAGAAAGAAAACGTGGATGAAACAAAACTACACATGGATGCAAAAATGGGATATCTACCTCAATGCTTGTCCCACAAATAGCAAGGAGCTAAAGGATTTTGTTATGGAGAAGTTTCGTAAAAATGTATGGGGAAAAGAGTTGGGTAGAAAGAAGAAATATTACATTGCAGAATTCAACCCTACGTGTGATTTACAACAAAAAGAGTTCATTGGAGCTAACATTTCGTGGAGAGCAAAGGTTCTTATTGCTCAATTAAGGACCAACTCACATCAACTTCGGCATGAAATAGGATGGTGGAAAAGGCCTAAAGAAGCTTGGGAAGAAAGGGTGTGCACATTTTGCACGTCTAGGGCTATGGGAAAAACATTTCATTTTGGAATGTGATGCATTCAAAGACATCAGAGAAAGTTATGAGAACATGTTAGAATCAGTTTCTTGGCATTGTCTTTTTAGCGAAGAGATTGTTGGAAGGTTGGGTTAGCTCATCATCAATTTGAATCGGAAAAGGACTGAATTGCAAAGAGCGAAAAAAAAGGGAACTAATGGTCTCATAGACTATTTTTAGTCTCGTGGACCTTAAAATATCATTTCATTTCATTTTCCATTTTGGTGACTTTGTTCAAATCAATGTTGAAAGTTGGCAAACTAATGCAAATACCAACGAATGCAGAGCATGGTAATGGATAGCATTAATAACACTACTCATCCAGGTGGATATTGGTGGCCACCTGCCAAGTCCACCTGGACCCCCACCATTGTTCTTCTCAGCATTTTCAGTTTCCTTAATTGTAGCACAACTTACTATTTTTAGCAGTTTTTCGGGTCCTGAACTTCCGAAGCCGTTTTGAGGCCCTAAACGACGTTTTTTGGGGAATCCGGGGGCAACATGGGTCCATGGAATGGACTGCCCCATGGACCGATGTTGCCTATTCCAACAATGATAGTGCTCGGATAGATCTTTCTAACGAGCTATTGTATGCGTCAAACGGAGATCGTATGCCAAAGTTACGACCCCGGGAAGTTGATGTACCAACTTACCCCAAACGGGCCCATAGTTTGGCGTTTCATCTTCTAGGGTTAGGTTTTGGAATGTTAAGGGTTTTTCCACTGTTTCTCAACAATAAATAGGCCTTCGAGCCTCATTGTAAGACAGTTCAGAGGCATGTAGCCATCACATCTCTTCTCAGAGATAAGCTACCATCGCCCTAGCTGGTTTATTTCCATTTCTGGTTGTAAGCATATTTCAGTATTTTCCATTAATGAAATGAAGTATTATTTCCGCTGCATCTTTGTGTATATGGTTATCTCTGTAATTTGTTGCGTTCCTGTTTAAATCCGGATCAGTGGTATCAGAGCGGTCTGCTCTTTCTCTGTTTTTCTTTGCATGTCCCCAACAAGGTCGGGATATAAGGAGTTAGGGCTTGAACTGGTTGAACCTTTGCAAGACCAGCCTCGCAAATCCCGACGGCCTCCCATGGCGGATGAGAAGAAAGACGAGGGGGCAAGAGATCCCATCAAAATCCTGCTCGAAGAAGCCCTCGAGCGACAACGGAACGCGATGATGGACAGCTTTGCCCAGATCCTTCAGCGGCTACCCAGAAGCAACGCATCGGCTTCCAGCAGCTACTCTGGAAACGCCACACCCTTTAAGGTACAAGTTAATTTAAAATCCCCATATTCGAGGGTCAGATAGACGCAGATGCCGTAGATAAATGGTTAAATCTGCTAGAGGGTTATTTTTCTGTTCATGAATTTTCGAGTCGGGAAAAGATTGTTTTTTCTCTTCTCAAAGCAGCCCCCCACGTCAAGGACTGGTGGGAAACCTACTGCGAGCAGAAGGATGAAAGTACTGGCTCACTATTTTCAGCCGCACCCACCTGGGATTCGTTCCGGGATGCCATCAAGGAGCAGTACTACCCTATTGGAAGCTATGAGGATGAATACATAAAGTGGACCACGCTGCGACAGGGAAGGGACCAAGACGTGCCGGAGTTCACCAATCTTTTCCATACCCTTCGCACAAAGTTGGGTATCAAGGATTCGGAGCAACATTTGATACTCAAATACCGCGGCTGCCTGCACAAGTACATCCAGGAAGAAATACAATTCCTAAACATCTCCTCGCTCGGCACAGCATACCGATATGCCGTCAAAGTCGAGCAGAAGTTTAAACAAAAGAAGCGAGACTTTGGATCTGCGAATCCAAAGCAGGGGAAAGGTGCCCCTAAACCACAGAACAAAGGACAAAGCCAAGGCGGGACAACCCAAGACAACCAGCCGAAGCTGCAAGCAAAGAACAACGCCGCGAAGCCGAGAAAGGACACTGGAAAATGGTGCGAGTTCCATAAGAGCTCCACTCACAACACAAGTGAGTGTCGGGCCAAGCAGTCACTGGTGGCTGAGCTAAAGGTTTTAGAATCAGATGCATGTTCCGACTCTGAGTCAGAACCCGATAAGGGGAATGAAAAAGGGAAGCAGATCATTGATGTGGATCCCAGCGCCACTGTTGCTACCGCAAAGATCTAGAAAAATGAACCCGAAGATCCAGAGGAGGAGGAGCGTCTCTTCCACTCCCAGATGTGGGTAAAGGGCTCCCCGATACAGTTCATTGTTGATAGCGGGAGTCAAAAGAACCTCATTTTGGCAGAGGTCATAAAGCGGTTGGGCTTACCGACCACAGCACATCCACAACCATACACCATTGGGTGGCTTCACCAAGGACGAGATCTTCGCGTGAGCCAGCAGTGTCGCCTTCCATACAACATCAAGCCCTTCACGGATGAGGTATTGTGTGACATTGCTCCCCTTGAAGTTTGTGATGTATTACTAGGACAACCATACTTGTGGAAGCGACATGCTGTGTATGAATCAAGGCCCCGTGCTGTTATTATTACATTGGGAAATAAGTTGTACAGGATACCAGAGGTAGCACCACCTACCGCCATCTTTTTGATTACTGCAAAACAATGCAGTAAGATCATTTCCAAAACCAGGAAATTTGTTTTCCTGATGATACGCCCTCAAGGAAAGAAGAAGACAGTGGCCGCGGCCTCCAGACGAGGTCCCTCTGCACGACAACTACAGATGGACAAGGTTTTGGAGGAGTACGAGGACATCTTCACCTCCCCGGCAGGGGTTCCTCTGCACTGTCAAGTCAAGCACTCCATCGATCTGACCCCAGGTGCGCCGCTACCCAATGGACCAATTTATCGGCGCTCCGTTCTGGAGAACGATGAAATCAAGAGGCAGATTCAGGAGCTCCTGCAGAAAGGTCACATCCGTCCGAGTTCATCGCCCTGTGGGAGCCCGATCGTGTTGGTACAGAAGAAGGATGGGACGTGGAGACTCTGTATTGACTATCGGGCGCTGAACAAGATCACTGTCCGTAATAGGTACCCGATCTCGCGGATTGATGACCTCCTAGACCAACTAAAGGGGCGAAATATTTCAGCAAGATCGATCTGAAGTCAGGATATCACCAGGTACCAATCGAACCCTCTGATGTGTGGAAGACTGCCTTCAAATCCAAGGAGGGCCTCTTCGAATGGTTGGTTATGCCTTTCAGATTGACAAATGCTCCTGCAACCTTCATGAGGCTAATGGATGACATCTTGCGGCCATTCACCAACTCCTTTGTAGTAGTATACTTGGATGACATTCTGATCTTCAGCCAGAGTTGGGAAGAGCACCTCCACCACATCCGACAGGTTCTCCAAACACTGCGGCAACACAAGCTATGTGCCAATTTGGAGAAATGCACTTTTGGCATGACCCAGGTTCAGTATCTGGGATACATCATTGATGAACAGGGGGTGCATGTCGATCCAGCCAAGATCCAAGTCATTCGGGATTGGCCCTCTCCAACCACTCTAACAGAGCTCCGCAGCTTTCTAGGCCTTGCCAACTTCTACCGCAGATTTGTGTTGGGGTTTGCTCATATTTCTTGGCCCTTGAGTCAAGTCACCAAGGGTGGGGCGAAAGAAAAATTCTTTTGGTCTGAATCTCAACAGAAGGCATTCATGGAGTTGAAGGATCGCCTCTGCACGGCACCAGTGCTCGTGTTACCAGATTTACAACAACCATTTGAGGTCGAGACAGATGCCTCTGACTATGCTATTGGGGCAGTCCTTACTCAACATGGACATCCAGTGGCATATCACAGTGAAACACTTTCAGACACAGTCCGGAAGTACCCCACTTATGATAAAGAGATGTATTCCATTGTACAGGCCTGCCGACAATGGAAGCATTACATTTTGGGGAAGGAAACGGTCATCCACACAGACCACCGACCCTGCAGTTCATACAGACCCAAGGGAAATTGCAGAATGATCGCCATCAGAAGTGGTCTACATACCTGCAACAGTTCCACTTGAATATCAAGTATAAGAAGGGCAGCACCAATAATGTTGCAGATTGCCTCAGTCGACCACCGATCATGGCGTTAACCACCGTGCTCAACTCTTGTGGGCACGAGACTTCTGATTGGCCACTTCTCTACAAAAGCGACCCAGAATTCGGCCACACATACCAGACACTCTTGGAGGGTCGGCATGTTCCAGATTTTCACCTCTAGGATGCCCTATTATGCCACCTCGGTCACCTTTGTGTTCCTTCAAGCGAGCGTGCCAAGATGATTTGGGAAGCCACTACAGTCGGGCTGCGGGGCATTTCGGGGTCGAGAAAACAGTGGCAGTACTACAAAATTATTTCTATTGGCCGAATCTTCGACAGGATGTTGGGAAGTACATCAGATCATGTACTGCCTGTGCCATTGCCAAACCGACCATTAAGAAGCACGGCCTCTATACCCCGTTGCCTACCCCTAGTCGACCTTGGGAATCCATCTCCATGGATTACATGTCAGGCCTTCCTTCCACTAAGCATGGAAATGACTGTGTTTTTGTGGTCGTCGACAGGTTCTCGAAGATGGCCATTATGGTGGCCTACAAGAAGAATATCACAGCAAAAGCCACTGCTAAACTCTTCTTTGAACGAGTGTGGGTGCACTTTGGGATCCCACAGTCTATCATCTCAGATTGGGACAGTCGGTTTCTCAACACATTTTGGTCCAGTCTCTGGTCAATGCTGGACACCAAACTCACGAAGTCCACAGCCTTCCATCCTCAAACTGATGGCCAGACAGAGGTTGTCAATAGGATGATTGTGCACATTCTGCGCATGTATAACTCAAAGCATCCACGCACATGGGACGAGGGCCTCCCCTATGTTCAGCACAACTACAACCGAGCTCTTCACAGCTCCACTGGCCATAGCCCTTTTCAGGTGGGTTTGGGATTCCAGCCACTATGCCCCATTGATGTGGCCATGCCACTTGCAGCTACTCACATAAATTCAGCTCATGTCCAGTCCGAAACAGATAAGGCCACCAGCTTCATTGAGCGCATCCAACACATTCGCCAGCAGGTCCATGACATTCTTGAGAAATCAAATGCCAAGTACAAGCAGCGACATGATCAACATCGGGTGCCACACAAGTTTCAGGTGGGCGACAAAGTCTGGTTGCATTTGCAAAAGGAATGCCTTACTGGAGCCTATCGGAAATTGAGACCACTCCGATATGGTCCTTACACCATTACTAAGGCTATGGGAGACAATGCATTTGAGCTCAGCATTCCCCCATTCCTTGGCCTGCACCCAGTGTTCAATGTGGACCGCCTTCGGCCATACTTTCCACCATTGCTAGACACATCCGACATTGCAGAACAGCTCAAACCCACAGAATTAAATCCAGATTGCATGGAACAAGCTGCAACTGATCGGATCATGGACACACAGATCAAGAACACTCGCCAACAGAATATCCAACTGTATCGAGTTGTCAAAGCAGGCCAACTCCTTCAGCAGGGCAAGTGGCTCACCAGGGAACAAGTTCAACAAAAGTTTCCCCATCTCATGGAGGAGCTCAACGCAATGGGGACCATTGCTTCCTAAGGGGGGAGGAATGATCCAGGTGGATATTGGTGGCCACCTGCCAAGTCCACCTGGACCCCCACCATTGTTCTTCTCAGCATTTTCAATTTCCTTAATTGTAGCACAACTTACTATTTTTAGCAGTTTTTCGGGTCCTGAACTTCCGGAGCCGTTTTGAGGCCCTAAACGACGTTTTTTGGGGAATCCGAGGGCAACATGGGTCCATGGAATGGACCGATGTTGCCCATTCCAACAATGATAGTGCTCGGATAGATCTTTCTAACGAGCTATTGTATGCGTCAAATGGAGATCGTATGCCAAAGTTACGACCCCGGGAAGTTGATGTACCAACTTACCCCAAACGGGGCCCATAGTTTGGCGTTTCATCTTCTAGGGTTAGGTTTTGGAATGTTAAGGGTTTTTCCACTGTTTCTCAACAATAAATAGGCCTTCGAGCCTCATTGTAAGACAGTTCAGAGGCATGTAGCCATCACATCTCTTCTCAGAGATAAGCTACCATCGCCCTAGCTGGTTTATTTCCATTTCTGGTTGTAAGCATATTTCAGTATTTTCCATTAATGAAATGAAGTATTATTTCCGCTGCATCTTTGTGTATATGGTTATCTCTGTAATTTGTTGCGTTCCTGTTTAAATCCGGATCAACTACTATGTGGGTTCTTCCCCTCTTCTTCGTATCCATTTTCGAACAAAGTGACTTAAGTGCCTTCCCAATCAAATTACAACAAAGCAAGTGTGCTATGTGCTCTTTCCCCTACATCAGTTTTCAAACCAAAATTATAATTTCAATGGGTGCCATGATAATATAACCAATGGCATTTGAATTGTAATGCAGTGATTTTGTTGATTAAACATAAGGGTCACGAGGATTTGTTCGCGCTCTTTCATGAATGGTAAGTGTGGCTATTTTACATTGACATTATATTTTAAATAGAAGGGTTTTCATAATTAGCTTTTTATGGTTTTGATTTTTAAAAATTGTTGAAAATAACCAATGGAAAAATATAGCACAAATTTATTTGGTCTCAATTGTCGATCTCTATCACCATTATTATTGACATAAATTCATAAATTGATAATCATTCATGTTTTCATGTGCAACATCCTAGTAAACTGACAAGATTGCAATGATGGATATTGGTGATTAGCTTCACTTTCGTAGAAAATTGAAATTTCTCAGCGACTTGAGTAGTGCGCCTTCCATTCAATTTCTTGACAGCAACATCCCACCCATCCAAAAGCCTTCCTTATTGAGCATCAAGCTCATTACAATTAATCTGCCAAATAATTGGGCAAACCCATCAAAATTCATGTTCAATATTATATCTTATAAACGTCAGCAAATCCTCCTATACTAAGCATGTTGTTTTTTGTCAAATTTCCCTCCAAATGAATGTTTTCTCATAGAACGTTAAGAGTGTCTTTGAAACTAGTGGAAAGGGCATGATTCAACAATCTTTCCAGTTTGTTCAAAATTTAGATTTAATTTGTTTTCAAATAGTTAAGACTCTAGGTTTTTCCTAAAGACCTTACTCAATTTTGTATAGCTTGCCTTTATTACCCAATATTTCTACTTGTGTTTTTATGTTGGGTGTAGATTTGAAAAACTAATGTGGAATTATTGAACTCCAATGGTCATACTTTGAGGGTCAAAAATATATACACATTGAATGATATGCTTTGGAGTGCATAGCCTGTTGGCACTAGATGGTTGATGCACTTAGAGAGGCTAATTAGTTAGTTTGTGGAAACCTCAACATGATAGTCTTAGAAAGACAAAGAGCATCTACCTCATTGGTGGTACCCTAGGGAAAGTAATGTGCACAAAAGAATGACTCATATGACCTTTGGTTTTACTTGATTGAATTTTAGGAAAGGAAAGGAAGAGCTTATTTGGTAGTTATCTTGAGAAGAAGTATGCGGATAGTGTTGATGCCTTGATTTTGTTGATTCTTCTTGTTCTTTTATCCACATGGCAACTTCTTTTGGGATCATGAGTGTTTACACATGTTTTCTTATTAGCTCACTTGATTTGTTTCAATTATGGTTAATATTCTAGTGATTATGTGAACAACACGGTTTATGTTTTTTGGTGACTTTTGTGATTCCATTGACTTTAAATTTGGCATGTCCTTAGCCTCAAGGAAGCCCTCTTGAGTTAATTATTGAATACTTGTGCATTCTTTTTAAAATTAATTGTATGCTCTACATATTGTGTGTGACCACCTTCTTCAATTTTTTGGCCCACTGCATATGTGCACTTCTATAGAGAGAGAAGTTCATGGGGTGATTAATTCTTTACATTTTTTAATGGCTAGTATGGTTAGGGAATTCCTTTAACACATTGCTCATGGAGATTGCCAAGATAAGTTAGATTTGGTGGGAGCAACATGGAGAGTGTCAAGCACTAGTTCAATAGAAACATCGAGGCACATTATGTTTGTGATTTTAATGTAACTTGCTTACTGGCAATACTAAATATATCTTCCAAGGAAGAGGGATATAAAGGGAAAATAAATCAAATGGAAAATCATAGTTTTTGGAGATACTACATAAGTAATTTCAAGTAATTGTCATTGACTTTAAGTGATATAGATTGTATTAGGCAAAATTAAGAACCAAAATAAGGAACATACCTTTCATTCTAATTAACTAAATAATGTTAAAAACATGCTAGAGAGGAATGACATTTTACCTATCTGTCGATGGTGACTTTTTTTTCGTGTGGTTATAAGCATATCGACATAATGAGGAGTTATTGCCTTTATGGTGATATCGTAGTCTTTCGGGACTTATAGTTGTAGACTTATTCATGACCTACAAAGGGAGTTATGGCCTTGCTTGTAATGCAGTAGTTGATTTCATGAAACTCACAATTTTCATGCTATTATAGTCTTCCTCAGAGAAGCACAAATTGGATTGGAATTTTTATGGATATTGCAAATGGTGTCCATTGTCTTCAAGCAAATCTACAAATTGGGCTTGTGGATTTTGTGAGTTCGATGTTGTGGATACAATTTTCAAATGTACCCCTAACTTGCGTTTGAATTCTTGGAAAATATTGCAAAAGAAGATTGTAGACTTGAAGTTGACCTATATATCAATCTTATAGCTCAACAAGGCATGGAGTTAGTTGTGAACCACTAATTACTTGAAGTAAACTTAGCTAATGCTTGTGGAAGCCTTTCAATGTTAGGTTTTCAATGTTCGTTGAAGGCTTGAGGAAGCCTATCAATGTCAACCAAAGGTTTGAGGAGGAATGCTAATGTTGACCAAAGGCTCAAGGAATACTATTAAATGTTGGCCAAAGGATTGAGGAAACTTATCAGTATTTGTTGGCCAAGAATTGGAGCTTAGTCAGGTTCAAACCTAGGACAAAGTTAGCATTGGTTATATATACTATAATTGATCTTTATCTAAGCATCAGTGGGAGCAAATGATTTAAGATAAATCCTAAGCTTGGTTAATTGCTTGCATTTTATACCGAGTATTTTAGCATTGCCCACAACAAGGGCCATTACTGATGACTTAACACAATCTTGTGCCAATGACCAAAAGCAACACCAACCTTCCTTGCAACAAGAAGGTGTCAAGAGACCAATGTCAAGGCCATGGAGCATCCAAGCAATGCTAGATTTGGTAGCATGCAAGTTGCACACGCAATCATAGAAAAATGTGCCTAGCACTTAGCAACATAAATTATACATGATTATCATATCTTGTGTCTACAATTGTTTATGGGTGAATATGTGTAGCCCAATATGGAGAAAATTATGGGTTTTTCAGTGGGTGTTAGTAGTGTGTAATGTGGTGCAAGGTGAGAAAAATTGGTGAGTATATGAATGAAAAAGTTATAAATCTTCTTAGGTAGCCCCGAGTCTCTTTTGATAAGTACATTGGGTATATTCTGGTGTACATGAAAGAAGGCCAATCTATGTTCTACTAGTTGATTGAGGATACAAAAGCAACCATTTTATCCCTTTTGCTTTTATGATAACTCATTTGTTTCCAACAAATTGGTTGATTTTATTATAATCACTAAAATTAATAAATGTAATATTAATCAATGCATTAAGAACCTCCCAATTCATTTTATCATAGTTGTAAAGTTATATCAACTTTATGGTCTAAACTTTTGTTTTTCTATAAGTTGTAGGGGAAGAGAATCTAACTCTGCATCTAACTGATCAATAAGCTTTAAAGTTTCACAATGCATTTTATTATACTCCTGAAAGTATATCAACTCTAAGTAAAACCCTCATCTTAACAAAACATCTTGACACCCTAATAATTTGGACCTTGAATAAACTCCAACACTCCCGAAGACTATCATGTAAGTAGTGAACACTGAAGGAGAGTAGTATTTAATACATTTGTCATTGAAGCATCCTCACTTACTCTACCATTTCCACTCTTTAGAAAACAACACCAAATTCAAATTAGAAATTCTTCAAGCTCATTAAAATAAAGATATGCAGGTCATTCCTAATTAAAGATAAGTTATCCAAACAGAAATAAAAATCCATCAAACACTTTTACAATTTCGAAAATGAATGCATGCATTCCACCAAAATCTAGTATTAAGTTGTAATGCATTCTAGACAAAATTTGGTAGATTTGAAATCATCAAGGGCAAAACCTAAGAAAAGTAACTAGTTTTATTTTGTAGCAGCTACACAACCAATAATGAAAAGTTGTTAGCTTATCATTGACCATCGTTCAAGACCCTAGGGCAATGACAAGTAAGAGTGAAATATAAGCATGCCTTTTCCCATTAACTTTAGTAAATATTTTTAGCATTCAAACAACAAAATGTTGCCTCATTGTGTCAAAGCTATTAATTGCTCCAATTACAAGAAATGTTATGTCATGTTGATTCTCAACAATAAATCTTGTTTTCAACTCATGGAAATTTTATTGCTTTTACAATACGAAATAGTCAGTTCTATTATATCTATCACAATGTTTATTATGTTATGTACTATTGGGTTGCAATTTAGAGGGATGTGTTCTGAAATTTAATTGGTGGAGACTTGTGCCAAATGTGTTTATTGGTATATACTAGGATTTAGGACAATTGGTAAATTTACTCAATTTGACAATGTAAACAGAAAATGATCCTATTTCGCTATTATATTATCCTTGAACACATTGCCAAACACTGAATTGAACCCATGACATGATTCATCACATAGGAATTTGAATTCATTTATTATGTTCTTGTTGTAGCTACTGTAACACCCTCCTCAATTCCTCCCAGTCAGTCCTGGTATTTTAAAAATCTAGACACCATCTTACTCCCATGTATACTCTCATCGGTCCTCAACGAATCTTTCTACCTTGATTTATCAATGACCAATTGTTTTTGACACAACACTTGATATGAGGCATCAAAGGCCAAGAGTCTCTTAGTGATTTCACCTTAGGAGGTGACTCAAAGGAACCAATTATGTTCTTAATTTCATTTCCAAATTGTAATTGATGGTTGTCATTTACATATGCCTTAACTCTCCCTTTTCCATTGCCACAAATTCAAAAGTTTCAATAATAAAGTTGTTTTTTAAGGTTTTTCTGCTAATGTAACATTGGGCCAAACCTCAACCCAATGTCACATTATCCCCTTAATCCAACAAAGAAATGACACATTGTTGTTTGGGCAAAATAAAGTGTGATTATGTAGTGTCCCCCTTGATGGGTAAGCTAATGCTATATCGCCAAACTAACCCTTAAGGTAGTGCTATGCATATTCATGTTTAAACTTATGTTTAAAAGAAAACTTTTATAAAAAAAGTTGACCACTAAAATTTATGTTGTTGGCTTAGTAACTAAGCTAACACTATAGTGTCAGACTGGCCATTAAGTAAGCACTAAGGTGTGAGTTATGAGCTTCACATAAAATGTTATTGTGTGAAAATACCCAACTCATATCATATATCATTGGCTCGGTAGCCAAGCCAACACTATGGTGCTTGGCTAGCTACCAAGATTGTAGCGTATAACCCAAGTTTAAAACCACAATATGGAGTCATTTAGCATTGGCTTGCTATCTAGGGCATCGCTACGATGCTTGGCTAGCTACTAAGCTAGAAATTGGCCAAATTTTATAAGTAACATTAAGTTCCAACCATAAACTTCACTCGAAAGGCTACACCATGCGACGAGACCTGCAAGCTAGGATATTAGCCTATTGCTACATTGTTTGGCTAATAGTCAAGCCTACAATATGTTGCTCGGTCGAGAGGGGGGGGGGTGGTTAAAACAAATTTTTAAAACTTATGATTCTAATCTTAAGAGACCTCACTAATATAATTGATCGCTCACTAGACTATTAACCTAGTGTTTGTAGTGCTTGGCTAATAGTCAAGCCTATGATGCATTGCTTAAGGCCATGTGTTAAAACAAATGTTTTAAAGCTTAAAAAGCCTATCCCATATAACTATTCATTCCATATTGCCTTAGTTATGCACTATAACACATGGTTAATGTTTAGGCTAGTGTTATAGTGCTAGCCTAGGCATAGACTTAGAACGCTAATCTCTTGAAAAGGAAATCACTTAACCTCCAATCATATGTGAGGCTCACTCATATGCTTAACAAGTAAATGAAGAGTTAAAAAAAGAAAAAGAGAAAGGAGTAGCCATATGAAAAAGAAAAAGCAAAGAGTTAGGCTCTAGCTTTGTTTTAGCTTAAAGAACACGTAGAATTCATTCTAGGCCACTCACCCCACTCTGTGGATAGAAAGATCGATCCATTGCCCCCTTAGCACACCAAGTTATTTGGAAAGAAGAAACCCTTCATGTTGGTTTTGTAAGTTTAGGGAGTTGTTAATGTCTTTCTCTTCCTAAATATGCATGCTTGAATTCCATTTAGTAGGAAGTCACCCTTTCTTGGTCAACAAATCAATGTAAACCTAATTGTTGGGCCATTGCATCTCCCAAGATTATTATCCTTGAGGTATCTTTCTCTCTCTTTTTAAACCAAAATGATTTGAAGTTATGCCCTAGATACCTGCATTGCATGCAAAGTACCTTGCCAGGGAGAATCATTGAACAAATATGGTAGAGATAGTGAAGATGATAGCCTCTCCTTTCCCCCTTCAAAACCAATTTTTTTAAAACCCAATCAACCCTGAAACACCAAAAGCACTAGTCCTTTGCACTTAATATTTTAAGACTAACTACATAATGGATATTTGTTGCTTGTTGATGTTTTGTAGGGAATCCATATCCACACTTAAGAGAAGAGTTGGCAAGGCACTAGTAACTGAAAATTCTAAGGAGGAAGAGCTAGAAAACACTACTGGACTGGAATTTTTGGGATACCCCAAGTTTCTTCGACAAAATCATTGCCTACAACTAGCCAGAAGTCTACCTAAAGTTCCATAAAGATAACCTTTATGCAACTGGGCTAGACATTGAAGCTTATAGGGTAGTTAATAAGTCTTGGTTACCAAAGGTAGCGGCTCACCCACTACCCTTTTTGTGCATTGAGGTAATAGAATGACTCATGCATCACTCAAATCCATAGGAGGCCATGGTTACAGACAACCATGGAAAACCCATTCAGTGCATCCAACATAGAATTATATTATAGAATACCCAGAGAAGAGGTATATTTGAATGAAGAATGATTGAAAAGTTTCAAGGTCTTTCCCAGGGAAATCCTAAAGAAGTGTTGGGCTGCTAAAGGAGCTTTCAAAATGTGAGCCAATAGATAATATCCTATTAACATGCTTAAGACTCTGTACCAGTTTGTGGTTGTGATGATTTGTATTTATACGATAAAGAAAATGCAGAAACATTTCCAGAAATTTGGGTGCCCTTGATGTACACAACGGCTATTGAAGGTAGAATATTCAATCAAGCTAATATCTTGGAGAGGGACGTCAACCCAAAATTTATATGGTCTCATTCCTCTTAGACGTGATATGTGCTAGAATGGTGGTCCCATTCATGAAGTGGAGATGGACACTACATAAGAAACCTATACACATTTATTGTGAGATCCTGTAGAAGGATCACTACATCTAGGCATACACAAATTTTCCATGACTTCTTGATTCCCTCATATGAGGCCAAATTTAACAAATTTTTTCATTGCATGTCTAAAAGGATAAATATGTAGTCTTGACAGTGGATGAATGGTTTATGGAGAAAAACAATACATTCATTAGAGTGTTCAAAGCAATCAAATCTCCCCACCTATTACCTAAGTTTGTAACTAACCATGTGGTGCTGCTAGAAATAACATACCAGGGTCCTACATGAATGGGTGATGCTTTGTTAAGAGTCAAGAAGCTTCCATGGCCACATATGCCATTCCATGTGGGATCCTATCAATTGATGGACATCAAGAAGGCTAAAGAAGAGGTAGATACGCTGACACTTTTCCATTTTGGGGATCTAATGTTTCATATGTATGATGCAATATCAACAGTTAAAAATTATTGGAAATCATGCATATTCATATGGGAGTACCAATTAGAGACTTGGGAACAAAAAGGAAAAATAAAATAATACATGGAATTATTCAAAAGTTATTTCAAGAATTAGTTATGGCCTAAAACAAAGAAATATGAAGGAGGAATAGGTTAAATCACGAAATTTGGTCTGGTGGTAGGCAACCAAGCAAGAAATAGATCAAATGGACCAAGAATATAAGATAAGGAAGGAGAAAGAAGCAGTTTGGATAATAAAGGAGGCTACCAAAACAACTCACCAAATAGAACTTAAAGAACAAGAAGAGGAAGAGATGAGGAAAGAAAGGGAGAAAAGAAAAGGAATTGAAGCTGAGAAGGAAGAAAAGTAGAGAAGGATAAGAGATAAGATTGAGGTTAGGATCAAGGAAGAATACCTACAAATTCAACCAATAAAACTGAGATTGCAGCCTCAGCCTAACATGGCTGACATGGAGATAGACCTAGTAATTCCAACACTACCAAAGGTTATAGAAAGCCATCTACCAATAAAAGGGATGGACATTTGTGCTAGATAAAAGAAAGAGGGTGGTAAATTTAAATAAGTTCATAGTAAACTAAGCTCAAAACAAAATCGTGGAGTGTATGTTATGCCACATCTACTATCGATATGTATTACGATTGAGAGGACTATTGTGTCAGATACGAGAGAATACCAGCTCACAGTAGCATCTATAGGTGCAACCTTTTCCTAAGCAATTGAAAGAAACATTCACGTCCTCTTAGACCGAGTCCAAGAAAAGGATGCTTAGATCATAGAGTTGGAAGAGAAGGTGAAAATGTTGAGGATTGAAGCTAAGACAATGATGGAAATAAGTGTTAGGGTGGATGACTAAAATGCCCACACTTAGAGAGTTCATGAACATTATAAAGTGTTATTCTAGCAAGTGTATTCACATCTACAAGTTACATAGGAATCCATGGCAGAATTGATGCCACTCTAGCAGAAGGTCAAAGAACGAGGTCCATAACTACAGGGAATCCTAAACGTCATCAATTAGTTAGAGGAATGGAAAAAATAATATCCACAAGCCCTAGTAGATCTCCTAAGGTTCAGTAGTGACGAATTAACCTATGATTTACTCACTGTCAATCATGCTATAAATATACAAGACAAGTTGGAGAAAGATATTTCCAAATCACTGGCCATGTATCAAAAAAAATATTCTCTAACTAACAAGATCATCAAAGTCAATAGATTGTCATTGATAAGAGCTTAGGGAGAGACTAGAGATGTTGAAGAGGTAGCTAGGGAACTCGAAAAATCCCTCAACGTAAAAGATATATCCTTCAACACTTTCACCAACAAGATTACCAAGAAAAACCTAGGAATCATTTTGTGGAACCAACATAATAACAAACAATCCTCAACTTTTTCTTAGTCACACTGCAAGAGAACTATCCACATTCTCCTACAGCACTAAAGAGTATAAAGTTGTCACGGGTATGTTGCTACCAAGTAGGATCAAATGATTGGTTCCTATCATGAAGTGTGGGTATAATATATTAGGGAGATTGAGAAGATTCCCCTATAAGATGTAATTGTCCTGTCTAACTTGGAAAAAAAATCAACAAATTATTATTGAAATTGTAATTAGAAAATAGGATCAGATGAAAGGTTGTAACTTCCATTGAGAATTCCAATAGTCTCGGGATACAGTTACTATGCAAGCCTACAAATAGTATTGAACTAAATGTAACAAGGACTTTGGCATATTTTTTAAATTCTTGCAAACCAAAGATTGGGAGTTAGTGTCTATGTATTCTTTTTTCCAGTTAATATAGAGAATCCGTGAAAGCCACCACTAAATTTCACTCCATGTACATGGTGTTTTGTTTTTTTTCTAACTATTCTCGAAGAATTCATTTATGTATGTATATGTGAGATTCATTACTACTAGTTTTAGAATAATCTGCAAATTCGCTGGTAATTTCTTACTTGTGGTTTCATCTCAATTGCTTTCTTTATTGGTTACTTATTGGTTTAGCAATTAACCATTTTGTGTTCTAATTTCAATAAGTTAAATGTACACTAACGTCCAATGCTACAACTAATTTTCTCGTGGTTGAATAGTTGTGTAGTTTCTACTCATCACTTATGATTTCCTCATCTACCTTCCCCTTAGATAGGTTATACCGCATCGTTGTGGCAATCACGTACATCTCACAAAATCCACCCAAAACCAATCATGGTAGCTGGGTGAGAATCCAGATGGGTCTCTCATACCAAATAGTGTGAGGTCTAATTGGGACCTCATATCGTAGAGAGCCCTTAAATGTTGTTGGGACAATTTTTCGAGTTAACAATTCTACACTGTTGGATTGCACTTTTTTTTCCAAAGAAAAATAGTAACTTTCATTATATCAAATATTAAAAATTACATGTTGTAGATGTTGCAAAAGGAGCATATCTCAAAACTAGTGGCCATAACTGCCACAATCCTATATAGATTTCAAAAAATGACTGATACATAATTGTAACTCAAAATAAAAAACATATAAAATATATACATTCCATAAGTTCTAATAATCGACGAGGTGTGCAAAATGAGGTCCATCTATGAGTTGTTTAGGCTCAAGTTGTTGATGCCCCCTGTGGCTGAAGATCAATGAATAACCTGTGAAAATATTGATAGAATTCGTGTCCTTTTCGTTCATGTATCATGGAAGTACCAAAATGTTGTTGCGCTGCTTCTTTAGATAGACTGTCAGAAATCTGGTTCCTTTCCCTGTAGATATGACGACAAATTACATAGTCAAAATGTGATTTTATTGTAATAATTTCTTCCAGCACATTTCTGAGTGTGTGCATTGAACCAATTTATGACTAGTTTAGAGTCACCAAATATCTGCAGTTGCTGACATCCTTTCTCAAGGGAAAAAATAAGAAGTCTAAGGCTATTAAGTTATGCATAGTTATTTGTGCCTCTCCCTAAACCCAACTTCATCTTGTAATAATGATCTTCATTTAAATACAAAATTGTCCTCCACCATGTTGTAGCATTTTTTGGTTTTGATAAGATAGAATATTTAAAAGAATGTTAAGTTAGGATATGGACATCACATAGTGGATAAAATGTTTTTAAAAGAATATATATTTTGAAAATGATGTCCATATCAAAGAAAATGTTAGGTTAGATGTCCTAAAAAATGAAGACAAAAAGAAAATGTTAGGTTAGAAAGAAAAGAAAACAAATAAAACTTTGAAAGTGAGCAAGTCTAAATGCCACTACTATTTTTTCTGCAAATATAATGGTTGTGTGAAACTTGTCTTAAATGCCACAATCCATGACAGTCAAACAGTTTAATCTTGACTGCTTCATGTTTTAAATTTGATGTTATAGTTAGAGAATAAAGATCTGGCCAAAATATTTAATATGGGCAGATCAGTAGTCAGGTAGAGAATAATAAGGTGCTCATCAATTTAATCTGAGCCCTTGGAGGTTATAAGGGTAGATTTAGATAGTTTTGCTTTTGTTAAATAAAAAGAAAGGAAAAGGGCTTGCTAGCTTAAATGCACTCATTAAGTGAAGAAAAAATGATAGGATAAGCAAAGGGTAAGTAGAAGAAAGGTTGGACGCTTCTCCATGACTTGGTGTTTGTTCTGATACTGTGATCGCTGAGACCTAGCATCTGCTGCGCTTGATCCAGCCTCGGCCCTGTGGCCGCCTTGGTGGCTCTTCGCGCGGATCCATCCCTGCGCGGTGCTCACGATCCCATCCTGTCTTATCCCCCTTCCTGCGCGGTGTCCCTCCTTCTCTGGGTTGGACCGAGGATTATGAGAGTTGAAACCAGGGCAAGCTCGCCCCTCCCGAGCTAAGCCGTTGGAGTTATGGATCCGTCATCGCCTCACTGTTCTGCTGCAGAGGCGTTCATAAAACTGCTGGAATCTCTCCCAAAGAAGAAAGCAACTGAAGCCGCGAAGTTTGTCAAGCGTCTAGATGATATTCCTGAGATCGAGCTCCCTCCTGAGGGGCCGATCCAGGTTGCCCTCTCATTGGCAGAGAGAGCTTTGGTCGGGCAGTTCACTGGACTCTGGCCCTCCCCCAAAACCACGGAGAGCTGGGTAGCAAGGAATTGGGCACCGCTGATCAACAACAGAGTCACCTCATACTTCCTAGGGAAGGGTTTCTTCCTCTTCGAATTCGCTGAAAAGGAGGATAAGGAACTGATATTCCGTAATGGACCCTATTTCATGGGTCCTCAAGGGTTGTATCTCAACAAGTGGACGCCTGATTTCGACCCAGCAGTCGACGTTCCCACAGCCGTCCCAGTGTGGGTTAGACTGCCCAATCTGCCTATGCACTGCTGGAACTGGGAGTCCCTTAAACACATTGGGAATACATTGGGCAAGTTTATAGATCGAGCCAACAACAAAGACCAATTTGATTGCGCTCGAATCTGTGTCGAAGTGGATCTTGAGGTGGGTCTGCCTGAGGCAATAAAGATAAAGGTTGGAAACTGGGTGCACCTCCAAAAGTTGGATTATGAGCAGCTTCCGTTTAAGTGCAGAAAGTGCCATGTCTATGGCCACTTTGCCCGTGGCTGCCCAAAGAATAGTGAAGGGGAAAAAAGCAAGGAGGAAGGATGGACACAGGTCAAAAGGACCAAAAATGCTCATAAAAACCCTAGATCCGGAAATAAAAATGACAAGGCCCCCCAGCCAGGCCCTGCGACTCAAGCTTCCCCCATGGAAGATCAAGGTAACAAATTTACGCTGTTAAGCTCAGCATCAGAAGACCCTAAAGAAATAGAGAGCCAGAAGGAAGCATCGCCCCACATGGAGGTCCCTTCGGGTTCAAAGCAAGCTGAACCTAACTCAGACAAGCAGAATGACATTCCCACTGAAGAGGCCGAGGAAGAGCAAGGATCGGAGGACTCAGAAGAGGAAGGTGAAATAGGGGATTCACACTCCTCGCCTAGAAGATCATTGAGAGGCCGCAAGTCAGCTCGCGAGAAAAGAGAACAGGAGACTTATAAAGACAAACTCCAAGGAAGCCAACCAACCCTCGAGAAACTCTTGGCAAAAACTCCGAAGATGACTAGAAACCAGCATCAGAGCTCTAAAGGAGCTCCCCACTCAAAAACCAAGTGATGAAGATCGTCTCCTGGAACTGTAGGGGTATGGGGAGCAGAATAAAAGAAGAAGCCGTCAAAAGCTTGATAAGAACTGAATTTCCGGATATACTCCTCATCCAGGAGACTAAAATGGAGGATAAGTCCTTCCTCCATATAGCCAGTAACCTGTGGAAAAGATGTGAAGGGCAAGCTGTTTCAGCCCGCGGTGCGTCAGGAGGACTGGGAACCCTTTGGAACGCAAATAAAGTTTCAAAAATCAAAGAAGTCGCCAACACCCATTGGTTGTTCACCAAGCTGCAACACATGGATTCAAATGAGACATTCTGCCTCTTCAATGTGTATGTTCCAACCAGCGCAGGTGAGAAAAAGAGTTGTTGGGACTCCATCAGAAATATGGCAGATTCGGAAGACTTAAAGAATGTCATCATCGCAGGGGACCTTAATCTAACCCTCTCTATAGCTGAAAAGCATGGAGGAAGCATTGTAAGGGATCCGGCGCGAGAATGGGTCGAGGATCTGCTTCAGGACTGGGACCTGATTGACATTAAACCCTCGTCGGGAAAATACACCTGGTCCAACAAAAGACTCGGCCCGGGGCACATCGCTGCAAGGTTAGATCGTTTTTTTGTACAAAGTTCTTTTCTTCTCCTTGGATTAGATTCTAGAATGCATATTCTTCCATGCAGTATTTCTGACCACAGACCCATCAAGCTAGATCTGCTGGCTCACAAAAATCAAGGCCCCATTCCATTTAAATTCAGCCCCCTCTGGGTTAAAGAACAGACCTTCATGCAGCTGGTTAAAGATACTTGGAAGCATCCAGTCAACGGTTCTGCCTTCTTTGTATGGGAGGAAAAGCTCAGGAGAATGAAAGCTGCTCTGAAATCCTGGGCCAAATCCCTTCCTAACCCAGCAGAGGAAAGGAAAAAGATCCAAGAATGCCTTGAGATCCACCATATGAAGTCGGAAAATGAAGAAATCACCAAAGAAACTCTAGACAAGGAAGCCGAGCTACAAGGAAAATTTCTCAAGGCAAGTCTGGCTGAGGAAGAGTACTGGAGGGTCAAATCCCGTAGGCTTTGGCTCAAGGCTGGAGACAGAAACTCCTCCTTCTTCCACAAGCAAGCCCAAGCCCGGAAAAGTTTCAACTCCATCTCAGAAATCAAGGAAGAGAATATAAGCCACAAAGACATGCAAAGTATAAAAAAGGCTGCATACCTCCACTTCAAAAAGTTGTACAATGAAGAAGAGGGACAGGGGTTGGTATTAAATCCTGTGGACGAGGTACCCTCTCTGATCACTATCAGTAAGAAGCAGTATTTGGAAGCAGAAGTCACCAGTAATGAAATTAAATCCGCTCTCTTTGCAATGGAGCCTGATAAGGCCCCGGGGCCAGATGGCTTCACAGCTAGATTCTTGTAGAGTTGTTGGCAGATACTTATGCAGAATGGTGAGGAAATCTCAGGCATGTTAGAAAATTGGGGGTGGCACCAACTCAGCTTTCCTGGCCCTTATTCCCAAGGAAAAAGGTGCCAACTCCTTCTCCAGATTTCGCCCTATTTCCCTCTGCAATATAGGCTATAAGTTGATAACAAAAGTAATTGAAAACAGATTAAAAACCATTCTTCCTAACATCATACCCGAGAATCAGGGAGGCTTCATTCAGGGAAGGCAGATTGTTGATAATTTTATTCTGGTCCAAGAGGCGGTTCATTCAAGTCTGATTCGGAAAGAGAAAGGAATGGTCATTAAACTAGACCTTGAAAGTGCCTTTGACAGAGTAAGACACAGATTCTTGTTCGAGGTCCTCCATAAATTTGGCTTTGGACTCAAATTCATCAATTGGATCAAAGCTTGTATCAGCGAGCCCTGGATTGCCCCGTTGATAAATGGGAGGGCAACTGACTTTTTTAAAGCCACTAGAGGGCTGAGACAAGGGTGCCCCCTTTCCCCCTTGCTCTTTGTCCTCCAAGCTTCTGTTCTAAGTTTCCTTCTAATAAAAAAGTAGAATGACCAAGACATAACGGGACTGAGCATCGCTAGAGGTGTAAAAAACATAAACCATGCCCTATTTGCGGATGATTCTCTCCTGTTGGGTGCTGCCTCCTTGTCCACGGCTAATCACTTCAAAGAAGTGCTGGATGCTTACTGTGAAGGCTCAGGAAGCAGAATTAACAAAGGCAAATGTCACATTTACTGTTGGAACTCTTCCCCCAGATTCCTCCAAGCTATCTCCAGCTGCTTTGGTTTTGCAGCCTCCTCTTCCTGGACCTCTTTTAAATACTTGGGGCTCCCTGTTTTCCAAAAAAGGGCCCTCAGCAAAGATTGGATGCCGTTGTTGGAAAAATTTAAGCTTAAAATTCACAACTGGGGCTTCAATTGGCTCAATCTGGCTGGAAAGACAGTGCTGGTCAAAGCTGTCCTGAACAGCCTTCCTACTTACCAAGCTGCAGTCATGTTGGCACCTACAGGTATTATGAGAAAAATGGAGGACTACATCAGGAACTTCTTCTGGAAAGGCGGAAAAGATAACGAGAAAAAAATCCCCCTTATTAACTGGGACACAGTCTCCCTGCCCAGAATGGAAGGAGGTCTCAATTTCAAGAATTTCAGCAAGCAAAACATTGCCTTGGGCGCAAAGCTTCTGTGGAGGATAATTGCTCCAAAGCCGGGTTGGGCTCAGGTTGCGATGTGGAGGAAATACTTCGGAGGACAAAGAACCCGTTGCCTTGATAAACCCAAACCAAAAACTGGAACATTGGTTCACAAGTTGTGCATCAAAGCAGCCCCCTTGATTAATCTTCATGCGCATTGGATTCCTGGGAACGGTAAGCGCATCAGCATTTGGGATGATCGAATCATGGACAGTGAGCCCCTCTCTGAAGACCGCTCTATGCTTATGCTGAGAGAATGGATGGACAGAGCGGGCCTAAAAACGCTTTGGGATATCTCTCAATGGGATAATGGCAATTGGAAGAGTTGGATTGATATCGAGGTACCTCATAACCTCTCCAGAGATCTCGTCTCCCTCCGATCCCTCCTAGCAGGCAAAGCGCCTTTAAATTCCAGGAAACCCGACATCAGGGGATGGGGGCCTTCATCTGGTCGTTACACAGTGGCGCTTGGATATAAACTCCTCTCCCTTCGACCTCATGTCCCCCCTGATCCGAAGCCTTGGCAAGGGATATGGTCGCGGACCTCAATTCCTAAAGTCGACGTTTTCAATTGGCTCTTATGCCATCAAAAGATCTTGACAGAGGACAGGCTGCGTAGAAGAGGATACAGCGGGCCATCCCGCTGCTCGTTATGTGAGACTGATGAGGAAAACGCCCCCCACCTTATGCTCCGCTGCAAATTCTCCTCCGAACTTTGGACCGAGGCCTTAAAACCATGGAATGCCGGCTTCGCCTTGCCAAATCGCTGCGCTGATCTATTTGCAAATTGGAAGTCAAGGTTTCCAGGCGGCTCCCCTCAGAACGTCCACATTAAAGATGCCTGGCTCGTCCTCCCTAAACTCATTTGCTGGCATATATGGCTGGAAAGAAATCAGCGAATTTTCAGAGACAAAAAAAGTGACCTCAAGATCATATGGGAAAAAATCAAATCCCATCTAAGAGACTGTTTGGGCGATCAGCTTGACAGAGCAGATTTAAGTGGCCAAGAAGCTGTATGGGGCGCTCACCTTCAGCTCAATTTCACTGATGTTATCAGACCCCCTCCTCTCCATAAAAAATGGCAAATTCGACTTGAGGCTGTAGATTTTTCTGAGTTTTGCAGCAAGAAGGCAAGATACATTCTCTTTTTTGACGGGGCAGCAAAAGGTAACCCTGGCAGATCTGGTGCAGGCGGAGTTATCAAAAATGCTGAGAACAGAACTGAACTAAGATTTTCCTGGGGCGTGGGCTTCAACACAAGCATCCAAGCCGAAGCTCTGGCTCTCCTTCAGGGTCTCAAACAGCTCATATCCCTGGGTATTAAAGATGCAACTGTTTTTGGGGACTCCCAATCCATCATAAAGATCATTGTAGACAGCTCCCTTCCTACTGATCTAAGGCTTTCAAGATTGATGAACAGAATTAGAACTCTTATAAATTCCTTTCAGAATCTGGAATTCCTTCATGTAAAGAGAGACAACAATAAAGAAGCCGATGCTGAAGCCAACAGAGCGGCTCCCCTCTCACCCGGAGTCCTGCTAAGAAATGAAGACGAAGGCTGGGATTCCATCCCTTGACTACTAGCTTAAAATGTTTTACTGTCTTTTATTGGAGCAGTTTGTCTACTTATGTAAATCAGGAAAGATAGAGAAGACTGATCGTATGATAGCCCAAAGAATTCGCAGACTCACTAGGGGGGAAACCATCTGGTTCCCAGCCGAAGAGAAATCTGAATTCTGCCTATTTATTGTAATCTGCATTGAGGCACTTTTCGCCGAGAATTAATATATCTTCTAACCGTTTCCGTCAAAAAAAAAAAAAAAAAGTAGAAGAAAGGTTGCAGAAGTTTAATGATTGATTGGACAAATGTACATTTATCATGTTTTACCATATGTTTCTAAGTCCATGAGGCAATTTCACAAAGCAAATGGAGGTCTACAAGATCACTTACTTAACTTCCCTCATCCTCATTCATCCATATATTTACTAATTTCCCCTTCCTTCCTTCATACAGTTCATATTAATTCATTTTCATAAAAAATCCCTTTTCCTAAGGTCAAAACCCTTTTTACCTAGGAAAAGTAAAAATTCCATGTAAAAATCCCTTTTTACACAAAAACCCATAAAAACATCTTTACCCTAAGTATTAATGCTTATATGAAAAGTCAAATGATTCATTAAAAAAACATTATACTTAGTTCTTTTTTCCTTTCCGCTCATATTTCATATTAACACTAACCTTATGTATTAAAACCCTTAAAATATCCCTTTCCCGTATATTATTAAATTCCTTTTATAACATACCCTGAAACCTTAGTTTTATTTAAAAACTATGCATTTTTATTAAAATATCACATCGCAAAATGTTGGCCGATCGCAACCTTCCATATCAATCCACCTTTCCCCGATTGCGATATGCGATATATGATAGACCCAGACCCGAGGCCAATATATATCATGTTTCATTCCGTTTCGCATCCGCTTCCATCGCAATTCCCCACCAAAGCATAACCCTCCACCTATTGTGATTCCCGACTGCGATATGGAAGCCCGGACCCGAATCATATATATATCACAGTTCAATGCTACATCGCATCCGCTTTTATCGCAAGTCTCAGTTGTAACATTACCCCCCGCCATTTGCGATCTCCAATTGCGATGGGGCCCAGACCCGACGCTGCATATATTATAACCTATCGCTATATCGCATCTGCATCCATCGCAGCTCCCCACCGAAACAACAACCTCCGTCATTTGCGACCTTCGATTGCGATAGACCCGGACCCGACCAGTTATATGTCATATTTCATTTCACGTCGCGTCCACCCCTAATCATATTCTTTTGCGAAGCGCTTTCCCCCGCCATACTACGATTGCGATATGCGAATAAGGCCCGGACCCGATATCATTATCTGCTCCGATTTATATATTTTCAAATCTGCCATATGCATTTTGCGAAGATTTTCTTTGTAAAATTGTTTTTACGATTTATAACGAAGAATTAATTTAAGCCTACATTTAACCGTTAATCTCAGTTTAAACCCAGATTAAAGCCATTCCCGCCATGATTAATCCTCCGCGCTGCTTTTTCGCTCCACCTTTGCCCGATAGTTTAAAAATTAACTTTTCCTCCATTTAAACAAAAATTGCCATTTGCCCTGTTTTGCCTGTTTCACATAGTGAACGCCTCTGCGACCAAAAAGCCATTGTTTCACCCTCTGATACATCCCAGACTCCTTCCGATAAGCCTTTTGAAGCCAATAAAGACCTTCTCTGCCACCTGAGTTTTTCCTAACAATTTATATGTTTTGCAGGTAAAGTTTTTTGTTCCAGGCTTACAAAGAAAAATCCTAAATATAGTTTGAAGACAAATAAAGGATTTACTGTTGAAAAACACAGTAAAAACCTGAATTGCACAGTAAAATCTACTCAGCAGGGTCAAGGATATTTACGGAGTTTAAAGAGTATCAGATGAAAGATTAAAATGAAGCAATCGGTCAACATGAAGGATACAAATGATCAAAGCAGCTTAAAGGGAAAAATATCAAACAAACAAAGTCATCACAACCTGAATAAAAGGGGACATCAAGAAGCAGTTCAATAGCTGCCCCTATCTTCTTGCATGAAGATCTTTCCTTCCTAGAATAAATCTTAATCTGTTTAGGATCTTTTCTTAAGTTTCATTATTGTATAAATAACTCTCTTCTCGAGTTGTTATGGGTTCAGAGTTGAAGATTCATAGTTCATTGCTTGTAAAGTCTTGACTGTTAGTTCTACTTTGAACCTGGAAGCCACCTTTGAAAGAAGCTTTTGTAGACACTTGATGTACTCAGTCTTTCTGGAACCTTAATACAAAGCAGAGGATTCTGAATATGGTTTTACACAGTTTTGTGTTATCCTGTAAGTTTTTCCAGTTTTCAATCATTATGTTATTTCTTCATATGCTTATGACTTATAGAGATATCTAGGTAGGAACAATTAGAGTTTCAATTGATTCCTATAAGCTCCTGAAGTGATCATCTATTAAGAGATTGGATTAATGCAACTGTCTGTGTAGCTAATCCCCTCTAATCAATAAATCACTAGCATCTTGTGTAAGCTTAAGTATATTGCCTTGAATCTTTTAAACGTAGTTTAGAAGGTTTTCCTACTTATGATTGCTCTGTTTTACAGTCTGGAAACTGTGATAATCATTTTTTTTGTTGTCTTCTACTCACCACTATTTTGATCTATATCATTGTGTAATGCTTTATAGCAACCCTTTGTTGAAGTATTAATATACCCCAAAGGATTAATTTCTTTAATTCTACATTCGTCTTCATTCATTGGTCTTCCAAAACTAAAACCAAAAACCCCCAAAACAAATTATTTTAGATGCTCTAGCATTGGTAGCCTGACCTACTACTATCTCAGAGGTACAACACACCACAAACATCTTGTTGAGCATATCCATCAAAATACGCCCAAGGGAAAGTCTTGTCGATGATTTCTGCGTTAATGTTCCAGTGATTCTGTTTAAGTTCATCCTCAGGGATCAAGTTATAAAGTGCCACTATGTGGGAACATGTAAGATTCCAGTTTGATACCTTATCTTGAAAAATATTTTGGTTCCTTCCTAACCAAATACCCCAACAAACCAGAAGGGGCAAGTTTCAGAGTTTTGTAGGATTAGCCCTATTCCACCATGATTCCTTGGCTTCTTAAATAGTTTCTCCCTACCACCTAATATTTATTTCCAATGGTTGATATACCTGATTCCAAATTTGGACTGTTGTGGAACATTGAAGGAAAAAGTGATTGATTGATTCTTCATTATTATTGCATAATATGCACCATGTTGGTCCCTGAAATGATCTTTGTTGCATATTATCCCCTGTGGGGGCTTTATTACGCAACAGACACCACATAAAATGCTTTGCTTTTGTCGGACCTTTTAGCTTCCAAATCGAACACCACCACCAGACATTATTTTCCGGTTCATGATCAACAAAAATGTAGGAATTACCTTCTTTTGGAGTATATCTGGCATGAGGAACCAGAGACCAAATTAATTCATCCTCCTGATCCTATATTCTCACATGTGCCTCTGATAGAGTATTTGTGTAGATATCCCAATCCTGATGCCATTGACCTGGTATTTGAAGTTCTTGAGAAGATTTCTATTTCTGACCAAATATAGAAGAATTGTCTAGGTTTGTAATTTGATCTAAAGTCTTGTTGAAGCCCTGAAAATCGGGTCTACAACAAGGGGGATACCCACCTGGTCTAGACCTTGGTTAGCAGCTCCTTTTTCGTTTGGTATAGTGGGTTCGACTGGGGATATGGGACCAGTTTCCCAATTTATGTGTGTGTGTGTGTTGAGATTTGATATTTCCTTTCTAAAAGTTCCTAAGTGAAATGCTTTTACTTTAACTCTAATCTAATGACATGCAATTGTATTCTAATCAACAGAAATATCTAATTCTACACTAATCCGGGGTGTAATCTTTCCATTATGCGATCTAAAATGATTTCAAATAACAATTGGTAATAAAGATCATTCATCTGTTATAAGAAGAGAATTCAATAGAGATAAACCACTTCGTATAAAAAGTTAGACGAAACAATTGTGAAAAACATATCGCATAATAAGCTACTCATATATTAAGCATAAATAAATAGCTATCACTGTACAGAAGTGCCAAATGATAACTCAAGCATTCACGCATCAATATATAAACAATTGAACATAAATATCACTTTAACACAAAGGCAGAAAGAGTTAAGAGATAGAAGTACCATTTATAACTATTTCTACTCATGAGCTTCAAGCGATAATGATTTATCTCTTCTTAATCCAACATCCACTAAGAGTACAGAAGTGCAACATCAGTAGTCGATATTAAATGCAGATATCAATAAATCATGTTCCATTCATTCATCAAAACCTCCTTGGAGGGTGCAAAAGTGCATGTTATGAGGACAAGTTTTTGACAAATTTCAGGACCTTTCTCTAAATGCATGAGAAGGGTTTAAGTACTACTAACTAAATCTAAAAATAACTTATTACAAAAATGTAGGATACGGTTTAAATGACCGTCTTCATTTCAGGCAAAAATAAAGAAAAATTAATACTAACATTGAATCTAAAATTAAAACTAACAACTAATTATTTTTGTATTATAAGCTAGGCATGAGAATAGCCAGAAAAGGGTAGGAGCCAGAAAGCCACAAAAGGATTCTGATGATTGGGAAGAAGTCCTGCAATTTTATGAAAAAAGAGCAGAATCCAAGACAAAGCAATTGGCTTGCATTGATCCCAACTGGTCTACAGAACAAGGTGATATCTATCAAAGACTTCTAAAGAGTTGCTCGGAAAACCCACAACAGTTTTGGGAAACAGAGAGTCCGATGCAAGAAATCATAACCTTGCATGACAATGGAGTTAAAGGTAAGATGATTCCATGCACCCCATCTGATGAGCAGGAAATTAAGAATCAGATAAAAGAACTGCTACAAATGCAGCTCATCGAGCCGAGCGAGTCCCATTACTCTTGCTCAGCATTTCTGGTAAGGAATCACTCTGAGATAGTCAGAGGTAAACCAAGAATGGTAATAAATTATAAACCCCTTAATGCCATTACTCAGAGCTTCAATTATCCATTGCCAAGACCTGAAACAATCATGCAGAAAATCCAGCACAACAAGGTGTTTAGTAAGTTTGATATGAAGTCAGGATATTATCAGATTCAGATCCAGCCAGAAGACCGGCATAAAACTGCCTTTATTTGCCCAGCCGGATTTTACCAGTGGAAAGTTGTCCCGTTTGGTTTGAAAAATGCCCCAGCATTCTTCCAGCGAAGAATGGATTTTATTTTTGCAAAATATGATTTTATTGTAACATATATAGATGATATTCTTATTCATAGTCCAGATGTACATACTCATCTAAAGCATTTAGAGATTTTTTTGGAGGAAGTTAAGCAGCATGGAATAGTCCTGTCAGAAAGAAAAATGTCTCTTTTTCAAGATAGTATTGATTTTTTGGGAATTAATGTTGTCAATGGCGCAATTCAAATGCAGCCTCATGTTTTGACAAAATTAACACAGTTTCCTGATGAATTGAAGGATACCAAAACAATTCAAAGATTTTTGGGAGTCTTGAATTATCTTCACAAATATATTCCAAATTTGACAGAAAAGACAGCACCAATCAGAAGACATCTTAAACAGGGATGGTCACAAGAAGCTGTTAAACAATTGAAAGAGGAATGTCAGCACCTGCCAAAGCTTTAGCCACCGGTGATGGTTTACTCATTCTTCAGACTGACGCTTCTTTGGATTTCTGGGCAGCTATTCTATTAGAACAAAGAAAAGATAGTGAAGGTAATACTGAAGAAAAACTTTGTGCATATGCTTCTGGTGAATTCACATCTAGCCAGAAAGGTTACTTCATAGCCGAAAAGGAAACTTTGACTATATTCAATGGGATACAACGATTTGAGGTATATCTAACTCCCGTAAAGTTCTTAATTAGAACAAACTCCAAGAATTTTAAGTATTTTTTATCTGCCAAAATATCAAGACAAATTGCTAAAGGAAGAATCTTAGCTTGGCAGATTTGGTTCCAGCAATTCGAGTTTGAAGTTGAGTGGATCCCAGGAAATTCCAATTTTTTGACAGACTCACTAACCAGAGACATGAATAAGGCATTTATAACTTGTACAGGTTCATTTTTTGATATTCCAGGCAAAAGTCCCCAGGAAGACAATTTTGCTACTTTTGTAGATAGATTTAGAATTTTTGAAAGTCATGAATCCCATCTGGTAGATCAAATTAAAAAAGTGGTAGGATTGAGGTTACAAAGAAATGCATGGATAAGAAAATTCTAGGCATGGCAGTCAAAAAATTTAGGTGTTTCTCTAGGCCTAGATGACACTTTGGTAAAAGTATTTCCTTTGCCAAATATGAAAGTGAAACTCTTTTTCAGGAGTTTATCTGACTTATGGTCTAGTGTATACACTGATGAAATGATCTGGACTCTGAAAGTTTTAAACTATTATCAGATCATTGGAGGAATTGATTTTGCCCTAAGCATCTTCACAGGAGCAAAATTAATGGATCTTGAAGAGATTCCAATCAAACAGGAGTTAGAAAAATTTATTTTGTCTCTAAAGATCCCTGATATATTTGAAGAATTAGAAGCCTCTTTCTTGCAGAGATATGATGAAAATTATGCAATCACTGACACTTTTCCACAATATGAGATTTTTGAAGGATTTGTTGATTGGGAATTTAAAGGAGGATTTTGCAGAAAGAAGCCGACTACCAGAGTATCCCAATGTATTCAAAGAACATTGCAGTATCTCAAAACCTTTGCATATCCTTGGGATTTTCATAGTTTAAGGTTGCGCGATAGTATTGATCCTAACCCATTCGCACAAGTGTTCAGCCATGAAAGAATCAGAGAAATAGAAACCAGCAACAATCAGGAGATGATCAAGCAACATGCTGACTGGTTTCATGAGTTTGGTAACTTAAAATTGGTTGAAAAGCTCCAGATTCTAAACAAAATGAATGACTTACAAGGAGAACCTAAAGCTTTAAAATTTGTAATTAATCAAAAGGCTTTGGTCACCATAATTGCCAGATCTCCTAATTGGAATAATAATGTCATTCATATTATCAGTCTAATGATTTCAAAAAGAATCTGCACTTCAATTATTTTTGAACAAGGATGGCAACATAAAGATTTTATGAGCAATAATTGCAGATCATGGGTTCAGCATGCTATAGAGGGCTCCACAAATATGTTCCAGATTTTTAAGTGGGAACTATTAGATGGCATTGAGCTGGCAGTTCAGAGATCGCCTGCAGTCCGAAATGTATATAAAGATTCCTTTCTTGATATAGAAGTAAGTGCTTTACCTTTTCTTAACAAGTGGGAGAAACAGGAAGCCATGTACACGCCTCAGCAACCAGGCCTCCACAAGATAAAGACGAATACGGAAAAGGGAGAATCTTCAAAAGCAGCATCTCGAAGGACAATAATGTTAGATACAGATGCCAAAGGAAAAGATGAAATGACAGATGCCCAGGACCCAGAAGCAGATATCGACGAAGAATATAATCGGTTGATAGACCGCCACTATCAACGAATATTGGATGAGTACGTGCCATCACCAGGATCGTCAGAAGAAGACATGTGGGATAGGAGTCAGATGGGACCGTGGTAGAATCTTTGCTAGCAATGTGATAATGTGGTCACATGTTGTAGCAAGAATCTTTGTACTGGAAAAGATTGAGTAGACACCATCAGTGAAAGAAATACTGACAGGACCCTCAATAATTTCTGCTTTTTACGTCATTGCTTAGATAGGATTAGATTCATAGAGAGTCTATATAAGAAAGGGTCTGCAAAAGTTCAAGGCATCGCTTGATAGAGCATTATTTGGGAGAAATCTGAGATCTTGTTGTAATAAGCTTTGTGTATTCTTCTTATTTTTGTGAATATTGAAGCCTACTGGACCGCCTGTCTGAGGATAGTTCCGCTATCCAAAAGTACCTTGAGCTGTAAGGCGCTGGAGTTTTGAAGACCCATGGAGAGAGGTCATGTTGCCTGCGCATGATCGGTTGAGGAAGGTTACTTGTCTCAGATCTATTGTTTGGGAAGCTTCGACTTTAATTAAAAGTAAGTTCGAATGCTCTAAAGCTTCATCCTATTATCTGTAAATCTTTAAAATAATCTCTGTTGTGCTATTGTGCGGTCACTCCCATATTTTGGTATTGTTCCTTGAAATTGCAAGCGTTCAGCATTTGTTTGAGAAGAGTCGGCTGGCCAACTTCCGACTTTAACTGTCCTGTGAAAACGGCATCGGCAAGAGCTGGCGCCATCTTCTCAGTAGAATTGATGATACATTTGAGAGTCATGCACTGGCTGTGTGGTTTTACCAAATGTGCCTAGTAAGAATCCCAATTCAACTTAGTTAATCTTTTGATCGATTCTGCCTTTTCTTGAGCTTTCTGTCTCCAGTCTATCTGCAGTTGTTGTGCATATATGCATACCATTTTGAAGATATTTATGACAAATACCATTGGTTTTAGGATTCAAGTTTTACTTTTTTACCTCTAGCATTGCTTTCTTACAAATTTCTGGGCTCACAAGTGACTGAGAAATTAGAGGCTTTCCCTTTCAAGAGGTTTTGCTCAGTGATCAGAAACTGCCTCCGTTTCTTGATCCGGGCTTCCCTGGTGCAATTTTTTGCCTCTTGCGCGCTTTTTGTTAGCGGATATAAAGCTTAAATTTTGTGAAAATAATGATTCCGTAAGTTGCTGACACTGAGTCTTAAATTGTCTGTTTTTTATGTCGGCGCTGTCCAGTACCCATTTAACCATGTCCGTGTATGGAAGAATTTTGGGCCTCGCCGCTATTCGGTGTAAGAATGAGCAAGCTAGCTCTGTAATAGATGCCTCAGAAGACCCGTGTGAGCCTACAATAGCTGTAACCTCCATTATTTTGGGATTCTCTTCCTCAAGTAGACTATACATGCCTTCCCAAGTAGTAATACCAGCGTCTCTGTTACAGGCGGTGTCTATATACAAGGGCGTCATTTCTTGATCTTTAGAACTCAGAGCTTTGCCTTTCTTTCCCATAGTATCCTGAATACTGCTTTGTATAATTCTCTGTTCTTTGTTCCTGCGGTTTACAAATAAGGTGAGAATCATGATAAGGAAAAGGTGAATGGAAAGCTTTAAATGCCAAAGACATATAAAATATACCACCTTACGTGAAATGGCTTTTCGATAAGCACGAAACCCTATTTCATTAATGATTGGCAACTAACTCATTAATTAACATTAAAGCACATAACCAGGTCTCGGTTTATGGAAAATACTTTTCTGAACAGTGAGCTCGAAAGATTTGTGATGAAGCGATTTTGCGATTTGCTTCGAATATCGCAGATTGCAATATCGCTCGATCGCAATATCGCTTTATCGCTTGATCGCAATATCGCAACATCGCAATATCACTGGAGCGTAGCATATGACAATCATCTGTTAATTTGTTTTCCACGAAATGCGATTTGCGATATGTGCCATCGCATATCGACAGTTTGAGGTTTTTCAGCGTAAGTGATATTTGATGCATGCGATGCGATGAAGTTTCGCATCGCGATCTCGCAACCTTAGAATTGTGTTTGTAAGGAGGTATCCATTATCCTTTTTGCGATGCGATATTTCTTAAGGAGTGATTTTATCCTATCTTATCATAAAACTTAAGCTTTTTTAGATTTTTCAAGGGTATTCTCCTAAGTTTATGATGGTAAGTTTTATTGAAAAAGGAAATTCAAGCACTAATTGATTTTTTAAATTTTTGACTAAGGGTCCCCACTTATTTAGTATTAGTAATAACACTAAATAAGAAGGGGGTTGTTGCTGGGCACAACAATTGGCGATTCACTTGGAAGAACCAATTATCTCTGCTTTTCTTTTGAATTTTCTAAACCTCCAAAATAGAAAATTTTCTAGAAAATCAAACTTTATTATAAAAAGACAAAGTACATTATGCTTTTACCTATCAATGATATTTTGTTTCTTCTATTTTTAATTTTGATTATTTACTCCCTCAAGCTAGTCCTTGTATCTACATCAGTCACTACTTGGTTTATAAAGATAAAAACAAAGCCTTCTCTGTAAATCAGTTTTAAATATGCTCATTTACCGTAGGTAGAGCCTCTGCTGCCAGTAAGCATTTATAGCCTCGACAGGGTTACCCGTTACCCAACAATGATCCTGTATCCCACTTACAGAAATATACAATTTTCAAAGAGAAATCCATATTCACACTTATTGGTTTCATTTTTCTTTTTTACCCTTAAAGAACAATGTCTTGGTTTGGTAGCCAATTTATGACAGTGTCATTCACTTGATTTATAACTTTGCTGAACAAGCTGGCTCGTGATGAGACCCCTTGTCTTTTGATTGCAACAATCTTTGAGTCATTGCCCTATTGTGGTATGCAGTATTGGCAAAGTTAGCAAGCTATAATATCTATGATCATGATAAGTCGGCTCGTGATGAGACCTCTTACTCTTTAAGTTAAAGTGTATCATTGGATTATTCCTTGAACGTTGTAATTTCCTAAGTGGGGAGGAAGTCATTGTTTCCTTAAGATAGCTCTGGACGACAATGGTAGAGTTTTTTGGAAAGAGCTTTTCTACAGAGAATCTTCGTTTTGTTATTGATACCTTTCATTGGACTGATATAAAACAATTTCCCACTAAAGGTCACTTTTCATCAAAATTTACAAGGTTGAAACTAGTATCATTTCTAGGCCTAGAGCCTTTGACTATATCTTTCAGTGATAACAATCAATTTTCTAAAAGAATTCTATTTATACAAGTGAAAAAACAAAATCTAAAAGAGAATTTGTGTCTTTTTCGTGAATTCCGAATGTAACCATTTACAACTGGTTTTATTATGAAAAAAAAAAAAACTAATCTACAAGATAGAAGAATGATCTCCTATGGAAAATATTTTTTGAGGATCTGCCCGTTAACAGGTAAAGATTTTATTTTTCCTGTTAAATCCTGTAACATAAAAGTGGACGGACCTATGACTTCTGCGATTTGAAAAGGGCCAAGCCACATTCGTTGAAATATCGTATGTTTCCCTCTTTCCTCATGAGCCTTGTCCCATTTTAGAACTAGATCTCCCATCTAAAAGTCCTTTCTGGATATTATGTTTGAATCAAAAGAAGCTTTTACTAATGCTTGGTGATGAGCATGAGTTATTTTGGCCTGTTCTCGTTTCTCTTCTAACTTAATTATTTCCAGTTGCCTTAGTTGTAAGGAAGAATTTGGTGCTTCATCAATATATTGAACTAAGGCCAACGAGGGAATTGCTAAATGAGCTGGAAGAACCACTTCTTTCCCATAAACTAAATCAAAGGGAGAAGTGCCAATGGAGGCTTTCTGCATTATTCGATCTACCCATAAAGCATATATTAAAGACTTGTGCCAACTTTTGTGATTTTGATCAATGGTTCGCTTAATGATTCTGATTAAGTTTTTATTTGTAGATTCAGCTAACCCATTCCCTTGTGGGTAATAATTGGCAGAGTATTTAAGCTTGAAACCCCTTTTGAGTGCAAATTCAGTCATCACATTACCAGAAAAATATGATGCATTATCAAACATTAAAGCAGAAGGCAACCCAAACCTGGTGATTATGAACTGATCTATGAACTCGATGATGTGTTCGGCATTAGCCGTCTTGAGAGGGACTGCTTCTACCCATTTAGTGAAGTAATCTGTTGCTGTAAGGATATATCTATGCTGTTTAGAGGAGTGAGGAATGATCTCACCTATTATGTCCAATCCCCATTGATCAAAAGGCTGCTCAATGTTGACCGGTTGCAGCGGCAATGATGGTTTCTTTTGTCTCCCAGCAGCGGTTTGACAAACTTGACATTTCCTTGCATAGTTATGTGAGTCTTTGAATAATGTGGGCCAGTAATAGCCTGCACGTAAGATTTTATGTGCAGTAGCGTCTCCAGCATAGTGTCCGCCTGCTGGCCCATCGTGGAGTTCCTGCAAGACTTTTTCAGCTTTAGATTTCTCAAGACATCTAAGGAGAACATAATCATAATTTATTCTAAAAAGAACATCGTTCACGAGCTGATATTGTTTAGCCTTCAACCTTAGAGCTCTTTTCTTGGTATGATCGAGGTTTGAAGGAGCATATCCATTCTTTAGATAAAATATGATATCAGTGTATAATGATTCAACATCGTTTAGGCTTACCTCATACATTTGTATCTCTATAGATGGCATTTCGGAAATAAGCGATGCTCCAGCCAACATTTTGCAAAAGCCTTGACCTTTTACAATACTTGCTGGTTTGATTTCTACGTCATATTCCTGTAAGGCAGTAACCCAATTGGCTCTTTTCTCACCCACATCTTTCTGTACTAAGAGATTTCTTACCGCTGGAAACGGTACTATGATTTTTGTATGGGTCTTAAGTAGAAAGGGTCTGAAATATTTAATTGCTTTGAAAATAGCATAAGCTTGTTTCTCTACATCTGAATAATTTAACTCAGCCCCCTGTAAATTTGAACTGAAAAAAGCAATTGGAGCTTCTGCCTTGTCTTGATTTTCTTGAGTGAGTATCATAGCATATGATCTATCAGAGGCAAATGTATATAAAATAAAAGGATCGGAAAAATTTGGAGTTGCTAAAGATGGAGCGTTAACAATTGCTTGTTTGATTAGATTGAATGCCTCATATTCGTCTTGACCCCATTTGAAGTTTGAGTTCTTTTTAATCATTGCTTGTAAAGGAGACACGATTCTTGAAAAATCTGGAACAAATCTCTTTACAAAATTAATTTGGCCAAGGAAAGATTGCATAGCTTTCTTGTTGTGAGGTAGGGGTATTTCGGAAATCTCCTTGATTCTGTCAGGATCAATATGAATTCCAGATTTTGACACTATGAATCCAAGAAGTTTTCCTTCACTTAATGCGAAAAAGGATTTTTTCGGGTTAAGTGAAATTCCATACCTTTGACAACATTGGAAGATTTGTTTTAAATCTCTAAGATGATTGCCTCGTTTCTTGGAATATACAGTTATATCATCCACGTAGATTACCACTGATTTGTTAACTAATCCCTTGAATACGATGTCCATGGCTCGCTGAAATGTGGCACCAGCGTTGATCAGACCAAAGGGAATCTTTTGATATGCGTAAGTGCCCCATTTGGTTCTGAATGTGGTTTTTAATTGATCATTGGGATGAACCAACACTTGGTTGTATCCTGAGAATCCATCCAAGAAGGACATTAATTCTGATACTACGACTGCCTGCAGTATTTGCTCCATGGGAGGTAAAGGAAAATTATCCTTTTGACAGGCTTTGTTAAGGTTTCAAAAGTCAATGCAAATTCTAATGTCTCCATTTTTCTTTCTAACGGGAGACATATTGGAAACCCATTTGGAATGTCGAACGGGAAAAATTATTTTGGCTTTCAATAACTTATTGAGTTCAGATTTGATCTGGTTTTCTAGATTGGGATGGACCTTTCTCAGCTTTTGCTGGACATGTTTTTCATCGTTTAGCATTGGGATAGTATGTTGGATGATAGAAGTGTCATAAGTTTTGAGTTCATCGTAGTTCCAAGCAAAGACACTTTTGTATTGTCTCAAGAGACGAATATATGCTAATTTTTCTTTAGGAGCTAGGCCAAGGCCTAGGTTGATATTCTGTGGTTTGGCATCAGTTCCTAGATTTACTAATTCATAGTTCAAAGATGAACTTTGCAATTTTGAATTGGTAAATCTTTTGAATCGATCTTTCAAATCATAAAGGTCTTCTAACTTGACTACTGATTTTTGGCATAGCATTATTAGTGCTATCTTGTTGCAATTGTCTGTCATGTTGGTCCTCATCAATTATCTGATTGGTGTAAGATCCTTTGGATGTGAGAAAGCTCACAATATCATGATCGTCGTTAAAAATCCTCCAATTGGTAATGTTATCAAGAATTGAGGGTCTAAAGATTAACTCGATTGAAAATCGATCAAGGCTATAGTCTTCTGAAGAAATGAGCTTGGAAGCTATGTTAGCTAGGAGGTCTGCACTAGCATTCTGGAGTCTGGGAATTGATGAAATATTAAATGTTATAAAGTGTTTAGTTAGATCTTGAACTAAAGATTGTTAATGCTTTAAATGACCTGATAAACAATTTATAGCATTGCGTACCTGTCTGATTACAATTTCAAAATCTCCGAAAACTTGAAGATATTTGATGTCTAATCCGATTGCTTTGTATAATCCTTGGACTAAAGCCTCGTATTTTGCGGTATTATTGGTGCAATCGAATTTGAGTCTACAAGTTAGCATAGTTTTGTTTCCCTCTGGACTGATTAATACGCATCCTGCTCCTGCTCCTTCGTTAGACTTAGAACCGTCAAAAAATAACTTCCAAAATAAAGATTTATTTACAGGACTATCTATAAAATTAATACATTTAGAACTATCTGTTTGAGAGAAATTTTCTACTTGAGATAAAATAGAATGTTCTAAGTAAGGTGAAGTATGAGCATTAAAATTTCCTAAGAAAGAATCTACTGAGTAGTTGCCAATGATGTTATTGCTGTATGCTACCGGTTCATTCTCTCCTTCCAGTTCCATTACTATGAATTTCTGATGTCTTTCTCGCTCAACTTTTATCTGATTTGGTTTACCGTTATGCGGGAGCCACATGTGCGACCAATCAGTTGCAAAGTATCCATGAAGTTTTTCTGACCAATCTCTGCTAAGAATTAAGCCATAAAATTCCAGAATATCAGCAACTAAAATGTCGATAACTTGACATACCTTTGGATTGGATGACAGCCTTATGGTAACCTGATTTAATTCGCCGATCACTTCAACTTGTGATTGATCTAGCTGAACTATGTGCACAACAGATTTTTGCGGTTGAACGTTCAACTTTGCACATATTGATTTTGGTAGAATATTAGATGAAGCTCCAGAATCCACTAAGCAATTATGCAATTTTTTATTGAAAATTTCATAAGTAAGAAGAAATGGGGGAGTATGAGATCTCAACCTTCCTCCAATTAAAGTGATGTCGTTTGGATCAACTTTATTAATCATGTTAGTTGGAGGTCTTCCCATTTCATGGGAAGCTTGAGAGATTACAGCGGCGGGCAAAGGTGCAACTGGTACAACATGTAATTCTTTCAAAAGTACCTTTTGCTGGTGTTTTAACTTGCTCAATTCGTAAAAAGTGATGTTAGCCCTAGTCTTTTTCATGTCTTCTATGATATTATACTCTATTTCATCCAAAACGATCAGCGTTTTTGATGGAGTTGATGAATCTGTTTGGACTGGGCTGGTTTGAGTTGCTTTAGGTGTCGTTTTCTTGGCTACGACTTTATCCTTAGTCATTGAGCTTGCGCTCTTTGGCTTAAGAGTAGGTTGAGGAGGATCAAGTTGATTTCTACTTCGAGTACTAACCGGGGATGCCTCTTGATCCTCTTCATCTAGGAGGATGAAGTCCCACATACCTTACCTCTACAACTTCTTCTTCATCGGTAACAAGTTCTTCTTCTTCTTCTTCTGATTCAGCACTTGTGATAACATTTGGCCGCTTTGAATCGATTGAAGGGTTTCTTCTATAAGGCTTGTATGGCTTTTTAGAAGAAGTTTCTACCACTTGTTTCTTAATGTCAACCATTTCGCTAGACATGGTTTTCAAAACTTTTTGCAATCCTTCTAAATTGAACACATCTTTCGATTGTTTTTTCTTGGGGTCTTCCTTGAAAGTAACCTTCTTGGATTTTCGTTCTTCTATCGCGTTTTTCTTTTCTAGAGCTATGATATGTTTCTCTACTGATATTGCTTCTTTCATATTGTCGGCTAAAGTTGTTTTATTAGCCCTATCAACGAAGATTGCTATGTTTGACAGTAAAGCAGAGATGTACCACTCACTTCGCACTTCTTCGCTAGGCTTGGAAGCAGTAGGAATTTTATTTAACAGTTTATTGAAACGTGAATTAAAATCTTTGATAGGTTCCTTTGACTCGGCCCTAAGGTTAGACAGGTCGTTGATCAGTGTCGCCGTAGACTTGTCATCACCGAACTTAGTCAGGAATTGTTCTTGGAAGATATCCCAACTAGTGATAGATCCAGACGGTAATGAGAAATACCATGATCCGGCTGCTCCTTGCAAAGTATAAGGGAAAAGTCGGACGACAGCATCTTCGTTGGTAACTCCATTGAGATTTATGGATAACATAAAGTTATTTATATGTTCTTCTGCTAGCATGCCTGCTTCAGGATTAAACTTAGGCAGCCATTTTTCAGGATGGGCCGGTATCTGACTCAAGGGCGTAGGCATTAAGACTGCCCCTGGGTTATTCCATGGAGATTGGGCCATCGCTGAACTACTAACAGAGGAAAGTGCAGAAGATGATCCTTGCGATTGAGAAGATGAGGATATTACGACTCCAGATGATTGAGAAAAAGGTGTGGAAGTTCCTGTGGACTGGTGGACAATAATCTGAAGTGGAGGAGTGGATGGTTGACTTCGCGGTGGAGAGGTGGAGATGGATGATGATGATGAAAGAGTCTCGCTATCGGACCCTTTAGGCGATTTCCTTGCTCTCTTTCTTGTAGGTAGAGGTAACTCGGTTGGCTGAACACCAAACTTTTCGCTCTTTAATCTGGTAAGAGGATGAGCAGGGTTATATTGCGAAGTCACGCTACCTTGAGATTTATCAGATCTTTGAGGTGATATAGAAAATTGCTGAAGTTTATGGATCAAAGATTCAACTTCAGGAGGTTCAATAGTAGATTGTTCTGAAATGTCAGGGTTTGTAGTAGCGGCTGTTGTTCTTTCGACTTCTGGCTCTAGATTTAAAGATTCTAAGTGCGATGGAGAAGTCGGGGGAGATGGTGAGGGCAATTTACTCTCAGAATGGTATTTAGATTTAGACTTACTTTCCATTCACAGTTTGGGGCCCTCCTTCTAGCGCCAAATATGTTGAAGCCTCAAAAATCGAGTCTACAACAAGGGGGATACCCACCCGGTCCGGACCTTGGTTAGCAGCTCCTTTTCCGTTTGGTATAGTGGGTCCAACTGGGGATATGGGACCAGTTTCCCAATTTATGTGTGTGTGTGTTGAGATTTGATATTTCCTTTCTAAAAGTTCCTAAGTGAAATGCTTTTACTTTAACTCTAATCTAATGACATGCAATTGTATTCTAATAAACAGAAATATCTAATTCTACACTAACCCGGGGTGTAATCTTTCCGTTATGCGATCTAAAATGATTTCAAATAACAATTGGTAATAAAGATCATTCAACTATTATAAGAAGAGAATTCAATAGAGATAAACCACTTCATATAAAAAGTTAGACGAAACAGTTGTGAAAAACATATCGCATAATAAGCTACTCATATATTAAGCATAAATAAATAGCTATCACCGTACAGAAGTGCCAAATGATAACTCAAACATTCATGCATCAATATATAAACAACTGAACATAAATATCACTTTAACACAAAGGCAAAAATAGTTAAGAGATAGAAGTACCATTTATAACTAGTTCTACTCATGAGCTTCAAGCGATAATGATTTATCTCTTCTTAATCCAACATCCACTAAGAGTACAAAAGTGCAACATTAGTAGTAGATATTAAATGCAGATATCAATAAATCCTGTTCCATTCATTCATAAAAACCTCCTCGGAGGGTGCAAAAGTGCATGTTCTGAGGACAAGTTTTTGACAAATTTCAGGACCTTTCTCTAAATCCATGAGAAGGGTTTAAATACTACTAACTAAATCTAAAAATAACTTATTACAAAAATGTAGGATACAGTTTAAATGACCATCCTCATTTAAGGCAAAAATAAAGCAAAATTAATACTAACATTGATTCTAAAATTAAAACTAACAACTAAATATTTCTGTATCTGTTCGTTGAAATCGCAAGCGTTCAGCATTTGTTTGAGAAGAGTTGGCTGGCTGACTTCCGACTTTAACTGTCCTGCGAAAACGGCATCAGCAAGAGCTGGTGCCATCTTCTCGGCAGAATTGATGATACATTTGAGAGTCATGCACTGGCTGTGTAGTTTTACCAAATGTGCCTAGTAAGAATCCCAATTCAACTTAGTTAATCTTTTGATCGATTCTGCCTTTTCTTGAACTTTCTTTCTCCAGCCTGTCTGCAATTGCTGTGCATATATACATACCATTTTGAAGATATTTCTGACAAATACCACTGGTTTTAGGAATCAAGTTTTACTTGTTTACCTCTAGCGTTGCTTTCTTACAAATTTCTGGGCTCACAGGTGACTAAGCAATTAGAGGCTTTCCCTTTCAAGAGGTTTTTCTCAACGATCGGAAACTGCCTCCGTTTCTTGATCCGGGCTTCCCTAGTGCGATTTTTTGCCTCTTGCGCGCTTTTTGTTAGCAGATATAAAGCTTAAATTTTGTGAAAATAACGATTCCGTAAGTTGCTGACACTGAGTCTTAAATTGTCTGTTTTTTATGTCGGTACTATCCAGTACCCATTTAACCATGTCCGTGTATGGAAGAATTTTGGGCCTCGCCGCTATTCGGTGCAAGAATGAGCAAGCTAGCTCTGTAATAGCCACCTCAGAAGACCCGTGTGAGCCTACAGTAGCTGTAACCTCCATTATTTTGGGATTCTCTTCCTCAAGTAGACTATACATGCCTTCCCAAGTAGCAATACCAGCGTCTCTATTATAGGCGGTGTTTGTATACAAGGGTGTCATTTCTTGATCTTCAGAACTCGGAGCTTTGCCTTTCTTTCCCATAGTATCTTGAATACTGCTTTGTATAATTCTTTGTTCTTTGTTCTTACGGTTTACAAATAAGGTGAGAATCATGATAAGGAAAGGTGACGGGAAAGCTTTAAATGCCAAAGACATATAAAATATACCACCTGATGTGAAATGGCTCTTCGATAAGCACAAAACCCTATTTCATTAATGATTGGCAACTAACTCATTAATTAACATTAAAGCACATAACCAGGTCTCGGTTTATGGAAAATACATTTTTGAACAACAAGCTCGAAATATTTGCGATGAAGTGATTTTGCGATTTGCTTCGCAATATCGCAGATCTCAACATCGTAATATCGCTTGATCGCGATATCGCTTTATCGCTCGATCGTAATATCGCAACATCGCAATATTGCTAGAGCATAGCATATGACAATCATCTGTTAATGTGTTTTCCGTGAAATGCGATTTGCGATATGCGCCATCGCATATTGGCAGTTTGAGGTTTTTCAGCGTAAGTGATATTTGATGCATGCAAGGTGATGAAGTTTTGCATCGCGATCTCGCAACCTTAGAATTGTGTTTGTAAGGAGGTATCCATTATCCTTTTTGCGATGCGATATTTCTTAAGGAGTGATTTTATCCTACCTTATCATAAAACTTAAGCTTTTTTAGATTTTTCAAGGGTATTCTCCTAAGTTTATGATGGTAAGTTTTATTGAAAAAGGAAATTCAAGCACTAATTGATTTTTTAAATTTTTGACTAAGGGTCCCCACTTATTTAGTATTAGTAATAACACTACATAAGAAGGGGGTTGTTGCTGTTCACAACAAGTCCTTATTTCAGATGCCTCAAGGAATTGTATTAGATTCTGGGGAAGGATGTGCGAATTACCACTTCCCGACCACACATATAATCCAATACGAACCATCTCACCAGTTCCTACTCTCCATGCCAATCTGGTTATGATATAATCAAAGGAATTTAAGACGACTCGCCAAATTGTAGAGACTTTTGACCTATTCCATCTGGGCATTTTGATCCACTCCTCAATATGAAGTGGGCTAATATATTTCCTAGTGACCACCTGAAGAATGCCCTTTGTAATCCATGATAAAGATATCCAATATATGGGGATGGCCTCCAACACATATTTGATAATAACTAATCGACCCGTCCTAGATAACCATCGGCGATGCCAGACATTAATTCTACTTTCAATCTTTACTATCAACCACATCCAGTCTGCAATTTTATAATTATTAGGTTTTAGGTGATGTCCCAAATACTTCAGTCCATCTTCAAAAATCAAATGTCGATAAGGAAATCTCTGTTTTGCATATTTTAGTTTGAATTGTGTGCACCCCGTCGCTGATAAAGTGGATTTTTCCTGATTAATCTCCATCCCTGTGGCTTTACAGAAAATTTTGAGAATATTGTTGAGCATCGCAGAATCAATGATAGCCCCACTTAGAAAAATGAGGACATCATCTATGAAGACTAGATGAGTCAAGATAACATTTGCAACAATTTTCACACCTTTGAATCTTCCTTGATTCCTTTCTTCAGATAGCAATCTACTGTGACCCTCCATGACAAGAAGGAAAAATAAAGGTGATAAAGGGCATCCTTGCTTGAGACCATGTTCTGCGTGGAAGAAATTTGTTGTTGATCCATTGATAATAATGTTGTATGATACAAAGTAATACAACACATTATCTAATTAATGAATTCATTTTGAAAACCTAAATGAGTCAACAACATCTAAATGTACAACCAATTGGCCCTATCATATGCTTTGGAAAGATCTATTTTTAGGATCATTCCTTTCAGATTCTTGACTTTTAAGGAGTGTAGCCCTTCTTGTGCAATACCTATAGCTTCATGGATTTGATGATTTTCCAAGAATGCAAACTGTTCCTTAGAAATATGTTGGGATAAAATAGGCTTAATTCAGTTTGCAATGATCTTCGCAATGATTTTATATATGCAATTACACAGTGAAATAGGCCTAAAATCATTAAAGGTTCTAGGCTTATCTGATTTGGGAATTAAGGCAATGAACGTAACATTGAATGCATCATACATTCTCCCATTCTTCCTGCAATCCTCAATCACCCTTAGTAAATCTTGACCTATCAGATCAAAAAATGCGAGGTAAAATTCCACAGGCCATCCATCTAAACTGAGGCTCTTGTCTTTTTTTTAAACCATTTCAGTACAACCTCTAGTTCCCCCATCATCACTGGCATGTTCAGTTCTTCATTGAATTCCTTATTCACAAATTGTGGAAAGAGGCTAGCTACCTTTATAACTTTTTCCAACGATGCCTCCTATTGTGCTTTGAATAGATTACCAAAATGTTGTATGCCAAGATTTACTAAGCTCCTGAAAGTATGCATTGATGATCCTACCTCATCCTCTAGGGACCATATAGTATTGAAGGCCTTCTGACCTCTTGCATGTTGTTGGAAAAATTTTGTATTGTCATTCTCCCACTTGGAGCTAGATAACTCTACTCTTAAGTCTCCATGTTTCTTCCTTCTCCCTTAATATCTTGATTTTCTTTGCTTCTAATTGTGAAATATATAGTTTTGATTTTGGAGTATCATACCCTCCACTGTCAGGCTCTTCTAATCTGGCTAATTCAGACTCGATTCTACAGAGGGTATCTTCTTCCCTTTTTTTCTTTTCCTTTTCCCATTCTATCGTCCTTTGCTTTAGGCAAATAAGGTTTCCAGCCAGGTGCTCCGCCAACGACCTTTCCTCAATTTGTGATCTAGCCTGCCATACTTCTTTGACAATTCTTTGAAAATCCTCATCCCTTAACCATGTCACATTAAATTTGAATGGTGCACGTGGATTTGGAGAGTTTCCTGCTACTTCCAAAAATATAGGAGAATGGTCTGAAATTCCTCCCGAACCAACCCACTGCCTAACCGATTCTATCTTGTCCATCAGTGGTTCCTTGATTAGGAATCTATCAAGACACCTTGCTAACATAGCACTACCCATTCTACAATTTCTCCAGGTAGGTTGAATGCATGCTACTTCTATATCAATAAGTTTGTTGTTCTCCAAGAGTTGTTCAAAGAAATCTGTGAGTGAATCCACCTGTGCATGGCTTCCCCAAGATTCTGCATGACCCATTGAGAAGTTTAAATCTCCCCCCAATATTAAATTGTCAACTTGCATTAATGATGATCCCATAACATCTTCCCAGAAGTCCATACAATTGTGGCATGGCCCATATATGTTGACAATCCTAATGTCAATACCTAATTCTTCAGAGAATACATCTGCCATTAGTACTCCTTCCCTCCCCCAAATATTCACTAACTTCGTCGATCTATAGTTTATGCCTACTACAATTCCACCAAATCTACCTCTCACATCTAAGGCATGGAAAGTCCAGCCTATAATCATAGCTTCTAATAGAGTTACAATTTGAACACTATCCCCTAATGTCTCTTGAAGGAAAATCACATCCAATTTCTCAGACTCTAATAACCTTCTGAGGGCTAGTTTTTTAGTAGGGCTAGCCAACCCTATGCAATTAAAGGATAACCACTTCATCGAGAAACCATGATTGGGTTGCCTTTTTCTCTAAGAACCCCATCAAGTGATAATTTTCTTCCTTCTGCTACATCCATACTTGCCTTATGAATGGCTTTCGATATATAGGACTGCCTGCCTCTAGTGGATTTGGGAATCAACGGTGGATATGTGATACCTATACCCCCAACAACTATAGGATGTTTAGTCAAAGATCTCAGCTTATATCTATGGCTCGTATTAGATTCAGATGATGTATCCGTCTTCAAGGGCACAAATACCTGGGATAATGCAGGAACGACAGGGAAAGGGGTCGGGCAACATACAGGAACTGAGACCATGGGACAAGCAACTGTACTTAAATCACATAAAGATAATACCACCCCAACATTATTTGCAGGACAAGATACAAAAGAGTAGTAAGATGGACTAAATGAAATATTAGGTTCCAAGGATGGGAGAGAGAGATTGATACCTGGAATGGGAACTGATGAAGAAGCTCACGCACGGGTAACCCTCGGAGATGCCAGTCTAGAGGATGAAGCTTGCTTCCCTTCATTCTTGTCTGTCACCTTTTGTTGACGAACTGAACTCTTTTGAGGCATTTGGATCATAGCATTTGTGCCTTCTTCATTCCCAAGTGTGCCTTCATTCCCACCCGAATGATCCTCTATTATCTTCTCCTTAGTGTTCAATGGGCATTCTTTGAAAATGTGACCAACTTCATGACACCTCCTGCATCTAAACAGTACCCCTTCGTAGTCCAACTTCTGCAATCTGGAAAGTCCCCTCCATTGTCTCTTCAGACTTTCCACCAGTCCCTCCCTGGTGTCAAGTGTGCCAAAATACAAGTGAAAGGAATCTTGCTCGTATCGACAACATATTTATTGTAGTCTAAGAAAACCCCCAAATCATTCCCAATGCTTCTGAAAACATCTTTTGTCCAAAATTGAAGAGGAAAACTCGACATCCTTACCCAAATCAGACCCGCCCCCAATTGTTCTCTCTCAGGATCAAATAGAGGTGACCATCTTTTCATCATTATAGGAGCCATCTCAATGTGCCAAAATTTCGTCAGTACCCAAGACACATGTTCAACCCTCATGAATCGCAGTGCAAACCATCCCCTGATCATCATCACCATAGTCGGCAGTACTTCTAAAATTTGACCCCAAACCTCTGAGACCCATTTCTTCAGTCGCGCCAAAGAGTAATTTCTCCCACAAACCCTACCAACTAGAACTCGATCTGTCGTGTCCATAACCTCATCCAGTTTGATACCTTCCCCTAGAACCAACAAGCACCCTCTTTCTCTAACTTTTGTACACTTTGATTTCTTATCTCGCTTCTTCGGAATACCTTCATCAACATTTCCAAAACCTTGTGGGGATTACCTTCTGAACTGCTAACCCTAAACTCTGACTGATAGCGTTCAAGTTCACTGACAGGGATCCTGTCAAAATAACTAGAAATCTGGGTCAAAGAAAGAGTCTCGAGACCCGATGTTATTTGGTCTGTATTGACCCTCTTCCCCTAGATATAACCTGCATAATATTGGTTCCCAAAATGAACCTATCCATCATATTTCTCTGATACGCTTGCTGATTCATTCCTATTGGAGATTCCTTTGTTCTGATCTTCATCTGAGCTAGGGTTTAAACGATTTTCTAGAAATTACAAGGACAATGGAGATGGGACCGAGAGTTCTGCTTGTGACTGTTAATTATCCAAAATCAATTCTCTTGAGCATTGAATCCCAATCGATATTTTCCCTAACACCGAGAATAGGTTTTCAAAACCTAGGGTTGTAGGGCTTCCAAATACTTCCTCCGAGGAAAACCTAGGAGAGGCAATCTGCAGAGCCGGTGCTCCATCTGACCCCGATAACTCCATACCGGAATGCTAAGGTGGATATTATGTCCAGATCGACACATATTCAAATGGATATGAGGAGTAATCAACAAACTCCACGTCCATCTCAGCATAGAAATTATTCCTTGTTGTTCTGAAGCCTCTTCAATAACTTCCAGATACTCCCCGCTTCACAACAAAAACACCTACCCACAACCAGAACCTCCAAACTAATGCAAATAAACAGATACAACCTCCCCCTCTACCCCGTCGACTTCAACATGAAGCTACAAGTATCTGCATGAAGTAACCAAACCCTAACCGAGACTGCAGGGTCAACCTTTCGCAAAACCGTAGAGCCATCCCCCGATCTCCTCTAATAAAATTTGTTATAATAAGTGTACTGTTGGATTGCACTTATAGAGACAATCTATCGAATTTCACCAGTTGAGACGCATGTTAGATACATGTTTTGGGAAACATTTGATTGCTTGATTAGTTTCCTGGCAGAGTTGTTTGAATCTTCTTGTTTATACATGAAGTAAGTATGACTTGAATCAAGTGATATGTTGCCTTGTATGGACATCCCTTGTGTAATGGGAGTGATGGGATTGTGGAGTATGGTTTCAAAGAGTTATTAACCCTGTGTTTGTACATATTAGAACCCCACAATGAAGACTGACTTTGCCCCTACTGTTATCCATGATAACTCACTAAAATAAATTTTAGTTTTATTAGTTGAGGTTTTCCATCACTGATCTTTTCATCTATCTGTTGTTTTTCTGAAAGAGGTAGTGATTCGCATTTGAAGATTAAAGGAGAAGAGACAGGTCTAGTCCAATTGTTTTGCAGAAATTCCCATAATCTCTAAAACCCTTTTCTTTCACCCTTTTTCCCATTTCATCCTTTATCATTTCCACTCTAGCCACATTCCATTTTCGTTTTACACTTAAATCTAGCTGCAACCCATTTTATATAACCCATCTGATATATATATTATATCGTATAACCATAGCCATAACCCATTTTATATAACCCATCTGATATATATATTATATCGTATAACCATAGCCGCATACCCTTTTTATATATATCACATTATATATATAAACATGTCGCAACCCTTTTAAAGGCTGGAACCCACATGCCACATGTCATATATTGCTATCAGCCCCTTGTCCCCTTTCCTATTGTGATTGCGCAATCGCAATCGCAACCCGCAATAACCACCGCATAATATAAGTCCTTCCCTCCTCCATCCGTCAATTACGATAAGGCTCCGTCCCCCGATTGCGATATCGCAACCCTCCGTCGATATCCCGATTGCGATAAAGCTCCGCTAAGCTGATTGTGATATCGCATCCCTTCGCCGAAATCCCTATTGCGATAAAGCTCCATCCCCCGATTGCGATAAAGACCAATATCACATATCGCAACATTCCTTGCCGATTGTGATATCGCATAAAGTTCTGTCCAACCGCCGATAGCGATATCGCAAGTCCCTCCCCTCGCCGATTGCAATGGACCCGATAAGGTTATGTGTTGTAATTTTGAGAAATTTCAAATCCAGCTTATTGGAAAATTATCATAAATCAATGTTAAGACTCCGCCTCCTATGTTGCGATGAGGATGTTAAATCAGCACGGATCAATGGTCCAGATCAACACATGATAAATAATTCATTCCGCTTCCACTCCATGAGATAGTGAGGGTGTTTTTCGGCGTTTCTTTAGTAGCATGATCATCAAAGGAAACAACGAGAAAAGAGGAAAGCAAGAGTATTCTCAACGTTTATCCAACAACATGTTCATCATATGAAACGCAGAGAAAAAAGGATAGTGAGACACACTGGGACAATGATAAAATAGAGCGCAAGACACAGAAGACATCGAGGCATTCTCAGCGCATTTCAACAGAAACAACACGACAAAATTCAAGGGGCTAGATGTATGGATTTCCACAAATACAGTTCCACGCTACATAGTTTTCTTAATAATTGTTAGATAGGTTCAGTTCATACAACTCCCATTTGTATTCGAACTCTATTTGAATAGAAATACCTTAGAACGCTCATGTTTTAATTAATCAAATAGGAACTGATCTCATCGTGGTTGATCGGATCTAACCCAAGTGGCAGATATGTAATGAGAGATCTTTCTCTATAAATATGTAGACTTTCAACTCTCCACAAAGGGGGGATCGATGATAGGAGAACCTTTGTTGTCTTTTTTTAGTTAATAGAAATATTAGTTGCATCATACTTTGTTTTAACCTGAGATTCATTTTGGTTTCAATCCCATCCTGTCATACTCCTTTGATTTGTTATTAGTGTTCATAGTTTATTGATTACTTGGAAAACTGTCAAACAACTCCAACTTCCTTCAATTTGCTATGATTCCTGTGAATGTCCTATCCACATTAGTAAACCAAAGATGCCTCAACTTCCATTAAACAATGGTGTTTATTGTTGTTTTTCTTTAACTGACTCCATGCCCAATGGTGGCATCCCTCACACTCTTTCACCTGAAAAATCAAATAGAAAACCAAAGTTAGTCATCTGTATATCTTTAAAAATATTGAGAGAGCCCTCTCAGATTGGAAGGGCTAACTTCCAATCAAAAGACTAGTTTGAAATGGTTACTCCGAGGTTGACAGGTTGACACAGCCCAACCTCCTCCAACTCGGTTGATAACATTTTGGTGCATCTGTCGGGAGCCAAAAAGATCCTTTTCCAGGATTCTCTTTGAGTCTCTTCTTTTTGATTCCTTAGGGTAACAAGAAATCAGAAGTTCTGAAGGTTGTAATATTACCTTGGCGACTCCACTCTTAAATAATTATGAAGATCAAAGCTTCATGGTGACTCCATTGATTACAGATCAGTAGCTTGAAGATTTTCAAATGAGTTCTACTGCAAGTCTTTTTCAGTCATTAGTGAAGGTGAAGTCTCTTCCATTTATCAACTCAAGTGATGGATTCAATTTTATTTCTGAGTTGCCCATATATGATCCACTATTGATTTTTTTCAAGCACAATCAAGTAGCCCAAGCGTTTAATCTGTTGTTTGACTGGTTATACTAGAGATTTTGTATTACTTGAATTAAGCAGGTGGATTTTCAGATGTTAGAGTAGGACATAAATAAACTTTCTGGGCAAGTATTTCCTTCAGCTTTAGATTACATGTTGCAGTTTTCTTTTCAGTTTGGTGAAGTGGGTTTGAATGTAGTCTTCAGAATGGGATCAGCCCAATGGTCAGGAAATTGGTTTGTTGGTTCTTTGTTGCACCACAGGGGCGCAACATCCCCATTGGAGTCAATGTTATCCATGATAACTCACTAAAATAAATTTTAGTTCTATTAGTTGAGGTTTTCCATCACTAATCTTTTCATCTATCTGTTGTTTTTCTGAAAGAGGTTATTCTACTTCGCATTTGAAGGTTAAAGGAGAAGAGACAGGTCCAGTCCAATTGTTTTGGAGAAATTCCCATAATATCTAAAACCCTTTTCTTTCACCCTTTTTCCCATTTCATCCTTTATCATTTCTACTCTAGCCACATTCCATTTTCGTTTTACACTTAACTCTAGTCGTAACCAATTTTATATAACCCATCTGATATATATTATATCGTATAATCATAGCTGCGTACCCTTTTTATATATATCACATTATATATATAAACGTGTCGCAACCCTTTTAAACGCTGGAACCTGCATGCCACGTGTCATATATCGTTATCGGCCGCCTGTCCCCTTTCCTATTGCGATTGCATAATCTCAACGCGCGATAACCAACGCATAATATAAGTCCTTCCCTCCTCCATCTGCTGATTGCGATAAAGCTCCGTCCCCCAATTACAATATTGCAGCCCTCCGCTAATATCCCGATTGTGATAAAGCTCCGATAGCCGATTGCGATATCGTAGCCCTCCACCGATATCTTGATTACGATAAAGCTTCGTCCCTCGATTGCGATAAAGACTGATATCGCATATCGCAACATTCCCTACAAAATGCGATATCACATAAAGTTCTGTCCACCCGTCGACTGTGATATCGCATAAAGTTCTATCCACCCGTCAATTGCTATATCGCAAGTCCCTCCCCTCACCGATTGCAATGAACCCGATAAGGTTATGTGTTGTAATTTTGAGAAATTTAAAATCCGGCTTATTGGAAAATATCATAAATCAGTGTTAAGACTCCTCCTCCTGTGTTGCGATTACGACGTTAAATCAACACGGATCAACGGTCCAGATCAACACATGATAAATAATTCATTCTGCTTCCACTCTGTGAGATATTGAGTGTGTTTTTCGGCGTTTCTTTAGCAGCATGGTCATCAAAGAAAATAACAAGAAAAGAGGAAAGTGAGAGTATTCTCAACGTTTATCCAACAACATGTTCATCACACGAAGTGCAAAGAAAAAAGGACAGTGAGACACAGTGGGACAACGAGAAAACATAATGCAAGACACAGAGGACAACAAGGCATTCTTAGTAGATTTCAATAGAAACAACACAGCAAGATTCAAGGGGCAAGATGTATGGATTTCCATAGATACAGTGCCACGCTACAACAATTTTCTTAATAATTGTAACTGTTAGATAGGTTCAGTTCATACAACTCCCATTTGTATTCGAACTCTATTGTAACAGAAATCCCTTAGAAAGCTCATGTTTTAATTAATCATATAGGAACGGATCTCATAGTGGTTGATCGGATCTAGCCCAAGTGGCAAATATGTAATGAGAGATATTTCTCTATAAATATGTAGACTTTTGACTCTCCACAAAGGGGGGATCGATGATAGGAGAACCTATGTTGTATTTTTTTAGTTAATAGAAATATGGGTTGCAACATACTTTGTTTTAACCTCAGATTCATTCCGGTTTCAGTCCCATCTTGTCATACTCCTTTGATTTGTTATTAGTGTTCACAGTTTATTGATTACTTGGAAAGCTGTCAAACAGCTCCAACTTCCTTCAATTTGCTATGACTACTGTGAATGTCCTATCCACATTAGTAAACCAAAGATGCCTCATCTTCCATAAAACAGTGTTGTTTATTGTTGTTTTTCTTTGACTAACTCCATGCCCAATGGTGGCTACCCTCACACTCTTCACCTGAAAAATCAAATAGAAAACCAGAGGTGGCCATTTGAATATCTTTAAAAGTATTGAGAGAGCCCTCTCAGATTGGCAGGGATAACTTCCAATCAAAAGGCTGGTTTGAAATAGTTACTCCGAGGTTGACAGGTTGACACAGCCCAACCTCCTCCAACTCAGTTGATAACACCTACAACACCCTGAATGGGTAACATTCATTGTAGATTGAGGATTTTCTTGAGGGAACCGTGAGAAATGCCTTGTCAATTTGCATGCACATATGTATGTGTGTGCGTGCACACACTTTTTGGATGGACTTCACCAATATACAAATCTTAGATCAACTTGAGAGTTGGTTATTTGTCTTGTTGAGTGATTATCTCTCTCTCTCTCTATATGGTACACAATTTATTTTCATTGGCATGGTTTGATCAAATGCATTTGTGTGTGTGTGTTTGAGGCTATGGCTAGTATGAGCCCTTTCTCTTTCTTTTTGTCCTTTTCATATGAAGATATAATTTATGTTGTTTGGGTAATTGCACTTACAACTTTCATCTTGCAACCATGTGAATGAAATGAGAACATGTTCTTCCAGATACCCATGGGGATAGGAGCACATGTCTCTAAACTTGAACTTTAAGCTTCTTTATTCTTTAACTCATGTTTGAAAATAGCAATGGTTAGGAGATCTTGGAAAGGAGCCTTTAAGGAATATTTTTTTCTATCATTTTCCTTGAGGAAATTGGAGCTCGGTATTGAATTTTACATAAGGATATTTAAATACCTCTACGATAGTTTTATTCCTTAATGGGATATAGTGCACAACTACAATGCCAATGGTATGGTTGTTTAATTGATCGAATTATATCTCTCTCTATATATGTGTGTGTTTGTGTGTGTGAAGGCTGAGGCCTATGTATGGAATGTCTTTTAGTATTGAAGGCCGAGACATATGTATGGAATGGATACTATTAAAGTTGATATGAGCTCAAATAGTTTTCTTGTTTCATAAATCAAACCATGGAGCTCAGCTTTGGGACTTAATATGATGTTAGATCTTTTAGGGGATTTATTTTATAGTCAAGTAAAAAGAAACCTTGTTACATCTATAAGGGCATTGAGGGTGGAGGAAAGAAATGGGCATTTTCTTGTTCTTTCATGTGATAAATTAGATTCCTAAACAACCTTTTCTTAATGATGTTTCTATGTGTATTTCTAAGGTCTCAATGTGGCTTTACAAAAGTGTCATGAAAATCCATATTCTTAGATATATTACCTTTGAATGTCCCTTTGCCATCATAATTTCATGGTATCTCTTCTCTATTTTAGATTTTTGAAATACACCTCTTGATGATTTTGGACTTTTGTTTAAGGCTAGTTATCTATTTTAAATTTTGGTTTATATTATGTAATTATGACAAAATTTAGTTGGAACTATCACCTAAATTCCTTCACTTGCCCTTATGGCTTGATTGGTTAGAGCTAGATATATTGTTCCAAGTGTATGCATTAGGGGAATCTTCAAGAAATCTTTCTTTGTCACTTCCTTGATATTTTCTTTATCACTTCATTGATATTTTCTCCTCCTTTTCTCCATTTCAAAAACAGAAATCCCTCCATCAACGAACATTTTAAGTTTCTAGGGGACAACCATATTTAATAGATAAAGCCCCTCTTTTTGAAGTTGGTATTCCTTTAACAAAATAGGGATATGAATTATGTAAATACATTAACCATGTTGATATCCTATGTTGTTCACATGTGTGAATTGTAGGAACAATTATGACAACATACAAGAGGAGAAGTGGCAAACAAACCATTGTTGAAGTTAAACCAACTAAATAATAGCAGGAAGCAAAGACTAGCAATCAAAGCCCCATTTATAATGATAACATGTCTCATGGATCTTATTCTGGCATATAAATGGGTAGATATTTATCAAATGTTTCAACAAGATCCCTATCACGAGTTACCTGATGGTATTCAAGACCTGGGTGTCTACCAATCTCTCAAAAGGTCTAAGCTCTACAAGATACTTGCACATCTTGTTACGTGCCCATGTGAAAAGGCTACCTCCTTGATCATTTATCAAGTTATCATGGAGAACATAATACTCAAAGAATCCAAAGGGAAAGTTATCTCATCATTCCATCCCTCAACTCTACATGCATGTTATAAGATTCCTATTGAGGAGATTGAATTGATAGATGAATGGATAAATGCATGTTCTCTATATTGCAAAGAAGAATTAAAAAAGTAATGGGTTGCGGGAGTAAGTATTACATCAAGGAAACTTGGAGATTATCTAATAGAATGCTCACAAACACCTACAAGTTTGCCATAATGCTTTTTTGCAGAGTTTATGGACAAGCAAATGCCACAAATTTTGAAGAATATTGGGTTCCCCTGCTAGACACAGTCACAACTACTAGTCATCTTTTAAACTATGATGACATACTCTCCACGTCCCTTGTAGAAATTATATTAGCGACAAAAGATGCAATGTAGAGGAAGCATGCATATTTCCACACATCATCTTACATATTAGGTATCACCTACCTAGTACATGCTTACGCAAGAATGGGTTGGTATTGGTAGTCAAGTGACGCCCTTATTCATATCTATTGTCAAAATCTATGGGAGCATAAAAATCACATACATTATCATAAGATATGTGATGAATTCTTGGTCCCTTTGTTTGAATTATAATTTTGTGCTCCAACTTCCTATATGTCTGACACATAAATGTAAGCCATTGACTAAGTTGGGGATTGGTTTGTGGTGGAGAAGGGAATATACATAAGAATATATGGTGCAACAGAGTCTCCTCACCGACTTCTAAAGTTTATTCTTGACAAAATAGTCCTATAGGAAGCAGCATACCTAATCATGGTGAATGGAATGGGAGTAGTACTCACCAAGGATAAGAAACTTCCCCGACCACCACTTCCATTTTACATAGGATCCTATTATTTCAAAGATGTAAAAGAGGCTCAAGTTGAAGCTTCCATCCTTGAAAATTTCAATTTTGGGAAGGAAAGATTCCACAGGTATGACCCTTGGATATTCATCAGTAATCATTTTCATACTTGTAAATATAGATGGCCCTATGAGTCTGAGACTTAGGAGGATGAAGAAGTACATAAAAGGGCCATTAATTAATGTGAGATCATCCTTAGAAGGAGGGGGAGGATCAAAGAATAATAATAAAGGAAAGGAAATAGAGGAAGTAATGGCTAGAGTAGCGACACATAATGAAATATTATAAAAAGGAGAGGACACAACAACAAAAAAGGGCATATTGGAAGAAGAAGTTGTAGCACTCCAATGTCCACAAGTAGAAAATGCAACAACTGCAATAGTGGAAGAAAAAAAATGTACAAGGAACAAAAATGATAGACTCTACGAGGAACAAGAGGAAAATAAAAAACAAGAGCAAGAAGCAAAGCCCAAACAAGGAGAAGAAAAAAAGAAAAGGTGGAAAATAATTTAGAGGAAACTCAGTGCATTGACCCCATTGATATCGACCAATGTAAAACCTCTAGCTCACAAATAACTGGAGGTTGTTTCTCTTTGGGAAAGCTTAGATTTAGACAATTCAAACCCTCCATAGCTAGTAGAGTGGCAAATCTTAACCTTTTCAAATTTGACAAAGCTTTGAGAAAGATTGTGAAACATACTACAAAAACATTGCTCATTTATAGAACCCTGCTCTCTCTATCAACACAAAAGCACCAATGGTTGAAAGTGTCGTAACATAAAATAACCTTGCCAAAACTCCTCTTTTTCCTCGTAAGTTTGGCTTATTCAATAAACTCACCTTATCTTCGTAAGTTTGGCTTATTCAATAAACTCACCTTATCTCCCAAATCTGTTTCTTTTGTTTATTCAAAGATGTTCGACCTCTATTTACCAAGTCCTTGTTTTAATATCCAATCCCATAATTATAATTTTTATTAAACGTAAATTATACCATATAACAAATCAATATAATTTATTAAAAATAATAAATATCACTTTACCCATTTATAAAGTGAAATCTCGTGGGTTATGTAAAAGCATAGATTTATTTGAACTACAAGCATTACGCTTATTATCCCATGCAAAAGCTACACCACAGGTCTACTTGGAATCACATCATCCGATATGGGGATCAAAGTTTCTAGTCGAAAGCTTTTTAAAATTGTGATGGAGAATCATTCCATACCCAAAGATTTGTTTTCAACAATTTCTATCATGGTTGACAAGGAGACATTATATTTTTTTGAGAGCTGCTGGAATTCTGTCCGATGTTGTTAAATGAATTCTGCATGCTTTGTCATTGAGATTATTATCTGAACTGGAAGCTTTCCTTGGTTCACACAGTAGGGCAGTTGTCGAAGCTCATGTTTCATGGACTAAATGTTGCTTCTTAACATTGAAGTGTCATACAAGAAGAGTGGTTTCTGGGGGTGTGCAAGATGGTTTTGGAAAACCATTGTGGGGCTGGATTCGTGGTTTTTTATTCCCCACCTTTATTAACCCTCAGTCACTCTTAACCCACAAAAAACTAAATTGGATACGCGGAGGAATAAATTGGGGTTGTCTATTAATTGGATATCCGGAGGGCAATGAGCTTGTTGAGCTGGTTTGCAATTTCTTTTCATTTAATAAACTCATATATTTGCGTGTAACTTCAGCCTTGGATGTCTTTTTTTTACCTTGCATAGATGTTCTCATTTTTTTGTCAAGGTGGTAGATAATATTAGGATGGTTTATAATCATCCTAGATCCATCTTAATTCTGAATCTATCAAGTGTTAAGAGACATCAAATCTCTTGAGGTGCAAACCTTTCCTCAAATTTTGCATTGAAAAGAAGTTTGCACCTTGAAAGATTTGATCCCTCTCTTGATAGATCAGTAAGTTGATGGATCTAGGCTGATTTATCAATACCACATACCCAAAAAACGATAACCCAGTGAAAATATTTTTTATATATTTTATTTTAGTTTAATTTTATAACCTTTTTTTTAATTAAATTAAAAAAACCAAAAGTGTAACTAGTTTTGACATAAATCTCAACTCTAAAAATATTTTGTTGATATTCCATAGAGGTTAAATCCCTACCATCCACGTATCAATTATTGAAAATTAATTCTAAAAGCCCTATTCTAAAATAAATAGAGTGATCAACTTAATAAACACTTTCTAAAGACAAAATTCATGAGAAGAAGATTCACTCAGACATATTATAGTGCCCACAACACTCTTCTTTAATAATAAGGTTTGAATTACTTGAATGTTGCTATTAATATTATCTCTTTTTATTATTATAATATAATTTATTTGTATATACATTTACATCATTTTAAAGACACAAATGCATATATGATTTTTTAAATTGTTTAAACTAGCCTAGATCCATCTTAACTCTAGATTTGCCAAGCGCTAAGAGAGATCAAATCTCTCGAGGTAATTAAAACCTCACTATTATTTCAAATTTTTAAAATATATTTTCATATATCCTCACGCTACAAAATCTTCAAATAATTTATACATGACCAACAAACTAACATGTTCATAAATATATTAATACATGCACACATGGTACAAATTTTACGGGCACTCATGCTCGTAAAGTAATTTTTTTATGATGAGTTTCTTTTTAAAACTTCCCTTTATGTGACATTCAATAATTATTTTTTGCCCATCATTTCAACAACATACATTAGATGTATTTTTGTTTATTTTTGTCATTTATGTTTGGAAGCATCCCCAAAGAGGTCTTGTCACAACCTTTGAAAATAACATTAGTACATCTTCAGTGAAGCTAGGATATAACGAAAAAATTGTGGATTGCATGGTAGATCCATTAATTGCAAGTCAACTAGAATTTAATGGAAAAATTGTTGATTGCTTAACAAATCCATTAATTCGAAGACTAAAATCATGCAATTCAATCAATCATCATCAATTATTATAGATCCACTAGCCACAACGACCAATGAATTCCTTCACAATATTGCTTTATGACCATTCCGCCATGACAACTTTGTGGTTATCCTTAAAATTCCACCATGATAGAGACTTCTTCCACTGCAGTTTTGGTTTATAATTAGTATTTTATAATTGGAGATTTTTTTACAAATAACTTTGAGTATCGAAGAATTTTATAAATTGACCTCCATTTTCGAAAACTCAAAATAGATATAATTAATTAAGTGATGAGAATTTCTATTTTGAATTGTACTTTGAAATTATATAATATTTACTATTTAATTTTAATTCAATCTTTGATATATTAAAGATTATAAGAATGAGCAAATAGCGAACAAACAACTGAGTAAAAAAACAAAACTCAATGTTACCTATATATATATATATTCCCTTTTTCTGACAATATAGTATCAAAATCATTAATGAGTAACATCAAATCAAAGAAAGACACACACATATATATATGAGAAGGAAAGCTACAATTGAAAATAATGTAACTAAGTTCAGTCTTCATTATGTCAAATTTTAGAACTATGTATTTTTGTATCAATTTTTTTTTCTTTTTTTCTTTTGCTATAATTAAGAGCCATAGATAAGTCATGTAAATGAAGCCAGTCATGTATTATTGTTCATGTAAATGTAATGAATGTAAGTCCTTCTAAATCATCGATGAAACCCTCAATGTGTACCCACAGATTCATTGCAAGGAAACCGCTCGGAAATTATGGAACCCTTCTAGATTCATGTCAGCTTAATTAGCTTAATTAATTAATTAATTAAAAGGGACATGTCGGCCTAATCTAGGCTCACGTCGACTCAATGGATGAGAAGCTAAGATTATATATAGGCTATGTTTGGCTCCTCCAAAACGTAATTCATTCACACTCACTCACGAAGAGGAGCAACAGTGATAAGGCCGAAGGAAGGAAGAGTAGCCGCAGCAAGTGAGGAGGTATGTTCCCTCATACGAATATATCAACGAGTCTGCTCTCCCTCACGGCATACAGATCCGGATTAGGGCTTGACATTTCGTAACTGTATGGTTGATTTGAAAGGCTGTTCTAGCCGCAAATTCAAGGAGAAGATTGCTATTGAAAAGAGCGAAGGTATCATAGGGCTAGAAGAGCCCTAACACTATTCTCATATATGACTGCGTTCTGAAATCAAAGGGTTCTGCTTTCGTTGTTTTGAACAGTCAATGTTGTTGCCTTTCAAAGCCTTCTAATCAAGCCTAATCATCGATCTATCAATGTATGGAGGATCTACATAAAGTGTGAGGGTAGAACGAGGCTGGAAGAGCCTATCCGAAATTGTTGGTGCAGACTGTCATTCACTGCAGAAACGCATAGTATGTTTGGGTACACGTCTGGAGGTATTGTCATTTGATGTTGAAGGCATTTCTGAGTCAATGTTTGGGTCATGTAACTTTTCAATAAAAATTCTATAAGAAAGAGTTTAAACGATTTTTCCTCGCAGATTTTGGAGAGGTTTTTGCCCTAGTGTGGTGCCAATATTTTGTGTACTTGCGTATTTTGATCTTCTTGTTTTGTTAACTATTTGAAGATAACAATAGAAAGATACATACTGAAATCAGCCCATGTGAATTATGGCATAGAAGGCTAGGTCACTTACACTTCAAAATTATTCCAACCCTGAACTCCATAGTGAATGGAATCCCAAAGCTTAAGGTAGAACATGAAGGTATATGTAAGGGCTATGCATTGGGCAAGATTGCAAAGAAGCCATTTGGACATATCACATCCCTTGCTCAAGAAATACTTGATCTTATACACTATGATGTCTATGGTCCTATGACCAAATCTCTTGGAGGACATCTATACTATGTCACCTTTATAGATGGCCACTCCAGGAAAACTTGCGTTTACCTTCTTAAATCCAAAGATGAAGTCTTTTCAAAATTTCAAGAGTTCAAAGCCAAAGTAGAAAATCTCATAGAAAGGAAAGTCAATATTTTGAGATCTGACAACGGTGGAGAATACACTTTAAAGGAAATTATAGCCTTTTGCAAGGATGTTGGGATTAAGAGGGAGCTTATAGTTCCGTATAATCCTGAGCAGAATGGAGTAGCTGAATGAAAGAACAGGGCCATAGAAGAAAGTGTCAAAGCAATGAATCATGACTAAGATATACCAAAATTCCTATGGGGGGTAGCAACAAAGGCTGTTGTCTATATTCAAAATATGAGTCCCCATAGGTCTCTGAATAATTGAACACATGAGGAAGTCTTCATTGGGAAGAAGCCTACCGTGGATTATCTCTGAATATTTGGGTGTTCGGTATATATCCACATTCCCAAGGATAAAAGGAAGAAGCTAGATCCAACAAGCAAGAAGGGAATATTTGTGGGATATATTAATTCATACAAGGCTTACAAAATCTACATCAAAGAAGGACATCATATAGAGGTAAGCCAAGATGTAATCTTTGATGAAAATATTGCATTAAAAAGGTCAAAAGACATTTCATCTAATTCTGCTGAAGAAGATCTTCCTATATTCGAGGAAGAAGTCAACAAAGAAGAAGAAGATGAAGGTCCAAGTGAACCTGTCACTATCCCTGAAAAGAGGAAGAGACCTAATTGGTTGACTCCACACTTCAAGAAGTTGAAGGACATCAGGCAAGTGGAAAAGTTAAAGAAAGAGAGAAAGCCAAAAGGTACTTTGGATGTACAACCTACATGTCAAAATTGATAGAAGATAAGCCATCCATGTTTGAAGAAGCTTCCAAGCATCATGAGTGGAAGTCTGCCATGAATGAGGAATACCAATCAATAATGAAGAATGGGGTTTGGGAAGTTGTTCCTAGATTGGAAAACAAATTTGTGGTAACTTCAAAATGGATTTAAAAGATTAAGCATGCTGCGGATGGGAGCATAGACAAATACAAAGCCAGATTTGTGGCTAGGGAAGGAATTGACTCTGGAGAAACCTTTGCTCCTACAATAAGATATATGACCATTCGTTCATCGATCTCCCTGGTTGCATCCATGAAATGGAAAGTTCATCAAATGGACGTAAAGACTGCATTCCTGAATGGCACCATAGATGAAGAAGTCTACATTGAGAAACCTTTGGGATTCGAAGTCAAAGGTAAAGAAGGCTATGTTTGCAGGTTGAAAAAGGCTCTATATGGCCTCAAGCAGGCACCTAGAGCATGGCACGCCAGGATGGACGCTTATTTGCAAAGGCTGGGCTTTACCAAAAGTTTCGCTAATCCTAACATCTACATCAAAGTGGTAAGAGATGAACCTATTATCATCTTACTATCTGTAGATGATCTTCTACTAGCTGGTGTAGAGGAACGTATTTAGGATTGTAAGAAACAATTGACTACAAAATTCGATATGAAGGATCTAGGATACATGCACTATTATCTAGGACTAGAAGTATGGCAAGAACCCAATGAGATTTTGGGTCAAGGGAAATATGTGATTAAAATTCTCAAAAGGTTTAATATGATGGAATGCAAGCCTATGATGAGTCTGATGATCGCGAACTTGAGATTGTTGAGAAAATCTGAATCCAGTCTGGTGGATCCCACAAGGTACAGGGAATTAAATGGATCCTTGATGTACTTGGTAAATACTCGGCCAGATATATGTTTTGTAGTGAATGTTCTTAGTCAATTCTAGATGGATCCTCGTCATGACCATTAGGTGGCAGCCAAGCATATATTGAGATACTTACGGGGAACCTTACATCACTGCCTAAAATATGAGAAAGGGAAAGATGCACTTCTGACAGGATTTACTAATTCTGATTGGGGAGGCAACAAGAAGAGTGCTTAAGTCTAGGATCCTCGATGGTCTCTTGGATGAGCAAAAATCAAGAGACAGTTGCCTTAAGTAGTGCTGAAGCCGAGTATGTAGCAACATGTGAAGTCAGTTGGGAAGCGATCTGGTTAAGGAAATTGTTATCCGACTTATTTGCAGGATCGTTGGCCCCTACAATTATTCATTGTGATAATACCAGCTGTATAAGATTGTCTGAGGATCCAGTGTTTCATGGGAAGACAAAACAAATAAATAATAAGTATCATTATATTTGGAAGCTGGTGCAGGTTGGAGTGCTGAAGCTGGAGAATGTTCCCACAAATGAGCAGACTTCCGACATATTAACGAAATCACTATTGAACAAGAAGCTTGTGTACTTTCGAGACAAGCTTGGTTTGGTTGATATGTCGTCCCTATTTGAGTGGGAAATATAGACACTACATTTCTGTCTTTTGAGAATGAAGAAGAAATGGAGGATTGAGTTATCATCTAGCATCCGACACTCTTTGAGGATGTGGTAGGGCATCCAAGACAAGAGTGGGCAAGAGGACCGATATTCTTGAGGGCTGGGAACCCAAGATGAGAATAGTCCTAGTAGGGCATACTCAGAGAACACCTGGGTGGGTATGACCCTAAGAGAGACAATGACGAGTGTGTCTATAAGTCATTGGTCTCGCCAACATTGTGCTCTAATCTATTTGAGAGATAGAGTGATTAGTCAAGGCCTTTCTATATGGAAACAATGTTGGTTAAAATGATGCTAGAACAGAGGGATAACTAATTCGACTCTTTGCTTATGAGAACTCCTGTATTGGGAATATCCATGTACCATGTATGTATGAATACCTCCCTAGTTAAGAGGGAGTGTTGAAAATAGTGTAACTAGGTTCGGTCTTCATTATGTCAAATTTTGGAACTATGTATTTTTGTATTAAATTTTTTTTTTGTGCTCTAATTAAGAGCCATAAACAAGTCATGTAAATTAAGATAGTCATGTATTATTGTTCATGTAAATGTAATGAATGTAAGTCCTTCTAGATCATCGATGAAACCCTCCAACGTGTACCCACATATTCATTGCAAGGAAACCACTCAAAGAAAATTATGGAAGCCTTCGAGATTCACGTCGGCTTAATTAATTAATTAAAAGGGACATGTCGGCCTAATCTAGGCTCACATCGGCTCAATGGATGAGAAGGTAAGCCTAATCATAACCCAACATCTTTGTGACCCACTTTTGTTTCTCTTCAGAGGATAATCTTTGTTCTAAAAAGCATTTAAGGCTATCATGATCCGTTTTTACCTTGAAGTGTCTTCCCATTAGGTAGGGTCGCCATTTCTTAAGTGCATGGAGTATTGCCAACATTTCCTTCTCATAAATAGCTTTGCTTAAAAACTTTCCCTTGATTGGACGACTTTCAAAAGCAATGGGTCTTTCATCTTGCATTAGAACAGCATCAATTCCATTTCCTGAAGCATCACATTCCACAATAAAGGTTTTTGTGAAATCCGGTGTAGCTAAGACCGGTGCTTGGCACATTGCCTCTTTAAGATGTTCAAAGGCCTTTGTTGCTTCCGGAGTCCATGAAAATGCATCTTTCTTCAATAATGTTGTTAGAGGTGTTGCTATTCTCCCATAATTCTTAACAAACTTGCGATAATACCCTGTCAACCCAAGAAATCCTCGCAGATGCTTTATGGCTGTGGGGATTTTCCATTCCTTAATGGCTTTAATTTTTCTAGGGTCTACCTTAACTCCTTCATGAGATACAATATGACCCAAATATTCCACCTCATGGACTCCAAAGAAACATTTGGATCTTTTTGCATATAATTGTTTCTCCTCCAATAGTTGTAGCACCCTGTCAACATGTTCAACATGATCCTTCCAAGACTTGTTGTAGATTAGTATATCATCAAAAAATACTAACACAAATTTTCTAAGGAATGGTTTGAAAATTGAATTCATCAAACCTTGAAATGTTGAAGGTGCATTAGTAAGGCCAAAAGGCATGACCAAAAATTCATAATGACCCTCATGAGTTCTAAATGTCGTTTTCGGAATGTCTTCAATCTTCATTCTGATTTGATGATATCCGAACGAAGATCCAACTTGGTGAAGTAAATTGATCCATGCAATTCATCCAGTAATTCATCAATGATAGGAATGGGGAACTTATCTTTAATAGTGAGCTTGTTGAGCTCCCTATAATCCGGACACATGCGCCATGATCCATCCTTCTTGTGCACCAATACTACTGGAGCAGAGAAAGAACTTTGACTTGGTTGAATTATACCAGCCTCTAGCATTTCTGCAACCATACGTTCAATTTCAATTTTTTGGACATAGGGATATCTGTACGGCCTGATGTTTGGAGGAAAACTTCCTGGAATCAGATGAATAGCATGATCATGATCACCCATAGGTGGGAGACCTTTGGGAGTCTCAAATACCTTGGAATGATTGTCTAGGACTTTTTGGAGATCTGGAGAAATAGATGATTCTGATGTTGAAACATCTAGCGAACATAATTGTGCAATTACACCTCTTTGCTCCTTTTTTAGAAGCTTTGTCATACCATTAGAGCTGATTATCTTTCCTGGTTTCCCTGCAATACCCCTTAATTCAACTTCCTTTCCTTCTGTAGAAAATTTGATGAAAAGTTCTTGAAAATTAAAAGCTATTGTACCCAAGAATTGTAGCCATTGGACTCCTAGTACAACATCAGCACCTCCCATTGGAATGGAAAGCATTGGGCTAGTCAATACATATTCTCCCATGGATAGCTTGATATTTTGACACCTTCCAGAGAAATTTATTGTTCCTCCATTTGCAATCATCACTTGACACTCTGGTGCTGGGTATAGGAAGCAATTCAATTCTTTTGCTTCCCTACAATGAATAAAATTGTGGGTGCTTCCTGAATCAATCAACACTATTACCTTTTTCTTCTTGATTTGTCCTTCTATCTTGATGGTTTGAGGAGTGGTAATTCCCGCCAATGCATTACAAAATATGGTCGGATTTATTTGTTCTTCATCTAGGCTTTGTTCCTGGAGTATATCTTCTTCTTTTGACCTTTCTTGCTCCTTTTCTTCTTCCTCTTCACAATCTATGTAGAATAATTTCTTATCAGCACACTTATGACCTTTAGTGTATTTGCTATCACAACTGTAACAAAGCCCTTTTGCTCTTTTTTCTTCCAATTGTTGTGGTGTCAACCTTACAGGTTGTGGAAGACTAGGGGCAACAACACTTCCGTCTTTATAGTTGTGAGTGGTATGCTTCCTGGTTGCCATAATTTTGCTTTCCATTTTTCTTGCTAACCTGAATGCCTTCTCTAATGAATTAGGTTCCCAAAGGCGAACATTATGTTGGATATTTCCTTTAAAGACCCTATGAACACATCAATCCTATGCTCCTCTGGAATATCTTTTATCCTTATGTTCAATTTTTGGAACTCCTCAATGTGCTCCATTACTGAACCCTTTTGTTTGAGACTTATCAATTGGCTAAAAAAAGTGTTGCTTTTTGTATCTTCATAATGTGCTATCAATTATTCCGTAAAAATTGCCCAAGTGATAAATTGTTTACGAGAGCAAAGCCATTGATACCATACAAACTGATTTGGTTCCAAATATACAGTTTCCATACTTACCTTTTGTGTGTTTTGCACATTATTGAGATCGAACTGCTCCATCTGTAATATCCATGTGGCGGGATCCTTGCCATCAAACTTCCTCATATCGATTTTTGGAATATGGTGGGTCTTCGATCCAACATTAGAGTCTATGGAATCATGATTAACATTACTTTTGTTCATATCATGAGTTTCCTTTACAACCTTTTCACCATTAGTAAATATTTCTTGTACAAAATTTGTCAAATATGTCTTCAAATCTGCCATATCTGTCTTCAAATCTGCCATGTCTCTCTTCAAATCTGTCTTCGAATCATCCATCTTAGCTTCCATGCCCTTTATCTTAGATTCCACGCCATTTATCTTAGATTCCACGCCATTTATCTTAGCTTCTGTTAGCTTTTGTGAGCGTGACATTTGTTGCACTTGTTCTTGTAATTTTGATATATCATGTAGCATTTCTTCCTCTTCTTCATGAGTCATGCTAGATATTTCAGGTTCCTTACTAGGTGTTTGCATTTTGGGCATCAGTTATCGATAATAATGCTTTACTATGCCCTTTGAATTCCGTTAAACCAAGCTTACACAAAAATTTTAAAAAAACTACACACCTTTTTTCACTTTATAGAAGCCTAATATTGAATCTGATGTATCTCTGTAATTTCGGATCATCCAGTTCTAAAATTGCGACCTGTAGTAGCCTTCTGTGTCTTCTTTCCAATGCCACAAGTCTGACCCAAATTGGATTCTCCAAGGAAGAGTTATGTGAAATCTCCCACAGTGACTTGCTTTTAGACTAGTTTTGTAGAGCGAAATTGTACGACGTGCCACGAGTCACTGTTTCAACCTTTGGATCTGAAACACACATACAAGAAACTACAGTCTATCCTCTTTCCGTACCTTCTTACAAAATTTCAATCCAATCCCCAGAGAGAAAGTTATGACGATTTTCCCCAGGTCACCTGTTTTGAATGTAACTCAGGAGTCTGCAAAAATACCAACTTCCTCAGATCATATCTCCGCAAATATTGTGCGAAAAGCTCTGAAATTTGGACCCAAGGTTTAGCGCGATTTCTTCTCAAATGGGTTTTTTTGTGACTTCTGAAACGTCACAGAAAAAAAGTTATAGCGAAAATGCCACGATGACCTGTTTGGAGCAGCGAATCCCTAGAATCCAAAGCTCTGATACCAAATGTTATGAAACCAGCTCAAGAAAAGATAGAAAAGATAGATCAACACCTTAGAATTCAGCCTCTTCGAGGGGGCAACCTCTTTTACATTACATAAATGAACAATTCTTCGATGATGCAAATGACAAAACCTCCTTTCTATATATAGGAGTCTAAGGAGTCACAATATAATCCAGCCGACCTAACAATAATAATATAAAGCCAAAAAAATAAAAATAGAGGGATTCTATGGGGCACATAAATAACAACATGGGGGTAATAGGGGCACAACAATATAAATAAGGGGTATAACTACAATAGTAATGGGGTAATCACTAGTATTATAGGGACCCAACAAAATTATTTTTATTTGACCTTGATACTTTCTTGTGAATCTTAGTTATCTTCTTTATGTTCTTTTATTTAGACATGTTCATCAAATAATATCAAGAAACAATAACAACAAAATAGGACAAAGATGTAGGCTCTCAACCAGGGCAAAACCCCTCTAAGGGGAAAACCAAGAAACTACTTTTTTCTTAGAGTCTGCTTCAAATGAGAAATAGAGACCAAATCATCCCTTCCTCAAGACCTTCCCTTAAACTTCTTCTTCGTTGCAACTTCGACTTGCTAGTAATGGCCCAACTACTTAACTTAGAAACTTCAACCTCCCAACAACTCTGTCCCAACAATTGCTACAAAAACCCTAATCTATCTTCCTTTTGAGACCTTCCTGGAGAAAAATAGCTCTCCCTAAGTTCAACAAGGTCAAGAGAAGGATTTCGCTCTATCCAACGACTTGTTCCTGCAATTTTTCTCCCCAGCAACAACTTCACTCCCCAACAATTCAGACTTGCAACTTCAACCTCTTTTTTGCTGCAGAAACCCTAGCTTCTTCGCATGTGTGAGAGAGATAGAGCACAAAAACAACAAATTTCATCCTCCCAGCTTCTCCTAGACTTTTGCCCTTCTTTTCCTAGCTCCCCAACTATAGATCGAACTATTTCCTTGATAGATGAAACTTGTGAGTGAGTGTATCCAAATGAGGTCGAACTACTTCCTTTTATGGCCTTCTCAAAGGGTTGAATTCCCTCCTTTAGGGCGACTTGAGGATACCATGGCCGACTTGTACTCTTGGATATTATAGGACTTTCTAGACTAAAAAATAATTCTTTTTATAATTACAAATTGCACAGAAGGGTCTTATAAACATTATGTTGACTCCTTTGAATCATGACAATAAATCCTAAGAGCTAACAAAACCTAGAAGCACAAAGAACATGCTTTTACCTAAAATACCATAATTAATAATGAACATGAAACCCATGCTTTAATAATAATAAATTTATTTTCTTTTTCTTGTTTGTTACATAAGATACATATTGAAATGAGTACAACAATTATGAAGAATGAAACTAGTTACATTTCTCAACACTCCCTCTTAACTAGGGAGGTATTCATAATTGTACAACTAGTACAACATCATATCTCAAACTAAAGAGTTCTTAAGAAGAGTCAGATTGATAAGCCATACTGCAAGCATCATCATCATGACCAACACTATCCCTGAGGCCTAACTGGACAAGCTCTTCTTTTATTCAAGAGAATTATGTTGGGAGGCTTTATGTGTGATACCCCACTACTTCTCTAACGTTCATACCCAATCTGGATATCCAAAATGTATGTCCTTTTAGAACCATTCTTATCTTGGATTTCCATACCTGAGTCCTCAAAGAATACCAATCCTCTTCGACCACTCTGTTGAAGAATATAGGGCAATGAGAGTTAATGAGATTCTTCTATTCATTATAACTACTTGTGAGGTATTTCTAACTTTTTCTTCTTAGCACATTCTTCACTTATTCTTATTAGAGTGTGTCTTCTTATATTCATCAAATAATTACCAAAAACAAAGAGACAATAACACAAGATGTTGGCTTTCTGCCAGGGCCAAAACTTCTCACTCTTTGAGAGGAAAACCCACACAAAATTCTTCTTATACAGATTCCAATTGACAAAACCAAGACCATGACCCTTGACATAGTATGCCACTCCAAGACCAAGACACCAATCCTCTTCTTTGTCACTGTTGAGATCATCATCATTGATGTACTATTGAGGCCATCACTACTGCACCACAAAAAACACCATTGTTGCACCTTCACCAAGGTCTTCATTATAAAAACTAGATCATTATTGTTACACCATTATTGCTATTTCACTGAGATCTTCACCTTGTGACTATGTCACCTTCAAGATCGAGATCATAACTATGCTTAGAACATAACTGCACCTTGAGGTATCTCAAGGCTGTGTGTGCTATACTGAGATCATAATTGAGATCTTGACTGCATCTGGAGGTATGCCAAGACTGTGTATGCTATTGTGGTATCCATGAAATCACCTTCATCATTGAGACTATGACTGTGATTGCTTCCTGCACTGTAATATTCACCGAGATTGTGATTGTGTTTTTTTTGTCACCAAGATCTTCCTTGTCACAGCTATGTCGAGAGTGTGTGCCTCTGTAATATCCATTCAAAAATCACAGATATGCCTCTTCATCGAAACACTGAACTATTGTCCTCATTTGAGTTTCTTGTACCACTGTACTTGTCCAAGATTTCTGATCTTCCTGTACCCATACGAAATTACAGAGAGTCTGAGCTTTTTCTATGTTTTATGTGGTGAAACTAGATGGGTATTTATAGTAGTTCGACCCAGATATTGAGAGGACATGACAGTGTGAATAGATGTGTCCTTTTATGCAAGCCAACATGAGTGTATTTAATTCCTTTTGTTGGCCAACTTCTTCAAGAGGATTGTGCTTGTCTTTGGAGGGCTGTTAGACATTTCTATATACTTGTATACATTACACATAGGTTCTAGAAGAGCACGAAATTGGCTCTTTGACTTAAAATAAATCCTAAGGCTCTTAATGGGAGCCACTAACAAATAAACCCCTTGCTCATGAAACCCATGCAGCAAGGCATACAAATAATTTTATTTCTTTTATTTCATCATTTACAAAGATTATGTCTTTATGAAGACCAAACCTAGTTACACTTTCTTTAACACTCCCTCTTAACTAGGGAGGTATTCATAATGGTACTTGGTCATTCTCAATCTGAAGAATTTATCATATGAAGAATCAGATTGATAACCCATCTATATAGCATCATAGTAACCAACATTGTTTCCACAACAAGGCCTTGACTGACAACTCTATCTCTCATCAGATTAGAGCACAATGTTGGCGAGACCAATGACTATAGACACCTTCATCATTGTCTCTCAAGGTACATACCCACCTAGGTGTTCATTGAGTATGACCTTCTAGGACTATTCTTATCTTGGGTTCCCAACCCTCAAAGAATATCAGTCCTCTTGCCTACTCTTATCTTGGATTCCCTACACATCCTCAAAGATCATCGGATGTCAGATGATTACCCAAGCCTCCATTATTTCTTCCCAAATGAAGAAAATAATGTTGTGTCTATTTCTCCCTCTCAACTAGGGAAGATATGCCCAAGCTCCCACTGATCAAGAACTTTCCCAAGCTCCCACTGATCAAGAACTTGCCCAAGCTCCCTTTTAATTAGGAACTTGTCAGAGCTCCCTCTTAGCTAGGGACTCTTCTATACATCAACAACTTCTTCTTCATGGGTCCTTCAACTGCTTGATCAAATTCTCTCCTTGATGTCATGACATTCAGTTGAGCTTCTTCCTTGTAGGGCAACAACCATCAATCACTTAGCTCCTTAGTTTGTCATGTCATTCGTTTCTTCATGGAAAGTGGTTTCCTTCATATCTGGAACCTTCGCTATATGACTACTTCTTTCTCATAATGCTTCTTCCATACACCACATGAATGCTAGTTGTACTTGTATTTACAACTCTTGTTTGAGTAGCACTGCATGAACTTATCCATATATTATTCAAGAAATCAGAACATAATATTAAATCAAATCATACCTTACAAGATGGCTCTTCATCATGACATCTTTCTATAGGTTTCATCATCCTGCATACATATTGACACATCTCCCAAAGATATCCATTGTCAATGGTCTCCATCTTTTTCCATCAGAGTCTTCATATATTTTCGGGAGATTTCCTAGTTAAGTCTTCTTGGTCATTCAGATGTTAATCGCCTTTATTAGGGTGCATACCTCACAATCTCTTCCTTCTCCACAAGTGCTTTCAATCAGAGTTTCTCAATTGTGGTCAACCACCTCATACTTCATATGAGGACATATTATGTTGATTTCAAGTAGTACGTCTTATGCCTTCCTGAATCCTTTAAAAGGAGGAGATCCTGTTTTTCTTGATCACGCTTCCTAAGATAGAAGTAACGATCCATGTTGCCCGCAATCATACAACATGATATTATAATATTAAACACAAGCATACATACTTTATTTTACCTTTATGTCATCTAGGCTTCTTTCAACAACTTCCTTGATTGATTGATTTGCTTCTTCTCTTATGTCACCATAACATCATCCATGAATTCCACAAGTTGGAGTTCTTGATGAAACACTTGCTTCCTCTCTATATTAGCGAACCCTTTGATGAGAATTCCATCAGAGAATATTGAGGATCTTGTATATCCTCATCTGGCAGATGTTTCCTTTTGGTCTTGATGTATGATGAGACTTGTCCTGGATGAATTCTTCCTTTCTTGCAATTTTCACTGACGTTCCCAAGAGTTATTTCCTTCATGTTTGATTGTCATATATTTTGTCCTTCATGATTCCCATGGTGATGTCACGAGTTCTAATGATTCCATGATGCCACAATGCATCTTATTATCTTGGTCATATCTATAACACAAGACATGACTCTTTTGTGAGGGATACCATCTTACTCATAGTAGAGATTTGTTACTCCCTCTTTCCTTGACCCCTTTTCTTCAGCTTCCTCCATCTTTCCAGTGATATGAGCTTCTTTCTATAACATTGAATCTTAGCTATGCTTATTCTGTCTTGCTTTAGGACCAAACTTACCTTTCCTTTTTGCACATGCTTGAGTTCTTTTAACCTTCAATACTTTTTCCATCAACTTTTCTTTCTATATTTAGCATAGAGACCATAAATTGTCGAATGAGGTAACTTTCTTGATTATCTGTTAGTGCATTATGAATCAATGATGGTTATCTTCTTTCCTAGTTCTTGTATATGGGACCTTATGAAGATATCCTACATCCTTTGATACCCTTTACTTTCATGTAGATCAGATTTCATGTGACCTTATTCATTGCATCTTCAGAGAGTAAGTTTTTCTTTGATGTCTCCAATATTTCTATATGAGGGGATCTTTCATAAGTATCCCTTTCCATGAATTCAGAGGAGACCTTTTGATATGTTCAATGACTTCAACTACTTAGAGAACTATGTCTATCCTTCTTCTTCATGCAAGGAATCTTGATGACCCATCCAACCTATAGATGTCCTTGCAATCATGAAGTCATTTAACCAAACTTGATTATAGAATGAAAAGATACTTACTTTTCATGTGAAGATGAAATCTTCACCTTGATTGCTTTGATGATGGTTGAAGAAGATATATTAGAGCTTCTTCTTGGATGACCTTCTTACAAATGAGAGAGCCTTTCCTCAATAGAAAAGGTTTCTCCTTTTGATGAGGATGATTTGTTGCTTCCTCAGATGATCTTCTTCTAGGGCAAGAAGATGATCCTTTGAAGATGTCCATGCCTTATTGCCTTCAATTTGCCTTCTTTTGTACTTTAGATCAAGACTTCTTCTAGGACTTCGACCTTCTTCGAGATGATGTAGTCTTCGATTTTGAGGTCCTTTGAGCTTCATTGTTTTGTATACATATTGATGAGAGTCTTGGTGGCTTTTTGATGATGACCGTGGAGACAAAATATCTTGCTGTTGTAGATTGTCTCCTTGATTGCATAGACAAAAACCCTTGTTGATGTAGACTATTGATGTGGACTTAATCCTCCAATTTTGTCAAATCCTTTCAACTTGCTTTGATGCCCTTCTTGAAGCTGATCCTTGAATGTCTCTTTTTTGTTTCCCTTACTTTGAATTCAACACCTTGGCTCCGATACCATGTTGAAGAATCTAGGGCAATGAGATTTAATGAAATTCTTCTAGTCATGATAGCTACTTGTGAGGTATTTTTAACTTTTTCTTCTTAGCACATTCTTCACTTATTCTTATTAGAGTGTGTCTTCTTATATTCATCAAATAGTTACCAAAAACAAAGAGACAATAACACAAGATGTTGGGTTTTTCTAGGGCCAAAACCTCTCACTATTTGAGAGGAAAACCCGCACAAAATTCTTCTTATAGAGATTCCAATTGACGAATACCAAGACCATGACCCTTGACCTATTATGCCACTCCAAGACCAAGACACCAAAACCTGTTCTTTGTCACTATTGAGATCATCATCATTGTTGTACTCTTGAGGCCATCACTACTACACCACCGAAATCACCATTGTTGCACCTTCACCGAGGTCTTCATCATAACAACTAGATCATTGTTGCTGCACCATTGTTGCTCTTTCACTAAGATCTTCACCTTGTGACTATGTCACCTTCAGGATCAAGATCATAACTATGCTTAGAACACAACTACACCTTGAAGTATGTCAAGACTGTGTGTGCTCTACTGAGATCATAATTGAGATCTTGACTGCATTTGGAGGTATGCTGAGACTGGGTATGCTACCGTGGTATCCTTGAAATCACCTTCATCATTGAGACTATGACTGTGATTGCTTCCTGCACTGTAATCTTCACCAAGATTGTGACTGTGTTTTTTTGCACCGAGATCTGTCTTGTCACATCTATGCTGAAAGTGTGTGCCCTATAATATCCATCCAAAAATCACATGGATCCCTCTCCATCGAAACACTGAACTGTTGTCCTCATCCGAGTTTCCCATACCACTGTACTTGTCTAAGATTTCCGAGCTTCTTGTACCCATACGAAATTACAAAGAGTCCAAGTTTTTTCTATGTTTTTTGTGGTGACCCTAGCTAGGTATTTATAGTAGTTCGACCCACATATTGAGCCGACATGATAATGTGAAGAGATGTGTCCTTTTATGCAAGCCGACATGAGTGTATTTAATTCCTTTCGTTGGCCGACTTCTTCAAGAGGATTGTGCTTGTCTTTGAAGGGTTGTTAGACATTTCTATAGACTTGTGTACATTACACATATGCTCAAGAAGAGCATGACATTGACTCTTTGAATTAAAATAAATCCTAAGGCTCTCAATGGGAGCCACTAACTAATAACATCTTGCTCAGGAAACCCATGCAACAAGGCATAAAATAGTTTTATTTCATCATTTACAAAGATCATGTCACTGTGAAGACTGAACCTAGTTACACTTTATTCAACACACTCTTCTCATGGATTCCTATCCCATCCTCAAGTCGGTCCTTTCCTTGTCATGGATGTTTATATCCTTAAGGAGACCATATATGCTTATCCAATCCTCTGTCATTCTCTTTTTATCACTCGAAGAGGATAATGCACATGTGATGTTCATCATCACTCCATCTCAATCAGATAGTACATCCATATTCTCTCTTAATTTTGAGAATATAACCTTTCTCCTTAATCACAGAGACTCCTTTTTCTCCCTTTCAAAGAGGAGATTCCTTCCTTCCAATAATGGAAGCCAACATAACAAGCCTCATTGCTTGTCTTCATGAGAATATCAACTACTTGATCTTTATAACTACATGGTTCCTTCTTTTCTTTGCATCTCTTGCATCAAGTCTGCTTCTCTTAGAAGTACCATGGAACCATCTCCACTCTTTTTTCTTGTGACAAGATCCAGGTCATCTCTCTTTCTCATCACTTTCTTCTTCAATCATGAAGGCATTGCATTGGGCCTTCATGATCTTCAATCTTGACCATGAAAGTGATATTTCTTGACCTTTAGGTTATCTACTCATACAACTACCCCTTCAATCCCAAGATGGACTTCATATTGACTTTACAGTTGCCAGGTACCAAACATTGAGGTTCCCCCAATATTTTTCATCCACACAATTGACCTTGCCTCAATTTTCATCATGATTTCCTGCAACATTCTTCCAGCTAGTATAATTTTATGTTAACCAGATAACCAAATCATAAACAAATTAGAATTACCTCACCATGATGACCTTCTCACCAACATCCTCATCGACCATCTCCACTCGAAACTTTCCTTCTTGCATCAAAGTTCCCAAGGATCGAACTTGATTACCAAGTTACAAACTTTATTTCAGAGACTACTAGATGTTAATCAATATCAAATACATATTCTAGAGAAATTCCCAATCTTCTATGCATTCTTAAGTAAGTCACATTCTATTCTTTTCCAACATCATTAGTGCTTAAGAATATCTTTATAACCAACTTCGTTTCATAAGATTCTTGCGTATATGAATCTTATCTATTATTTACTTTTCAACATACATTCCTATGCTTTCATCCAATCATCTAGATATCCTCACAAAAAGTTTGTATCCTAACCCATTGCAACTTTCATCCCTTTTTACCAATATGTTTCCACATTACATAGAATACATACTATTCCTTGTTATGATGCTTTTCCAAGGACTTCCCAAAATGATGTTCCTTCTCGAATCACAACGATCCATTTTAGCAAGATGACAACCTCTAACATAATGCGAGACAATATCTTGAATGAACAATATCTAAAATGTTCTAACATTATACCCTAGATGATCTCTATTAAATTTCAGACATGCTACTATCGTATGCTTCTATTCTATGATGCTAAAGAGGAATCAACATTCATAAAGAACCTACAAGTCACTGAAACTTCTTTGAGTAGTAAAGATCCTTCACTTCCTCCTTCTTTGCCTTCTTCTTTTACCACTGCATGCATACAATTGTCGGTTTTTGTTAACCATTTATGTAGTTTGACTTTACATTAATAAAAATTATTTTGTGTTTTTCTTTAATAAAAAACATTTTATAGTAGAATAAAACAATTGTGGAAATTAATTATAAATGATTATGGTGGTGATTAATATTATATATAAATTTGAGAAATTAAAATTAATAATAATATTTAATTTTTAAAATTTATTATTTCTTAATTATACTTTATAAAGTTAAAAAAATTAATATATAATTATTATAATAATTTTTTTAAAATTTAAATTATATTTGAATTTTCCAAAATTTAAAATGGAAATTGTATTCATTATTAAAGAAATCAATTAATGTTTTTGTAAGGCTAAATAAAAAGATCAATTTTGACTACAACATATTAAAAATGATAAGGGATACACATGAAGTAATATGGAATTTTTATTTTTAGAAAAAAATGACTAAAAAAATATACATATTTTATGTTTTTGGAATCTGATTGTGCTTTTTTTAATAATATAATTTTAATCATTAATTTAAAAAAAAAATATATTTTTTAATTTATACAAATTTAAATTAATAATAATATGATCTAAGAAGAAGTCTTTCCATTTTTTTAAGCTTTAGTGTAGTGAGTGTGAAGCTTTTTGTAAGAGCTTATGAAGATTAAAAAAGGAAAGACAAACAAGCTTTAGTGTAGTAAGTGTGAAGCCCTTTGTAAGAGCCTATGGAGATTAAAAAAGGAAAGACAAACAAAATATGTTGAAAACTATTTTTTCTCTAACAATATCTAATTATAGACAAGACATTAAAATACTTAACGAATAATATTTATAAATTAAAAAAATCTTTAAAATTAACACTGGAGTACAAAACAAATAATTAATAATATTATTATGGAGAAGGAGACTAAGTCATTAAATCTACATTGTTTAATAATATTACTATTTACAGGAAAGACTTGGGTTATTAAATACTATTATTTAAAAGGGAGATAAAGAGAGATTGGGTTATTAAATATAATGTTAAATAATTGAAAAAAAACATAATTGTTTATTAATATTTATTAAGAAAGTTATAATAATTTTTTAAAGATAAAATAAAATAAATAATTTTAAGTAAAGAGAAAAAAAATAAAATTTTAAAAAGTAATTTTATTAATTGAGAAAAAATTAAAATTAAATGGAAATATAAAATTTAAAAATTAAACAATTTGATTTAGAACTTACATTTAAAAAACATTGACATATAATCTTAGATTATGTCTATACATCTCCCCCATACTGAGCTACGCTGTAGAGTGCCTCTAGGTGCAATTAAAATGGTGTGAGCACAAATCATTTTCTTTCATATTTTTAGTTTTATTTAATTGATTTTAATTGTTATGTAAATTGAGAAATTAAAGCAAAGCAAGGGAAGTATTCTTCCGAGCTAAAGAGGAAGCACATCCAACTTTATGAATACATTCTAGCTGTACAAAATGCAAAATGCAAAAAAAAAACCGTATTCTTATGTTAGAAAAGATGGACAACACACATATTGAGGTGTTGAGTCTTTTACAAGCATATTTATCTTCAAGACTATTTTAGTAAAACAAATTAGGTAGTTCCAACATTCTTAGGCGTTAAATTCACAATCAAAGAGATATAGGCAGTAACTAAAGACTTCACCAAGGGAGGGGGAAGAATTTTTGCAACAAGTAAGACTGTTTAATTTTTGTAATAAGCCCAGTGGGCCATTATTTGTAAATTTTTCTAATGAAGAAAATTGTCCATTGGACTCACCTCTTATATATGTAGAGCTATGTTTTCTTCGGTTTTTTGTGTGTTATGCTTCTCTAAAGGCCATCTCTTTTCTTGCTTTATCATGGTAATTTGTAGTTAGGATTACAAGTTTTGAAGGCAACAAATTGGTGTTACTTCTACTGTTAAATATGTATATTCAACATATACTTGCAAATTACTTTTAAGAATGTTTATTGGTTGAATTCATAGACTATGCCAAGCTCTAGTATTTCATTTATTGTATTCATTTACCAATACCCAACAATTCACTTTTCCTCATCGCAGGTTTACAATGATTTCCTTACTCACTGTTAAGCTCAAGTTTCAATATACTTCTCTTTTCTTTTACCTGTCATTCTCAACTTTTGTGCTTTGCTAGAGAAGACCCTATGCCTAATGGGAAGGCCTCTCTAGTTTGAGAGAATTACAGTCCTTTTATATGTTAAACCCAATATAAGCCCCCTGTTAATCCTAGAAACCCTTATTAATCCCTAGATATTGAGTGATAACATTTCTATTGTTATATTGTCACGTAGGCTAGAACTTTTCACGGTCCCATCTTATAATAATTGTACCCTTTGTATTCTATATATACACTAAGGAGACCTAGTTGTAGGATCATTGAATCCTGTCTTGTAAATTGATTTATTGTAAAAGGAGGTTCCCCCCTCAAAGAGGACTATAATTGTTGGTTTCTTATAATTTTTGAGGTGCAAGGTTCATAACATTTGGTATCATAACGTATGATCCTTGACTTTTACTGATTTAAATGATTCATCTTGGAATTTTCACTATAAATTTTTTCTGAGACACTTCAGAGATGAAATTTGGAGCATTTTGAGGAGAGATCTTAAGGAAAATTTAATTAAAATTTCATATCTTACTTTTCTATACTTTCAAAGATATACTCTGAAGTTGAATCAACCTTATATTTTTGCTGTAACTTCTTTTTTGAGAATTTTTAGAACGAGAAATTTTTAAAGATCTTAGGAGAAATATAGAAGTAACTCAAAAAAATATATTTAGAATTAGATTTGAAGAATTGGAAACATGACATGCTATACAATTTTTATCTTCGAAAGAGACCAAATATCAACAAGTTTTGGGAAGTTACCATAACTTTCACTTGACACATCAAATTTTGGTCAAACCTATGAAATTCTAGAGAAGACATATAATAGTGTTATAGACAAAAGTTTCAGACCTAGAAGGGCTCAAATCATACATACATACATACATAGATAGATAGATAGATAGATACATACATACATACATACATATCTATATCTATATCTATATCTATATCTATATCTATATCTATATCTATATCTATATCTATATCTATATCTATATCTATATATATATATATATATATATATATATATATATATATATATATATATATATATATATATATATATATATATATATATATATATATATATATATATATATATATATCTATATATATATATATTGGTGGCCACCTGCCTATTCCACTTGGACCCCCACCACTATCTCTTTCAATTTTCAGTTTCCTTAATTGTAGCACAATTAACTATTTTTGGTAGTTTTTCGGGTCCTAAACTTCTAGAGCCGTGTTGAGGCCCTCGACGATGTTTTTAGGGAAAAAAGGGCAAACATATATCTTTAAATGATGTTTGCATTCAAAACTTGTAGTCCTTGGATAGATATTTCTAACAAGATATCAAACATTAGAAAATCAAACAGAGATCGTATGCCAAAGTTACAACCTCGGCAAATTGATGTACCAATTTACCCAAACAGGGCCCATATTTTTGGCGCATCATCTCTTAGGGTTAGGTTTTTGGATGTTTAGGGTTTTCCATTGTTTCTCAATAATAAATAGGCCTTCGAGCCTCATTGTAACACATTTCAAAGGCATGTAGCTGCCAAACCTCTTCTCAAAGATAAGCTACCATCGCTCGAGTAAGTTTATTTCCATTCTGTATGTAAACATATTTTAGTTCCTTGATATTAATGAAATGAAGTTTTGTTCCTGCTGCATCTCTATGTTTATGTTTATATCTATATTATGTTGTGTTCTTGCATAAGTCCAGATCTATGGTATCAAAGCAGTCTGCTCTTTCTCTATTTTTCTTTGCATGTCCCCAACGAGGTTAGTGTTGAAATTTCTAAGTCTGACATGTTAGAAATCCCTACTGCATTGTTTGGTTTAATTTCTCCTACTTGTTTATCTCATTAAAAAGTTATTTGTAAGTATAAATACTGAAATAAACACAAATGCATCCTTAACTCATATACATATCAACAATTGAAATAACTAAGACAAACACGCAAGCGCAAAATTATTTTTAGATAATCATCCCCAGAAAAACCCAAGGTAGGAAAATCGGTGCTACAGATATGAGGGTTTTATTATTATGTAGCTTCTAAATACATCTAAGGTGCCAGAAATGGCTCAACAAACAGAGAATGCCCTCGGTAATAGTACCTCTCCTTGGAGATAGATATTTCGGCTGATCTATCACCAGATGAATGATCCCACAAAAAAAATTGCATCTCCTTAGCAGCACACCAAAAGCATATCCAAGCTTCTCAGCTACTTTATGTCAATCTACAGGGACTGCATCACCCTTCCCGACTCATCAGCACCCATTCTTCCCCATGAAAATTATCCCAGTGCTTCCTCTTGGCCCTGTGTCAGCTCTGCTAGCCTCTGCGCAGGTACTGAAGCCTCTCCATCAACCCTCACACCCTTTGCGTCACCCACGCTGGCCTCTACATCTTCTACATGGCTCCTAGCTGCCTCTGCATAGAACCCAACTACCTCTACGTTAGCCTCTCCAGGCTCTGCACTGTCTCTCTGGCACTATCTCTGCCTCTCTGCTATGTATTCTCGGCCTCATGTGAAATTTCCCCTCGCTGCAACAGATCGCTAGCTCGATTCTCTCAGTAAACCCCGCTCCAAAAAATCGAACTGACTAATCAACTTGGTGTATCTCCAAATGACCCTCAAGCCTCCTCTTATACTTTTCCTGTTGAGTCTTCAACGACCGAGATTAAGTCCCTAATCAAAGGCTAAGATTATATTTGTCTTGATCCATGTCATTTAGAACATTCTCACCTAGTTATATATATATATATATATTTACAGAAACGGTTATGGGATTTCATTAACTGAGTGACTAAGAGCCACAAATTCGATTACAAGAGGAGAGGCAGATTTCTGCATGTCTTTTCAGCAAGAGGAAAATAACGCCTACTCTCGTCAAGCTCCTCTTTTTACATTTAATATAGTGTACTTCTGCTGCTGATTTCCCGAGCTGAAAAATACAAACAAACTGTTGCAAAAGGATGCAATAGAACATGGCTCTTTAGGGGATTGGATCCCAAAGGATTTCATTATCTTTGAGAATAGAACCGGCATCTAAATGGACTGCCTTGTTTGCCTCGATGTCTGCTTCTTTGTTATTTGTTCTCAAAACATGGAAGTATTTCAGATTCAGGGACTTTGCCATGCCTTTGATCCTTGTAATTATCCTTGCTAGATGCAGGTCCGCTGAGTTAGAATTGGTCGCCACTTCTTGGATGATAACCTGAGAATCTCCAAAGACATTTGCCTCCTTGTAGCCCAGCTCTTTAAGGAATTTGATTCCTTGAAAAAGGGCCATCACTTTAGCTTGTATGCTTGAGGAATGGCCTAATCCCCAAGCAAATCTGTGCACAACTATTTCATTTGGGTTTATGATGAGTCCTCTAGCTCTAGCAATACCTGGATTCCCTTTGGCTGCCCCATCAAAGAAGAGAGAGGGAAGAGTTTGATTGGACAACCAGGTTTGAAAATCTGCTTCATTTTTCCTGACTTTCCATTCTTTGCGAGATGGAGGAGAGCTGTTCGATTTTGGAAATTTAAAATTGAGGGCAGATCCCAGATCTATGTCCTGCTGGCTTAGATTTGAATCATCCCCTTTGTCTTCCAGCCACTCAACAAGTTGACTTTTTACTGTGTTGGCAACAATTCTGAAGTCCTGTTCCTTATTATGGAAAATCCTTCTGTTTCTTTCCAGCCAGACTTTCCAGCTGATGAATTTAGGCAGAGCACTCCACGTTGACCTGATTGTTTTATTTTTTGGAAAAGGGCCTGGATATCTAGCCATCCAGCCCGCAAATAGATCCGAGACTGAGGAGGGGAAGGTGAATTTATGCTTCCAAGAAACGAGTAGCTCTTGCCATATGGAAGCTGCGAACTTGCACTCGATCATGAGGTGGAAGGCGGATTATAAATTTTCTTTACAAAGAGAGCATCTAGAAGGCCCAAATATGCCCCTTTTCTGAAGCCTGTCTTCAGTGAGAATTTTCTGATGACAGAGGAGCTAGCAGAAGTGGTCGACTTTAGGAATTGAAGGTATTTTCCATATGCCAACCCAGGGGGTAGGATTGGGAGGCACATGTGGCCGCTCTAGACATTTAGCATAGCCCTAGGCTACCGAGTAACCTACCCGATTTGATCCCCAGCCTCTCACGTCCTGCGTGCGTACATGAATTGGAGCCAGCCCGTGTAACTGCGTGGTGGACGTTTCTAGATCAGATCGTTAGTTGGGTGGAACTGGGAGTTGTTTCCAACCCATCCACACATCACCCTTCCAAATTGAGAGATCCCACAATGTGTTGATGCTGGCCTCTGACATCTAGCGCTGCAACTCAGGCATGTCTCTCGATTCTGCCAGCAGGGGTCTATTCAAGATACTATCGTTCCAGAGGTGGATACATTTTCCATTGCCTGGAATCCAGAAGGAATGATTCCTTAATGAACCTGCTGAAAGGAGTTTTGAAATGGTTCTTGGGCTGATCCATGCATCTAAGTCTCGGTACTCTGAAGTAATTCTTCCACAATGCAACTTACACCCTGTTGTGTGTGGAGCATGATTGTTCAGAGGTCTTTGTTTTAGCCGGATGTATACCCCAGGAAGTTTTGTACACCCCTCCACGCGGGGGGGTGTGGGGGGTACTTGTCCCCCCCGTGGGGGTTTCGGGGGGCCGATCCCCCCGGCTGGGGGGTCCGGGGGCTCGGGGGCAGCGCCCTCGAAGCCAAAAATAAATGTAAAATTGCCTTGTAAAAGTATAGTAATTTCTAGTCAATCTGGGCCGTTCATTAGGCGGATGATCTGACGGTAGAACTTATGTTTAGTTTAGGGTTTTTTGCCCTAGAAGGAAACCCCTCTCTTTGTATGAGGGTATTGTATTTGAGGCTGTGAAATAGATGTGTATTCTGTGAGTGAGAAACAGAGAGGTGAGACTGTGAGAGAAAACAGAGGATATTACAGCAGATTTGCTGTAGGTTGTGTCTCTTCATTTTGCTGGATAATAGAAAGGAAGGGCTGGCTGTTCGGGGTGGACGTAGCCCAAACTGGGTGAACCACGTATATCTGTGTCTCTCTTGTTTTGTGCGTTTTCTGTGTTTATATTTCTGAAATATTTTATGTGTTCCATTGCTCCGTAATATATAATTTTCTAACAACTGGTATGAGAGCCGAAGGTCTATTTGGCTGATAAACTCGCAGGAAAGAAGGGTTCTTGGTTTGAGTGGGAGCAATGGTGGAAGATGGTAAGTTTAGGGTCGAGAAATTTAACGGCCAAAACTTCTCGATGTGGAAGATGCAGATGGAAGATTATCTGTATCAGAAAGATCTATACCTACCATTGGGCGGAAAAACAAAGATGCCGATGGGTATGAAAGACGAAGAATGGAACCTTCTCGATAGAAAGACACTCGAAACAATACGGTTGTGCCTTGCTGCATCAGTCGCCTTCAACATTTCGAAGGAAACCACGATAGAGGGTTTGATGCAGACGTTGTCGAAACTATATGAAAAACCCTCGGCCTCAAACAAGGTATTTCTTATGAAACGGTTATTTAATATGAAGATGTCAGAAGGTGGATCTGTTGCAGACCATTTAACTGATTTTAATACAGTTACAAGTGAGTTAAGTTCTGTAGGGGTAAACTTTGATGATGAAGTTAGAGCTCTGTTATTCTTGTGCTCATTACCAGAAAGTTGGAATTGTTTGGTAATGGCCATTAGTAACTCCGTTTCTGGATCTAGTACTTTAAAGTTTGATGATGTTGTCGGTGCTATCCTTAGCGAGGAAATGCGACGGAAAAGCTCCGGTGAAACATCGGGAAATGCTTTGAGTGCAGAGTCTAGAGGAAGAAAAATGGAAAGAGGAAAGAGCTCAGGATATCGCAGTAAATCAAGGAAAGGCAGATCCAAGTCCAGATCGGGGATAGTGTGCTGGAAATGTGGAAAGAAAGGACACCTAAAGAAAGACTGTAGATCTCGGAAGGGAAAAGAAGGAGATGCACAACAAGAAAACAATCATGAAGCAAATGTGACAGGTGAGGTGTTACAAGATACTTTGATTCTTTCTTTCGAAAATATTACTGATTCTTGGGTGGTAGATTCAGGGGCTTCATTCCATGCCACACCTGATAAGAAATAGTTTCATGATTATGTTCAAGGAGATTTTGGACAAGTTCGTCTGGGTGATGATAAACCCTGTAAAATCGTTGGAATCGGTAAGGTTCTTTTAAAACAACAGAATGGAAACCAATGGCTATTAAAGGAGGTAAGGCATGTTCCAGATCTAAATAAAAATCTGATTTCAACAGGGCAGTTAGGCGGTAAAGGTTGTGTGACAAATTTCACAGATAAAGCTTGGAAGGTCACCAAATGAGCCCTGGTAATAGCAAAAGGGGAAAAGGTTGGTACATTGTATTTATGCAATGGTATTTCTAACTCTGTTAATGCTTTAACTTCCAAAGGAGCAGATGCAGCATTATGGCATCATAGGCTCGGAAACATGAGTGAAAAGAGGATGAAGATTCTTCACTCAAGGAATTTGTTGCCAGGTTTGAAGAATGTTGATTTGGACTTATGTGAGAATTGCATTTATGGAAAACAGAAGAGAGTCAGATTTCTCAGAGTTGGGAAAGAAAAGAAGAATGAAAAATTAGAGCTTGTGCATACAGATGTATGGGGACCTGCTCAGGTATCATCTCTCCGTGGCTCTCGTTATTATGTTACTTTTACTAATGATGCAACTAGAAAAACTTAGATTTATTGTATTAAGAATAAATCTGATGTATTTGATACTTTCAAGAAATGGAAAGCTTTGGTTGAGATTGAGACAGGAAAGAAATTGAAGTGTCTTAGATCAGACAATGTAGGTGAATATTGTAGCAAAGAGTTTGATAGGTACTGTTCAGAGCATGGAATTCACAGAGAGAAGACAGTTGCAAGAACACCACAAGAAAATGGTGTGTCAGAAAGGATGAACAGAACAATCATGGAGCGTGCAAGGGGCATGAGATTGCATGCAGGATTGCCTTTACAGTTTTGGGCAGATGCTGTAGATACTGCTCTTTATCTAATAAACAGAGGGCCTTCAAGTTCCTTGGATGGTGGTGTTCCAGAGGAAGCATGGACAGGTAAAAAGGTAAACTACTCTTTTTTAAAGCCTTTTGGTTGTGAGGCCTTTGTCCATATTGATAAAGAAAATAGAACAAAGCTTGAGGCAAAGTCAAAGAAATGTAGCTTTATTGGATATGGTGTTAATGATTTTGGTTATCGCTTATATGATTATGAAAATCACAAAATCATTAGGAGCAGAGATGTAATATTCAATGAAAAGGTCTTGTATAAGAATCAGTTGCAGGAAAAGAAGCAAGAAAAAGAAAACAAGGAATACGCAGTTCTTGACGAAATCACTGAAAAAGTAAAGGTGCCTAAAAATAATAATAATCAAAAACACAACAACAGCAACCACCACAGCAACAACAGGCACCCCAAACACCTGAAAGTGGTGTTAGAAGATCTACCAGGATAAGTAGACCCCCTGAACGATATTCTCCTTTATTATATTATTTATTGTTGACTGATTCCGGTGAACTCGAATGTTATGAAGAAGCAATGCAGGTTGAAAGCCATGAAAGAAGAGATGGACTCCTTAATGCATAACCAGACTTGGGATTTAGTCAGGTTGCCTACAGGAAAAACTACATTGAAGAATAAATGGGTTTACAGGCTGAAGGAAGAAGATGGAGGAAAACAAAGGTACAAAGCTAAACTTGTGGTGAAGGGGTTTGCACAGAAGAAAGGTATTGATTTTGATGAAATATTTTCTCCTGTTGTTAAAATGACTTCAATCAGAACTATTTTAAGTCTTGTAGCAGCTGAAGATTTGCATCTTGAGCAGTTAGATTGAAAGACAAACTTTCTCCATGGGGATTTGGAGGAAGAGATATATATGCAACAGCCACAAGGATATGAGGTGAAAGGGAAGGATAAACTAGTGTGCAGGTTGAAGAAGAGCTTGTATGGCTTAAAACAGGCTCCAAGGCAGTGGTATCTACAATTTGACAAGTTTATGTCTGAACAAGGTTATACTAGATGTCACTCTGATCATTGTGTTTATCTAAAAAAGAAAAATGATGGCAGCTATATTATATTGTTATTGTATGTGGATGACACGCTTATTGCATGATCTAACATGCAAGAAATAAATGTACTCAAAAGAAAATTGGCAAATTCATTTGCAATGAAGGATTTGGGAGCTGCAAAACAAATCCTTGGTATGAGAATAACTAGAGACAGGAAAAATCGCAAATTAACATTGTCTTAGAATGAGTACATACAAAAGGTGTTGAAAAGATTTAACATGCACAATGCAAAACCAATTAGTACACCTTTTGCTAGCCATTTTAAACTTAGTAAGGAAATGTGCCCAAAGACCCAAGAAGACATGGATTATATGTCTAAAGTTCCATATGCATCAGCAGTTGGAAGCTTAATGTATGCAATGGTCTGCACAAGGCCTGATATTGCACATGTAGTGGGAGTTGTAAGCAGGTACATGAACAATCCAGGAAAGGAACATTGGATGGTCATGAAATGGATTCTCAGATATTTGAAAGGTACCACAAATCAAGCATTATGCTTTGGTGGTTCAAACATCTCCCTACAAGGATATGTTGATGCAGATATGGCAAGTGACAGAGATAACAGGAGGAGCACTACAGGATATGTATTTAATGTTGGAGGAACAGCTGTCAGTTGGGTTTAAAAAATCCAAAGTGTTGTTGCACTTTCAACAACAGAAGCAGAGGATGTTGCTGCTACAGAGGCTAGTAAAGAAATGATTTGGTTACAAAGGTTTATGGGTGAATTGGGTAAGGAGCATGATATGGGCACGTTATACAGTGATAGCCAAAGTTCCATTCATCTTACAAAGAACTCAGCATTTCATTCCAGGACTAAACACATACAGCTCAAGTACCATTTCATACGATCAGTGTTGGAAGATGGAGAGTTGAAGCTGGAAAAGATACACACTAGCCAAAATCCCGCAGATATGCTAACAAAAGTTGTAACCAGGGAGAAACTGAGAATATGCTCAGTTTCAGTTGGTCTTCAAGGATGACGATGAAGATGAGAAACAACCAGGTCCAAAGAGGAGTCATTGTCCAGCAAATGGAGTAGCGGTGGAGTTGCTACAATCATTCTCCAAGTGGGAGATTGTTGTGTGTGGAGCATGATTGTTCAGAGGTCTTTGTTTCAGCCGGATGTATACCCTAGGAAGTTTTGTACACCCCTCCATGCGGGGGGGCCGATCCCCCCGGCTGGGGGGTCCGGGGGCCAGCGGTCCCCCGGCGGGGGCTCGGGGGCAGCGCTCTCGAAGCCAAAAATAAATGTAAAATTGCCTTGTAAAAGTATAGTAATTTCTAGTAAATCTGGGCCGTTCATTATGCAGATGATTTGATGGTAGAACTTATGTTTAGTTTAGGTTTTTTTTCCCTAGAAGGCAACCCCTCTCTTTGTATGAGGGTATTGTATTTGAGGTTGTGAAATAGATGTGTATTCTGTGAGCGAGAAACAGAGAGGTGAGACTGTGAGAGAAAACAGAGGATATTACAGCAGATTTGCTGTAGGTTGTGTCTCTTCATTTTGCTGGATAATAGAAAGGAAGGACTGGCTGTTCGGGGTGGACGTAGCCCAAACTGGGTGAACCACGTATATCTGTGTCTCTCTTGTTTTGTGCATTTTCTGTGTTTATATTTCTGCAATATTTTATGTGTTCCATTGCTCTGTAATATATAATTTTCTAACACACCCAACCTGGATTTGGAGCTATGATTTTCCAAATCAATTTGGCTCCCATAGCTAAGTTTTGGACACTGAGATCTTTGAAGTTCAGTCCTCCCTCCTGAGTTGGTCTGATGACTGTTTCCCAATTGACTAGGGAAATTCTCTTCTCGTTTTGTTTGCCTCCTTTCCAGAAAAACTTTCTGATTAATTCCTCCATCTTTTTGATGATTCCCACAAGCGCCAATAGAACAAAGAATTTGAATAATGGAAGGCTACTTAGCACTGCTTTAATGAGCACTGATTTTCCAGCTATATTGAGCTAAGAGGATCCCCAACCTTGCATTTTTGTTTTGAATTTGTCTAACTGAGGATACCAATCTTTACTAAAGGCCCTCTTGTGGAAGATTGGCAGTCCCAGATATTTAAATGAGGACCAAGAAGTAGAGACTGCAAAACCGAGGCATCTAGCAATGGAGCTTACAGTTGAAGCAGGAATATTCAAACAATAGATATGGCATTTGCCATTGTTTAGAACACTGCCCAAGACCTTACAGTAATCTTCTAGGGCTTCTTTGAATTTGATTTATGAATGAGGAGATGCAGCCCCCAACAGTAAAGTATCATCAGCGAAGAGGGCGTGATTGATGCTTTTGACTCCTCTTGCAATGCACAGGCCAACGATGTCTTGATCTAGCTGCTTTCTTTGTAGATAAAAACTGAGAACAGAGCCTGTAGAATGAATAGGATGGGTGAAATGGGGCACCCTTGCCTCAGCCTTCTTGTGGCTTTGAAAAATTCAGCAGCCCTTCCATTCACCAGGGGGGCAATCCAAGGCTCCGAAATACACGATCTAATCCACTTGATGAAATTTTGACCAAACCTTTGCAACACCTCAAACAAAAAACTATGTCTAACTCGATCAAAAGCATTTGCTAGATCTAATTTAATAACCATACCTTTTTCCTTTCGGTGTAGGCTGGAGTGAATCGCCTCTTGAACCAGAACGAAATTGTCCACTAGTTGCTTGCCATGAATAAATCCACCTTGGTTATGCGGAATGATTTTGGGAAGAATTCTTTTCAACCTCTTAGCTATTACTTTGGTTATCACTTTGTACCCAATATTGCATAAGGAAATTGGGCGAAATCTGCTGAAGGAGTTTGCTCCTTTCTCTTTGGGAATGAGGGCAAGAAAGGCTGAATTTGTGCAGCCTCCAATCTTCTGACAGTCTTGGGATTTCTGGATCATTTTGAAGAACTCCTTCTCAACAATCTGCCAACAGGTTTGGAGAAATCTAGGTGTAAAACCGTCTAGTCCCGGAGCTTTATTAGGATCCATTGCGAAAAGGGCCTCCTTGACTTCCTTTTGCGTGATTTTTCCTTCAAGTGCCTAGTTCATTTTGGAGGTGATAAGGCTAGGGACAACGTCCAATAGAGTAGCGTTTAGATCAGCTCCTGAATCTTCTCTATACAACTGCTCAAAGTGCTCTGAGGATGCCTTTTTTATGCTGGTAAAGTCCTTCAGAACGCAGTTGTCTTATTTTATTTCAGTGATGGAGTTATAGCCTTTCTTGGCTTGGGCTTGTTTATGGAAAAAGGAGGAGTTTCTGTCTCCATATTTGAGCCAAAGGCTCCTGGACTTGAGCCTCCAATATTCTTCTTCTGCCAGACAGGCCTTGTGAAAACTTTGCTGAAGCTTGGCCTCCTTTTCCAACTCATCTTTAGTGATTTCAGCTGCTTCAAGATGGAGATGCTGGCTTTCTAGAGCGATTTGAATTTTTTTCCTTTCCGCAGTAGGGTTGGGCAGGGTCTTAGCCCAATTTTTTAGCATGACTTTAACCCTTCTGAGTTTTTCCTCCCAAACAAAAAAGGCGGATCCCTTGACTGGGTCTTTCCAGCAGTCTCTGACCTTTTCCATGAAGTCTGTCTCTTTGATCCAGAGAGAGCTGAATCTGAAAGGAATAGGCCCCAGATCCTTGGGGGTCAGCAGCTCTAGGCTAATGGGCTTGTGATCTGATACACTGCTGTGAAGAATGCGCATTCTAGCTTCTAGTCCAAGAAGTAAGAAGGAGCTTTGCACCAAAAATCTGTCAAGTCTTGTCGCTATGTAACCTGGGCCAACTCTCTTATTTGACCACGTGAACTTGCCAGTAGTCAGCTTAATGTCTATCAGATCCCAATCTTGCATGAGATCTTCCACTAATTCTCTTGCCGGATCCCTGACGATACTGCCTCCTCTTTTTTCTGACGAGAGGAGGGTGAGGTTGAGGTCTCCGACTATGATTATATTCTCCAGATTCTCTAGATCTGCCAAGTTTTTGATGGAATCCCAGCATAATTTTTTCTCACCTGCATTGTTAGGAGCATATACATTGAATAGGAAAATAATTTCCTTAGATTCTAAGTGCTGCATTTTTAACAAAATCCAATGAGTGTTCAGGGACTCAGAGATTAATGAGAACTTATTTGGATTCCAGAGCGACCCAAGTCCTCCCGATGCTCCACGGGTAGAGATTGCTTGCGCTCCATCTTTCTTCCAAAACTTTTTGCTTGCCTGGAGGAAGACTGAATTCTCCAATTTAGTCTCCAGAATGAGAAGAATGTCTGGGGCTTCCAGTCTTATTAAACTATTCATTGCTTCTTCCTTAGCTTTGGTGCCCATTCCCCTACAATTCCAGGAGACTATCTTCATCATTTACTTTTGCTGTGATGAGCTCCTTTGGAGCTCTGGGTTTGGATCCTCTTCATCTTCGGGGTTTTTGCTAGGAGTTTCTCTAGCGTTGGCTGGCTACCCTGAAGCTTGTCCTTATATGTTTCTTGGTCTCTTTTTTCCTTTGCTGACATGCGCCCTCTTGTAGATCTTCTAGGGGTAGACTGTGATTCACCTATTTCCCCTTCTTCCTCTGATTCCTCGGACTCTTGGGTTTCCTCTTCTTCTTCTGACATCCTCCCTTTGGATCTCTCTGGTACACTTTTGGATTTAGATGGAGAGATCTCCTTCGGGATTTCTGTCTCCTGCGTGTTCATGATTTCAGATCCAAGGATCTCAAATTTGTTCCCTTGGCTTTCCATGGGTGGTTTCTGAGCAGGCCCCGCTTGGGGAGCTCTAGCATTTGCATTTGCATTCTTCCTGAGTGAAGTTTTGGGTCGCTTTGCCTGATTCCATCCTTCTTCCTTCCCTTTTTCTTCTACCCCTTTGGACGGGCAGTCTCTGGCGAAGTGTCCGTAGACATGACACTTCCGGCATTTGAACGGCAGCTGTTCATAGTCCAATTTCTGTACATGTGTCCAGGGACCTACAATTATTTTGATGGCTTCTGGTAGTCCGACCTCCAGATCTACCTTGACACAAATTCTGGCGCAATTGCACTGATCTTTGCTGTTGGCCTTGTCTATAAATTTCCCAAGAGTGTTTCCTATATGTTTCAAAGAGTCCCAGTTCTGGTAGTGTACGGGAAGATTGGGGAGTCTTACCCACATCGGGACCGCTGAAGGCACATCCACTGCTGGATCGAAGTCTGGCATCCATTTGTTTAAATACAGACCTTGAGGGCCCATGAAGTAGGGGCCATTCTTGAAAATGAGATCCTTGTCCTCTTTTTCAGAAAATTCAAATAAGAAGTATCCTCTTCCGAGGAAGTAAGAGGTTACCTTGTTCTTTATCAGATGAGCCTAGTTCCTAGCGACCTAGTTTTCCGTTGATTTCGGGGAAGGCCATAGACCTGTAAACTAATCGACCAGAGCACGATCTTCCAGATATAGGGCTACCTGAATCGGACCTTTAGGCGGAAGGGCGATCTCGGGGATATCTTCTAACTTTTTCATGAACTTAGCAGCTTCCACGGATTTCTTCTTTGGCAGAGAGGCCAGCAAGGTTATGAAGGCCTCAACAGCGGAGGGTGGAGGAGGGGAGGAAGACCCCTGAGGGGGAGTCAGCTCCTCCATGAAGCAGATTCAGCCAGCCCGACCGCAGCTTGGAGCAAAGCTCTCGGCGGACAGATCCACAGGGATAGGGACGCGCAAAGAGTGGGCGTGCTCGCAGGTTTAGAACACGCGAATACCGGATCTCGCAGGTTGCAGAGTTGTCTCACCCAGTTTTATATTAATACCCATTAACATTTTAATTTTCCTAAGTTTAGACTTAGGAAGTCCATTAAAAATATTAATTATTTTAATATCTCTCCAACTGGGTGGAATTTCCCCATACCATTTTTGGGTCTTGGAGATATTATGTGCCTTAGCCTCTCCACCAATTTTCATAGATAGAGAACATTCAATGCTACCACAAATAAACACTCCCTCTTAGCGAGGAATGTGTTCTAGTATTGTTTCACCATGGAAACGTCACACTGATCTTCCGCACCGGTACCTGTGCTAATGCTTGACCTGCTGCCTCACATCATCTACACCGTTTCCCATGACACTGCCACTGCCACTGCTACATCTGTACTGCACCTCCCTCTCAATATGCCGCCCATGCTGCCCCTAACACTGCCACTGCTAACTGCTGCACTGCAACTCAGTTACCGAGAAGTAAGTAACTGATCTACCCAAATACTGGCATCCCGGTCAGTCTGGAAGCCTCATGAAACTGAAGCTGCATTTGCTGGTATACTGTGCTCCCTCTGCTACCACTGTGTTGTTGCATACACCTCTGTGTCTCTCGCACTTCTGCACCCTCCACTGCGCTGCCTCATATTTCTGCACCCAAGCACTACCTTGCTACTCCACTACACTTTGCTCTACCTAACATCTGTCATTTTGCTATTGTCGTTAAGGGCTCCTGTAGCCGGATGTGATCCATGAGTTTGGGCACCTCAAGGATCCTACCCCTCTGTAGCTCTTTAGAACTACAACTCTAAATCACCCCACCTCCCTCCTGGAGATGTGGCTACCATATTTGTCGAATGAATGTTGAATTGGTTCTCTTTTCCCTTTTTCGCTGCTGCCCCAACAAAACTAGGATCTAGATTTCTTCGGTGCTAGAAATCCTCTAAGGAACAAGCTCTTCTAGACTCCCTCTTAGTCTTGATTTCCTTCACGGAAATCCTCTGACTAACTGTCGAATGCTGCTGCCCCAGCAAAACTAGGATCTAGATTTCTTCGGTGCTAGAAATCCTCTAAGGAACAAGCTCCTCTAGACTCCCTCTTAGTCCTGATTTCCTTCACGAAAATCCTCCGACCAACTGTCAAATCGCTCCTCTCCAATCCTCCTTTGTCGCTGCAACACATATCTGGATTCCTTAGCTAGAAATCCATCGAGGTAGTGATTCCCTCTACCTTGGCTTTGTCTCCTTAGGTATTGTTTTGCACCGATGAAAATAACACCCCACCATCTTCTCAATCACAATATGCCCATAGCTCCCCAAGCCCCGACAAATGAAGAAACTGAGCCTTTCAGGCTCTGCGCAATCCCAACAAAAGTAGAATCTACTCCTCCTGGCCACAGTGTCGATCCTTCCTGGTTGAGAAAGATGACCGAGCACTGCATAGGTTTGATCTTCCCCTCTCTACCTTTGTGCTAACCCTCCTCCTGGCTCGAAATGATGACGCAAACCCTTTACATCACTTCTTCTCTGTTGCTTCTGCTCTGGAACAACGCTGTCCCTCAGGACTGCTACTATTGCTGCAAATCCTTCAGATTACTATTGGTGCCTTTATTTCTCCTGTGATCTGCAACGCTTTGGTACCATGTTGAAATTTCTAAGTTTGACACGTTAGAAATCCCTATTGCATTATTTGGTTTAATTTCTCCTACTTGTTTATCTCATTAACAAGTTATTTAAAAATATAAATATTGAAATAAACACAAATGCAACCTTAACTCATATATAGATCAACAACTGAAATAACTGAGACAAACACACAAGGGACATCGTTATTTTTGGACAGTCGTCCTTAGAAAAACCCAATGTTGGAAAACCAGTGCAGTAGATATGAGGGTTTTATTATTATGCATTTTCTAAATACATCTAGGGTGCCAAAAATGGCTCACCCAATAAAGAATGCCCTCGGCAGTAGTACCTCTCCTCGGAGACAAATATTTTCAGTGGATCTATCATCGGATGAATGATCCCACAACAACAATTGCATCTCCTTAGATGGACAGCGAAATCTGCTCCAAGATTCTCTGCTACTATGCGTCACTCTACAGGGACTGCGTCACCCTTCCTAGCTCACCAGCACCCAGTTTGCCCCACGAAAATTCTCTTAGCGCTAGCTCTTGGCCCCGTGTCATCTCTGCGAGCCTCTATGCAGCTACTGAAGCCTCTACGTCAGCCCTCAGACCCTCTGCGTCACCCACGCTGGCCTTTACAACTTCTGCATGGCTCTCAACTACCTCTGCATAGCACCAAACTACCTCTGCGTCAGTCTCTCCAGGCTCTGCACTGTTTCTCTGGCACTATCTCTACCTCTCTGCTATGTATTCTCGGCCTCGTGATGAACTACCCCTCGCTGCTACAAATCACTAGCTCGATTCTCTCAGCAAACCCCACTCCAGAAAATCGAAAAGACTGATCAACTTGGTGTATCTCCAACTGACCCTCGAGCCTCCTCTTATCCTTTTCCTATTGAGTCTTCAACGACTGAGATTAAGTCCCTAATCACCAAATAATATTAGATTTGACTTGATCCATGTCATTTAGAACATTCTCACCCAATTTTATAATAATACCCATTAATATTTTAATGTTCCTAAGTTTAGACTTAGGCACTCCCTTAAAAATATTAATTATTTTAATATCTCTCCAACCGGGTGGAATTTCCCCAAACCATTTGTGGGTCTTGGAGATCTTATGTGCCTGTGGAGTAGGAATATCCACTTTGCGGACATAGGCTATCCCTCTAGTCCAAGAGAGTGGGTCTAGCCACAAACAAGACAATCTAATATAAATTTCCTTAGATTAGAATCGAATAAGAGGGCCTACCTCTTATAACGCTAATCCGCGTGATGGTGATCTTACTTCCTTGCTCCAGCTTCTTTTCATTCCTTTCGTTCAAGTACCTGAAACAAACATGCAAGAAACAACAACAAACGTGATAGCATAAAATCGAATCCAATCTACTTAAAAGGTCAAGGAGTTCTAAGCTATCAAATGTAATATTACACCCGATATAGGAAATAAACCATTAGTTGTATTAAAATAAACTTCAAAGAGAAATACAACCGAAGCCTTGACGTTGGAGATCTCCTTTGCGATATCCAAGTCCTGCTACATGCCTTTTCAACACTCTTTTCCTCCTCTAGCTTGACATGAAATGGCTTCCAAGCTCTAACTCTCTCTCCTCATGCTTTAGCTACCAAAGACTAGTCTTTTGTCATCTAAGACTAATCTTCTTCTATCAAAAGCTAAAGATTTCAGAATTTTGTAGCTAGTTCTATCTCTCCACCACTTTCACTATGTGTTGTATTTTCCAACCAAAAAGGGTAAGAGGAAGTGGTTTATATAGGGAGAGGAGGATAAGAATGAGATCCACTCAAGGGGGAAGAAGGTATTATCTCCTTGGGAAGGTCCACTTTTAAGGGGGAAAGAACCTTATATGGAGTTCTCGACCCTTATCCAACCAAACAAACATCTAGCACATCGCCAGTAGAAGTTTCTAGACGTAAAACTCTGTTTCCTTTTATAAAACTTTCCAGAATTAAATCAACGTAGGTATTGGGCTAACAATAGTGCTGATCGACATGGGTCATAGTGTAAAAATCTTCCATCGGTACGGGTGAGAGATTGGGAAAGAGCGTTGATCTTAAAAACTGGGTTTTAAGAAGGATTCTTTGGAAATGTTCTGAAGGGAGTGGGGACTACTTTCTTCAAACTTCAAGGGATGCAAGAGCATAGGTTTCATGGTGTTCTCCAGGATTAGGAACAAGGAGTGACAGGAGAGTGACAAATTACTATGTAACAGATGCCCCTAAAGCATGAAGTCAGAGCTGAGAGCGATGGCTGAAATGCTTTAAGACAGAGCGAGGACTTGGAATACCAGCATCGAAAGACTTGTAACTCAAACATACATGTACATATCTGAAATTTGATAGTCATGCCTGATAAACATGAGAGGCATATAACAATACATGAATCCATGGTATAGGCGCAACTATCCATCAAGAAAAGGATCATGTGCATGGATCCTCAGCATGGACGCAACCATCCGACTGAAGGGATCATATGAAATAGATCCATGGCATGGGCACAACCATCCGCATAGAGAGGATCAAAATGAAAAGACCCACGGTATGGTCGCAACCATTTGACTGAGCAGGATCAAAATGATACCCACGGCATGGTCATAGCCATCCATCTAAAGAATCATGTATATAATCATGAATGACTCATCACTCCTTGCAACTTAGAATTTTATGATCTAAGCCCAGGGTCTTACGCTCCAACATGACCTGATCAAAGTACAAATTCTAACATGTGAATAGACGTGTTGAAGTCAAACATGCTAGAAAATCACTTGATTACTGGCCAATGATGTGAACTGTTAACAAGCGCGAGAGAAACCACCCATAATGTCAATGGCTCTTAAGGTACTATCAGTACAATTCACGAAGTGTGAATAAATAATTGAAGTCGAACACTCGTGAAATCGTTCGATCGAAGGCCAATAATGAGAACTTCTCATCGAGTGCGAAGAAATTGCCATTGAGGCATGCAAGCTCTAAGGTACTGGAAGGGAGTTTCTAGATCAATTTCCTGGATAATGAGTTGAAGTCGACAGGAAGTGATCTGTCGAAGGAAGGTCATAATGAATGCTTCATCATCGACACGAAACGGGAAACACAATGAATGAGAGTAATCCAAGATGGTGACATATGATCAGATAATATACATGTAGGAAGAATTCTCTTGAACATGTTGATGACATGACTCCGGAGTTTGGAAGCATTTGACATCATAGGATTAGAGGTTATGGTGACGTGGCATAGATCATATGAGAGGTTTAAAATGGATAACCCAAAACCTAGGGAGGCAAGTGATAGACTGAGGATGTCCCAAAAACCTGACACGAACAATAGATGAGTGTCAATGTTCAAGAGCGACATGCTGCCTCAAGTGAGGAGTACAACTAATGAAATACTTCCAATTTTCCCCCACCATTTTTGGCGAGTACCCTAGTTACTTTTACACAAGCTTGACGAGGATAGCATATGCTTGTAATATAAGTCCATCCTTCAGATGGATCCATCGTAGTAAGTTTTAACGAGCCCTAGGAAGGAGTAGCTCGGTCTTGTCATAATGACAAGTCCTATGTCGTTTAATCTTTTAACGAGTCCAACAAAGGTGAAACTCGGTATCTTTTTCATGTTTAGAGAGTTTGAAAAAGACAGAAAATAAAACTCCAAAAGGTCCCTTTTCATAAAGTTGTCCCTCAAGCCCGAAAAGGTAGAAAACAATACTCGAGAGAACCTCCTAGCCATGTTCGACTAAGGTGTACCTTTTTTGTAAATAGTTTATCCTAGCCTGAAAAAGGGGTAAACATATACTGGGTAAACGACGTTTTGTAGCCTTTAACAAGGTCAAAACGACAAGAGCTCAACCATCTTTTCGTGTTTTGAGAGTCGGAAAAGAGCTTAAAGCAGACTCCCCATTTTTATTTACTTTAATGAGTCTAAAAGGGAAAAATACTCGACAATCTTTTCATTTTTTACGAGTCAGAAAAGAGCTTAAAGGTGACTCGTCCTGGAGGAACGAGTGGTATAAAGGGTAGCAATAGGTTCCGGTTAAGTGGGGAACTGCTCGAAACACTGAAAGGTCAAGAGGCTGGCTAGTAAAACCACTCATCGTTGCGGTTCCTCAGGAAAGGAAAACACAACCAAGTGAAAGCATATGATCGGCCAAAGAGATGGTGGTGATGGAATGAAACAACCAAGGCTCATCTAGCAGAAATTAGCTAATAAAAATAGCAATCACAAGATGTAAATTGGGCATGGCTTCATTTTAACACAAGCTTGAACCATGGGGGACTCTGCTTGAATTCGGTTTCATGTTTACACAAGCTTGAAATGACAAACTATGCTTGAGTTAAGTTTGCATGCCCCTAGCATAATGACTCAATTCGAGGTACATGCCCCCCAAGCTTCATTTCATTCAGCTAGGTGGATGGAATGAAGGTTCACTTTCGAGATCCAGGAAAGACTCGACTGGGATTTTACGATATCTTAATCAAAGACTTGATTTGGAAAAGGGATGTGTTTCATTTTTTAACAAGGTTGACACCGTAAAAGAACTATCCTCAAGACTCCTTGTTTCATTTTTTAAGGAGCTTGACACAAGACAAGGAACTCTACTCTGACCCCTTGTTTCCTTTTTTAACGAGCTTGACACAATACCAGGAACTATCCTCCACATCCCTTGTTTCATTTTTTAACGAGCTTGACACAAGATAAGGAACTATGCTCAGACACTTTGATCATGGACCATATGAAAGCATGGCCCCCAAGAGGTCATCACTAGATGGGAGAACTACGTTCTGGGAGGAACACATGTCAATTAGTACAAATGAAAGATTAGGTTCCAATGCCCCCAATACATAATGTACCATGCCATCTGCGTGATCATCAGCAGATGTGGAGAGGAATGGGTAGCCACATAATTGACCTGTGGCAGGGAGGGTACTGCTTGCAAACGAGAAATAATAAGGAATTATGGTAGGATTGGAGCCATCTTGTGACCGATGAATGATAATTGATCAATGGTCATGATTCTCCCTTCGTATGGAAAACAAACCACACAAAAGAGTGAAGAAACAAGAGCTCCCTTAACATAAACATAGTCGCGCCTAATGAGAAGATCAACGTCTAAGGGACCTTGGACTACCATCATGTCTATATAGACGGTCTTTCCGCCCAAATTAATAGGAAACTTTGGAAGGATCCCTAAAGGTTGACTGGCTCCTCCGTTGAAAGCCAACAGATTCTGGGTGATAGGCACAAGTTGTGTGGAACCCAAAGCTTGCCAAGTGGTAGAAGACATGATGCTAACAGACGCGTCTTCATCCATTATAGTGCCATGTACTACCATATTATAGGCTTGTACTGTGATCTGGAAAGGCACATAAGATGGAAGGTGGAAAGCAGTCAATTGACTCCAATCAAAAGAAATGATAGAACTACTTGGTGGGGGTATCATATGATTCCCCCCATGCTCTGCAGGAACAAGAGACAGACTCTCCTGAACAACTGGGATGGGAGGGTCACTCTTCGATTCATGAGAATCTGAGGAGATGAGAAGAACATGAGCAGTATGATCATCACTCTCTTCGGGAACAGAGTGAACAACTGAAGGCGGAGCCAAGTCGACACTCTTTTTGACCAATGGTTGGTCGAGAATAGACACAAGAGAGTCATGCTCAGGAAGAGCAAGATGGGCAAGAGATGAATCCAAGTCAATCTCTTTACCAACTAGGAGAGGGTTAGAAGAAAGCCTCTAATAACCAACAGGAAGTTGGGGTTGAGGAGTTGTAAGGTTTTCTAAAACTTTGGAAGCTTTATCCATAAGAGGACAAAGGTGAAGAAGATGCTCTCCTTCACATAACCTACAGGGGAATTTAATTTTTCCTTTCTTCTTACCATCACTAGCCGAGGGTGTAGCATTGACATGATCTCCAGTGGTCGATGGGGATGGTCAATCCAGATTATGAGACCATACCTCTAAGACTATGGGAATACCAAGGCAGTCTCAAAGGAGATGGTCACCCTTACACAGCCTGCAAGGGAATTTTAACTTCCGCATAGGACTGGAAGATTTGTCGACAGGAAGCGCATTTGGAGAAATAGCTGCACGGTTGGCCTTTCAGTTATCTAACTTATTCTTCTTCGTCTTCTTCTTCTTCTTCTTATCCTCCTGGTTACTGGATTTCAAACTTTCACTAAGCGAAGTAGAAGAAGAAGATGAAGAAATAGGGGAAGAAGGTGAGAGGTCAGCCTTAGAATCAACGTGATCTCATTCAAATGAAGGAGATGGCTGGACAAGAGTTGGGGCACTCAGGACCACCGAGGTAAAAAATAACCAGATAGGTAAACCAATGATTAACCCAGGGAGGGACAACGTTGCCTTATAAGGAGCACCAACATTTCCAAAAGAAGGAAAAGGACCAGGATTCCCATTCGAGGGGAATCCTTGACTGGTAGACTCTGCAAATGTTTCCATTGGAATCAACCTTGAAGAATCACTAAGGAAGATAACTTTAACCAAGAATATTTTGTAGGAAGTTAATTTTAAGACGCTGAAACAAAAATTGGCCATTTCATTTTTTAAGAGTCGATAAAAAGTCAAAGATGAATCTAGTCACTTTTGGTTTGAACGAGCTCAAAAGGACAAGTGCTCGATGATCTTTTAAATTTAAAGAGTTAGAAATACCAAAATGACTGCTCAGGATAATCTAGGCAAAAGGGATTACTAGGTAAACCGTGAACTGCAAAATACCTTTGTTGGCATTATGCTATAGGTATTGTCCTTGATGGAAACTCACTCAGATGAAAGTTCACAGTGCAGTAGGTCAACAACAAAGGATTACAGATCAGACTCCAAAGAATGAATAAAGAGAGGTATACGCTGGTTCACTTTGTCCAAGGTGCATATACACGTGGTTTAATAGAACAAAAGTAGCGTATAACGTATACACGCACTTTCACAGGAGGAAAAGCGCGTACATGTTGGAAAACCAAGTTTTTGGTCCAAGGTATTTTATCCAAGGTATTTTGGTCCAAGGTAATTGGTCCGAGGCATTTGGTCCAAGGTATTGACCCTAGGTATTGGGTCCAAGGTATTGGTCCTAAGTGGTTTTGGTCCAAGGTATTGAGAAAGGCCTAACAATGTATAAGGAGGAGAAGGTCATTAGGCAAAATAGTGTGCAAGCGATGAGATTCTAAGGAATACTTCTATCTGAAGTATATATTATGTTGTAGGGTTATGTTTGGGACTGGATCTGAAATATTCATGTGCACCTTGAGTTCAACATTGGATCAGGAATCATGAGACTTGAAATGACTTACTCTTGAATGATCTAATATTGGTTGTGACTAGATCTGATGTTTTGCGCCTGTTCTATTTGTTATCTATCATGATCTAGGTTTATCTGAAGTTTGGAATTGCAACAAAGTTCTGAGTCAAAATTTGCAGATCTGTACACAGGTTCATCTCGGCCAAAGCGTGTGTACACGCAGGTTCGACTCTTCCAAGTAGCATATACAAAAAGAAAATCTTCTGTTCAGATCTGACTAATCTATCTGATCAAATTCTCTTGTTTTACTGCTGTCTGTCAATGAATTCCTCTTAGATCTAAACGTAGAACTGTTGTATAAGGAAATTGAGTATGATTGATTGATTGATTGAGAAGGACGGGTGACCCTTGCTACTATCTGTTTTGAACTCTGTAATATGACAGTAGATCTTCAGAATGTCACTGATTGGTATAGTTTGTGGTTCAGAAGTGTATTATTTAGTATCTTTAGAGATGTACGTAGGTTGGGTTAAAGGAAGTAGCATATACATGCAGGTTGGGTTCAACCAAGTAGCATATACACTCTAATGCATGATTTTTAAGGTTACAACTAGTTCTGGATGATGATGCAGTATTCTGGGTTCAACACAGTGTTCTAGTGTCAGTGATCTGATTGTTTAGATTAACTGAATATTGGTTGATGCAATTTAAGTTTAAAATACTTTGATGGGTCCAGTGTGAAAATTTGATGAAACATGGTCTTCAGCTTGTGGTGTTGTGATCCAGGAGTATCCAGTCTGAAAATTCATGAAACGTGATCCCTGGTGGAAGAGTGGAGTTTTTTGTAGGCTGGCACCTACGTACTAGTAAACATATTGGCTAGTACAAGAGCTAGGGGGTTGTAGCTCCCTTCCAGTAGAAGCTAGAAAACGAGAGAAGGTTGTAACCTTCTGCAGGTAGAAGCTTGCGTACTGGTATGAGTCTGCACCAGTACAAGATTGTAAACAAATTTTCTTATTATTAAAAGAAGACAGAGACGACAGTAGCAGGTGGTTTTTACCCACATTGGGTTTCCACCTTAAATCTTGGTGTTCATGTGTGTTGCTTATGTGTGATGCTTTATTCTACTTTTACTGCACTGTCTAATAAATCTCTGATATACTGGTTTAAGCTCAACACATGATAAACTGTCTAAATCACAAGTTCTCTACATATACGTTGGTTTCTTTAAGCACAGTCGCGTGTACATGCTAGTTCACTTCACTGAAGTAGCGTATATAAATTTGTTTGGGAAATAAAATTATTGATCTGATAATACTGATTCACCCCCCTCTCAGTATTATTTCCAACAATCCTGGCGAACTGAAAAGTATGAGCAGGCAATCTCCCCGAATGTTGTGTTTGGTGTATCATGTTTACAAGGTAATAGACTCGGCTTCCTACGGATAGAGGATTCAAAACCTGGTGGCATCTCCGTTTATATACGCGATGGTACGGGAAGCACAAGTCTGTACTAGGGCTGTCTAATGCCGAAGAAAACGACAACTGCTAGGTTTAAAGACGCCAAAACATGTCTCTAGCCTAGACCACTAAATGTGAGCATTGAGTTTCAATGCTTCCTTAGGTTAATTCAATAAATTTTAACGGTTGACCTTGAATTAGGTTTTAATTGCAAGGCCCTACTGCTGTCATCTAAAAACTCCTATATGAAGCTGTATGAGAAAAGAAATCTTTGCCTTCGATGAAAGTTAACTCTAATTGAGGGATAGAGAGCACACAATCAATGCAACAATCAAAGAATGAAATATTTCACTAATACATGTCCTAAATGCACTTAATCTTCCTTTAACAACAAAAGAAGTTTCATTTCATTTCCAATGCTTATGATGATGCAATTCTAGCTTCTTAATGACGCTACTAATGCAATATTTTCGCTTAAGTAAACTAGAATGATGTTCTTCTTTTCATAAAATGCAAAATGAATCTTTCACATAAAGCACTTTTAGTGAAAATTTCACAATTCTGAACAAACAAGCATCGATCAAATCCAAAGCATGATAAATGAAACTAAAATAAACTTCTTCCCTGAATCGAACAAACCAAACACATAAATGCTTCAATCGACAAACCAAGCAATGTAATCTATGCTCGGAAAGATAAAACAGACACTCGAAATAAGAGAACAAACGAGACTCTTTCACTCATTCAATTGAAAATGAAGTAATGAAGATGTTGCGACTGAAAGATGGATTAAATGAAGCATCAAATTAGAAACTTGACACAATGAGTAAACAAACAAATGAACGGTAATTGACTGATCCAAAATGGATCTAGAATAGACTTCTAAGTCTAAAGTGTTCCTCACAGAGGAAAATGAAAGTCAAGGGCTGCTCTTGGAAATAGTCCCATTGCATAGATCTTTTCATTCTGAATCTACTGCAACTTGAATGGGCTGAAATGGACTTCGGATGCAGAAGTTATCGCAGAAAGAAGATTGCCCCTTATCCTTAGAAAAGGAGGCATTTCTTATAAAAATGGCCTAAAAGGCTCATTGAAGAAATTGCATCGCAAAAGGCCAAAGGGAAGGACTTAGGCCAAAGGCGAAAGGAACCCCAATTGCGACCTCTAACTTATCGCATCGGAGATAGGCCCACATGCGATATTGGGACCCCAGGCGGAGCGATTGCGATATGCGATGCATCGACGTCGGCGATCGACGATATATATATATATATATATATATATATATATATATATATATATATATATATATATATATATATATATATATATATATATATATATATATATATATATATATATATATATCGGGTCGGCACAGTCCATAGTCAATGGAAAGAACCCCGGGCCATTACAAATGCGATAGTGATATGCGACATGCGATGTCAACCATCGGATCAAAGAGTTAGATCAACGGTCAGGATCTGATTAGAGCGATTGGCAGATCGACGATCGACATGATCAAAGGGAAGACCTTGGGGTCGTTGCAATTGCAATGTGCGATATAGCGACGGGGCCGATAGCGATACGCCGATATCAGTGATCGGCGATTGGTGATCCCCGATACAAGGGATGTTGACATGCGATATGCGATTGCGATATGTCGATAAATTGTGAACCCGATGGGGATTATCAGCGCGATTTCACAATATTTGAAATCCAGAAATTTAGATTTTCAATGTATTCCCGTAAATTTGGGTTTTGGCCATGCGACAATGCGATTGTGATATTGCAACTGAAGGCGGACCCGATAGGGATTATGAGAGCGATTTCATAGATATTGAAGTCTGGGATTTTGTGCCCGATAGTTTATTTCCGGTATTATCTCTGTGTATTGGCAATGTGATTATTTTTGGAATTAAGATAGAGAAAGGCCGCTGATCCTTTTGTAAGTTCCCCTGATCATTGTGCCACGTTGCAAGTGGGAATTTTGTAACAATGATGCATTTGAAATGCGCAAAGCCACAGAGCCATAAGCCAGAGGGCCAGCCGAAGAGACAGAGGAATGATCACTCACAGAGAATGGACAGGAAGCCACAAAGCCAGAAGGAGGCCTCACAAAAGCTAGAGAGCATGATTGAGAGGTAGCATAGAGAGTTTTGAAGTCGCTTGGAGGTCGAGTGAAAACCAGAGAGCTCAAAGAAGCCAGAGCTAGAGCCAGAGCCAGAGAGCCAAAGCCAGAGCTGAGAGCAGAAGCAGAGGCCGACAAAGGTTGGAGGTAGTTGTAGAGAATAGAGCCAGTGTTCATTCTCAAGGTTCCAATAGTCGAGGTGACTGTAGGGGACCGCTGAATCCATTGAGATGGAGTTCAGAAAATCCTGAAGACTTCTAAGAGCCATGGAGCAGTAATGAAGCTTCAGAACAACAAAGAGATCAAATGATCCAGTTGTTGCTGGTGTTCAGAGTGTGCTGAAGATAGAAGAAGGAATTCCAGAGACAGTGAGAGAATTCTGAGGGAGTTGGTGCAAGCTAGAGCTCAAGACAGCTCAGAGCACTGATTGAAGGAGTCTAGTCCAGAGAAGCCTAGATCTGTTTGCAGAGTATGGACAACCAACGAGACAAGATGGTATTCTAAACCCATAGGTTCAGTTGTAAACCAATGGAGTTTAGCATGGAGCTTGTAAAAGAATTTATGCCATAATCCCAGAGAGCCTAGTTGAGTTGATTAGAGCTCAAGCAGACGTAGCCCAAGAGGTTTGGGTGAACTCCATATTATATTGTTGTTATGTTTGGTGCTTATTTGCTGCACTGTTTCATTGTTATATGTTTTTATATCGGTTTAAGAAAATCAACTTAAAGCACATAACCAGTTTAAAAACAAACACATGAATACACCTATTTTCAAGCACTTTTTAATTCTGCAATTGGTTAATCATAAGGTCTTGGAAATATATAAGCTTTGGAGTGGGAGAGGTTCTTGTAAGCTTGACAAGAAGCCTTTAGTGCCCCATTTTAGATCAGGTAGTATCAGAGCCTGAGATTGATTAACCCCACTTCAAGAAGGTGATATCAAAGCTGGTTATACCAGAGCAAGTGGTATCATATCAGAATGCTTGATTGACAGAGCAAAGGATTGCTTGTTGGAAAGGTGTTTGGGCAGTGAAGGATTGATTGTCTGATTGATTGTATGTTTGTTTGCAGGCTGACTATTGTTTGAGTTTGTAGAGGTGAAGGGAAAGCTATTGTTAGCTAAGTCCAGGAGAGGAAAAGAAGGTAGAAGGGTTGAAGGCATTCTTCTCATCCCAAAGGACCTCAAGGCAATCCTTGAAGCACAAGAGGTTTGTTGCAAAAGGTTGCTTGAATAAGCTCTTTGTTAATCTTGTTTGAAGTTCTTTTGTTCATTTTCATAATGACAACTTCTACAAGTGAGTCCTCAAATTCCTTCTTCATCACAAGATTCTTTGATGAAGACATGAAGCAAGACTTGTTCATCATGATGGACAAGGTGAGAGAAATGTATGAGGATGGAAGGAAGAGAAACATACTTAGAGAGCAGTTGAATTCCATGGAGGAAGAGAAGCAGTTTCTTTCTGACAAATTGCAGGAAATGGAGAGGCAACTTCATGTTGCAAATATCAACCTGAAAAGGATGCATGAGTTGGAGACACGACTCTTTGTTGCCAAAGAAGCCTTAGTCAAAAGAAGAGGTAAACAATTCCTGTTTGTCTTCAAATTCTTCTAAGAATGTTTATATTGGTTCTTTTGAAAAACATAACAGAGGCATAGGTTCCAAGTTAATGTCCAATATGGGCTATGAAGGAAAAGGCTTGGGTAAACATGCACAGGGTATTGTTGAGCCAATAATGGTTGAGGAAAGGCCTAAGTATTTAGGTCTTGGCTATGGACAGTCTTATGGAGAAAGTTCCAAAGCTGCCATGAAGGCCATTGAAGCAGTTCCAAGGAGTTTCATTTCAGGTCTTCTACCTCAAGAGTGTGAAGATTGTATTCATGGAGAATGGAAAAGCTTGAAACATCATTTGCAGGATGCAGGTTTTCATAAGCATGCACTTGAACCAGAGAGTTGTGGAAACTTTGACAGCCTTGAAGAGATTGATGGTGTTCCAAAGGGAGCTACTTCTTCATTCAATTCACCTCCTCAAGAAGGCAATAAAGGTGAAAGAGAAAGGTATAAATATGGTTCTAGCCATATTCCTTTTGATTATGTTCATCATGATAAATTTCCATATAAGCATGGGAAAAGAATTGCATGTTCACTTTGTGGTTTGGATAACCATAATGTTTCTAGATGTTGGAAGAGAATGGCCACATATAGGAAACTTTTGAAGGAAAGGAAGCAAGAAGCCAAAGGTCCACTGGACAAGGCAAATCATGCTGTCAAGAAGATGCACATGTGTTGCACTTACTGCCATAAGCAAGGACAGGTTGCTGCAAAATGTTGGACTCTGAATTCAACAATGCTTCCACAAAAGCTGAAGAAGGCGGAAAGAGAGAATGGCAGGAATGGAAAGGAAGTTTCCATGATTGATGTGTTTCAGGATGATTCACATGTTGATGCTGATGTGCAGAGAAAGGAAGCACATTTGAAATGGATTGGTAAGAAATGGTTAGAGTTCTTATCCAATTAATATTGCATGTCTATTGATACATCTATTTGCATTTATTTGTTAATGGAATGCAAGTTGCAGGTTTTTACCAAGAAGGTGAATGGAGAGAGCTGAGTAGGAGACTCACTTTATTGCTGCAACACTATATTCAGTTTAGCTTCTAAAGTACAGTGTGCTTAAGAAAAATTTGAAGAATGAAATGCATGCATGAGCATGAACACAGGGATGTTGATGATTTCCTTGTATTTGAACATGTATGTGTAATTAAATTGAAGGGTTTATTGCTTTGTTGTAAACATGCATGTAATACAATATTGACCTGGGAAAAGTTGATTTGGTCTTCAACATGGAGATAATGATGAAGTGTTTCATCTTTTGAAAAGAATCCTTGAGATCTTTTCTACATGCTTGACTTGAAGGGTCATTTGTTTTAAAGGCATGTTTTGTGGGCTTGTTATCTAGTCCATCATTTGTATGCAGATGTAAAGACATGGAGGTGTTCACAAGATGTGAAATCTGTTTCTTTTGTTGAAGCAGGAGTTTAGGCCATCCAGTTGTTATCTGTAATTTTGTTGTTGTTAACAGTTGTTGTTGACAGCATGTCAAACAGGTACAAATGTAAATTTTTGTGAAGCAGATGTAACTTCACATTTGTTTGAGCCACCTTGGATCAATGATCAAGGAAGAGAAGTTCAAACTACCTTCTGTAACCTTCTCAGCAGGAGTTCTGCATGAAGTCAAGGAGGAAAACAGTTCTTCCCAAGAGGACCAACACATCCAGGAAGGAAAGTGGTCAAAGGCTTTGGTTCAGAGGCACTATGCAAGGAAAGTGTATGGAGGCTGAAAGAAGAGGGTGTTGTTACTCTCATTTACTGTTCAGATTAGTATGTCAGTCTTTTGGAAACCAAAAGTTCTTTTAGTAGGAAGGTGTGATCCAAAATGGATCTAGAATAAACTTCTAAGTCTAAAGTGTTCCTCACAGAGGAAAATTAAAGTCAAGGGTTGCTTTTGGAAATAGTCCCATTGCATAGATCTTTTCATTCTGAATCTACTGCAACTTGAATGGGTTGAAATGGACTTCAGATGCAGAAGTTATCACAAAAAGAAGATTACCCCTTATCCTTAGAAAAGGAGACATTTCTTATAAAAATGGCCTAAAAGGCTCATTGAAGAAATCGCATCGCAAAAGGCCAAAGGGAAGGACTTAGGCCAAAGGCGGAAGGAACCCCGATTGTGACCTCTGACTTATCACATCAGAGATAGGCCTGCATGCGATATCGGGACCCCAGGCGGAGCGATTGCGATATGCGATGCATCGGCGTTGGCGATCGACGATATATATATATATATATCAGGTTGGCATAATCCATAGTCAATGGAAAGAACCCCTAGGCCGTTACAAATGCGATAGCGATATGCGATGTGCGATGTCAGCCGTCGGATCGAAGAGTCAGATCAATGGTCAGGATCTGATCGGAGCGATCGGAAGATCAACAGATCGTTGATCGGCATGATCAAAGGGAAGACCTCGGGGCCGTTGCAATTGTGATGTGCAATATAGCGACGGGGACGATAGCGATATGCCAATATCGGCGATTGGTGATCCCTGATACAAGGGCCATTGACATGCGATATGCGATTGCGATATGCCGATAAATCGCGGACCCGATGGGGATTATCTGCGCGATTTCATAATATTTGAAAATCCGGAAATTCAGATTTTCAATGTATTCCCGTGTATTTGGAGTTTGGCCATGCGATAATGCGATTGCGATATTGCGACTGAAGGCAGACCCGATAGGGATTATGAGCGCGATTTCATAGATTTTGAAGTCCGGGATTTTGTGCCGATAATGTATTTCTGGTATTATTTGTGTATTGGAAATGTGATTATTTTCGGAATTAAGGCAAAGAAAGGTCACCAATTCCTTTGTAACTTCCCCTGATCATTGTGCCATGCTGCAAGCGGGCGTTTTGTAACAATGATGCATTTGTAACGCGCAGAGCCACAGAGCCAGAAGCCAGAGGGCTAGCCGAAGAGACATAGGAATGATCACGCACAGAGAAATGGACAGGAAGCCGCAGAGCCGGAAGGAGGCCTCACAAAAGCCAGAGAGCATGATTGAGAGGCAACGCAGAGAGTTTTGGAGTCGCTTGGAGGTCGAGCGAAAACTAGAGAGCTCAGAGAAGCCAGAGCCAGAGCCATAGCTAGAGAGCTAGAGCCAAAGCTGAAAGTAGAAGCAGAGGCCAATAGAGGTTGGAGGTAGTTGCAGAGAATAGAGCCAACGTTCATTCTCAAGGTTCCAATAGTCGAGGTGACTGTAGGGGACCGCTGAATCCATTGAGATGGAGTTCAGAAAATCCTGAAGACTTCTAAGAGCCATGGAGCAGTAATGAAGCTTCAGAACAACAAAGAGATCAAATGATCTAGCTGTTGCTGGTGTTCAAAGTGTGCTGAAGATAGAAGAAGGCATTCCAGAGACAATGAGAGAATTATGAGGGAGTTGGTGCAAGCTAGAGCTCAAGATAGCTCAGAGCGTTGATTGAAGGAGTCTAGTCCAGAGAAGCCTAGATCTGTCTGCAGAGTATGGACAACCAGTGGGACAAGATGGTATTCTAAACCCATAGGTTCAATTGTAAACTAATGGATTTGAGCGTGGAGCTTGTATATGTTTTTATATCAGTTTAAGCAAATCAAATTAAAGCACATAACTAATTAAAAAAAAACACAAGCATACACCTATTTTCAAGCACTTTTTAATTCCGCAATTGGTTAATCATAAGGTCTTGGAAATATATAAGCTTTGGAGTGGGAGAGGTTCTTGTAAGCTTGACAAGAAGCCTTTAGTGCCCCATTTCAGATCATTGACCTAGATGCCCTAGGGTCATAGAAACCATCCAAAAAACTCAAAAAATCAAGCAATGAAACTTCAAGCCAATCAATCAATCAAAACCGGCAAACAAAACATTCTAGTCACTTTTGGGTGAAAGAAGAGAGCCTGAGGTTTAAGATACACTGGCATTGGAATGAGAGAAACTCTTATTTTTTATCTCAGAGACCGACATGACTTTTGGGTTGAAACTAGAGCTGATCGTCATGACCGGAACGACTGTCAGGCTAAAACTAGCGTTGATAGGCCTGATCGACGTGACTGTTTGGCCAAAAATAGCACTGATCGATGGATTCAAAGAAAAAATAAAAAATAACTTCACATAGGGCTAGACTTAACACATCAGAGGGTGGGCTAGTGTCTGTATGTTTTCAAACAGGTCAATATAGATCCAGAAGACCATAAATAAACAAACTAGGCACACAAGTAGAAAAAATAGAGTGATGAAAAGGAGATGTATTTCCCTAGCGGAGTTGCCAATTTGTGGAGTAGGAATATCCTCTCTGTAGAAAGATACGATCCCTCTAGCCCAAGAGAGTGGGTCTAGCCACTAACAATACAATCTAATGTAATTTTCCTTAGTTTAGAATCGAATAAGAGGGTCTACCTCTTATAATGCTAATTCGCTTGATGGTGATCTTACTTCCTGGCTCCATCTTCCTTTCGTTCGAGTACTTGAAACAAACATGCAAGAAACAAAGAAAACGTGATAGCATAAAATTGAATCCAATCTAATTAAAAGGTCAAGGAGTTCTAAGTTATGAAATGTAATATTACACCCGATATAGGAAATAAACCATTAGTTGTATTAAAATAAACTTCAAAGAGAAATACAACCGAAGCCTTGATGTTGGAGATCTCCTTTGCGGTTTCCAAGTCTTGCTACATGCCTTTTCAACACTCTTTTCCTCCTCTAGCTTGAATTGAAATGGCTTCCAAGCTCTAATTCTCTCTCCTCATGCTTTAGCTACCAAATACTAGTCTTTTGTCATCTAAGATAAATCTTCTTCTATCAAAAGCTAAAGATTTCAAGATTTTGCAGCTGGTTCTATCTCTCCACCACTTTCACTATGTGTTGTATTGTCCAACCAAAAAGGGTAAGAGGAAGTGGTTTATATAAGGAGAGGAGGATAAGAATGAGATCCACTCAAGGGGAAGAAGGTCTTATATCCTTGGGAAGGTCCACTTTTAAGGGGGAAAGAATCTTATATGTAGTTCTCGACCCTTATCCAACCAAATTAACATCCAACACATCGCAATTAGAAGTTTCTAGATGTGAAACTTTGTTTCCTTTTATAAAAAATTTACAGAAGTAGACCGACGTAGGTATTGGGCTAACAATAGCACTAATCGGCATGGGTCACAGTGTAAAACTTTGCTATCAGCGTGGGTGAGACACTGGGACAGAGCGCTGATTTTAAAAACTGGGTTTTAAGAAGGATTATCTGGAAATATTTTGAAGGGAGTGGGGACTACTTTATTCAAACTTCAAGGGAGGCAAGAGCATAGGTTTCATGGTGAAATTATAACACAATAGTCACTACTAGGGTTCTCCGAAATCAGGAACGAGGAGTGACAGGAAAGTGACAAATTACTGAGTAACAATGCCTTAGCCTCTCCACCAATTTTCATGGCTAGAGCACATCCGATGCTACAACAAATCAATAGTCAGGGTATAAGGAGTTAGGTATTGAACTGGTTCAACCTTTGCAAGACCAGCCTTACAAACCCCGATGGCCTCCCATGGCTTACGAAAAGAAAGATGAGGGAGTGGGAGATCCTTTCAAAATATTGCTCGAAGAAGCCCTCGAATGACAAAGGAATGCGATAATGGACAACTTTGCCCAGATCCTTCAGCAGATGCACACAGACAACACATATTCATCTGACAGCCACTCTGGAGGCACCACTCCCTTCAAGGTACAAGTCAACTTTGATATTCCCATATTTTAAGGCTATATAGATGTAGAGAAAAGGAAAGACACTTTGTCAATCCATCTCGAACAAAGTCACGAGGACTTGAACAAACTAGAAGTGAAAATTGGTCAATACAAGGAAGATGTCTCCTCCCTTAAATCTCAGTTGGAAGGAGAAAAGAAACAAGAACAAGGAGTTGAAAGAGTGATGGAATATTTGGCTCTTATGGAAGGACAAGTAGGTGAAGCAGAAAAGGAAAGAAATATCCTGACATCCCAACTAGAAGAAAAGGATGATGGCATTACCAGATTAAGATCATAAATCACCTCACTTAAGACCCAATGATGTGAAGCAACCAGAATAAAGGAAGAAATGGAGAACCATCTAGAAAATAAGGATGAACAATGCAAGATGTTGGAAGAAGAAATGAATCTCCTAAGAAAAGAATTTGATCATCTGAATAAGGGTCTAAAGAGATCCCAAACCCTAGATGACATCCTAACTCATCAAAGATATCCTCTTGATAAATTAGGTCTTGGTTATGCAGGTGAACCCTCAAACAGGAATGATGCAAACCCTAATGCTTCAAACTACAAGGATGTGGAGAAGATTGGAAGAAATATTGATGCCCCCATTTCCAACAAAAGCAAGGAGAAGAGTCAAGATGGCATTGGAAGAAAACTTACTCCAAGAATATATATAGATGGTGTCAAGGATGCAAGAGGCAATTGATATCCTTAAAGGATACCAATGCAGAATGAATTTAGAAGTACATCAAGGCAATCTCCATCCTCCAGGTACCAAAGTATATATTTTGGTTATTGTTATTCTTGTACAATTTTTGGGAACATGGAAAAGGATTGTAGGGCATACCAAAAGGACAAATATAATGGCCCACATCAGCTCCCTAGAAGCAACTTTGCAAGAAGAAGTCATGATTCCTCACTCATGAACAAGATGGAATGCCTCAATTTCCATAAAATTGGACATATGTCTCGTGATTGTAACTTGACTTGGATCCCTAAAAAAGCTAAAACCATGACTACCAAGCCTGAAAAGAAAGTTACACAAGTATGGAGAAGAAAGAAAATTGGATCAGAAAGCCTCTTGAACACTCAAGGCAACAACACATGTTGTTGATTTGATGAATGCATCATTGGAAAATATAATATTAAAAGTTTTGATGATGAGGTTATTTCCAATTAAAAAGAAGACCATGCATGCTGTTAGGGATTCTTGATTATTCTTGCAGAAGCTATCCATGAATACCTATAAAACCCATGATGAGTCACACATGGACAATAATCTCTTGATAGAACATCTCTCGAGAGAAATTCCATTGAAGAAAATTACGATACTCTGAAGATGTATTCCACTTGATCATAAGGCAACAAGATTTCTTGTCTTGAGAAAAAAGAAGAGCTAGAGGAGTTTCTGCAGGTAGGGTGAGTTGGTTGATCATCTACCTCATCCATTTCCATGAAGGCATGCAAAGGCTTAGGGGGAGCAAGTACATTAAAAAAAAATCATAATGACAGAGGGAGTTGCAAAGAAAAATATAACAAGAAGGAGCACCATGATAGGGGGAGAAACATATCTATCATGGAGAACTATCATTGATGAAGAAAATAGGATGCAACAACATGTCAAGAAGCAACTTGATAGGGGGAATACTTGGGCACCCCACTTTCCGTTGATGTCAAAGGGGGAGAGAATGCTGAATGATAAAAGGGGGAGAGTATTGCCATCAATGACAAAGGGGGAGATTGTTGAATAACGTTGTCATTGATGGAATCGTAGTTGAATTGTTGAAGTAAACCCTAACCTAAGATATTCTGCAAACCCCAGGAGACTTAAACTCTAACTACTTGACTATACCATAGGTACATGAGTATATTAATGAAATTCTAGATGCACTTTCCATAACCCTTACAAATGAAGAACCCATGTAAAAGAGCCTTTACCTTGTATACCATATCATTATCCATACACATTGATGAAACCCTATCCTTTGACCTTATCAAATAATAATGCATGGATTGGCAAATAAGATGAAGCCCTAGCATTCTTAATTGATGCTCATGATGCCCTAGTCTTTGTTCCTTATGAAATAATGAAGCCCTAATCCTAATAGGTCCATTCCATGAATAAAAAAGGAGCTTTAATCTAAATTCCCATGATCCCTTAATCCTAATGAAAAAAACAAGTGAAGAAGCCCTAAACATTGTCCAAAAACATAATCATATAGGCTGCCATCGATGAAATAATGATGACAATTCACAAAATATAATTTTATTGATGGTAAAATGAGCTCATCAAAGGATGAAATCGGCACCTTCTTGTAGAGGACACTTCCCCTTTGCAATGAGATATTACTTTCCTTATAACTCCTCTTAGATTGCGAGAAAATGATTTTTCAAGTTTAAATATAATTATTTTTTAATGTTGGTCGACATGAGCCTGCATGAACAAGTCGACTCCATGTCCAAAGAACGGTCCCTTCGTTACAGGTTAAAATGTGTATAAATATGAGTTTAAACACAACATTTTGGCCAAGAAATTGGTGAATAATTTAGAGAGTAGATAGAAAACGCAACAAGGAGGCCGAGAAGGACATTAAAGAATAAGTTTGGGCAGATTTTTAGGGTATTCTTCTAGCTCAGACTACAAGAACAATGATTTGTGGAAGCCACATGTGGAGAAGCTAATACTATCTCCTATGATAGGTACAATCACTTTCTCGGACCTGAGGCATCCCGTGGTAATAACAACTCAGTGCTTCGACATGTGGCTACTAACACCTGGGACCAGTGAGAAAATTGGAGCTCAGATTTGTGATTGAAGGCTCGGTTCTAGGATTGAGACCTCTGATCACTCTTTTAGTAACCTCGAAGTCGTGGATAAAATTGGATTAATGAAACAACCACATAGGAGGCATAGTGTCATAACCTTGTAGCACTTTGGAGGCTCGATTCTAGGCTACAAGATATTGGACTTGTTGAAGGACTGTGGGATGTTTCACCTCAGGATTGGACAACTATTTGTGAAGCTTGAATTTTGGTTTACAATCTTAGATCTGTGACATGATTGGATTGTCATCACAACTTGGAAACTAGTGAGAACAATCACTAGATTGTTGAGTGAAAGGTGGTCTGTGTTTTGTTTAACTCAGACTAAAAATTATTGGACCAACATTCTTGAAGTGAGTCAGACCTTTGATCCGAAATTTTGAGCAACCTGTGGTAGCAGTCACTTGTGAAGAGAAACTACACCGCAGACTTAGCTAGCAGTGAAGAACATGAAGCCTTGATATATGGAGCAATCTTTAGCATAACTAGAGAAGCAGGCCCAAACACTTCTTTGAAGAACTATTAAAGACATACTTATGGCCAAATTTTAAAGACAACCGTGGAGTAGCATACCTTAGTTGAAGGAGAAAGCCATTGACATGACTTGGAGCACCTTTTTGAAGTACTCTTGGAGAAACCTATTGAAGACACCTTGAGGGATTCTTGAAGATATTTGGAAGACTTGTAGAATTTTATCTTGGAGGAAATATTGGAGATCATGATGCATTGTTGAAGTCATCATGATGTGACCTTGAAGATTATGTTTGGGTGAAATGAAGAGTTGTGGTGACAACTTCTGAAAAGATAAAGTTGTCATTGATGAAGTGATTTGGAGATTAAGTGAAGGCACTGTTGAAGATGAAGATATTTTCAGGGGTTGCTACAGAATATATTGGGAGTTGTGAAGAACTATTAAACTTATCTTGAAGAATTTAAGTCATGGGTTGGAACCCTAGAGGATAGGAGTCCTCAAGAAGACCAGGTTGGAGCCTATACCAAAGAAAGGGTTGGAGCCTCATGAAGTCTAATTCGGTGCTTGGAAAAATACAAGTTGGAGCCTGGTGGATTGGAGATTGGTGTCTTCATCTAGGGTTGGAACCCTAATTATTATTGTACTTGATTTATTGTAAAGAAGAGGATTGAAGTCCTTGTTATTTATGATTAATAAAAGTATTTATTCTTATAGTTCATTTTGTGTTTATCTAAGTGATCTTAATTGGTAAAGTAACAATTGGAAAATAAATACTAATTCACCCCCTCTTAGTATTTCCAACAACCCCACCTATGATAAAGATATGTATTCTATCGTGCAGGCTTGCCGACAATGGAAGCATTACATTTTGGGGAAGGAGACAATCATCTACACCGATCACCGACCTCTTCAATTTAGAAAAACAGAAGGGAAGTTGCAGAACAATCACCATCATAAGTGGTCTACATATCTACAACAATTCCACTTGATCATTAATTACAGAAAGGGCATCACCAATCATGCTGCATACTACCTTAGTTAGCCCCTAACTGTAGCACTCATTACTGTTCTCAACTCTTTTGGCCACAAGACCTATGGATGGTTGCAAGAATACAAAAATGATCCAAAGTTCACCTCCACATACTAGATGCTAGTATATGGCAAGAACGTTCCTCATTTCCACCTCCATGATGCATTATTATGCTATCTGGGCCACCTTTTTGTTCCTTCAAGCAAGCGTGCCAAGCTGATTTGGGAGGTGCACTACAGTCGGGTCACAGGATACTTTGGTTTGGAGAAAATTGTGGCTATACTACAAAAGTACTTTTATTGGCCAAAACTCTGAATGGATGTTTGAAAATATATCAGATCCTGCACTACCTGTGCCATTGCCAAGCCAACCATTAAGAAGCAAGGCCTGTATACTCCTCTGCCTACTCCTAGCCAGCCTTGGGAATCCATCTCCATGGACTATATGTCTAGCCTCCCTTCTACTAAGCATGGTAATGACGTGTATTTGTGGTCATGGAAAAATTTCCTAAGATGGCCATATTGGTAGCCTACAAGAAGAGTATCATAGCAGAGGACACTGCCTAACTCTTTTTTGAATGAGAGTGGTACATTTTGGGATCTCGCAAATCATTATATCCGATTGGGATAATAGGTTCCTGAGCACATTTTGGTCAATCCTCTGAACACTATTGGACACCAAGCTCACCAAGTTATCTGCATTCCATACATGGACTGATGGCCAGACAGAGGTCGTCAATAGGATGATAATGCACATATTTCGCATGTACAACTCCAAGCATCCATGAACCTAGGATGAGAGCCTTATCTATGTGTAGTACATTTATAAAAAAGCTCTCCATAGCTCGACTGGTCACAATCCATTTCAAGTGGGTCTAGGATTTCAACCACAATGTCCAATTGATGTTGCCATGCCTCATAAGACTACATAGACTAAATCCACATATGTATTGTTCGAGGCTGATAAAGCAACTAGATTTATTAAACACATCCAACAAATCTACTAGCACATTCATGACATCTTGGAGAAGTCAAATGGAAAGTACAAGTAGCGACATGATCAACAATGGGTACCACACAAGTTTCAGGTGGGCGGAAAAGTTTGGTTGCATTTGCAGAAAGAATGGCTTATCAGAGCCCATCGGAAGCTCAAACCTCTCCGATACAGGCCATACCCCATTACCAAAGTTGTGGAAGACTATGATTTTGAGCTCAAAATTCCCCCATTCCGTGGCTTGCACCCAGTGTATAATGTGGACCACCTTTGACCATACTTTCCACCATTATTGGACACATCAGACATTGCTGAACAAATCACACCAATAGAGTTAAACCCTGAATGCATGGAACAAGCCACAAATGATCAGATCATGGACACATAGATAAAGAACACTCACCAGTAGAAGATTCAAATATATCGGGTTATCGAAGCTTGTTAACTCCCGCATCAAGGAAAGTGGCTCACCAAGGACCAAGTTCAACAAAAGTTTCCCCATCTCATGGAGGCACTCAACGCAATGGGGACCATTGCTTCCTAAGGGGGGAGGAATGATCCAGGTGGGTATTGGCGGCCTCCTGCCTATTCCACTTGGAGCCCCACCACTGTCTCTTTCAATTTTTTAGTTTCCTTAATTGTAGCACAATTTACTATTTTTGGTAGTTTTTTGGGTCCTGAACTTCCAGAGTCATTTTGAGGCCCTAAATGACGTTTTTTTGGGAAAAACGGGAAAACAGGAGTCTTTGATTGATGATTTCATTCTAAATTTGTATTCCTTGGATATATATTTCTAATGAGGTATTGTGCGTGTCAAATGGAGATCGTATGCCGAAGTTACGATCCCAAGAAGTCGATATACCAATTTACCCAAATGAGGCCCATAGTTTTGGCGCTTCATCTCCTAGAGTTAGGTTTTTGGATGTTTAGGGTTTTACATTGTTTCTCAATCATAAATAGGCCTTCGAGCCTCATTGTAATACAATTCAGAGGCATGTAGCCACCACATCTCTTCTCAGAGATACACTATCATCACCCAAGTTAGTTTATTTCCATTTTGTATATAAGCATATTTCAGTTCTTTGATATTAATGAAATGAAGTTTTATTCTTGCCACATCTCTGTGTCTATGTTTATATATATATTCTGCTGCATTCCTGCATAAGCCCATATATCTATATATATATATATATACACACACACACCAAGGAAAAAATAAATGATTCATATATTTTCCAATTTAAGGTTTTAAAGGTACATAACTTACAAATAACATAAATTTTGATTATAAGATCCATTATTTTGGGTGTCTAGAAATTGTGATAAAGAGGAGTACTATTATCATTTTCTCACATGGCTCCAAAGAAAGATCCAAAAAATACTACACCAATTAAACCTTATGAAGACCCATCCATGACTTATGAAGAAAGTGAAGAATTATAATTTAGGTTTTCTAAATTAGAGAAGAAAGTTATTAAATAAAAGGTTATACATTGAAAAGCGTGGATTTATCAAGCACTTAAGAAAACCTTAAAAGATAAATGAAAAATGAAATGGAAAGAAAAATGAATGAAAAATAAGGAAGATATGTAAAATGTCAAGGAATATATACAAAAATTCATTAGGGAAGAAATAACAGGATTACAAACCATTCTATTAAAATATCTCCCTAAAGGGGAGGGGTAGTGAGAGCGGAAGGGGTGATTTACAACCCTGATGAACAAAAGGTTAATAGTTTTGCTTGGGGCCTAAGAACTACAACAAATAACCAAGCCAAATTTTGGGCCTTGTGGAAAGGCCTCAACATAGCCAGGGGTAATAAAATCAAAAAATTAATAGTCCTTAGTGATTCAATGGTTGTGATAAGGCAAATATCTAAGGCATTATCTAGAAGTATTTCAAATCTTCTTCTAATCGTACTCCGAATTTCCCTTATGTCCTCAAAATTTGAAGAAATCTCTTATTAGCATATCCTTCAATATTTAAATGATGAATCAAATAACCTCACCAAGTTTGGCTCTCACCTTGAGCATGGTATAATTGCACTTCAGAATGGAGGGAGGATTTGGGCCTCAATACCGTGATTGTAATATAAACAAATGACAATATCTCAAATGGAAATTCAATCGAATCAGATGGTTCTAATTGTAAGGAGAATTAGTGATCTAGAATTTTTCGTGAATGCTTTCAAACAAAAATATCTATTATACAAGATCTTTTACTAACACATATTTGCATGTGAAATTATGAGCAATGCAAATTCTTGAACGACACTCCAATAAACCATCAACATGAAACAAGGAAAAAATAAGAAGCAATAATCATGAACAACTATAACTCAAGGATATGATAACGAAGTTCATCGAGTGTGGACTATGTCTCCGAGACTTGGGTCAAGAGTGGGGAGGTTGCTTCATTAGTCTCTGCATGAAGATGATGAGTACATGATGCGATCTCCGTAAATATAAGGATCAAACTCTTATCTAGAGTAGCATTTCTCTCCTAAGAGATGTTCTCCTCCAGAAAACTCTTACTCACAAGTCATTCTCCTTGAGCATGAAAAAGGAATACTCTCTCACTTAAAGTGGCATACAATGATCTTCTCACAAGGTGGCATACATGGACCTTAGATTCAAATCATGATCTCAACAAAATCAAATGAACACATGGGAAAATGTACCTTATACCTCCAAGTTTGGAGGTGGTGTGAAAATCAACTATTGAGATAAAGAAACAACCTATTACATCACATTCCTTGCGAAAAACCATGAAATTTGAGTATAAACACGACCCCTTTCTGCCTCGGTCAAATCTGTTTCCCGTGAATCTCAAAGATTCCTTAAAGATTCTCTTATGAGGGTTTTATGCAAATATACGGCTCAAATGAAGAAACTGACCATGCTAACAAAATCTTGGTATAATTTTGATCAATTTGAGTATAAACTTGGCTTATTTATGATTCTATCAAAATTCAGCGCCAAGGAATCTAAAATATTCCTCAATGATTTTGCATAAGGAATATTCTATGAAATATTCCCCTAGAATATTTTTTCAAAATTTGTGCCTAGCCTAGGCACACTTCCCCTTTTCTCCTAGTTCCACTACTCATTCTCGACCTCTGATCTGTTCCTCAGATGAATGGTAAAAATCAAGCTTAAATAATCCACGACGGTGGATTTATCAAAGTGGTTGGATTGGTTCATTTGTTGGGCACTAAATTTTGCAGGCGGAGGTCCTAGGGTTAAGCCCATAGGCCTCCCCCATAATGGCTTCTATTGGCACATTTGTTTTAAATGTAAAACATTTTTTTGGCAGGTTGTTTGAATTGGTTGGCGGTTAATGAGGTTGCCAAATTAGGTGGGATGACCACGCAGCCCACGTAGGTTCAATACCCACCGACTCCTCGTAATATCTGGTTGGTCATCGTTCATTAGGCCATTATATTATATATATAATATATGACATGAACGGGTTGGAGGTTGGCAGGTTCGTGGGGCCCACCAAAATTATTTAATTTTAATTTAATAATAAACCACTGTTTGTCGAATTTTGCTGGGGTTACTGGAAAAATGAAGTAGGAGAAAAATTGACCAGTTCCTACAGCTAATAAGTGCTAAGTTATCAATATATTAGTGGCCACCAAAGTTAGCAGATTCCTCCATATTTGAGCAGTCTGCCAAACTTAGTGAGTCCTACAAATTTAGCTGGCGACAAAAGGCCTAGAAGTTTGACTTGAACTTTGTTTGTGAATATCTTGCACATACAAAGTCATATTTGGGTATCGTTTGTGCTGTTGGAATTAGGATGATGAGATCTATGTTTTGGTTCTAGTTTTGATGAAATTCGAAAACTTTTATTTTTGAGCCTTTTTGGAGCCACCTATATCATTCCTCCCCACTGAGGAGCTTTTGGTCCTCCAACAGCATAAACACAATATGAAATTTGTTGTACTCCCTCATCTGCACAACAAGTGCCTTAACATACCATACTTCCTTCTCCTTCACCTTTGTACATCAGAGCCATAAGTGATGAACCGACACCCATATCCTATGAAAACTTGTAGTGCAACTTTCAAAATACATGTTTTTAACAAGACCAAACATGACCCAAGAAAATCCCATACTTTCCAAGAGTTTATAACAATCTCATGGTCAAGTTTACATTAGACTTATAACATAAAACAATACCCCAAATGTCAAGTAACAGGCCAAAAATATCACTATGTTCCATTCATAAGTGATGACAAACACTTCATCACTTTACAAACATTTCACAACATGTGATTTACAAAATGCGACCATGACAAGCTACTATCTCTAATACCACGATCTCTAACTCAACAAAGTGAATGGGTTATCTTCGTGTAGCTGATTCACTTGTTGAACAACTTCACCGACTAGTTCCTTTGCAGGTGCTTTATCCTTATTGAGACCCTGCTTTGGATGGATGCCTCCAACATGTGACTCTTTGATGTCCACCTCTGTTGCAATGGCTGCAAAAGTTATTCTTCCTCCAAACTTTCCTAACCTTCTTCCTTGTTGATTTGGGGTAGCATCATATGTGATCTAGGCCTCAAATTTTGTAGGGAGGCTCGAGCATATGTATTTCAAAGAACCCAGAATGCGTTTTGGTAAATTCAACCCATAAGTGATTTTATTAAAATAATTAATATTTTTAATGGGGTTCCTAAGTCTAAACTTAGGAAAATTAAAATATTAACGGATATTAATCTAATGAGGCGTGAAACTTCTAGAAAAACCCATGGATCAATCCAAAATGATCTTAGCTTTTCATTATGATTTAATCTAGGCTGTTGGTTGCCCAACATGAAGATATAAGAAGGGGCATGAGAGTCATTTGGAAAATGCACTAGACAAATACTCAGTTGCCCAAGTAAAATTTATTTTCTCACTCGTCGAAGTTTGACAAGAGAAAATCGATTCAGAGGGAGAGTTGTAGGTGGAGGGGAGACATAGAGGGTTCAACATCAGTCAGGGAGACAAGGAAAAAGATGCAGAGTAGTAGAAGGGACATCACTGGGCATATTGATGCTGGGAGAGGCAACGTTGGCTTGAGTGGCACAGGCATTGCACAGGCTAGTCCAGAGGCCAAAGAAAGTGATGTTAGGCAAGCTAGAGAGACGTAGAGGGTGGAGGAACCTCTCTCTTGGGTAAGATACTTGTTCAGGAACGTATGTAATTTTTTCTCAGAAGCCTTGTTCTGTACTATTGGGTGTAATTTGTACATGCTGATTTTTGCTGAAGAATAATAAAACCCTCATCTATTGCACCGGTTTTCCTACATTGGGATTTTCCAGGGACAATTGTCCAAAAATAACTGTGCCATTGTGTTTGTATATGTTCTAGAATTTTACTTACAATTACTTTCTGCAATGTTTTAATTGTGAAGGTCGCAGTAGAATATGTTTCGTTATTTGCCATAAGAATACAATAGATAACTTATTTATGAAGTAATAAGTAGAAGAAATCATATTAATCATTACAATAGGATTTATATTTTATAGTTTTTCACATGGTATGAAAGCTACTGGGAAGTAGAAGAGAGAAGTCGAAGGATCCAGCGCTAAGAAAAGAAGGGAATTTGAAATTCCTCCAAGGGCAGAAATTCAAATCTCCTAGAGGATTGCGTAGTTCAAACCAAAGAGATTGGATTTCATGGGATCAATCTCTCTGAGTGAGCTAACAAAGATGTAAGTTTTTTCCAATCAAAATTTATCAGTGGTAGAAGGGACAATGCAACAAAAGATTCACCACGGAGGATTATTTTAGTTGGGACGCAATTTTTTCCTATAACAGTTGCTGGGATAGGTTAGCATCAGAAATTGGCACAATATGGACACTCAAAGTGTCTCAACCTTTTATCTACCAGATTAGATGAAGAATTCACATGCCTAGCTAATTCAACATCAACGAATGTTTGGTACATTGATAACGGGGCTTCAACTCATATGATTGGAGTACGAGAACATTTCTCGAGCTATCAAGAAGAACATATGGAAGAAAGTATACGTTAAGAATCCAAGCTGGAAGAGCAAAAAAAAATTGGGGTTCAAATCAAAAAGTTGTATGGGTTGTGGCTCGAATCACCAATGGCACTTATAGGCAGCAACTATAATGGTGAGAAGGAGCGAAATGAATTATGGCACATGCGAATGGGGCACTTACAGCATGGAGCACTAAGGATGCTCAGAGACACTGTTATAGGGGTACCAGTCCTAAGTAGTGAACATGATGACTTGTGCAGAGGATGTGTGGTAGGAAAGTATGCTAAAGAAACTTTTTCTTGAAGTAAAAACAGAGCAAAGGATGTACTAGGATTAACACACTCAAATATCTGCAGTCCTATGTTCACAAGGGCTCTTAGTGGTGGTGAATACTTCGTCATTTTTATCGATGATCACTCTACAAAAACCTGGATTTATTTCTTAAAGACCAAGGATGAGGTCTTTGATAGTTTCCAAGAGTTTAAGGCTCTTGTTGAAAATATGATAGGGAAAAATTTAAAGGTATTACGTTCAGATAATGGTGGAGAATATACAGACAAAGATTTTACAGATTTCTGTGCAAAGGAGGGCATCAAAAGAGAGTGGACAAGTCCATATAATCCGGAGCAGAATGGAGTGGCAGAACGTAAGAAATGAAGTATTGTTGGGGCAAACAAATCCATGTTGTATGATCAAGATATACCTAAGTATCTATGGGAAAAAGCTTGCAACACAACAATAAATATCTAGAATAGAATTCCTCATAGAGCATTGGGGAAGAGAACGTCTGAAGGAGTATTCACAGGGAAGAAGCCAGAAGTCAGTCATCTCAAGATATTCGGAAGCATGACTTATTGCCACATTCTAGATGAGAAGCGCAACAAAATGGATCATACTACAGAGAAGGGGTATCTCATAGGATACAATGATACCTTAAAGGCATATAGTATCTACATTCCAGGCAACAAGAATATTGTTGTAAGACGAGATGCAAAGTTATGGTAGATAGAGCTTTTAGGAAATCTTGTGAAATTCCTGTAGAAGATTAGTTAGGAGATGTTCCGTTAGTCCATGAAAAGCAGGGGAAGTAAGAAGGACATACAGGAGAGCATACACCTGGGTCGAGTGCAGTGATCAGTACCAATATTTCCTCAGAGGGAGGAAATGCATATGATTCTCAATGGACATAACAATAAGATTAGGAGGAAGAGTTAGTTGAGCCTCCCACCACTAGTGGTAGAACAAGTAGAGAGGTGCGGCAGACACTGAGGGATGCAAAGGAGTTTGTTGGAGATACTATAGTCAAGAAGAGGCAACATAGCCAACCAGATAGATACTAAGCATTGGTAGCTCAGTTTGGAGAACCCTCTAGCTTTCAGGAAGCTGTTCAACACCAAGTATGGTTGGATGCCATGGTGGAAGAGTACAACTCCATCATGATGAATGATGTCTGGAAAGTAGTACCTGTTTGGTCAATTTAGTGTGATCTAAATTGCTATTTATAATGTCAACCCGGGGTTCGTAAACTGACGAAGTGAAGTGTACTATATGTACTAGATAACCATTTCCTTAGTCTTTTGTCGTTTTTAGTTTTTTTTAAAGTTTGTTTTTGGATTTATCTTTCCCTAATGTGAGATGATGAAAAGGTGATAAAGCAAGTGAAATATGGATGATTATGGTGATCTCTAAGTGGTTTTCAAAACTTAAAAGAGAGAAAGCTTTAAAATAACTGCAATGAAATCAATGCTTCAAAAGAAATAAAGACATCAAACAATGAACTATGACATCGACCCAGTATCTTTGTTGCTGAATGAAAATGAAAGTGAAATCTACACTAATTTCAATTAAAAGTAAGAACAACTAATCCACACTATTTCAACTCTTCAACTCAATCTTCCTTGTGAAAAGATATCATGAAATGTTAAGCAATGTGAAATCTAAAAGAAGTTAAACTGCATAAAAGAAACTAATCACACTACTTTAACTTTCTTGACCTTTTGCCTTTCAGCTTAATTTACCCTGTGAGAAACAGTCATGAACAAGTCAAGCAATGTGAGATCTAAAGACAACTAAATCAAGCTATAATGAGTGATATGCTGGTTCCTAATAAAGTTATTTGATTATAGAAAGGAACCGTTAACAGATGAACAACATGATATCTAAGAGCAGAAAATAAATGTACAACTTAAGGAAATGACAGTACTGGAAATCAATCTTCAGAAAACAAGAGTCAGTGACAAAGACAAGATGATGTCGTATGCCAATAGTTATAAAAAGAAAAGGTGAAAAATTGCCCCGGGCTGCCTAAGAAAACCTGCAAAAACACTGATCAGTTGTAACCATAAAAGAGCAGCAATGAAAATGTAAATCAACAGAAATCAAAAAGCTTTGTTATGTACAACTAATATACATGATGAAATAAAACACAACATTTAAATGACAACTGTACAGCTAATATACATGAACAGGAAAAAGTAATGCAAGAGTTAAAAGACAACTGTACAAGGCTTCAGTAAGCAGGGGCCCTCTGCCACTTCAACCGATTCAACGAACAGCTACAAGCTTAAGTTTAAACCAGTCTTCTCATATATTAAACAGCAACGTAAAAGTGCAGTGGGGAAATACAACAACTTCGGATTACATTACAAAAAGATTAACTTTTTCAGCGTTCATGGACGCATTATTTATAAGGAAAGAAAGCTAAACATATTAACTAAATCTACGCTATTAACCACGCTACCAGAGACACGTAAATCCTCTTCAGCCCGGATCTAGGTAACTGTCATCATGTTTATTAAATCTGAGAGGTATGGCTGTTGGATTCACGCTATCAGGATGTCTTCGTGGCTAAGGACTGTGCCACGTAGCTTCACGTGCTCAAAAACAGAGCTACGCAGACCCGTGCCACCGCTGAACACTTCCGTTGACTATCCTTTGCCCCTTGTTTGACCGTGGGCTTTTATGGCTGTGATGGATGATCTGGAGGGACACGATCCATGTCCTTGACTCCTGTAACTTGCCCATGTGGCTCATTTCTTGAGAGGAAACCTGTAGCATGGTGTTTGACAAAACGATTGCGGAATCCTATGCTGGCTGCAGAAACCTAGGTCAGCTGCAGAAACCTGTGTCAGCTGCAGAAACTGAGAAGCTTCCACAGCTGTCTGAACAAAATTCTAAACCAAACAACAGTCATCAGCGTAGTTAGAAAACCATGTCAAAAGCTCGTTTTTAAACTAAAATACAATGATTTAATCAACGTGGTGGATGAAATGAGTGGAAAAAGAAGGCTGAGAGGGTGTATGGGAAGGTGCAAGTTCGAGGCTCAACATACCCCCACTGTGAAGGTGTTGCATGTCCTCATGCAACCAAAACTTAGTTATTTTCCCTCAATCCATATGCTCTGAGGCTTCTGCAAGAACATCTAGCCCTCTTCTCTTTCTCTTTGATGCTAAAATGGTCCTTGGTTTCTTGACTAGACATTTGAACTTAAGATTAATCAATGCCCTGCTCAACTTTTTACACTTCTTCTTCAGCTTCCTGTTCTTCTTCTGCCACAGTCCTAAATGGAGCATAGTGTTATCATGGACAATCTTGTCTACCTTACTCTGCTCTTTGAGTGCTTCGTTTTCCTGTTTGATGTGCCTATTTAGGACTTCCAATTCAAACACTTCCTATTTTAAAGACTGTACTTGTGCATCAAGTGGCAAGGTAGTGCTTGGTCCTGCAGCTGATTGTTCCAAGGACTCTAGGTAGTTATATGCTTCTTGCTGGTTGGAATCTACCTCAGGTGTTTTTCTCGGCCTGAACTCAAATTCTGGTGAAGGAGGACTGCTTTCTCTTTCCGGCTGAAAAGGGCTTTCCTCACGTGGAGGACTTGGCTCAATGCTTGGCTGAGTTGGAGATTTCTCAAGTGTCTCTTTGTCCAAATCAATAAAGTGAGACTGTTTTTCTTTGGTTTTATTCCCCTTCCCTTTTAGCCTAGTGCTCCTTCTCAGGTATGAACTAGTACTCTTCTCTTGTGCAGTCTGTTTTCCTTTTTGCTTTTTCTTGGTTATGGCAGCAACTTGAAGATCTATTAACCTCTCTGACAGAGGTTGATAATCTTCTTCTATGGATTGTTCAGGGGATGGATAGGTTTCTTGAATGGTTATCTTGCCTTTGTCCTTCTTCTGTTTCTTGTTTTTAGTTCCCTCCTCTTCTTCTATCTGAATAGTTTCCTGAATGTCTATTGTAGGAGAGTCTTGGGCTGTAATATTCTTTTCTTTCCTCCTACTTCTCTTTGGAATTTTTGGGGAACTGCTTCCAGAGGCTTTAGTCAGTTATTGGAAGTGGTTTCTCGTCAGAAACTTTTCCCAAGTATCCTTAGTGTTTTTCAACTGCTCTTCAATAAGGATTTTTATGAACCCGTGATGGTAAAGATGGGGTGGGGTTCAATACTGCCTACGTGTTTTTGAACAATAGAGCTCATTTTCTTCAAGCTTGATAACAGAAAATAAGGCAAATTAAAGGTATAACCTTCCATAAATTCATCATTAACCTGGCATGATACATGTACATGGTACCAAAACGACCCTCGCATGTGATAAATTTCTGGATAAGTAATAACAGAGTGGACCATTCTTCTTTTATTGCATGCACAGAGATTCCTTTGGTAAATACAGAGGTATCCATACCTGGGTTTTTGAGCATGATTCTCCATCCTTGATCGTCCACACTTCTGTTTTTGAACCACCTTTCGCCTTCTTGTGGGAGACTTGTTGCAGCTGCTATTGTGGCCTCGGTCACTATAAATTTTAAGTCTCCTATCTCCACTGCGTGTCCATTAAAGGACCGTGCAAAGGCTTTAGTCACTTCTTTGTTATAGCCCCTGAAATTTTGAATGAATCTGAGCCACCTTGCTTTCTTCAACGACTCCTTCGTTTGAGGATAACCCTCCAGGTATTTTGGTCCCTCCGGTTCAGCTCTTAGTAGTTTTCCCATTCTCGGCTTTAAATTCCGACTGAGAATTCTACTGCGTATGAAGGTTCAGGAAAAAATGGGCTGATTACAGGATTCTTAGGGTAACTGGAGTAGCCGTAATCGAAGTTCAGGATGTGTTTGGTGACTGGAGCCAGGGTTTGGAGCAAACTGTAGTGGATGCAGCGGAAATGGAGAACAGAGAATGGTATGAGTACCGAGGGAGTAAAGGGTAAGCAACAGTAACGAGTTCAACATCGAATGCATGCGGGAGTGAAGTGATAAATGGGTAGAATAATGGCTGAGTCCTTTTGAATCGGATGACTTGCGCACACGTCTCAGCAGACGGTTGCGAAAATTATGGTGAAGGAGAGCCGTAGTACAGTAGGTCACGTCTCAAAGTACGACCAATAAATGGGAGAGCAGTCCATAAATTTAGAATGATCATGGGACCGTTAGAAATGAATAAGGTGTGTATGGAATGACATCGTGGAAGAGGAGTGGTATGGGGCTTGTCGTATCAAATCATTGCATTTAGTGGAACTTGCCATGGTTTAAATAACTATGCATAATAATGACATTGAATTGTTATTTGGTAGAGATTTTTGATCATACCTTTGGAAGTTTATCATTTCTTGATTAAGGCTTCTGACCCATGGTTGTTCTTTGATCTTGAAGATGCCCCATGTCTTTGTTGCACTTGGTGATGATGACACTAACCTTTGACTGTGATTTTTTTTGAGAACAGGGTGATGCCGGCTGTAGAGACAGAGTGATGCTGGCTGCGGAAATCGTTTCTGGCAGCGGAAACTGGTTCTAGCTGCGGAAACAGTTTCCAACTGTGGAAACTAAGACAACACCCCTTTAACTGCACAAAGATAGTTAGAGAAGAACTAACTAAAAATAGTCCTGAGAGGGACTTTTATTGATGGAATGAAATGAAATGGGTGGAATGAGATGGAAATGAAGTGGAGTGAAGTGGAATGGAGATGAAAATGAGATGGAGGTGAAGTGAAATGACAAGTGAGGTGGAGTAAAGATGGAAAGAGAGAGAGATTTTTTTTTTTTTTTTTGGAAAATATAGAGTGTCAGGTGCCCCTGATTTTCACTCTACATTTTCTGTATAAGACTGCCAATCTATGATTGGTTTTCAGGCTTATACAATTTTTTTTTTTTTTTTTTTCAACTGAAAGAAACAAAGACTAGGGTGATGGAGGAGAAGGATTCCTCTCCACCAGCCTCATTGCAGAATTTTCTTGAAACATTTTGACAAAGTCTTCTTTTGAGAGTGGCTTATGATAAATTTTCAATCGGTGGCCATTCACAATGAGAGGAGATTGAAATTCATCAATGGTCTTGACTCGAACTGCTCCATTGCTAAATACTTCGTCAATCTCATATGGTCCAAGCCAATGAGTCTGAAATTTTCCTTTGAAGTCTTTAAACTTGGAATCAAACAGTAACGCCCAATCTCCCTTTTGAAATTTTTTCTCTTTGATATATCTGTCATGCCACTTAGTTCTTTGGTGCTGAACTAGATCAGTCCTTAAAATTGCATCTTGTCTTATTTCATCTAGCTCATTCAGCTACTCCATTCTGTGCTTTTGGGCTTCTGATAGATTCATCCCCAACTGAACTGCCATCTTGAAAGTCTTGACTTGAAACTCAATGGGGAGCAGGACTTCTTTCCCATAAACAAGTTCATAGGGAGAATGTCCTGTTGTGTTCCTCCATGTAGTTATATAGGCCCATAAGGCTTCAGGAAGCCTTTCTGCCCAATCTCTTCTGTGGAGATGAACAGTTTTGGTGATGATGCTCTCAAGAACTTTGTTTGTAGATTCCACTTGACCATTTGCTTGCGGATGGTACGGAGTAGATTTTCTGTGCTTGATTTTTTATTCTTCCATCAGCTTCTCCATCAAGTTAGATGTAAATTGACTTCCCTGATCTGTCACAATTTCTCTTGGGACACCAAAACGAGTAAAAATATCCTCAAAAAGAAATTGAACAACTGAATTTTCAGTGGCAGAAGGCAATGCCTTGGCTTCTACCCATTTAGTGACATAATCAGTGCAAACCAATATATATTTCTTTTGTCTAGATGGTGGATTAATAGGTCCAATGAAATCTAAAGCCCATTTTTCAAAGGGTTCGATGAGTACCTGTGGCTGTAATGGCATTTCATTTGAAAGAGTTGGTCTCCCAACTCTTTGGCAGCTGTCACACCTTCTAACATATTGTTTTGCATTTTTGAAGAGAGAAGGCCAATAATATCCTAAAGAAATGATTTTATAGGCCGTCCTCTTGTCAGCAAAGTGTCCACCGCACGGTTCATCATGACATGCCTTAAGGATGTCAGGCATTTCATCTTCCCGAACACATCTTCTGATCACACAATCTAGCCCTGTTTTAAACAATTCATTAGAAATCCATGAATAATTTGAACTCTCCTGAATAATTTTCCTTTTCTCATTAGGAAATAAGTGTGGAGTTAGCTTCCCTGTAACCAAATAGTTAGCAATATCTGCATACCAAGGAGTTTTAGTAGTTACTGCAAACAAATATTCATCTGGAAACTTATCCTCTACAGGAGAATCTTCGTTAGTATTTTGGATTCTAGACAAGAAATCAGCTACTGTATTTTGTTTCCCTGGTCTATCTAACACAGTAATATTGAATTCTTGTAAAAGTAAAAGCCATCTTGTAACTCTGCCATTAGTAACAGGTTTGTTCATGAGATATCTAATTGCAGAATGATCAGTATGGACAAAAGTTTCATAGCCAGTTATATAGTGTCTAAACTTGTTGATTGCATGAACAACAACTAAGAACTCTTTTTCAGTCACAGTATAATTTAACTCAGTAGGAGTCAAATTTTTACTGGTGTAGTAAATGGCATAAGGAACTAAATCCTTTTGACCCAACACAGCTCCTAGAGCTGTATCTGAAGCATCTGTAGAAATATGGAAAGGAAGTTTCCAGTTTGGCCCTCTCAAGATGGGTGCTTCAGATATTCTTGTTTTCAAAGTTTCAAATGCAGATTGACAGTCAGGATCCCACTTGAATTCACAGTCTTTTGTAAGTAATTTGAAGAGTGGAGATGCTATTTTGGTGAAGTTTTCAATAAATCTTCTATAATATCCAGTAAATCCAAGAAAACTTCTAACATCTTTTTGACAATTTGGAATAGGTAACTTGGAGATGACTTCAACTTTTGATCTATCAACTTTAATCCCATCTCCTGAAATATGATGTCCTAAAACAATCCCTTCAGTAAACATCATAAAACATTTTTCATGACTTAATGAAAGATTTGTTTCTTTACATCTTATAAGGACTTTTTCCAAATTTTCTAATGCCTCTTCAAATGAATTACCATAAACTGTAAAATCATCCATATAGACCTCTACACAATCATGAATTAGATCAGAAAAGATTCCTAGTACTGCCCTTTGGAATGTTGCGGGTGCATTACATAATCCAAAAGGAAGTACTCGGTAAGCAAAAGTTCCCCATGGACAGGTAAATGTGGTCTTGTCCTGATCTTTAGGTGCTACCTGAATCTGATTGTAACCACTAAAACCATCCAAAAATGAGAAATACTTTTTTCCTGCTAAAGTATCTAATACCTGATCAATAAAGGGTAAAGGAAAGTGATCCTTCAAAGTTGCTTTGTTAAATTCCCTGTAATCAATGCAAACCCTCCATTTACCATTCTTTTTAGGTACTATAACCAAAGGAGAAACCCACCAGCTATTTGAAATGGGGTAAATGAAGTTTACATTAAGTAACTTTTGGAGCTCTTCTTTCACTATCTCCCTAAGGTTTGGATTCATCCTTCTTTGAGGTTGTCTGATTGGTCTACTGTTTTCCTCAATGTAGATGTGATGAATGCAAGTCTTAGGATCAATACCTTTCATATCAGTATACTCCCATGCAAATGCAGTAGAATGTTTTTGCAAGATTTTGGTTAGCTCCCCCTGTTGTGATTTTTCCAAGTTTCTGTTGATATTCAATGTTTTTCCTGGAAAAATCTCAATGGCAAAACTACCAAATTCTTCCATAGAGAAAAGAGACATTTGTCTAGATGATAGACACTCAATGTCAGAATCAAACTGAAATTGTGTGTGGTCATATTCTGAAGATGGTTCAAAGTTTTCTAATGTGTTCAGAATTTGACTATCTTCACTAATCTCAGAAATGGTAAAGACAGGTTGTATAGTATCTTCATCATCAACCCACTCATTATCTCCTATTTCTGTAATTGCTTTTGCTGGAGGATACAGATTGAACTTCTTTGTCGAATTACCATCAGAAATATACATATCCCCAGACCTACAACTTATGAAAGCATCAGCTGTGGCTAGCCAAGGTCTTCCTAAAATAAGAGGGTGTCCTCCTAGATTACTCTTGGGAGTTAAAATCATGAAATCCACTGGATATTCCCAAGAGTCTAAGGAGACTGGAATGTCTTCTAATACACCATCTGGTTTAATAATTGATCGATATGCAAGTTGCAATAAAGTAGGTGTAAAAAGAAGATTAGGAAGTTTTAGCTGTTCCATAGTCTGTCTACTCATGATGTTGATAGCAGCCCCTAAATCAATCAAATTATTTGGTATTTCTACCCCATTGATATGTGTTTTGACAATTGGACTACCGGGATCTACATATTTCTGCATAGTAATTTTTCCCATCATGATATCTGCAATTTTCCCTACCAGGTGGATTCTTCTGGTATCTCTTGGTTTCCTTCCTGGTCTTTTAAGACTCAACTCCTTTATTGTTTTTACTAGAATAGGAATCTCTTTAATGGCTTGTAACAAGGGAATCTTGATACAGACATTCTTCAATTCATCTAGAAAATTATAGTCAGGCAACCAAATTTGTTTTTCCACTCCTTTGTCAATTTGTAATCTTTCAGGAAAAGGAGGTGTGGATAAAGATGCAGGTTGCTCAACTATGGGAGTTGTGGGGGTTAATTCTTTTTCTTTTTCTTTTTGAGTGTTTGGGTTTTGAAGAGATGCTTCAGAACCCTTATTGGCTTCAAGAGAATCTTCCTCAAAAATGCTTTGTTTTTGAGCATTTATAGAAGGCTTATCTAGGACTCTACCTGATCTGAGTTGTACCTCATTGAGACGAACAATCATATAGGTAGGAAATTGTTGACCTTCCATCATGTAAGCATTTTGAGGATTTTTATTATTGGGGTTTGGCAATGGCTGAGAAGGAAGTTGATTTGACTTCTGTTGGAATGGAAGAAAGAGTTGAGAATTTGGATTCTGTTGAGAAGGTTGTTGTTGTTGTGGAAATGGCAATGATAGTTGTGGATTTTGATTTGGAAGTTGTGGAGCTTGTTGGTTTTGAAAAGATGGAGGATATTGGTAAAATTGAGCAAATCTCCCATAAGGATTTTGCATACCTTGTACCCATGAGTGAAAAGGATTTTGAGGTTGGGACCAAGGTTGTTGCCAAGGATTCCAATTTGGTGGGGGTTGAAAATTCATAGAGTTTCTAAACCCTTGATTTTGTTGCCCCTGCCACGGTCTCCTTGCAACAAAACAGAGAGATTCGATTGTATTTGGATCTTCTTGAAAGACAACATTGAGCCCAGGAATTGAAGGACAATCCTTGGTCTCATGATTCTTTGAACAAATTACACATGTTTCTACAACTTTTGCATCCAAGGGACATTCCCTTAGAGCATGTTTCTTCCTACACTTTGGGCAAAAGATGGCCAAAGCCCCAGCTTCTGCTTTCTGCTTATTGTGAATCTTAAGGGTGTCTAGTTGCTCGCTAAGACTCCCTAAGATGTCAGTTTTGAATTCATCAAGGATGTTGCCAATCTCAGCCCTACTTACTGATCCAGTTGCAGATTTGTTTGCTCTGATGAGAGAAGGATCTCTAGGCCCTTTTTGAGTTTTAGATTTCCCCCTTGAGAGATGGACACATAGCTCTGCTATATCATGAAGTGGAAGTTGAGATATGTCTCCTTTTCCCATCATGTTCAAAATATCTATCCATTCATCTCTAATGGCTTTTAATAGAAGGGATTTCAAGGTCTCCTCATCTAAGTTACTCATTTTTTCTCTTTTCAGGTTGTATTGAAATCTTTCAAGTAAATCCTCCAAGTTTTCATCTTCTCTTTGCACCATTTTGAATACCTCATCCTTGTGATTGGTGGGCATACAATAGTCCAGGTACCTATCCAAAAATGTTTGTTTCATATCATTCCAAGACCTAATGGATTGAGTGAGTAATCCCATGAACCATTTCAAGGCTGCTCCTTTCAATGTTGAAGGAAACAGTTTGAGTTTTTGAGAGTCTTCCAAATAATCATAAGTTCGACACACGACTTCAAACTGAAATAGAAATGTTTCAGGGTCCTCATTCCTTAACCCATGGAAGTTTGGGAGGACAGATGGTGAGATGTTTTTCATTGTGGCTCGGGAGTCCTCATCGACTATAGGAAATCCGAATGAGTTATCTCCATCCCTATTTCCCCCAATGTTACCTCTACCTCCTCCATTGTTTCCTCCTCCTCCTCTACCTCTACCTCTACCAAATCCAGTTGCTCCTTCCTCTGTCATGGTAGTTTCCCTGGAGACTTCAGAGTCTTCTGGTTCTTCTACTAAGGGTGAATGAGAAGGAATTTCTCCCTCTTCTTCTTCAGATGATTCTACTTCTTCAATTACAATTTGTCTTTCTGTAGAAGGAAGGAAAGGATCTCTTTCTAATTCAGATTCGATGGAAGGTGTGGGAGAGTCGACTCCTGCCTCTTGAATCCCAGGAATCCTAGGGCTAGGAGTGTAAGTTGGAGATGATGGAGGTGTATCTTGTCTATTCCTTGAAGTAGATGGACTTGTAAAAATCGAACTCTTGGCTCTAGCTAAAAACCTTCCCCTAGAATCTCTTTCTCTATGCATGTCATTTTTTTATTTTTCTTCAAGTCGGGCTAATAATTCTCTTTCTGATCTTCCAGGTCACTCTAGGTGCAAGAAGAGAGCATACTCAAGAAACTATTAAACCAATAACTTTCTCTTTTCTAATCCTCCAGATCACACTAAGTGCAAGAGGAGAGCATACTTTGAGAGGTTATCAATTTTCCTTCCTTGAAATTTTCTTGTTTTTTTTTAAGAATTTGGCTACCTAATTTCACTTTCCCGGCAACGGCGCCAAAATGTTTGGTCAATTTAGTGTGATCTAAATTGCTATTTATAATGTCAACCCGGGGTTCGTAAAATGACGAAGTGAAGTGTACTATATGTACTAGATAACCATTTCCTTAGTCTTTTGTCGTTTTTAGTTTTTTTTAAGTTTGTTTTTGGATTTATCTTTCCCTAATGTGAGATGATGAAAAGGTGATAAATCAAGTGAAATATGGATGATTATAGTGATCTCTAAGTGGTTTTCAAAACTTAAAAGAGAGAAAGCTTTAAAATAACTTCAATGAAATCAATGCTTCAAAAGAAATAAAGACATCAAACAATGAACTATGACATCGGCCCAGTATCTTTGTTGCTGAATGAAAATGAAAGTGAAATCTACACTAAATTCAATTAAAAGTAAGAACAACTAATCCACACTATTTCAACTCTTCAACTCAATCTTCCTTGTGAAAAGATATCATGAAATGTTAAGCAATGTGAAATCTAAAAGAAGTTAAACTGCATAAAAGAAACTAATCACACTACTTTAACTTTCTTGACCTTTTGCCTTTCAGCTTAATTTACCCTGTGAGAAACAGTCATGAACAAGTCAAGCAATGTGAGATCTAAAGCAAACTAAATCAAGCTATAATGAGTGATATGCTGGTTCCTAATAAAGTTATTTGATTATAGAAAGGAACCGTTAACTGATGAATAACATGATATCTAAGAGCAGAAAATAAATGTACAAATTAAGGAAATGACAGTACTGGAAATCAATCTTCAGAAAACAAGAGTCAGCGACAAAGACAAGATGATCTCATATGCCAATAGTTATAAAAAGAAAAGGTGAAAAATTGCCCCGGGCTGCCTAAGAAAACCTGCAAAAACACTGATCAGTTGTAACCATAAAAGAGCAGCAATGAAAATGTAAATCAACAGAAATCAAAAAGCTTTGTTATGTACAACTAATATACATGATGAAATAAAACGCAACATTTAAATGACAACTGTACAGCTAATATACATGAACAGGAAAAAGTAATGCAAGAGTTAAAAGACAACTTTACAAGGCTTCTTAGAAATCCTTATTCTATACTGCGGGGTGTAATTTTTACATGTTGATTTTTGCTGAAGAATAATAAAACCCTCATCTGTTGCACCAGTTTTCCCACATTGGGTTTTTCCGGGGACAATTGTCCAAAACAAATTGCGTCATTGTGTTTGTATATGTGCCAAAATTTTACTTACATTTACTTTTTGCAATGTTTTAATTGTGAAGGTTGCAATAGAATATGCTTCGATATTTTCCGTAAGAATATAGTAGATAACTAATTTCTGAAGTAAAAGTAGAAGAAATCATATTAATCATTGCAGTAGAATTTCTATTTTAGAATTTTTCACATTCCTTTCCTGATGTGGAGAAGGGTCTTCATGTTATGCAACCAACTCACAAAATCGAAGATAATATAGATCAATGACTTAAAAGTTAGCCTCTTCGAGGGGGAAACCTCTTTTACATTACATAAATCAACAATACTTGGATTATACAAATGACTAGACCTCATTACTATATATAGGAGTCTAAGGGGTCACAATATAATTGGAGCCTACACAACAATAATAATGGAAGGACACAAAAATAACAACAATGGACTTCTATGGGGCATAACAATAATAATATGGGGGCTACATGGGCACAAAAATAACAATAGGGGGCTACATTAACAATAACAATAAAGCGGCTACACTAGTAATATAGGGACTTAACATGCCTGTTATAGACATTTTTGTGCCTCGCAGCACGGAGCATGAAATGTCGATAATTACAGGGATCCTCAGTCCCTAAACATGTTGTTCTTACCCCTAGAAGAACAAGGTCAGCAAACCACAACACTTCCCATCAGTTCTCCACCTGAAAACACTCAAAAACAGGCTATTTTTGGATCATGTCAGCTGCTCCACTGAGCATCTGCGCTGGAATGCAACTGCTCCTCCTTGTACCTGCGCTGAAAGTCAAATCTAATGAAGGCTACCTGCGCTGGGCGAGATTGGCCAAGTGGCACAGTCATTCTGCAAGGTGTCAATTGCCCAGGAAGCTTCCAAACTGACACTTGGTTCAAGGGATTCGCCCTGTGATGAGTAAGAGGTACTTGATCTCCATGTGTAAGCAAGGATCTCCAAGTGGACTCAAGAACTGAAGTTTAACTGAAGAGGGAGAGGACACAAGGCAGCTTTATGTCAGTCTCAAGCTGACTCATCCTTTCTTCTTCTATCCTATATATAGAGCTCTTCTATGAGGTCTAAGGAGGCTGGAATTTTGTGCAAAGCAAGGAAGTGCTGTTGGTTTACAGTTAGAGTTATTGGGTGATTGCTTTTATAGAGGTGAAGAGGAGATTTCTTGCTGCTGGGGAGGTGCTGCTGGATTGGAGCCATTGATGGTTGTAACCTTCTCAGAACCCTTTTACTTCTATCAATAAAGTTTTGAATGTTCTCCTATACACTTGTATTGCATTGATGTATTGTATTTACTTGTATATCTGATTCACTCTAATCCATGCATCAGTTATGAGTACATGTTTCTTGTAGTTTCCCTCTCTTGTTTGTGCAGGATCTTTGTGTAGCTGGGCCGGCAAGAGAACAAGGAGCTGGAAGCAAGGGACGAAGAGAGAAGACAAGATCGACAAAAGCGAAGGATATCGGTTGGTCAATCTTTTCTTCCTTCTCTGTACTTTCATAAAGGAAAATATCAAAGCTTTACTTTCAGTTGTTGCTAAGGAACTATCACCCTTAGAGTAGGGATAGGGTCATTCCGAGTCGGATACTTTTCCCCACAACAAACTGGCGACTCCACTGGGGAGCCTAGTATCTTGTTGGTGTTTGTAGTATCTTTGCTATTCATTTCCTGAACCAAAGAGTACCGAATCGAAAAGCTTTTGACTATATCAAAAGCGAAGTAGAGGGGCTGCTACTCTTGCTCATTTTTTGAGCAGATTCATGATTTGAAGAGCTGATCTACAAAATACTCTTGTACTCTTTGTGATAGCTTTTCATCCTCTTGATCATCCCTTAGCTTGTACTTGACCTATATCTTTTTATTTAAGCAAAAACAGTGAATTTTTGAGCTTTTTATGACCCAAAAATCCTTGTAAACGCAACTCTCGTGTCTCAGTGCAGGCTGTCCACAGGCAGTCTGCATTCCAGCGCAGGTACTCCCTTCGGGAACTGTGCTGAGAGTCAATTTGACAGACCAGAGCCTGCGCTGATCCAGTTAGGCTATGTCTTCCTGAGGTTTCCCATTGTGTCTGAGCCCTGTTTTCACTGTTGTTTTGCTGCTGATTGCTTGTCATTTGTACTTGCTGTAAACCAACTTTCCTTGACATTATTCCGCCTCAGTTGTGTGATGAAACTGTGATTGTTCTTTCAGTATTTCTTGTTTCAGTTACAGTTTCCCATTGTGAAAAGCGAACCAGTATAGCTGTGGCCTCTTAGATCCTGAACTGTAAAAGTGTCTTTATGATCTTAAGAGCTAGTTTTATTACTGTTCATGGTTGTTTGAGTTTGTTTGTTTTTCATCTTATGGTTTGAATTCATACATTTTTAGTGTTGAAACAAGTACCTGTAAGGCGTCTTTTCATTTTAGACAAAACTTGTTTGTTTACGCTTCAAATTGAATTCGAAAATTATACGACAATTTCCTTTTTGTCTACATCAACATTAAGGGAAAAGAAAAGAAATACATGCATCTTGCATTTGCATTTTGATAAGTTTGCGTGATTGATCTAGGAGAAAGTGCATTAGTTTGTGCTTTGTGCTCTGTGTGGAAAGATAATGTTTTTCTCTCCCCTCAGTAGTTAGGATTTTCAAAGCTAAAAAGATTGTAAAGCTTGCTTATCATTTTAGCTGCATTTAGGAATTTGTACCAATACATCTCGTGGTGATCCTGAAAGACAAACTGCTAAACAAGATCAACTTAAAATATATTGAATGAATCTAAAAACGCTTTGTAACATAACGCTCACAATAGAGGTCTAGGTAGAGACGTGTTCCGGCGTCGTTAAACGTAGTGACTGTTGATCTCTACGAAGGTGGGTGATTCCTCCTGAGGGACGATAACACTAATACGGACTTGTGCTCCCGCGTACCGTCGCGTATATTGGGAGACCCCTATAGGCATTTATCCTTTATCCTTAGGAAGCCGTGTCGGCCGCCCTACTGATCGCGATGCAGTGAACACAGCATTCACGAAGATCGACCACCCGTACCGTAAAACGTATTCTGTGGTTTCGCGAAAGGTTTGGCACACCCTCTGCCTAGATCTCCAGAGCAGTTTCTTTTGGCCTTTTTCAAACTCTATAACTGAAAAAGTCCAACCGAGCATTTGTCACTTCGGGCTCGTTAATACATCGAAGGCGACTAGAGTCATCTTTAGCTTTTTCTCGACTCTTAAAACATGAAAAAGCAAAGTTGTGTCTAAAGCGTCGTTATAAAATTTATTTTAAGCGGAATAATCATCACCCTTCCCTCGTTGATCTTCGAAGTTAGTCCACCAAGTGGAAGTTCCTGTAGAATCGCTAAGAAATCTTTTGGATAGACTAGATATGTCTGAACAACCGTCGACATCTAGGACTGTGTCGTCCGACACAGCTGCAGCAGAGCCTCCTGCTGCTACTCCAACGATGTTCGCTGGTATACCATCTGTCCCGGCAAATTGTCAACTACAAGCCAGAGTCCAATCAGGGACAACGACATGGTTAGTTCCTATTTCTTCATCCGGATTATCATCTGGTATTTCTTATGTTGAGACTCGCCAAATTGATCCATTTGGAGGTCAATCTGGGCAATCGATCCCCTTGAGTTCCGGATTGATACCATATGGGGGGCAGTATGCCTTTTCATTACCTCCTCCGGGAGGATGCCCATCCGTGAGTTCACAACAAAGTTCAGGTCAAACTGGAATTACATCCAGCAGTTGGGTACCAATACTGCCTCAACAACCAGGAGTTGTATATTCTATGCAACCAGTCCACCCTGTGTCGAATGTCGCCACTATACCTGGTATGGTGATTGCGTCGCAAGTACAAGCACTGCCTACTGTATGTCAACCCCAAGTTTCTCAGGTTGCCATACAACAGCCTCTTGTCTCGACATCTCAATCGCAACCTCAGGTCAGTGCCTCCTTATCTGGAGCGACTCAGGATCAAACAAGTACTGTGACTCCTCATCTTGGTCAATCATCTAGTATTGGGCATCAGCAAATGGTCCAACAACCAGAGCTGGTTCGAACTCAACAACCACAAGTCCAGCAATCATATCAAGGACCTGAGCAACAAGTCTTTGTAAGCAATGGGCAACCATACTATAATGGTTATACCCATCAACCTTGTCAAAGTTGCCAACATTATGCTGGTATGCAAAGACCCACTGCTCAGGCGATTCCATCTTATCCTGGATATGCTTCGCCTAACCTGAATCAACAGTTGCCCTTTGTAGCAACTCTAGAATTACCAGATCTAAACCGGCTGACGAATGATCCAATTGCTTATGCCCCTTGGTGGCCAGCGATTCCACACAAACTTCCATCAGACATTCCTAAATTTAATGGAAATCCAGGTGAAGACCCGTCGAATCACGTGATGACATTCCATCTATGGTGTTCATCAAACACCCTGAATGATGATTCGATAAGACTTCGCCTTTTTCAAAGGACGTTAACGGGTCCAGCGGCAAAATGGTATATTGAATTGCCTAGAGCTTCGTTCGACAACTTCAGTGCCTTAGCTACTACCTTTTTAACCCATTTTCAATTACCAATAAGGTATGAGACGGGAACATAACTCCTTACCAACTTCAAACAGACAACGGCCACTCATATATCTGATCATATACATGAATGGCGACGTCGTCGTAGGATGGTAAAAACATATGTTCCCGATCAGCTATTAGCTGAATGGTTTATAAAGTCATTACTTCCGGCCATAACGGAAGATGTGGCCAAGGGGGGAGTCGTAACAGAAGAGCAAGTTATAGCTCGTGCGCAATATCTAGACTTGGTTTATACTCAGTCTGGCACGCTCTACGACAAAATACCTGACGCCCCTAGACCGGAATTCTCAATTCCTCCTCCTCCTAAATCAAACAATGACTCTCACGCCAGCGATGACGTGATTGCCAAGCACAAAATTTACAGTCAAAATGCAAATGAAAAACTTCTTGCCTCAGAAGTAAATGCCATGTCGACCGACAAGGGCAAACAACTGAAGCAACCAGGGGGCAAGAAGAAAAAGACAGGAAGAAAAAGGAAACCCCCGGCAGGGTGTCATATATGCGATGAGGATCATTGGACGAAATATTGTCCACATATAGCTGAAGTTAAGAAACTCTTCAAGAGTTCAAAAACCCCAGCAGTATTGACTGATCCGTTTCCTAATCCAGGTCAAAATATGGTTGCTAATCAAAATGCTTCCGGATCCCAAGTGCTTATGTTGTCTACCTCAAAGCAACAGAATAATGCTTTGACAAGGAATAAAGATTACGGGAATCCAAAGTTGTCGAACAAAAAGGTTAATGAAGGACCTAGTAGTTCAACAACAACTTTGACCGAAGTTGTGCCACCCATCGTTCCTGAGCCGATGATAAAGTCGCCAAAGGGAGTAGTACACAAATCGACATTTAATCCTCGTGCCAAAGGAGCACAGAATTATAATATAGTAAAGGACCTGGCCCAATCGCCGTCCACTATGTCGACACTTGAAGTACAACAAAATTGCCCCTCCCAAGAGCAAGCTTTATTATCAGCAATAGGTGGGATTGGCCCAATGGATTCCAATCTTGTGGCCTTTGATCATAAAGGATATGACCCTCAGTTACCAGCTCAACTAGCTTTCCTTATTCAAGTGAAAGCCCTCAACAAAATTGTTCATCGAACAATTATTGATGAGGAGGCATCTACATGTCTTATGTCGATGAGTTTCTGGGAAGATTTAGGCTCACCACCCTTGTCGAAATCGTCAACAACGTTAAAAGCATTTGATGGACGATCATACACTCCATACGGGATTTTAAGTAACTTGCAAGTTGAACTGGGGGGCAAAACAGTAGGAGTTGATGTTGAAGTAATTGATGGAAACCTCGATTACAACATCCTACTTGGAAGACCATTGATCTATGCCATGGCCGCAGTTGTGTCAACCTACTTCAGGAAGATTGCATTCCCCTTCCAAGGGGGAATTACAATCGTTGACCAACAAACTTTTCTCCACGACAGTTCACAAGTTACAGAGAGCATTCCAATGATCCATGGAAGGAATCATTTGCTCCAAAATATCGGAGTAGGTCTCCTAAAAGACCCTGCCTTAATGGGTACTTTCGCCCTACCGCCTCCAAGTAATCTGGCGGGAGTGGCCACAGTGGAAACCTACAAAATGAAATCTAATCCAATCTTCTGGTTGGATTCGGAAGATTCCTAGATATTTTGTCGGCTTCGAGGATAGTTCCTATCTCAGGTCAACCTCGTTAAAAAATGAAAAACCATGAGGATAGTTCTTTTACTATGTCAACCTCATTAAAAAATGAAACAATCCCCTTTCCAGATCTCAATGGTAAACCTTCATTCCAATCAACTGAGTTGAATGCAATGAAGCTTGGGGGGCATGCACCTCGATTTTCATTATTATGCTGGGGGCATGCAAACTTATCATCGAGCAGTTTTAGCACATAGTTCATGCTCGTTAAAAAATAAACGCAAGATCCGAGCAGTTTTAGCACATAGTTCATGCTCGTTAAAAAATAAACATAAGTTTATGAGCAGGCTTCCCTTCAGAGTTCAAGCTCATTCAGAAAAAATGAACCGGTAAATAACCTTTTGAGATCGTAAATTCATCAGCCATAAAAGCCTTGGTCGTGTTTGTGCACCGTCACCTCCACTGTTCATTTGGCCGATCATTCACCTCCATTTGTGTGTTTACCTCTTTTGAGAAACAGCTGCGAAGAGTGATTTCACCTAGCCATCCTTGTGACACTGCCGTGATTGGAAAATTCCAACCTGTACCTGGAATCAGTTGCTATCCCTGTTTATCACTCGTTCCTCAAAAGACGAGTCTTCTTTGAGCTCTTTTCACTGACTCGTAAAATATGAAAAGTTTGCCGAGTTTTGGCCTTCCAGCTCGTTAAACAACCGGAACGCTATCCCTCCTCTAGATTTTAATCTTTTTGGACCTGAGGGATTATGGCACAAAAAGATCGAGCGCTTGTTTTGTTCGGCTCGTTAAAGCAATCAAAAATTCATCCCTTCTGTATTGTTTTATACTTTTTCGGACTTAAGGGATTAGATGACGAAAAAGGAATTCTGGAGTTGACTTTATGTACCTTTTCAGACTCCCTTAAAAATGAAAAGGACCGAGTTTTCCTTGTCGTTAGACTCGTTAAAATGATTAAATAGCGACAAACTTGTCTTTAGACGAGAACGAGTTTCCCTATCGCTAAGCTCGTTAAATCATAGCGATGGGCTTGCCCGAAGGGCAGGTTATAGAACAAGCATATGTTATCCTCCTCAAGCTTGACAAAAATAAAGAGGTACTGGTCAGAAATGACTGGGGAAAAATCGGGAGAACATCGAAGCTTAATGGTAGGAAGTCGCTCTTGAACATGACACTTTTCTTCCGTACCACATCGGGTTGGGTTGTTTCATTCACCGGTCTCATCACCATGGTCTTCGCCAAACCATCCACATTTTGGGGTAATGCTACCGATCCATCGCATCAGTGTCGTTATATGTTCAAGAGAGGTCATTCTGAAAGTGTCAACCGTGTCCCATCCACTGCCATACATTATCCTTCATCCATTCATGATCACCACCCTGAATCATATATCACAGTTTGTTTTCACCTCCACTAAAATCATTAGCTCCGTTCCGTGTCATTGATGTGGGATTCATTAAGGCCCTCCTTTGACGGATCGCTTCTTGTCGACTTCAGCTCATTATCCAAGAAGTTGATCTAGGAACAACCCCATCAGTACTTTGAAGCTTGCATGCCTCAATGGCAAGTTTCTCACTTCCGGCGACAGGTATACGTCAATGACCTTCGACCAGAAGATTTTGCGTGGCGTTCGACGCCAAGTCCTTTATTCACGCCACGTGAATTGTACTGCAGTACCTTGAGGGTCATTATCATTATAGGTGATTCCTCTCGCGCTTGTTAACGGTTTTCATCATTGACCGGTAATCAAGCGATGTCTTTCCATGTTCGACTTCAGCGAAATTCTCACATGGATCGACTTGTACTTAGAGTGAAGATCGAACGAGTTTGAAGACCCCGGATCTAGTTTCATCCATCCGGGCTGCGATACATATTCAGGAAATATAAAAGCATTTGTCATGTACATCATTGCAGCAGATGATCATCCTACTCAAAGGATGATAATTTCAGCAGAAAATTATCAGTCTACCATCAGATGATCGTTTGTTATATGTACCAAAATGTATTTATAAAGCTGAGCATGGGAATGCCCGCCTCAGCTAGATCATGAAAACAGAATGAAAAATAATGTATTGTATTGTATTGTATTACAGGGCGCCTCCTCAGCACTGGAATGAACTTCAGACCCTCTAGATAAAGCATTTCACCCGATAAACGGCCTCATACTTTAGGGGGCAACTGTTATAGACATTTTTGTGCCTCGCAGCACGGAGCATGAAATGTCGATAATTACAGGGATCCTCAGTCCCTAAACATGTTGTTCTTACCCCTAGAAGAACAAGGTCAGCAAACCACAGCACTTCCCATCAGTTCTCCACCTGAAAACACTCAAAAACAGGCTATTTTTGGATCATGTCAGCTGCTCCACTGAGCATCTGCGCTGGAATGCAACTGCTCCTCCTTGTACCTGCGCTGAAAGTCAAATCTAATGAAGGCTACCTGCGCTGGGCGAGATTGGCCAAGTGGCACAGTCATTCTGCAAGGTGTCAATTGCCCAGGAAGCTTCCAAACTGACACTTGGTTCAAGGGATTCGCCCTGTGATGAGTAAGAGGTACTTGATCTCCATGTGTAAGCAAGGATCTCCAAGTGGACTCAAGAACTGAAGTTTAACTGAAGAGGGAGAGGACACAAGGCAGCTTTATGTCAGTCTCAAGCTGACTCATCCTTTCTTCTTCTATCCTATATATAGAGCTCTTCTATGAGGTCTAAGGAGGCTGGAATTTTGTGCAAAGCAAGGAAGTGCTGTTGGTTTACAGTTAGAGTTATTGGGTGATTGCTTTTATAGAGGTGAAGAGGAGATTTCTTGCTGCTGGGGAGGTGCTGCTGGATTGGAGCCATTGATGGTTGTAACCTTCTCAGAACCCTTTTACTTCTATCAATAAAGTTTTGAATGTTCTCCTATATACTTGTATTGCATTGATGTATTGTATTTACTTGTATATCTGATTCACTCTAATCCATGCATCAGTTATGAGTACATGTTTCTTGTAGTTTCCCTCTCTTGTTTGTGCAGGATCTTTGTGTAGCTGGGCCGGCAAGAGAACAAGGAGCTGGAAGCAAGGGACGAAGAGAGAAGACAAGATCGACAAAAGCGAAGGATATCGGTTGGTCAATCTTTTCTTCCTTCTCTGTACTTTCATAAAGGAAAATATCAAAGCTTTACTTTCAGTTGTTGCTAAGGAACTATCACCCTTAGAGTAGGGATAGGGTCATTCCGAGTCGGATACTTTTCCCCACAACAATGCCCCTCTCCTTCAAAAACTTATTGTCCTCAATGCTTGAGTAGATTTGGATGATTTTGTATAAAATTCTCCCACGTGGAATATTCAACAGGTAATTTCTTCCACTTAATGAGATACTCTAAAATCGATTGGTTTCGTAGTTGTCAAGTTCTTATTTCCATGACTGCTTCAGGATCCAATATGATTTTTTCTTGGTTGTCAAGTTCTGTAAATATTATTTGAACTGGGGTCTTGTCACCGATAACCTTCTTTAAGCATGAAACATTGAAAACTGGGTGTACTCGAGAAGTTGTAAGCAACTCCAATTTGTATTCCATAGTACCAATCTTTTACAACACCTTGTAAGGACCATTTTGCTTAGGTGATAATTTATTATCCTTCTTAGCTTGCTTGAGGGACATTTGTTTGTATGGTTGTAGCCGTAAAAATACCCAGTCACCTACATCCAAACTTCTTTCACTATGATGTTTATCAATTATTTTTTTCATTCGATTCTATTCTAGAGTGAGGTTATCCTTTAAGAGTTGCATAACTTCTTTTTGATACTCAATGTGATCTTCCACTACTTGAACCTTATATTTTTCCCTTAAATATGATGTGATGGATGGTGTATGATATCCATAAAGTTCCATAAATGGGTCATTTTTGCTATAGTATGGAAGGTAGTTTTATACCACCATTCAGCTAGAGGTAACCACTTGACCCATTGTGTTTGTTTAGCAGATACAAAGAAATGAAGACATTCTTCTAAATATTTGTTCACTATCTCAGTTTTCCCATCAGATTGAGGTTGATAAGATGAGCTATGAGCTAATTGTGTACCCAAATAAGAAAATAATTCCGTCCAAAAATTTCCTGTGAAAATGGGATCTCTGTCGCTTACAATAATCTTTGGGTTTCCATGTAGCTTTTGAATTGTTTCCATAAATGAAATAGCAATTGTATTGGCTGTAAATGAATGAGATAATGCACAAAAGTGTGCATACTTGGTAAGTCTATTAACTACCACCATGATGACACACTTTCCTTTAGACTTGGGTAAACCTGTGATAAAATCCATTGAGACCTCCTCCCAATGTTCAATTGGAATGGCTAAAGGTTGTAATAGACCTCAGGTCTTAATTGTATCAACTTTATTTTGTTGGAAAACCAAACATTCCACCACAAACTTCTAAATATCAGATTTAATTCCATCCAAAAAAAAATCTTTCTTGACCCTGTGGTAAGTTTTTAAAAATATTGAATGCCCTCCTAAAGGGGAGGTGTGAAATTCTAAAATAATCTTTTGTTTGAGTTGGGAATTCTTACAAAAATATAAGCTATATTTGTACCATAGTGAATCATTTTTCCAGATAAATGTATCAGATGTATTGGGATCTTTCTGCAACTTTTGAATGCGTTCCCACACCTCTTCGTCATTCTTCCATTCATCCAATCAGGTTGGATAATAGAAATGGCACAATGCAATGCTTCCACATCCGAATCCTTTCTTGAGAGTGCATATGTAACAACATTTTGCTTCCCTTTTTTGTATATGATTTCAAATTCATAACCCAACATTTTGGTGACCCATTTTTGCTGCTCTTCTAAAGATAATCTTTGTTCCAAAAATTATTTAAGACTATCGTGATCTGTTTTTACCTTGAAGTGTATTCCCATTAGGTAAGGTCGCCATTTCTTTAGTGCATGTAGTATTACCAACGTTTCCTTGTCATAAATAGGCTAGTGTAAATACTTTCCCTTGATTGGACCACTTTCAAAATCAATGGGTCTTCCTTCTTGCATTAAAAGAACACTAATTCCATTTCTCGAGGCATCACGTTCCACAATAAAGTTTTTTGTGAAATCTAGTGTAGCTAAGATCGGTGCTTGGCACATTGTCTCTGTAAGATGTTCAAAGGCCTTAGTTCCTTTTGGAGTCTAAGAAAATGTATATTTCTTCAGTAATGTTGTTAGAGGTGCTACTATTCTCCCATAATTCTTAACAAACTTGCAATAATATGCTATCAACTCGAGAAATCCTTAAATATGCTTTAGGGTTGTGGGGACTTTCCATTCCTTAATGGATTTAATTTTTTTGGGGTCTACCCTAACACCTCATGAGATACAACATGACCCAAATATTCCACCTCCTATACTCCAAAGAAGCATTTGGAGGTTTTTTCATATAATTGTTTCTCCTCCAATAGTTTGAGTACCATGTCAACATATTGAACACGATCCTTCAAAGACTTGTTGTAGATTAGTATATCATCAAAAAATACTAACTCAAATTTTATAAGGAAGGGTTTAAAAAAGGAATCCATCAAACCTTGAAATGTGGAAGGTGCATTATTAAGGCTGAAAGGCATGACTAAAAACTCATATTGACCTTCATGAGTTCTGAATGTTGTTTTCATAATGTATTCATTCTTGATTCTAATTTGATGATATTCTGAATGAAGATCCAACTTGGTGAAGTAAATTGATCCATGAAATTGATCCAAAAATTCATCAATGACACGATTGTAAAATTTATCTTTAATAGTGAGCTTGTTGAGCTCCCTATAATCTAGACACATATGCCATGATCCATCCTTCTTGTGCACCAATACTATTAGAGAAAGGAAATAACTTTGACTAGGTTGAATTATCCCTACCTCTAGAATTTTTGCAGCCATACATTCAATTTCACTCTTTTGGGCATAGGGATATTTGTAAGGTCCGATGTTTGGAGGAACATTTCCTGGAATCAAGTGAATAGCATGATCATAATCACGAATAGGTGGGAGGCCTTTGGGAGTCTCAAATACCTTGGAATGATTTTCCAAGACATTTTGGAGATCTCGATAAATAAATGATTTCGATGTTTGAACCTCTAGTGAACATAATAGTGGAATTACGCCCCATTTCTCTTTCTTAATTTTTTTTTCATGCCATTAGAGCTAATTATCTACCTTGGTTTCCCTGTGTTACCCCTTATTCAATTTCCTTTCCTTCACAAAAAAAATTCATGAAAAGTTCTTGAAAATTATAAGCTATTGTCCCCAAAGATTGAAACCATTGGACTCCTAGTACAACATCATCACCACCCATTGGAATGGAAATCATTGAATTATTCAATACATATTACCCCATGGTTAGCTTGATATTATGGCACTTTCCAGAGCAATTTATAGTTTCTCTATTTGCAACCATGACTTGACACTTTGGTGCTGGATATAAAAAGCAATTTAATTTCTTGGATATCTTACAATGAATTAAATTATGGGTACTACCCAAATGAATAAACACTATTACCTTTTTATTCTTGATATATCCATCTATCTTGAGAGTTTTAGGAGTGGTAATTCCCATCAATGCATTACAAGATATGGTCAAACTAATTTTTTCTTTCTCCAGGGTTGGTTCCTATTGCATATCTTTTCTTTTGATGTTTCTTGTTCCTTTTCTTCCTCCTCTTCACAATCTAAGTAAAATAATTTCTTCTCAACACACTTATGAACTTTAATGTATTTTCTATCACAATTGTAACAAAGTCCTTTTGCTACTTTTTCTCCAATTTTTATGGTGTCAACCTTGTAGGTTGTGGAAGGCTAGAAGGAACAACACTTCCCTCTTTATAGTTATGAGTGGTAGACTTCCTTGTTGCCATAATTTTGCTTTCAACTTTTCTTGCCACCTTGAATGCCTTCTCCAATGAATTAGGTTCCCAAAGGCGAACCTCATGTTGGATGTTATCCTTTAAAGTTCCTATGAATACATCAATCTTATGCTCCTCTGGAATATCATTTACCTTGATATTCAATCTTTGGAAGTCCTCAATGTTCTCCCCCATTGAGCCCTTTTGCTTGAGATTTATCAATAGGCTAAAGAAGGTATTGCTCTTTATATCCTCATAATATGCTACCCATTCTTCCACAAAAATTGTCCAAGTGACAATTGATTTATGAGAACAAATCCATCAATACCACACAAATTGATTTTTTTCTAAATATAAATATGCAATGCGTACCTTTTGTTTGTTCAACACATTATTTAGATCAAATAATTGCTCCATCTATAATATCCATGTTACCAGATCCTTGCCATCAAACTTCCTCATATCAATATTTGGAATGTTGTGGGTCTTAAACCCAATGTTGTAGTCTCTAAAAGCACTTTTCATATTTGTTTTGTCCTCATCCTGATTTTCATGGAGTACCTTGTCACCACTAGAAGAATTTCTTGTAACGATTTTTCAAACCTTCCATGTCTGCGTTCAAACCATCTATCTTAGCTTCCCTGCCATCCTTCAAACCTTTCATGTCTGATTTTACACCAATATTCAAACCATCCATATTATCTTCCATTTCGTTTTTGGTTACTCTATGCGAGAGAGAAATTTGTTGCATTTGGTCTCATAACTTTGATATATCATGTTGCATTTCTTCTTCTTCTTCATGTGTCGAAGTAGAGCTTTCTGGTTTCTTACTAGGAATTTCTATTTTCTTTATTCGAGTCATTTGGGAATCAAACAATGATATTTATGCTTCACTATACCCCTTGAATCACTTCAAACTGTTTTTTCAAACAAAACTTATGCAAATTTTAAAAAAATACACACATTTTTCTTTCTTTTTAGGAGCTCGATATTGAAGATATTGTATCTCTGTAATTTCGGATCTCCAAGGTTTGAAATTTTGTGTTATGGTAGCCCTTTGAGTCTTCTTTCCGACCCCACAATTCAAACCAATATTAGATTCTTCAAGAAATAGTTATGACCAAACTCACACAATGGCTTGATTATAGATTACTTCAATAGATCTAACTTGTACAGAATGCCACGTATCACTATTTCAACCTTTGGCTCTTAAAATGGTACACGGAAAACTAAAATCCATGTAATTCAGTCACTTTTTATGAAATTCAAATACGATGCTTAGAGATAAAGTTATGACAATTTTCCCTAGGTCACCTGTTTGCGATTAAATTTTAGAGCCTGCAAAAACCCTAACTTCCTCAGATCATATCTTCGAAAATATAGCAAACCAAGATCTGAAATTCATACACGATGTTCAAAAATATTGTTTCTCCATGTGGTCACAATTTTAACTTTTGAAGCCTCACATAAAGAAAAGTTATAGCAAAAATTCCAAGATGACATGTTTGAAGAAGCGAAACCCTAGAATTCAAAGCTCTGATACCAAATGTTATGCAACCGACTCACAAAATAGAAGAAAAGATAGACCAACGACTTAAAAATTATCCTCTTGGAGGGGTCAACCTCCTTTACATTACATAAATAAATAATACTTGGATGATACAAATGACTATACTTCCTTGCTATATATAGGAGTCTAAGGGGCCGCAATATAATTAGAGCCTACATAACAATAATAATGTAAGGAAACAACAATAACAACAGTGGGATTCTATGGGGCATAACAATAACAATATGGGGGCTACATGGGCACAATAATAACAATAGGGGTCTACACTAACAATAACAATAAAGGGGCTACACTAGTATTATATGGACCTAAAACTTCATGTCTTCACCTCTTTCTTGCTGCCATTCTTTTCCAATAATTGGCAACAACATGTATTTGCAAGCTACAAAGGATACATGATTTTTTATGCCATAGTTTGCTCATCATTAAAATTATGCCTGTAATAAAAAGGAACATTAGCATAACAATACCTTTTATACCTTGCATGGTTGTCTCTGGTGAGAAGAACTTGCCTTAGCTCTTCTTCTACAATGCTCACTAACATAGGAAGATTGTGATGTGCTTTCAACATCATCTTTCCTTGATGGTTTCGACAATGAATTGGATTCTTTATGTGAAGAACCACTTGCTTTTGCTACCTTCGAACACTCTCCTTCAATGAACCCCAATCCTGCAAATCAAGGTCTTTGTACAACCTCCAATGGATGAGTCATTCCTTTTTCATTAACACCAAGTCCTCCTCCTTTACACTCCATCTTGGTAAGGAGTCCCATCCCAGTTCCTGAAATGGGAACCTCAATGATTCCAATAGAAATAGCATCACGTGAAAATGAAACTGAAAAATTACCAACACTGTTTACCTGAGCTATTGATTATGAAGTAGACGATGATGGCTTTGCTAAACCTTCATTGCACTTCAACTTTTACAAGGCTTCTTCCATGGTTCATAGTTGAAGCTACAATATTTGCTTCTTCTCTTCTACTTCTTGTAGAATTCTCCTCAATTCAACATTCCTCGCTTGAATTCTCTAATTGAACTCTTCATTTGAATGATGAGAAGAAGGTAAAGGAGAAGAATATTCACCCGAGGATGGAGATGTAGCATCATTTTCTACTCTCTCTTTCTCCTGTTCCTCTTTTACCATTTTCTCCTCATAATACGAAAATAATATATATACCATTTTTTCCATCCTGTAGAAGGCCTCATAGAGATATTGGTTCTTCTCCATTTCCCTTCTTGTTGCACATTAAATCTTGTCCATGATGACATTCACAAACTCTGGGAAAATGGTCAGACCACTTTGATACCACTTGATCCGAAAATTTTCATGAATGCTTTCAAACAAAAATATCCATTATACAAGACCTTTTACTGACACATATTTTCATGTGAAATCATGAGTAATGTGAATGCTTAAACAACACTTCAGTAAACCATCAGTAATGTGAATGCTTAAACAACACTTCAGTAATGTAAATACTTAAACATTCACTTCAGTAAATCATGAAAAACGATAAATCAACGATATGATAATAGAGTTCGTCCCATGTGGACTACGTCTCTGGGCCCTGGGTTAAGAGTGGGGAGGCTGCTTCATTAATCTATGCAAGAGGATGATAAGTACATGATAAAATCTCTACTATTACAAGGATGAAACTTTGATCTATAGTGGCATGCCTCTCCGAAGAGACGTTCTCGTCTAGAGAAATCTCACTCACAATTCGTTTTGCTTCAACATGAAAAATGAATAATCTCTCACTTAAAGTGGCATACAATGATCTTCTCACAAGGTGGCATACATGGACCTCAGATTCAAATCACGATCTCAAAAAAATCAAATGAACACATGACTAAAATGCATCTTATACCTCCGAGTCTGGGGGTGTCCTAAAAATTGACTACTTGGATGAATAATCGGCTTGCACGATCGCGTTCCTTATGAAAAACCATGAAATTTGAGTATAAACATGACCCCTTTCTGCCTTGGTCAAATCTGGGCTCCCCAAGAATCTCAAAGATTCCTCAAAGATTCTCTTTTGAGCGTTGATTGAAAATCGTCAGCTCAAATAAAGAAACTAACCATGCTATCAAACTCCTGGAAAAATTATGATCAATATGAGTAAAAACTTGGCATATTTCTGACTGTCAAAATTCATCTCCAAAGAATCTCAAGGATTCCACAATGATTCTACATAAGGAATATTTTATGGAATATTCTCCTTGAATATTCTCTTGAAATTCATACCCCGCCTAGGTGCGGTTCCCCTCTGCTCCTAGTTTTGCTTCTCGTTCTCGGCCTTCGATCTGTTCCCGAACAAATGGTAAAAATTAGGATTAAATAACCCACGATGACATATTTATCAAAATGGTCGGATTGGTCGGTTACTAAATTTGGCAGATGTAGGTCCCAGGGTCAAGCTTGCGGGTCTCCCCTCTAATGGAGCCTGTTAGTGCGTTTGTTTTAAATGTGATTTTTTTTTAGCGGGTTTTTTGAATTGGTTGGAAGTTAATGGGGCCACTCCAATGGGCAGGCTAACCACTTGACGAACGTAGTTTCAATCCCTATTGGCTCCCCTTAATATGCGGTCTGCCATTCTTCATTGGGATGTTATATTATATATATAATATATGACATGAGTAGGTTGGGGTTGGCATTTCCGTCGGGCCCACCAATGTTATTTAATTTTAATTTTAATTTTTATTGTATAAAAAACAACAATTGGTTGGATTTTGTTGGCGTTACTGGACAAAATAAGTAGGTAATAAATTCACCATTTTTGACCACTAATAAGTGCCAAATTGTTGCTTAGTGAGTGGCTGCTAAATTTAACTTTGTCATATTTGGTCGGTCCGCCAAACTTAGTGAGTCCTCCAAATTTAGCTAGCGACAAAAGCCCTAGAACTTTGACTGCGAATATCTTGCACATACGAAGTTAGATTTGAGTGTCGTCTACACCGTTGGAAGTAGGATGACGAACTCTACGTTCTAGTTCCCGTTTTGATGAACTCCAAAGACTTTTAATTTTCAGCCTTTCTGGAGCCACCTAAATCAATTAGTGTTGGTTGCCAGGTGGAATTTTACTCTGTGGGGATGGATGATGTTGCAGGGAAAATGTGCATTCAGATCTTCATATACATGTTGCTTCACATGCATGAAGGTGATTAAACTAGGAGGTTTCATTATGGAAGGTGGTGTGGTTTAACTATGAAGCATACTCCTTATATAGTGCCAAGGGCCATTTTGTAGCGCAATAAGGTTTGTAGCATTTATATTCCCATGCGAACTCTCTATGCAAGGACAATTTGGATGTCAGATGAATATATTTCGAGGCAACACTTGCGATTAGAGTTAAAGCTCATTCTCGAGGAGAGAATCTTCCGATGAGCGATGGCTTTGTTATATAGGAATGGAAAAATAACCTTTATGTCAGTCTCTGCTTCTCTAAGTTCAAGTGTCCAGACGATTTCTTAGGAGTTTGCAGTCATGGAGGGTCAGGAAACTTTGAATAATCTAGTGCGTTGGAAGAGGTTGACTGAGAGACTTTTCAAAATCCCGATGGGAATGTATACGCTGATTAACAAGAGGTTGGAATTTATAGAGGAGTGAGACGATAGAGCCAAGGTGGTGGATCACAACCTGGAGTGAATTCATTCTTGTATGAAAAAGAGGCTAATTGGAATGGAAACTGAAATTATGTTGCTGAAGACAAGGACCCGTGACTCTGTGTGGGGTTCAGAGGAAGACGAGGTGCAGGGTTTTTTGATTCGAACACTGTGCCCGTAGGTAGCTATAGTTGAAGAAGGGATGGAGGAAGTTGGACCAACCTACAACAAGCAGGCAATTCATGGTGGTAATCTTGATCCAGGCCCCTTCGAGGTAATTTAATCAAATCTGATGTATGTGTTGCAAGTTTGAATTGTTTTGGGGTAAATTTTGTAGAATTGCGGGTGTTTCCAGTGTAATGTTGTAGTTCAAAAAGATTAGGGAAGTAAGAAAACAATGTTATGGATGTATTGGAATTTTGAGGCTACTAATGTTATAGTTGAATGTAAATGGTTCTGGCGATGAAAACCAGACTTTATAAATAAAATGCATACCCGTTATGTAAAAAAAAAGATCTCCCTAAAAGGGATGTGGATATCTAAGAAAATCATGAACATAAGTAGAAGCATAGTGTTGAGGCTCAATCACTATTAGAAAGAATAAATATTGAATCACATAACCATAATAATGAATTTTCAATCCAAACATCACATCATTAGGGTTTCAACTTAGCACCAAAGAACTACTTCCAAAGATCAATATGAGGAAGTTTTATAGTAATGATCCTGATGAGCCCCAAAAATGGATAATTATTTGGGCTCATTCAACCTCCTAATTCGACTTAATCCACCATTCTCATTAGTTTATTGCATGTTTTTGATTATATTTATGCTAATAGAGTGAATTGGGTTAGTCATTATGCCAACAAGTCTAATGTGTGCTTTGTGTAGCCTTTGTGGTCAATTTGGAGACAAAATTGAAGGTTTTAATGAGCACTTGGCAGCCAAATTCGTGGGAGAACAAGGGAGAGGATTTGTAGGAAGGTGTCCCCTTCATTTATGGGCCCTTACCTCGAATTCTCCACCATCAGCTCGGAGTTCAAGGGCCACCAAATCAATTAACACAAGGGAAGCCAAGCATGTCAAGTAGGACTGCTGTTAACTACAAGTTTTGGGCAGCCGAGTCCCTAAAGTTTAGGAGGACTGTTGGGGTCCTCAATTTGTATAAATAAGAAGGCTTAGGGCCTCATTTTGGTTAGCTGGTGGTTAGTCATTTTGTAGCCAATGGTTAGTCATTTTGTAGGCAGAAGTTAGCTAGTCTTTAGTTCGATTTTTAGGCAGTAGACTAGCTTTGCTTTCAGCACATTTTCAAGTTCTCCTTGTGGACAGTTTTGGAATGTAACATTTCTTTTGATTAATAAAGATGAATCCAGCTTTGCACCAACTCTAAATCTCTCTTCGGAGGCTGTAGCTCTTGGGGTTGGGCCCATCTCAAGTGCCCAGTACCTCCTTTGTTTACTTTCATGTGTCTTTGCTGCATCCTTAGAATAAAATCTGCTATTTATATTTAAATATTGTGTTGTTGTTTAGGTTGCTTTTGATGATTAAAAAGGTTTTTCATGTTCAGATTTGCTTGATAGGTTAATCATAGGGAAGATCTCCACAAAAAGGCTACCAAACACCTTGGATCTCACCTCCCCCTCAGTGGAATCATGAGCTGGGACCAATGTGACTTTGCTGCCAACAAAAACGCTGTTTTGCTTTGTCATGCAATTCTTAGTGTTGGAATCCTCTTTTGTAGATGCTGATATTAGTAGTGTTTAAATGCTTCAGTTGATGATTTCTTAGTGGCATAAGTTAGTTCATGCATTTCATTTCGAATAAACTGCTGTTCATTTCCTTTTGTTGTTACTTAGGTTAGAATAGAGTAAAGTAACTAGGTCATAGGTTTTATAAGTGTTTGTTTGTTCAGTTTGAAAAACCACTTGCAGAGTACCTATTGCCCTTCCTTACCTGCACATACTCCATCCAACCTACCTGTTTCATCCTTCACTCAGAACCCTTACCTTACATTTGCCTCATTCGCTTACTTTTCCATGATTCTCATCTTCTTGTGCAACATCGTTTCATCCCTCCTTGAACAAATCTCACCGTCTACGCCACTCCTCGACTCCATCCTCCAAGCATTGAACTCCCCTACACCCCTATTTCGCCTCCATACTCGTTCCTCCACCTTTTTCCCTCCATCCATTCTCCAAAATCCTCTTTTCGGAACATCCTGTAGAAAATTACAGAACATCCTGTAGAACCCCTGCAGACTTCCTGTAGAAGCTCACGAAAGCAATTTCTTGAGATCCGATATCTGTGAAACTCTCTGGAAGGGTGCTAGGGACCCCTTAGGCCCTCTCTATACCTTCCCAACCTTTTCCAAGCATTTCTCCTCCTTGATCCACCTCTGCACAGTAAAAAGCTAGTTAAAAGCACATGCATGATAATTCTAATAACTGATTCAAAAATACAAAAAGATGTTTTCTTCAGGTAGAGGTAGTCTAGGCACATGTATTTTACCTTCATAGAAGTAACGACATCTCTTTTAGTAGTTTACATTCTCATCTTTGCATCAGTAGGACTAGCTGGTAGAATTAGGGTTTGCTAGGGTTTGCGTTACTTTTTGGCTTTCAGTTTCTTTCTGCAAGTAGATTAGTTTCCTTTGAGTTAGCTTTCATCCATCAGTTAAAAAGCTTCTTCTAAGAGCTCATAGAATTTGGCTTAAGCCCATAGCGAACTTGTGCCAGCTGACCAAGTGACAGCTGCGGCAAGAGCTAGTACTTGTGCATACAGCACCGTCGCTTCCAAGTTTGTTACAAACTACCGGGTTGATAAAATTAAAGAAGGGAGTTCCAGGAGTTGCATCATTATTGCTGCAATACTAGGGCCCACCAAATCCTATAACAAGGATATTCTAGATGGAGCAATACTTGGATCTACAATGAGTGGGATCATTAGAAAAGGTAAATATCACATCCATGTTTTTAGAGAGAGACCAACATATATGGTATTGATGGTTTTTTGAAAGGAAAAATGGTTCTATTATATCTTAGTACATTTCTACAAAAGGAATTACTAACACATTATGGGGATATTAGGAGCAACACATTCTTTACTCAATTGATTAATCTTTGACAAAAAGTTCCAGTTATAGAGCACATTCAACAATTCCAAAATTTGGGTCTTAGGGTAATTGTTTTTCAAAGGATAATGTGTTAGAATTATTTATGGGAAATTTAATGAAAAAAATACAAGAAGTGCATCGAGCATACTTACAGTCTAGCAAGGAAAGTTGAAAGTAAAATTATGGCCATTAGAAAATTGGTCACTAATAACTATAGATAAAATCATGCTCCCTCTCGTAAATTGACAAGGTTCACTCCTTGATAATGGATGAAATAAGAGCAAAGGGACTATGTTTAAATTGTGACAATAAGTAGAGAAAGGGGCATAAATGCAGTGAGAAAACATTATTCTACATAGATTGTGAAGATGAAGAAGATCAAGAAGTAGAACTATTACAAGATATGGAACTAGAAGGTACCACTCCAACAATATCTTGTCATGCATTGGCTAACATTAATACTCCACAAACCCTGAAGATAGAAAAATATATATAAAAAAGGTAACAACATTGATTGATTCAAGTAGTACCCATAACTTCATCAATTACAAATTGGAAAAACTTCTTAATTGCTTGGTATATCTAGTACCTTAATTTCAAGTAATTATTGTAGGTGTAGGTACTATAAATTGTTCATGGAAGTGCCATAGTATTAAGCTAAATATGGGGGAATACTTATTGGATAGTACCATGATTGCAATCTAAATGGGTGGTTCTAATGTTGTATTAGGGGTCTAAAGGTTACAATCATTGGAATAGTGTCCCTTAATTTTCAAGATATTTTCATAAATTTTTCCTCATAAAGAAAGGAAATTGAACTTAGAGGTATCTAAGGGATACCTAGAAAATTGTTTAAAAAAGGGAACTTATTACACTACGAGTCTATTGGGTTGAAGAAATAACATATTTTTGACATCTCGTTACTTAGTTTTTCACCCGTATTCCATTAAAACCCTTAGAACTTACTTGTCTTTGCATCATACTACTATCTTTCCATGAATAATCAACCATCGAAGTTATAGAAGATACAACAATGTAAAAGTCCAATATCTTTCTAGTTCTATATGTTTTACTTTATAAAATTATCTTAATTTGCAAAGGTTACGAAAAGTAACATATTCTGAAGCCTTGACAACATTTTGTATCTACGTCCAAGGTTCAAATTGACTCCGAGGTGAACACGTCAGCTTGAGCACATGGGTAGGTGTTAAATATATCATGTATGGTGTTCCATCTACCATAATAGCATAGTAAAATACTCAATCAACCATTGTGTAGCGCATGGAACATGTATCTAGACTACTTGGCATTAGATCAACCTCAAGTGAGCGTGAATAAATCTTTACAAAGAAAAAGATAAACAAATTACTGATGATGTGTCCAAGAAATATTTATATGATTTGTTTACTCATCAAGGAATTATATAAATCTAATCTTCAATGGGAATATGACACTTAGTCATCATTTAACTGCTTAGATTTCTAACAATAGTTTTCTAAGTTGGTTATTGTAAATACATTAATTGTCGAGAAGCAAGAAAATCATTATTTGTATCTCTTATCTTCGGTCAATGTTGGAACTTTATCGTTATGTATGCATTTCTTTAATTTAATAAAACATTGTCTTCTATCACGTTTTGATGAGAAGGTTACACTGGGGATAATCAAGTTTTTCTGAGCATTTCTAAATCTCATGCATTGGAAATAGGGCCCCTTATTGTGTACGATAATTGTAGTATAATTATTCCTTTTACTATGTTTTACTATATTTTTTTATTCATCATTTCGACTTGTAGATTTTCGCTCACTACTTTACTTGCTTTTATAGGTCTCAAGCACTTGAATTAAAATTAAAATACAACAATGTTTACTTGCCTAGATTCTTTCATTTACTTTTCCAAACGAGAAGAGGCGGAGTTAGGGTTCGGCTCTGCAATGCGACTTGCGCTGTTCCTCAAGCGTTAACCCCATCCCCTGCTTCCCTTCGGCTTTCAGCGATACAGCCACAAAACTCCCGTTGAGTTCTTCACCATGGATTCGCCCTCGGGAGGGGCGGGCTCATCCCCCCCTCCTCACATCGGTACCTCCTCTGACAAAACCAAACTCGCAGACACTCTGTTCAATCCAGGCGCTCTCCCAGGGAAAGATCAGGGTACAGAACCTGCCAACGATGACGCTGGGAACTCAGCGGCACGTGATGTGACAACCAATGATAAAGGCATGAACCAAAAGTCCCCAACGTCACAGCCAAAGGCGTCTTCGGCAACATGCATTCCGAAAACTGCAGAAAGAATCAAAGTCGATCTCCCCAGTCAAAGAATCAACAACCAAATCCAATATATGAGGGATCATGCACTCATAGGCAAGTTCCTCGGATTCTGGCCAACTGAAAAGGCCTTGCATGGTTGGATAGCTTCCAAATGGAAGCCTAAAGGACAAGTCACTTTGCAGCTTGGTCCCAAAGGCTTCTTTACTGCAACTTTCAACTATTTGGAGGAAAAATATCGCATATTTGAGGGAGGCACGTATTTCTTTAACTCTTCAGGCCTGTACCTTGGAGAATGAAAAGAAAGGTTCAACCCAGATAAAGAGACTTCAGTTGGGTGCCAGTATGGATACACATGTATTCTCTTCCTTTGGAATATTGGAACGAGGAGACTTTAACGAACATAGGCAACAACTTGGGGGTTTTCATAAAAGTTGCTGAGGAAACCAAAACTCGAAGATACACCTCATACGCCAGGATCTGTGTTCAAATGCATCTGACCAAAGCTCTTGTAGACTCGGTAAGTCTATTTCATGACGATTTTGAATGGATCCAAACAATAGACTACGAGCATATTCCTTTTCGTTGCCGAAAATGCCATGAACATGGCCAACTTTTCAGGGATTGTCCTCTGAATCTTGAGCCCAAAACCCCAGTTAATGATACCAACAAAGACTCTGAAGGATTTACTAAGGTTCCTAATCGCAGACGTCATGAAAAGAAAACTCCCGTAGCCCCAGGAGGCTCCAAAAAATCTGACACCCAAAACAGATTTATCATTCTTACCTCTCAAGATACTACAGAGGATCAACATGTAGCTCCACTGGCGAATCCCTCTCCCTCCTCAACCCCCTAGATTCTAAAAGATTCTCTTCCATTCTCAGCCTCCACTCTCACTAGCCTTCCCGCCCCGACCTCTTCTGAGAAAATTGTTCCAGAGATCGCCCTGCAGTCTTCTTCAATGGAGCTAGATGCTGCTCTAGCCCTCAGTATTCATGAAAAGACAATCGAGGAAGATCAGAACACTCCGATAAACATGGATGAGGATCCAGAGAGCGTAAACCTGGAAGGTCTGGACATTCTCAAATTGGAAACAACATGCAAACAGAAAGAATTCAACACAATACCCCCCTGGGAAATCGAAAGGCTGGAAGGAGTTCTAACCAAAGCTCAGCATAACAAATGTCTAGGTATTCAAGCCGACAGTCCATGGGATGGAAAGAAAATCTTGAAAGAAACGAAGAAAAGAGGGCGCAAAACGGATTTGCAAAGGACCATTATCATAGGAGAAATGCTAGTGGAATCTGGGAGATTCCCCAAGCTGACAAAGTTCTACAAAGCTCATCCCCACTGTTCCTCATGAAGCTCATTTCTTGGAACGTGAGAGGGCTTAATAGCCCCACAAAACACAGAATGTTAAAAAATTTGATCCAGCAAGAAAAGCCTACATTAGTCTTTCTTCAAGAAACAAAAAGTAACAACACTGTTCTAGAAAGGATTCTAAATAAGGTCTGGTTAGGATGCCGCTCAGTCTCAGTGGACGCTTCAGGTGCTTCAGGAGGGCTAGAAATCTTGTGGAACCGACAGGTACTCTCCCTTCAAGACTTTCATGCCTCTCATTTCTTCATCCAAGCAACCTTCCATCTCATCGGGACCAACATTCACAGTCATCTCTCGAATGTATATTTTCCACAAAATTTACAACAAACACTGGACCTATTGGATACACTCATAGCTCTCAATTCAAATAGGCAGTTTCCCCTCTGGATTGGTGGTGGCGACTTCAATATCATAACGACATTGGAGGAGAAATCAGGTGGTAGATCGAAGCTAGAAGGCAACAGTATTGGCTTCAAAGACTTCATTCAAAGCAATCAATTAATGTACATTCAGACTTCAAATGGTATCCATACCTGGACCAATAAACGGAGGGGACCTCATCATATTTCTTCCAGGCTGGATCCTTTCCTTATATGGGATAATGCCATACACCTGGGTGGGGACTTTCATGCCTCCATCATGCCTCAAGTAGGCTTCGATCACTGGCCCATTATGTTACAATGGACGCGTCCAGGTACAAAGTGCAACAGACCTTTTCGCTTTGAAGCCTTTTGGTTCTCACATCCCAATTTCAAAGCAGTAGTCAATGAGGCTTGGAAATCCTTTATCCCCCCTGAAGGAGCCAAGATGTTCCAGTTCCAACAAAAATTAAAAAACCTCAAACAAGTTCTCAAAACATGGAATCGAACTCAGTTTGGTAATATCTTTGAGCATCGAAAAAAGCTGGAGCAGCAAATGTGCTCACTCCAACAGAATATCATCTTGGAGGGAAGAACAGAAGATCATGCGCAACAGGAGCAGACCCTCTTGACTGAAATTGAAGCACGAAGGCAGCAAGAAGAAATCCTGTGGCGACAAAAATCCAGAATCTGGTGGCTTAAGGAAGGGGAGAAAAATACAAAATTTTTCCATAGATCTACCATCCAAAGGAGAATGCACAATAATATCGCCTTCATTAACAATCGTCAAGGGGAGAGATTAGAAGTGCATGAAGAAATGGAATAGGAATTCAAAGAGTACTTTCAGGAAATTCTTAGGGAACAACCAGGGAGTAGAGAACAAGCCATTCGATCAATCACGCAGCACATCCCTAAAATCATAACGGAGGACCACAACAATAAGCTGCTCCAACCCATCTCAATGCAGGAAGTGGAAGATGCTATGGCCCAACTTAAGGATGGCAAGGTGCCTGGTCCTGATGGCTTCACAGCCAACTTCTTTCATGAGTTTTGGGAGCTCATCAACACAGAGGTATGGGAATTAGTGGAGGAATCAAGATCCATGCACTGGATCCTCCCCTCCCTAAATGCTACCTTTTTAGCGCTAATTCCCAAAGGGGATGAACCCAATACGCCTGACAAATACAGGCCAATTGCATTGTGCAACGTCATCTACAAACTCATATCCAAAGTCCTGGCGAACAGGCTCAAACCTCTTCTCCCTTTTCTCATCTCGCCAGAGCAGACTGGATACGTAGAAGGGCGACAGATAATGGACGACATTATTCTTTCAAATGAAGTGATCCACTCTCTTAAGCTTCTAAAAAAGCCAGGTATGATTCTTAAGCTAGATCTCTCCAAAGCTTTTGATAAACTTAGCTGGAACTATATCCATCAGATGTTATTGGCATTTGGCTTCAGCGCAACTTGGACAAGGTGGATCATGAATCTCATCTCTTCTCCCTGTTTTTCGATCCTGCTTAATGGTTCACCCTCCGCGCCCTTTCGTCCATCCCACGGTATCCGTCAAGGGGATCCTCTTTCCCCTTTCCTATTCGTTCTCATGGCCGAAGGCCTCAGTCGCCTGCTTCATTCTGCCATCTCCTCTCACACCCTAAAGGGCATTTCTCTTCATGGTCTTCACCCCATATCCCACCAACAGTTTGTAGATGATACTATGCTTTTCAGCCACCCGTCAGCTCAAGAGGCTTCCGCCTTCAAGACCCTGCTCAATCTCTTCTCTGAAGCCTCTGGAACCTCCATCAATGCCTCCAAATCTCAGCTCTTCTTTTTCCATACCCCTTCCATCACTCAAAGGAACATTGCCAGGATTCTGGGGTTCCCTATAGCCGTGCTTCCCTCGAAATATTTGGGAGCTCCTTTGTTGGACTCAGCCATAAAACACGCCTCCTGGAGAACCCTCCTCGACAAGTTGGAATCCAGACTCTCTTCCTGGACCTTCCGTTTGCTCAATATTGCTGGTAGACTCATCCTGATCAAATCAGTTCTCCAGGCTATGCCTCTCTATCTCTTTTCTATTTTGGCAGCGCCCAAATGGGTTCTCAAGATCATCCGCAATCTACAGAGAAATTTTCTTTGGGGATCCTCAGGTCTCAACAGGAAATGGGCTCTTGTCAATTGGAATGAGGTCTGTCAGCCAAGATTAGCCGGTGGGTTAGGCTTGAGGGATCCCCTTCAAAGCAACAACACAATGGGAGCCCGCATCTGGTGGAATTGGATTTCCAAACCACATATACCTTGGGCATGGCTATGGCAAGCAAAATATGTGCCAGGCAGTCAATGGGACGACCTTATCAGAATCAGTACAACAACTCCCGGCTCTTTGATTTGGAATGCCGCCAAGCTACACAGTGCCTTTATCCAAGAGCACAGTTTTTGGGAAATTCATTTGGGCACCACAGCTAGATTTTGGGAGGACTCATGGCAACAACTCCCTAAACTAGCCTCACTCTTCCACAAGCCCATCTGGCAAGCTTCTATGCAACAAGCTGATCAAATCCATGTTCATCAGTTCTGGCAGCAGCAAACCCCCCAAGACTTTCAACTCTGGAAATCAGCCAGCACCTGGCAGGCAAATTGGCAAGGGGAAACCTACACAGAGATCGATCAGGAGCTAAAACTCAGGAAGATTAAATACTCGGATCAAAAGGACAAGCTGCGATGGGGACACATGCCAAAAGGAATGTTTACTACCAAGGAAGCATACCAACTTCTCTATCTACCCTCGCAGGCAGACAAGGATCAGCTTTGGGACTAGGTATGGCAACCAAGAATTTGGCCTAAGGTTTCCACTTTTCTATGGCTTTTGAGCAAGCGGCGAATCCTCACTTGGGACAATTTGCAAAAGTGAGGATTCATTGGACCATCTAGATGCCCCAACTGTAATCTCAACTCTGAAACCATCCTGCATCTCTTGGATACTTGTCCTCTAGCAACTCAATTATGGGAGAGAACTGCCCAATGCAACAGAAGATTGGGCAGACGTTTGGGAGATATTACAGACACCATCAGAAACTGGCCAAAGCACCCTTTCCAAAGCCTTCTTCTCAATTCACTGTGGAACCTCCTCTCGGGCTTTATCTATTGGATCTTATGGAAGGAGAGAAACAATAGAATCTTCAACAACATCAGCAGGCCAATTGACACCCTGTGGCTTCTTCTTAAACAAAATCTCCAAGAAACTCTTGCTCTAAGACATTGGCAAGACTCGGACCTACCAGACTCTCCTCAGGAACGCCTCATTCTGAAAGATTGGAACCTGGACCTCACTTTTTTGGCTCAAGCCAAGACTAGACCCCCAATCAGTTCTGCCTCTCCCCTCAATTGGTCCCCTCCTGCTTCCAACTCTTACAAATTGAACTTTGATGGGGCAGCCAAGGGCAATCCTGGGCCGACTGGTTATGGTGGTGTCTTCAGGAACGAAATGGGCACAGTATTGCATATATATCATGGAACAATTGGCAAAGACACCAACAACGCTGCTGAATTGGAAGGATTATGGAAAGGCATTTGCATAGCAGAACAGAAAAACTTTTTCCCTCTTGAGGTAGAAGGGGATTCTCTAATCCTAATAACAGCAGCCACAAGGATTCAATCAGGCACTTCGGCAGCAAAGATTGCCTCAAGCTGGAGGCTTCTCAGTAGACTGGAACAAATTGAAGAACGGCTCAGGACTCCCCGGAGCATCACCTTCAAGCATATAAGGCACACTGCCAACAAGGTAGCAGACAGATTGGCCAATCAGGGGGTCAATCAGCAGCTCCCATTCTTCTCAGGTCCTCTATGTGACTCAGATGATGCACAACTCAAACATGAGTGCACTTCTTTGGTGCAACAGGATTATTCTCTCCTGGATGCAGGTGAATAGTCAGGTTAGTGGTACGAAGGTGGCATGGAGGGTGGGCGCGTGGCCACTCACAACCGCCAGATGGATTTGCAGGAGGACGGAGACATGGTTTCACACATACTTATTAAATGCAGCATTAACGCTGCCCTCCCTCGATTATGATTTATCTGCGATGGCGCTTGGCCTGGACCTCATTCCTGCTTCTCTTCCGCGCGCCTTCAGGTTCAACGAGGTGGCAGCTCCTTGCTGTTCCTCAAGCGCCAACCCCATCCCCTGCTTCCCTTCGGCTCTGGTTCAAGGTGCTGACAGTTATCAGTGCGCTCAGGCTCCATTTCATCCGGTGTGCTTACTCCTCAGTCGCCTCCTTGCCATTCCCTCTCCGTTTGTTTGTTCTGCTCTCCTCAAAATGCCAAGAGAGCGCACCAGGATGGGGTGCAGACGGGGCAGCTCCCGTGGCCGAGTCTCCCGCCAGCCTTCCTCAACCACTTCGGACCCCTCGTCTGAAGCTTCGGAGTTCTGCTGCAATAGATATCCTGCAACAAGAAGTGGCAGGGGCAGGGGAAGAGGGCAAGTCATAACAAAAGTCTGTTCACATCATTCACACTCGCATACAGCCCGCTTCCACATCCCTTGTTCTCTAGGAAACTCATCCTTCATCGTGTCAGTTACCATCGAGATGTGCGAGGATGCTGTGGGTTCAGGGGAGGTTAATCCTGGGGCTCCTCTGGAACCTCGGATGGCAGACCAGAACGTCTCCCAGCGCAGAGATTCAAGCGGCTTGCCAATTCTGAATTCAAATGCACACGCCGGCCCGAGCGCACCAACAGGAGGTGACCCTTCAGGTTCTGAGGCCCATCCTTCTGAATTCAAAGACATAGACCAATTTTGGTGCCGAATTGTAGAAGAACAGCGAACAACCTCGGATGAAGATTGAACAAGTTCGCACCTTTGGTTTTGGTCAGTTGTTGAAGGAATAAGCTTAATTCCCTCTGGACACATAGTTTTTCATGCTTTTAAGCTCCCAGAATCAGGTCTCTATCAACTCTATTTGTCGGTTTCCACTGTGAGGGTGGCATTCTCTTGTATGTTGGTGTCTGTCTATGTTGGAATCTGTCTAAGAGCTAGTTGTTTACAGGTCAGTTTTGGTCAATGTATGGGTCAGTTTTTGGTCACTGTCATGATACTGAGTCTAATGTTTTCAGATACTTCAAGTCCTGAAGTAAGTCAATATGCAGGTTCTCTAGTAAGTACATCAAGTGTCTTTTGTAAGAATGCCAACTCCTGGGCTAGAACTCTCGAGGCATCAGCCTCTCTGTAATCATATTTTTGTATCAATATAGGAGTAGACCAATTAAGAAAAAAAAAGATTCTTTCATTTAAACACATTTATATTATCTTTCCTAGGCATACTCAATTCTGTTGCATAGCTTGGATTCCTCTTACAACATTTGTAGGCATATCATGGTTTTAAGAACAAATGAGTTCTAAGATTTGCATACACACACCTTTTGAAGATTTCAAAATTGTTTCACATGTCCTTAAATTCTCAGATCGATTTCATTTTCTTTCATAGTTAGTTGTATTGATGGACTACTTTCATAGATAGTTGTAATTTATTCTTTAGATAATTGCCATTTCTTTCATAGAATAATTGTAGTGTAACTTGTCTTTATCCTTCATAGATCAAAATTAAAATGCTTTCATAGTGTAAATTGTCTTTGCTTTTCATAGATCAGAATTTAAAAGCTTTCATAGTATAAATTGTCTTTATCTTTCATAGATCAAAATTAAAATGCTTTCATAGTGTAAATTGTCCTTACTTTTTATAGATCATAATTTAATTGCTTTCTTAGAATTAGTTTATTGCTTTACCATTTTACAATAGTTAGATCAGATTTACTGCTTTTCTAGATTAGAAATTTATTGTTTTCTTAAATAGATTATTCTTGCTTCCACCAATTGAAATAGTCATCTTTATTGCCCTTATTTTCACTGACAAGCATATGTGCTCTGTTTAGATCTCATCTCATAAGTATAATTTCATTACTTTCACTATTTCTTAGATTAAGATTTGCATTCTTTGATCATTTGTTTCATGATTCTAATAGAATAGAATTCTTCTTTAGCATTGAAATTGAAAGTTAATCTCCCAACGCATATAGTATAGTGTACTTCGCAAGTGTATGAACTTGGATTGAAATTTTAATGTAAGTAATTTAAAGCAAAATTAAATTACACAAAATTTTTGGTGCCATTGCCGAGGAAGTATACATAGGCATTAGGTTTCAATTTAGAATGTTTTTTTATTTACACAACTCTGGTAAGGAAGAGTGATAAGATGATAGCTAAAAACCTACACATCATATTGTGGGGTTCTTCCTAGCCAGAGTTGTTGAATTGCATATCATTTTTAGTTTCATTCATTCTTAGATGCATAAAAATTAGAATTCATTCTAGAATTCATGTATAGGGAAAGAGACTCTAGGTGTGATCCAAGTGGATATTGGTGGCCACCCGCCAATTCCACTTGGACCCCCACCATTGTTTCTTTCAGTTTTTCAGTTTCCTTAATTGTAGCACAGTTTACTATTTTTAGCAGTTTTTCGGGTCCTAAACTTCTGGATCCGTTTTGAGGCCCTAAACGACGTTTTTCTGGAAAAAATCCATTGCCAATGATTTTTTTTGTCTAAAATCATCTTTTCTATCATAGTCCTCGGAGAGATATTTCCAATGGGTTATCATGTGCATCAAATAGAGATAATATGACCAAGTTGCGACCCCGGGAAGTTGGCTGTCCAAATCACCCCAACGGGGCCCATAAACTCTTGGTGTTACATCTCCTTGGGTCAGGGTTTTGGTTGTTTAGGGTTTTCTCTTATTTTTCAATAATAAAAAGGCCCTTGAGCCTCATTGTAACACAGTGCGGAGGCATGTAGCCGCCACATCTCTTCTCAGAGATAAGCTACCATCGCCCTAGATAGTTTATTTCCATTTCTGTTTCTAAGCATATTTTAGTATTTTAGAGTAATGAAATGAAGTATTATTTATGTTGCATCTCAGTATGTATGGTTATATCTATAATTTGTTGCGTTCCTATTTAAATCTGGATCAGTGGTATCAGAGCGGTTTTCTCTTTCTCTGTCTTTCTTTGCATGTCCCCAACGAGGTCGGGATATAAGGAGTTAGGGCTTGAAATGGTCGAACCTTTGCAAGACTAGCCTCGCAAATATCGACGACCTCCCATGGTGGATGAAAAGAAAGACGAGGGGGCAGGAGATCCTATCAAAATCTTGCTTGAAGAGGCCCTCGAGCGACAAAGGAACGCGATGATGGACAACTTTGCCCAGATCCTTCAACGACTACCCATGGGTGACACATCTACTTCCAGCAGCTACTCTGGAAGTGCCACACCCTTTAAGGTGCAAGTTAACTTTGGCATTCTCATATTTGAGGGTCAGATAGATGCAAACGCCGTAGATAAATGGTTAAATATGCTATAAGGGTATTTTTCTGTTCATGATTTTTCTGGTCGGGAAAAAATTACTTTTGCTCTTCTCAAAACCGCCCCCCACGTCAAGGACTGGTGGGAAACCTACTGTGAATAGAAGGATGAAAGTACGACCTCACTGTTTTCAGCTGCACCCACTTGGAATTCATTCCAGGCTGCCATTAAGGAGCAGTACTATCTTGTTGGAAGCTATGAGGATCAATACATAAAGTGGACCACGCTGCGGCAGGGAAGGGACCAAGGCGTGCCAGAGTTCACCAATATTTTCCATTCCCTTCGCACAAAGTTGGGTATCAAGGATTCAGAGCATCATTTGATACTCAAATATCATGGTTGCCTGCACAGGTACATCCAGGACAAAATAGAATTCTTGAACATCTCCTCGCTCGGCACGACATAGCGATATGCCGTCAAGATCGAGCAAAAGTTTAAACATAAGAAGCGAGACTTTGGATTTGTGAATCCAAAGCAACAGAAAGGTGCCCCCAAACCACAGAACAAAGGAAAAAGCCAAGGTGGGGTGACCTAAGACAACCTTCCAAAGCCGCAAGCAAAGAACAGTGCTGCGAAGCCGAAAAAGGACACGGAAAAGTGGTGTGAGTTCCATAAGAGCTCCACTCACAACAAAAGTGAGTGTCGGGCCAAGCAGTCACTGGTGGCTGAGCTAAAGGTTTCAAAATCAGATGCATGTTCCGACTCTGAGTCAGAACCTGACAAGGGGAATGACAAAGGGAATCAGATTATCGATGCGGAGCCCAACACCACCGTTTCCACCACAAAGATCTATTAGGAGGAACCTGAAGATCCAGAGGAGGAGGAGCGCTTCTTCCACTCCCAGATGTGGGTAAAGGGCTCCCCACTACAGTTTATTGTTGGCAGCGGGAGCCAAAAGAACCTCATTTCGGTAGAGGTCGTGAAGTGACTGGGCTTACCAACCACAACACACCCACAACTGTACACCATCGGGTGGCTTCACCAAGGATGGGATCTTCGTGTGAGCCGACAGTGTCGCCTTCCATACAACATCAAGCCCTTCACGGATGAGGTATTGTGTCACGTTTCTCCCCTTGATGTTTGTGATGCATTGTTAGGCCAACCATACTTGTGGAAGCGACATGCTATGTATGAATCAAGGCCTCGTGTTGTTATTGTTACTTTGGAAAATAATTTGTACAGGATACTGCAGGTAGCACCGCCTACTGCCATCTCTTTGGTTACTGCAAAAAAATGCAGTAAGCTCATTTCCAAAACCAGGAAATTTGTTTTCCTGATGATATACCCTCAAGGAAAGAAGAATACGGTGGCCACGACCTCTGGACAAGGCCCCTCCACACGACAGCTATAGATGGACAAGGTCGTAGAGGAGTACGAGGACATCTTCACCTCCCCTGCAGGGGTTCCTCTGCACTGTCAAGTCAAGCACTCCATCAATCTGACCCCAGGTGCGCCGCTGCCCAATGGAACAATCTATCGATGCTCCATTATGGAGAATGATGAAATCAAGAGGAAGATTCAGGAGCTGCTGTAGAAAGGCCACATCCATCCGAGTTGATCACCCTATGGGAGCCCGATCGTGTTGGTACAAAAGGAGGATGGGATTTGGAGACTCTGTATTGACTATCGGGCATTGAACAAGATCATTGTTCGGAATAGGTACCTGATCCCATGGATTGATGACCTCTTGGACCAACTGAAGGGGGCAAAATATTTCAGCAAGATCGATTTGAAGTCAGGATATCACCAAGTACCAATCGAACCCTCGATGTGTGGAAGACTACCTTCAAAGCCAAGGAGGGCCTTTCCAAATGGTTGGTTATGCCTTTCGGGTTGACGAATACTCCTGCAACCTTCATGAGGTGAATGAATGACATATTATGGCCATTCACCAACTCATTTGTAGTGGTATACTTGAATGACATCGTGATCTTCAACCACTATGTCCCATTGATGTGGCCATGCCATTTGCAGCTACTCAGGCAGATTTAGCTCATGTCCAATCTGAAACAGATAAGGCAAACAACTTCACTAAGCACATCTGACATATCCGCCAGCAAGTCCACAACATTATGGAGAAATCAAATGCCAAGTACAAGCAACGACACGATCAACATCGGGTGCCACACAAGTTTTAGGTGGGCGACAAAGTCTAGTTGCATTTTCAAAAGGAATGCCTTACCAAAGCCTATCAGAAACTCATATCACTCCGATATGGTCCTTAAACCATTACCAAGGTTGTGGGAGACAATGCATTTGAGCTCAACATTCCCCCATTCCTTAGCCTGCACCTAGTGTTCAATGTGGACTGCCTTTGGCCATACTTTCCACCATTACTAGACACATCTGACATTGCAGAACAACTCACACCAACAGAGTTAAATCCATATTGCATGGAACAAGTTGCAACTGATCGGATCATGGACACAAAGATCAAGCACACTCACCAGCAGCAGATCCAAATGTATCGAGTTGTCAAAGCAGGCCAAATCCTTCACTAGGGCAAGTGGCTCACCAAGGACCAAGTTCAACAGAAGTTTCCTCATCTCATGGATGAACTCAACGTAATGGGGACCATTGCTTCCTAACGGGGGAGGAATGATCCAGGTGGATATTGGTGGCCACTCTCCAATTCCACTTGGACCCCCACCATTGTTTATTTTAGTTTTTCAGTTTCCTTAATTGTAGCACAATTTACTATTTTTAGCAGTTTTTCCGGTCCTAAACTTCCGGAGCCGTTTTGAGGCCCTAAACGACGTTTTTCTGGAAATCAGATGCCAACAATTTTATGTCTAAAATTATCTTTTCCACCGTAGTCCTCAGAGAGATATTTCTAATGGGTTATCATGTGCGTCAAATGGAGATAATATGACCAAGTCGCGACCCTAGGAAGTTCGCTGTCCAACTCACCCCAACGGGGCCCATAAACTCTTAGTGTTACATCTCCTCGGGTTAGGGTTTTGGTTGCTTAGGGTTTGCTCTTATTGTTCAATAATAAAAAGGCCCTTGAGCCTCATTGTAACACAGTTCAGAGGCATGTGACCACCACATCTCTTCTCATAGATAAGCTACCATTGCCCTAGCTAGTTTATTTCCATTTCTATTTGTAAGCATATTTCAGTATTTTACAGTACTGAAATGAAGTATTATTTCTGTTGCATCTCTGTATGTATGGTTATATCTATAATTTGTTGCATTCCTGTTTAAATCCGGATCAAGGTCTAGGTTTGTCAGAGGACGAACTTCAATTTCATCATCACCAACCACCCCCACTAGACCATGTGGCGTAGTAAGAGCCACATCACCATCCATATCACAAACTCCAACCTTTGCAGGTAGAATAAAACTCCATGAGGTACAAAGATTTGAAATTTCAACCAAATAAGAGCCAACTTCTTCAAATAGAGGTAGTGTTAGATGAACTTACATCTTCAACTGAGGTAATCGTCTTTCTTTATTAAAGGGAACAACTTGTTGGACAAGAATTAGAATTACATAACAAATAAGAAGAAGAAAAGGAACTTTATATGGAGAACCATTAATAGAAGAACCAGAAGAGGAAAATCTAGTTGAAGAACCCCATTACCTTAGATCAAAAGGCTTAATGGAAGAAGGTGAAGGAGAAATATTTCCTCCTCCAAATGGACATGAAATAGTAATAGGATGAGGACGAGGAAGAGAAGAAATACCATTACTTAGAAGTGGCAAAGGAGGAAGGATACCTCCTGGTGGTGGAAGAGGTGGTAGAGGAGGAGGTAAAGGAAGAGGAAATGATGACAATGAATAAGATCTTTATGGAATTCCAATTCGAGATACTAAAAATAATGTTGGTATGAAGAACATCTCTCCATATGTGCTTCCTAACTTCCACAGTATGAGAACAAAAAACCCAAGAACTTTTCTCTTTGAATTTGAAGTATTATGTAGATCTTATGATTATTTACTTGATGCTCAATAATTGATATTGTTTCTAGCCACATTGAAAGATGGAGCTCTTAATTGGTTTATGGGGCCAGGTACTAACTTTATAAGATCTTGGGATGATATGAGAAAGCTATTTTTAGAAAAATATAAGGACTATTATATACTTCATGATCTTAAAGATGAAATATATAAAATGTCTCAAAAAGAAGGTGAGAGCCTTGAGGATCGTGTATAAATATTTGAATATAATGTAAAGAGGGAAACATTACATAATCTAGGGTTTGATACATTAAAAACCCTCATACTTAAAAGCAATTATAAATGAGTAGATTGGAATCCTTAACCTAATGTAAATGAGACGTTTATCAATTATCATTTGAAGAAATTTGTGAGTTGTGCAAGCACATATCAAGAGGAAAAAAAAGTATGGTAGAAGTCTTATAGATCTAACCATTGCAAGAGTAAGTATATTTGTATCATGATCGATATGTCGAGCTAAAATTGGCAATTCTCTTGATAATTTTAAAACATACATTCTTGGTAATCTTAGTGAACAAATTGATATGTTAAGAAAGCAAAATAAGAAAAAATATGAGAATGTTTCTTTGTCCATATTCCACCCTCGATGTAGAAAGAAACATGCATTATGAGAATGTTCACTTGTTAATATTGAAATTTGTGTCATCTGTGCAAAATCAAATGCTACAAAAGATAGCCCATTGATGGGCCTCCAAATTAGACACAAATTAAGGTCCATCTAACCTTTCCTAGGCACATAAAGGCTATATTAAATCTCTCCTTCTCCACTTAATAATTTTTATTAGCTTTAATATGTTGTTAGGAAGGTTTAGAGATAATTACATATTATGTGCCTAATAATATTTATTTTTGTAGAATATTGAGAGAATGTTGAGTAAATTCTAAATGAGATAATATAGGGACTTTCTACCTACTACAAGATGGACTTGTTGAAAATGCAACAAGATGATGGAGCCTAGTGGAAAGGAGTCACCTTCACTAAGTGGGCCCGCAGGCTATTTTTGGCGCAAAGTCTATTTTTAGACTATGTCTATTTTTAGACATATGGATCATGGTCTATGAGTTGCAGGATGCTATTTGTGGATGATTGGTCATGTTGGTAAAAATAGATGGAATTCTATTTTTAGACATATGGGCGGAGTCTATTTTTAGACTGCCAGGCTAAAAATAGGATAGTCGAATATTATTAGCTCTTAATAATATTTGGACTATAAACATTATCTTATCCTCTTGGAGCACTTCAGTTCGAGCTACAGATGTGGCACATGCAACTGTCAGAAGGAAATACGCTTTTCTTGTGGGTCAGTTGAGCTATTACATGATGGACTTCAGTTAGAACTCGTGTGGTTGAGTTTGGTGGAGTTGATTGAGGAGTTGATGGAGTTGTGTTCAGTTTGACTTGGTTGAACTAGTTGTATTTAGTTTAACTGCAAATACACTAGTGATGAGTGATGTGAATTAATTATTAATTAATTCACTAATTATTAACTCATAAAGCAACTAAATAATACATCAGTTAACTCAGTGCATGGATAGTTCAGTGGAGACAAGTGTTAGAGGTTGAGATTGCTATCAGTTGTGACTATAGTTATGCATGAGATTTTGCACATGCATAGATTGAGTATTTCCAATGAGGATTGCGTGGTTCAGCCAAGGAAATACGAGTTTTCTTCAGCCATTCTCATCCATTCTCATGTAGGATTGCGCAGTGGAGGCAGGCAAGCAGCGGAGGAGATTTGAACCTGTGATTGATTCAGATCTGAGCTAGTTTGTTTGTAATAGGTGGAGATAGTACTGAGTACTTGCGAGGAGTATTGTACTATGTATTGTTACTTGTTCTCAATCATTATAATATACAGATAGTGTGGGGTTTTCAGCTGTATGCCTTCCCCGGATTACATACTGTGTTAATGTGCGCATGCGATTAATGTTTCATTGTTTTTAATGCTGCAAAATTGATGATCAACGTAGAGGAGGTTATGTATTATGCATGTATTCCGCAATAGTGTATAATCAAGATAATCTTTGTGAATAAGTGTCATATTATTCAAAATTTCTACATGGTATCAGAGCAGAGTTGATCATCAGATCTATTATTCAAAAAGTGATTACATTTTATTTCTTCAGGCAGAGTCTGTAATCAGGCCAGGTAGATTCTGGATTCATCCTTCTTTTGGAAGGTGAGATATCCGTTAAAAGCCCATATAGTCAATCTCCTTACGAGAAATACTTTGTTCTCACGAATTTTAGATCAGAAGCGGTTGAGTTTTGAGCTGGTGGAAATCGAATTTGCAGCAGTGTTTTCTTGGTGTCAAAGTTGAAATGTCTTTCAACGGATTGCGATTGGAGTGAGCTCTTGAGGGAAGCTTGAATTATATTGCATGGAAAGACATGATGGAGGCGGTGTTAGATGACAATGGGTTGAAGGATTTCATAGATGCCGAAGTCCCAAAACTTATTGATGCTGCTGAAGCTGTGGCTTGGCAAAAGAAGACAACAAAGTGTCGAAGGATTTTGTTGGAGGGCGTGAAGGATCACATTGTATCCAGCCTGCATGGAAAGGCTTCTCCACACTTTATGTGGAAAGCGTTGACAGATTTATTCCAAAGCAAGAGCGACCAGAGGAAGTTGGCGCTCAAGGATAAACTCAGAAACATTAAGTGTGAGAATGGAGACAGTATGCCCAAGTATCTCACAAAGTTCACCCAATGCCGAGATGAGCTGGGAAGTGTGGGGGTGACTGTTGATGATGAGGACTTGGTGAGCTTGGCTCTCCTTGGTCTTCCGAAGAGTTGGCATTCCTATCAGGACTCTGTCAATGGTCGGGAGAAATTGCCAGGATGGGAGAGACTTTGGTCGGATCTTGTGCAAGAGGAGATCAGGCGGAATACCAGGGATGGATCTTCATCAGAGGAATCTGAAGGGGAAGGGTTCTCTTTCCGAATCCAGTTCTTCCAATGATGGGAAGAAGGTTGAAAAATTGAAAGTGCAATGCTTTCATTGTAATGAGGTGGGCCATTATGTTGCAAATTGTCCACGGAGGAAATCCAAGAAGGGATCCGGGGAAGGATCTGAAGGTGAGGCACTTGCTTCACAGTTTGAGTTGGATTTCACACTCTTCGCATGCATGGTTTCATCCATGGTGGGAAGTGGTTGGTTTCTTGACAGTGGAGCTTCTTTCCACATGACCGGTGACAAGAGGTTGTTCAATACTTTGGAGGAGAAAGATCTCCAGATACTCATAGAGATGGGTAATGATGAGAAGTATAGTGTCTCAAGTGTAGGCACGGTTATTTTTCGGAGGGAGCATGGATCTCGCCTTACCTTGACTGATGTCAACTATGTACCAAGACTGAAGAGAAACTTGGTGTCGATCGCGATGCTGGAAGATAGAGGCTATGATGTAGTCTTCAGTAAGGGAAAAATTTTCCTTAGACACATCATCACTAGACAGGTGAAGTAGATTGGTTCACGGGTCAAGAACTTGTATGCTCTTGAGGTTCAAGATGCATGAAAAGCCTTGAGTAGCGAGGCAACTGATGGATACTTGGTGGTTGAGAGGGAGCGTATATTACCTCTCAACATGCAGAGCCAGAAGAAGTCTCAGACGACTGTGGAGGAGCCATGATTGGTGCAACAGCTTCAGGAGGTTGTGGAGCAGCCACAACAAGGGAAGCTAAGAGGAGATCGAGTAGAGACATCTACTCATGCAGAGACCTCCAGTAGGGGGAAACTTCAAGCCAGGTGGGCTGAGGGATCACATGCAGCCATACCTCCAGGTAGGAGGTGGGGCGATATAGAGTGATCATCCCAAGGAGGAGGGGCAGGATCCTTGAGGTATCCAACCTCTTAGATGAGACCTTGCTACGGGAGCCCTGATGTGGAGTAGCAGGAACTGACTGATTGGGTAGAGATAGATGCGGATGGAGTAGCAGAGAGAGCGACAGTGCAGGGAATCCCAGGATAGCGCATAACTAGCAGGCTGCAGCAATGCGAGAGGCAAGAGTGTTTTGCACAGTGCTAGGTGGCACAGAGAGGTGTGCAATGGTGTGAGATGCATGGAGATGTTGCAGTAGCACAGATGTCAGAGAGGGAGCACTTGTCAACAGCAGGTATAGCTTCAACATCAGAGTATGTTCCTCGCCCAACAGAGTGGTCAGTTAGGAGTGTTTTTGTTCCAAGTGTTGTTGGAGCAAGTGGACCGAGCAAATGTGTTGCATGCAGAACATTCCAGAGTTGCAGGATAGGGGTTGCAGATAATCCATATCTTGTTGAGAGGGAGTGTTGAAAATGCAACAAGATGATGGAGCTTAGTGGAAAGGAGTCACCTTCACTAAGTGGGCCCGCAGGCTATTTTTGGCGCAAAGTCTATTTTTAGACATATGGATCATGGTATATGAGTTGCAGGATGCTATTTGTGGATGATTGGTCATGTTGGTAAAAATAGATGGACTTCTATTTTTAGACATATGGGCGGAGTCTATTTTTAGACTGCCAGGCTAAAAATAGAATAATCGAATATTATTAGCTCTTAATAATATTTAGACTATAAACATTATCTTATCCTCTTGGAGCACTTCAGTTCGAGCTACGGATGTGGCACATGCAACTGTCAGAAGGAAATACGCTTTTCTTGTGGGTTAGTTGAGCTATTGCATGATGGACTTCAGTTAGAACTCATGTGGTTGAGTTTGGTGGAGTTGATTGAGGAGTTGATGGAGTTGTGTTCAGTTTGACTTGGTTGAACTAGTTGTATTTAGTTTAACTGCAAATACACTAGTGATGAGTGATGTGAATTAATTATTAATTAATTCACTAATTATTAACTCATAAAGCAACTAAAGAATACATCAGTTAACTCAATGCATGGACAGTTCAGTGGAGACAGGTGTTAGAGGTTGAGATTGCTATCAGTTGTGACTATAGTTGTGCATGAGATTTTGCACATGCATGGATTGAGTATTTCCAATGAGGATTGTGTGGTTCAGCAAAGGAAATACGAGTTTTCTTCAGCCATTCTCATCCATTCTCATGTGGGATTGTGTAGTGGAGGCAGGCAAGTAGCGAAGGAGATTTGAACTTGTGATTGATTCAAATCTGAGCTAGTTTGTGTGTAACAGGTGGAGATAGTACTGAGTACTTGCGAGGAGTATTGTACTATGTATTGTTACATGTTCTCAATCATTATAATATACAGATGGTGTGGGGTTTTCAGCTGTATTCTTTCCCTGGATTACACACTGTGTTAATGTGCGCATGCGATTGATGTTTCATTGTTTTTAATGCTGCAAAATTGATGATCAATGTAGAGGAGGTTATGTATTATGCATGTATTCCGCAATAGTGTATAATTATGATAAGTGTCATATTACTCAAAATTTCTACAGGATCAAGATTGGATAATAAATGAACAAGATATTATGAAATTATTGAACAAATTCTGGAGCTCCACTGATTGAGAAAATCTAGGAATGTGTTCCTTGTAATTAAATGAAGATTCCTCCTATTGGGAACTAGATCCATGTTTTGAGGGATTTTGGCGAGGAAAAATGCCTTCTTTCAAGCAGGGTGCTTCCCCATCAATTTGTATAAGTACCAATTCGAATTTTCCTCTAGGGGAATGTGTTTCTTAGTCTTCCTATGGAGAAAATTTGTTATTTACCAGCTCCACTTTCATTTCTAGTAGGGATGTACTTGGATTGATTCAAATAATGAAGGTTGGTGCCATTTTTAGCTTCTAAAGCTTGATTTCCTTTGTAGGAATCTGGGTATACTTGGGCCTGGGCATCCCAAGACCCTCAGAGGCATGTTGTACAATTTATTTATTTCCTTTGAATATCTTTCTCACTTGCATCTCTTATTTCTGCATTTACTATTCATGCTTCTTTTATTGTAGGTCATATTAGTTAAATTATTGAAGTGAGTTTTTTAGAAAGTTATTTACAAAGTCACAAGCATGATTCATCCTTGTAACAACTTTGAAAAGTCATATTCATCATTGAGCTACTTGGATTGGTTTACTAGTTCACAAATCTAGAATTTCTGGAAGTCTCTTGTGGCAAAATAATAATATTTTTTTGCTATTTTTTAGCACATGTTAATGAGACTATTTTGAGTTTATTCCACTTGTATTGAGTCCTAAAAACATTTAAGTTAATAAAAAAATTTAACCCATAGCATTTTCACTTGATTATGTTAGACATTTGGTAGGTTAACTAGCTCACTGATTCTTGAATTTCTAGTTTTTGGAGTAGTAATTTTATGTTATTTTTTAACACAGGTTAGAAAGGGTATTTTTGAGTGATTTCACTTAGATTGGACTCCTAGGAAATTATTTTTAATAACAAAATTTACCTCATCTCATTTTCATTCGATTTGCTTGGTCATTGGTGAGATAACTCAAAGGACAGACTAGTTGGCCGACTAGGTATTTAGTATTTTTAGTATAAAAATCATATTTTTTTGGGGGTGCACAGGTGCTACTGTGGATTTGTAGGGTTAGAATTTTCATTTATCTCCTTATTCTACCACCATCTCCTTCTTTCTACCTGAAAAACTCCTCCAAAGCACTGTTCACTGAGAGTACATTTATGGTTTGTTGAAGGCCACGACGTGCATTGTTCCTTATGAAAGATGGGCCCCTGAAGGGTACTAAGCTTGGAAAGGTGTTATAGACATTTTTGTGCCTTACAGCATAGAGCATGAAATGTCAATAATCTAAGGGATCCAAAGTCCCTAAACATGTTGTTACTACCCCTAGAGGAACAAGGTCAGCAAACCACAGCACTTCAGATCAGTTCTCCACTAAAAAACACTCAAAAACAGGTCAATTTTGGATCAAAGCAGCTGCTCCACTAAGCATCTGCGCTGAATGTCAAAAGCTCTATGGTGTACCTGCGCTGCATAGCAAGTGCAACAAAGGCTACCTGCGCTGGGCGTACTTTGACATGTGGAGGAATCTTTTCTCAATGTGCCAGTGCCCAGGAAGCTTCCAAAATGACACTTGGATCAGAAGATTCGCCTAATGATGAGTTAAGAGCTTCTAAAACTCCAAGTGGAAGGTAGAAACTCCGAGTGGACTCAAGGACTGAAGAACAACTGGAGTTGAAGAGGACAACAAGTCACACATCAAGCTGACTTATCTTCACTCCAAAACTCTATATAAGGATCTCATCCCATGGGATCTAGAGGCCGGAATTTTGTGCAAAGAATTGCTGTTGGTTTACAGTTGAGAGTATTGGGTGATTGCTTGAGGGAGGTGAAGAGGAGATTTCTTTCCGTCGGGAAGGTGATGCTGGATTGGACCTCTTATGGTTGTATCACCGCCTGAACCTTACTTTCTTCCATTAATAAAGCATTTGAGGTTCTTCTATTCGCATGTGTTTCAATGATGTGTTGTCTTACTTGCATATTTGATTTATGCTAATCCTTGAATCAATTATGAATGCATGCTTCTTGTAGTTTCCTTTTCTCGTCTTGTTTGCAAGATCTTGTGTAGCTGGGCCTGTGAGAAGACTTGGAGCTGGGAGCAAGCGGCAAAGAGAGAAGATTGGATCGACCATTTGCGCAAGACATTGGTAAGTGGATCTCTTCCTTTCCTCTTTTGCATGTCATAAAGAAGTAATCTTAGATAGCTTTGCTTCGGCTGTTGCTAAGGAACTATCACCCTTAGAGTGGGATAGGGTCATTCCGTGTTGGATACTTTTCCCCACAACAGACTGGCGACTCCGCTGGGGAACGTGTCTTGTTGGTAGCTTGTGTTTCTTGCTATTCATTTCCTAAACGAAGGGAGTACCGAATCGAACTGCATTCGAATCCTTCGAATGCAAAGTAGAGGGCAGCTACTCTAGCTCAGTGCTGGGCATGTTTATGATTTGAAGAGCTGATCTACAAGGACTCTTTTTAGCTCTTTGTGATAGTGTTAATCTTCCTTAATCATCCTCTAGTGTATACTTGGCTGATAGCCTCTGATTTGGCCAAAAACCATTGGTTTTTAAGCAAACTGTGACCCGGAATCTGAGAGAGACGAGAGTTGTCTCTTCAGTGCAGCTGCAGCAAAGGCTACCTGCGCTGCAACGCAGGTCCCGAAGGGGCTACCTGCGCTGCATGTCAGATTGACAGTGCAGTACCTGCGCTGATCCAGTTTTGCCTTGTGCAACTGGGGTTCCCTACTGTCTGTTGCCCAGTTTTCAATATTGTTTTTTGCAGCCTGTTGTCAACCTGTATACCCAGCTGAAACTACCTTTCTTTGCCTTCATTCCGCCTCAGTTGTATGAAGAAACCGTGATTGTTCTTATTGTATTTCTTGCTTTCATTCACAGTTTCCCATAGCGAAAGTGAACTAGTCTTGCTGTGACCTCTTGGATCTAGGCCTGTAAGAAAGTGTCGTTATGATTCTAAGAGCTAGTTTATTGCTGTTCATAGCTGCTTGAACATTTTCTTTCGTTATATGGTTCGAATTTCAGTATTTCTTGTGTTGAAACGAGTGAATCTTAAGGTGTTCTTTTGATTATTGGACAAAAACTTGTTTGCTTTCGCTTGAAATTGAATTCGAAATTATACAACAGCTTTCTTTTTGTAATACATCAACATTAAGGAAGAAGAAAAGAAATACTTGCATTGTGCATGTGCATTTTGACAGTTTGCATGTCGATTTAGGAAAGTGCATCAGTGTGTGCTCTATGATCTGTTTGAAAAGATGATGTCTTTCTTTTCCTTCAGTAGTTAAGATTTTCATAAGTTGAAAGAATTGAAAAAGCTTGCTTATCATTCTTAGACTGCATTTAGGAGTTGCATCATACATCACGTGGTGATCCATAAAGGCAAACTGCTAAGCAAGATCAACCTAAAAAGAACTGAATTTATCTAACAACGCTTTGAAACATAACGAAACACAGTAGAGGTCTAGGTAGAGACGTGAACCGGCGTCGTTAAACATAGTGACTGTCGATCTCTACGAAGGTGGGTGATTCCTCCTGAGGGACGATAGCACTAATACGGATTTGTGCTCCCGCGTACCGTCGCGTATATTGGGAGACCCCTATAGGAACAAAGCCTTTATCCATAGGAAGTCGTGTCGGCCGCCCTACTGATCGCGATGCAGTGAACACAGCATTCACGAAGATCGACCACTCGTACCGTAAAACGTATTCTGTGGTTTCGCGAAAGGTTTGGCACACCCTCTGCCTAGAACTCCAGAGTAGTTTCTTTTGGCCTTTTTCAAACTCTATAACTGAAAAAGTCCATCCGAGCCTTTGTCACTTCGGGCTCGTTAATACATCGAAGGAGACTAGAGTCATCTTTAGCTTTTTCTCGACTCTTAAAAAGTGAAAAAGCAAGTTGTGTCTAAAGCGTCGTCATATAAAATTCATTCTAAACGGAACATAATCACCCCTTATTCCTATGTTGATCTTTAGGTTGAGAACATGGAACACACCAACCAAGGGATTCCACATGATGGGACCCCTATCCCTTTCTCCTCTTGGGGAGAAGTTGGTGCGCCCCACATGGCCACGTTGTCGCTTCCAGGACTGACAATTGGCCTGCCAGTTTGGCTATTCTCAACCACTGTAGTTCAGACCACCACGGTTCCTGAACAGTCGAGTCAACAGTTAGACCAGTCTAGAGCTACCCTCCAGCCTTCCACTTCTTATAAGCCTTCCTCCGATCCTTCTTCTTCGAAAGGTCAAGCCGCCAAAAGCGGAGCTCCCATAGAAAAGAAGAAGGAAAAGAAGAAGAAAGAAAAGAAGCAGAAGGAGCCAAAGGCGCCTGGGGGCAAGCAAAAGGCATCTAACAAAAATCCACACACAACACGGACTGGGCCCAAATCGCCATGTGTCATATGTAGAGGGAACCACCTCCACCGTGATTGTCCCAGTATTCCTCGGATACTAAGGGACTGGTCCCCTCGTTTGCACAGTTCGGAAGCGTCAACCTCTGACAACCAGGTTGAATGCTTACCGTCGACCAACGAAAGTGAAGGTTCTAGACAACGAAGGGGAATGAGATTCCCCTGCGAACTGTGTGAAGGCAATTACACCCTCCGCCGTTGTCCCTTTTTAGACGAAGCAAAGAGAGTTTTGGAAGATCGACCGGTTGCACCGTTGCTACTTCCTCCTGGGTACCAAAAACTCGCACCAAGTCCTTCGTTGGTCAAAAATACAGCTGCCCCGCTCATAGGGCCAGTTGAAGTGTCAGTCACTGAAAGTGAACCTACTGAATCCGGACCGGACGAAAGTCCAAAGGTCGAAACGGCAGTTGACCCGGTTCTCCCTTCAGAAGTTTCATCTTCAAATACCACAGTCACTGAGGATTCATCTTCAGCTGACACCCCTACCGGAGAGAGTAAGGACGACACCGTCCAGATTCTTTTCATCAACACCGATTCTGATGAACATCAGGGCAATGTGCCCACTCCTTTATCGCAGGAAGGAGCATCGTCAGGATCATACCCGGCCGTATATTCGGTCCCACCACCAAGCAACCTGGTTGTGTCCTTTGATTGGAACCAACAAGGCAAACCCCGGTTACCAGCCAGTATACCATTTAGAATTATAGTCCAAATATACAAAATGGTGATGGCTGGGACTATCATTGATGAAGGGGCATCTGTGAGTATCCTGTCCTCTATTGCTTGGAAAGCACTGGGTTGCCCGGCGCTTTTGCCTGAGATAAGAAATCTCTCGGGTTTTGACAAAGGAACCAGTCGACCATTAGGGATTCTACCTAATGTGCCTATTACATTGAAAGGGAAGGCTGTCAAGATGAATTTGATGGTCGTCCAAGGACCCTTGGATTATAACCTACTCCTTGGACGAGACTACATATATTGCATGGAAGCAATAGTCTCCTCACTCTTTCGAATAATGTGTTTTCCATACGAAGGAAGAATGGTCAAGCTCGTAGACCAACTTTCACTTCTGGGATCACGCATCGCAAGTAGTCACATACCTATCCTCAATGGTCTTTTCGATCAAGAAAGGTCTCTCCCTCCGGTTCTTCTTCCTAATGAGTGCGAGTGATTCGGGAAAGAAAGGCTGGAACCCAGGGGGCATGCATCCTGGTATGCTCTGGAGGCAGAAAAAACCTTGGGTGTAAAGTAGAATTTCTGCGGGAGAATATGACTAGTCCGTACCCCGTCCCCTCCTTCTTCTTCGAAAGGAAGAGCCGGCAAAGTGCCAAGGCCCCATGAAGAAGAAGGTGTTGATGGAAGTGGGGTTGTTCTGGAATAAGATTCTTTTGTCAAAGTTAAGTGTTTGACGGAATAGGGTCATTCACCGTTGTCTATTTCGGTAGGCATCGCCGAAGAAACGTTTTGTTTGAGAAATTAACGAGACGATCTTCGGGTAACCTGAAAGAGGTATGCTTTCGGTAAAGCAAATGTTTTGTCTTCGAGGAGTGTTCTTCTCTTGTCGCAAGTAGCTGTTCTCTTGCGATCTTGAAAAGATCCATCAAAGTTAAACTATCGAGAAAAACCAAGTAGCTGCTCTCTTGTGATCTCGTATAGTCCCAGTAAAACTAGACTAGCAAGGAGACAAGTAGCTATGAACACCCAAAGAAAAGCAGATGTGGAAACTGGAGGGATAACCTTGAAATTATACTTTATACCTGGGGGCATGCAAACCTCTTGGAATGCAAGCATGGGCGGCTTTTAGTTTTTTAGGTAGGTCTAACCCCGCTAACCCGTAGATAAGTCGATACCCAGCTTGCACAAAGAAAGGGTATGGAGCAAAGCGTAGGGAGATGAAGCTCCTTAAAAAATAGCAATCTTCCAGGAGACCTTCCTACTTTATGACTGGTAAAAATGAGCAGTTTTGGCATAGTTCATGCTCGTTAAAAAATAAACGCAAAACCGAGCAGTTTTAACGCGGACTTCATGCTCGTTAAAAAATAAACATAAGCATGTGAGCAAGCTTCCCCCCAGAGTTCAAGCTCATCCAGAAAAAATGAACTGGTAAATAACCATTTGAGACCGTAAATTCATCAGCCATAAAAGCCTTGGTCGTGTTTGTGCACCGTCACCTCCACTTTTCATTTGGCCGATCATTCGCATCCACTTGATTGTTTACCTATTTTGAGGAACAGCTGCGAAGAGTGATTTCACTTAGCCATCCTTGTAATACTGCCGTGATTGGAAAATTCCAACCTGTACCTGGAATCTGCTGCTATCCCTGTTTATCACTCGTTCCTCAAAATACGAGTCTCCTTTGAGCTCTTTTCACTGACTCGTAAAATATGAAAAGTTTGCCGAGTTTTGGCCTTCCAGCTCGTTAAAAGGACCGGAAGAGCTATCCCTCCTTTAGATTTTAATCTTTTTGGACCTGAGGGATTATTACACAAAAAGATCAAGCGCTTGTCTAGTTCGGCTCGATAAAGCTATCGAACATTCATCCCTTCTGTATTGTTTTATACTTTTTCGGACTTAAGGGATTAGATGACGAAAAAGGACCTATGGAGTTAACTTTATGTACCTTTTTAGACTCTCTAAAAATGAAAAGGACCGAGTTGTCTTTGTCGCTAGACTCGTTAAATACATTAAATAGCGACAAACTTGTCTTTAGACGAGAACGAGTTTCCCTATCGCTAGGCTCGTTAAAACATAGCGATGGGCTTGCCCGAAGGGCAGGTTATAGAACAAGCATATGTTATCCTCCTCAAGCTTGACAAAAATAAAGAGGTACTGGTCAGAAATGACTGGGGAAAAATTGGGAGAACCTCAAAGCTTAATGGTAGCAAGTCGCTCTTGAACATGACACTTTTGCCTCCGTAAATATCGGGTTGGGTTATTATCATTCACCGGTCCCTCCACCATGGTCTCGCCATACCATCCATACATGGGGTAATGCTACCGATCCATCACATCAGTGTCGTGATATGTTCAAGAGATGTCATTCAGAAAGTGTCAACCGGGTCCCATCCACTACCATACATCATCTTTCATCCTTCCATGACCGCCACCCTGAATCATATTTCACAGATCGTTTTCACCATCATCACTAGCTCCGTTCCGTGTCACTGATGTGGGATTCATTAAGGCCCTCCTTTGACGGATCACTTCTTGTCGACATCAGCTCATTATCCAAGAAGTTGATCTAGGAACACCCCCTCAGTACTTTGAAGCTTGCATGCCTCAATGGCAAGTTTCTCACTTCCGGCGATAGGTATACATTAATGACCTTCGACCAGGAGACTTTGCGTGGTGTTCGACGTCAGATCCTATATTCACGCCACGTGAATTGTGCTGCAATACCTTGAGGGTCATCATCATTATCGGTGATTCCTCTCGCGCTTGTTAACAGTTTACATTATTGACTGGTAATCAAGCGATGTCTTTCCATGTTCGACTTCAAGAAATTCTCACATGGATCGACTTGTACTAGAGTGAAGATCAGACAAGTTTGAAGACCCCGGATCTAGTTTCATCCATCCGGGCTGCGATATATATTCAGGAGATAAAAACATAGACATGTGCAGCAGATGATCATCCTACTAAAAGGATGATAATTAAAAGCAGAGAATTATCAGTCTATTATCAGACGATCGTCTGTTTATGTACAGCAAATGTATTTATAAAGCTGAGCATGGGAAATGCCCGCATCAGCTAGATCATGAAAAGAAAGTATGAAAAGATAATGTATTGTATTGTATTTTGTTACAGGTCACCTCCCGACGATTGAATGAACTTCGGATCCTCCTAATAAAGCATTTCACCCGATAAACGACCTCATACTTTAGGGGGCAACTGTTATAGACATTTTTGTGCCTTACAGCATAGAGCATGAAATGTCAATAATCTAAGGGATCCAAAGTCCCTAAACATGTTGTTACTACCCCTAGAGGAACAAGGTCAGCAAACCACAGCACTTCAGATCAGTTCTCCACTGAAAAACACTCAAAAACAGGTCAATTTTGGATCAAAGCAGCTGCTCCACTAAGCATCTGCGCTGAATGTCAAAAGCTCTATGGTGTACCTGCGTTGCATAGCAAGTGCAACAAAGGCTACCTGCGCTGGGCGTACTTTGACATGTGGAGGAATCTTTTCTCAATGTGCCAGTGCCCAGGAAGCTTCCAAAATGACACTTGGATCAGAAGATTTGCCTAATGATGAGTTAAGAGCTTCTAAAACTCCAAGTGGAAGGTAGAAACTCCGATTGGACTCAAGGACTGAAGAACAACTGGAGTTGAAGAGGACAACAAGTCACACATCAAGCTGACTTATCTTCACTCCAAAACTCTATATAAGGATCTCATCCCATGGGATCTAGAGGCCGGAATTTTGTGCAAAGAATTGTTGTTGGTTTACAGTTGAGAGTATTGGGTGATTGCTTGAGGGAGGTGAAGAGGAGATTTCTTTCCGTCGGGAAGGTGATGCTGGATTGGACCTCTTATGGTTGTATCACCGCCTGAACCTTACTTTCTTCCATTAATAAAGCATTTGAGGTTCTTCTATTCGCATGTGTTTCAATGATGTGTTGTCTTACTTGCGTATTTGATTTATGCTAATCCTTGAATCAATTATGAATGCATGCTTCTTGTAGTTTCCTTTTCTCGTCTTGTTTGCAGGATCTTGTGTAGCTGGGCCTGTGAGAAGACTTGGAGCTGGGAGCAAGCGGCAAAGAGAGAAGATTGGATCGACCATTTGCGCAAGACATCGGTAAGTGGATCTCTTCCTTTCCTCTTTTGCATGTCATAAAGAAGTAATCTTAGATAGCTTTGCTTCGGCTGTTGCTAAGGAACTATCACCCTTAGAGTGGGATAGGGTCATTCCGTGTTGGATACTTTTCCCCACAACAAAAGGGAAACATACAAAATTATCCTCCATTCCACTACCATTTCCCACCTTTATATCACCTTTTCCACCCTCAGAATGCTCATAGATCCAATCCTGCAGCAACCCTGTAGCAGTCTTGTAGCATCTTGTAACACTTTCTGAACTTGACCAGATTTGCTTTAAGAGCTTGATTTTTGTATCTTGGGATTGAATAATGACCTCCAGACTTTGAATCCATGGTTGGGGAGGACCAAGGACCACTTTAGACCCATCCTTCCTTCACTACAAGTACAAAACAACAATTAAAATTAGTAGACAAATTTCCACATTTGCATCACAAAGATTGTTCTCTTATGCAATGTGTAAGGAATCTGTTACTAAAGCTAAATTATCTTGAACTCAGTGATAAGAAGGGAAACTATTCAATGCAAGTAGATTAGACCTAGTTTTTGAAGTTATGTTCTTATATTTTCCAGTCATACGCTTTAGATCAAGTTTCCTTTTTCAAGAAATTTTTCACATTTTGCAAGTAGAGTAATGATTTACATTCTGCAAGTAGAATCTTGATTTACATCTGCAAGTAGGCTAGCATATTTCATCTCTGTAATTAGTAAAATCTTTTACCTTCCTGCAATTTTAGTTAGTTAATCTTTAGAGTTGGTTCATGCTCTTTACTTTATGCAATTAGAATAGGATTGCTTTCCTTTTCTTTTATTGGTTAAGGATTCCATTTCAACCATTTCCATTTATGCAATTCATGATATTCCCTCCATTACATCAGATCAACGAAAGAAGGACATAATGCATGCTTCACATATGGTGTCGACACCTCTTAAGTTTGTAAGAACCACAGGTTGATAATTTAAGTTGGTAGCCTTGTGATCCAGGTGGTTCCACAGACCCTCAGAGGTCAAAGAGGCCTTATAATAGCTTGAAAATAAAAGTGGTAATATGGCAGAAAAACCAAGGCCAAATCGAAGTGCTCATTGCCTTGATTCCAACGGTGTGAACGACACTCCAATTCGAGTTTGTATGAAGGAGATAGGGTTGGTCAAAGTGGGCATGTGGGCTAGGATTAATGATCCTACAAATTGACTAACTCTGGGGCATGGAACTTGGCTCCCAAAAGCGGGCAAATTTGTCGAACACCTAATTTTTTCTAATGACCCCTAGTTTCAGTCAAATTGACAGAAAAATTATATATGTTAAAAATTAAAAAAAATATACAAAAAAAGGCGCGGGGGGGGGGGCTATCACCCATGCCACCCCTGCTCTATTTGTTATAACATACATTATAATGAGGTTGGGTCGGGGCCGCGTGGTGCGGACCCCACCCACCATATGACCACCCAACAATATCCAAGGGCCAAGACCAGCGGGGCTCAAACCCACCTTGCCCACGTGGGCGGTATGACAATATATAGTGGGTGGTATGACAATATATAATGGGCACCTCCAAAAACCATAGCAAAAAAAAAATTGTTAACACATGCCATGTTATAACCGTAACCACCAAAGTCATAAAACTGTAATATGTCAACTATTAACTATTTTATGTTAACCTCCCAACAAACAATTACAATGTGACCGCACCGTGTTAATGCAACCTCTGCCAAAGGTTATAAAAAATATAACACACTTTCCATGCAGGAGGGTCGGTGGGGTTTGAACCCCCAACCTACCTGTTCTGATTTATGTGCCTTTACCATTCTGTCCAACGATCATATGTTGGAGAATCCGCCAACCCATATTTATTTAAACTTGTCCATTTTTCCCAACGGACAAACGGAGGAGCACCGAGCCAGACCAGAGCAGAACCATGAATGACAGAGGGTGTGGTACCCTGAACCTAAGAATATTAAGATGCTGAAAAGATTCCCTTGAGGGTTAGAGATGCTAGTGACATAATTTGACATGTGGATAGTCATTTTTTCACATTTTCTGACCAAAAGTTCAACCGTGCAGTCATAATCTCCATATGAACAACAAAAATGTAGGTGCCCAGCAACACAAAATATTTGAAGAATCTTGTGGAATCTTAAAGATTCCCTTAGAGGCTAATTTTTGACTGAAATTTTGTCATCTTTATAGTCATTCTTCATAGAATTTCATAGGGAACGCAGTGGTGTGCTCAGAATATTCATCCGAGCAACGGATTTTACGACCATCTTCAAGAAGGAATCTTGGGGGGGAATCTTCAATATTCTCGAGGGTTCGAAATTTAATGGTGTCAAAATTCAACAATTTTATAGTCTATTTTACACCACAAATTGTCAGGAGTTCAGTGATGCAGTCCATTTGAGCAGTTGATCTTTCAATTTTTTGGCCATCTTCGAAAGTGGAGGTATATGATGTAGTTATGTCATGCCTTCTTCTTGATTTACTGAGATGATGTTATTGTTTTTGAGATCCCCAATTGCCTATTATGTTGAGGGATGATTGTTTTCCACATTATGTGTGATTATATTAGCTTTTCATGTTGGAGGACAATCCATTTGAGTGAGAGTTCCTACAGGGAGAATGTCTCATGGAGAAACATGCCACTTTGATTGAGGGCATTCATCCTTGTAATGACAAAGAACATGCCATGAACATCATCCTCATTTGAAACGTTAAATGAAGCGGCCTCCACTCTCTTGACATGGGCCCAAAGACATAACCCACACTGGGTGAACTTCGTTATCAATGTGTTGTGTTCTTGATTTGTTGATCATCATTATGTTTCCTCTTGTTTAAGCATGTACATGTGATCGTTTTATGTTCTTTTAAATGCAATTCTAATAGCATCATAGAATTAAAAGATATTGTTTAATTCCGGTAGTTGAAGAAATATGGATCAAGTTAAGTATTAGAGTGGTCTTCTCGTTGATGTGAATTGCGAGTGTGAACGATTGAACCGACAACAAGACAGGAAATGGAGGATGAAAAAGATATGTATGAGGACCTCCTCACGATGTCAAAAATGGTGGACATAATGTATGAAGCTTATGAGAAGAAAATGGAAAGAGAGGAAAAAGAGAAAGAAAGAGCAGAGAACATGTTCCATTTACCCCCTCGAGTGTACATTCATCTTATTCATCATCTTCGTATCATTCGGATGAGGAGATCAATAAGAGCCTTTAAGTAGAGAACACTGACTTGAGGAGACTTCTACGAGAAGAGAAAGAGGAGAAGCAGAGATTGTAGCTTCAACTACGAGCTAGGGAAGAGGCCTTGGAAACATTTAAGCATAACAAAGGCTTAATGAAGCCATCATCACCTGTTTTAGAATCGACAGCTGAGGTAAACAATGTTGATCGTTCTTCAATTTCATCTTCACATGATGTTATTTCTGTTGGAAATGTGGAGGTACCCATTTTAGGAACTGGCACGAGACTCCTTACGCAGATGGGGTATAAAGGAGGAGGATTTGGTGTTAATGGCCAAGGAATGACTTAACCATTGGAGGTTGTGCAAAGACCTCGATTTGTAGATTTGGGATATACTGAAGGGGAATGCTCAAAGGTGTCAAAAGCTTCTGAGACATTGTTAAAACTGTCAAGGAAAGAGAATGATGGGAACACATCACCATCATCCCATCACAGTGCACATTACAGAGAAAGAGTTGAGGCAAGCTCTCATCGCCCGAATTGCACCAAAGACATTAATGAAAGGTATAAACAATATTAGTATTTTAGAGTTAATTTTGATTACAAGCATGTTTTTAATAACAAACATATATCATGGCATCGAAAACTATGTATCTTTTGTGGTTTTCATAACCATGTGTTTGCTAAGTGTTGGGAAAGGATGGTAGTAAGAAAGAGGATGAGGTGTGAAAGGCCTTATCCACATCGGGGAAGGAAACAGGTTAAGCAGATATGGAGGAAAAATATTTTTTCAGTCATTTCAACATAGGTGGTCATCAAAGAGCCACATGTTGTAGCTTCCATCTAGAGCAATCGCTTAAGAACAAAATGCCCATGCAGAAACCAGTCGGTTAAGATGATCAATAAGAAAATCTGCCACATTCCTCATGGATCAATTTGTTGAGAAAGAGGTGGTTTGACTAGATTGGATAGCTTGTCATGGCCTTATTTTGTAAATCATGTGTTGCGATTTAAATTGTAAAAGTGATGATGTGTTTTCCATTGCTTATTAAAGCAACAATGATGTTTTGACCTTTAATTGATAGTTGGGGAATTGGTTTATATTATGATGTAAGCTTGGCCACAGAGTATGTGTTATAAACTCTTGGAAAGTATGGGATGCTTGAGTCATAATTGGTCATGTAATTTGCCAAATATTGTACTACAGTTTTACTGAGGATGCAGGTGTCGGTTCATTGCTTATGGCTCCCAAGAACAAAGGTGAAGGAGAAGGAAGGGTGACCTGTCAGGACACTTGTGGTTCGTTTAGACAATGTACACAAAAATTTCATATTATGTTCATGCTTTTGGAGGACTAAAAGCTCCTCAGTGGGGAGGAATGATCCAGGTAATTCCAGAGACCCTCAGAGGTCAAAGAGGGCTTATAATAGCTCGAAAATCAAAGTCGTCAAATGGAAGCAAAACCAGGACAATATCGAGGTGCTCATTGTCCTAATTCCAATGGCGTGAACGACACTCCAATCCGAGTTTGTAAGAAGGAGATAGGCCTGGTCAAAGTGGGCACGTGGGCCAGGATTAATGATCCTACAAATTGAATGAGTCTGGGGCATCGAACCTGACTCCCAAAAGCGGGCGAATTTGTCAAACGCCTAATTTTTCTAATGACCCCTAGTTTTGATCAAATTGACAAAAAATATTATATATGTTAAAAACGAAAAAAATATACAAAAAAGGGGGGCAGGCCGCCACCCCCGTCACCCCTACTCTATTTTTTATAACATACATTATAATGAGGTTGGGTTAGGGTTGCATGGTGCAGACCCTGCGCACCATATGACCACCCAACAATGACCAAGGGCCGAGACTGGCAGGGCTTGAACCCATCCGAACCATGTAGTCGACCCCCACAGGTTGATTTCACAACATACAATGGGCGCCTCCAAAAACCATAGTCCAAAAAAAATAATTTGTTAACACATGTCGTGTTGTAACCGCAACCACCGAAGTCTTAAAACCGTAATATGTCAACCGTTAACTATTTTATGTTAACTGCCCAACAAACAATTACAATGTGGCAACGCCATGTTAATGTAACCTCCGCCAAAGTTTATAAAAAATATAACGTGTTTTCTATGTAGGGGGGTCGATGGGGTTTGAACCTCCGACCTACTCGTTCTGATTTATGCACCTTTACCAATCCGCCCAACGGTCATACGTTGGAGAATCCGCCAACCCATATTTATTTAAATTCATCCATTTTTTCCAATTGATGAATGGAGGAGCGCTGAGCTAGACCAGAGAGGAACCTTGAACGACAAAGGGTGTGGGACCCTGAATGACAGAGGGTGAGGACCCTGAACTTGGGAATATTAAGATGCTGAAAAGATTCCCTTGAGGGACAAAGATGCCAGTGACAAAATTTGACATGTGCATAGTCATTTTTGCACATTTTCTCACCAGGATTTCAACCATGCAGCTAGAATCTATATTTGAGCAGCGTAAATATAGGCTCCCAACAACAAATAACCTTTGAAGGATCTTGTGGAATCTTAAAGATTCCCCTAAAGGCTGATTTTTTACTGAGGTATAAGGTTTTCAACTTTATAGTCATTCTTCACAAGATTTCATAGGGAGCATAGTGGTGTGCTCAGAATATTCATCCGAGCAATGGATTTTCTGGCCATCTTCATGAAGGAATCTTGGGGGAATCTTCAAGATTCCTGAGGGTTCGAAATTTGACGGTGTCAGAATTGGACAAGTTTATAGTCGATTTTACACCACTCATCGCCAAAAGTTCTGTGGTGTAGTCCATTTGAGTAGTCGAGCTTTCGGTTTTTCGGCCATCTTCGAAAGTGGAGGTATATGATGTAGTTATGTCATGATTTTCTTCTTGATTTAATGAGATGGTGTTCTTGTTGAGATCCCCGATTGCTATTATGTTAAGGGATGCTTGTTTGACACATTATGTGAGATTGTATTAGCTTGTCATGTTGGAGGAGAATCCATTTGAGTGAGAGTTCCTGTAGGGAGAACGTCTCGTGGAGAGACATGCCACTCTGATTGAGGGTATTTATCCTTATAATGACAAAGAACATGCCATGTACATCATCATCATTTGCAACATTAAATCAAGCAACCTCTACTCTCTTGAAATCCGGCTCAGAGATGTAACCCACATTGGGTGAACCCTGTTATCAATGTGTTGTATTCTTGATTTGTTGATCATCATTATGTTTCCTCTTTTTCAAGCATGCACATGTAATTGTTTTATGCTCTTTTAAATGCAATTTTAATAACATCACAGAACTAAAAGATCTTAGTTAATTCCGGTAGCTGAAGAAATCCATATCACCTTGGGAGTTGCATCATTCTTGTTGCAATATTGGGGCTCATCACTTTTTCGCACTGTTGCCGAGGAGGTGTCAAAGCATACATTGTTTTCTTCCCTAGTTTATTCATTTCTTATATTTTCTACAAAAACAAAAAAACTACATTCGACGTCTTTCATTTCAAGAACATAAAAAGCAATTGCATTATCATTCTGATTCATTTTTTTTTATATAAAAACAAAAAATACTTCTCCAACGCCAACCCCTCCCCCCCCAATTTGATCACATGGTGTAGTAAGAACCACATCACCATCCACTTTTGTAGGTAGAAGATGAATAGGTGGCAGAGAAGGTAGAAGAAATGGATGTAGAAGATTACAATGAGGAAGATCCTCTTAGATTTCCCATTGAAGATACTTATATTAGTGTTCATATGAAGAAAATCCCTCCATCTTTCCTTCCCAACTTCCATGGTATGAGGTCAGAGGATCCATAAACCTTTCTCTTTGAATTTGAAATCCTTTGTAGATATTATGGTTACTTATTAAACACTCAAAAATTGAGATTGCTTCTGGTAACAATGAAGGATATAACTTGTAAATGGTTCATGAGTTTAGGGACTAATTAAATAATATCATGTAATGATATGCAAAAGATATTTGTAGAAAAATATAAAGATCATGATCTTAAAGAGGAAATTTTTAGAATGACTCAAAAGGAAGATGAGAGCCTTGAGGATATAATAAAGAGGTTCACGTATAATGTTAAGAGGAAAAAATTACATCATTTAGGATCTGACATACTAAAAAACCTCTTACTTAGAACAACTATGGATGAGTGGAATGATCTCCTTGATCTCATGAGTAGAGGTGATGTATACCAATTATCATTTGAAGAAATTTGTGAAACATGCAAGTGCATATCAAGAGAAAGTGCAAGAGTAAGTAAATCAACATCGAGATCGGTAAGTCAAATTGAACTTGGAAATTTTCTTGATATCTTTAAAACAAAAATTCTTAGCAATCTAAGAAAACAAGTAGAAATGTTAAGAATGAAAAATAAGGAAAAAGAAAATGTTGATATTTGTATTATCCTTGTAGAATCACATGCTATTAAATATTTCCCATCATTACCAAGTTTGAAGGAAGTTTACCAAGAGGACAATTGAGCAAGTCAATCACCAAAGCAAATATGTTATGTAGCTCCAAGAAGACCATGGCAACCTAGTCAGCATATTATGATGCAAGGAACTAATTCACAATTTCAAAGTTATGCACATCCATCTCAAAGTAATTGGAACACACCCTTTCCTTGGAAAACTTGGCCATCTTCACCCAAAACCAATCTTGGCAACAAGGTTGGAAAGGACCTTATAGGATAAATACAAAATATCCTTAATATCCTCCATACCCAACTTCATGCTATCTCTACCATCCACCTCCACCACAACCACAACCCCAACCACATCCATATCAAAGATCCACTCCCACTTAACTACCTATACAACCATTTCTGAATCCAAACAATGAAGTAGCTCTACCCACTTTCAATGTTGAGGTACAATAATTCCAAAAAACTCCTCTTGATCTAAAATGTATTCATCTTAGATCATGAATATTATTGCAAAAATGAGGTTCTCCTAATGTCATTTAAGAACAACATTCAGAAAAAAGAGGATTCAAATGAGGAGGCCAAAAAATCATTGGATGCACTAGATGGAGAGCAGACATTAGAATGAGATATTGAGGAAGTTTCATCATGTTCACCATCAAATCCTCTATGTGTTCAAGAAACTAATCAACAAAAAGAAGAATATTTGAATGACATGGAAGAAGAAGAGACACACATAATGATCTAGACAAGCAAGAAAACCAAGGGCATCACATCTATATTGAGCTTTGGTTCCAGAAAATCAACAGAATGGAGCATCACTCTTTTCTTCAATAGTACTTGATATCAAAAAAGTCAAAGAAATTGGTCTCTCATATTCGGGTACATGTCAAAGCATATATTTTGAGCCCACACATGATTTTATCAGTCATCTTGTTATGCACGTGGCTCTATTGGAAGTATTCCTATACTTGAAATAAATTTTCTTCAAGTAGAGTAGGATAAAAAAGAAGGAAAAAATGAAATAAAAATAAGAGAAAAAAAGTAAATTTTAGGTGAAAACCTCCTTTGAGGTGCCTAAGATTGGCTCATTTATTAAAAACCCTCCTTGAGGCGATTAGTGGGTTGGAAAAAAAGAAAAAGGAAAAAATAATAAGATCCTAGTTGAAAACCTCTTTTGAGGCACCTAGGCATACCTACTAGTTGAAAACCTCATTGAGGAAACTAGTAGGTCTAGGAACAAAAATGACAAAAAATGAAAAAATGAAAAAAGATTCTTTGCCCCATATATCTCTCTTTGGTGAATGCAGGTGCTCTCCAACCTCTACAAGCAACAATAACAAGTTAACACCATGAGAAAAAGTTGATTATAAATCTAGTCAAGGGAGGCCAAAGTTAAGTTGTCACCTCCTTTGCCCAGATTTTCCAATAGGACCAAGGCCATGTCAATCCATAACCCTCATCCATTTCCAACATTCACCCATTATTCTCAAGCCTTTCATTTTCAAAGTTAAGTGTTCAACACACCTTTTCAATGTATCTACAATTTTTATCAATGTGGGTCTTCTCAAAAGGATGCATAATGGGTACCCGTTGAATGTAGAATTAAATTTTACATCGAATGAGTGTATAGAATTGAAATTTGAGTAAACCTAAAAGGAGATAAGTCAAAAATACAATTAAAAAAATAGTTTTCTTTTTTTCCCTCCAAAATTCATAACTATTATTTTTATTATTTTAAGTATTATTTTATTATTTTTCCTTAGGAGGCCACTTTTAGGTTGAAATTTCCTCTAATGAATAGATTTTGCGGGATGCAGAAGTGCATACAATGAAAGCTTGCAAGATTTTTGCACACAATGGAATGTGTTGTTCGGAGGTGGCGTCTGCAGAGAACAAATGCTTCCTACCACGATATTTGGGTCTCACATTTATTAATATCAGTTTCAAATGTCAATGAATTATGAAATTTGGATGACGGTTTTATCTTTGTACCGTGTTTCAAACACAAAATAGTTTTATCTTTTTACCGTGTTTTAGATGCAAAATAGTTGCAGGTGGTGATTTCTAGGGAAACGAGATTGCAAATATTTGAAATAGCTAGTATAGTGAGAGGAGAAACACTATTTGCAATGATAGAGAAAACAATGGGGCATATAACATTTTCTCTTTGCAAATTGCATTTGTTTCCTTACATAAACTGTTATCTGCAAAGTTGTACTTGAATTATAGTAGTAGTGCAGAGATACAAAATTTGTACAATACTGCAAGCTTTTAAACCAATTTACACTTGCCATTTTTCTGTTCGCATTTGGCAATATTGCAAGTTTTTTGTTCGCTAAGTTTTTCTCTATAATACTTTTCAAGCGATGGTTAATGTTTTTTTGCAAGAATGGAAGTAGTTGTGCGAAGCTAGATGCTCTGAGGTATCATGTGCCGGGTTTTGAATGTCAATGACTGATCAAAGGGCATTATCGAGTGAGGAATTTGTTGCATGGAAGAAGTTTTTTGAAGGTGGTTACATAGACGACGGTGCTAAATAAACTGTGTGCTTTGTCCTTTTTAATTATTATTTAGGAACATTTTTTGCAAGTACAAACCTCTCCGCACAAATACAAAAAAGATATTTGGAAATATGAATATCACCAATAATATCATATACATTAATTTCTTACTAAAATATTAACAATAAAATCCTTTAGTGGACGAAATAGATGAGCCAAAAATGTGAACGAAATGTAGACCTCTTCGCACAATAGAGTTAGATAGCCAGATATAGCATATATGGAAGAATTTGTGCAGCCATCATTGTGTAGAACAAATGTAAATGAAATGCGAACCTCTCCGCACAAATAAAAAATATATTCAGAAATACGAATATCACCAATAATATAGTATACGTTAATTTATTACAAAAATATTAGAAATAAAACCCTTTAGCGGATGAAATGTGAACCTCTCCACACAATAGAGTTACATGTCGAGATATATCATGTATGGAAGAAGTTGTGCAATCATCGTTGTGTGGAGAAAGTAGTGCGGAACAAGCAATGTGGATGAAATACGAACCTCACTGCAAAAATACAAAAATATATTCATTATAGAGAGTTGTAAAAGTTATTTTTAAAAGTGTCAACTCCGAAGAGAATATTGCGTGGAAATAAAGTCACTATGAAGAGGTTGGCACAATGAGCTGAATTTCTGCACATTGAGCTTCCTACAACACAATAATCATCTTTTCCTGCTATCTGCTTACACATAAGTTGTGTAGAGGTGATTATTGTGGAAGCATGTGTGTAAATAACTATAAAATGTGGATCCCACGCTGCTTTAATCAATTAATTAGTGGTAGAGGGAGAGAACAAATGCTTCCTTCCCATGATATATGGGTCCCATGTTTATTAATATCAGTTTCAAATGTCAATGACTTACGAAATCTAGATGGTGGTTTTATCAGTGTACCGTGTTTCAAACGCAAAATAGTCGCAGGTTATTTGAAATAGCGAGTATAGTGAGAGGAGAAACATTATTGGCAATGATAGAGAAAATAATGGGGAGTGTAGTGTTTTCTCTTTGCAGAGATATAAAAGTTGTATGATACTACAAGCTTCTAAACCGATTTACGTTTACCATTTTTCTATTTGCATTTGGAAATATTGCGAGTTTTTGGTTCACTAAGTTTTTCTCTATAATACTCTACAAGTTATGGTTAACATTTTTTTGCAAGAACATAAGTTGCTCTGTGAAGGTGGTTGTGCGAAGCTAGCTACTCGAATGTATCATGTGCAGGGTTTCGAATGTCAATGACTGATCAAAGGGCATTCTTAAGAGGATAGTCGTATTTACTCTTTGCAATTCGAGTTTATTGCCTTACATAAATTGTTATATGCCAAGTTGTGTTTGAACGATAATGATAGTGCAGAGATACAAAAGTTGTACAATACTGCAAGCTTCTAAACCCATTTACATTTGTCGTTTTTCTGTTCGCATTTGGCAATACTGTAAGATTTTAGTTCGCCAAGCTTTTCTCTATAATACTCTGCAAGTTATGGTTAACGGTTTTTTGCAAGAGCGGAAGTAGTTGTGTGAAGGAGATTGTGGGAAGCTAGCTGCTTAGAGATATCGTCTACGAGATTTCAAATGTCAATGATTGATCAAAGGTTGTTGTCGAGTGAAAAATTCGTTGTGCGGACAAAGTTTTTCGAAGGTGGTTATATAGACGGGGGTGCTAAATCAATGCTAAATAAATTGTGTGCTTTGTCTTTTTTAATTATTATTTAGGAACACTTTTTGCAAGTACGAACATATCCACACAAATATAAAAAGATATTTGGAAATACAAATATCACCAATAATATCATATAAGTTAATTGCTTACTAAAATATTAGCAATAAAAGCCTTTAGTGGATGAAATAGATGAGACAAAAATGTGAATGAAATGCAGACCTCTCCTCAAAATAGAGTTATATATCTAGACATAAAGTGTATGGAAGAAGTGGAGTTGTCGTTGTGCGGAACAAGCATGGTTGATACCCAAATATAGATGAAATACAGACATCTCCACACAAATAAAAAAAGATATTCAGAAATACGAATATCACCAGAAATATTGTATACATCAATTGCTCACTAAAATATTAGCAATAAAAGCCTTTAATAGATGAAATGTGAACCTCTTCGCGCAATAGAGTTACATGTCTAGATATAGCACGTACGAAAGAAGATTGCAAGCGTTGTTGTGCGAAGTGAGCAGTGTGGAACAAGCAATGTGGATGAAATATTGACCTCTCCGCATAAATACAAAAAAATATTTGTTATAGAGAGCTGTAAAAATTACTTTTAAAAGCATCAACTTCGAAGAGATTATTGTGCGGAAAGAAAGTCAATGTGAAGGGGTCGACACAATGAGTTGAACTTCTGCACATTGAGCTTCCTTCCGCAAAATAATCTTCTTTGTCTGCGATCTGCTTTCATGTAAGCTGTGTGGAGGTGATTAAAGTGGAAGGATGTGCGGAAATAACGATAAAATGTGGATCTCACGTTGCTTTAATCAATTATTTAGTGGAAAACGAATACGTCATTACCAAGAAAACACTATGCAAAAAAAATCAATTAAATAGCGGTATATGAAAGGACTATTGATGGGACCAGCCCGTAACTTATATTTTATTATGTTAACAATGATAATCCAACACTTTAATCAACATCTGTATGGTTAACAAATAATTGGGGATTAACACATTTGACTAGGTGCTAATCAAAGGACTGTTTTGGATATTTGTTGGATGGCATTTATGTCGGAATTCAATGATGGCTTGCTGGTTGTACCTACCTCGGTTACTATTTTCCCGCTCTTGGTTGTTGCCAAAACCCTTGGTTCTTGGTCATTTGTTCATTTTCTATTTGCGTTTTTGCTGCACCGTGGGTTTAGACTTGCAGTGAGTGTTTATGCTGCGACTGTGTGGAGTTTGGCAGTAGGGTTCTGCGTGCGCCTAGCTATGGATTCTGCTGTCTGTTGGCATGATATCTTTGCTTGTTCTTGTGACTTCGTCACCTGGTTACTTGGGCACGGTGTGGAGGTTTTCCTCATCTGTATGAGAGGGTTACTGTTGTTTTCGTCTGCTTGGTTACTATACTTTCCCCTGTTCCACTGTTTTCGTTCCATTATAGTCTTTCTGGTTGTTAGCTTATGGTTGATGGATGCCTGTTCTGTGTTCTATAGGTCACAGTCACGGTGGCCTCCTCAGCTTCGCGGTCCTGACAAGGTAAGTTGTTCCTCCATGATATTGCTTACCCTCTTCGCTTTTCCCCGGCACTAACAACGTTCGCCCCTTGGTCTGTAGGGTTTCACCGATGACTGTGGCTCAGTGGGGTTTCACTCCTCCAATGCAAATGCTCTTCAGGTAAACGACTTTCCCATTTGTGCTTTCAGTTCTATTTTTTTCTGTTGTTTCTTCTTGGCTATATTTCAGCATACATTCGACTGACAGTACCCCGTGGACTCATTGTGCAGGTGAGGGTTTGTTCCCAGGCGTGGTCTGCATAACTATTTCGAGCAATGGCTCTGGTAGGCTCGTTCTCTGCTACTGTTGTCAATTCCTTTTAGTTTAGTTGTCTCTGTCAGGTTACTGGGCAAAGTTCCAGTACTCCTTCATTGGGTTTTCTCTGTTGTTGTGCGACCCGGGATTCAATTTGTATATAAACTTTCGGCTATGCCCTGAACACTTGTAAATTTTGTTTTGTCCGCCTTTATATGGTGGCCGACTAAACCCTCACTTTCAGGGTTCGGTGATATCGTATTATCTTGCCTCTGTTATTAACTGAATATTCGGGATTGTTGAATGTGTACAAATATTTTTTGATTATGAAAAGAATTAACAGGAAAGGTTTTTTTGTATAGTCCGTTTACCTCTGTTTTGGGGTCGTTATTCAGTGATTACATTCTCGTTCTATTTCGAACTGCTCGTACTATTGTTGGCTTTCGTTTATTTGGACTCCATTGTGGTTATTGCTGGACTCTGTGCTGGAACGCTCGTTTGGTTTCTCTGTTTGCTCTCTGTTTGCTCTCTGTTTTACAAAAATACAAAAGATAGGAACGCACAGAACTACTTAGCTTACTCAATAGTTAGAGGAAAAAATAAATGTTGGTCCTGGACAAACTGTTACAGATGGATTCAGATATTCAGATGAAAAAAAATTAACTTTTATTTATTTATTGTATTTCTCTTCTCATGCACTGAACCCCTCTAGAATGTATTACATTGGTTTTTATGTTGTGTTTAGACAGTTACTTGAACTGTTCTTGGTTACCCTTCAGTTACTCTTTGTAGTTACACAATCGATAATTATGTTGGGTTTTCTTGTGTTGTAGGATTTACAATATTATATTTTTGTTTATGAATAGACAACTGTAAAATGGACTAAGAAAATGAAAAAACAACGTAATTGCTATGACACTATCCTAACTGTACTGTTCCTAATATTCCTTAACTAATAATAATAATAACTAGTTTCTAGACATTGTTTTATTCAGTAAATGTAAATGAAACTAAAAGACATTGAACATGTCCTCCTTGGTTGAGACCAACACCCGGTCATGATGCGCTTAGCTGGATGCTCCTGCATCAAATATGCTGCATATTACCTTTGTTTATTTATGTTTAAGTCTTATTTATTTGTTTTCAAATCTTAGAAGAGATAATGATGTCGATATTATGGGTGAACAAAATTGTACACAAATTTTTTTTTCCTTGAGAAAAGAAACCCATATTTTTATTTATGATTGAGAAGAAAATACATTTTGTACATATACACTTAAAAATGTATGCGCATTCATCTACAATCTGTCCAGATCCTATGAGGCAAAATTTTCAGTACATATACATGAAAGCATTTGGAAAGAGGTCAAATCCTACATTTAGAAAGAGATCAAAGCCATAAAAAACCCAAATAAACTAATAACCCAAAAAATAAAAAATAAAATAAAAAAAATCAAATAATAGAAACATTTATCTCCCCTTCTTCCCTTTCTTTTTCTATACTTATAGCCATTCCCTAACACTAAAATCTAATAAAACCATCACTAGATTACCCACATTAACATCGGAAATATATTCCTTATATGAATCTAAACTTTTTAAAATATAAATATTTTTTGTGCCCACCATACCCTTTTCATTGTAAATTTGTAAACAATTTATCTATTACACAGTTTTATTTATTAATCATTAAATTTTATGAAGGATAATCTATGTTGCACCAGAATCGTCTTTAAATGTTTTCGAAATTTGGCCAAAACGTTTATATCTGTTTAAATGTGTTTTGGTTTAAATTTGTTTTCCTTTCTTTTCTTTGTGGAACTGTTTTTGGCCGTGTAACTCAGGCAAGCTTTAAAAAAAATCTATTAATTTTTTTTTAATTAATTTATACTCAATCTATAAACAATAGTTTTTCATTTTGCATTATGTAATTATTTCAAAAATCAGCATAAAGTTAGTTTTCCCCGTGAAATGTTGTTGATGTGTCTTATTGTTTTGTGTTTTTCAATATAATAGGTTGTTACTTTATTTGTATATATATATATATTTTGGCTTCGGAAATATTTTTATATTCTATATAATAATTAGACATGTTTCGTTTTTAATAGATTATTTTTTTTATTCTCAAGTCTCAAAATTATTATATCGAGGTAGAATTGGAAATAAGATTTAACAATTATTCTTTTCAACCATCTACGATAAATCTAATTTTTTTTGTTTGTTTATTGAGCTAGTACGTTGTTCATTTTACACTCCAATATGATGTGTAATCTTGTAGGTCATCAAAGTTGAAATTTTGTTCATATCAGTTCATTCTACAATCTAATATGATTTGTAATCACAATATGATGTGTAACCCTATCCATTCGTCATCAAAATTAAAAATTTACTCATATCCATTCAAAAAAATAAAAAAATAACTATATAAAATATTTAAATAATATAAATTCATAAAAAAAAATTAAATTAAATAACTATATAAAATATTTAAATAATATTTATTCATAAAAAATTACACTTGAAAAATTAGATCCTTCTTCTAAACTGATGTTACATTCTTATTTAAAATAAATCTATACTCACTTATAAAACTATTTGCTCACTATTTTAACTGATGTTACATTCTTATTTAAAATAAATCTATACTCACTTATAAAACTATTTACTCACTATTTTCATTTTGAAAATTCATGTTCCAATTATATCTCTTAATTAGAAAATATGTTAACATTGGTATTGGTTTCTAATTCCCCTTTATTTTATATAAATCTTAAGTCCATTGTTATTTGTAACTGTCAAGTTACGTACAATCTGAGTGAGAGGTCAGCATCAAACAATTGCTCGCCTCATATTTAGGTAGATTATTGCCGAGTTATCTCGTAATATTCCAGATGTCTATTTGTATCCTCTAAATTGTGTTGATCACATGTATCACATCAGAGAGTCCATGAGATCACGGACGTTATATTATAGCTTTATTTATTTGGATAATGAAATGGCAGGGGAAAGGCAAGCATCAAAACTCCCGTGAAGGAGGCGGTTCGTCCTCCCATCGGCACACAGAAAGATGCGAGCGATTTTGATATGCCAAGTTAAGTGCTTCAATGGGAACGTTGAAATGTATAAATTAATGGTTATGAAGCAATGTTTCGTGACACCAAAGGATTTCGATCGAATTAGACTCAGGGGTAGGTGGTGGAATTTAGGAATATTCTAGTATCTCATAGATATGGGGTAGGTCAAATGATCTATTGGTTGAAGTTAGTTAGTTGGATTTTAATATTCTTAAAATTTATAATCGACATAAAACCACAAAAATTATATATATATATATATATATATATCTTTAAAATTCTGGAATATCTCTATATTGCGGAGGGAAAGAATTGGTTCCCATTTGTTTAGGATACGACGGAGGTCTGATGCTTGAAGGGCAGTCAATCGCAGTTGTTGCATGACGATAGCAATTAAGGAAGCATCTAAGTATTCCGTGACACATGAGATTAGTGATCCTACAAATTCACTGAGTTTGGGGCATGGAACTTGGCTCCCAAAAGTGGGCAAATTTGTCGAACACCTAATTCTTTCTAATGACCCCTAGTTTCAGTCAAATTGACAAAAAAATTATATATGTTAAAAATGAAAAAAATATACAAAAAAAGAGGGGGGGGGGGCTCTCACCCATGCCACCCTTGCTCTATTTGTTATAACATACATTATAATGAGGTTGGGTATGCCACCCTTGCTCTATTTGTTATAACATACATTATAATGAGGTTGGGTCGGGGCTGCATGGTATGGACCCCACCCACCATATGACCACCCAACAATGACCAAGGGTCGAGACCAGCGGGGCTCAAACCCACCCTGCCCACGTGGGTGGTCTCACAATATACAATGGGTGCCTCCACAAACCATAGCGACAAAAAAAATTGCTAACACATACCATGTTATAACCACAACCACGAGAGTCATAAAACTTTAATATGTCAACTGTTAACTATTTTATGTTAACCTCCCAACAAACAATTACAATGTGACCGCACCATGTTAATGTAACCTCTGCCAAACGTTATAAAAAATATAACACACTTTCCATGTAGGAGGGTTGGAGGGGTTTGAACCCTCAACCTACCTGTTCTAATTTATGTGCCTTTACCATTCCACCCAATGATCATATGTTGGAGAATCCGCCAACCCATATTTATTTAAACTTGTCCATTTTTCCCAATGGACAAACAAAGGAGCATCGAGCTAGACCAGAGCAGAACCATGAACGACAGAGGGTGTGGTACCCTGAACCTAAGAATATTAAGATGCTAAAAAGATTCCCTTGAGGGCCAGAGATGCTAGTGACATAATTTGACATGTGGATAGTCATATTTTCACATTTTCTGACCAAAAGTTCAACCGTGCAGTCATAATCTCCATATGAGTAGCAAAAATGTAGGTGCCCAGCGACACAAAATCTTTGAAGAATCTTGTGGAATCTTAAAGATTCCCTTAAAGGCTAATTTTTGACTGAAATTTTGTCAACTTTATAGTCATTCTTCATAGAATTTCACAGGGAGCGCAGTGGTGTGCTCAGAATATTCATCCGAGCAACAAATTTAACGACCATCTTTAGGAAGGAATCTTGGGGGGAGAATATTCAATAATCTCGAGGGTTCGAAATTTAATGGTGTCAAAATTGGACAAGTTTATAGTCTATTTTACACCACTCATTGCCAGGAGTTCAATGATGCAGTCCATTTGAGCAGCTGATCTTTCAATTTTTCAGCCATCTTCGAAAGTGGAGGTATATGATGTAGTTATGTCATGCCTTCTTCTTGATTTACTGAGATGATGTTCTTGTTGTTGAGATCCCCAATTGCCTATTATGTTGAGGGATGCTTGTTTTCCACATTATGTGTGATTGTATTAGCTTGTCATGTTTGAGTGAGAGTTCCTATAGGGAGAACGTCTCGTGGAGAAACATGCCACTTTGATTGAGGGTATTCATCCTTGTAATGACAAAGAACATGCCATGAACATCATCCTCATTTGAAACATTAAATGAAGCGGCCTCCACTCTCTTGACATGGGCCCAGAGACATAACCCACACTGGGTGAACTCCGTTATCAATGTGTTGTGTTCTTGATTTGTTGATCATCATTATGGTTCCTCTTGTTTAAGCATGTACATGTGATTGTTTTATGCTCTTTTAAATGCAATTCTAATAACATCATAGAATTAAAAGATATTGTTTAATTCCGGTCGCTGAAGAAATCTGGATCAAGTTAAGTATCAGAGCGGTCTTCTCGTTGATGTGAATTGCGAGTGTGAACGATTGAACTGACAACAAGACAGAAAATGGAGGATGACAAAGATATGTATGAGGACCTCCTCACAATGTAAAATTGGTGGACATAATGTATGAAGCTTATGAGAAGAAAATGTAAAGAGAGGAACAAGAGAAAGAAAGAGCAGAGAACATGTTCCATTTACCCCCTCGAGTGTACATTCATCTTATTCATCATCTTCGTATCATTCGAATGAGGAGATCAATTAGAGCCTTCAAGTAGAGAACGCTGAATTGAGGAGACTTCTATGAGAAGAGAAAGAGGAGAAGCAGAGATTGTAGCTTTAGCTACGATCTAGGGAAGAGGCCTTGGAAAATTTTAAGCGCAATGAAGGCTTAATGAAGCCATCATCGCCTGTTTTAGAATCGACAGTTGAGGTAAACAATGTTGATTGTTCTTCAGTTTCATCTTCACATGATGTTATTTCTATAGGAAATGTGGAGGTACCCATTTCAGGAAATGGCATGAGACTCCTTACTCGGATGCGATATAAAAGAGGAGGACTTGGTGTTAATGGCCAAGGAATGACTTAACCATTGGAGGTTGTGCAAAAACCTCAATTTGTAGATTTGGGATATACCGAAGGGGAATGATCAAAGGTGTTAGAAGCTTCTGAGACATTGTTGAAACCGTCAAGGAAAGAGAATGATGGGAACACATCACCATCATCCCATCACAGTGCACATTACAGAGGAAGAGTTGAGGCAAGCTTTCATCGCCATAATTGCACCAGACACAATAAGGAAAGGTATAAATAATCTTAGTATTCTAGAGTTAATTTTGATTACAATCATGTTGTTAATAATGAACATAAATCATGGCATCAAAAACTATGTATCTTTTGTGGTTTACATAACCATGTGTTTGCTAAGTGTTGGAAGAGGATGGTAGTAAGAAAGAGGATGAGGTGTGAAAGGCCTTATCCACATTAAGGAAGGAAGCAGGTTAAGCAGATAAGGAGGAAGAAGATTTTTGCAGTCATTTCAACATAGGTGGTCATCAAAGAGCCACATGTTGGAGGCTCCATCTAGAGCAATCGCTTAAGAACAAAATGCCCATGCAGAAACCAGTCGGTTAAGTTGATCAATAAGAAAATCTACCACATTCCTCATGGATCAATTTGTTGAGAAAGAGGTGGTTTTACTAGATTTGATAGCTTGTCATGGCCTCATTTTGTAAATCATGTGTTGCAATTTAAATTGTAAAAGTGATGATGTGTTTTCCATTGCTTATTAAAGCAACAATGATGTTTTGGCCTTTAATTGATAGTTGGGGAATTGGTTTATATTATGATGTAAGCTTGACCATAGAGTATGTGTTATAAACTCTTGGAAAGTATGGGATGCTTGGGTCATAATTGGTCATGTAATTTGCCAAATATTGTACTACAGTTTTGTAGAGGATGCAGGTATCGGTTCATTGCTTATGGCTCCGAAGAACAAAGGTGAAGGAGAAGGAAGGGTGACCTGTCAGGACACTTGTGGTTTGTTCAGACAATATACACAAAAATTTCATATTATGTTCATGCTTTTGGAGGACTAAAAGCTCCTCAGTGGGGAGGAATGATCTAGGTAGTTCCAGAGACCCTCAGAGGTCAAAGAGGGCTTATAATAGCTCGAAAATCAAAGTCGTCAGATGGAAGCAAAACTAGGACAATATCGAGGTGCTCATCGTCCTGATTCCAACGGCGTGAACGACACTCAAATCCGAGTTTGTATGAAGGAGATAGGGCTGGTCAAAGTGGGCATGTGGGCTAGGATTAGTGATCCTACAAATTGACTGAGTCTGGGGCATCAAACTTGACTCCCAAAAGCGGGCGAATTTGTCAAACGCCTAATTTGTCTAATGACCCCTAGTTTTGATGAAATTGACAAAAAATATTATATATGTTAAAAACGAAAAAAATAAAATAAAATATATATATATATATATATATACAAAAAAAGGGGACAGGCTGCCACCCCCACCACCCCCACTCTATTTTCTATAACATACATTATAATGAGGTTAGGTCGGGGTTGCATGGTGTGGACCCTGCCCACCATATGACCACCCAACAACGACCAAGGGCTGAGACTGGCAGGGCTCGAACCCATTTGACCCATGTACCCGACCCCCACTTATCGGTTTCACAATTTACAATAGGAGCCTCCAAAAACCATAGTCCAAAAAAAAATTGTTAACACATGCCGTGTTGTAACCGCAACCACCGAAGTCATAAAAATATAATATGTCAACCGTTAACTATTTTATGTTAATTGCCCAACAAAAAATTACAATGTGACAGCACCATGTTAATGTAACCTCCACCGAAGGTTATAAAAAATATAACGCGTTTTCTATGTAGGGGGGTCGATGGGGTTTGAACCCCCGACCTACTTGTTCTGATTTATGCACCTTTACCAATCCGCCCAATGGTCATACGTTGGAGAATCTGCCAACCCATATTTATTTAAATTCATCCATTTTTACCAACTGACGAATGGAGGAGCATCTAGACCATAGCAAAACCCTGAACAACAGAGGGTGTGGAACCCTGAACGACAGAGGGTGAGGAATCCTGAACCTGGGAATATTAAGATGCTGAAAAGATTCCCTTGAGGGACAAAGATGCCAGTGACAAAATTTGACATGTGGATAGTCATTTTTACACGTTTTCTTTCCAGGAGTTCAACCATGCAGTCAGTGTAGAAATTTTGAATAATTTAACACATATTCACAGAGATTATCCTGATCATACAATTATAAGCGGAACATGTATAATACATAATCTCCTCTACGTTGATCATCAATTTACAGAAGTAGAAACATTCACAGGCACACATAGAAGCATCAATCAAATCATTAACACAGTATGTATCCCGGGGAAAGCATCTCGCTAAAAACCCCACACTATCTGTATATTATATTGATTGAATCATGTAACATTACAAAGTACAATGCTTATCACAAGCAATCCAGTACCAGCTCCACCTGTTACACACAATACAGCTAAGATCTGATCTCCAAATCTATTCCACTGCTTGCCTGCCTCCACTGCTCAATACCTGCTCAAGAACTGATGAGAATGGCTTCCCAAACTCGTATTTCACCTCAAAATAATCACTCACACTTTGTTGGAGGTGAGAAAAGGCTACAATACTGGGCAAATACGTGAGCAAACTCATTGGCATACTCAATCCCTTGATTGTGCAAGATTTGGTGCACAACTATAGTCACAACTGATAGCAATCTGATTCTCTACCACCTGTCCCTGTTGAACTGAACATGCACTGACATGCAACTGAGTTAACTGATGTATTATATAGTTGTATTATGAGTTAATAACTTGTGAATTAATTAATAACTAATTCACCCAACTCATCTCTAGTCTATTGATCAGTTAGACTAAATACAGCCAGTTTAACAAAGCTAAACTGAACACAACTCCATCAACTGCACCTCCAGTCCACTAAACTCAACTCACTTGAGTTATAACTGAAGTCCTGCATGCAAATATTAGTCATCCCATAGGTAACCACGTATTTCCCTCTGGGATCTGCATGTACCACATCCATAGCTCATCCTGAAGTGCTCCAAGAGAATAAGATCAAGTTTATAGTCCAAATATTATTATGAGACAATAATATTTGACTTTTCTATTTTTGACAGCTAGTCTAAAAATAGACTTTGATCACTCACACTGTGATCACTCACACTTTCATCAAAAAATAGAAGTCCATCTATTTTTTCCCAACTTGACCAATCATCCATAAACAGCAACCTGCAATCCATAGACATGATCCATATGTCTAAAAATAGACTTGCGCCAAAAATAGCCTGCGGGCCCACTTAGTGAAGGCGACTCTTTTCACTAAGCTCCATCATCTTGTTGCACTCTCAACAAGCATTTCTTGTTGCACACTTTTCAACACTCCCTCTCAACAAGAAAGGCTTCCTCTCAAACCCGATCCTGTAACTCTGGAATGTTCTCAATGCAACACATCTGGCCGGTCCACTTGCTCTGTCATCAAAGTCTCTGACTGCTATTGCCTCTGTCGACTGAAACTCTGCATCTCTGTGCTCTTCAGTATCTGACTGCTCTAGCCTCTGTCACTTTGATCTCTGACTGCATCCGTGTTGCTGCTGGTTCTTTCTCCTAGCATTGCATCCGCACTGCACCTCCCAACTGACCTCCCTGTTGGGATAGAAACACCCTCTGATGCTGAAGCTCTACCTGCTGCTGACAAGTGCTCCCTCTCTGACATTTGCGCTACTGCAACATCTCCATGCATCTTGCACCATTGCACACCTCTCTGTGCCACCTAGCACTGTGCAAAACACTTGTGCCTCTCGCATTGCTACATCTTGCTAGCTATGCGTTGTCCTGGGATTCCCTGCATTGTCGCTCTCTCTGCCGCTCCATCTGCATCTGTCTCCACCCAATCAGTCAGTTCCTGCTACTACACATCTGGGGCTCCCGTAGTAAGGTCTCATCCAAGAGGTTGGGTACCTCAAGGATCCTGCCCCTCCTCCTTGGGACAATCAATCCACATCACCCCACCTCCTACCTGGAGGTATGGCTGCATGCGATCCTTCAGCCCATCTAGCTCGAAGTTTCCCCCTACTGGAGGTCTCTAGATGAGTAGATGTCTCTACTCGATCTCCTCTCAGCTTCCCTTGTTGTGGCTAATCCACAACCTCCTGAAGCTGCTGCACCAATCGTGGCTCCTCCACAATCGTCTGAGACTTCTTCTGGCTCTGCATGTTGAGCGGTAATATACGCTCCCTCTCAACCACCAAGTCTCCATTAGTTGCCTCGCTACTCAAGGCTTTGCATGCATCTTGAACCTCAAGAGCATACAGGTTCCTGACCCGTAAACCAATCTCATGACAACGAAAGCATCTCACCTTCGACTTGTCAACCTTCTTCCCATCACTGGAAGAACTAGACTTGAAAAGAGAAACCTTCTCCTTCCCCTCCTTCACCTTACTCACTAAGGCACAGTTCTCCTCATCCTGCATGGATGAAGAACTCTCTCTGGTGCTCCGTCTAATCTCCTCCCGCACAAGATCTGACCAAAGTCTCTCCCATCCTGGCAATTTCTCCCTTCCATTCACCGAGTCCTGGTAGCTATGCCAACTCTTAGGAAGGTCAAGGAGTCCTAGACTCACCATCCTCATCCGACAGTCACCCCCACACTTCCCAGCTCATCTCGACATTGGGTGAACTTTGTGATATACTGCGGCATACTGTCACCATTCTCGCACTTGATGTTTCTGAGTTTTATCTCTTGCTTTGGAATTAAATTCGAATTCCACTAGCACAAAACTCAACTGCTTCCGATCTAGAATTCGTGAGAACAAATTATTTCTTGTACAGAGATTGACTGTATGGGCATTCACCGGATATCTCACCTCCCAAAAGAAGGATGAATCCAGAGGCTACCTAGCCTGATTACAGACTCTGCCTAAAGAAATAAAATGTAAACACCTTCTGAATAATAGATCCGATGATCAATCCTCGCTTGATATCGTGTAAAAGTCTCTTCTACAAATCAAGCAGCTCTGATACCATGTAGAAACTTTTTCTACAAATCATCTAGCTCTGATACCATGTAGAAATTTTGAATAATTTAACACATATTCACAGAGATTATCCTGATCATACAATTATAAGCGAAACATGTATAATACATAATCTCCTCTATGTTGATCATCAATTTACAGAAGTAGAAACATTCACAGGCACACATAGAAGCATCAATCAAACTCATTAACACAGTATGTATCTCGGGGAAAGCATCTCGCTAAAAACCCCACACTATCTGTATATTATATTGATTGAATCATGTAACATTGCAAAGTACAATGCTTATCACAAGCAATCCAGTACCAGCTCCACCTGTTACACACAATACAGCTAAGATCTGATCTCCAAATCTATTCCACTGCTTGCCTGCCTCCACTGCTCAATACCTGCTCAAGAACTGATGAGAATGGCTTCCCAAACTCGTATTTCACCTCAAAATAATCACTCACACTTTGTTGGAGGTGAGAAAAGGCTACAATACTGGGCAAATACGTGAGCAAACTCATTGGCATACTCAATCCCTTGATTGTGCAAGATTTGGTGCACAACTATAGTCACAACTGATAGCATTCTAATTCTCTACCACCTGTCCCTGTTGAACTGAACATGCACTGACATGCAACTGAGTTAACTGATGTATTCTATAGTTGTATTATGAGTTAATAACTTGTGAATTAATTAATAACTAATTCACCCAACTCATCTCTAGTCTATTGATCAGTTAGACTAAATACAACCAGTTTAACAAAGCTAAACTGAACACAACTCCATCAACTGCACCTCCAGTCCACTAAACTCAACTCACTTGAGTTATAACTGAAGTCCTGCATGCAAATATTAGTCATCCCATAGGTAACCACGTATTTCCTCTGGGATCTGCATGTACCACATCCGTAGCTCATCCTGAAGTGCTCCAAGAGAATAAGATCAAGTTTATAGTCCAAATATTATTATGAGACAATAATATTTGACTTTTCTATTTTTGACAGCCAGTCTAAAAATAGACTTTGATCACTCACACTGTGATCACTCACACTTTCATCAAAAAATAGAAGTCCATCTATTTTTCCCAACTTGACCAATCATCCATAAACAGCAACCTGCAATCCATAGACATGATCCATATGTCTAAAAATAGACATAGTCTAAAAATAGACTTGAGCCAAAAATAGCCTGCGGGCCCACTTAGTGAAGGCGATTCTTTTCACTAAGCTCCATCATCTTGTTGCACTCTCAATAAGCATTTCTTGTTGCACACTTTTCAACAGTCAGAATCTATATCTGAGCAATAGAAATATAGGTTCCTAGCAACAAATAACCTTTGAAGGATCTTATGGAATCTTAAAGATTCCCCTAAAGGCTGATTTTTTACTGAGGTAGAAAATTTTCAACTTTATAGTCATTCTTCACAGAATTTCATAGGGAGCGTAGTGGTGTGCTTAGAATATTCATTCGAGCAGTGGATTTTCTGGCCATCTTCACGAAGGAATCTTGGGGGGAATCTTCAAGATTCCCGAGGTTTCGAAATTTAACGGTGTCAGAATTGGACAAGTTTACAATCTATTTTACACCACTCATCGCCAAGAGTTCTGTGGTGTAGTCCATTTGTGTAGTTGAGCTTTCGATTTTTCTGCCATATTCGAAAGTGGAGGTGTATGATGTAGTTATGTCATAATTTGCTTCTTGATTTGATGAGATGGTGTTCTCGTTGTTGAGATCCCCGATTGCTATTATGTTGAGGGATGCTTGTTTGACACATTATGTGAGATTGTATTAGCTTGTCATGTTGGAGGAGAATCCATTTGAGTGAGAGTTCCTGTAGGGAGAACATCTCGTGGAGAGACATGCCACTCTGATTGAGGGTATTCATCCTTGTAATGACAAAGAACATGCCACGTACATCATCATCATTTGCAACATTAAATCAAGCAACCTACACTCTCTTGAAATGGGCCTGGAGATGTAACCCACATTGGGTGAACCCTGTTATCAATGTGTTGTGTTCTTGATTTGTTGATCATCATTATGTTTCCTGTTGTTTAAGCATGCACATGCAATTGTTTTATGCTCTTTTAAATGCAATTATGATAACATCATTGAACTAAAATATCTTGGTTAATTCTGGTAGCTGAAGAAATCCTTATCACCTTGGGAGTTGCATCATTCTTGTTGCAATATTGGGGCTCATCACTTTTTGGCACCGTTCCCGAGGAGGTGTCAAAGCTTGCATTGCTTTCTTCCCTAGTTGATTCATTTCTTATATTTTCTACAAAAACAAAAAAATTGCATTTGGCGTCTTTCATTTCAAGAACATAAAAAGAAATTGCATTATCATTCTCATTCATTTTTTTTTATAAAAACAAAAAAATACTTCTCCAATGCCAACCCCTCCCCCTCCAATTTGATCACGTGGTGCAGTAAGAGCCACATCACCATCCACTTTTGTAGGTAGAAGATGAATAGGTGGCAGAGAAGGTATAAGAAATGGATGTAGAAGATTACAATGAGGAAGATCCTCTTAGATTTCCCATTGAAGATACCGATATTAGTGTTCATATGAAGAAAATCCCTCCATCTTTCCTTCCCAACTTCCATGGTATGAGGTCAGAGGATCCATAAGCCTTTCTCTTTGAATTTGAAATCCTTTCTAGATATTATGGCTACTTATTAAACACTCAAAAATTGAGATTGTTTCTGGCAACATTGAAGGATATAACTCGTAAATGGTGCATGAGTTTAGGGACTAATTAAATAATATCATGTAATGATATGCAAAAGATATTTGTAGAAAAATATAAAGATCATGATCTTAAAGAGGAAATTTTTAGAATGAATCAAAAAGAAGATGAGAGCCTTGAGGATATAATAAAGAGGTTCACGTATAATGTTAAGAGGAAAAAATTACATCATTTAGGATCTGACATACTAAAAAACCTCTTACTTAGAACAACTAGGGATGAGTGGCTCCTTGATCTCATGAGTAGAGTTGATGTATACCAATTATCATTTGAAGAAATTTTTGAAACATGCAAGTGCATATCGAGAGAAAGTGCAAGAGTAAGTAAATCAACATCGAGATCGGTAAGTCAAATTGAACTTGGAAATTTTCTTGATATCTTTAAAACAAAAATTCTTAGCAATCTAAGAAAACAAGTAGAAATGTTAAGAATGCAAAATTAGGAAAAAGAAAATGTTGATATTTGTGTTATCCATGTAGAATCACATGCTATTAAATGTTTCCCATCATTACCAAGTTTGAAGGAAGTTTACCAAGAGGACAATGGAGCAAGTCAATCACCAAATCAAATATGTTATGTAGTCCAAGAAGACCATGGAAACCTAGTCAACATAGTATGATGCAAGGACCTAATTCACAATTTCAAGGTTATGCACATCCATCTCAAAGTAATTGGAACACACCCTTTCCTTGGAAACCTTGGCCATATTCACCCAAAACCAATCTTGGCAACAAGGTTGGAAAGGACCTTATGGGATAAATACAGAATATCCTCATACCCAACTTCTTGCTATCTCTACCATCCACCTCCACCACAACCACAACCCCAACCACATCCATATCAAAGATCCACTCCCACTCAATTACCTATATAACCATTTATGAATCCAAATGTTGAGGTATAATAATTCAAAAAACTCCTCTTGATCTAAATGGTATTCATCTTAGATCAGGAAGATTATTGCAAAAATGAGATTCTCCTAATGTCATTTAAGAACAACATTCAGAAAAAGAAGATTCAAATGAGGAGGCCAAAAAATCATTGGATGCACTAGATGGAGAGCAGACATTAGAATGAGATATTCAGGAAGTTTCATCATGTTCACCATCAAATCCTCTATGTGTTCAAGAAACTAATCAACAAAAAGAAGAAGATTTGAATGACATGGAAGAAGAAGAGACACACATAATGATCTAGACAAGCAAGAAAACCAAGGGCATCACATCTATATTGAGCTTTGGTTCCAGAAAATCAACATAATGGAGCATCACTCTCTTCTTCAATAGTACTTGATATCAGAAAAGTCAAAGAAATTGGTCTCTCATATTCGGGTACATGTCAAAGCATATATTTTGAGCCCACACATGATTTTATCAGTGATCTTGTTATGCACGTGGCTCCATTGGAAGTATTCCTGTACTTGAAAGAAATTTTCTTCAAGTAGAGTAGGATAAAAAAGAAGGAAAAAAATGAAATAAAAATAAGAGAAAAAAATAAGAGAAAAAAAAGTAAATTTTAGGTGAAAACCTCCTTTGAGGTGCCTAAGATTGGCTCATTTATTAAAAACCCTCCTTGAGGTGATTAGTGGGTTGGAAAAAAAGAAAAAGGAAAAAATAATAAGATCCTGAGTGAAAACCTCTTCTGAGGCACCTAGGCATACCTACTAGTTGAAAACCTCATTGAGGAAACTAGTAGGTCTAGGAACAAAAATGAAAAAAAATGAAAAAATGAAAAAAGATTCTTTGCCCCATATATCTCTCTTTGGTGAATGAAGGTGCTCTCCAACCTCTACAAGCAACAAGAACAAGTTAGCACCATGAGAAAAGGCTGATTATAAATCTAGTCAAGGGAGGTCAAAGTTAAGTTGTCACCTCCTTTGCCCAGATTTCCAATAGGACCAAGGCCATGTCAATCCATCACCCTCATCCATTTCCAACATTCACCCATCATTCTCAAGCCTTTCATTTTCAAAGTTAAGTGTTCAACACACCTTTTCATTGTATCTAAATTTTTATTAATGTGGGTCTTCTCAAAAGTATGCATAATGGGTACTCGTTGAATGTAGAGTTAAATTTTGCATCGAATGAGTGTATAGAATTGAAATTTGAGTAAACCTAAAAGAGATAAGTCAAAAATACAATTAAAAAAACAGTTTTCTTGTTTTCCCTCCAAAATTCATAACTATTATTTTTATTATTTTAAGTATTATTTTATTATTTTCCTTAGGAGGCCACTTCTAGGCTGAAATTTCCTCTAATGAATAGATTTTGCGGGATGCAGAAGTGCATACGATGAAAGCTTCGAAGCTTTTTGCACACAATGGAATGTGTTAAGATTGCAAATTTTATAGAAGATTATACCAAACTACAAACAAAGTCTTCATTTTTAATATATTTCAAAATTATTATTTAAAAAATAAAAATAAAATACAAAAATAAATCTCACATTTATCAAAACTAACAAACCAAAATAATCAATATATTAAATCTCATATCAAATTTTATATATATATTTCTATATATAGATATATATATATATAGCTGTGTATATTAATTTCAGAAGTTTTATTCCATATCAAAGAGAGATTATATGAACAATTTTTTTGATTGATTTGGAAAATAGACCAACGGCAAAATAGTAAATTTCTAGTCCAAAATTTTACAAAATTTTAATAATTATCTAGTTACCAAACACTAAGCATGATATACTAGATTTCTAGATAAACAAAAAGGAATAGATGTGTCTAGCTTTCATTGATGTTGCCAAGGAGACATAAAGATTATAAATAACCACATCAAATAGACCTTGAAATCAACTGAGCTAGGCAGAGATACCCACTCAATATGCACTAGAGGTCTGTCATGCCCTAGGATTGAGGAAGATGTTGAGGAATTAGAATGTTGAGGGAAAAAACCAAGAGTGGGGAGGCTAGGCCACTGAATATGCACTGGAGGTCTATCATGCCCTAGGATTGAGGAAGATGTTGAGGAATTAGAATGTTGTGGGAAAAAACCAGGAGTGGGGAGGCTAGGTTAGGGGGACCTAGACCTTCCCAAGAAATGAAGAGGGAAACCACAATGGGGATGGGAGCCACTGAATATGCACTTGAGGTATGCCATGCCCCAGGATTGAGGAATTAGAATGTTGAGGGAAAAAACCAGGAGTGGGAGGCTAGGTCAGAGGGACCTGGACCTTCCCAAGAAAAGAAGAGGGAAACCACAATGGTGATGGGAGCATGCCCCAGGATTGAGGAAGAGGTTACAGAATTGGAATGTTGAGGGAAAAAGACAGGAGTTGGGAGGCCAGGTCAGGGGGACCTAGACCTTCCCCAAAAATGAAGAGGGAAACCACATTGGGGATGGAAGGTTCCATGACTAGAAAGATAGCGTAGTAGTAGAGGAGCTACGTTTTTGGTGACGAGGAACAAAGACTTTACAAGAACAAATGGCATCCAAGTGGCCTAGAACGGCGAGGCGAGCTTGAGGATTAAAATGACACTCACAAAGCGGGGATGGAGAAATAACCAATATGGCTCAACATAGGTTCACATGCCATAATAATGTAAGGCAGCCTAGGTGTAGCATGGATTAATTGTAAAGTGGTGTGGAAGTGGTGATGTCCCACTACCACCCACTTCCCTTAGTGTACCCCCAATGAAGATATATTATAATATATATTCTATATTAAACACTATTTGTTTAAATATGCTAACTTTATTTTCATTTTAAATTTTCTCAAACTTTCACATAGAAGTGAAATTAATTGTTTCACTTTATTTCTATCCATCAAATTTCTAAAGTATTCTAGAATTTATATATATGTCCACAAAGTCTTTGATAGATGGTCATAAGTGTACTGTTCAATACTCATAGAAATTAAGTCACTAATTCAATCTCCACCTATTTTAAATAGTATTCTGAAACATAACCATAATATAACTTTATATATAAAATAGAATATTTAAAAATTACCTTTAACTATGAACAGTCTTCTTGAGTACTGTTTTCTCGTATATTATATTAGACACAGCAATTTTCCTTCATTATTTAATTTATTAAATATGTTTTTATAAAATCATATAAAATTAATCTAATCAGAAACAATTATCAACCATAAAATATAAATTTATATTTTAAAAATCAAAATTTTCTATTGAATACATAATCTTTTACCATAAAAATAATCTGAAAGTAATCCAAATCAAACAAATTTACCGTTACACTGTGAACTTGCAATTTCGAGTTTTCTCATGCACATGGCTTATGAAAATTAACTTCCCATAGAAGTGATAGTCGTATTTTATTCTGAAATTAGTGATGAATATAGATCTGTTTACATCTATAAAAGTTACACACAGAAGACAGCCTCAGGCCTCAATTAACTCCTGATCATGGATGCAGATTGCTGCCCTCAGCATTCACAAGATGAGGTGCTTTCTTCTCTAGGACAAGTGACAACTTCTGAGGATTTCAGGCAGGTAGCTGCATTCAAGGAATCAAACCAGAAGTCATTTCAGCGATTTTAGCATTATAACAATCCATGAATAGTGATGAAGGGTATTAGATTCTAAAGAAAACAAAAGATATGAAACTTTAATAGGGCATACAGATCATGTTGATCAGGTCCATTCAACATCGCAGTCTTGGCAACGCAAAAGAAGGCTTCATCAACATTGTAATCTTCTTTGGCAGAGGTTTCGAAGTATGGGATGTTGCCTCTGGAGTTGCACCAATCTCTTGCTTTCTTTTCAGAAACCTGTAACTACACTTTATCAGTAGTGTTCTGATCTCCTGCTGTTATGTAAATGGAATAATAAATGAATGAAAGTGTAAAAACTGAAAATTAATGCAAGCCATATGGTCACAGATTCCTTGATTACTTACAACTCTGTTGCTTCCTCCATGTACATCAGCCTTGTTGCCCATCACGACAAAGGGAAAACTCTCTGGTTTTGATAATCTCGCCTGGAAAATAAATGTAAAACAGTTACAGCTTTGAAAATCCTTCTAGCTTGTTTATTGCTCCAGACAAGCCACATGCTCAGAAAACCCACTGGGAATATGTTTTTAATTTTTATTTTTTTAAATCAAGATAGAGATTTTTGGATAATGAGTTATTTCAAAAGATTGATCAACGCTCTTTTACTTTTTACTTAATATAGAATTATTTCATAAATATCATATACATAGAATTATTTCATAAATATTATAAACATGTAAATTATACTTTATGGGAATATGTTTTTAATTTTTATTTTTTAAATTAAGATGGGATTTTTGGACAATGAGTGATTTCAAAAGATTGGATAAAGCTTTTTTACTTAAAATAGAATTATTTCATAAATATCATAAACATAAAAATTACAATTTGTTTTGAAACATTTTTGAATTTATAGATTAGGAAATAAATTGTTTAACTTTCAAACACATATATTCATTCATCAATATTATAGATTACTTTTGTTTGTTTTTCAATTTGTTGATTATGTGAATATTTAAGAAGAGGTGTTTTATTTTTATCTTTATTTTCAAGAGACATTTAATTATTATATTATGATTATATACATGTCTATTTTAGAATAAGACTCTTGTAATTTTAATTTAGTTATCTATAATTATTAGGTCAACCGTAGGGATTTAATTTTCATAGAATATTCTTAATAGTATATATAAATCACACGTTGAGATTTATTTACAAAATAATTATGCAAATTTTGCCTTTTTAATTAAATTTACTAGTTAAAAAAAATGTCATAAAAAGAAGTGTCATATGTAATGAGTTATCGTTTTGTGGGCATATGGTATTGATAAGCCATGGTATTGTGATAAAGCCTATTGACAGATTACAAATTTTCATGATCAAGTGAGGATGAACCTCTATGTTAAGAATCTTGTTACATGTTTTTTAAAAATGTATATATATTTAGCTTATCTTTCAATCATTAATAATAATAATACTATTAATAATTTTAAAAAGAAGAAGAAGCTACAATTTGGTTAATTATTATATTTTTTCAATTTTAAGATGTATGATGATATAAGTGTTCTAATACTGATTACGATTACAGATTGATGTCTATTGACAATTATCAGCTATTTAATTGACATAGTTGTACTAGTCATAAATTTAATTTATATAATTTTACTAGTCATAAATTTGTTAATTTAGAAGCTAAGTTCTAATTTTTTTAAAATAATTTTTCTTATCTATACCTGTAAAATATATATAATGAAAATAATATATTTTCCATTTTAACTTTAATAATAATCATCATTATCACTTTTTTTTTAATCAAAGGATAGATATCTATATATAACATGGTAATGAGATGTTACAACTCACCTGGTTGACAAAATCATTATGCCAATTGTTGAGGTTTTCAAATGATTTGGTTTCATTGACATCATAGACAAAAACACAGCAATCTGCCCCTCTATAGAACGCCACTCCCAGACTTCGGAACCGCTCTTGTCCTGCTGTATCCCATATCTATCAAAACTATTTCATCAGATTCAGGCACAGTTCTCCTCATCCTGCATGGATGAAGAACTCTCTCTGGTGCTCCGTCTAATCTCCTCCCGCACAAGATCTGACCAAAGTCTCTCCCATCCTGGCAATTTCTCCCTTCCATTCACCGAGTCCTGGTAGCTATGCCAACTCTTAGGAAGGTCAAGGAGTCCTAGACTCACCATCCTCATCCGACAGTCACCCCCACACTTCCCAGCTCATCTCGACATTGGGTGAACTTTGTGATATACTGCGGCATACTGTCACCATTCTCGCACTTGATGTTTCTGAGTTTTATCTCTTGCTTTGGAATTAAATTCGAATTCCACCAGCACAAAACTCAACTGCTTCCGATCTAGAATTCGTGAGAACAAATTATTTCTTGTACAGAGATTGACTGTATGGGCATTCACCGGATATCTCACCTCCCAAAAGAAGGATGAATCCAGAGGCTACCTAGCCCGATTACAGACTCTGCCTAAAGAAATAAAATGTAAACACCTTCTGAATAATAGATCCGATGATCAATCCTCGCTTGATATCGTGTAAAAGTCTCTTCTACAAATCAAGCAGCTCTGATACCATGTAGAAACTTTTTCTACAAATCATCTAGCTCTGATACCATGTAGAAATTTTGAATAATTTAACACATATTCACAGAGATTATCCTGATCATACAATTATAAGCGAAACATGTATAATACATAATCTCCTCTATGTTGATCATCAATTTACAGAAGTAGAAACATTCACAGGCACACATAGAAGCATCAATCAAACTCATTAACACAGTATGTATCCCGGGGAAAGCATCTCGCTAAAAACCCCACACTATCTGTATATTATATTGATTGAATCATGTAACATTGCAAAGTACAATGCTTATCACAAGCAATCCAGTACCAGCTCCACCTGTTACACACAATACAGCTAAGATCTGATCTCCAAATCTATTCCACTGCTTGCCTGCCTCCACTGCTCAATACCTGCTCAAGAACTGATGAGAATGGCTTCCCAAACTCGTATTTCACCTCAAAATAATCACTCACACTTTGTTGGAGGTGAGAAAAGGCTACAATACTGGGCAAATACGTGAGCAAACTCATTGGCATACTCAATCCCTTGATTGTGCAAGATTTGGTGCACAACTATAGTCACAACTGATAGCATTCTAATTCTCTACCACCTGTCCCTGTTGAACTGAACATGCACTGACATGCAACTGAGTTAACTGATGTATTCTATAGTTGTATTATGAGTTAATAACTTGTGAATTAATTAATAACTAATTCACCCAACTCATCTCTAGTCTATTGATCAGTTAGACTAAATACAACCAGTTTAACAAAGCTAAACTGAACACAACTCCATCAACTGCACCTCCAGTCCACTAAACTCAACTCACTTGAGTTATAACTGAAGTCCTGCATGCAAATATTAGTCATCCCATAGGTAACCACGTATTTCCCTCTGGGATCTGCATGTACCACATCCGTAGCTCATCCTGAAGTGCTCCAAGAGAATAAGATCAAGTTTATAGTCCAAATATTATTATGAGACAATAATATTTGACTTTTCTATTTTTGACAGCCAGTCTAAAAATAGACTTTGATCACTCACACTTTCATCAAAAAATAGAAGTCCATCTATTTTTCCCAACTTGACCAATCATCCATAAACAGCAACCTGCAATCCATAGACATGATCCATATGTCTAAAAATAGACATAGTCTAAAAATAGACTTGCGCCAAAAATAGCCTGCGGGCCCACTTAGTGAAGGCGACTCTTTTCACTAAGCTCCATCATCTTGTTGCACTCTCAATAAGCATTTCTTGTTGCACACTTTTCAACAGTCAGAATCTATATCTGAGCAATAGAAATATAGGTTCCTAGCAACAAATAACCTTTGAAGGATCTTATGGAATCTTAAAGATTCCCCTAAAGGCTGATTTTTTACTGAGGTAGAAATTTTTCAACTTTATAGTCATTCTTCACAGAATTTCATAGGGAGCGTAGTGGTGTGCTTAGAATATTCATTCGAGCAGTGGATTTTCTGGCCATCTTCACGAAGGAATCTTGGGGGGAATCTTCAAGATTCCCGAGGTTTCGAAATTTAACGGTGTCAGAATTGGACAAGTTTACAATCTATTTTACACCACTCATCGCCAAGAGTTCTGTGGTGTAGTCCATTTGTGTAGTTGAGCTTTCGATTTTTCTGCCATATTCGAAAGTGGAGGTGTATGATGCAGTTATGTCATAATTTGCTTCTTGATTTGATGAGATGGTGTTCTCGTTGTTGAGATCCCCGATTGCTATTATGTTGAGGGATGCTTGTTTGACACATTATGTGAGATTGTATTAGCTTGTCATGTTGGAGGAGAATCCATTTGAGTGAGAGTTCCTGTAGGGAGAACATCTCGTGGAGAGACATGCCACTCTGATTGAGGGTATTCATCCTTGTAATGACAAAGAACATACCACATACATCATCATCATTTGCAACATTAAATCAAGCAACCTCCACTCTCTTGAAACCGGGCTCGGAGATGTAACCCACATTGGGTGAACCCTATTATCAATGTGTTGGGTTCTTGATTTGTTGATCATCATTATGTTTCCTCTTGTTTAAGCATGCACATGCAATTGTTTTATGCTCTTTTAAATGAAATTATGATAACATCATTGAACTAAAATATCTTGGTTAATTCTGGTAGCTGAAGAAATCCTTATCACCTTGGGAGTTGCATCATTCTTGTTGCAATATTGGGGCTCATCACTTTTTGGCACCGTTCCCGAGGAGGTGTCAAAGCCTGCATTGCTTTCTTCCCTAGTTGATTCATTTCTTATATTTTCTACAAAAACAAAAAAATTACATTTGGCGTCTTTCATTTCAAGAACATAAAAAGAAATTGCATTATCATTCTCATTCATTTTTTTTTATAAAAACAAAAAAATACTTCTCCAATGCCAACCCCTCCCCCTCCAATTTGATCACGTGGTGCAGTAAGAGCCACATCACCATCCACTTTTTTAGGTAGAAGATGAATAGGTGGCAGAGAAGGTATAAGAAATGGATGTAGAAGATTACAATGAGGAAGATCCTCTTAGATTTCCCATTGAAGATACCGATATTAGTGTTCATGTGAAGAAAATCCCTCCATCTTTCCTTCCCAACTTCCATGGTATGAGGTCAGAGGATCCATAAGCCTTTCTCTTTGAATTTGAAATCCTTTCTAGATATTATGGCTACTTATTAAACACTCAAAAATTGAGATTGTTTCTGGCAACATTGAAGGATATAACTCGTAAATGGTGCATGAGTTTAGGGACTAATTAAATAATATCATGTAATGATATGCAAAAGATATTTGTAGAAAAATATAAAGATCATGATCTTAAAGAGGAAATTTTTAGAATGAATCAAAAAGAAGATGAGAGCCTTGAGGATATAATAAAGAGGTTCACGTATAATGTTAAGAGGAAAAAATTACATCATTTAGGATCTGACATACTAAAAAACCTCTTACTTAGAACAACTAGGGATGAGTGGCTCCTTGATCTCATGAGTAGAGTTGATGTATACCAATTATCATTTGAAGAAATTTTTGAAACATGCAAGTGCATATCGAGAGAAAGTGCAAGAGTAAGTAAATCAACATTGAGATCGGTAAGTCAAATTGAACTTGGAAATTTTCTTGATATCTTTAAAACAAAAATTCTTAGCAATCTAAGAAAACAAGTAGAAATGTTAAGAATGCAAAATTAGGAAAAAGAAAATGTTGATATTTGTGTTATCCATGTAGAATCACATGCTATTAAATGTTTCCCATCATTACCAAGTTTGAAGGAAGTTTACCAAGAGGACAATGGAGCAAGTCAATCACCAAATCAAATATGTTATGTAGTCCAAGAAGACCATGGAAACCTAGTCAACATAGTATGATGCAAGGACCTAATTCACAATTTCAAGGTTATGCACATCCATCTCAAAGTAATTGGAACACACCCTTTCCTTGGAAACCTTGGCCATATTCACCCAAAACCAATCTTGGCAACAAGATTGGAAAGGACCTTATGGGATAAATACAGAATATCCTTCATACCCAACTTCTTGCTATCTCTACCATCCACCTCCACCACAACCACAACCCCAACCACATCCATATCAAAGATCCACTCCCACTCAATTACCTATATAACCATTTATGAATCTAAATGTTCAGGTATAATAATTCAAAAAACTCCTCTTGATCTAAATGGTATTCATCTTAGATCAGGAAGATTATTGCAAAAATGAGATTCTCCTAATGTCATTTAAGAACAACATTCAGAAAAAGAAGATTCAAATGAGGAGGCCAAAAAATCATTGGATGCACTAGATGGAGAGCAGACATTAGAATGAGATATTCAGGAAGTTTCATCATGTTCACCATCAAATCCTCTATGTGTTCAAGAAACTAATCAACAAAAAGAAGAAGATTTGAATGACATGGAAGAAGAAGAGACACACATAATGATCTAGACAAGCAAGAAAACCAAGGGCATCACATCTATATTGAGCTTTGGTTCCAGAAAATCAACATAATGGAGCATCACTCTCTTCTTCAATAGTACTTGATATCAGAAAAGTCAAAGAAATTGGTCTCTCATATTCGGGTACATGTCAAAGCATATATTTTGAGCCCACACATGATTTTATCAGTGATCTTGTTATGCACGTGGCTCCATTGGAAGTATTCCTGTACTTGAAAGAAATTTTCTTCAAGTAGAGTAGGATAAAAAAGAAGGAAAAAAATGAAATAAAAATAAGAGAAAAAAAAGTAAATTTTAGGTGAAAACCTCCTTTGAGGTGCCTAAGATTGGCTCATTTATTAAAAACCCTCCTTGAGGTGATTAGTGGGTTGGAAAAAAAGAAAAAGGAAAAAATAATAAGATCCTGAGTGAAAACCTCTTCTGAGGCACCTAGGCATACCTACTAGTTGAAAACCTCATTGAGGAAACTAGTAGGTCTAGGAACAAAAATGAAAAAAAATGAAAAAATGAAAAAAGATTCTTTGCCCCATATATCTCTCTTTGGTGAATGAAGGTGCTCTCCAACCTCTACAAGCAACAAGAACAAGTTAGCACCATGAGAAAAGGCTGATTATAAATCTAGTCAAGGGAGGTCAAAGTTAAGTTGTCACCTCCTTTGCCCAGATTTCCAATAGGACCAAGGCCATGTCAATCCATCACCCTCATCCATTTCCAACATTCACCCATCATTCTCAAGCCTTTCATTTTCAAAGTTAAGTGTTCAACACACCTTTTCATTGTATCTACAATTTTTATTAATGTGGGTCTTCTCAAAAGTATGCATAATGGGTACTCGTTGAATGTAGAGTTAAATTTTGCATCGAATGAGTGTATAGAATTGAAATTTGAGTAAACCTCAAAGGAGATAAGTCAAAAATACAATTAAAAAAACAGTTTTCTTGTTTTCCCTCCAAAATTCATAACTATTATTTTTATTATTTTAAGTATTATTTTATTATTTTTCCTTAGGAGGCCACTTCTAGGCTGAAATTTCCTCTAATGAATAGATTTTGCGGGATGCAGAAGTGCATACGATGAAAGCTTCGAAGCTTTTTGCACACAATGGAATGTGTTGTTCGGAGGTGGCGTCTGCAAAGAACAAATGCTTCCTGCCACGATATTTGGGTCTCACATTTATTAATATCAATTTCAAATGTCAATGACTTACGAAATTTGGATGACGGTTTTATCTTTGTACCGTGTTTCAAACACAAAATAGTTTTTATCTTTTTACCGTGTTTTAGATGCAAAATAGTTGCAGGTGGTGATTTCTAGGGAAACGAGATTGCAAATATTTGAAATAGCTAGTATAGTGAGAGAAGAAACACTATTTGCAATGATAGACAAAACAATGGGGCGTATAACATTTTCGCTTTGAAAATTGTGTTTGTTTCCTTACATAAACTGTTATCTGCAAAATTGTACTTGAATTATAGTAGTAGTGCAGAGATACAAAAGTTGTATAATACTGCAAGCTTTTAAACCAATTTACACTTGCCATTTTTCTATTCGCATTTGGAAATACTGAAAGTTTTTTGTTTGCTAAGTTTTTCTCTATAATCCTTTGCAAGCCATGGTTAAAGTTTTTTTGCAAGAATGGAAGTAGTTGTGCGAAGGTGGTTGTGCGAAGCTAGATGCTCTGAGGTATCATGTGTGGGGTTTTGAATGTCAATGAAGGATCAAAGGGCATTATCGAGTGAGGAAGTCGCTGCATGGAAGAAGTTTTTTGAAGGTGGTTACATAGACGACGGTGCTAAATAAACTGTGTGCTTTGTCCTTTTTAATTATTATTTAGGAACATTTTTTGCAAGTATAAACCTCTCCGCACAAATACAAAAAAGATATTTGGAAATTTGAATATCACCAATAATATCGTATACATTAATTTCTTACTAAAATATTAACAATAAAATCCTTTAGTGGATGAAATAGATGAGCCAAAAATGTGAACGAAATGCAGACCTCTCTGCACAATAGAGTTATATATCCAGATATAGCATGTATGGAAGAATTTGTGCAGCCATAGTTGTGTGGAACAAATGTAAGTGAAATACGAACCTCTCTGCACAAATAAAAAATATATTCAGAAATACGAATATCACCAATAATATTGTATACGTTAATTTATTACAAAAATATTAGAAATAAAACCCTTTAGCGTATGAAATGTGAACCTCTCCACACAATAGAGTTACATGTCGAGATATATCATGTATGGAAGAAGTTGTGCAATCATCGTTGTGTGGAGAAAGTAGTGCGGAACAAGCAATGTGGATGAAATACAAACCTCTCTGCAAAAATACAAAAATATATTCATTATAGAGAATTGTAAAAGTTATTTTTAAAAGTGTCAACTCCGAAGAAAATATTGCGTGGAAATAAAGTCACTGTGAAGAGGTTGGCACAATGAGCTGAACTTCTGCACATTGAGCTTCCTTTAGCACAATAATATTCTTTTCCTGCTATCTGCTTACACGTAAGTTGTGTAGAGGTGATTATTGTGGAAGCATGTGTGTAAATAACGATAAAATGTGGATCCCACGCTGCTTTAATCAATTAATTAGCAGTAGAGGCAGAGAACAAATGCTTCCTTCCCATGATATATGGGTCCCATGTTTATTAATATTATTTCAAATGTCAATGACTTACGAAATCTAGATGGTGGTTTTATCAGTGTACCGTGTTTCAAACGTAAAATAGTCGTAGGTTATTTGAAATAACAAGTATGGTGAGAGGAGAAACATTATTTGCAATGATAGAGAAAATTATGGGGAGTGTAGCATTTTCTCTTTGCAGATATACACAAGTTGTATGATACTGCAAGCTTCTAAACCAATTTAGGTTTACCATTTTTCTGTTCGCATTTGGAAATATTACGAGTTTTTGGTTCACTAAACTTTTCTCTATAATACTCTACATGTTATGGTTAACATTTTTTTGCAAGAACATAAGTTGCTCTATGAAGGTGGTTTTGCGAAGCTATCTGCTCGAATGTATCATGTGCAGGATTTCGAATGTCAATGACTGATCTAAGGGCGTTCTTAAAAGCATAGTAGTGTTTACTCTTTGCAAATCAAGTTTGTTGCCTTACATAAACTGTTATATGCCAAGTTGTGTTAGAAAAATAATGATAGTGCAGAGATACAAAAGTTGTACAATACCGCAAGCTTCTAAACCCATTTACGTTTGTCGATTTTTTGTTCACATTTGGCAATACTATAAGATTTTAGTTCACCAAGATTTTCTCTATAATACTCTGCAAGTTATGGTTAACGTTTTTTTGCAAGAGCAGAAGTAGTTGTGCGAAGGAGGTTGTGGGAAGCTAGCTGCTCGGAGATATCATCTACGAGATTTCAAATGTCAATGACTGATCAAAGGGTGTTGTCGAGTGCAAAAGTCGTTGTGCGGACAAAGTTTTTCGAAGGTGGTTATATAGACGGGGGTGCTAAATCAATGCTAAATAAACTGTGTGCTTTGTCTTTTTTAATTATTATTTAGGAACACTTTTTGCAAGTACGAACATCTCCGCACAAATATAAAAAGATATTTGGAAATACAAATATCACCAATAATATCATATACGTTAATTGATTACTAAAATATTAGCAATAAAAGCCTTTAGTGGATGAAATGGATGAGACAAAAATGTGAATGAAATGCAGACCTCTCCTCATAATAGAGTTGTATATCCAGACATAACGTGTACGGAAGAAGTGGAGTCGTCGTTGTGCAGAACAAGCATGGTTGATACCCAAATGTAGATGAAATACAGACATCTCCACACTAATACAAAAAGATATTCGGAAATATGAATATCACCAGTAATATTGTATACGTGAATTGCTCACTAAAATATTAGCAATAAAAGCCTTTAATAGATGAAATGTGAACCTCTCCGCACAATAGAGTTACATGTCTAGATATAGCACGTATGAAAGAAGATTGCAAGCGTCGTTGTGCGAAGTAAGCAGTGTGGAACAAGCAATGTGGATGAAATATTGACCTCTCTGCATAAATACAAAAAAATATTCGTTAGAGAGAGCTGTAAAAGTTACTTTTAAAAGTGTCAACTTCGAAGAGATTATTGTGCGGAAAGAAAGTCAATGTGAAGGGGTCGACACAATGAGTTGAGCTTCCTTCCGCAAAATAATCTTCTTTGCTTGCGATCTGCTTACACGTACGCTGTGTGGAGGTGATTAAAGTGGAAGGATGTGTGGAAATAATGATAAAATGTGGATCTCACGTTGCTTTAATCAATTATTTAGTGGAAAACGAATACGTCATTACCAAGAAAACATTATGCAAAAAAAATCAATTAAATAGCAGTAGAGGCAAGGACTATGCTGCATATTACCCTTGTTTATTTATGTTTAAGTCTTTATTTGTTTTCAAATCTTAGGAGAGATAATTATGTCGATATTATGGGTGAACAAAATTGTACACAATTTTTTTTCCTTGAGGAAAGAAACCCATAGTTTTTTTTATGATTGAAAAAAAAAACAGTTTGTACAAATACACTTAAAAATGTGTGCGCATTCATCTACAATTTGTCTAGATCCTATGAGGCAAAATTTTCAGTACATATACATGAAAGCATTTGGAAAAAGGTCAAATCCTACATTTAGAAAGAAATCAAAGCCATAAAAACCCCAAATAAACTAGTAAGCAAAAAACAAAAAACAAAATACAAAATACAAAAAAATCAAATAATAGAAACATTTATCTTCCCTTCTTCCCTTTCCTTTTATCTTCGCCTTCTTCCCTTTCTTTTTCTTTTTTCTATACTTATAGCCCTTCTCTAACACTAAAATCTAATGAAACCATCACTAAATTACCCACATTAACCTCGGAAATATATTCCTTATATGAATCTAGACTTTTTGATATATAAATATTTTTTTTTGTGCCCACCATACCCTCTTCATTGTAAATTTGTAAACAATTTATCTAATACACAGTTCTATTTATTAATCTTCAAATTTTATGAAGGATAATCTATATTTCACAAGACGCTTTTCAATTTAACTATTATACAATTTTATTTATTAATCTTTAAATTTTATGAAGGATAATCTATGTTGCACCAGAATCGTCTTTAAATGTTTTCGAAATTTGGCCAAAACGTTTATATCTGTTTAAATGTGTTTTGGTTTAAATTTGTTTTCCTTTCTTTTCTTTGTGGAACTGTTCTTGGCTGTGTAACTCACGCAAGCTTTAAAAAAACATCTATTAAATTATACTCAATCTATAAACAATAGTTTTTCATTTTGCATTAGGTAATTATTTATAAAAATCAGCATAAAGTTAGTTTTTCTTTTGTTGATGTGTCTCATTGTTTTGTGTTTTTCAATATGATAAGTTGTTACTCTATATATATATTTTTGGCTTGGAAAATATTTTTATATTTTATATAATAATGAGAAATGTTTCAGTTTTTAATACATTATTCTTTTTATTTTCAAGTCTCAAATTTGTTATATCAATATTTAGTAGGTCAGGAATTGGAAATAAGATTTAATAATTATTCTTCTCAACCATCCAAAATAAATCAAATTAATTTTTTTTTTTGTTTATTGAGCCAGCGCACTGTCCATCATCATAGGTGAAATTTTGCTCATATTAGTTCATTCTACAACCCAATATGATGTGTAAACCTGTCCGTCCTTCATCAAAGTTGAAAATTTACTTATATCCATCCAAAAAAAATAACTATGCAAAATATTTAAATAATATAGATTCATAGAATAAATAAATTAATTAAATTAAAAAACTATATAAAATATTTAAATATTTTATATAGTTATTTAATTTTATTTATTTATTTATTTTTTTATCCTACGTGGATGGGACGACCGGTTATTAGCCTCCCCAGGGTTCGACCCGCGATGCATGCCCGCGCTGCTGTGCAGCGATTGTGATTGGTGAGTCGTTGTTTGATGCAACATATGTACAGTGTATTTTGATGTAATATTGTACCATGATATATATATACAACTTCTTTCATAGGGGATTTCCGCCAACATCCCTTAACCCCGCCAACATCCAACCAATCCTTTACCCGCCAACAACCCTAAAGCCCACATTACACCGACAAAATTTATCAAAACCCTGACATAAAAAATGTTACACCTGACTTTGACACCTAAGTTACAGTTGCCACCTCCAATAGTCTGACCTTCTCTTTAAAGTCATTCTATTAATGGTTACTGATAAACCCTCTCTTAACCTTAATAGTATGACCATTAAAGATGAACATCATTCTATTAAAGACTGTAACTCGATCACTCCCGGATACAAGACTTTAGGATGAATTGAGCCGAGCGTTGATACCAACCCCTTACTGATTTATACCCTAAAGGGTGCACGAAAACCTTAATAACTTTTAGAGAAAAAAGAAAGAAAAAAAAAACTAAAAAACTATATAAAATATTTAAATAATATTTGTTCAAAAAAAATTACATTTGAAAAAATTAGATCCTTTAAGTTAGATTCTTATTTAAAATAAATTATACTAACATATAAAACTATTTACTCACTATTTTCATTTTGAAAATTCATGTTCCAATTATATCTCTTAATTAGAAAATATGTTAACATTGGTATTGGTTTCTAATTCCCCTTTATTTTATATAAATCTTAAGTCCATTGTTATTTGTAACTGTAAAGTTACGTACAATCTGTGAGTGAGAGGTCAGCATCAAATATCCTTATCAAACAATTGGTTGCCTCATATTTAGGTAGATTATTTCCGAGTTATCTCGTAATATTCCAGATGCCTATTTGCATCCTCTAAATTGTGTTGATCACATGTATCACATCAGAGAGTCCATGAGATCACCGACGTTATAACTTTATTTATTTGGATAATGAAATGGCGACGGAAAGGCAAGCATCGAAACCCCCGTGAAGGAAACGGTTCGTCCTCCCATCGGCACACGGAAAATTGCGAGCGATTTTGATACGCCAAGTTATCTGCTTCCATGGGAACGTTGAAATGTATAAATTAATGGTTATGAAGCAATGTTTCGTGACACCAAAGGATTTCGATCGAATTAGAGTCAGGGTAGATGGTGGAATTTAGGAATATTCCCGTATCTCATAGATATGGGGTAGGTCAAATAATTTATTGGTTGAAGTTAGTCAGTTGGATCGGAATATTCCAGAAGTTAGTCAGTTGGATCGGAATATTCCTAAAATTTATGATCGACATAAAATCACAAAATATATATATATATATAATCCTCAAAATATTAAAAAAAAAAATCTGGAATATGTATGGGCGTCTCTATATTGCAGAGGGAAAGAATTTGTTCCCATTTGTTTAGGGTACGACGGAGGTCTGATGCTTGAAGGGCAGTCAATCACAGGTGTTGCATGACGATAGCAATTAAGGAAGCATCTAAGTATTCCGTGACACACGAGATAAATGCCATTCTAAAATGTTTAAACACTGTTGAATTTGGCATTTTCTAACTTTTCTTAATTTTGGTTTTATTTATTTTTAATTATTATTGAATTCTCTATATAATATGGAAGGTAAGATTGCATTTTTTTAGTTATTAATTTTTCAATGCATAAAATTAGGGTCTTTAAAATTTTTGGGCACTTAGAATCTAAATAGACTATACCATGATTTATATTATTCACCTGTGTAATATGGTTGAATAATTTGAGATTTTATATGTGTAATATTGTTGAATACCATTCACACTTAGTGGAATATGTTTGAATAATTTGAGACATTTTTATAAATTTTAATGTTCAAATTATTAGATGGAGGTGGATCTTGTATTTCATAAATAAAAGATCTCATACACTAATTTAGTATCTAGTTTAAAGTTAATTAATTATTAAATTATTATTATAAATGTGAAATAAACAATAATAAAAGACTTATTTTTTTGGGTTTAAATTCTATTGGAATTACATTGGAAGTTTTGAATTTTACTTTTGGAAAGAGTTTGTTCTTCACAAAATTTGACTTTAAAATTTTGACATTTTAAAAATATAGTATATAAAATTCAATAAAATATTAATTTTAAATTGTTAAGATTGCAAATTTTATAGAAGATTATACCAAACTACAAACAAAGTCTTCATTTTTAATATATTTCAAATTATTATTTAAAAAATAAAAATAAAATACAAAAATAAATCTCACATTTATCAAAACTAACAAACCAAAATAATCAATATATTAAATCTCATATCAAATTTTATATATATATATATATATATATATATATATATCTGTGTATATTAATTTCAGAAGTTTTATTCCATATCAAAGAGAGATTATATGAACAATTTTTTATTGATTTGGAAAATAGACCAACGGCAAAATAGTAAATTTCTAGTCCAAAATTTTACAAAATCATTTTAATAATTATCTAGTTACCAAAACTAAGCATGATATACTAGATTTCTAGATAAACAAAAAGGAATAGATGTGTCTAGCTTTCATTGATGTTGCCAAGGAGACATAAAGATTATAAATAACCACATCAAATAGACCTTGAAATCAACTGAGCTAGGCAGAGATACCCACTCAATATGCACTAGAGGTCTGTCATGCCCTAGGATTGAGGAAGATGTTGAGGAATTAGAATGTTGAGGGAAAAAACCAAGAGTGGGGAGGCTAGGCCACTGAATATGCACTGGAGGTCTATCATGCCCTAGGATTGAGGAAGATGTTGAGGAATTAGAATGTTGTGGGAAAAAACCAGGAGTGGGGAGGCTAGGTTAGGGGGACCTAGACCTTCCCAAGAAATGAAGAGGGAAACCACAATGGGGATGGGAGCCACTGAATATGCACTTGAGGTATGCCATGCCCCAGGATTGAGGAATTAGAATGTTGAGGGAAAAAACCAGGAGTGGGGAGGCTAGGTCAGAGGGACCTGGACCTTCCCAAGAAAAGAAGAGGGAAACCACAATGGTGATGGGAGCATGCCCCAGGATTGAGGAAGAGGTTGAGGAATTAGAATGTTGAGGGAAAAAAACAGGAGTAGGGAGGCTAGGTCAGGGGGACCTGGACCTTCCCAAGAAATGAAGAGGGAAACCACAATGGGGATGGGAGGTTCTATGACTAGAAAGATAGCGTAGTAGTAGAGGAGCTACGTTTTTGGTGACGAGGAACAAAGACTTTACAAGAACAAATGGCATCCAAGTGGCCTAGAACGGCGAGGCGAGCTTGAGGATTAAAATGACACTCACAAAGCGGGGATGGAGAAATAACCAATATGGCTCAACATAGGTTCACATGCCCATAATAATGTAAGGCAGCCTAGGTGTAGCATGGATTAATTGTAAAGTGGTGTGGAAGTGGTGATGTCCCACTACCACCCACTTCCCTTAGTGTACCCCCAATGAAGATATAATATAATATATATTCTATATTAAACACTATTTGTTTAAATATGCTAACTTTATTTTCATTTTAAATTTTCTCAAACTTTCACATAGAAGTGAAATTAATTGTTTCACTTTATTTCTATCCATCAAATTTCTAAAGTATTCTAGAATTTATATATATGTCCACAAAGTCTTTGATAGATGGTCATAAGTGTACTGTTCAGATACTCATAGAAATTAAGTCACTAATTCAATCTCCACCTATTTTAAATAGTATTCTGAAACATAACCATAATATAACTTTATATATAAAATAGAATATTTAAAAATTACCTTTAACTATGAACAGTCTTCTTGAGTACTGTTTTCTCGTATATTATATTAGACACAGCAATTTTCCTTCATTATTTAATTTATTAAATATGTTTTTATAAAATCATATAAAATTAATCTAATCAGAAACAATTATCAACCATAAAATATAAATTTATATTTTAAAACTCAAAATTTTCTATTGAATACATAATCTTTTACCATAAAAATAATCTGAAAGTAATCCAAATCAAACAAATTTACCGTTACACTGTGAACTTGCAATTTCGAGTTTTCTCATGCACATGGCTTATGAAAATTAACTTCCCATAGAAGTGATAGTCGTATTTTATTCTGAAATTAGTGATGAATATAGATCTGTTTACATCTATAAAAGTTACACACAGAAGACAGCCTCAGGCCTCAATTAACTCCTGATCATGGATGCAGATTGCTGCCCTCAGCATTCACAAGATGAGGTGCTTTCTTCTCTAGGACAAGTGACAACTTCAGGATTCTCAGGCAGGTAGCTGCATTCAAGGAATCAAACCAGAAGTCATTTCAGCGATTTTAGCATTATAACAATCCATGAATAGTGATGAAGGGTATTAGATTCTAAAGAAAACAAAAGATATGAAACTTTAATAGGGCATACAGATCATGTTGATCAGGTCCATTCAACATCGCAGTCTTGGCAACGCAAAAGAAGGCTTCATCAACATTGTAATCTTCTTTGGCAGAGGTTTCGAAGTATGGGATGTTGCCTCTGGAGTTGCACCAATCTCTTGCTTTCTTTTCAGAAACCTGTAACTACACTTTATCAGTAGTGTTCTGATCTCCTGCTGTTATGTAAATGGAATAATAAATGAATGAAAGTGTAAAAACTGAAAATTAATGCAAGCCATATGGTCACAGATTCCTTGATTACTTACAACTCTGTTGCTTCCTCCATGTACATCAGCCTTGTTGCCCATCACGACAAAGGGAAAACTCTCTGGTTTTGATAATCTCGCCTGGAAAATAAATGTAAAACAGTTACAGCTTTGAAAATCCTTCTAGCTTGTTTATTGCTCCAGACAAGCCACATGCTCAGAAAACCCCACTGGGAATATGTTTTTAATTTTTATTTTTTTAAATCAAGATAGAGATTTTTGGATAATGAGTTATTTCAAAAGATTGATCAACGCTCTTTTACTTTTTACTTAATATAGAATTATTTCATAAATATCATATACATAGAATTATTTCATAAATATTATAAACATGTAAATTATACTTTATGGGAATATGTTTTTAATTTTTATTTTTTAAAATTAAGATGGGATTTTTGGACAATGAGTGATTTCAAAAGATTGGATAAAGCTTTTTTACTTAAAATAGAATTATTTCATAAATATCATAAACATGCAAATTACAATTTGTTTTGAAACATTTTTGAATTTATAGATTAGGAAATAAATTGTTTAACTTTCAAACACATATATTCATTCATCAATATTATAGATTACTTTTGTTTGTTTTTCAATTTGTTGATTATGTGAATATTTAAGAAGAGGTGTTTTATTTTTTCTTTATTTTCAAGAGACATTTAATTATTATATTATGATTATATACATGTCTATTTTAGAATAAGACTCTTGTAATTTTAATTTAGTTATCTATAATTATTAGGTCAACCGTAGGGATTTAATTTTCATAGAATATTCTTAATAGTATATATAAATCACACGTTGAGATTTATTTACAAAATAATTATGCAATTTTTTCCTTTTTAATTAAATTTACTAATTAAAAAAAATGTCATAAGAAGAAGTGTCATATGAAATGAGTTATCGTTTTGTGGGCATATGGTATTGATAAGCCATGGTATTGTAATAAAGCCTATTGACAGATTACAAATTTTCATGATCAAGTGAGGATGAACCTCTATGTTAAGAATCTTGTTACATGTTTTTTAAAAATGTATATATATTTAGCTTATCTTTCAATCATTAATAATAATAATACTATTAATAATTTTAAAAAGAAGAAGAAGCTACAATTTGGTTAATTATTATATTTTTTCAATTTTAAGATGTATGATGATATAAGTGTTCTAATACTGATTACGATTACAGATTGATGTCTATTGACAATTATCAGCTATTTAATTGACATAGTTGTACTAGTCATAAATTTAATTTATATAATTTTACTAGTCATAAATTTGTTAATTTAGAAGCTAAGTTCTAATTTTTTTAAAATAATTTTTCTTATCTATACCTGTAAAATATATATAATGAAAATAATATATTTTCCATTTTAACTTTAATAATAATCATCATTATCACTTTTTTTTTAATCAAAGGATAGATATCTATATATAACATGGTAATGAGATGTTACAACTCACCTGGTTGACAAAATCATTATGCCAATTGTTGAGGTTTTCAAATGATTTGGTTTCATTGACATCATAGACAAAAACACAGCAATCTGCCCCTCTATAGAACGCCACTCCCAGACTTCGGAACCGCTCTTGTCCTGCTGTATCCCATATCTATCAAAACTATTTCATCAGATTCAGGCACAGTTCTCCTCATCCTGCATGGATGAAGAACTCTCTCTGGTGCTCCGTCTAATCTCCTCCCGCACAAGATCTGACCAAAGTCTCTCCCATCCTGGCAATTTCTCCCTTCCATTCACCGAGTCCTGGTAGCTATGCCAACTCTTAGGAAGGTCAAGGAGTCCTAGACTCACCATCCTCATCCGACAGTCACCCCCACACTTCCCAGCTCATCTCGACATTGGGTGAACTTTGTGATATACTGCGGCATACTGTCACCATTCTCGCACTTGATGTTTCTGAGTTTTATCTCTTGCTTTGGAATTAAATTCGAATTCCACCAGCACAAAACTCAACTGCTTCCGATCTAGAATTCGTGAGAACAAATTATTTCTTGTACAGAGATTGACTGTATGGGCATTCACCGGATATCTCACCTCCCAAAAGAAGGATGAATCCAGAGGCTACCTAGCCCGATTACAGACTCTGCCTAAAGAAATAAAATGTAAACACCTTCTGAATAATAGATCCGATGATCAATCCTCGCTTGATATCGTGTAAAAGTCTCTTCTACAAATCAAGCAGCTCTGATACCATGTAGAAACTTTTTCTACAAATCATCTAGCTCTGATACCATGTAGAAATTTTGAATAATTTAACACATATTCACAGAGATTATCCTGATCATACAATTATAAGCGAAACATGTATAATACATAATCTCCTCTATGTTGATCATCAATTTACAGAAGTAGAAACATTCACAGGCACACATAGAAGCATCAATCAAACTCATTAACACAGTATGTATCCCGGGGAAAGCATCTCGCTAAAAACCCCACACTATCTGTATATTATATTGATTGAATCATGTAACATTGCAAAGTACAATGCTTATCACAAGCAATCCAGTACCAGCTCCACCTGTTACACACAATACAGCTAAGATCTGATCTCCAAATCTATTCCACTGCTTGCCTGCCTCCACTGCTCAATACCTGCTCAAGAACTGATGAGAATGGCTTCCCAAACTCGTATTTCACCTCAAAATAATCACTCACACTTTGTTGGAGGTGAGAAAAGGCTACAATACTGGGCAAATACGTGAGCAAACTCATTGGCATACTCAATCCCTTGATTGTGCAAGATTTGGTGCACAACTATAGTCACAACTGATAGCATTCTAATTCTCTACCACCTGTCCCTGTTGAACTGAACATGCACTGACATGCAACTGAGTTAACTGATGTATTCTATAGTTGTATTATGAGTTAATAACTTGTGAATTAATTAATAACTAATTCACCCAACTCATCTCTAGTCTATTGATCAGTTAGACTAAATACAACCAGTTTAACAAAGCTAAACTGAACACAACTCCATCAACTGCACCTCCAGTCCACTAAACTCAACTCACTTGAGTTATAACTGAAGTCCTGCATGCAAATATTAGTCATCCCATAGGTAACCACGTATTTCCCTCTGGGATCTGCATGTACCACATCCGTAGCTCATCCTGAAGTGCTCCAAGAGAATAAGATCAAGTTTATAGTCCAAATATTATTATGAGACAATAATATTTGACTTTTCTATTTTTGACAGCCAGTCTAAAAATAGACTTTGATCACTCACACTTTCATCAAAAAATAGAAGTCCATCTATTTTTCCCAACTTGACCAATCATCCATAAACAGCAACCTGCAATCCATAGACATGATCCATATGTCTAAAAATAGACATAGTCTAAAAATAGACTTGCGCCAAAAATAGCCTGCGGGCCCACTTAGTGAAGGCGACTCTTTTCACTAAGCTCCATCATCTTGTTGCACTCTCAATAAGCATTTCTTGTTGCACACTTTTCAACAGTCAGAATCTATATCTGAGCAATAGAAATATAGGTTCCTAGCAACAAATAACCTTTGAAGGATCTTATGGAATCTTAAAGATTCCCCTAAAGGCTGATTTTTTACTGAGGTAGAAATTTTTCAACTTTATAGTCATTCTTCACAGAATTTCATAGGGAGCGTAGTGGTGTGCTTAGAATATTCATTCGAGCAGTGGATTTTCTGGCCATCTTCACGAAGGAATCTTGGGGGGAATCTTCAAGATTCCCGAGGTTTCGAAATTTAACGGTGTCAGAATTGGACAAGTTTACAATCTATTTTACACCACTCATCGCCAAGAGTTCTGTGGTGTAGTCCATTTGTGTAGTTGAGCTTTCGATTTTTCTGCCATATTCGAAAGTGGAGGTGTATGATGCAGTTATGTCATAATTTGCTTCTTGATTTGATGAGATGGTGTTCTCGTTGTTGAGATCCCCGATTGCTATTATGTTGAGGGATGCTTGTTTGACACATTATGTGAGATTGTATTAGCTTGTCATGTTGGAGGAGAATCCATTTGAGTGAGAGTTCCTGTAGGGAGAACATCTCGTGGAGAGACATGCCACTCTGATTGAGGGTATTCATCCTTGTAATGACAAAGAACATACCACATACATCATCATCATTTGCAACATTAAATCAAGCAACCTCCACTCTCTTGAAACCGGGCTCGGAGATGTAACCCACATTGGGTGAACCCTATTATCAATGTGTTGGGTTCTTGATTTGTTGATCATCATTATGTTTCCTCTTGTTTAAGCATGCACATGCAATTGTTTTATGCTCTTTTAAATGAAATTATGATAACATCATTGAACTAAAATATCTTGGTTAATTCTGGTAGCTGAAGAAATCCTTATCACCTTGGGAGTTGCATCATTCTTGTTGCAATATTGGGGCTCATCACTTTTTGGCACCGTTCCCGAGGAGGTGTCAAAGCCTGCATTGCTTTCTTCCCTAGTTGATTCATTTCTTATATTTTCTACAAAAACAAAAAAATTACATTTGGCGTCTTTCATTTCAAGAACATAAAAAGAAATTGCATTATCATTCTCATTCATTTTTTTTTTATAAAAACAAAAAAATACTTCTCCAATGCCAACCCCTCCCCCTCCAATTTGATCACGTGGTGCAGTAAGAGCCACATCACCATCCACTTTTTTAGGTAGAAGATGAATAGGTGGCAGAGAAGGTATAAGAAATGGATGTAGAAGATTACAATGAGGAAGATCCTCTTAGATTTCCCATTGAAGATACCGATATTAGTGTTCATGTGAAGAAAATCCCTCCATCTTTCCTTCCCAACTTCCATGGTATGAGGTCAGAGGATCCATAAGCCTTTCTCTTTGAATTTGAAATCCTTTCTAGATATTATGGCTACTTATTAAACACTCAAAAATTGAGATTGTTTCTGGCAACATTGAAGGATATAACTCGTAAATGGTGCATGAGTTTAGGGACTAATTAAATAATATCATGTAATGATATGCAAAAGATATTTGTAGAAAAATATAAAGATCATGATCTTAAAGAGGAAATTTTTAGAATGAATCAAAAAGAAGATGAGAGCCTTGAGGATATAATAAAGAGGTTCACGTATAATGTTAAGAGGAAAAAATTACATCATTTAGGATCTGACATACTAAAAAACCTCTTACTTAGAACAACTAGGGATGAGTGGCTCCTTGATCTCATGAGTAGAGTTGATGTATACCAATTATCATTTGAAGAAATTTTTGAAACATGCAAGTGCATATCGAGAGAAAGTGCAAGAGTAAGTAAATCAACATTGAGATCGGTAAGTCAAATTGAACTTGGAAATTTTCTTGATATCTTTAAAACAAAAATTCTTAGCAATCTAAGAAAACAAGTAGAAATGTTAAGAATGCAAAATTAGGAAAAAGAAAATGTTGATATTTGTGTTATCCATGTAGAATCACATGCTATTAAATGTTTCCCATCATTACCAAGTTTGAAGGAAGTTTACCAAGAGGACAATGGAGCAAGTCAATCACCAAATCAAATATGTTATGTAGTCCAAGAAGACCATGGAAACCTAGTCAACATAGTATGATGCAAGGACCTAATTCACAATTTCAAGGTTATGCACATCCATCTCAAAGTAATTGGAACACACCCTTTCCTTGGAAACCTTGGCCATATTCACCCAAAACCAATCTTGGCAACAAGATTGGAAAGGACCTTATGGGATAAATACAGAATATCCTTCATACCCAACTTCTTGCTATCTCTACCATCCACCTCCACCACAACCACAACCCCAACCACATCCATATCAAAGATCCACTCCCACTCAATTACCTATATAACCATTTATGAATCTAAATGTTCAGGTATAATAATTCAAAAAACTCCTCTTGATCTAAATGGTATTCATCTTAGATCAGGAAGATTATTGCAAAAATGAGATTCTCCTAATGTCATTTAAGAACAACATTCAGAAAAAGAAGATTCAAATGAGGAGGCCAAAAAATCATTGGATGCACTAGATGGAGAGCAGACATTAGAATGAGATATTCAGGAAGTTTCATCATGTTCACCATCAAATCCTCTATGTGTTCAAGAAACTAATCAACAAAAAGAAGAAGATTTGAATGACATGGAAGAAGAAGAGACACACATAATGATCTAGACAAGCAAGAAAACCAAGGGCATCACATCTATATTGAGCTTTGGTTCCAGAAAATCAACATAATGGAGCATCACTCTCTTCTTCAATAGTACTTGATATCAGAAAAGTCAAAGAAATTGGTCTCTCATATTCGGGTACATGTCAAAGCATATATTTTGAGCCCACACATGATTTTATCAGTGATCTTGTTATGCACGTGGCTCCATTGGAAGTATTCCTGTACTTGAAAGAAATTTTCTTCAAGTAGAGTAGGATAAAAAAGAAGGAAAAAAATGAAATAAAAATAAGAGAAAAAAAAGTAAATTTTAGGTGAAAACCTCCTTTGAGGTGCCTAAGATTGGCTCATTTATTAAAAACCCTCCTTGAGGTGATTAGTGGGTTGGAAAAAAAGAAAAAGGAAAAAATAATAAGATCCTGAGTGAAAACCTCTTCTGAGGCACCTAGGCATACCTACTAGTTGAAAACCTCATTGAGGAAACTAGTAGGTCTAGGAACAAAAATGAAAAAAAATGAAAAAATGAAAAAAGATTCTTTGCCCCATATATCTCTCTTTGGTGAATGAAGGTGCTCTCCAACCTCTACAAGCAACAAGAACAAGTTAGCACCATGAGAAAAGGCTGATTATAAATCTAGTCAAGGGAGGTCAAAGTTAAGTTGTCACCTCCTTTGCCCAGATTTCCAATAGGACCAAGGCCATGTCAATCCATCACCCTCATCCATTTCCAACATTCACCCATCATTCTCAAGCCTTTCATTTTCAAAGTTAAGTGTTCAACACACCTTTTCATTGTATCTACAATTTTTATTAATGTGGGTCTTCTCAAAAGTATGCATAATGGGTACTCGTTGAATGTAGAGTTAAATTTTGCATCGAATGAGTGTATAGAATTGAAATTTGAGTAAACCTCAAAGGAGATAAGTCAAAAATACAATTAAAAAAACAGTTTTCTTGTTTTCCCTCCAAAATTCATAACTATTATTTTTATTATTTTAAGTATTATTTTATTATTTTTCCTTAGGAGGCCACTTCTAGGCTGAAATTTCCTCTAATGAATAGATTTTGCGGGATGCAGAAGTGCATACGATGAAAGCTTCGAAGCTTTTTGCACACAATGGAATGTGTTGTTCGGAGGTGGCGTCTGCAAAGAACAAATGCTTCCTGCCACGATATTTGGGTCTCACATTTATTAATATCAATTTCAAATGTCAATGACTTACGAAATTTGGATGACGGTTTTATCTTTGTACCGTGTTTCAAACACAAAATAGTTTTTATCTTTTTACCGTGTTTTAGATGCAAAATAGTTGCAGGTGGTGATTTCTAGGGAAACGAGATTGCAAATATTTGAAATAGCTAGTATAGTGAGAGAAGAAACACTATTTGCAATGATAGACAAAACAATGGGGCGTATAACATTTTCGCTTTGAAAATTGTGTTTGTTTCCTTACATAAACTGTTATCTGCAAAATTGTACTTGAATTATAGTAGTAGTGCAGAGATACAAAAGTTGTATAATACTGCAAGCTTTTAAACCAATTTACACTTGCCATTTTTCTATTCGCATTTGGAAATACTGAAAGTTTTTTGTTTGCTAAGTTTTTCTCTATAATCCTTTGCAAGCCATGGTTAAAGTTTTTTTGCAAGAATGGAAGTAGTTGTGCGAAGGTGGTTGTGCGAAGCTAGATGCTCTGAGGTATCATGTGTGGGGTTTTGAATGTCAATGAAGGATCAAAGGGCATTATCGAGTGAGGAAGTCGCTGCATGGAAGAAGTTTTTTGAAGGTGGTTACATAGACGACGGTGCTAAATAAACTGTGTGCTTTGTCCTTTTTAATTATTATTTAGGAACATTTTTTGCAAGTATAAACCTCTCCGCACAAATACAAAAAAGATATTTGGAAATTTGAATATCACCAATAATATCGTATACATTAATTTCTTACTAAAATATTAACAATAAAATCCTTTAGTGGATGAAATAGATGAGCCAAAAATGTGAACGAAATGCAGACCTCTCTGCACAATAGAGTTATATATCCAGATATAGCATGTATGGAAGAATTTGTGCAGCCATAGTTGTGTGGAACAAATGTAAGTGAAATACGAACCTCTCTGCACAAATAAAAAATATATTCAGAAATACGAATATCACCAATAATATTGTATACGTTAATTTATTACAAAAATATTAGAAATAAAACCCTTTAGCGTATGAAATGTGAACCTCTCCACACAATAGAGTTACATGTCGAGATATATCATGTATGGAAGAAGTTGTGCAATCATCGTTGTGTGGAGAAAGTAGTGCGGAACAAGCAATGTGGATGAAATACAAACCTCTCTGCAAAAATACAAAAATATATTCATTATAGAGAATTGTAAAAGTTATTTTTAAAAGTGTCAACTCCGAAGAAAATATTGCGTGGAAATAAAGTCACTGTGAAGAGGTTGGCACAATGAGCTGAACTTCTGCACATTGAGCTTCCTTTAGCACAATAATATTCTTTTCCTGCTATCTGCTTACACGTAAGTTGTGTAGAGGTGATTATTGTGGAAGCATGTGTGTAAATAACGATAAAATGTGGATCCCACGCTGCTTTAATCAATTAATTAGCAGTAGAGGCAGAGAACAAATGCTTCCTTCCCATGATATATGGGTCCCATGTTTATTAATATTATTTCAAATGTCAATGACTTACGAAATCTAGATGGTGGTTTTATCAGTGTACCGTGTTTCAAACGTAAAATAGTCGTAGGTTATTTGAAATAACAAGTATGGTGAGAGGAGAAACATTATTTGCAATGATAGAGAAAATTATGGGGAGTGTAGCATTTTCTCTTTGCAGATATACACAAGTTGTATGATACTGCAAGCTTCTAAACCAATTTAGGTTTACCATTTTTCTGTTCGCATTTGGAAATATTACGAGTTTTTGGTTCACTAAACTTTTCTCTATAATACTCTACATGTTATGGTTAACATTTTTTTGCAAGAACATAAGTTGCTCTATGAAGGTGGTTTTGCGAAGCTATCTGCTCGAATGTATCATGTGCAGGATTTCGAATGTCAATGACTGATCTAAGGGCGTTCTTAAAAGCATAGTAGTGTTTACTCTTTGCAAATCAAGTTTGTTGCCTTACATAAACTGTTATATGCCAAGTTGTGTTAGAAAAATAATGATAGTGCAGAGATACAAAAGTTGTACAATACCGCAAGCTTCTAAACCCATTTACGTTTGTCGATTTTTTGTTCACATTTGGCAATACTATAAGATTTTAGTTCACCAAGATTTTCTCTATAATACTCTGCAAGTTATGGTTAACGTTTTTTTGCAAGAGCAGAAGTAGTTGTGCGAAGGAGGTTGTGGGAAGCTAGCTGCTCGGAGATATCATCTACGAGATTTCAAATGTCAATGACTGATCAAAGGGTGTTGTCGAGTGCAAAAGTCGTTGTGCGGACAAAGTTTTTCGAAGGTGGTTATATAGACGGGGGTGCTAAATCAATGCTAAATAAACTGTGTGCTTTGTCTTTTTTAATTATTATTTAGGAACACTTTTTGCAAGTACGAACATCTCCGCACAAATATAAAAAGATATTTGGAAATACAAATATCACCAATAATATCATATACGTTAATTGATTACTAAAATATTAGCAATAAAAGCCTTTAGTGGATGAAATGGATGAGACAAAAATGTGAATGAAATGCAGACCTCTCCTCATAATAGAGTTGTATATCCAGACATAACGTGTACGGAAGAAGTGGAGTCGTCGTTGTGCAGAACAAGCATGGTTGATACCCAAATGTAGATGAAATACAGACATCTCCACACTAATACAAAAAGATATTCGGAAATATGAATATCACCAGTAATATTGTATACGTGAATTGCTCACTAAAATATTAGCAATAAAAGCCTTTAATAGATGAAATGTGAACCTCTCCGCACAATAGAGTTACATGTCTAGATATAGCACGTATGAAAGAAGATTGCAAGCGTCGTTGTGCGAAGTAAGCAGTGTGGAACAAGCAATGTGGATGAAATATTGACCTCTCTGCATAAATACAAAAAAATATTCGTTAGAGAGAGCTGTAAAAGTTACTTTTAAAAGTGTCAACTTCGAAGAGATTATTGTGCGGAAAGAAAGTCAATGTGAAGGGGTCGACACAATGAGTTGAGCTTCCTTCCGCAAAATAATCTTCTTTGCTTGCGATCTGCTTACACGTACGCTGTGTGGAGGTGATTAAAGTGGAAGGATGTGTGGAAATAATGATAAAATGTGGATCTCACGTTGCTTTAATCAATTATTTAGTGGAAAACGAATACGTCATTACCAAGAAAACATTATGCAAAAAAAATCAATTAAATAGCAGTAGAGGCAAGGACTATGCTGCATATTACCCTTGTTTATTTATGTTTAAGTCTTTATTTGTTTTCAAATCTTAGGAGAGATAATTATGTCGATATTATGGGTGAACAAAATTGTACACAATTTTTTTTCCTTGAGGAAAGAAACCCATAGTTTTTTTTATGATTGAAAAAAAAAACAGTTTGTACAAATACACTTAAAAATGTGTGCGCATTCATCTACAATTTGTCTAGATCCTATGAGGCAAAATTTTCAGTACATATACATGAAAGCATTTGGAAAAAGGTCAAATCCTACATTTAGAAAGAAATCAAAGCCATAAAAACCCCAAATAAACTAGTAAGCAAAAAACAAAAAACAAAATACAAAATACAAAAAAATCAAATAATAGAAACATTTATCTTCCCTTCTTCCCTTTCCTTTTATCTTCGCCTTCTTCCCTTTCTTTTTCTTTTTTCTATACTTATAGCCCTTCTCTAACACTAAAATCTAATGAAACCATCACTAAATTACCCACATTAACCTCGGAAATATATTCCTTATATGAATCTAGACTTTTTGATATATAAATATTTTTTTTTGTGCCCACCATACCCTCTTCATTGTAAATTTGTAAACAATTTATCTAATACACAGTTCTATTTATTAATCTTCAAATTTTATGAAGGATAATCTATATTTCACAAGACGCTTTTCAATTTAACTATTATACAATTTTATTTATTAATCTTTAAATTTTATGAAGGATAATCTATGTTGCACCAGAATCGTCTTTAAATGTTTTCGAAATTTGGCCAAAACGTTTATATCTGTTTAAATGTGTTTTGGTTTAAATTTGTTTTCCTTTCTTTTCTTTGTGGAACTGTTCTTGGCTGTGTAACTCACGCAAGCTTTAAAAAAACATCTATTAAATTATACTCAATCTATAAACAATAGTTTTTCATTTTGCATTAGGTAATTATTTATAAAAATCAGCATAAAGTTAGTTTTTCTTTTGTTGATGTGTCTCATTGTTTTGTGTTTTTCAATATGATAAGTTGTTACTCTATATATATATTTTTGGCTTGGAAAATATTTTTATATTTTATATAATAATGAGAAATGTTTCAGTTTTTAATACATTATTCTTTTTATTTTCAAGTCTCAAATTTGTTATATCAATATTTAGTAGGTCAGGAATTGGAAATAAGATTTAATAATTATTCTTCTCAACCATCCAAAATAAATCAAATTATTTTTTTTTTTGTTTATTGAGCCAGCGCACTGTCCATCATCATAGGTGAAATTTTGCTCATATTAGTTCATTCTACAACCCAATATGATGTGTAAACCTGTCCGTCCTTCATCAAAGTTGAAAATTTACTTATATCCATCCAAAAAAAATAACTATGCAAAATATTTAAATAATATAGATTCATAGAATAAATAAATTAATTAAATTAAAAAACTATATAAAATATTTAAATATTTTATATAGTTATTTAATTTTATTTATTTATTTATTTATTTATTTTTTATCCTACGTGGATGGGACGACCGGTTATTAGCCTCCCCAGGGTTCGACCCGCGATGCATGCCCGCGCTGCTGTGCAGCGATTGTGATTGGTGAGTCGTTGTTTGATGCAACATATGTACAGTGTATTTTGATGTAATATTGTACCATGATATATATATACAACTTCTTTCATAGGGGATTTCCGCCAACATCCCTTAACCCCGCCAACATCCAACCAATCCTTTACCCGCCAACAACCCTAAAGCCCACATTACACCGACAAAATTTATCAAAACCCTGACATAAAAAATGTTACACCTGACTTTGACACCTAAGTTACAGTTGCCACCTCCAATAGTCTGACCTTCTCTTTAAAGTCATTCTATTAATGGTTACTGATAAACCCTCTCTTAACCTTAATAGTATGACCATTAAAGATGAACATCATTCTATTAAAGACTGTAACTCGATCACTCCCGGATACAAGACTTTAGGATGAATTGAGCCGAGCGTTGATACCAACCCCTTACTGATTTATACCCTAAAGGGTGCACGAAAACCTTAATAACTTTTAGAGAAAAAAGAAAGAAAAAAAAACTAAAAAACTATATAAAATATTTAAATAATATTTGTTCAAAAAAAATTACATTTGAAAAAATTAGATCCTTTAAGTTAGATTCTTATTTAAAATAAATTATACTAACATATAAAACTATTTACTCACTATTTTCATTTTGAAAATTCATGTTCCAATTATATCTCTTAATTAGAAAATATGTTAACATTGGTATTGGTTTCTAATTCCCCTTTATTTTATATAAATCTTAAGTCCATTGTTATTTGTAACTGTAAAGTTACGTACAATCTGTGAGTGAGAGGTCAGCATCAAATATCCTTATCAAACAATTGGTTGCCTCATATTTAGGTAGATTATTTCCGAGTTATCTCGTAATATTCCAGATGCCTATTTGCATCCTCTAAATTGTGTTGATCACATGTATCACATCAGAGAGTCCATGAGATCACCGACGTTATAACTTTATTTATTTGGATAATGAAATGGCGACGGAAAGGCAAGCATCGAAACCCCCGTGAAGGAAACGGTTCGTCCTCCCATCGGCACACGGAAAATTGCGAGCGATTTTGATACGCCAAGTTATCTGCTTCCATGGGAACGTTGAAATGTATAAATTAATGGTTATGAAGCAATGTTTCGTGACACCAAAGGATTTCGATCGAATTAGAGTCAGGGTAGATGGTGGAATTTAGGAATATTCCCGTATCTCATAGATATGGGGTAGGTCAAATAATTTATTGGTTGAAGTTAGTCAGTTGGATCGGAATATTCCAGAAGTTAGTCAGTTGGATCGGAATATTCCTAAAATTTATGATCGACATAAAATCACAAAATATATATATATATATAATCCTCAAAATATTAAAAAAAAAAATCTGGAATATGTATGGGCGTCTCTATATTGCAGAGGGAAAGAATTTGTTCCCATTTGTTTAGGGTACGACGGAGGTCTGATGCTTGAAGGGCAGTCAATCACAGGTGTTGCATGACGATAGCAATTAAGGAAGCATCTAAGTATTCCGTGACACACGAGATAAATGCCATTCTAAAATGTTTAAACACTGTTGAATTTGGCATTTTCTAACTTTTCTTAATTTTGGTTTTATTTATTTTTAATTATTATTGAATTCTCTATATAATATGGAAGGTAAGATTGCATTTTTTAGTTATTAATTTTTCAATGCATAAAATTAGGGTCTTTAAAATTTTTGGGCACTTAGAATCTAAATAGACTATACCATGATTTATATTATTCACCTGTGTAATATGGTTGAATAATTTGAGATTTTATACGATTCACACTTGTGTAATATTGTTGAATACCATTCACACTTAGTGGAATATGTTTGAATAATTTGAGACATTTTTATAAATTTTAATGTTCAAATTATTAGATGGAGGTGGATCTTGTATTTCATAAATAAAAGATCTCATACACTAATTTAGTATCTAGTTTAAAGTTAATTAATTATTAAATTATTATTATAAATGTGAAATAAACAATAATAAAAGACTTATTTTTTTGGGTTTAAATTCTATTGGAATTACATTGGAAGTTTTGAATTTTACTTTTGGAAAGAGTTTGTTCTTCACAAAATTTGACTTTAAAATTTTGACATTTTAAAAATATAGTATATAAAATTCAATAAAATATTAATTTTAAATTGTTAAGATTGCAAATTTTATAGAAGATTATACCAAACTACAAACAAAGTCTTCATTTTTAATATATTTCAAATTATTATTTAAAAAATAAAAATAAAATACAAAAATAAATCTCACATTTATCAAAACTAACAAACCAAAATAATCAATATATTAAATCTCATATCAAATTTTATATATATATATATATATATATATATATATCTGTGTATATTAATTTCAGAAGTTTTATTCCATATCAAAGAGAGATTATATGAACAATTTTTTATTGATTTGGAAAATAGACCAACGGCAAAATAGTAAATTTCTAGTCCAAAATTTTACAAAATCATTTTAATAATTATCTAGTTACCAAAACTAAGCATGATATACTAGATTTCTAGATAAACAAAAAGGAATAGATGTGTCTAGCTTTCATTGATGTTGCCAAGGAGACATAAAGATTATAAATAACCACATCAAATAGACCTTGAAATCAACTGAGCTAGGCAGAGATACCCACTCAATATGCACTAGAGGTCTGTCATGCCCTAGGATTGAGGAAGATGTTGAGGAATTAGAATGTTGAGGGAAAAAACCAAGAGTGGGGAGGCTAGGCCACTGAATATGCACTGGAGGTCTATCATGCCCTAGGATTGAGGAAGATGTTGAGGAATTAGAATGTTGTGGGAAAAAACCAGGAGTGGGGAGGCTAGGTTAGGGGGACCTAGACCTTCCCAAGAAATGAAGAGGGAAACCACAATGGGGATGGGAGCCACTGAATATGCACTTGAGGTATGCCATGCCCCAGGATTGAGGAATTAGAATGTTGAGGGAAAAAACCAGGAGTGGGGAGGCTAGGTCAGAGGGACCTGGACCTTCCCAAGAAAAGAAGAGGGAAACCACAATGGTGATGGGAGCATGCCCCAGGATTGAGGAAGAGGTTGAGGAATTAGAATGTTGAGGGAAAAAAACAGGAGTAGGGAGGCTAGGTCAGGGGGACCTGGACCTTCCCAAGAAATGAAGAGGGAAACCACAATGGGGATGGGAGGTTCTATGACTAGAAAGATAGCGTAGTAGTAGAGGAGCTACGTTTTTGGTGACGAGGAACAAAGACTTTACAAGAACAAATGGCATCCAAGTGGCCTAGAACGGCGAGGCGAGCTTGAGGATTAAAATGACACTCACAAAGCGGGGATGGAGAAATAACCAATATGGCTCAACATAGGTTCACATGCCCATAATAATGTAAGGCAGCCTAGGTGTAGCATGGATTAATTGTAAAGTGGTGTGGAAGTGGTGATGTCCCACTACCACCCACTTCCCTTAGTGTACCCCCAATGAAGATATAATATAATATATATTCTATATTAAACACTATTTGTTTAAATATGCTAACTTTATTTTCATTTTAAATTTTCTCAAACTTTCACATAGAAGTGAAATTAATTGTTTCACTTTATTTCTATCCATCAAATTTCTAAAGTATTCTAGAATTTATATATATGTCCACAAAGTCTTTGATAGATGGTCATAAGTGTACTGTTCAGATACTCATAGAAATTAAGTCACTAATTCAATCTCCACCTATTTTAAATAGTATTCTGAAACATAACCATAATATAACTTTATATATAAAATAGAATATTTAAAAATTACCTTTAACTATGAACAGTCTTCTTGAGTACTGTTTTCTCGTATATTATATTAGACACAGCAATTTTCCTTCATTATTTAATTTATTAAATATGTTTTTATAAAATCATATAAAATTAATCTAATCAGAAACAATTATCAACCATAAAATATAAATTTATATTTTAAAACTCAAAATTTTCTATTGAATACATAATCTTTTACCATAAAAATAATCTGAAAGTAATCCAAATCAAACAAATTTACCGTTACACTGTGAACTTGCAATTTCGAGTTTTCTCATGCACATGGCTTATGAAAATTAACTTCCCATAGAAGTGATAGTCGTATTTTATTCTGAAATTAGTGATGAATATAGATCTGTTTACATCTATAAAAGTTACACACAGAAGACAGCCTCAGGCCTCAATTAACTCCTGATCATGGATGCAGATTGCTGCCCTCAGCATTCACAAGATGAGGTGCTTTCTTCTCTAGGACAAGTGACAACTTCAGGATTCTCAGGCAGGTAGCTGCATTCAAGGAATCAAACCAGAAGTCATTTCAGCGATTTTAGCATTATAACAATCCATGAATAGTGATGAAGGGTATTAGATTCTAAAGAAAACAAAAGATATGAAACTTTAATAGGGCATACAGATCATGTTGATCAGGTCCATTCAACATCGCAGTCTTGGCAACGCAAAAGAAGGCTTCATCAACATTGTAATCTTCTTTGGCAGAGGTTTCGAAGTATGGGATGTTGCCTCTGGAGTTGCACCAATCTCTTGCTTTCTTTTCAGAAACCTGTAACTACACTTTATCAGTAGTGTTCTGATCTCCTGCTGTTATGTAAATGGAATAATAAATGAATGAAAGTGTAAAAACTGAAAATTAATGCAAGCCATATGGTCACAGATTCCTTGATTACTTACAACTCTGTTGCTTCCTCCATGTACATCAGCCTTGTTGCCCATCACGACAAAGGGAAAACTCTCTGGTTTTGATAATCTCGCCTGGAAAATAAATGTAAAACAGTTACAGCTTTGAAAATCCTTCTAGCTTGTTTATTGCTCCAGACAAGCCACATGCTCAGAAAACCCCACTGGGAATATGTTTTTAATTTTTATTTTTTTAAATCAAGATAGAGATTTTTGGATAATGAGTTATTTCAAAAGATTGATCAACGCTCTTTTACTTTTTACTTAATATAGAATTATTTCATAAATATCATATACATAGAATTATTTCATAAATATTATAAACATGTAAATTATACTTTATGGGAATATGTTTTTAATTTTTATTTTTTAAAATTAAGATGGGATTTTTGGACAATGAGTGATTTCAAAAGATTGGATAAAGCTTTTTTACTTAAAATAGAATTATTTCATAAATATCATAAACATGCAAATTACAATTTGTTTTGAAACATTTTTGAATTTATAGATTAGGAAATAAATTGTTTAACTTTCAAACACATATATTCATTCATCAATATTATAGATTACTTTTGTTTGTTTTTCAATTTGTTGATTATGTGAATATTTAAGAAGAGGTGTTTTATTTTTTCTTTATTTTCAAGAGACATTTAATTATTATATTATGATTATATACATGTCTATTTTAGAATAAGACTCTTGTAATTTTAATTTAGTTATCTATAATTATTAGGTCAACCGTAGGGATTTAATTTTCATAGAATATTCTTAATAGTATATATAAATCACACGTTGAGATTTATTTACAAAATAATTATGCAATTTTTTCCTTTTTAATTAAATTTACTAATTAAAAAAAATGTCATAAGAAGAAGTGTCATATGAAATGAGTTATCGTTTTGTGGGCATATGGTATTGATAAGCCATGGTATTGTAATAAAGCCTATTGACAGATTACAAATTTTCATGATCAAGTGAGGATGAACCTCTATGTTAAGAATCTTGTTACATGTTTTTTAAAAATGTATATATATTTAGCTTATCTTTCAATCATTAATAATAATAATACTATTAATAATTTTAAAAAGAAGAAGAAGCTACAATTTGGTTAATTATTATATTTTTTCAATTTTAAGATGTATGATGATATAAGTGTTCTAATACTGATTACGATTACAGATTGATGTCTATTGACAATTATCAGCTATTTAATTGACATAGTTGTACTAGTCATAAATTTAATTTATATAATTTTACTAGTCATAAATTTGTTAATTTAGAAGCTAAGTTCTAATTTTTTTAAAATAATTTTTCTTATCTATACCTGTAAAATATATATAATGAAAATAATATATTTTCCATTTTAACTTTAATAATAATCATCATTATCACTTTTTTTTTAATCAAAGGATAGATATCTATATATAACATGGTAATGAGATGTTACAACTCACCTGGTTGACAAAATCATTATGCCAATTGTTGAGGTTTTCAAATGATTTGGTTTCATTGACATCATAGACAAAAACACAGCAATCTGCCCCTCTATAGAACGCCACTCCCAGACTTCGGAACCGCTCTTGTCCTGCTGTATCCCATATCTATCAAAACTATTTCATCAGATTCAGGCACAGTTCTCCTCATCCTGCATGGATGAAGAACTCTCTCTGGTGCTCCGTCTAATCTCCTCCCGCACAAGATCTGACCAAAGTCTCTCCCATCCTGGCAATTTCTCCCTTCCATTCACCGAGTCCTGGTAGCTATGCCAACTCTTAGGAAGGTCAAGGAGTCCTAGACTCACCATCCTCATCCGACAGTCACCCCCACACTTCCCAGCTCATCTCGACATTGGGTGAACTTTGTGATATACTGCGGCATACTGTCACCATTCTCGCACTTGATGTTTCTGAGTTTTATCTCTTGCTTTGGAATTAAATTCGAATTCCACCAGCACAAAACTCAACTGCTTCCGATCTAGAATTCGTGAGAACAAATTATTTCTTGTACAGAGATTGACTGTATGGGCATTCACCGGATATCTCACCTCCCAAAAGAAGGATGAATCCAGAGGCTACCTAGCCCGATTACAGACTCTGCCTAAAGAAATAAAATGTAAACACCTTCTGAATAATAGATCCGATGATCAATCCTCGCTTGATATCGTGTAAAAGTCTCTTCTACAAATCAAGCAGCTCTGATACCATGTAGAAACTTTTTCTACAAATCATCTAGCTCTGATACCATGTAGAAATTTTGAATAATTTAACACATATTCACAGAGATTATCCTGATCATACAATTATAAGCGAAACATGTATAATACATAATCTCCTCTATGTTGATCATCAATTTACAGAAGTAGAAACATTCACAGGCACACATAGAAGCATCAATCAAACTCATTAACACAGTATGTATCCCGGGGAAAGCATCTCGCTAAAAACCCCACACTATCTGTATATTATATTGATTGAATCATGTAACATTGCAAAGTACAATGCTTATCACAAGCAATCCAGTACCAGCTCCACCTGTTACACACAATACAGCTAAGATCTGATCTCCAAATCTATTCCACTGCTTGCCTGCCTCCACTGCTCAATACCTGCTCAAGAACTGATGAGAATGGCTTCCCAAACTCGTATTTCACCTCAAAATAATCACTCACACTTTGTTGGAGGTGAGAAAAGGCTACAATACTGGGCAAATACGTGAGCAAACTCATTGGCATACTCAATCCCTTGATTGTGCAAGATTTGGTGCACAACTATAGTCACAACTGATAGCATTCTAATTCTCTACCACCTGTCCCTGTTGAACTGAACATGCACTGACATGCAACTGAGTTAACTGATGTATTCTATAGTTGTATTATGAGTTAATAACTTGTGAATTAATTAATAACTAATTCACCCAACTCATCTCTAGTCTATTGATCAGTTAGACTAAATACAACCAGTTTAACAAAGCTAAACTGAACACAACTCCATCAACTGCACCTCCAGTCCACTAAACTCAACTCACTTGAGTTATAACTGAAGTCCTGCATGCAAATATTAGTCATCCCATAGGTAACCACGTATTTCCCTCTGGGATCTGCATGTACCACATCCGTAGCTCATCCTGAAGTGCTCCAAGAGAATAAGATCAAGTTTATAGTCCAAATATTATTATGAGACAATAATATTTGACTTTTCTATTTTTGACAGCCAGTCTAAAAATAGACTTTGATCACTCACACTTTCATCAAAAAATAGAAGTCCATCTATTTTTCCCAACTTGACCAATCATCCATAAACAGCAACCTGCAATCCATAGACATGATCCATATGTCTAAAAATAGACATAGTCTAAAAATAGACTTGCGCCAAAAATAGCCTGCGGGCCCACTTAGTGAAGGCGACTCTTTTCACTAAGCTCCATCATCTTGTTGCACTCTCAATAAGCATTTCTTGTTGCACACTTTTCAACAGTCAGAATCTATATCTGAGCAATAGAAATATAGGTTCCTAGCAACAAATAACCTTTGAAGGATCTTATGGAATCTTAAAGATTCCCCTAAAGGCTGATTTTTTACTGAGGTAGAAATTTTTCAACTTTATAGTCATTCTTCACAGAATTTCATAGGGAGCGTAGTGGTGTGCTTAGAATATTCATTCGAGCAGTGGATTTTCTGGCCATCTTCACGAAGGAATCTTGGGGGGAATCTTCAAGATTCCCGAGGTTTCGAAATTTAACGGTGTCAGAATTGGACAAGTTTACAATCTATTTTACACCACTCATCGCCAAGAGTTCTGTGGTGTAGTCCATTTGTGTAGTTGAGCTTTCGATTTTTCTGCCATATTCGAAAGTGGAGGTGTATGATGCAGTTATGTCATAATTTGCTTCTTGATTTGATGAGATGGTGTTCTCGTTGTTGAGATCCCCGATTGCTATTATGTTGAGGGATGCTTGTTTGACACATTATGTGAGATTGTATTAGCTTGTCATGTTGGAGGAGAATCCATTTGAGTGAGAGTTCCTGTAGGGAGAACATCTCGTGGAGAGACATGCCACTCTGATTGAGGGTATTCATCCTTGTAATGACAAAGAACATACCACATACATCATCATCATTTGCAACATTAAATCAAGCAACCTCCACTCTCTTGAAACCGGGCTCGGAGATGTAACCCACATTGGGTGAACCCTATTATCAATGTGTTGGGTTCTTGATTTGTTGATCATCATTATGTTTCCTCTTGTTTAAGCATGCACATGCAATTGTTTTATGCTCTTTTAAATGAAATTATGATAACATCATTGAACTAAAATATCTTGGTTAATTCTGTAGCTGAAGAAATCCTTATCACCTTGGGAGTTGCATCATTCTTGTTGCAATATTGGGGCTCATCACTTTTTGGCACCGTTCCCGAGGAGGTGTCAAAGCCTGCATTGCTTTCTTCCCTAGTTGATTCATTTCTTATATTTTCTACAAAAACAAAAAAATTACATTTGGCGTCTTTCATTTCAAGAACATAAAAAGAAATTGCATTATCATTCTCATTCATTTTTTTTTATAAAAACAAAAAAATACTTCTCCAATGCCAACCCCTCCCCCTCCAATTTGATCACGTGGTGCAGTAAGAGCCACATCACCATCCACTTTTTTAGGTAGAAGATGAATAGGTGGCAGAGAAGGTATAAGAAATGGATGTAGAAGATTACAATGAGGAAGATCCTCTTAGATTTCCCATTGAAGATACCGATATTAGTGTTCATGTGAAGAAAATCCCTCCATCTTTCCTTCCCAACTTCCATGGTATGAGGTCAGAGGATCCATAAGCCTTTCTCTTTGAATTTGAAATCCTTTCTAGATATTATGGCTACTTATTAAACACTCAAAAATTGAGATTGTTTCTGGCAACATTGAAGGATATAACTCGTAAATGGTGCATGAGTTTAGGGACTAATTAAATAATATCATGTAATGATATGCAAAAGATATTTGTAGAAAAATATAAAGATCATGATCTTAAAGAGGAAATTTTTAGAATGAATCAAAAAGAAGATGAGAGCCTTGAGGATATAATAAAGAGGTTCACGTATAATGTTAAGAGGAAAAAATTACATCATTTAGGATCTGACATACTAAAAAACCTCTTACTTAGAACAACTAGGGATGAGTGGCTCCTTGATCTCATGAGTAGAGTTGATGTATACCAATTATCATTTGAAGAAATTTTTGAAACATGCAAGTGCATATCGAGAGAAAGTGCAAGAGTAAGTAAATCAACATTGAGATCGGTAAGTCAAATTGAACTTGGAAATTTTCTTGATATCTTTAAAACAAAAATTCTTAGCAATCTAAGAAAACAAGTAGAAATGTTAAGAATGCAAAATTAGGAAAAAGAAAATGTTGATATTTGTGTTATCCATGTAGAATCACATGCTATTAAATGTTTCCCATCATTACCAAGTTTGAAGGAAGTTTACCAAGAGGACAATGGAGCAAGTCAATCACCAAATCAAATATGTTATGTAGTCCAAGAAGACCATGGAAACCTAGTCAACATAGTATGATGCAAGGACCTAATTCACAATTTCAAGGTTATGCACATCCATCTCAAAGTAATTGGAACACACCCTTTCCTTGGAAACCTTGGCCATATTCACCCAAAACCAATCTTGGCAACAAGATTGGAAAGGACCTTATGGGATAAATACAGAATATCCTTCATACCCAACTTCTTGCTATCTCTACCATCCACCTCCACCACAACCACAACCCCAACCACATCCATATCAAAGATCCACTCCCACTCAATTACCTATATAACCATTTATGAATCTAAATGTTGAGGTATAATAATTCAAAAAACTCCTCTTGATCTAAATGGTATTCATCTTAGATCAGGAAGATTATTGCAAAAATGAGATTCTCCTAATGTCATTTAAGAACAACATTCAGAAAAAGAAGATTCAAATGAGGAGGCCAAAAAATCATTGGATGCACTAGATGGAGAGCAGACATTAGAATGAGATATTCAGGAAGTTTCATCATGTTCACCATCAAATCCTCTATGTGTTCAAGAAACTAATCAACAAAAAGAAGAAGATTTGAATGACATGGAAGAAGAAGAGACACACATAATGATCTAGACAAGCAAGAAAACCAAGGGCATCACATCTATATTGAGCTTTGGTTCCAGAAAATCAACATAATGGAGCATCACTCTCTTCTTCAATAGTACTTGATATCAGAAAAGTCAAAGAAATTGGTCTCTCATATTCGGGTACATGTCAAAGCATATATTTTGAGCCCACACATGATTTTATCAGTGATCTTGTTATGCACGTGGCTCCATTGGAAGTATTCCTGTACTTGAAAGAAATTTTCTTCAAGTAGAGTAGGATAAAAAAGAAGGAAAAAAATGAAATAAAAATAAGAGAAAAAAAAGTAAATTTTAGGTGAAAACCTCCTTTGAGGTGCCTAAGATTGGCTCATTTATTAAAAACCCTCCTTGAGGTGATTAGTGGGTTGGAAAAAAAGAAAAAGGAAAAAATAATAAGATCTTGAGTGAAAACCTCTTCTGAGGCACCTAGGCATACCTACTAGTTGAAAACCTCATTGAGGAAACTAGTAGGTCTAGGAACAAAAATGAAAAAAAATGAAAAAATGAAAAAAGATTCTTTGCCCCATATATCTCTCTTTGGTGAATGAAGGTGCTCTCCAACCTCTACAAGCAACAAGAACAAGTTAGCACCATGAGAAAAGGCTGATTATAAATCTAGTCAAGGGAGGTCAAAGTTAAGTTGTCACCTCCTTTGCCCAGATTTCCAATAGGACCAAGGCCATGTCAATCCATCACCCTCATCCATTTCCAACATTCACCCATCATTCTCAAGCCTTTCATTTTCAAAGTTAAGTGTTCAACACACCTTTTCATTGTATCTACAATTTTTATTAATGTGGGTCTTCTCAAAAGTATGCATAATGGGTACTCGTTGAATGTAGAGTTAAATTTTGCATCGAATGAGTGTATAGAATTGAAATTTGAGTAAACCTCAAAGGAGATAAGTCAAAAATACAATTAAAAAAACAGTTTTCTTGTTTTCCCTCCAAAATTCATAACTATTATTTTTATTATTTTAAGTATTATTTTATTATTTTTCCTTAGGAGGCCACTTCTAGGCTGAAATTTCCTCTAATGAATAGATTTTGCGGGATGCAGAAGTGCATACGATGAAAGCTTCGAAGCTTTTTGCACACAATGGAATGTGTTGTTCGGAGGTGGCGTCTGCAAAGAACAAATGCTTCCTGCCACGATATTTGGGTCTCACATTTATTAATATCAATTTCAAATGTCAATGACTTACGAAATTTGGATGACGGTTTTATCTTTGTACCGTGTTTCAAACACAAAATAGTTTTTATCTTTTTACCGTGTTTTAGATGCAAAATAGTTGCAGGTGGTGATTTCTAGGGAAACGAGATTGCAAATATTTGAAATAGCTAGTATAGTGAGAGAAGAAACACTATTTGCAATGATAGACAAAACAATGGGGCGTATAACATTTTCGCTTTGAAAATTGTGTTTGTTTCCTTACATAAACTGTTATCTGCAAAATTGTACTTGAATTATAGTAGTAGTGCAGAGATACAAAAGTTGTATAATACTGCAAGCTTTTAAACCAATTTACACTTGCCATTTTTCTATTCGCATTTGGAAATACTGAAAGTTTTTTGTTTGCTAAGTTTTTCTCTATAATCCTTTGCAAGCCATGGTTAAAGTTTTTTTGCAAGAATGGAAGTAGTTGTGCGAAGGTGGTTGTGCGAAGCTAGATGCTCTGAGGTATCATGTGTGGGGTTTTGAATGTCAATGAAGGATCAAAGGGCATTATCGAGTGAGGAAGTCGCTGCATGGAAGAAGTTTTTTGAAGGTGGTTACATAGACGACGGTGCTAAATAAACTGTGTGCTTTGTCCTTTTTAATTATTATTTAGGAACATTTTTTGCAAGTATAAACCTCTCCGCACAAATACAAAAAAGATATTTGGAAATTTGAATATCACCAATAATATCGTATACATTAATTTCTTACTAAAATATTAACAATAAAATCCTTTAGTGGATGAAATAGATGAGCCAAAAATGTGAACGAAATGCAGACCTCTCTGCACAATAGAGTTATATATCCAGATATAGCATGTATGGAAGAATTTGTGCAGCCATAGTTGTGTGGAACAAATGTAAGTGAAATACGAACCTCTCTGCACAAATAAAAAATATATTCAGAAATACGAATATCACCAATAATATTGTATACGTTAATTTATTACAAAAATATTAGAAATAAAACCCTTTAGCGTATGAAATGTGAACTCTCCACACAATAGAGTTACATGTCGAGATATATCATGTATGGAAGAAGTTGTGCAATCATCATTGTGTGGAGAAAGTAGTGCGGAACAAGCAATGTGGATGAAATACAAACCTCTCTGCAAAAATACAAAAATATATTCATTATAGAGAATTGTAAAAGTTATTTTTAAAAGTGTCAACTCCGAAGAAAATATTGCGTGGAAATAAAGTCACTGTGAAGAGGTTGGCACAATGAGCTGAACTTCTGCACATTGAGCTTCCTTTAGCACAATAATATTCTTTTCCTGCTATCTGCTTACACGTAAGTTGTGTAGAGGTGATTATTGTGGAAGCATGTGTGTAAATAACGATAAAATGTGGATCCCACGCTGCTTTAATCAATTAATTAGCAGTAGAGGCAGAGAACAAATGCTTCCTTCCCATGATATATGGGTCCATGTTTATTAATATTATTTCAAATGTCAATGACTTACGAAATCTAGATGGTGGTTTTATCAGTGTACCGTGTTTCAAACGGTAAAATAGTCGTAGGTTATTTGAAATAACAAGTATGGTGAGAGAGAGAAACATTATTTGCAATGATAGAGAAAATTATGGGGAGTGTAGCATTTTCTCTTTGCAAATATACACAAGTTGTATGATACTGCAAGCTTCTAAACCAATTTAGGTTTACCATTTTTCTGTTCGCATTTGGAAATATTACGAGTTTTTGGTTTCACTAAACTTTTCTCTATAATACTCTACATGTTATGGTTAACATTTTTTTGCAAGAACATAAGTTGCTCTATGAAGGTGGTTTTGCGAAGCTATCTGCTCGAATGTATCATGTGCAGGATTTCGAATGTCAATGACTGATCTAAGGGCGTTCTTAAAAGCATAGTAGTGTTTACTCTTTGCAAATCAAGTTTGTTGCCTTACATAAACTGTTATATGCCAAGTTGTGTTAGAAAAATAATGATAGTGCAGAGATACAAAAGTTGTACAATACCGCAAGCTTCTAAACCCATTTACGTTTGTCGATTTTTTGTTCACATTTGGCAATACTATAAGATTTTAGTTCACCAAGATTTTCTCTATAATACTCTGCAAGTTATGGTTAACGTTTTTTTTGCAAGAGCAGAAGTAGTTGTGCGAAGGAGGTTGTGGGAAGCTAGCTGCTCGGAGATATCATCTACGAGATTTCAAATGTCAATGACTGATCAAAGGGTGTTGTCGAGTGCAAAAGTCGTTGTGCGGACAAAGTTTTTCGAAGGTGGTTATATAGACGGGGGTGCTAAATCAATGCTAAATAAACTGTGTGCTTTGTCTTTTTTAATTATTATTTAGGAACACTTTTTGCAAGTACGAACATCTCCGCACAAATATAAAAAGATATTTGGAAATACAAATATCACAATAATATCATATACGTTAATTGATTACTAAAAATATTAGCAATAAAAGCCTTTAGTGGATGAAATGGATGAGACAAAAATGTGAATGAAATGCAGACCTCTCCTCATAATAGAGTTGTATATCCAGACATAACGTGTACGGAAGAAGTGGTGGTGTCGTTGTGCAGAACAAGCATGGTTGATACCCAAATGTAGATGAAATACAGACATCTCCACACTAATACAAAAGATATTCGGAAATATGAATATCACCAGTAATATTGTATACGTGAATTGCTCACTAAAATATTAGCAATAAAGCCTTTAATAGATGAAATGTGAACCTCTCCGCACAATAGAGTTTACATGTCTAGATATAGCACGTATGAAAGAAGATTGCAAGCGTCGTTGTGCGAAGTAAGCAGTGTGGAACAAGCAATGTGGATGAAATATTGACCTCTCTGCATAAATACAAAAAAATATTCGTTAGAGAGAGCTGTAAAAGTTACTTTAAAAGTGTCAACTTCGAAGAGATTATTGTGCGGAAAGAAAGTCAATGTGAAAGGGGTCGACACAATGAGTTGAGCTCCTTCCGCAAAATAATCTTCTTTGCTTGCGATCTGCTTACACGTACGCTGTGTGGAGGTGATTAAAGTGGAAGGATGTGTGGAAATAATGATAAAATGTGGATCTCACGTTGCTTTAATCAATTATTTAGTGGGAAAACGAATACGTCATTTACCAAGAAAACATTATGCAAAAAAAATCAATTAAATAGCAGTAGAGGCAAGGACTATGCTGCATATTACCCTTGTTTATTTATGTTTAAGTCTTTATTTGTTTCAAATCTTAGGAGAGATAATTATGTCGATATTATGGGTGAACAAAATTGTACACAATTTTTTTTCCTTGAGGAAAGAAACCCATAGTTTTTTTTATGATTGAAAAAAAAAAACAGTTTGTACAAAACACTTAAAATATGTGTGCGCATTCATCTACAAATTTGTCTAGATCCTATGAGGCAAAATTTTCAGTACATATACATGAAAGCATTTGGAAAAAGGTCAAATCCTACATTTAGAAGAAATCAAAGCCATAAAAACCCCAAATAAACTAGTAAGCAAAAAACAAAAAACAAAATACAAAATACAAAAAAATCAAATATAGAAACATTTATCTTCCCTTCTTCCCTTTCCTTTTATCTTCGCCTTCTTCCCTTTCTTTTTTTTTTCTATACTTATAGCCCTTCTCTAACACTAAAATCTAATGAAACCATCACTAAATTACCCACATTAACCTCGGAAATATATTCCTTATATGAATCTAGACTTTTTGATATAAATATTTTTTTTTGTGCCCACCATACCCTCTTCATTGTAAATTTTGTAAACAATTTATTAATACACAGTTCTATTTATTAATCTTCAAATTTTATGAAGGATAATCTATATTTCACAAGACGCTTTTCAATTTAACTATTATACAATTTTATTTTTTTATTAATCTTTAAATTTTATGAAGGATAATCTATTGTTGCACCAGAATCGTCTTTAAATGTTTTCGAAATTTGGCCAAAACGTTTATATCTGTTTTTAAATGTGTTTTGGTTTAAATTTGTTTTCCTTTCTTTTCTTTGTGGAACTGTTCTTGGCTGTGTAAACTCACGCAAGCTTTAAAAAAACATCTATTAAATTATACTCAACTATAAACTATGTTTTCATTTTGCATTAGGTAATTATTTATAAAAATCAGCATAAAGTTAGTTTTTCTTTTGTTGATGTGTCTCATTGTTTTGTGTTTTTCATATGATAAGTTGTTACTCTATATATAATTTTTGGCTTGGAAATATATTTTTATATTTTATATTATTTTGAGAAATGTTTCAGTTTTTAATACATTTTTTTTTTTATTTTCAAGTCTCAAATTTGTTATATCAATATTTAGTAGGTCAGGGAATTGGAAAATAAGATTTAATAATTATTCTTCTCAACCATCCAAATAAATCAAATTATTTTTTTTTTTGTTTATTGAGCCAGCGCACTGTCCATCATCATAGGTGAAATTTTGTCATATTAGTTCATTCTACAACCCATATGATGTGTAAACCTGTCCGTCCTTCATCAAAGTTGAAAATTACTTATATCATCAAAAAAAAATAACTATGCAAAATATTTAAATAATATAGATTCATAGAATAAATAAATTAATTAAATTAAAAAACTATATAAAATATTTAAATATTTTATATAGTTATTTATTTTTATTTATTTATTTATTTATTTATTTTTGTGAATATTTAAGAAGAGGTGTTTTATTTTTCTTTTTTTTTCAAGAGACATTTAATTATTAATTATGATTATATACATGTCTATTTTAGAATAAGACTCTTGTAATTTTAATTTAGTTATCTATAATTATTAGGTCAACCGTAGGGATTTAATTTTCATAGAATATTCTAATAGTATATATAAATCACACGTTGAGATTTATTTACAAAATAATTATGCAATTTTTTCCTTTTTAATTAAATTTACTAATTAAAAAAAATGTCATAAGAAGAAGTGTCATATGAAATGAGTTATCGTTTTGTGGGCATATGGTATTGATAAGCCATGGTATTGTAATAAAGCCTCTTGACAGATTACAAATTTTCATGATCAAGTGAGGATGAACCTCTATGTTAAGAATCTTGTTACATGTTTTTTAAAAATGTATATATATTTAGCTTATCTTTCAATCATTAATAATAATAATACTATTAATAATTTTAAAAAGAAGAAGAAGCTACAATTTGGTTAATTATTATATTTTTTCAATTTTAAGATGTATGATGATATAAGTGTTCTAATACTGATTACGATTACAGATTGATGTCTATTGACAATTATCAGCTATTTAATTGACATAGTTGTACTAGTCATAAATTTAATTTATATAATTTTACTAGTCATAAATTTTGTTAATTTAGAAGCTAAGTTCTAATTTTTTTAAAATAATTTTTCTTATCTATACCTGTAAAATATATATAATGAAAATAATATATTTTCCATTTTAACTTTAATAATAATCATCATTATCACTTTTTTTTTTAATCAAAGGATAGATATCTATATATAACATGGTAATGAGATGTTACAACTCACCTGGTTGACAAAATCATTATGCCAATTGTTGAGGTTTTCAAATGATTTGGTTTCATTGACATCATAGACAAAAACACAGCAATCTGCCCCTCTATAGAACGCCACTCCCAGACTTCGGAACCGCTCTTGTCCTGCTGTATCCCATATCTATCAAAACTATTTCATCAGATTCAGAATCTTAAGACAAAATTTGATTGCAGATTTGGAAAATATTAAGAAGACATGAGAATATTAATATAGAAAGAAGCTAGGTCCATTGTTTCACATAACTGCTTTTCATAAAAAAAAAAAAATCACCATTATTTTCAAAATCTGCAATCTAAATAAAAATGCAAACAATCTTCTAAACTTCACATATTAGAATACCCTGTAATACCTCTAACTTCTCATGTCTAGAATATAATTGTAACGACATATGTGAATCTGCCTACCTGCAATGTTACAGTTCTGTCATCGACTGCAACTTCTTTAGTCATAAAGTCGGCTCCAATAGTTGCCTTATATTGATCGCTGAAACTGTTCTGTACATATCTGTGGAGCGAGTTAATTTTAAGAGATTAGACAACTGAAATGAAGTAGCCTGGATATTGAATAAATCTAAAAGTCAGGTAACAGATCTTGTCTAATAGTGGATACCGATTCATCAGAGACGTCTTCCCAACCCTGCAAGACACAGAGAACTAATCATGAATTTTTTTTGGGACTGCAACAAGAAAAATTGAATGTAGCTGCAGAAGGGAGAATCCTACCCGCAGTCACCAAGAACTATAACCTTCAACAGAGTGCGCTTGCGAGTGAACATTGTTTATGGCCTCCTGGTCTGGGAGAATAAGGGTTTCTTGCGGTGCATATTATTATTTTGCAGATTGCATGACTATTGCATCAATGCACGTGATGTTTCACCAAATAATTCACGGGCAATGAACTCACTTTCCTTTATTTGCCATTTATCTCGTTCCTTCCTGTTAACTTTTATAATCTATGTCTGGTGCTAGTTGTCATAAACTCCGACCAATCTATCAGAAGATCACCATCGGATTGAAAAAACAAATTACTTTTGAAACAAGATAAGATGACCATTCCATTCATAAACAAATCACCATTCAGCCTTTTTTTTCCTTGATGGTAAATTTCTAGAATATTTTATGATTCTAAGTTGTAATCTTGATTACAAATTTTTAGAATATTTCGAATAAGATTAGAATTTGCAATCTCTATAATTTGTAATCTTGATTACAAATTTCTAAAATATTTTAATAAGATTGGAATTTGTAACCTTAGTCCCAAAGGTTAGCTCAACTGGTAGAGTCCTAGTTGTTAAGTGTTTGGGGTTAGGCCCTTCTAGTCTGGCGGACGGGCTTTAAAAGATTTCCTTCGGGGTTGATGCCTAGATTTTCCAGTTGATGTAACGGCCACCCAATAGGGTTGATCTGTGATTCTCTTGGGGGTTGATCTGCCCAAATTTTCCAGTGGATATAACCGCCACTACCCAGATTTTCCAGTGGATGTAACCTTCATCCAATGTCAGTGCGGCTATCCAATGTCCGTGAACCACAGCTTAAAAAAAAAGATTGGAATTTATAATCTCGATTAAAAATGTACAAATTACCATTCTACTAATTACAAATGATAAATTATTACCATTTAACCATCTTTATCTGAATTGCACATTTGAATTTATAATCTCCCTCACCCCAATGATACTTCCTTTCATCCATACCCAACAAGTAGAGTGCATACCTGGTAACAGGAAGAAACAAAATCCCAAATCAAAAGATGGTTATTTTGGATATAAAATCAAAATAGTATGATAACACGAATGGTTCTTGACTGATTCCAGTCATGGCGAACGACTATCTGAGACGTGCAGCCCACTCTTTGATTGCCTTTCTGGTAGTCCGAAGTCTCACGTTAAACCTTACAGGGCTAAGGAATGAGTCAGTATTTGAACAATGGAACATGTCGCTGTGTCATCGATTATTGAATTCAGAAATAAATGTTGACTATTGAAGTTAGAAAATTGTATATACTCTTCTGATAAAGAATAAAAGACGTGTGCTGCATGCAAAGTTTTTTTAACAAATAAATTATGTATCAATGATGCGTAATGTATTATATAAATAATAATTATAATTTAATGAAAATTTGTTGAGAGACATAATCAACTATTAGGATTATTTTTATATTAATGATATGAAGTTAAATTTTAATATATATTAATTTATTTTATTTGTTATAATATAATTTGGTTTTAAATTTGTTTTTGAAAATTATGGAAATTTTAGCAAGATTTTAATAAAATTTGGTAGAAATTTTTATAAATCTAGTTATAATTGTCAAATTTCAAGATTATGAATACCCAAGAGTGTTTGATGGTATAGAATCTATTTCCACCATTAAAAACATGATTTATGCTTATAAGAGTTAATGGGATTTAATTATGTCAATTAAGATTGAATTGGACCAAAAAAGTGGCATAGAGGAATCAAATGTTAAGATTGAACTAATAAAAGAAACAACAAATGTTTCTTTAAAATTATGGATGCTCGCAAGATCATGGTGATTTCAAAATTAGTAATGATGTTATCACTAATGTTCTTGAGCTTTTAGCTTCGATAACCTCCTAACAAGCATCTCGGAGGCTAAGTGAGCACCAACAACACAAATCACGAGAACACGTGCATGTTTCCAAAAGCACACATGAGTAGTTAATGTTGAGATTTTTCTGTTTTAGATGAAATAGGAAACAAAAATCCCAGTGTGTGACAACAATAGAAATCTGTTGCTGGATTAGCTCCAGGTTGTTGGGAGAAAATTAATGCATCCTAAATTTGATGTGAGAGGCAGTTAGATTCTCCCTGCTATAAAATAGGTGGTCATACGGATAGCTGTGAGAGAGAGTGAGAGTTTAATTGATGTAATCTCCTGTTTGATTAATGAGAATTGCCGATGCCTTAGTTTGGTGGACGTAGCCCAGATTGGTTGGGTGAACCACGTTAAAAGCTGTGTCCCTGTGCATGATTTTTAATTGCTGTGTCTATATTTTTATTGTTTGTTGTGCATCTGATCTCCAACAATTGGTATCAGAGCATGTTGGAGGCAAGATTGGACTTGCATACTGGAGGTGGAGCTGAGGTCGTTTATTTGCTGCCTGGAGGCAGCTGCGTGCGTGTAAGTAATCTGATACGTGGAGCGCTGAATGAGCTGTGTATGACGTGCTACCTGGTGCGCTGTGGAGTGTGTCCAACAAGCGTGGAGTAAACCTGGTGCGTATTAATACCTGCGTAAGGTTGCTGGTATGTATCACCATAGTGGTGCGTTGGTCTTCAAATCGTGTATATACATTTAAAAAGGGGCGTGGATATATATATTTAAAAACGGTGTGGGTTTGTTATAACACCTGCATGGCGATTAAATTATATTAAAACAGCGTGGGTATGTATTATAAACAACGTGGATGTGTATTGAAAACAGCGTGGATATATTTTGAAAACGGCGTGGATATATTTTAAAAACGGCGTGGAGCTATTACCAACAGCGTGGATATATATATAGTTTTTTTTTTAAAACTAACGGCGTAGTTATATATATTTTAAAAAAAAAATTGCGGATAGATGCGCTGTGTTTTATATGTTTATATGGTGGGCTGCGGATTGGCGCGAGTTTTAATAATAACAGTCGCGCCAACAAATCAATTAAGTGCGCCAACCATTGAATTAGCGCGAAAACGATTTAACCATGTGCGCCAATGCGCTAATGGGCCGATTGGCGCGCATATGAGTGGGATTCTCGCGCCAATTTGTCATTCCTTACAGCGTTTTCTAAAAGGCGCGGTTCAGGTGCTGATCAGCAAGCGCCATTTGTTTTTTAGTTTGAAATCTGCGGTTTAAACAGCAAAAGCACCGGGGGTTGTTGTTTCTTGTTTTAAAGGCGAAGATAATCTAAGGCATAGGCATTTATTGACATTCAATTTTGTTTTTTCCTTAAATTGAAATTGGTGATTCTTTGTTTTAGACGAGATGGCGAAAACTTAGAGTGCCCGATTCGAAATCGAGAAATTTAATGGCAAAAATAATTTCGAGATCTGGAAGGTAAAGATGCATGATCTGCTGGTACAGCAGGGCGTGGCAAAGGCGTTGTTGGGCAGGTCCAAACTGCCTTCCCCCGTGACAGATGATGAATGGTCTGAATTGGATGGAAGAGCCTTGAGCGGAATTCGGTTGTGTTTGGCTGATGATGTTTTATTTAACATCGTGTCAGAGAAGACTGCAGCTGGTTTGTGGATGAAGTTGGAGAAGCTGTATATGACGAAATCCTTGACAAATCGGATTCTCCTGAAACGGCAGCTTTACGGTTTGCGGATGAAAGAAGGTACCTCGATCACTGATCACCTGAATGTTTTTAATACCTTACTGGTGCAATTAGACAGTCTAGATGTGAAATTTGATTCAGAGGATAAGGCAATAACTCTATTGTGTTCATTGCCCGAATCCTGGGATCACTTTGTTACTTCCATAAGCTTTAGTACAGCAGACATTCTTGAGTTTGACGATGTTGTTGGAGCCTTGTTGTCAGAGGAGACGAGGAAGAGGTCGAATGCAGACACCTCTACGTCAGAGGTAATGATGGCCAGAGGTCGCTCAAGAGAGAGATACTCTGGGGGAAAGCATAGCGACTCTCGTTCAAAGTCCAAAGGAAAGAAGACAAAGGTGAAGTGCTGGCATTATGGCAAGGCTGGACATCTGAAAAAGGATTGCTGGAAGCGAAAGCAAGCTGCTAAAGAAGGCTCGTCGACAGAAAAGAAGGAAGCCAACACCACAGATACAGGTTCAGGTATGAGTGATGAGGTATTATCAGTTAATATGTCAAATCATGATCAACATTGGTTGCTAGATTCCAGTGCATCAAACCACATGTGTATACATAGAGACTGGTTTAAGACATATAGATCAGTGAATGATGGAGTCATGTACATGGGTAATGATGTCACATCTAATATTGTGGGGATAGGAAGTATACAACTGCAAATGTTTGATGGCACAACCAAATTGTTAACTGATGTGAGACATGTACCAGATCTAATAAAAAATCTAATTTCATTAGGAGCACTGGATAGGAATGGATATAAAACTGTAATTCAAGGTGGAGTTATGAAAATATATAAAGGTATCTTACTAGTGATGAAGGCTAAGAAGGTAGGAAATCTTTTTCAATTAGAAGGTAGAACTGGGTCAGATCATGTATCGCTGTCTGAACAGGACAGTAGTTCCATTCGCCTATGGCATCAAAGGTTGGGCCATATGAGCGAACGAGGGTTGAAAATTTTGGCTGACCGCAAGTTGCTTCCTAATCTAAGATCTGGAAAGTTAGATTTCTGTAAACATTGCTTGTTTGGAAAACAGAGTAAACAAAAATTTAAAACAAGCAAACATACTAGTAAAGGAATACTTGTTTATATCCATTCAGATGTTTGGGGTCCAGCCCCTACAGCGTCATATGGTGGCTCGTCATATTTTGTATCGTTTATTGATGACTTTTCTCGGAAAGTATGGGTCTACATGTTGAAAAAGAAGTCTGATGTTTTTACAGTTTTCAAGCAGTTTAGAGCATTGGTAGAAAACAACACTGGTAGAACTATAAAATGTTTAAGAACTGACAATGGTGGTGAGTTTACTTCCAAGGAGTTTGACAGCTATTGCAAGGATGCAGGGATCGAGAGACATAAGACCACGGTTTATACTCCTCAGCAAAATGGAGTTGCTGAACGCATGAACAGGACTCTTCTAGAGAGAGCAAGGTGTATGCTGAGTAACGCCGGGTTGCAGAAGGAGTTGTGGACGGAAGCGGTGGCAACAACTTGTTATGTGATAAACCGATCTCCATCAACGGCAATAGGCTGCAAGATTCCGCAAGAGGTATGGAAAGGACACCCTTGTGACTATTCTAAACTCAGAGTGTTTGGTTGTGATGCATATGCTCTAGTGCCTAAACATCAGCGAACTAAATTAGATCCGAAATCGAAAAGGTATGTCTTTGTTGGGTATGGTGATGGAACAAAGGGATTTAGATTGTGGGATCCTACTACCCGCAAAATCATCATCAACAGAGATGTAAAGTTTAATGAATCCTCTCTTGTACAGTTAGATGTAGATAATAAATTGAAACAGGATGAAGTTAGATGTAGATAATAAATTGAAACAGGATGATGTATCTGATTTTCAGCACATTCAGTTTGACAGCACTTCTGATGATAATCGTGATGACCATAGTTCAGATTCTAGTCATGAACAAGTTTCAGAGTCAGATTATGAACAGGGTTCAGATGGAGGTCATGAACAGGTCTCAGATGGCGATCATGAAGAAGTTCCTACAGCGGGTAGACAACCAATTGTGGAAGCACCAGAAACATCCTTAAGGAGGTCTACAAGGATTAAACGTCCTCCAAGAAGGTATGATGATTATGTTACTTCAGTTGCTTTGACCGCTAATGATGATGAACCTTTGTGTTATCAGGAAGCTGTGGAAGGTTCAAAGTGACACAAATGGAAAGCAGCCATGAAGGAAGAAATGATGGCCTTAGGTAAGAATGGCACATGGGATCTGGTTGAACTTCCCAAAGGCAGGAAAACTGTGGGATGTAAATGGGTTTTCAAGCTGAAACGGGGTGTGAATGATACGGAAGACAGGTACAAAGCACGGCTGGTTGCAAAAGGGTTTTCTCAGAAAGCCGGTATTGACTTTCATGAGATTTTTTCACCAGTGGTTAAAATTGTTTCAATTAGAATTGTGTTAGCATTAGTGGCTTTGCTTGATTTAGAGTTGCAGCAATTAGATGTTAAGACTGCATTTCTACATGGAGACTTAGATGAGGAAATATATATGGAACAACCGGAAGGGTTTGTTCAGCATCGCAATGAGAAATTTGTCTGCAGGCTCAAGAAGTCATTATATGGCCTGAAGCAGTCGCCTCGGCAGTGGTATAAGAAGTTTGATTCTTTCATGTTGAGTCAGAAATATGTAAGAAGTGAATATGATCATTGTGTTTACTTTAAGCAGTTAAATAATGGCATGTTCATTATCTTAGTGTTGTATGTTGATGATATGCTTTTAGCAAGCAAAAGCATTGAAGAAATCAACAGGTTGAAGACTCAGATGGCAAGGACGTTTGATATGAAAGATCTAGGAGCGGCAAGACAGATTTTGGGCATGGAGATTTTCAGAGACAGGGGCAATGGTAAGCTGTGGCTATCACAACAAAAGTATATTGAGAAAATACTTGTGAGGTTTGGTATGAACAATGTGAAGCCTGTGTCAATCCCTTTAGCTTCCCATTTTAAGCTTTCTTCCAGTTTATGTCCTAATACAGATGAAGAAAAGGATTATATGTCTCGAATTCCGTATGCCAATGTAGTAGGATGTTTGATGTATGCGATGGTGTGTACGCGACCAGATATTTCACATGCAGTTGGGGTTGTCAGCAGGTACATGGCAAATCCGGGTAAAGAGCACTGGTCAGCAGTAAAATGGGTGCTTCGGTATTTAAGAGGCACAAGTAGTTATTGTATAACTTACAATAAGAGTAGTGAATCTGTTTGTGGATATGTTGATTCTGATTTTGCAGGTGATTTGGATAAGAGAAGGTCAACTTCAGGATATGTCTTTACTCTTGCAGGTGGAGCTATTAGCTGGATGTCAAAGCTACAAAACATTGTTGCTTTATCCACTACTGAAGCAGAATACATTGTTGCTTCGCATGCTTGCAAAGAGGCGGTTTGGTTGAAAGGTTTGCTTGGTGAGTTTGGTAGGTTACAGGACAACATCAGGTTACTTTGTGATAGTCAAAGTGCAATACATTTGGCTAAGAATCCAGCCTATCATAGTAAATCAAAGCATATTCCAATTAAGTACCATTTTGTAAGACAGGTTATCACTGAAAGGGGAGTCTCTCTTGAAAAAGTGCATACAAAGGAAAACTGTGCAGACATGTTCACGAAACCAGTTTTGTTAGAGAAGCTACGTTGGTGTTTGGCTTCTCTTGGCTTGCAGAAAAAATAAAAATAATAAACAAACAGGGCATCAGGCTAATTGTTGTCAAGGTGGAGATTGTTGAGATTTTTCTGTTTTAGATGAAATAGGAAACAAAAATCCCAGTGTGTGACAACAATAGAAATCTGTTGCTAGATTAGCTCCAGGTTGTTGGGAGAAAATTAATGCATCCTAAATTTGATGTGAGAGGCAGTTAGATTCTCCCTGCTATAAAATAGGTGGTCATACGGATATCTGTGAGAGAGAGTGAGAGTTTAATTGATGTAATCTCCTGTTTGATTAATGAGAATTGCCGATGCCTTAGTTTGGTGGACGTAGCCCAGATTGGTTGGGTGAACCACGTTAAAAGCTGTGTCCCTGTGCATGATTTTTTAATTGCTGTGTCTATATTTTTATTGTTTGTTGTGCATCTGATCTCCAACAGTTAAAAGCATGCAGAGACTATTAGGAATGTGTGTGTGTTTCCATGGGAGTGATTTTGACACGACATCGAGCAAATTGTTAGAAAACTCTACAAATTTTCAAGGATTGGGATGGAAATAAAGCTTAACTCATTTTGTGGAGAAAGGGATTTATGGTATTTAATAAACCTTCATGTAATAACAGAGAGGTTCTTTTGTATTTTTCTAAGAAATTATGGGTAGAGTTTATTCTACTTTCTAGTTTTTGTGCGAATTACTTTGATATTAGAGAATTCTAGGGGTGAGTTAAGGTTTGTACATGATAGAGAGAATGATAAGTGTAGCTTAGTATTAGATTTTCATTTTTTTAGGTGAATATCTAAACTCTCTATGCAACATCTTCTATTGGGCATGAGTAATAGCTAAACATGTACAACCATAATGACTTTGGCTTGCATCCTAGTGCAACATAGAATTTTTATAGTCATATGCCCATGATGAGTGAGCCAGAGGTGATGTTGGGGGAGGGGTTGTACCTCCAACCCTTGCAGTAGAATCTAACAAAGATAGGCCACATGTAGACTCACATGAGCCCCACAAATGTTTGAGCAATGCAAAGACTTGTGATTGGCCAATGGAAGCTAGTGGACATGAGAGTTATGTCGAGAAGGTTAGCATCTTGACCATCTATACCTTCTTCATTGCATGTTTTCTTTATATATCTAATTATATGTTGTTTGTAGTTGCTAAGTCCCAATAGCACACCATTGACCCTAGTATATTCATTAGTGTCAGTTTCCACCACTGATGCAACAATAGTTATAGCCTACTCATTTATTGTACCACATACTTAAGTCTGGTGAACTAAAATGATCCCTCCTTGAAAAAAAATTCATATGTTTCCAGTCCATATTATAGATTCTTTTAGTTTGAATGTGCTTTTGGTTTGGTATATAATCGTGATCTACTTTTAATATTCCTACATATTGTCATCTTATGAGAAGCCATGTCCTTCCTAGGTATCATGTGTCAAATTAAATCTTGTTTAAATGTCAAATTTGCTATCTTATTTTGGTTAACTAATTAAAATATTATAAATGTATATGTAAGTTAGCGCATTGTATTATAGATTTATAGTATCACCCTCATACCCTTCACCACCACCTACTATTTTCCCATCATTTTTCCTAATCTTTAAGGCAAATTTGGCCTTTGGGTTGGCCCTTTCCCCAGTTCTTGGAATATAAGAATTAATTTGATTAACAAGTATAATTAAAAAATATAGTCATGAAATAATATCAAAGATTTCTTACTAACTATACATGTTAATTTCACATTAATGAGTCTGTTCATAGGTATAAAATACTCATTTGCCTTGTTTTCAACCAAGATTATTTATTTATCTACTAAATATCTTAATCACATGATAGAGATGCAATGTTTTGGTATGCAATTTAGAGTCTCCTTCCACCTCAAATGATGCAATAAGAGGTTAGTATCATATGTTATTACAATCACACTAAGAATATGCATAGGCATACACATCCTTACATCACACAAAATTTTCTTCTAAAAAAGAATATAAATATAATATGAAATACTTCAAACACCACTAGTAATACCTTCAACACAATACATACAATCATTCACATAAACACATGGGATTTATGTCAAAATAATAAAGTGAAAAACCAATATCTCAATGTTGTCCAATCATCCACCTCATCACTGACCATGACATCCTCACCATTTTTGCATGTTATGGTTTCCACTTTATCATCCTTGTCAACATCACTTTCCCACATCATAAAGTGTACTTCTACATGATCATCTTATCTCCCACATCATCATCATCATCTTACTTCCACTATATTCATTAACTTTCTACTCTTCATCCTTTTTTATCATTGTTCACAACTTCAATTTAGCAAACATGACTATTTCACATAAAATAGCTAGAAAACAATGATCATTTCTCATCAAATCTTCTTCTATAATATACTAAACACCATCACTCTATTATCATATTTGTCTCTCTTTTTCCATCATGATAGGAATTTACTCGCATGCTTCTCAACCACTCATTTCTTACATGACGGCCTAAATTAGCTCACGACTCTTCAAAATCATTCCAGTACCCTTTTTTACGTGGTTTGCAAAGAGCTTTTGGAGTAGCTAGACACTCAATAAAAAACCATACAACATGGAGTCACTTGCTTAGCATTTTACATGTCTTCCCAACTTAAAATGTTTGCAAATTTGTCAAAATAAACCTATAGATATGTCTTATTCATCAAGATCATTTTCACTACATGGAACATCTCTCGTGTTTCTATAACATGTTATGTGTCTTTCTTCATTTTCAATGGAAAAATTAAAATTTACTATAGTTCATCCATAACATATTCATTAAAAACTATCTTATTTTAACATTGTCCTTCCTTTCAACTTTTTCTTTCTCATGCAACTCGAATAATTAATAATTGTTGTAATTTCCTCTCTAATTGATGAAATTCCGACTTAACATGGGGATCTAATTCATGTCATTCACTCACTTGGGCACTTAATCTTCCATGTACTCTCTCATATAAAGAGAACAATATCATATAGAAACATACTTACTTATTTTTCATTTACATTGTTCTAATTTATCATGGTTTTTATGAATACATAAGTTACCAGCATATTGAAGGTTTTTTTTTTGGAGTTATATACATGCATTAATGATCCAAGTGGATATTGGTGGGCACTCGCCTATTCCACCTAGATCCCCCAGTCAATTTCATATGTTTCCTTGTTCATTTCAACATTTACTATTTTTAGTAGTTTTTTAGGTCTTCAACTTCCGGAGCAGTTCTGACCCCCTAAACGACTTTTTTTGGGGTTTGCAGTAGGCTCATAGCCATAGGCATGGGCCTGAGACGAGACCTATAGTACTCGGCGATACCTTTCCAACAAGGTATTGTACGCACCAAACGAAGATAATATGACCAAGTTACGACCCCGAGAAGTTGGCTACCCAACTAACCCCAACAGGGCCCACAAACTCTTGGTGTTACATCTCTTGGGTTAGGGTTTTGGTTGTTTATGGTTTTCTCATGTTTTCTAATAATAAATAGGCCCTTGAGCGTCATTGCCACATCTCTTCTCAGAGATAAGCTACCATCGCCCGAGCTATCTTATTTCCATTCTGTTTGTAAGCATAGTTCAATATTTATCTATTAATGAAGTGAAGTGTTTTTCTGCTGCATCTCTGTGTTTATGATTATATTTGTAAGTTGTTGCGTTCCTGTTTAAGTTCAGATCAATTAATGCCCAATAGAAGAGATAACATGGGTTTCCAAAGCAATAATTCATTTGTTCTTCACTTAGACACTACCATAAAACTTCAAACTCATGGGCATCCATTAAAACAAAACCCTAACATATTTAGATAACCTTATCAGCTTCTTGAGAATTAAAGGTTCACCCATCCAACTTTATGATGAGTTGCAACTCTTTTCCTAGAGCCATTCAAGGACACATTGTGAATGTGGTCTAGGGATATAAAAACCAAAACAAGCAGCAAAAAATAATTCTATAAGCTCCAACCAGTGTGTTTGGTTAACACCCATGTGAGTATGCTACCCACAACCACTTGAGCTAGGATTTTACAAAATCTATCTCTTTGTGAAAAATTAACAATGCTACCAACTAAACGAGAACTTTACAGAGTTATTATTTTTTTGGAGGTCACATCAAATAATGATTTTGAAAATTGGTGATGCAACATCACCATTTTTTCATTTCAAGGTTAAATTTCCAAAAAAAATAACTGACATTTAAAACCAAATATCATGATTATGAAAGACATGAAAAACCATAAAAATGCAAAAGTTGTGATGCAACATCACCTATTTTTTAGTTTTTCAAGGATAAATTCAAATATTTTTGAATCATGACATTAAAGAACAAATATTATGACTACAAAGGACATGAAAAAACACGTTGAAATGCAAAAGTGGTGATGCAACTTCACCCCTTTTATAGGGTTAAAATACAAACATTTTTCAACCATGGTCCATTAAAGACCAAATATCACGACTACTAAAAAACCTAAAATGAGGAACTTAAAATTTGTCTACCTTTGCTATTTTTTCTTTTCTCTCACCCTCTTCTTAAATGCTTCTTTTAAACGGTTTTTCAAAGTTTTCCAACTTTTGTTTTATTTTATTTTAGTTTTGGGGTTAAAATTACCAATAAATTGAGAGTACAAACTTGATCATTTGTACCATGGAAAAAAAGAAGAAAAAAGAAGAAGCCCATAGTGAATCTAAAAATGACATTACATAATTGTTGTTTAATTATTATTTATTTATTAAATTAAGGTTTTTGTGATCCATATCAAGTTTTTGAGACATGTTTTCAGCGATAATCACATCAAAATTCATTTGTCGACGTGTTTCGAACCAACAAGTGTGGTTTAAGAGGAAAAACTATTAAAAAAAATCACCTTTTTATTCCAAAAAATATTGAAGAAATGTTAATTTAAAAAAAGGGGGCAAAAAAAAAGATAAAACAAATAATTACATTTAAAAATTCAAATAATAATAATAATAATAATAAGTCAAGCAAGTTTTGGTTTATTGTCTTCCTTCTCACCACGGTACAAATTAGTACAATGAATCACATATAATAATAATAATAATAAATATAATGAACCACATGCTATTATAATAATAATAATAATAAATAAAACTAAAATAGAACGTGCAAAACATTTTAAATAATAAAATAATTAGTTTGAAAATTTAAAAACAAAACTTAAAATTTAAAAAAATATTATTATATTTTTAAAAAGGACCATAGTGAATCTAAAGATGGAATTACATAATTTTTTAATTATTATTTATTTAGTTTTTAATAATTTACATTTTAAAAATTTGAGAAAAAAATTATAACTTTTTTAAGAGGAAAAAACTATTAAAAAAATCAATTTTTATTCCAAAAAATATCCAAGAAATGTTAATTTAAAAAAAGGGGGCAAAAAAAGATTAAAAAACATAAATAAATACATTTAAAAATTCAAATAATAATAAATTATAATAAGTCAAGTAAGTTTTGAGCTTTGAGGATTAGCTCAATTGGTCGAGTTCCCGTCACTAAAATCACTTCCCTAATGGGAGGTCATGGGGTCAATTCTCCTTGACACCCTCGAGGTTAAGATATGCTAATAAGATATTTCCTCACCGTAAAAAAAATTCAAGCAAGTTTTGCTCATGTGATGGGGAATGTGTGATGGGTCTCGGTTCAAATCTCATGCTGATGGGGAATGTTTGTTGTACCAGAATGAACCACATAATAATAATAATAATCATAATAATAAAACTAAAAATTAATTTTAAAATTTTAAAAAATATTATTATATTTAAAAAAACTATAAAATAAAAAATAAAATTATATCTATATATATATATATATGACATTTTCCTCCCCCACACAACACGATAACAACACATGAATTTTAATTTTATTTTTTTCATTTGTTTATTTATTTATTTTTTGTTTAAATTTTATCTTAGTTTGTTTTTGTCTTCACTCTTTTTTTTCGGTGGGGTAAATGGATTCTTTCATTAATAAAAAAAAGTTACATGTATTTTGAATTTCCAAAAGAGGAATAAAATGCAGGAGATACTTGAGACTAACAACCTGCTTACTAAGAACTACAAGAATAAAAACGATAATCATAACAACATAGAATACTTCTTGAGGATTCAAGATTTCATGAGTGAAATGGTTCTCACATTTTCATGGCTTTCCCTGAGTTGTCTACTTGTTCATTGTCGTCTTGGATTTGTGCCTTATTGCTCTCATTGCGTCATTCTTTGGCTTATTTGCTAGAGACCAGTTTGAAATCAATCCATCACTTGAACCCCAATATGTGATTATGAAGAACTCAAGTCCAATTGCTTACTTCACAGATATGCATTATACAAAATCCTAGCCTCATCAGATGGCATGTCCTTAACATATTTTACAAGCCATTCTTCCATAAGGGAAATAAATCATGGATCATCCAAATCCATATCTTCTAATAGGGCTTATGTAACAATCTTGGTGAAAATTCCATGTAATAAAAGTTAATAAAGGAAAAATAATAATCACGGTTGATGGGACACTTATTCCAAGTTGAATGTTGTGCAAGACATCCTAGTGTGGGTGTTCATTTCAGTTAATATGGCTAAGGCAATGGTTAAGGCTTTGGAAAGGAAAAATGGAATTTTGGCACATTTATTTATGAAAATAATGGAAATTAGGAGAAAAATGAGGTGAAAGGTCACAGGTTGCATGTGAGAAGGAAAATGAAGGAAAATACTGGACAATGAAGAAAATAGAGGCCTCATTAATAAAAAGGCTTATGAGGACCAGTTCACAAACTTCTGTCAATTCATTTTTGGAGCTCTCTCTCTATTCTCTCTCTCTCTCATACTATAACGAGAGCAAGAAAGAACAAGAGGACATGAGGATCAACAACTACAACGAATTTTTCTTGCAGGTACCGAGTTGTATGTATGTTTTCCTCACTAGTTTTGGCGTGCATGGCATATGCATGTGGATTATTGGTCATGATCTGTCACTGGCCTGGAGGATTGCCTGGATTGACAGTGGATTTTCCTAGCCTTGTCATTTCCTAGATAGCCATGGTGTTGTGGATTTATTTCTTTGTTTTCTCGTTGGTTCTCTTGTTTCCTTTAACTTGGGTTGAGTTATTAGTTCCTAGAAGCCCTAGTTGGACAAACGCTCTAGAATCCCTGTAACAACTTGGGTTGAGTTTCTAGTCTTAGAAGCCTTGGTTGGAAAAATGATTTGGAAGCCCTTGATGGGTTGAGTTACTAGTCCTGGAAGCCCTGGTTGGACAAACGCTCTAGAAGCCCAACGACATTTGTGGGTCGAGTTACTAGTCCTGGAAGCCTTGGTTGGAACCATGGAAAATTTTAGGGGCGAATGTTCGCCCTTAGGCGAAATTAAGGGGTTTTAAATTTTTAGTGGGCGAATATTTTGTATCATAGTACATTTTTACAAATCGCCTCAAATAGCCCACCTTATTTTAAGGGAGAGGGTAAAAAAGGTAAATTTAGCCCTTGAAATTAGGAGTTACAACCTTCCATTCGCCCTAGTTTTCAAGAATAGGTTTTATTTAAGTGAATCCTATGGGCCAAATACCATATTTATAAAAGATGTATGATAAATTAATAAAAATATAAATAAATGAGAGGTATGGTAAATAAATAAAACATTTTTTATATTTACTCCATAAGTCACTTTATATACATGCAAGGGTGTAAAGAAATAAAAATATAAATAAAGTGGAGGTATGGTAAATAAATAAAACCTCTTTTTATACTTTTTTTCCAAAGAAAAAAAGCGAACTTTTTATAAGTAGTATAAAAAGTTACATTGCATATGCCCAGGCATTCCTTTTGCAGTGTGCTGATAACATAAAGCTACAACAGAAAAGTGACATTCTTTTCTGTGCAAACAGCTGAAAGGTATATCCTCTGAAAACGTAGACCTCATGAAACAGTTTACGTTTTCAGCATCAAAACAAATAGTATCAGTCCAAAAACATTATCCACTAAGAGATATTAGTTCCATGATCTATTTCCGGGGTCTCCTCTTAGGAGGAAAACAACCCAAACGGAAGTAGGTGTTGTTCAAAAACTTTAAAAAGCTAGTTTTTAAATTTACAACAGTAGTCCAAATATGATAAAACGCATTGTAAAAAGACCAAAACAGCTGTAGAAATATCATCAAAATGCAAGAAAGCTAGAAGTGGGGAGGCTGATCCGACACACGGATCTGTCCATGAGTCTCTTCTGCTACTTTCCAGCTGCCCAAAACCTGCTGCAAACCTTCCTTAGAAAGCCTGTCTGCTGAAACATTTCGCTCCCTGTATATATGGCATAGTGAGAAAACATTAAAAGAGCGTTTTAAAGCCTGTATTTCTTCTAATAAAGGTCTCAGCATATAATTTAGACATCTACTCTGACCATTGACCCATTTTATGACAATTAAGGAGTCTCTGAAGATCTGAACCGTGTGAATGTTCCTGTGTATGAGCCAACAAAGAAGAAGTTTTAAAGCTGATAATTCTGCAAAATTATTTGACCCCGTGCCTAGACCCACTGAAGCTTTTAAAGACTGGTTTTCATTTAGGTGGATTATCATCCCTGCTCCAGCTTTGTTGTTCTGAGAAGCCCCATCAAAGTAGGCCCAAGGGAACCTCTTTTTATACTTACTCAAAAGGTATGGTAAATAAATAAAAATATAAATAAACTAGACGTATGGTAAATAAATAAAACCTCTTTTTATATTTAGTCCATAACCTTCTTTCTATTTATGAAGGCTCAAAAAAGAGGTTTTATTTAAGTGAATCCTATGGGCCAAATACCATATTTGTAAAAGAGGTATGGTAAATCAATAAAAATATAAATAAACAAATAAAACATTTTTTTATATTTACTCCATAAGTCACCTTATATTTAAGGACACTCAAAAAATGCATTATATTTAGGTGAAACCTATGGGAAAAATACTATGGGCCAAATACCATGGGCTAGATTATTATTAATACCATGCAAAAAAACATTATTAACCCTAATATTAGTATTGGCCCATGGTATTCACGTGGAATGTAGCCTATTTAAATGGGGGAATTAAACCAACATAGATCCATCTTTACTCTGGATCTACTAAGCCCCGAGAGGGATCAAATATCGTGATATGCAAACTAGGATAGAGTGAAAAAATATTTGATCCTTCTCGGGGCTTGGTGGATCAAGAGTAAAAATGGATGTTGTAATTTAATGTATGTTAAACATTTTAACTTGGTTAAAATAAAAATAAAATAAAATAAAAATCAATTATTAATTTTATTAATTTTTATAAATTACTAATAGTAATTTTTAAGCTCCAGGTTTATGATAACCCATGGTATTTATGTGAGCATAGACTATTTAAAGGGGAAATTCTATCATCTTAGATCCATCTTAATTCTGGGTCTACCAAGTGCTCAGAGGGATAAATAGATTTCATCCCCCTAAAAGGGTAGATGTGGAGTTAAGGTGGATATAGGTTGGTTTTTATGATAATGAAGATATTAAATAGACTTAGGAAATTATATTGTAAAAACATCTTAATGTGAATGGTTAAAGCTACATTTAGTCACTTCACAAAATTTAGTTAAAAATACCAATATCTCGTTCAATATTGGTTTTTAACTTTTTCTGATTTAACATAAAAAATTAAAAACAATGAAACCTTATCACTCTTTCCGCATCACCCTCGCAGAATATTTCTCACCATTTTTCAAACATTCTCAATATGATATCTTCATGAAAAAGTTTAGGTACTGATGTTGGATTAGTTGTTTGAAAAATAAGCTGGTTTGTACAGCCTTTCATCTTTTGTGCTAATCTTAGTTTGTCCTAATGATCTGTAGGGGTTGGAGCCACTGCACCATATTTTCCTAAAAGGTGGAGATTGTTCACCAAAAAGGAAATTAATATACATGTTACAACGCTCTTAAAAAATGCGAGACCTATGAGGGTAGTGAATTATGCTAATAAGCAATTTAGTTGGGAGAGACGTAATTAAATTTTATTATTTAATTGAAGATTTCCAATTAAAATAATAATAAATCAACAGTTATATATTCATATATTGATTGGAAGGATTCTCACAATGGTCACTTCTTTCAATTAGATCCCCTTCAAGCCTTTGGGATACCTAATACTTTCTTATATAATATAGTTGGGGCTTGCTACTTGTTGGCGTGTTGGGGTAAACAAACTTGATGTGTTTTTTTTTATCTCGCAGTTGGAGTCTATGGAAAAAGAAAGAATTTTGATAGCTTGAAAAAAGTGGTAGCTTGACAAAAGTTGTAGAGAAAAGATTAATTTCTCCTACCTTGACAAAACTCGTTGTCAATATCAACACCTACAAGAACTTTGTTGTGGAATATTATCAAAACTAATAGAAGGATATGAAAGAGTGTATTGTAAGAACCTTGACAAACACAGCCACTGAAACTTGGAACATTATTTGTAGGAAGAGAAAATTATGTTTCTTTTTTTCCAAACATGTATGTTAGTATATTACAGTTTAATGAATATGTTTTCTTATTATCATATATGGTTTCATACTTTAACAAAACATTTGCCAAGACTTCACAATGTTTTATTATTCAGTAAAAGATTTGCCAAGATCTTACAAGATTTTATAATTCAGTGAAAGATTCTCCATCGATGTACAAGATAATATAATCTGGTGAGAGATTTGCCAAAAAAATTATATATACATATTATATTATTGATAAAATCGCCTCCCATTTTTCCTATGTATCATGGGGATTAGCCCATTTATTATACATATAAATTTAGGGTGGTTCTTAAAATTTTCCCTGGTTGGAACAAACGCTCTGGAACCCTAGAAGGCTTGGGAAGAGACCAATCTAATGATGGTTTTGTGATGTCTGACCGTGAGGTGGAATCATTGTTTGATGGGTTGAGGTGGTTTGCCTCTAGAAGCCCTGGATGGTTTTGGATTGATGTGAATGGTTGAAGAGAGATTTGGCTAAGCCATTCTATGGTCGAGTGGAACGTGGTAGTCCCATCCCAGGTTTGGATTTAACATCATCAATATAAGGTTATTTCTCCTTGTATTTCTATGACTATTATATTGGTTTATATGTGGATCATATAGTTGTTATTTCCTTGGTATTTTTATTGCCATTATGCTGGTTATGTATATATTTTATGACAATAGCTATGTATGGATCTCATCATGTTTTTACTTATGAATTAATGAACAATGTTTCTATGACCTAATGGATGAAACTGTAGCTACTGCGATGAGGCATCAATGCTTCTTAGCGATTCTTACATGATTATGAGACCCCTATGCTTAGATTTTTTGTTTACACCAGTAGATTATATATTTGTGATATGTTTGATGAAATGGCTATCATGGCTAGCAGGGGTCCAGTCAAGGGCTTGTTCAAGTAATTGCACTTGTGTCATAATTTCCTTTTTAGCTTTATGTTATGAAGGTGTCATTGAATTATGGGAAGTAACCTGGGCTTTGGGCCTAAAACAGTGGCTCAAATCCCAGGGAAGTTGCCACAACATTGAGAAAAATAGCCCTTAGACGTTGGCATGCCTTGTCATGAGAGCGTCCAAAGCCTCCTAGATGTTTCCAGGCCCATATCATGGGATTTCCCTAGGGTTAAGTGGTCTAAAATCTCAGTGGGACCCAGGGGATGGTTACCAGAAAGGTTGGGATGCTTCTTAGGGGTCCTGTTGCTGATGTTGAAAGTCTGTATGGTGTGTTTCCATTAGTTACACTTCCTTAATGTGACTTAGGAGGTCGAGTCATATCATAGTAACTTATCATCACATGTTTACCCCGATTGGCCGGTTACTTGGGTAGATGTGGGATGAGGGTGTTACAAAGTGGTATCAGAGCATGGTTCACCCCTTGGACTAGATGGGTTGTGTGTTGGTCATGCATTCATTTCGGTTGCATGTGTGTCTCTTTTGTTGTAGGACCATGTGCTTGTTGCATTTGTATGGTATGGGTCATGGTTGTAGTGATGTTGCCATGGAAATTTGATGGTGTTGTGGTCAAGTGTGTCGTCATGAGTGTGTGGTTTATTATGCATTTATTATGCATGTTAATGTTCACATGTGGTCAAGTATAAAGTGATGTAGTGGTTGTTGTCATGCATGAGGTTATGGTATGTGTAGTTGACATGGTCATGCATTGATGACTGGACTCTAGCTAGAATGATGGTTGTATGGTTATATGCTTATGTGTTATATTTCTATATATTGTCATGATTATGTTATACATGTATCACGTTGATTTTTTGATCTTGTGAATGAGGTATCCTCCCCAAATTATGCAAAGGTACGTTGGTTTATTGTGATTTGGTTTAGCTATCATGATATACCTTGCAGGAAGAGAAACAAAAAAGATGACTAGCAAGATGGTAGACTACAGTTCCCGAGACTCTCCCTATGGATCAGATGAACAACGTGGTGTTGGGCACTCTTCTGATTTGGCAGACACGTTGAGAAGATTAAGGGCAGAAATAAGGAGTAGTATGGAAGACAATGACATAATCATACAAGCACAGGAGAAACAAGCAAAAGTAAATGTTGTGACACTTCAGAGTTTGCCAGAGTGGTAGTGACAGGGACCACTTCGGGTCAGCCATGAGCAGGAGAACAAAACTAATGGGGCATATGGTAGTAGGTCTTGTGGTGGTCACAGGTTGGATATAGATGACACAATGAGAGATGGCAGGTTATAGGACACTCTGGATATTAGGAGGGGGGATGGACACATGTACTATTCTAGTTCTGGATCAGATAGGCACTATGATCCTTATCGTTATCACCCTTACAGGGGGAGTGATATGGGATATTTTCCGAACGAGTTTAAGAAAGAAAAACCACCTACATTTGATGGAGAGATGAATAAATCGTAGGATGCATAGGCATGGTTGATTGGTATGAGGAAGTTCTTCATATTACATGATTATTCAGAGAACATGAAAGCTAGAATAACTACATTCAATCTCAAAGGTAAAGCAAACATTTGGTGGGAATACATGAAGAATGTCAGATATATTCATGAGGAGAATTTGACATGGAGTGATTTCAAGAGGTTGTTCAAGAAGAAATACCTATCGGAGAGATACTTTGATGACAGGGAAAAAGCGTTTTATGAGCTAAAGATGGGATCGATGATAGATGAGATGTACATTAGTAGATTTTTGGAGCTACTGAGGTATGTGCCTTACCTAAAGGAGAAGAAGGCCAAGATTCAGAGGTTCATTAGTGGATTACTGATTACATTCAAAGACATTATTGAGTACGATGAGCCTAGATAATTGGAGGAAGCCATCCGAAAGCTAAATCACTGCTATGAAAAATCGAAGCACAGATATGAGACTAAGCCAGACTAGAAAGGTATTGCAAAGAACAAAGGAAAATGGGACAAGAAGTGAGAAATACCTCAGGGTAATGGTAATAAAGAGAATGCAGTGTCATTTAAGAAGTTCAATGCATCCGAAAGAGGCCAAGGGTTTCAATCCGAGGAGTAGAATATGGATGCAGGATGGAAGCCTATAGAGTGTTGGACTTGTGGCAAAGATCATTGCAGAAGAGATTGTATGCAGAATCAGGGTGGTATGCCTCATATATTTAGTGCACAGGAGGTACAGACCATTGGAGATGTTGGTCAGAGCGTTCCTTGTATCTATGCAGCCCTAGATAATAGACAGGAAGATCATTGAGCATCTATCATTGAGATGGACAGTAAGCTTTGTGATCAAGTTGTTTCTATTTTTATTGACACTGGATCTAATTATAGTCATGTTAGTCCTGACTTGGTGGATAAGTGTGGTTTGAATTGTAACAACCCTAGTGAAAATTCCAAGTAATAAAATTTAAAAATAATAACCACGGTTGATGGGACACTTATTCCAAGTTAAATGTTAGGAAAGAAATCCTATGGGGTGTTCATTTGGTTTTTTATGGCTAAAGAAATTGGCAAAGGAAATGGTTAAGGCTTAGGAAATGAAAAATGGCATTTTTGGCACATTTATTTATGAAAATAATGTAAATTAGGAGAAAATGAAGGTGAAAGTGTTACACAACATTTTGTTACTGTCCCTGCACTCCCTATTCCACGATCCTGGAGGACCTCTACAGTGAACCCTACATGCTTTCCCATCATGAAGAAACTCCCAGTATGTCCCTCTTCATGAACATAATAATTCCCCTTTGCATCATTTCCCAAGAATCTTCCTTTTACCCCAATTTACAAGACTGGCGCTACTGACCAGTTTCCTCCTCACACCGATTTGCAGAGATTAAAACTAGGACTAGTGTCGTACAACGCTACTGAGCCTTTTCTCAGTCGTGTTGATCCTCTTTTGGCAAGTTTTTTAAATATGGAGTCGAAGCTTCCAGGTCTAGAAGCTTCGTAACGGAAGTCTGGTAAATGGTTGGGCTGGATGGAGCCGAGGAAGTCAATTTGGGCTCCTTTCCCCTATTAGGATGGAACCAACCCAAGAGATAAAGCCTTCTCCCATGATAAGAGGAACCATCTCCCCTCTATCCAAGCTATATAAACCCCTCCTTTTACAAGCTTCACTAGTTTTAATATTGGTATTTTTGGAGCTTGAAGAAATACAATTTTATTTTTATTTTTTTTTTCATTTTTTTCATTTTTTTAAACCTTGTGTTACATCTTTTTTCCCATTTTTAAGGGTGTTTTTCATGATTTCTTATACACTAAAGATGAATTTATAATGAATAGCTAAAAAAATATTCCATTTATTACTCCATTGAAAATGGGCCAATTTTTCTTAGGCAAAGATCTCAAAAGAGCTATAATTTTAGTTTTTTTTTGAAAAACAAAATTATTGGTATAATTACTCTTAGATTTAGGTGTTTAGTTTTGAGGTATTTTTTCTATTATGATATTTGGTTTATAATAGCATGGTTGACAAATGTCATAATTTTACAGTTTTTCGAAGTCATGTTATTTGAGTTTTAACACGTTGAAAATTGTTGGATTTTAGGGTTTTTCGGGATCATGATTTTGGTTTTTAATGCCATGACTAAAAAATGTTGGAGTTTTAACCCTAAAAAGGGGTGATGCAATATCACCACTTTTTGATTTTATGGTGTTTTTTCATGTTTTCTGCGCAAAAATAAGTGTTTTTGGGGCTAGAGTTCTTGTTTTCAGTTTATAGTACTTGTTAAGTTGGTAAATTATTAATTTTCAATTGACCTTATTGAGCAAAACCTTGGATTCAAAGATCCTTGAATAAATCAATTTTGGGACAATGGAATCCTAGGAGATGGGTGCCCCTAGCTATAACTCGATGTCAATAGTCCAATAAAAATGATGGTTAACTGGCATCTAAGTCCCAATTAGATTTTATGATGAATTGCAACTTTCTCCTTAGATCCATTTAGGACATATTGTGAACATGGTTTGGACATATAAAAACTGAATTGAGCAACATAAATGAGTTTTGCAAGCTCTCACAAGTGTGTTTTTACAAGGCCTATCTAAGCACACTACCCACAGGTGTTTGATCCAAGGTTTTGCAAAATCAATCCCTTTGTGAAAAAATTGTGTTAGTCCTTAGTGACCAAAACCATAACTTTAAAGATCCTCAAATAAATAAATTTTCAAGTAATGGAATCCTAGAAGAGGGGTGTTTCTAGTTATAACTCAATCTAAGTATTCCAGCGTAATTGACCGTTCAACCATCTAAGTGTTATGTAACTAGCTGCAAAAATAGAAGAAATGATAGATCAACGGCTTGAGAAATAGCCTCTTTAAGGGGGAAACCTCCTTTACATCACATAAATGAACAATTCTAGGATGATACAAAAGACAAGACCTCCTTTGTATATATAAGAGTATAAGGGGTCACAATATAATTAGAGCCTACATAACAATAATAATGTAAATGAACAACAATAAAAATAGTGGGCTTCTATGGGGCACAACAATAAAAATATAGGGGCTACATGGGCACAAAAATAACAATAAGGGGGCTACACTAGTACTATAGGGACTTAACATGCCCCTCTCTTTCAAAAAAGTGTTGTCCTCAATGCTTGAGTAGTTCTAGATGCTTCTGTATAAAATTATCATCCTCCCATGTGGAATCTTTAGTGGGTAAGTTCTTCCAATTAATGAGAATCTTTTAAATTGATTGATTACGCAGTTGTCAAGTTCTTGTTTTCGTGATTGCTTCTAGCTCCAATATGTTTTTTCCTTCCTCATCAAGTTTTGGCAATATTGTTTGAACTAGGAGCTTGTCACCATTAACCTTCTTTATGCATGACACATGGAAAATTGGGTGTACTTAGGAAGATGCAAGAAGATCCAATTTGTATGTCATAGTACCAATTTTTAGCAACACCTTGTAAGGACCATATTTGGGTGATAATTTATTATCCTTCTTAGCTTACTTGAGGGACATTTGTTTGCATGATTGTAGTTGTAAAAATACCCAATTTCCCACATCAAAACTTCTTTCACTGTGATTTTGATATGCATGTTGTTTCATTCGATTATGCACCAGAGTGAGGTTATCCTTTAAGAGTTGGAAAACTTGTTGTTGATGCTCAATGTGATCTTGCACTGCTTGAACCTTAGAATTTTCTCTTAAAGATGATGTGATAGATGGTGGATGATATCCATAAAGTTCCATAAATGGGGTCATTTTTGTTGTAGTATGGAAGGAAGTGTTACACCACCATTCAACCAGAGGTAACTACTTGACCCATTATGTTTGTTTATCAGATACAAAGAAACGAAGATATCCTTCCAAACATTGGTTCATTATTATTTTTCCCATCAGATTGAGGATGATAAGATGAGCTATTGTCTAATTGAGTACCAAGACAAGAAAATAATTCCATCCAAAAATTTCCAATGAAAATGGGATCTCTATCACTTACAATAATCTTTGGGTTAACTTATGAATTGTTTCCAAAAATGCAGTAGCAATTGTACTAGATTTAAAAGGATGGGATAATGCACAAAAGTGTGCATACTTGGTAAGTTTATGAACTACCACGATGATGACATTGTTTCCTTTCAGACTTGGGTAAACTTGTGATAAAATCCATTGAGACCTCCTCCCAATGCTGACTTGGAAAGGATAAAGGTTGTAACAGACTAGGGCTCTTAATTGTTTCAACTTTATTTTGTTGGCAAACCAAACATTCTGCCACACACTTTTGAATATCATATTTAAGGGCATCCCAAAAAAATTCCTTCTTGACCATGTGGTATGTTTTTAAAAATCTTGAGTGTCCTCCTAAACGAGAGGTGTGCAATTCCAAAAGAATATTTTGTTTGAGTTGGGAATTCTTACATATATATAAGCGATATTTGTACCATAATGAGTCATTTTTCCATATAAATGTATCTGATGTATTGGGATCTTTTTGTACTTTTGAATCAGTGTCCACACCTCTTCGTCATTCTTACATTCCTCCCTTGCTTCAGTTACCAGATAGGTTCGATAATCGAAATGGCATAGAGAAATGCTTCCACATCCTCATCCCTTCTTGAGATTGCATCTGCAACAACATTTCGCTTCCATTTTTTGTAGATGATCTCAAATTCATAACCCAACATCCTAGTGACCCATTTTTGTTGAAGATAATATTTGTTCCAAAAAACTATTTAATACTATCATGATTTTTTTACCTTGAAGTGTCTTCCCATTAGGTATGGGTGTCATCACTTCAGGGCATGTAGTATTTCCAACATTTTCTTTTCATAAATAGGTTTGTGTAAATACTTTCCCTTCATTAGATGGTTTTCAAAAGCAATGTGTCTTCCTTCTTGATTAAAACAACACCAATTCCATTTCTTGATTCATCACATTCCACCATAAAGGCTTTTGTTAAGTCTGGAGTAGCTAAAATGGAGCTTGGTACATTGCCTCTTTAAGATGTTCAAATGAATTAGTTGCTTCTAGAGTCAAAAAAAATGCATCTTTCTTCAGTAATGTTGTTAGAGGTGTTGCTATTTTCCCACAATTCTTAACAAACTTGCGATAATACCCTGTCAACCCAAGAAATCCTCAAAGTTTCTTTAGGGTTGTGAGAATTTTCCATTCCTTGATGGATTTAATTTTGTTAGGATATATCTTAACACCCTCATGAGATACAATACGACCCAAATATTCCACATCATGTACCCCAAATAAACATTTGGAGGTTTTTGCATACAATTATTTTTCCTACAATAGTTTGAGCACCCTGTCAACATGTTGAACATGATCCTTCGAAGACTTGTTGTAGATTAATATATCATCAAAAAATAATAACGCAAATTTTCTAAGGAAGGGTTTGAAAATGGAATTCATCAAACCTTGAAATGTGGAAGGTGCATTAGTAAGGCAAAAAGGAATGACCAAAAATTCACTATGACCTTCATGAGTTCTGGATGTTATTTTCAGAAAATCTTCAGTCTTCATTCTAATTTGCTGATATCTTGAATGAAGATCCAGTTTGGTGAAGTAAATTTCTTCATGTAATTAATCAATGATAGGAATGGTAAATCTACCTTTAATAGTGAGCTTGTTGAGATCCCTTTAACAGGACACATATGACATGATCCAGCCTTACGATCCATCCTTATCGTGTACCAATACTACTGGAGCAGAGAAATAACTTTGGCTAGGTTTAATTATACTTGCCTCTAGCATTTCTGCAACCATACGTTCAATTTCACTCTTCTGGGCATAGGGATATCTGTAAGGTATGATGTTTGGAGGAGCGCTTCCTGGAATCAAGTGAATGGTATGATCAGATCTCGAATATGTGGGAGGAATTTGGGGGTCTCAAATACTTTGGAATGATTGTCCAATATTCATTGGATATTGGGAGATACAGATGATTTCGATGTTTGAACATCTAGTGAGCATAATTGTGCAATTATGCCATGTTGTTCTTTCTTCAAAAACTTTGTCATGCTATTAGAGCTAATTATCTTCCCTGATTTCCCTATGATGCTCATTAATTCAATTTCATTTCCTTCCCATGAAAATTTCAAGAAAAGTTATTGAAAATTAAAACCTATCATCCCCAAAGATTTTAACCATTGGAGTCCTAATACAACATTAGCACCACCCATTGGAATGGAAATCATTGGACTATTTAATACATATACCCCCATGGTTAGATTGATATTATGACACTTCCCTAAGAAATTTATAGTTCCTCCATTTGCAACCATCACTTGACACTCTGGTGCTAGATATAGAAAGTAATTCAATTTATTGGCTATCTTACAATGAATAAAATTGTGGGTACTACCAGAATCGATCAACACTATTACATTTTTCTTCTTGATAAATCCTTCTATATTGAGAGTTTGAGGAGTGGTAATTCCTGCTGATGAATTACAATATATGGTCATATTCACTTCTTCTTTATCTGGGGTTGGTTCCTGGTGTATATCCTCTTATTTTGATGTTTCTAGTTCCTTTTCTTCCTCCTCCTGACAATCTATGTAAAATAATTTCTTCTCAACACACTTATGACCCTTAGTGTACTTTCTATCAAAATTGTAACAAAGCCCTTCTAATATTTTTTCCTCCAGTTTTTGTGGTGTCAACTTTGTAGGGTATGGGAGGCTAGGAGAAGCAATACTTCCATATTTATAGTTGTGTGTGGCAGACTTCCTTGTTGCCATAATTTTTCTTTAAGTTTTTCTTGCCACCTTGAATGTCTTCTATAATTAATTAGGTTCCCAAAGGAAAATATCATGTTGGATGTTATCCTTTAAAGTCCCTATGAAGACATCAATCCTATGCTCCTCTAGAATATCATTTACCTTGATATTCAATATTTGGAAGTTCTTGAGTTCCTTCACCTTTGAAACCTTTTGTTTGAGATTTATCAATTGGCTAAATAATGTATTTCTCTTTGTATCGTCATAATGTGATACCAATTATTTCGCAAAAATTGTCCAAGTGACAATTTATTTATGAGAATAAAGCCATCTATACCACACAAACTGATTTTTTTCTACATATAAAGATGTAATGCTTAACTTTTGTGTGTGTGATACATCATGTAGATCAAAAAAATGCTCCATCTATAGCATCCATGTTACGCGGTCCTTTCCATCAAACTTCCTCATATCTATCTTTGGAATGTGGTGGGTCTTAAATCTAATGTTGGAATCTATAAAATCATATTTCATATTCCTTTAGTCCTCATCCTGATTTTCATAGAGTACCTTGTCACCTCTAGGAAGCATTTCTTGTAACAACTTTGTCAAGCCTTCCTTCAAACCTTCCATGTCTTTTTTTAAACCATTCTTCAAATGTTCCATGTTGCCTTTCATTTTTTCTTCTATACAATCCATCTTAGCTTCCAGATCATTTTTGGTTACTCTTTGCGAGAGTAATTTTGATATATCATGTTTTCATTTCTTCCTCTTCTTCATGAGTCATAGTGGATATTTTTGGTTGCTTACTAGGTGTATCCACTTTTTTGTTTCAAGTAACTTTGGAATCAAACAATGATATATATACTTCACTATGCCCTTTGAACCACTTCAAATTGATTTTTCAAACAAAAGTTATGCAAAATTTAAAAAAATACACACCTTTTTCTTTCTTTTTAGGAGTTCGATATTGAATTTATTGTATCTCTATAATTTCGGATATCCAAGGTCTGAAATTTTGTCCTGTTGTATCCCTAAGAGTCTTCTTTACAATTCCACAAATCTGACCAATATTGGATTCTTCAAGAAAAAATTATGCCCAATATCCCACAATGACCTGATTATAGATTGGTTTAGTAGAGCGAACTTGTATGGAGTTCCATGTGTCACTATTTTGACCTTTGGATCTGAACATAATACATCAAAAACTACAATCTGTGCAATTTTAGTAAATTTTTACAAAATTCAAATCCAATGCTCAGAGAGAAAGTTATGACGATTTTCCGTAGGTCACATTGTTATATTGAATTATAGATCCTACAAAACCCCTAACTTCTTCAGACCATATCTTAGAAAATATAGTAAACCAAGATCTGAAATTTGTACATAAAGTTTACCAAGATTTTGTCTCCACATGATCACAATTTCAGCTTCTTAAGGCTTGTATAGAAAAAGGTATACTGAAAACACCACGATGACCTGTTTGAAGCAATGAAACCCTAGAATCCAAAGCTCTAATACCAAATGTTATGTAACTAGCTGACAAAGTAGAAGAAAATATAGATCGATGACTTGAGAAATAGACTCTTCGAGGGGGAAACCTCCTTTACATCACATAAATGAATAATTCTAAGATGATACAAATGACAAGACCTCCTTTGTATATATAGGAGTCTAAGAGGTCATAATATAATTAGAACCTACATAACAATAATAATGTAAGGGCACAACAATAATAATAGTGGGCTTCTATGGGACACAAAAATAACAATATGGGGGTTGCATGGGCACAACAATAACAATAAGGGGGATACACTAGCAATAACAATAATGGAGCTACACTACTATTATAGGGACCTAGCATAAGTCTCAGTTAGATTTTTATGGCAAGTTGCATCTCACATTTTAGAGCCATCAAGGGACATATAATGAATTTAGTTTGAGAATATAAAAACCAAACGAAGTATCAAAAATGATTTTTGTAAGATTTAGCAATTGTGTTTAGCTAAGGCCCTTGTGAGCATGTTACCCATAATTTCTCAATCAAAGGCTTTGTAAAAGGGACCCCTTTATGAAAAATTTGCATTGGTCCTTACTGAACAAAACCCTAGATTCAAATATCCTAAAATAAATCAAATTTTGGCCAGTGGAATATAAGGATAGGGGTGCCCCTATCTATAACCCAATGTCAAGAGTCTAACAAAATCGATAGTTTTCCCATCCTAGTATCAATTATAATTTTATGGTGAGTTGAAACTTGCTTCCTATAGCCATTTAGGCTTTGGAAAGTGTGTTTGGCCAAGGCCCATGTGGACACACTATCCATAATCACTTGAGACAAGGATTAGTAGAACCAAAATATTTGTGCAAAATTTTCATTGGTCCTTAGTTGGCCAAAAACCTAGCTTCAAAGATCGTCAAATAAATCAATTTTTAGTCAATGGAATCCTAGAAGAGGGTGTCAGTAGTTGTAAACTAGTGTTAGGAGTCCAATGAAAAAAAATCCACCCATCTAATTTCCAATTAGATTTGTATATCCTTAGTCCCGTCGGAGTGCAAATCTGAAAAAGCAAGAAATCCACTTCCATTTTCTTGCCCCACTAGCTAGGCAACTTGTTCTAGCAACATGTAGGGGTATGGGCTCTCTTTTGGGTCAATATTGACCTCTCAAGGGTCCATCTTCTCTATTGTTCCTGGAGCCTGGGTTCAATGATAAAGCAAGCAACTGTTGGCAATATGGTGAGTTGCAACTCACTTCCTAGAGCCATCTATGGACACATGATGAATATGTTCTAGGGTTATAAAACCAAATTGAGTAGAAAAAATGAGTTTCGTAAGCTCCAATAGTTGTGTTTGGCCAAGACCAATATGAGCATGCTACCCGAAATTACTCAAGCAAAGGTTTTGCAAAGTCAACCCCTTTGTGCAAAATTTTCATTGGTCCTTATTGATTAAAATCATAACTATGAATGTCCTTAAATAAATCAATGTTTGGCTAATGGAATATTGGCATAGGGGTGCCCCTAGTTGTAATATGACGTAAGGAGTCCAATGGAATTTATGGTTTGATCATCTGGGTCTTGGCTAGAGTTTTATGGCAAGTTGGAACATGCTTCCTGGAGCCATTTAGGGACATATTGTGAATTTGGTCTAGGTGTATAAAAACCAAACCGAGTAGTATAAATGAGTTATGTAACCTCTTCCAAGTGCATTTGGCCAAGGAATCAATGAGATATAAAATAATTAGTACTAGGGTGTTCTATTAATACACTCATGGTGTGAATATTGTTGATTCAAAACCATATGGGTATAGAAAATATAGCGATGTTAAGGGTTGGTGTGGCTTAGGCTAGGTGAAACCCCAAGTAATTTTGATGATTTAGATGCCCTTAGATCATGGTTTATTAACCAAAGGGTAGTCGTACAAGTCATAGGAAAACTAAAAAAAAAAAATCATTTCGCCAGGGCCCATGTGAACATGCTACCCACAATTTCCTGAGACAAGCTTGTGCAAAATCAATCCTTTTATGCAACATTTGCATTAGTCCTTATTAAATAATACCATATATTTAAACATCCTAAAACAAATAAATTTTTGGTGAATGAAATCCTTGGAGAGGAGTACCTATTAGACTTAATGAGAGATGTATTGTTCCAATGCATGCTTTTAAAGAATCATAATTTCAATAAGTATGAGTCATAAACTCATGTAATTGTCCTTCTCATTCAGTTGTAATAGGTTATGATGGTTATCTATTTTATCTGTACTATTAATATAAATATGGGATAATATTGTGTGTTTGATGAATGGATCAACTCTAATAAAATATGACTATGGGTTCTACATCTGAAAGTGTTGTCATTTTAGTTTACTATTTTGGTATCAAAGCCTAAGGTTGAGATCTGAGGATGTGAAACCTGAAGGAGATGGAATGTAATACAAGGTAGTTGAAGAAGCCATAAGATGTATCAAAAACATTGTGCAATGTGAGATATATGTAAGATCTATATGGAATAGTCATTTCTCATGGTATTTCTCATGTAATAACTGTTGAGTTGTAGTATTCGTTGCTAAAGCATATTTTCAGCGGAGTAAAATCTCCTATGAGAGATGGAATGATATATGTTCTTGATGCATATTTTGTTAACTTGTACACCTTAAGTGTGAGAGATATGCATTGAAATATCCAAATATTGTGGAAGATAAGGAATGATCCATTCATTATTATAGATTATGGAGAGGAGAGAAACCACTTGAAGTGTGATTGTTGAGGATCATCCACAAAAACCCATAAGTGTGATTATGGGTAAGACAAGGAAAGCCCAAGATAAAAGTAATGTAAGGAGAGTTATAGGTACATGTATGAAGACATGTGATGGAAGAATGGTTGAATGGACCATGTACATGAAGGACATTTTACTACACCTATTGGGTATGGAGCCTGATTATCTTCTTGATTCAGAGGTCTCATTTTAGCCGTGTTGGATCTCAATTCTTAACAGGGCGGCAATGTCACCCATAGGATCGCTGTCAGGGGGGTCTAGGGAGGGCGATAATCGAAATTTGGATTAGGGGCAAAAATTTGCTCAAAAATCAAAGTTCTTGGAATCACTCAAAACCTAAACGACTGCATCTGTCTTGGCGATACGATTTCAATGCAACTCGTTTCACTCAAAACGGAGTTCGTATGAGAAAGATAGATCCTGTTGTCCGTTTTGTTAAATAGGCAAATTTTGGATACAGGCTGACTAGGATGCCGACTAGGTATCCGTACAGCCCAGTCAGCAAAAAGAATATTCCAAGGAATATTCTTTGAAAGATTCCCAAAATATTTCGACATATGGCTCAATCCTATTTTGACACTTGTCGGCACGTTATTGGTCAAGTGCATTTGAGGTGTATCAATGAGAGGCTGACATGTGGCAAGCCTAGAGGCCGCTAGGTGCCCTCTCAAATATCATGTAAAAATTATATGGAAGGCTAGGGAATCGAACCCGTGATTTCACCCACACAAGTCCCACGCTCCACCACTATGGAACACTATGTTACTTAACAGTTATGGGCTAAAGGTTTCATTTAAATTGTAAGCGTCGAAGGTTTGGGAGGTGGGCACTAACCTTAACCTCCACATGTGACCAAGTTTGCAAACCGGCGGCCAACGCTAACACCAACAGTGTGGATTAAATGGGATTAGTGTTAATTAACTATGTTTATCCACCAATTAATTTTGGTTTAACTTGGCAGTAGTTTTGGTGGGTCCTCTAAATCTAGAACTACTCCATTTTTGGCGGGGTTAACTGGAGTTTCTCCAGATTTGGTGGAGTTTTACTAGGGAAAACTGAAGAGGCCATAACTTTGGCTACATTCGACCAATTTTGGATCAGAAAGAGTCATTCCAAGATGATTTTGATGCTCTAAACACAATGGAATAGGTTGTAGAGGCAGAAAGGCACTTCTGTATGTGATTTTGGTACGTTGAAGTTTAAATAAGCCTAGGGCCGCCAAGAGAGGAGGTCAAGCCTAGATCAGCTGAAGTCCAATTGCAGAGCTTGGAGAGTTGTTTTGCACCGGGAGTAAACCTCAATTCATATTCTTTCATAAATTGTATCATATCTAGATGATTTCTCATTTTGGGTTGAGGAGAAAATGTGATCTAATCCTTATCAGACTGATCTATCTTCTCCAATTCCATTGGTTCGAATCCATTCTAATTTCTGATGAGAAAAAGGCTCCACCTCACCACATGAGAGATTTCCTTCCTTATGTCGGTGCATCGAATCATTCCACATTTTTCAATGGGCTTTCTCCCTTATGCACCAGTTTTTGGGTCGTCTGAATCCAATGGATCAAGTTGCAAAGCCATTGGAGCATTTCAGGTGCATGTAATCATAGAATTGACCATTAATCCAAAGAGGGTCTAGCCATTGAAGCAGGTCCAAGGAGATGTAACCCGGGAAGGGTGAACTCCTATATCAGCTTTGTGTTATGAGTTTGCTGGTATTTACTTCTCTACAATTTACTTATTGTATATGTGTTTTAAACATCTAATTAATCTCATAAATTTCTCATAAAAGACACTCAATACTTGACACATAATCTTTCACATTTTGGTTAATTTTAGACGATCCTAAACACATATTTTTAATACTGATGAGGTAGCTTCCATAGCATTAACAAGTTTGCCCAACATTCATATCAAGTTATATATCATAGCATTGTTAGCTCATTTTAACCCTGAGATGGTCTGCCAAGGTTAGCTAGAAAATTAGCTATTGGTTTTGTATTTGTGCAAGGAGAATTTAACTGTGTGCAAATTATGTGATGGCAGCTTCAATAAGTGATGTTTCTAATCCATCTTCCTTAGCAAGACTCTTTGATGAAGAGATGTTGCAAGAGTTTATCATCATGAGAGATATGGTGCAAGAGATGTATGAAGATAGGAAGGAGAACACTATACTTCAAGAGGATTTGATGGCCATGAAGGAAGAGAAGCAAGATCTTCTTGAAAAGATGCATGCGATGGAGATTCGACTCCATGATGCCAAGGAAACCCTAGCCAAGTATGTGCATGAAAATGAGCTATGCAAATCAATTTTATCTTCAATTTCCTCTCAAAATGAATGTTTTGGTGCTTTTGAAAGACACACTAGAGGAATAGGGTCCAAATTATTGATGAAGATGGGCTATGAAGGTAAAGGGTTAGGCAAACATGCACAAGGCATAGTTAAGCCAATTGTTGTTGAGGAAAGGCCTAGGTATTTGGGTCTTGGTTATGGAAAACATGATGGATAATGCTCCAAATCCAAGGAGGCACATGAAGGTGTTCCAAGAAGGGATTTCATTACATGTTAATGACCTCAAGCTTGTGAATTTTTTGTTCATGAGAATGCAAATTTTTTATACCCACTTTGCAAGAAGATGCTCATAAGCATGCAACTAGTGGAAATGGAAAACAAGAGGATGTTGAAAGCTCTAAGGTCATTGAAACCATTGTTGGTATTTCGAAGAGAGCCACTACCTCATAAAATTCACCTCCTCAAGAAGGTGACAAAGGTGAATGTGCAAGGTATAAATCTGCCTTTAATCAAGTTTCTTTTGATTATGATAAACATGGTAAATATTCACATAAGATTTGGAGAAAATTTACATGTTCCTTTTGTGGTTTGAATAACCATACTATTTCGAAGTGTTGGAAGAGGATAGCCATACACAAGAAACTTTCAAAACAAAAGAGACAGAAATCCAAAGATCCATTGGATAATGGAAACCATGTTGAAAAGAAGATGCAATTATTTTTCCCTCATTGCCATAAGCAGGGTCATCTTATAGACAAGTGTTGGACTTTTCATCCAACAAGTAATCCACGACATTTGAAGAAGGTGGAGAGAGATTTTGGCAAGAATGGAAAAGAGGATTCCATAATTGATGTGGGTCAAGATGATACACATGATGAAGTGCAGCTAAAATAAGCGCCATTGAAATGGTTTGGAAAGAGATGGTTAGATTTCTTAACCAATTAAGGCCTTGCATTTCTTTTGATAATTGATGCAAATTTTTCCTTATTGATGCATTTCCTTGTTATTTGGATGCATTTATTTTCTCCTAAAAATATGTTGCATATTTCATGAAGAAAGATGTTAGAAAAGTAGAGTTATGTTGACTCACTTAGATGCAGCAAAGATGGCAATTTGCAACTACAAATTTGCATGCATGTTACATTCTTGAACTTGTATGTTTACACCAGGAAGGTGTTCGAAAGTGGAGTATGTTGACTCACTTTATTGTAGCAAATTTGGTCATTTCAACTCTTTAAGTACTCGTACATACCAATGGTATTCTTGTACTTGTGATTTTACTTGTGAGGGAGTTGAGAATTGTTATACATGCATGTGATTTTGTGTGTGTGAATAGTGGAATTTTTAATAGTTTCATTGTGCTTGAACATGCATGAGTGATTGATTTGTGTTGGTTAATTGCCTTGTTAACATGTATGTTGTCAACTTGAGAATGTTGATCATTTGCACATGCATGAGTGTCATCTTGTGTGGTCGATTGAATGTTACATGTATGTTATATCAAATTGGAAGAGTTGATTTTGTCTCCAAATATGAAAGGGAGATGTGACAAATTGTTTCATGAGAATGTGGAATTCTTGTTGTAAATCGTCAAGTTGTTGTATGTGCTTTTGATTGATTTGAAAGTCAGTTGTTTGAAGAAGCATGTTTTGCCGACTTGTGTTTAGTCGATGGTTTCTACACCAAGTTGTAAGAGTACATGATGATGTTCACATGATGTGGCATTTGTTGCTTTGAAGAAGTAAAAGGAAGAGGTCGTTAAGTTATATTCTTGCATGAGTGTTTTTCAAGGTTAATGGTGTTTCTTGTGACAAGATGTCGCGGGATTTTGGAAGGTCCATGCTTGAGAAAGAGGCTCATGATTAGCCTTCATTCTCAAATCATGACATGAGCAGCATGTTAATACTGGAGGATGATGTAACCAAGAAGCGAAAGTGGACAAAAATGCCAAAAAAAATTGCATCCATTGTAGACCATGTGATGTGTTAACGCCAAGAAGCGAAAGAGATGGCGAATGCATTCTTCTAGATGTGGAATTTGGAGCCGTGGAGGTAAAATAATGGTCATTTATTTTCTTGTTATTATTGATATTAGAACTCATTGATGTAGTTCACTCATATGGGCTTAACTTGGAAAAGTGGTTTCCAAGGAGAAGCTTGCATCAAATGTATGTGTTGCAAAGGAGGAACATGATTCTTAGTGGGAAGGCCATCAATCAGTTTTTCAAGCACCGAGGGATCGCTTTGGTATAGCGGGGTTTTTAATCATCAAGTAGCCAGCAAGTGTTCGATTGGCTCAGTAGCAAAAGGAGAACATTGGTTAAAGTTCCAAGCAATTTGCAAGGCAAGGCATGTCAGTGAACCTAAGTGGTTGTCATGGATATTTTTCCAAGTAGAATCAATTGATAGAACTTGGGAAGGAGAAGAGTATTTAACTCTCATCAGATAACCATCTTTTGTGGGTCCAAAAGCCTGTCAGTGGGAAGGAGTGATTGGAATCTGGATTAGGAGCAAAAATTTGCTCAAAACTCAAAGTGCTCTGAATCACTCAAAACTTGAATGACCACGTCCATCTTGGAGATACGATCCCAATGCAACTTGTTTCACTCAAAACGGAGTTCATATGAGAAAGATAGAGCCAATTCTTTGTTTTGTCAAACAAGCAAATTTTGGGTACAGGCCGACTGGGACGCTGACTAGATCTGTATAGCCCAGTCAAATAAATAAATAAAATAAAAAATTATAGGGAATATTCCTTGGAATATTTTGACATATGGCTCAATCATATTTTGACGCTTTTTGGCACGTTATTTGTCAAGTGAATTTGAGGTGGACCAATGAGAGGTTGACACATGGCAAGCCTAGAGGTCGCCACGTGCCCTCTCAAAGGTCATGTAAAAATTAGATGGAAAGCTAGGGAATTGAACCCGTGACCTCACCCACACAAGCCCCATGCTCCACCACTATGCCACACTATGTTACTTAACAATTATGGGCTAAATGTTTCATTTAAATTGTAAGCGCTGAAGGTTTGGGAGGTGGGCAAGTTTGCAAACCGGCGGCTAGTGCCAACACTAACCTTGTGGATTAAACTGGATTAGTATTAATTAACCATGTTTATCCACTAATTAATTTTGGTTTAAATTTGCGGTAGTTTTTGGGGTCCGCTAAATCCGGCGCTACTCCATTTTTGGTAGGGTTAACTGGACTTTCTCCAGATTTGGTGGAGTTTTCCTAGGGAAAATTGAAGAGGCCATAACATTGGCTAAATTCGACCAATTTTGGCTCAAAAAGAGTCATTCCTAGATGGTTTTGATGCTCTGAACACAATGGAATAGGTTGTAGAGACAGAAAGGCACTTCTATGCGTGATTTTTCTATGTTGAAGTTTAAGGAAGCTTAGGGCCACCAGGAGAGGAGGTCAAGCCTAGATCAGCTGAAGTCCAATTGCAGAGCTTGGAGAGTCATATTTGAGGTTTTTGGGTCTTCTGGATCCAATGGAGTAGGTTGAAAATCCATTGTATCATTGCAGGTGCATGTAATCAGATAATTGACCATTAATCCAAAGAGGGCATAGCCATTGAAGCAGGTCCAAGGAGATGTATCCCAGGAGGGGTAAACTCCTTTATCAACTTTGTGTTATGAGTTTGTTATGTTTTACTTCTCTTCAATTTACTTGTTGTATATGTGTTTTAAACAACTAATTAATCTCATAAATTTCTCATAAAAGACACTCAATACTTGACACATAATCCTTCACATTTTGGTTAATATGAGACGATCCTAAACACATATTTTTAATACTGATGAGGGAGCTTGCATAGCATTAACAAGTTTTCCCAACATTCAGATCAGGCGATAACAATTTTATGAGCCCCCCCCCTGCTTGGCAGGGGTTCGAGGGGAAGCGCCCTCAAAGAAAAAAATAAATGAAAATTTGTCTTGTAAAATATTGTAATTTCGTACTCAATATGGGTTGTTCATTAGGAAAAAGATCTGACGATAGAATTTATATCAATTTATGGTTTTTTCCCTAGAAGGAAACCCTCAGTTTATATGAGTGAATTGTATTGCGGTTGTTCATTATTACTTTTTACGATAAAGAGAGAGGAGATTGTGTGAGAGAGAAGAGGAAATTACGATGGAATTGTTGTAGCTTGTATCTCTTCATTTTGCTAGATAATATGAAAGGACGGGCTGGATGTTTCTCCATGGGCGTAGCCCAAATTGGGTGAACCACGTATATTTGTGTCTTTCTTGTTTTATCATTTTTTTTGTTTTTGATTCCTCAATATTTTATTTGTTCCATTGCCTTGTTATTTAATTTATAACAACTGGTATCAGAGTCGAAGGTCTATTTGGATGATAAACTTACAGGAAATAAGTGTTCCTAGTTCTAGTGGAAGAAATGGCAGAAGATGGTAGGTTTAGGGTTTAGAAAGTAAACGGAAAAAACCACTATCTATGGAAGATGCAAATGGAGGACTATTTGTATCAAAAAAATATTTACCTGCCACTGGGTGGAAAAGCAAAGAACCCGATAAGTATGACGAACAAATAATGGGATATTCTTGACAGAAAGGCACTAGAAACAATACAGTTGTGCCTGGTAGCATCGATGGCCTTCAATATTTCAAAGGAAATGACAACTGAGGGTCTAATGACGACATTGATCAAATTATATGAAAATCCCTCGATGTTAACAAGGTATTTCTTATGAAGCATTTATTTAATATGAAGATGTCAGAAGATAGATCTATTATTGATCATTTAAATGATTTAACACAGTTACCAATCAGTTAAATTTTTGTAGGGGCAAATTTTGATGATGAAATTAGGGCTCTATTATTTTCGTGCTCATTTCTAGAAAGTTGGAATGGCTTACTTATGGCCATCAGTAATTTTTTATCTGGATCTAGTACTTTAAAGTTTGACGATGTTGTTGGTGTTATCCTTAGCAAGGAAATGAGACAAGAAAAGTTCAAGTGAGACAACGGGTAATGTTTTGACTTCAAAGACTAGGGGAACAAAGCTAGAGAGAGGAAAGAACCTGGGACATCATAGTAAGTCAAGGAAAGGAAAATTCAAATATAGATCTTGGATAGTGTGTTGGAAATGTGGGAAGAAACAACACCTAAAGAAATATTGTAAATCTCGAAAGGGAAAAGAAGGAGATGAACAACAAGAGAATGATCATGAAGTGAATGTAACAGATGATGTGTTGCAAGATAATTTGATTCTTTAATTAGAAAATATTATTGATGTATGGATGGTAGATTCAAGGGCTTCACTCCATGCCACACCTGATAAAAAACATTTTCATGACTATGTTCAAGGAGAAATTGGACAAGTTTGTTTGGGTGATGATAAACCCTGTAAAATCATTAAAATGAGTAAGGTTTTTATAAATAACAGAATGGAAACCAATGGTTATTAAAGGAGGTAAGGCATGTTCTAGATCTAAAGAAAAATCCGATCTCAAAAAGGAAATTGGGAGGTGAAGGATGTGTAACTACATTTACAGACAAAACCTGGAAGGTCACTAAAGGAGTCTTGGTAATATCAAAAGGAGAAAAGCTTGGTACATTGTATTTATGCAATGGTATTTCTAATTTTTTTAATGCTTTCACCTCCATAGCAGCAGATACAACATCTGGCATCATAAGCTCAAGCACATGAGTGAGAAGGGGATGCAAATTCTTCACTCAAGGAATCTATTGCCATGTTTAAAGCATGTTGATTTGGATTTTTGTGAGAATTGTGTTTATGGAAAATAAAGGAGAGTCAAATTTCTCATAGTTGGGAAAGAAAAGAAGAGTGAAAAATTAGAGCTTGTGCATATAGATGTATGGGAACCTACTCAGATATCATCTCTCAGTGTCTCTCGCTATTATGTTGCTTTTATTGATGACGCAACTAGGAAAACTTGGGTTTATTGTATTCAAGATAAATCTGAAGTTTTTTATACTTTTAAGAAATGGAATGATTTGGTTGAGAATGATACAAGAAATAAGTTGAAGTGTCTCATATTAGATAATGGATGTGAATATTACAGTAAAGAGTTTGATAATTACTGTTCAGAGCGTGGAATTCGTAGAGAGAAGACAGCTCCAAGAACACCACAAGAAAATGGTGTGTCAAAAAGGATGAACATAACAAACATGGGACATGCAAGGTGCATGAGATTGCATGCAGGATTGCCTTTACAATTTTGGGCAGATGTTGTAGAGACTGTTTTTTATCTAATAAACAGAGGGCATTCAAGTTCCTTGGATGGTGATATTCCATAACAGGCATGGACAGATAAAAAGGTAAATTATTCATTTCTAAAGACTTTCGAATGTGAAGCCTTTGTCCACATTAATAAAGAAAATAGAAGAAAGATTGAGGCAAAATTAAAGAAACGTACCTTTATTGGATATGGTGTTAATGATTTTGGTTATCGTTGTATGATTATGAAAATCACAAAATCATTAGGAGCAGAAATTTCATAGTCAATGAAAAGGTTTTGTATAAGGATCAGATGCAAGGAAAGAAATAAGAAAAGGAAAACAAAGAATACACAGTGTTTGATGAGATCACAGAAAAATTAAAGGTGCCTGAAAATCATAATGATCAAAAGCCACAACAACAACAACAACAACCACAACAAAAACATGCACCTCAAAAATGTGAAAGCGGTGTTAGGAGATCTACCAGGATAAGTAGACCCCGTGAACGATACTATCCTTTATTATATTATGTATTGTTAATTAATTATAGTGAACCAGAAGGATATGAAGAAGAAATGCGGGTAGAAACTAGGAAGAAGTGGGAGAAATCCATGAAAGAAGAGATGGACTCCTTCGTACATAACCAGACTTGGGAATTATTCAGGTTTCCTACAGGTAAAATAACATTGCAGAATAAATAGGTTTACAGGTTGAAGGAAGATGATGGAGGAAAACAAAAGTACAAAGCTAGATTTGTGGTGAAGGAGTTTGCACAAAAGAAAGGTATAGACTTTGATGAAATATTTTCTCGTGTTGTTAGAATAACTTCAATCATAACTTTTTAAAGTCTAGTGGCAACAAAAGATTTTCATCTTAAAAAATTAGATGTAAAGACAACCTTTCTCTATGGGGATTTGGAGGAACATATCTATATGCAGCAGCCACAAGGGTATTAGGTCAAAGGAAAGGAGAAATTAGTGTGCAAATTGAAGAAGATCTTGTATGATTTTGTTGTCGCTGCGACAACGACCCTCCAAATTTTTTTTCTAAGTCAATTTTGGAGCCCACATGAACCATTGTTTCAAGCCCCCTAGTGTCGTCATGTTATTTGATTTGTTATTTGTGTGTTTTCTCCTAGTGTCACATCCTCCTAAGTCAATGTTTCATAAGTGTCGTCACCTAACTCTTAGAAGCGTTTATGTTATTTAGTCCATGGGTAGGTGAACTCATGACTTATCTCAACTTAGAAACTAACATTTTCGCCATGCACACACTCAAAAATCACTCAAAAACACACAAAAAGAAAACAAAAGCAAGAAAATCACTCTTTAAGGCAAAAGCACACTTCAAGTTGATGAAAACATAAGTCTGCCCTCTTTGAGCGCACTCCTTCATGTTGAGAAAGTGTGCCCTCCTTGAGTGCACTCCTTCGTGCTGAAGACATGTGCTCTTCCTGGATGCATGCATGATCCTCTTTGTTACATGTGGGTGCACACCTAGAAAATAGGAGCCCACTTAACTTCACTTAACTAATCCTTTCACTTGTAGATAAGTGGTGATCATGCATGAAACCATTTTACATGTAAACTCTTTTAAATGAACCCAATTAATCATTCTCATCTAGGTTAGGCGCACAGTTGTGGATTAAGAAACTCTTCATCAACCTGCATTACAAGTAAGTTTTGCATGTCGAATCTATTCATTGTCTTTCATGATTTCACTATTGATCTTACTTTTTTTGCTGGCATTTCTTTGTTTTTCAGTTTATTTACTAGCGTTTCTATTCAATCTTGATTCTGAAAGTGTTAATTTGTTGTCGCATGTTGAGACTCTGCACATTCCTTAACCTTTCACATTCCACCATGATTGCGACAACATCCATATAAGCTTGCAGATCCTTCTTCTTCTCATTCCTATCATGAAATCTTGTTTTTAGACTTGTTCTTGAGCCATCCACAAGCAGAGCATATTTCCAAAACCCGAAGCCCAATCAACTCTGAAAATTGCATCGAGAACAGTCAAGTTTCCCTCTTGAGCGCATTCCTTCGTCATGAAGAACTGCGCCCTCCCTTGAGCGCATGAGCACATGATGAAGACATGAATGATTTTACTTTGTCCCTTCGACATGCGCTAGTGCGCCCCCCTTTCCTTTGATATAATTTATAGAAAGTAATAAAAATAATGTAAACAATAATAACCATAATTGATGATTAATAACTAGTAGTTAATAATGAAGAGACATGTCTCTAAGGACATGACCATTTGTTAAAGGACGCCTGCCTAGGTATATAACGAGGCCCTCATTCTAATCAGTGATCTCATCAATTGTTGTATACATTATTCAATATATAATTACTTGTCCTACTATGAATGTTCACGTCTTCCAAGTCTTTTGAAGATTAGTAACTCTGCTATGTATATAAACATTGTTCGTTACATTGGTATCAGAGCCACGTTCTCCGATCTTGACAAGTGGCCATTAAGTCTCTATTAACTTTGTTGTCGTCGCAAGTCCAGCATTTCACTTCATAAAGCTTTTGGACATTCTCCATTTCACCTTTTGGCCCTTGGTCATTTAAAAAGAGAGAGAGAAAGAGAGAGAAAGTATATTAAAAAAATCATTAAAAAAGAGAAAAAAAATGATGTCTTTAGTGCGACTTTTTGGACTTTGCGGTGCCAGAATCCGGTGAAAAAATTTAAGGTGAAATCTTGATTTGTGTTATTTAAACTAGTTTTTTTACTGTATATATGGATTCAACACCTTGGAAAACCCCAAGGGCACTTTGATTGCATAGGATTACCCATCAAGCTTGTGATTTCAATAAATTCCTACTGGATTTTAGAGAAATTAAACCGGAAAAACCTACCATAAAAGTTTCCAAAAAATCGCTCTAAACACAACTCCAAAAAAAATTGAGAAAAGTATATATATTAAAAAAGAGAGGAAAAAAAAAATGAACAACTCCATATCAGCCCAACCATACTGCATTGTTGACGTCCAATCTATCAACGTTGCAGTTCCATACCAGCCCAACCGCACTACACTGTTGTCGTCCAAGGAGACTGATACGCCAATCAGGCACTACATTGTCGTACAAATCAAGAAATCCAAGCGAAGAGATTATTGCATCCTTTGCATGGGTATGTCATAAAAGGTGCAAGGGAAACCTTGAATCGTGTCCCAACCAATCAAGATAGCAATTTAGTTTTTACAATTCAAAAACCAAACCAAGATTCGAATAAGAAAAGTAGTTAACCCTTCTCGACTTTTCATATATTAAAAAAATATACACACACAGGTAAGCTTAAAATTTTATTAAAGCTTTAAGGTTTTAAGACCCAACCTTACATATTCACGAATTATTAAAAAGGGATATATTTCTAAACTCGTTAAAATAGTTAAAATAGTTTACAAGGGTGTGTGTGCAAAGGATACACATAGGTAATATATATATAAAAGTAAGATATTATACAATAACATTCAAGGTTCTATTATATATAGGAAAGAAGATTATCAAAGAAGATTAATATAAAGAAATTTTAAGAAGTGGATTATTGAAAAGAAATGCAATAAAGTATTTTTTAATATTAAAAAAAAGGGTAAAGGAGAGAAATTATTAAAATGAAACACCAAAAGTAATTGAATTTTTTTCGAGGAAGAAAAGGTTATTAAAATTTTATTATTAAAGTTTAAAAAGGTATAAAAGAATATATTTTTTTCAAGTTTAAGTTCATTAGTTTTTAAGTCCAAAGTATAAGTTATTCAAGTTTTAATAATTCATATAAATAAAGAAGTATTAAAGGAAATGGCATTTTTTCAAATTTGTAAAAACAATCACCAAATATAAGAAAATTGAAAATGAAGAAGGAAGGAAGATTTTTCTATAACAGTCTTTCAATCGCATATTGTAGATCACTTATATTAAGAGGGAATACTCAAGGAAAGGAGATTAATATCGCTATCAACACAAAAGTGATGAGAAAAATTGTGTCAATGTTAACTTGGCGAACCAACTATTAATTCCAGTGTTGGGTCCCTATAATACTAGTGATTACCCCATTACTATTGTAGTTATGCCTCTTATTAATATTGTTGTGCCCCTATTGCCCCCATATTGTTATTACTGTGCCCCATAGAATCCCTCTATTGTTATTTTTGTGGCTTTATATTATTATTGTTAGGTCGGCTGGATTATATTGTGACTCCTTAGACTCCTATATATAGAAAGGAGGTTTTGTCATTTGAATCATCCAAGAATTGTTCATTTATGTAATGTAAAGGAGGTTTCCCCCTCGAAGAGGCTGAATTCTAAGGCGTTGATCTATCTTTTCTATCTTTTCTTGAGCTGGTTTCATAACATTTGGTATCAGAGCTTTGGATTCTAGGGTTTCGCTGCTCCAAACAGGTCATCGTGGCATTTTCGCTATAACTTTTTTCTGTGACGTTTCAAAAGTCACAAAAAAAAACCCATTTGAGAAGAAATCGCGTTGAACCTTGGGTCCGAATTTCAGAGCTTTTCGCACAATATTTGCGGAGATATGATCTGAGGAAGTTGGTCTTTTTGCAGACTCTTGAATTACATTCAAAACAGGTGACCTGGGGAAAATCGTCATAACTTTCTCTCTGGGGATCGGATTGAAATTTCGTAAGAAGGTACAGAAAGAGGACAGACTGTAGTTTCTTGTATGCATGTTTCAGATCCAAAGGTCGAAACAGTGACTCGTGGCACGTCGTACAAGTTCGCTCTACTGAACTAGTCTATAAGCAAGTCACTGTGGGAGATTTCACATAACTCTTCCTTGGAGAATCCAATTTGGGTCAGACTTGTGGCATTGGAAAGAGGACACAGAGGGCTACTACAGATCACAAATTCAGAACTAGATGATTTGAAAGTACAGAGATACATCAGAGGCAATATCGAGCTCGTACAAAGTGAAAAAAAGTGTGTAGATTTTCTTAAATTTTTGCTTAAGCTTGGTTTGAAAATTTATTTTGAAGGAATTCAAAGGGCATAGTAGAGCATTATTATCGGTAACTGATGCCCCGAGGAAAGAAAATGCAAACACCTAGTAAGGAACCTGAAAGCTCTAGCATGACTCATGAAGAAGAGGAAGAAATGCAACATGATATATCAAAATTACAAGACCAAGTGCAACAACTGTCCCTTGCACAAAAAGGAACAGAATCTAAGATGGATGGTTTAAAGAAAGATGTAGAAGTTAAGATGGATGGTTTAAAGAAAGGTGTAGAAGCTAAGATGGATTGTTTAAAGAAAGGCGTAGAAGCTAATATGATTGACGTGGAAGCTAAGATGAATGATTTAAGATAGATTTGAAGACAGACATGGACGAATTGAAGATAAATATGAATAATTTGCTACAAGAAATGGTCACTAAGGTGAAAGGGTACTAAAGGAAACTCATGATGAGAACAAAAGAAATGTTAATCATGATTCCATAGACGCTAATGTTGGATCGAAGACTCACCATATTCCAAAAATCGATATGAGGAAGTTTGATGGCAAGGATCCCGCCACATGGATATTACAGATGGAGCAATTCTTCGATCTCAATAATGTGCAAAACACACAAAAGGTACGTATGGCAACTTTATATTTGGAACCAAATCAGTTTGTATGGTATCAATGGCTTTGCTCTCGTAAACAATTTATCACTTGGGCAATTTTTACGGAAGAATTGATAGCACATTATGAGGATACAAAAAGCAACACTTTTTTTAGCCAATTGATAAGTCTCAAACAAAAGGGTTCAATAATGGAGCACATTGAGGAGTTCCAAAAATTGAACATAAGGGTAAAAGATATTCCAGAGGAGCATAGGATTGATGTGTTCATAGGGTCTTTAAAGGATAATATCCAACATGATGTTCGCCTTTGGGAACCTGATTCATTAGAGAAGGCATTCAGGTTAGCAAGAAAAATGGAAAGCAAAATTATGGCAACCAGGAAGCATACCACTCACAACTATAAAGACGGAAGTGTTGTTGCCCCTAGTCTTCCACAACCTATAAGGTTGACACCACAACAATTGGAAGAAAAAAGAGCAAAAGGGCTTTGTTACAGTTGTGATAGCAAATACACTAAAGGTCATAAGTGTGCTGAGAAGAAATTATTCTACATAGATTGTGAAGAGGAAGAAGAAAAGGAGCAAGAAAGGTCAAAAGAAGAGGATATACTCCAGGAACAAAGCCTAGATGAAGAACAAATAAATCCGACCATATCTTGTAATGCATTGGCGGGAATTACCACTCCTCAAACCATCAAGATAGAAGGACAAATCAAGAAGAAAAAGGTAATAGTGTTGATTGATTCAGGAAGCACCCACAATTTTATTCATTGTAAGGTAGCAAAAGAATTGAATTGCTTCCTATATCCAGCACCAGAGTGTCAAGTGATGATTGCAAATGGAGGAACAATAAATTGCTCTGGAAAGTGCCATAATATCAAGCTATCCATGGGAGAATATGTATTGACTAGCCCAATGCTTTCCATTCCAATGGGAGGTGCTGATGTTGTACTAGGAGTCCAATGGCTACAATCCTTGGGTACAATAGCTTTTAATTTTCAAGAACTTTTCATCAAATTTTCTACGGAAGGAAAGGAAGTTGAATTAAGGGGTATTGCAGGGAAACCAGGAAAGATAATCAGCTCTAATGGTATGACAAAGCTTCTAAAAAAGGAGCAAAGAGGTGTAATTGCACAATTATGTTCGCTAGATGTTTCCACATCGGAATCATCTATTTCTCCAGATCTCCAAAAAGTCCTGGACAATCATTCCAAGGTATTTGAGACTCCCAAAGGTCTCCCACCTATGCGTGATCATGATCATGCTATTCATCTGATTCCAGGAAGTGTTCCTCCAAACATCAGGCCGTACAGATATCCCTATGTCCAAAAGAGTGAAATTGAACGTATGGTTGCAGAAATGCTAGAGGCTGGTATAATTCAACCGAGTCAAAGTTCTTTCTCTGCTCCAGTAGTATTGGTGCACAAGAAGGATGGATCATGGCGCATGTGTCCGGATTATAGGGAGCTCAACAAGCTCACTATTAAAGATAAGTTCCCCATTCCTGTCATTGATGAATTACTGGATGAATTGCATGGATCAATTTACTTCACCAAGTTGGATCTTCGTTCAGGATATCATCAAATCAGAATGAAGATTGAAGACATTCCGAAAACAGCATTTAGAACTCATGAGGGTCATTATGAATTTTTGGTCATGCCTTTTGGCCTTACCAATGCACCTTCAACATTTCAAGGTTTGATGAATTCAATTTTCAAACCATTCCTTAGAAAATTTGTGTTAGTATTTTTTGATGATATACTAATCTACAGCAAGTCTTGGAAGGATCATGTTGAACATGTTGACAAGGTGCTACAACTATTGGAGGAGAAACAATTATATGCAAAAAGATCCAAATGTTTCTTTGGAGTCCAGGAGGTGGAATATTTGGGTCATATTGTATCTCATGAAGGAGTTAAGGTAGACCCTAGCAAAATTAAAGCCATTAAGGAATGGAAAATCCCCACATCCATAAAGCATCTGCGAGGATTTCTCGGGTTGACAGGGTATTATCGCAAGTTTGTTAAGAATTATGGGGATAGTAGCACCTCTAACAACATTATTGAAGAAAGATGCATTTTCATGGACTCCGGAAGCAACAAAGGCCTTTGAACATCTTAAAGAGGCAATGTGCCAAGCACCGGTCTTAGCTACACCAGACTTCACAAAAACCTTTATTGTGGAATGTGATGCTTCAGGAAATGGAATTGGTGTTGTTCTAATGCAAGATGAAAGACCCATTGCTTTTGAAAGTCGTCCAATCAAGGGAAAGTTTTTAAGCAAAGCTATTTATGAGAAGGAAATGTTGGCAATACTCCATGCACTTAAGAAATGGCGACCCTACCTAATGGGAAGACACTTCAAGGTAAAAACGGATCATGATAGCCTTAAATACTTTTTAGAACAAAGATTATCCTCTGAAGAGCAACAAAAGTGGGTCACAAAGATGTTGGGTTATGACTTTGAAATCATCTACAAAAAAGGGAAGCAAAATGTGGTGGCAGATGCACTCTCAAGAAAGGATGAGGATGTGGAAGCATTGTTGTGTGCCATTTCTATTATCCAACCAGATTGGATAAACGAAGCAAGGGAGGAATGGAAGAATGACGAAGAAGTGTGGGCACTTATTCGAAAGTTACAACAAGATTCCAGTACGTCTGATACATTTAGCTGGAAAAATGATTCGTTATGGTACAAAGATCGCTTATACCTCTGTAAGAATTCCCAGCTAAAACAAAAGATTCTTATGGAATTGCACACTTCTCCCTTAGGAGGGCACTCAGGATTTTTAAAAACTTACCACAGGGTTAAGAAGGAATTTTTTTGGGATGGCCTTAAATCAGATATTCAAAAGTTTGTGGCGGAATGTTTGGTTTGCCAACAAAATAAAGTTGAAACAATTAAGACACCAGGTCTATTACAACCTTTATCCATTCCAAGCCAACGTTGGGAGGAGGTTTCAATGGATTTTATCACAGGTTTACCCAAGTCTGAGGGAAAGAGTGTCATCATGGTGGTAGTTGACAGACTTACCAAGTATGCACACTTTTGTGCATTATCACATCCATTTAAAGCCAGTACAGTTTCTACTGCATTTATGGAAACAATTCAAAAGCTACATGGAAACCCAAAGATTATTGTAAGTGACAGAGATCCCATTTTCACTGGAAATTTTTGGACAGAATTATTTTCTTGTCTTGGTACTCAGTTAGCTCATAGCTCATCTTATCATCCTCAATCTGATGGGCAAACTGAGATAGTAAACAAATGTTTGGAAGGATATCTTCGTTGCTTTGTATCTGATAAACAGACACAATGGGTCAAATGGTTGCCTCTGGCTGAATGGTGGTATAACACTTCCTTCCATACAGCAACAAAAATGACCCCATTTATGGCACTTTATGGGTATCAACCACCATCCATCACATCATATTTAAGAGAAAATTCTAAGGTTCAGGCAGTGGAACATCACATCGAACATCAACAACAAGTCCTCCAACTCTTAAAGGATAACCTCGTGTTGGCACAGAATAGAATGAAACAACAGGCAAATCAACATCGCAGTGAAAGAAGTTTTGATGTAGGTGATTGGGTATTCCTACGGCTACAACCATATAAGCAAATGTCCCTCAAGCAAGCTAAGAAGGATAATAAATTATCACCAAAGTATTATGGTCCGTACAAGGTGTTGCAAAAGATTGGTACTATGGCATACAAATTGGAGCTTCCTGCAGCTTCTCGATTGCACCCAGTTTTCCATGTTTCATGTTTAAAGAAGGTTATAGGCGACAAGCTCCCAGTTCAAACAATATTGCCAGAACTTGACGAGGAAGGAAAAATTATATTGGAACCAGAAGCAGTCACAGAAACAAGAACTCGACAGCTACGAAATCGATCAATTTCAGAGTATCTTATCAAGTGGAAGAACTTATCCGCTGAAGATTCCACATGGGAGGATGAGAATTTTATGCAGAAGTATCCAGAACTACTCAAGCGTTGAGGACAACACTTTTTTGAAGGAGAGGGGCATGTTGGGTCCCTATAATACTAGTGATTACCCCATTACTATTGTAGTTATATCCCTTATTAATATTGTTGTGCCCCTATTGCCCCCATATTGTTATTACTGTGCCCCATAGAATCCCTCTATTGTTATTTTTGTGGCTTTATATTATTATTGTTAGGTCGGCTGGATTATATTGTGACTCCTTAGACTCCTATATATAGAAAGGAGGTTTTGTCATTTGAATCATCCAAGAATTGTTCATTTATGTAATGTAAAGGAGGTTGCCCCCTTGAAGAGGCTGAATTCTAAGGCGTTGATCTATATTTTCTATCTTTTCTTGAGCTGGTTTCATAACATCCAGACTCAAACATAGGAGAAAGAACAAATATTTTTCGCAACGGAATATGAAATTAACGATTTACAAGTAACAATTGACCATTATGAATGCATCTCTCAATTGTGTGTTGTAACTGTGTTTAACCCAAAGATTGACATAATTTTTAGTCAACCTTGGTTGAAATAATTGGGTACGTTCATGTTAAACATAGAAAAAAATATTTTGATGTTTCCTTAAAAGAAAAAGATGATCACCTTCCAAGACATGACAATGAAGTATGAATCATTAATGCCTTCATCAGAAGAATTTAAGGATATTTAAAAACTGGTGCTACAAAAGAATCAAGAAACAATGTTAAAGAAACAAAAGAAGCTTGAATCTGTTACCCTGTATGTTTCTTTTCCTCCTCCTTTTTCATTACTAAACGAAGTGGTCCTTTGTGTCGATGTTGAAATTGGTAAATCTGGAAATCAAATTGTTGATCCACTTCTTCCACCTCCACCTAATTTCCTTGATCAAGATCTTATCCAAAAAAACTTTGAATGCTCCCATAACTTCATGGAGCCTTATCTGAAGACAAATCCCTTGATTCCTCAAGATGACATAGTGTGCATAATCTAAATATTGAATCTACTTTTGATCGAAAGTATTGCTTCTTCAAGGGGTACCTTTCATCCTCTATCATTTAGACCTCATGGCTCTCTGTACCTCAATTCGTTTGATCAATCTGTTCCACCAGCAATTCCTTTAGATACTCTCGATTCTCAATTTGTTGTTTCAAATAGTGCTCAGGTGAAATGTGGTCACATCTCATAGGTAGAGGAGAAAAATGATCAAGACACATATCATCTATCTTCCCTCTTTCAAATCCCACTATGTCAAGATGATGTTTCCACATCTGTGGCTAATCAAGAATCTCGTGATCTCGGTAATCAGTCAAGTGAAATTGAAACTATTCATGAAAATGAAAGCTTAGGAAATCATCATCCTGACGACAATGACTCCACTGATGTATATGGCGATGAATTCCCATGTACATTTGTCAATATCTTCATTTCTCAAGAATATTTGGATTTGTAAGGCTTAGATATAGAATCTGATTTAATCATAGAAGAATAACTCACAGTGATTTCTCCCTAAGCTCACTTCCCCTTGTGTTTTGACGCACATAATAAATCAACTGACGTTGTAAATATGCCTTGCCCTTCAAATTCATAATCTGATGAACTAGGTTTTAATTTGACACAAGGCGATAAGGTCACACATGATGAAGAAGAAAACAATGCAATCATTGAGCATATATCTTATGGCTTGCAATCTCTAGCTTTAGATGGACTTAACCCTTCAATACAATTTTGTCATGAAATTTGTCTAATCTATACATCCTCGGATACAAGCCTAGAAGAATTTTATCACTTGAGTAATCTATTAGGTGATGTTCAAACAACTGATCAAACCAATGATGTAGATAGTTTCCATCTGATTAATAATATCTTGTTGAAATAGATGATAGTAGTTGTCCACATACAATTAATGATCTTACCCAACTCTCAAAATGCAATCATCCAACATTTAAAATTTCAGGAACTTGTTAAGTTGAGGCACTTTAGTTTTCGCTGATGGTTATGTCAAGTTCTCGTGATCCTGATGAGATCCACGAACTTGGTCAGATCTAAATTTTCTCACATGATTCTTTTCTCAGCATTGTCTCACTGGATATAAGCTTGTTATTGAAATATGTTCAACGTTTTCAAGTTAATTTTATTAATTCTCACGATAAAGTTTCCAATCAGATTTAAGATTCTTATTCGCTTAGCATCTTCATGTAGAATTCTTGTATTAAATCCAGGCTTGGAATACATGTCTTTCATGAATGCATATAAATTTGAAGCCCATCATTCTGATTATTGAGACAGAGATCATCATTAGCCAAAAAAATTATTCATGTTAAATTGTTTTGTGAGTGATCAACTCCTTATCTCTCTTGTGTATGTTTTGAAGCTAATCATTTTTTCTCTTACACATTTTGTCCTTTTCAGTGTTAGTAAATGCTTGAGTCATTTGGTGGATTAAAACCCTCATGCTAATAGAGTAATTTCCCAATATTATATGAATGTTGAATCTGATTTGATACATGTTTCTTTTTTAGAATCTTTTAATCTTCTATCAGCATGTTCTCATTATTCCTTGTATTCTTACTAGTTTTTCGGATTTTCTATACCAACAATCAATTTTAATCCTTTCAACTTTCATGTTGTTGGTTTTTCTTATGATCAGATACAAGGTGATAATCTATTATATTATTGTTTTGAGGCTTCTGCGATTTGTACTTTGTGTAGAGTTTTCTTTTGGAATCATCGCATCCATAATTGTTTGAATCGACTTTTCGATCCATCCACCGTGGCTCATCATCAAGATAGATCAATGAGTGTGTAGGAAAGATCTTGTTGAAAAGGTGAGATCTGTCTTGTTCTGAGCAAGTAATTTTGAATTTTATTTTAGATTTTAACTAAAAATAATAATTCTAAATTAAAATTAATTAAATTATTTTTAATAATAAAAAAATGGATTAATACTAATATTAATATTATTAATAATTAATAATTAATATTAATATTAATTCTAAATTCTAAATTCTAAATTAGAATTAAAATTAATTGAAATCATTGATTCTACAGTTAAATTAATTCTAAATTGAAATTAATTATAAATTAAAATTAATTAAAATGATTCTCACTTTAATCTTAATAAAAAAAGGGATTAATATTAATATTAACATTACTAATAAATTTTTTTTATTTTAATAATATTCTTAACAGAATTATAAATTAAATTAAATATAATTAAAAATTAATTAAAATTATTTTATTTCAATCTTAATCTATAATTCAATTAACTTCCAATAAAATTAAAATTATTAATTGTAATAATTATTAAGTATTATTAATAATTATCATCAATTATTAATTAAGACATGGTCGGCTACCATCATTCCTGTTTCATCTATCTCATACCTCTATTTATTCATTCCAATGAGATTTGTCCTACACACTCATTGATCTATCCTGATGATGAGCCACAGTGGATGGCTTGAAACGTCGATTCAAACAATTATGGATGCGATGATTCCGGAAGAAAACTCTACACAATCTATTATATCTTGAGGAAGAAATCAATGGGTCCCTAACTCCTCTTTCTGTTAGTCTCAGATATGCAACATATGGAGAGGATGATTTTACCATATGAATCATCCATGAGATCTCTCAAATTCACTCATCCATATCTTTGTACAGTGGAGGATATTATGTGTTGACTAACCAAACTTATCATAAATTTTTTTAATTGTTTCCTTTCAATTAATCATTTTCCCACTGGTACTTCTGATGATAGTTGTTTTACATCTATTGATCTCATCAAGCTTATAAATTCTTATGATTCACCATCTCACTTCTCAGATACTTGTTACGAATTTGAGGCACTTCATCTTTTACTGATGGTTATGTCAAGTCCTCACAACCTTGACAAGGTTTTTGAACAAAATTAGATCAAATTCCCCTCGCAATATTCTCTGCATATCTCGATTGCACTAATTGAAAGCTCATCTTTCCAAGAATTTCAGGGTTTTCAAATTTTTTGTTTCAAATATCATGATCAAATCATTGACTGGTTAGAGGAATATTATTTGGCAAGCTCTACTATTAGTATAAGTGTCAATATTATCTCGTGCTTGCTACAAATGAAAACAAGGACAAATGTACATTTCTAAAACACTTTCAAGGTATTCATATCCATCATTCTTTTCATCGAGATAAAATTGCAATTTGGATTAAGAGAACTTTTATGGCACACGTTTCTGCTAATAGGCAAGACCTTCAATCTCTTGTGCAAGCTATACAGGTAAATGCTCTTAAATTTTCACATTCTCTTATTTGGGTATTGATCACTAATATATGTTTGCTTCCAGGTTAGAGCAGCTCTTATGGCTGTATTGGAAGTTTAACTTTACATTAATCCTGACATTCTAGTTAAATAGTTTAGCGTTTAGTTTTAGTTGTGGTTCTCTTGTTTAATAAAGTAGTTGTACTTTCTTTCATTGTTCACATATGATCTGGACTTGCGTAGGAACACAAACGAATACAAATGTAAACATAAACATAAAGATGCAACAGAAACAAATCAGCATTTCATTTATATCAAAGAGCTAAAATATGCTTACATACAGAATGGAAATAAACTAGCTCGGGCGACAGTAGCTTATCTCTGAGAAGAGATGTGGAGGCCACATGCCTCTAAACTGTGTTACAATGAGGCTCAAAGGCCTATTTATTATTGAGAAACAATGGAAAACCCAAAACATCCAAAAACCTAACCCTAGGAGATGAATAAACAAAATTGTGGGCCTCGTTGGGGTAAATTGGTACATAAACTTCCCGGGCTCATAACTTTGGAATACGATCTCTGTTTGATGCGAATGATACCTCATTAGAAATATCTATCTAAGGAATACATATTTCGACTACATATGATAGTAACGGAATTGTGTTTTCCCATTTTCAAAAAAACATCGTTTAGGGCCTCAAAACAGCTCTCGAAGTTCAGGACCCGAAAACAAAATAGTAAATTGTGCTACAATTAAGGAAACTGAAAAACTGAAAGAAACAAAGGTGGGGGTCCAAGTGGAATATGTGGGTGGCCACCAATATCCACCTAGACCATTCCTCCCCCCTTAGGAAGCAATGGTCTCCATTCCGTTGAGTGCCCCCATGAGATGGGGAAACTTCTGCTAAACTTGGTCCCTGGTGAGCCACTTGCCTTGGTGTACGAGTTGGCCAAATTTGACAACCCGATATAGTTGGATTTCTGCTTGTGAGTGTTCTTGATATGTGTTTCCATGATCTAATCAGTTGTGGCTTTTTCCATGTGGTATGGGTTTAGCTTTGTTGGTGTGAGATGTTCTGCAATGTCTAATGTATCCAATAATGGTGGAAAGTATGGTCGAAGGCAGTCCACATTGAACACTGGGTGTCAACCAAGGAATGGTGGAATGTTGAGCTTGAAATCATTGTCCCCTATAGCCTTAGTGATGGTGTAAGGCCCATATCGGAGCGGGTGAAGCTTGCGGTAGGCCCCGGCGAGGCGCTCCTTCTACAAATGTAACCAAACTTTGTTGCCTAACTGAAACTTGTGTGGCATCGTGTTGTAACATTATTTGTTTTGATAAGTTAGATGTTGAGATATAAAAAATATATATAAAAAGATATTGTAAAAAGGAATAAAAGAAAAAAATAGAATTTAATGAAAATCTCAAACATAAACTGCGTGCTAGATTAAATGTCACTCAATTATTTATTAAATGTGTTTAATTTATTTTAAGCATCATTATATTAAACTTAAATTAAATTTTAATTGTAAATAAGTGATAACACGATCTTTTGTCGTTTTTGGTTAAAGTGCTTAAAACTTTCGGCAGTTGAAGATCCCAACCGCAGAGATCAACAACTCTGAATCCACTCCGCACCCTCTAGCCCCTCTGATGTTTAATCAACGAGGGGGTGCGAAAAAGTGGTCCACCCCAAAACCACCTCTACCATGTGCCCTTCGCACAGCTACTGCGCACCCCCCACTCCAAAACCACAAACCGCCCACTACCCCCCCCGAAATCCACCTTCCCACACCCAGCCGACCGTTACGCCTCTGCTCCCTCCATTTTCAAACAAAACCTTGTCCCACCACTCGTTGCACAGCGTACCATCATCTGTCCATAGCTATTACACCACTTGTCACCCCCTCATATGCCAACTTTGAACCCGTTAAAAATCTCGTTACCAATCAATGCCTCTCCCGCGCCATTTAACGGGTATTACCCAATAAAAAGTTTTAACCAACCAAAGGTCCCTTTTTTTGTTTTCTTCACAGCTGACTGGCTAACCATCATCCCCTACCCTACCAAACCAAAATTCAACCATTTGCAACTAGTACTAGGTCGAACAGCTACCCAACTTATCAATGAAGATTTGCATACACTGCTACCTATCAGTTGATAACAAAATCATTAATTTTCCGAGTAATTCCAGTCGTTTTCACCCTTATTTTTCAGGAATGGCTTCCAAAAAGAAATCGATTGTTATGGAAAACCCCATGCTTCCCCCTACCATTGGTTTAGATAATCATCCTTTAGTTGACCAATACTTCAAAATTGTTGAAACCAACTGTGAGTTTGATCTCTATGAACTCCATAGTTGGTTAAAACATAAATTCATTGAACAAAGTGATGAAATAAACCTCTGGCAGCCCTTCTTACCCCAGTTCAACATTCCATAGACCCACCATTTCCCAGATTTTGTTGTATGGTGTCATGATAGGTATATTCCCACTCAAAGAACAGTAGTTTCTAAAAACAATGAAGTTCTCTTTACCATTACTACTGAGTCAATCAACCAAATGTTGTAGATTCAAAACATTGAACCCTTGCATCCATTTTCTCCAGAATCCCTCATGGACATTTACAAAAATCTTGACTTTCCCAGAGAGCCAGAATTTTTGAAACCTTTTTACCAAAAGATGTCCAATTACCTAAACCCAACCCACCTTATCAGTCATGTATGTTTCCAAAAATGACCAAGAAGATTATATCCATTGCCTCATGTCTGTTAGGTTATCATTCTGATCAATGGGTCGATGAGGTCTTAATAGGTTTCCTGTCAGCTTTCTCAACAATTTGAAAAGCCTTCTATGATTTTCAATTACTGTGGGTACTTAGCAGAGTCAATTCATGATCAGATCATGAAATTACCCGTCGAAGGAATGTTCAAGTATGCCTTTATTTTAGTATACTTGTTTTTTTTAATCAGTCAGAGAGGTTCTCTTTTCCCCTACAAAAGATGGACAGTCAAGGGAATACACACTCATTCATCCATTGGACTTCCCTAGTGAGGAAGAACACCACTAAAAATTCACAATTGGTGATTTTGTAGATCAATTCCTATATGTTGCTACATGTTTATTCAATAGTGACGTAGAACCAAGAATTGGGACAGAGATCAGGAAAATCCTTCATCTCAGTGAACAAACCAGAATGGGAGATTGGTATTTATACCAAAATTATACAGAGATTAGGATATATGGATGTGAGCTTCCCCCATTCAAATTACCTAAATTTGTTCCTATTCGTATATTTTCATTAGAGTATATCAGACAAATGATCAACATGGATCAACTACATTTTGTTGCAGCAAAGAAAAAGGCTCAGTTTAAGATTAAAACTCAAGTAGGGCCCTTTATTTGTAATGCTAGAGCAGCAGGCAAGGAAGCAGAAGATCTCCTCAAACAGATGAACTTTAAGCTTAGTTTCACCTGGTCTTATGATCCCCTAGGAGTAATTTCAAAACTAAGGGTAGAACAAAAAACTACCCCATATACTCACACTCCTAGGCCTGAGATAGAACAATTTATGAACCAAGATGAATGGCAGGAAAACACACTTCAGGAAGCAGAGGAATGGGTTATAACATCTACATCATCACAGACTCCTCTAAGAGAAGAAAAACAGTATAAAAGTCCCAAAAATAGTGCTTCTCCCATGGAAACACAAACTTCATCCAAGGAATTTAAAATTTATAGTAAAAGGCAGAAGACAGCTAGTAGAAGTGATACACATTCATAAGACACTACATAGCAACGCCCAATTATCCTAACATGCCCATTCATATCATCATCTTCTAGCAAAGAAGAAATGGTTGTAGGCTCTCCTTTATCTTCATCCAGTCCAAATGTGTCATCATCTCATATAGGAGAATTGCAGTAGAATCAGAAAGAGAAGAGTATCTTCACAGTTTACAAAGAAATCAAGCAGAGGAATGAAGCTTTGAATGCTTCCACCTACATGGTTTTGGAATCAGACATCATCTACTCAACACAGGCTACTTTTTTCCTTCGACATTGAGAAGGGAAAGATGCAAATAGCCTTTCTAGAGCCCAAAGTCACTCATCCTAGGAGTGTTGATGATTATACTAAGTCTATTTTTACTTTTGATACAAATTTGATTCATCCTATTGACCAAATTGACCTACATGAGCAATCTGGTAAAATGATATATTCTTCCCTTACAAGTTCAGCTATGGAAGCATCTAAACTTCAACAGTCATTAGACAATGTACAGTCTCAGTTAAAGTTAGAAATAGTTTCTTCTTCAGCAAAAGATACCAAGAACAAATCCTTAGAAGATTTAGTGATAAAGTTGGGATATCATCCCATAGATGTAAAAGCAGCAGAAGAACTTATCAAGACTAAAAATGCAGACATAGTTGCTCTAAGAAAATAGCTTAAGTTGCCATCTACAGAAGATCCACAAGCTAAAGAGATAGGTCAGCTAGAAATAGAGAAATAAAATATGTTGAAGATCATAATTGAAAAAAATGTGCAGATAGAGAAAATGGAGACTGAGATTGAAAAGCTTCTAAAGGAAAAAGAACAGCAGGGAATCCCGGCTATGATAGAACATCAGCATCTACATCAACCACTACAATAGCAAAGGGGACTACATCTATTGATTCGGCAAAAGAGTTGGCAATGGCTATAGAATATTTATCAATTAAGGGGCAAGAGGTCGAAAAACTAAGGAGTCAGCTTAACAATTTACAAGAACATAAACTAAAGATTGATAATGCTTATTTAGTTGAGTTGCAGAATTCATATAAGCTAACACAAAGAGTTCAATTCCTAGAAAGCCAATATGTTATGATTGATACTATCACACAGGCTAGAGAATGTATCTGGATCTAGATAAATGAAGCCATCACTGAGATATGGCCTTCAATTGAAATAATCTTTGAACAGGATGAACTAGTACAGAGGGCCAAGCAAGCCATAGCAGATGTAAAGAAAGATTTGGCTTCAAAACCAGGAAGAGCACATGCATTGATAAGGGTTTTGAATTCCAAAACCAAAGATGAATTGGAGGAATGTGATATAGAATACATGACAGAGACCATATTGGAAGTGAGAAGAGTTCTCAATAAGAATAATTTGATGTTGCAGCTAGAAAATAAGTGCCATAACCTCAAATCAAGTATCCAGAGGTTTCACAGGAAATTTTCAGTTTTACACCAAAAGGGATTGCCTAGATTACAAGGAGTGGCAGATAAATTAATTGATTTAGAAGAATATCAAACGAAATTATGTTCAATTTCCAATGATAAATCCATGTTTGCAAAGATCAAAGGAATAATCATAGGTAAAGCATTTATAGAAGGCCTCAGTTATGATTTACTCATCAAGCATGAGATAAATCATTTATTTGTGGTAAAACCAACTTTTCCAAAATATATTGAGGTAGATGAATATTTTAGAAGATTAACCAAATACCAGATTCGAGATGAAGAAAGATGGGAAGAACTATAAAAGTTACTGAAGTAATGAGTTAGCAATAGTCATCAGCAGATTCAGCAGCAGAATAGCAGGTTTATCAGCCACATCAGCACCAGAATCCTCGAACCTAGAGATAACGGATTCAGCGATTTCATTTCCCTATATTTATGTACTATGTTTTTAGAAACAAATCTAGAAGACAGGTCAAAGACCATACTGGAAGTGAGAAGAGTTCTCACTAAGAAGAATTTGATGTTGTAGCTGGAAAATAAGTGCCATAACCTCAAATCAAGTATCCAGAGGTTTCATAGGAAATTTTTAGTTTTACACCAAAAGGGATTGCCTAGATTACAAGGAGTGGAAGATAAATTAATTGATTTAGAAGAGTATCAAATGAAATTATGTTCGATTTCCAATGATAAATCCAGGTTTGAAAAGATCAAAGGCACAATTACAGGTAAAGCGTTTATAGAAGGCCTCATTTATGATTTACTCATCAAGCATGAGATAAATCATTTATTTGTGGTAAAACCAACTTTTCAAAAATATATTGAGGTAGATGAAACTTTTAGAAGATTAATCAAATACCAGATTCCAAATGAAGAAAGATGGGAATAATTATGCAAGTTACTGAAGTAATGAGTTAGCAATAGTCATCAGCAGATTTAGCAGTAGAATAGCAAGTTTATCAGCCACATCAGCACCAGAATCCTCGAACCTAGAGACAATAGCTTCAACAGTTTCATTTCCCTATATTTATGTACTATTTTTGTAGAAACAGATCTAGATATTTTTCCAATGTATCTAGATATTTTACTTTAGATAATTTGGGAACATTTTGTATAAATAATTCCCAATTTGAATTGTAAAGGGTTGCACCCTTGGGCTAAGTTTATTCGAAGCAGAATTACATGTATCTGAAGTTGTCTGATATCAATAAAAGGATTTTGAATTTGTTTCAAACAGCTTGTTATCTATGTGAGTTTTCTTTATGTTATTCATTCCATTATGTTATTTCAACATGTATTTGGTTTTATGAACAAATCTAAGACATAAACTGAATTTCATTCTATCTTAAATCTCCTACGAAGTTATAATATATTACAGAGATTAGTTCATTAGACTGTTTGTCTAAACAAACTCCTCTACATCAATTAATTGTCAATTCTTCATGAATTTGGATGCATTTTTGTTGGTTAGTAAACATAGTTTACTAGCCTCTATCTTATGATTATTTTAAATATTCTATATGAATACTTAAAACTCATATTTTCTCTGAATTCTTCATTCCAAATCTTTTAAAGCTAAATTACTATTTAGAAATGAAGAAACAGCCCTTCCATTGTGTTGAGAGAAATTAGGACACAGTACCTGTTTACATAAGCTTAAAACATTGGTCTTCCACAAATTTAAAAACAACCAAAATATTTTAGATGCTCTGGCATAATTACCTAACCTAGAATTATCCCAGAGGACAACATCATATTGGCGTCATTGCCGAGAAAATAAATTTGAATCTTTCTCCCAGGGACAATGATTAAGATGGCAACTCCATAAGCCAAACTGGCTTCTTCAAAACATACTAGATCCCACTTTGACCCTGAACTCTTTTCCCCATTATCAGATCCAGGGAGATTGGTAAGAGGAGATTTTAAGAAGAAGATTAGAAGATTCCACTTCTTTTTCTGTACTAATACAACCTGAAACTGTTTCAGTTACTTATCCTTTTGAGCTAGTTCCAATTCCCCCTAAATTGTCTGATCTACCCCCTAAGGTATTAGAACTTTTTTCCAGAGGAGTTGATTTGCAGTCAGCCCTTCTAGTCCATCAATTGGAATCTTATCAAATCCCTGAAACTCTTTCAGAATCACCTAAGTCAGAACAAGAATTAGATTTACACTTGCCTGAGTTAAAACCTACCGATTTTATCTCACCAGTTGTACATTCTTTTCCATCTACTTCTGCCAAGCCTGAAGACACTTTTTCTGTCTATTCAAATCCTTTATTTGAAATTGAAGGAAAGTTTGAACCAGAAGTATAGAAGTTAGTGCTTCGATCACCATCAATAAAATTCTTAATAGGTCCTCCATATCCTCCTACAGAGTCATCCTCAACATAATCATCCTCCTCTTCATCTACAACATCTTCTACAGAATCATCATCGTCTTCAGATATGACTTTTCAGCCTACCATTCAAGCTTGGTATGATGCCTTACAGCTCCCTTGTCAATTTAATAATTTTCCTAATGGGTATTTAAAACATCTACCTAGATTTAATGGAGAAATTGGTTTGTCTGTTGAAGATCATTTAGCTTCCTTTTTAGATTTTGTTGATAACATGAATATTGAACATGAAGATGTGTATATGAGGTTGTTTGTCCAATCACTTGAAGGAAATGTTAGAATTTGGTTTAGACAACTAAGAGAAAATTCTATTCCATCTTGGAATCAGTTAACAAACATCTTTAAAAATCAATGGGGGGTTAAAAAGGATCCTGTATATTTTGTTACAGAATTTGAAGAACTGAAAAGAAATCTTGGTGAACCAGTAGTTGACTTTATAAAAAAATTAACAATTTTTTTCATAAGATGCCACCTGACTGTAAACCACCAGTATCAGCAGCTAAAGTTAGATTTTCTAAAGCTTTTGATGATGATTTCGCAGTCATGCTTAGAGAAAGAACATCCATCACCCTAGAAGACATGCAAACAAATGCCATAGAAGTTGAAGCCAATAGATCAGCATCAGCTAAACTTAGGGCTAAAGAAGAAAAGGTTGAAAGAAAAATAAAAGCTAAGGAAGAGGGTTCTTCATCAAAAAGTAAAAAGGAAGATCAAAAGATAGATGAAATCACTTCACTTCTTAGAAATATTTCAAATAGGATTTCAAAAATGGAGGCTCAACCTAGAACAATTCAACAAACAACAAATAGACCTCAAGCTCCATTCAGAAGAACTACTCAACCTCAAATTTTGCAAAGACCTAATACTGATCAGCAAATTCAACCTCCACTAATGATTGATGATCAGGAACCTAAAGACATTGGCCCTCTGATTACATATGACATCAATAGTTTTGATAACTCATCAGTTCAAAATTCCATTGCCCCCCTCCCTCAAAATCAATTCCCACAGCAAAATCAAGAAAATTCACAAGTGTCAAAATATCAAGCCTTCTCTGAATTCTTAATTGCAGAATTAAATAGAAGATATGATTTAAGACCAAGACCAGGGCCTGGTAGACCTCCTAAGAATCCCATTGTAAATGAACCACCAATTAAAACCATTGAAACTCAAACAACAACAATTCAACCATTGAATCAATCAAATGAACCAAATTCAGTTGATAAAATAGTTTTAACTACTTTCAATGTGGAAAGAGAGCTAGAAAGGGTCAAAATACCTATTCCCTTATCTGAACTTTCCAAAAATCCAGGGTATAAAAATCAAGTTTCTAAATGGATTCAATCTTCAAGTGTTGATGTTGAAGGAGATGTTATAAGCTTGCAAGATGAGAAACCTTCAGTAATATTTGGTCCCAGTTCTGATATGATTGATGAAAATGTACCACCTTTTTATGTCACTTTAAAAGTTCATGATTTTCTCTTATACAACTGTATGTTAAATTCTGGGGCTTCCCATTATCTGATGCCTAAATTGACCATGGATCAACTTCAATTATATGTTACTAGACCTTATCATGATTTATATACTTTTGACTCAAACAAAGTACCATGTATTGGACTTAAAAAAGACTTAGTTGTCACTCTAGCACAAATCCATATTAAGAGCGTAGTATTAGATATTGTAGTTGCAGATATTCCTCCTAAATTTGGCATGTTATTGTCTAGATCATGTTGTGCCAAATTAGGAGGAAGTTTGTGAATGGACATGTCTTATGCTACTATTCCTGTATATGGAGGTGAACAACGAAGATTATATGAGGAGGTTTATTCATTAATATTGTTTGTAGAGCTCATTAAGAAAGAAATCATCCCATTTATCTAATTGACCAAGATTTTGGATGTTTCACACTGTTATCAGATAATTTACAAAACACTCAACTTACCATTGAACAGATTGTGGATAAAACTAAGACTGTCAAAACTGATATTTGGAAATTATACTTTGATGGAGCTTTTTCAAAAGGAGGAGCTAGAGCTAGTATTATACTTATTTCATCAAATAAAGAGAACATAACTCAATCCTATAAGTTATAATTTGATGTTACAAACAATGTAGCAGAATATGAAGCTTTACTTCTAGGGTTGGAATTAGCTAAAAGTCTTCAAATATAAAATTTAAGTGTAGTTAGTGACTCAGAGCTCATTGTTCACTATTGTTCTTATTGATGGACCTTTATGTGCCTATGATTCATTAGTTAACCTATGCACAATAAAGGACACCATAGTTAGATTCATTCATTAAATAAAAATTCTAAGTTTGGAGAAAGTGTAAAAATGACATTGTTGCCAATTCCATATTAATGTAGGATTTGACTAGAGCACCAGCTTTATAATATGCTTTTCTTGTGTAATCAACATCACCAATATTATTTGTTCCTACTACAAAAACTTATTGGTTCCTAATAGATTTTTTTGTGGTAAACGTTGGCCTTTGAGCCAGATTTCATTAGAGAGAAAAAAGAACACAATTGAGTAAAAATGGCAATTCTAGAAGGCCATAAATTTATGCTCAAAGATCAAAGTTAGGAAAGAGAGTAGTCAATGGAAATATATTAAAGAGAAGAATCCATTTATTTACCTAGAATTTGGATTTGAGCAACAAAAATTCTTAATAAATCAAAAGAAGGAAACTAGTGACCTTAAAGAGCATAAAATTATGAATAATTACAAATCACTAAATTATTTTTATCTAACAGAATTAAGTTTCATACATATTTTATAGAATTAAAGATAAGGAAGAATAGAGTAGGTTTAGAATGAAGACTACAGATATGGAATATGCACATGAAGCTTATAACCATGATAAGAAATTTATCGGTCTAGATATCATCTTGGGTGATGTAGAGACATAATCAAATGGGCATAGCGGGAGAAAAAAAGATCCCATGGAGCTGGAAAATACCATAAAAATCTTGTATAAATAGGTGCATAGTTATAAGGTTGATAATGGAAGGTTAATTAGAGCCCAAGAGGAACAAAAACACATCAACACAGTCATTACAAAGCTTGAACAAGTTGCAAAAGAAAATTGTTTCTTAGTGACATATTTTGACCTGTTGTACTTACTGAATACAAATTCACTAGCTTGTCATACATGGCCTTGGAAGTCTTTAGATTAGAAACAAATGGAACAAGATAATTTTTAATTGATTCAACTATGATCCTTTGAGATCTTACTTTCCCTTTCTTATACTTTGCTAGTTCTTGTGTCTTATGTTACTCAGGTTCAGTAACTTCCCCAGTAACATATCCTATTACCTCTTGTTCTGTGAGTATCAAGTCAATCCTTTTCTTACATGATAGATAGTTTGATGCCCCAATGAGTGTGTTGCTATCTTTGAAGAAAGAACCCATTTGACTTGAAGATTCAGGAATGATGTAATAATGTGTTACTTACTTGATATTATGATTCTCTTTGATGATGTTTCCAACCTTCTTGATTATTTTCAAGGCCTTTGGAGATTTCTTAATGATGTCCTTGAAATATGTTCCCCTGGATTCTTTCACCAACAGCTTCCAAGATTGATGCCTTGTAAATAGACTTCCTTTTTGCAAGATCAACACCCTCCTTGTGAGATTGATGTAGTCTCAATCTTCTTTAATGTAGAAACCCTAGATTATAAGGGTCTTCTACGTATGAGCCTTTAACCATATCCCCTTAGGAGACAATTTTCTTTATAGTCTTCTTCTTTCAAGCTTGAGAGCTTCGTATCCTTTTGATCAGCAATCATTTCTGGTGTCCTTCCAGTTTCCTTCCTTGTTCAACTTAGCTCTGATACCATGTTAAGAAAATCAATAGTGGCAACTATTAATATTATTTTATTTTAATCTTGATACTTGCTTGTGAATCTTAATTATCTTCTTTGAGTTCTTTAGTTAGATCTCATCATCAAACAATTTCAAGAATAGTAAATGCAACAACAGAGGACATAGATATAGGCTCTCAGCCAGGGGAAAACCCGAAAACTCTTATCTTCTTAGAATCTACTTCAAATGAGGTACAAAGACCCAATCCCTAGACCAAGATTCCTAGTACCAAGTTGACCCCTATTTAAGTCCTCCTTTTAATCTGCACCAAACAGCTACACACTGCAACTTTGATCTTCCAGCTACAATACTACTACTCGATCTGCAACTTCGACCCCACAATTTCGGCCTTGCAACTTCCAAGGAAACCTTAGATCAGCCTCCTCTTGAGACCTTCCTGGACTAAGACAGATCCTCCTAAGGTCAACGAGGTCTAGATTAATTTTCTTTCCTTCCAACTACAATATGTTGCACTTTGTCCTCCTACAACTCAAACCTGCAGCTTCGGCATGTTACTGCAGCCCAGAAACCCTAGAATTTCGCATGTGTGAGAGACATAAAGCCCAAAAAACAATATATTTTGTCCTTCCAACTTCTCCTTGACTTTCACTCTTCTTCTTCTTACTTCCCACCTACATATTGAACTCTTCCTTATAGATCGAACTTGTGTGTGAGTGTGTCTCAAATGAAGTCGAACTACTCCTTTATATAGCCTTCTCAAGGGGTCGAATTCCCTTTTTTAGGATGACTTGATGACCTTGGGGCCAACTTGTACTCTTGGATATTCCAGGACTTTCTAGAATCAAAATAATTATTTTTGCAATCACAAATTGCTCGGAAGTGTCTTTTAAACATGAGGTTGACTCCATTGACTCATGACAATAAATCCTAAGACTTAACAAACCCTAGAAGCATGAAGAACATGATTTTACCTAGAATACCATCACTATTGAGCATGAAACCCATGCTTTAATAACAATAATTTTCTTTCTTTTCTTGTTTGTTACATAGGATACATATTGAAATGAGTACAACAATTATGAAGACCAAAACTAGTTACATTTCTCAACATAGTCCAATGCACTATATACCTATATAAACTCATACTCAACCTGTATATACCTATACAACCTCAATATTTATGAATAAATGTGTATGATTTCATAGGCCTCTACCAATTTTTGGGTACAACCTATGTGAAACCATGGGAAAGAAAAGAACTTGTGTCTTTTCACAATAGTAAATAAGCTTGACAACAATGTTAGAAACTAGCCATATTTATTGAACAACTCATTAATGGTATACATAGACCTTTGATCTCAAAATAAAATGAATGGTGATGAATAGAGAGTTGTTGGGAATCTTTATTTTCTAAGGAAGAATAAAATTATGAAATAAATCTATAGAGCTACAACAGAGATTGAATTATCCCACCATTAAAATAACCAAATGGCCATTGAAATACAGAGTATAAATAGGAAAATTAATTTCTAAGTGAAGCTAACAAAAATACAATGAAGAATATTCCATTGTTAAGAAGTTCTTCTGCTTTTAGAACTTCTTTCTTCACCTCCATTTTAGCTAAGATATGTTCCATCCTTTTAATCCTAGATATCCTATTTGGAGAATTAGGATTAATAAAAGGAAAGAAAATTTCTTTTTCATCCAAGCTAACAAAATAACCATACCTTCCTGATGCTCGATCTAGCTTGGCTCCATGCTTCTCAAAATTTTTGAAGAAGGGAGTCCCAAGGTACATGGCACAGTCTATTCCCGGGACTATTGGACAGACAAGATGAACTCCAGTGGCTTCTGTCAAAAAGATATTTACATCTGCTTCATTTTAGTCACTAATTGAACTACATTTAGCTTATTAACCATAGAAATAACTCATACACAATATTTTCTCCTTCTCATTCTTAATTGTCACTATTAACACGCTTATAACAACACATTAAATAGAATCAGAATAGAAATATCTCTCACATTAAATTTACTTAATTATCACACAATCACACCATATTTAAACTAGAAACCTAAATGGAAAAACCAATTTTGAATTGTTACTTAATGCTCTATTTCGACAATCTCTAATTACAATATAATACAAGGCTATATGTGCATATTTCCCTCTTGGTAAAAAGGCCTTCTGAGAGTGAAGCTACAATGACATATAGGAGAACTAGTGGGTAATCGAAAGGCTAAGACATTGACCTTTTGGTTTTCATTCTTCTGTCGCTTTTCCTCTCCTAATTTTATTTTTTTATTTTATGTAATTAATTGTTTTTCTTTATCTCATTTATTTTATTTTTTCTCTTGCATCATCTTTTATAATTTATCTTACCTCCATTAATTGTTTACAGACATTGATTCTTACAATTATTTAATTTGTTGAAATCCATTTTGGATCGTCAAGAAAAGGAGGTGGGATGTGGACAATGCATAGATTGACATTTCCTACCTGCAAATCATTTGGATGATGAGGGAACACTATGGAGAATTATTACGTTAGGTGATTGTAGAGAATTTATACTTGATCATCATTGGGTAAATGGTGCAGTATTTTAGAGAGGACATTAAGTGGTTTTGTAGCTAACTAAAGAAAAGACCAAAAATTTAGATAGTTAGTACCTTAAGTGGGGCAAAGTGTCAAGTATGCTCAAATATCCATTACAAGAAGAGGGAGAAAATTATCTCTAAAAATCCAAAATCTAAGACCATGTTAGGAAACCAACTCACAAAAGATAGAAAAGATAGATCAACGCCTTAGAATTCAGCCTCTTCGAAGGGGCAACCTCCTTTACATTACACAAATGAACAATTCTTGGATGATACAAATGACTAAACCTCCCTTCTATATATAGGAGTCTAAGGGGTCACAATGTAATCAAGCCGACATAACAGTAATAACATAAGGGCACAAAAATAACAATAGTGGGTTTCTATGGGGAAAACTAATAACAATATGGGGACAATAGGGGCACAATAATAAAAATAAGGGATACAATGAGAATAGTAATGGGGGAATCACTAGTATTATACGGGCCTAACATGCCCCTCTCCTTCCGAAAAGCATTGTCCTCAACGCTTGAGTAGTTCTGGATGCTTCTGTATAAAATTTCCATCCTCTCATGTGGAATCTTCAGCGGATAAGTTCTTCCACTTGATGAGATACTCCAAAATTGATCGATTGTGTAGTTGTCGAGTTCTTGTTTCTGTGAATGCTTCCAGTTCCAATATGATTTTTCCTTCCTCGTCAAGTTCTGGCAATATTGTTTGAACTAGGAGCTTGTCACCTATAACCTTCTTTAAACATGAAACATGGAAAGCTGGGTGCACTCGGGAAGCTGCAGGAAGCTCCAATTTGTATGCCATAGTACCAATCTTTTGCAACACCTTGTACGGACCATAATACTTTGGTGATAATTTGTTATCCTTCTTAGCTTGCTTGAGGGAAATTTGTTTATAAGGTTTTAGCCATAGGAATACCCAGTCGCCTACATTAAAACTTCTTTCGTTGTGATATTGATATGCCTGCTGTTTCATTCTATTCTGCGCCAACATGAGGTTATCCTTTAAGAGTTGCAAAACTTGTTGTTGATGCTAAATGTGATGTTCCATTGCTTGAACCTTAGAATTTTCTCTTAAATATGATGTGATGGATGGTGGATGATATCCATAAAGTGCCATAAATGGGGTCATTTTTGTTGCAGTATGGAAGGAAGTGTTATACCACCATTCATCCAAAGGCAACCATTTGACCCATTGTGTCTATTTATCAGATACAAAGCAACAAAGATATCCTTCCAAACATTTGTTTACTATCTCAGTTTGCCCATCAGATTGAGGATGATAGATGAGCTATGAGCTAACTGAGTACCGAGACAAGAAAATAATTTTGTCCAAAAATTTCCAGTGAAAATGGGATCTCTGTCGCTTACAATAATCTTTGGGTTTCCATGTAGCTTTTGAATTGTTTCCATAAATGTAGTAGAAACTGCACTGGATTTAAATGGATGTGATAATGCACAAAAGTGTGCATACTTGGTAATTCTGTCAACTACCACCACGATGACACTCTTTCCTTCGGACTTGGGTAAACCTGTGATAAAATCCATTGAAACCTCCTCCCAACATTGGCTTGGAATGAATAAAGGTTGTAATAGACTTGGGATCTTAATTGTTTCAACTTTATTTTGTTGGCAAACCAAACATTCCGCCACAAACTTTTGAATATCTTATTTAAGGCCATCCCAAAAAAAAATCCTTCTTAACCCTGTGGTAAGTTTTTAAAAATCCTAAGTGTCCTCCTAAGGGAGAAGTGTGCAATTCCATAATAATCTTTTGTTTGAGTTGGGAATTCTTACATAGGTATAAGCGATCTTTGTACCATAACGAATCATTTTTCCAGCTAAATGTATCAGATGTACTGGGATCTTGTTGTAACTTTCGAATGAGTGCCCACACTTCTTCGTCATTCTTCCATTCATCCCTTGTTTCGTTTATCCAATCTGGTTGGATAATAGACATGGCGCACAACAATGCTTCCACATCCTCATCCTTTCTTGAGAGTGCATCTGCCACAACATTTTGCTTCCCTTTTTTGTAGATGATTTCAAATTCATAACCCAACATCTTTGTGACCCATTTTTGTTTCTCTTCAGAGGATAATCTTTGTTCTAAAAAGTATTTAACGCTATCATGATCCGTTTTTACTTTGAAGTGTCTTCCCATTAGGTAGGGTCGCCATTTCTTAAGTGCATGTAGTATTGCGAACATTTCTTTCTCATAAATAGCTTTGTGTAAATACTTTCCCTTGATTGGACGACTTTCGAAAGCAATGGGTCTTTCATCTTGCATTAAAACAGAACCAATTCCATTTCCTGAAGCATCACATTCCACAATAAAGGTTTTTGTGAAGTCCGGCGTAGCTAAGACCGGTGCTTGGCACATTACTTCTTTAAGATGTTCGAAGGCCTTTGTTGCTTCTTGATTCCATAAAAATGCATCTTTCTTCAATAATGTTGTTAGAGGTGCTGCTATTCTCCCATAATTCTTAACAAACTTACGATAATACCCTGTCAAACCGATATATCCTCGCATATGCTTTATGGATGTGGGGATTTTCCATTCCTTAATGGCTTTAATTTTGCTAGGGTCTACCTTAACACCTTCATGAGATACAATATGACCCAGATATTCCACCTCTTGTACTTCAAAGAAACATTTGGAGCTTTTTGCATATAATTGTTTGTCCTTCAATAGTTTGAGCACCCTCTCAACATGTTCAACATGATCCTTCCAAGACCTGCTATAGATTAGTATATCATCAAAAAATACTAACTCAAATTTTCTAAGGAAGGGTTTGAAAATGGAATTCATCCAACCTTGAAATGTAGAAGGTGCATTAGTAAGGCCAAAAGGCATGACCAAAAATTCATAATGACCCTCATGAGTTCTAAATGCTGTTTTTGGAATGTCTTCAGTCTTCATTCTGATTTAATGATATCCTAAACGAAGATCCAACTTGGTGAAGCAAATTGATCCATGCAATTCATCCAATAATTCATCAATGACAGAAATGGGAAATTTATCTTTAATAGTGAGCTTTCTAAGCTCCTTATAATCCGGACACATGCGCCATGATCCATCGTTCTTGTGCACCAATACTACTCGAGCAGAGAAAGGACTTTGACTAGGTTGAATTATACGAGCCTCTAGCATTTCTGCAACCATACGTTCAATTTCACTCTTTTGGGCATAGGGATATATGTACGGCTTGATGTTTGGAGGAACACTTCCTAGAATCAAATGAATAGCATGATCATGATCACGAATAGGTGGGAGACCTTTGGGAGTCTCAAATACCTTGGAATGATTGTCCAAGACTTTATGGATATCTAGAGAAATACATGATTTCGATGTGGGAATCTCTAGCGAACATAATTGTGCAATTACACCTCATTGTTCCTTCTTTAAAAGCTTTGTCATATCGTTAGAGCTTATTATCTTTCCTGGTTTCCCTGCAATACCCCTTAATTCAACTTCCTTTCCTTCCGCACAAAATTTCATGAAAAGTTCTTGAAAATTAAAAGCTATTGTACCCAAGGATTGTAGCCATTGGACTCCTAGTACAACATCAGCACCACCCATTGGAATGGAAAGCATTGGGCTATTCAATACATATTCTCCCATGGATAGCTTGATATTATGGCACTTTCCAGAGAAATTTATGGTTCCTCCACTTGCAACCATTACCTGACACTCTGGAACTAGATATAGGAAGCAATTCAATTCCTTTGTTATCTTACAATGAATAAAATTATGGGTACTTCCTGAATCAACCAACACTATTACATTTTTCTTCTTTATATGTCCTTCTATCTTGATAGTTTGAGAAGTGGTAATTCCAGCCAATGCATTACAAGATATGGTCGGATTCATTTCTTCTTTATCTATGGTTTGTTCTTGGAGTATATCCTCTTCTTTTGACATTTCTTGTTCATTTTCTTCCTCCTCTTCACAATCTATGTAGAATAATTTCTTCTCAGCACACTTATGACCTTTAGTGTATTTTCTATCACAACTGTAACAAAGCCCTTTTGCTCTTTTTTCTTCCAATTGTTGTGGTGTCAACCTTGTAGGTTGTGGAAGGATACGGGCAACAACACTTCCATCTTTTTAGTTGTGAGTGGTAGGCTTCTTCGTTGCCATAATTTTGCTTTCCATTTTTCTTGCTAACCTGAATGCCTTCTCCAATGAATCAGGTTCCCAAAGGCAAACCTCATGTTCGATATTATCCTTTAAAGTCCCTATGAACACATCAATCGTATGCTCCTCTGGAATATCTTTTACCCTTATGTTCAATTTTTGGAAGTCCTCAATGTGCTGCATCATTGAACCCTTTTGTTTGAAATTTATCAATTTGCTAAAAAAGGTGTTGCTTTTTGTATCCTCATAATGTGCTATCATTTCTTCTGTAAAAATTACCCAAGTGACAATTTGTTTACGAGAACAAAGTCATCGATACCATATAAACTGATTTGGTTCCAAATATAAAGTTGCAATACATACCTTTTGTGCGTTTTGCACATTATGGAGATCGAAAAATTGCTCCATCTGTAGTATCCATGTTCCGGGATCCTTGCCATCAAACTTCCTCATATCGATTTTAGGAACATGGTGGGTCTTCAATCCAACATTAGAGTCTATGAAATCATGATTAACATTTTATTTGTTCTCATCATGAGTTTCCTTTACTACCCTTTCACCATTAGTGGCCATTTCTTGTAGCAACTTATTCAAATTTATCTTCAATTCTTCCATCTTATCGTCCATGCCATTCATCTTAGCTTCTACACCTTTCTTTAAACCATCCATCTTAGCTTCCACGCCATCCATCTTAACTTACATGCCATTCATATTAGCTTCCACGCCATTCATCTTGGCTTCATTTACCTTTAGTGAGAGTGAAATGTGTTGTACTTCGTCTTGTAATTTTGATATATCATGTTGCATTTCTTCCTCTTCTTCACGAGTCATGCTAGAGCTTTCAGGTTGCTTACTAGGTGTTTCCATTTTATTTCTTTGAGGCATTAATTAATGCTAATAATTCTTCACTATTCCCTTTGAATTCCTTCAAACTAATTTTTCAAACCAGTCTTATGCAAATTCAGAAAAAACTACACACCTTTTTTTCACTTTCTAAGAGCTCGATATTGAATCTGTCTCTGTAAATGTGGATCTCAAATATCTGAAATCTCATCTTGCGGTATCCCTTTGAGTCCTCTTTCTAACCTCGCAAGTCTGATCAAGATTGGATCCTCCAAGGAAGAGTTATGCCAAATCTCCCACTGTGACCTGATTATAGAATAGTTCAGTAGAGAGAACTCGTGCAATCTGCCACGTGTCACTATTTCAGCCTTAGTATCTGAAACTGATACACCAACAACTACAGGTCGTCCTCTTTCTGAAACTTCTTACGAAATTTCAATCTGATGCTCAAAACAAAAGTTATGATGATTTTCCCCAGGTCACTTGTTTGGAATGTAACTCAGGAGTGTGAAAAAACGCCAACTTCCTTAGATCATATCTCCACAAATATAGCGAGACAAGCTCTGAAATTTGGACCCAAAGTTCAGACCGATTTCAGCCCAAATGGGTTTTTGTTTTAGCTTTTGAAACGTCGCAGAAAAAAAGTTATATCGAAAATTCCACGATGACCTGTTTGGAGCAGCAAAACCCTAGAATCCAAAGCTCTAATACCAAATGTTAGGGAACCAGCTCACAAAAAGATAGAAAAGATAGATCAACGTCTTAGAATTCAACCTCTTCGAGGGGGAAACCTCCTTTACATTACACAAATGAACAATTCTTGGATGATACAAATGATTGAACCTCCCTTCTATATATAGGAGTCTAAGGGATCACAATGTAATCAAGCTGACATAACAGTAATAACATAAGGGCACAAAAATAACAATAGTGGGTTTCTATGGGGCAAACTAATAACAATATGGGGACAATAGGGGCAAAATAATAACAATAATGGATACAATGAGAATAGTAATGGGGAAATCACTAGTATTATAGGGGCCTAACAGACCATAACCTATGTTCAATACATGATATAGATCAACCACACCTAAGTTTTCCAAACATATATGCCATGCAAATACTTATCAATGTAGCGATGACACATCAAATGTTACTCCATAAAATATTATATCCATGTTTCTCCATAAAATATTATATACATCTTTATCCATAGGGGAGAATGAACTTATGAAAAGGTGCATTAAACACTAGTTTTGTAGTTCAATGGTGGGGGATCATTATCCTTGTACCTATGTAAGACCTAACTGCTAGAGGGGTTGACCTTAAGGGAAGTCCTTTCTACTTCAATGGTATATTAGGCAGTTTATATGACTAAATGTTGCTCATTATCATATGAAAATTAATCATAGGAAAGATTTTTCCTACCCTAACTTTGCAAGAATTGATGAAGGGTCTCTAAAAAGAAAGTATGTGTATGTTTGTGAATGCAATATCAACAAGTAAGAAACTTTCCCTAAGGCTCGTCTCTTATATGTGTGAAAATTTCAAACATGAAATTCTACTACAGTAACTGATTTATTTCTCCTACTTATTTTCCACAATAAGTTATTTACAAAACGCTTCAGCAAACATCAAAGTAAATTTTACTGCAGTTATCACATAATAACATAAAGAAAAGAACAGAGAAATACAAGCACAAGAATCAATCACATCAACACAGTTATTTTTGGACAATCATCCCCGAAAAAACCCAATGCGAGAAAACCGGTGCAGCAAATGAGGGTTTATTTATTATTCTTCAGCAACAATCTCTTTACAAGGAATTATTTTACAGCACATAAAGAAACCTTCAATAAAACACCTAAGATAATTTTCCTTCTCCCTTTGGAGAAATTCTGACATCCCAGAGACCCTCCAACCTTCACTGTGTCACATCTGCATCATCTGCGTGAGAACTGCGTCCATAGTTGCATTGTCTCTCTGAAGCACTGCATCACCTCCTCTTTAGTCTCTGACTAATGAGGATACCCTCCTCTTCCTTCACCCTACAACTCTCCCTCTGAAATCGAACTCTTACTCCTTGAGAATCGATTTCCCTCGGGTTACTGAGTATTTACCTAGTGTGTCTCCAACCGACCCTCAAGCCTCCTCTTATATTTTTCTTGTTGATGAATCAACGATTGTGATCTAATATCTAACCAATGGTTAAGATTAACTTAGACTCAATTCTCATCTCTTAGAAGCTTCTCACCCATATTTTCATTAATACCCATTAATATTTTATTTTCCTAAGTTTAGACTTAGGAACCCAATTAAAAATATTAATTATTTTATAAAATACAATACTTGTGGGATTTCACCAAACGATTTATGGGTCTTGGAGATCTCATGTGTTCTAGCCCCTCCACAAAATTTCGGAGCTAGAGAACTTCTCATGCTACCAAAAATAAACACTCCCTCGTAGCAAGGAATGGGCTCTAACAATACTTCCTAGTAGAAGTATCACATTGATCCACAACATCTATCCTCTGCGCTATTGATGCTCGGCCTGTTGCCCTTCATCCACTGCAATGTTGTTGTTGATCTAAAGATGATCTGAGGTTGTCATTGATGTCAACCCAAGCAGCACCAAGGATGACCCTGAACTTCCATGGCACATTGGGCATCATCATTCATGGTTTCTTGTCTCATAACCATTATAGGAATACTCTACTCAAAAATATCTTTCTATCGGTATATAGCTCTCCTCGTAATTCCTCATGGTTTGTAAGTTATTCAAGATTGAAGTTAGTAACCCCAATTAGTGGGATAAAACCCCATGGGGTTGTGGCATGGCATTTATCATTGATTTTTGTCATTGAATAGTCAATAATTAATCATTTTTTAAGCTCCTAAAATCCCTCCAACATTCTCTATAGAAGCCCCTCTCAACTCTATAAAAAGAAATCTCATATATCCTCCAAAAGTAGTGATTGTGGAATTTTCGCTATAAATTTATTTCTGCGAAGTCTTAGATGTTGAAATTAAAACCCATTTGAGCCGAAATCCTGATGAACGTCGTGACCGAATTTCAAATCTTGGTTCGCTATATTTTTGGAGATATGATCTATGGAAGTTAGGGTTTTTGCAGGCTCCCAAATTTCATCTCAAAGAGGTGACCTTGGGAAAATCGTCATAACTCTCTCTCTCTGAGAAGCAGATTGGAATTCTATAAAGAGTGGTGGATAGTGCACCAACTGAGTTTTATGTGTATCAATTTTAGAGACGAAGGAGGAAACAATGACACGTGGCACTCTGTACAAGTTCGCTCTACTGAACTAGTCCATAATTAGGTCATTGTGAGAGATTGGGCATAACTTTGTCTTGAAGAATCCAAATCAGGTCAAACCTATGGCATTGGAAAGAATACTCATAGGGATACTACAGGACCAAAGATCACATATTGGGGATCTGAAATCACAGAGATACACCAGATTCAATATCGTGCTCCTAGAAGGCAAGATAAACAACTAGATCAAGTGTTGTCAAGGGGTGCAAAGGACCAGACTTTCTAGGGCAGCAAAGAGAAAGGTGTAGCAAAATGATGCAGAAGAGGTAAGATCCAGCTAAGTATCTTATGTATATGCATGTTCATCTCTTAATTGCATTAGGTTTTTTGTATTCTAATTTGTAGTTTTTGTTTAGCACTGACATTGCTCTGCAGGATGAGGTAAGTTTTGCTATTATCATGTCATGGGTATTTCCTTGAAGACTTTTTGCAGTTATTATATATTCATCAAGAGAAGACTCAATGCATAATCTAATGTTTTGAAGAGTGAGAAAGCGTAGCATGACAAGAGCAGCAATCAAGATGCAAAATAGCAGCAAGAAGTTCACCACGTGAAGTCTTCAAGTGGGCAGCACTGCATACAGTCATTGTAAAAGTATCATTGTATAGAGTCATTGTAAAAGCATCATTTTAAAATTTGTACAAGTGTCTATCTGCCAAGAGTTGAAGAAGCAATGTCGGGAGGTCTAGGATCATCATTAGGTGGTTGTGTCATAGTTGGGGTTATGGTCTAGTGTGTCTTCTTCTTCTACATCATTCTATATCATTGTAAAGTGGACCATTTTCCCTAGTACAGGGGTCCATTCTTATTTTATTCTTCTATAGGGTGGTAGGGTGGTGCCAAGTTGGTGCATGAAGTCACCAATAGGTTCAATCCTGTGAAAACTTCAAGGTGGTAGGGGTGTGCTAGGGTGAGTTGTAGTTCATTGGGTGTTGGGCATTCGTTCAGTTGACTACTAAAGAATCTCAGGCGTTGAAGCGTCCATCCACTGGGAGCTGCAAAAGAATGCTTTTCTAGATTCTAGGAAGTTGGAGCTTTCTTTTCAATTGGAGTTGAAGATTAAAGAATTATTAGAAAAGCGTTCAAGTGGTTTTTGTCCTAAAGGGGGTTTCCACCTTAAAAACTATGTGCATTTGTGTTCCTTTTGTTTACCACTATCATTGTACAAACACTGATAATAATTGAAAATTAACTAATTCTCTGAAAGATTAATAATAATACTAATTAAAAGAAATATTGATTCACCCCCTCCCCTTCAGTATTTCCAACAATTGGTATCGGAGCTTGGTTCCTTCAATAGCAGTTTAACAACTGGAAGGAGATCATGGAGCATACCAAGAATGGTGTACCTCTGTTCAATGAAAATAATTATGCACTCTGGAAAGGAAGAATGGAGGTCTATCTCTTGGCGCAAGGTTACGAAGTATGGGACACTATTCAAAATGGCTTTACACCAACCACAGATGAGCAAGGTAAGAAGAATTTGGTAAATGATGCAAAAGCAAAGAATATTATTATCAGTGGACTTATTGAATCTGCTTATCATAAGGTGTTGGGTTGTAAAACCACCAAAAATGTATGGGACAAGCTTGAGAATATATATGCAGGTGACTCAAATGTCAAAGATAGCTCATCATCCGATGAAGACAGTGACAGTGAAGAAGAAGCCAATGAGAGAGTATTGTTTATGGCCAAGCACAATAAACAAGAGGTATCAAACAATGAAGAAGAAGGGTTGACCATAGAAGAATTTTATAAGGAGGCAATCAAGCTTATAAAAGAGCTCAAGGCTGAGAAGATCCGTTCCAATACTCTTGAAGAACAAGTTCAAGGTCTCAAAATTGAAGTTGAAGAACACAAATGTATTGAAGAGTCACTTCAAAAGAAGTTGGAAGAAAGCAACCGAGAAAGGGAAGAATTAGAAGTTGAAGTAGTCTCGTTGTGTAAGGAAGTGAAGAAGGGAAACACTATCCAAAACTATGCCAACAGCTCAAGGGCGTTGGAAGAAATCAATAATACAGCGACACGAGACCTCAAGAGAGAAGTCCAACATAAGCAACAAGAACTCGACACAACATTTGCAGAGATTAGCAGGATCACACAACAGATGCAGGAAACATAAATTGAAAGGAAGGAATGTGATCAAAGATACATATTTGTTGTTGACCAAAAGCAAAAGGAATTAGAAACATCTTCAATAGAAGTAAGCAGGCTCAGGATTGAAAATGAGAAGCAGAAGAAACATATACAGGTTCTCACCAGAGAAGTAGAGAAGACCACTCTTCTCAAGCTACAGGTTAAGGAGGTAGAAAAAAGAAGGAAGATCTTGAAAAGATGGCTTCAAGAAGATCTTTATCAAAAGCAAGAAGAACTTGATGCAACCCGTGATGAGATCAACAAACTCAAGGGATCGCAAAAATAACACATACAATATAAGACAGATGAAGAAGCAAAAATGAAGGCAATTAAAGATGGTAAAGCTCTAGTTGATGAAGGTACAAGCTCCACAGTTTTGCAAGATGATTCTAAGAAGGAAGTTGATCAAAGTGAAAATACAAAGAAGAATGTTGCAACTCCAAAGAACAAGACCAAAGCAATCAAGAACAAAGGACCACAACAAACTACAACACCGCCTCCAAAGAAGAATGAAAAATCTTCCAGGTATGTTCGTTTATTTAATGGTTATTGCTTTTTATGTGCTAACTATGGACATATGGCTAGGGATTGTGAAGTTTTTGACAGGTACAATCATTATCTGCAAAACCTAGAAGCAAGTTTGCAAGATCACGAGACAGGGTCCACGATGATTTTGTCCGAAAAGAATACATGCTAGATGGGCCAAATATTGAATGTTTCAAATGCCATAACTATGGCCATAGCGCTCGCAGTTGCAGATATCAGATGGAATCGCCTATGGACAACATTGAATGCTTCAAGTGTCATAACTATGGGCACATGGCTCGATATTGCAGGAATAAGAAGGTTTGGAAAAGGAAACAGGGACAGGAAGACAAAGCAGATAACAAGGTTTCAGCAGATATGCTTTCAGGATTTGTAAAAGCAAACGGTCATGAGGAATTAGCAGTTGCTTCAGATAATGACTCAAGTCAAGATGGCCCGTTAGGTGACTCGCTATTTTGAACAATTTGTCTTGTTGACTCCTTAATGTTTGTACAGGAGGAGTCTATGCAGCAATATATGGCACAAGTCTATGATTGACAGTAAGGTAGTTTGAACAAGATGGTAGTTTCATTAAAGGTTCAGGGGGAGCAAAACAATTGAAGGATTATAGGTTACTAGGAACAAGGCAAGATTAGTCTGCAAAGGATAGGAATCAATTTTGATTTCAACGAAACATTTGCACCAGTTTCCAGAATGGAAGCCATCTGGATGTTTCTCGCCTATGCATGTTCAAGAAAAATAAAAGTCTACCAAATGGATGTTAAGTCAGCGTTTTTGAATGGCGAATTAGAGGAAGAAGTTTACATCGAACGACCTGAATGTTTTCTACTATCAGAAAAAAAAGACTATGTTTGCAGGTTAAAGAAGGCTCTGTATGGTGTCAAGAAGGCTCCTAGAGCAAGGTATGCTCATCTTGATGGATATCTACATCAACAAGGGTTCAAGAAAGTTATTGTTGATAGCAATATTTTCGTACAAATAGATAAAGATAATCTAACAATCGTTGAGGTATATGTGGATGATATAATCTTTGGTAGCAATGATGATTGACTAAGTAAGAACTTTGCTACAAAGATGCAAAGTGAGTTCGAGATGTCTTTACTTGGTGAGTTGACATACTTCTTAGGGCTTCAAATATCTCAGCAAGAGAAAGGAATATTTATATGTCAAGCCAAGTACATCAAGGAAATGCTCAAGAAATTCAAAATGGAAGATTGCAAACCCGTCCTTACTCCGATGGTAACAGGTTGCAAATTGAGCATAGACGACTCATCTAAGGATGTGGATCAGAGGTTGTACAGATCTATGATTGGTAGTCTTCTATATGTAACAGCCTCCCAACTAGATGTTATGCAAGCAGTTGGACAAGTACCAAGATTCCAAGTAGCACCAAAAGAATCACATATTATTGTCGTCAAAAGAATTCTTCGACATCTAAAGGGCACAACAGAATATGGCTTGTGGTATCCCAAGGGAAACAATCTCATTATTCAAGCCTTTACATATACAAATTAGGCAGGAAGTGTTGATGATCGTAAGCCTTTACATTCTATCTAGGTGGTTGTCTCGTATCATGGTTGAGTAAAACTAAAACCTCAATCTCGTTATCTACAATGGAAGTAGAATACATTGCAGCGGCAACTTGTTGTACTCAAGTCCTTTGGATGAAACAAACTTTGCAAGATCTTCAAGTACAATTCAGTGAGCCTATTCCTATCTTCTGTGATAAAAATAATGCCATCAGTATCTCCAAGAATCTTGTCATGCATTCAAAAACAAAATACATTCTGATCAAATATCATTTGTTAGAGAAAAAGTCGCTAAAAAGAATATCAAACTTGAATATGTTGGTACAAAAGAACAAATCGCTGATATCTTCACTAAACCTTTACCTCGTGAAGCATTTGAATATCTTCGCCAGAAGCTTGGGATTCTCCCAAGTTCTTATTAGATTTTCCTTTTTCAAAAAATAAAGGGGGAGTGGAAGTGTGTACAAGTCCGTGGGATGGTTGTGTCAGGGGGAGTTACCCTTTGCCATTGATGTCAAAAGGAGAGAGAAGGCAGTAGGAAGAGGTGCCCTGATCGCAGGGGGAGTACTTGTGTTGCCATCAATGCCAAAGGGGGAGATTGTTGATCTAAAGATGATCTGAGGTTGTCATTGATGCCAACCCAAGCAACACCAAGTATGACCCTGAACTTCCATGGCACATTGGGCATCATAATTCATGGTTTCTTGTCTCATAACCATTATAGGAATACTCTACTCAAAAATATTTTTCTATCGGTATATAGCTCTCCTTGTAATTCCTCACGGTTTGCAAGTTATTCAAGATTGGAGTTAGTAACCCCAATTAGTGGGCTAAAACCCCATGGGGTTGTGGCATGGAATATATCATTGATTTGGTCATTGAATAGTCAATAATTAATAATTTTTTAAGCTCCTAAAATCCCTCCAACATTCTCTATAGAATCCCCTCTCAACTCTATAAAAAGAAATCTCATATATCCTCCAAAAGTAGTGATTGTGGCATTTTCGTTATAACTTTATTTCTGCGAAGTCTTATAAATTGAAATTAAAAAACATTTGAGCCAAAATTCGGATGAACGTCGTGACTGAATTTTGGAGATATGATCTGTGGAAGTTAGGGTTTGTGCGGGCTCCCGAATTTCATCTCAAAGAGGTGACCTTGGTAAAATCGTCATAACTCTCTCTGAGAAGCGGATTGGAATTCGGTAAAAAGTGGCGGATAGTGCACCAACTATAGTTTTCTGTTTATCAATTTCAGAGCCGAAGGAGGAAACAGTGACACATGGCACGTCGTACAAGTTCGCTCTACTGAATTAGTCCATAATTAGGTCATTGTGAGAGATTGGGCATAACTTTGTCTTGAAGAATCCAAATCAGGTCAGACCTATGGCATTGGAAATAAGACTCAGAGGGCTACTATAGGACCAAAGATCACATATTGGGGATCTAAAATCATAGAGATACATCAGATTCAATATCGTGCTCCTAGAAGGCAAGAAAAAAAACTAGATCAAGTGATGTCAAGGGGTGCAAAGGACCAGACTTTCTAGGGTAGCTAAGAGCAAGGTGCAGCAAAATGATGCAGCATAGGTAAGATCTAGGTAAGTATCTTCTGTATATGCATTTTCATCTCTTAATTGCATTAGGTCCTTTGTATTCTAATTTGTAGTTTTTGTTTAGCACTGACATATGCTCTGCAAGATGAAGAAATTTTTCTATTATCATGTCATGGGTATTTCCTTGAAGACTTTTTGCAGGTTTTATATATTCATCAAGAGAAGACTCAATGCATAATATAATGTTTTGAAGAGTGAGAAAGGGTAGCATGACAAGAGCAGCAATCAAGGTGCAGAACAGCAGCAAGAAGTTCACCACATGAAGTCTTCAAGTGGGCAGCACTGCATACAGTCATTGTAAAAGTATCATTGTACAGAGTCATTGTAAAAGTTGTACAAGTGTCTATCTGCCAAGAGTTGAAGAGGCAGTGTCGGGAGGTCTAGGATCATCATTAGGTGGTTGTGTCATAGTTGGGGTTATGGTCTAGTGTGTCTTCTTCTTCTACATCATTCTATATCATTGTAAAGTGGACCATTTTCCCTGGTACGGGAGTCCATTCTTCTTTTATTCTTCTATAGGGTGGTAGGCTGGTGCTAGGCTAGTGCATGAAGTCACCAACAGGTTCAAGCCTGTGAAAACTTCAGGGTGGTAGGGTGGTGCTAGGGTGAGTTGTAACTCATTGGGTGTTGGGGCATCTGTTCAGTTGACTATTGAAGAATCTCAGGCATTGGAGCGTCCATCTAGTGGGAGCTGGAAAAGAATGATTTTCTAGATTCTAGGAAGTTGGAGCTTTCTTTTCAATTGGAGTTGAAGATTAAAGAATTATTGGAAAAGCGTTTAGTTGTTTTTTGTCCCAGATGGGGTTTCCACCTTAAAAACTGTGTGCATTTGTGTTCCTTTTGTTTACTGCTATCATTGTACAAACACTGATAACAATTGAAGATTAACTAATGCTCTGAAAGATTAATAATAATACTAATTGAAAGAAATATTGATTCACCCCCCCCCCAGTATTTCCAACAGTTACAACCTGTATTGCTGCCCATGACACTGCCCCTGTCATTGTTGCATCTGTACTACAGCTCCCTTTCAATATGTTGCATCATGTTGCACATAGCACTGCCATTGCTAATTGTTGCACTGCAACTCTCTGCACTCTCTGCTTCTACTACTGAAACGGATTCTCAATCATCCCATCTTCTCCCTGAAATAAACAAACTTTGTTCTTCCTAGAGCCTTAGTGAGAATGTCTGCCACCTGTTCTCGTGTTGGAGTGTACCATAATTGTACTGCCCATCGCTAGACACAGTCTCTGATAAAGTGACACCTGATGTCAATGTGCTTCGACCGATCATGAAAAACTAGATTTTTAGAGAGCTTGATGCAACTCTGATTATCACACAAAATATTGGTCATTTCCATCCTTCTCCTAAGTAGATTCACAAGCAACTTCCTAAGCCATATGGCTTCACATGATGTTGTGCTAGTTTCCATATATTCATCTTCAGTTGAGCTCAGAGTTACGGATTTATGTTTCCTACTACACTAGGAGGTGTTGGCATTATGATTCAGGTGTTGTCCTTGATGGCAAACCCATTCAGGTGATAAATCAAGAAGGACGCAGGAAATATGTTCAGCAAGTGCGTCCCCGCAGGTATACCATACAGAACCCGCGTCCAGGGACGCCGGCCAGCCGTTCAGGAGGTGCGTCTGCCCAGTGCACTCATTTCAAGGCAGAGAAAAGCACGTGGGGGTTTCTTGTGTGGTATCTAGCCGACGGTTTTGTGTTTCTATGGTGTCGGCTCGTGGTATTGTTCCACGCTTTGGGGAGAAGCTTGCCTATATAAAGCAAAGGAGTTCATTTGGATTAAGCATCATCTTGGTTGAATATCTCTTGGTGAGATCTAGTCCAAATCTATAAGGGCGAATCTTCTAATGGACTACGATCTATATGGCGCATGATCAGATCTGTGGATCTGAGTGTTTGGGTTGGTTCTGAAGTCCTCTTATCTTCTATATCTGAAGGGACGCAGATTCAGTGAAGGGAAAGTGCGCCGGGACGCAGTACAGTAAAGGCTCAGGTGCGTCTCTGAGGCAAAGGACGCGGCGCGACTGTGGTATTGGGTGCGTCTCTGAAGCGAAAGACGCGGCGCGATAGTGTTGCTGTATGCGTCGGTCGCAGGAAAGCAAAGAGGAACAGTGCGTCTGCACGCAGAACAGCATAAGGTATACTGCGTCCAGTCGCAGGCCACAGAAAGAAAATATGCGTCCCTGTCTTAAGATGATCTGTTGACTGTATATTTCTGTTCATAAGGTGTTCTGGGTTGTTTCTGTAATTACTGATCTGATATCTGTAGTAGACTGTATCTGTTGTATACTTGTTGATCATTTGATTCTTCATGAAAAGAAGTAGGGGGTTGTAGCTCCCTTCCAGGAGAGTCTGGAAAACGAGAGAGAGTTGTAGCTCTCTGCAGGTTGCAGCCTGCGTGCTGGTAAAGGACTGCACCAGTACAAAATCATTGTAAAAAGAATTTCTTGAAAGAAGATAGAGACATATTGCAGCAGGTGGTTTTTCTCCCGCATTGGGTTTCCACCTTACATCTTGTGTTCTTTGGTGTGACTGTCTATTTTCTTTATTCATGCTCATTGTTTTATGGTACTGATATGCAAGAATATTTCAAAAGATCAAATAAGGAAGATTTGGTAAATTGCTAGATAATACTGATTCACCCCCCCTCTCAGTATTATTTCCAACAATTGGTATCAGAGCGGGTCCTTCAGAAAAGCTTGATCGCTTGAAGGTAGATCGTTCATCATGAGCAACTACGAGAGAGAAGCATCAATCAGGCCACCTGTCTTCGATGGGACAAACTTCAATTATTGGAAGGTAAGAGTTACTGCATATCTTCAATCTCTTGGTACAGAAGTTTGGAACATTGTAGAATCAGGCTATGCCTTTCCTTCAGCTACTCCTACAGATCCAGCTGAGAAAAAGCAGTATGAAACAAATGCAAAAGCAGTCAGTACTCTATTAGGAAGTATATCCCAAACAGAGTTCATGAAGGTCATGCACTTCAAATCAGCAAAAGAGATATGGGACAAAATGATCACTAGCTATGAAGGAGATGAACAGGTAAAAGAAGCTAAACTTCAAACTCTCAGGATTCAATATGAGACTCTCAAGATGTATAATGATGAAAGTGTGGCTAATTATTTTCTTCGGGTAGATGAGATTGTTAATTGTATGAAAAATTTGGGTGAAGAAATAAAAGAGACTATAGTAGTTCAAAAGATTCTAAGATCTTTATCCCCCAAGTTTGAATCTAAAGTATCTGCAGTAGAAGAAAAGGAAAATCTCCGTGTTCTCACTATGTCTCAGCTGCATGGAATTCTAACTGCTTATGAAATGAGAAAGGGAGGTCCATCAGACAGAAGGGAAGCTGCTTTTAAAGCATCAGGCAAAGAAGATCACTATGAAGCAAGTCATGTTCCAGAGGAAGAGGAAGAAGAATCAAATTTTGTCAGAAATCTTCAAAGGGGTTCTGGAAGGTTCAGAGGTAAGCTACCTTTCAAATGCTTTGTTTGTGGAAGAGTAGGTCATTATGCTGCAAAATGCTCTTATAAGGATAAAGGAAAGGAACCAGTTAGATGGAACAAGAAACAGAGTGCAAATAAGAAAAGCTACTACACCCATGAAGATAGTGATGGCTTATCAAACAGTGATGAAGATGAACAAGGTAACAAATATAGATTGTTAATGGCATTTGAAGATGATGATTATGAGGATGCTGTAGATGTGGATAACCTTTATGATGAAATTACTAGACTCAAGAGATGTATAGAAGAAAAGAACATGATTATTGATACTCTACAATTTCAAATTGATGAAAAGGAAAAACATCTTGAAAAATTAGAAGGTGAAATTGTTGGTCTTAGAAAAGAAATTGAGAAAACAAAAACTATTAATCTCAAGTTTGTCAAAGGATCTGAAACTTTGAATGAGATTATCAGTGTGCAGCGGTCTCCACTAAATAAGACAGGTTTGGGCTATAATGGAGAAACTTCTCAAGCATCCACTTCAAAAAGTTATCTTGATGCAGCAAGAAGAAATGAGCAAGAGCACAAGGAAGATCATCAGGTAAAGCAGGGACAAACATCAAACAGAAACTATCAGGGGCAATCCAGCTTAAGGGTGAACAAAAGCCACAACCAGCCACAGGTAAAATCTTCCCAATTTGGTTCAAGAATAGATGAAAATAGAAATTACAATCAGTTGGCTGGTAGATTCAATAATCGCAGAAGCTTCTTCAATGGACAATGCTTTTCTTGCCATAACTTTGGTCACAAAGCAGCTCAATGTGTTGCGTATAAAACAATCATGACTAGGGAAGCTCAAAAACAAAGAAGTATGACAGGGATTACAAAAAGGACCTATAACAACTTTTCAGCTCTTGAAAATGAAGTTGAATGCTCTATTTGCAATAATTTTGGACATGAAGACTTTGAATGCAGAAGCAGGTTTCCGGAAAGAAAGGTACAAGAACAAAAAAAGGAACAAGCCACAGGCACCAAAACATGGAAAATAAAGGAACCTCAAACAGAAAGATGTGGGATAGCATTCTATGCAGAAGGACAAGAAAATCTATGGTACATTGACAGTGGATGTTCAAAGCATATGACAGGTGATAAAGAAAAACTTGAATCTTATTCTAATTTAGAAAAGGGAAAGAAAGTCTCTTTTGGAAATGATACTCCTGCAACTATAAAAGGAAAAGGTATTGCTCCTTTAAAAGAAGATGTTAAGGCTGGAAATGTTTTGTTTGTTGATGGTCTAAAGCATAATCTTCTAAGTGTAAGCCAGATGTGTGATCAAAGAACCGAGGTTATATTCAGATCAAATGGATGTCTTGTTCGTGATCTTGATACAGGTAAAACAGTTCTCAAAGGAAAAAGAACTCCAAATAATCTATACATATTTGATGAAGAACAACAACAATGCTATCTAAGCAAGGATGAAGAGCACTGGTTATGGCATCGAAGGTTGGGACATCTAAGCTTCTCACAAATAAGGAAAGCTTGCAAATATCAGGCAGTTCGCGATCTTCCAGATATCAAAATTCCTGACAACACCATATGCAGATCATGTCAGTTTGGAAAACAAACCAGAACTAATTTTCCAGAGAAAGAAGGATCAGCCAGCATGCCTCTTGAGCTAGTACATACAGATGTATGTGGACCATTCAGAAAAAGAACACCTAGAGGAGAGGAATACTTGATATTATTTATTGACGATTTCTCCAGGTTTGTTTGGTTAGGACTTATGAAGCACAAAGATGAAGCTTTCGAAAAATTCAAATCCTTCAAAGCTTTGGTTGAAAATGAATCAGGTCACAAAATTAAGTGCCTCAGATCCGACAGAGGTGGAGAATTTACTTCAAATGAATTTTTCGATTTCTGTGATGAACATGGGATAAGGAGAGAATTTTCTACAGCTAGAACTCCTCAGCAAAATGGAGTAGTGGAAAGAATGAACAGAACAATCCAGCAAATGGCTCGTGCTATGCTTGATGAATCAGGAACTCCTGCAACCTTTTGGGGTGAAGCTGCACATGCGGCAGTTATTATTCTCAACAAGACAAATGTCCGAGTGAACAGCACTCAAACTCCTCATGAGCTCTGGAGTGGTAAAACTCCTTCGGTAAAGCACTTCAAAATCTTTGGGAGCAAATGCTATATCAAGAATACTGAGGAGCAGCTTGGCAAACTTGATCCTAGAGCAGATGAAGGAATTCTTCTTGGCTACTCTCCACATAGCAAAGCATACAAATGCTACAATAAAAGACTTGGCAGAATTGTTGACAGCATTGATGTAGTGGTTGATGAGAAAGGATACATTCCTAGGCAAATACATCGTGAAGACATTGAAGAAGATGAAAGCTACCCTCAAAGACAGAATGATGAAGAAGAAGAACCGCAAGAACAATCTCAAGAAGGACCTCACGAAGAAGCAGAAGAAAGAACAAGAATAGAAGAAAAGACTCCATCCAGATATGTTCAAAAGAACCATCCAGAATCTCAGATCATGGGACAAAAAGAAGCAGGTATACAAACTAGAAGAACAGTTGCAGAAGCTTCAAGTTATTTGGCATTACTCTCCTCTACTGAACCACAAAATGTGAAAGAGGCATGCAAAGATGAATGTTGGGTGAAAGCAATGGATGAAGAACTTGAGCAAATCGAAAAGAACAACACTTGGGAGCTGGTTCCTAGACCAAAGGATAAGAATGTTATCGGAACAAAATGGGTTTTCAAAAATAAATTGAATGAAAATGGAGAAGTAATTAGAAACAAAGCCAGACTTGTTTGTAAAGGGTATGCACAGCAAGAAGGAATAGACTTTGAAGAAACTTTTGCTCCTGTTGCAAGACTTGAGGCCATCCGAATGTTTCTTGCTCTCTCAAGTTGTCAGAACTTCAAAGTATTTCAAATGGATGTGAAATCAGCCTTTTTGAATGGAGACTTGGAAGAAGAAGTGTACATTGAACAGCCAGATGGGTTCATTCTTGGAAATGATCCAAATCTTGTATGCCGATTGAAAAAGGCTCTCTATGGTCTCAAACAAGCTCCAAGGGCTTGGTACTACCGGTTGGACAAATATCTTCATCAACAAGGTTTCTTAAAAGGTTCAGCAGATAGCAATCTGTATATAAAAGTTGAAAATGACAAATTGCTAATACTTGTTGTGTATGTAGATGACATTATTTTTGGCAGCAATGAAGAAGCTATGAGTCAAAGCTTTGCCTCAGTCATGCAGAAAGAATTTGAAATGTCCTTGCTAGGAGAACTGACATATTTCCTTGGTTTGCAAATCCAACAGAAGGAAGGAGGAATCTTTTTATCTCAAACCAAGTATCTCAAGCAGATTTTGAAGAAATATGGCATGGAAGATGCAAAACCAGTATGTACACCCATGGTCACAGGATGTAGTCTCAGTGCAAATGATGAATCTGCAGCAGTACATCAACCAACCTACAGATCTATGATTGGAAGTTTACTATATTTGACAGATACCCGACCAGACATCATGCATGCAGTTGGAATAGTTGGAAGATTTCAGGCAAATCCGAAGGAGACTCATCTTCAAGCAGTGAAGAGAATTTTCAAATATCTTCAAGGGACTCAAAATTATGGCTTATGGTATCCTAGAGATACAGATCTTACTCTTCATGCCTATACAGATGCAGATTGGGCCGGAAGCGTGGATGACAGGAAAAGTACAAGTGGTGGTGCGTTCTTTATGGGTCCCAGACTGGTCTCTTGGTTCAGCAAGAAACAGAGTTCAATTGCCTTGTCTACAGCTGAAGCAGAATATGTTGCTGCTGCATCTTGTTGCACCCAACTCCTTTGGATGATGCAGAATTTGCAGGATTATCAAATCACTTGTACTCCTCCAATCCCTATCTTATGTGACAACACAAGTGCAATCAGCATCTCAAAGAATCCGGTTATGCATTCAAAAACCAAGCACATACCAATCAAGTACCATTTTCTCCGGGAACAAGTACTTGAACAGAAGGTCAAGTTGGAGTATGTTCCTTCTAAGGAACAAGTTGCTGATATTTTCACCAAACCGTTGCCCAGGGACACTTTTGAATACCTCAGGCAAAAGCTGGGGGTTGTTGATGCCTCATCTCACTATTGATCATCTTCCTATTGATGGTATAGGCTCAGGGGGAGCACATAATGCATTGTTGGCATTATGGAGAAGGAGATCTTGGAAATAGCTGCAATATGTCTCTATCTCCTTCATGATGGATTTCTGGTTACAGATCTGGAGATGCATGAGCATAGGGGGAGCATACCCTTTGCCCTTGATGTCAAAGGGGGAGAATGAAGCTGAAGATTATGTGGTTGCCATCAAGTCCAAAGGGGGAGATTGTTGGCATTATGATTCAGGTGTTGTCCTTGATGGCAAACCCATTCAGGTGATAAATCAAGAAGGACGCAGGAAATATGTTCAGCAAGTGCGTCCCCGCAGGTATACCATACAGAACCCGCGTCCAGGGACGTCGGCCAGCCGTTCAGGAGGTGCGTCCGCCCAGTGCACTCATTTCAAGGCAGAGAAAAGCACGTGGGGGTTTCTTGTGTGGTATCTAGCCGACGGTTTTGTGTTTCTATGGTGTCGGCTCGTGGTATTGTTCCACGCTTTGGGGAGAAGCTTGCCTATATAAAGCAAAGGAGTTCATTTGGATTAAGCATCATCTTGGTTGAATATCTCTTGGTGAGATCTAGTCCAAATCTATAAGGGCGAATCTTCTAATGGACTACGATCTATATGGCGCATGATCAGATCTGTGGATCTGAGTGTTTGGGTTGGTTCTGAAGTCCTCTTATCTTCTATATCTGAAGGGACGCAGATTCAGTGAAGGGAAAGTGCGCCGGGACGCAGTACAGTAAAGGCTCAGGTGCGTCTCTGAGGCAAAGGACGCGGCGCGACTGTGGTATTGGGTGCGTCTCTGAAGCGAAAGACGCGGCGCGATAGTGTTGCTGTATGCGTCGGTCGCAGGAAAGCAAAGAGGAACAGTGCGTCTGCACGCAGAACAGCATAAGGTATACTGCGTCCAGTCGCAGGCCACAGAAAGAAAATATGCGTCCCTGTCTTAAGATGATCTGTTGACTGTATATTTCTGTTCATAAGGTGTTCTGGGTTGTTTCTGTAATTACTGATCTGATATCTGTAGTAGACTGTATCTGTTGTATACTTGTTGATCATTTGATTCTTCATGAAAAGAAGTAGGGGGTTGTAGCTCCCTTCCAGGAGAGTCTGGAAAACGAGAGAGAGTTGTAGCTCTCTGCAGGTTGCAGCCTGCGTGCTGGTAAAGGACTGCACCAGTACAAAATCATTGTAAAAAGAATTTCTTGAAAGAAGATAGAGACATATTGCAGCAGGTGGTTTTTCTCCCGCATTGGGTTTCCACCTTACATCTTGTGTTCTTTGGTGTGACTGTCTATTTTCTTTATTCATGCTCATTGTTTTATGGTACTGATATGCAAGAATATTTCAAAAGATCAAATAAGGAAGATTTGGTAAATTGCTAGATAATACTGATTCACCCCCCCTCTCAGTATTATTTCCAACAGGAGGTCATTCCTGATCCAATGTTGAAACAGTGCCCAGTGGTACTTTTCTTATCTACTGAACTTCCAGCCCAATCTGCGTCAGTGAACCCACTAAGCCTGATGTCATTACCTCAAGTGTACATTAATCCATGCTCGACTGTTCCTCGTACATATCTGAGAACATGGTTGGTTTCTGCCCAGTGCGCCCTCTTTGGTTCCACCATGAACTAACTGAGGGTGTTGACAGCATAACAAATGTCTGGCCTGGTATTGACCATATACATTGGGGGCCCTATGAGCTTCCTGTACAAGGTGGGATCGACTTCTATATCTTTAGATGCATTAATTTTCTTCCATTTGGTAATCATTGGAGTAGCCATAGGTCTACAATCCTGCATTCTAAACCTTTTCAAAATATTTGTAGCATATCTTCCTTGTCCAAGGAAAATTCCACCCTTCTGTTGCCAAACTTCCAACCCCAGAAAATAATGCATCTGTCCCAAATCCTTCATGTCGAATTCTCTATCTAGGTTTTCCTTGCAATCTTTGATGAGCCTGGATGAACCAATTGGAAAAAGGTCATCCACATATAACACCAAAATTAGAGGCTCATTCTCTACAATCAAATAGTAGAGGTTGGGATCTGCTCCCATCTTCTACAAGTAACCATCAATTCGACCGTACCATGCTCTAGGTGCTTGTTTAGGCCCATACAAGGCTTTCTTCAACCTGCACACATGAGATTTATTCTCATGTGTCTCAAAACCCTCTGGTTGTTCAATGTATACTTCTTCTTCTATCACCTCGTTCAAGAACACAGTGTTGACGTCCATCTGGTGAATTTCCCACCCCATCTGTGCTACAAGGGATATTACGAATCTAATATAAGTATACATGGCTATTAGGGCGAAGGATTCTTCGTAGTCTATTCCTTCCTTCTGAGCATACCCCTTAGCCATGAACTTGGCTTTGTATTTTTCCACACTGCTATCTGCAGCATATTTGACCTTGTAGATTTATCTTGAACCTAAAACTGACATGTCCTGAGGTCTAGGCACCACTTCCCAGACATCGTTGACCATTATGCAATTGTATTCCTCCACCGTAGCATCTACCCATACTTGATGCTGAACGACCTCTTGAAAACTAGAGGGTTCTCCAACCTGAGCCACCAAGGCTTGGTATTTATCTGGTTTTCTGTGCTCCCTTTTCTTGTTCCTTGGAGCTCCAACGAAATCCTCTGCATCCCGTAGTATCTTTCGAAGTTCCTCGCTAGTTCTTCCATTGGTAGTGGGTAGATCTATTTTCTCCTCCTCCTGAGACTCCACCTGTTGTGTTACCTCTGGATTCTTGTCCTTTGGAGAAACACTGGTGTTGATTTCTGTTGGTCGAAGTGGCTGGACCGATGGATCATCTTTTCACTGCTCTTCGGAAGGCATTTCTCGGGATTTTCTAAAATCTTTGTCCTCCATGAACTTTACATCCCTCTGTACCACGATCTCCCTATTTCCCGGAAGATGGATTCTATATGCCTTAGCATTCTCACTATATCCCACAGGATATCCTTTTTCTGCAGTTTGATCCAACTTCTTTCTCTTTTCTTCGGGTATATGGCAGTATGCAAAACTCCCAAATATTCTGAAATGACTCACCTCAGGCTTCTTGTCGGTGAAGACACTCTCCAGATTAATATTACCTAATGCCCTATGAGGAGTCCTGTTCTGGACATATAATGTTGTCTTGCATGCTTCTACCCATAGAAATTCGGGCATATCCTGATCACACAACATTTCCCTTGTTGCTTCAACAATAGTCATGTTCTTCCTCTCTGCTACTCCATTCTGCTCCGGATTATATGGAGTTGTCCACTCTCTTCTGATGCCTTCCCTTGCGCAGAAATTAGTGAAGTCCTTATCAATGTACTCTCCACCATTGTCTGAGCGCAACAGTTTTATCATTTTCCTTGTCAGATTCTCAACTAGAGCCTTAAACTCTTTGAATCGATCAAAAACCTCATCCTTGGGTTTTAGAAAGTAGATCCAAGTCTTCCTAAAATGGTCATCAATGAAGGTGACGAAGTATTCAACACCACTAATAGCTTTTGTGGACATGAGTCTGCATATCTGAGTATATCAATCCCAGAACACTCTTAGCCCTACTGTTACTTCTGGAATAAGCTGCTTTGGCGTACTTGCCTAGGGTGCACCCTCTGCATATATCATCTCATTTGGTACTTAACTCTGGAACTCCAATGATGGCTCTTTTAAGAATTCTCAAAGCCCCATGGTGTAAGTGCCCCATCCTCTTGTGCCATAGTTCAATCAAATCTTTTTCTCCACTGCTGCCTATCAATGCCATTGGAGATTCTAGCCATAACTTGTACAGTCTATTATTTCTGACTCCAATTTGGGCCTCCTTCTTCCAACTCGGATGTTTGACATATACTTTCTTCCCAATGAAGAAAACATCATAGCCCTTGTTTTGTAATTGAGATACAGAGAGTAAGTTCATCCCAATCCAGGCACATGCAGCGCATTGGTAGCTCGAAGCCGATCCCTTGCTTCTGTTTGAAAAACTATAGTACCTCTTCCTACGGGGGTACATTTTGACTTATTTCCCATGGTGATTTGGAAGTTCATATGTTCTTCTTGATAGCTCGAAAAACATTCTCTTATTCTTGTCATGTGCGCAGAAGTTCCACTATCAATATACCAAACTTCAAAGGAAGCAGAACTTGCCAAGCAAGCGACTTCTTCTTCCAGTCTGAAAGCTAACATAGAATAGTCGTGATCCATATTCTTCATGCTTTCCTCTTTCCCGGGAGAACTATGTGAGTCCTTTTGAGTTGTTGCTCCAGCATCATGCTCCCGACTCATTGCAGATTCTCTAATCCTGTTGCCCGATCTCAGCTTTGATACCATGTGAAAATTTCAAACACGAAATTCTACTGCAATAACTGATTTATTTCTCCTACTTATTTTCCACAAGTTATTTACAAAACCCTTCAGTAAACATCAAAGTAAATTCTATTGCAGTTGTCACATAATAACATAGAGAAAAGAATAGAGAAATACAAGCACAAGAATCAATCACATCAACATAATTATTTTTGAACAATCGTTCCTGAAAAAACCTAATGCGTGAAAACCGGTGCAGCAAATGAGGGTTTATATATTATTCTTCAGCAACAATCTCTTTACAAGGAATGAATTTGCAACACATAGAGAAACCTTCAAGAAAACACCTAAGATCATTTTCCTTCTCCCTTTGGAGAAATTCTGACATCCCAGAGACCCCCAGCCTTCACTGCGTCACATCTGCATCAGCTACGTGAGAACTGCGTCCCTAGTTGCATTGTCTCTCTGAAGTACTGTGTCACCTCCTCCTCAGTCTCTGACTGATGCTAATACCCTCCTCTTCCTTCACCCTGCAACTCTCCCTTTGAAATCAAACTCTTACTCCTTGAGAATCGATTTCCCTCAGGTTACTGAGTATTTGCCCTGTGTGTCTCCAACTAACCCTCAAGCCTCCTCTTATACTTTTCCTGGTGATGAATCAACGGTCGTGATCTAATCTCTAACCAACGGCTAAGATTAAATTAAACTTGATCATCATCTCTTAGAATCTTCTCACCCATATTTTCATTAATACCCATTGATATTTTTATTTTCCTAAGTTTAGACTTAGGAACCCAATTAAAAATATTAATTATTTTAATAAAATACAATCTGGGTGGAATTTCACCAAATGATTTCTGAATCTTAGAGATCTCATGTGTTCTAGCCCCTCCACAAAATTTCAGAGCTAGAGCACATCCGATGCTACCCAAAATCAACAATATGTACAAGACCCAAAGGACTTTTGTAGGTCAAACAAGAATGTGATGATGTTAGAGTGATTCTAGGGAGAGATTGGCTCAATATCACAACAATTGTGTGATTAGTCCTATATCAAAGGATAGGGATGAGTATAAAGGTTTCTTGGAGGACCTTCTAACATTCCTAACCAAATCTTGGGTAATCATTTGACAAGAGGAGATTGACACTTGATATTGTAGTATAAAGAGTCGTGAAAAATCTCAAGGATCATCAGAGCATGTACATATCCATAAACATGAACCTACATCATGGTCAACATATATATCATTACGTAAGTTATATCCAGAAGTTTGAAAACCATTAAATAAGGATAAATTAACAAACGAGATCATACTGAATTCATCCAATGGAGTAAATGGATAGACCCTTGACAACATCCAAGGGTTTTTTGGTGGCATGTGGAGTGAAAGGTACAAGACACTTAGACATTATGATGATTTAATTATCGTAGTGGAAGAATATGAACAATGAGATCTATGGGAAAAGGAAAAGCAAATATAAAAGACACAAACCTAGAATTTAATGTAATATAAATGATATGAAATAACATTGAACTGCATGAAATAAACCTAAACAATATAAAACAAACATGAAAAGGAAACATCATGGGTTGGAATCCTAATGCGATTCAGACATTATTGAAAAGGAAAAATCTTACTGAAGCATATGCTTATCTAAACCCACTGTGACAAAAGGAAAGTTGTGAGCGAACGAACGGAAACCAGCTGATATTAATCTTACTGAAGCATATGCTTATCTAAACACACTATCACAAAAGGAATGTTGTGAGCCAACAAACAGAAGCCGCCATATTTTCTTGACCCGTAAGGGAGAATGACAACTATCGGATTAAATGCATGTGAATGCATGTGAGTCATCCAGCCCATTATCAAGACAAGACACGTCATGTACCCGTCTTTAATGAGATTATTATTATGCGCAAAAAGCAATTACAAGAGGGTATGAATGAACAAAGAATATCGAGGAACAAAGGTTTGGTGGTTCAGATTGCAAGTCTTGACTAACAAGACTACAAGAGAGTTGAAAGGCTTTAGCACAAAACACTATACTTGTAAATACTCTTTAAAATCTTACAATGGATTTGATAATATATGTCTTTATCCCCCATTACATTGTTCATTGTGCATTTTTTCTTGCACTCACTATGGGTTGCAAGTCATTGACGTTGATATGTTTTCAAACACTCTTATCATTAAAACCAATAGTTTAGTTGTGTTCCACCTCAAAAACAATGTTCTAACATTTTCAAAGCACGGAGAATTGAAGCTCTACTCCTAAAATTGTGCCATATCTAAACATACAAACTCAAATGGTTACTATTAAAATGCTTTTCATTTAGCACTTAGTATTCCTCAAATCACTTGTTACTAGTATGAAGGGTTCTACATTTTCTTTAATTTGTTTGGGGAAACCTTTTCAGAAAACTATTCACAACCATTCTGAAATATAAGAAATGTGATGTGGTAGAAATCAATCATTTCTTTGATTAAAGAAATACAAGCTAGTTATACCCAAAACAACCACTGGTTGCTCTTAATTTATCGTAAATACGGAGAAAAAGTCTTATAGATTAAGTAACGAATAATTCATATTATGACCGACTTGGTAGAGGATTTGATCCTAAAAGTTGAATTAAAAGGTAATTTATACCAATATAATACCAAAAAAATTAAATGACCACGATAATATTCTACCCTCTTTAAGAGGATGTAAAGCCAGAAAACATGAAAGAGATTAAGGGTTCTCAAATGAAAAGATATACGCATCATGTTTACCAAATACATTTACTGTTATTCATTTAGACCACCCATATTCCATGTTGAATGAATATGAGTGAAGGGAACGGAAAGCACACTAAACCAGATGAAAATGTAGCAGACTAGAGGATTGCTTGTCTCAAATGGTTTTCTTCTGCCATGTAAGTTTAGGCATCCAATGTTCTAAGGAAATGACCACAAATTAATGTGCGTTCATGATAATAACAATGTCAATAATATATTTTTGGTTATCAGAGTTTAAATGATAAAAGAGAATTAAGTCAATGAGAGTTTAAATGATATAAGAGAATTCAGTCAATGAGAGTTTAAACTGACACAGAAATAAGTCAATATGAAATCGGATACAGGATTTCACATTACAAATGCTCATTGAGAATGGAAGCATTCAATATATTTGATAAATTTTACAATTGTCTAAGGCGTAGCCATTAATTCTTGATAAATGAGATTCAAAGTTTTAATTTTCAGCTCTTTAAACCAAAAATGAAACAAAAAAAATATGCAATGCCACATCATTACAAACACCATAAGCGATTTGATGCATATCCCCTGGTCTTTCTCATTTGTCCCATACTGTAATTTTCACCATATAGAAAGTATTGTTCATTTTTTTGTAAACTTGAAAGAGAACATATATCATGCCTCGCCCCATTACAAACTCTCTTAGGAATTTATGTATTTGTCACGTAGTCTCTCTTGTTCCATTTTGCAATTATTTCTTTATATTCCCTGGTCTTTCTCATTTGTCCCATACTGTAATTTTCACCATATAAAAAGTATTGTATATTTTTTTGTAAACTCGAAAGAGAACATATATCATGCCTCGCCCCATTACAAACTCTCTTAGGAATTGATGTATGTCACGTAGTCTCATGCTTCGCCCCATTACAAACTCTCTTAGGAATTGATGTATGTCACGTAGTCTCTCTCGTTCCATTTTGCAATTATTTCTTTATATTTTGTGATGTCAGGGGAACGGAAATGCCAATTAATTTTATGATCCTTTTTTTGCTGCTACAAGTTTGATCCAAGTGAATATAACTGAACAATTTGTATCCCTAGCCCAACCAACTTAATTTCATGGATTCTCAATACTTCTCATGGACCTTTATGGAGCAATGATTATTAAAATATTCTCATATTAAAAATGAAGTCTCATGCAACAAGTACTTCAATAAAATTACTTAAATTTATTGAACAAAACAAAATTGCACTAAAAGCAATGATTCAAAAAGTTGCACTTTGTTGAGGAGTTGTTTCTTAAATCCTAACCACAACCAACATTTTAACACAACAAATTTGTCAAATCTAGATTTACGCTATTGTATAATTTTTCAATCTTCCCAAAACTTTTAAGGTCAGGTAAATGAAAACCCCATCTTTTCCTTCTTGTCTTTTAAAATGTCAATATAAGCTCAAAGCTTTGCAACTTAATCCATATTTCTATTGAAAGAGCATTTATTAATTAAACTAAACTATAATTATAACATTTTACAGTGTTGAGAAACTAACTCTGAAATCACATAGCAAAGGCCTTTGGAAACTATTTTTCCAATCTCGTTTTATAGAATTCTCATATATGTTCCAAGTCCTTTTGAAACTCTTTTTTTCAGCATGTCCATTTTATAAAAATTCAAATTCCTTTGAATAAGAATCTCGATAATCCTTATGTAGCTCTCTTTTTGTTGACATGCTCATCTTATAAGAATCCCCAAGTTTATTTCTCTTTCTAGACTTCTCAGTGAAAAATGCATGGTGACAAATGAAGACAAACCAAGAACATAATTACAGTAAGAATCGTATTGCTTATAACAGATTCATTAATAAAAAGGAATAGAGAAAATTACAATTGCCACTCTATAGAGTTGAACGGACAGTGAACTAACATTAGATAAATGAAAATTTACCACAACTCACCCACATTCGATTCTTGGCACATTCCTGTATATTGTCAACTTGCAAAGGACCCTAACCACTACCTATTAGTAGGATGGTTCAACCTGAGAATCCCCAATGCAACTCATCCTAACAGTTCAACTCTATCATGAGGTTCCTATGAAAGAGCAAACGTAGGGAATTCCAATTGTTGCCAACTCTATCATCAAAGCTCAACCTATCAGATCACCAATTTAGTATGGTGTATTGGCAGTTAACCTGCTGTAACTGCAAGCTTCTTCTATGACTATCACAGTATCTTATAAGAGATCAACTTGATCACAATGAGAAGGTGCAAAATCTAATAACCACCTAATATATGTATATCATTTTTAAGAGAAGGCCCATAACATACCAGCATGCGACAAGATGCACAAACTTATGACAAGTTTTCTTAACCCTACACATAATCAAAGACCTATAAAAGTTCACTTGCAATGACAATTTAAAGTTTCAGAATGTCGTATAAGAACCTGCAACATATATTTGCATTAAAATCCCCAGTAAAAATCAAAGTCAACACTTCAATTATATAGTGTGCTTTTCCTAACTACGGTTATCCTCAAGAAAGATCAAAATAGGGATCACATCAGTGCAAAAATAATGTCAACTTCTGTAATAACTGGGGTGACTCCAATCAAATTATTGAAAATTTCTCCTCTTGAAATAGAAAAGGTATCCTTCATTCCAAGGACTGAGAAGGTGTGGCCGGAGAGGTCAATGCCTCTGGGAAGGTGGCACGAGGACAAAATGCCTTGGGAAGGTGTGGCACAATACTTTGGAATAGCATATCATGTCCTACAGCCCTGTGACCATATGTATCACGAAAAAAAAAAATATTACCACACCTGGAATGTCCTTGCCTAAACATTTAAAAATACACCTCATAAATTCAAAAAAAAATTGCTTATAAATTCTCTTGCCCAACCATTCTTTAAAAGCAATACTGGAATGCAACGCATCAAAAGGCCTATTTAGTATTTTTCAGCAACCTCCAAAAGCAAGATCGAAAGGGAAATAGAAAATAAAGGTTGCCGATAAATTGATTATCCTAAACATTCTTAAAAGCCCCTTTGGAATTTTGAATTCATAAGATGTGCTATATTTCCGGCTAAAATTTGTTAGCTGCGGACATCCCATGCCATTGTTATAAAAAACAAACTACTATAGCAAACGAGATGTATGGGACCTCGCAATCTCAAAGTTTTAACATTGTCATGTCCAGAAGATAAAAAAATGAAATGAACCATCGAAATATTATTTTTCTTGGGCACTGATAATATTATGTGGCCTGCTAGTAAGCAGACTAGAGCAGTAAGTGAAAAAAAAACCACAAAATTGTAACAGAACAACAGTCATAAGATCAAAACCTAGCATAACTTACTAGATCGTGTTTCCTCATTTAAAAACATGATGCACAATAAGCACAAAAATATACAGACACGAAATAGACATGTTCACAAGTTGGCATCAATAGCAGCTACTCAGCAATCTTGACATACTTGTATACATTTATGAAAAATACAAACATCCCACTGAACACTTATTACAACCAACCAAAAAACTCTGTTGAGCAGCTTGGTTTTAGGCTTCAGCAACTTTCTCCTCCTGTTTAACCTCGGTGTCCTTAGCTCTCTTTGCTTCGTAGTCTTTAACAGCTGCCTTGATAGCATCCTCAGCAAGCATGCTGCAATGAAGCTTCACTGGTGGAAGTGAAAGATGCTTTGCTATGTCACTGAACACATAAAAATAAACCACAATAGTCAATTACTTGGAGAGAAATCCAAAACTTCCGGCTATAACGTATATATCTACTTCATTCAGCATCAAGTTACAAATGAGTTTAATTCATGATACAGGTGATCCATCAGTGCCTTACACGGAAAATCAGGAAGAAAACAACAGCAAGAAATGGGAAATAAGAGGTACGATGCAATATTTTAAATGATATTCGCAATGAAATGAGAAACATGCCCCTGCCAAAACTGAAAAGTTTTTGAACCTAGACACTTTTTCTACCAGATTTCAGCCCCCCAAGTTTATGGATAACATCCTTTGGGACAGATTACACGCTCCCAAATTTGGTGACAAAAGGAGTATTAAAGGGACCAAACAAATAGGCATGCTCAACTTAAATTTAAAGAGAACACCCGCTTATGTAAGCTTAAGTAACAACACCAAATGACCAAGCCTATACAAATATGGTGCTGAACATTGTAGTACACAAATTTTGGTATTTATAGTTCGGTTGGGTGTAAACAACATCGCAGTTGCACACCAAATGACCAAGCCTATATAAATATGGTGCAGAAACTTTGGTATGTATAGTTCGGTTGTGAGTAAACAACATCGCAGGTGCAACCTGTAAGATAGCTTCCATGTGGATACATTCCATCGTAAAAGTTTTCTGTTTGTGATCTGAATTAGTAAAACAAGTTTTCCTTCGTATTTAGCTTAAAATCCAGGTTCAGAAACAGGAAATTCAGGTCTTACGCATCAGATATTTACATTACAAACAAATAAATTTAATAATACTATTAGCAATATAAATTACGATGTGCATTAGAAAATAAACATATCAATCAAATGACTCAATCAGACGAGTGCGTTCAATTGAAAAGAATGCATACAAACTTGTAAGATCCAGTAACCTTGTCAATCTGTATCCCAGAGAAACCTTTGGCTTCAAAGCTCTCTTCACAGGTGCTATTTCTCATTTGAAAAGCAACCATAACTATAAGGATTGACATCACAGCTAAAAAGTTCATTCTGGATAGGAAGCAGCGCGAATTGCTTCCCCCAACTTCTGACTGAAACACTTTCAATTTCTTCATAAGTAAAACTTTAGTGCTTTCTTAATCGAAATTAAAGTATGATGGTCCCATGCTCTCAAACAGGTGTTACATAAAACTTTAGTGCTTGCTTAATTAAAATTAGAGTATGATGGTCCCAAGCTCTCAAACTGGTGTTACAGAATAGTAATTTGGAAGGCACCTATCAAACCTAAAAAAACTTGTTTTGTCTGGCCGTTGGTCTGCAATGGTTTAGCCTTGGGTCATCATCTGTCCCATCTGGGTGTGCCTATAACTCATTCTTTTTGTGGCAGCTCAGAGTCAGCCAAAAACAATTTTAGTACTGAAAGAAAACCCAATTGCTTGAAGACTCTCGACCTTGACACAAACTTTCCTCCACAGCAAGTCAGCCTTCTTCCTTACTTGCAGATGATCCTTCTTGACCTAGCAGCAGCAGCGGTGGCGGCAGCATTTTCTTCGACCTAGCTTTAGAGACTTCGATCTTCACTAAAAGACTTCGATCTTTACTTAGAACCTTTGATCTTGGCCCAATACAGCTTCCTGAGGTGACAGCATCACACGGCAACTAGCTACGGCACCAATAAGAGAACTTCGATCTTCACTAAAAGACTTCGATCTTGACCTAGCAGCAGCAGCGGTGGCGGCAGCATTTTCTTCGACCTAGCTTTAGAGACTTCGATCTTCACTAAAAGACTTCTATCTTTACTTAGAACCTTTGATCTTGGCCCAATACAGCTTCCTGAGGTGACAGCATCACACGGCAACTAGCTACGGCACCAATAAGAGAACTTCGATCTTCCAAACTAGGGCACAAGAGAGAGATAGTTGCACCAAAAGTTTGATTTTCCCTTTCTCCTTCTCCTAGACCAAACTCGCACTTCCTTCTCCTCCTATTTCGCACTTCTTCCAGGCTCCAGCTTCAAGAGAGATTGGGCTTGCTTGTGAGAGAGAGTGCTTTAAATGGAATTTGAATGGCTTCATTTATAGCCCTTAGGTGAGGTTGAATAGCCTCCTTTGAGGCCAACTTGATCATCTTAAGGCCGACTTGGTGTGGAGACAACATAATTCATATTTGACTCGATACTTAACATTTTTACATGATTCAAAAGCCCAAGAAGGGTCTCTTTAAAAGTACAATGACTCTATTGGCTCAAAATAAATCCTAGAAGTCCTCAATGGGGACTTTGACCTAAAACATGGTGACCCAAGCATGAAACCCATGCTTTACTAAGTCACAATAATAATAATAATAATTCTTTTCTTTATTCTTTTGACAACTACATTACAAGATTACTCAAATACATTTAATGAAGACCGAACCTAGTTACATTTTCCAATAGGAGGATCCCAAACTAAAACATCCTCCTGTAGTGCTTCTTCCATCCTGCTCATTGCCTCCCCAGTCGGAATCTATATATCCAATCAAGTGAACATCATTCCTCCTATCATATTTTAGGCAATAGTGGATTGTTCCTTGCAGATATCTCAGTATATGTTTTGTAGTTATCCAATGATCATGCTTCAGCTCCACTTGGAATTGACTAAGAATATTTACTGCAAAACATATGTTTGGTCAAGTATTCACCAAGTACATCAGTGAGTCAATCAATTGTCTATACTTGATAGGATCCACAGGGCTTGATTCGGAACTCCTTAGTCTTTTCAAGTTTGTGATCATTGGGGTTGTCATTGGTTTGCAATCCATCATGTCAAACTTCTTCAACATCTTGATCACATACTTTCCTTGACCTAGATAGATCTCATCAGGTCCTTGCCAGACTTCCAGTCCCAAATAGTAATGCATCAGCCCTGGATTCTTCATGTCAAATTTTGTTGCTAGTTGCTTGTTACATTTTTCAATTCGACCTTCCATACCTGTCAAGAGAAGATCATCCACATACAGAAGAATGATTACCTGGCTCTCGCTTTACAACCTTAATATAAAGGTTTGGATCAACAAAACTCTTTGTGAAGCCTAATCTTTGTAGGTATGCATCCATCCTAGCATACCATGCCCTTGGTGCTTGCTTGAGGTGCTCTAAACTTAAACAGAAACGCAACAAATCACAGATATAACCATAAATACAAAGGTGCAGCATAAATAACACTTCATTTTATTGATATCAAATACTGAAATATGCTTACAAACAGAATGGAAATAAACTAGCTCGAGCAATGGTAGCTTATCTCTGAGAAGAGATGTGACGGTTACATGCATCTGAACTTTGTTACAATGAGGCTCGAAGGCCTATTTATTATTGAGAAACAATGGAAAACTCTAAACATCCAAAAACCTAACCCTAGGAGATGAAGCGCCAAAACTATGGGCCCCGTTGGGGTAAATTGGTACATCAACTTCCCGGGGTCGTAACTTTGGCATATGATCTCCATTTGACGCGCACAATACCTCGTTAGAAAGATCTATCCGAGGACTACATCTTTCGAATGCAAACATTAGTCAAAGTCTTATGTTTGCCCGATTTTCCCAAAAAATGTCGTTTAGGGCCTCAAAATAGCTCTGTAAATTCGGGAACCGAAAAACTGCCAAAATTAGTAAATTGTCCTACAATTAAGGAAACTGAAAAACTAAAAGAGACAGTGTTGGGTTCCAAGTGGAATAGGCGGGTGGCTACCAATATCCACCTAGATCAATCCTCCCCCCTTAGGAAGCAATGGTCCCCATTCAAGGAAAATTTTACGGATGGAAATTTTTTTTGAAGTTTAAAACATTGGCGAATTTCACTAATCCCTAATATGCAAACTATAAAATGTGTATTGATATATTTGTAAAATTATTCAAATCTATAATGATTTTATATATAGTCTCTATATAATGTTGGCGATTTTTGAGGTAAAATAATTTTATATTCTAAAATTTGGGCGAATCGTCTTTTATAAAAATTGGTAATTGGCGAATCGTTTTTTGGAAAAATCAAGGAAAATTAGCCCACTGGGCGAACATTAGCCCCTAAAATTTTCCATGTCCCCATTGCATTGAGTGCCTCCATGAGATGTGGAAACTTCTATTGAAGTTGGTCCCTGGTGAGCCACTTGCCTTGGTGCAAGAGTTGGCCAGCTTTGACAACGCGATATAGTTGGATCTTCTACTAGCGAGTGTTCTTGATCTGTGTTTCCATGATCCGATCAGTTGTGGCCTGTTCCATACAGTCTGGGTTTAGCTTTGTTGGTGTGAGTTGTTCTGCAATGTCGGATGTGTCCAGCAATGGTGGAAAGTATGGCCAAATGAACATTGGGTGCAGACCAAGGAACGGTGGAACGTTGAGAGTTCAAAGGCATTGTCCCCTACAGCCATGGTGATGGTGTATGGCTCATATCGGAGTGGGCGAAGCTTGTAGTGGGGTCCAGCGAGGCGCTCCTTCTGCAAATGTACCAAACTTTGTCGCCCACCTGGAATTTGTGCGGCACCCGATGCTGTTCATGACACTGCTTGTACTTTAGCATTGGCTCTGTCCAATATATCATACTTGTTGACGGATGTGTTGAATGCGCTCAATTTAGTTGTTAGCCCTGTCAACTTCGGACTAGACATGAGTCAAATATGCCTGAGTAGCTGCAAATGGTATGGCCAACTCAATGGGACATAATGGCTGAAATCTCAGCCCAACCTGAAAAGGGCTATGGACCGTTGAGTTGTGGAGAGCTCTGTTGTAATTGTGCTAGACATAGGGGAAGCTTTCATCCCATGTGCATGGATGCTTCAATTTGTATATGCACAGAATGTGTACGATCATCCTATTGACAACCTTTGTTTGGCCATCAGTTTGGGGATGGAAAGTCATGGACTTAGTGAGTTTGGTATCCAGCATCGACTAGAGACTTCACCAAAATGCACTTAGGAATTTGTTGTACTGATCTGAGACAATGGACTGTGGGATCCCAAAGTGTACCCACACTCGCTCAAAGAAGAGCTTAGCAGTGGCCTCTGTTGTGATACTCTTCTTCCAGGCCGCCATAATGGCCATCTTAGAGAATCTGTCGACAACCACGAAAACGCAGTCGTTGTCGTGCTTAGTAGAAGGAAGGCCCGACATGTAATCCATGGAGATGGATTCCCAAGGTCGACTAGGAGTAGGCAGAGGAGTATATAGGCCTTGCTTCTTAATGGTTGGTTTGGCAATGGCACAGGCAGTGCAGGATTTAATGTACCTCCCAACATCTTGACGAAGGTTCGACCAATAAAAATACTTCTGCAGTACTGCCACTATTTTCTCTACTACGAAATGTCCAACGACCCAACTGTAGTGCGCCTCCCAAATCATATTGGCACGCTCGCTTGAAGGAACACAGATGTGTCCCAGGTGGCATAACAATACATCCTGGAGGTGAAAATTTGGAACTTGCTTACCTTCCAAGAGTGTCTGGTATGTGTTGCCGAATTCTAGATCGCTCTCGTAAAGATGTGGCCACCCCGAAGTCTCGTGCCCACAGGAGTCTAGCACAGTGGTCAACGCCATGACTAGTGGTCGACTGAGGTAGTCTGCAACATTATTGGTGTTGCCCTTCTTGTACTTAATGTTCAAATGGAATTGTTGCAGGTATGTGGACCATTTTTTATGGCGATCGTTCTGCAACTTCCCTTGTGTCTGTATGAACTGCAGGGGTCGATGGTCTATGTGGATGACCGTTTCCTTCCCCAGAATGTAATGATTCCAATTACGGTAGGCATGCACAATGGTATACATTTCTTTGTCATAGATGGGATACTTTCGAAATGTGTCTGAAAGTGTATCACTGTGGTAAGCCATTGGATGCCCCTGCTGAGTAAGAACTGCACCAATAGCATAGTCGGAGGCATCTATCTCAATCTCAAATAAAATTGTTGTTGGTCTGGTAATGTGAACACTGGTGTGCGCAACCATCTTTCCTAGTTCGCAAATTTCTCCCATCATGTTGTCAATTCTAGGATCCAAGGTAAGGGGTAAGATTATCATGTTTTGTAAATTGATGAGGGAGTGCTTTATAAGGAGGAACCAAAAGAGGAGCCTGGTGAAAATAGCCAGCTTTGAGTAAGAACTGCACCAATAGCATAGTCGAAGGCATCTGTCTCAATCTCAAATAAAATTGTTGTTGGTCTGGTAATGCGAGCATTGGTGCAGAGCAGAGGCACTGCTTCAACTCGGAAAACTCCTTTTGTTGGGTTTAGAACCAAAAGAACTTTTCTTTCATTCCACCCTTAGCGACTTCACTTAAAGGCCAAGTGTTATGAGAGAACCCCAACACGAACCTGTTATAGTTGGCAAGGCCCAGAAAGTTGTAGAGCTCTGTTAGAGTGATTGGGGCTGACCAATCCCGAATGACTTGTATCTTAGGTGGGTCCACATGCACACCCTGCTCATCAATGATGTACCCCAGATACTAAACCTAGGTCATGCCAAAAGTGCATTTCTCCATATTGGCACAGAAATTGTATTGTCGCAGGGTTTGGACGACCTGCCGAATATGGTGGAGGTGCTCTTCCCAACTCTAGCTGAAGATCAAGATGCCATCTAAATACACTACCACGAATGCATTGGTGAAGGGTCACAAGATGTCGTCCATCAATCTCATGAAGGTTGTGGGGGCATTCGTCAACCCGAAAGGCATGACCAACCATTCGAAAAGGCTCTCCTTGGATTTGAAGGTAGTCCTCCACACATCAAACGGTTCGATAGGCACTTGGCGATATCTGGACTTCAAGTTAATCTTGTTGAAATATTTGGCCCCCTTGAGCTAGTCCAGAAGTTATAAATTTGTGGGATTGGGTACCTTTATTCCGGACAGTGAGTTTGTTCAGCGCCCAATAGTCAATACAGAATCTCCAGGTCCCATCCTTCTTCGATACCAATATAATCGGGCTCCCACAGTGTGATGAGCATGGCCTGATGTGCCCTTTTTGCAACAACCCTTGAATCTGCCTCTTGATCTCATCGTTCTCCAGAACAGAGCGTCGATAGATCGGTCCATTGGCTAGCAGCGCGCCCGAGGTCAAATCGATGAGGTGCTTGACCTGACAATGCAGAGGTACCCCCGTAGGTGAGGCGAAAATGTCCCTATACTCCTCCACGACCATATCCATTTGTTGTTGTTGTGTAGAGGAGCCCTGTCTGGAAGTCATGGCCACAATCTTCTTCTTGCCTCGAGGGAAAATCATAAGGAAAACAAATTTCCTGGTCTGTGAAATGATCTTACTGCATTGCTTTGCAGAGATCAAAGAGATGACGGTAGGCAGGGCTACCTCTAGTATCATGTACAACTTATTGCCCAAAGTAATAATCACAGAGCGAGGTCTAGACTCATATACAACATGTCGCTTCCACAAGTATGGTTGTCCTAATAATACATCACAAACTTCAAGAGGAGCAACATCACACAGTACCTCATCCGTGAAGGGCTTGATGTTGTAGGGAAGGTAGCATTGTTGGCTAATGCAGAGATATCGTCCTTGGTGAAGTCGCCCGGTGGTGTACGGTTGCGAATGTGTTGTAGTCAGTAGACACAGCCGCTTCACGACCTCTGCTGAAATGAGGTTCTTTTGGCTCCCGCTGTTGACAATGAACTGCAGCGGAGAACCCTTCACCCACATTTGTATGTGGAAGAGGCGTTCCCCCTCCTCTGGATCTTTAGGCTCATTCTTCTGAATCTTGGTGGGAGCCACGGTGACACTGGGCTCCGTGTCAATGATCTGCTTCCCTTTGTCATTCCCCTTGTTGGTATCTGACTCAGAGTCGGAACACGCGTCTGAGTCGGAAGCCTTCAGTTCGACCACCAATGACTGCTTGGCCCGACACTCACTTATGTTGTGACTGGAGCTCTTATGGAACTCACAACATTTCCCCGTGTCCTTTGTCTTCGGGCTATTGTTCTTTGCTTGCGGCTTCGGCCCGTTGTCCTGGGTTGCCCCGACTTGGCTTTGTCCTTTGCTCTGCGGTTTGGGGGCGCCTTTCCCTTGCTTCGGATTCACAAATCCAAAGTCTCGTTTCTTTTGTAAAAACTTCTACTCAATCTTGACCATTGTTGATAATATCGGCGATATATCGGCGATATTCGAAAATATCGCGATATTTTCTGTTTTGAAAATATCGCGATATTTTCAAAATATCGGCAAAATATCGCGATATTTTCAAAATATCGGCTATATTTAAAAATTTGAAAAAAATAATTTTTATGCTTGCCGATATTTGCCGATATTTTGCCGATATTTTTGCCGATATTGCCGATAAGATATTTTCTGGACCCTTGCCGATATTTTTCCGATACTGATATTTTCAACACTGATCTTGACAGTGTATCGACACGCCGTGTTAAGCGAGGAGATGTCCAAAAACTCCATCTCGTCCGGGATGTATTTATGTAGACAATCGCAGTACTTGAGTACCAAATGTCACTCAGAATCCTTGATACCCAACTTCGTGTGAAGGGTATGAAAAACATTGGTAAACTCTGGCACGTCTTGGTCCCTTCCCTGTCGCAATGTGGTCCACTTTATGTATTTATCCTCATAGCTCTCAACAGGGTAGTACTGCTCCTTGATAGCATCCCAGAACGAATTCCAAGTGGGTGGTGCAGCTTAAAATAGTGAGGGTGTACTTTCGTCCTTCTCACAATAGATTTCCCACCAATCCTTGACGTGGGGGGCAGCTTTGAGAAGTTCAAAAGTAATCTTTTCCCGACTGGAAAAATCATGAACATAAAAATATCCTTCTAGGCAGATTTAACCATTTATGTACGACATCTGCCTCAACCTGACCTTCAAATATGGGGATGTCAAAGGGCGTGGCGCTTCTAGAGTGGCTGCTGGAAGAAGATGCATCACTTTTGGGTAGCCGTTAAAGGATCTGGGCAAAGTTGTCCATCATCGTGTTCCTCTATCGCTCGAGGGCTTCTTCGAGCAAAATTTTGAAAGGATCTCTTGCCCCATCTTCTTTCTTCTCGTTCGCCAAGGGAGGTCGTCAGGATTTGCGGGGCTGGTCTTGCAAAGGTTCGACCAGTTCGAGCCCTAACTACTTATATCCCGACCTCGTTGGGGACATGCAAAAAAACAGAGAAAGAGCAGACCACTCTAATACCACTAATCCGAACTTAAACAGGAACACAACAAATCACAGATATAATCATAAATACAGAGGTGCAGCAGAAATAACACTTCACTTCATTAATATCAAATACTAAAATATGCTTACAAACAGAATAAAAATAAACTAGCTCGAGCGATGGTAGCTTATCTATGAGAAGAGATATGCCAGCTACATGCCTCTGAACTGTGCGACAATGAGGCTCAAAGGCCTATTTATTATTGAGAAACAATGGAAAACCCTAAACATCCAAAAACCTAACCCTAGGATATGAAGCGCCAAAACTATGCGCCCTGTTTGGGTAAATTGGTACATCAACTTCTCAGGGTTGTAACTTTGGGATACGATCTTCGTTTGACACACACAATACCTTGTTAGACAGATCTATCGAAGGACTACAACTTTTGAATGCAACCATGAGTCAAAGACTCATGTTTGCCTGATTTTCCCAAAAAACATCATTTAGGGCTTCAAAACTGCTCTGGAAGTTCGAGACCCAAAAAATGCCAAAAATAGTAAATTGTGCTACAATTAAGGAAACTGAAAGAGACAATGTTGGGGGTCCAAGTGGAATAGGCGAGTAACCAGTGGCCACCAATATCCCCTTTTGGATCATGAGACCATATAATGCCTTCTTCAATCTGCAAACATATGCCTCTCTATCTTTAACTTCAAATCCCAAGGGTTGCTCTATATAGACTTCCTACTCTTGTCCTTAGGTATATGAATATAGACTGGACAACCAAAAATTCGGAGATGATCCACAGTTGGTTTCTTCCCAGTGAACACTTCTTTGGGAGTCTTGTTATCTAATGACATGTGGGGATTTTGATTTTGTATGAATACAATTGTCTTCGTAGCTTCACCCCACAGATATTTAAGTAAATCTTGATCATGTAGCCTAGCTTTTACACTTTCTTCAATCGATCGATTCTTTCGTTCTGCAACTCCATTTTGTTCGAGATTATATGGGACTATCAGCTCCCACTTAATCCCAGATTCCTTCCAGAAAGCTATGATTTCCTTGGATGTGTATTCTCCTCCATTAGGAGATCTTAATATCTTGATTCTTCTTTTTGTAAGGTTCTCTACTTCAGCTTTGAATTCTTGAAATTTGGTAAATACTTCATCCATGGATTTCATTAAGTAAACCCAAGTTTTCCTTGAATGGTCGTCTATAAATGTGACATAATATAGATGACCTCCAAGTGATTTAGGAATCATAGGACCATAGACATCGGAATGAATAAGATCCAAGATTTCTTTTGGCCTTGAAGCATTGCTTCCAAATGGTCTCTTAGTGTTCTTACCCAATGCACAGCGATTGCATACTCCTTCGTGCTCTTCTTTTAGTTCGAGGATTCCATCTAATTGAATTTAGGGTTGGAAGGATATTGAAATGAAGATGACCGAATCTTCTATGCCAAAGTTCACATGGGCTGATTTCAATGTCTACTAAAGCTTGAGCAAGGGGATTAGAAACCTGTAAATCCTTCCTTCACGAATCCCAATTATTCTAGCATTTTCTATGCTTGAGTTTTTCCCCATACAACAACTTTTCCATCAATGAAAGCCACTCTATCACCTTTATCTTCTAGACTTGAAATGGAAAGTAAATTCTTATGCAAACTTGGAACAAATAGGATGTTATTGAGATGAACACTTCCTCCATTTTCTAGCTCTAGCGAGGTTGATCCAATTCCTCTCACGGGATAGCTCTTATTATTGAGATGAACACTTCCTCCATTTTCTAGCTCTAGCGAGGTTGATCCAATTCCTCTCACAGGATAGCTCTTATTATTACTAAGCTCTATGAAGTAAGAGGACTTTCCTTTTGATAATGTTTTTAGTTGCTTGTGATGATCAGTCATGTGTCTTGATGCTCCACTATAGATCACCCAAATGATTTCATCTTGAAATGTGCCCGTGAGTGCTGAGAAGAGTCCTTTGTCTTGGTCACTTCCTTCTTTGGAGTAAATAGGACATTCCATACTTCTTTGTTGCCTTTCTTAAGATGACTTGCTACCTTTGAACGCTTCTTTAGAAATTTCTTCAATGTAGTAGAGATCTTCATAATGCCCTCGGCCAACCTTAGCTCTAATACCATGTTGAGAAATCTATAGGACAATGATTTGAGTGATTCCTCTTTTCCTGGTAACTGCTTGTGATGTCTTTTTACTTTTTCTTACTTGTTAGCTTCTTTACTTATTATTATGTTTGTATATCATCAAACAACTACCAAAAGAAGAAGAACAAGAACACAAAATATAGGTTGCAAGCCAAGGCCAAAACCTCTCCACTTGAGAGGAAAACCCGCAAATCTCCTCTTCTTATAGATTCTTCAATTGATGAATTCCAAGACCTCTAGACCAAGATCAATACCCTCCAAGACCAAGTCCAACCCTTCCAGATGATGTGCTTCCTTTGTCCAAGTCAAACCTAGTCACATCTCTTCCAATAGCACAACTTTGACCCCAAATGCTGAATTTCGGCCTCCACTACAGGTCTGAAATTTTCGGCCCTCTCTGCAACAGTTTCTGCCACACGTGTGAACTTATTCTAGCCTCCCAAGACTTCTTCAGAACTTCGCTTGGTTTTCTATTCCCTCAGGAGCTTGAGGATGGATCACTGTGACCTTCGCTGACCTTATTTCTCTTCCTCCTTCAAGATCGAACCTGCAAAAGAAAAACCCTAGACCAACCGCAGAAACCCTAGCCTTCTTCACACTTGTGAGAGAGAAATAGCCCAAAGACAAGTCTTCTTAGTCCTCTTCCTTCTTCATTGCCTCCTTCTTCCTCCTTCGCTTAAATGAGTGAGTGATGAATGTGATCCAAGGAGGTCGAATTTCCTCCTTTATATAGGTTTCTCAAGGTGGACGTAGCTCATCAAATTAGGTTGACTTGCTAACTGCCAGGCCGACTTATTGTTGAAGGGTATTTTGACACTTTCAATGACAAAAATAAATTTATTTACAATTTACAATGTCCCTGATAGGGTCTTCAACTTATGACAATGACACTTTTGACTTCTTGACCTAAGACAAACCCTAGAAGCACTCAATGGGTGCTTGACCTATAAAATAAAAGACCTTGAGCATGAAACCCATGCTCCAAAAATAATAATAATAATTTTTCTTTCATTTTATAATATACAAGAATCAAAAGTACATTTCATATTTATGAAGATTGAACCTAGTTACACATTTTTCAACAAATATGGAGCCTAAAAATTGGCCTTGTGTTTATTTGGAGCATGTGATGCCCAGCCAAATTTTCTTTCCTACATTCTTTCCTCCAACATGTCTAATCATTAGTTGCTTCAAGATTTTGTAGCTATTTCGTCTTTCCCTTCACCTTTGTTACTCAGTGTTGTGTCCGTTTGCCTTCCTTTTTCATAATATGCTTTGTACTTTCATATAAAAGAAATTCAAAGTATATTTTCCCCAAAATGATGATATTCAATAAAACCCCCCTTTTCCTGAAGTCCCTTGTAATAATCCTTTCTATCTTATTTCCTCATTTCTGCGCCTAAGTATTTTTCTTCATACATTTACTTTTGAGGGTCTAATTGAAATAAAGGTTGTTTAGTCTAAGACAAGGGATATTCATGTTGAAGTTTGTAGCTCGAGCAGGTACTTATGCACAAGCCTTGCGTATAGGCGTGCAGAAGTCGCCCACATCACCTTTGAACACTTGCTCTAGGTTGAGCAAGTTGTTGATGTAACTTAGCCTAAGTTTAACTTAGGAAAAGCACATATAAATATATTGGCTTATTGGGCTAAAATAAAATTTATGAAAAGTAAAGTAATTTACTTTAGTGAATAAGTTTTAATCTTAGCCATTGATCTCGATTCTCAAGTGAGGCAAGATCTAATCTCAGTCGTCAATCACTTTGAGATTAGGGTTGGGGTTTTGGCTTAATGTAAAGGTATAAAGGCAAGGCTAAGCTGAGGAGAAGACACATAACAACAGCACACGGTCGAGAGCGACATCATAGAAAGCATGTGTTGGGTCCAAGAGAGTGCAAAAGGGATGGAGATCCAAATCTCCAAAAGAGAGTTGATATGTTGTATCAAGTCTGGCATATTATAATCTGTAATTTCTCAATTGGGTTATTTTCCCAAGACAAGAGCCCAAGTAAGTTCTGAGTTTTTATTAATTAAGAACTGATTTGTTGGGAGAAACCTGTTTGTGATTATGTTATTCATATCGTAATTTGCTTCCGCTTAATACTTTTGTTAGGAACTTAGCCATGTATTTGTTCAATAATTAGTTGCTTGAAATCAAATACTAAGTGTTGGGTTTGTGTAAAATCTAACATTGTATCAAGCCTAACACTCTGAATCGATCTCTGAATCACAAATGTCAGGTTCATTCCGTATCACCGGAGCCAATTTCGGTTGCGATCATACGAATTGAAAAAAAAAACTGAGTAGTTTTTTTCTAGGCAGGATTTTTTTCAGTGGGCACAAAAATTTTAAAAAATAAAATAAGAATGTGAGGAGGGATTCGACTAGGTAGCTGACAAGGTGGCCGATAGCTCTGACCTAGTCGTTGGTTTTATATATATATATATATATATATATATATATATATATATATATAATGCAAATATCAATAATAATAATCATAATAACCTCCTCTCGGCTCCCTGATCGGATCGCTTGTCTGATCGGTCCTTTTCGCTGAGGAGAGCGCGCCCTGTCATCTGCTTCAAGCCCGGCTCCTAGACCTGCCCCCTGCGGGCCTTTTCCCCAGCGATTCCCCTTGACTCTCTGTTGGCTCCTCGGCCTCGGATCGGATCGGATCCTGCCAGACCGATTCAGATCTGATCGGACCTTGAATGATAGTCGTCCCTCTAGCTAGGGGGTGTTCTCTGTTGCGCTGCCCCTGAGGCGGCCGGATTTAAGTTTGATGGAGCCCCCGGGCCATGATCCTCCCCCCGGACCTGCCGCTGAGGCTTTTAACCAGCTCCTGGCAGGCTTGCCTCCGAAGAAAAGAAATGAAGCCTCCAGATTCGTCAAGAAAATAGATGAGATTCCAGAGATCGCTCTACCCCCGGAGACTCCCATGCAGGTCGCTCTATCACTGGCGGAGCGGGGTCTCATTGGCCAATTCACAGGACTGTGGCCATCCCCGAAAACTACAGAGCAATGGGTAAACAGGAACTGGGCACCTCTGATCAGCCAAAGCGTTACCTCTTACTTTCTAGGGCGAGGATTTTTCCTTTTCGAATTCACCTCCAGAGAAGACAAAGACCTGATCTTTAGAAATGGACCGTATTTCATGGGTCCTCAGGGTCTCTACCTGAACAAATGGACACCGGATTTCGACCCAGCAGTAGATGTCCCCAAGGCTGTTCCAGTATGGGTTCGTCTCCCAAATCTGTCGGTTCACTGTTGGAACTGGGACTCCTTGAAACACATCGGCAACTCCCTCGGGAAATTCATTGATCGGGCAAGCAACAAGGATCAGTACGATTGTGCCAGGATCTGCGTGGAGGTAGATCTAGAGGAAGGATTACCAGAAGCAGTCAAAATCAAAGTAGGCAGCTGGTCCCACGTGCAGATCTTGGATTATGAACAGCTGCCGTTCAAATGCAGGAAATGCCATGTGTATGGGCATTTTGCTAGAAACTGCCCGACCAACCCAGAGCCGGAGAAAGGAAACGAAGAAGGATGGAATCAAGTAAGGCGAACTAGAGCCAATCAAAAGGGACAGAAGCAGGGTGGGCCAACAGGCAAACCTAATGCCCAGAAACCCCCTGCAAAAAAGACGCAAGAAAACAAATTTATTCTCCCAAGTCAATCGACAAAAGACACTCCAAGGACAGAGACTCAAAAGCCAAAATCCTCAAGGAAAAGCTCACCTCCAACTTCTCCAAAAGAAGCTGAGAACCCCAAAGACACGGACCCAGAAGATGAAGAAGAAGATCAAGAAATAGAGGAGTCAGAAGAAGAAGGCGAAATAGGAGATTCCCAAACCTCGGTAAGAAGATCAGCAAGAGGGCACAAAACAGATAAAGAGAAAAGAGAGCAGCAGACCTACAAAGACAAGCTACAGGGCAGCCAACCAACGCTGGAAAAGCTCCTCGCTTCAAAGCCCAAAATGATGAAAAATCAGCCCCAAGGCTCCAAGGGAGCCCACCAGAAACATAAATAATGAAGGTCATCCCCTGGAACTGTAGAGGTCTGGGGAGCAAAGTCAAGGAAGAAGCCATAAGAAATCTAATAAGAACAGAAGCCCCAGATATACTTCTCATCCAGGAGACCAAACTGGAAGACAAACTCTTCCTGCAAATTAGCAAAAATTTATGGCCCAGAAGCGAAGCAAGAGCAATCTCAGCCAGGGGTGCTTCAGGAGGGATCGGAATTCTATGGAACCCCAACATATTTGCACTCAGCTATGAAGCAAGCAACACCCACTGGCTGATGCAAAAAATGCAGAATCTCGACACAAAGGAAACCATTACTCTCTTCAATGTATATTCTCCAGTCAACATAAGGGAGAAAAAGGAATGCTGGGAAACTATAAAACACCAAGCAGATCTGATAAGTATGGAAAATGTAATCATTGCTGGAGACCTAAATCTTACCCTCCACTCATCTGAGAAAAGGGGAGGAAGCATTGTTCGAGATCCGGCAAGAGAATGGGCGGAGGATCTTCTGCAAGATTGGGACTTGCTAGACATCAAACCCTCATCTGGTAAGTACTCTTGGTCTAACAAAAGAGTAGGTCCTAGTCATATAGCTGCCAGACTTGATAAATTTTTCATCCAAAGCTCCTTTTTGCTGCTTGGTCTAGAACCTAGAATGCATATTCTTCCTTGCAGCATCTCGGATCACAGGCCGGTAAAGCTAGAGCTGTTTGCCCACTCAGATCTGGGACCCATCCCCTTCCAATTCAACCCCCTCTGGACAATGGAGCCTCTTTTCATGCAAACAATCAAAGAACGCTGGAGCCAACCAGTTAAAGGCTCACCTTCCTTCATTTGGGAGGAAAAACTCAGAAGGGTAAAAGGAGTCTTGAAGCGCTGGGCAAAAACCCTTTCAAATCCAGCAACAGAAAGGAAAGTCATCAAATCCTCCCTTGCCTCTCATCAATCTTGCATGGAGAGCGCCATAATTACAAAGGAGATGATGGACCAGGAAATTAATCTTCAGCAGCGCTACCATAAAGCCTGCTTGGCCGAAGAAGAATATTGGAGACTAAAATCGCGGAACCTCTGGCTAAAAGCAGGAGATAGGAATACGAGCTTTTTCCATAAGCAAGCCCAAGCTAGGAAATGCTTCAACACTATTTCTGAGATCAAGGAAGATAATGATACGCACAAGGAATTTCCAGACATCAAAAAGGCAGCCTATTTACATTTCCAAAAGCTTTTTACTGAAGATCAGGAGCCGCTCCAGCACCAAGAGCTGCTAGGCATTATCCCGCAAGCAATCTCTCCTCGTATGAACAGGGTTCTAGAGGCCAAAATCACAAAAGAGGAAGTTAAAAAAGCCCTCTTTGGCATAGAGCCGGACAAGGCCCCGGGGCCAGATGGCTTCTCAGCCAGATTTCTCCAAGTCTGCTGGCCAATAGTGGAAAAGGATCTTCTTAAAATGGTTCAAAAGTCTCAAAATTCTCAAAAAATAGGAGGCAGCACAAATTCCGCTTTCCTAGCACTCATACCAAAGGAAAAAGGAGCCAATAATTTCAGCAGATTCCGTCCGATCTCGCTTTGCAAAATCGGGTACAAAATAATTATCAAAGTCATAGCAAACAGGCTGAAGCCCATCCTGCCAAAAATTATTCCGGAAAACCAAGGAGGCTTCATTCAGGGAAGGCAAATCGTGGACAACTACACACTCGTTCAAGAGGCAATACATTCAAGTCTCCACCGAAAGGAACAAGGTATGGTGATCAAACTCGACCTAGCAAATGCCTTTGATCGAGTCAATCATAGATACCTATGGAATGTCATGTATAAATTTGGTTTTGGGGAAAAATTTATAAAGTGGGTCCAGGCTGCCATCTCAGAGCCTTGGATTGCCCCCCTAGTAAACGGAAGAGCCACAGAATTTTTCAAAGCCTCAAGGGGCCTCAGGCAGGGATGCCCTCTCTCCCCCCTGCTCTTTGTCATCCAAGCCTCGGTCCTCAGCTTCCTGTTAGATAAAAAAATGCATGATCAAGAAATCAATGGCCTGTGTATAGCTAGAGGAGTCAAAAGTTTAAACCATGCCTTATTTGCTGATGATACCCTGCTATTAGGCAGCGCCACCTACTCCACCGCCTCCAAGTTCAAAGCTGCCCTGGATGTCTCCATCAAGGCCTCCGGTAGTGCCCTCAATAAGAATAAATGTCACATATATAGCTGGAATACCCCGCCAAGGGTTCTCTCTGCAATATCTAGGTGTCTTGACTTTGCTGCCTCATCCACCTGGACCTCTTTTAAATATCTGGGTCTTCCGGTCAGTCACAAAAGGCTCACTGTCAAAGACTGGCATCCACAGCTAAAAAAGTTCAAAACTAAAATTCAATCCTGGGGCTTCCGCTGGCTCAACGCAGCTGGCAAGACGGTTCTGGTGAAATTTGTGCTCTCCAGTCTTCCCATATTTCATTTTGCAGGTCTCATTGCCCCTCTAACCATTTTGAACAAGATGGAAGAGCTCATGCACAGATTTTTCTGGAAGGGCGGAAAGCAAAATGAAAGGAAAATACCCCTCATCAGCTGGGAAACAATAGCCAAGCCTCTGTGGGAAGGCGGACTGAATTTCAAAAGCATTAATCACCAGAACGTGGCCATGGCTGCAAAGATCATTTGGAGGATCATTGCGCCCAAACCAGGCTGGGCACAGATCGCCTTATGGAAGAAGTACTTCAGGGGATCTCGTCTAAGATGTCTAGAAAGTGAATCTCATGCCCAGAACTCTACACTCATCAAACAGAACTCGGCATTCCACAAAATTCTAGCTAAAGCTGGCCCCCTAATCAGAGAGCACTCTTATTGGGTCCCAGGAAACGGCAGAAGGATAAACATATGGACAGATCGGATTATGAATCAGGAGCCTCTGGAAGTTAGGCTGGTCTCCAGGGAACTGCGCAGGTGGATGGAATGCAAAGGGCTGCGTACTCTCTGTGACATATCACGATGGCAAGATGAGAACTGGGCGGGATGGAAAAATGAGACGGTGCCAGATCACCTACGAACAGATTGGAATGCGCTGACAGACCATCTCCAAGGTTTTGCCCCCACGCAGATGAGCAGGCAGGATAAAAAGGGATGGGGGACGAATGTCAAAGGGTACATAGTCGCCAGCGGATACAAAAAACTTCTTGAGAAACCTCACGTGCCGCCCGATCCAGCACCGTGGCATGGAGTATGGCGCACTCCCTCTTGGCCGAAGACTGATACATTCGCATGGCAGCTCTGTCATGAACGCATCCTCACGCAGGACATACTGCAAAGAAAAGGGATCTACGGCCCCACTATTTGCCATCTATGCAGGGCAAATTCTGAGACAGCAGTTCATATAATGTTGGAATGTAATTTCGCCAAGCAAATCTGGAGCTCCTTCGTGCAGAACCTGAGCCGCACCTTCTTAATGCCAAACACCATTGTGGAGATGTTCTCAAAATGGACAGACAAATATCCAGGACAGTCGCCAAGAAACCAGGTAATTAAAATAGCCTGGGGCATTCTACCAAAGATAATTTGTTGGCAAATTTGGCTAGAAAGAAATAGAAGATTATTCAGGGGCACAAACCAGAACAGCAAGGTTATAGAGAGCAAAGTTATAAGCCAAATTAAGGAATGCCTTGCTGACATAAAAGATGATGCAAATCTCAGTCTTCAAGATATCTCCTGGGGCACAAACATTGGCTTACAATTTCATCCAGCGAACAGAGCTGCCCCTCCTCACAAAAACTGGCACATAAGGAAATCAGAAGATGAATTTAAAGAATGGCTCAAAGAGATGTCAAGACATACCCTCTTCTTTGACGGGGCAGCAAAGGGAAACCCGGGCAAAGCTGGTGCAGGAGGAGTCATAGTAAACCCAAAAGGGGAAATATCTCACTCCTTCGCATGGGGTCTGGGTCACACAACCAGCATGCAAGCTGAGGCTCTAGCTTTATACCAAGGCCTCAAGATCCTCCAAGAAACAGGTATTGAGACAGCCAATGCAATGAAAACCAGCACTAAAGTGAAGGATCTTAAACTTTCTAGGCTGATAACCAGAATAAAGGGAATAGGAAAATGCTTCCAGAGTTTAGACTATTTTCATGTGCTAAGAGCCCTCAATAAAGAGGCAGACAAAGAGGCCAATAAGGCCACTCTCCTCTCAGCAGGAATCAAGCAGGAAGATAAAGAAGATTCATGGAATCCCATTCTTTTAAAGAAATTCGTCTGTATCTCCAAGTGGGGGAAAACAATAAAAATCATTCACCCTAGATCAAAGAAGAACTTTGTAAGAATAAGATGCAGGCTCACTCACAAAAGTGACCCGCATCAGAATATAGGTGACCTCAATGTAATCAGTTCATTGGCTTTCAGCCCAACAGGAATATAAATATCCCATACCCGTTTTCGTAAAAAAAAAATAATAACAATCATAATAATGATTAATTAGTGATTACTATAGAAGAGGCACGTCTCTAAGGACATGACCATTCATGAAAGGGCATCTACCTAAGTATATAAGCGAGCCCTCATTTGTAACAATTCCATCATCTCATATCAATTTTTTATATACTATTCAATATATATTCTTATCTTCGATGGACGACTTTATATTCCAATTATTTTGGATTACTTAACTAGTATATGAATTATGTTTGCTACAATTATTATATAAAAAAGAGGTCACAACCCAACAGTCGTTGGAGTTGTCGCATGAGTCGTCACCCAGCAGAACACCACCAAGTCGAATGACCGTTTGTAGCCATCGTTGCAAATCTGTCTGACAACAATCCACCGCGCCATCATCGCTACAGCAGCATTTTCCATCACCATTCAAATAGCCGACCGTGCACCCTAGTCCTGCGTCTCCAACCACCATTTTTGTCTACCCTACTTGAGTCGTCATCCGATCTATAACAGCGATTACAGGCTTGGTCATTAATCTGTCACGAATCGAAGATATATTTTTCTTTCATCATCGTGTCAAAGATTTATGAGTGGTTTTATTCTCGAACAGTACCAGATTATCTTGTTGAATACACTATCACTATTCTCTACCAACCAACGCAACCATTCAACATTTCCTTCTGATCACTGCAACCATTCAAATCAGTAAACATGATTTTGAAGGTATTGGAATTACTCTAAATTAATCCTTATATCTCCACTTCAAATTGGAAAGTTGAACTTTAATGCACTAAAAAAATATTTAATAAAATTATTAAAGGGATAATTAATTAAAAAAAAGTGAGGGTGATTTTTTAAAAATAATTTTTTTTAAAAAGAGAGATAGAAGGCACGTCGGCTTGGGAAAAAAAGAAAAAAATTGTGCTTACAAATCATCAATTTAAATGACACAAATAGTTTATTAACAATTTGATAGAGTCAAAAAGGTAAAAAAGGAATTAGCATAGGAAGCTACATTACACTTTATGTGGAATAATCCAAGGAAGTGTTAAGTTAAAAGTTTGAAAAAGGAAAAAGGGAGATGATTTTTATAAAACCTTGATATATATATAGTGAAGCCACTATGGTTAAAATGTTTTTCTAAAAGCGAGGGTATTATAAGTTTCAATGATTTTATTTAAGAGAAAAAAAATATTATTATTAAAGTTAAAAGTGGATTATTTTTAACGTTTAAGGTAATTAAAAATAACCACAATCACAAGTTCAACAAAAGGAAAAATGACGGAAGGGAGGTGATTTATTAAAAATATTTTTTTTTTAAAAAGAGAGATAGAAGGCACGTCAACTTAGGAAAAAAGAAAAAAATTGTGCTTACAAATCATCAATTTAAATGACACATAGTTTATTAACAATTTGATAGAGTCAAAAAGGCAAAAAAGGAATTAGCATAGGAAGCTACGTTACACTTTGTGTAATAATCCAAGGAAGTGTTAAGTTAAAAGTTTGAAAAAGGAAAAATGGAGATGATTTTTATAAAACCTTTATATATATAAAGTGAAGCCACTATGGTTAAAATGTTTTCCTAAAAGCGAGGGTATTAGAAGTTTTAAAAAAATATATTATTATTAAAGTTAAATGTGGATTACTTTTAACGTTTAAGGTAATTAAAAATAACCACAATCACAAGTTCAACAAAAGGACAAAAGGAAAAATGACGGAAGGAAGATTCTCTTGTAAAGGTGGCATGATCTCATGTTATGGATTATCTACAAAAAAAGGGAATATTCAAGGAAAATATATTAACATCATTATCAGCAAGAATCATCAGGAAAATTACATTAATGTTAATTTAGCAAATCAGTGATTAATTTCAGAATCAGATATAATCAAGAATAAAGAAGCCTCTTATTTCGAAGCAGAATACAAAATTAAAAACTTCCAAGTAATAATTGATGAATATGAGTATGTATCTCGATTTGGAGTAGCAACTATGCTTAGAGAAGAGATTGACATAATTTTCGGGTTACCTTGTTTTAAAAATTGGGTACTTTTTTTTAAACATGGAGAAAAATTTAAGATGTTTCCTTATCAGAAGAAGATGATCGCATTCCAAGACATGACAATGAAGTTAGAATCAATAATGTCTTCATCAGAAGAGTTTAAGGATATTTCCAAACTAATGCTTCAAGAAAATCAAAAAACAATATCAAAGAGGCAGAAGGAGCTTGAAGAAGTCAACCAATAAAAACGAAGAAAATTCTCGTTTGAAAGATCATAGTCAGAAACTACGAGCTTGAAGAAGTCATCCAATAAAAACAAGGAAAATTCTCGTTTGAAAGATCATAGTCAAAAACTACTTGCACAAGTCAGAAAGTGTAAAACGAAGAAGAACAAATTAGAACAACAAAATGAAGGTTTCGAAAAGAAACTCAATGAAATTCTATCAAAGAAAGAAGAAGAAAATTTGTGCTTAAAAAATCTAAATCAAAAGTTATCAGAACAAATTAAAGATTTAAAAAATGAGAAACTTGAGCATCAAAAAGAAGTTGAATCAGAAGCTTAAAAACTTTCATGTTTAAAACATCATAACCAAAATCTCCTTACCCAAACAAGAAACTTAAAGATGATAAGAAATCATTGAAGACCAAATTCGAAGAACTTATCACAAAAGAAGCATCAAAATCTTCAAAAGTAGCAATCCAAGTTGAAGAAAATGGAACAAACACAGACCCCATTAATCTCACAATTCAGACAAATTCAAAATCAGTTGAAGTAAAAACATATTCAGACGTTCCAACTTAGACGATGAAAATTCCAAGTGAAGATTTTGTAACGAACTCAACAACATTAATCCTTGAAGTAAATCATGAAATTGCCACACATGAGATAATGGAAAGTCAAACCAAAATAACTCCTTATCAACATCTGAATCACAAGAGCATAGATCAATTAGTCTACGTATCTATATCACTCATAACATAAACAACAAACTTATGTTTTGAAGAATATTGAAGTTTGCACAATTCAGCCTCGTGATAAAAAATCACACGAAGTATCCAGTAACCACAAGATTCCACAAAAATTAATTCAAGATGGGTCAAATTCCTTCTTAGTGAAACAATTATGTTTATCACTCAGAGGATCATATCATCTTATATCAACGAAGATGACAACTCCAAGAATTCGTAAAAAATGCGAACAAGATTACAAGACAAGAAACAGATGATATGCCTCGTCAGCAATAAGCTTTGAGGACAAAGCTTTCAAGAAGAGAAAGGCAATGTTATATGTATATATATATATAATGATTAATTAGCGATTAGTATAAAAGAGGAAGACATGACCGTTCATGAAGGGGCATCTGCCTAGGTATATAAGCGAGCCCTCATTCATAACAATTCCATCATCTCATATCAATTTTGTATATACTATTCAATATATATTCTTATCCTCAATGGATCTTTATATTCGAACTATTTTGGATTACTTAACTAGTATACGAATTTTGTTCGTTACACCATTGTGATAAAAATTCACACGAAGTATCCAGTAACCACAATATTCCACATAAGATTTATTCAAGATGGGTCAAATTCCTTCTTAGTGCGACAATTATGTTTATCACTCAGAAGATCCTATCATCTTATATCAACGAAGATGACAACTCCAAGAATTCGTAAAAAATGCGAACAAGATTACAAGACAAGAAACAGATGATACGCCTCGTCAGCAATAAGCTTTGAGGACAAAGCTTTCAAGAAGAGAAAGGCAATGTTATATGTATATATATATATAATGATTAATTAGTGATTAGTATAAAAGAGGAAGACATGACCATTCATGAAGGGGCATCTGCCTAGGTATATAAGCGGGCCCTCATTCATAACAATTCCATCATCTCATATCAATTTTGTATATACTATTCAATATATATTCTTATCCTCAATGGATGACTTAATGATGCAGGGTTACCCCCGCACATACCCACAGTATGCATAAATACATCTGTCCCAGGTATTTGACTCTCAAAGGAGTCAAATATTCAAACCATAAATGATTAAGGCCCCTTTATCATCGGTTCCTTTGTATCGGAACTCAATCACCCTGCCAAAACCTCCTATCGAGACTCATTCACTCCCATAAACCTTACTTTAAGCTTTTAGGCTACATATATAACCTTCCCTCTTTAAACGTTGGTTACATATATGTTTTAACGTATAAACCTTTCATCGGCGCTATTTCCTTATAAAACCCATTTACAAAGGGAAAACTCCCAAAACATACCTTTCCGCCTTTAGTACGGTTTCTGCACGTTTCTCGAGGATTGCCTTTATTGCAATCGGCTATCGCTCCCTTCGCGCCTCATCACCCCTCCGACTCCGATATGCGACTATCAGACCGTTAACACCACCTTTTTACGTTAAATGACTCAGCACGACACTTTCACGGAATACAAAGGAGATTCCACTCTGAACCCTTTATTCAGATTTCAAAAACTATATACCCGCATTCATCAAATCATTGGGTCCGCTCCTCCGTATTAACTCTTCCGCCGCTCCGATTGCCCTAACCTCTGATTCCTCCGATCGTCGATCAGCGCTTTATCGCTATCAGCGTATCGGCCCTTCGCTATTCCACTGTCGCTAGACCTTTGGCCTCTCTGATATGCGATAAGCGATCACTTCTGGACCATCGATCTGGACTCTCGATCCGACGGTCCAGGATCCATCGCATTATCGCAATCGCTCTTCTCGATGGTCAGACCCCTACCACTTCAAAGCGCCGATCCGATCAATCTTCCAGACCCGATAAGGGTATAAGCCACTCTTTATAAAATTTCAAGTCTGGTTTTCAAACTCGGACTATGTTTTGTGCCGATTTCCAATGTAAATCGAATTTATGCTTGAAGGACTTAATCAACGCATGAATTTAAAAAAAACCCGGCTGAACCACTACGATTCCATCTAGGCCGTTGATCTTCGAGATCTGACGGTGCCTGTGCATCAATTCTTCAATTCCTCCGCAATTCTGCTTAACTTAAATTTTACGCCATTTCCAATGTTTCTGAGGTTCTTCAAGGTTTCTTCAACCTTCACTATTTCCGCTGCACCACTCTGATCTGCACTTAACTCCACATACTCCTTGATCACTGTCCTCTTGGATCCTTTGAATGGATTCAATAATCCCTTACGATTCCTCCGAATCATTCCTCTCCTTGCGTAGTTCTTCAGAACTCTGCCTGCAACCCTGATACAGAACCTACGAGTTCATAAGTAATTCATTCATGAAGTACTCGTTTCACGCACACTGACACAGTCAGGAATAAACCTCTGTATATATATAAACAAATGATTACATTCGAGACTTCTCCGTCTCGCATAGGTTTGTTCTTCAATATCGTGGCCTCCTTTGAGCTCTGCCTGTAGGCTTACATTTATGCCAGTGAGTTCTGTTCAACTCATCCTAGTTCGACTCCTAAATCTATTGAACTAACTCCTAAATCCTCTGTCCACTTCTACTTCAATTAATTCCTAAAAGCTCTCCTTAGTTCCTTGAATCATGGAACTGTTCTAAGAGTCCTATTTGACTTCTGACTCTTGTCATTTATTCACCACTCAGGTTCTCCTTTAATTCGAGAGTATTTACCACTTCCTCTCATTATCTAATTAATTCCTATTCTATGCTCAAAAGCCTAATATTACATTAATTTATCACTTATGAATCCAACTTCCTAAAAATACATGACCCCCTATGTCTACTTAATTACAATGATTTTCTCTTGGGTGAATGCTCTTGCATCACTTTATATTCGAACTATTTTGGATTACTTAACTAGTATACGAATTTTGTTTGTTACTTAACTAGGAAGGTGAGCCTTCCTTTCCCAAATTGCGCAATGCAACCTTGGTGAAGGCAGAGCCCGGGCCAAGGTTGGCCCGACTCACCAACAGGCAACTGAAAGCAAGTAAGTCAATGAATGCATGGCGACACTAAGTGATAGCAAAAGTTATTGATAGTGCATGCAAAACATGAATGAAAGATTCAGCAAACAGATCAACATGCATGTGGGTGAGGCAGCTCGGCAGTTGGGCGAACGTCCGTGCAAAACAATTTCATGCATGTGACATCAGTGAGACAGCAACGAGAACTGAAATAGAGCTAGGACAAGCAAACAGTACTCCTACAAGCAAAAACACAAAAAGCGACAGAAATGCAGCACAAGGCATGGGAAGCGGGCTTACCCCAAAACAGCTGAGCTGAATGTGCCGACTGCTCCTAGATGTGATGTGGGATGTCAGAGCTGCAAGGTTGATGTGAGGAATGAGCTCTACAGCGTCCGATTGATGAGTTTTTATAACATCGAGGTTGTGACGCGCATGCCACGACTCCAGGGGAAGCGACACTTGGTGGGAGGTTTCGGAATTGCTCCTTGCATGTAACCTCCAACTGCTAAACATATGCCTTTGCATGCTGCCTTGGGAGAAGCAGCCCATGCATACAAGTCTATTTTGCTCAGTCCCGAAGGGAACCGGTCAACTCACTTGCACATGCAAGAGACTGCTCGACTGCTGGAAAAAAAGCGCATTTCTGGCTGGGAGCTGGGTTGGCTGCCTAAGAGATTTGCGCAATTTCTGGGCAGAGCAGCTAACTGCTGCCCAGATTTGCGCAAATCCTAGGCTAAACATCCTTCTACTGGGAAAATTTGAGCAAATCCTACTAGGAGGGTTGGCTGGCAGGATTGCGCAATCTTGGAGCCCAGCAGGCTGTCAAAGAAGATTGTGCAATTCTTGGAGGGAAGGCTAGTTGCCCCCCAGAAATGCGCAATTTTCAAGGGGAAGTTGCTCAGCCTGCAGCTGGACCAAGTCTGGGTGAGCAGCCTATGAAGGGAATGAATCAACTGTGGTCGAAACGCTGCCTTTGTGCGAGGAAAACACTTGAAGCTTTAGTACTTGACGAAACAAGACAAAGTGCTGCATAAGGTTGGTAGGGAGGCTCCAAAATAGGCTAAGGCAAAATTTTGGAGGGTGGTTGTAGCCGCTACAACATGTCCGTATAAAAAGAAGAAGAAAGAGACTCGGGGAAGCTACAACAGAATCAACTAAGATTGATGAATTTGCGAAAAAAAATTGAGAAAGAGTTTTATCTTTTCACCTGTATTTCGGGCAGTACTATTATTGTGTATGAGGACGATGGATTATGGCTAGTGGACAGTAGAGCATCTTGTCACATGACGGAGATGAGGTCAATGTTTCGTTGTATTTCAAAGACAAGCTCAAATTGCCAAGTGAGTTGTGGAGTTAACACCACGCATGTAGTAAAGGGGGTTGAATGTGTTAGATTCCAACTAGAGTCAAGATGATTTCTAGAGGTGATAGGGATGTTATTTGTTCCAGGGATGATGGTACACTTGCTCTCTGTATCAGCTTTGGAGGATGATGGATATAGGGTTTTGTTCCAGGATGGACAGGTGCTTCAAAGGGGGCAACCTTGGATGCAGCAGTAGTGCTTAAAATCATATAGGGGGCAATCACACAAGTCATCGAGACAACATGTGGGTGTTTCCGAGGGGATCTTGGATACAGGATCAGTTTCAGTTACTGAGAAGGGACAAGTGACTAGGAAGAATGATTCTTCAAGTGCTGCCAAGAGACTCGGTTGGTATGATGATATGACATTGATAGATGCTCAAGAGTGTGATAGGACTCCCCGGAGCATGGTTGGTTGTGACAAGGTCTCAGCGCAAGTTTCAAGTCAGGTAGCAAGATAGGCTTCAGGGCCAGAGGGAGCAGCTACATGTACTATAACAGGCTTGGAAGTAGATTTGGGTGGAGGAGGGACAAGTGACTAGGAAGAATGATTCTTCAAGTGCTGCCAAGAGACTTTGTTAGTATGATGATATGACATTGATAGATGCTCAAGAGTGTGATAGGACTCCCCGGAGCATGGTTGGTTGTGACAGGTTCTCAGCTCAAGTTTCAAGTCAAGTAGCAAGATAGGCTTCAGGGCCAGAGGGAGCAGCTACATGTACTATAACAGGCTTGGAAGTAGATTCGGGTGAAGGAGGTTCTTCCAGAATTACCTCCCTCACTAAGAGCGTGTGTTTAAATTTGTGGCTAGGGCAGGTACTTCTGCACAAGCCTTGTGTATAGGTGTGCATAAGTCACCCACATCGCCTTAGAACACTTGCTCTAGGTTAAGCAAGTTGTTGATGTAACTTAGCCTGAGATTAACTCAGGAAAAGTACATATTAATATGTTGGCTTATTGAGCTAAAATAAAAGTTAGGAAAAATAAAGTAAAGTAATTTACTTTAGTGAATAAGTTTTAATCTTAGTCATTGATCTCAAGTGAGGCGAGATCTAATGTCGGTCCTCAATTACTTTGAGATTAGTGTTAGGGTTAGGGTTTGGGTTTTGATTCAATGTAAAATTATAAAAGCAAGGCTAAGGTGAGGAGACGACACATAACAACAGCACAATGTTAAGCGCAACATCTCAGTGAGCGTGTGTTGGGTCTGAAAGAGTGCACATGGGTTGGAGCAGGGTCGCTCCAACGTCCTCCTCTTTCTTGATTCAACCTCCTTTGTTGCTACTTCCTGCCTTGGTCACTTGTCTGATCTCTTCTTGGCGAAGAGTTGCTAGCATCTCTTCCCATCCTGGAAGATCATCTCTGCCCAAAATGCTTTGGGCAAATATCTCCCAATCCTTGGAGACTGCATTCAGGGCGATCCTCACCATGAACTCCTGATCCGGTGTGGCCCCTATGGAAGTAAGTTGGTCCTGAATCTCTTGCAACCTGCTGAGGTATAGATCTATCTGCTCCCCCTTCTGCATCTGATACGTCCACAGCTGATTCTCCAACAGCATCTTCCTCTGCACGGAAGTGCCCTGATACAATGTCATCAAGGTATCCCACATCTCCTTTGTCGTGTTCTTCTCAGCAATATGCGGTATCACATGATCCTTGACCCCATCAAGGATTATGCACTTTGCCTTCGCCATTACATCCTCATACCTTTCATTATCAGTTGGGTCGACTGGGATAGCCACGGTTCTCAAGGCGAAGCCTTTGATGCGATGTCTATCCAGAATAGACAGGATCCTGGCCTTCCAGATGACAAAGTTGGACGCCTCGTCTAACCTGTCCTGATCCCTCAGTCCGTTCATTGCCATCTCCGCTCTACTACTGGACTCCCTCTGAGTCTCGACTTCCCTCCTGGAAATCCTCCTGCCAATTGTCGAACTGCTCCTCTCCAATCCTCTTTGCAACCGCAAAACTCGAAATTAGAATTCTTGGCTAGAAATTCCTCAAGGCAGTGGCTCCCTCTACCTTGGTTCTGTCACGTTAGGTACTGTTCTGTTTTGACAGCAACAGCACCCCACCAGCTTCCCAATCCACAATCTGCCCACAGCGTCCTAGGCCTCAGCAGCTAAAGAAACTGCGCCTCTTAGCTCTGTGCAACCCCGGCAAGGTTGAGTCGCTCCTCTGTCCAACTGCGTCAAGCCTACCTGACTGAGCAGGATGACTTGGCTCCTCATAAGCCTCTTCTGCCTTTGCGCTGGCCCTCTCTCTAGCTCGAAATGATGACGCAGGCCCTCTGCGTCACTCCTTCTCTGCTGCTTTCTACTTCAGAACAGCGTCTATCTCTCGAGATAGTTGTTTCTGCTGCAAATTCTCTGATTTCGCTGGTGCCTTCATCTCTCCTGTGATCTGCAACGCTCTGATACCATGTTGAAATTTCTAAGTCTAACACGTTAGAAATTCTTCCTGCATTATCTGGTTTATTTCACCTACTTGTTTATTTCTTAACAAGTTATTTAACCATATAAATATTGAAAATAAACATAAACGAGATCCCAACCATCTACAGATCATCAACTAAAATAACAAACAAACACACAAGGTACACCATTATTTTTGGACAATCGTCCCCGGAAAAACCCAAAGCGGGAACATTGGTGCAGCAGTTCTAAGGGTTTTATTATTACGCAGCTTTCTTGAGTACAACTAGGGTGCCAAACTGGCTCACCCAATAGAGATTTCTACATGGCAATAATACTTCTTCTCGGAAGCAGATATTCAGCGTTTCAGCACTAGTCTACCCCACGAAAAACCTTCCAGCAGTTCTCAATGCTCTGCATCACTCAGAAGCCCCCTGCGTCAGCCTTCTGCTGCTCTGCGCTGGCTCTCTAGCCTTTTGCATCACCCACGCAGGCCCTGCTAGCCTCTGTGCAGTCACTCTGGCCCTCTACGTGGCTCCTACTGGCTCTGCGTAGCCTCTTCTACCTTTGCATTACTCCTTCGACATTATCTCTGCCTCTCTGCTATGCACTCATGCCCCTCGCTGCAACTCTGATCTCTGCCTCTCTGCTATGCACTCATGCCCCTCGCTGCAACTCTGATCACTTGTTCGAATTTTCTCAACAAACCTCGCTCCAGAAAATCAAACTGACTAATCAATCTTGGTGTATCTCCAACTGACCCTCAAGCCTCCTCTTATACTTTTTCTGTTGAGTCTTCAACGGCCGAGATTAAATCTCTAATCAACGGCTAAGATTAGATTTGGTTTGATCCATGTCTTTTAAAACATTCTCACCCAGTTGTATATTAATATCCATTAATATTTTTATTTTCCTAAGTCTAAGTTCAGACTTAGGAACCCATTAAAAATATTAATTATTTTAATATCTCTCTAACCGAGTGGAATTTCCCCAAACCATTTCTGGGTCTTGAATATCTCATGTGCTTTAGCCTCTCCACCAATTTTCATGGCTAGAGCACATCCGATGCTACCCCAAATCAACATTTCGATGAAAGTACTATCAAATCTGACTTCATTGCTGACTTCATTGTAATGTCCTGGAGTGTCATCTTCTTCTTCTATTAAGGAAACATCACAAGCTTTTTCTCCATGTTTAAGATAAAGGTACCCAATGCTTCAAACAAAGGTAAACCGAGAATTATGTTAGTCTCTTCGTTAAATTGAGATATACATTCATAACCAGCAATTGCCACTTGGAAGTCCTTAATTTCATAATGTCTCTTGCAAAAAATATATTCCTTTTCACTTATATTTGGCTCTAAAATTGATAATTGATTTGCCAAATCAATATTAATGTAACATTCCCTCTCGTTCATGTTCATAATGATATTAATCTCTTTTCCTTGAATACTCCCCTTTAAAGTAAATAATCCACAACATATATTTGGGCAATTCCTTCCTTCATTTTCAAAAAATGAGATTCAATCCTCAAGAAATTAAATACTTGAATATTAGTTTTGTCAGGGGGTGTGATCTCTTTAGGTGGATCTACTCTGATTTTCCATGGATAATAAAAAATAAAAAATAAACTCGAGTAATTAAATATTTTCAAACTTTTGTCAAGTCAGTGTAGCTTCGGTGCTAAAGAGGAGTCGTTATTATCCTCCCAACCCAAGTTCTAGTCCCACCGAAGTTGACATGCTTGCTCCTTTAGAGTCATTTCTACATGAAAGATAACTAGCTCCCCTGGGTGGGTTTTTCGTGGATGTAGCTAGTATCAATCTTTGGTACAGTGAACCACATGAAAATATATATATTCAAACTTTTAAAACACATTTTATAACCCCTTTTTATACTTCACCAACATAGATCCATCTTAACTCCGGATCTATCAAGTGCCGAGAGGGATCAAATCTCTCGAGGTGCAAACCTCTTTTTTGAGTGCAAAACTTGAAGAAAGGTTTGCACTTTGAGAGATTTGATCCCTCTCGACACTTGATAGATCCGCAGTTAAGATGGATCTAGGCTGGTTTCAGTCGTGTGCGGCCAAAGAAAATCTAACAGATTGATTTTATCAATAATATGTAAAATCATCTAATATTAATATAATCATTTTAAATATGCTAAATATAATATAATCATTTTAAATATGTTAAATATGTCTCAAATTAATCTGGTCATTTTAATTTTAAATTTGCTTAGTTACTTCAGTTTGTTGAGATGATAAATATTGTGAATAACTTTAATGATGAAAAATGATGAAATAAAAATTTTGAATGTAAAGTGACAATGTAATAGTGTCGAATGATAGAAAATGTGAATAATAAGAATATAGTAAATTACAAATAGTCTTCATTGTGATTAATCTCAAACTATTTTCTTCTACTATTCTTATTGTAACCCTTGTTACTTTTGTCATCTTTTCATATTGATTATATGAAAAGGATAGGTTAAATCGTAAACCATTTAAATCTTTAGCTCGAGATATTGTAGTAAACATCATACATTGTCTCTCTTTCTCTCCAATATTAATAATATAACACAAAATTCAATGTACATTGTCAATAATTTTTTATGCTTACACTGAAATCAATGCACAATATTAATCCAATCACTTTAAAATTAATGTACCATCATACATCCAATTACATCAAATCAGAAATCAACATCTACACTGAAATCAATGCATCTAATGCAAGAAATCAAATAAGATTAGAAAACAACATTTACACTGAAATCAATGCATCTAACGCAAGCAATCAAATACAATTAGAAAACAACATTTACACTCAAATCAATGCATCTAGTGCAATTAAGCAAATAGGTTTATAAACCAACATCTACACTGAAATCAATGCATCTAGTGAAAGTAAGAAAATAAGATTATAAACCAACATCTACACTAAAATCAATGCATCTAGTGCAAGCAATCAAATAAGATTAGAAATCACCATCTACACTAAAATCAATGCATTTAATGCAAGCAATAAAATAGGATTAGAAATCATCTACATTGAAATCAATGCATCTAGTGCAAGCAATCAAATATTATTAGAAATCAACATCTACATTGAAATCAATGCATCTAGTGCAAGCAATCAAATAAGATTAGAAATCAGCATCTACACTGAAATCGATGCATTTAGTCAAAGCGATCAAACAATAAAATAGGATTAGAAATCATCTACATTGAAATCAATGCATCTACAAGCAATCAAATATTATTAGAAATCAACATCTACATTGAAATCAATGCATCTAGTGCAAGCAATCAAATAAGATTAGAAATCAGCATCTACACTGAAATCGATGCATTTAGTCAAAGCAATCAAATAGGATTAGAAATCATCTACATTGAAATCAATGCATCTAATGCAAGCAATCAAATATCATTAGAAATCAACATCTACACTAAAATCAATGCATCTAGTGCAAGCAATTAAATAGGATTAGAAATCACCATCTAAATTGAAATCAATGCATCTAGTGTAGTAAATATTCTTCCCTCTCTCCCCCTCCATCTATATATATATATATCCCTCCATCTCTCCTTCTTTGTCTCTCTATCTCAGCCCCCCAAACACACACACTCTCTCACTCCATATCTATCAATCTCTTTGTCCCTCCCTCTCTCTCTCCATCTCTCTCTTCCCTCACTTCATTTTCCATCTATATCTCTATCTCCCTTTGTCTCTCTATATCACCCCCAAAACATACACTCTCTTTCTCCAATCTATCTATCTCTCCCTCCCTCCTCCTCCTCTCCCTCCCTCTCTATCTTCCCCTTCTCTCCCTCTCCCCCATTTCTATCTCTCTTCCCTCTTGTTGTCCTCTCTCCCTCTCCATTTTTCTTATCACTCCCCCTCTCTCTCTCCACCTTTCTCTCTCTATTTCTTTATTCTTACCTCCCTCTCTCCCCCTCCAACTCCATCTTTCTTTCCCTCCCTCTCTCTCTCTCAAACTTTGTTACTATATCCTTCCCTCTCCTCTCTTCCTCTCCCCCATTCTCTCCATCTCTCCTTTTTTGTCTCTTTATCTCACCCCCAAACATAATATTTTTTTTGTATGGTATTAATAATAATTTGGCCCATAGGCATCACCTAAATAAAACCTATTTTTTGAGTGTTAGTAAGTATAAAGAGGTTTATGGAGTAAATATAAAAAGAGGTTTTATTTATTTACCATTGAAATCAATGCATCTAGTGCAGTAAATATTCTTCCCTCTCTCCCCCTCCATCTATATATATATATATCTCCCTCCATCTCTCTTTCTTTGTCTCTCTATCTCAGCGCCCACAAACACACACGCTCTCTCACTCCATATCTATCAATCTTTCTGTCCCTCCCTCTCTCTCTCCATCTCTCTTCCCTCTCTTCATTTTCCATCTATATCTCTATCTCCCTTTGTCTCTCTATATCACCCCCAAAACATAAACTCTCTTTCTCCCTCCTCCTCTCCCTCCCTCCCTCTCTATCTTCCCCTTCTCTCCCTCTCCCCCACTTCTATCTCTCTTCCCTCTTGTTGTCCTCTCTCCCTGTCTTGCCATTTTTCTTACCACTCCCTCTCTCTCCATTTTTCTTATCACTCCCTCTCTCCCCCTCCAACTTCATCTTTCTTTCCCTCCCGCTCTCCACTCTCTCACATCCTCTCTCTCTCTCTCCCCTCACCCTCCAACTTTGTTACTATATCCTTCCCTCTCTCCTCTCTTCCTCTCCCCCATTCTCTCCATCTCTCCTCCTTTGTCTCTTTATCTCACTCCCAAACATAATGTTTTTTTGTATGGTATTAATAATAATTTGGCCCATAGGCATCACCTAAATAAAACCTATTTTTTGAGTATTAGAAAGTATAAAGAGGTTTATGGAGTAAATATAAAAAAAGGTTTTATTTATTTACCATACCTCTGGTTTTCGAAGGTATGTTAACTTTAAACTATCATATCTTGAGTATTTGGAGGATTTCTTTTATTATTATCTATAATGGAGTTGTGCTCCATGCTTACATTGTTGTACATGGTGTGTACTTCTGATTTTTATGTATTTTGATCATAATAAATGATTATATTTGGCGTGGGTCATATGAATTTCCCATGAAGCAAAAAGTTTATTCTTTTACAATGGAAACCCATGTATATGAAGAAGACGAAAGCTTGGAGGCATATACCATGATTGAGAAGTGCCATAGAATGACAAAAGAATTTGATGATTTGGTGCTTATACTCAAAAAGACTCTTTTGATGTTGTGTTGGTTAAAGCTAAGGAAAAGTATGATGCACTAAACTTTTTGGTTGTTGTAGAAGAGAAATACATAAAATTGACCCATTTAATGTAAGAAAATGAGCCTCGAAATAATCCCTTGGTAAGGGACCAGTCCATTATTTTATCAAATTAGTTGGTAATTCTTGACATTGCAGATAGCAAATGAAGTGATCAATCTCCTGAATATCTTGTTGCACATCAAGAACAAGAATGTATTGCATATCCAAAGAATGAAAAGTCAGAAGCTAATATGACAGCATTTTATGAATAAAACATCACTGGCATTCAGAATGGTGGTGAAAATTCAAGCAGAAATGATAAATTTCCTCTTGTTCTGGAAGAGGCACACTATGGTGATGGCACACATTTACATGATGAAGACATTCAAGCATCCAACTTCCTTCTCGTTTGAAGACAAGGGTTTCGTAAGCTTTGTAGAGAAACCCTTGGAGGATGTGAAGACCTTTAAGGGGCTCTCATTCTGTCATGTGATAAAGAACATGGCAGCCAAAATCATGAAAACATTGAATCTCTTTACTAGAATGGAAGACATAGATAGAATTGGAATTGACAGTATTTTGATGGAGATCCCATATATAACACTAATAATAAGTGCTTTAGGGCTAAGGATTCAAAATTTGTCTATCAGACAGTCAAAGAACATGGAGATATGCCATGCACTATTTTGCATTGATCGGCATCCATACATCTTCAGTGGTCTTGGGTACATAACAGTCTAGTCTATAACAGTAATCCAAATTTTAATTACCCTTAATCTCAAAATTCTAGTATATGATTATCGTATTTTAGATATATGATAATAAAATTTAAATATCAAATTAATTATTCTTATATAACTAAATCTGCTGCTACTCTTGTACTACATATGCTGCCAGAGCAATATCAGTTCTGTTGGCACAGTCTTGGATACATAAGAGTCTAATCTATGATAGTAATCGAAATTTTAACTACCCCTTTATCTCAAAATTCTGGTATAAGATATAAAATTATATTTAAATATCAAATTAATATTCCCTTACAGTAGAATTTTATGCATGCAGCAGACTCGTGGTGATTAAATTTGCCGGTGATTGATAATCAACGAATTTTAAATTTTTCAAAAAAAGAATCACCAAATATGGTGAGTAAACTTTTCAGGACAAAGCAGCCTAGGGAGAAGGGAGACATGTCATTTTCCCTTGCAACTCCTGTATTTTGAATATGTATAATTATATTTAATAAACAAATTAATATTCCCTTGCATATTAGAATTTTCTGTATGATGCAGATTCGTGGTGATGAAGTTTGCCTGCGATTGATATTCAGTGAATTTTGAATTTTTCAAAACATCAAATGTGAAACTCTCAAGGACAAAGAATCCTAGGGCAATGGGAGACATCATTTTCCCTTGCAACTCCTTCACTCTTCATATATGTCTTAAAACTTAAAAGATATGCAACCATTAAAAGGAAGACAAATGCAATGCACCCATGACAATAAGATGGCCAGTATAAACCCCTTGAGGATCAAAGTGTAATATCATCATGTCTTGCATATTTGACTCTTGTTGGGTCCTTGTGCTTCTTATGAATACCTTGGATCATCATTATACTAATCTTGAAAATATTTATATGTAGCAAGCATAGTTTCACTCAATTTCTCCAGTGATATTTTTAAGATTACAAAATCAAAAACCAAGCATAGGAATCAAGAATTACAAACAAATCAAGTTTAGAGCATTATAAGAAAAAACTACGATTGGAATCAACAAACAGCTATATGACCAGTTCAACCTGCTCAGAAAAGGAATCAATGAAAATTCTGATCTTTAACTGCCTGCCCCAAAAACGAAAAATCAAACAGCAATACTAGATGGACCTATCAAGACTAGAACCAGAGAAACTCTATCTTTATTGCCCCTAAAAAGAAATGAAATGTGTGAAACACAAACTAACACAAAAGACGATCAACAAACATTAATTGATCATGTCCTATATTGCATGACAAATTAGAACATGACATAATCAGATAATATAAAAATGAGGCATGTTTTCTCTATTTCCTACAAACATTGCACTATTGTGACAACTTGATGCATGTAATATTAGGAATTAGCAAAGAAAAAAGAACAGAGAAGAGAAAACTGAGGGAAAAGTTCTCACCTATTTTTTATAGACACAACTTCCTCCATTGGCCTCCCCTTAATCCATTCAGTTGCTGTTGAATACAACAATACCAGATATTCAAAAATTTGAACATTTGAAAAGTAAATATTTGCATTATGAGTAACCCATTTTCAAGTTAAGTTCTAATTATCCTTGAATAATTTTAGAAGTTATAATAGGCTTGTGTGAAAAGGTTATACTGAGTAATTACATACATCAATCAGCATTACTATGTTCCAACATTAGCCCCATGTCATTCAATATAATAGTTTTGATGCCATCTCGTATTGTTGAAACTCTCAACATGCAAAAATATCCATGTCTCTCATCCACAAATTTGCACAATTATTTTTTGGGGGAATATATAGAAGAAGACAACAAAAACACACAGAAAATTATCATGTACATCTAAATATTCTGGGAGTAACCTAAGGGTTAGCTCAATCAGTTGAACCATCTGCCAAAGGCTGTTGCCAACAGGGAGGCCACAGATCACAGATTAAATCCAGGCAAGTCCCTCAGGGTTAGCAGGCACTTTTGCAGCTGTTGGTTGACACCACCCTCCATCAAGATATTCTGGGGAAGAGGATGGAATCCCATGAAGTACTTCAGAAAATTTATTAAAAGAAAACCAAAAACAAAAGTTCTTTGAGTTAGGGTGTTTAATTCATAAGACAATGCAATAATTGTTAAACACCCCTGATATGTGTTCATCAATATTAAATTTTAACGCTGTAGAACTGAAACGTTGATCTAGGTTCCCTGATATTAAAGGCTTCTGCTTGGCACATTTTTGCTCTATCAAGCATGACTGCATCCCACATTTTGGTTCCTCAATACTAATGTGTTATTGTTGTATACCCCTCTACAGTGTTATAATCCTAATTATGTAGAAGAATAATTACTTCCAACTGCGAAATCAAAAAGGAAGGAATTTCATGTCACTAGAAGTTTTACAGTCTTTGAAATTTTAAAGACTTCTTATCGAAAAAATCTATTACTGAATCAAGTTGATGAAGTACAAATTATACAAAGGTAACAGTGGCATCCCTCAAGACAACTATCCCCATAGTGGAGTAACTACCACGAATTATGCCCTAACTAGTTAATAAGGACCTGACACACAAAGGTCCAAATAATCTAATTTAGAGTATAGAATGAAGAATCTTTTAGTCCCGCAATGTGTATGTAATACAAAAACAGCAATTCAAGAGTGACAACATTGTAACGATGCCAAAACAAACAAGTGATTCGCACTGCAGAGTTTGTCCATCCACTTGACAATAGATCCTGGCCATGTTTGTCATTACCAAACATATATCCTTGTTCAATATCTCAACAATTGGTGCACCCCAATCATCTGCATTGTCATACCCCAGCTTCCCAAACTACACAATGTCTAGATCCAGAGTGAAGAACTTATCATCATCATGTCAAGGAAATGGTTGGTGCTAATCTACCATGACCCTGAATAAAACTTGGACAAGTAAAATGAACACTTCCAAACTTGATGGCTCGGGGCCACACCAATCATCTGCAATACCATTCTCTGGCATCCCTGAATACATGATGTCTAGATTCAAAATCAGGAACTTATTATGTCTTTAGGCAATAATTGGTGCTCATCCACCATGACCCCTAAGAAAAGTTGGACGACTTGGAAGAAAACCCCTCTACTTTTGCCATATGCCTTCTATCAAGAAATATTGTGGCTTTATAGTCTTCTTTTTTAACCTTTTCCTACGGAAAGACCCAACTAGTTATGGAGGGGAAACTGGCCCTAGCATGATAGGAAGATCTACAAATGATTCAAGACGCAAATTAAGAAAACAGGAACACAGGCAATGAAGCTCAATTTTTGAAAAAATCTAAAGAAAGTGATTGAAGACAAACAACAAGGTTTCACTCATCAAGTCATCACAAATATAACTGTTTGAATCTAACACATTGCCATGCAGGCTATAACTCTATATTTAAACAATACCTTCCCCTAGTAGCATGTACTTCAATCTGATCAAAGGCTACAGCAGAGGATGAGGCTTAAAAAACTTGAAAGTAATATCTACTCCGAAATGCCCTGAAGGCTGGTATTCATGCAATTCAAAAAGCAGTATTGGTGGACTCCGTTGCCTAGATAAAAGGAACAAAAGGGAGTATTGATGCCTGTATTGGTTAATCATGCACCCATTGATCAATGGTGAAATACAGACCATGAAAAAGAAAGACTCTTTCAACTCTATTGGAACTTTCCAAACACTCTATTATGAAGATGAGTAATGCAAGCCCTAATCTATTAAAGCCAAAACTGGCAGTTTAAATCCAGCCAAATCCAAAACTGGGTTGAGTCTGACCCAATGTCATCAGAACCGGACCGGTGATCGAACCGGTAGACCCCCGGACTGGGAACCGGTAAAAAATGGACCAAAAAACCGGTCCACCAAAAACACAAAATATTCAAATTTTAAAGAAAACCATGTATATTCATGTGCATCCATATGAATCCAAACCATTTATACACAAATAAGCAAAAGTTCTCACTTATAGAGAATGTAAGGGTGCACATAACGAAAATAACACCAAGTGCAATCCATATTTGAACCGAAAATACATCAAAAAACAAGACCTACATGGCCTCTAGCATCCAAAAAGAATCATGCTACAAAAAATACCTACATATCATCAAAATCTTTGCATATATGGGATTTCCGTCATCAATATCACCCTCTAAGCATTAAAATAAATAAGCAAATGCTTAGCATGTCAATTCAATATTTTGTTTGAGTGATGGGTACATTTTTAGTAGGATCGTGATAAAAGATTTAACAAACAATGCCACTAACATCCAAGGTACATATACGGATTGGTGCTCTTGATTAAAGGCTAGTTCGATGCCCTCATACATGAAAAAATCCAATAGAAACATCACAATCCCTCCAATCCTGAAATCCTGGAAAACTGTTAAGTCAGCTGGATTTTGAGTGAGATCCAAAATTCTACATTCTCCATATGAAATCCAAAAGAGAGTCAAAGATCAACTAAGTCCATGACAAAGGAGTCACACTAGAGAAAGTTCAACCTAGAATACCTGTCTAGGTATGGGCATGCACATTGTAGTGGTCACTGGTAACTCTAGCATGCATCAAAGTGACAAGTTCAGTTGTGTTGTGAACACGGGTAACGAGTTCAGTTATGTTTTGGTCCGTGGATGCATTTCTATCGTATTGTGCAATTCAAATATTGTGATCCATGTGCATAGCTTAGCTTGGTGCAACCACACAACTTAGTTCATGGAAAACACACATCTTAGTTTGGTACACACGCACATCCAAAAAGCACATGAATTTCAGGCTCACATCAAAAATGTTAATTACTTAGGTGCGAGACAAACAAGAAGTCAAGCAAATCTAATAGTGCAGCACACTACAATGAGATGGACAGACTACACAACATATGGTTACAAGTGGAAGTTCAATGGTCATATCAAATCATAACATATTTTTCTCTGCTTTCACTTTTCCAACACTCATACATTTATGTATTGTTAAATATGAATAGACCAAATGTGACATATTTCCTTGAACTATATTGTTTATACCTTGATTTAGGATTGTAATGAACCTCATTCAGTTCATGGTGTTAGTCATAGTTGGTTGATAAACAAATAGCTTTGTTTCAAAGCTTTATGGTATTAAATTTTATTATCATTATTGTACAAACCTCTTCATTGGGAAAATAATTGGACTCAAAATTTTGCCCAATTATTCGTGATATGAATTTATTTTTATTCATGTAAGTTAGCTTCATAGATTGTCACACCTAATTAGTTCACTGTGCATCCATGAATACCATATAGAAGTTGTTATCATGGATACGCTTATTTCGAATAGGCATATATTGGGAACAAATTAGCATTATAGGGTTAGTTCTTCACATGCATGCTAAATTGATACACAGTTGACAGTCAAGATTCGCTTTAAAAAAACAAAGGAAAAGGTGCAAAGCAACACTGAACAACTCAAAGTAAAAGTCAGTCCTGATTCCCTAATGTAATTGAGGGACAACTTAACAATGTGGCATTATAAAATTATGGGAAGCAGAAGCGGAAGCATTAATAAATAGTTGTATTCATATAAGTTAGCTTCAGAGATTGTCACACCTAATTAGTTCCCTGTGCATACAAGAATACCATATAGAATTTGTTATCATGGCTATGCTTATTTCGAATAGGCATATATTGGGAACAAATTAGCGTTAACGGATTAATTCTTCACATGCTTGCTAAATTGCTACACACTTTACAGTCAAGATTCACTTTGAAAAAAATGGAGGAAAAGGTGCAATGAAACATTGAACAACTCAAAGTAAAAGTCAATCCTGATTCCCTAATGTAATCGAGGGACAACTTAACAATGTGGCATTGCGAAGATATGGGAAATGAAGGCTTGAATAAATATGAAGCAAAACACACACAAAGCCAATAAATTGAACAAACTTTGTATTATTATGTTAGAGATATGTGTAACACTGTAACACTATGTGACAGCAAACATGAAAAGAACAAAGCTCAAGTAATTGCCTATCATACAAAGAGTTGCCTAATAGTTACAAATGCACATTCATCCTCCAAGGTGAATGTTTAATTTTGTAATAGTGCATCGTTATTTAGTTGAAAGGATGAGACAAGTCGAAAACAAAGAGTCAACAAGGACTGTTATCATCGTGCATTGATGTGTAATGTCATGCTACGAGAGTTAATTTGCTCAACCATGATTGCTCTATCACACTAATCTTGACAAGAATGTCTTCAACATGAGGATCTTTGACATGGGCGTCATCAACATGAGGATCTTCAAAAAGCGTGTTGTCAACAAGGGAGTTGTCAACAATAGAGTTACCAAAAAGTGTGATGTAGACAAGAGAGTTATCAACAAGAGTGTCACTGAAAAAAGCTTTCTATCAAGAAGAAATTCATCATCAACAAGCTTGTTGACAAAGCAGCTTCAATAAGGTTTGTCAATGTTGATAAGGCTGTTGTAAAGGATAAGGAAATGCATGGATCAATCACACCCAGTAAAAGATCAATGAGCCCCATTGCGTTAACTTTTGGAACCATGGATGCATGTGTTTGTTGTTGCTAAGGAATAAGCTATAACAGATAAAACCTTTTTGCATTGAAATGTCTCATTGTACTTATATTGCTTTAGTTCAGGGATTTGTCACCTACTACCCCTCATTTCAACAAGGGTACACACCAGTGTTGCAAGAACTGTCCCCCCCCGGGGATCTAGAGGCAGATTCGTGTCCCAAACGGATCCACCACCAATCCTCTGACATAACCGTGATTCCGAATCCCCGCCAAAATTTCACAATTCCTAGGCGGCTTTTGGAGCCGTGAAAGTTTCAACACAGTTTTGCAGGCCCGACCCACAGTTCCAAAAAACGTTCACACGATTCCACGAGGCTTTTTTTGTTCTTTTAGGAATTTTTGAATTGTTATGTGAGGAACTATGCTTCTCGAATACTCCCAAGGTGCCCCTTGATGGTCCCTAGACGATTCCTAGATGCTCTCTAATGGTAATGTTAAATTCTTAAAGTAAAAGTTTACTTAAATTTTTTAACATTACCATGAAATGACTCGGGATGCTTGAGTGGTTCCAACCTCATCAGACTTCATATGGAGAAAATAGAATTTCATATCCCATTCAAAATTCAACAGACTTAACAGTTTTCAAGATTTCAAGATCAATGGGATTGTGGCATTTCATTAGATTATATCATGTATGAGGGTATGTGATTGGCATTTAATCAAGAGCACCAAGCCCTATATGTACCCCAGTGTTGGTGGTGTTGATTGTTGAACTCCTTTGTCATGGCCTTAGCAAAAATGTACCCTTCACTCAAGTCAAAATCATTGATCAGGCATGTTAAGCTTTCTCTACCATATTATAAGGCTTGGATTAGGTTGTTTGATCAAAATTGGGCAATGTTGACTAATATCCCTAGAGAATCAAAGTAGAGGCAAAGGCTAGACAAAAGTAGAGGCAAAGGCTAGATTCGAGATGGTTGATGTTGGAATAATTAATCACTAGTGTACAATTCATGCATATCTATCTCGATTTATGTATAAATATGCATGTTTTCATATCTTCTACAACTAATTTGGTATTTTGGATGTTTTTTTAAATAAATGCAAAAAAATATTATATATATATAGATGCTTCCAACGATTTTTCGAAAATGCCGCTTCTGATGCTTTACTTCCAAAAAGTGTATGTACTTTGTCCCCACTTCGTGCAACACTGATACATACAAATATATTTTTTTCACTTTGCACGACACCATTGTGATCTCAAGGATGTAAGTTAAAGCCTTGAAGGCCATGTGATTCTTTGTATTGAAATTTGAGATGTCTTAGGCCTACGATGGTTGACTATGGTTGGTTCCTTCAGTTCCCGTTCTTAGCTTCTTTCATCTTGTATAAGATTGGAGGACTTGGAGTGGATCACATTGGGACTCCTGGTTTATGGAAACATCTAGTTATATAGGGGTGATTGCAATTGTAAGGCCCAATCCAACCCATGCCATGCACACCTGTGTTACCACATGGTCATGAACCATAGAGTCTATATGCATCATTGGTCTTGGTGCAATTTTCACCAGCCAATTTTCAACATGGCAGTCTCACAGTTTTCAGCAATTCACATTTCCCGAGATAGAGCACTTCCCCAATGCACTTGGTCCAGGAAAGCAAAAAGTCAACTTAGTCTTAGATTTCTCAAAATAAAATATAGATGACATGCCACATGGAATTTTTGCAAAAGATGGAGGCATTAATCATAAAAGGGCAATCAAAGGTGTTTTAATAAAATGCGGGGCTTCCAAGTGGGAGAACAAATGTTGACCAATCGAGACATGCATCATGTCAAAAGTTATCTATAAAATTGGCCAGACAAAACCTAGGAGGAACCCTCATTTTCTCTAGGGCATTGGAGATCCACGTTTATCGCATGAATGCATCCTCATATGACGATCTGTGGAGGTCAAAATTGATGGCACAACATCAAGCTACCCATTGGGGCTAGTGGAACGCTGAAGTTGGACAAGTTTCCAAGTCAAAAGAGCCCAAGTCATTGAAGATCTTGCATGATGGACCAAATCGACTCCCTTCTACTAGTCGTTGGAGGTCAAAAGGGTACATTTAGGTAGTTGAAGGGTCAAATGGACAATCGCGTGGACAAAAATATAGTCGTTGCAAAGCCAAGTCATCTTCTATTCCATCCAAGCAAGATTCCAAGGACCAAGTCAAGTCAAGCACGCAAGTCGAACCACCTAAAGGAGCCATTGGGATATCTTAAGGAGGAAGATGGGCAATGTAAGGCTACTATTCATCATGTTTTGCCTCTCTGAAGTAAAGTCAAAGGGAACGTTGCACTTCCAAGGGTCAAACAAGTTATGCCAACTTCCTTTGTGGACAATTATTGTAATAAAAAATTTATTTGTTGAATTTACTTAGTCTCTGAGTTGTAGATGACAAGTAAAGTGAGGTATGTGTTGAAAAACGTAACTAGGTTCGTCTTCATATTTGTATTTTTATCAAAATAAAGAAAAGAAAATTTCATCATTATTACAATGACTTATTAAAGCATGGGTTTCGTGCTTGGGTCATCATTCTATAGGTCCAAATCCCCATTAAGGACTTCTAGGTTTTATATTGAGTCATTAAAGTCATTATCCATTTAAAGAGACCCTTATTGGGATTTTGAATCATGTAAAAAGAATTATTATTGAGTCAAATATGTAATTTGTCACCTCCACACCAAGTCAGCCCTTACCTGTTGAAGTCATCCTACATGAGGACCATTCAACCCACAAGAAGAGGCTATATACAAAAGTGCAATTCGATTCATTTGCTCATCAACTCAACAAATTCAATACACAAGAAAGAAGTGCAGAAAAAGTGAGAAATTCAAGAAGAAGAAGGAGAATTGCAAGAGAAGAACAAGTCGAGGTTTTTGGGTTATCTCTCTCTCTTTCATACGAAGTTATTGGGCTATCGCTAGGGTTGAAGAGTTGTTGTTGAGGAGGTCGAAGCTCTGTTGCTACATAGGTCAAAGAGTTGTTGCTGCATAGACAAAAATTATGTTGTTGCATAGGTCGAAGTTCTGTTGCTGCAAGGTCGAAGATCTGGATCGAAGTTGCTGGAAGGAAGGGTTACTTGGTGATTAGAGGAAGTTAGTGTCTAAGTCAAAGAGTCTTGTATTATCTCGTGAAAACTACTGAAAGAAGAGGTTTGTCTGGGTTTTCCCCTAGATAGGGGTTTTGCCCTGGCTGAGTGCCTATATCTTTTGTCTCTTGTTCTTGTGATCTTCATACACATATAATTTGGTAATTGCTTGATGAAATATAAAATAATAAAGAAGTAAAAGAAGCCAACATAATTCACAAGTAATTATCAAGAAAGAGAAATCAAACCCTAATATTACTAGCATTGATTTCTCAACAGTGTGTTGAAATTTGATAGCTCGGAAGGTATTTCCACTTGGAAAAGCCCTTGGGGCTTTCTAGTTTGTATTTTGGGCAGAGGAGAGCCTAAGGGACTTGTCCTCAACCCTAGGTGATTTGGCCAAAGGATTGACCTGATATTTTAGGTATTGTACAAGGATATAAAGGGCCATTATCTAGGGTACAGGAGCCTTGAGGTTTTCATATTAATGGACCTGTAAGAAACATGTTTGATCAATCAAATATTGTGTACTATACATCGATCTGATTGTTGTTATATTTTTGTTGGGCAAAAGTTTTAAACTTAGGCAATGCTAGTGTGTTTATGTCTCTAGTTAAGACATAGACCATACCTGGGGCGCGGATTTCTAACATGGTATCAGAGCTACTCTAATGAACAGTTTGGTCAAAGGATTGACCTGATATTTTAGGTATTGTACAAGGATATAAAGGGTCATTATCCTTGGTACAGGAGCCCTAAGGTTTTCATATTAATGGACCTATAAGAAACATGTTTGATCAATCAAATATTGTGTACTATACATTGATTTGATTGTTGTTATATTTTTGTTGGGAAAAAGTTTTAAACTTAGGCATTACTAGTGTGTTTATGTCTTTCTGGTTTGTATTTTGGGCAGAGGAGAGCCTAAGGGACTTGTCCTCGACCCTAGGTGATTTGGCCAAAGGATTGACCTGATATTTTAGGTATTGTACAAGGATATAAAGGGCCATTATCCATGGTACAGGAGCCCTGAGGTTTTCATATTAATGGACCTATAAGAAACATGTTTGATCAATCAAATATTGTGTACTATACATTGATCTGATTGTTGTTATATTTTTGTTGGGAAAAAATTTTAAACTTAGGCAATGCTAGTGTGTTTATGTCTCTAGTTAAGACGTACACCATACCTGGTGCGCAGATTTCTAACATGGTATCAGAGCTACTCTAATGAACAGTTTGGTCAAAGGATTGACTAGATATTTTAGGTATTGTACATGGATATAAAGGGCCATCATCCATGGTACATGAGCCCTGAGGTTTTCATATTAATGGACCTGTAAGAAACATGTTTGATCAATCAAATATTGTGTACTATACATTGATATGATTGCTGTTATATTTTTATTGGGCAAAAATTTTAAACTTAGGCATTACTAGTGTGTTTATGTCTCTAGTTAAGACATAGACCATACCTGGGGCGCAAATTTCTAACATGGTATCAAAGCTACTCTAATGAACAGTTGGATCAAAATCATGCACAAGTGGCAACTATGAGAGGGAGCTATGGGACTGTTGCAGAAAGTAGCAGTGTTGCCAAGTTGGTTGGATATGCCTTGTGTAGACGTGGAGCCGAATGTTCAGACAAGGAGTTATGGATTATTGCAAATTGGGGTGGCAGAATGGAAGTTCTAGTGGATTGGTGGAGAACTCGGTACACAACAATATGTTGGGCAGTGAGTTTTCGATACCGTTGATGGACTTCTGTTGACTTGTGAAAGTAAGTTGTGATAGCTTAGGTGCCTTGGCAGGGAGTGATTTGGCATGGACAAGGTAGCTTCATGTGGATTGTAGTTTGATAAGTTTTGTAAAATAGTATCTTCATTGAGTTGTAGAGTTACACATCTGGCAATGGAGCCATGTGCATATGAGGTTTTTTACCCAGGACAATGAGGACACTCGCAGAGTCAAGTTGCGGTGGTCTAGAGTGGACTAGGCCAAGTGTTCAACCACATCTCGAGACTGTTCTTGAACAGACACAAGATCAGTTGCAGGATGATCATTGGATGATCGTGACCTTAGGTGAGTGGGATGCTTACCTTAGGAGGATGCATCAAGTGATATGTTGCAAGATGTAGTAGGTTGAGGATGCTTTCCAAGAAGGGAAGCAAGTGAGCCAATGGAAGGTTATGTAGGCTCTACTGCCGCAAAATCTAGCAAGCCTTAGAGACGGATTTCCCTACAAGGCTAAAACTAGACCAAGTGGTAACAATGGGGTGATGGCTCACTATCACCATAGCCAAAACCCCCTGCTCTTTACGAACTTTCACTGATGGGAGGAGTCCCAGTATGGGTATAGGTCACCTAATATATATTCTAGGCTCAAGGGACCAAGTGACACAAGAGGAGGCCCTCTACAAGAAAGACACAATTTAGACTCAAGGCTCCAATAGGAGGCAATTCACTTTCTTGATAGAGACCTATTTGATGAGGCACAAGACCTAGGGCTTGGTTGTTATGTTGAGTGTTGGGGTGGTCGAAGGTCAAGGAGAGGAGAAAGGGTTTCCAACAATGATTTTCTACAAGAACGAGGCACATGAAACCATCAAGAAGCCCCCAAGTTGAAGCGAAGTCCAAACTAGGGTTAACTTAGGAATAGTAACTAGGGCAAAGAAATTTATAGACGAAATTGAAGTGAATGCCTGCCAAAAGAATGGATTTTGCTGCAACCACTCTCCTCTCATCATTTAGACTCTCCGACTCTGGAAATTCCCTTCCCCTAAGAATTTGCACCAAGCCCTAGTTTGGTCACTTGGCCTTAAAGTGGCCGAATTAGGGCAGAGGAAAGGAAGAGAGATTAATGGATTAAAAGTTAAATTGATCATCAACAAGGAAAGCCAATGCCCAAATCCTTGGGAGGATGGAGTCTATGATGTGATAGATCAGCCAACAAGCTTTTAGGGAGCCCAAAATTTTGATGCCCTAGAACCAAGATCTCAAACAATTATCTATGCAAGGGATAATGGAGATTTTGTGGGAGAGCTAGTAAAAGATCACCACTAGGACATTCATTCACATGTTATGTATGAGTAATGTATGCAATAGGTCATCTAGATATGATCCAAAATGGATCCAAAACACTCTCTAAAGTCTTCGAAATCTACTTAAAATCGTTAAAAGACCAAAAAAAATCGCATGAGAAAACCTTTCAAAAAGGCAAAAAAACACTATCGGGAGGCGAAAACCACAAGAAAACAGTGAAAACGAAGGCTTGAACAATGAATGCACAACAGCGGTCAGATTTGGCCGATCAACGATCCAGATCTGATCGGCAAATCGCAATCGGCACAATCAAACAGAGTATATCGGCGCATATCATATATGAGTTGCGATGGCGATCGGCGACGTCAACGAGGATCGTCAATCAAGTGCGCAGATCGACGGCCCACGTTGTGTCGCAACATCGCAATCGGCAACCACAATAGATCGGACCAAGGTTATCGGCAACCACAATAGATCGGACCGGGGTTATTGCGATATGCGATTGCGATCAATCACATCGCGATATCGCAATCGGAGCTACACAAAGGAGTGGGACTTATACACATATATGTATGCGATGCGATTAGCTGGACCCGATGGATATATAAACATTATTGCATGAGATTTGAGATCTGCCGAAAGGCATTTTCAATGCATTTTCACATATTTCGTTATTTAACGAAATACAAAAAAACAGTGCCGATGCGATGGAACCCAAACCCGAAGGAGTATGGGAATGAAAATGTATATTGTTTCAAGTCGAGAGGAAGCCATTTTTACGTTATTTTCAATGTTTTAACATATTTATAAAATACAAAGGGACAAGGCCGAAGCGACTTGCGATAGCGACTCATAGGCGGACCCGATATGAGTATAGACTTGATCTGAGGACTTTTGTAGTCCGATACACAATGTTTTTGGCGGATTTTCTCAGTGTCGAATACATTTCTCTATGTTAACAGAGAGTGGATGTTTCAAGGGTTCCAAAGGCCCAAGGCACTCTTACGTTGCAGAATAGGTGGCCACCTCCCCTTAATACGTTATGCAATGATTGTGTAACGCTAGAAGAGGGATTCGAGCGGACAAAGGCCGAGAGATAGAAAGCCGAGAAGGAGAAACGAACAGGCGGCCCAGATTGGCTTTAAAGCCACAGATAGAGAGCAAACAAAGGAAGTAGTATGGAAGGCAGTGCCAAAACATAGCCAAGACAGAGACAGAGAGCATTGAGAGAGTCTGTGTACTCAGAGGCTTGAGAGGTTCAAGCAAACTCTTGTTGTTGTATCTGTTGTGTGTTGAGACTCAAGTTGAGCCCACACTGTTGTAAAACTCTGTTCTGAAGACATAATAGAGAGGCCACCACTGAAGGCTGGACCAGGAGATGTAGCCCAGGAGTGTTAGGTGAACTCCATATTAAATTTGTTGTGTTTATGTGTGTTAATCTATTATGCTTCTTCACTGCTTCCTTGTCTGTGTATTTCGAAGCTTATCGATCCATTACATAAAATAACATAGGCAAATCCATGAACATAAGTCTGTAATACCTTAATAAATGTCTTAGATCTCATTATCAGATCAAGTGGTATTAGAGCTTTAGGTTGCTAAGGTTAGACAAGCTTGTGCTGGATTGATGAATGATAACTAGGTCAAAACTCAAATTAGGAGAAGGAGAACTGGTTGAAGCTAACCCAGAAATAGGAAGAGTCTATCGTAGGAGGAAAATGGCAAAAGAAAATCCCTTGGAATCAGACTCTCAGTTCATGGACAGTTTCATGACCATGAGAGCCATGGTAGAAGAGATGTATCGAGAATTTAAGGAAGGTAGAGATGAAGATTCTTCAACCTCCAAACAAGACAAAGGAACAGAGGAATCTCTTCTAGATGGCCATTCGGAAGGCAAAGGGAGAGGAAAAGAGGCTCCTCTATCCACACCTCCTGATAGCCCTAAAAATAAAAAGAAGAAAACATCTTTGATTAAATTAGATGTTAAATTTGACTTGCCAATATATGATGGAGAATTAAATGCAGAAAAGCTAGATAACTGGATTAGACAGATTGATGTGTATTGCAAGGTGCAGAATATTGATTCAGACAGGAGTAAAATTCAACTGGCCAGCCTACGCCCTCGAGGAACTCCCTTGGTATGGTGGGAAGGCAGGATACAAATTGACTTGAAAAAGCATGGTAAAATTCTTTCTACCTAGAGTGAATTTATTTATGCCATTAAAAAACAATTCTATCCACTAGCTTATATGCAGCAAGCCATGATGAGTTGGCAAACTCTTCGCCAATTAAAGGGACAAAGTGTACAAAGCTATACCCAGGAATTTAGAAAAAGAGCTTTAATTCTAGGCATTTCTTTAGACTCACCTGAAACTTTGCTGAAGTATATAGGTGGTCTACACAGCTATTTGAGGCACACCATTCTCATGTTTAACCCTACTAGCATAGATGAGGTATCTGTTCAAGCTACACATCTAGAGGCTAGAGGCAAGAATGTGAACCCAAAGATTGGGGGATCATCAAAACCCACTGCAAGCAAAAACAAGGAAAAGAGGAAGCAGAAATGGAAAGAGAGGAAGGCAAATTCTGTACAGAAAGCCAAACCTTCATGCACTCACTGCAAGAAGGATGGACATGATGATGAACATTGTTGGTCTTTGCATCCAGAGCTGAAACCCAAGAAGTTCGATGGCAAGAAGAAGAAGATTGTTGCTACTATACAGAAAGATTTGGGGTCAGACTCAGGTGATGAAACAACAATCACGGCTACAGATATAAAAGGTAAAAACTCTGAAGCATCTACTAGTAATTCTGCACAAACTGTTGATAGTGAAGAAAATGGGAGGAAAAGACATGAACTTTTTCATATTAGAGTTATTTCCAAGCATCAAAAGATTGATAATTTATTTGATAGTGGCTCACAAGTAAACTTGATTTCTGAAGCAATTGTAAAGAAATTGGGGCTACTAACCACACCTCACAAGAAGCCATATCCATTAGGTTGGGTATGTGATAAAGCAAAGCTACAAGTGACTAGACAATGTAAACTTAGGTTTTCTTTTGGGTCAGCATTTGTAAATGAGGTTGAGTTAGATATCGTTCCCTTGGATATATGTGGAATTGTTTTAGGAATTCCTTACTTGTATGATAGAAAATCCATTTTCTATAGAGCTGAAAATAAGTATCAACTCGTTAAAGATGGAATAGAATATATTGTAAGAGCTCATAAACTCATGAATAATTATACTCTCATAAACTCAGGGCAAATGAAAAGAATTGTAAATTCATGCAAGCAATTTTTACTGATGGTTGTAAAGGAAAAGAAACCTGATAAAACCAATGTATTTGAAGGTTGTGATGCTAAACAGCAAGCTGATTTAGAAAAAGTTGCTTCAGAGTATGATATTCTATTTCAAGAACCTAAAGGTCTGCCACCCAAAAGGGAAATTGTACATGATATTAATTTGCAGCAAGATGCTCCATTGCCTAACATCGGAATGTATAGGTTATCCGCTTTAGAGAATGCAGAGATCAAGAAGCAGGTACAGGAGCTGCTCAAGAAAGGGTTCATAAGACCAAGCACATCACCATGCAGATCTCCAATCATGTTGGTGAGGAAGAAAGATGGTTCGTGGAGGATGTGCATTGATTACCGAGCACTGAATAAAATAACGATCAAGAATTGTTATCCCCTTCCTCGCATTGATGATCTATTGGATCAACTGAAGGAAGTTGTTTACTTTTCCAAGTTGGACTTGCGTAGTGGTTACCATCAAGTCAGAGTAGCAGAGCAAGATGCATGGAAGACTGCTTTCAAAACAAAGCAAGGGTTGTATGAATGGCTAGTTATGCCTTTTGGCTTAACTAATGCTCCTACCACTTTCATGAGAGTTATGAATAATGTACTCCGACCTTTTATTGATGATTTTGTAATTGTATATTTGTATGACATTCTTGTTTTCAGTGAAACATGGGAAGAACATTTAAAGCATGTAAAGCAAACTCTAGATGTTTTGAAAAAAGAAAATCTCTATGTTAAATTATAAAAGTGTGAATTTGGCAAAACATCTTTGAATTATTTGGGTCATATTGTAGGAGGTGGTGAATTGAAGATAGATCCCTCTAAGGTGGAAGTCATTGTAAACTGGCCTAAACCCAAATCTGCTACAGAAGTTAAAAGCTTCCTAGGAGCAGCACAGTATTGGAGAAAGTTTATTGCTAACTTTTCCTTAATTGCAGCTCCCTTACGTGCTTTGACAGATTGAACAAGGTGTTTCAGTGGGGAGGAAAACAGCGGAAAGCCTTCGACACCTTGAAAGAAAAAATTAATACAGCACCAGTACTAGCATTGCCAGATCTTCAAAGACCATTTGAGATCGAAACAAATTCCAGTGACTATGCCATGTGAGCAATGTTGATGCAACATGGTAAACCCATATGCTACCGTTCTGAGACATTTAATTCTGCAGTAGTTAATTATCCCACCTATGATAAAGAATTGTATGCATTAGTACAGAGTGTAAAAAAGTGGAAACATTACTTAATGGGCAAAGAAACAGTTATACATATTGATCATCAGCCACTTCAATATTTGCACTCAGAAACTAAATTGCAACAATCAAGACACTATAGGTGGATGGGCTTCCTACAGCAGTTTCATCTAGTCATCAGATATAAGAAAGGCATACACAATAAAGTTGCAGATATGTTGTCTAGACCAATTATAAATGCATCAACTATACTTAAGCATAACTCAGTAATGCATGAAAGCTACATTGAACAGTATGCTCAAGATATAGATTTTAAAGATGTATATGCAACTTTAAGTCATGGCAAACAAGTAGAAGAATTGGATTATCATGTTAAGGACCAACTCTTGTATCATTTGGGAAAGCTATGCATTCCACAAACTAAAAGAGTTAACATAATTCAGGAAGCACATACTTCTCTGATATCAGGTCATTTTGGTGTAAGTAAAACAGTTGCATAGCTACAAAGATTCTGCTATTGGCCAAAAAAGCATGAAACTGTTTCTAGATATATTAAAGGGTGTACCACGTTTGCTAAAAGCAATCCCAGCAATAGATAACTAGGCTTGTACACTCCACTTCCAGTTCCTTCTCATCCTTGGGAAAGTGTTCCAATTCCTTATGTGCAACATGCTTACAACCGTGCTAAGCACTCTTCTGCACAAGGATCTCCTTTTGAGACTTGTTTTGGTTTTACACCAAGGTCTCCCTTGGATTTTGTCTTTAGTAAAAACATAGCAGTTGATGGACACAGTGATGTGGACAAAGCAACCAAGTTCATTGAACAGATCCAAGAAATTCACCAGGCAGTGCAGGAACAACTGGAAAAGAGCCAAGCCAAGTACAAGGCAAGGCATGATAAGCATCGGATGGAGCATAGCTTCCAAGTTGGTGATCAAGTCTGGCTGTATATCAACAAAGACAGAATGCAAGGTGAAGGAAAGAAGCTGAAGCCAATAAGGTATGGGCCTTTCAAGATACTTGAGAAAATTGGTGAGAATGTTTTCCGCCTTGATTTGCCAGCTTACATGCACATCTATTCAGTGGTAAATGCAGAAAATTTAAGATTGTTTGAACCTTCATTAATTGAAGATCCCGAAGAGCAAAGTCAATTGCCTTCTATTGATGATCTGTTGCCTGAATATCTCAATGAGTTGCAGGAAGATACAGTTCTGGACAGGAAGGTAAGAACCACGCGCAAAGGGGATGTTGAGTACCTAAGAATTGGACTCAAAGGTTCAAAACCCAGCAGTGCAAAATGGATAGAGATTGGGCAAGTGAGGGAGTTGTATCCTCACTTGATCGATGCTTGAAAACAACTTTTGGTGGTCCAAAAGCCTTTTTCAGTGGGAAGGCGTGATCCAAAATGGATCCAAAACACTCTCTAAAGTCTTCGAAATCTACTTAAAATCGTTAAAAGACCAAAAAAAATCGCATGAGAAAACCTTTCAAAAAGGCGGAAAAACACTATTGGGAGGTGAAAACCACAAGAAAACAGTGAAAACAATGAAAACGGAGGCTTGAACAATGAATGCACAGCAGCCGTCAGATCTGACTGATCAACGGTCCAGATCTAATCGGCAAATCGCAATCGGCACAGGCAGACGAAGAATATCGGGGCATATCATATATGAGTTGCGATGGCGATCAGCGGAGTCAACAAGGACCGTCGATCAAGCGCGCAGATCGACGTCCCACGTTGCGTCGCAACATCGCAATCGGCAACCACAATAGATGGGACCGGGGTTATCGCGATATGCGATTGCGATCAATCGCATCACGATATCGCAATCGGAGCTACACAGAGGAGCGGGACTTATACACATATATGTATGCGATGCGATCAGCCGAACCCGATGGATATTAAAACATTATTGCATGAGATTTGAGATCTGCCGAAAGGCATTTTCAATGCATTTTCGCATATTTTGTTATTTAACGAAATACAAAGAAACAGCGTCGATGCGATGGAACCCGGACCCGAAGGGGTTTGGAAATGAAAATGTATATTGTTTCAAGTCCTGAGGAAGCCATTTTTACGTTATTTTCAATGTTTTAACGTATTTATAAAATACAAATGGACAAGGCCGAAGCGACTTGCGATAGCGACTCATAGGCGGACCCGATATGAGTATAGACTGGATCTGAGGACTTTTGAAGTCCGATACACAGTGTTTTTGGCAGATTTTCTCAGCTTCGAATACATTTCTCTGTGTTAACAGAGAGCGGCTGTTTCAGGGGTTCCAAAGGCCCGAGGCACTCTTACGTTGCAGAATAGGTGGCCACCTCCCCTTAATGCGTTATGCAATGATTGTGTAACGCTAGAAGAGGGATTCGAGCGGATAGAGGTCGGGAGACAGAAAGCCGAGAAGGAGAAACGAACAGGCAGCCCAGATTGGCTTTAAAGCCACAGACAGAGAGCAAACAAAAGAAGCAGTATGGAAGGCAGTGCCAAAACAGAGCCAAGACAGAGACAGAGAGCGTTGAGAGAGTCTGTGTACTCAGAGAGGCTTGAGAGGTTCAAGCAAACTCTTGTTGTTGTATCTGTTGTGCGTTGAGACTCAAGTTGAGCTCACACTATTGTAAAACTCTGTTTTGAAGACATAATAGAGAGGCCACCACTGAAGGCTGGACCAGGAGATGTAGCCCAGGAGTGTTGGGTGAACTCCATATTAAATTTGTTGTGTTTATGTGTGTTCGTCTATTATCCTTCTTTACTGCTTCCTTGTATGTGTATTTCGCAATCTTATCGATCCATTGCATAAAATAACATAGGCAAATCCAAGCACATAAGTCTGTAATACCTTAATAAATGTCTTAGATCTCATTATCAGATCAAGATAGCAATTCAATAAATCTTCAATAACTTAGGGCACAATTTGCAAGACTAGATTCAACATTATTCCATAACATTAGACATAGAGAAAAAAATGTAATCAACATAGGTTCACTTACAACATAACATCCAAAGATTCCATCCATTGATCCAAAGAATAGCTCCAAAGATAAACACATCAGCTTCAAATATCAAAATGCATTCATAGGTCCTTGTTCCTCCACAAGAAAAGAGGTTGGAATCTCTAAACAGGCCAAAATTCTAAGTGTGTGATGATGAGTTCTAACAATGAATATTTCCTCTACTTATACGAGGAAGTCGACTAGTTATTTTGGCCTAATGCCCCTCAAAATAATAAAATAATGTGTAACCACAAGCTAGGTCACAACACGACCTAATAGCCAATGAGAAAATACAAAAGTCATCCCACGTGTGAGTCGTAAGAGAGAGAATGATGACATCATGCATGCATAAGCCCTTCTAGGGCTAGCGTTGAAAGCTAGGGGTACCATGAAGTGTGTAGAAGCCCTCTAAAATCGTCCCCTAAGGGTTGGCCCTTAGGTCCATGTCAATCTCCCTCTGTGGACCCCGATTTTGACTTTGGGGCACAAAAGGTGGTCTCATGGGTCTCCAAGTTGTCAAAATTTTTGTCTCTACTCCAATGTTGAGGGCTCTCAAGGTGGTGCTAGCCCTCCCATGCCTCAAGGGGTCAGACCATCCTCCTCTAGGCCCTGGATCAGCTACCAATCCCTCATGAAGTCCTAAGTCGACTGGGGGCATGCTGGGTCCAGGTGCATCATCACATAAAAGTCATCAATGTAGGGCAAAGTGTTGGAACATTGTGGGTGTTAGAGATGCCCATGGCTATGTATGATGCTCTGCTACTGCTTGGAGTCCCATGGCTCTCAACGCTCCACCTGTGGGTGTCAATATGCTCCTCTAAAAGACTTGGGCCCCAGTTAAGTTGCCCAAGCCATGGTTGTGGAACCACCTGACAATTACACACAATATCCAGTGCTAGCAACTACATCATTAGGTACATTTAATCATTTTTGCATCTAAGTGAACCAAGCTTGAAAGTAATGGGCAATTTGACACTTCAAATAAGGCTTCCCTTCCAAAATTAAGGCTTTGAACTCGCAATGGTGTTACCTCCCTAGGTAGGAGTGGCTAATAGACCACCCTATTAGGTGTTTCCAACCCCTAAGGGGAAATGACATGTCCTTGGTCCACCCTTCAATTGATAGGTGTCATGTGAATAATGATGGAACAGAGGGGAGAAGACTTCATGGCCAAGTGCCATGGTCAAAGGGACTAGCTATGATGGGCTCCTCATCCTGAGTGTATAGATGTGGGGAGGGAGCAATCATGGATGCATGAGTTACCAACTCGGCCTTTGTTTTTCCACCTCTCTTGTGCACCTTTTACTTTTTCTTGATTTTTCTTTGTATTACTGCTCGTAGCTCAAAGGGTTAGAGCTTGCTTTGTATGATGTATAGCAGTTATTACCCCTTTAATATTAAGGCAGCTCATTCCCCACCAAGGGTTGGGACAAGCAAGGATTCCTTCTCATAATATCAAAAGCAACATGTGCTCAAGAACTGGGTGATGGCCATAATGAGTGAGGTTGAGCTCATGCTTGGCTATTGTCAACGTGATAATTTGAATGTCCTAACCATCTTTTGCATTTTGATGTTCTTTTTCTTTGGTTTTGCTTGTGGCCATCATATGCTCTTTCTATTTCTTTTAGCTGCATCAACCTCCCAAGGCAAATTTTCGAGCCCTACTCAAGTATGAGGATGTGTGGGTGCCAAATCCCAATGAACCAATGGTCAGTTGTACCCGAAGAATGGTGGTGGAATATAAGGCTTGTAATGTAGATGGAAAGTGGTAAGTATGGAATAAGGAGAAATGGAACTACGCTATCTCAATCGGGGTTTCGCAAGTAGTACCCTTCCTAAAGTCATTGGGCCATTAAGGGAGGTCTCACTAAACTAGGATTGAAAATTAACCCTCCATTTAAGGTGAGGGGACAAGATCACGATCAAAAAACCCTCTCTCTTCCAGGTTACCCCACAATCCATGCCAAATGCCCAAATACAAAAATGCAAAAGCACCCAATTGCAAAATGAATAAAGTACCTTTTGATCGGAAGCCCACCTTCCAACATGTGCTCTTGTCAGATGGGTGAGGAAACATATGACTGATGCAGGTGGCGGAGATATGAATGGTAGGTCGTCATCGACTACTAGTGGTTGTTAGGGGTTGTTGGCCGTGGGCTAGAAGAGATAAATAGGAGAAAATTTTCTCCTAAGGGTCACCCACTTTTGGTGGGTAACAGGCTCAAAGGGATTTTGGCTTCAAAGGGAGACAGCGAGCTCAGAGGGAGAGTTAGCTGCCCAATGGTGTTGAAGAAAGTATGACAGGGTTCGGTATTTACAAATGTAAATTTGATCTTTGTACTTGTCACGAAAAAAGAAATATTATTTTTGTAAATTATAAGAATGAGTTTCTTGCTCATTTCATAGGTCTATGAAAGTCAAAGACGTGTGTAAAGAGCTCTTCTTGAGCATATATGTAATGTATATGAGTCAAAATAGTGTCTAGATCAACCCTCCAAGACAAGCACAATCCTCTTGATGAAGGCAGCAAGCAAAACAATGAAGAAACACAGTCATGTCAGCCTACAAAATGTATTAAATACACTCATGTCGGCTCAATGGAAAAGACACAACTCTTCATGAGTACGCGTCGACTAAATATGGAGGGCAAACCATATATATACCCAACTAAGGTCAGCTCAATAATGAAGAATGGAATCTCGGACAAGTCTCTGAAATCTCGGATGGGTGCATGACAGAATCTCGGATTACTCTGTGATTTTGGATGGTGCAGTCTCGATGATAGTTACAGTAAAGTCCTCGCATATCTCTATGCTCTCTCGGCCTAGTTACAAGGTTACAATAATAGTCTCGGCATTCATAAGGAAGGCTCTTGGTGAAGTATATATCATAGACACAATCATCATTGTAATCATGATATCAATCATGATCCTAATGAAGATGAAGATCTCAGTTATAATCCTAGTGAAGATAAGGTCATGATGCAAATCTCGGTGCATTGATGAAGACATGTTATCGAAGTCATGACGAAGACAAGGTAGAGACCTCGTTGACATGGTGATAACCTTAGTAAGAATGCAATTGTGATTTCGGTGAAGGCACGGCTATGGTGAGCCAGTCATGATCTCGGTGGGTCTAGGAGCAGACCTCATTGAGATCTCAGTGGTATGGTGAAGACCTCGATGAAAGTGCAGCATTGATGACGCAGTAGTGATGATGATCTCAGTAGTGACAGAGAAGACGATTGTTGTCTTGGTCTTGGAGTGGCATGATAGGTCAAGGGTCACGGTCTTGGTATTTGTCAATTGGAATCTCTATAAGAAGAATTTTGTGCGGGTTGTCCTCTCCAAGAGGGAGAGGTTTTGGCCCTAGCAGAAAGCCAACATCTTGTGTTCCTGTCTCTTATATTTTGGTAATTGTTTGATGAAGTAAGAAATACACACTCTAATAATAATAAGTGAAGATTGGAATAAGAAGAAAAATTGAAAAACAACTCACAAATAGTTATCATAACTAGAAGAATCTCATTAACTCTAATTTCCCTAGATTCTTCAACATGGTATCAGAGCTAAGGTGCTAGAGTCAAAGAAAGTGCAGCAAAAAGAGATATACAAGGATTAGTTTTCAAGAAGGGCATCAAAGCAGGTTGGAGGCCTCTAACAAAATTGAAGGATCATAGTACAACAGCAGTCTACATCAGCAAGGGTTTTTGCCTATGCAATCAAGGATATAGTCTACAACAGCAAGAGCTTTTATGTTCACAATCATCATCAAAAGGCCACCAAGACCCTCATCAAATTGTCTACAAAGTAAGGAGGCTCAAAGACCTCAAAAACGAAGATCACATCATCTTGGAGAAGGTTGAAGTCCTAGAAGCATTCCTGATCTACAATACAAAAGAAGGCAAAGCATATTGAAGGCAATAAGGCGTGGACATCTTCAAAGGCTCATCTCCTTGCCCTAAAAGAATATCATCTTAATCATCCTCATCAAAAGGAGCAACCTCTTCTATTAAGGAAAGACTTTCTCATATGAAAGAAGATCATCCAAGAAGAAGACCTCATACATCTTCTTCAACATGATCAAGGTGAAGATTTTATCTTCACATCTCAAGTAAGTATCTTTCATTTTATAATCAATTTGGTAAAATGACTTCATGATTCTAAGGAGATCTATAAATCGGTTAGGTTATCAAGATTCCTTGCATAAGAAAGGAGGATAGATATAGTCCCCGAAAGAGAAGTCATATGAAATCAGTCCTAGGTCCTCTCATCCCTATGTAGCAGGAGAGGTGACATAAAAGAGAGATATGAAATACTAGAAAATATACTCTCTGAAATGAAGTTAAGAAGGTCATATCACTTGGACCTGATTGAAGGTATCAAAGAATTGAGTAATATCTTCATAAGATCTCAATTGGGAGATCTGGGAAAGATGATAAGAAGATGATCATAATTAATATACTAATTGATAAGCAAGGTAACAAATGTCCGTGAACAAGAAGGTTACCTCATTTCACAACTTGTGGTCTCTATGCTAAAGAGAAAAGGACAAGTTGTGGGCAAAAGTGTTGAAGGTTAAAGGACTCAAACATGTGCAGAAAGGAAAGGGAAGGTTGGTCCTCAAACAAGACAAAATTATATAGCTAAGATTCAAAACTATGGAAAGATGATGGAAAGAAGCTCATATCACCAGAGAGATGGAGGAAGCTGAAGAAAAGGGCCAAGAAAAGAGGGAGTAGCAAAAGTCTCTACAATGATTGAGATAGTATCCCTCACAAAAGGGTCCTATCTTAAGCTCCTAAATCTTGTGTTATAGATATGACCATAAGATGCATCGTGGCATCATGGAAGCATCAAAAAGAGCTCGTGACATCACCATGGGAATCATGAAGGACATAATCTATGACAGTCAAACATGAAGAATATAGCTCTTGGGAACCTCATTGGACATTGCATAAAAGGAATAAGTCATCCAGGACAAGGCTCATCATACAAAAAGGAAACATTTGCCAGATGGGGATATGCAAGATCCTCAAGATTCTCTGATGGAATCCTCACTGGAGGGTTCACTAATCTAGAGAGGAAGCAATTGTTTCATCAACAACTCCAACTTATGGAATTCATGGGATGATAGTATGATGAAGCAGATCAAGGGATTGAAGATCTTTTCAATCAAGGACGCTGTTGGAAGAAGCCCAAATGAACTAAAGGTAAAATGAGGTATGTATGTTTGTGTTTAATATTATAATGTCATGTTGTATGGTTGCAGGTAACATGGATCACTACTTCTATCTTGAGAAGCATGATCAAGGGAAAAAGGATCTCCTCCTTTGAAAGGATGCAAGAAGGTATCAATCATACTAAGATGAAATTAAGTCATACTAAGATGAAATCAACATAATATGTCCTCATATGAAGTATGAGGAGGTTGACTACAACTAAGAAACTTTGATTTAAAGCTCCTGGGAATGGAATGTGTGAGGAAGGAAGAGATCGTGAGATATGCAACCATGATGAAGGCAATCAACATCCAAAAGACCAAGAAGACTTGACTAGGAAATCTCCCAGAACGATATGAAGACTCTGATAAGACTCTGAAAAGATGAAGGCCCTTGACAATGGATATCTTTGGGAGATGTGTCAACATGAATGCAGGATGATGCTACCTACAGAAAGATGTCATGATGAAGAGCCACATAGTAAGGTGCGAAGCATGATGAGAAAGTAGTTGGCATATGATGAAGGTTTCGGATATGAAGAATGCCACTTTCCATGAAGAAAGGAATGACATGATGAACTAAGGAGGAAAGTGGTCGATGATTGTTGCCCTACAAGAAAGAAGCTCAACTAACTTTCATGACATCAAGGAGCGAAGTTGATCAAGCAGCTGAAGGACCCACAAAGAAGAAGTTGTTGATGTATAGAAGAGTCCCGAGCTAAGAGGGAGCTCTGACAGGTCCCTGATCAAGAAGGAGCTTGGATTAGATCACCCCTGATTAAAAGGGACTGACAGTTGTGTTTTTCTATCTCATGTGCCATGCACTAGACCAAGACTAACAATCGTAAGTATAGGTGAAGGCCATGAAGGGAAATGTAGACACATGATAGACACAACATTCTTGTCTTCAACTGGGAAAAAAGAATGGAGGATTGGGTAATCATCTGGCATCCGATGCTCTTTGAGTATGTGTAGGGCATCCAAGATAAGAGTAGGCAAGAGGACCGATATTCTTTGAGGCCTGGGAACCCAAGATAAGAATAGTCCTAGAAGGTCATACTCAGTGAACACCCAGGTGGGTATGTACCTTCAGAGACAATGATAAAGGTGTCTATAAATCATTGGTCTCGCCAACATTTTGCTCTAATCTTATGAGAGATAGAGTTGTTAGTCAAGGCCTTGTTATAAACAATGTTGGTTACTATGATGTTATACAGATGGGTTACCAATCTGATTCTTCTTATGAGAAAATCTTCAAATTGAGAATGACCAAGTACCATTATAAGTACCTCCCTAGTTGAAAGGGAGTGTTGAAGAAAGTATAACTAGGTTCGGTATTTACAAATGTAATTTTGATCTTTGTACTTGTCAAGAAAAAGAAATATTATTTTTGTAAATTATAAGAATGAGTTTCTTGTTCATTCCATAGGTCTAGGAAAGTCAAAGAGTCAAAGACATGTGTAAAGAGCTCTTCTTGAGCATATACGTAATGTATATGAGTCAACCTATTGTCTAGATCAACCCTCCAAGACAAGCACAATCCTCTTGATGAAGGCAACAAGCAAAACAATGAAGAAACACGGTCATGTCGGCTTACAAAATGAATTAAATACACTCATGTCGGTTCAATGGAAAAGACACAACTCTTCATGAATACACGTCAGCTAAATATGGAAGGCAAACCACTATATATACCTAGCTAGGGTCAGCGCAATAATGAAGAACAGAATCTCAGACAAGTCTCTGAAATCTCGGATGGGTGCTGGACAGAATCTCGGATTACTCTATGATTTCGGAAGGTGCAGTCTCGATGATAGTAACAGTAAAGTCCTTGTATATCTCTCTGTTGTCTCGACCTAGTTACAGGGTCACAGTAATAGTCTCGGCATTCATAAGGAAGGACCTCAATGAAGTACATATCAAACACAATCATCACTGTAATCATGATATCAATCATGATCCTAATAAAGACGAAGATCTCGGTTATAATCCTAGTGAAGATAAGGTCACGATGCAAATCTTGGTGCATTGATGAAGACATGTTATCAAAGTCATGACGAAGACAAGGTAGAGACCTCGTTGACATGGTGATAACCTCAGTAAGAATGCAGTTATGATTTCGGTGAAGGCACAGCTATGGTGAGATAGTCATGATCTCGGTGAGTCTAGGAGCAAACCTCATGGAGATCTCAGTGGTATGGTGAAGATCTCGGTGAGTCTAGGAGCAAACCTCATGGAGATCTCAGTGGTATGGTGAAGACCTTGATGAAAGTGCAGCAATGATGAAGCAACAGTGATGATGATCTCAGCAGTGACAGAGAAGAGGATTGTTGTCTTGGTCTTGGAGTGGCATGATAGGTCAAGGGTCATGGTCTTGGTATTCGTCAATTGGTATCTCTATAAGAAGAACTTTGTGCGGGTTTTCCTCTCCAAGAGGGAGAGGTTTTGGCCGTAGCAGAAAGCCAACATCTTGTGTTCTTGTCTCTTATATTTTGGTAACGGCTTGATGAAGTAACAAATACACACTATAATAATAATAAGTGAAGATTAGAATAAGAAGAAAAATTGAAAAACACCTCACAATAGAAGAGTCTCATTAACCCTAATTGCACTAGATTCTTCAACAACTGGAAGTCTAACCTTTAGGTTCATTCGAGAGAGTGGAGTCTTCCAGTCCATGCAAGGAAATTCATGGTGCATGCAAGAAAAGTCATAGACCATGCAAGGAAGCCATGGTGCATGCAAGGAAAAGTCATGGTGCATGCAAGGAAGTCATGGTGCATGCAAGAAAGTCATGGACCATGCAAAGAAAGTCATGATCATGCAAGAACAGTCATGGCAGATGCAAGGAAGACATGGCCATGCAAGGAAAAAACATGGAGCTGGAGATTTCTAGGAACAAGCAAAGTCACGGTTTGGATGGCAATGTAAGATGCTCTAAAGCGGGAGGCTTCTAGAAGCATGGTGTCTTCGAAGATCCAGGTCTTCCAGAAGGGCATGGTTGCGAATTAGATTCAGAGGCAAGTGGAAATATCTTCCTCACTAAGAGGGAGTGTTGAAATTTGGTAGCTCGAAAGGAATTTCTGGTTGGAAAAGCCCTTGGGGCTTTTTTGGTTTTGTATTTTGTGCGGATGAGAGCCTAAGGGACTTGGCCTCGGCCCTAGGTGATTTGGTCAAAGGATTGACCTAATATTTTAGGCATTGTACGCATATAAAGGGCCATTGTCCCTGGTATGAGAGCCTTGAGGTTTTCTTATCAATGGACCTGTAAAAAAAATGTTTGGGCAATGAAATATTGTGTACTATACATTGATGTGATTGTTGTTATATTTTCGTTGTGCAAAAGTTTTAAAGTTAGGCACTGCTAGTGTGTTTATGTTTCTAGTTAGGACATAGACCAAAATTGCGTGTGCGTGGATTTCTAAGAAGGTCCAAGTAGCCATTACTAAAGAAGATTATAAAAGGCTTGTCCCTCCTCTCATTTCAATTGTTGTTGAACTATGAGATCATTTTATGCCATAACAAAACACTTATTTGCAAACATTTTGTGTAAAAGTTGTGGGTTGGTTTTTTCTATTCTACTTTTTCTTGGCTCTTGTTATAACAAGTTTAAATACAAGATAAACACAAGGAATACAAGTTACACAAAAGTTGGGGGGGCAATCCACCAAGGGGCTACATAGTCACATGGACGGAATAACCAAGGCACTAGTATTTGTTATTTCCCTTGTTAAAGGTTGAGGATTTCTTTACTCCATAATTGTTGCAAACAACGAGAGCACTTTGCTATAAGTCACTCCTAGTTGGATCTGGAAACTTGTCCAATATCTTAAACAAAGGTGGAGACGACACAATCTTCTAAACTCCAAACTCACTTCACTATCCAAATTGCATGGTCGAGTTAAAGAATGGTTGTGATTCACAACCCGCCATTTGAGAGGTAAAACTGTGGCTAAGGTAAACCCATCTTTCTTTAAAAAACCAAATCTTTAATTTTTTGTTTATAAAATAAAATAAAAATGAAAAAATATTGACTTCTTGCAGTTTTCAAATTTTCATCTTAAGATTAGCTAGTCAACCTTTGGGATTTTGGTCCATAAAATTAGATTTTATCCAAGGGAAAAATATACCTCATTTTGAACCTTTAAACACACATTTCACAAGATATTTTGAGTTATTTTGGCAGATCTGTGTTATTTTACATCATACATACTCCAAATTTTGCATAACTCAAGTCACAAGGGCTTCTCCAAGTAAGTATCAATTATCCATAACCTTGTAAAAAAACTCCATATTTGTTTTTCCAAGTTTTATCATTATTCTTGGAATGTTTAGAGCCTATTCCAGCTACTAAAATGTAAACTCAATTGTTATAAAAAAATTCTAGGTTTTTGCCCATCGGGGATTTGACCCTAGACCTCTACAACAAGTTTTTAGCTTGCTAGAACTACGGGTTTGTTGCAAATCTAAAGCTTAGGAAGGATTAATTTCACACATATATATTGTTGTCCTAGCGTGGCCCATCGCTAAATTACCAATCTAGACTTCATAAGCACTTTAGGGTGGGCAATGTAAAGGGATTTTATTATTGTTTTTTCTGCATTTTTCTACAATTTCTAGATTTGAAGTCATATGACAACAAACAGAAATACACAAAACAGCCCCAAGGTATATATATCAAGGAAAAGTCATATATTCGGTAAGTATATTAAATATTTGCTCATTTGAGCTTTTTACATGTGTATTATCTTAAGTTTTGAATAAAATGTTGGAAATAATACTGAGAGAGGGGGTGAATCAGTATTAGCAAGTCAATAATTTTTCATTTCCATAATCAAATTTATATACACTACTTCAGTTAATGGAACTCACGTGTATACGCAACTGTGGTTAAGGCAACTAGCGTATATACTGCAAACTTAAGATTCAGTTAATTCATCATATGTTGATCTTTAATCAGTGCATCAGAACCATATAAACAGTAACCAGGTGCAGTAAAATAGAACAGACAATCACACACATGAACACAAGATATAAGGTGGAAACCCAATGTGGGTGAAAACCACCTGCTGCAATCGTCTCTATCTTCTTTTTAATAATAAGAAACTTCTTTTTACAATTTTTGTACTGGTGCAGACTTATACCAGTACGCAGGCTTCTACCTGCAGAAGGCTACAACCTTCTCTCGTTCTCCAGCTTCTCCTGGAAGGGAGCTACAACCCCTTAGCTCTTGTACTAGCTGATATGTTTACTAGTACGTAGGTGCCGGCCTACAGAAGGCTACAACCTTCTCTTTTCTTCCAGGGACCACGTTTCATAAATTTTCAGACTGGATCCATCAATAACATCATTCAATCATCAAATATATCTGCATCAACCAATCTCCTTTTCACCAACCACAACTGAACCAATCAATCACTTTGACAACCCTTCAATCTAATCTTTCATAATGTTGTAACCAGAATACAGTAACCAGAACCCAAGCCAGAACCCAGAACACTGCAACAGCAAACAGAAGCAGCTAAAACATATTTTACAAGGTATACGCTACTTCCCTGTGTCGAACCTGCGTGCATACGCTCCTTTCTCAAGGCGAACCTACGTACAGATCTGCAAATCAAACTTAAGATGTATACGTTGTTTTGATATGCAGAACCAGCGTGTATACGCGCCTTTTCTAAAGTGAACCTGCGTACAGATCTGTAAATGATGATTTAAACATTACAACAATTCCAGACTTCAGTTATACCCAGATCATCATATTTACAGACTACAACATGCGCCAGTTATTCAGATAAATGATCAAACCACATAAAGATACTTCACTTCAAGCCTTAAGGTCTTCACCCATCATTAAATCTTATCCTTCATCAAGCGCTAAGGTTCATCCTTGGTTCAAATCCAGCTATGCACCATAACCCAATAACCTGTAAACTAGATCTTGCTCATCATCAGATATTCAATACTTGAGTGCTTTGACCTAACGATCTTCTCCTCCTTATATAGCGTTAGGCCTTTCTCAATACCATGGTCCAAAACCACTTAGGACCAATACTTTGGACCAAATACTTGGGATCAATACTTCGGACCAGATATCTTGGACCAATACCATGGATCAAAATACCATGGACCAAATACCATGGACCAAAACTTAGTTTTCCAACATGTACACGCCTTTCCTTCTGTGAAACTGCATGTGTACGTTATACGCACCTTTTGGTTTGTTAACCCGCATGTATACGCTACTTTGTCAAGGTGAACCTGCGTATACTTCTCTTTCCTCATTCTACGAAGTTTGATCTGTGACTCTGGGCTGTTAACCTGCTGAACTGTGATCTGTCATCTGAGTGAGTTGCCATCAAGGACAACACCTGTGTCAAATCTGAGTCATAATGCCAACATAAAATACCTCACTGGTCAACATCAATTTTCTGCATATATTACATATTGATATTATCGGTTAAGTAAATTGTAATTAACTCCTCTCATCACCCACGACCCCATTCAAGGCACTCGTCTACTAATATTTGGATGAAGCATTTATTAAAGGTAATCCTCTCATAGCCATTCAAGTAGCAATTGGGCTTAAAGAGTGGGGACTCGCGCCGAGATGAAAATGGGCACTTGTCCTGTGTGTGCCAACTTAATAGCTTGTAGGGACCTTGGCAATCCATAGTATTCAAAACCAGAACCGGTGACTGGACCAATCCACCTATCAAACCAGGTTTCAAACCAGAACCAGAAAACTAGACTGATCAAATCTCAACGAACCAGTATTTAAAAAATAATGAAATAATTAATTAATGAAAAAAAAACTATTTTTAAGATTTAAAATCATGATTCCAAACCAATAAAGACAATGTGTGAAGTTTGCTCATCTATATACTATGTAAAATTGAATATATCAAAATGGCACCGAGTGCAATACATACAGCAACAAAATATATAACCAATGGGGCTCTAAATGGCCTCTAGGGTCCAAAAACAATGCTCCAAGCTATGGGGCCACTAGCCTACTACAAATCTACATATCAGTGATCAACATGATCACTCCTCATCATGATCAAACTCATCGCCACTACTAGACATGGAATCATCAAATAATTTGGCTCAGAGTCTAAGGACTCCGAAGACTCCTTTGCAACCTCAGTAGTAGTGGTAGTAGTAACAGCAAAACTAGAAATCATTGATCAACATGATCACTCATGAAACTCATCATTGATTCAACACAACTAGAAATGGGATCATCAACAAGAGATACATAACCATCATCTGGCTCAAATCTTCAGATTTGGATTGCTCAACCTTATAATATGATAGAAACTGAAAAATTTTAGCAAGACTAACCAATGATTTTAGATTGGGGGAAGGGTTCATCTCCTCAACCTTATAATATGGTAGAAAACACTTAGCATGCCTAACCAATTATTTTTCTTTGAGTGAAGGGTACATTTGTGTTAAGGCCATGGTAGAGAAGTTCAATAATCAATACCACCAACATCAACAAAGTTCAACAGTAAATGCCACGAACATCAAGGTACTTAAACGGCTTCATGCTCTTAATCAAATGCCAATCTCATACCCTCACGCATGAGAGAATTAAATGGAAACAACGCAATCCCCCAAACCTTGAAAACCTGAAAACCATGAAGTATGTTGGATTTTAAGTGAAATCTAAAATTCTAGTTTCTCCATATGAAATTCAGTGAGGTCGAAACCGCCCTCGAACATCCTAAGTCATTTCATGGTAAAGTTAAAGATTTAAGTAAAAAGATGGAAATGAAAGATAAAGAAAATGTCACTTTTACTTTAAGAATTTAACATTACCATTGATTGCCAACATTGCTAGGGTTGAGATGTGTGAGGCAACTAAGAGGGGAGGCATGTTTTTCATGGAGGGGTTGTTTTTGGAGGGAAACAACCCCAAGTTTCCCTCAAAACCGCATTATGTGGGGCTCGCAGTCAACCTAGCAATAAATCGGTCGGCTCAAGACAAAATTGGTCGGTTTATGGCTAGTTAGGCCCAAAAACTTGGGATTCGTCAGAAAAACCGGTTTTTCAACTAGTTCGACGGTTGGGGCTAATGAACCAGCCAATTTGATCGGTTTACGGTTTGAACCGGCCGGTTTTGATTACTGGCAATCCTACTAGTTTGGGTGGTATCAATACCACCATGCTTGAATGCGCACATTCATAATAAGCAGTTGTGACTTGCATTGTTTTAAAATTTTGACTCAGGTTCGGAACCGGCCGAGGGTCAGCTCCGACTCCAACTCTGACTCGGTATCGACTCGGCTGCTTTTATTTCAATGACTCGGTCGTTGTAAAAAATTAATTAAATATTTATTTTTTTATGAAAAAACATATTTTTAAAGATTTTCATTCATGTTTCCAAACACATAAGCATTAGAATATAGAGAGAAAACAACATATGATCAAAGTAGACTCATGAATATATCCTTATATCAAAATGGCACCCAGTGCACTATATCCAATACATACATGATATAGAGATCAAAACAAAAACACACCCAAGGAGGCTCTAAATGGCCTCTACAACAAAAGTAAAATGTAAAACATCACTAGTCACCAGTACTACTAGCTATTGTTAGAGAAGCCAACATCATCTGGCTCAAACTCTGAATCAGAGTCAGATAGGGAAACCCATGGCTCCTCCTCCTCATCACCATCTCCAACTACAACTGTAGAAGTAGTAGCACTAGCAGGCATAGCAGCTGCACATTGAGATAGACGAGATATGCGCTTTCGTCGTGGCTGAGTAGAGGAAGTGCCTGCAACTGGAGGACTTGGGGTTGGCCTGGTACAAATGGATCTGCATTCAACTGAACATTATGTTCAACAGCAACTTCAGCTAATGCCTCTGTCTGTAAATCCAAATCAATACCAAAATCCTCGTCAAAATCAAACTTTGTTGGATGACTCTCCACTACCCAATCTAATGTTGGATCAATATCTTCCAACACAATGGGATCTGTATCAGGTCTTTTGTTCAGCAATTGGTTGCGTCTTAGTCAGAGGTTGTATTGGACATAGATTAGATCATTTAACCATTTTTGTTCCAAACAATTTCTCTTCTTCCTGTGAATCCTCTCAAAGACAAACCAATTGCGCTCACACCCAGTAGCACTGCATGTTTGACTCAAAATATGGATTGCAAACTTCTGCAATTGAGGACAATGGCTACCAAATGCCTCCCATGATTGTGCTGCAAAAAACATAGCTTTGTAATGAGTTAGCTCAACAAATTATATCCAACTTTCAAATTATAAACAATTTAACAAAATAAGAATTTGAAAATTGAAATTGTTTGTTTACCTTACTCATCTTCTTCTATTGCAATCCTTGCTAGGTTCTCGCCAAAGGTACCTGTGGCTCTGCTGAAACAAGTGATCTATCGGTGTTTCTCCAATTGATCACTCTCCTGAGGGATCATGCGGTCAATGCAGTCAATCAATCCATCTCTAACCTTCCCAGTCAAAGCTTCTATCTCCAATAGCTCCAAATAGCTTGGTCTCTATATTAGCGCAATTGCTACCATCATTTGTAAAGGTGATCCTCGTGCTTGAGAGGATAATGGACTCCTTTACTACAATGACAATGTTTTCCCATGTGACAATGTGAAGCTTCTTGTCTACAAGTCATTGTCCGTTGAACTTTTCCCATGTGACAATGTGAAGTTTCTTGTCTACAAGTCATTGTCCATTGAACTTTTCCCATCAACAATTTGCTATAATGAACATCTTTGATTTAGCAATGATTACCTTACTATTGATGAAATGGTGCATGGTGAAGTAGGTTTCTAGTTTTATTGAATTCAAAGGTCTACATTTGCTATCAACCTTTCACTTGACTAGCGTTGCTAAAAGCGCCCTCCGATGGAGCACCCCTGAGAGAATGCTCTTGATGCCCCTAAAATTCAAGAACTTGCTCTAAGGCTCCCTCGACACTTCCCACGCATTCCCTACACACATTGAACCATCACTCTAGTTTTTTAGTAGGTTTGACCAAAAATGATTGCACTTAATGGTAATGTTAAAGTATTAAAGTAAAAGTCAACATTTCCCTTATCTCTCCTTTACTTTTAAAGTAAACAAAATGAAAATTGGTGAAGTAAAAGGATAGAAAGGAAATGAAAATTGGTAAAGTAAAAGGATAGAAAGGAAAGATAAGGAAATGTCAACTTTTACTTAAATTTTTAACATCAACATTGATTGTTTAAGGATGTTTGAAAGAGGTTCCAACCTCATCATATCCCATTCAAAATTCAACAAACTTAACAGTGTTCAAATATTAGTGGGATTACAGCATTTTCATTGAATTCTATCACATGAGGGTATGTCATCAACATTCAATCAAGAATACCAAGCGCTTTATGTACCCCAATGTTGGTGTTGTTGAATATTGAACTCCCTTGGCATGGTCGTCACAAAAATGTACCCTTTTCTCAAATCAAAATTATTAATTTAGGCATGTTAAGCTTTTTCAACCATATTTTAAGGCTTGGATAGGCAATTTCATCAAAATTGGGTGGCTCTGACTAATACCCTAGAGGATCGAGGTAGAGGCAAAGGCTCGACAAGAGGAAAAGGATGAAGGATGACAGTAATGATGAAATTTTCTAACTTCATTACAATGTAGTATTCACCTACAAGTAGCACAAAATCGCATGCTTTTATATATTATGCAACTAGTTTGGAATTCTGCATGTTTTTTAATGTAAATGCATTATGTGTGTGTGTGTCAAGAGAGAGAGAGAGAGAGAGAGAGTCGCTACCGAGGTTTTTTGGGAAATGGCACTCAGACTCCCGCTCTCACAACATTTCCCTTAAGACTAGGGATGTCACAATTCCTTTGGACTTTTCTGATACCAGTAACCCAATTCCAATATGCAATCAAGGACAAATTAACAATTATTAAGTTACACAAAGCAGAAGCATGAAAAGAATTGAAGCAAAATGCACACACAGCAAATAGATTGAACGATGTTTGTGTTGCTCGAAAGTAGATTTGTACACTGCTCTCTAAGAGGAAGTATGAAAAGGAAAAAGCTTTGCTAACTAAATATCATACACAGCAATACATAGCGGTTGCAAACACCCATTCAGCATCCAAAGTTTGTTCAATTCTATAAACGTCAATCACTATTGAATGGTTGAACAGATGATGCAATTGGAAAGACAAGAGTTGTCAAAGTGTTATGCCATTGTGTGATAACATTGACTGCCATATGTCAAGAGCTAATGCATTGCACTATGAACATCTTGTTGAACAGATGTCAACAAAAAGATGTCATTGAAATGACGGTTGTCAAGAAGAACATTATTGACAAATGCACTGCCAACGAGGGAGTCATTGACAAGAGTGTCATCAACAAGCTTTCCATAAAGAAATGCAAGCTTATGTAGGATTGGAGTCTAGACAATGTTAACAAGGTTGTTATCGATGATGCACAAATCCCTAGATTATAAGTTACTACTATTAACTAAAAATTCAGGTAAATGGAATGATCAGTTGATGAATATCACCCATTTGCTATATAACCTGAAAGCTTCGATTTAGCATTACATGCTAGCATTCATAAAATACCCTGATGAAGCAATCAAAGAAACAACCTGAGCAATACTGGAGGAAAAAATTCCTGGAGTGGAGTGGAAAACAAGGTGGAGATATCACCCTATGATGGTCAAATGGACACCAGGATCAGGGCAGATAATTTCACTGATGAAGTACAACAAAATCGTAAATGAAGACAATGTTGCCTTTGGAAAGCTACGCAGGCACAGAGAAGCTTGCTACAAATACAGTGTCTACGAGTGCAAACTAGCCCTAGGCAACACAAACAGCATCTACCCCTTTCTGCTTCAATTCTATTCTAGCATGTATCTGGCATGCGAAGTGATACTTGAAGAAATTAAAGTAAGCTGCCTAAATGCATAATCTCTGCTGTATATTTTTTGGAGAAAAGTCATAATATTAGAATTAAATGCAGCAATATTTCCAACTATAATTGTCTCCAAAATATACTATCTCACAACAACACCAAAAACCTAGAAAATTTCACAACTGAGTTGTTTGAAATGAGATCTCGAAAACCTGACAGCCTTAATCAAAATCCCCGATTAGATTCTGATTATAGTCTTCTTCTTTTTCATTTCAGGCCCTAAGAGAAGTCCTAGAGACCAGGCGGGCTTCAAAGGACATAAAGACTAACTAAAGTGTAATTTTATTCGTCTTATCAGAAGTGCTTGATAGAATTCAATGCGAATTAATAGGTGTAAACTGATAAATTTTAGTCTTGATGAATGCAGCGAAATGTTCGATAGCTAAGACTCATTAAATTCTTGCTTTTCTAACATTGCTTCACGCACGTTGTGAGGTGGCTATATCATAAATTAATTCATAAATTATGTGACAAGTTCCTTAAGTTAAGATTTCGTTTCATGTTAATAGTTCCCTTATCCAATACACCTATATACTCGCAAAAACTAACAGGATTTCAGCGAAGTATCTACGACTTCAAAAATAATTTGAACAATATCGCAAAACTGAAGAAGAAATAATAAATCAACCACCTAACAACCTCACAAACTAAACATCGTCTCAGCAAGTGCAGCAACAGCCCCTTCCCTAGCAGTGAGGCTGTTCCCCAGCAAACCCCAGGGAGGACAACTCAGAACAGTAGCTGCCATGCAATCTCAATTTTCTGTTTTCAGTTCTCGTGATGGGTTCAGTCAGTCTATGTTTTGTAATTTTTGTTTAACAGACACTATAATCAGAAGAAGTATACATAACCTCAAGACTTTAAAGCTCAACCTCTGGTCTGGCTTCCCACCGGCCAGACCAGAGACACACAACTACTGATCATGTAATATAAAGTGCCTAAAAATAAAGTAAAACAACCTAAAACCTAATTCCAACAACCAGTACTTCGTCGCCAGATTATTGTAATTTAACTTACAATCCATGTGCCAAGTGCTTTGTCCAATGCACCTCAATACTCTATTACGCAAAAACGGTGTTTCGGGGAATTTTTAAAACTAAAAATTAGAACAATAACACGATGTTTCAAAGAGTTCTTCAAGCCACAACCAAAATCCCTAAGACGTGGCTAGCTTATCATTAATTACTCGTAACAAACCCTAATAAACCGAACAACGGTAACTCCCGTTAAAGCATTTAAATTACTGACAAATCAAAGAAAAATTAAAACTAACCGACAGAAGACGAAGCAATGGCAGAGCCACAGCCGAAGGTCTTAAAGCATGAATCCACAATCTTTCCAGTCTCCGAGTCGACCTTTATCTGCAATTTCATGACATCGCCACAGGCGGGAGCACCAACCAGACCTGTGCCGACGTCAGGGTCGTTCTTGTCGAAGGATCCAACATTCCGAGGGTTATTGTAATGGTCGACCACTCTCTCGTGATAAGCCCTCACGCCGCCCATAGCCGACGCACGAGCTGTGCGGGCAGCACTGGTTACGCTAGCTCCGGCTTTCCTCAACATATTTACCGATTATCAGCGGGAAGATAATTCCTGGTCGAAAGCTTCAATATCCTTCAGAATACTTGGACTCCTTGCTACTAATGGCCTGTGACGCTCTAAAGATTCGATCTTGATACGTTGGGTTTTCGAGTTCTTGTTTATGTGGACAGAGTGCAACCTGGCCGTAAAGTCATAAGCTTGATTGCGAGGCTCCGAATCTTCTGGCGAGATCGGATGGACTCGAATACTATTTCATCCGATCAATTATTTTGTTCGATGATTAATTTGTTTTGTTTTTTCGCTTGGGGTTTGGGTGGCGATGAAAAGCTGAAATGTGATGGTCACGCAACTTGTCAAAACATGCTTCACACCATTTATGACGGTGATAAACCAAAAAACTTTTTAATTATAATAATGGAAAATAAAATTATGAGAAAATATATAAATAAAGAAATTTATTTTAATGTTTATTAGGGTAAAGATAGTTTATGGGACAGATTGTTTCTTTATCTTGGTTGATGTATTAGACTTTTCTCCTTTGAAACCTCACAATAAACGCTTTTAGTTTCTCGATAAACCCCTCGCTAAATAGATTATCCCAAGAGCTAGTTACCATAATATTTGCATAACTTTCCTTGTTGTCTTTGAAGGCCTCACATTCTAAAATGAAATGTTTTTCAGTTTCCACTTTTCCGGAAGAACAAAAAATACATACTCTTTCCTCCCACACTTCTTTTGGCATTTTCCAGTGCCGCGTTTCACAACTGAGTTGATGAAAATTAGTCCTTAACTGAGTAATAAGAATTTTGGCTCTCCAAGAAATATTGGCATCTATGTACGCTTTTTGTTGATGATTATCAGTGGGATTGAACACTTCAATATAGTATTTTTTCTTTCTTTCTAGCTCCTTATCCCAAATAAGCATGTGGAACTTATCCATAACAAAAGATTTTATCTCGTTACTATTTATGGGACACGTGTTCAAGCAAATACCCCATTTACTAAACCATTTGTTATTTTGTTGCATCCAAGTCTTGTTTCCTTTGCACAATATGTCATTAAAGACAACTCTTCCATTTGCTCAAAAAATTTTAAATATGTTATGGCTCTCACCATAGCAATTGGTTCAATAGGAGCAACGCTCGTTTCACTTAATAAGGTAGCATAAGCAACTGCACTTTTAATTTTGAATTTGTTTGTAATCAAATGCTTCTGAATTTTCTCAATTTGTTTCCATCGCATGTCGGATGTACTGCTGGCCCAAAATTCACAACCATAGAGAATCACCGTAATCACTAGAAGCCCAAAAAGAGTTTGAGTGGTTTTCCAATCCCATAACTCTGCCTCTCTACACCTATTTTGAAAAGCATAAAATGCTTTCCAACCCCCCAAAGTTATTTTCTTTCTACAGTCATCCCAACTTAGATTTTTATTGAAGTCAATTTTAAGGTATTTGTAATCTACAGTTTCTTCCAGAATCTTGTCTTCAAAGTAGAACTTATGTTGGTTATGTTTTCATTTTTTAGAGAAAACCACTACTCTCGTTTTGCTAATATTGACTTGCATCCCACCCTTCTACAAAAATGTTCAACAGATAGTAAGTGCTCTTGCAAACGAAGAGCAGATTTAGCAATCAACATAAGGTCATTCGCACACAAAAGAAATCTTATAACAAACTTGCCCAAATGGATACCATCAACCCCTTGCGAATTTAATCACTCCTCAAACTTGTCGATATATAAACCAAAAAGGGTAGGAGACAATGGGCAACTTGCTTGACCCCCGATATCGCTTCTAAAACTTTCAAAGATGCCTGCTAAAGTTCTAATTTTGGCTTTCACATCTTCATATAGCCTATGCACAGCTGCTCTCAAATGTTTAGGAACCCCAATTTCCTCCATTTTGCGCCACAGTTTATCCCTAGGAACCGTGTCAAACTCTTTTTCTGAAATCAACAAAAGGCTTCTTCCTTTTTTTCCCAAAAATTTGCAATGATGTGTCTTAAAGTTATGCAATAATCAACTGTGAAATGTTTAGGTCTAAAACCTGTTTGCCCTTTAACCCGCTTATCTCTTTCTTCTACCCACTTGCTAATTTTATTTTCTAGCATGTTTCCAAATAACTTTACAAACAAAAAAATTATCATTAGAATCATGTAATTGAAAAGATGAATGATTTATTTGAATATTAATATTCTTGAAATTAAAATCTTATCTTTATTAAATATTTTTTAAATTAAATATTTATTATAATTTTTGTAACCATTAATCTTAGTATTAAAATAATTTTACATATGTTACTATTCTCTGTGTTAATTTTATATATGGTAGTAGTTTTCTCTATGTCTTCATCCGAAGTTCGCAGGAAATTCACCAAAGGATCGAAGGGACACCAAGGCCGTTAGAAGGCGTGGAAGTTGTTGTTGAGGCCATCAAAGTGTGAAAGCTCTGAGTAGGTTCACCACTGGTTCACCAGGAGTTGGCATTCAGAGAAGAACAAAGAGACGCAGCAAGAGCAAGCTCGTGACAGGAGCCCCTGCTAGAAATTGGTATCAGAGCCAGTAACGTCTGGTTCTTGAGGTTGGTACTCAGATCTATACTCACTTAAAAAGAATGGAATCATTCAGAAAGTCTGTTTCTTTTCGAGAGCTTGAAGAGAAAGATTCACAAGCAGAAGAAAACCCCCTTAGAGAAATGTTTGCTAGTAGTCCCAGTAGAATTCTTAACTTTGCTGAACTAACCTATGAAGAAACTCAGCCTTCTGCTAGATGGGAACTGCCTGCCATCAGTCCCTCAGATGTGTATAGTGACTTAGCTCCTTTTCATTTAATCGCTGCTTCTAGAATAAGTATTAAAGAATCTGTTAGTCAGGTTCAAGAAAACTCCGACAGTATTCAGACCATACCTCTGCTAAATCCCAAAGCCTTACAAGCAGAAGCAAAGAAGCTGAAAACAAATTATTTGCATTTAGGGTGTATTCGGGTTGGAATCAATCCTTTAATCCATAAAGGATTACATACTTTTGTGCTTGCTACTGTAAGAGACATGACGCACAATAAGTATACAGATTCTATTATTGGCGGAATCGTGGCCCCTCTATCTGACGGTCCAGTCTATTTTGACTGCTTCCCAAACTTCTCTGTGTATGTCTATGATGAAACCATTGAAGAAATATTGCAGTTGCAAATCCAGACAATGGATTTCGATATGAAGAAAAAGAGGAATAATATAGCTATACAGACCAAAGCCTGTTTCAGACATACCAATACACTGTGGCCAGCTATACGTCATACTCCCAGTAGAGACTCCAAGTCCAGTGTTGTCGTAAAAACAGATCCCAAAAACCAAAAGGTTGAACATCTGTTAATTAAATGGGAAGACTTGCAGTTTCCAGAACATTGGGTAGTAAACCATTCTAGGCCCCATATACCTAGAAATATCACCTCTGCAAATATTACTGAAAATGCTTCCAGTGCAGTCATTTCTTTTCCCAGAAGATCAACCATTGACTGCCGTAGAATTGATGCTGCTTGTAAATCTTCAAAATACTACAGAGATCCTTCCACTGTGGATACTGCATGTTCATCCTCGTCTTTCTGTAGACATAACCAGTTATATGAATTAGCTCAGCTTGTAAATTTTTCTTCCTTAGAAGTAAAATGTCCAGACTGTGAAGAAACCATAAATCTGCTTACATTGGCCGAACAAAATGTTCATCTGCATCATAATCCAAGAACTGGTATTGCTCCACCTTCTACTTCTATCAATTCATGTCTGAATCCCAAATGCTCTGACATTCCCTTCCCACATGAGCCAGAGCCCGATTCAGACCATGTCCTCATGATAACAGTTGAAGAAGATCCTAGGCTCACTGAGATGACTTGCTTGATGAGACCAGCAAAACCAAGATATGGGCTAGGGAAACTTGAGCAATCACAATTGATTCTAGAATGCAGATTTAAACAAATCCCTTCTGATTGTAAGAAGCCTGTAGTAATGGAGATGCATAAATTCTTTTCACTTATGCATGGTTGTTTGAAGTTAGAAATTAGTGCCAAATGGATGAAGGATATGCTGAATTGGGATTTGTATACAAATCCCCAGGCAGAAGAGTTTGACCAAGCATACACCCCTGAACAAAAGAGACAGTTGGCAACTGATTGGAAACATTATATGGAAGCAAATAACACTTGGATATCCTTCTATTCATGGAAAGATAAGGTTGCTCCTATAAATGTTTTCACTGGAACTACCTCTAGCACTTCAGTCGATAAACATGGATGGACTGCACTTGATGGGTCAAAAGTAGAAACTCCTACTACATTTCCTCCTTATAAAGGAATTATTTTAGGAGAAAATACAAACGTAGCCAAAGCCATTCCTCTGGTCCAAAAGGATGACAATGCCTTAGGCATTGATGGAAGAATCCAGAAAGCCAGTGAACAATTGAATTGGACCAATACTGCTATCAAAGGCCTAGAGATGAATGTAGCAAAAACAGAAGATGTAAAAAAGCAGATAGATGTTGTACAGTCTTCACTAAATAGTGTAAATAGTTGCTTGAATAATATGCAGTTTGATTCCAGCATAACTCGCTCTTATACCAGAGAATCAATAAGCAAGATAGAAGAAGTAGGAGATAAGTTAGTTGGACACATAAGTACAACTAAGACCCTCCTTACTGGCTTAACAACAAAAGTTGAAAGAATACAGTTGTCAAAAATTGAAAAGCCAGTTCCAAATTCTTTCCTGGTAAAGAGAAATATAAAAATTGAAAATCCTGTGAGAAATGTCCAGAAATTCCCTCTGTTGTTTCCCAAGGAAATTGCCTCCTCATCAAGAGCTGATGAATCAGAACATATCAGTATTGCTTCCTTATTTAAGGAAACAGAGGCAGAAGCAGAAACAAAAGAAACAGAGCAAAAAGAGCCAGAAACACAGATTCTTCCAATCTATGAACCTTTGGAACATAGATTTTCTAGATATTTTGCTCCTGATATTGAGGGAAAAGGGAAAATGCCTGAAGCCCATACCTTCTTCCCTGACTCTCACAGAGAATGGAACATTGATAACATGAGCATTGGCCAGATAAGGCAAATGATAGATTTGATGTATACTGAATATAAGCTCATGTGTCTCAGAGGCAAATCTGAAATAGATGCTTGCAGAACCATCATTCAATGTTTTACAGGTACTCTCCTCAGGTGGTGGGAGACTGAATCTTCTCCTAAACTCATTGAAACCATGGAAGCAGAAGTTCTCAAGGATGAGAAAGGAGATGTTATTCACAATCTAGATGGCACTGTCATTAGCAATATGATTGGCGCACTGACATCAATGATTCTGGAACATTGGTGCGGAAGTGAGACAGAGATAGCCAATAAACATGAGGTTATTCTGATGAACCTCAAGTGCCATAAGATGTCACAGTTTGATGATTTTCACAGAGACTGGATGCAACGGATCTATGAGGTCAAAGATTCAAAGAACCTGCTATGGAAACAGGTATATCTTGTTGCTCTACCTTCTAGATTTGTTGATTATATCAGAATGCAAGAGATTTTCCAGTTACCTTTGAATCATACACATGGGGTGAGATATACTCTCATATTACAAAGACACTGGTGAGTCTTTGTACTAGTTCAAAGGTTAACAAGTCTCTAGAAAAACTATCAAGGTTGCCAGACAAAAAGTCCATTTGCAGCAAGTATGGACTCACAATAGATGATCCCTTGGTAAAGAAAAGAAAGTCTAGAAAAAGAGCCAAAAGAGAATTCAAAGAGACTTTCTACAAAAATAAGAGAAATTATCCAAAGGATAAAAGGAGATATCCCACAAAGGATAAAAATCAGAAATATAAAAAGAAGGGTTATTACAGATATGTTCCAAAGACTCATTATTATAACCCCTCTGATATACATTTGCATTCAACCAAACAAGAAAAGTGGAATAAAATCACTTGTTGGTTGTGTGGCCAGAATGGGCATACAGCTTCCAGATGTCCCCAAGGAGAAGAATCAAAGCTCAATAAAGGAAAGAAAACAGCTGTGTATGCTCAAAAATCCAAGCAAGTCAAGCAAGAACACTCAGGACCCATTTTTTGTCTTAGATGCAAATCCAAGACACATGTTACAGAAAGATGCCCAAATCTTTCTATCAGAGATACAACACAACAGCATCAACTAGAAGCATCTTCTCTTGATTCTTTTAGTACCACATCAAAAGAAGAATTCCAAGTCAATATGGGCCAATATTCTGAATCAGATTCATCAGAATGTTTATGTTCAGATTCAGAGGAATGTGCTTGTCATATTTTATATGAAGATGATTCTGAATATTATACCAGCTCCAGTGAAGAAGAAAGAACTAAGCCTCCAAAAGAAAAAGTACTAATGGCATCCACTGAAGAAGAAGCAGAATTGAAAATCTTATCTCAGATAAGAGCGATGGAGGAAGGAGACATGAAGAATCGCCTGATTGAAGCATTCACTGATCAGCTCAAGACCAAAGCTTCAAAAGAATCAGGTAAGAAACCTTTATTTATTGATGCATCTTACGAAAGAAATACTAAATCATTCCATATGCATCATCAAAAGCCAGGGAAAGTAAGATCTCTGACTCTGGGAGAAGTAAGTGGTGAAATTCACCACCTCAAAGCCGAAATTTCTGCAATTAAAGCTCAGATTGCAGAAATACAAAAAGGAAAAAGAAATGCAGAAGAGAAAGAAGAGGATTCCTGGAATCCTACAGCATATCATCAAGAAATGCAAGTTGCTGAAGGAATGCAAGACCCAAATTATGGTTTCAAAGATATGAGGTTGTTCACCATCACCTATCAGCAACACCATGTCAAGGTAAAAATCTGTATCCAAGGACAGATCTTTCACATGACTGCATTATTAGATTTTGGTGCAGATATTAACATTCTTAACATTAAGAATGTTCCAGCCAAATATTGGGTTTCAGCTGAAAGGGAAGTTGTAGGACTAGGAAACAAAAAACTAAAATATGAAATTCCTAGAGCCTCATTATGTTTTGATACCCACTGTGTATATATGAAGTTTTCCATTGCAGATATCCCTGTCGATTGTATATTAGGAAATGTCTTTTTAGCTGCAGTAGAACCCCATGGCTCAGCCAGGCTGAAAGGAAGAAGAGCTGGCTATTTTATTTCAGAGCCCACATCAAAAGGCAAAAGAAAAAGAATTGAACTTCCTTATGTTTCAAGTCCAAGGATTTCAACAATGGTCAAAGCTATGCAAAAATTGGACAGAGCAGAATCTCTATTGTCAGATCTCAAGGATCTGAAAGGCACACTGAAGATTGAAGAACAGCTAAAACTGCCACAAGTCAAAAGAAAAATCCAAGATCTGAAAGAAAAATTGGAGGAAACATGTTGTTCAGAAGAACCAAATGCTTTCTGGCACAGAAAGCAGCATACTATCAAATTGCCTTACAAAGAAGGGTATACTGGAAAACCCTGTAAGAGCAGAGCCATCCCAATGAGCAAGGAATATAGAAAACTTTGCCAAGAAGAAATCCAGCAATTGCTTAACAGAAAATTAATCAGAGAATCCAATAGCCCCTGGAATTGCTATGGATTCTATGTGAATAAAAGAGCTGAACAGATTAGAGGTATTCCTAGACTTGTAATAAATTATAAGCCTCTAAATTTAGTTCTGGCAGATGACACCTACCCAATTCCGCACAAGGGAGATTTGATTAGGAGAATTGCAGGTGCCAAGATATTTTCAAAGTTCGATTTAAAAGCAGGATTTTGGCAGGTTGCCATTGATGAAGCTGATAAATTTAAGACTGCTTTTAGTATTCCGGCAGGGCATTATGAATGGAATGTCATGCCATTCGGTCTCAAAAATTCTCCCTCAAAGTTTCAGAAAGTAATGGATGATATCTTCAAGCCATATTTTGATTGGCTGATTGTTTATATCGATGATGTTTTAATTTTTTCCAAAAACATTGATGACCATTTTAAACATGTAAATACTTTCATGAAATTAGTTCAAAGAAATGGACTTGTACTGAGCAAAAAGAAAATAGAAGTGTTCCAGACTTCTATAAAATTCTTGGGACACACGATTTGTAACAGGCAAATTTCTCTGCAACAACATGCCATTGAATTTGCAGACAAATTCCCAGATGTGCTTAAAGACAAGACACAGTTGCAAAGGTTTCTGGGATGCCTAAATTATGTCAGCAATTTCTACTAGGATTGTGCCAGCGACAGGAAGGTGCTCAACAAAAGGCTTGGTAAAAATCCCCCTGAATGGTCGGATCTCCACACCAGGGCAGTCCAATAAATTAAAGCCAAGGTAAAATCTTTACCTATATTGTATGTAGCTGATGACCAGGCTTTTAAGATAGTTCGATCTGATGCCAGTAATATTGGATGGGGAGGAATCCTGAAACAAAGAATTGGCAAAGAAGAACAAGTCGTGCAATTTGCTTTAGGGGTTTGGAATTCAGCAGAACAAAACTATTCTGTCATTGAAAGAGAAGTAAAGGCAGCGTGGAATTGTATAAGTAAATTTGAAGTTTATCTGATAAACAAACCTTTTCTTCTTAGAACAGATGCTTCAGCACTGCAGAAAGTTTTATCCAAAGATATCAAAAAAGCTGGAGAAGCAAAGTTTGCTAGATGGCAAGCACTCTTTGCAAATTTTGATTTTTCAGTGGAACATATCAAAGGTAAAGATAACAGTCTTCCTGACTTTCTTAGCCGAGAATACATCGATCAAAAGGAAGCACATGTTATGATGATTATTACTGAATGGGACCAACAACAAAAGTAAGAAATCTTGAGAACCATCCCAGATGATCAAGACTGGGAAACATACAAAAATAACTGGAGACCCACATGGCAACTAAGGAATACAAAAGTACTTGATGCAAATCTGCAGCCTCACACCGACCTTCAGCACTATGTACTTGAAAGAAAAGTCTACCCTAAGGGCAGAAAATGGATCCATGATATGATATATGACAAAGCAAAAGCAGACGCTGGGACTGCTCGTCAGGCCCTAGAACAAAATTTCCATGATATTGCCGGCATTTGGTACCATGGAGGCTGTAGTACAGGAATTTATGAAAGCTACTATTGTATCTACCGGACAAGAGATTTGTGGAATGAACCAGGGCAATTCCCTGTCCAACCATGTGCCAGGTGGCCTAGAAATGATCCCAGGGTAATTTTTCCTGACACCGTTTATGATTTTGCAGACTACAAGAAGTTATGGTGGGACTTCCTAAATGTTGATGATAAAGAGGAGACCCATTATACAAAGTTGAAGTTTAGTACGCTGGCAGCATCCCAACGAAATCAACAATGTCAATGGTTTCAGAATTGGTGGACAGATTATGGAGTAAGCAGGACCGCTATGGAACCAATATATCATGAAAATTATGAAAGAACATACTGTGATAAATGTTTTGAAAATAATATTGGGGAATGTTTTCATAGCATCTATAAGACGGTCAAAGAAATGACAATCAAGGAGTGGGATCCATTTCATAGAATAAATTATTCACTCCAAGAGTATATGAGAGAGCATTTAGAATGGTATATCCTAACCAAAGTTCAGCATCAAATTATCCTATGGAAACCAATGATAGTCCGCCGGATCTACACCAAAGCATGTGATGATTTACTTTACAAAAGAGGCAGATTCCCTGATCTGACTGTATTTTGATTCGTACCAATCACAAGGGCTTAATTGTGGCCAGTTTCTCGTGAGCTTTGCTATTCCAAAGCATTCACTATGTAATTAGTCTTTTCTCGTGGGCTTTTAGTACAAAAAGCATCCACTGTGTAGAGAGTCATGATGTCTGCCAGATTTGCTTTAGGTACAAGAATCTACTTTACAAACAATATCTTAGCGTTACCCGAAAGCAATTATTCGATCCATTCAAATGACTCGAATATTTGTGCGGACGTCGCTCTTGTAAAGACTGAAAAGCAATGATTCCTTTAGCTTTAAGTCTTTTCTTTGTTCCAACCAACAGTAATGCTTGTCCCCCCTCGCTTCCTATATAAGGAGGGTAAGGCTCATTTGGTTGGCATCAGCATTTAGAGTCTTTATGTGTATGTGTGTTTGAGTCGAGTGTTCTCCTGCTCTGCATCTGCGGATGATCAGTCTAATCTGCTTGCAACACGAGAAATCACTCAAAGTCTTTAGGTGGTTTGGGAGCCTGCGCATCAGTGTGCTCGGCACTGGTGAGAACCTAAAGTGGCCGAACCATTAGAACTGTCATTCATAGTCTATGTATGTGTGAGAAGTTTGATTCTGAGGCAGAGCCTATCCCTCGCCAGGAAGCCTCCGGTAGTAACTTGTTCATTGTGAACGATGAAAAGCCCGGTAAATGCGAGATTAGTCTATCTCTGTAAAGAATCCATCTCTGTAAAAGCTTCGAGCATTCTGTAAGATTTTCCTCCATTCTGAAATAAAATGAGTAAGCCATTCTGAATCTGAGTATCTCTGTGCATTTGTAAAAGTCTGTTGTGGTAGTAGTTTTCTCTGTGTCTTCATCCGAAGTTCGCAGGAAGTTCGCCAAAGGACCGAAGGGACACCAAGGCCGTTAGAAGGCGTGGAAGCCGTTGTTGAGGCCATCAGAGTGTGAAAGCTCCGAGTAGGTTCACCACTGGTTCACCAGGAGTTGGCATTTAGAGAAGAACAAAGAGACGCAGCAAGAGCAAGCTCGTGACAGGAGCCCCTGCTAGAAATTATATATTAATTTAAATAATATTAAAATAGTTCAATATTATATTTATAAAATTAATAAGATAATTTGTTTCACATGAATATTAATAATGAGATAATTTGTTTCACATTTCTCAAATTGCTTTAAATGTCTCTTGTGTGTATAGAAAGTCAAATTAGTGGGATGTGGTGCTTTTAAGGTGATAGAGAAAGCCTCCAAACAAACCAAAAAATGTTGATAATTGTATTTTTATTTCTTTTATATAAAATACTAAATATGATAGTTATTAAAGGGCTTGGAGATTAAAATAATGTATTTATTAGATAGAATGTTAAATATTGATAAGAAAAAATCAATTGATATGGAATAATATCAAATAAAAATAGATATCCCAACACCCACCCACTCATATCCTTTTTTGAAAGATAGCTTTCATATTCATATCATGATTGATTTCTTTTGTAATCATGATATTGAGCAATATCAACAAGAATAGATATCCCAGCATAGCTTTCATATTCATATCATGATATGATAAACTTGATTTTTTTTTGTAATCATGATATTGAGCAATATCAACAAGAATAGATATCCCAGCATCCACTACATCTTTTTTTGAAAAATAGTTTTTCATGTCTTGTTGAGATTTTTCTTCCCACTGTAATATGTGATGTCCAATAATTTGTGTTTGCTTATGTTGACCATAAATACTTGTTATAGAGACATACACCTCCCCTTCTCATTGTAATATTTTATGTTTAATAATTAGCATTGTTATAATATCTCATGTGTTTTTGAAAGATAATTTTTCAGGTCATGGTAAGGTTTTTCTTTCTTTGTAATAATGTGATGTCAAATAATTTTTGCTTTCATGATTATAAATATTTGTTACAGACATATATACACATTTTTTATTGTTATATTTCAAGTTCAATAATTATCATTATTGTAATATTGCATGTTCAATAATTATTGTTGAAAAAATGTAATAAGAAAAATTCTAATTTAATTTGTTTTTTTTTTTTTTTTCCCGAAGAAAAAAAGCGAACTTTTTTATAAGCAATAAAAAAGTTACAATCAGATGAGTAAACATTCAGCAAAGCCCTGCAAAAAAGGAGAGACACCTTCTCTTTGTGTCATCTGCAAGCATATAAACCAGCTATGTTTCTCCTGTACCCGGCTCAGAACAATTACCAATCTCGAAACAACCAAATCAAAAAAATATGAACAAGTCCATCTCAAAGAAAACGTGGGTCTCCTTTCAAAGGAAAACAACCCACAGTAGAAACGTAAACAGAAATTTCTGTATGCTCTTGTCCAAAGTTGAGCATATCAGAAATAAAACCATAGATTTACATAAACTGCCAAGATCAGATGAAGAGAGAAAGTCCACTGATATCTAGAACATTACGAGATAAACCAAAAACATTAAGAGTATGGGGGGAGATCCTGTTTAATTTGTTTTTGAATTAAATTGTAATTCTAATTTTCATAGCAACTTGTAACAGTTAACTAAGTTAAGTTGACTCAGTTGGCTTAGTAAATTTGAGTTGGGAGTTTATTTAGAGTCATGTAGAGTGATCCCTGAATTTTAGGGGCCCGGGTTGAGTTATTATTGAGTTGTAATTATTTAATTCAGTTTAAGTGAGTTCAATTCAGTTAAACTAGTTCTAACCGATGAGGGAACTAGCGAAAGGTCAAGTGAATTAAATTATATTTAGTTCACATGCAATGATCAATTAGATCACTGATAATTCACTCATAAATAACTTATGCATGTTAGTTCTGATAAAGACCTAGTTGAGATTAGAGTTCAGGGACAATGTACTATCAGTTGTAAAATCATCTAAATTAAATTGATGGTGCATGCAATCAGAGGAAGGCCTATGGATGGATTGCGTGGTTATGGATGAGGAATTTTCCAATTAAATATGGGCTAATTCCCTAGGAAACTACATAAAGAAGTAGGAGCTTGGCAGGTAATATATTTGGCTAAGTATTGGCTTGAGTTTTGTGAAGCAGTGAGATAGGTTGTACTTGTGCAGAGATTGTTCGGGTTGAACAAACATTGTGTTTTATTCTTAGATCTTCTTATTAATGCAATATACAGATAGTAAGGGTTTTTAGCTGTGGCTTTCCCCATAAAATTATTGTGTTATGTGTGACTGAAATTCTTCCTTTTCTGCTTCGTGATTTCATCGATCAATTTTTGTTTCTGCTAATGAGTAGAGTAGATTCAAGTCAATTATTTTAGCATATTACAATCTGCATTTTGAATCTACAAGAAAATTCTACATGGTATCAAAGCTTAAATCACTATAGAAGAGGAGAATTCGAGTTTGTTTTGCAGGAGAAATTGAATTTGCAGTATCATACTTCATAGCCAACAGAATGTCATTCTATGGATTGAGACTTGAGTATGCCCTTGAGGGTAGCTAGAATTACATTGCTTAGAAGGACATGATGGAGGCAGTGTTGGAAGACAAAGGGCTTAAGGAATTCATAGACAATGATACTCCTAAGCCTCCAACAACTAATGCACAGGATCTGACAGAATGGAGAAAGTGTGTGGCAAAGGCAAGAAGAATTATCCTAGAAGGAGTTCGATATCATGTTGTCTCGAATCTCCACGGTAAGGAAACTCTATTTACAATGTGGAAGGCCTTGACGAACTTGTTTCAAAATAATAGTGACCACCGGAAGCCGGCACTAAAGGACAAGCCCATAAAGATCAAGATGGAGAAGGGTGATACAATACCAAAGTACTTGACCAGGTTCACCCAATGTCGGGATGAGCTTGGAAGTGTCAGTGTTATTGTTTCTGAAGACAATCTGGTGAGCCTAGCACTTCTAGGACTTCCCAAGAGCTAGCACAGCTACCAGGACTCAGTTAATGGGAGGGAGAAGCTACCAGAGTGGGAGCGATTGTGGCCCAACTTGGTACAAGAAGAGATTCGGCGGAACAGTAGAGATGGATCCTCATCTAAGTATGATGATGAGGAGAATTGTGCCTTAGTTCGAAAGGTGAAGAAAAGGAAGGGGAAGTCATCCCATTCCAAATCAGATTGTAGTTAGGGCGATAAGAAGGAGGACATGTCGAAAATCAAATGCTTTCACTGTCACGAGTTGGGACACTATGCCACAAAGTGCCCACACAAGAAGGTCTGTAAGAAGCCCTAAGGAGGAGCGGCAGGTGAAGCTCTTGCTTCACAGTTCGAGCTGGATTTCACCCTCATTGCTTGCATGGTGACATCAATGATGGGTAGTGTGTGGTACCTGGATAGTGGAGCTGCATTCCATATGACCGGCAACAAAGAGTTCTTCAGTGACTTGGAGGAGAAGGACCTCCAGATGCACATCAATATGGGAGATCATGGGAGGTATAGCGCGACCAACATCAGCACTGTTACCTTTCAGAGGGAGTCTGGTTCTCCCCTCACATTAAAAGATGTCATGTATGTTCTGAGTTTGAAGAAGAACCTGGTTTATGTTTCCATGTTGGAGGATCGTGGCTACAATATGATATTTAGTAAGGGAAAGGCTTTCCTTCATCACATAGCCTCGGGACAGGTGAAACAGATCGAGGTTTGAGTGAAGAACCTATACAAATTGGATGTAGAAGATTGTGTTGCTTTGAGCACTAAAGCAAAGAAGGTGAAGAGCCAAGACATCGGTGAGTTGTGGCATAGAAGACTAGGTCACTTTCACCATGGAGCTTTGAAGATCATGCATCAAATTTCTACAGGGTTTCCCAAGGGTACACTAGAGCAGAGAGACACATACAAAGGGTGTACATTGGAGAAGTACACCAAAGTTCCTTTCATGATAAAGACAGTCGAACATAAGCGATCCTTGATCGAGTTCACTCAGATGTGTGTGGACTGTTCTCGACAACATCCATGGCCAAACACAAGTATTATGTAATATTTTTTGATGATTTTTCTTGTAAGTGTTGGATTTTATTCATGCAGAAGAAAGATCAGACGTTCGCTAAATTTTGTGAATCTAAAGCACTTGTCGAAAAATATACTAGCATGAAAGTTAAAGCTCTCAAAAGCGATAACGGTGGAGAATATGTGTCGAATGAACTCAAGAACTTATGTGCTTAAGAAGGCATTTGACAGTAATTAATAGCACCTCATAACCCACATCATAATGGGGTGGCTAAAAGGAAGAAGATAAGTATTGTGGGAGTGACACGGGCTATGTTACATGATCAAGGCCTACCATTGCACTTGCAGGCTGAAGCATGAAACACAACTATTTGTTTGCAGAATAGAAGCCCTCATCGAATTCTCAGGATGAGTACACCAAAAGAAGATTTTTTAGGTAAGAAACCAAATGTGGCACACTTCAGGATCTTTAGGTCACCAATCTATTGTCATGTTACCAAGGATGCACAGAAAAAGCTAGATCCAACAGCTAAGTTGGGCATATTTGTGGGGTACACTGATACACCTCACAACTATCGGGTGTACTTGTCATCCAACAAGATGACAGTGGTTCGTAGAGATGTGAAGTTCAATGAAGAAAAGGCCATGAGATGTTCCCTTGAGAGGGAGCTTTAGTTACATGCAAATGAGGAGCTTTTAGCTCCAAAGGAGGAACATCAAGATGATGTGGAGCAACCACATGTAGAGGAACAGAGAGTGGAAACACCCACTCATGCATAGACTTCTAGAGATGGAAGAAAGTGCACCAGAGAAGCTAAAAGATTGATGCATGATACAAAAGAGAATGTGGGAGCACCCACATCACAGCGCAGGCAGAGGAGGTCACTAAATCGGTACACTGGCTACATGGCTCTGATGAGCGAGAGTGTATAGATTGAGCCATCCTCATTCGAGGGAGAATTGCAACAATCAGTATGGGTTGATGCCATGGTTGAGAACTATGACTCCATTATCAGAAACTTTTTTTGGGAGGTGGTCCCAAGACTAGCAGACAAGTTAGTGGCGAGTTCCAGATGGCTTTACAAAGTAAAACAAGCAGCAAATGGGAGTGTGGAGAAACACAAGGCCATATTTCTAGCCAGAGGGTTCTCTCAGGTGGAGGGAATTGATTACAATTAGACTTTTTCTCTGATAGCAAGGTACTCACAATCATATAGATTCTAGCATTGTGAGCACAGATGGGATGGAAGATACATCAGATGGATGTAAAGACAACATTCCTCAATAACATGATTGAGGAAGAGGTGTATATTGAGTAGTCGTAAGGAGTTGAGACCTTCAACAGAGAGTCTCATGTGTGCAGAATCAAGTAAGCGTTGTATGAACTAAAACAAGCACCCCGTGCTTGGTACACCAGGATTAACAACTATTTCACCATGTTGGGCTTCACCAAAATTGAAGCAGATGCGAACCTTCACCATATTGTTGTTGAAGGTAAATTGTTGATTATATTATTATATGTTAATGGTTTGATTCTGACAGGTGATGAGAATCTGATAATATCTTGTAAAGAAGATCTTGCAAGAGAGTTTGAGATGAAGGACCTGGGAATCATACATTACTTTCTTGGTATGGAGGTATGGCAAGGAGATGAGGAATTGTTTGTCTCTCAGGGCAAGTATGCCAATGGGATACTGAAGAAGTTCCACATGGAGAGAAACAAACCCATGGAGACTCATCTAGCATGTAACTGGAGGAAGGAGGATGCTACTTCACGTGAAGTAGTGGAGGCTACTATTTATAGATAACTCGTGGGTTCACTTATGTATTTGGTGAACACACGACTGAACATGTGTTGTGAAGTTAACCATTTTAGTCAAGCCCTGGTTAAGCCAACCAAACTTTATTGGAAGGCAGTTAAACATGTGTTGAGATACCTTAGAGGCATTACTCAGTTTGGTCTTTGGTACAAACAGACAGAGGGAGTGAAGCTTCAAGGCTTCACGTATGTAGATTGGGCAGGGAATCCATTCGACGGGAAGAGCACATTAGGAGGAATTTTCAGTATTGGGTCAACAACAGTTTCTTGGTACAACATTAAGCAGAGATCAGTTGCACTCGGTTCAACAGAAGTAGAGTGTTATGAAACCAACTCACAAAAAGATAGAAAAGATAGATCAACGCCTTAGAAATCAGCCTCTTTGAGAGGGCAACCTCCTTTACATTACACAAATGAACAATTCTTGGATGATACAAATGACAAGACCTCCTTTCTATATATAGGAGTCTAAGGGGTCATAATGTAATCAAAGCCAACATAACAATAATAATGTAAGGGCGCAACAATAACAATAGTGGGCTTCTATGGGGCACAATAATAACAATATGGGGACTATATGGGCACAACAATACAATAAGGGGGTTGCACTAATAACAACAAGGGGTTACACTAGTAGTATAGAGACCTAACATGCCCCTCTCCTTCAAAAAGTGTTGTCCTCAACGCTTGAGTAGTTCTGGATGCTTCTATATAAAATTCTTGTCCTACCATGTGGAATCTTCAGCGGGTAAGTTCTTCCACTTGATGAGATACTCTGAAATAGATCGATTTCATAGCTGTCAGGTTCTTGTTTCCGTGACTACTTTAGGTTCCAGTATGATTTTTCCTTCCTTGTCAAGTTCCGACAATATTGTTTGAATTGGGAGCTTGTCACTTATAAACTTCTTTAAGCATGAAACATGGAAAACTAGGGGCACTCGGGAAGATGCGCAAAGCTCCAATTTGTATTCCATAGTACCAATCTTTTGTAGCACCTTGTAAGGACCATAGTACTTTGGTGACAATTTATTATCCTTCTTAGCTTGCTTGAGGGACATTTATTTGTATGGTTGTATACGTAAAAATACCCAGTTGCCTATATCAAAACTTCTTTCGCTGCAATGTTGATCTACCTGTTGTTTCATTTGATTCTATGCCAAAGTGAGGTTATCCTTTAAGAGTTGGGGAACTTGTTGTTGTTGAGGGTATACCTTAACACCTTCATGAGATACAATATGACCCAAGTATTCCACCTCTTGTACTTTAACGAAACATTTGGAGGTTTTTGCATATAATTGTTTCTCGTCCAATAGTCTGAGCACTCTATCAACATGTTGAACATGATCCTTCCAAGACTTGTTATAGATTGGTATATCATCAAAAAATACTAACACAAATTTTCTAAGGAAGGGTTTGAAAATGGAATTCATCAAGCCTTGGAATGTAGAAGGTGCATTGGTAAGGCCAAAAGGCATGACCAAAAATTCATAATGACCCTCATGAGTTCGAAATGTTGTTTTCGGAATATCTTCAGTCTTCATTGTGATTTGATGATATCATGCATGAAGGTCCAACTTGCTAAAGTAAATTTCTCCATGCAATTCATCCAATAATTCATCAATGAGAGGAATGGGAGATTTATCTTTAATAGTGAGCTTGTTGAGCTCTCTATAATCCAGACACATGCACCATGATCCATCCTTCTTATGCACCAATACTACTGGAGCATAAAAAGAACTTTGACTAGGTTGAATTATACCAGTCTCTAGCATTTATGCAACCATATGTTCAATTTCACTCTTTTGTGCAAAGGGATATCTGTAAGGCCTAATGTTTGGAGGAATACTTCCTGGAAAATGAATAGCATGATCATGATCATAAATAGGTGGGAGGCCTTTGGTAGTCTCAAATACCTTGGAATTATTGTCTAATACTTTTCGGAGATCTAGAGAAATAGATGATTTTGACGTGGGAACCTCTAGCGAACATAATTGTGCAATTACGCCATGTTGTTCATCCTTTAGAAGCTTTGTCATGTCGTTAGAGCTGATTATCTTTCCTGATTTCCCTGTGATACCCCTTAATTCAACTTCCTTTCCTCCTGCAAAAATAAAAAATAAAAAATTTCAAGAAGAGTTATTGAAAATTAAAAGTTATTGTACCCAAAGATTGTAGCCATTGGACTCCTAGTACAACATCAACACCACCCATTGGAATGGAAAGCATTGGACTATTCAAAACATATTCTCCCATGGATATCTTGATATTATGGCACTTTCCAAAGCAATTTATGGTTCTTCCATTTGCAACCATCACTTGACACTCTCGTGTTGGATATAGGAATCAATTCAATTCCTTCGTTATCTTACAATGAATAAAATTATGGGTATTGCCTTAATCAATCAACACTATTACCTTTTTCTTCTTGATATGTCCTTCTATCTTGATAGTTTGAGGAGTGGTGATTCCTGCCAACGCATTACAATATATGGTCAGATTCATTTCTTGATGCTTGATGTGATCTTTCACTTCTTGAACCTTTTTCTTCTTGATATGTCCTTCTATCTTGAGAGTTTGAGGAGTGGTAATTCTTGCCAATGCTTTACAATATATGATCGGATTCATTTCTTCTTTCTCTAGGGTTGGTCTTGGTGTATATCCTCTTCTTTTGATGTTTCTTCATCCCTTTCTTCCTCCTCTTCACAATCTATGTAAAATAATTTCTTCTCAGCACACTTATGACCTTTAGTGTATTTGTTATCACAAATGTAACAAAGCCCTTTTTCTCTTTTTTCTTCCAATTGTTGTGGTGTAAACCTTGTAGGTTTTGGAAGGCCAAGAGAAAAAATACTTCCATATTTATAGTTTTGAGTGGTAGGATTCCTTGTTTCCATAATTCCTCTTTCAATTTTTCTTGCCAACCTGAATGCCTTCTCCAATGAATTAGGTTCCCAAAGACGAACCTCATGTTGAATGTTATCCTTTAAAGTCCCTATGAAGACATCAACCCTTTGCTTCTCTCGAATATCATTTACCCTTATATTCAATTTTTGGAATTCCTCAATGTGCTCTGCCATTGAACCCTTTTGTTTGAGATTTATCAATTGGCTAAATAAGGTGTTGCTCTTTGTATCCTCATAATGTGTTATCATTTCTTTTGTGAAAATTGACCAAGTGACAAGTGGTTTATGAGAACAAAGCCCTTTATACCATAAAAATTGATTCGATTCTAAATATAAAGATGCAATACGTACCTTTTGTAACAGTTGTACATCATGTAGATCAAAATATTGTTCCATTTGTATTATCCAATTTATCGGATCCTTGCCATCAAACTTCCTCATATCGCCTTTTCTTGATTTTAGGAGCTCAATCTTGAAATGACTGTAACTCTATAATTGTGGATCTCCAAGGTCTAAAATTGCGACATGCAGTATCCCTCTGCATCCTCTTTCCAATGCCACCATTCTAATTGAAATTGGATTCTCCAAGAAAGTGTTATGCCCAATCTCCTAAGATGACCTGCTTATATACTTTTTCAGTAGAGTGAACTTGTACGAAGTGCCACATGTTACTATTTCAACCTTAGGACCTGAAACTGATACACATAAAACTAAAGTCTGTCCTCTTTCTGTAACTTCTTACGAAATTACAATCTGATGCTCAAAGAGAAAGTTAGGACGATTTTCCCAAGGTCACCTGTTTGGAATTTAATTGAGGAGCCTGCAAAAACCCTAAATTCCTTGGACCATATCTCTGAAAATATAGTGAAACAAGATCTAAAATTCGGGTTTGAGCTTCACCAAGATTTCATATAAAGTGATTTTTAATTTCAGAGTCTGAACCTTCATAGAAAAAAATTATAGTGAAAATTCCACGATGGACTATTTGAGATGGAATTACGGAGCTTGCAAAAACACTAACTTCCTCAGATCATATATCTGAAAATATAGCGATACAAGATCTAAATTTGGACCCAAGGTTCAAACAAATTGCGCCTCAAATGGGTTTTGTTTTTAGCTTCTGAAACATTGCAAAAAAAAAGTTATATAAAAAATTCCACTATGGCTTGTTTGGAGCAGCGAAACCCTAGAATCCAAAGCTCTAATACCAAATGTTATGAAACCAGCTCACAAAAAGATAGAAAAGATAGATCAACACCTTAGAAATAAACCTCTTCGAGGGGGAAACCTCCTTTACATTACACAAATGAACAATTCTTGGATGATACAAACGACAATACCTCCTTTCTATATATAAGAGTCTAAGGGGTCATAATGTAATCAGAGCCGACATAACAATAATAATGTAAGGGCACAAAATTAACAATAGTGGGCTTCTATGGGGCACAATAATAATAATATGGGGAATATATGGGCACAAAAATATAAAAAGGAGGCTGCACTAATAACAATAAGGGGTTACACTAGTAGTATAGGGACCTAACAAGAGAGTTCGAGATGAAGGACCTAGGGATCATATATTATTTTCTTGGTATGGAGGTATGACAAGGAGATGAGGAGCTATTTGTCTCTCAAGGCAAGTATGCCAACAAGATATTGAAAAAGTTCCACATGGAGAGCAACAAACCCATGGAGACTCCTCTAGTAGGTAACTGGAGGAAGGAGGATGCTACTTTAGGTGAAGTAGTGGAGGCTACTATTTATAGATAGCTTGTGGGTTCACTTATGTATTTGGTGAACACACAACCGAACATGTGTTTTGCAGTTAACTAGCGTAGTCAAGCCTTGGTAAATCCAACCAAACTTTATTGGAAGGTAGCTAAACATGTGTTGAGATACCTCAGAGGCACTACTCAGTTTGGTCTTTAGTACAAACAAACAGAGGGAGTGAAGCTTCAAGGCTTCACATTTGTAGATTGGGCAGGGAGTCCATCTGACAGGAAGAGCACATCGGGAGGAATCTTCAGTATTGGGTCAGCAACAGTTTCTTGATACAACATGAAGCAGAGATCAGTTGCACTCGATTCAACAGAAGCAGAGTACATGGCTGCTAGTCAAGTAGCTTGTGAGGCTGTCTAGATGAGGAAGATACTTGTTGGGTTGTTTGGTCATCATATGGATCCTTACAGTGATTTACTATGACAATCAGAGTTGTATCAAACTCTCTAAGAATCCAGTTTTTCATAATCGGTCCAAGCATATTGACATTCGGTATCACCATCTACGAGATTGTGTGCAGAGGAGAATCATGTTGTTGGAGTACATTCCTACGTAGTAGTAGGATGCAGATATTTTGACAAAGGCATTATCAAGATGCAAATTCGAGTTTCACAGAGTCAGTATCAGGGTAGCAGATAATCCCTTTCTTGTTGAGATGTAGTGTTGAAAAAATGCAATAAGAAAAATCTTAATTTAATTTGTCCTTAAATTAAATTAGGAATTAAATTCTAATTCTAATTCTCAAAGCAACTTGTAACAGTTAAGTAAGTTAAGTTGACTTAGTTGGCTAAGTAAATTCGAGTTGGGAGTCGATCTAGAGTCATGTAGGGTGATCCCTAAATTTTAGGGGGTCGGGTTGAGTTATTATTGAGTTGCAAGTATTTAATTCAGTTAAACTAGTTCTAACTGATGGAGGAACTAGTAATAGGTCAAGTGAATTAAATTGGATTTAATTCACATGTAGTGATAAATCAGATAACTGATAATTCACTCATAAATAACTCATGCATGTCAGCTTTGAGAAAGGCCCAGTTGAGATTAGAGTTTAGGGACAATGTACTATTAGTTGTAAAATCATCTAAATTAAACCGATGGTGCATGCAATCAAAGGAAGGCCTATGGATGGATTGTATAGTTATGGATGAGGAATTTCCCAATTAAATATGGGCTAATTCCCTAGGAAACTACGCAAGGAAGTAGGAGCTGGGCAAGCAGCAGATTTGGCTAAGTATTGGCTTGAGTTGGTTTGAGAAGCAGTGAGATAGATTGTACTTGTGCAATGATTGTTCGGGTTGAACAAGCATTGTATTTTCTTCTCAAATCTTCTAATTAATGCAATATATATATAGTAGGGGTTTTTAGTTGTTGCTTTCCCCATAAAATTATTGTGTTATGTGTGATTGAAATTATTCCTTTTATGCTTCGTGATTTCATCAATCAATTTTTGTTTCCGCTAATGAGTAGAGTAGATTCAAGTTAATTATTTTAGCATATTACAATCTGCAGTTTGAATATACAAGAAAATTCTACAATTATCGCTTATTACTTGCTTGTGTTAACCATTAACACATCTCTCTCTCTTTCTATCTCTCTATCTCTCAAACACGCCCACACACACATGCCTTCTCATTGTAATATCCCATCTCCAATAATTATCACTTACACCCCTTCCCATTGTAATGTCCTATCTCCAATAATTATAGCTTTATCACTTACATACCTTCTCATTGTAATATCCCATGATCAATAAACCTCACTTGATTGTATTTACTATAAACACTTGCCTCTTTCTATCACACAAACATGTTAATATCTCATGTTCTCATGCATAATAATCATGTCCAATAATTATCACTTGATTATGTTAGCCATAATCTCTCTCTCACACACACATACACACACACATGCACACACACACACACTTCTCTCTCAGTCCAAGGGGTTTATGTCAACTAGTTGTCATCGTTGTTGTTAGGAATTTAGCTAGTTATATGTTGATTAAAGGGTTCTCGTTTTTTTCAAGAGTGTGGTGTGTATTGGTCCATGATGGGGGGGAACTAGGGAGGAGGAGGTAATAAACTATTCAAAGAATGGAGAAGAAGAAATTTCAAGACCATCTTCAATCTTAGGACAAATCATTGGAGATATGGAAAGCATCTAAGGCTTATAGTGAACAAATAATTAGTGGTATGGAGGGGTGGGTGTGGTCCTATCCCACAAAACTCTAAATTAGATTCAAGCGTTCCAACATAAAAACCTGAGGAACATGTGGTGTCAAACATTAAATTTATGTTCAACATTCGTGATAATTTTATTTATTTTCATTATTTTATCCAAGAACCCTTCTTCTTGTGGTCAATCAATGCAAATGGTTGTGTCTAGGATCTCATATGTTGTTCTCTTTGCTCTACCACCATAGTTGTTCCATATGTTGTTGTCAATGACCATGTTAATTGTTGGATTGCAAAGAGCTTTTCCTTTTGTTATACTTATTTGAATATTTTGGTGCACATGAGTGGAAATAGGAAGAAGGGGGTTGTTTTAGGGGAAGGAGGAGAAACAAGGGAACAAAGGGTGCTAAAGGATCCATCATGTTTTCATGGTGAATTTGGGAAGAAAGGTGGTCAATTTTGGAAAATATGGTATTTTGGAAATGGATATCCCAAGGGGGATTGTTAGTTAATTATCCAGCCATGTTAATAAAAATAAAATATATCTCTAAATCTAGGTCAGATGATGAAGAATTTATAGGATATGATGGTTCGGTAGGAGAACTGTCAAAATCAAAGTATTCAACAAAATATACAAGTTCATGTTTAGAGTTTGAGCATTGTGTATAATAGGTTTGATCCATGGAGGAAGAGAAAATTCTAATGATTTTAACACCTTTATTGGATTTTTTGTTTGGACATTTCTTTCCCCAAAGACCGGGCTTATCACAAATATAGCATTTGTTGTTTTCTCTAGCATTGGGTGTCTTCTTGAAGGAAATGTTTTTCTTTCTTCCTATGGAGAATGAATAAAATGCAAGAGAGGATGCTCTCTTCTTTTTTTGCAACTTCAAACAACCATAAACAAGTGTTTCCATAAACTAGTTATAGAGAGGATAATCAATTATTCTTGTATGCTTATTGAGTTGCTTAGGAGCTTTAAACTTCACACAAGAATCCATAAGACTTCTTTCAATATCTTGGTACAATTTTTCCAATGAATAATCTTCAATTTTTTCATAAGAGTTTTTTCAAACTCTCAATGATTTTTTTCCAATGAATATTTTTCAATGTCTTTCCCCTTACTCCTCAAATCTTTTCCCTATGAGGTATGGTATGATACCAAGCCATGATGCCAAATAAAATCTTTCACAAGGTAAGGTTGGTACCTTCTATAGATATGTACAATAAATCTTGCATCATATGTTTGTATTCATTTCACAAGGAAAGATGACAAAGTTGTTTGGAGAGAAATATGTTAGTATATGGATTTTTGTCTTATCTTATGTCTCCATAAAACTCTCTTATAGTTGTCTTAACCAAATTCTATGGTGGCTCTAAGGATTCAGGAGATGATCATTCTCTTAGAATATTGTCTCTTTTAGCATGAGACAATTAAGCCCACTAATGGGCAAGGTGCCCTATAAATCCCCAAGAAAGCCTTGTAGCTAACTCACTATAGGACAATTGGTTTTTGATAGGGATTTATATGTTCTAGTCAAACTTTCCAATGCATAAAGTGCCTTCAAAAATATCTAGGGTGATTTATAGTTTAAATCTAAGATAGGGTCAACTTCACCCAAAGTAGACATGATAGGGCTATGATCATTATTTGCAAGTTCCTCGAGAAGTCTCCGATGTTTTCTCCAGGATGATGTTGGCTATGATTCTGCAAAGGGATCTATAAATTTTATATTATTGAATTCTTTTATATGATTCCTAGGATTTTAGTTTCATCCTTGCTATCCATATTCAAGTCTAGGACTTCATTCTTTATTTTTGTCCATTTTTGCTGAAGAAAAACTAACCTTTGAGCTTCAACTACTTTGGTTTCTTTTGTACAAATTCTAAATAAGAAAATTTCTTTATCTATACTTACAACTTTCAACAATTTTTTTTTTGTTTTTTGTTTTGTGTAACTTCATAAATTTAAATTAAACATAAACATAAAATACAATCAGGATGTAATCTAGAGCCAATATGCCTGAATGGAAACCAAATTGGTTGTACATCCCTAGAAACTAGATCCACCTAGGTGTCAAATTATACATATTTGTTGTCACATCGACAAGGCTTACCTAGTGGGAAACCAAGCCTTGTTTGGCTCAGAAGATAATAATCTTTCGACTAAAAACCACCAAATATGCCTTATTGATCTTGAAAATGGGATTGTACTTAACATAAGGATCATAAACTAGACTATAGCATACCAAGAAATTAAGAGCTATATTGTTAAGCATCAAGTGCCTAACAGAGTGATACTGTGTGCGCTCATAATGGAGGAGAATTTCACTCACAATGTTTTATAGTCATTGAATAAAGATGTATCGACACCCCTTGTCCAGGAGATACTAAGACTATTGGAAGGCTTTTCCATTCCATGATTTGCTAGTTTGTCCGCCAAATTGTTTGTTGCTCTTTTAACATGAGATATTAAGGCTACCAAGATCTTATCCAACATGCTCGATAACAAGTTCAAATCAGCAATCAATCTCTAATATTGAGAGACTTTGGAGGGAGGTATACCTTGGATCATTTTCTTACACATTAATAGGATGATGGCAGAGTCTCCTTTGACCACTAATTTCGTCAATCCCATCTATGTCTCAAGCATGAGGCCTTAGATTAAACCAAATAGTTCTGCTCCATTGTTGGCATTGTAATCAACATAGCTTGCACAAATATGGAGAATATGTCCTTGATAATTTATGGAAACTCCCCCATAGCTAACTTGATCGAAATTACCCTTGGAGGCTCCATCGAAATTCATTTTATATAAACTTTCTTAAGGCAGAGACCAAACCATGGAGTTGTCGTTGAACATGGGTTTGGCTTTTTGAGGACACGAAGCTGGGATGAGATGCAAGTTCCAGTTTTGAAGGATTTGAAGTTCAAAATCATTGTTTGTCCACCATTCCTGTAGGCTGATAGTTTCATGTATGTGGTTTTCAACTTTGGACCAAAGGGTTTGGGAGTTTATGGTCTTTCCTTGAAATATTCTTCTATTTCATTCTTTCCAAACCTCCCATAAAATTAATCCCGGAGCTAATTGCCAAAGTCTATTGAGAATTTCATTAGTGAAGGGATTGGTGTGCCATCGCCCGATTGTGTTCTATATGTAGCTCTTCTGAACATCCAATTTCCTACACAAAATTGTGCTTTGATCCCAAAGCTGCATATTGTATGGGCATCCTCCCAAAATATGGTCCATCATTTCCCCTTGTTGTTGACATAAGGAGTAGATTGAAGGTCTAGCCTCGCTTCTTGATATTATCCCACATTAATATTTTTCCATGCATGACTTGCCATTGGAATAATGCAAGTTTTAGCCTTTGCTTTGAGTGTTAGATTTTGTCCCAATCTTATTCCTTCTCAAGGGTTTTATGTCTTGCAACAGTATGGTAGGTTTCCATGGGAGTGAAGGATCCTAATGTAGAGTATCCTCGACGAAGGATGTATGGTCATGCTTGTTGTAGAATTTCATGTTGTGATCATTCTTCCTAGAGAGGAGTAATGTCTGTGAGCAAGTTACCTTCTAGATTGGTAGAATCAGAGATCCATCTACGCAAAGGGCTAACAAGGTTGTGGTTTTCTTTCAAAAAATCTACAATGTTCCAAATAAAGGTCATAAGGAGTTGTGTCTCACATTCCTCCAATTGTGGAAGTGAGTATAACTTTGGAAATTGATGTCAAGAGTCCATCCAAAATCTAGCTTTTAAACCATTTTGCACTTCCCAAAAGCAATGGTCTAGTATTAGGCTTTTTTTCTACCATTATGCATTCCAGAGAGTGGAACCCAATGCTAATTTTATTAGACGAAATTTTTTTTGGTGCTCAATATTTCTAGCATATTTCAATTTCTAGAAGTGAGCCTATAGATATTTATCATTTTTCAACCAGTGCCACCATATCTTTGCTTTTAACACATCTACAAAGGCTTTTGGATCTCTCGTTCCAAGGCCCCCATTGCATTTGGGGAGACATAGAGTAACCCATGCAATGAGGGCCCATTTTGCATTTCGTGCCTATGCCTCGCCATAAAAAGTTTCGTTGTATACCTCTAAATTTTTTAAGATCAACTTGGGAGCAACAAGGGATGAGAACAAATAAATTGGAATGGCTTGTAGAATATACTTTAAGAGGACCACTCTTGTAGCTATATTAAGGGATTTGAATGTCTAGGAAGAGAGACAACTTTCTAGGCTTGCAAGAAGATCATACCAAGTAGATTCTCTCGATGTATTGTCTATAAGAGGAATGCCCAAGAATTTAGATGGTAGAGGGCTTCTTGTGAAACCAAGAATGCAGGTGATGTTCTTCTGAATTCTAAGGGAGGTATTGAAAAAGAGGATTTGCAACTTTGCTTCGTTGATAGAAGTTCTCAAGGCATCCATAAAGTCCTGTAGTTGTTACTTTATGACTCTAGCTTCTTTAACAAATGGATTTCCCATTATCATAGTGTCATTCGCAAATTAATTATGGGAGAGAGGGGGGTATTTGATGATAGCATATTTATTTCAAACATTGAGCTTGTATGGATGCGAAAATGTGTGCCCTGGGCCTTCCATCGTGATAATAAAAATCAAGGGGGATAGGGGATCTTCGTGGCAGATTCCTTTGGAAGGATTGAAAGTAGCAGAAGATGAACCGTTGATCAGGATAGAAAAGAAGGTCGAAGAGGTAAGTGAGGTGATCCAGTGAACCTAAGTGGGGTGAAAGTGAAAGGTTAGAAGGATTTTTTCCATATACTTCTAGCTAAACTTATCAAATGTGTAACAACCCTGGGGTTAATTCCCATTGTAAAACCCTTCCCTGTAACTATATAATTATAAATTAAGAATGGTCTTGAGAGGGACACATATTCCAATGCTTGAGGTGGGAGATTGCTTGAGTTAGTTGATTGTTTTAAATAACAGTCATGGGTCAGCTGAGTTATTTTAATGGAGTTGACTGTGTATTAAAATCAATTGGACAGATAAGGACATACCCATGTCCCTGTTAAGCAAGGGCTACAAGCAAGAAAGGAAAAACATTTAATGAAAGGTATGGGTTGTGTTGTGTTGTCAAGAGGGGTTGGACCGATAGACCACTTTGAATGATATCATGGCTGAGAAGGCAACGAAGGATATAATGAAAAATGACGAGAAGGAAAGGCGATTTTTTTTCTCTGGCCTTTACATTCCCTCATGCACTGCAAGAAGGGGACTCTCTTAATTCACATGCTCTTGTGCAAAAAGAAGGAGAGTGGGATGCACACTAAGGAAAAGAGGATCCCTCAAGGCTCTTGTTAAAATAAGAAAAGGGAGACCGAGAGGCTCTAGTTGGCAAGAGTAGCATAGGTTGAAAGGTCTATAGGAAAGCAACCATGGCTCATACACACAGGAAAAGGAAGGGAACAAAGGAAAAGGAAGGGAGGCCATGTGTTAGGTCCTGTTGTGGCCAGCAACAACCCCCCTTCTTATTTAGCGTTATTACTAATACTAAATAAGTGGGGACCCTTAGTCAAAATTTTAAAAAAATCAATTAGTGCTTGTATTTCCTTTTTCAATAAAACTTACCGTCAAAAACTTAAGAAAATACCCTTGAAAAATCTAAAAAAGCTTAAGTTTTATGATAAAGTAGAATTATTCCTTAGGAAATATCGCATCGCAAAAGGATAATAGGGTACCTCCTTGCAAGCCGAATTCTAAGACTGTGAGATCGCGATACGGGACTACAAACATATGTCACATCGCATGCATCAAAGACCGCTTATGCTCAAAAAACTTTAAACTGCCAATATGCGATGGTGCATATCACAAATCACATTTCTTAGAAAATAAATTAACAAAAATTGTCATATGTCACGTTTCTCCAATATTGCGATATTGCGATTTTGTGATAGAGCGGCAATGCGATAATGCGATATAGTGAGCTAGCAACCATGCGATGTTGCGATTCTGCGATCTTGCAAAGCAAATCGCAAAATCGCAGATCTTTTGGGCTTGTTGTTAAAAAAGAAGTAGTTTCCATAAACCGACACTTGGTTATGCGCTTTAATGCTAATTAATGAGTTAGTTTCCAGTTATTAATGGAATATGGTTTCGTGCTTGTCGAAAAGTCATTTCACGTAAGGTGGTATATTTTATATGTTTTCAACATTTAAGACTTTCCCGTCACCTTTCCATATCATTATTCTCACTTCACTTGTAAATTGCAGGAACGAAGAATAGAGAACGATACAAAGCAGTATGCAGGATACCATGGGGAAGAAAGGCAAAGCCCCGAGCTCTGAAGAGAAAGAAATGGCGCCCTTGTATACAGACACTGCCTATAACAGAGACGCTGGTATTGCTACCTGGGAAGGCATGTACAATCTACTTGAGGAAGAGAATCCCAGAGTAATGGAGGTTGAGGCTACTGCAGGCTCACATAGTTCTTCTGAGGCATCCATCACAGAACTGGCTTGTTCATTCTTACACAAGATAGCGGCGAGGCCCAAAATTCTTCCATACACAAAGGTACCAGACAACGCTCACATCACAAACAAAAAATTTAAAACTCAGGGTCAAGAGCTTACGGAATCGTTATTTTCACAAAAATTTGAGCTTTATATCCGCTAAAAGAAAACGCGCAAAGGGTGAAAAACGCACCAAGGAAGCCCGGATCAAGAAACAAAGGCAGTTTCCGATGCACGATTAGTGCTAGCGCTAATCGTGCATCGCTGGGCAAAACTTCTTGAAAAGGAAAGCTTCCGAGTGCTCAGTTACCTGTAAGCCCAGAAATTTGTAAAAAGAACGCTAAAAGTAGAAGAAGTAAAACTTAAATCCGAAAACCAGTGGATGACTCTCAAGTGTATCATCAATTATGCCGAGAAGATGGCGCTAGCTCTTGCCGATTCTATTTTCGCAGCATAGCTAAAATCAGAAATCGACCAGCCAACTCTTCTCAAACAGATGCTGAATGCGTGCGACTTCAAGGAGCAGATACAAAAATATTTAATTTTAATTTTAGATTCAGTTTTAGTTTTAATTTTGTTTTATTTTTGCCCAAAATGAGGACGGTCATTTAAACCACATCCTACATTTTTGTAATAAGTTATTTTTAGGTTTAGTTAGTAGTATTTAAACCCTTCTCATGCATTTAGAGAAGGGTCCTGAAATTTGTCAATAACTTATCCCCAGAACATGCACTTTTGTACCCTCTGAGGAGGTTTTGATGAATGAATGGAACAAGATTTATCGATATCTGTATTTAATATCTGCTACTGATGTTGCACTTTTGTACTCTTAGTGGATGTTGGATTACGAAGAGATAAATCATTATCGCTTGAAGCTCATGAGTAGGACTAGTTATAAATGGTACTTCTATCTCTTAACTATTTCTGCCTTTGTGTTAAAAGTGATATTCAAGTTCAGTTGTTTATATATTGATGTGTGAATTCTTGAGTTATCATTTGGCACTTTTGTATGGTGATAGCTATTTATTTATGCTTAATGTATGAATAGCTTATTATGCGATATGCCTTTCACAACTGTTTCGTCTAACTTTTTATACGAAGTGGTTTATTTGTATTGAATTCTTTTCTCATAACAGTTGAATGATCTTTATTACCAATTGTTATATGAAATCATTTTAGATCGCATAACAGAAGGATTACACCCCGGGTTAGTGTAGACTTAGATATTTCTGCTTATTAGAATACCATTTACATGTTATTAGATTAGAGTTAGAATTATAGCATCTCACTTAGGAACTTTTAGAAGGGAAATATCAATTCTTCACACACACACATAAATTGGGAAACTGGTCCCATATCCCCAGTCAGACCCACTATACCAAACGGAAAAGGAGCTGCTAACCAAGGTCCGGACCGGGTGGGTATCCCCCTTGTTGTAGACCTGATTTTTGGGGCTTCAACATATTTGGCACTAGAAGGAGGGCCTCGAACTGTGAATGATAAATAAATCCAAATCTAAATACCATTCTGAGAGTAAATCGCCCTCACCATCTCCCCCAGCTTCTCCATCACATTTAGAATATTTAAATCCAGATCCAGAAGTCGCAGGAGTAACAACCGCTGCTAAAAACCCTGACATTTCAGAACAATCTACTATTGAACCTCCTGAAGTTGAATCTTTGATTCACAAACTTCAACGATTTTCTATATCTCCTCAAAAATCTGATAAATCTAAAGGCAGCATAACTTCGCAATATAACCCTGCTCATCCTCTTACCAGATTAAAGAGTGAAAAGTTTGGTGTTTAGCCAACCGAGTTACCTCTACCTACAAGGAAGAGAGCAAGGAAATCTCCTAAAGGGTCCGATAGTGAGACTCTTTCATCATCATCATCCATCTCAACCTCTTCACTGCGAAGTCAACCATCCACCCCTCCACTTTAGATCATTGTCCATCAGTCCACCGGCACTCCCACATCTCCTTCTCAATCATTTGGAATCGTAACATCCTCATCTTCTCAGCCACAAGGATCATCTTCTGCACTTTCCTCTGTTAGTAGTTCAACGATGGCCCAATCTCCATGGAATAACCCAGGGGCAGTCTTAATGCCTGCGCCCTTGAGTCAGTTACCGGCCCATCCTGAAAAATGGCTGCCTAAGTTTAATCCTGAGGCAGGCATGCTAGCGGAAGAACATATAAATAACTTTATGTTATCCATAAATCTTAATGGAGTTACCAATGAAGACGTTGTTGTTCGAATTTTTCCTTATACTCTGCAAGGAACAGCCGGATCATGGTATTTCTCATTACCGTCTGGATCTATTACTAGTTGGGAGATTTTCCAAGAACAATTCTTGACTAAGTTTGGTGATGATAGGTCTACAACAACATTGATCAACGACCTGTCTAACCTTAGGGCTGAGTCAAAAGAACTTATCAAAGATTTCAATTTATGTTTCAATAAAATCTTAAACAAAATTCCTGCTGCTTCCCAGCCTAGCGAAGAAGTGCAAAGTGAATGGTACATTACTGCTTTACCATCAAACATAGCAATCTTTGTTGATAGGGCTAACAAAACAACTTTATTTGAAAATATGAAAGAAGAAATAGCAGTAGAGAAACGTATTATGGCCTTAGAAAATAAAAACGAAATAGAAGAACGAAAATCCAAGAAGGTTTCTTTCAAGGAAGATCCCAAGAAAAAACAATCAAAAGATGCATTCGATTTAGAAGGATTTCAAAAAGTTTTGAAGACCATGTCTAAGGAGATGGTCGACATTAAGAAACAAGTGGTAGAAACTTCTTCTAAAAATCCATACAAACCTTTAAAAAAAAACCCTTCGACCGATTCGAAACCCCCTAACGCTATTACAAGTGTTGAATCCGAAGAAGAAGAAGAGGAAATCGACATTGAGGAACATACCGATGAAGAAGAAGTTGTGGAGTTACAAGGTATATGGGATTTCATCCTCCCAGATGAAGAGGATCAAGAGGCATCCCCGGTTGGTACTCGTAGCAGAAATCAACTTGATCCTCCTCAACCTACCCCTAAGCCAAAAAGCGCAAGCTCGATAACTAAGGATAAAGTCGCAACCAAGAAAACGACACCTAAAGCGACTCAAACCAGCCCAGTCCAAACAAACCCATCAACTCCATCTAAAACGTTGATCGTTTCGGATGAAATGGAGTATAATATCATAGAAGACATGAAAAAGACTAGGGCCAACATCACTTTTTACGAATTGAGCAAGTTAAAACACCAGTAAAAGGTACTTTTGAAAGAATTACATGTTGTACCAGTTGCACCTTTTCCCGCTGCTGTAATCTCTCAAGCTTCCCATGACATGGGAAGACCTCCAACTAATGCGATGAATAAAGTTGATCCAAATGATATCGCCTTAATTGGAGGAAGATCGAGATCTCATACTCCCCCATTTCTTCTTATTTATGAAATTTTCAATAAAAAATTGCATAATTGCTTAGTGGATTCTGGAGATTCATCGAATATTTTACCAAAGTCAATATGTGCAAAATTGAATGTTCAACCACAAAAATCAGTTGTACGCATAGTTCAATTAGATCGATCGCAAGTCGAAGTGATTGGTGAATTAAATCAGGTCACCATAAGGCTGTCATCCAACCCAAAGGTATGTCAAGTTATCGACATTTTAGTTGCTGATATTTCGGAATTTTATGGCTTAATTCTTAGTAGAGATTGGTCAGAAAAACTTCATGGATACTTTGCAACTGACTGGTCGCACATGTGGCTCCCTTACAATGGTAAACCAAATCAGATAAAAGTTGAGCGGGAAAGACATCAGAAATACATAGTAACAGAACTGGAGGGAGAAAATGAACCAGTAGCATATAGTTCTAACATCATTGGCAACTACTCAGTAGATTCTTTCTTAGGAAATTTTAATGCTCATACTTCACCTTACTTAGAACATTCTGTTTTATCTCAAGTAGAAAATTTCTCTCAAACAAATAGTTCTAAATGTATTAATTTTATAGATAGTCCTGTAAATAAATCTTTATTTTTGAAATTATTTTTGACGGTTCTAAGTCTAACGAAGGAGCAGGAGCAGGATGCGTGTTAATAAGTTTGGAGGGAGATAAAACTATGCTAACCTGCAGACTCGAATTTGATTGCACCAACAACACCGTAGAATACGAGGCTTTAGTCCAAGGACTATACAAAGCAATCGGATTAGATGTCAAATACCTTCAAGTTTTTAGAGATTATGAAATTGTAATCAGACAGGTATGTAATACTATACATTGTTTATCGGTTCATTTAAAACATTACCAATCTTTAGTTCAAGATCTGACTGAACACTTTATAGCATTTAATATTTCATCAATTCCCAGACTCTAGAATGCTAGTGCAGACCTCTTAGCCAACGTAGCTTCCAAACTCATTCCTTCAGAAGATTTTAGCCCTGATCGATTTTCAATTGAATTAATTTTTAGACCATCTATTCCTGATAACATTACCAATTGGAGGATTTTTAATGATGATCATGATATCGTGAGTTTCCTCACATCTGAGGGACCCTATACCAATCAAATAATTGACGAAGACCAACATGACCAACAATTGCAACAGGATAGCATTAACAATGCCATACCTAAGTTAGTAGTCAAGTTAGAAGATCTTTATGATTTGAAAGATCGGTTTAAAAGATCTACCAATTCAAAACTCCAAAGTTCAATGTTGAATTATGAATTAGTAAATCTAGGAACTGATACCAAACCACAAAATATCAATCTAGGCCTTGGTCTAGCTCCTGAAGAAAAATTAGCGTATATTCGTCTCTTGAGACAATACAAAAGTGTCTTTGCTTGGAATTACGATGAACTCAAAACATACAACACATCCATCATCCAACATACTATTCCAATGATAGACAATGAAAAAACTGTCCAACAAAAGTTGAGAAAGATCCATCCCAATTTAGAAAACCAGATCAAATCTGAACTCAATAAGTTACTGAAAGCCAAAATAATTTTTCCCGTTCGACATTCCAAATGGGTTTCCAATATGATCCCTGTTAGAAAGAAAAACAGAGACATTAGAATCTGCATTGACTTTCGAAATCTTAACAAAGCCTGCTAAAAGGACAATTTTCCTTTGCCTCCCATGGAACAAATACTGCAGGCGGTCGCGGGTTCAGAATTGATGTCCTTCTTGGATGGATTCTTAGGATACAATCAAGTGTTGGTACATCCCGATGATCAATTAAAAACCACATTCATAACCAAATGGGGCACATACGCATATCAAAAGATGCCCTTTGGTATGATTAATGCTGGTGCCACATTTCAGAGAGCTATGGACATCGCATTCAAAGGGTTAGTTAATAAATCAGTGGTAATCTATTTGGATGATATAACTGTATATTCCAAGAAACAAAACAATCATCTTAGAGATTTAAAACAAATCTTCCAACGTTGTTGAAGGTATGGAATTTCACTTAACCCGAAAAAATCCTTTTTCACATTAAGTGAAGGAAAACTTCTCGGATTCATTTCTGCAATTCCTCTACCTCACAACAAGAAAGCCATGCAATCTTTTCTTGGCCAGATTAATTTTGTAAAGAGATTTGTTCCAGATTTTTCAAGAATTGCGTCTCCTTTACAAGCAATGATTAAAAAGAACTTAGACTTTAAATGGTGCCAAGATGAACATGAGGCATTCAATCTGATCAAACAAGCAATCATTAATGCTCCATATTTAGCAACTCCAATTTTTTTCGATTCTTTTATTTTATATACAATTGCCTCTGATAGGTCATATGCTGCGATACTCTGTTATGAAACCAACTCAAGAAAATATAGAAAAGATAAATCCATGCCTTAGAATTCAGCCTCTTCGAGGGGGCAACCTCCTTTACATTACATAAATGAACAATTCTTCGATGATACAAATGAAAATACCTCCTTTCTATATATAGGAGTCTAAGGGGTCATAACATAATCAGAGCCGACATAACAATAATAATGTAAGGGCACAATAATAACAATAGTGGGTTTCTATGGGTCACAAGTGTAACAATATGGGCACTACATGGGTACATCAATATAATAAGTGGGTTGTACTAATAACAATAAGGGGTTACACTAGTAGTATAGGGGCCTAACATGCCCCTCTCCTTCAAAAAGCGTTGTCCTCAATGCTTGAGTAGTTCTTGATGCTTCCGTATAAAATTCTTGTCCTCCCATGTGGAATCTTCAGTAGGTAAGTTCTTCCATTTGATGAGATACTCTGAAATTGATCGATTTCATAGCTGTTGGGTTCTTGTTTCTGTGACTACTCCAGGTTCCAATATGATTTTTCCTTTCTCTTCAATTTCTGGCAATATTGTTTGCATTGGAATCTTTTGCAACTTTTGAATAAGTGGCCATACTTCTTTTTCCTTCTTCCATTCATCCCTTGCTTCGTTTATCCAATCTGGTTGGATAAAGAAATAGCACAAAACAATGCTTCCACATCCTCATCCTTGAGGAGTCTTCCCATTCTGTAAGGTCGCCATTTGTTAAGTGCATGTAGTATTGCCAGCATTTCCTTCTCATAAATAGCTTTCTTTAGATGTAGCAGTAAAAATACCCAATCACCTACATCAAAACATTTTTCACTATGATGTTGATCTACCTGTTGTTTCATTTGATTTTGCACCAAAGTGGCGTTATCCTTTAAAAGTTGGAGAACTTGTTGTTGATGCTCGATGTGATCTTTCACTGCTTGAACCTTTTTCTTCTTGATATGTCCTTCTATCTTTAGAGTTTTAGGAGCGGTAATTTCTTCCAATCCTTTACAAGATATGGTCGGATTCATTTCTTGACGCTCGATGTGATTTTTCACTTCTTGAACATTTTTCTTCTTGATATGTCCTTCTATCTTGATAGTTCGAGGAGTGGTAATTCCGACCAATGAATTACAAGATATGGTTGGATTCATTTCTTCTTTCTTGATGTGATCTTTCACTTCTTTCACCTTTTTCTTCTTGATATGTCCTTCTATCTTGAGAGTTTGAGGAGTGGTCATTCTTGCTAATAGTTTACAAGATATGGTCTGATTCATTTCTTCTTTCTCTGGGGTTGAGTCCTGGCATATATCCTCTTCTTTTGATGTTTCTTGATCCTTTTCTTCCTCCTCTTCATACTCTATGTAAAATAATTTCTTCTCAGCACACTTATGACCTTTAGTGCATTTGCTATCACAATTGTAACATAGCCATTTTTCTCCTTTTTCTTCCAATTTTTGTGGTGTAACCCTTGTAGGTTGTGGAAGGCTAGGAGAAACAACACTTCCATCTTTATAGTTGTGAGAGGTAGACTTCCTTGTTGCCATAATTTTACTTTCCAATATGTCACAAATCCCTTTTACTCTTTCCAATTGTTGTGGTGTTGCTCTAAAGAAGGTGTTGCTCTTTGTATCCTCATAATGTGCTATCATTTCCTCCGTGAGAATTGACCACGTAACAAGTTGTTTACGAGAAAAAATCCCTTTATACCATAAAAATTGATCCGGTTCTAAATATGAAGATGTAATACATACCTTTTGTAACAGTGGTACACCATGTAGATCAAAATATTGCTCCATCTGAAGTATCCAATTTATCGGATCCTTGCCATCAAACTTCCTCATCTTGCTTTTTCTTGATTTTAGGACCTTGATCTTGAAACGACTGTAACTCTATACTTTCGGATATTTAAGTTTTGAAATTGCTACCTGTAGTAGCCCTCTATGTCCTCTTTCCAGTGCCACTAGTCTGATCCAAATTGGGTTCTCCAAAAAAGAGTTATGCACAATCTCCCAAGATGACTTGATTATAGACCTTTCCAGAAGAGCGAAATTGTATGAAGTGCCACGTGTCAATTTTTCGACCTTTGGATTTGAAAAATGCATACAAGAAACTACAGTCCTTCCTCTTTCTGTACCTTCTTACAAAATTTCAATTCGATCCCGAGAGAGAAAGTTATGATGATTTTCCCCAGGTCACCTGTTTGGAATGTAATTCAGGAGTTTGCAAAAGACCAACTTCCTCAGATCATATCTCCGTAAATATAGCGTGAAAAGCTCTGAAATTTGGACCCGAGGTTCAACGCGATTTCTTCTCAAATGGGTTTTTTTTTGCAACCTCTGAAACGTCGCAGAAAAAAGTTATAGCGAAAATGCCACGATGACTTGTTTGGAGCAACGAAACCCTAGAATCCAAAGCTCTAATACCAAATGTTATGAAACCAACTCAAGAAAAGATAGAAAAGATAAATCCACGCCTTAGAATTCAGCCTCTTCAAGGGGGCAACCCCCTTTACATTACATAAATGAACAATTCTTCGATGATACAAATGAAAATACCTCCTTTCTATATATAGGAGTCTAAGGGGTCATAACATAATTAGAGCCGACATAACAATAATAATGCAAGGGCACAATAATAACAATAGTGGGTTTCTATGGGGCACAAGAGTAACAATATAGGAACTACATGGGTACATCAATATAATAAGTGGGTTGTACTAATAACAATAAGGGGTTACACTAGTAGTATAGGGGCCTAACATACTCACTCAAGTAAATCAAGAAAAGGCAAAAGCCCCAATTGATTTTTTCAGTTCCAATCTACAAGGGGCTGAGTTGAATTATTCAGATGTGGAGAAACAAGCTTATGTTGTTTTCAAAGCAAATAAGTATTTCAGACCTTTTCTACTCAAAACACATACAAAAATCATAGTATCGTTTCCAGTGGTAAGAAATCTTCTAGTACAGAAGGATGTGGGTGAGAAAAGAGCCAATTGGGTTACTGCCTTACAGGAATATGACGTAGAAATCAAACCAGCAAGTATTGTAAAAGGTCAAGGCTTTTGCAAAATGCTGGCCGGAGCATCGTTGATGTCTGAAATTCCATCTGCAGAGATACAAATGTACGAGGTAAGCCTAAACGATGTTGAGTCATTATACGCTGATATCATTTATTATCTAAAGAATGGATACGCTCCTTCAAACCTCGATCATACCAAGAAAAGAGCTCTAAGGTTGAAAGCGAAACAATATCAACTCGTGAATGATGTTCTTTTTAGAATAAATTATGATTATGTTCTCCTTAGATGTCTTGAGAAATCTGAAGCTGAAAAAGTCTTGTAGGAACTCCACGATGGGCCAGCAGGCGGACACTATGCTGGAGACGCTACTGCTCATAAAATCTTACGCGCAGGCTATTACTGGCCCACATTATTCAAAGACTCACATAACTACGTGAGGAAATGTCAAGTCTGTCAAACCGCTGCTGGGAGACAAAAGAAACCATCCTTGCCACTGCAACCAATTAACATTGAGCAACCTTTCGATGAGTGGGGATTGGGTGTAATAGGTGAGATCGTTCCTCACTCTTCTAAACAACATAGATATATTCTTACAACAACAGATTACATTACTAAATGGGTAGAAGCAGTTCCACTCAAGACAACTAATGCTGAAAATATCATCGAATTCATAGATCAGTTCATCATCACTAGGTTTTGGTTGCCCTCTGCTTTAATGTCTGATAATGCATAATATTTTTCTGGTAATGCAATGACTGAATTTGCACTCAAAAGGGGTTTCAAGCTTAAATACTCTACCAATTATTACCCACAGGGGAACGGATTAGCTGAATCTACAAATAAGAACTTAATCAGGATTATTAAGCGAACTGATGAGCCCCAATTTTTGGTAACAATTTGGGCTCATTTGGCCTACTTACCTTGCTCAACCCTTCATTTTTTATCACTTATGCATCATTTCTTAGTATATTCGTGTTATTTGTAGGAAGAAGGGCAGTCATTATGCCTATGTGGCTAATACATGATGATTTCAGGTTTTTTGACATTAAATGGAGCAAAGACCACGCAGATGGAGACAAGGAGACAGCCAAGGTGGCATTGCGGGTTTATAGGGAGGTTGTCCACAGCCTTGAATGACCTTCCTCGTGATCTCCACCCCAACTCCGAGCTCCAACAGCTATCACCACCGAGCTAGAAGGCAGCCAACGGATTCTATAGGAACAGCAGTTTACTTTTAGTTGGACAGCCAAGCCCCACTAATTGAGGAGGCCAGCTTGGCCCTCATCATGTATAAATATTGAGGCTGTAGCCTTCGATAAAGACTCTTGAACCTTTGTTGTAGATTTTGAATCACGAGCTGTAGCTCTGTTTTTGCTCTTTGTAAGCCAATTTTGGCATGTTGTTAGACTCATGATTATGATCTTTTAATAAAAGGCAGGCAGATTTGGATTCAATTCTGAGTTCTTAGAGGAGCTATAGCTCTCAAGTTAGGGCCCAACCTGAGAGCAATAGACCTCCTTTTCTTTGTATTGTTACTTGTCTTTCCTTTCAACATTTCATTTCTTTGCCTTGACATGCATTTGGAAAACACAGTTTGCTGATTCAATTTTCTTGATGTGATTAAGTAGGATTAGTTTATGGATAAAGTGCTTTCAGCAGCTTAGATTAGAGTAGGAGGATTAGAATTCATCAGAGCTCCAAGAAAAGGTTGATCGTGCACTCACTGCCACCTCTGTTTAGAGATTGGGGGTGTAGACCGTGCCAACCACCAAAAAAACACAGTCTTATATGTTCATGCAAGCTTTAAAGTCATATTTCCATTGGTAGAAGTATCCATGCAGTTAGATCTTGAGCAATAACCCCTTGTTTCAGCTCCATGCACGATTTCTCTCTTAACTTACATCGTTGTTCTTTGATTTTTAATAAAACAGATAGAATAGGATGATGAATTCTCGGTTTTGTGCAAGACAGAGGTGATTTGTTTCATTTACACTGCGCAACACCACTTCAACACTTCCTTATCCTCCTCAGTCGTCCCTAAGCCATCTCCTTACCTCACAGCTAGATCCTTTGCCCACCAACTCTTCTATTATCAACGTTGCCTCATCTTTTCGGTCTTCCATTGCCTCTACCCTTCTATCGACCAACCAGCTTTATACACTCTCTCCCCATCTCATCTCTCTGTCCCTGAGCCATCTAAAGCTCCCCTTTCATCTTACCTATCCACCCATACAGTTCCTTCACTCCTCCATCACCCAAAACTCCGACTGCAGAACATCCTGTAGAAGTTAGCAGACTTCCTGTAGAAATCCCGAGCTTCCTGTAGGATCCCCTACAGACATCCTGTAGAAGCCTGCAAACACGGTTGCCAAGCACCTGAACGTTGTGAACTTCTGTGGAATGATGTTAGGGATCCCCTGGAACCTCTCAGAGTCCTCCTGACCTTTCCCAAGCCTTCCTCCCCTTTGAACTACCCCTGCACAGTCAAGACCCAGTAAGAAGCACAATCATAATAACTCCAACCACTTGAGCAAAAATACAAAAAAAACGTGTTCTCTTCAATGGAAGTAGTTTAAATTCATGCATCTCGTCTCACTAGAAGTAATGGCATCATTGTTAGGAGTTGCATTCCCATCATTGCATTGTAAGGATTAAGCTGGTCAGATTAGGGTTTACTAGGGTTTCCATGTTTGGTTGGCTTTCAGTTCATTCTTGCAAAGTAGGTTAATTTCCTTTGAGATAGCCTTCGTTCATCATTTAGAAAGCTTCTTCTGAGAACATATAGAATTTGGCTTGAGCCTTAGCGGACTTGTGCCAGCTGACCAAGTGACAGCTGCGACAAGAGCTAGTACTTGTGCATACAGCACTGTCGCTTCCAAGTTTGTTACGAACTACCGGGTTGATAAAATTAGAGAAGGAAGCTCCAGGAGTTGTAGCATTATTGCTACAATACTGGAGCCCACCATCTTTTTGGCGCCGTTGCCGGGGAAGCGTCAGAGTATTAGTAATTGTTGCTTTTCTTCTATTTTCTTACTCTCGCCTTCTGCCAAGTAGTTTATTTCATTTCCATTCTGTAAAAATAGCATAGACATTTCCTGCTTTCATAGACTAGCATTTCAATTCCGCAATTTCAATTTTGCAAGCATAGATTAGCCTTTCAATTCTGCAAGCGTAGACTAGCATTTCCATTCCTGCAATTCCATTTGAGCAAAGTAGATTAGTTCTTTCCTGCTTTCATTTCAATTCTGCATTTTATTTCAGCAAGATAGTTAGTTGTAGATCAATCTGTTTCAGTTTTGCAGGTACCAAAGAAAAACAAAAGCAATCAAAAAAACAAGTCTTTCCATTTCATGCCTCGTAGGAATCGAGATAAAACAGGCAAATTCCTACCCAACACCCCCACCACATCACTGAGTCACCCTTCTCTCTTCTTCGGTGACAGTGATCCAGAAGAACCTATAGGTGAACCTCCTGAGATATACGAAGATCCTATAGTAGAAGAAGAATTAGAGACCATCCCATCTGAAGCTATGGCTGACAATAGAGGAGAAGATGAGAGAATAGAAGGTGCCTTCCCCATCCGAGAAACCAATGGAGACATGAAAATGAAAAACATTAGTCCCTCCGCTCTACCTCACTTCCATGGACTGACTAAAGAAGATCCTGATACCTTCCTATTTGAGTTTGTTGTCCTTTGTAGAACCTATGACTATACTGAAGATGAGCAGAAGCTGAAACTCTTCCCTTCAACTCTTAAGGATGTAGCATTACGCTGGTTCATGGGCTTACTTGGGAATAGTATCACCACTTGGGCTCAGATGCAGCAAGCTTTCAATACCAAGTACCGGGACTACTGTAGGTCCAAGGAAACCAAGGGAGAAATCTTTCGGATGACCATGGGAAATGATGAGTCCTTAGAGGATTATGAGGAGAGGTTCCAACTTAGCTATAAGCGGGCCAGGTGCACACTTGACCCTGAATCCCTCAAGTTGGTCCTGCTCCGAGGAGTCCCTGAAGACCTTTTAGATACCCTTCACATGTTAGCTGGGGGAGATATTTACCAACTGCCTTATGAGGACATCAAGACTGTGTTCAGAAACCACTCTAGGGCAGCCCGGAAACAAGGTAGAGGAAACCTCCTCTCAGCTGTTATCCCTTTCTCCAAGCATGAGTTTGCAAATCAATTAGAAGATCTTAAGAGTGAGGTGAGACAGACCATCGCCATGCAACTGGACACATTCAGGATCCAGCAGAAGAAGGAAGAAGCTGAGAGGGCCTTGGCTATCTTCTGCCCTAGATGTACAAGGAGACACCCTAAGAACGAATGCCCATTGCATTCGGTTGAAGTGTGCTTCGTTTGTGAGGAGGACCATCCCACAAATCAATGTCCAACCTTACCTGGGCTTAAAGCTATGTACCAAGGGACAGAAGCTCCCACTGAACCTCTCTATTTCCTCAACCAAAGGAGACCACAAGGACCTAGACCTTACCAGCAGGGGATGCAAGGGGCACCTCAAGCTTATTACAGCCCCAACCAATCGACTCCTATGCCTTCCTGGGGTCCCCCTGCTCATCCTTCCTGGTCTATGCCTCCTCCATGGTCTTATCCACCTCAGTACCCTACTCAACCCACTACTCATTCATATCATTCACATGCCCAGCCACAGCCTCAGTGGAATGCACCTCAGTCGGGGTGGAGGCCCCGGTACAACACTCCTCCCGCCATTTTGCCTCCACCACCAGTTCAACCTCAACCATTACCTCCTGCTCCTCCAAGGCAACCTCAAATGCCTGCTCAACCGAACCCGAACCCCAACAATAGACAGGCCCAGCAGGTATACACTGGGGAAACATCATGCCCTACCTATGCTGTGGAGATCCAGGAGATCAATCTTCGATCTGGAAAGACTCTTCCGGATCGCCAACCTCCTCCCCCAGAGGACGAGGAGGACAAATAGGAAAGTGAACCACAAGCTATTCCACCCTTTCCTGAAAGACTAACAGCCACCACACAACCCAACCCAGAGGAGGATGAGCTTCTGGGAGAGCTCAAGCAGTTGTGTGTGAAAATACCACTTCTTCAAGCCATCAAGGATGTGCCAATATACAACAAACTGGTTAAGGAAATGTGTTTCAAACACCCAGGCAGGCGAAAGAGAGATGCTTCAACCATCAATGTCTTAGGACAACTGTCTGACCTTATGTTAGGACAAGTCATCTGCCCAAAGTATCTAGATCCTGGGAGTCCTGTAGTAGATGTCCACATCAATGGCACCATCATACCTCACACCTTGATTGATTTGGGGGCTGCCATTAATGTGATGACCAGGGATACCATGCTCAAACTCAATCTTCAGGGTTCCTTGAGGAAGACCTCGACAATCCTGCAACTAGCAGATCGCTCCACCGTGACTCCCGAAGGGATTGTGGAGGATGTCTTGGTCTCTGTCGACTCTTGGGAATACCCTACAAATTTCTTGGTTCTGCAACCCAAGGCAAAGCTTACTGGATATCCTCTTATTTTGGGAAGGCCTTGGTTAGCCACTGCAGATGCTTACATAAGTTGCCGTGCAGGAAACATGACCATAAAAAACGGTCCTATGTCCAAGCAGCTAGTCCTCTACCCTCCTGCCCAACCCTCCTTAGAGCATGACTTACCACTGTGGTTGGAGGAAGGAGAAGAGGATGAGGTGTACTCAGCACCTTTGTGCACCCTAGATACCACTAGAAGAGACCCCCCAACCGAGGATGACTTGATTGAGACTTTGATCCAGAATCCACCTTCCAGTGCACTATCCTTAGAGAAATTGGTGGAGGACGCCCAAGCCAGCACCTTAGTGGACCTTTGTGCCACCAACCCTGTCACTCCCAGAGTCAAGAATGTGGAGTTAGGCCCTGAGAGAACGTTAAAGATCAGCTCCTCCCTATCTCCTTCCCAGGAAAAGGAGCTGTGTAGCCTGTTGGCCAGCCATCTAGATGCTTTTGCTTGGAGCTATAAGGAGATGAAAGGAGTCCATCCCTCGGTCTGTACCCATCACATATACATCAAAGAGGATTGTAAGCTGGTTAGGCAACCTCAGAGGAGAATGAATCCAGCCCTTAAGGACATTGTCAAGGAAGAATTGCAAAAACTGCTGGATGCCGGATTCATTTACCCCATCTCAGATAGTGAATGGGTGTCCCCTCTGGTGTTGGTTCCCAAGAAAAATGGGAAATGGAGAATCTGTGTGGACTACCGAGAACTGAACAAAGCTACCAAGAAAGACCATTTCCCTCTACCTTTCATAGATCAAGTGTTGGATGGACTGGCAGGAAAGAAGTTCTTCTCTTTCCTGGATAGGTTTAGCGGGTACAACCAAATCCAAATCAGCCCGGAAGACCAAGATAAGACCACCTTCACTTGTCCTTGGGGTACCTTTGCCTACCGAGTTCTTCCCTTTGGGCTATGCAATGCTCCTGCTACCTTCCAGAGAGCTGTCTTGAGCATCTTCTCGGAGCTGGTCCATGATGCGGTGGAAATCTATATGGATGACTTCACTCCTTATGGGTCCAACTTCCAGGAAGCATTGTCCAATCTGGGAAAGGTCCTAACCAAATGCATTGAGATGAACCTATCCCTTAGTCCTGAAGGTTCCACCTCCCCAAAAGGTAAGGGATGTTCGGAGTTTCTTAGGATTAGCAGGGTATTACAGGAGATTCATTAAAGACTTCAGCAAGCTAGCCTCGCCATTGTTTGGCCTGTTGGCAAAAGATGTGGAGTTTAAATGGACTGACGATTGTCAGAGGGCGTTGAATGAATTAAAGGACAAGTTGGTGTCAGCCCCAATCTTGAGAGGTCCAAACTGGGCCCTACCTTTCCACATCCACACTGATGCCTTGAACAAAGCCATAGGGGCAGCTTTAGGACAAGTTGAACAAAAACTTCCATATGCCATTTACTTTGTTAGCAAAAACTTGTCCAAAGCCGAACTGAATTACACTGTAACCGAGAAAGAATTCTTGGCTGTGGTCCATGCACTGAACAAGTTCCGACATTATATTACTGGCTATCAAACCTTTGTACATACTGATCATGCTGCAATTAAATATTTAATGAATAAACCAGATGTGAATGCTCGTATTATTAGATGGTTACTTTTGTTGCAGCAGTTTGATTTGACCATTGTTGACAAACCAGGTAAAGAAAATGTTGTTGCTGACTTTTTATCTAGATTGGATTTGTCTGCAGATGAGGATGGAACAGTGGATGACCAGATGCCCGATGAACATCTGTTTGCTATCTCAGTACTCTCTCCATGGTTTGCTGATATAGAAAACTACCTTGTTTCAGCACAGTTCCCTCCGCACCTATCTTTAAGAGAGAAGAGCAGAATCATCAGAAAAAGTGCCTCATTTACTTGGATCGGGGGCAATCTGTTCAAGCTTGGCCCTGATCAGATCTTAAGGCGTTGTGTAAGGGAGGAGGAAGTCTTTGATATCCTCCTCACCTGTCATGATGGGCCTTGTGGAGGACATTTTGCAGCAAAGAGGACTGCCTTCAAAATCCTGCAGGCGGGCTACTATTGGCCCACACTTCATCAAGATGTCAGAAGATATATCAGCCGATGTGACCAATGCCAAAGAATGGGGAAACCGACTCAAAGGGATGAGATGCCTCTCCAACCTCAAGTGACTCTTGAGCCATTTGAGAAGTGGGGTATGGATTTTGTGGGTCCAATCAACCCTCCTTCGAGGCAAAGGTCTTACATCATTGTGTGCACTGACTACCTGACAAAGTGGGCAAAGACTAAAGCAATCAAAGCAGCAACAGAAGAGAAGGTGGCCGAGTTCTTAAGAGAAAACATCTTCTACAAGTTTGGCTACCCAAGAGAGCTGGTCACCGATCAAGGGAGCCAGTTCACATCCAACCTAATTGAAGACCTACTAGCTCATCACAAAATCAAGCATAGGACTTCCACCCCCTATCATCCACAGGCAAATGGGCAAGTGGAAGTCACCAACAGAGCATTGGAAGGGATTTTGACTAAGGTGGTGAGCAGCAGTAGGAAAGATTGGGCGGATCGCCTGATTGAGGCCACATGGGCTTACAACACCACCTGGAAGACCACCACCGGCTTCACACCTTATGAGCTGGTCTATGGGAAGAAAGCTTTGTTGTCCATTGAATTTGAATACAACACTTTGAGGATGGCAGCTCAGCTGGACCTAGATCTCAGCCATGCACAACAAGAAAGGTTATTGCAGCTGAATGGACTGGACGAGCACCGAATGCAGGCCCTCCTTCACTCGGAAGTGGTTCAACTTCAGAGAAAGGTGTGGCATGACCAACACCTCAATGACAAGCAATTCCAGCCAGGAGATTGGGCATTGTTGTATGACTCCAGGTACAAAGATTTCAAGGGGAAGCTGAGAACCAGATGGCTGGGACCATATGCAGTGGAAAAATGTCATGACAATGGATCTGTTCTTATTCGGACCATTGATGAGGAAGCCATCCCCATGCTTGTCAATGGGCATCGATTGAAGATCTACAGGAAACCTCTCTCCAGGCAAGAGTTCATCAAAACTATGGAGAAGTCAGTGTTGGTCATAGAGAAGGGTTCTGCCTCTGCTTTGGGCATACCCTGAAAGATCTAAAAAAAAATAAAAATTAATAATAATAATAAATAATAAAGATCCTTGGGTGAAAACCTTTCTGAGGCTCCCAAGGCAGGTGGTAGGGGTGAAAACCTCATTGAGGCGCCCCTATTGTCTTTCAAAAAAAAAAAAAAGAGATTTAAAAAAGATCCTTGAGTGAAAACCTCTCTGAGGCGCTTAAGGCAGATGGCAAGGGTGAAAACCTCATTGAGGCGCCCCTGTTATCTTTCAAAAAAAAAAAAGAGAAAAAAAAGAAAAAACAATAAGCAAAAAAGGCGAGGACAACAAGTTTATAATGTGAAAATGCATGCAGGTTGCAGGTGTTCTATGAAGGAGAGGAGGTCTTTTAACGCAAAGCCAAAGATCCTTATCATGCTGCCAGGAGACCTCATCAGCACCTCCTCCAAGAATACTCATTTTCTCCAAGGTATGTGCACAATTTCATCACAGCTTGAGTCTTCTACAGGAAGATGCAGACTTTCTACAGGAAGGTGCAGACTTTCTACAGGAAACACAAACTTTCTACAGGAAGTTCTGTATTTCTACAGGAAACTTCCTGTAGAAGTTCAGGACGGCCCAGAATTCATTTTGTGAGGAGATCTAACGACCAAGGATCGGTTTGGACGCATGCAAGCTACTGTTGTCACCCTTATACACTGCTGTCACCTCTTTCTACCATCCCTGTCGACATGCAATGAAGTTACCTGCACCATCAAAGCAGATCATTGAGTTATCAAGAGAAAAGCAATTTTTTGAGATGGAAAAACACTGAGATGTCATACCATATCCATCCCAGCCATCCATGAGCTCTGTGAGCGTGATCGTGGGGCCATTGCCTTCGTCGTGCAGCATGCACCCGAGGAGGAAAAACTGTTACAGGACATCCTGCAGGAGTCCCGTAACAGTTAAGCCCGCTAGAGTGCACACCATTCACAGCGCTTGCCATATACAATGAAAACGTGGGCGCATGCAGCCGAAGCATCAAATCCATCGTCAGCAGCCTGTGAATATGAACCTCCGGGCCTGTGCAAATCCACCAGCAGCAAATAAATCCACTCATCATCGTCCAAGAACCGAAAAATCGCGTTGCGGCCGCACAGGTAAGTGTCTCGACCCTTTCTTCCGTCGAATTGCATGAATTTTACTTTGAAAATGTTTGCAAGTGTGAAGTGAATGGGTTGAGCGGTTGTATGGCCATTCGACTGGCCACGTCGATCAGTTAATGGTCTAGTCGGATGTTTGGGTGGCGGTCGTGGCAAAAGAAACGGGCAGTACACACGTGAGAGCAATCCCGTCGAAAAAAATGAGTTTAACAGAAGAGACGGCGGCAGATCTGCGGGGAATGATGCGGCAGTAAGGGAACTCGTAGGCAAATGATGGGATGACGTCGTCCAACGGTCCGGCAGGGACAGCTCACCCCCGCGCCACGGATTCCGCCGATTCAAATCTAATCGGCTAGATTGCCACCCCATGCATTTATCATTCACCGTTTGAGACTCGAGTGATCATCCGGATCCCTCTGCAGCTCGATACTCCGAGTCTTTGGCCATCAGAACGCCTGTGAAGCAACACCAAGAGCGCAGACCCACTGCAGTATCCCCCAGAAATCGCGCGCTGCTCCTACAGGAAAGTTGTTTCTACAGGAAGTCGGGTTCCTCACGTCAAAAGGTGGCGGATTAAAAAGGTAAGCCTGAACTCTCCATGCAATTGGTTTTTGAGGGTGGCAGAATCGTCGTCTACAGTCTGGTCGTAGAAAATTGTTGCAAATGTTGTCTGCCGTGCATGAACTGTCGTCCTATAGGATGTCAGTGTAATTAAGCTGTGTTAAGGTCCTCAGGAGATAAGCTTCGTGGATTATATGCATGACAGAATCGTAATTCTACGCTCTGTCCTAGTAGGCCAAATTTCTTCCGCATTCGCCACCTCCAGCTAACGCAGCAGTTTTTCACCATGCCGGGTGGGTTCATCAGAAGGGAACCCACTGATTCAACGAAGTTAAGAGAAAATCCTGAGGTGGTGGAGCTCTTCACACGAGCGCAATGGATATCCTTCTGTGACAAATTGCAGGGCTATGACGACGAAGTGGTAGAAGAGTTTTTGCAAGCTCTGAGGCCGAAATCTAAAACATTGGCCACCGTTAACTTCAGGGGTTAAGCCTCAAACTCACCCCACAATTCATCAGCCGAGTTACGGAGCTCCCAATGGGATCACCATGGGATAAAGAAGAAAGGAAATTGGGCCAACAGGCTAAGAAAGAATTCTTTCCACCAGAGGAGGAATTCTCGGAAGACAAAAATGGGGTTCGTAGAACCAGATTACTGCCACCGTGGAATGAAGTTAGCCTGCAAATTATGAAGTACATCACCTGCGAAGGCCGTTTTAGCATTGTATACGGGTACCACTTTCGGTTACTCACTGAATTAAGGCACCAGATGGATCTACCTGTAGAAAACAAGCTCAGTCTCCCCTACTTTCTATTACAGTCTCTGATTGAGTGTGCCACCAAGTTGAAAGAAGGCACACCAGACCAGGTAGCCCACCATGGACTGATCAAACTCCTCGTGGAGGATGCACTCCACACATACAAGGTTCCTCTCTCATGGGAAGCCTTCAGAAATTTGACAAAGGATGGGGATATAAAGATGCTGACCGAAGAGCTCGGTTCATCTAGCAGTGAGGAGAAAGAGTCAGTGCCCGCGGGAAAGAAAGAAACAGGCCAGAAGACCACGACCACGGAGCAGAAGAAAAAGCAAGAGAAGAAACGAGAGACAAAGAGTGCCAAAGAGAAAGGTGACACACCCATCTTGACAGCAAGAGAGAAAAGGTTGCAAGGGAGAGTGGACAAGGCTGAGAAGGTCCACATCAACAAAAGTGCCTCGACAGCGACCGCAACCAAGTCAAAAAGAAAAACTCATGCAGCAAAGCAAACCAAGGCGGTGACACCTGTTTCTACAGGAAAGCCGAAACCGGCTTCTACAGGAAGCCCGAAATTAACTGAACAAGGGTCTTCTACAGGAAGCCCGAAACTGACTAAAACAAGGTCTTCTACAGGAAGCCCCGAAAAAGTGAAACCCAAGGAGAAGAAAGATAACATTCGTGAAAGGGAGGCAGCAGCTGTGCTGGCCGCCCTCAGCACACCTCCTAAGCCAAAGGAAAAGAGAAAGTGGGAGACCCCTCTATATTTTAAAGCTCGAAGAAGTGTGAGAATAAAGACGGGCAAGCCACAGCCTCCGTCCAACAGCCCGATCATCATTGAAGATGCCCCTACTTCGCCCAAGGAAAGGTCCCCCTCGAGGATATTAGTCACCTATGAGAGGGGGAGCCCGAAGAAAACTACGTGGCAAGAAAAGTTAGACCAATTGACTGAAAAAGCTCGGCTACAGGATGCTGAAGATGCTCTACAGGAAACCTTAGCCAGGCTTAAAGAAACTGAGAGAATGGAAGGAGAAGCACCCTTATCACCACCAAGGGAGGGTGAAGTAGAGCCACCAAAGGAAGTGGAGAAAGAGCATATACCAGAGCCCAGCCCTCAGCCAAGTCTGAGTTGATATTACAACTTTTTAGAGGCTGGCAAAATTATACCTCAGAAATTTACTGTGCCACTGTTTTTTGCATTAGAGGAAGAAAGAGTCCGTACACACACGTGGATGAAAATAGCCAAGTCAAAGGGTGTGGCGGACATAGGTCCCTTACAGGAGCAGCTCAAGGAGGCCAGAAGTGAATTGTCCATGGCTAAACATGTGGCAAATTGCCAACGCGTGTTCCTACAGGAAGAAAACCAGAAGCTGAGATTGCAGCTGCAGGAGCTGAGGGCAGGGACAGGTACATCCTCCAAGGACACCACAGAGGAACAGCAAGGCAAAAAGGAACTGAACACCGGTCTTGGGGAGCCAACCACACTTCTACAGGAAGCAGAACAGTAAGCACAAATTGAGGTGCAAGCTCTCTGAGAACAGCTGCAGCAAAAAGAAGCACAATTGGCCTGCATGGCCAGCTGGGCCATGGATGCTATCCAATGCAGGCAGCCGGCCAAATCCTATGGCTTGTACTTGAAAGACCAATGGCTGCAATTCCAAATCAATACCTTGGCGCAAAGAGGTATCTCTCAGCTCCAAGACCTACAGCAATTCCCTGAAGTTTGCAGTACTAGCTCATCAGAGGATAGGGCCAAATTAGCGGAGTTCTACCTCCATAATCTGGCCCTGCCTAATGTAGTTTCATGGGATCCCAATACGGCCTTGGGAGATATGCAATTAATGGCATTTGCCTCATGGCTGAACCATGAGGACAAAAGAGCAGCAGAAGCCAAAGCAATCATGAACCGAGAGCTGAACGAGCCATTGCTCATCAGACCAGAACCAGGGGATCCAGTTGCAATAATCTCGGCACACCAACATCTGTCCACTGACCCTCAAGCTTCATTAAGATATATGGATCAACAGGCCCAAGCCATAGCTCATTTTGAGGACATGGAGAGACTGTTAGGAGACAACGCTGTCCAAGCATGCACACACAGATGGAATACATTGGCACACAGTCTGAAAATCTGAGAGTACCATACCCCAACTCGGATGAGGGAAGCTCTGGTACGGGTAGCCCTCTATAAGAAATCCATTCAAAACCTCCAGGCCAGCTGGATTGGCCTTAAACTCAGCCCACCACTGCTGCTAGGATTGATGGAAGGCAGCACAGGGAAAGATGATAATGAACAGTGGGAAGAGGTAAACAGAAGGGCTGGGTTTCATATCAGCAAGGAGGACACTACTACAGAGGCTTGGGATGTAAGGGTAGCAGTAAAGGCAATGAATGATGAAGAGTTGGACTAGTTGCTCAAGGATGAGCAAATATTTTAGCTGGGGGGTGATGATGAGCCCCAATTTTTGGTAACAATTTGGGCTCATTTGGCCTACTTACCTTGCTCAACCCTTCATTTTTTATCACTTATGCATCATTTCTTAGTATATTCGTGTTATTTGTAGGAAGAAGGGCAGTCATTATGCCTACGTGGCTAATACATGATGATTTCAGGTTTTTTGACATTAAATGGAGCAAAGACCACGCAGATGGAGACAAGGAGACAGCCAAGGTGGCATTGCGGGTTTATAGGGAGGTTGTCCACAGCCTTGAATGACCTTCCTCGTGATCTCCACCCCAACTCCGAGCTCCAACAGCTATCACCACCGAGCTAGAAGGCATCCAACGGATTCTACAGGAAGAGCGGTTTACTTTTAGTTGGACAGCCAAGCCCCACTAATTGAGGAGGCCAGCTTGGCCCTCATCATGTATAAATATTGAGGCTGTAGCCTTCGATAAAGACTCTTGAACCTTTGTTGTAGATTTTGAATCACGAGCTGTAGCTCTGTTTTTGCTCTTTGTAAGCCAATTTTGGCATGTTGTTAGACTCATGATTATGATCTTTTAATAAAAGGCAGGCAGATTTGGATTCAATTCTAAGTTCTTAGAGGAGCTATAGCTCTCAGGTTAGGGCCCAACCTGAGAGCAATAGACCTCCTTTTCTTTGTATTGTTACTTGTCTTTCCTTTCAGCATTTCATTTCTTTGCCTTGACATGCATTTGGAAAACACAGTCTGCTGATTCAATTTTGTTGATGTGATTAAGTAGGATTAGTTTCTGGATAAAGTGCTTTTAGCAGCTTAGATTAGAGTAGGAGGATTAGAATTCATCAGAGCTCCAAGAAAAGGTTGATCGTGCACTCACTGCCACCTCTGTTTAGAGATTGGGGGTGTAGACCGTGCCAACCACCAAAAAACGCAGTCTTATATGTTCATGCAAGCTTTAAAGTCATATTTCCATTGGTAGAAGTATCCATGCAGTTAGATCTTGAGCAATAACCCCTTGTTTCAGCTCCATGCACGATTTCTCTCTTAACTTACATCGCTGTTCTTTGATTTTTAATAAAACAGATAGAATAGGATGATGAATTCTCGGTTTTGTGCAAGACAGAGGTGATTTGTTTCATTTACACTGCGCATCACCACTTCAACGCTTCCTTATCCTCCTCAGTCGTCCCTAAGCCATCTCCTTACCTCGTAGCTCGATCCTTTGCCCACCAACTCTTCTAATATCCACGTTGCCTCATCTTTTCAGTCTTCCATTGCCTCTACCCTTCTATCGACCAACCAGCTTTATACACTCTCTCCCCATCTCATCTCTCTATCCCTGAGCCATCTCAAGCTCCCCTTTCATCTTACCTATCCACCCATACAGCTCCTTCACTCCTCCATCACCCAAAACTCCGACTGCAGAACATCCTGTAGAAGTTAGCAGACTTCCTATAGAATTCCCGAGCTTCCTGTAGGATCCCCTGCAGACATCCTGTAGAAGCTTGCAAACACGGTTGCCAAGCACCTGAACGTTGTGAACTTCTGTGGAATGATGTTAGGGATCCCCTGGAACCTCTCAAAGTCCTCCTGACCTTTCCCAAGCCTTCCTCCCCTTTGAACTACCCCTGCACAGTCAAGACCCAGTAAGAAGCACAATCATAATAACTCCAACCACTTGAGCAAAAATACAAAAAAAACGTGTTCTCTTCAATGGAAGTAGTTTAAATTCATGCATCTCATCTCACTAGAAGTAATGGCATCATTGTTAGGAGTTGCATTCCCATCATTGCATTGTAAGGATTAAGCTGGTCAGATTAGGGTTTACTAGGGTTTCCATGTTTGGTTGGCTTTCAGTTCATTCTTGCAAAGTAGGTTAATTTCCTTTGAGATAGCCTTCGTTCATCATTTAGAAAGCTTCTTCTGAGAACATATAGAAGTTGGCTTGAGCCCTAGCGGACTTGTGCCAACTGACCAAGTGACAGCTGCGACAAGAGCTAGTACTTGTGCATACAGCACCGTCGCTTCCAAGTTTGTTACGAACTACCGGGTTGATAAAATTAGAGAAGGAAGCTCCAGGAGTTGTAGCATTATTGCTACAATACTGGAGCCCACCACGAACCATTGACCAAAATCATAAAAATTGGCACAAGTCTTTAATATATGCTTTATGGGCAGACCGAATAACTCACAAAGCCTCCATCGGCACTTCCCCCTTCAATTTAGTTTATGGGAAAGAAGTGGTTCTTCCAACTCATTTAGCAATCCCCTCTTTGGCCTTGGTTCAATATATTGATGAAGCACCAACTTCTTCCTTACAACTAAGGCAGCTGGAAATAATTAAGTTGGAAGAACAACGAGAACAGGCTAAAATAACTCACGCTCATCATCAAGCATTAGTAAAATCCTCTTTTGATTCTAACATGATATCTAGAAAAGATTTTTAGATTGGAGATCTAGTTTTAAAATGATACAAGGCTCATGAGGAAAAAGGGAAACATACAAAATTTCAACGAATGTGGCTTGGACCTTTTCAAATCGTAGAAGTCACAAGTCCATCTACTTTTATGTTACAGGTTTTAACAGGAAAAAGAGATTCTTTACCTGTTAATGGACAGATCCTCAAAAATATTTTCCATGGGAGATCATTCTTCTATTTTGTAGAGTAGTTGTTTTAGTTTCATAATAAAACCGGTTGTAAATGGTTACATTTGAGATTTATGAAAAAGACACAAATTCTCTTTTAGATTTTGCTTTTTCACTTGTATAAATATAATTCTTTTTAGAAAATTGATCGTTATTATTGAAAGATACATTTAAAAACCCTAGGCCTAGAAATGATACTAGTTTCGACTTTGTAAATTTTGATAAAAAATGATTTTTAGTGGGAAATTGTTTTGCACTAGTCTAATGAAAGGTATCAATAACAAAAATAAAGATTCTCTGTAGAAAAGCTCTTTCCAAAAACTCTACTATTGTCGTCCAGAGCTATCTTAAGGAAACAATGACTTCCTCCCCACCTAGGAAACTACAATGTTTAGAGAATGATCCAAAGATACACTTTAACTTAAAGAGTAAGAGGTCTCATCACGAGCCGGCTTATCATGATCATAGATATTATACCTTGCTGACTTTTCCAATACTGCATACCACAATAGGGAAATGACTTAAGATTGTTGTAATCAAAAGACAAGGGGTCTCATCACGAGCCAGCTTGTTCAGCAAAGCTATAAATCAGTGAATGATTGTGTCATAAATTGGCTACCAAACCAAGACATTGTTCTTTAAGGGTAAAAAAGAAAATGAAAGCAATAAGTGTGGATATGGATTTATCTTTGAAAATTGTAAATTTCTCTAAGTAGGATACAGGATCATTGTTGGGTAACAGGTAACCCTGTCGAGGCTATAAACGCTTGCTGGCAGCAGAGGCTCTACCTACGACAAATGAGCATATTCAAAACTGATTTACAGAGAAGGCTTTGTTTTTATCTGTATAAACCAAGTAATGACTGATGTAGATACAAGGACTAGCTTGAGGGAGTAAATAATCAAAGTTGAAAATAGAAGAAACAAAATATCATTGATAGGTAAAAGCATAATGTACTTTGTCTTTCTATAATAAAGTTTAATTTTTTGGAAAATTTTCTGTTTTGGAAGTTTAGAAAATTCAAAAGAAAAGCAGAGATAACTGGTTCTTCCAAGTGAATCACCAATTGTTGTGGCCAACAACAACCCCCCTTCTTATTTAATGTTATTCCTAATACTAAATATGTGGGGACCCTTAGTCAAAATTAAAAAAAAATCAATTAGTGCTTGGATTTCCTTTTTCAATAAAACTTACTGTCAAAAACTTAAGAAAATACCCTTGAAAAATCTAAAAATGCTTAAGTTTTATGATAAAGTAGAATTATTCCTTAGGAAATATCGCATCGCAAAAGGATAATAGGGTACCTCCTTGCAAGCCGAATTCTAAGACTGTGAGATCGCGATACGGGACTACAAACATATGTCGCATCGCATGCATCAAAGACCGCTTATGCTAAAAAAACTTTAAACCGCCGATATGCGATGGTGCATATCGCAAATCGCATTTCGCAGAAAACAGATTAACAAAAATTGTCATATGTCATGTTTCTCCGATATTGCGATATGGCGATTTTGCGATAGAGCGACAATGCGATATACCGAGCTAGCAACCATGCGATGTTGCGATTCTGCGATATTGCGAAGCAAATCGCAAAATCGCTTCATCGCAGATCTTTCGGGCTCGTTGTTCAAAAAGAAGTAGTTTCTATAAACCGACACTTGGTTATGCGCTTTAATGCTAATTAATGAGTTAGTTGCCAGTTATTAATGGAATATGGTTTCGTGCTTGTCGAAAAGTCATTTCACGTAAGGTGGTATATTTTATATGTTTTCAGCATTTAAGACTTTCCCATCACCTTTCCATATCATTATTCTCACTTCACTTGTAAATTGCAGGAACGAAGAACAGAGAACGATACAAAGTAGTACGCAGGATACCATGGGGAAGAAAGGCAAAGCCCCAAGCTCTGAAGAGAAAGAAATGGTGCCCTTGTATACAGACACCGCTTGTAACAGAGACACTGGTATTGCTACCTGGGAAGGCATGTACAATCTACTTGAGGAAGAGAATCCCAGAGTAATGGAGGTCGAGGCTACTGTAGGCTCACATAGTTCTTCTGAGGCGTCCATCACAGAACTGGCTTGTTCATTCTTACATAGGATAGCGGCGAGGCCCAAAATTATTCCATACACGGAGGTACCGGACAGTGCTCACATCACAAATAGACAATTTAAAACTCAGGGTCAAGAGCTTACAGAATCATTATTTTCACAAAAATTTGAGCTTTATATCTGCTAAAAGAAAACGCGCAAAGGGTGAAAAACGCACCAAGGAAAGCCTGGATCAAGAAACAGAGGCAGTTTTGCTGGGCAAAACTTCTTGAAAAGGAAAGCTTCCGAGTGCTCAGTCACCTATAAGCCCAGAAATTTGTAAAAAGAACGCTAGAAGTAAAAGAAGTAAAACTTAAATCCGAAAACCAGTTGATGACTCTCAAGTGTATCATCAATTCTGCTGAGAAGATGGCGCCAACTCTTACCGATTCTGTTTTCGCAGCATAGCTAAAATCGGAAATTGGCTAGCCAACTCTTCTCAAACAAATGCTGAACGTGTGCTACTTCAAGGAGCAGATACATAAATAGTTAGTAATTTTAATTTTAGATTCAATTTTAGTTTTAATTTTGTTTTATTTTTGCCCAAAATGAGGACGGTCATTTAAACCGCATCCTACATTTTTGTAATAAGTTATTTTTAGGTTTAGTTAGTAGTATTTAAACCTTTCTCATGCATTTAGAGAAGGGTCCTGAAATTTGTCAAAAACTTATCCCCAAAACATGCACTTTTGTACCCTCTGAGGAGGTTTTGATGAATGAATGGAACATGATTTATCGATATCTATATTTAATATCTGCTATTGATGTTGCACTTCTGTACTCTTAGTGGATGTTGGATGACGAAGAGATAAATCATTATCGCTTGAAGCTCCTGAGTAGGACTAGTTATAAATGGTACTTCTATCTCTTAACTATTTCTGCCTTTGTGTTAAAAGTGATATTTAAGCTCAGTTGTTTATATATTGATGTGTGAATGCTTGAGTTATCATTTGTTATTTTTTTACGGTGATAGCTATTTATTTATGCTTAATGTATGAATAGCTTATTATGCGATATGCCTTTCACAACTGTTTCGTCTAATTTTTTTATACGAAGTGGTTTATCTGTATTGAATTCTTTTCTCATAACAGTTGAATGATATTTATTACTAATTGTTATATGAAATCATTTTAGATCGCATAACAGAAGGATTACACCTCGGGTTAGTGTAGACTTAGATATTTCTGCTTATTAGAATACCATTTACATGTTATTAGATTAGAGTTAGAATTATAGCATCTCACTTAGGAACTTTTAGAAGGGAAATATCAATTCTTCACACACACACACATAAATTGGGAAACTGGTCCCATATCCCCAGTCGGACCCACTATACCAAACGGAAAAGGAGCTGCTAACCAAGGTCCGGACCGGGTGGGTATCCCCCTTGTTGTAGACCCGATTTTCGGGGCTTCAACAGGTCCCTATACTACAAGTGTAACCCCATATTGTTATTAGTACAACCCTCTTATTATATTGTTGTGCCTATGTAGTCCCCATATTGTTATTATTGTGCCCCATAGAAGCCCACTATTGTTATTATTGTGCCCTTACATTGTTATTGTTATGTCGGCTCTGATTATATTATGACCCCTTAGACTCCTATATATAGAAACGAGGTCTTGTCATTTGTATCATCCAAGAATTGTTCATTTGTGTAATGTAAAGGAGGTTTCCCCCTCGAAGAGGATTATTTCTAAGGCATTGATCTATATTTTCTATCTTTTTTGTGAGCTGGTTTCATAACATTTGGTATCAGAGCTTTGGATTCTAGGGTTTCGCTGCTCTAAATAGGTCATCGTGGCATTTTCGCTATAACTTTGTTTCTGTGACATTTCATAAGTGAAAAACAAAACCCATTTGAGACGAAATTGAGCTGAACCTCGTGTCCAGATTTTAGAGCTTGTCTTGCTGTATTTCTGAGGAAGTTAGGGTTTTTGCAAGCGCCAAAATTTCATCTAAAACATGTCATCATGGAATTTTCGCTATAACATTTTCTTTACGAAGTTTCAAAAGCTAAAAAGCAAACCCATTTGAGAAGAAATCAGTCTGAACCTCGGGTCCAAATTTCAGACCTTGTCTCGCTATATTTTTGGACATATGATCTAAGGAAGTTAGGGTTTGTGCAGACCCCTAAATTACATCCTAAACAGGTGACCTTGGGAAAATCGTCATAACTTTCTCTCTGGGCATCAGATTGAAATTTTGTAAGAAGTTATAGAAAGATAACGACCTGCAGTTTTATGTGTATCACTTTCAGGCACTAAGGTAGAAACAATGACATGTGGCGCGTCGTACAAGTTTGCTCTACTGAATTAGTCTATAATTAGGTCATTGCGGGAGATTGGGAATAAATCTTTCTTCGAGAATCCAATTGCGATCAGACTAGCAGAGTTAGAAAGAGGACTCAGAGGGATATTACAGGTCAAAATTTTAGAACTTAAAGATTCTTAATTACAAAGTTACAGTCATTTTAAGATCAAACTCCTAAAATCAAGAAAAGGCGATATGAGGAAGTTTAATGCAAAGGATCCAGTAAATTGGATACTATAGATGGAGCAATATTTTGATCTACATGGTGTACCACTGTTACAGAAGATATGTATTGCATCTTCATATTTAGAACCAGATCAATTTTTATGGTATAAAGGGCTTTGTTCTCGTGAACAACTTGTTACGTGGTCAATTTTCACGGAGGAAATGATAGCACATTATGAGGATATAAAGAACAACACCTTCTTTAGAGCAACACCACAACAATTGGAAGAAAAAAGAGAAAGAGGGCTTTGCTACAAAGTGGAAAGCAAAATTATGGCAATAAGGAAGTCTACCCCTCACAACTATAAAGATGGAAGTGTTGTTTCTCCTAGCCTTCCACAACCTACAAGGGTTACACCACAACAATTGGAAGAAAAAAGAGAAAAATGGCTTTGTTACAATTGTGATAACAAATACATTAAAGGTCATAAGTGTGCTGCGAAGAATTATTTTACATTGATTGTGGAGAGGAGGAAGAAAAGGATTAAGAAACGTCAAAAGAAGATTATATACACCAGGAACCAACCCCAGGGAAAGAAGAAATGAATCTGACCATATCTTGTAAAGCATTGGAAAGAATTACCACTCCTAAAAATCTCAAGATAGAAGGACATATTAAGAAGAAAAAGGTTCAAGAAGTGAAAGATCACATCGAGAAAGAAGAAATGAATCCGACCATATCTTGTAATGCATTGGACGGAATTACCACTCCTCAAATTATCAATATAGAAGGACATATCAAGAAGAAAAATGTTCAAGAATTGAAAGATCACATCGAGTCTCAAGAAATCAATCCGACCATATCTTGTAATGCATTGGAAGAAATTACCACTTAAACTATCAAGATAGAAGGACATATCAAGAAGAAAAAGGTAAGAGTGTTGATTGATTCGGGCAGTACCCATAATTTTATTAATTGTAAGATAGCCAAGGAATTGAATTGCTTCCTATATCCAGCACCATATAGGAAGTGGAGGTTGCAAGTGGAGGAACCATAAATTGCTCTGAAAAGTGCCATAATATCAAGCTATCCATGGGAGAATATGTATTTAATAGCCCAATGCTTTCCATTCCAATGGGTGGTGCTGATGTTTAATAGGACTCCAATGGCTACAATCTTTGGGTACGTTAGCTTTTAATTTTCAAGAACTTTTCTTGAATTTTTTTTGGGAAGGAAAGGAAGTTGAATTGAGGGGTATCAAAGGAAAACCTAGAAATATAATCAACTCTAATAGCATGACAAAGCTTCTAAATAAAGAACAACGGGGTGTAATTTCACAATTATGTTCACTAGTGGATCCCACATCGAAATCATGTATTTCTCGAGATCTCCAAAATGTTTTGGACAATCATTACAAGGTATTTGAGACTCCCAAAGGCCTCCCACCTATTTGTGATCATGATCATGCTATTCATTTGATTCCATGAAGTGTTCCTCCAAACATCAGGCCTTACATATATCCATATGCCCAAAGGAGTGGGAACTCATTCAAAAGTTGCAAAAGATCCTAGTTCAAACAATATTTTGAGAACTTGACAAGGAAGGACAAATCATATTAGAACCTGAAGCGGTCACATAATCGAGAAATCGAAAGCTACGAAATAGATCAATTTCAGAGTATCTCATCAAGTGGAAGAACTTACCCGCTGAAGATTCCACATGGGAGGACAAGAATTTATACAAAAGCATCAAGAACTACTCAAGTGTTGAGGACAACACTTTTTGAAGGAGCGGGGCATGTTAGGTCCCTATACTACTAGTGTAACCCCATATTGTTATTAGTACAACCCTCTTATTATATTGTTGTGCCCATGTAGTCCCCATATTGTTATTATTGTGCCCCATAGAAGCCCACTATTTTTATTATTGTGCCCTTACACTGTTATTGTTATGTCGGCTCTGATTATATTATGACCCCTTAGACTCCTATATATAGCAAGGAGGTCTTGTCATTTGTATCATCCAAGAATTGTTCATTTGTGTAATGTAAAGGAGGTTGCCCCCTAGAAGAGGATTATTTCTAAGGCATTGATCTATATTTTCTATCTTTTTTTGAGCTGGTTTCATAACACCATGAGGCTCCTGAAGGAACAAACCGAATTGTTGAGAGGGTAGAGAAGATATCAGGACTGAGGGAATTTAGGGAGAAGAGCGTAATTGTGATCATAGCAAACTAAGAAACCCCAAGAGGATTGCTAAATGATAATCACAGAGTATGGTTGTGCTTTATAGGGTTTATAAATCCACTGGAGAGCTTCCTTGTTGATAACATTGAGAAATGGAAAGTGCACTCTTATTCCTTCAAAAGGTAACATAGCTGATAAACCTTTGTACCATTAACCATACCTCTCTCTCCACTACTGAATTGCGACTCTATGTGTCTAAATCCTTGGAGAAGTTAGGATATTGATCTATAAGTCCCTCTACATGGAATAATGTGTTCCTTGCCTAATGTGAAGTCTTGGACTAGCTGGTGGGTGAAGGAAGGGCAGTCCCAAGACACCCTATTTCAACTAAAGTAGTGGTTGAAAACTCCTCTGAGAACAATCTACCTCAAGCATTGGAATATGACTCAGGGGTGACAACTATAAATAACAAGTGGTTGTAACTCGTCTATAGTTGGGTGGAGAGTTGCAGTCTCAATATCAGTCGCCAACTCTAGTATCAATCCAAGATAAGTCTCTGTATATGTAACATGTGCTATTAAACAAATATATACGTATGTGTATGCTCAATTGTTAAGTTAAGCTTGGGTTGATCACTTGAATGATGCATGTTCCTTTGTGAATGAAAATAATGAGGCTCTGTTGATTAGTCCTTGAGACTGTGACTTTGAGCTCATCGACGATATGTAGGGATATTTATGAGCTCAATTTGTCACAACACTGATAAGTTCTTGAATCAATCCTTAGGAGCAGGTTACACATGCAGTCTCATGAGTCTTCAATTTAGTTTAATTGGTTATGTCTAAAGGAAGTCGTCAATTCTCTGTTAGTTGAATGAGTGCCTACACCAAGGATAGCTTAGCGATCAGACTGATAAATATCCATAAATCTCAGGAGGGATAGCTTGCTACATGACCGTACTTACACAAATATATCAAATGGACAGAGCCCAGTAGAAGTTCAAAATAGCGAACAAATGCGTTTCTTATTGAGGTGTTTATGCTAAATCAATCCTTCTATAATCGTTTATTTTTCTCATGAGCTTATATGATGTATATATATTGCATTTTTGCGCCATGCCAACCTTGGCATAAACCCCACAATCCTTGACAGAGGTGCCATGTTTATGTATATCGGCCCTCGAAAAGAATTTCCCGTTGAAACCTTACACAAAGTCAGGGCTGAAGCCACCCTTGTTTTATTTAAGTGTTATTGTGGGGCCGCACAATGTGCACATAAAGGAAGGAGCACGGGGTGATGTGTCTTGGAGGCCTTGTCCCTAGAAGCTCAAAGGAAGTTACTTGATGGGAACGCCCTAGATGACAAGGACTGGGATGACTTAGCGAATCTAGAATGGTGGAAGAGGCAAGGGCAAGTTGGAGTCCTCACTTTGGATGGTGGGAGATCAAATTACCCATGTGAAAGGCATATTACATTGTTAAAGGATTTAGGTGGGTCCCGCATAGACGAGGGTTAGTTTGGAAAATAACAATAAATCTCCCATCCCATAGTTTGTCTCCTAGAGGTGGCCTTGTGCAATGCTTAAAGGGTGAGTTTTCCTTCAAGGACCAAGCTGTAATGGCAAAGTCTTCAGCTTGACGTTGGGAAGGACCAATCACAAGAGATTGCATGTTGAGTGGTGTGGCCCCATGTTACACCTATTCCTGGAAGCATAAAAATGAGTGCATGTTAGAATGAATGGGATGACCTAAGTTGGGTTGTGGTGGCATACACACATGCCCAACAAGTCATTCATTGGAGTTTTGTGGACCCACATATATATTTGAGTGCACAATTTAAATGGGTTGGGTAATAGATCTCAGGAGATGGGAAGTAATATCGTCTGCATATTTATGTATATGCTCTGAATTTTGATGCAAAGTGTGGGGTCGTGGAACCAAACCCATGAACAGGTCGGTAGTGATTTACCATCTACCATGCGACACTGGGAGATTGGTCAGGGGGTATAGCCACATGTTTGCCATGTCGTTGGGACGATGATGTGGCATTATCTAATTATCTAGAACTATAATGGGCACATCTCTTGATCCAAAGGTGGATTGAAGTAAAGTTTTATATCACCTGAATTGTCTTAACGAGATGAATGCAATGGTGATGTAAAAATCAGACGTTAAGTGAGTTGAGAAGATCAAAATTTCTAGACCCCATTTCCACAACGACACCATGGAACTTGGGTCATCATAGTAACCACCCCCCCTTAATAAGGGTTGTGGTGAGGATTAGGAGGGGGGCCTGTTACAAAATTCCTTTGACATATATAATTTGACAAGCAACCCTAGGTTTTTTAAAGACTTGAGAGAGTGAATGGCTTCCTAGGCTAGGATGATTTTATTGAGAATTTGCCTACCTTCCACATATCGAGTTTGTTCCAAGGAGATAATGAGAGGAAGGACTGGTTTAAGTTTGTTGGCTAGGATTTTTGTGATAAGATTATAAATAACATTACAGAGGGATATCATTCAAAACTTTGGAGATCATTAGTGTGAGCTTCTTTTGGAACTAAAGTGAGGAATGTTGCATTTAGAGTTGGAAAAACCCCTAAGGTTTTCCTCGATTATTCCACTAGCTACCATACATAATCCTTGATAAAAATCTAGTAATAATGAAAAAAATTAGTGGTAAAACCATCGAGTCTTGGAGCTTTACCTACTTGAGTGTCAGTTTTTGCAGCTTCCACTTTTGGTAGGGATATCGGTTGTATAAAAGCCTCATTGTGTTAATATTTTACCAACTGAGGGATATAAACAATTATTTTATTGGGTGTTGTTGACTTATTAGTCTAATGTTCTGTGAGTACATTCCATAATAAATTGATGAGCTCAACTTCCATGTCTTCATGACCCCTCAGTTCGATTCCCTGAGAGTTCTTAATAGATATAATGTGATTAGCTTGCTTATACTGGATCATGGAGTGGTGGAAGAATTTTGTATTCTTTTCTCCTTCATGAAGCCATTAAACCCTTGATTTCTGATGCCACAAAATTTCTTCTTGTTTATAATGGTTCTCTAATTGTGAGTGAATGTTTGCTTCTTCCTTAACAAGATATTTTGTTCTGTAGTTAATGATCATTTGTTGCCGTATATGTTCCATTAGATTTTCCAGCAATGCCTTTGCTTGGAGGATATTTCCAAAAGTTTGTTGGTTCCATCGCTTAAGTTTGGATTTTAGATTTTTTAGCCTTTGTTGAAAGCGGTACATGAGTGTTCCTTGGTCACCTTAAACTTCTTTCCACCACTGGTTAATATTTCGTTGGTAATCAGGGTGAGATAACCAAAAAAATTCAAAGCAAAAAGGGCGAAAAAACAAGGGGACCTTGATGTTCTATGTTAAGAAGTATAGGCCAATGATTAGAGCTTGATGTTGGGAGGATTGATGCTTAAACATTCCATCTCTCCACCATGATGCTTTATAAGAGAAGATATCTATCTAGCTTTATTTTTGTTTGATGGATTCACCCCCTTTAGTCATTCCAAGTGTAAGTACCATTGTTGGTATGGATATCGATCATATTTCAATCACTTATAATAAAAAAATTGAAGACTTTGGAGTTTGCATCTAACCATATAAGCACTCCTTTTTGCTCAAGGAAAGAGGTGATGATGTTAAAATCACTCCCTATTATCCAGTGTTTCCCTTGTGTAATATCTCTGATATATATTAGTTCCTCCACAAATCTTTGTTTAGTTAATGCAATTTGAGGACCATAAACAGTAGTGACATAACCCTCAATATTTGTCCCAATAAGTTGAAAGTGAGTTGTTAGTGTATGCCTTGTGGTAGAATAGTTGGTAAGTCTAATGGAATTTGTATTTTAGGCTAAAATGGTTTATCCTGAAAATTCATGGGCATCTAGGGCTAACAAATCAAGATTGTGCCAACGTCTTTTAAGAGTAGATGTGGTTGCATCACTGCTGCATTTAGTTCCTTGCATCATGAATATACCATAATTTTTCTCTTGCAACTTGGATTTGAGGAGTCTTTTCCTACTCATTTGGTTACGACCCCTAATATTCCAATATATGCACTTCATTAGAAATGATTGGAAGGAGAAAAGAAGCCCATAATGGGCCTAGTTTGGCTAGTATTTATCAAATATGTTCCTACCTCATGCAAGAATTATAGATTTGTTTTCCTTCCCCTGCACTTGGGTGATGCATGCATCATGAGAACACCTTGAGAGGAATCCGATTGTATTCCTTGTGAAGCATATAGCATGTGTTCACTAATGTTGATATGGATTTCTTGTTCCATGGCCCATCTAATCTAATTAATATTATCCTCTAGAAGGGTAACATGTGTTTTATTTTGTAGGACTTGCACTAATTCTTCCAGCGTGACTTCTTGAAGAACTTGACCAATAAAATAAAATGTTGCATCTTCATCCAAGACTATATTTTCCATTTGAATCTCTAGTTCTTCATATTGTTGCTCGAGACCATTGATCTTGGGTTTCTTATGGATTTCTTGGGCCATTGTATCTATATTTTCCTCAGTATTATTTCTTATACAACCTGATTGTGCTTCGTAGATCTCTCCTTCCTTAGCCAAGGTTTCTAGAATGGTAAAGGGGTTTTCATTTTCTTCTTTATTAGATTGCATTTTTGTTGGTGATTTTCTCTGGTCACCCTTTTTGTTGCGTTGGACTTTTGTGAACCCATTAGAGGTCTTTGAATTTCCAACCTGAGTTGATTTGGGTGTGATGTTCAAGGGACATTCCTAGAATTAATTCCCATTTTGGTAATATCAACGATAATGGAAGGGGATATATTCATAGTCTAAAGTTTGTATGAAGTATTCATCCTCATGATCCAGATGGACATCTTCTAGGATGGTTTGGGAAATGTCCATGTAGATGCATATGAAAGTGTATGTTGTATAGCGCCCTTGCTTAGTTGCCTCTAATAACTTCACAAAAGTAGTGATTCTATTACTTATTCCACTCATAATATCCTCATCCCATAATTCATGAGGAAGTGAATATAGACAAATCCAATTTGACGCTTTCGATAAGTCCTTTTTTGGGTTGAATTTATTGGTCCAATATTTCAGATGAAAATCCATCAATCCAAAGAAATATGGGCCATTCTCAAATAACTTATCCTTATCTTCCAGAGAATGAAACATCATGGTGAAACCCCCCTAGATCCAAGTCGTAAATAAAATTTACCTTTCAATTTCAACTAATATTTGATTAGATCTTTCTCACTAGGCTACATATCAATGAATTTTCCTAAGAGGGATTGAGTTTTTAGAAATTGAATTTTTCTTTTGATGTTATTGGATTGGACTTTGTAACGAGGAATATCTTTTGCCTTAGGGAGGCATTTGCCTAGTTTCCAAGAGGTTTTGGTTGTGGCTCCTCCTTGTGAGGCATTCGTGGCTACTTCTTTTCCTTTGTCTCATGATTTGGAGTTTTTCTATTGATCATGAGAAACAATGTCTAAACTAGGTATTTGTTGTCCAATTCCCAGTAAAATGCCATCCATAGTCATTGTCGTATTCACAAAATTATTGTGAGTTGCTACCTTGAGATAGGAAGAAGGATCCGTGCCCCCTTCTGATTCTTCCATCTACGATGCAATCAATATGATGAGAAGATAATCAACGAAAATTCCGTGCAAAGAGACTAAACCCTAGCGAGTTTTCCTTCGGCAATTTCATTCCCCAATCTTAATGTTACAATGTAAGTTCAAGAATAGTTCTACGACTTTAAACGTTAGATTATAAGATTTTCGCTTTTCTATCTAGACTTGTAGACCATTCTCTTCATCATTGTAATGAAAAGGATAAGAGAAGGAGGAACCATATGATGTTTGATTTCATCCCATAAATTTTCTATTTGATAAATTATGGAGAGACTCACATTAAGCGTTGTTTGTGTTGGATTCTCACTAGCTTCTTCTTTTCCATTATTAGATTTCATTATTCCATAATGTATTTATGAAATGTGTTCTTTCATTATTACTACATCCCTGAAAATATCATCCACACTTTGGTGAAGACAAGATATTTGATAGTCGACACAATTCAACTATTTTTGTTCTATGTATAACTTATCATCCTAGCCTTTTTTATATGAAAGAAACTACATTTCAACGGTTGTGTTCTACTTTGATAAGGTCAATTGTGTGTTATTTGGGGCCAATACTCTATTGTTAAGCTTTGTAATATTGGAAATAGACTCCATTTCTCTAGGAAATGAAGGTATGACCATTTTTAAAATTGGATAAATGGATTATATATAGTATTTACAATCTATTACTGGTCTACTAATGGACTTGGAATTACTAGTTTGTACATTTTCTACTCCAGATGCAGACTGACTTCAATGATGCCTCTGCTATTCCCTTCTTATATCAAGTTTTTGTTGTTTGCATTCCTTATAGCTCATTTGACTTTCATAGTGGTAACATTTAGCATTAACAAGTATGGAAGAAGTAGATATACTAATTTGTTCGGAAGAGGAGGATGAAGATGTACTAGAAACATAAAGAGATTTGGATACTCTAATTGCTTATTACCCTGACGTAGATGTTACTAAGGTCATTGTCATTGGTTGTGGGGTATTTTCAATTACCATATTTTTGCACTTCTAATTCATTTTAGAGGTAAGTTAGGTGGATCAAAAAAGGGATGATTGAGTATGTGTTTCCAACTCATGACACTACAATTTCTTTTATGTGTTTTGTAATAGATTTAATTGATGGAGGCATTGTATTTGTACCACAGAGAAGACATATCCATGTATGTAGTTGCGCAATCTGAGACTGATTGGATTTAACACCAATCTATAAAAGCTCGACCTTTATATTGGATTTACTCATATAATTTACTACAAATATTAATTAGCACTTGTAACCTAAATGTTGGTCTCATTGATCCGTTTAAGGACCCAGGGTTGACAACCATTCAACTTTAATAACTTTGTGCAAAATGAGCGAAGCTATAAGGAAAATGATAGATTTTAGTGCTCAAAATCCTTTTGGTTACAAATGCTTGGAGATGACAAAGTCTGACCACATTGAAGCTCTAGCACTTTAGGAAAGAATCAGGTAGACTGGTTTGAATTCTCCAATTGTTCCCAATGACTTTCTTAAGGCATGAGACATAGAAAACTGGATGGATTTTTGCAGTATGTGGCAAAGCCAACTTGTAAGCCACTTCTCCAATGCGTTGAAGTACTTGATATGGTCCGTAGAATTTTGGAGATAGTTTCTGACAACCCTTGTCTTTGAGTGATGTTTGATTATATGGTTGCAGCCTCAAAAAGACCTGATCCCCTTCTTGAAATTGGCGCTCTGAGTGATGCTGGTCTACCTGTTGCTTCATGCGGTTTTGAGCTTGATGAAGATTCTCTAAGATGGGCGAGCATGGTTGCGTGGTGTTGTAGGAGTTGATCCACTGCTTGTACCTTTGAGCACCCCTTGATATAAGAAGTAGGGGAAGGAGGGAGTTGACCATATACTGCTTCATAGGGAGTCATTTTGGTGGTAGCATGATAGTTGGTGTTATACCACCATTCAGCCAGAGGTAACCACTGTACCCAAGATGTTGCTTTTGTGAACTGAAACACCTAAGGTAGCTTTCCAGACATTTGTTGACGGCTTCAGTTTGACCATCCGTTTGTGGATGATAGGAAGTACTGAGTTTTAGTTGAGTGCCTTGTAGCCTGAAGAGTTCCTACCAAAAATTGTTGGTGAAGATCGGGTCGCGATCGAACACAATAGAAGTGGGCATGCCATGCAATTTGAAGATCTGATCCATGAAAGATTGAGCGACCAAAGTCGGTGTAAACGGGTGGGGTAGGGCGCAGAAATGAGCATACTTCGAAAGTCTGTCCACAACCACCATGATGACTGACTTGTTTCCTGACTTTGGAAGACCTGTAATGAAATCCATAGAAACCTCCGTCCATATTGACGCCGGGATGGGCAATGATTGTAATGTGCCTGGTGCGTTGACGGTCTCCCCTTTGTGGCATTGACAGACATCGCATTCTGCTACGAAAGTAAGGATGTCCTTTTTCATGCCCGTCCAAAAAAATGATCTTCTAGTGCAAGCATACGTCTTCTGAAAGCCTGAATGTCCTGCAATGGGGGATGAGTGTAATTCTGCCAAAATGCAACTTTTGAGGGTGGATGTTGGTGATATTACGACTATGTCCCTGTAGCGAAGAATCTCATCCTGCCACGAGTAGCCCTTGGTGGAATTTGGATGCGCTTGCAATTGAGAAATGAGTTGGGAGAGCCCGGGATGTGAAAACCATTCCCTACGAGCCTCTTCAATCCATTCTGGAATGGGGAGGGAAATTGCTAACAGAGTACTTTCCTCCTCAAATTGGCGAGATAATGCATCTGCTACACTATTGTCTTGCCCTTTCTTGTAAATGATCTCATAATCATATCCCAGCATTTTGGCGAGCCATTTATTTTGTTGTGGGGAGGATAGGTGTTGCTCCAAAAAATATTTAAGACTGTGATGGTCTGTGCGGATTTGGAAACGTCTCCCCAATAAGTAAGGTCGCCAGGTCTCTACTTCATGTAAGATGGCAATCATTTCCTTCTCGTAGGTAGATTGCCCCAGATTCTTCCCACTTAGTTGTTGGCTTGTGAAGGCCAAAGGTCGTCCTTCCTGCATTAAGACTGCCCCAATACCTGTACCCGAAGCATCACATTCAATGACAAAAGATTTGGTGAAATCAGGTAGTGCTAAGACTGGAGTGGAACACATGGCATTTTTGAGAGCTGTAAAGGCCTGTTGTGCGTCCTCATTCCAGAAGAATGAATTTTTCTTCAGGAGTTGAGTGAGGGGCTTCGCTATGCGACCATAATTGCGGACAAATTTGTGATAATAGCCTGTGAGACCCAAAAATCCTCTCAGGCTCTTCAAGGTCCTAGGTTGAGGCCAATCCTGCATTGCCTGGATCTTTTTGGGGTCCACCTTGACACCTTCACGCCCCACAATGTGGCCCAAATACTCAACTTCTTCCATGCCAAACGAACACTTGGACATCTTAACAAATAATTTATGCTTGCAGAGCAGTTGCAAGAGTAGATCTACATGCTGAAGATGTGCGGCCCAAGTGCAAATATAGATGAGGATGTCATCGAAGAAGACAAGGGCAAATTTCCTGAGATATGGTTTGAGAAGGTGGTTCATAAGGCTCTGAAAAGTAGACGGTTCATTACAAAGACCGAATGGCATGACCAGGAACTCATAATGGCCTTCATGAGTTCGAAAAGCAGTCTTTGGAATGTCGACTTCCTTCATGCGAATTTGGTGGTAGCCTGAGCGCAGATCCAGCTTAGTGAAGAATTGAGCCCCATTGAGTTCATACAACAAATCATCAACCACCGGGATGGGAAATTTATCTTTGAATGTCAACTTATTGAGGGCCCTGAAGTCTGGACACATCCGCCACTCCCCATCTTTCTTGAGCACCATGACCACCAATGATGAATAAGGACTACTGCTGGGATGAATGACACCTGCTTCCAAAAGTTCCTTGATTATTTTTTCTATTTCATTCTTTTGGGTGAACGGATATCTGTATGGGCACACATTTTGGGGTTGGGGCCCTGGAACCAAGGTGATGCTATGATCATGTTCCCCTCTCGAGGGTGGAAGCTCATGAGGCTTGTCAAAAACCGGCAGATGGTTATTTAAAATCTGTTGCATCTCAGGATGAATCGACAGAGACTTGGTTGCGACTACCTGGATAGTATTAAATTGAGCTATAACTCCATGATGGCCCTTTTTTAGCAATTTTTCCATCCTATGCGAGCTGATCATAGAGGGAGCTGCCGCCTAGAGTCCACAGAGGATATGTGTGGAGTTGTTTTGCTTAAAACTCATATATAACTCCTGCAAATCCATTATTATTGGCCCAAGAGTGCAGAGCCATTCAGCACCGAGGACAATGTCGCACCCTCCCATGTGTATGGCAAACATGTGGGTCTTCAACTGATAATCTCCCATTTGAAGTTTGACATTTTCACAACGGCCTTCACATTTCATTGTGCCCCCATCCGCAATTTGGACTTGGAAGTTAGAAACTGCTCGTACAAAACAATGCACTGCTTCCGCGATTTTGTGATGGATGAAATTATGTGTACATCCATTATCAATCAAGACTACTACTGGGCGATGTTTAATAAAACCTCTGATTTTGAGAGTTTGAGGTGAAGAAATCCCTGCCAAAGCATGCAGCGAAATAACTGGTTCGTCAGGGACATTGTCCTTTTGGTTGTCCTCTTCTACCGCCTCATGTTCCTCAAGTGGTGGATCTTCCTTCGATGAGCTGTAGTCAGTGGCATCAATTTGAAAAAATTTGGGCTCCTTGCATTTATGACCTGGGGAGTATTTTTCATCACAGTAGTAACATAATCCTTGCTTTCTTCTTTCGACCATTTCTGCAGGTGACACCTTTTGGACCTTAAGTGTTTGAGTCGTGTTGTGAGCCTGTGGGGGGCGACCCTTAGCGAAGAAATTTGGGCGACTGTACTGGGCTGCTAACGCACGTTCCACGTTACGAGCTACCTTGCAAGCCTTCATCCATGTGGGAGGGTGGTGCAGTAGGACTTGGGATTTTATGGCTTCTTTAAGACCGCTGATAAAACATTCCGTGTAGAACACATCTGAGAGAACCCTAGTGCGGAAGGCTAAGGCTTCAAAGGCTGTAATATATTCATCCACTGTGCCAGTCTGTCGGAGCTTAGTAAGACGCCCCAAAAAAGAAGATTCCTGGTCAAAGCGGTCTGTAAGAGCTTTTTTGAAGTTGGTCCAAGCCAGAAAAGGTCCATTACAACGTTGATGCCATTCCCACCATTGCCACCTTTCATTGTCCAAGTACATGCTCCCCACCATAAGCTGAGTCTCATTATCTAAGATGTTATTCAGATTGAAATACTGCTCCATTTGTGCTATCCATGCTGCTGGGTGAGAACCGTCAAATTTATGCATATCCAACTTGGGAGGTCGCTGACGGGATTGTTGGTGGGTGCCCCAGACGTGAGGAGAGTGGCTAGACTCACCCTCACTGTGTCCATTGCCATTATACGCCTCCTCGTGGGCTTCCTCCTTGCCCTTCGAGATTAGGGTAGATAGTCTGTCAAGTTGACTTTGGATGGATTGCAAGGTTAGTTCAAGTTTGTCAATCCTCTCATTGGCCATAGCTTGAGCTCTAGTTTCTACCATGCACCGATCAGATGTTCTTGAGATTTGGGACCGCCCAAAAAAAAAATTCAGTAAGAATTGAATGGTACCACCGTGCTCAGCTCGTCGTCCTGATTCTGATGGGCTAGATCACCAATAAGCTCAATTTAATGCTATCCAGGCAGCCGCAACCAAGTCTCTGCCGATTCATCCTGAGATGCAACAGATTTTAAATAACCATCTGCCGGTTTTTGACAAGCCTCATGAGCTTCCACCCTCGAGAGGCTAACATGATCATAGCATCACCTTGGTTCCAGGGACCCAACCCCCAAATCTGCGCCCATACAGATATCCGTTCACCCAAAAGAATGAAATAGAAAAAATAATCAAGGAACTTTTGGAAGCAGGTGTCATTCATCCTAGCATTAGTCCTTATTCATCACCGGTGGTCATGGTGCTCAAGAAAGATGGGGAGTGGCGGATGTGTCCAGACTTCAGGGCCCTCAATAAGTTGACAGTCAAAGATAAATTTCCCATCCCGGTGGTTGATGATTTGCTGTATGAACTCAATGGGGCTCAATTCTTCACTAAGCTGGATCTGCGCTCAGGCTACCACCAAATTCGCATGAAGGAAGTCGACATTCCAAAGACTGCTTTTCGAACTCATGAAGGCCATTATGAGTTCCTGGTCATGCCATTCGATCTTTGTAATGCCCCATCTACTTTTCAGAGCCTTATGAACCACCTTCTCAAACCATATCTCAGGAAATTTGTCCTTGTCTTCTTTGATGACATCCTCATCTATAGTTGCACTTGGGCCGCACATCTTCAGCATGTAGATCTACTCTTGCAACTGCTCTGCAAGCATAAATTATTTGTTAAGATGTCCATGTGTTCGTTGGCATCGAAGAAGTTGAGTATTTGGGCCACATTGTGGGGCGTGAAGATGTCAAGGTGGACCCCAAAAAGATCCAGGCAATGCAGGATTAGCCTCAACCTAGGACCTTGAAGAGCCTGAGAGGATTTTTGGGTCTCATAGGCTATTATCGCAAATTTCTCCGCAATTATGGTCACATAGCGAACCCCTCACTCAACTCCTGAAGAAAAATTCATTCTTCTGTAATGAGGACGCACAACAGGCCTTTACAGCTCTCAAAAATGCCATGTGTTCCACTCCAGTCTTAGCACTACCTGATTTCACCAAATCTTTTGTCATTGAATGTGATGCTTCGGGTACGGGTATTAGGGCGGTCTTAATGCAGGAAGGATGACCTTTGGCCTTCACAAGCCAACAACTAAGTGGGAAGAATCTGGGGTAATCTACCTACAAGAAGGAAATGATGGCCATCTTACATGTAGTAGAGACCTGGTGACCTTACTTATTGGGGCGACGTTTCCAGATCCGCACAGACCATCACAGTCTTAAATATTTTTTGGAGCAACGCCTATCCTCCCCACAAAAAAATAAATGGCTCGCCAAAATGCTGGGATATGATTATGAGAACATTTACAAGAAAGGGCAATACAATAGTGTAGCAGATGCATTATCTCACCAATTTAAGGAGGAAAGTACTCTGCTAGCAATTTCCCTCCCCATTCCAGAATGGATTGAAGAGGCTCACAGGGAATGTTTTTCACATCTCGGGCTCTCCCAACTCATTTCTCAATTGCAGGCGGATCCAAATTCCACCAAGGGTTACTCGTGGCAGGATGAGATTCTTCGCTACAGGGACAGAGTCGTAATATCACCAATATCCACCCTCAAAAGTCGCATTTTGGCAGAAATGCACTCATCCCCCATTGCAGGACACTCAGGCTTTTAGAAGACGTATGCTCGCACCAGAAGATCATTTTTTTGGACAGGCATGAAAAAGGACATCCTTACTTTCGTAGCAGAATGCGATGTCTGTCAACGCCACAAAGGGGAGACCATCAACGCACCAGGCACATTACAACCGTTACCCATCCCGGCATCAATATGGACAGAGGTTTCTATGGATTTCATTACAGGTCTTCCAAAGTCAGGAAACAAGTCAGTCATCATGGTGGTTGTGGACAAACTTTCGAAGTATGCTCATTTCTGCGCCCTACCCCACCCGTTTACACCGACTTTGGTCGCTCAATCTTTCATGGATCAGATCTTCAAATTGCATGGCATGCCCACTTCTATTGTGTTCGATCGCGACCCAATCTTCACCAGTAATTTTTGGCAGGAACTCTTCAGGCTACAAGGCACTCAACTAAAACTCAGTACTTCCTATCATCCACAAATGGATGGTCAAACTGAAGTTGTCAACAAATGTCTGGAAACCTACCTTTGGTGTTTCACTTCAGAAAAGCAACATCTTTGGGTATAGTGGTTACCTCTGGCTGAATGGTTGTATAACACCAACTATCATGCCACCACCAAAATGACTCCCTATGAAACAGTATATGGTCAACTCCCTCCTTCCCCTACTTCTTATATCAAGGGGTGCTCAAAGGTTCAAGCAGTGGATCAACTCCTACAACACCGCGCAACCATGCTCGCCCATCTTAGAGAGAATCTTCATCAATCTCAAAACCGCATGAAGCAACAGGTAGACCAACATCGCTCAGAGCGCCAATTTCAAGAAGGGGATCATGTCTTTTTGAGGCTGCAACCATATAAGCAAACATCACTCAAAGACAAGGGTTGTCAGAAACTATCTCCAAAATTCTACGGACCATATCAAGTACTTCAGCGCATTGGAGAAGTGGCTTACAAGTTGGTTTTGCCACCTACTACAAAAATCCATCCAGTTTTCCATGTCTCATGCCTCAAGAAAGTGATTGGGAACAATTGCAGAATTCAAACCAGTCTACCTGAATTGGACGAAGAAGGTTCAATCTGGCTCCAACTTGAACAAGTTCTAAACACACGAGACAGGCACCTGCGGGGCCGCATGATTAGGGAAGTCCTCGTCAAGTGGAAAGACACCTCTCCAGAAGATGTAACTTGGGAACCAGCCACTATTTTTCAGCAGTTTCCGCAGCTTTAGCCTTGAGGACAAGGCTAGTCTTAAGGGGGAGGGCATGTTAGGGTCCCACCCTAACCCCCTTATTTATGTAATGGGATTGAGTCATAGTCAAGAGTCAATAAAGCCCATATTAATAATTTTAAGTGGTTAACCCGCAATTAATGACGGGACCACAGTTAGTTGCAAATGGGCCGTAGTATTAGATAGAGGGTATTAATAAAACCCATGGTATTGATCCATGGTATTGCATGTATGAGTCATATATAAAGGATAGAGACTCCCTGCGAGGAGAATCGTGTCTTATTTTGAGTCGAGCTCTGCTCTATTGGAGGTTTCCCCCTCGAATAGGCCAGTGAACATTGCTTTCTGAATAATAAAATATTTGTTGTTGTCTCTCACTATTCTATGTTCTGGGTATCTTTCTTCGCATATTCTGTATTTGGGTATATTTTTGCAGGTTAAGAGCATAACAGTAAAAAAAATTGGTGTGCAGGCCATTTTCCAAAAGATATTTGGAGCATCCTTATAGATAAACACTAGTGTACAAGCCATGATTCAATTATTTCCTATATAAGTGGAAGAGTGGTGGAAACCCACTAGTTATTCATCCCTTGGAGGCTTGGCCATATGGTGATTAGTTCATGACATATGTTTGTCATGACTCTAGTATAATGTATTTAGCAAGTTTGATTTAAAAAGTGGTTTATCTTCTATTTTAGGGATGAACTCTTTAATAATGATTAGGGTGTTTCATTTTTTTCAAGAGTGTGGCATGTATTGATATGTGACGAGGGGAGGAACTATGAAGGAGGAGGTAATAGACTATTAAGAGGATGGAAAAGAATAAATTTTGAAGTCCATCTTTGATTCTAAGAATGATATGTTAAAGATATGGAAGGCATCTAAGGCTTAAGGTGAAGAAATAATTAATGGTACATGGGGGGATTGTATCCCACAAAACCCTAAAATATATTCAGATATTCCAACATATGAACCTCGAAAACTTGTGGTATCAAAAATTAAATTTGCGAAAGAGGAAAATAAAAGGGCTAACATTGAAAAAGGGTGAATTCAACTCATGGAAGGAGCCTAAAAGGTGGGGTTTTAGTGGTGAAGTTAATTCCCAATGGCTTCAGAAAATGCTTCCTTTTAATCTCACATATGGGAATGGATCATAGATCCACTGCAAGTGTTATTGACGCGGTTGAATAGTTTTTTGGAAGAAGGAAAACAATAATCAAGGACCATGACCCAAAGTAGGGTTTTTGAGAGCTATCTTTGTCATAGTCAGCAAGTGGGAGGAGGAGGTAAATAGGAGAAAATGGAAACCATCTAACTCAAGCTTGTAGAATAATAAGCAGACAATGAAGTGGATCAAAATACACAAGGAAAAGGATATATTGGTTTTGGGTTATGATGAAAGGATTGATGATATTTCATTCTAATGGAGAGCCTTCTAACTGGTAAGTTTATAGGGAAGAAAGTAGTAGAGAACTCTCTATTCTTATGGATGGAAAAGGCCTAGTTAGGGTTCCTAGGATACAATTATAAGTTTCACATTCTAATTAGAGGTTATCCAATACCATGGCCTAAGATAGGATTTTAGAGAGTTATCTATGACAGAGTTATCAAGTGGAGAGGAGGAAGTAAACAAGAGAAAAGGGAACCACCCTAACTCAAGCTTATGGAAGGAACAATAGACAATGAAGTGGATTAGAATCCACAAGGAAAATGATAATTTGGTTTTGGGTGAAGATGTAAGGATGGATGATATTTCATATCTAATGGAAATCCTTCTAATTGGTAGGTTTACAAGGAAGAGAGTAATATAGTGCTCTTTGATCATATGGATGGAAAAGAACTAGTTAAGGTTCCTAGGGTATAATTGTAAGTTTCACATTCTAATTAGAGGGTATCTTGCATTAAAATTCTCACAAAAGCACATGCAATGAGAATATTTTCTTAGAGGTGTTGTTGGGGACCTTTGTTTCTTGTGTTGAAAATGCAGCAAGAAATTCCTAATTTATTTTCTCCTTTATTAAATTAGGAAAAATTTCAATTTCAATTTCAGTAAAAGACTCGGAGGAATTTAACTGAGGTGATATGGCACTTATCACTCAGTTAAATCAGTTAATTCGAGTTTGAGACACTTGAGTTATGTTTAGTTATGATTGATTTCTAAGTATTAGCATTTAGTTTCAATTAATTTGAGTTATTGTGAGTTTAACTAATTATAATTGATTAAGAACTAATGGAAGGTCTCGTAGTGGGGTGTGTTCACTTGTGATCAACGAGTTAACTCATCAATCAACCTTGAATAATTGATGCATGCAGATAACTCGAGTTACCTAGTTGAGATTGGAGTTTAAGGGCAATGTACTATCAATTATAGACAATTCCAAATTGTATAGGTGGTGCATGCAGTCAGAGAAGGACCTACATGAATTGCATAATTCCCAATGATAAATTTCCCTAATTAGTAGGGGCTAATTCCTTACTGAACAACACAAAGAAATAGGGGCTTGGGAGGGAAGGAATTTGGTTAAATATTGACCATAGCTAATTTTTGAAGTAGTGAGATAGATTATACTAGTGCAGAGGTTGCTCGGGCTTGAGCAAGCATTGTATTTCTTCTCTATTTTCAGATTAATGCAATATAGATAAGAAGGGGTTTTGAGTAGTTACTTTCCCCCAGATAAATATATGAGCATATGTGATTGATTCTTGTCTCATGTTTAGAATCAATGACAGAGGAATCAATGAGAGAGTTATCTATGACAGAGTTATCAAGGTCTCGTAGTGGGGTGTGTTCACTTGTGATCAACGAGTTAACTCATCTATCAACCTTGAATAATTGATGCATGTAGATAACTCGAGTTACCTAGTTGAGATTGGAGTTTAAGGGCAGTGTACTATCATTTATAGACAATTCCAAATTGTATAGGTGGTGCATGCAGTCAGAGAAGGGCCTACATGAATTGCACAATTCCCAATGATAAATTTCTTTAATTAGTAGGGGCTAATTCCTTACTGAACAACACAAAGAAATAGGGGCCTGAGAGGGAAGGAATTTGGTTAAATATTGACCATAGCTAATTTGTGAAGTAGTCAGATAGATTATACTAGTGCAGAGGTTGCTCGGGCTTGAGCAAGCATTGTATTTCTTCTCTATTTTCAGATTAATGCAATATAGATAAGAAGGGGTTTTGAGTAGTTACTTTCCCCCAGATAAATATATGAGCATATGTGATTGATTCTTGTCTCATGTTTATGTTGTGACAAGAATGATTTCAGTATACTTAGAAATGAAAGGATTGATGATATTTCATTCTAATGGAGAGCCTTCTAACTGGTAAGTTTATAGGGAAGAAAGTAGTAGAGAACTCTCTATTCTTATGGATGGAAAAGGCCTAGTTAGGGTTCCTAGGATACAATTATAAGTTTCACATTCTAATTAGAGGTTATCCAATACCATGGCCTAAGATAGGATTTTAGAGAGTTATCTATGACAGAGTTATCAAGTGGAGAGTTATCTATGACAGAGTTAGTATTTTGATTTTTGTTGATGATTAGAGTAGATTCAAGTATTTTGCTTTCACAAATTACATTAGTAGTTTTGAATCTACAAGGAATTTCTACATGGTATTGAAGCAAGAATCACAATAGAAGAGAGAATTGGAAGTTTCCTTTGCAGGTGAATCGAATTTGCAGTATCACTCTTCAGAGCTAGCAGGATGTCATTCTATGGATTGAGACTCGAGTATGCCCTTGAGGGTAGCTCAAATTATATTGTTTGGAAGGATAGGATGAAGGCAGTTTTGGAAGATAATGGGTTGAAGTAATTCATAGATAATGATATCCCAAAGCCTCCAACATCTGATGTTCAAGATCTAGCAGAATGGGAGAAGTATGTTGCAAAGGTGAGGAGGATCATACTAGAAGGAGTTTGAGATCATATTGTCTCAAATATCCATGGGAAGGAGAATCCATATGCATTGTGGCAAGCCTTGATAGACTTGTTTCATAACAAAATGACCAGAGGAAGTTGGCACTGAAGGATAAGCTTTGGAAGATCAAGATGGAAAAGGGTGACACAATACCACAGTACCTGAGCAGGTTCACCGATTGTCAGGATGAACTAGGGAGTGTTGGTATTACGGTTGTTGAAGATGGTCTGGTAAACCTATAACTTCTAGGCTTTCCCAAGAGTTGGTACAACTCCCAAGATTCAGTAAATGGGAGGGAGAAGCTACCAAATTGGGAGAGATTGTGGTCTGACTTGGTGCAAGAAGAAATAATGTAGAACACCATAGATGGAACCCAATCCAAGTGTGATGATGAGGAGAACTATAACCTGGCCAGAAAGGCAAAGAAGGGAAAGGAAAGAAATCCCAATCCAAAGCAGAATCTGGTCAAGCAGGAAAGAAGAAAGACTTGTCAAGAATCAAGTAGTTTCACTATCATGAGATGGGACATTATGCCACGAAGTGTCCACTCAAGAAGGCGGGTAATAAGCCCTCGGGAAGAGCGGTAGGTGAAGCTTTGGCTTCATAGTTTGAACTTGATTTCATCGTCATCGCTTGTATGGTGAGCACAGTGTTAGGTAGTGTGTTGTATTTAGATAATTGAACCTGATTCCATATGTTAGGAAATCGAGAATGCTTCAGTGACTTGGAGGAGAAGGACCTTGAGATGCACATCGATATGGGAGATGATGGAAGGTATAGTGTGATCGGTATTGGCATAGTTAATTTTTAGAGGGATTCTGACTCCCCTCTCAAATTAAAATATGTCATGTATGTTCTGGGTCTGAAGAAGAATCTCATTACAGTTGCTATGTTTGAAGACCATGGCTATGATGTGATATTTAGAAAACGAAAGACATTCCTTAGACACATCGCCACAAGATAGGTGAAGCGGATCAAGGTTTAGGTGAAGAACCTTTACAAATTGGATGTAGAAAATTGTGCAATATTGAGCACAAAAGCAGAGAAGGAGAAAAGTCGATATGTCAGTGAATTATGGCATAGAAAACTTGGCCATTTGCACCATGGCGCTTTGAATATCATGCAAAATATTTCTACAGGCCTTCCCAAGGTGGATTTTATGTACATTGGGGAAGTACACAAAATCCACATTTAATGATCGGGATAGTAAAACGCAAGCAGTCATTGAAAGGATTCACTCAGATGTGTGTGGACCTTTCTCGACAACCTCCATGACCAAGCACAAGTATTTTGTAGTATTTGTAGATGATTTCTCATGGAAGTGGTGGATTTTCTTCATGCAGAAGAAAGACCAAACATTCTCCAAATTTGTTGAATTTAAATCACTTGTTGAGAAAGAGATTGATAGGAAAGTGAAGGCTCTTATGAGCGATAACAATGGAGAATATGTGTTAAATGAGTTTAATAACTTCTATGCAAAAGAAGGCATTCGATGAGCGTTGACAACACCCCATAACACACAACAAAATGGGGTGGATGAGAGGAAGAGAAAAAGTATCGTGGGAGATACATGGGACATGTTACATGACCAGGGCCTACTATGTCACGTGTGGGCTGAAGCATGTAACATAATTGTTTATTTGTAGAACACGAGTCTTCACATGATTCTTGGCATGAGTACAACAAAGGAAGCTTTTTCAGGGAAGAAACCAGATGTGTCACACTTCAAGATATTTTGATCATCAATTTACTGTCATGTTTCCAATGATGCAAGGAAAAGGCTAGAGCCTACAACTGATTTTAGCATGCTTATGGGGTACATAGAAACACCTCACAACTATTATATGTACTTTCCATCTCTCAGGATGGAAGTTGTTAGGAGAGATGTGAAGTTTGTTGGAGAGAAGGCAATGAGGTGTTCTCTTGAGAGGGAGCTTCAGTTGCATTTAGATTAGGAGCTTTTGGCTCCAAAGGAAGAACCTCAGGAAGTTGTGGAGCAACCACAAGCAGAGGAAGAGAGAGTGGAGACATCCACTCAAGCAGAAACATCCAGAGATGGAAGGAAGCGCACCAGGGAAGCTGAAAAATTAGTGCATGATGTTAGAGAGAATGTGGGAGCACCCACATCACAACGCAGGCAGAGGAGGTCACCAGATCGGTACACTAGCTAGATGGATCTGATGAGTGAGCTTGTAGATACCGGGCCATCCCCATTCAAGGAAGCAGTGCAACAACCGGTATGGGTTGATGCCATGGTAGAGGATTATGATCCCATTATCAGAAACAATGTTTGGGAAGTTGTCCCAAGGCTAGAGGACAAGTCAATGGTAGGTTCCATATGGATCACAAAGTGAAGCAAGTAGTAGATGGAAGCATTGAGAAACACAAGGCTAGATTTGTGGCCAAGGGGTTCTCTCAGGTGGAGGGAATTGATTATGAGGAGACCTTTACTCTAGTAGAAAGGTACTCTTCAATGAGATCAATTCTAGCACTTGCAGTGTAGATGGGACGGAAGAATCATTAGATGGATGTGAAGACAACATTCCTCAATGGAGTGGTTGAGGAGGAGGTGTACATTGAGCAACCGGAAGGATTTGAGACCTTCGATAGAGAGTTGCATGTGTGCAGACTCAAGAAAGTGATGTATGGATTGAAACAAGCACCCCGTGCTTGGTACACCAGGAATGACAACTATCTCACTGGGTTGGGCTTCACCAAAAGTGAAGCAGATGCAAACCTTTACCATACTGTTGTTGAAGGTAAATTATTGATTATGGTATTATATGTTGATGATTTAGTTTTAACCGGTGATGGGAAGTTGGTCAAGTCTTGTAAAGAGGATTTTCCATGAGAATTCAAGATGAAGGACCTAGGGCTCATGCATTAATATTTCCTTGGTATGGAAGTATGGAAAGGAGATGGGGAACTGTTTGTCTCTTAGGGAAAGTGTGCCAACGAGATACTGAAGAAGTTCCACATGGAGAGTATCAAACCCATGGAGACTCCTCTAGCAGGGAATTGGAGGAAGGAAGATGCTACTTCAGGTGAAGTAGTGGAGGCTACCATTTACTGACAGCTTCTGGGTTCACTCATGTATTTGGTGATCACACGATCGGACATGTGTTATGTAGTTAACCAACTTAGTCAAGCTATGGCTAAGCCAACCAAAATGTACTGGAAGGAAACAAATCATGTGTTGAGATACCTCATAGGCACTACTCAGTTTGGTCCTTAGTACAGTTAGACAGAGGGAGTGAAGTTGCAAGGCTCCACATATGCAAAATGGGCGGGGAGTCCATCATACAAGAAGAGCACATAAGGAGGAATTTTCAGTGTTGGGTCAACAGCGGTTTCTTGGTACAACAAGAAGTATAGATTTGTTGCACTCAACTCTACATAAGCATAGTACATGGCTACAAGTCAAGCAACATGTGAGGCTATCTAGATGAGAAAGATTCTTGTTGGGTTATTAGGTCAGCAGATAGATCCTACTGTGATTTACTGTGACAATTAGAGTTATATCAAACTCTCTGAGAATCTTGTATTTCATGATCGATCCAAACATATCGACATCCGATATCACCATCTATGAGTTTGTGTGTAGAGGCAAATCATGTTGTTGGAGTACATTCCTACAGAGGAACATGATGAAAATATTTTGACAAAGGCTTTTTCAAGAGGCAAATTTGAGTTACATAGAGGCAGGATGGGGCTATAAGATAATCCATTTCTTGCTGAGAGGGAGTGTTGAAAATGCAACAAGAAATTCCTAATTTAATTTTTCCTTGATAATAGGAGAAATTTGATTTTCAATTTTTGTAAAATACGTGGAGGAATTTAAATAAGGTGATATGACACTTATGACTCAGTTAATTTGAGTTGGAGACACTTGAGTTATGTTAGTTATGATTGATTACTAAGTATTAGCAATCTGTTTCAGTTAATTTGAGTTATTGTGAGTTTAATTAGTTCTAACTGATTAAGAACTAGTGGAAGGTCTCGTTGTGGGGTGTGTTCACTTGTGAACAACCAGTTAACTCATCAATCGACCTAGACTAGTTGATACATGAAAATAACTCGAGTTACCCAGTTGATATTGGAGATTAAGGGCAATGTACGATCAGTTGTAGACAATTCCAAATTGTACAGGTGGTGCATGTAGTTTGAGAAGGGCGTACAGGAATTATGCGATTCACACTAAGAAATTTCCCTAATTAATAGGGGCTATTTCCTTATCGAAAAACACAAGGAAATAGGGACTTGGGAAGGTAGGAATTTGGTTAAGTATTGACCATAGCTAGTCTGTGAAGTAGTGAGATAGATTCTATGAGTGCAAAGGTTGCTTGGGCTTGAGAAAGCATTGTATCTCTTCTCTATTTTCTGATTAATGCAATACAAATAGGAAGGGGTTTTGAGCAATTTCTTTCCCCTAGATAAATATCTGAGCATATGTGATTGAATCTTGTCTCATGTTTAAGTTGTGATTTCTCAATCGTTAAATTGTTTCCACTGATGAGTAAAGTATACTCAAGTATTTTGTTTGAGCAAATTACATTAGCAGTTTTGAATCTATAAGAAATTTCTACATCTTGATATGAAGAAATTGAGCGTCACTATCCAAGGAAGGAATCTCATTTCATCTAGCCAACGTGGGTGTAGTTATCTTAGTTTTCCAATGGAGCTTTGTGATATAAGAGCATTAAAGGTAGTGAGGAATGGGATCAACAAGTTCATTGATTTAGAGGTAGATTTTCTTTAGATGGAAAAGAAGAAAATATTAAAAATACCGATGGAAATTAATTTCTATGAAGGATTTCTTGAAGGAATTAAACTAAATTAGAGTAAATGAAATTACATTCAATTATTAAGCCCACATGACGTAGAGTATATGGTGACATGGTGTTTCATTAAGGCACTTTGTGGTGTAAAGGCACCAGTTTGAAACTCCTTAGGCAAAAATCCAACCATGCTAAGTGTTGGCGTGGCCCAGGCTAGGTATGATCCTTGTGTGATTCTGGCGGCTTAGATGCCCTTGGGTCATGGCTAATCAAGCCATAGGTTAGGCGTGTTAGTCATCTCAAGGCTCACATTACCTAACAAACAAAAAATATAAGAAATTATATTCAATTCTTGGAAGAATCCTTGCAAGTTTTGAAATGTCATGTCATAGGTCATGTTTGGAGATCTTGTGCTAATACAACAAAATATTGAGTATGGAAAGAAAATTCCATGTCTACTGAAGGCAACTTAAGAGGAGTAACTTTGAATGAAGAAGGAAGTTTTGAGTTTCAAAAGAGGGAAAAATATGAAAGTATGGAATCTTCAAGATAATTGGAAGAGGCACAATAAAATGAAGTCTAGAATAGGGGATCCAAGCATCCGTAATCATTATCAAAACTTTCAACTCTAGCATCAACAAAATGTATGACGCATATATATTCATCTAATGCTCCTTGCTAAATTTCAAAAGTAGTTAATCCAACATAATTAAAGTTTAAATATTACTTCCTTAAAGTTCTTTTGTAGATAAATATTTGTGGGGCAGCGAATAAAAGGATGTTCCCTTAAATCTCAAAGAGGTAGAATGCAAAACTAAAGGGTAAAGGTAGACAAAAATGGGATCTCAAAACTCAAAGGCTTATCTTGTGCAAAGTGGTTCTTGTTAAGGGAATAATGTGCAAGAGAGAAAAAAGAGTAAACTTTATAGGTATAAGCATAGACCCAAGAAGAATATGTCTAAAAAGTAAGGCCCAAGAATAAAGGGATGATTATACCTTTACCCAAATCCTTCCCCTATGGTAGGGATAAGATCTTATTTGTCCTAGCAAAGAAGAAAGATCATAAAGAGTTAAAGGAAGGAAAATAATGGGCCCTTGGAGTGGGAAGTGCCTCTGTAATGGTTAGCATATGGTTGTTGTTTATTTGAATGTGAGGGGGGTATGGGGTATCCAAAAGAAGTTATCCCTAAAAAGGTTATTATCCAATTATAATATTGATGTTATTATCATGTATGAAACTATGTGTGAAGGGTCAAAAACAATGGTAATTCCATCTTCATGTATCCTTTTTGTTACTTAGATTCAAAAGGGAAGTCAAGAGATATTGTAATAAGCCAAAAAGACATGATGGAACTTATTAATTTTTGTTGTCTAAATGTAGTTGTTTGGATAGTTTTAAAATGAAAGTGTTGGGAAAGATTGTCAACTATAAATCTATATGGTCCACACATGGATTGAAATCCCTTTTGGAATAATTTGAATCAAATTAACGATGGAAATGTAATTTTGGGAGGAGATTTAAATATTATTCTAAAGTTCTTAAATTTTTTGTTGAAGGGAGACAAGTTAGACGCAATGGTTGACTATTTTGTTTAAATGTTTGAATATTTTGTCTTTATGATGTGGAACCTCTATTGTTTCATCTAACTTGGAGGAACTATCAAAGTAGTAAGCATGGGGTCTCAAAAAAAGTTGGGAAGATTTATGGTTGCCGAAAAAACAATGGAGGAAGTTGAGATAATAAAGTCCCAGGTAGGAGAAAGAGGCATGTTGAGTTACTTAACTGTATTACTTTAGATAATAAAGGAAGCTCAACACCTCTTAAAACTTTTAAATTTAATCATGCATGGCCAGAAGATGACGACTCCATTGAGGTGATTAATGTGAGGGTTATCATCAACCATGAAGGAACAACCAAATATTCATTCACCTAATGTCTCAGCATATCAACTAACAATCAAGTTATAACATACCCAATACCCTCTATCAACCATTGAGGGTAGGGAATATGTAATGTACTTAACCCCTAAAATTAAAAGGAACCACATAAAAAATCCAAAGAACACAAAAGATAATAGATGAACCTTATAGAAAATATTTTATATTAATGATATTAAAAAATAGAGAGTTGTGTTCACTTACCTCTTTAATGTGGGAAACCTCTCAGAGAAAAGCTCCAAATACAATAACGATTTTTGATTCAACATTACATAAACTTCTACTTAATACATTCACTATGAGTCCATTTATAATGATGACCTATTAATTAATATGGGCCTTATTAATAAGGAGGACATCGTTTACAATGAGTGGCTAATAACTAACCTTTTAGTAGGCCTTATTCAAGGAAGGCAACCTCATGCATCAAGAAAGTATCATAAGGGGCTTAGGGTAGGACCCTAACATGCCTACATCCTTCCTTCGATAAAAATTTTGTCCTTAAGGCTGAAAGTGAGGAAATTGTTGTAGAATTGACATCAGTTCCCATGTGGCATCTTTTGGTTGCATACTTTTCTATTGGATTAGTACTTCCCTAGTTGTGCAATAGAAAAATTGATGCTCTTTGGTCTCTATTATTGCCTCTCGCTCAAGCCAAATGTAACTTTCTTCACAAAGTTTCGGTAAGTTGGTTTGCACTTTGTAATTTGATCCCACCACCTTTTTTAAAGAATACACATGAAATATTTGATAAATCTTGGAGGGGGCTAGGAGAGATGGCTTGTACACTACCTATCCAATTCATTATATGATGAAATAGGGATCATAAAACTTGGGAACTATCTTTCGAGTAACTTTATCACTAGGTGATGTTTAATTATAAGGAAAAAGGTGAAGAAAACCTGATCCCCATGAACAAAAGAACATTCATATGTATGTTAATCAACTTGTTGTTTCGTTTGCTTTTGTGCCATTACCAAGTTTTCCTCGAGGATATGGATAATGGCTTCTTTGGTGTAAAGTGTTTTATGTAATACATGAACCTTCAATGTGTTTATTACACATGATGTCACTTACAATGGATTTTTGCCATAAATGACTTCTTATGGTGCCATTTTGGTAGCTTCTTGGTAAGTGGTATAATAAGAGAAGGTAGAATTTCACAACTATTCATATTGTTAGAAGCTTTTGGAAGAAAATTGTGTATGAGATTTTTCTTGTCCAACGTTTCGAGTGGACACTGCACCAATCACTTTTATTGTCTGGAAAGATGGCCTCCCTGCTCTCCATGCCTTTCTTACCCATCTCAATAGTATCTCTTAGCACATCCAATTCACCATAGAGATTGAATTTGATAATTGCCTTCCCTTCCTCGATGTCTTTGTTTCTCATCTCCCTGATGGTTCCCTAACCCATCAAGTCTTTAGAAAAAGACCCACATTGACCAACATATTCACACCCATTCCCACCACCACCCTTTCGAAAAGTTAGCTATCTTAAAATTCTTATTTCCCATGCCTTAAAAAGATATACTCGACAATTCCTTTCTAAAGAGAAAGCTCTTCTATTCCAAGCCTTTAAAGCCAATGGCTATTTTTCATCTCAAATTAATAAATCATTTCAATCTATAGATAAGTCTAATTCTCTCGATTCGAACTCTTCTCCTCCTATTGTGATGGTTTCCCTTCTTTATATAAAAGGCACCATTGATTTCCAATATTTTAGCCAAAATAAATATAAAAACTATTTTTAAACCCTTCAAAACTCTCAAGCAATTTTGTTTGGTCAACTAAAGACACATATGGTCCTATGTCAAGATCATGGGTCTACCAAATTCCTTGTTCCTATGGCAAATCTTACATTGGTCAAACTGGTTGTCCCTTCAAAATTCGTCTAAAAGAACACATTGTTGATACCCACCACCACCACTTGTCTAAATCTACCATTATTGAACATTCCTATAAATCCAAACATCTCATCTATTTTGATCAAGTTAAAATCTTGGCTTCTGTTCCTTTCTATAACTCTTGAATCATCCGGGAAGCTCTCAAAATTGAGAAGCACCCTCCAACTTCAACAGAGAAGATGGCTATAGACTAATCCAATCCTGGCAATCTGTAATCCATCAACTCACTTAATGAGTGTTTCTCCCTCCTTTCTCAAATCCTTACTTAATTCCTTTCTTTTTTTCCTTATTCTTTGATCTCCATATATGTTTTAAAATTTTCCTTTCATCCCTCCTAATTGATTAATCAAGTTTATATCTTACCTTGATGCTATTCTATTTAATTCATCACACACACACACACACACATGCCCCCAATATTTCTCTTCCAAATATTGTGTAAATATATTGGTACTATCATAACCTAATATGTTTTTATACTAATTTTTTTATAATGTTTATCATAAACTAATTTTCTCTTATATTAATTTATTCTCTATAATTTCAAAAATTGTAAATATATTTTAGCCTTCATTCAAAAATTCCTCTAACCATACCCTCTAAAGGATACTATCATTTTACTTTTTTTTTGTTCAATTCCATTTTTTTGTTTGTTTGTTCAATTCTATTAAATTTTGACCTTTAACCCATACCCTCTAATGACCATTTTTATCAATTTTAATTACATTTTGACCTTTAACCCTTTATTGTCCTGTAGTGGCTACTTTGGATCAAAACCTATTTAATTCCCCTCAACACTCATTTCATATTCAATGAGCTTTCTAGTCCTTGATGAGGGGTGGAGTGTCCACCCAAAACATTGGACATGCAAAGTCTCGTACAATTTTATTTATTTATTTTTCTAAAAGCTTTTAACAAAGTGGTATTATACCAACATTTGACAAGGGGAAACCATTATGCCCATTGGCGTAACTTTTAGAAGTAAAGCATCCCTAATATGTTTCTAGGCACTTGTTGATGACTTCCATTTTCCCACCAGGGGGGATGATATTAGTGCTCATTGTCAGTTGTGTACCTTGAAGTTTAAATAGCTCTTGCCATAATTTGTTGGTGAATATGAGGTCCTAATATGAGACAATGGAAGTGGGCATACTGTTGGGTAATTTAATTGTGATTTAAACTACTTTGCATTTAATTGTCAATCTGGTTTTGTATACCTATGAAGTACACTTGCGCAATATATGATAGGAATCAACTTTCAATTTTAAGAGAAAATTAAACTATTTAAAATGTTTGCAAAGCTTAAATGAAACTTATTTATGAAGAGGTCTTATATGAGTATACACATATTTCCTTTTTCAAAAGTATTAAATTTTGAACTTGGAAAGTTATCCTTTAATTTATGAAAACAAAATGACAATTGACATGAAAGTAAACTTATTCTATTAATATGGAAATAAATCTATTATAATGACAAGAAAGTAAATCTATCTTATCAACAAGAAAGTAAATATATTCTAATGGCATGAAAGTAAACCCTTGAAATTAAATTTAATCTAGAATGCAGTAAATCCTATACTAAGAAAGCAATGAATTCTTAAACTATGGAAATTTAAAGGAAACCTATTCTGAAAGTAGTGAGAGATCAATTGAAATTGTCAATGTGTGCACTATCAAACTGTAATAATTCACAACTATATGTGAATATGGAAGCAAACAAATTGAAAAGTAATGAATCCTTAACATGAGAACAATGTAAACTTTGAAACGGGAACTATAAACTCAAAACGGGAACTCTGGCCCAAAAACCCCAAAAAAACCACAAAAACAGTGCTCAAAACGAAAAGTGTGTATACTGGAACGATGTTTTTTTTTTAGGTGTCAATTTTGCGGCTGTTTTAAAAATGGCAGTGACTACGAAATTTTCTACGAAATTTTCCTGCAAAATATAGCTTCAGAACGAAAGTGTTGATACTGGAATAATGATTTTTTTTTAGGTGTCAATTTTGCGGCTGTTTTAAAAATGGCAGTGACTACGAAATTTTCTACGAAATTTTCCTGCAAAATATAGCTTCAGAACGAAAGTGTTGATACTGGAATAATGATTTTTTTTTTTAGGGTCAATTTTCATACTTTTTAAAAAATGCTAATAAAACAACAATACCTTGCAATGGCCGATGCAAAACATGTATATAGACCCTAAACAACAATACCTTAATACATGATTTAAATGCAACCCTAAACAAATTTAATATGGCCGATGCAAAACATGTATATAGACCATTTGCTTCTCATCTTAAATTAACAAATAAACAATAACCTACTTGTATTGAAGCAAAAACATAAATATCCAAGCCTTCCATATGCTTCAACAATAGGAAGCCTAATGTATGCAATATGCACTTGCTGTGATGTTGTGCTTCATTGGGAGTGGTAAGTAGTTCTCTTGTAAATCCAAGCAGTTAAATAGATTTAAAGATATATTAAAGGCCCAATTGATTATTGTTTGTTTTTTCAAGGTATTGATACACTGTTGGAAGGATTTAAAAATGATGATATGGCAGATGATCTTGGTCAGCCGAGGTACTTCAAAGCTCTTTCTTATCCATTCACAAACCTTTTGTTAACATATCAGTTGGATTGTTTTATGTGTGTATTTTTTCCAAATATAGTAACCCACCATCTAGTGCTTGGCAAACAAGTGATATTGTATATCAATATGCTTTGGCTTAGAAAAAATGTCATGATTTTTTTCAAGATGGATTAAACTTTGGCTATCATAATTCAATACATGCTTTTCTTGTTGTATACCTAATTCTTCAAAGAACCTCCTCATCCAACTCATTTTCTTGCATGTTGCAATATACTTAGCCTTAGTGGTAAAAAGATCCACCATACTTTGCAATCTAGATATCTATAAGACTCTTAGCCCCTCAAAAAAATACAAATATAGCTTGTTATGGATTTTCTAGAATCCATTCACCTGTTGTATCATTATTCTGGATCCTTCCAACAAGATATTATTAATATCTAAAAACCAAACAATAATCAATTTGAGCTTTTTAATTTATCTTAAAATCCATTTAACCACATGCCAATGTTCCTTGCTTAGATTTATAAAAAAGTTACTTACCATTTCCAATGAAGTGCAATGTCAAAACAAGTGTATACATTAGGCTTTCTAATAGGGCATTATTGGGTTGCTAACTTAATATGAAAAGCAAATGGGCTACGTACATCTTTCAGGGTTAATATATCTTTCGTTTTTGACTTCCGTTCAGTAGATTTTACCTTGGTGTTGATCACCAATCACCGACTACATTGCAGCTACGTGTAAATGAACTCTACACACACGAAGTCTCGGACAAACACTTCTCTTATATCAAATGGTTAGAAAATTTAGAAATAAAATTCTCAAAGTTTTAAGAACAAAATATATATTTTTATTTGTAGTATTTCCTTTTTAGTTGCTTGGTGTTTTAGTCGGCTATTCCATGTTTTAGAGTTTTTTTCTATTAATAATATTATTGGATTTGTGTGATTGGTAGGTCTGTGTTGTGTGTCTTTGCAGTCACTGCCGTGGACAGTGCTGCCAAGGCGCTTGAACTTCTTGGAGTAAATAAAGAACAAGCGACAGCCACTGTCTGCACTAATCCATTGAAGTTCAGTTTGATTATCACAGATTATTGCATGCCAGAACTGACAGGCTACGATCTCCTCAAGAGACTCAAGGAAATCAAGGGTTTGAAGGAGATACCTGTAATTATAATGTCATCAGAGAATGTGCCACAGCGAATTCAAAGGTGTTTAGATGAAGGAGCCGAAGACTTCATTGTCAAACCCGTGCAACGGGATGACATCAAGAAGATAACGGGGTATATCAAGGTATCGAAACCCGTAGCTACCACGCCTATATGTAGAAAACGGAAGGTTTCATCCGTCGTGTTAGCGGGAGATAACTCAGAGCGACGACCTCGAATCAGCGGCGCTACAGTTGCCTGAATCTGACTGGTTTGCTCCCATTTTAAAGAACAGGGCATCTGACCATGTAAAGTGTTCGAGGTGTTGCAGTATTTTCTTTGAATTTCGTGAAATTTATAAGTCGAGTGATTCTCTGAGAGGTCTGTGTTGTGTGGTTTACGTTTTAAATTTTCGATTTTTTTTATTAATCATATTAGTGGATTTGTGTCAGTGGTAAGTCTGCATTGTGTAAATGATATAATCTGAACAATGGTTGCAACATTTTTTGATTAATAATATCATTGAGTCGTTGATTAGTAGGTTTGAGTGGTATAGTTTCTACGATCAGAATAATTAATTTATACATTCAAAAATGATACCTGATTTATTTTATAGAATGCCATTTAACGTCAAAACCTAAAATACTTAAATAATTAAATGACACCTCATGTGAATGTCAATTGCAAAACTTTACATGCATTGTTAGACTTCGTACACACGTTTATTACACACGTTTATTACACATACATTACGAATTGGAGAGCATGAGTTGCAATTACCACCACTAACACTATATACTATAGTAGTCAATCTGCAGCATTTAATATAGCAAAACTAGAGCTGTTATCAGTGCGATCCACGAGGAATGTCCCGTTTTCCATTGTAAAAGAGAATCCGCTTTCCGTTTCTTGGCTTCCTTTGGATGTCAGGAGTGCGAAAGGTACAAGGCAGTCGTGCGATTCTACTATTATTTTAGTTGCAACGAGGATTCCTTGCACCAGAGAATACTAAATTCTTTAATGGAGATAAGTAGAGATCCTTTCCAGCAGAATAATACATTAGATGATTGCTGTCACTATCATTAGATCAATCAAATGTGGTCGCTAGCACGGGCCCTCTTTTAAGTTTATGCATCATCCTTGTTCTTAAAATTGCAGAACAAGGCACTTTCTCCCCGACTAAGTCATACCGCAAAATTTTTTAAGTTATAATCTTGTCAAAGCATGTACCAGATAATAGAATGTTTTCATTTGTGTGATTACGAAGAGATATGTACCATCCATTACATCTACAAGTTTGATGGGATGGTTTAATTTAACGATGCATGACTCTGTAATAGATTGATCAGCGATATTGCTTCATAAAACTCGTCGGGTCGATTCCCGGAATCGACCCGCCGCCGGTCGGGCGGGGCGGAGCGGCGCTGGGGTGGCGCTGCGCCACCCCAGCGCCGCTCCGCCCCGCCCGACCGGCGGCGGGTCGATTCCGGGAATCGACCCGTAATGCTTCGGAGCTTGTGAGCCATGAGAGGCAAAGGAATTACTAAGTAGAACTCTGCGAAGGGCGGGGGCAGGGAAAGAAGGAACAAGTGAGCCATGAGAGGCTAACAAGGGTGAGCCACGACCCATGAGAGGTTAACTGACACCCATTTGGCATAAGTGTATTCGTGTTCATCATCTAGCCCTTGTGCAAACATTGTTACATTACGAGGGAACAAATTATAAGAATAAGACCTTTGAACTTTCGAAGCTATTTGTATCGGTGTAAAACGATGGTAATAATACGACGGGGATATACCTTGGTCTAAATGTCAAACATTCGAGCAACAAGTTGAATAGGGTGCACTGCCTAAACGTCGAATAACACCTACTGCCGAATAACACCAAATAGTTCCTCGCATGTTCTGCTTGTCTAGGGTGCACTGCCGACAAAGAGGGACCACCAACATGAGCTTTTAAATTTATCAAATAATCAAAACCCTAAATTCCTGAGATTTTAACTTTTGCAGATTCCGGCAAGGGCTTTTAATTTTTGCGACTTCTGACAAAATTCATCAGCGGCGTTTCTTGCGACAAGGATCTGTTTCCAAAAAAATTAGATACGTCACTTGTCGTATTTTCATCGTATTCAGGCAAATTCGGGGATCTTGCCTCTCCCTCTGCTGGATCCGGTACATCTACAAGTTTGATGGGATGGTTTAATTTAACGATGCATGACGCATCCGTAGAGATTGTGAGATTGTGGTGATTGCCAACAGTGGTGTGTTGGCAAAGAGAACTGAACAATGGATATATATAGAAAGCCGGTCATTGCAAGCGTTGTCGACCTTGTACACTGATACATTATTGTTGTTGTCGATGAAGCCACCATTACCTGCAAAACACCCACAATAACACGTTTTAAAACATAATAAATTGATAAGAGGATGTTATGTATTTGTTCAATAGTCTTTTCCGTGTTCAATACATTTAAGACAAAATCTGCAAGCGAAAGAGAAAAACATGCGACTTTGTTTACCACTTCGCCCTTTCTTCCCATCAACGCTAAATTTGCGACTGAAGTGGCAAAAATTGATATCAATAGTAGAATCAAATCTTGAATGATGGAAAGGCATATGAATTGCAAAATTATATGTTTTTATCTTTTCTTCTGATCTTTATCCAACTCTCGATCGAGCTAAGCACTACATGTTTTTTTTAATTGAATTCTCTCAATAAGAGGCTGCAGAATCTCTGACTCTTTGGAACGATAAGATCTCGGACAGTCAGGTCTGAATCAGCTCTGGTTTAAATTTTTTTAAGTTTTATGATTTTAGTTTTGATATTAATTGGTTGGAAAGGTAAAAGTGGCAAAAACATAAATTTAACGCCAAAAACACACCAGTTACCACTATTTTATAACGCCAAAAACACACAAGTTACCATTATTTTACTGAACACAACAAATTTGATTTTAAAAATATTTGACATACATTCACACACTAAACTCCTTAAATTTAACCAACTATTCCACTATGACTATGACTTAACCGAATTCGACTTAACTCAATTTGACTTGGTTCTTAAAATTTAAGCAACTCTTTGGTAATGAGTAGTAATTAACTTATTTTAACATTTATGATTCTTTCATGAATAACTTAGGGGAGATGTTACACGTTGACTGTATGGGTCGCTTTCAGATTTTTGGGATGCAGAATAAAGAGACGTCCAGTTAGTTGCAGGAGATGTTGAAAAGAAATATTGAACAGGTTGGCCAGCTGCTTTCATGATCACCCCCACTGCAAAAATTACGGGTCAACGCTAATAAAGAAACGTGCGTTTGCAGGAGATATTGAAAAGAAATATTGAACAGGCTGGCCAACCTATCTATTGAATATAGTAAACGACATAGAAATGGAAAAGTCTTGGGAGTTTTAAAATATACACTTAGCTTTAATTACAAAAATTAGTTTTAGATTCCTTTGATTACTTCATGCTAACAACCCTTTCTAACTTCATCCATAAAATATTATAAAATATTAATACAGTCTAGGTGAAAAAAATATATTTTAAAAGTCTACTTCTAGAGAACATCTTGGATTTCTACATATGAGGATATTGGAGTGGCTTAGAGAAGACTCCATTATATTACAACCTAGATATTGAATGTAATCTCATTGAAATTGGATTTATCTAAATCATGTGATAGATCAAATTGGTTATATTTGAAATTAATCTTGATTCACATAGGATTCCATGTGCAAATGGTAAATTAGATAATGGGCTGCATGTCTTTACTATCTTCGAAAGTGGATTTTAATGGTATGGAATGAATTTTTTTAAAGCCTTTTGGAGGACTAATGCTAAAGGATTAAGACTATCTATCTTAGGCGTCAAATAAATGTATACTTAAAGAAAAGAAACATAGTAATTTTTATTTGACACCTATTTTATTTGTTGATGATGTGTTATTGTTCTATGTTGGTTCGAGAGATGATGTCAATAAATAAAAGGACATATTGGAGTTCTATAGGTATTCTATTACCAATATAGGTGTTCAATATAGGTGTTCAAGGGGAGAAAATCAGTTTCTACATTTAAACCATTACTCATATATCTTAACAAGGTGTCTCCTGTACATTCTTGGAACAAAAAGACAAGGTGTCTCACCTCCATTCTTGGAATAAGAAGAAGGATTCAGGGGAAGTTGCTAGGGGGATGCATGAGAGAATTCAAATAGGAGGAAACAAACTAGAAAAAAAGGAATGAAAAGAGAAGTTTAAGAGAAGAGAATGGGATAAAATGAAGTGCGACGAGTATATAGACTAGATCAACTCTTAAAAAAGGTGGATCCATTTTCAACATTGTCCCTCCTAACGTGCGTCTAGAAATAAAACAATTGGATGTGAAGGTGGGAGAATAAAGTATTCATTGTTTGATTCGAAATTACTTGAAGATTTGGGTAGATGTGTTCAATATTGGTAATATGTGATTTTTGCATTGATTTTTAAGTTAATCATTTTTTTTTGAAAAAAAAGTAGTTATTATTATCTTTTTGACATGAAATTCATAAAAAAAACTATTATTTGACCATTTTTAGTTAATATTTTTGTATAAAAATTGTGATTTTGACATGTTAATTCTAGCAAAAAATTATCAAAACGTTTAGTTTTTTTGTTATATTTATGTTAAAAATGGTTATTTTTTATGTCCATTGTTAAAAAATGTTGTTTTTTAGAAACAATTATTTCATGTGGATTGAAAAATTAATTAAGGGGGTTGAAAAGATGTCTAAATATGTAGATTATCTAAAATTCAAACTATCGACTTTATAATTTAAAAACGCAAAACAATAAAAAGCCCACTAAAAAAAAAAAAAAATTAAGATAGAGAACAAGAAAATATGAATACAATGACGACTTCAAAAACTATCAAATTTAGAAAATAATTTTTTACATTTCACACACTAGAAAATTTAAAGTCAAAAAATAGGTCTTTTAAAAAAAGGGTGTGATGCAGAATACACACTTTTTAAAATCAGGATGAAAATCACTACCATTCACCGAGCCTCACCCACTTAATGCACATGAAAAAAATTAAAGTTCCAAAAACCATGTTCTTAAAAAAACATGTGTATTCTGCATCAACACTTTTGAAAATCGGGTCATTTTTTTGCCACCTCTACAAAACGGGTAACAGTATCAGTTCCCGTTTCAAAGTTTACATTGTTTGAGTTGGAAATAAATAAATATATGAAATGAAAGCAATAAAGTAAATGCTTTTGGTATTTTAAATGTGCTTCAGGTGCATGATCTCCAAAAAACATAAATGGAAGAAGCATAAAACAATGTAAATGCTTGAAGTAAACCTTGCAGAAAAATGAGTATAAATGAAACTAGTTTATCTTGCAGAAATTAAACATTAAAATACACTCATACTCATCAGGGGGCGCTCCTGAAGTTTATGAGAGGTGGAAAGTTTAGGAAGCTATTGATAAAACACTAGATCTCATCATGAAGGCATAACCATATCAAAGGATTCTATTAAATGAAGCAAACTTCAAGAGTATTCCTAACATCAAGTATATGCATAGCCAATCCTTAGCATTCAAAAACTTAACGCACGTTTGAGAGGAAAAGGCATTATTATTTATACACATACTAAGATAACTAATTCATAATCTAGATCCACAAATCTCTCTTAGATCCACAAATATCTCACGCGGTTACAACCATGTGTTAACATCTAGCAAGTAGCATCAATTCATATCCTCTCACAAATCTCTCATAGCTTTAATAAGAGACACTTGTGAAAACTTCCATGATTCTTCTCCATGAAATGTGCTTGACTAATGATCCCAAATATTCAGTAGTTTAAACATGAATTTCAAATTTGATTTCTTTTTTTTGGGTGGTGTAAGCTTGGTAGTTCCTTTTTCTATTGATATTTCATGAAAATAAGTATGTCTTTAACAAAATTTGTAGGTGGCCTCAACCTGCCCGCAGGAAACCAGGTCCGTTGGCCACCATATCTGCATCGAACGTTGTCTAGAATTTAAAAAGAGTTTTCCTTACCATCCAAGCTACATTGACAACTTTATCTACTATATAATTCTTCTTAAAACATTAAATGCTAATCGTCATATAGACAAAATTCATTGAAAAGGTTGCTTCAATCATCTAATGCGTCCACTAGTGCTGGGGCGTTCACGCTTGAACTCGGGATTTGACTTCTCTTCATATCCTGAATGCTCTGTTCAATCCTATTCACTGTGAGGGTGTTGTGATATAGTTGCAATTGGACAGATTGGATCTCCCTTTGCAGATCCTTCATGCTTGGCTTTGCTGGTCTATCTTCCTCCAGTTCTTCTCTTTCCTTATAGGTTGTCATTGCGCGGGCCAAGATATTTTTCATGACCCATTACTGCTGAATTGTTTGGTAGAACAACGTTTGGCGTCCTCTGGTATTCCCGGGGTCTTTAACCATTGTTTCCCAATCCTCTACCTCAATCTCTTGATTTTCTATGTTATTGTTTAGATCTCTTTCCCATTCGGATATTACTGCTTTCACCTCCAGCGGTGTTCCTACGACGTATGCATTGATCAGGTTCTGCATAGTCTCCTTCCCAGTTTTCCTGCCTCTTTTACTCAACCCTTTACTAGAAGTCGGTTCCAATCCTTTCATATTTTTCTGGCCTTTCCAATTCCTCTATTTACTTTCTTTCCCAATTGGTTACATTCCTTTGCCATCCTACCCTCCTTTTGGCTTTCTTCCTCCTTTTTCGAGTGGCGTACTTGTTCGTGGGTTGGAGCACGGATCGAGTTCTAAGTCTCCAAAATTCTCTGCACTCTACTTGTTATATTACCTAAAACATAAACTAGGAAAATAACCTTGTAAGTCAACAACATTTTAAACAAAGTAACCTCAGGCTTCCCCCTTTTGGGTGGGGCATGTTGGGTTGTGTTATATTCTTTCCACGACTACCCCACGTAGTTAATCAGGGGGTTAGAGGGGGGGGGGGGAGCCCCCCCTTCGTTGTGCCGATTGTGTAGCAGGGGGGTCACAGGGGGTTTGAGGGGTTTAGGTAACCCCACTCTATGAGGTCCAAGGCAGCGCCCCAGAAAATTTTGGTTTTGGAACCTATGTTAAGTTGGGCGGACCTACCTATGGTTTTGTGCATGATTTTTAACACATGTTTTTGGACGCAATGGTTTTCGGTCCATGGTATTGGGTGCTTCGACACGTATAAATATGTATTGTAACATTGAAAGGAATATATTGAAAAATCAAGTCGGTAGTCTCGGTTTTGGGATCTAGGGGAAAATCTCTGTGTATATGTGTTTTATGTGTTATGCTCCCACATTGTTTATTTTGTGTTTTAGAATTCGTATGCAGATAATTTCTGTACAGGGTTAAAACCTACATTTGGTATCATAGTTGTTTTGGCTTCAAGGGGACGCCTTTGTTGCTGAGGGTTTTCGCTCGGGCCTATGGTATACCTTGTTCAGTGGGATATCTGTAGATCAATTCTGGTGGTGAAAGAAGATGGCAAGCAGTGGAAAGATAGAGATCGAGAAATTTAATGGTCAAAGTTTTGAGTTGTGGAAACTCAAGACGGAGGATCTGTTGGTGGATAAAGATAAGTGGATCACGGTAGATCCGGGTACTAAACCAACGGGAGTGTCCGATAAAGAATGGAAGAAGTTGGATCGGAAGGCAAAGAGCACAATACGATTGTGTGTCTCAGATTCAGTATTGTTGAGTGTATCAGGGTAAGCTACAGTGAAGGATTTGTGGGACAAGTTAGGGACTTTGTACCAATCTAAGTCTCTGGTGAATAAATTGTTCCTGCGGAAAAAGATGTATAACCTGAGGATGAAAGATGGAGACATGGTGACAGAGCATTTGAACGCATTTAATACTATGGTAAGTCAATTAGCACCTGTTGATATTAAAATTTCAGATGAAGATAAGTGCATCAGTTTGTTGTGTTCTCTACCAGATTCATGGGATAGTCTGGTTATTGCAATAGGTAGCAATGCAACTGCCTTGTAGTTTGATGAAATAGTCTCATCCTTGCTGACGAACGAGATGAGACGAAAAAATATGGAGAGCCAGAATGGTGATGCCTTGTTTGTACGAGGATGGTCCCAGAACAGAAACAAAAATAAGTCATCGAGTGGGAGATCTAAATCTAGAGGGAGATCTAAATCTCTAGGAAAACCTGTAAAGGTGGTGTGTTGGAAATGCAGAAAGGAAGGTCACTACAAAAGGGACTGTAAATCTAAAGCTCCTAATAAAGGAAAGGGATCTGATGATGCTCCTTCTGCAGAGGCGAAAACCACCTCAGATGAAGGTGAGGATGTGTACTTGGCTTCTTCATGTACACATGTAGATCATGAGGCATGGTTGATTGACTCATGTGCATCCTTTCACTTCACTCCCCATAGAGAGTGGTTCTGTGAGTATGAGAAATATGATGGTGGTGATATCTTCTTAGGGGATGATAGGAAGGCTAGAATCGTTGGTCGTGGAAAAGTAAAGTTGAAGTTGCAAGGTGGAAGGGTTAAAACACTTCCAGGTGTTCTTCATATTCCTGCATTAGCCAGAAATCGGATTTCTGTAAGCAAGCTGGATGATGCAGGTATAAAAATAGTGTTCGAGAAGGATACCTGCAAGATGGTTTGGGGAGCACTGGTATTGATGCGGGGAGTTCGGACTGGAACTCTGTACAAGCTGCAAGGTAGCATTGTTGTTGATGGGTGCAATAGTTATGTGGTTCCTAAAAGTGGAGCAGAAAATCTAGTGGTCTCTGGAGAGAATACCATGCTGTGGCATCAAAGGCTTGGACATATTGGAGAGAAGGGCCTTCGAATACTTCATGGTAAAGGTATGGTAGAAGGTATGAGTAATAGCTCTCTGGATTTTGATTTCTATGAAAACTGTGTATATGGGAAGCAGAATTGGGTGAGTTTCCCCTCTGGTGGTAAGGGCGAAACAAATATTAGAGCTTGTGCACAGTGATGTGTTTGGACCTATGAATGTTCCATCACTGGGTAAGTTTGTGTATTATGTATCATTTATAGATGACTTCTCAAGGAATACATAGATATATTTCCTTAAGAATAAATTTGAAGTCTTTGACGGGTTTAAAAAATTTAAGGCTCTGGTGGAAAACTAGACAGAGAAGAAGATAAAGGTGTTAAGGATAGATAACGGTGGAGAGTTTTGTAGTAAGGAATTTGAAGAATTCTATAAGAAGTGTGGTATAGCACGACAGAAGACTACTCCATATACACCTCATCAAAATGGAGTTGCAGAAAGAATGAACAAGACGTTGATGGAAAGGGCAAGAAGCATGCTCAATGGTGTTGGGTTAGGATAGGAATTCTTGGAAGAGGCGATGGAGACAGCATGTTACCTGGTCAACAGATCACCTTCATCAATGTTGGAGGATAAGACTCCACAAGAGGTATGGACTGGTAAGAAATCCTCTCTTTCACATCTGAGGGTATTTGGATGTGATGCATATGTACATGTTCCAAATGAGAAATGAACCAAGTTGGATAGTAAATCTGAAAAGTACATATCTATTGGGTATAAGGATGGTTTAAAGGGTTATAAGCTTTGGAACCCAACAACAAGGAAGGTTGTGTACAACCGAGATGTGGTGTTCAGAGAGGTGAAAGATGTTATTAAATAAAAAGTCCAACCAAAGGAACCTGAGAAGATAGAGTTTGAGCTTAAGGAGGAAGAATCAGACTATACAACAGAGGAGGAATAAGAAGATGAAGAGCCACAAACTCCAGGTGTGAGAAGATCAGTTCGAGAAAGAAGGCAGCCAGAAATGTATAGTCCATCTGCTTTCTGTTCAAATTTTGATTTATCTATTACTGACGATGATCCCAGAACTGTGATCAAGGATAATTTTAGGGGCGAATGTTCGCCATTTGGCGAAATTAAGGGGTTTTAAATTTTTAGTGGGCGAATATTTTGTATCATAGTACATTTTTACAAATCACCTCAAATAGCCCACCTTATTTTAAGGGAGAGGGTAAAAAAGGTAAATTTAGCCCCTGAAATTAGGACTTACAACCTTCCATTCGCCCATTTTCAAGAATAGGTTTTATTTAAGTGAATCCATTCGCCCATTTTCAAGAATAGGTTTTATTTAAGTGAATCCTATGGGCCAAATACCATATTTATAAAAGAGGTATGGTAAATTAATAAAAATATAAATAAATGAGAGGTATGGTAAATAAATAAAACATTTTTTATATTTACTCCATAAGTCACCTTATATACATGTAAGGGTGTAAACAAATAAAAATATAAGTAAAGTGGAGGTATGGTAAATAAATAAAACATCTTTTTATACTTACTCAAAAGGTATGGTAAATAAATAAAAATATAAATAAACTAGACGTATGGTAAATAAATAAAACCTCTTTTTATATTTAGTCCATAACCCTCGTTCTATTTATGAAGGCTTAAAAAAGAGGTTTTATTTAAGTGAATCCTATGGGCCAAATACCATATTTGTAAAAGAGGTATGGTAAATTAATAAAAAATATAAATAAACGAGAGGTATGGTAAACAAATAAAACATTTTTTTATATTTACTCCATAAGTCACCTTATATTTACGAACACTCAAAAAATGGGTTATATTTAGGTGAAACCTATGGCCAAAATACTATGGGACAAATACCATGGACTAGATTGTTATTAATACCATGCAAAAAACCATTATTAACCCTAATATTAGAATTAATAAAAATAAAAATGGCACATGGTATTGACCCATGGTATTCAGCAAAATGGCACATGGTATTGACCCATGGTATTCACCTGGAATGTAGCCTATTTAAATGGGGGAATTAAACCAGCATGTAGCCTATGTTAAGATTCACTAGGACTTTACAAAGTTTTATTATTTAGTGAAAGACTCGCCAAGATCTTACAAGATTTTATAATTGAGTAAAATATTCGCCATGCCTGGTGAGAGATTCGCCAAAAAATTATATATACGTATTATATTATTGATAAAATCGCCTTCCATTTTTCCTATATACCATGGAGATTCGCCCATTTATTATATTTATAAATTTAGGGGGGGTTCTTAAAATTTTCCCTGACTGTGATGGAAGCAGTAGATTCAGAGGATGGAAAACTTTGGAAAGAGGCCATGGTTGATGAAATGGCATCTTTGCACAAAAATGAGGCTTGAGATCGGGTGGAGTTGCCGGCTAGAAGGAAACCCATTAGCAGCAAATGGCTGTTTAAGAAGAAGACAAATGCAGAAGTAAAGGTGGAGAAATACAAAGCTCAGTTGGTAGCAAAAGGTTATTCCCAGGTGTCGGGAATTGATTTTGGTGATATTTTTTCTCCTGTTGCCAAGGTAACTTCTATTAGATTACTTTTATCTGTTGTTGTTGCTTTTAATTTTGAGGTAGAACAGATGGATGTGAAGACAACATTTCTTCACGGGGATCTGGAAGAGGAAATCTACATGAAGTAACCTGAAGGCTTTGCGGTGAAGGGTAAGAAAGAACAGGTATGCACGTTAAAGAAGTCTCTGTATGGGTTAAAATAGTCACCAAGGATGTGGTATCAGAAATTTGATACATTTATACGGGCACTTGGCTTCACCAGAAGCAAAGCAGATCACTGTGTGTATTTTAAATTAATTGGTGAACATGTTATTTATCTAGTCTTGTATGTGGATGATATGTTGCTGGTTGGAAATGACAAAGAAATTATCCAGGATTTGAAGACCCAATTGTCCTCCAAATTTGACATGAAAGATCTTGGTGCTGCAAACTATATTTTGGGCATGGAAATTAAAAGAGATCGGGCAAAGAGGAAGCTCTGGTTAAAGCAGAGGAAGTATGTCGAGACAATACTGCAGAGGTTCAATATGCAAGATAGTAAACCGGTGAAGGTTCCTATTCCTGTAGGTGTGAAGTTATCTGCTGAACAGTGTCCGAAGACACAAGAAGAGGACATGTCCCGTGTTCCATATGCAAGTGCAGTCGGTAGCCTGATGTATGCGATGGTCTGTACTAGACCAGACATTGCACATGCAGTGGGAGTATTGAGCAAGTTTATGTCAAAACCAGGGAAGGAGCACTGGACAACAGTGAAGCGGGTTTTCAGGTATTTGCGTGGCACTGGTGATTATGGTTTGTGCTACCAAGGAAGACCAAGATTGGATAAAGTGTTGGATATTTGTGGCTTTGTTGATGCAGACTGGGCTGGAGATTTGGATCAGAGAATATCTACAGGTGGGTATGTGTTTAACCTATTTGGAGGTGCAGTTAATTGGATGAGTAAGAAATAATCTGTACTGGAACTATCAACTACAGAGGCAAAATACATGGCAGCCACTCATGCAAGCAAGGAAGCAGTTTGGTTGCAGAGATTGTGTTCAAGTATGGGGTTAGTACAGGGAGCTATAAGGATAGACTGTAATAGCCAAAGTGCAATTTTCTTAGCAAAGAACCCTGCATATCATTCAAAGACAAAGCACATTGATGTTCAGTATCACTTTGTGAGGGATATGATAGAAGACAAAAAGATGTTGCCGGTAAAAATGAATTCTACCTTATCTAACTTAGAAAATTTCACTGGAAATGAATATGAAATGAACTGTGAAACATTACGAAATACATATGAAACATAAGAGACACATTTGCTACACTCACAACCACATGAATCTCATGAAACAGAGCCGCTGCCTTTCATTAATCCTCTGTCAAAATATACAATGAAGAACTGAGTTTCTCTCCCACAGTCTCCCAGAAATTACAAGCCAACCAACCCTTTGCAAATGGTTTGCATACAATAAATAGACTATGCCATGAGGAAATAGAACGACCAAGAGTTGGGGAGTTTTTCGAATCATTACAAAGTGGAAGTGGAAAGCCAACCATTAGTTACAGGTGCAGCGTTACAAAAATGACAAATGGCTTGGGTGACTGCTCGCCTTCCTTTGCCACTTGGATAGGAGTCCACCTTTAGTGAAAATGCTTTTTAAACATTGCCTTAGTTGCCGAGAAAAATATAGTGTAAATGAGCGGGCCCACTTGGAGAAAGTCGCGAATCGAAATTTCGCGAAACGGGCGCGATTTTGGCCTTTTTCTCTATATGCGCCGCGCCCAATTCTATATGCGCTGTGCCACTTTGGAGGCTGTTTTGAGGCACCTGTAGGAGTCCAAAATGTGCCCAAGTGTGCTTGTTGGAAAGCCTAGCCTATCTACTTTCCAACCCAAGTGGAATTTCTGAATTTTGTGCTCATTTTCCCTTCCAAAACTTCATTCTCCCAAGACTGCTTCCTGTGTGTCAAAATAGGGGCAGAGAGGTCATTTTTTGAGTGTTTTTACCTCCTGGGGACTCAAATCATGCCCAAATTTCTTGTCCAAACACCAGTAGTCGTGATTTTTCATGCTGAATCCAAAAATGCAAACCATTTGTGATTTGGAGCTCCAAATCCTAAGCGTCGCGCCAGTGGCATGGCGCACAAGGAGAAAAAACCTGTGTTGTGACCAAAATTTTGCCATGTGACCAAAATTGCCCCAAATTTCTTGAAATTTGGGCTGGATCTTCCTTATCAAGTGTTATGCTGGGCCAAATAGGCTTCAGTCAATATCTGAAGTCGATCGAGCTCCCTTTGCCTCTTTTGCTTCTTGATTGCCTTCCTCAATTTCGCCTTCAAATTCATGATTCGGGCCTTGCACACTTTGTTTCGCGCCATGTAGTGGAAAGCTGTTTGGTCAATTTAGTGTGTCCTAAATTGCTATTTAAAATGTCAATCTGGGAGTCGTAAACTGCTGAAGTGAAGTGCACTGTATATGCAAGATAACCGATTTCTCAGTTCTTTATCGTTTTTGAGTTTTTGGTTTGTTTTTGGGTTTATCTTCTGTGTATTCCCTAGTGTGAGATGGCGAAATTGAAAGTCAAGTATGGATGGTAATGGTGATTTCTACAATGATTTTTCAAACTTTAAAGTTCTCAAAAAGAAGGTTTCAAACTGACTGTGATGAAATCAATTCTCAAAAGAAAATAAAAATGTACCAAAACAATGAACTAGTGACAATGGCCCAGTATCCTTACTGCTGTATGAAAAGAAAATAAAAAATGAACTCAAAGCAACTCAAAGACTGAAAGCAAAGCAAACTAAATCACACTACTTCAACCCACATTCTGACCCTTCACCTTTCGATTCGCTCTGGCTATAGGAAGTAATCATAAACAAGCTGAGTAATATGATATCTAAATTGCAGGAAATCAAATTGCATAAAATGAAACTAAGATTTAACTACTCATTCATATTTCAATTCCTAAAAATGACATAATTAATTCAATCACTAACTTGCAGGAAAGCAAACTAAATCATACTACATCAAATAATATTTTGATTCCTCACTAATCGAGTCGCTTGGCTATAGGAAGGAAATCATAAACAGATGAGTAATATGATATCTAAGTTGCAGAAAAGTAAATAAGCAAAGCAAAACTGAAAGAAATGACAATGCTAGAATTAAAACTTAGTAAATGAATCAACAGAAAGGACAAGATGATCTCATGTCAGTAGTCATTAAAACCATGTAATTTGCCCGGGCTGCCTACAAGAACTTGAAAGTGAAAATACTGATCAGCTAACAATCATGAGAAAGCATAAAAGAAAAGATGAACAACAGTTAGTTATAAACATCATGAAATATATACACAAGAAACTGATTATAAAAGCAGTAACATAATGAAAGAAAGCGAGAAACTATACAGTAGATACAGAGCTTTGGTGTACAGGGGCCCTCTGCAACCTCAGCCAATCAATACTTAGTCACAAATTGAACTCAAGAATGCTGTCTTCTCATATATTAAAGTGCAGTAAAAACATAGAAATAGAGCACGGTACAGTGAGGCTCGTAAACACAGTCAAGATTACATATCAAAAGCTAACTATCAAGCATATACTAACGCGTTATTTATAAGTGAAAATGCTATAACTGATTCCTAGATTCTACGCTGCCAAACAGACACGTAAATCTCCACGGCCTGAGATCTAGCGGTATGGTAATCATGACAGATAAATCCATGGAGTGGTGGCTGCTCGATTCGGTTCACGGATTGATCCACAGGTGTTAGCACACCTCCGGAAATTGAGGATCTTGCCACGCAAAACTTCACGTGGGCAAAACAGAGCCGTGCCACCGCAAAACTCTTGGTTTGACCACTCATTTGACCATCTTTGACCATGGATGTTTGTGAGTGATTCGGCTGAACCAAGGGGACACGCTCCATGTACATGTCATTTGCAGCTTGCCCATGTGGCCGGATTCTCCATTGGACACCTGTAACATAGTCTTTAACAAAATGGCTACGGAAACTTGAGCTGGCTGCGGAAAGTGACAAGTTTCCGCAGCTGATTGAACAAAAATCTAAATCAAACAACAGTCACAAACATAGTTAGGAAACCATTTTATAAGCTCTTTTTAGACTAATATGCAATGATTTGATAGCTTGGTGGATCAAGTAAATGGAAAAGAAGGCTGAAAAGGTATATAGGGAAGATGCAAGTTTGGGACTCAATAAAAGCCATGTGTCTCAGCAATGCATGGTCCTTGTCGGCCTTGTCCAACAACCTCTCCAAGTGCATGCTAACTCTCTCGAGGTTGGCCTCTTGATCCTCATTAATCCCTTGCTCCAATGACGTGAGCTCAACTCTTCTCCTTTGTGCAACTTGGCGATGCTCACAAATGTTTTGTAGCTCCATGATCGCTTGCTGATCCTCAAGCTGTTTGTTCCTCTGCTCCAGATATTTCATGTTCCACTTAGCCCTCTCCAAGTCAAGGGATAAGGCTTCGATCTCTGATTGCTGCTCCTGGATGATCTCTTTGAGCTGTGCACTTGTTGGTTCTGTATCTGTATCATCATCATGAAGGAGAACGAATTCGGTCTCTCGTTCACCTGATGGCTCACCTGAAGGCCCCTCATCATGCATTGGCTCCTTACCTCTATCCTGTACCTATAGTGCTGATGTCGGAAGCGAGGCCCCTTCCACCCCGGGTGGAGATAACACTCGCTTTGCTGCTGCAAACAAATGTCTAGCACCCTTATGATATGTGATGAAAACCGACACACTAGCAGTCTCATGGCGCTCATACCGACGAGAAGGTTCACCCTCATGCTTAACCTTTGATAATACCTGTGAAGTGCTGAAGAGGTCACGAGAGATGAAATCATCCCAAGTAATGCCCTGCAATCCCAGTTGATGAACCACCAAAATCTTAATAAGAGCAAAGTGATAAACACTGTTAAGTTGCTGCTGAGGGGTCTTGTGCTGCATGAAGGTGTTCATCCTCTCTATGTTCCTGCAAATGAAAAATGGGATGTTCATCATCTGTACCCTGGTAAAGTGCATGAGCAACCTGATGTGATAGGTATATAGACGAGAGAACCTCCCCTCACAGCTGAAGTACTTCATGATCAACTTCATGAGTGGAGCATATTCATCTTTCAAATATCTGAATGGAAAGACTCTTGTGAGATGCCTCAAGCAACTGGCCTTAACGTAAGGCTCATAATGCTGCTGATGAACTTTCTGTTTCTTGCGCCATGGTTCTCCAACATTCGGTATACCGGTTGCTAATGAGACAGTTTCGGGTGTCAGTATGAAGGTGACCCCGGCCAAGATAGAGTGATCTCCATGTAGGTGAAGCACAAAAAGACGGGCCAACTCATGATGAACTCGAACATTAGCCACTCTTTGAAAAAATTCAAAACATGATAGATGCTGGAAGCATGACATGGCAAGAGGGCAGGCCTGCAATTCAGTGAGGGTGGTTGGCTCATCCCTAACATGTTTTCCACTCTTGTGATGTCTCCTGGGAGCCTGTTCTTCTGAGGATCAATCACTTTGTGTCTCCATCTCATACTCTGATGAATGCTCAGATGCTATGACTACTGTATGTACTGTACTTGGGCTGCCCTTTGATGATGGTGTGAAACTAGGTGTTGTTGTGATATCTGCCACCAAGGGGAACAATGAAAAAAGGAAGTATTAGGAGAGGAATAATATGATGGGAATAGGGGTTATGGGGAGAAGTTTTGTTTAGGGATATGTAGGGGGGTTTGGGGATTTGATAAGGTAGGGTTTTGGGGTGTTATGTTGACAAATAAAAGGAGGGGATAGGGAATGGAGTTTGGTAATATTTTAGGGTAGGGGTAATAGGGAAAAATGAGATAGGGGGTAAGGGAAAAATGGAGAGGAGGGAAAAGATGAGAGGTGAAAGAGGAGCCTTGGCATCAAAACCACAATTTTGCAACCCTAGCAACAATGGCTTTGGTGTTTTCTAGTGGTTGGTTTTATGAATTTTAGTTGCCACTATAACTAGCCATGAACCACCATAACCTTCACAAAAATACATGAGCCATCGAGATTTAGAGCCTACCTGTCGATTTGAGGGGTTTCAAAGACAACTTGAGGCAATTTGGCACTATTTCGGGTCTTTGTGGGTGTGCGTTGTGCGACAAACCCAGTGCGCCGCGCTCTTTATGTGCACCCTCTTTATGTGCGCCGCGCCCCTCTGTGTGTGCGCCACCCTCCTGAAAACGACTCCAACTCCCTCCAAACGCGTGCTTTGCACTCTCAAACACTTTTCTATGCTTCTCAATAACCTTGATTTGCACAATGACCTTGTTTCCTTGTGGAAATTCTTATATAAAAGCTTTGAAGTCATGGGTTAAATTTTTGCTTCTTAAAAAACCCACTTTGCTAATGTTTCCTTTTGACACTTTTCACTAACTTAAAGCAACACTAAATTTCTTTCTTCCCTTTGACTTTTTAGCTAGAATGATGAAATTTTCGGCACTTTTTGCAGGGATTGCATGACAAGGCATTTTGCCACGAAAGCCATGACTACATCTGAAGAAATCAATTAGCGACCTTTTGAAAATTTTATCACAAATGACACACTGTTTGACTTTTCCTTCAAAACAGAGTTTTGAAGAACAGTCGAAATTTGTCCACATGACAATGAAACTCTCTGAATCATAACTTTGTAAGGGCCCCACTCTGGCCTGCATGGCTTTATTGGACATGGTTGAAGACCAAAATGATTAATCCCTAGACCTAATTATCAAAAATTACTTTTGTCCGTTAAAGGACCAGACCTTGACTGTCATGGACTTTAGTGATCATTGACAAAAGACCTAAGCCAGCAGGAGCCAGACATGAGGGGAAATGACTAGCATGACCTTTTCCATTAGATTATGGCATGCTCCTAGCGGAATGCAGCTGGGTAAATGGAGCGGGACTCCTAAAAATCAAATGCATAAAGAGTTTTCATCTCTGACGGAGGACTGACCAGACCGACTCTAACATTGGCTCCAATGGGGGATGGTAGCTCCTTGGAGGTGCCAAGATCAGCAGATCTCTGGAAGAGCTAGATAGTGCCTTCGTCCATTGGGCTATGGAGTCATTTTTTCGACAAACAACACAGGACTTTGACTCATTTATGAAGCTAAAATGACCAAAAAATTGACTCAAACTTGACATTGAAATGACTTGAAGACTAACTTGACAAACTCAAACCAAACTGAAATAAAAATGGCATTTACAATGACAGTGGAAGCAGCGTTAATAACTCAGAAATGGTACCGCTTGAGCAACCGACCATTGATCGGCCCTCCTGGACAATCTTCCCCGTTCATTTCCTTCAGAAGAAAGGCATTCTGACCCTGATATGCTGCAATCTTGAAAGGACCTTTCCAAAGATTCTCGAACTTACCGTGCTTACCTTTTTCCTCATTCCTTGCATCCCACTTCAGCACCACATCATCCAACTGAAATTTATCCGCCTTTGCTTTTCTATCATAAATTTTCTTGATGTTCTCCTGCAATTTGGATGTGTTCTTGAAAAATTCTTCTCTGGTCTGCTGCAAGTGGACCATTTGATTCAACCTTCTCTGCATGGGATCTTCTTCACTGTCGGCCTCCTGAAGAAGTTTGACTACCGGGACAACGAGAGAGGTAGGAAATACTGTATCAACTCCATAAACAAGCTCAAACGGTGACGTACCAATAGATTTATTCTGGCTGACCCGATCTGCCCAAAGTGCATTGACCAACCTCTTATGCCAGCTCTTCTTATTTATTTCCAGCAGCTTTTTGATGATGTTGACCAATGATTTGTTCGAAGACTCCGCCAATCCATTGCCTTGCTGATGATAGGAAGTTGAGTGACCCAAAATGATGTGATATTTATGACAAAACTCTACCATCCTTTTTGATTTGAAAGCTGCTGCGTTATCTGTGATTAACTTATTCGGGCAACCAAAGCGAGACAAGATGTTATTTTCAAGGAATGAAATGATTACCGCATCAGTAGCTTGCCTGGTGGGAATTGCCTTGATCCATTTTCATGAAATAATCTGTCGCTGTGAGGATCCATCTATACTAACAGGAAGAAGCGGGATGAATTTCACTAATGAAATCCAATCCCCATTGCTGAAAAGGGGCACTCACCTCAATAGGCTTAAGTGGCAAAGGATATAACTTCTGCTTTCCTTCAAAAATCTGACACTTATGACAGCGCTTGACCATCTTATATACATCAGCGAACAATGTCGGCAAATAGTACCCTGCTCTCAAAATTTTATTTGTTGTTGACTTCCAAAAAAGGTGACCACCACAATCTCCTTGGTGGCAGTCCTCCATGACCTTCTTTGCTTCTTCTTCCACCAAACAATTCAAAAGAACGCCACCGGGATATTTCCAATAAAGTGCAGAGTTTAGAATGCAAAACTTGGCAGCCTTTAATTTGAGAGTTCTAGCTTTGTTTCTAGTCATGCCGGGTGGTGGTGACAAATTTTGAAGCACATATATGATGTCTGAGTACCATGGAGAAAGAGCAAACATTTCAGATACCTAAATTGATGATGCTTCCTCATTCTCATCGGACATAGCAGCAATCAGATTTATGTCCAAGGCATGCAAGTTTGATTCGGCCATTAACTTTGCCAATCCCTGTCCTTTAACCAGCTTTGTGGGCTTTATTTCCACATCATATTCCAGCAAGGCTGCAATCCATTTGCCTCGTCTTCCTTTCGGATCGGTCTGCACTAAAACATCTTTGACAACAACGTTAGGAACATAGGCCAAAATATGAGAATGTAGAATATATACCCGGAAATCTTTCAATGCCTTCACAAGTGCAAGGGCTTACTTCTCAATGATGTTGTATTTTAAGGCTGCATCTCTTATAGCTCTGCTGAAGAATGCAATGGGTCTTTCATGATCATCTCTTTTCTACAATAACATAGCTACCATAGTGTGCTCCGAAGCAAATGAAAACAATATGAAATCCTGAGTGTAGTCCGGGCTGAATAGAACGGGAGCTGAAGAAAGAGCCAATTTGACTAAATTGAAAGATTTTACAGCCTCCTCTGTCCACTTCACTTGGCTGTCCTCCTTAAGCATGTGTGTCATCTCTCTTAGGTGCTCAGCAAGATTAGGTACAAAGCGGCGTAGAAAATTCATTTTACCATTGAAAGATTGTATCTCTTTCTTATTCTGGGGCAGATCGATTTGCTGAATTGCTTGCACACGTGCTGGGTCAATACGAATGCCATCTTTTGAGATAATGTGCCCGAGTAGTTTGCCTTCCTCCATGGCGAACAAGCTCTTTTTCGGATTCAACGACAAGCCATATTTTCTGCACTTTTGAAAGACAATTTTTAGATGGTACATGTGCTCTTCATCAGATTTGGAAAACACCGTCAAATCGTCCAGGTACACAACCAAAAAGACATCCTTCTCATTTGCAAAAGCCAAGTCCATTGCACGCTGAAATGTGGCACCCGCATTCTTTAAACCGAAAGGCATTTTAGCGTAATGAAAGGTTCCCCATGGAGTGGTGAACGCTGTCTTGTCTCGGTCATCTTCATGGACAGAAACTTGGTTATATCCAGAATAACCATCAAGTAGTGACATACGAGATGCTCCCACTACTCGCTGAAGTATATGGTCCATTTTGGGCAGTGGATAATTATCTTTCAATGAAACTTTATTGAGATTTCTAAAATCAATGCATAAGCGAATCTCACCTGTCTTCTTTCGTACGGGCACCAAATTAGAGATCCAATCTGAAAATCTGATGGGAACAATGATCCCTGATTTGTACAACCTGTTTATCTCCTTTTCAATAGATGGCAGCAACTTTGGATTTAGCCTTCTCAACTTCTGTCTGAATGGTTTTTGATTGGGCTTGATGGGTATAGTGTGCTGAATTATATTGGTATCATATGTCTTTAAGTCAGAATAGTCCCAAGCAAACACATCTGCAAATGAAGACAACAAATTGATATATTTGTCCTTGATCTTTGGTGGCAATGCTTTAGATAGTTTTACCAATTTAGGATTAGCAGCTATTCTGACATTGACCTCTTCCACACCCTTCTCTGTTAGCTGCAATGTTGGTTTGCGAGCTACATCATCTTGATCGAAGAGTTCTTCTAAAGGTATCAAGCCTTTAGGAATAACGTTATTCTTTAGCTGCAACACGTCCATTTGATTGATCTGCACATCATCTGTACCATTACCTTTACCATCGTCATTTTCTACATCAATTGAGGTTTCTTTGAACTTACCTTTATTTTGCAGAAAATCATCAATCTCCTTATCATCTTGGAAAACTTGCCAATATCTCTGATTGTCTGGGACAGTCGGACGATGCTTGACATGGATTTCGAATTTATTACTAGAGTTCATTGGGATCTTCAAACTACTTGCTGCCTTAGCAAGAGTATCAGCAATATTATTTTGTATACGAGGCACACATGTCAAGGTGTATTCTGAAAATAATTTTAGGATGTCTAGGACTGCATTACGGTAAGCCCGCATCCGAGGATGCTTTGCTTGATATTCGCCTCTGACCTTCTTAATCACCAATTCGAAGTCGCCATATACTGAAATTCTCTTAGCATTTAGCTTCCTTAGAATCTTTAGGCTAGCAATTAGAGCTTCATACTCAGCTTCATTGTTTGAACAATCAAAAGCCAACTTGTAAGAGCATACCCGCACGTTACTAGGCACTTTGTTTGGGGCGGAGAAAGGACTGCGTACCCAAATTCCAATTCCAGCGCCATCATTTCCCACTGCTCCATCGAAATCCATGGTCCACAAACCTTCTTCCTCCTCTTGCAAGTGTTGAAAATCTGTTTGCTGTGCTTGGTCTGCTTGCTGTCCATTACTTTCAGCTGATCGCTCAACGGTGCTCTGCTGTTCTTATCCTTCTTTCTTTAAAACTCTGAAATTTTCTGTTATTTCCGGAATATCATTTGCTTCTACTAACTGACTATCGATATCATTGAAACTATCAGAATACAAAACAAAAGACTCTAAATCTGTATGTACATAATTAATCGAATGATTTATTGGTTTCTCCTTGCTTGTGATCATGTATTTCATTTTTTGTTCCCGATACAATTTCCTCATTTGGCCAAACACCGGAATTGTTGCATAGGAGAAATCTAGCTGCAGTGTCCCTTTCAATTTCGCTACCCAAGATCTAGAATGAAGCATGCCAAACCTGGGAGGAATATCTGCTACAACAACATCCATCAAAACATTCTTCATTGGGAGCTGATCCAGACTCACAACCAAGTCTTTAATGAGTCCTATACATCTTACTATGCTGGAATCAAACGAATAGAGATCATGGTATTGCCGGGTGATGTCCAGACCAAGCTTATCCATGATAGCCTTGGGCATGAGATTGTGAGAAGCTCTGGAATCAAACATGGCATTATGTAACACAAAATCATGCAACCTTAAACTGATATAAAAGGGTGGCACATCACTATCAGGAGACTCACCATTCGATGCTGGCCCAAAAATCATTTCAGGTTGATCGTCTTCGACATTCACCATGTTGGACATTGGGTCCAAATTCAACATTTTAGATACTTGCCCTCTATAACTGTTGTTCCTCATTATTTCAGTCAAGGGGATGGATACCTTTAATTTAGAAATCTCATTCTCTAAATTAAAAGTGGGAATCTTTTCTACCTCTTTGACTGGGATTTCTTTCTTTTCCTTTTCTTTCGATGCAACTTGCTGATGTGATTGTTCTGCTGATGGTGATTTGCTGCTCTCCGAACCAACCGCCTCCTTTCCTTTCCTTTGTGTAACTGATGAATCATTCTTTGATGCCTCAACATCCTTCCTTTTCTGAATTGGTTTGACCGGCACATCTCTGTTTCTAAGTGAATATCGCTGCTGCTGGGCAGACAGAGCATTCATATAGCCTCTTTGGTACTCATCTGATTCTTCCTCCAAGACGGTGTCGTTTGCTAGAATGAAATCTACATCTTTGTGTACAGCCGAACTTTCTACATACTCCTCATCCTCAGTGAGATAAATAGGAAAATCATCAGGAGTAAAGAGGTGGTTTTCTTCACCTATTATATTCTCGTCCGCATCTGACTCCGGTCCATTCACAAAATTTTGCTGCAAAGGTGTTTGTACTAGCCGTTGTGCTGTCTGCTCTTGGGCTCGCTGATCTCTCTGTCTTATTCTATATTGTGGCTGTTGCTGACCACGAAAGTTAGGATTTCTAACTTGTGGCTCCGATTTGTCAAGTTTCACCCTTTCAAGCATCTGCTCTACCTTCCGGAGTAATTGATCTACTGAGGAAGACTCTTCTTTTACGGTGACATTTTTCTCTGCCTTTGCTCTAGCTCTCTTGGTCAGCAGATTTGCTTCAACGCTGACCGTTATCTTCTGCATGTCTTCCATTGTGGCCGGTTCTCTCTCTCTTAATTGATAAGCCATGTCAGCATCAAAACCATCCGGGAACTTCACCATGGCTAGTCCCACAGGTGGCCTTAGATGATCTGGAATTTCGTTATAAACTGAATTGAATCTAACGCAATAGTCTTGGATCGACTCACCAGCGTTTCGTTTGATTTGCTCATATTCAGCCAGAATTTGAAGAGGATTATTTTTCACTTCCCATCAATTTAAAATTTGTCTTTGTAAGTCGGCCAAGGTAGCGATACGTGCCACCGGCAAACCTCTGAACCATTTCCTCACTTCACCTTCAAATGTTTGTACAAAGAGTCTCATTGCCACATTCTTCGCATCGATCTCATGAAGTTCATAGAAATCTGCCATTCTGTCCACATGTTGCTGAGAAGTAATGTTGTTAGGAGTTCCATCAAAAAACAGGATTTTGCTTTGATAATCTGAGGGCATATCATCTAGAACTTGAGGCAGAACCAGGGGTGCAAAACGGGCAGCCATCACTCTTGGTGGATTTGGCCTTGGAGGTGTTGGAGGAGTGTGCACAGTTTGTAAGGGGCTAGCAATTGGAGTTTGAAGCTGAGCTGTAATGTAATTATCAATTGACCGATTAGCCCTTTCCGTCTCCAAGTCTACAAGAAATTGTGGATTGGGGACAGTATAGTCAACAGCCGTTTCGGATTTGGTCTCGAATAATGATATTTCAAACCGCTCATCAAACTCAAGCTCTTCAAGATACTCAAAAATGTCAGGACATGAATGGGATTTGAACACAGGAGTTATAGTGATCTCTTGACGAAGGAGTCTTGGAATCAAGTTGGGGTTTTTGTAAATATGAGGAGGATCCGGATCTGGATTGGCTCTGGTATATCGTCTCGAAGCCAGCATGCTATTTTCGAAAAACTCAGAAGGACATGAACAACTTACTCAGCGTATCAAATCCTAAACTTATCATCCGGAAGCTTAGAATTATCAAGAAGTAAGGGGATTAATTTCTCCCCAGTGGAGTCGCCACTATGTTAGCACCTAAATCTGCCTTAGGTTGAAGGAAGGCAAAATTCAGGGTAACCACAAACCACGCTCAGTCTGGTAGCTAGCCCTACCAGAATAGGAGAGGGCTCTCTCCGAGTCACGCTCAGCGAATAAGTAAACGGAATGGTTTGAGATGACTAACAGTGAAATATTGATCTTAGGCTAGTAAGTAAATATGGATACAAGAAGCAATTTTTTATGAATGACTGAGTTTTTGGGATGGTATGGGACCAACGGACAACAATGAGCAGAGAATTTAATACAAAAGCACAGATTACTTCGTGAGGCAAGACAGGCGAAAAGTCTAGAAATTTAGTTTGAAATAACGCAGAATGGAGGAATTGCTTAGGAGGGTGAAAAGGGCATAAGTACATGAATCCTTTTCAACAGAAGAAGAACACTGAACATGAAATTTTCCCACAGGAAGAGCAATAAAAATGAATTCTACCTTATCTAACTTAGAAAATTTCACTGGAAATGAATATGAAATGAACTGTGAAACATTACGAAATACATATGAAACATAAGAGACACATTTGCTACACTCACAACCACATGAATCTCATTAATCCTCTGTCAAAATATACAATGAAGAACTGAGTTTCTCTCCCATAGTCTCCCAAAAATTACAAGTCGACCAACCCTTTGCAAATGGTTTGCATACAATAAATAGAATATGCCATGAGGAAATAGAATGACCAAGAGTTGGGGAGTTTTTCGAATCATTACAAAGTGGAAGTGGAAAGCCAACCATTAGTTATAGGTGCAGCATTACAAAAATGACAAATGGCTTGGGTGACTGCTCGCCTTCCTTTGCCACTTGGATAGGAGTCCACCTTTAGTGAAAATGCTTTTTAAACATTGCCTTAGTTGCCGAGAAAAATATAGTGTAAATGAGCGGGTCCACTTGGAGAAAGTCGCGAATCGAAATTTCACGAAACGGGCGCGATTTTGGCCTTTTTCTCTATATGTGCTGCGCCCAATTCTATATGCGCCGCGCCAATTTGGAGGCTGTTTTGAGACACCTGTAGGAGTCCAAAATGTGCCCAAGTGTGCTTGTTGGAAAGCCTTGCCTGTCTACTTTCCAACCCATGTAAAATTTCTGGATTTGGTGCTCATTTTCCCCTCCAAAACTTCATTCTCCCAAGACTGCTTCTTGTGTGTCAAAATAGGGGCAGAGAGGTCATTTTTTGAGTGTTTTTGACCTCTTGGGGACTCAAATCATGCCCAAATTTCTTGTCCAAACACCAGTAGTCGTGATTTTGCATGCTGAATCCAAAAATACAAACCATTTGTGATTTGGAGCTCCCAATCCTAAGCGCCGCGCCACTGGGAGAAAAAACCTGTGTTGTGACCAAAAATTTGCCATGTGACCAAAATTGCCCCAAATTTCTTGAAATTTGGGCTGGAGCTTCCTTATCAAGTGTTATGCTGGGCCAAAGAGGCTTCGGTCAATATCTGAAGTCGATCGAGCACCCTTTGCCTCTTTTGATTCTTGATTGCCTTCCTCAATTTCACCTTCAAATTCCTGATTCAGGCCTTGCACACTTTGTTTCGCGCCATGTAGTGGAAAGCCATGTGTCTCAGAAATGCATGGTCCTTGTCGGCCTTGTCCAACAGCCTCTCCAAGTGCATGCTAACTCTCTCGAGGTTGACCTCCCGATCCTCATTAATCTCTTATTCCAATGACGTGAGCTCAACTCTTCTCCTTTGTGCAGCTTGGCGATGCTCACGAATGTTTTGTAGTTGCATGATCGCTTGCTGATCCTCAAGCTGTTTGTTCCTCTGCTCCAGATATTTCATGTTCCACTTAGCCCTCTCCAAGTCAAGGGATAAGGCTTCGATCTCTGATTGCTGCTCCTGGATGATCTCTTTGAGCTGTGCACTTGTTGGTTCTGTATTTGTATCGTCATCATGAAGGAGAACGAATTCGGTCTCTCGTTCACCTTATGGCTCACCTGGAGGCCCCTCATCATGCATTGGCTCCTTACCTCTGTCCTGTACCTGTAGTGCTGATGTTGGAAGTGAGGCCCCTTCCACCCCGGGTGGAGATAACACTCGCTTTGCTGCTGCAAACAAATGTCTAGCACCCCTCTGATATGTGATGAAAACCGACACACTAGCAGTCTCATGGCGCTCATACCGACGAGAAGGTTCACCCTCATGCTTAACCTCTGATAATACCTGTGAAGTGCTGAAGAGGTCACGGGAGATGAAATCATCCCAAGTAATGCCCTGCAATCCCAGTTGATGAACCACCAAAATCTTAATAAGAGCAAAGTGATAAACACTGTTAAGTTGCTGCTGAGGGGTCTTGTGCTGCATGAAGGTGTTCATCCTCTCTATGTTCCTGCAAATGAAAAATGGGATATTCATCATCCGTACCCTGGTAAAGTGCATGAGCAACCTGATGTGATAGGTATATAGACGAGATAACCTCCCCTCATAGTTGAAGTACTTCATGATCAACTTCATGAGTGGATCATATTCATCTTTCAAATATCTGAATGGAAAGACTCTTGTGAGCTGCCTCAAGCAACTAGCCTTAATGTAAGGGTCATAATGCTGCCGATCAACTTTCTGTTTCTTGTGCCATGGTTCTCCAACATTCGGTATATCGGTTGCTAATGAGACAGTTTCGGGTGTCAGTGTGAAGGTGACCCTGGCCAAGATAGAGTGATCTCCATGTAGGTGAAGCAAAAAAAGACGGGCCAACTCATGATGAACTCGAACATTAGCCACTCTTTGAAAAAATTCAAAACATGATAGATGCTAGAAGCATGACATGGCAAGAGGGCAGGCCTGCAATTCAGTGAGGGTGGTCGGCTCATCCCTAACATGTTTGCCACTCTTGTGATGTCTCCTGGGAGCCTGTTCTTCCGAGGATCAATGGCTCTGATACCTTGGGAGTATGATGCAAGAGCATCCAGCCAAAAAGGAAATTATTGTAAATAATAGAAATAGGGGTCATGCATTAGTTAATTAGATATTCTCAAATAAAACTAGGAGAGCTTTTAGGCATAAAGGAGTGGATGTGGATCTTTAAATGATAAGGAAAGCTTTTCTATTTTAGAATAGGAAAAAGACAGAATAAAGCTAAAAAGATGCTTTTTCCATATGTATGCATTGCATGAGCTTTAGTTGAGTGATTTTAGGATTTTTTTTATCATGCTAAGTTTAATAAATTAGGGAGCCTCAAAGGCATTGAGGGCAGAGAGGTGTGAGGAGTGAGTGTGAGAAGTGAGCAAGGTTTCTCCTTGAGAGCCTTCGGGCAATTTGTAAAAGGGCCATGGATTTGCATATCTGGCCATGAATATGATTGTTGTGTATACTTGTTTTATGTGAATATAAATATGATTGCATGGACATGATTGTGACAGGCTTGATTTTATGTGGCGTACATATATGCAGTTATATAATTTTGAACTTGCACATATATGTAGTTATATAACGTTGAAATGGCTCGGGGATGATGGTTCCGGTTTTGATTCTCTACGCATTGCTGTGTGTGTTAATCGTGATGATATACCACATTAAATTAAATGATGTCTTCGCAGATTCTTGCATCCCCATCCCAGTGATGATTGGAAGCCATCCGTTGGGTGCATATACGTATTGATTGGGAAATGAGTAGTGGTGAAACCAGCGATCACAGGCCGCAGGAGGCGATAACCAACGGGATCACATATATACAATTATCTTAATGTTAGACTTTAATAGAAATTTCAAGATTATATTGGCATCGTCGAAGACCTCAGGAGCAGATGTTGAATTTGAGAATTCCTGCAGTTGAATGGAAACATATTAAAACAGAGGCGGCGTTCTAGAGATTGAGAACGATTTGATATCACTGAGACAATTGGTTCGTTGCAATTACAACTGTGTCGGGTCATATATATATCGGAGTTTGCTGTAGAAATTCTGTGCCGAGCCTTTTATTAAATTAAGGACAGATTATAACCGGCGGCATATATATATATATATATATATATATATATATTTTTAGTTGCATCTCTGTTTAGAGGAGAAGCCAGCCTAAACCAGCACCGATATGAATGAGGAAGGGAAAGTATGTATATGCGTATGCGCATGGCGTAAGTGAACACATATTATTTGCGTATTATATGTTCAAATCCACTGAATATTCGTTGGTTACATAGTTGCTGTGTGTTTGCTTACGGTGGAAGCTTGGACAGCGTAACAAGGTAAAAGGAATGCATATTAGTTGCTGTATAAACCGGTGCAATATGAATTGAACATAAATCATAGGAATTGGATTGATGCCAAGCATGGGGTTTTATCACGATATTACAAGCCATGAATCAAGCTTATATGCATGATGGGAGAAAGATCCTGGTAGTAGTGGCCTGGGAGAGGCCTGGGCTGCATCAGGTGGTATCAGAGCTAGAATAGTTCTGGTTGAAGATTCAAGTTTTTTTAAGTTCAGTTAATTGCATGTGATGAATGAATGTTGGATTTTGGAACGGATGAATATTGCAGCACAGAGATGCAGTGCAGATGAAGAAGTGAAACAAGATCAACAGGATCTTGAAAGGTGAGCTGACAGGTATTACTTATCTCTGGTTTAAAGGTTACGCTTGATAATTTGATTGACAGACATAGTGAAGAAATCTCAGCAGGAAGAAGCAGATCACAGCTGGAGTGCAGTGATAAAGGAGTTTAGCAAGGGATTCTAAGTGAATGTGGCAGAACCTAAATATTCAACAGAGGTTGAATAAAGTTGCAGATGAGAGAAGCTTAGAGGAGTAGTAGAGGATGCTCAAAAGGTTCCAGCAGAGGACCAATGATTACCAAAAGACCAGATCCGGAGGGAAGGATTGGTGAGGTAAGTGGCAGCAAGAGAGTTTGCTGTGGTAGAAGCTTCATGCAACTCATAGGTGAGGAACTTATGGCGAAGGAGATGACTACTGAAGGTCATAAAGGAGAAAGCAGAGGTTCAGAAAGAGGCCACAGTAAAAAAGAGAAGAAATATGCCAAGGCGAATGGCATAAGACAGCAGTTGACTCAGGAAGAGTATGAGAAAGAGAAAGCTGAGATAGCAGTTCATCTTGAGCTATTGATGGAGTTGTTACGGGAAAATGAGAAAGACCAGAGATATGGGTTATTGATGAGGAAGAGAGTGAAGTGGCAGAGACTACAACAAAAAAGAGATTTACAGATAAGCATGGAGAAGATCATTGATGATTTCTTGAGTTATTGGGAAAATCCAGATCAGATGGATAATGTAAAACCATGTATTTTTGTAGCTGACAATTGTGATGTGATTACAGGTTTTACTGAGGAGGATGTGCAACCTTGTGCAACTGTTACAACACAAGAGGAAGTTCGTGTGGATGCAGAAGAAGTGGATCCGTCTGTAGCATGGACAAGTGAAGCAACAGTTGAGACTGTTGAACTCTGTGATTTTCAAACTGACAGCTTGTGTGTGAATGCAGGGACTATAAGTGATGATGAGATGCTGCAACAATGCCATAGAGAAATTGCATTGTTAGAGTACTGGTTGGAAAATCCAAGATATGATAGGGAGATTGCAGAAGAAAGAGTTCAGTACAGTGCACGAGAGCAGAAAGATATCCTGGAGGTAGATGGTAAGAAGGCGAGAGTAGCTGACAGTCTCATGGTGAATGTGAATCAGCATACTGATGTGATGACAGAGAAGCTGGGAAGAAACTCAGAGCAGCATATTGAAGTGTTGCCAGCGAAAGCTGAGGAAAAAGTTGCAGATGAAATTGCAGGTGACAAGCAAATGAATGTTGCAGAGGGACAAGAAGTTTGGGAGGCAGCAACATTCATAGTGACAGCTAGAGCAACATGTGGGGCGACATTTATGATGGCAGTTGAGACAACACTAGCAGCAGAAGAGGCACTGATGCCTTATATTTTTTATTCTAACAATTGTTTTGTGAATACAGGTCTTACTGAAGAAGCTGGAGAAAATCTGCTAGACAAAGAAATTGAAATGATGAGGCGAATGATGATGAAGGAATTCCGGAAGAGACCAGCAGCAGTGAAACAAAAGAGAAGCAGCAAGAGGAAGACAACAGAAGATTGCAAGAGTACAGCTAATGGAGCAAAGCAGCATAAAGTGTGGAGACCTGGAGAAGAAGAACAGACAGAAGCAGCGGCAAGTGCAAAGTTACAACACAAGATATGGGATCCAGGCAAACATAGAGCTGAACACATGATCAGGAGATCATGAATTTTTCTACCTTGGGAGTATGATGCGGGAGCATCCAGCCAAAAAGGAAATTATTGTAAATAATAGAAATAGGGGTCATGCATTAGTTAATTAGATATTCTCAAATAAAACTAGGAGAGATTTTAGGCATAAAGGAGTGGATGTGGATCTTTAAATGATAAGGAAAGATTTTCTATTTTAGAATAGGAAAAAGACAGAATAAAGCTAAAGATGTATGCATTGCATGAGCTTTAGTTGAGTGATTTTAGGATTTTTTTTATCATGCTAAGTTTAATAAATTAGGGAGCCTCAAAGGCATTGAGGGCAGAGAGGTGTGAGGAGTGAGTGTGAGAAGTGAGCAAGGTTTCTCCTTGAGAGCCTTCGAGCAGTTTGTAAAAGGGCCATGGATTTGCATATCTGGCCATGAATATGATTGTTGTGTATACTTGTTTTATGTGAATATAAATATGATTGCATGGACATGATTGTGACAGGCTTGATTTTATGTGGCGTACATATATGCAGTTATATAATTTTGAAATGGCTCGGGGATGATGGTTCCGGTTTTGATTCTCTACGCATTGCTGTGTGTGTTAATCGTGATAATATACCACATTAAATTAAATGATGTCTTCGCAGATTCTTGCGTCCCCATCCCAGTGATGATTGGAAGCCATCCGTTGGGTGCATATACGCATTGATTGGGAAATGAGTAGTGGTGAAACCAGCGATCACAGGCCGCAGGAGGCGATAACCAATGGGATCACATATATACAATTATCTTAATGTTAGACTTTAATAGCAGTTTCAAGATTATATTGGCATCGTCGAAGACCTCAGGAGCGGCTGTTGAATTTGAGAATTCCTGCAGTTGAATGGAAACATATTAAAACAGAGGCGGCGTTCCGGAGATTGAGAACGATTTGATATCGCTGAGACAATTGGTTCGTTGCAATTACAACTGTGTCGGGTCATATATATATCGGAGTTTGCTGTAGAAATTCTGTGCCGAGCCTTTTATTAAATTAAGGACAGATTATAACCGGCGGCATATATATATATATATATTTTTCAGTTGCATCTCTGTTTAGAGGAGAAGCCAGCCTAAACCAGCACCGATATGAACGAGGAAGGGAAAGTATGTATATGCGTATGCGCATGGCGTAAGTGAACACATATTCTCTGCGTATTATATGTTCAAATCCATTGAATATTCGTTGGTTACATAGTTGCTGTGTGTTTGCTTACGGTGGAAGCTTGGACAGCGTAACAAGGTAAAAGGAATGCATATTAGTTGCTGTATAAACCGGTGCAATATGAATTGAACATAAATCATAGGAATTGGATTGATGCCAAGCATGGGGTTTTATCGCGATATTACAAGCCATGAATCAAGCTTATATGCATGATGGGAGAAAGATCCTGTTAGTAGTGGCCTAGGAGAGGCCTGGGCTGCATCACATAATGCTGCCGATCAACTTTCTGTTTCTTGTGCCATGGTTCTCCAACATTCGGTATATCGGTTGCTAATGAGACAGTTTCGGGTGTCAGTGTGAAGGTGACCTTGGCCAAGATAGAGTGATCTCCATGTAGGTGAAGCAAAAAAAGACGGGCCAACTCATGATGAACTCGAACATTAGCCACTCTTTGAAAAAATTCAAAACATGATAGATGCTAGAAGCATGACATGGCAAGAGGGCAGGCCTGCAATTCAGTGAGGGTGGTTGGCTCATCCCTAACATGTTTGCCACTCTTGTGATGTCTCCTGGGAGCCTGTTCTTCCGAGGATGAATCACTTTGTGTCTCCATCTCATACTCTGATGAATGCTCAGATGCCATGACTGCTGTGTGTACTGTACTTGGGCTGCCCTTTGATGATGGTGTGAAACTAGGTGTTGTTGTGATATCTGCCACCAAGGGGAACAATGAAAAAAGGGAGTATTAGGAGGGGAATAATATGATGGGAATAGGGGTTATGGGGAGAAGTTTTGTTTAGGGATATGTAGGGGGGTTTGGGGATTTGATAAGGTAGGGTTTTGGGGTGTTATGTTGACAAATAAGAGGAGGGGATAGGGAATGGAGTTTGGTAATATTTTAGGGTAGGGGTAATAGGGAAAAATGAGATAGGGGGGAAGGGAAAAATGGAGAGGAGGGAAAAGATGAGAGGTGAAAGAGGAGCCTTGGCATCAACACCACAATTTTGCAACCCTAGCAACAATGGCTTTGGTGTTTTCTAGTGGTTGGTTTTATGAATTTTAGTTGCCACTATAACTAGCCATGAACCACCATAACCTTCACAAAAATACACGAGCCATCGAGATTTAGAGCCTACCTGTCGATTTGAGGGGTTTCAAAGGCAACTTTAGGCAATTTGGCACGATTTTGGGCCTTTGTGGGTGTGCGCTGCGCGACAAACCCAGTGCGCCGCACTCTTTATTTGCGCCGCGCCCCTCTGTGTGTGCGCCGCACTCCTGAAAACGACTCCAACTCCCTCCAAATGCGTGCTTTGCACTCTCAAACACTTTGCTATGTTTCTCAATAACCTTGATTTGCACAATGACCTTGTTTCCTTGTGGAAATTCTTATATAAAAGCTTTGAAGTCATGGGTTAAATTTTTGCTTCTTCAAAAACCCACTTTGCTAATGTTTCCTTTTGACACTTTTCACTGACTTAAAGCAACACTGAATTTATTTCTTCCCTTTGACTTTTTAGCTAGAATGATGAAATTTTCGGCACTTTTTGCAGGGGTTGCATGACAAGGCATTTGGCCACGGAAACCATGACTACATCTTAAGAAATCAATTGGCGACCTTTTGAAAATTTTATCACAAATGACACGCTGTTTGACTTTTTCTTCAAAACAGAGTTTTGAATAACAGTCGAAATTTGTCCACATGATGATGAAACTCTCTGAATCATAACTTTGTAAGGGCCCCACTCTGGCATGCATGGTTTTATTGGACATGGTTGAAGACCAAATTGATTAATCCCTAGACCTAATTATCGAAAATGACTTTTGTCCGTTAAAGGACCAGACCTTGACTGTCATGGACTTTAGTGATCATTGACAAAAGACCTAAGCCAGTAGGAGCCAGACATGAGGGGAAATGACTAGCATGACCTTTTCCATCAGATTATGGCATGCTCCTAGTGGAATGCAGCTGGGTAAATGGAGCGGGACTCCTAAAAATGAAATGCATAAAGAGTTTTGATCTCTGACGGAGGACTGACCAGACCAACTCTAACAAAATGGATGACATTTTGCAGACCCAACATTTCCCCTAACTAAAGATGTTTCATGTCCTCATGCAACTTTGCATTGATTGTCATGGACTATAGTGTTTTGTTTTCTTTTATGTAGCCTTTTGTAGGGTGGAAGATTAAGTCATTTTGTGATTTTGAGATATTCTTCAAGACTTGTAAAGTTTTCTTCAACTATTTATTTTCTCAAGATAGATTGTTATTGTTGTGAGTCCTCTGTTTCTAAAAGAGATCTAAATGGAAACATAACTATTTCAAGTGTTGATTTCTATGTGGCAACCATTTTTTTTTTTAAATTCTTCTTCTTGCTGCAACAAAGAATACTTGAAAAATGCATTCAAAATGAAGACATATTCATACACATCTAGCGATCTTTGCTCATAATTTGAATCTTTTCAAAACATATCCATCTTTGAAATGACAACAACATGCAATTAGGAGAAGTACGTTGGTCAACAATGTGTGCGGTTATGGAATATGGAAACGGAAAACGTTAATGAATATCCCACCCCACACCCCCCCAACTGAAGGTGTTTTTGTCTTTTGAATATGGTGAAAGCAATGTCACATGGGATTTTTTCCAAATACATATCTTTTAATGATTAAAGATTATAAAACAACATACATTCACCTACCTGAAAAGTCAATAAGTTGTGCATCTGTGAGATCTTAGTTGTTATTGCTGGATCATGGAATGTGAAGTGAAAGATCTGATATGATTCTTCATCTCTTGGCTATATGAATAGCGGATAAAATCTAAAATTGGAATCGTTGTGCTTTCTTACTTCTAAAACTGATGCTATTGTTGTTGAATTATGAAACTGAATCTTTATTTATTGGAACACTATTGCAAGCTATTGAAATCATATAGTCTCCATTCATATCTGCATTATGGCATAATTCTTATCTATGTGAATAAATTTTGTTGATGTTGAACATAGAAAGAAATTTTTGGATTACCAACCATTAATGAAAGCCAATAACCAACATGAGACTACTCACCATTAATGTCAATGAGAGTCAAGATGCCCAAGTACATTTTACTAGGTATGGATAAAATATTTGTAGTCAAGTCACCTCGAAGATCCGAAAAACATGGGACATTGATGTATTCCCACTATTTTTTGGCGAGAGAACTTTCCATTAAGGCATGCAAGCCTCAAGGTACTAAAAATATCTCTAATTTTGAACCGAGATAATATGCTAAAGTCGATGGGTCAAGACTTGTTATAAGAGAGGCCTTAATGAATCCCCCATCATCTAATGTGAGTATAAAGTAATGATGTATAGGAACATAGATGAAAGATTTTCACTTATCAAACAAGTTTTATTTGTAAAAAGAAAGAGGACAACAAGGTAACTCAATATTGTAAGTGAATTGAATGACTTTATTCATGGGATAGGGGTGAATGTAGGCAAGGAAGGAAAGTATGAAGCTTGTAAAGAGAAAATAGTTTGTCATAATATGGTAGTGGTAGGATGATGGAATTTTGAACTTCACCATGGATGGATTGTAAGCTTAGAGGAAGGAAAATGAATGAGTAGCAATGACATGATGGATGTGATCTGACATGGACTTGAATTTTTCATGTTCTTTCTGAAAAAGAATTTGGTATTTGAAAATCAAATGTGCATGGATTGATCTTCTTTGATCATCTTGGAACCTGCAAAAACTTAGCACTAATCTACAATAAAATGTAAGATTATCGAGGGAGAGAGGTGATCAATCTCTCTTCATTTGATATATACGCAAATAATTCAAAAATAGTGCTAAAATAAATTCAATGAAGATAAATAAAAATGAAATGCACTTTTTACTTGTCGGGAAGTGGTGCACCTTGGACTACCTGTCAATGTTTCATTGATAATTTCTTTGTTTGATATCTAATTTGAGTGATAAAAAAACCAGGTTAAATAAATTTCATATTAGAAACATATTTTAATGATATGATGATGTTTTTGAAGTCCAATTGATGCAAAATCTAAAAAAATATCATTTTTTGATGGTCTTAAATGGTGATGAAAATGATCTCATGATATAGAGTTCGTCAAGATTTTTCCAACAATGCTTGAATCACCTCAAACAAACACCATACAAGAAAGTTATGCCTGTTTGAAGTTTTTGGGAAACAGTGAAAAAAATGTGGAGGTGTGCCGCGTGGCAACACTGTGCTAGCTGGGCGATGATGTGGACTGCTGAGTTGGTGGTTGTGGACATGGCAGTCACTAGAAAATGTTGACATGGCAGCTGAAGTGGCAACAGTGAGGTGGTTGCTTACTAGGCAACTAATGTGGTTGCTGACTAGGCAATTGCCATGCGAGACAATCACAAGGTGCCATGTGGTAGCTGGTATTTGACCAGAATCAATTCAGTTGATAAGCAACAAAAATGCATGAGAATTGAACTCATTACCTATTGAATACAATCACAATGTATTACCATTAGACCACATATGAGGGTTCTTTTCTAAAATTACAAAAAAAGTTTTCAAGTTTTACTAGTTTGCAATTTTATTAAAAAAGAGGAAAGTTCTTTGGGACCTGAAATCTACACCTCCATAATCCAAACAAATAATGTATTTAACCATTAAAACACATGTCAACATTTCGTTAATATCCAACGACATATTCAATTAAAATAAACTCTTCCATCTCATGAAACATGTATAGTTGGATAAAATCCAACGACATATTTAATTTAAACTTAAATTCTTCTACTTGAAAATAACAACGACCTATGGCCTCAACCCAATTAGAGTCAGGTAGTTTGTCAGTCGTCGAATGTCTCTGAGTCAGTAAATTTTTCTGTCATAAAATAAGTCGAACTCATAAACTTTTCACTGTCATGAGTTCAACTGAGAACTGTCTGGGAAGTTTGCAAGCGAAGAAAGGAGAACTTAAAGGATTATACACCAACACACCATCATATCAAGCACACCCATCTGCTCAGCTTTGTTCAAAACCATTAGCAACCATGCCAAATATGGAAGTTTTCTACACTTTGCAATGCAATCTCCTCTGAAATTGATTGTTTTGGTCATCGTTTTCAAAATAGGTTTATGACCAAATGGAGACGAATTTAAAAAAACTGAAAGAGGTTTTTCCCAAGAATAGGTCAAATAACAATAAACTCTTCCAATTTCTACACAGGTATCTCAAATTTCACACAAGTTATATATTTTGGGAGTTACATGTGTCAATTGGTGGCCCATTTCGCAGTTTCTGCTAATAGAATTATGTAATTTTTAGAAAGAATAACAAGGAAAGTTCAACTTGAATAAAAAAATCCCAAACCAGTGTCTACTAAAAAAAAGACCCTCCTCCTAAAGTCACAGAATGAAAAGCTTCCACCAGCAGAGCATCCAACAAGAGGAAAGGGAGGTAACAGTTCCTTGTTGACTTTTTGTCGTTTATCCATGATCAAGGGTGCTTAAGTTGCACAACAAGGGTACCTTTCTGTTTTCAAGTTGTAGTGGGATTTTTGATCAGTATGTTGAAATGGTTATGATATCTCGAACGACTTACAATACTTTGGTTTTGTTTTGTTAAATTTCGATAGCGTAAAAGAGGTTGTCTTGAAAGTTTGCTATGCAGTTTGCTACACAGTTGCTACACAACCCCTGTCTACAGGTTTTCACAAGCGCAAGGAAGATGTCAGCTATCAAATATTGTAGGGGTGAACGTGTAGCAGAGGTGGGAGCCAACTTATACCACCAATCACCAGCCATGTGCCACTCTTGGGAGAAAAATGTGCTAACATCGTCGCTACCCAGCTGCTACGCAGTGCTAATCTAAAGACTTTGTGCTTTTTCCTCTTTTTATATATAAAAGCATGGTTCAATGTTTTAGAGGACTAGAATTTGGATAGCTATTATGACAAAATTTTGTCAACCTTTTATTGTTTTTTGTTTTTCTATTAAAGAGAAAAAAAATGAAAAGTATGTTAAATTTCCTCTTTTGTTTTCAATCCGATCCTCTTCATGGATAAGAGATGCTTTGCATCTGGACTTAGTATTCAAAATATTGTATGGCTATTTAATGCCAAAGTTTGGAAGTAAAAAGGGGTTGGTTGTTGGATGGTAACAAAGTTTTGGGCTTGGACCTTGTAAAGACTTTCTGAAGGAATATAATAAAATCTGAAGTTTTCAGTTTCAGAGATTCATGTGTAGGCTTCTTGATGGTCAATGTTTCTTGTATTAAGTGTTTCTATTAGTTTTCCATCCTGTTAATTTCTTCTTTGCTTGGATAAGAGTAAATGATTTAGAATTCTTATGTTTAAGCTCTATTTCATAATATTCAAGCAACCAATGTGGTTCCTCTTTTTCTAGACATAATTCATCTTTGTATGCTCTGTTTAGACAAATTCTCAGTTCTGCTTTCACCCTCTTTAAAATTGATATCCTAGTCAAAGGCTTGATATCTTGCCTCTGTATACGTAACTTCAGGACTCATTTAAAAAATCCTTCATGAGAGATATATTGACTCCATTGCCCAATGGATTTTCCCCTTCTATTCCCCTTCAACCTTCAAACAAATTCATTTTCCTATTGCTCTTAATAAATAGCCTAATGTCAAATCTTTATGTATTTTAGTGAGAGATACCTCTCTAAGACTAGAAGGGCTAGATTTTGGCCTAAAAGTGGTTTGTGGTTAGCTCTAGGTTACTCTCCTCGGCCTGGAGGAATTAGGAAGTGCAGACCTATCGACCAAGTAATTTACAAACCCTCATTTATCATTGCACCAAGGCTTGAATGGTTATTTGATTTTTTAATTGCAAGTCCAGTTTGAGGCCAAAACCTGAGCACAAAGGAAAAAAAACAAATTTACCGTGTACCCTATCACCATCGCCACTGCAATGATTCTGGAAAGGGTTGTCTTTAAGTGCGACTTTTTGAAAAGTTTTCAAGTTTATTTTCTAATATAATTTTTCTAGAATCTGGTTGAGATTCATTGAAATCACAAGTTTGATGGGTGAACTCTGCACAAGTGAAGTTCCCCAGGGTGTTGAATCCATATATGCAGTGAAAATAATAATTTAAACAACAAAAATCAAGATTTTTTAACACAAATTTTTTTCCACCGGATTCCAGCTAGAAAACCACCAGAAACTCCAAAAAGTCACAATTTAAAAGAACTTCATTTCTTGAAACTCTCAACTTTATTATATTTATTTCACTATTCGTTTAATACATATCATTGTCTATTGTTTTAGTTTATTGGTTGCATATACATATTTTTATTTTTATTTTTTTATTTGTTGTTTAACCTACCTACATTCATTTTCTTTTATGGATGGTTTTGATTGTTTTGTTTTTTTAATTGTTTTACTCTTTATAAAAAAATTGTAATATTTATTTTTTATTTTTTTTGTAAGGAGTAGTGGGGTTTTTTTATATGGTTTGTTTATTGATTGTTGTTTTTTGTTTTGTTTTTTCTTTAACCTTAGGAGGGTTAGGTTTGTTGAAAATAGCAATAAGAAATGCTAAAAATAGAAGTGCTAAAAATAGCATTCCTATAAATAACATTTTGGGATACATTCCAATTTTAGTTAGTCCCTGAACTAAAATTGAGAATTAAAATTCGAATTTGATCTTAGCAGTTGTTTGAAAAATAATTAATTAATTCATCTTGAGTTAATTAGTTGGAGAAAATCAAACATGAAGTTTATGTGAAGACATGCAACAATTATCCCTTTGATTGAGGAAGTTATCCCTTAATTAAGGAGATCAGGATGAGTTGTATTTTGAGTTGTAATTAGTTAGCTCAGTTAACTGAGTTAAGTTGAGTTAGATTAGTTCCAACAGTTTGTAGAACTGATTGTGAGTTCAGTTAGTTAATGCATGCATGCATGTAACTAATGTACTTCAGATAATTGAATATTCTTTCATAAATAACTCATGCATGTCAGTTCAGTCAGAGACCCAGTTGAGATCAGAGGAAGGGACAATGTACTATCAGTTGTAGGAATATTCCCATGAGGATATCTCTTGCATGCAGAAGGAATTCATTCCTTGAGGATTGCGCAGTTTAGTCTGAGGACAGTGTTGTGTGTGTGAGGAGAATTCACACAGGTGGCAGCTAGAGGACTCAGGAGAAATTGCGCAAGGAAATAGGAGACTTGGAGGACTGAAGGAAGGCATATGTTGTGTCTATTCAGTCTATGAGCAGCATTGATGGATTGTACTGAGAGCTAGATAGCTTGTGAGCTAAAGCTTTGTGTAATCCTGAGAGATTTCCACTTGTATGATAATAAAAATAGCGGGGTTTTTAGCTGAGGCTTTCCCCAGAGTATTCCTTTGTGTTCATGTGTGATTGAGTTCTCATTCTTTGTTATATGTGTTCTATTTAATCTTGCTCAAAATCGATTAAGCTTCCTCAAGTTTGTTTGTAGAAGTAGATCAAGTATTTTGCTTTAGTATATTGCATTATTAGGTGATCTACAGTGGGAATTTCTACAAGGTTTTTGATTCATGATTTTTTTTTTTTTTTTTTTTTTTTTTTTTTTTTGTGTTTTTCTATTGTTTTTTTTAATGTTTTGTTCATTATATATTTTAATGTTATTTTTTAAATGTTTTTGTTTTTTTTTTGTTAATTGTGTTTTGTTTATATATATTTATTTATGTTAACAAAATATTTCTACAAAGAACTTACCTTTTGAAAAAATATCTAATTAGGTTTTCTATTTTTATTTTTATTTTTTCTAAACAAAAGAAATCATTTTAGTAAAATTTTTAGAAGAATTTAATTGCAATTGAGAGATCAAAATTTAAATAATTTTTTAGAATGAAGAGTATTTAGATCTCCTAGTCATTTCTTTTCAAATCTATGAATTTTATTGTGAAATTTCAAAACTAATTTATCCAAAATTTTCTTGTTAATCTTCGAGGTTGCAAAAATGTGCGAGAAGATAATATTAAGGAATATCCCCATTCTTTATTCATATGAAATCTGAAATTTGAAAAACAGGTAAGAAGAATTGATCTAAGGCCTCAAATTTTAGCTCTCGAAACTTTGCTTGTTCTCCTTCTTCACAAATGTCCCTTTTCTTGTAGATCTTCCTGCTAATGGTAGTGAACAAGGTGGCTCTTACCACACCACCAAATGAAACTTTCCAAGAAATAAATGTAATCAAATGTAAAAAAAAAAGCTTAAAAAACTCAAAACATTACCAAGCATGGTTTTATTCATTTATTCTATCCTACTCTATTTCGAAAAAGAAAAGATTTTTGTCAAGTGTATGAGTATTTTCAGTGAAGCCATGCACGTAAGAAGATGATAAATAAACTCATATGCATGTTTGAAAGATTTGCTTTGATATATACTAGTTTATGAGAGACCAATTATTTTGATTGAGATGATGTCAAGAACCATTCAAGAAGAGAGTGGTCCTCAAACTTAGTGATTGTTTGGAACCAAAGTTCAATGTAGTCCTTGCTCTCCTAGTTCTCTTCTTTAGTTACCATGCCTTGAATTTCTTCTGGAAGATGCTCTTCATTCTCTAAAGGGTACTGAGGATCTGGAGACAAACATGCCAAAAAATCATCAATTTCTGGTTCAAACAGTTGCTTCTCATAAGCTATTGTCCATGGCTCTTGGATCTCCTCCAAATGCTTGAACAACATTTTAGATTTGTTATCCAAAAATGGATTAGTATCAAAACTCTTGTAGTACCAAAATTGATTGAAATTCATGCATCTAAATATGAATGCAACTAAAATGAGATGCTATTGCAATGGCTTTGATTAGGAAGAACCCCACAATCGTGATGCACAAGTTCTTACCTCTCGTCTTACTGCTCCCATTAAACAAAGTTGTGTAAAATAAACCACATTCTAGATTGAAAGCTAATGTCTATGTATACTTCCCTGACAACGACCCCAAAAATGTTGGGTAATTTAATTGTGATTTATTTTACTTTGCATTTAATTATCAATCTAGGTTCGTATACTTGCACAATGTATGCTAGCAATCAACTTTCAATTTTAAGAGAAAATTAGCCTATTTAAAATGATTGCGAAGCTAAGATGAAACCTATTTATGAAGATGTCTAAGATGAGTATGCACAAATTTACTTTTTTTCAAAAGTATCAATTTTGGAATTTGGAAAGCAATCGTTTAATCTATGAAAACGAAATGACAATTGACATGAAAGTAAACTTATTCTATTGACACAAAAATAAATCTATTCTAGTGACAGGAAATTAAATATATCTTATCAACAAGAAAGTAAATCTATTCTAATGACATGAAAGTAAAGACTTGAAATTAAATTTAATCTAGAAAGCAGTAAATCCTATACTAAGAAAGCAATGAATTCTTAAAGTATGGAATTTAAAGGCAACCTATTATGAAAGCAGTGAGAGATCAGTTGAAATTGTCAATGTGTGCATTATCAAACTAGAATCATTCATAACTATCTTTGAATATGAAAGTAAACAAATTGAAAAGTAACGAATCTTTAACATGAATTGGAAAGAAATAAATCTATGAAATGAAAACAATAAAGTAAATGTTTTTGGTATTTTAAATGTAATTCAGGTATTTAATCTACAAAAGAACATAAATGAAAGGAGCATAAAACAATTTAAATTGTTGAAATAACCTTGCAGAAAGATGAATATAAAAGAAACTAGTCTATCTTACGAAAATTAAACATTAAAACACACTCATACTCATCAGGGGGGCCTCCTTAAGTGCATGAGAGGTGGAAAGTTCAGGAAGTTATTGATCAAACGCTAAATCTCATCATGAAGGCATAATCATATCAAAGGATTGCATTAAATGAAGTGAAATTCAAGAGTATTCATAACATCAAGAATCAACATAGAAAATCCTTAGCATTCCAAAACTTAACACACTTTTGAGAGGAGAAGGCATTCCTATTTTAGAAAAACGAATATAACTAATTCATAAATGTAGATCCACAAATCTCTCCTAGATCCACAAATATCTCATGTGGTTACAACCATGTGTTAACATCTAGCAACTAAAATCTCTTCATATCTTCTCATAGATCTCTCATAGCTTTGATATGAGCCACTTGTGAAAACTTCAATGATTCTTCTCCATGAAATGTGCTTGATCAATGATCCCAAATCTTCCTCAAATCTTCAAGAGTTTAAAGATGAAATTCGAATTTTAGACTCAGAGGCCAAATATGACTTTGTTGGAAACTTCAAATATGCTTACACACATCACAAAACTCATCCAACTTTTATATATAAGTGAATACAGATTATTTTTCTAATATTTAACCATAAATTGTCTCAAAATACCAAAATAAATGTATTGGAAAATAATATGTCTAAACTCATATTTAATTATGAAGATGGTCTTAGTGCATGGTTATGGAGCTACGCAATATGGTAAATACTGAAGGAAAATGAAAGAAAAGACGTGAAATGGATGAAATTTTGGAGACCCAACACATACCATGTATCTTAAAGGTTTGATCCATGAAAACCTAGGCAACTAAGGAAGGAGTGAAGGGATAATGTAGGGTACAAAAATGAGTAGATTTTGAAATATACTTGAAAACTACCTCGATGACTTATTTGTTACTTTCTTTTGGCAGTTCCACAATAAAATCCATTGACATGTCAATCCAAATCTATGTTAGGATTGGTAGTGTTGCAATACCCTTGACATCTTCACTATCTCTCCCTTGTTTCTTTCATAAGTGTCATAAGATGCTATGAAATTCTAAATATCAGTTTTCATTCCTTCCTAGAAGAATGAGTGTTGGGTTCTTTCATAGGTTTTACAAAAGCTAGAGCGTAGGCTTCATGAAAGCTAAAGTGACTTGATATTGGTGACGATTGTTTCTCCTATAAGATTTATTTTTTAAGGAGAAATCCTTTGCCAAAACAATGTGCCCTTTATATTACAATGCATTTTGTTGCAAGGTGTTGAAAATGCAACAAGATGATGGAGCTTAGTGGAAAGGAGTCGCCTTCACTAAGTGGGCCCGCAGGCTATTTTTGGCGCAAAGTCTATTTTTAGACTATGTCTATTTTTAGACATATGGATCATGGTCTATGAGTTGTAGGATGCTGTTTATGGATGATTGGTCATGTTGGGAAAAATAGATCGACTTCTATTTTTGGTTCGCAGCGGAGTGATCATAGTCTATTTTCAGACTGCCAGGCTAAAAATAGAAACAGTCAAATATTATTAGCCCTTAGTAATATTTGGACTCTAAACATTATCTTATTCTCTTGGAGCACTTCAGTTCGAGCTATGGATGTGGCACATGCAGCTGACAAAAGGAATCACGTGGTTTCTTATGTGTTAGTTGAGCTATTGCATGGAGGACTTCAGTTAGAACTCATGCATGTGAGTTCTGTGGAGTTGGATGTGGAGTTGATGGAGTTGTGTTCAATTTGACTTAGTTGAAATAGTTGTATTTAGCCTAACTAAAGAATACACTAGTGATGAGTTGTGTGAATTAAATATTAATTAATTCACTAATTATTAACTCATAAAGAAACTAAAGAATACATCAGTTAACTCAGTGCATGGACAGTTCAATAGAGACAGGTGTTAGAGGTAAGTGAAAGGGTGAGTTGTGACTATCAGTTGTGCATGAGATTTGCACATGCATGGATTGAGTAATGCCAATGAGGATTGCGTAGTGTGGGCCAATATCAAGGAAATTGTAGCTTGTGCTCACGTGATTCTCTTGCAGGATTGTGCAGTGGAGGCAGGCAAAGCAGTGGAGGAGATTTGAGCTGTGATTGATCAGATCTGAGCTAGTTTTGTGTGTAACAGGTGGAGATAGTACTGAGTACTTGTGAGGAGTATGGTACTATGTATTGTTATATGTTCTCAATCATTATAATATACAGATAGTGTGGGGTTTTCAGCTGTATGCTTTCCCCGGGTTACATACTGTGTTGATATGTGTGATTGATGCTTCAATGTGCGCATGCGATTGATGTTTCATTGTTTTTAATGCTGCTAAATTGATGATCAACGTAGAGGAGGTTATGTATTATGCATGTATTCCACAATAGTGTATAATCGAGATAATCTCTGTGAATAAGTGTCATATTTTTCAAAATTTCTACATGGTATCGGAGCTGGTTGATTTGTAGAAAAAGTTCTACAGGATATCAAAGTGGGACTGATCATCGGATCTATTATTCAGAAAGTGTTTACATTTTATTTCTTCAGGCAGAGTCTATAATCGGGCCAGGTAGCCTCTAGATTCATCCTTCTTTTGGAAGGTGAGATATCCGGTGAATGCCCATACAGTCGATCTTTGTACAAGAAATACTTTGTTCTCACGAATTTTAGATCAGAAGCGGTTGAGTTTTGAGCTGGTGGAATGGCGCTCAAGGATAAACTCATAAACATCTAAGTGTGAGAATGGAGACAGTATGCCCCAGTATCTCACGAAGTTCACCCAATGCCGGGAGGAGCTGGGAAGTGTGGGGTTGGCTGTCGATGATGAGGACTTGGTGAGCTTGGCTCTCCTTGGTCTTCCGAAGAGTTGGCATTCCTATCAGGACTTTGTCAATGGTCGGGAGAAATTTCCAGGATGGGAGAGACTTTGGTCAGATCTTGTGCAGGAGGAGATCAGATGGAGCACCAGAGACAGTTCTTCATGCATGCATGATGAGGAGAACTATGCCTTAACGAGTAAGGCGAAGAAGGGGAAGGAGAAGGTTTCTCTTTCTGAATCCAGTTCTTCCAATGATGGGAAGAAGGTTGACAAATTGAAAGTGAGATGCTTTCGTTGTCATGAGGTGGGCCATTATGCTTCAAATTGTCCACAGAGGAAATCCAAGAAGGGATCCAGGGAAGGATCTGAAGGTGAGGCACTTGCTTCACAGTTTGAGTTGGATTTCACACTCTTTGCATGCATGGTTTCATCCATGGTGGGAAGTGGTTGGTTTCTTGACAGTGGAGCTTCTTTCCACATGACCGGTGATAAGAGTTTGTTTAGTACTTTGGAGGAGAAAGATCTCCATATACTCATAGCGATGGGTAATGATGAGAAGTATAGTGTCTCAGGTGTCGGCACATTTATTTTTCAGAGGGAGCATGAAGCTCGCCTTACCTTGACCGATGTCAAGTATGTACCAGGACTGAAGAGAAACTTGGTGTCGATCGCGATGCTTGAAGACAAAGGCTATGATGTAGTCTTAAGTAAGGGAAAGGTTTTCCTTAGACACATCATCACTAGACAGGTGAAGCAGATTGGTTCACGGGTCAAGAACCTATATGCTCTTGAGGTTCAAGATGCATGCAAAGCCTTGAGCAACGAGGCAAATGATGGAGAATTGGTGGTTGAGAGGGAGCGTATATTACCTCTCAACATGCAGAGCCAGAAGAAGTCTCAGACAATTGTGGAGGAGCCACGATTGGTGCATCAACTTCAAGAGGTTGTGGAGTAGCCACAACAAGGGAAGATGAGAGGAGATCGAGTAGAGACATATACTCATGCAGAGACCACCAGTAGGGGAGAACTTCGAGCTAGGTGGGCTGAGGGATTGCATGCAGCCATACCTCCAAGTAGGAGGTGGGGTGATGTGGATTGATTGTCCTAAGGAGGAGGGGCAGGATCCTTGAGGTATCCAACCTCTTGGATGAGACCTTGCTACGAGAGCCCCGATGTGGAGTAGCAGGAACTAATTGATTGGGTAGAGACAGATGCGGATGGAGCAGCAGAGAGAGTGACAGTGCAGGGAATCCCAGGACAGTGCATAGCTAGCAAGCTGCAGCAATGCAAGAGGCACAAGTGTTTTGCACAGTGCTAGGTGGCACAGAGAAGTGTGCAATGGTGCGAGATGCATGGATATTTTGCAGTAGCGTAGATGTCAGAGAGGGAGCACTTGTCAGCAGCAGGTAGAGCTTCAACATCAGAGTATGTTCCTAGCCCAACAGAGTGGTCAGTTGGGAGTGTTTTTGTTCCAAGTGTTGTTGGAGCAAGTGGACCGGGAAAATGTGTTGCATGCAGAACATTCCAGAGTTATAGGATAAGGGGTTGTAGATAATCCATATCTTGTTGAGAGGGAGTGTTGAAAATGCAACAAGATGATGGAGCTTAGTGGAAAGGAGTCGCCTTCACTAAGTGGGCCCGCAGGCTATTTTTGGCACAAAGTCTATTTTTAGACATATGGATCATGGTCTATGAGTTGCAGGATGCTGTTTATGGATGATTGGTCATGTTGGAAAAAATAGATGGACTTCTATTTTTGGTTCACAGCGGAGTGATCAGAGTCTATTTTTAGACTGCCATGCTAAAAATAGAAACAGTCAAATATTATTAGCCCTTAGTAATATTTGGACTCTAAACATTATCTTATTCTCTTGGAGCACTTCAGTTCAAGCTATGGATGTGGCACATGCAGCTGACAAAAGGAATCACGTGGTTTCTTATGTGTTAGTTGAGCTATTGCATGGAGGACTTCAGTTAGAACTCATGCATGTGAGTTCTGTGGAGTTGGATGTGGAGTTGATGGAGTTGTGTTCAGTTTGACTTAGTTGAACTAGTTGTATTTAGTCTAACTAAATAATACACTAGTGATGAGTTGTGTGAATTAAATATTAATTAATTCACTAATTATTAACTCATAAAGAAACTAAAGAATACATCAGTTAACTCAGTGCATGGACAGTTCAACAGAGACAGGTGTTAGAGGTAAGTGAAAGGGTGAGTTGTGACTATTAGTTGTGCATGAGATTTGCACATGCATGGATTGAGTAATGCCAATGAGGATTGCACAGTGTGGGCCAATAAGGCAATTGTAGCTTGTGGTCACGTGATTCTCTTGCAGGATTGTGCAGTGGAGGCAGGCAAAGCAGTGGAGGAGATTTGAGCTGTGATTGATCATATCTGAGCTAGTTTTGTGTGTAACAGGTGGAGATAGTACTGAGTACTTGTGAGGAGTATTGTACTATTTATTGTTACATGTTCTCAATCATTATAATATACAGATAGTGTGGGGTTTTCATTTGTATGCTTTCCCCGGGTTACATACTGTGTTGATATGTGCGATTGATGCTTCAATGTGTGCATGCGATTGATGTTTCATTGTTTTTAATGCTGCTAAATTGATGATCAATGTAGAGGAGGTTATTTATTATGCATGTATTCCGCAATAGTGTATAATCGGGATAATCTGTGTCATATTATTCAAAATTTCTACACAAGGTATAACCTTTAGGCAGGTTGGCATCTACGTGAAATTATTAGATGAGTTTCCTTAAAGTATTATCTTCCTACCATTGCTTGTGGGCTTTCACAAACCATCATGTACATGGTAAAGATAAGGCAAGGGAGTGATCCATCCTCCTAAAATTATCTAGATAAATCATAGAAAAGACGTTTTCTTTACCCCTTCTTATATACGATCTTATAATCATAATCTAACATCTCAATGATCCACTTCTGTTTCTCTAGTGATGAGAACCATTGTTTGATGAAGTATTATAGATTATAATGGTAAATATTGATCTAGAAATTCATCCCTATGAGATATGGGAAGCAAGTCTCCACTACATAAAGGATAACCAACAATTCCTTCTTATATGTGGATTTTCCCAAATTGCGGTCACACAGCCACCTACTGACAAATTCCAAGGGGCATCTTTCTTGCATCAATATTACTCTAGTACCTCTACTTGAGGAATCACATTCTAAGACAAAAGTCTTAGTGAAATTAAACATTTCTAAATCTAGAGTAGTGCACATGGCATCCTTTAAAGCAAGAAAGGCTTGTGCTACTACCTCACCCTAGACAAAGGCATTCTTTTTAAGGAGTGAAGTTAGGGGAGCTACACTTTTGCCATAAATTTTCAAATTTTCTTGTAGTGGCTTGTAAATCCTAATAATACTTGCAATATCTTTAGTGTTTTGGGATGGGTCCAATATTGCATAGGTGATTCTTTCTCAGGATCAATTCATGTGCCATCTTGAATCACACAATGATGCAAATATTCATCCCCAGAATCCCCAAAAGCACCTCTGGAGTGCTTAAGGAATAATTGGTTGTCCCTCAAGAGTTGCAACGACTTATCAACATGTTCTATATGTGATTCCCATGCTTTAATATAGATCAAAATGTGCTCAAAGATGACCAACACAAAATGGAGTAGGAAGGTGTTGTAGCTGCTACAACCCCCCTCTAAAATTTTGTTTATGCTTTAAGTTTGGAGCCTCCCTTTGGTCACGTGAACTGTGATTTTAGGTTACTAAGGCCATCCTTGATCTTATTTTCCTAAGTGTCAAGTTTTCTTCTTGGAATTCTAACTTTCACAACTTCTCACTCTTTCATTCTTAGCTTGTGATATTTTAACTGTGCATTATTTTTAGCAGGTGTTGGGTACTTGATGATGACAATCGATCCTTGTCGGTGATAACTATGAAACTTCTAAAGATAGATAATCTTGTGAGGAAAATATTAGGCATGCTCTGATGACACTGATTGCATGCCTTGATCTGGGGGATTGCACAATTCTTTGTGGCAGTCAACTTTGCAACTCCTTGTCGGAGTGAATTGCACAACTCCTTGTGACAAGCAATTACACAATTAGTTATGGAAGAGAGTTACTATGAACTTCCTTGTGGCAGTGAACTACATGCTCCACTCAAACAGTAAACTGCATAGTTCTCTGGAACAAGCAATTGCACATTCCTAGGAAATAGGAAGTGTACACTTCCCGATGATAGCCCATGCAACTTCTATATGGCAGTGTCGCACATTTTTTCAAGTTGTTATCCTTACATGTGTCAATTGACTAAGATTAGCTCCTTGATTTTAGGTATGCATGCTCAAAACCATAACCCTAACTTCGTGAGTGCTCAACTCTATAACAAGATATCATAGAGCTAATTTCCGCACTCATCTTTGGAGCTCTGCCTATTCTCGTCAACACAAGGAGCTTTTGGTCTCAATTGTGCTAGTTTTTCAGGTAAGTTTCCTAACTATCACTTTTGCTTTCGTAAGTGTCATTTTTTCCTATTTTCACATAACAAATGTCGCTTTTGCTACTATTGAATTATGTATGTGTCATTTTACTCTTACATGCCTCTTTTTTAGTGTCATTTTGCATTCCATGTCTTTTCGTATAACAATAATAATTATTGTTGGGTATATCAATGCATGCTTGTCTTCTTACTCTCGTTTTTCTTCTTGCTTAATGTGAATATATACTTGGTTGAATCTTAAGTTGATCCACATCCTTTGTTATGCTCTTAACCTGCAAAGTAATACCCAAACACAGAATATGCGAAGAAAAGATACCCAGAACACAGAATATGCGAAGAAAAGATACCCAGAACATAGAATAGCAATGATTTTATTATTCAGAGAGAAATGTTCACAGGCCTCTTCGAGGGGGCAACCTCCAATAGAGCAGAGCTCGATTACAAAAACAAGACACGATACTCCTCGCAGGGAGTCTCTATCCTTTATATATGACTCATACATGCAATACCACGGGCCAATACCGTGGGTTTTATTAATACCATCTATCTAATACTACCGCCCATTTGCAACTAACTGTGGTCCTGTCATTAATTGCGGGTTAACCACTTACAAATATTAATATGGGCTTTATTGACTCTTGACTATGACGTGATCCCATGACATAAATAAGGGGGTTAGGGTGGGACCCTAACAGGCCCTCCCCCTTAAGACTAGCCTTTTCCTCAAGGCTGAAGCTGCGGAAACTGCTGAAGAATAGTGGCTGGTTCCCAAGTTGCATCTTCCGGAGAGGTGTATTTCCATTTGACGAGGACCTCCTTAATCATGCGGCCGCGCAGGTGCTTGTCTCGTGTGTCTAGAACCTGTTCAGGTTGAAGCCAGATTGACCCTTCTTCGTCTAATTCAGGTAGACTGGTTTGAACTCGGCAATTGTTCCCAATCACTTTCTTGAGGCACGATACATGGAAAACTGGATGGATTTTTGCCGTAGGGGGCAAAGCCAACTTGTAAGCCACTTCTCCAATGCGCTGAAGTACTTGGTATGGTCCATAGAATTTTGGAGCGAGCTTTTGACAACCCTTATCTTTGAGTGATGTTTGCTTATATGGTTGAACCTCAAAAAGACCTGATCCCCTTCTTGAAATTGGCGCTCTAAGCGATGTTGGTCGGCCTGTTGCTTCATGCGGTTCTGAGCTTGATGAAGATTCTCGCGAAGATGGGCGAGCATGGTTGCGCGGTGTTGTAGGAGTTGATCCACTGCTTGTACTTTGGAGCATCCTTTGAGATAAGAAGTAGGGGAAGGCGGAAGTTGACCATAGACTGCTTCATAGGGAGTCATTTTGGTGGTGGCATGATAGTTGGTGTTATACCACCATTCAGCCAGAGGTAACCACTGTGCCCAAAGGTGTTGCTTTTCGGAAGTGAAACACCTAAGGTAGGTTTCTAGACATTTGTTGACGGCTTCGGTTTGACCATCTGTTTGCGGATGATATGAAGTACTGAGTTTGAGTTGAGTGCCTTGTATTCTGAAGAGTTCCTGCCAAAAATTGCTGGTGAAGATCGGGTCGCGGTCGGACACTATAGAAGTGGGCATGCCATGTAATTTGAAGATCTGATCCATGAAAGTTTGAGAAACCAAGGTTGGTGTAAACGGGTGGGGTAAGGCGCAGAAATGAGCATACTTCGACAGTCGGTCCACAGCCACCATGATGACTGACTTGTTCCTTGACTTTGGAAGACCTGTAATGAAGTCCATAGAAACCTCCGTCCAAATTGAGGCGGAATGGGCAATGGTTGTAAGGTGCCTGGTGTGTTGACGGTTTCCCCTTTGTGGCGTTGACAGACATCACATTTGACTACGAAAGTAAGGACATCCTTTTTCATGCCTGTCCAAAAGAATGATCTTCTGGTGCGAGCATACGTCTTCTGAAAGCCCGAATGTCCTGAAATGGGAGATGAGTGCAATTCTGCCAAAAGGCGACTGTTGAGGGTAGATGTTGGTGATATTACGACTCTGTCCTTGTAGCGAAGAATATCATTCTGCCACGAGTAGCCCTTGCTGGAATTAGGATCTACCTGCAATTGAGAAATGAGTTGGGAGAGCCCTGTGTGTGAAAACCATTCCCTGCGAGCCTCTTCAATCCAGTCTGGAATGGGAAGGGAAATTGCGAGCAGAGTACTTTCCTCCTCAAATTGGTGTGATAATGCATCTGCTACACTATTGTCTTTCCCTTTCTTGTAAATGATCTCATAATCATATCCCAGCATTTTGGCTAACCATTTATTTTGTTGTGGGGAGGATAGGCGTTGCTCCAAAAAATATTTAAGACTGTGATGATCTGTGCGGATTTGGAAACGTCGCCCCAATAAGTAAGGTCGCCAGGTCTCGACTGCATGTAAGATGGCCATCATCTCCTTTTCGTAGGTAGATTGGCCCAGATTCCTCCCACTGAGTTGTTGGCTTGTGAAGGCCAATGGTCGCCCTTCCTGCATTAAGATCACCCCAATACCTGTACCCAAAGCATCACATTCAATGACAAAGGATTTGGTGAAGTCAGGTAGTGCTAAGACTGGAGTGGTACACATGGCGTTTTTGAGAGCGGTAAATGCCTGTTGTGCTTCCTCGGTCCAAAAGAAGGAATTTTTCTTTAGGAGTTGAGTGAGGGGCTTCGCTATGCGGCCATAGTTGCAGACAAATTTACGATAATAACCTGTGAGACCTGTTAGCGCTTGAAATTTCACCTCAGGCTGAGAAAGGTAAACCTCAAGGCAACATCAAACCACTTAGCCTCGAAGCTAGCCCTACGGGGCTGGAGAGGGCTCTCTCTGGTCAATCTCAGTAAAGATCTTCAATGGGCGAGATGACCAATAGGGTAACACTGATTTTAGGCTAGTAAACTGATCAAAATGGTTGATTGGGGTTTTTAGGGTTTTTGGTGGAAAATTGGGGAAATGGCAATTTTGGGTGCGGGGATTGGACACAGTTTCTACAGGGGGTTCTTTGGGGCGAGATAGGATACAGTATTGATGCCTTAGATTGCGGTGGATGGTCAGGAATGACAGGTGAGGAGATAAGGAGAGAAAAAAATAACTTTGAATTCTCCTTAAACAGTAGAAAACATTGAAATTAAACAAACTTAAAAGCAGTGCATGACAGCCATGAATTCTTACTTTAACACTTCGTTTGCTTAATGTGCAGAAGGAAAAGAAAGGAAATGATTCACATAACACACTTACAAGTACATAGAGAAACACACCATCAATACATGTAACCACAAGAATCCCAAAAAGGACTGCAGAACCCTGGTCTTCCTTAGCCAAAAATTGCAGAGATACAGTGAATAATACAATGATAGCTTATCCCTCAAGAGTCCAACCATGAAAATGAGCAAGAAAGTACATAATATAGATGATCTAACCTCTTTCCCTACCTCCATGGGTCGAGCTCACTATCCTAGGAGCTGTTTCAACCACTTCTAAACTAAGCACTACAAACTAGGCAGTCAAAACAACTTGCCTCTATAAGCTAGGAAACCAATTCATTCATTTAATTTTCACATTTTTCATGAATGAATCTTCTAGAAGAGGTACATAAGAGTAAAAGTGTCATAAAAGTACATTAATTACATCAAATAGCCTAATAATCAACCAAAAAAATTCAAACAGGGTCAAACTGCGTTTTTTTGAGCTGTACAGTGAAATTTGGAGAAGTTTGCCTGACGGGTCGCGCGCCTCTGCCTGACGGGTCGTGCGCCTTTGGGACCACATTTGGGGCACTTCCCGGTGTCCAAATTGAGCAAGAGTAGGCTTGTTGGAAAGGTCTGTGAGTCTAATTTCCAACCCAACTGGAATTTATGAATTTGGTGGTCATTTTACCCTACAAAATTTCAATCTCCCAAGACTGCTTTCTGTGTCTCAAAAATGTGGCAGAAAGTCATTTTTTGCTCCTTTTTTGACTTTCTGGAGGCCCAAAACTTCATAAAATCTCAAGTCCATTGATGAGCATATGTAACTTCTCATGAAAAATCTGGAAATGCTGAGTTTTTGCAAAATGGAGTTGCCGGGATGAAGGGTCGCGCGGGAGGTGAGACCCGTTAATGGAGAAAAACCTGTAAATTGCCTGAAAAATCAAGATTGACCCAAAATTTTCAAAATTTCTTGGGATTTGTGCTGTGGCTGGGCTATTTAGTGCCTTGGTCCTTCAGTGAAGCCTCAACCAAGATATGGAGGGGATCGGGCCTCTTTCTCCTTTTTTGTGCCTTGGCCAACCGCCTTTGGAACATTTTCATCTTTGCCTTGCACACATTCATTCTTGCCCAATAATGGTTCTTCATGTTCCTCAGCAATTTCTTCTCTTGGTTGGCCTTAGCCAACAACCTCTCCAAGTGTGCATTTACCCGGATGAGCATGGACTCTCGGTCAGCGGGCAATAGATCACCAGGTCTTCTCCGGTTCAAATTGCGGTCACTACGAATCCTCCACAACTCATCAAGAGCTTGTTCATCCTCCAACTGTTTGTTGCGCTGCTCCAGGTATGTGATGGTCCATTGTGCCCCCTCTAATCTCCTCTGCAAGGCATCATTTTCAGCTCTGAGGTGCTGAATGATCTCCTTTGACTCTCGGCTAGGAGAACTGACATCAAGATCAATAAACTCTATATCCAGAACACCTGATGGTCCCTCATCAATCTTGGGCTGTTTGCCCCTCCCTGGTACCTGTGCTGCTGAAGAAAGTGAGGCCCCTTCTACCTGATGTGGAGATAACACTCGCTGAGCCGATGAAGAAGGCGAGACCCCTTCCACATGCTATGGAGAAAGTACTCGCCGAGCTGCTGCAAATAAGGCCCTCTGGCCTCTCTGATAAGTAACCAAATGTGAGGAGCTGACATGTCTAGTGACGGGGATGTCATGCTGCTGTGATGGTCCTCCCTCCTCGTGAATAACCTCAGGATGTGGCGGTGGTGGCACTGTGAAAAGCTCACGAGAAATGAACTCCTCCCATGAGATGCCCTGCTGAGCCAACTGATGTAATACTACAAGCTGAATCAAACCATAATGGTAAAGGCTCCTATACTGCTGTGCTGGGCTCTTCCTCTGCATCATGGACACCATCCTCTCAATGTTCTGATAGAAGAAAACAGGGATGTTCATCATCCGTACCCATGTGAAGTGCATCAAGAGGCGAATATGGTATGAATATACCTGTGAAAATCTGCCCTCACAGGTAAAATAGTGCATGATGAGCCTCATCATGGGAGCATACTCACTCCTGAGAAATCTGAAGGGAAACACTCCTGTCAAGTGTCTCATGAGTGCTGGTCTAACAAAAGGCTCAAAATGAACACTGTCCAACACCTTGCGCTTATTCCATACCTCTTCGACATTAGGTATCCGTGTGGCCTGTGAAATCACCTCGGGTGTCAATGTAAATTCCACCCCAGCAAGGTTGACATGTCCATCATGCAAGTGTAAAAAAAACAGGCGAGCCAACTCTCTGTGGTGCTGAATCCGAGAGATCCTCTCACAAAACTCATAGCAAGACATGTACTGGAAACATGAGACTGCCATAGGACAAGCTTGTAAATCTGTCAAAGAGGTGGGCTCCTCTCTCCTATGATGACCACCCTTTCCACCCTTATGTGGCCTCCTCTGATGCCTGGTCATCACTCTGCTCATAGGTTTCGGTTTCTGACATTGTTTAAGGAGCAGAGTGGCCAAAATGTACTGCTGTTTCTGCCTTGTAAAATGCTGATTTATATGCTGTTTCAAGGGGACAAGGAAGACGGGGGAAATGTTAGGGGAGGGACACTTTTAAAGGGAAAATGGGAATAAATATATATAACAGGGATTCAAGGGAAAAAACATTGCAAAAATCATGGCATATGCATCATTATATACATTGTTTACATGGGTAATGAGAGGTAGGGTTAGGGCTTAATTTTTCATTTTTTTTTTAGGGAAGAGGGGTAGGGTTTGGATTTTTCTTTTACAAATAAAAGGGAAATTTACATGGAATATTAAGGAAAAAGAAATGGGAATGGGAAAAAAAAATGATTACAAGGGAATACCTTTAAAATAGCATAAAACCCTAGGCATTTTTACAATTTCAAACTACAACAACATGGAGCTTTTATCTTGCACAATGAGAACTTTCAACATGAATTCATGATGTCTTCGACCATAAAAAGCAGCAATTTTTAAGTTGGAGGGCCTACCTCAGGCAATTTAGCGATTTGTTGGCTCCTTGGATGAATTTGCAGGCAATTTTGAAAGGAGGACGCTGACGGGTCGCGCGCCTCTGACGGGTCGCGCCCGTTATAAGTTTACACTGTTGGAATGGCGCTGACGGGTCGCGCGCCTCACCCAACGGGTCGCGCGCCTCTGACGGGTCGCGCCCGTTATAAGTTTACACTGTTGGAATGGCGCTGACGGGTCGCGCGCCTCACCCAACGGGTCGCGCGCCTCTGACAAGTCGCGCGCCTGTCCAGCTCCCAAATTCGCTCAAACTTTCACTCAATCGCTCTTGCAAGTAGCTTGGATGCACAATGAGGGTCGATGGAGGGAGATTGGGCCTTTATAGCTTTGATTTGAAATAATTTCATGCCCAAACCCACTTTATAATGTTTTACTTTGACACTTTATAAAATTGACTTTTCTTGGTTTCCTTTGTCCTGAAATTGACTGATTTGATGCTTTTCTTTGATGCTTTTTGCAGGGATATCATCTGAGGGATCTTGGCAAGGGAACCAGGGTTACATGCTGTCCTTGGAAGCTTTTTTAAATTTCATCACTTTTTACAAAAATTTGAAGAATGACCTTGGCTTTAAAAACAGAGTTTTTAAATCCAAGGTGAACATTAACTGTACAAGATTGAAATTTGTGAAGAAACATCTTTAAAATCATCCCTTTGGCTTGCTGAGCACTTATTGACCTTCAGAGACATGACCTTGTAAACCATTTTGACCAAAACCCTAGACCTAGGAATTTGACCTCAAGACAAGACAAGACAAGCTTGAAAGTGACTAAGGACTAAAATGACCTGATCCAGCAATGCCAAGAGGGGGAAAAAGACACCAGCTCCTCCATCAGGGTTATGGCATGCCTAATGGGATGCAAAAATTGACACTGATGAGACACCTACTTATGCAAATGCAAAGAGCTTTGATCGCTGATGGAGGGCGACAAGACCGACTCTAACAAGACCCAAAAATCCTCTCAAGCTCTTCAAAGTCTTAGGTTGAGGCCATTCTTGCATTGCCTGGATCTTTTTGGGGTCCACCTTGACACCTTCACGCCCCACAATGTGGCCCAAATACTCAACTTCTTCCATGCCAAACGAACACTTAGACATCTTGACAAATAATTTGTGCTTGCAGAGCAGTTGCAAGAGTAGATCTACATGCTGAAGATGTGCCGCCCAAGTGCCACTATAGATGAGAATGTCATCGAAGAAGACAAGGACAAATTTTCTGAGATATGGTTTGGGGATGTGATTCATAAGACTCTGAAAAGTAGAAGGGGCATTACAGAGACCAAATGGCATGACCAGGAACTCATAATGGCCTTCATGAGTTCTGAAAGCCGTCTTGGGAATGTCGACTTCCTTCATGCGAATTTGGTGGTAGCCCGAGCGAAGATCCAACTTAGTGAAGAATTGAGCCCCATTGAGTTCGTCCAGCAAATTGTCAACCACCGGAATGGGAAATTTATCTTTGATGGTCAACTTGTTGAGGGCCCTGAAGTCGGGACACATCCGCCACTCCCCATCTTTCTTGAGGACCATGACCACTAGGGATGAATAAGGACTAATGCTGGGACGAATGACACCTGCTTCCAACAATTCCTTGATGATTTTTTCTATTTCATTCTTTTGAGTGAATGGATATCTGTATGGCCGCACATTTGGGGGTTGGGCCCCTGGAACCAAGGTGATGCTATGATCATGTTCCCCTCGCGAGGGTGGAAGCTCATGAGGCTTGTCAAAGACCGTCCGATGGTTATTTAAAATCTGCTGCATCTCAGGATGAATTAGCAGAGACCTGGTTTCGACTACCTGGATGGCATTAAATTGAGCTACCACTCCATGATGGCCCTTTTTTAACAATTTTTCCATCCGATGCGAGCTGATGACAGAGGGGGCTCCCGCCTGGAGGCCACGGAGGGTATGTGTGGAGTTGTTCTGCTTAAAACTCATATATAACTCCTGGAAATCCATTGTGATTGGCCCAAGGGTGCGGAGCCATTCAGCGCCTAGGACAATGTCGCATCCCCCCATGTGTATGGCAAACATGTGGGTTTTCAACTGATAATCCCCCATTTGAAGTTTGAAATTTTCACAGCGGCCTTCACATTTCATTGTGCCCCCATCTGCAATTTGGACTTGGAAGTTAGAAACTGCCCGTACAAAACAATGCGCTGCTTCGACGATTTTTTGATGGATGAAATTATGGGTACTGCCACTATCAATCAAGACTATTACTGGGCGATGTTTAAGAAAACCCCTGATTTTGAGAGTTTGAGGGGAAGAGATTCCTGCCAACGCATTGAGTGAAATAACTGGTTCGTCAGATACAATCTCCTTTTGGTTGTCTTCTTCGATCGCCTCCGGTTCCTCAAGAGGTGGATCTTCCTCAGTGGAGCTGTAGTCAGTGGCATCTATTTGAAAAAACTTGGGCTCCTTGCATTTATGACCAGGGGAATATTTTTCATCACAGTAGTAACATAGTCCTTGCTTCCTTCTTTCGGCCATTTCCTGAGGTGACACCTTTTGGACCTTAAGTGTCTGAGTCGTGTTGTGAGCTTGTGGGGGACGACCTTTAGTGGGGAAATTGGGGCGGCTGTATTGGGCTGTTATGGCACGTTCCACCTTACGGGCTACTTGGCAAGCCTCCTTCCATGTGGGAGGGTGGTGGAGTAGAACTTGAGCTTTGATGGCTTCTTTAAGACCACTGATAAAACATTCTGTGTAGAACTCATCTGAGAGATGCTGAGTGCGGAAGGCTAAGGCTTCAAAAGTAGTTATATATTCATCCACTGTACCCGTCTGTCGGAGCTTAGTGAGACGGCCCAAAAAAGAGTCTCCCTGTTCAAAGCGATCTCGAAGATCTTTGGCAAATTGGGCCCAACTCGGAAAAGGTCCATGGCGACGTTGATGCCATTCCGCCCATTGCCATCGTCATTGTCCAAGTACATGGTCCCCACTCCAAGCTTAGTCCAATCATCTTGGAGACAATTCAATTTGAAATACTGGTCCATTTGTGCTAGCCATGCGAACGGGTGAGAACCGTCAAATTTCCACATATCCAACTTGGGAGGTCGCTGACTGGGTGGTGAATGGGTGTGCCAGAGGTGAGGAGAGTGGCTAGACTCACCCTCATGGTGTTCATGGTCATTATACGGTTCCTCGAGAGCTGGCTCCTTGCCCTTATCGAGTGCTTGCCGTACCAGGCTAGTTAGTCCGTTAAGCGTAGTTTTGAGCTCGTTCATATATGTTTCAAGTTTGTCTAGCCTTTCATTGGCCATTGCTTGAGCTCTAGTTTCTACCATACACCAACTTGATGAAAAATTGGGACCGACAATTTTTTTTTTTTCTAATAAATTGAATAGTACCACCGTGCTCAGCTCGTCGTCTTGATGCTGATGGGCTAGATCACAAATAAGTGCTTCGGAAGATCTCAGACTCGTTTTTTTTTGGAAAACTCCTAACAGAGTTTTACTCCTTCCTGATCAATACTGCAGTCGCCAAATCCTCAAAATGTCAATGCCGCCAAAAGTCCTGCGAAAATTATATCCAGGTACAGGAACCCTTCACAACTACTCCGATCTGGTGGATCTGAGAGATCTGAATGGTGGAACAACTGCTGCTGCTGATCTGATGGAGCTGCAAGACTGATGTCTGCTGCTGTTGCACTTGCTGATCTGGAATAGATGATGTGTGATCCGCCGATAGAAAGGGAACTATGGTCTTGAGGAGTGTCAGGTGCCACAGATCGCAATATACATAAGGGTCTGACAGTAGTACTCGGCCCAATGTTTCAGGGCTCTAACTAAGGAGGATCGACCGTACCCTTAGCCGTACAACCCGACTACCCTATCGTACGGGCGAGTAATCTCTCCGAGTGCTGTTCTCGGTGTACTGTAGCCACAAGACGGCCGAAGGTTTATCTATGGCGAGGTTTCAAGGGAGCTAGGGGCTTCCTATATACCTAGAGGGTACGTGGAAGACAGTCTGTATGCGGTTCTGTCTAATGCGCTACTACTCGAAGGGGTACCCACAGGGGTTACAAGGGAGTCCAACAGACGTGACCACCTCTTGTATTTCCTGCGTGCATGCCTCCCCAAATCCGCAGGTTTATGCGCTTAACGACAGATCCCGTGGTTTAAAGACGCCGGAACACGTCTCTAGCCAAATTTTTTTTTTGCTAAAAATTGGAGATCCCACCGAGCCCTGGAAAGTGCTCTGATACCACTTATTATGCTCTTAACCTGCAAAGTAATACCCAAACACAGAATATGCGAAGAAAAGATACCCAGAACACAGAATAGCAATGATTTTATTATTCAGAGAGAAATGTTCACAGGCCTCTTCGAGGGGGCAACCTCCAATAGAGCAGAGCTCGATTACAAAAACAAGACACGATACTCCTCGCAGGGAGTCTCTATCCTTTATATATGACTCATACATGCAATACCACGGGCCAATACCGTGGGTTTTATTAATACCATCTATCTAATACTACCGCCCATTTGCAACTAACTGTGGTCCCGTCATTAATTGCGGGTTAACCACTTACAAATATTAATATGGGCTTTATTGACTCTTGACTATGACGTGATCCCATGACATAAATAAGGGGGTTAGGGTGGGACCCTAACATCCTTGCTTCACCTTGCTCCCTTCGGTTTGCAGATCTCAAGCCTTTCCCTCTGTCAGAGGAAACTGCACAACTCACAAAGACTCCTTCTCTCTCCAACTGCGTATTGCACAATTCTAGTCGGCAGATGGATCCCTTTTGCCCATTGTGACTACGAACTACACAATCCTTGGCCCCAACTATGAATTTCACAGTCTTAGCCAACAGTGAGGCTCCTTTGTTAAGGGATAAATTCCCCTAGGGTCTTGGGTTGATACCCTAGCAGATCAGAGGTTATTTACAAAGAGAAACACACATTCCATACAACCATGATGCTAATATAAACAAACTACTCGAAGAGGGGTGCACCTGGGGGTCCTTCGTTTGAGAAGATCCAGTTAGGGTCCAAACCCTCTTGGAGTTCCTTTTAGTCCTTCAACCTGCAAAACAAACAATTCCAGAAAGTACAGCAGTATATTGACCAAGCATCATAAAGAAATCATCTTCATAGCATAAGGAAAGGTAGTTAATTATACAATTAAAAACAACCATTCATATGTGAATCATAACATTGATATCATAAACATGAAGAAGATTTATATTAGGAACAAGACAAGTGTTTCTTTTATTATAAATAACTAAAGTACAGAAAGGAATAATTTCACCTGAGTCTTCCTTTCGCAGGCTCCAAGCGGAACCGTCCTCTAGATTCGTCCAGTCTCAAGCCTTCAACAAACTCCTTCCATGACTTACTCCAAGATATCTCAAGTAGTAGAAAGACATCATAACACAAGGAAACAAGGGTTTCCTGCAAATGGGGGAAGTGCTGGAAGCACAAGGATCTTCAGACCTGGTCAGGGAAAATCTCAGCAGAGTGATCTTTCTCTCTCTTCTCTCCTCCTTTAGGCCTTCCCATTGAAGCCTTTTATACTTCTCCCAAAGTAGTTTTTTAGTTGGGAATTCGTTGGGAACAGTTGGGCCATGGGCACTAATAGGTAATCAGTAGGTAAAACCCGCGATCTCTGCCCAAAATTAAGGAGTTTTATTTATTTCTAAGTGTTTTAAGACATATACGCGGGTTGGGTATTCACAGACCCGCGTACACATGCGTTTATCTCAGGGAAATGTCACGTATAGGGAGTAAACCACTATTTTTTGAATATTTGGACCAAGTCTGGAAGGAGGGGTTTCCCTAAGCCATGAGTGCAACATCACAAACATCAAGAGTGGGATTTGGAGCTATAACAGATGCCCCCTAATATATTAGGTCAGAAGGGGTACATGATGGCCAAAATGTATTAAGAAAGTACATAGAAAGGAAATCTGCCAAAAACTGAGAAGGACTTCACTAGAGTTAAGCCTGCCAAACCACAAAAGGAGATCAGAAAAAAACACTGTCTGAGGCGGGTATACCCATGCTCAGAGAAAGTAAAGCATGTCCGCATATCAAGTACAAAGGGATCCACTAAGTATACAAGTATAAAGAACTAGAAAATACATAATGGATCATCTGATCACGATCGAACAAGTACATGTTTGAATATCACATATAAGAATGTCAATGATGCTGAAGAATGAACCGAATCACTAATATCGAGGACTGATCACAAAAGGTACCAAATGGACATGATGGAGTAGGATGGTACTACACTGCAAACTCAGGTGCCAGCATATGGAATGTCGCCATGAACGACTGCAACATATAAGGTAGAGTGGTATCAACTAGAAGCAATAGGAACAACTGTCAAGTGACCCAATGAATGCTGATGCAACCTGAGGTCTTCACCGACCACCGTGGTACATTTCTACACCATGGGAATAAATGATCTGGAGTCGACCATGTGAGAAATTGTTTGATTATCGGTCATTGATGTATACCGTTAACAAATGCGAGACTACTCACCAATAATGATAATGAACGTCAAGGTACCCAGTACAATCTAACAAGTGTGAATAGATGAGCTAGAGTCAAACACCTGTAAGAATCTATCAATCAGGAGACAATGATGGTTTTCCACTGTCGATAGCAAAGGATTTGCCACTAATGACTGCAAACCCCAAGGTACTACCAAATGGACTCTAGATCTTTGCCCCAGAGCAATGAGTCGTAGTCGATATGGAAATATCCGCTACAAGGAAAGCATTAAGGCATCCTTCATCAATCTAGAGTGAGTGTAACCCATAGGCCAATAATGTGGAAGGAATCAGATGAAAAATATGTAGTAACACGACGGAAGCACGTTTCCGGCATACACAAGATGTAGCTAGCGCACGACAGAAACCCTCTGAACCAACCAATGATGAATGCTGACACAGAGGCGAGGTATCCACCAATAGGGCCAAATGGAAACCAAGGTACTACACGAATCCCAATGTGTGATAATGTAAGTTGATGTCGAACACAAGGGAAACCACTCAGTCAAAGACCCATGACAATGATCGATGTTGAGCACAAGGTGACCTATCAATAATGAAAACAGGGCCAGGGTACAGCTCTAGGCCTGTCCTCAGAGCAAGATGTCTTCGTCGATAAGGACAAGACTCGCCAACAAGAAGTCAATGGGGACCTTCTCAAACCGGCACGAGTAAAGGATCAATATAGCTGATGTGATGATAGACAAGATATTAACAACTAGGGATGGACGACTGAAAAATGAGTCAAGAGACACCGCAGAGAGGCCAACTCAGGTTAACTTCCTTTGAACAAAAGCACGACTCAATGTGACTATGTGACAGCATATGATGACTCTGTATAAGTTCGCCATGCAGGAGGCACGAACAAACCCTCCATATGATTGGAAGAGATAACCAATCAGGGGAGAACTGACTCAATAACAAGGTTAAGGCGTGCCTAGGTCAAACTAAATCCCACCCAAACGGAGGAGACTTTGCTTTGAGTGCTTTGTTCAAGGGCGACACGACTGACTCTAGTTGCCAATAATAAGTGGAAATATTGTCCCGTTCCCGCTCTTTTTTTGGAATATACAATTTTCTTGTCTTTTTCTTTAAGCTGGAAAAATAATAAAAGAATGCTATAGTACAGTGGAAAGAACGAGTGTCAATGAAATAGATGATCTAATTTCTGGGATTGGAACGTTCCTATGCTCAAAGCAGGGAGGTGAAAACTGGTCAAAGACACTCAGAGGTGTGTTCCTTCCACGGATCAAGGTGTGTCAAGTTGCAGAAGGCAAGGGCATGCAAGTTTGATTTTGTAGTAGTCATGGTCAAAAGTTGGTTTAAACATGAATCCAAGTGAAGCCAGCTTAAGGCCAAAAGGGTGCAAATGGTCAAAATGCAATGCAGTAGTACAACTCAACACAAAGGAGCCTCTAGGGTATAAGGCTAGAACGAAGCGAAGAAGCAAAGAGGAATGAGTCTTCATCGCATAAGTCATGGTGGGACTACAGAGGACTCCCGAGCCTATTCAGATCGAAGTAGCATGGGCAACAAATGTCAGTGAGGTGCTAACTATGATGCCCATGAAAGGGGTGGCTCTACCATCGTGTCATGATTTTAAAAAATCAGCGAGTGAAGGTGGTTTAAGAACCATAACACGATGGGATCGACCCTATGGAAAGTGTATCGACAAATGGAGGCTAGTATGCATAATGCAACGGAAAAATGGCTTCCCTAACCTATATGCCAGTGAGAAAACGATACCTGCCATGACGGGTCAGCAGTCATGGAACCGTCTCGAAACTGTCGAAAAAGCGTCCAAAATGTCCTGAAAATCAAACCATTCTCGACATTCCAAGCTCCCAAGTTAAAAGTTACATGAGACCAAACAAAATCAAGTTTTGAAAAAAAATTGCATTTTCAAAGCCTATAAATAGTTTTTTGGACTCACCATTTTCACCATTTGAGTTTGAGAGCAAAGGAGTGGAGCAAAAGGAGCAAACTTTTCCATACGCCGAATTCAGCCGTTCAACTTCTTCCAAATTCACCAGGTAACCCTTAGACTTATTTTTTATCCAAAAGTTTTACCGTTGAATTTTTGTAAAAAATTTCCGCGCGGCGTATATGCGGGTTGGATATATGAAACCAGCGTATACGCAGACCCTACACGCGACTGTGTGTAAAGCGGACCCGCGTATATGCCGCAGAATCTTTAAACAAAAAAACTAACTGTCTAAATTCATTTTTTCTTCAGGATGCCAGTCACTTGGAGAGAAAGAGAGCATGCCACAGTGGATGATGAGGTTATGAACGATCCTAATGCTTTGGATGCCTTACGGGGATGTGGTTTGCTAAAATTCTTCAAAATGCCAAATATGAAAGCAAACACTCGCCTGCTAGAAATGCTCATTCACTATTGGAGCATCGAGGATGACGCATTTATGATTGACCAGATGCCACTCAAGATAGAGGTTGAAGACATTTATTTCATCACTGGCCTTTCCCGGAGGGGAGAGGTGGTACACTCGACGGATAGATCACGAGGTAGTCTCTCGATCGAGGACTACGTACATATATACTGCCCGAGACATCCAGAGAAGGTTGGAAGTCAAATTCCAATCAAACATGTGGAGAGTTTATCACTGAGGATAATCCTGTTCACCATAGCTAGAGTGAACGGATCAGCTTCTTTGCACCAGGCATCACGGCTAGCCATGAGCTTGGCGGTAGACTGTCTAACCACTGTATTTGACTGGTGTACTCCTCTTCTAGCCAACCTGAAAAGCCAGCTTACCTCTATCAAAAAAGGGCAGACCAAAAACTTTGGATATGGAACCATTTTGTGCTCATTCTTCTTTGAGAGGGTCCCAACACTTCGACCTAGAGTGCCAGTTTCGATCAGCACCCCACGAGATCCACGAATGGGTAGGTGGGCTGACTTGATGAAACGTCTAGGAGGCGGGGACGTCCCACGGACTGCATTTGACGATGACTTCTTCTCCTGGTGGGAGCAGCAGATCATTGCCACAGATGACTACCCTTATGCTGGGTTGGATTTTCGAGGGGATCCCGATCTAGTATTACCACTAACCGCAGCATGGGGCGACATAGGTAAGTGTTTTTTGATTTTATGAGTTTTTTTGGGTGAATTTTCAAATATAATAATGAATTTTGAAAAATATTTTTGATAGGATTCAAATGACTAATATGATGATCATGTTCCAGATATTGGGCCGATACGACCAGATGGGTTCCCATAGCATGGACGTCGCGGCCGAGGGGCCGAAGAGGCAGCTGCAAATACAGAGCGACTACTACACACAGTTCAGCAGCACTTGGTGAGACTAACCCACCAAGTACCGATGGCAGCCATAGAGGATCTCCCTGAAGATATGCAGCGTCATGTGGTTGGCATGCCACGAGACTGGATTCGTACTCTTAGGCATGTGGCCAATGCGATAGTTACCTACTTAGCCGCTCATCCTGAGCCGGGGAATTAGATGTACTGGACATGATTATGGGCATTTGAGTCCAAATTTTTGTATATTAATTTGGACACACTTATGTACACTCGAGATGTTTTATGATATATATATACAGTTCGACTTTTTGATGCTTGATTTTATTGTGATGAATGATTGATGTGCCATTCGAATGCTTGATTAGCAATAGAATCGATTAACCAATTATGGGATCTTGGAATGTGCAAATAACTAATTTAAGTAAATGATCTTTGCAACAACCTCGCCCTTAAATACTGGCGATATAAACATGGATCCCTTACTTGATAAATGTTATTCAATTGTGACACTATCAATTGTGAATCAAGATAGACTATCAACGAATTGATTTCATAAGAAATTGCTTCAGATAGTAAATTAATGACAGTAGTATACTCAGCCATATTATTTGAAGCGGGACCGATGCATACTCCCCTTGACACCATCAACTGACCAGTTGGATAGTAGAGTACCCAGGTTGCGGAAGCGAGGTTCCGAGCGTGCCGAATAGCACCATCGACAAATACAAAATAAACCAAGTCATCCATCAACACTTGCCACAACAGACAAAAAAGTGTTGATATCAAAAACTCTCGATGAGATATGTACAAATATACAAAATTTACAAAGAAGCCATTGCCTAGCTACTACTTAAGCAAAGTACTTCTTGAGGTAGAGCCCATTTCGGGGCTCCGCCAACTTGTTTCCCTCAAAATCGATTAACTCATATGACCCTTTTTCTAAAACTCGTTTAATTATGAAGGGACCGTACCACATAGGCTTGAACTTGCCTACCCCCAAGGTGTCCTTATCTTGGTCATAGACCAAGACAAGGTCGCCTTCAGAAAAGACTCAAGGACGAACAACTTTATCATACTGCGTTTTAACCCTTTTCTTATGAGCCTCATTGATTGTGGCGGCATCCTGATGCTGCTCATCGAGATGTTCCAAATGAAGGAGGCGCTCTTCGAGACTAGAAGTTTCTGGAAGGAGCTCAACAGCTAACTTAAGAGATGGAATTTCACATTCAACAGGAAAGATAGATTCCATCCCATAAACTAACTGAAAAGGTGTAAAACCAATAGCAGTTTTTACGGAGGTTCAGTATGCCCAAAGAGCCGGATACAACATAAGATGCCAATTGGATCGATTTTTGTCAATTGTCCTTTATAGGATCGTCTTAAGAGTTTTGTTTATCGCCTTGACCTGTCCATTGGCCTGAGGATAATAAGGAGACGAATGTTCCTAGTGGAAACCCAATTTGAGAGCCAATTCAGACATTAGTTGATTCTGGAAATGACTGCCATGGTCAGTGACAATCTCTTTTGGGATACCGAATATTGAGATAATCTGATTAAAAAGGAACAATGCCACCGTTTCACTATCATTTTTATAAGTGGGCATGGCCTCGGCCCACTTCGTAAAGTAGTCTATGACCACGATAATGTACTTGTGATTCGCTGCTGAAGGCGGATTACAAGTTGTAAAATCAATACCCCACTTAGTAAAAGGACCGGCAGTGACAACGGGAAAAAGAGAAGCTGGATGTGTGCACATCTTCCGAGTATAAATTTGACAGGGTGACAGCGTTAGACTGCTTCAACACAATGTTTGAAGAGCGAAGGCCAAAAATAGCGGGCACGTAAGATACGCTGGACTGTAGCAAGCCCTGAAAGATGACCACCACAAGCTCCACTATGGCAGTCATTAAGTACTAACTCTGCTTCCTCTAGGGTTAAACAACGCCGAAGAATTGAATCAACCCCTCGACGATATAATGTATCACCAATGATAACATAATTTTTGGCCAGGTGACGTAATTTTCGATGTTCATCCTTAGAGAAAGTAGAGGGAAACTTTGAAGTATGGAGATAGACAATGATATCTCCATACCAAGGGTCGAGTGAAGAGATGAGGAATAAATGTTCATCGAGAAAACTTTCCTCATAAATAGTATCCTCTCCACAAGGCAGCTTGGAGATTAACTCAACAAAAACCATGGATTTCTTAGACTTGGCAGACAAGAACTCGGAGATCAAATTCTTGTAAAATGACTATCCATCGATTATATTTGCCCCCAATCACTCGCCTAATGAGGAAAAATTGAAATGGATTGACCGCCGCTAAGTCAAAAGTTTTGCGTAGCAAGATATAATGACGGAGCCACTAGACAGCATGGACAACTGCCAAAGCCAACTTCTCAACAGGAGAATAGCGAAGTTTAGGACCTTTCAAGCCTCGGCTCAAATAATAGATCACATGCTTCCTGAGCGCATCGCCTTCCTGAACGAGAACCATACCTATGGTTGATTCTGCTGCAGCGAGATATAAAAGGAAGTCCCTACCATAATCCGGTGGACTCAAAAGCAGGGCAGAGACTAATGCCTTTTTCAAGGCATCGAACGACTGCTGCGCAAAGTCGTCCCATACAAATGGAACTCCTTTACGTAGCAAACACATAAATCCTTTAGTGATCTCGGCATAGTTCGCTATAAACCTTCTTAAGAAATTAGCTTTCCCTTGAAGACTTTGAAGTTGTCGAATTGAGGACGGGGGAGGCAACTGAATTATTGCCTCAACCTTGAAGGGATCAACCCGAATCCCTTCATTTGACACGATGAACCCTAATAACTGACCAGATGTAACCGCGAAAACACACTTATTGGGATTCAACCGGATCTTATAAAAACGACATCGCTCAAAAACCAATCGAAGATGACTAGGATGATTAGGTCTATTTCGAGAACGAGCAGCTAGATCGTCCAAGTATGCTTCGATGATATGTTTAATGTCGTGGAAAGCATATGACATGGCCCGCTGGAAAGTAGCTCCAACATTTTTAAGACCAAAAGGCATCTTTCTATATGCAAAGGTACCCCAGGGACATATAAAAGCTGTCTTATGCTGATCTTCAAGACGGATAGAGATTTGATTATAACCGGAGAAACCGTCCATGAAGGAGAAAATATCATTGCCCGCACACTCATCAATAATCTAATCAATAAATGGTGTGGGGTAGTTATCTTTGGGACAAGCTTTATTTAGGTCCCTAAAGTCAATGCATACTCGGATTATTCCTTGCTTTTTATCCACAGGGCCTGGATTAGAAACCCAATCGGTAAGAGGAACAGGGTATATAAAACTCGCCTTGAGTAGCTTCTCTACTTCAGCTTTAATGGCTGCTGCTTTCCTATTATTAACCGGCCGAAGCCTTTAACGAACTGGTTTGGTGTTTTCATATCTCATGTTGAACTATATATGGATCAATTCCAGGCATTTCTTCATAAGACCAAGCGAATACATCTCAAAATTCCTTGAAAAGGTCAGTGTAAACTTGAATTTCTTCAGGGGAACATTCGACTCCGATGAAGAGATTCTTGATCACGTTAGGGTTCCTAGAGATGTTTATAGATATCATTTTTGAAATCACTGACATATTACCTTCGACACGAAAGTGTGCTGGAGCCAAAGGATTTGATATCTTACAAACATCACTAGTAAAGAGTTCGGAGAACCTAGATTCTACTTCCTGCAATGGAGGAAGAAAATATGAACGATGGTGTAAGTCTTCCCAAGGTCGATCTACACCCATCATTACTTCTAGGATTGCTTCTTCGGATGGTAAAACTGTATCTAAGCAGTCCATAGTGGAGGTAGAATCAAGGGTCCAGGTCGGGGCCACATCACCATCTAGCTCCTCCTCAAAGAAAGGAGTAGCATGGCTGTCTGTAGAGTTAATGATAGACTGATATCTAAGCTCTGCTGCAGACATAGGGAATGCCATTCCACCGACTTGTCCTTCAGCTAATGTGGTCGTAGGTGAAGGCAAGGTCCAAGGGTCTGAAAAGTAATGAGTTCGAAAGAACCCTTCTCGTGAGGACTCCTTGGTTGATGAAACAACATTGATTCTAGCGATAGGAGAGGGAAGATCAAAGGTACCCATCAATGACGAATACATCCCAACTCCTAGATTCTTAGTAGGCGGACAAGGGTTATCCACTAAAGGAATAGTAGAGTCCGAAGTTGCTCGAGGATCAACTGGACAATAATCTAATTGATCAACCTTAACGATTTTCCCTTCATGAGGAAAGCAAATGACACAAAACAGAGTCAAAACAACGGCGTCCATTTCGTATACCCAGTTCCTTCCTAAGAGGAGATTGTAGTCTAGGTTAGCATCAATGACTTCTACTTCAATATTAACAACCTTCCCCCCAACACATATGGGAAGGGCCGGGATAATCCCATGTGGCTTATGAGAATGTCCATCAAATGCAGTCAGGAGGGTAGGTGAAGGAACAACCAAAGGCGATCCAATAGCCTTCCAGCATGACATCGACATGACGCACGTGGAAGCTCCTTCATCAATAACGATACGAAAAATGTTAATTTTCTGGTATGTAGACTTTATTTGGAAAGCCATATGATGAGGGAGTCACTTTTTGACATTTAACATGTCGAAAGTAAGCACTAAGAGTTAGTTGAATCAACTGCCCCAATCGCCGAAAGTAAAGCACTTCGTTGAGCTGGACACAACTGGAGAACCTCTAAAGTGGACATGGTGCATGGACTCTGAGCCAGATCCTCAACAATGGAGTAATTCTGGGCGGCCCTAGCATTAGGATTAATAGTCGCGCGTTTAGTGAAACCTCTCGGTATCCGTGGTATAGTCTTGTCAGGGGGTCGCTCAATATGAAGGTTGGTATTTTCGGGAGCAGTTTTGTCCTTGGAAGTTTTTTCTTCGCCATAATCATGTGACCGAGTGGCCACATGGACATTAGAACCCATCATGAAGACATTTGATGAATTTTCCCCTTCCTGGTTGCCCCCTGCGGAGGTACCAGGGTTTGCACTCACGCCAACAAGAAGTTGTTGCCCTTGGGGAAAAGGGTTAGTTAACACAACTTGAGAACTAGAAGTCCCTTGCTGCCCTAACAAGAACTAAGCATCTTGAATATTTGGGCAGAGATGAGTTAAATGGTCTCCATTACATAACTTGCATGGAAACTTGACTTTCTTTTTAGACTCATTTCTACCACCACCAGCATTATTGCCAGATTTATTTGTGTCAGCCTTCTCATCTTGACTCTTTTTCTTACCTCGTCCTTTCTTCTTCCCATTGGAATTTTGATTTCCTTTGGGGTTGGCAGATTGGACGACATTAACTGAAGGGGGTTGAGAAGATGAAGGGTTAGACGATGTGACCTGGTTGTTAGAAGCAGTTTGTAAAGACAATTGCTGCAATAGAGCGAGGCTCTAAGTTGTAAATATAGCGGAGGAATTGGAGAGATGAATACGAATGGTTCACGCATAGAGTAAGAGTCTAAGTGTATTGGGTCACAGTAGTAGGAAGAGGTTCTGCAGCTGAGTGTGCAGAGGTCTAGTAGAGTCTGCAGCTGAGTGTGCAGACCCCTGCAGCTGAGTGCGCAGGGCACTGCTGAGTCTGTAATCTTGAACGAAGAATAATAAAAGGAAGTTGATTCCTATTTCTGTGCATCTGCTCATGTATTGCCTTCTTTGCAATTATACTGTTTTGTTTATCGCGCACACTTATATGATTGCTAGATATACTGTTAATTATCATTAGTCTTGCACATATAAGTTAAGTAATCAAGTCATAACAGATTAAATAGCAAGGAACTTGGGTATAATACAGATCGCACCCCGGGTAGGGCTACGTGAAGGTAGAATTACAGGTCGTGAGGGACTAATAAGTGCGTGTAGCGATGTGCACGCAAGGTCAAACCGCGGACCGCCAGAAGCTCATCAGACATCCCAAGGGTGCAGAAGCTTGGTTCTAGCACCCTCCCATACTACTTCAGGTGAGACCTCAGTTCGCACTCCACGGACTATTGCCGAAAGGGCCAGTAGTACCAGGATTTGTTTGGCTAAATCACCTCTGAACCTGGGTCAGGCCCATACAATCCAACACAAGTGGATATGTCAAGGAAATTGGAGTCCCTTGATAGATGGCATGGATGTGCTTAGTTGCAAGAAATGTGTTTGGCACAACAAGGTAAGGTAACCGGTGTATTGTTATGTTTATTTATTCACTAACAATTATGTGTTGATGGAAATATGATGCAGGGGATTACATGGCAAAGATATTGCAAGGAAATCTTAAAGAAGGCTCAGGTTGAGGTTTCACTTGGAGGCACTGAGAACCATGGGAATGGAGTCATGGTGTCTATTGCTAGTCTTGTGATTTTGGTCTTTTGTGATTTATTGAGATTGATTTGCGGTTTTGTTTAAGTCTGGTGCAAGGAATTTCCACTTTGTTCGTGGTGTAGTATTTTTGTTGGTTTTCATGGTTTTAACTTGTTCCTTCTTGGCCTTTCCTTTTATTGTTTTGAGATTCTTGGGAATTCCCTGGGGAAGGAGGAAGTTAATGGATTTCTGGGAGAGCTGTGTGGTACTCGACAGGTAATGAAAGACTCAGATGATCTGGTGCATGTGTAAGGGAAGCTAAAGGTAATAGTATGACATTCGATTGAGTTGGTTGGGCATATTGGTGTAAATGTACGATGGCAGGACAATCATGAGAAAGCTAACAGGAAAGGTAAAGTGAATGGATGTGAGGCATCTTATTCCTTGACTATGTGGGGAACGGTTGTTCTCAATGTTGTGCATGGATAAAGGGAGTTCTCTTAACCTTGACCTTATGATATTTCATAGTTATGTTGTGATCATGATTATGCTAATGTATATATATGTATACATGTATATATGTAAGTATGTCATGTTTGACAAGGTCATCATGGGTTATGATTGTGTTTATATGTATATATGTATCTATGTATGTCATTGTCTAATATGATCATAATTGTTTAATGCTTATATATATATATATATATGCCACTATCTTACAGGGTTATTAGGGATCATTCTTGTGAAGGACTGATTGCCTATGCAGGTGAATGGCATGAAGAGGTTCTTGGCTATGAGGAATCAAGTGGGAAGAGTAGTTCTGACAAATCTATGAGGTCAGTATCATGTGGTTATGAGTTGATATTATGTGATTATGTTATGTCTAAGTTATGGACAGACTATACCGAGGGATACATCAGTATCATCTATGAGGTCAGTAGTCCTGACAAATCTATGAGGTCAGTATCATGTGGTTATGAGTTGATATTATGTGATTATGTTATGTCTAAGTTATGGACAGACTATACCGAGGGATACATCAGTGAGATGAAAGCAGTGTGGTTTGCGACATGTTGGGACAAGCATGAATAAGACACTAGAAGCAAGGTTGCTTGGTAAGGACAATGTGGTTTTGGATGTGTGATACTACAGTGGTATATATGTTGTATATGTTGTACATGTTGCATCTATAAAGTTGTTTGCATGTGGTGTTGTGTATATATAGTGTGTGTAAATGTTGTTTATGCAATGTTATGTAGATCGTGGTGCAGATAGTGTTGTGCAAACATTTCATATGCAATGATGAGTATAGATGGTGCTATGTACATGTTGGATACACGGTATTGTGTAAATATTGTATTGTGTACATGATGGATATGCGACATTGTGTGCATATGGTGGTATGTGCATGTTGGATATGAGGTGTTGTGTACAGATGATGCTATGTACATGTTGGATATGCAGTGTTACGTACATGTGGTGTTGCATGCATGTTGTACATATGGTGTTGTGTGCATGATGGTACAAGTGCTGTGTGCATCTGGTGCTATGTACATGTTGTACAAGTGGCACTGAGTGTAGGTGGTGCTGTGTACATGTCATGCATGTGGCATTATGTAAATGTGGTGTTTTGTACACATCATGCATTTGGTGTTATGTACATGTCGTACAAGTGGTACGATGTACATGTGGAGTTGTGTACATGTTGTGCAGGTGGTGCCGTGTACATGTGATGATATGCACACATTGTGTAGGTGGTGCTTTGTATAGGTGGTACTTTGTATGTGTCATACATATCATACTAGTGTCCATGTGGCATTGTGTGTATGTCGTACATGCTATGTTTCGGGCGTGCAGTAGTATGCATGTACATTATGTATTCATGGTATCATGACATGTGTATTCATTATGTTTTACTATGTGTACATATATGTATTGTGTGGTGTTGTACATCGAGTATAGATGTATTGTGTTGTGTTGTATGCTAGGTGTAGGTACATGTATTTTGTGGTGTTCTACATAGGGTATAGATGGATGTGTTGTGTTGACATCAGGTGTAGGTGTACGTATGTGTTGTGTTGTACATCAGGTGTAGGTGTACATATATGTTGTGTTGTACACTGGGTGTAGGTGTATGTGTTGTGTGTTAGGTGTAGATGCATGTATTGCATGGTGTTGTATGTCGTGTGTGGCTGCATGTGTGTATGTGAACATGGTTGAGGAGAAGGAACTGGGTGTTTGTCGGGTGTGGCAACTGATCTGGTGTGCATATAGAATAAGGATCGACTAAAGGATAAGCATCAATATTTTATTTCAGTTTAATTATGCATGTTATTTATGGTTCTGGTTTATGATGATTACATGTGATCCATGATTCTGGTTTATGATGGTTACATGTGACTTATGATTTTTATCTATGATGGTTGTGTTTCGAGCTAACCTGATGTGATATGTTTATACATGATGATTTGGTCAAAGATGCTAGTTTGAATTTTTTGTGACAGGAAGCAAACATAATTGCAAGTGTATCTTGTTGACGGGCTACCAATGAGGTATGATGTGAAGTTATTTCAATTTATTTAGAATCTAATGGAAGTTATGTGCTTGGTACATGAAGCATGGAAATGCCTGGTTGGGTTGTTGAAACTAGCGATAAGCATTAGCAGCAACAATAAAAGGAATTGGAACATGCAACAGTACGCTGGTAAAGTTTTCAAGAGCAATGCCATTATGGGACAATAGTACCCAATAGTGTCCATTGATTTCCATGAGCATGCTATGACCGGTATGAAAGTCTGAGGTAGGGATATGCCAAGGGATAGACTGCCCAGGATGGGGGTGCCAACGAAACTTGGAAGGTGGGTGATTGCACGGAAGGGGTGTTGGCATTATGATTCAGGTTTGGCTCTATGGCACAGGTATTGTACTTGATGGCAACTCACTCAAGTGACAAAACTTTGTTCAGGCTCTCAAAATGATGGAAAATAAGGGGTTCACAGGTGCCCCGTTCATAAGGTGCGGACCCGCAGGTACGCCGACCAAGAAGTGCGGTCATACCCGCAGGTTCTCCGTTCAGAAGGTGCGGTCCCTCAGTTCACTCACTCCAATGCAGAGGAGCACGCTCACGTGGGGTTTCTTATGTTTGGCCCTTGGTATTTAACCCGTTGTTCTTGATCCTATGGTTTTGTCCCGTGGTATAGGATCTAAATTATTGAATCCCGGTTTGGATCCCTTGTATTGGTTTTCGATGGTTTTGTCCCATGGTTTGAATAAGGGTTTGCCTATAAAAAGGAAAGGAGATCTCTTGGCTAAACACTTGTGAAAAATTGAATATCTTAAGATTTGAAATTTTGGCGGTTTTAAAGGCTAGATCTAAATCAAGATGAAATTGAAGGCGAATCTATTGATAGGTCGTGATCTCTCGGGCGCATGATCAGATCTATGGATCTGACTGTCTGTGGCACATTGGAGGACTGTTAATTTGGCCCTAATAAGAGGTTTGCAGGCAATCCACGGTGTGAGTGCGGGGGTCTGCAGCATAGGAGAAGGCGCAGGTACGGGGATCCGCAGCGCAACAGAAGGCACAGGTGCGAGGTATGCAGCTCAGAAGAAGGCACAATGCGGAGGTGCGCAGAGAAACAGAAGAACCAGTTGCGGAGGTACGTTGTCAGGCAGATAGTGCAGGTGCGGATCTGAGCAGAGGTACGCAGGGCAACAAAAGGAGGAGGTGCAGAGATACGTAGAGCAGAAGACTGACCAGGTGCGGATCTGCGCAGTTTAGACACAGAAGAGCTGCGGATATTCGCATGCCTCTATTGGTGAAGTTGCGGACCTATCTTGAAACATTTGTTGGCTGTCTTTTATCTATTGCTGCAGAGTTCTGGGTTTAGATTTCTGGTATTACTTTTCTGTTTACAACATTATGAGAAGTTGGGTGATTCATTGGTTGATTGTATAAGGAGATTGGGTGATTCACATGTACTTGATGATTATTTGATCTTCTTGGATCCAGTCTGAAAATTAATGAAACGTGGTCCTTAAAGAAGTAAAAGAGCTAAGGGGGTTGTAGCTCCCTTCCAGGAGAGACTGGAAAACGAGAGAGGGTTGTAGCTCTCTGCAGGTTGTAGCCTGCGTACTGGTAAAGGACTGCACCAGTACAAAATCATTGTAAAAGAAGTTTCTAATTGAAAGAAGATAGAGACATATTGCAGCAGGTGGTTTTCACCCACATTGGGTTTCCACCTTATATCCGGTGTTCTGTGGTGTGATTATCTGTTTTTATTGTTCTTGCTCATTATTATATGTACTGACATACAAACTAATGATCAATATCCGAAGAAGAAATTAATTGAAAAGAATTTAATAATACTGATTCACCTATTTCCAACAATTGGTATCAGAGCAGGTCCTTCTAAAGAAGCTTGATCGCTTGAAGGAATATCTATCATCATGAGCAACTACGAGAGGGAAGCATCAATCAGGCCACCAATTTTTGATGGGACAAACTTTGTATATTCGAAGGTAAGAGTTACTGCCTATCTTCAATCTCTGGGTACAAAAGTCTAGGACATCATAGATACAGGGTATACTTTTCCATCAGCAACTCCTACAGATCTGGCTGAGAAGAAGAAATATGAAACAAATGCAAAGGAGGTCAATACTCTATTAGGATGTCTATCTCAATCAGAATTTGTCAAGGTTATGCTGTATAAATCCGTAAAAGAAATATGGGACAAGATTGTTCTGAGCTATGAAGGAGACGATCAGGTAAAACGAGCAAAACTTCAAACCCTCAGAATTCAGTATGAAAATCCCAGAATGTACAATGATGAAAGTGTGGCTAACTATTTTCTTCATGTAGATGAGATTGTTAATTGTATGAAAAATTTGGGTGAAGAAATAAAAGAGGCTGTTGTGGTTGAAAAAGTTCTAAGATCTTTGTCCCCTAGGTTTGAATCTAAAGTTTCTGCAATAGAAGAATAAGAGAATCTACAAAACCTTAAAATGTCACAGCTGCACGAAATTCTAACTGCTTATGAAATGAGGAAATGAGGTCCATCAGACAGAAGAGAAGCCGCTTTCAAGGCTTCAGGCAAAGGAGAGTACTATGAGTCGGGAGAAGAAGAATCAAATTTTGTCAGAAATCTTCAACGGGGTACTGGAAGATTCAGAGGTAAGTTACCTTTCAAATGTTTTGCTTTTGGAAGAGTAGGTCACTATGCTGCAAAATGTCCTCATAAGGATAATATTGACAAGGGGAAGGAACCTGTTAGATGGAACAAGAAACAGAATGCAAATAAGAAAAGATATTACACTCATGAAGACAGTGATGGACTTTCAAATAGTGATGAAGATGAACGAGGTAATGACTATAAACTTTCAATGGCTTTTGAAGATGATGATTACATGGATGCTATAGATGTGGATGGCTTTTATGAAGAGATTTCTAGACTCAAAACATGTTTAGAAGAAAAGAATGTGATCATTGATACTCTGCAATTCCAACTTGATGAAAAAGAAAAATTTCTTGAGAAATTAGAATGTGAAATTGTTGGCCTTAGAAAAGAAATTGAGAAAACAAAGGCTCTTAATCTTAAATTTGTTAAAGGATCTGAAACTCTGGATGAGATTATCAATGTACAACGTTCTCCACTAATCAAGACAAGTCTGGGGTATAATGGAGAAACATCTCAAGCTCCACCTCAAAGAGTTATCTCAATGTAGCAAGAAGGAATGAGTAAAAGCCCAATGGAGATCACCAGGTAAAACATGGACGAATTACATCAAAAATAAACAAAGACTACCAGGTAAATCAGGGGCAATCCACCTTAAGGATGAACAAAAGCTACAACCAGCCACAGGTAAAATCTTCTCAATTTGCCTCAAGAATGGATGACAATAGAAACTACAATCATTTGGCAGGTAGAGTTGATAATCGCAGAAGTTTCTTCAATGGCCAATGTTTCTCTTGCCATAAATTTGGCCACAAAGCAGCTCAATGTGTTGCCTATAAAACAATCATGACTAGAGAAGCTCAAAAACAAAGAAATATGACTGGGATCATGAAAAGGACTTATAACAACTTTTCGGCCCTTGAAAATGAAATTGAATGTTCTATTTGTAATAACTTTGGTCATGAAGATTCTGAATGCAGGAGCAGGTTTTGGCAGACAAAGGAACAAGCCTCAAGTACCAGAACATGGAGAATAAAGGAACCACAACCAGAAATATGTGGGATAGCTTTTTATGTAGAAGGACAGGAAAATCAATGGTACATCGACAGCGGATGTTCAAAGCATATGACAGGTGATAAAGAAAAACTTGAATCATATACTGCTTTAGAAAAGGGAAAGAAAGTTTCTTTTGGAAATGATACCCCTGCATCCATAAAAGGAAAAGGCACTGCTCAGTTGAAAGAAAAGGTCAAAGCTGGAAATGTTTTGTATGTTGATGGCTTGAAGCGTAATCTACTGAGTGTCAGTCAGATGTGTGAACAAGGAACTGAGGTAATATTTCGATCAAATGGATGTAGTGTTCGTGATCTTGATACAGGAAAAACAGTGATCAAAGGCAGAAGAACTCCAAATAATATATACATATTTGAAGAAGGACAACAACAATTCTATTTGAGCAAGGATGATGAACATTGGTTATGGCACCGGAGGTTGGGGCATCTAAGTTTTTCACAAATAAGGAAAGCATGCAAATACCAGGCAGTTCGCGGTCTTCCAGATATCAAAATTCCAGACAACACCATATGAAAATCATGTCAGTTTGGTAAGCAAACCATAACTAACTTCCCTGAGAAGGAAGGATCAGCCAGCAAGCCTCTTGAACTAGTCCATACAGATGTATGTGGTCCATTTAGGACAAGGTCACCTCGAGGAGAAGAATACTTTATATTATTCATTGACGACTTCTCCAGGATGGTTTGGTTGGGAATTATGAAACACAAGGACGAAGCATTCGAAAAACTCAAATCTTTCAAAGCCTTGGATGAAAACAAATCAGATCACAAAATTAAGTGCCTCAGGTCTGATAGAGGTGGGGAGTTTAGCTCAAATGAATTTTTCGATTTCTGTGAAGAACATGGAATAAGAAGGGAATTCTCTACAGCTAGGACTCCTCAGCAAAATGGAGTGGTGGAAAGGATGAACAGAACGGTTCAACAAATGGCTCGTGCTATGCTTGATGAGTCTGGAACTCCCGCAACCTTCTGGGGTGAAGTTGCATTTGCTGTGGTTGTTATTCTCAACAAAACAAATGTCCGAGTGAACAACAGTCAAACTCCTCATGAGCTCTGGTATGGTGAGATTCCTTCGGTAAAGCATTTCAAAATTTTTGGAAGCAAATACTATATTAAAAATAATGATGAACAGCTTGGAAAACTTGAACCTAGAGTAGATGAAGGCATTCTCCTTGGTTATTCTCCCCACAACAAAGCATATAAGTGTTACAATAAAAGACTTGGAAGAATTGTTGATAGCATTGATGTAGTGGTTGATGAAAAATGATACATTCCTAGGCAAGTAAATTATGAAAATATCGAAGAGGATGAAGACTACCCTCCAAATCAGACTGAAGATAAAGAAGAACCTGAAGAAGCGCCAGAGGAACAGACAAGGATAGAGGAGAAGACTCCATCCAGGTATGTTCAAAAGAATCATCCAGAATCTCAAACCTTGGGGCAAAAAGAGGCAGGCGTACAAACAAGAAGAACAATTGCAGAAGCTTAAAGCTATTTGGCATTACTCTCCTCCACTGAACCACAAAATGTAAGAGAGGCATGCAAAGATGAATGTTGGGTCAAGGCAATGGATGAAGAACTTGAGCAGATCGAAAAGAACAACACTTGGGAGTTGGTTCCTAGACCAAAAGATAAGAATGTCATAGGGACAAAATGGGTCTTCAAAAATAAGTTGAATGAAAATGGGGAAGTAATTAGAAACAAGGCCAGAATTGTTTGTAAAGGGTATGCTCAACAAGAAGGAATAGACTTTGAAGAAACTTTTGCTCCAGTTGCAAGACTTGAGGCCATCCGAATGTTCCTTGCTCTCTCAAGCTTTCAGAAATTCAAAGTATTTCAAATGGACGTGAAATCAGCCTTTCTGAATGGAGACTTAGAAGAAGAAGTATATATTGAGCAGCCAGATGGTTTCATTCTTGGGAATGATCCAAATCTTGTATGCAGACTAAAAAAGGCTCTCTATGGTCTTAAATAGGCTCCAAGGGCTTGGTACTACCATTTGGACAAATATCTTCATCAACAAGGTTTTTCAAAAGGATCAGCAGATAGCAATCTTTATATAAAAATTGAAAATGACAAATTGCTAATACTTGTTGTGTATGTAGATGATATTATCTTTGGCAGCAATGAAGAAGCCATGAGTCAAAGCTTTGCCTTGGTGATGCAGAAAGAATTCGAAATGTCTTTGCTTGGAGAGCTGACATATTTTCTTGGTTTACAAATCCAACAAAATGAAGGTGGTATCTTTTTGTCTCAAACCAAGTACCTCAAGCAGATTTGAAGAAGTATGGCATGGAGGATGCAAAACCAGTATGTACCCCCATGGTTACAGGATGCAGCCTTAGTGAAAATGATGAATCAACAACAATACATCAGCCAACCTATAGATCTATGATTGGAAGTCTACTTTATTTGACAGGTACCCGACCAAACATCATGCATGCAGTGGGAATAGTTGGAATATTTCAGGCAAATCCAAAGGAAACTCATCTTCAGGCAGTGAAGAGAATTTTCAAGTATCTTCAAGGAACTCAAAACTATGGCTTATGGTATCCTAGAAATACAGATATCACACTTCATGCTTATACAAATGCAGATTGGGCTGGAAGCGTGGATGACAGGAAGAGCACAAGTGGTGGTGCATTCTTTATGGGTTCCAGATTAGTATCTCGGTTCAGCAAGAAACAGAGTTCGATTGCTTTATCTACAGCTGAAGCGGAATATGTGGCTGCTGCATCTTGCTGCACTCAACTTCTTTGGATGATGCAGACCTTGCAGGATTTTCAAATCACTTGTACACCACCTATCTCCATCTTATGTGATAATACAAGTGCAATCAACATTTCAAAGAACCCAGTCATGCATTCAAAGACCAAGCATGTACCGATCAAGTATCACTTTCTCAGGGAACAAGTGCTTGAACAAAAGGTCAAGTTGGAGTATGTTCCTTCTAAGGAACAAGTTGCTGATATACTCACCAAACCATTGCCCAAACCATTGCCCAGGGAGACCTTTGAATACCTCAGGCAAAAGCTGGGGGTAGTTGATGCATCATCTTGTTGTTTAATCTCATCTGTTTCAGAGATTGTTGGTTGTACGCGAGTTCATATGGGGTATACGTGTACATTTGCTGGGTTATGGATTGGTCGAAGTTCGAATGGCACAGGTTCAGGGGGAGCATATATAATGCATTGTTGGCATTATGGTAGCACAGAAGGAGAACATGGATGCTGATCTGAATATGGCTGCAATATGTCTCTATCTCTTTCACGGTCATTTATGGTGTATGGTGGATTATGGTTCTTCTTGAAGAATTTTTTTTTCTTTTGCAGATCTGGTCTATAGTCAGGGGGAGCATGATCAACAGAGCAAAGACTTATGCATGTTATCAGGGGGAGAAAAACCCTTTGCCCTTGATGTCAAAGGGAGAGAATAACATTGAGGATCTTGAGGTTGCCATCAAGCCCAAAGGGGGAGATTGTTGGCATTATGATTCAGGTTTGGCACTATGGCACAGGTATTGTACTTGATGACAACTCACTCAAGTGACAAAACTCTGTTCAGGCTCTCAAAATGATGGAAAATAAGGGGTTCGTAGGTGCCCCATTCATAAGGTGCGGACCCGCAGGTACGCCGACCAAGAAGTGTGGTCATACCCGCAGTTTCTCCGTTCAGAAGGTGCGGTCCCTCAGTTCACTCACTCCAATGTAGAGAAGCGCACTCACGTGGGGTTTCTTATGTTTGGCCCTTGGTATTTAGCCCATCGTTCTTGATCCTATGGTTTTGGCCCGTGGTATAGGATCTAAATTACTGAATCCTGGTTTGGATCCCTTGTATTGGTTTTTGATGGTTTTGTCCCATGGTTTGAATAAGGGCTTGCCTATAAAAAGGAAAGGAGATCACTTGGTTAGACACTTGTGAAAAATTGAATATCTTAAGATCTGAAATTTTGGGTAATCGGTTTTAAAGGCTAGATCTAAATCAAGGTGAAATTGAAGGCGAATCTATTGATAGGTCGTGATCTCTCGGGCACATGATCAGATCTATGGATCTGATTGTCTGTGGCACATTGGAGGACTGTTAATTTGGCCCTAATCAGAGGTTCGCAGGCGATCCACGACGTGAGTGCGGGGGTCTGCAGCGCAGGAGAAGGCGCAGGTGCGGGGATCTGCAGCGCAGCAGAAGGCGCAGGTGTGAGGTACGCAGCTCAGAAGAAGGCACAGTGCGGAGGTACGCAGGGAAACAGAAGAACCAGTTGCGGAGGTACGCTATCAAGCAGACAGTGTAGGTGCGGATCTGAGCAGAGGTACGCAGGGCAGCAGAAGGAGGAGGTTCGGAGATACGCAGAGCAGAAGACTGACCAGGTATGGATCTGCGCATTTTAGACACAGAAGAGCTGCGGATATTCGCATGCCTCTATTGGTGAAGTTGCGGACCTATCTTGAAACATTTGTTGGCTGTCTTTTATCTATTGCTGCAGAGTTCTGGGTTTAGATTTCTGGTATTACTTTTCTGTTTACAGCATTCTGAGAAGTTGGGTGATTCATTGGTTGATTGTATAAGGAGATTGGGTGATTGGCATGTACTTGATGATTATTTTATCTTCTTGGATCCAGTCTGAAAATTAATGAAACGTGGTCCTTAAAGAAGTAAAAGAGCTAAGGGGGTTGTAGCTCCCTTCTAGGAGAGATTGGAAAACGAGAGAGGGTTGTAGCTCTCTGCAGGTTGCAGCCTGCTTACTGGTAAAAGACTGCACCAGTACAAAATCATTATAAAAGAAGTTTCTAATTGAAAGAAGATAGAGACATATTACAGCAGGTGGATTTCACCCACATTGGGTTTCCACCTTATATCTGGTGTTCTTTGGTGTGCTTATTTGTTTTTCTTATTCTTGCTCATTATTATATGGTACTAACATACAAACTAATGATCAATATCTGAAGAAGAAATTAATTGAAAAGAATTTAATAATATTGATTCACCCCCCCTCTCAGTATTATTTCCAGCAAGGGGGTGACCGAATTGCCCGAGTAACTATGTAGCTGAGAAGGGAAGGTTGGGGATGGATTTTTTTTTTTTTTATAATTAGAATTGCCAATTGGAATCAGATGCACATTGGGAGTGTGCCCTGGAACAATGAGATGGTAACTATTCACTGAGAGGAAAAGTAGTGCATGATTGTAGCGCTAGACACTGGAAGAAACTTCGACTTTGGTAGTGGACTCTGTAATTCCTGGGAAGGAGGTGAACCCTAGTACTACTTTTGAGGGTGGAGGTGTGAGCCTATGGATTCCCTTGTTGTGGATGCAGGCATCATATCCTTTATTTTTTGGTTGAGAAAATGTGCATATGTGTGTATTATTGTAAATACTGTATCGAGCTAGATTTATAAATCTCCATAGACAGTATGATTATTTTCTGGGTGAAGCAAAAGTGTATGTGTGTATATGTGGTTATTATTGTGAATACCATATTGAGATGTGTTATAATCTCTAGTAAACAATATGTTTGTCAAGTTTTAGCAGATGGTCATTGTAAAAACTACAATGAATTGTGTTATAAAGCTCCATGGGCAGTATGTTTTGTTTTCAACAATCTTATTGGTTATAGGTGTCATTGAACACCGAGGATGGTGTACCCCCAAGGGGGAGGGTTCTGTAACAACCCTGGTTAAAATTTCACGGAAAAATATATAAGGCCATGGTGATGGGATAAATATTCCGAGTTGAATGTTGGTCAAAACATCCTAGTGGGTGTTCATTCGGTTTACTAAGGCTAAGGAAACTGGCAAAGGCAATGAAAAAGGATTTGGAAAGGCATGAGGCATTTATTGAATTTTTTTTTTTATGAAAATAAAGGATATTAGGAGAAAATTAAGGTGAGAGGTCACAGGTTGCATGTGAGGAGGAAATTGAAGGAAAATAATAGTAAATGAAGAAAATAGAGGCCTCATTAATAAAAAGGCTTCTAAGGAGCAGTGGGTGAGCTTGGTCAGTTCAGTTTTTGTGGCACTCACATCTATTCTCTCTCTCACTCTTGGACACTTAGAGTTTTCTTGGAGCACTCTTGGAGAGAGTGGCATACTTGGAATTTTTGTGTAAGAAGGCAAAGAAAGAGAAGGAAAGTGCATGAGGACATCGTAATCAACAACTACAACGAATTTTGCTTGCAGGTATTGAGTTGCATGTATGTTTTACTCACTAGTTTTGGCATGCATGGTGCATGCATGTGGTTTATTGGTAATGATCTCTCATTGTTATGGAGGATTGTTTGGATTGACAATGGATTTTCCTAGCCTTTCCATTTCCTGGATAACCATGGTGTTGTGGGTTTATTTATTTTTTTATAGTTGGCTCTCATGTTTCCTTTAGCTTGGGTTGAGTTATTAGTTCCTAGAGCCTTGGTTGGAAAAACACTCTGGAAGCCCTATAACGGCTTGGGTTGAGTTACTAGTCTAGTTCACAGGGGCCTCACTCAATGAACCTCTAGCCTATCATGTGCGTTCATGGAATATTAAACAATACCCTTAATTTGACTACATATTGGAAAATACCCTTAAAATTCACATTATTTAACCCCCTACCAATACATACCCAATACACCTTCTTAATTTAAAAAACCCCTACTCCCACTAGATATTGTAGGTATCCATTTTCTCATTAACAATTTTTTACACCCCTTTATATTTTTTCATTAATTGTGAGCTCCATTCTTTATAAATTCCAATATAAAAACCCTTTACCCCGTCTATATACCTCAATATATTATGCCATTTTTTCCTCATTAAATATCCCCCAATATGAACCCACGTGGTATGGTATTGCTCCCCTAGTGAATCTCCCGTGTTACTAGTCCTGGAAGCCTTAGTTGTAAAAATGCTTTGGAAGCCAAGAAAAAGATGTGGATTGAGTTACTAGTCCTAAAGGCCCTCGTTGGACAAACACTCTGCAAGCTCGGAATAAGCTATGGATATAGTTACTAGTCCTGGAAGCCTTGGTTGGAACAAACACTCTAGAGCCCTGGAAGGCTTGGGTAGATACCTATCTGATGATGGTTTTGTGATGTACGACCACGAGGTGGAATCATTGTTTTATGGGTTGAGGTGGATGACTTCTGGAAGATCTAGATGGTTTTTCATTGATGTGTTCTATGAGATTCCACATTCATGCTTGGAATATGGCATGAGGGTGAATGACTGAAGAGAGATTTGGCTCAACCATTCTACGGTCGGGTGGAACATGGTAGTCCCATATTGGGTTGGCCTTTGCATCATGAATATGAGGTTAATTCTCTTTGAGATCTCATGAGTATTATACTGGTTTATATGTGGATTCTATGGCTATTGTATCCTTGGTATTTATGTTTCTATTATGCTAATTACGAATATGTATTATGACAATGGTTATGTATGGATCCCATCATGTTTTTACTTGTATATGAATGAACAATGTGTCTATGGATTAATGGATGAAATTGCAGCTAAAGTGATAAGGAAACAATGCCCCATAGTGAATCTCAGATTAGTATGAGACCCCTATGCTTAGATCTATCATTTACACCTGTAGATTGCATTGATGCCAAGTGTTTGACAGAATGTTAGTCCCTATTGGGGATGGTGAGACCTAGTCTTCGAGTTAGTTTTTGGTTTATTAGTCTTGTCATTATGTGTTTAATGGATTCCATAAGTTACAACAAGTTCTGGGTAGTGGTGTTACAGATCCATATGGGCACATCAACCCCAACTAACAGATCAATACTATTGGTGAGCACCAGTATTGCAACAATAATGCTACAACTCCTGGGTTTCCTACTTTACTCTTATCAACCCGGTAGTCCGTAACAAACTTGGAAGCGATGGTGTTGTATGCACAAGTACTAGTTCTTACTGCGGGCTGTCATTTGGTCAGCTGGCACAAGATCACTAGGAGCTCAAGCCAACTTCTATGGATTCCAAAAGAAGCTCTATATATGATGAAAGAAAGGAAAGCTTACTCTACAAAGGCTACTCTACTTGCAAAAAGGAAAAAGGCTGAAATGTAAAGTAAACCTAGCAAACCCTATTTAACCAACTAATCCTAATTTTTCAGAAAGAAATATGAAAACCATGAAATGAATGCCATTACCTACTCAAGGAAGTAAACAACATCTACTCAATCTATTTCTAGAAGAAAATGAGGAAAAAACATCTTTTTGGATTTTTATGTGAATTTGTCATGCATGTAATTTATTTGTTTGTGAATGTGGCAGTGAATAGGTGGCGATGGAGGGCGGTTTTGGGACTTGAGAGGATGTGGGATGGTGTGGATGTGTCCTAGGAAGCCTCAGGTGGCCTTCTGGAGGCTTTTCCCATAATCGGCCTTCAAAAGAAGCCTATAGGAAAATCTACAGGAGAACACAGGGGATCTACAGGAGGATTCCGAGAGTAGTTTTGAAGGTTTTAAAGGTATGAGAGTGGGTGGAAATGGTAGATGAAGGCTGGGATGATGTGTTAGGGTGCCTAGGGTTCACCAAGGATCACTAGGAGAGGGAAAGATGGTCGGGAGAGAGGAAGAAATCCTAAGGAAAAACGCAGAAAACTAATGCAGATTTGAGGTGAACTTTCAGCGACCTATAAGGCATAGATCAGGGAGAGAATGTGATGGTTGATACGCTGACCTGCTGTGAGAAGAAATATGCTTCAAAAGAACTGACAGTTAAACAATGAAATCAAGCAAGCAAGGAAATTAAGTACATAAAAAAAACGAATTTTGCATCAAGCTAATCTAAATTATGAGCTATGGAAAGAAATACTGAAAAATTCTACAAGGAAAGAAATCATGGAAGAAGACTTATTGCAAAGAGATAAACGAGCATGGTGAAAGAGATCTAAAGCAAAGCATCAACCTTCTAACAAACTGCAACACTAGAAATCCTATGGAGAAGGAAAATCTGTGTTTTTGTGGCAGCAAGAGGGTCTTGGCCTCAGTTCATGGTCCCAAAGGGAGGAAAGGAGGCCAAGGCACTGTTGCTAGCCTTTTGTATCTTCTTTCTATCACTGTTTAACCTGCTATAGAAAACACCAATGGAAACAACCTTCTAAATCACCAAAAGCGACCTATTCTTAACCAAGAGAGAAATTCATCTAACAACAACAAACCCATAAACCGAAACAAAGCATATAAATACAAAAAAGAGGAGCTTGGCTACTTAGATTGGGCCCTAACCCAAGAGCTTCAGCCCTCTGAGGTAACTCAATGCTAGCTCAAGAAGAATCTCATCTTTATTATCAAAATAGTAATAGGATTACATGGAATTGTCACCAAAAGTAAGCTCGAAGTTGAGCAGAGCAAAACTGCAACAACAATTCAACAAAAATTCGACCCTAGTGAGGCCCTAAGCCTCTCTACTTATACAATTGAAGCTCCCAATAGCTTCCTTAAAATCAGGGAGGCTTGGTTCCCAAAACTCGAGATAAACATAAGTTATCCTCCACTTGCTCGACTGCCTTCTAGTGCATTGATTTGGCTATTTGTGCTCCGAGCTGCATGAAGGGAAATTCAAAGTGGGGAGTAATGAATGAGGGGTATTCCCTCCTATAAACCCTCTCCTTTTTCCACTTCGAATTATTGTTGCCAATTGTCCATTGAATCTTTGACTTTTTCTTTAAAATTCAACAAAAATCTGCATTAAACACATATTAGACCTCATGGCATCATAACTAACCCAACTCACTCCATAAGTATAAATATAATAACAAAAAATTGCAATAAGCTAAGAGAATGGTTGATTTAACTATGTTAGGAGGAAAAATGAGCCCATATAATTACCCATTTATGGGGCTCATCATCATCCCCCTACTGAAGGTGTTGCTCATCCTCTGAGCAACTTAGTCCATCTCCTCATCTTTGATGGCCCTGGTGGCCTCCCTAACATCCCATGCTTCTGATGTGATCTCCTCTTCTTTGTCATGGAATCCTGCCTTTCTGTCTACCTCTTCCCACTGTTGTTGCTCTTCTTCCTCTTTTCTGCCTTCTAGCATGCCTAGCAGCAGTGGGGGACTCAATTTGAGGCCAATCCAATTGACCTTCAAACTCTGCATGGAGCGCTTGTATAGTGGCACTCTCCCTAATGCCTCTTTCATCCTTGTTGGGGAGTGATACTCCCTGATCTGCAAACTATGTGGTAGGGTGTTCCACCTCCTCATACAAGCATGAATATAGTCATCCCCAAGTAACCTTTCCATATACTTAAAATGTGCAATGGCTTGAGCCTGATAATTGATATATTTAGGGGAAATTTGGGGATTATTTGCAAGCAACTGGTGTGTGCTAATGAGAGCCATGGGATCTGATGGCTTAGCTCTGATCATTAGTGGCTCATTCTGCTCCTTTATCATCAACTTTCTTATTTCTGCTGCCCTTAACTCTTCATGATTCATCCATGAGGCCATGGCCATTAGTTGTAGGTCCCCTAGCCTAGCATTGGGGTCCCACACATTCATGTCTGTGAGGGCCATGTTATGCAGATAGAATTCTGTTATTTTTTCCTTGTCTTCTGATGAGCTTTGGTCACACAGGTCCATAAACTGTCTATAATCTTGAAAAGGCATTGTGCTTCTCTGAGCCAAAGTCTTTATCTGAAACTGTAGCCATTGGTCCTTGAGGTATAATCCATAAGATTTTGCTGGTGTTCTAAATTGCAGTGCCTCCATGGACCAGCTGGCCATGCATGCCAATTGTGTCTCTTTCTCCTTAAGCTGCCTTCTTAGCAATTCATTTTCAGTTTGGAGTTGGCATCTTGCAATTGCCTCACTATGTCTGACAACACTTAACTCCCTACCCATTTCTCTAAGCTTGTTCTCCATGTGGCCAACATCCTTAACTCCCTTGGATTTGGCTATTTGCATCCACCTATGTGTTCTTATTCTTTCCTTTTCTAATTCAAAGAATAGGGGGATTGCAAATGTTTGTGGAATTATCCTTCCTCCTTCAAGGAGATGTTAATAGGAGGCAACTAGGGATCAGATTTTTGTGGCTCTGTAGCTTCCTCCTTCCCATTTGGCTATCCTTCTATCCATTTTTCAAGTTTTTCGGTCTCTTGTAGTCTTGACAAGGTCTCCTGTAGAACAGTCTGTGCCTTCTGTAGAACTGTTTTTGAGCCCTGTAGTTGCACTTTTTCCTTCAAGGTGGAAGATCTAGGAGTTCCTCTTTCATATGTGATAGGGATTTTAGAGGGAGATTCTTTCCCTTTGACAGTGGGTGAATCTTCAATTGTAATGGGCACAGTTGAAGATGGCCGGGGATTCCCTGATTTGATACTTGTGCTTTTCCTAGCATTGAAATACATTGAGGTCTGCCTCTTCCTCTTTTGTTTTGGCTTAATTGGGGTGTTGAGGGCAATGAGACCAGCTATTGCCTCTCTTTCTAGGGTCTTAGGAGACACTTCTGTCTTTTCTGCCCCTTTTTCTCCTCATTCTGTCTTTTGCTCTATCTCTGTTTGTTTTGTTTCTTCCTGCTCTGTTTTGGTTTCTTCCTTCTTCCCTTCTTGTTCCTTAGTTTCTTCCCCTTCTCCCCCTTACTGCTCTTCCTCCTCACTATCAGAAGGACTGATATCATAGGTGAGGGCCTTTATGTCATCTTCTGTTGTCATGTTCCAAAAGAATTCCTATGCTATGGGGATTGTGAATGTATGGAGGGCCTCTTCCACTAAAAATTTAATTAACCCATAGTGAGCTAGCTAATCTGGACTCCCTGCCTTGAACTTAATGCTGGAGTCTATGAGGGACTGCAGGAGGAAATAGGGGATGCTGAGTTTCTGGGGTGTTGGAGTGTCCATGCCATATCTCAGCTCATGGAGGATTCTAAAATGGTAGCCATAGACTATGCTATACCTCCCTTCACAGGAAACATATTTGATGATTTGGTAACTAACCTCATCCCAAGGGTAGGGTATGCTTGTCCTTCTAATGCCATTTTTATCTTCTACAGGATGTTCATTGTTTTGGAAGAAGTTTTTCTTGGCAGCCTGTCCAATTGGTTTTTCATCTTTGCTCCAAGGTAATCCAAGAGTAAGGGTAGTAACCCTAATAATAAATTCTGGGGTGATTTCCATGGAAAGAACTCTAAGAGTGACAATGGCACAGGTTCTTGAGTGAGGGACTAAAGAAAGGGCAAATTCCTGAGCAACTTCCTCATCAAACAATTTCTCAAAAAATGTCATCCAATTTTCCCTAGTGAATATGGCTACTACTTGGGGATGTTCATGGAGCCTGGTTGAATTATTGGGATCCTTCCTCATGATTCCTCCTATCATTGTGTTTATACCCCTTTTGAACACCAAATGTAGAGATAGAGACAAGAATTTTGAAGAAAACAGGAAAACAGAGGAAAACTGTGTTTTTTTTAAGAAAACAGGCATAATTTTTTTTATGTAATTCCTCTTCTTTTATGGACTCAATTCCTCCTTAAAATGATATCATTCCTTGCAAATATTGATAATAAAGGTGGGTGTGCATGGAGCCTACCTCCTCAAGCCAGAAATCGAGCAAAAACCCCGTGTTCTCTTCTTAAAAACAACTCATTGCCCCTCCTGTAGAACTGCCTGTAGGTGCTCCTGTAGAACCGGTAAGTGCTCCTTTAGAATGCTGATAGCAGGAGGATGGATGAGAGCGATGAAGAATGATGGTTTTGAGGCTGTGGGGTAGTAAGGATCTTGCTGTAGCTAAGTGGACGAGGATAGAATGAAAGAAAATGTGGTGAGAGTGTTTCGAGGAGAGTACTTATTTCTTCTTTTAGATATTTTCGGTGATGGGTGAGTTGGAAAAAAGGTACGTTGGCAATATTTAGACCATTGGTCCCCACCTACCTTGTCATCATGGTTTTTTCCCACAATCACCTCTCATTATTGCATCGGAATTTTCGAACCCTCCACTACCTGTCCTTGGGATCTTTCTCTGAGTTGACTATGCGCATGTGCTGTGACATCTTCGGATGAGTGCAGTCAACTAGATGAAGGTGGCCAAGTTAACTAGCCACCTTTTCTCATTCAACCCCAACCATCTCATTCACTTATGCATATCTTTCAATTACACAAATGCAACAGAGGAGCGGGTTAGTCACTTACCTGTGAGTCGAATGTATGTGCTGTGAGGTATTTTGGCTCCTTTTACTGCTGCATGCTTGTATTTCCTTTGCTGCATGCTCTCTTCTTTCTGATGTGTGGCTGTTTGTCTTGTGCAGGTATCCTCTAGCTGGATCTAAGCTTCATATGTCTCCTTCAATCCCATGATTTCACTTCTTTTGCTGTTGTGGCTTGATTTTAATGGGATCAACTGCTACAGGAATTCCTACAGGAGCTCCTGTAGCTGCTTCTCCCTTTAAAATTTCAGCTTATTTCTATATTAGAAGCTATGAGGATGATGCCAGAGATGCTGATGGAGATGGAGAGGTACTAGGTAAGTTGCAGGTGAGATTTGAGGTGCTGCTTCCTTTATTTATTTGCTTTTTTTTTTTTTTCTAAAAATTGGTTTTCTGTGTTTTTCTATGATAGGAAGGGAAAAAAATGATGATGATGATGTGATGCAGGTGTGGAATGGATGGAAAGGAGGGTTGATAGTTGTAGAAGGGTTTTCATGTTCTTCATAAAGCTTCCCAACCCCTCAAACTGCTTTTTGGAACCATTTCTAGCTCTCTGTGATTCCTACAGGAGCCTCATGTAGAAAACACAAGGCCTCCTGTAGAACACATAGTTTCCATAAAAAAACACAATGGGGTGGAAGAAAGGTAAAAAATGATGGATAAGAGTGTGGAGGAGGTGAAATAGGCTCTTCGGCATCTTGTCTTGCTCCCTATGGTCCTCCTGCAACTTGCAATACACATTAAAATTCAATTTTCCTCTTCTTCTTTTTCTCCTCCTTTTTTTTTTTTGAAAACAACTAGGGCACCTTAAGGAGGTTTTCACCCTAATTGCCTACCCTGGGCGCCTCTAAGGGAGGTTTTCACCCAGGGATATTATTCTCTTTTTCTTATCTTTTTTCTTCTTTTTTTGGCATCATTGAGCTGCCTCAGAAGAGGTTTTCAACTCAATGATGGGACTCAAGCGCCTCATGGAGGTTTTCACTTGAGTCCTTATTTTTTATTTCTCTTTTCTGTTTCTTCAATGAGTGGGTGAAGTGGAGGCTAAGACATGATCCACTACCATCACTATCTTATTTAGATCTTCAATGTACTCTTTCTTGGAGAGGGGCTTCTTGTAAATTTTCAACCTATGTCCATTGACAAGCATGGGGATGGCTTCCTCATAAATGGTTCTGATCAGAACTGAACCATTGTCATTGCATTTTTCCACAGTGTAGGGTCCCAGCCATCTTGTCCTCAGCTTGCCTTTGAAGTCTTTATACCTTGAATCATAGAGTAGTGCCCAATATCCCTCTTGGAATTGCTTCTCCTTGATATTTTTGTCATGCCATATCTTCCTCTGAAGCTGAACTACCTCTGTGTGGAGAAGGGCCTGCAATCTTTGTTCATCCAATCCATTGAGCTGGAGTAGTCTTTCCTTCTGTGCATGGTTGAGGTTTAGGTCGAGCTGAACTGCCATACTTAGTGTATTGAATTCAAATTCTATTGACAATAAATCCTTCTTCCCATAGACCAGTTCATAGGGTGTGAACCCTGTGGTGGTCTTCCATGTTGTGTTGTAGGCCCAAGTGGCCTCAACTAATCTGTCCGCCCAATATTTTTTGTTGCTGCTCACTACCTTGGTCAAAATTCCTTCCAAAGCTCTATTAGTGACTTCCACCTGCCCATTGGCTTGTGAATGGTAAGGGGTGGAAGTCCTATGATTTATTTTATGATGTGTGAGCAGGTCTTCAATCAAATTGGAAGTGAACTCACTGCCTTGATCGGTGACCAATTCTCTTGGATACCCAAACTTGTAGAATATGTTTTCTCTAAAAAACTCAACTACTTTTTCCTTTGTTGCTGCTTTGATTTCTTTTGTTTCTACCCACTTTGTTAGGTAATTGGTGCACACAATGATGTATTGCTTCTGTTTTGAAGGAGGGTTGATAGGACCCACAAAGTCCATGCACCACTTCTCAAATGGCTCGAAGGCCACTTAAGGTTGCATGGGCATCTCATCCTTTGGAGTAGGTTTCCCCATCCTTTTACACTGATCACATTGGCTGGTGTATCTCCTCACACCTTGATGAAGAGTAGGCCAATAGTAGCCTGCTTGTAAGATCTTGAAGGCAGTTCTCTTTGCTACAAAATGACCTCCACACGGCCCGTCATGACAAGTCAAGAGGATGTCAAAAACTTCCTCCTCCCTGACACATCTTCTCAAGATCTGATCTGGGCCAATTTTGAAGAGATTACCCCCAATCCAAGTGAAAGGGGAGCTATTCCTCACTATCTTGCTCTTCTCCTTCGAGGATAGGTGTGGTGGGAACTGTGCTGAAACCAAGTAGTTTGCTATATCAGCAAACCATGGAGAGAGTACTGAGATGGAAAACAGGTGTTCATCTGGCATTTGATCATCCACCATACCTTCTTCACATGTAGGCAAATTTACTCTAGACAAAAAGTCAGCAACAACATTTTCTTTACCAGGCTTATCAACAATGGTCAAATCAAACTGCTATAGTAAAAACAACCATCTAATAATGCGAGCATTTAAATCCGGTTTGTTCGTCAAATATCTAATTGTAGCATGATCAGTGTGCATGAAGGTCTGATAGCCTGTGATATAATGTCTGAATTTGTTTAAAGAATGCACAACAGCTAGGAGTTCCTTCTCGGTCACTGTATAGTTTAACTCTGCCTTTGACAAATTTTTGCTTATAAAGTATATGGCATAAGGTAAATTTTCATCAATTTGACCTAAGGCTGCTCCTATTGCTTTGTTCGAGGCATCTATGTGAATGTGGAAAGGTAGGGCCCAGTTTGGGCCTCTCAAAATTGGGGCAGTCACAAGTTTACTCTTCAAGGTATCTAAGGCTTCTTGACAGTTTTTCGACCATACAAATTCGACATCTTTGCCTAGAAGACCAAACAACGGAGAGGCTAGCTTGCTGAAATCTTTAATGAATCTTCGGTAATACCCAGCTAAGCCTAGGAAACTTCTGACATCTCTCACCTTTTGAGGAGGTGGGACCCTTTGGATGATGGCAACTTTGTTGGGGTCCACCTGCAATCCTTGTTGAGATATTGCATGACCTAGCATGGTCCCTTCAGTCATAAAAAATTCACATTTTTCCAGACTGAGGGACAGGTTCATCTCAATACACTTGTCCAAAACTTTTCCTAGGTTAGATAAAGCTTCCTGAAAGTCAGAACCATAAGGAGTAAAATCATCCATATATATTTCCACTGCATCATGAACCAGTTCAGAAAATATACTCAATACCACTCTCTGGAAAGTGGCTGGAGCATTGCACAAACCAAAAGGAAGGAATCGGTATGCAAAGGTACCCCAAGGACAAGTGAAAGTGGTCTTATCTTGGTCTTTCGAGGTGATTTGAATCTGATTTTACCCACTAAACCCATTTAGGAAGGAGAAAAACTTTTTCCAAGCCAGAGCATCTAACACTTGATCTATGAAAGGCAAAGGAAAATGGTCCTTTTTAGTGGCTTTGTTCAATTCCCGATAGTCGACACAGATCCTCCACTTACCATTTTTCTTTGGAACTAGCACCAAAGGAGAGACCCATTCACTGTCAAAGATGGGGTAGATGAATCCTGCATCAATTAATTTTTGCAACTCTTCCTTAACACTGTCTTTAAGTGTTGGATTCATCCTACTTTGACGCTGCCTGACTGGTTTGCAATCTTCCTTAATGTATATATGATGAGTACACACTGAGGGGTGCACTCCCTTCATCTCCTTATAACTCGAGGCGAAGGCATCTAGATGTTTTCTCAATAAGCTGCACAACTTCTTCTCCTGGGAAGTGGATAGGGATGGATTGATTTTCAAGGTTCTTTCTGGGCCGAACTCTATATTCTTAACATGGAGAGAGGTTGGGTTGGCCACACAGAGATCAGTTAAGGGGTTGTCTTGGGTTTCTCTCACTATGTCCTCTAATGTTAAGACACTGGGGGTGGATTCTGAATCAAATTTTCAGTCATACCATCCTCATCTTGCAGTTTCCCCCCATGGTGGTTTCTATTGCACAAAGCGGTGCAGAATAGACTTCATCCTCGTCCTCCTCCTCCAACCAGAGAGGTAGATCATGTTCTAGCAAGGGTTGGGCAGGAGGGTATAGGATTAACTTTTTGGACATATGCCCATTCTTGATGGTCATGTTCCCAGCTCGACAGCTGATGTAGGCATTGACAGTAGCCAACCAGGGTCTTCCAAAGATGAGAGGATATCTGGTGAGCTTTGCCTTCGACTGAAGAACTAAGAAATCAGTAGGGTACTCCCAAGAATCAATGGAGACCATCACATCTTCCACAATCCATTCAGGGGTGATGTTGGAGCAGTCTGCTAGTTGCAGTAATGTCGTGGTCTTCCTCAAGCAGTCCTGGAGGTTAAGTTTGAGCATTGTGTCCTTTGTCATCACATTAATGGCAGCTCCCAGATCAATCAAGGTATGTGGGATCATGGTGCCATTGATGTGGACATCAACTACTGGGCTTCCAGGGTCCAAATATTTCGGACAGATTACCTATCCCAACATCAGGTTGGATAGTTGTCCTATGACATTGATGGTTGGGGCATCTCTCTTGCGCCTTCCTGGATGCCTAAATCACTTCTCTTTGATCAACCTATTGTATATAGGCACATATTTTATGGCTTGGAGAAGTGGTATCTTCACACATAATTGTTTCAATTCTCCCAGAAGTTCAGTTTCTTTTGGGGTAGGCTGTGTTGTCCCAGATAGTCTCTCAGGAAAGGGTGGAATTGATTTAGGTTCACTTTCCTCTTTATCTTCCTCAACCTCCCTAGGTGGAGGCTGGCTATCTGGGAGAACCTTCCCAAATCGCAGGTTAATCTCCTGAATCTCCACAGCATAAGTTGGGCATGATGGTTCCCCACTATATACTTGTTGAGCCTGTCTGTTGTTCGGGTTCGGGTTCGACTGGGCAGGAATTTGGGGTTGCCTTGGTGGAGCAGGAGGCAATGGTTTTGATTGAGCAGGTGGTGGAGGAAAAAGAGCGGGAGGAGAGTTGTACTAGGGTCTCCACCCCTGATGAGATGCATTCCAATGAGGTTGCGGCTGAGCATAGGATTGAAATGAATGGGCAGCTAGTTGGGCATGATATTGAGATGGAAAGGACCAAGGAGGAGGTGTGGACTAGGAAGGATGAGCAGGGGGTCCCCAAGAAGGTATGGAAGTGACTTGGTTGGGGTTGTAGTATGCCTGAGATGTCCCTTGCATCCCTTGCTGGTATGGTCTAGGTCCATGCAGTCTCCTTTGGTTCATGAAATAGAGTGGTTCAGTGGCTCCTTTGCCCCCTGGTATACAACTTTAAGTCCAGGCAAGGAAGGGCACTTATCTGTAGAATGATCTTCTTCATAGACTGAACAAACCTCTATAGAGTTCAATGGACATTCGTTCCTAGGATGCCTCTTGGTGCATATAGGATAAAAGATGGCCAAAGCCCTCTCTGCTTCCTCTTATTTCCTTTTGATATGCAAGGTATCCATTTGCATGGCAAGAGTCTGCAACATCTCACTTTTGAAGTCTTCCAGCATGTTTCCAAGTTCACCTTTGATGGATGAATTGGAAGAGGAGGTACTGGCTATGGGTTGACTCCCCCTACCTCTCTTTCTGGCTACTCTAGAATGGTTTCTAAAGAAAGTCTTTATGTCCTCATAAGATAGTTGGTATATGTCTCCCCTGGCCGGTAGATTGAGGGTGTCTAGAAGTTCTTTCGGGATTCCCCTGAGTAGAACCAACTTTAGAGATTCAGGGTCAAGTGTGCACCTGGCCCTTTTGTAACTGAGCTGGAACCTCTCTTCATAATCTTCCAAGGATTCATCACTTCCCATGGTCATTCAGAAGATTTCTTCCTTGGTATATTTTGACCTGCAATAGTCTCGATATTTGTTATTAAAGGCCTGCTGCATCTGAGCCCAAGTTGTGATGCTATTGCCAGGTAACCCCATGAACCAGTGTAGTGCTGCATCCTTGAGAGTAGAAGGGAATAGTTTCAACTTTTGCTCATCTTCTGCATAGCCATAGGTTCGACAGATGACAACAAACTCAAACAAGAAGGTGTTAGGATCTTCTGTAGTCAAACCATGGAAGTGAGGTAGGGCTGAAGGACTTATATTCTTCATTTTGGTGTCCCCATGGGTCTCTCGAATGGGAAATGTACCCTCTATTATCTCTCCATTTCCCTAGAATTTCTATTTCCAGCCATTGGCTCAGGAGGGATGTTTTCTTCTTCTTCTTCCCCTATAGGTTCTTCAAATATATCTGGTTGTTCACCTAAGGGTTCTTCTTGATCATTGCCACCGAAGAAGAGAGAAGGTTGGCTGTGTGATGTAGTGGGGGTGTTGGGCAAGAATTTTCTTGAGTTATCTCTATTCCTACGAGGCATGAAAGGAAATGTTTTTGGTTGGTTTTTGTTTTTTTCCAATGATTGTACCTGCAAAACTGAAATGGATTGAACAATAGAAATTGCAACTAACTGAAATGAACTTTGCTGAAATGAAATTTGCAGAATTGAAAAGGAAAGCAAGGAAATGCAGAAACTGAAAGAAACAACTATTCTACTTTTTTCTGAAATGAAATTTGCAGAATTGAAAAGGAAAGCAAGGAAATGCAGACATTGAAAGAAACAACTATTCTACTTTTGTTGAAATAAACTACTTAGCAGAATTTTGCAAGAAGAAATAGAAGAAAGCAGTAACCATAGAATACTCTGATGCTTCCCCAGCAACTGCGCCAAAAAGTGGTGAGCACTAGTATTGCAACAATAATGCTACAACTCCTGGGTTTCCTACTTTACTCTTATCAACCCGATAGTTCGTAACAAACTTGGAAGTGACGGTGCTGTATGCACAAGTACTAGTTCTTACTGCAGGCTGTCACTTGGTCAGCTGGCACAAGATCACTAGGAGCTCAAGCCAACTTCTATGGATTCTAGAAGAAGCTCTATATGTGATGAAAGAAAGGAAAGCTTATTCTACAGAGGCTACTCTACTTGCAAAAAGGAAAAAGACTGAAATGTAAAGTAAACCTAGCAAACCTTACTTAACTAACTTATCCTACTTTTGCAGAAAGAAATATGAAAACCAAGAAATGAATGCCATTACCTACTCAAGGAAGTAAACAACATCTACTCAAGCTATTTCTAGAAGAAAATGAGGAAAAAACATCTTTTTGGATTTTTATGTGAATTTGTCATGCATGTAATTTATTTGTTTGTGAATGTGGCAGTGAATAGGTGGCGATGGAGGGTGGTTTTGGGACTTGAGAGGATGTGGGATGGTGTGTATGGGTCCTAGGAGGTCTTAAGTGGCCTTCTGGAGGCTTTTCACGCAATCGTACTTCAAAGGAAGCCTACACGAAAATCTACAAGAGGACACAGGGGATCTACAAGAAGTCTACAAGAGGATGTCGAGAGCAGTTTTGAAGGTTTTAAAGGTGTGAGAGTGGGTGGAAATGGTAGATGAAGGTTGGGATGATGTGTTAGGGTGCCTAAGGTTCACCAAGGATCACCAGGAAAGGGAAAGATGGTCAGGAGAGAGGAAGAAATCCTATGGAAAAATGAAGAAAACTAAGGCAGATTTGAGGTGAACTTTGGGCGACCTGTAGGGCATAGACCAGGGAGAGAATGTGATGGATGATAGGATGACCTACTGTGAGAATAAATCTGCTGCAAAAGAACTGACAGTTAAATAATGAAATCAAGCAAGCAAGGAAATTAAGTACATAAAAAAAAATAGAATTTTGCATTAAGCTAATCTAAATTATGAGCTATGGAAAGAAATGCTGAAAAATGCTACAAGGAAAGAAAGCATGGAAGAAGACTTATTGTAAAGATAGAAATGAGCATGGTGAAAGAGATCTAAAGCAAAGCATTAACCTTCTAACAAATTGCAACACTAGAAATCCTATGGAGAAGGAAAATCTGTGTTTTTGTGGCAGCAAGAGGGTCTTGGCCTCAGTTCATGGTCCCAAAGGGAGGAAAGGAGGCCAAGGCACTATTGCTGGCCTTTTGTATCTTCTTTCTATCACTGTTTAACATGCTATAGAAAACGCCAATGGAAACAACCTTCTAAATCACCAAAAGCAACCTATTCTTAACCAAGAGAGAAATTCATTTAACAACAACTAATCCATAAACTGAAACAAAGCATATAAATACAAACAAGAGGAGTTTGGCTGCTTGGATTGGGCCCTAACCCAAGAGCTTCAGCCCTTTGAGGTAACTCAGTGCTAGCTCAAGAAGAATCTCATCTTTATTATCAAAATAGTAATAGGATTACATGAAATTGTCACCAAAAGTAAGCTCGAAGTTGAGCAGAGCAAAACTGCAACAAAAATTCAACAAAAATTTGACCCTAGTGAGGCCCTAGGCCTATCTACTTATATAACTGAAGCTCCCAACAACTTCCTTAAAAGCGGGGAGGCTTGGCTCCCAAAACTTGAGATAAATATAAGTTATCCTCCACTTGCTCAGTTGCCTCCTAGTGCATTGATTTGGTTGTTTGTGCTCCAAGCTACATGAAGGGAAATTCAAAGTGGGGAGTAATAAATGAGGGGGATTCCCTCCTATAAACCCTCTCCTTTGTCCACTTCGAATTATTTCTACCAATTGTCCATTGAATCTTTGACTTTGTCTTGAAAATTCAACAAAAATCTGCATTAAACACATATTAGACCTCATGGCATCATAACTAACCCAACTCACTCCATAAGCATAAATATAATAAAAAAACATGCAATAAGCTAAGAGAATGGTTGATTTAACTATGTTAGGAGGCAAAATGAGCCCATATAATTACCCATTTATGGGGCTCATCAACTATTAGGGCCCATCAAACCCTAATACAATTGTTACATGCCCTAAAGAAGTCAACCATCAGAATGCCTAGCTTCCCAAGAAGTTCCATCACTGAAATCTCTGGAAACTGCCTCTAAGAAGGTCAGTGCAAGAAGGCCTTCATTAGGGTGCGCTGCAGTGCAGCCAATACACTGTCAGTGTGCATTGCAACGCACTTGGTCCCTCTTTGGCCTGCGCTGGGCGAATTTGAGCCTCTTGAAGTTTCTCAAGGCTATCCATTCCTTTGGGTTCGTATTTGGATGAGGAAGGGAGTTAAGGAACATCAATCCCTTTATCCCTTCTAAAGTCTAAGTTTGGGAGGGCATTCATTATCACCATTTATGCAATAACTTCCTTCATTCACCTATAAGAAGACCACTAATCTAAGTGATCAGGGGCTAGAAATTATTGAAATTTATGGAAATGCTATTAGTATGAGACTTGAGTTGATTACAAGTGTTGTAATGATGTCAAAGTGTCTTGCTTGTTATGAGGAGAGGATGGGATTGAACTGGAGGAGTGATGCTGAATTAGGCAAATTGGCTTGTAACTCTTCCTTTTACTAATGAAGTGTTCAAAGATTTTTCCATATGCTTCTGTTATTCATTGATTCTTTTATATGTTTATCATGTACTTGATTCCATGCTATGTTTAATCAATAGATCATTATCATATTCTTTGATGGGTTCTTGTTTCTGTCTGTGTGCAGGTACTTTTTAAGCGGCTTAAGTACGGGAAAGAGCGACAGAATCGGTCAAGGGAGATAACGAACAAGTGGAAGCTACAAGTAGGTTCCTCTGTTCTCTTATTTAATCTATTGCTTATAGAAAAGGTAGAGAATACTTTGAACTGTTCTTCTAGACTTAGCTACTAGTCTAGGGGTTTAAGCATTTATCTGTAGACACTAAAAATTCCCAAAACAAATTGGCGAACATACTGGGGAGCGATCATCCATCCTAGTAGCTTATCAGCCTCTTAAGACATTTCTACATACTGTACTTGTGGTCGTTGATTGAATTTCAATCTTCTTTCGTTGAAAATTGAGCCAAAACTATGTCAAAATTGCCTTCAGAATGGCTTACTGTCACTAGCACAGTCCAATGAAGGACACAATGTGCTGCAGTGGACTTCCTTCATAGATCTAGTGCGCTTTAGCACAATGTCTCTCACTGCTACCTGCGTTGATCCCTTGAGGGTCAGTTTCCCATCTAGGAACTAAAATTTTTGCCAATTTTGTCCTATTTGAATGAGTTGCTGATTGTCAATGATGTTTTGTCTCTAAAAATAGTTTTTTCATCTCCTTAATTTGGCCCTACATAGATTAGGATTGATAAATGTTTCTTATGTATTTACTTTATCATTTTCAATCTATAGTCGAAAGTTAGTTTTGGTCGATTGATATTTAGCGAAAGAAAGTGTCATAAAATCGTATTTTCCTTCGAAAGTTGAATTGTCGTAAAATATTCATTCATGAAAGATCGATTGATTGATATATGCATATGATTAGTCTTTTCATTGAAAGTGTCATAATTCCTCATTTCTTTGAAAACAAAAGTTTTGTAGAGTCTTCTTTTCCTTGAAAAGAAATTGTAGCAAAATCGTCATTTTTATGAAAAGAGTTTGTTGATCATTTGTGCATTAGTTTTCCTTTTTGATCATTTACATTAAGGGAAATTGAAAAGAAATAGATGCATGTTGCATTGAAAAGATTTTGTGTGTGCTGAAAGGAACATTGTAGGGAATTTGCATTTAGATTATGCTCTTTTCTCTTTGATCAAAAGAAATCTGATTGCTCTGTCCTTAAGTAGCTAGGATTTTCATCGTTAAACTGAATCGAAAGAATGCTTATCATGATAGTTACATTCCTAGGAATTTTAGAATACATCATGTGGCAAACTTGAAAGGAAAATTCCCAAGTGAGATCAACTTAAAATAAACATCAATTTACCTAATTGAGCATTGTCATTAACAAGAACATTTAGTGGTTCTAGGCTAGAGACGTGTTCCGGCGTTGTTAAACAAAGTAGTTGTCGCTAACTTGTCTGCAATACATCCCAAGTGTGATACCTCATTCCACGTACGTGAGTATATCGTAGCTTGTCCACGTACCTTTGGGTATATAGGGTGGTGTTACAGTACGTAAAGTATATGGGAATGCTCTCACTGTGCAGTTTTGCATTAGACAACGCTTATACGGACTGGGCCTCCATGTACCTTCGGGTATATATGGGAGGAAAACTCTAGGTTGCTATCCATCCTTAAGTAACCGAGTTGGTTGCCTTGCAAATGTGATACACTGAACACAACATTTGGGGAGATTGCTTGCTCGTACTTCTTGGTTTGTCATGAGGTATTCTGTAGTTCACAGTTGTCTGGTAAACCTTTTGCCTAGTTACCCCTTTTTTTTTATTTCTTGATAATAAAATTAATCATCAATCGTGGAGGAACATCAACCCATACCCCATCATTCGCGGAGAACAGCGAGAAAACCGCCTTTGCCTCCCGAAGCGACACCTTCAGACAAAGCGATCTCATTTAACTGAGTCTAGTACATCAAGAACTCCTAGTTCTTCATCTGAGTTACCTGAAACATCTATTTCGGTAAGTACAGAGACTCCAATTACTCCAACTATTTTTGGTACATCTATCCCTGAAGAATAATTTTCACAATTACCTGTGGACATTAGCACTGATCCTAGTGAAACAATAACCGAGGTTGTCCAACAACAAGTTGATACTCATCTTGAAGTTTATCAACAAGAAAGTACTTCTAAACTTGAATCAGTTCAACCAAAAGTTAATCCAGAATTTATCCCAGTTTAAATAGAAGTTACATTTGAACCTGAAGTTGTTCAGGAACCTCCCTTTGAAACTATTGTTCATTTACCTTAACAACTGGACTTCGAATTTGAACATTCAGAAGTTGTTACTTTACCAGGAGACGATCAACTGGTTACCCCTCAAACATCAATAACTATTGAAACTACACCTTCATCAACACCAGAAATATTTTACGGACCTGACGGTGAAGTTCTTCCACCAGGTTTGATTGCCATAGAGGAGGAAATAGTAGAAGATTCCACACCTGGAACCCTGTTTCACTTTGGAACTGGGATTTATCAGGAGACACTAACATCAGTGAAGAGATTTTATTATTGGTCGAACCTAAAGAGGGATGTAGCAAAGTTTGTGGCTAGGTGTTTTGATTGTGAGCATGTGAAGGTAGAGTGTAAACATCTAGGAGGATTTCTACATCCGATTGCGATTCCAGAATGAAATGGGAGGTCATTTCCATGGACTTCATCATAGGTTTGTCGAGGACAATGAGGAAACATGATTCCATCATGGTTGTTATGGATAGGTTGAAAAAGATTGCACACTTCATCCTAGTGGAGTCTACATTCTCAGGTAGCGATGTAGCAAAAGTATTTATTAGAGATGTGGTTAGATTGCATGGTGTTCCAAATAATATTGTGTCAGACTAGGATGCAAAGTTTACTTCCAAGTTTTGGAAGGCATTTTTTGCGGGTTTGGGAACAAAGTTGGCCTTCCGCACAACTTATCATCCATAGACTAATGAACAAACAGAGAGGGTCAACATGATATTGGAGGACATGTTAAGGATCCATGTGATGCATCAACAACATAAATGGGAGGAGTATCTTCCCTTGGTTGAGTTTTCATACAAAAATGGTTATCAAGAGTCATTGAGGATGAGTCCTTTTGATGCATTATATGGGCGGAGTTGCAATACTCCCATCAGTTAGAGTGATCCAGTTAATAGGGTGTTGATTGGAACAAACATGTTGGAAGACATGGAATAGGAAATGCAGGTAACCAAGAAAAATCTAAAGGAAACACATGATAGGAATAAGAGATATGTAGATCAGAAAAGGTTGTTCAAGGAGTTCTAGTTTAGGGAATAGGTGTACTTGTGCATCAAACCAAAGAAGAGATCCTTACATATTGGATAATGTGCCAAGATGACACCATGGTTTTGTGGACCCTTGAGTATCATTGAGAGGATTGGGCTAGTAACATATTGAATTGTACTGTCTCCAACAGTGAAATTCCATGATGTTTTCCATGTGTCATTGCTTAAGAAGTATGTTAGAGATGTTGATAATGTGATTGACTGGTTTGTATTTCAGGTGGAACTAGATGGAGAATTCCAGCCAGAGCTTAAGTGTATATTGTAGAAAAAGGTTCTCATGCTCGGAACCAAGCAATCAAGCAGGTTAAAGTGCAATGGAAGCACTTTGGGTCCCATGAAGCTGCATCAAAGATGGTAGATAAGATGCGAGCTATGTATCCTTCCTTGTTTGCCAGTTGAGGCAAAGTAGTTTTGGCATGGTGTTTTGGTATGGTGTTTTGTTATATGTCTTGGTATATGTTTGGTGATTTTGTAATATGTACATATGTATATGGATGTAAATACCACCATGATCTATGTTATAAAGATCCAATAAGCGGTATGGGTGTCATGTCATTATGATGTTATGTTTGTTAGGTTTTCATGTTGGTTTGCTTCTTAGCATGTTGATCATTGTAAATAATACATCATTCAAAGTTATAAAGCTCCATCAACAATATATTTTTCTTACAATAATCTTGTGGTTATAGGTGTTGTTGAACACCGACGATGATGTTCCCACAAAGGGGAGGGTTTTGTAACAACCCTAGTGAAAATTCCATGTAATAAAAGTTAATAAAGGAAAAATAATAACCACGGTTGATATGACACTTATTCCAAGCTGAATGATGGGCAAGATACCCTAGTGTGGGTGTTCATTTGGTTATTATTGGCTAAGGAAATTAGCAAAGGAAATGGCTAAGGCTTTGGAAAGGAAAAATGGCATTTTTGGCACATTTATTTATGAGAATAATGGAAATTAGGAGAAAAGGGACATGAAAGGTCACACACGTTGCATGTGAGGAGGAAAATGAAGGAAAATAATGGAAAATGAAGAAAAATAGAGGCCTCCATAAAAAGGATTCCGAGGATCAGTTTGTAACCTTTTTTTAGTTTATTTTTGGAGCTCTCTCATTATTCTCTCTCTCTCTCTCTCATACTCTTGGAGACTTAGAGTTTTCTTGGAGTAATTTTGGAGGGTGTGGCATACTTGGATTCCTGGAGAAAGAAGGCAAAGGAAGTGCAAGAGGACATCGAGATTAGTAGATACATCAAATTTTTCTTGCAGGTATCGAGTTTCATGTATGTTTTCGTCACTAGTTTGGGCATGCATGGCATATGCATGTGGTTTGTTGATTATGATCTATCATGGGCATGGAGGAAGGCCGAGATTGACAGTGGATTGCCTAGAGTTTCCATTTCCTAGATAGCCATGGAGATTGTGGGTTTATTTTCATTGTTTTGTTTTGGTTGGTTCTCATGTTTCCTTAGCTTGGGTTGAGTAATTAGTCTTGGAGCCTTGGTTGAAAAAATGCTCTGGAGCCCTGTAACAACTTGGGTTGAGTTACTAGTCCCGTAGCCTTGGTTGGAAAAATTCTCTGGAGCCCTTGGTGGGTTGAGTTACTAGTCCTAGAGGCTTGGTTGGAAAAATGCTTTGGAGCCCTAGAAGGCTTGGATAGAGACCAATCTGATGATGGTTTGGTGATGTCTGACTGTGATGTGGAAACACTATTTTATGGGTTGAGGTGGTTGGCATTTGGAAGCCTTGGATGGTTTTGGATTGATGCGTTTTATGAGATCCCACATTCATGTTTGGATTATGGCACGGGGGCGAATGGTTGAAGAGAGATTTAGCTCAACCATTCTATGGTCGGGTGGAACGTGGAAGTCCCATCCCAGGTTTGGATTTTGAATCATCAATATGAGGTTATTTATCCTTGTATTTCTATGGGTATTATATTGGTTTATACGTGGATCATATGGCTATGATTTCATTGGTATTTTTGTTGCTATTGTGCTGGTTATATATATATGTTTTATGACAATATCTAGGTATGGATCTCATCATGTTTTTTTTAGTGAATGAATGAACAATGTATCTATGACCTAATGGATGAAATAGTAGTTGATGTGTTGAGGCATCAATGTTTATTAGCGATTCTTAGCTAAGTATGAGACCCCTATGCTCAAATATGTTATTTACACATGTAGATTACATATTCATGATATGTTTGACAAAATGCTTGTCATGGTTAGTAGGGGTCCATTCAAGGTCATATTTAAGTAATTACATTTGTACTATCATTCCCTTGCTATTGTACTATTCTTAAGATGTCATTCAATTTTGGGAAGTGACCTGGGCTCTGGCCCTGAAAAAGTGGCTTAAATCTTGGGGACGCTGGCACAACAATGTGAAAAATAGTTCATGGACATTGGCTTACAGGCCTATGAGAGTGTCCAGAGGTCCCTGGACAATGGCATGCCCATAACATGAGAGCATCCAGAGGTCAAGTAGTCCAAAATATCAGTGGGACCCACGAGATGATTGGAATCAAGGTTGGATTGGTTCCTAAGGGTCCTAATGTTGATGTTGAAGGTTTGTAAGGTGTGTTTCTATCGGTTCCATTTCCTTAATTAGGCTTAGGAGGTCAAATCTTATCATAGTGGCCTCTTGTCGCATGTTTACCCTGATTTTCTGGTCACTTGGGTAGATGTGGGAGGAGGGTGTTACACAAATGCTCTGGAATCCCCGTAACAACTTGGGTTGAATTAATAGACTTGGAAGCCTTGGTTGGATAAATGCTTTAGAAGCTCGGAAAAACCTGTGGGTTGAGTTACTAGTCATGGAAGCCTTGGTTGGACAAATGCTCTAGAAGCTCGAAATAAGATCTGGGTTGAGTTACTAGTCTCGGAAGCCTTGGTTGAAACAAACAATATGGAGACCTGGAAGGCTTGGGTAGAGACCAATCTGATGATGGTTTTGTGATGTCTGACCGTGAGGTGGAATCACTGTTTGATGGGTTGAGGTGGATGGTCTCTGGAAGTCCTGGATGGTTTTGGATTGATGTGTTCTATGATATCCCACATTCATGCTTAAAATATGGCACGAGGGTGAATGGTTGAAGATAGATTTGGCTCAACCATTCTATGGCCGAGTGGAACATGGTAGTCACATACGAGGTTGGCTCTTGCATCATTGCATCATTAATATGAGGTTAATTCTCTTTGTTATATCATGAATATTGTACTAGTTTATATGTGGATTCTATGGCTATTGTATCCTTAGTATTTATGTTGCTATTATGCTAGTTACAGATATGTATTATGACAGTGGATATGCATGGATCCCATAATGTTTTTAATTGTATATGAATGAACAATGTTCTATGGATTAATGGATGAAACTGCAGCTAAAGTGATAAGGAAACAATGCCTCATAACAAATTTGAGATAAGTATGAGACCCTGTTGAAGCCCTGAAAATCGGGTCGACAACAAGGGGGATACCCACTCGGTCTGGACCTTGGTTGGCAGCTCCTTATCCGTTTGGTATAGCGGGTCTGACTGGGGATAATGGGACCAGTTTCCCAATCTAAGGGTGTGTGTGTGTGCAGAGTTGGATGTTGTTGATCTAAGAATACTTAAAGCTATTCTAATTCAAACTTTTAAACTAAATCTATGCTATTGTAATCTAATGAAAAACAACACATCTAATCTATGCTAACCCGGGGTGTATTTCTTCTATTATGCGATCTAAAAAGATTTCAAACAATAGCTGGTAATAAAGATCATTCAGCTATCATAAGAATAGAAATCAATTAAGATGAACTACTTTGCATAAAAAGTTAGGCAAAACAGTTGTGAACAACATATCGCATAATAAGTTATTCATATATTAGACATAAATAAATGGCTCCACCATACAAAAGTGCCAAATGGTAACTCACACATTCATAATAACATATAAAAAACTAAAACTGTATATCACTTTCAGAATATAAGCAGAAATGGACAAGAGATAAAAGTACCATTTATGACTGATCCTACTTATAAGCTTCAAGCAAAAATGATTTATATCTACTTGTTCTAACAACTACTAAGAGTACAAAAGTGCAACATCAGCAGCAGACATCAAATGCAAACATTAATAAACCTCGATCCATCCATTCATCAAAACCTCCTCTGAGGGTGCAGAAGTGCATGTTCCGAGGACAAGTTTTTGACAAATTTCTGGACCCCTCTCCAAATGCAATGAGAAGGGTTAAAATACTACTTCCTAATTCTAATAATAGTTTATTTACAAAATTTAGGATGCGGTTTTCAAATGACCGTCCTTTTTCTAATCTAATTCTAAAAGAAAAAACAACATTCTAAATAAGGCTATTTCTGAATCTGATCTTTAAAGCTGCAAGTGTTCATCATGGGCTTGAGGAGAGTCGGCTGGCTGATTTCTGCTCTGAGCTGGGCTGCGAAAACGGAATCTATGAGAGCTGGCACTACTTTTTCGGCCGCGTTTATGATGCATTTCACAGTCATCCATTGACTATGCGGCTTGACCAAGTATGCCTAGTAACACTCCCAATTTAATCTGTTTAATGCTTGGATCGCTTATCCCTTCTCCTGCGCCTTTTGCTTCCATTCTGCTTCCAGTCGTAGTTTATTTGGTAGATACCCCGGGGTGGTCTCTTCGATTAAATTTTCTTTGTACAAATTTTCATTTACACAGTCGATAAGAATGCTTGCCTGCGTGGCCGCTGTCTCCGCTGCTTATTCCGCCTGCCTGATTTTATCGTCCCATTTATCAAAGAGCAATTCTTTATGATTCTCGTTTATTCTGGGTGCACTTGCTCTTTTCCCTTCATCTTCATCCTGCCAAGCCAAGTACTCCGTCACTCGTTTGTCACTCTGATCATAGTCACTCCGCAAGTCTACCACTTGATTGGTGATTTTATCGCTCAGTTTGCAATAATGACTCCACTGTGATATCTTATGTCCCAACTCTTCCTGTTGCTGCAGTAGTTGTTCATTTAAGCCAATAGACTCTGAAATAAATTCTGTAAGCTTAGGCTCATCTTTATGCATTTCTTGGAAAATTTGTAATTGTTTTCCTTTCTCGTCTAGACTTCTTTGATAGCCTATCTGCATCTGCTGAAAGTCTTTCTGCAACTTCTCGAGCTGTTTGTTAGCTTCAATATTAGCATTGGCTTGTTGCAATTGTTGTTGTAGTAGCTGTATTTGATCTTCTTGTTCTTTCAATAGTTGTTGAACTTCCGATGCCTTGTCAATAGTTGCAGAAGCATATGCTCCTGCGATCTGAGACAACTTAGTGAGATTTTCAGATGGGTTATTGTTGGGGTCTTTCCATAAGACGTCCAATTGTTCAGCATCTTGTGACAGTGTATTTTCTAGTTTTCTTTTCTTTCTCTGTCTTCTTACTACTGCTTTATGTTGGGGACTATAGAATACGTCCAGTGGAGGAATTTCTTCTACATTAAGTAGAAGCTCAGAAGGTGGAGCGATAGGAATGTGCTCTGTTTCTGTGACACTGCTGACTATGGTCGAAACCACTTCTTGTGCTACCTGTGTATTGCTCACAGGCGTTCTTGGGGCTTGCCCTTCAAGATTGATCAGCTCGTTGAAGGTTTCCCATTCTTTGTCTAACTCTGTCGTGACGGGTGGCGTTTTAATGAGGAGAGGAGGGACATCTCTTGGCGGAGAGGCGATAACATGCTGTTGCAACATTGCACTTGACTGAGCTGTGTCCTTAGCTGTTTCTTCGTTCTTGCCTTGGTCACTTCTAGACCCTTTAGAATGTTCAGGTACTCCTTGCGCAGTGTTAGATTTAGATCTGGAAGTGCTTGAGTTCCCACTGAGGCTAACGCTTGGAGTCGGTTCTCTGGCAGGCAGTCGCAGCTTTTCTAAAGGAACACTGGCCAGTCTTCTTTCCCTGTATACCATGAATTTTTGGAGGTCATCTGGAGACAATTTTGACTGAGATTCCCGCAAAATTTCCTGGAGTGAGCTTCCTGCAAAATTTCCTGGAGTGAGCGTTTATTCTGAAATAAATCATCAAATAAATCCTTCTTTCCAATGAATACCTTTATTTTGACATTCGTTGTGAAATCTTGAGCAACTTCATTAGGGTCAAATGGCCTTGCTGGGAATTTAAATAATTGTAGACACGTCACATTCTCCACTTCGGTGAACGCGTGACCTACATAGAACAATGAAAAGGCCCCACAAGCTACAGGAAACTGAGGCCATATGGCCTTCTTTTTGTCTTTTAGGTCCTTAGTTAGGCCGCCTTCTAAACAGGTTTGATAAGCAATTTCTCGAGCCAGCAGTTTGTCAGGAATATACAAGGGCAGGACATGAGGAGGGACGGTGCTTCCAAATACTCTAATATAGTTGAACCATTCTTCCCCGAACCATCTTGCGATGGGGATGATATCTATCTGTGCCTCGGGTGAGCACCTCAGGGGGTCTTCATCATACATCATTTTATACAAGGGTAAAATAAGCCCGTGACAAATTTGGTAGAAATGTGGGATGAACTGAGAATCCCACAGTATCTTATGATAAACATGGATAGGTAATGGGTCCTGGGTAGTCCATTTCCAACCCATAATGGGAAATTTAGACACATAACAAATAGAATCCATAATATATGCAGATAGATAAAAAGGAGGATAGATCCTTTGAGACAAGGATCTCTTAGACCGGTAATTGATAATAGCCGTGTATAGATTATCAGAAAAGATCTTGGCCCAATCCATAATATCGGCATTTGTGGCAGCATCTATTAATGGTAACCATTCAGACGAAAACTTATTGATATCTGGCATCCCAAATAATCTACAAAGCATGGCCGCAGCAAAACAATACGGAGAGGTGAGGGAACCAGTGCTGTACATACCGTTTTTGTCTTTCTTGAGCGGTTCCTCTTTTCTGGACCAATCTTTGGTGGTCTCTGATAGGTCTGGGTTCTCCGCCACAAATTTCTTAACGAATTGTGCATTGTAAGTCGCCTGCGGTTCAGGAAGATGATACATAAGCTTTAAATCTTGTGCAGCGAATGATCCGATGAGCCCTTGTCCTTGAATCTTGAATTGTCTGTCGTTCATGTCTGCATTGTCAAGTATCCACTTGATCATATTCGTATATGGTAGAATTTTGGGTCTTGCTGCTATTCGATGAAGAAATGAGCATGCTAGCTCTTCTAAGGACGCTTTGGAAGAGCGTTGTGAGCTCGCGACAACAGTAACCTTCATTATTCTGGGATTCTCCTCTTCAAGCAGTCTGTACATGCTTTCCCACATTGATATCCCTACGTCTTTGTTACAGGCTGTGTCTGTATACAAAGGAGCCATTTCCTTCATCTTTTCCTTCGCCTCAGAGCCCTGAGCTCTATTTTTCTTTCCCATTTCTTCCTGCGTATGGCTGTTTATCGTCTTTCGCTCTCCGTTCCTGCAGCTCACAAGTGAAATGGAAATGACTGATCAAGAAAGGTGATGGGAGATTTTTAAATGTAGCAGATATATCAAATATGCCACCTTACGTGAAGTAATTCTTTACAAAAGCACGCGTCTACATTTCATTTAATAGCTGACAACTAATCCCTTTACTATCATTAAAAGCGCATGATCTTGAGTCAGATTATGGTAAGTGGCTTTCCTTGAATAGCGTGCCCGAAGGATTCGTAATGAAGTGATTTTACGATTTGCCTACGTAACATCGCAGATCGCGCCGTCGCAGATCGCACCATCGCAGATCGCGCAAACACACGAATATAACATCGCAGCGATCGCAACATCGCAGATCGCAGAAGTTTTATGCTTGCCAAATCTTGTCAGCTCATTTTCTGCGATATGCGATCTTGCGATCGGTGTTATCGCAGATCGGTAAATCTTGAAGTTTTTCCGTTATGAGTGTTACTTTATTGCGATGCGATATATTGCTTAGCATGAGGGTCTTGTACATACCAATATTATAGCGAAATGGAGGCACTTCCTATCCTTTTTTGCAACGCGGCTTTAAATATTTTTCCCTTATCATAGACTTAGGTTTTAAAATATTCAAAAGATCTTCCTAAGTTTACGATGGTAACCTTATTTTGAAGAAAGGAAACTCTTGCTTTTCCTAAATTTTAACTAAGGGTCCCCATTCATTTAGTATTTTGGACAACACTTAAATGAAAAAAGGGGGGGTTGTTGCTAGCCACAACAGACCCCTATGCTTAGATCTGTCATTTACACTAGATTGCATTGATGCCAAGTGTTTGAAAAAATGTCAATCCTGGTTGGGGATAGTCAGGCCTAGTCCTAGAGTTATTTTTTGGTTTATTAATATTTTCAGCATATGTTTAATGGATTCCAGAAGTTACAACAAGTTTTGGGAAGTAGCCAAAATTCTAGGCTTGAAAAGTGCCTTAAATTCCCCGGATTCTGGCACAGGTCTGCTAGAAATTGTCCCTGGACACATGCATGTAGGCTTGTGGGAGCATCCAAATCTCTCTACACACTGAAATGCCCATAGCATGGGAGTGTATAGAGGTTTAATATCTTAAAGACTCAGTGGGACCTAGGGGCTGCTCATTAGAAAGTTTGGGACGATTCTTAGGGGTCCTATTGCTAATGTTGAAGGTATGCATGGTGTGTTTCCATCAGTTCCGCTTCCTTAACGTGACTTAGGAGGTCAAATAATATCATAGAAACTTATCATCACATGTTTACCCTAGTTGGCTGGTTTCTTGGGTAGATGTGGGAGGAGGGTGTTACAGAGTGGTATGAGAGCATGCTTCACCCCTCAGACTAGATGTGCGGTTTGTTTGTCATACATTCAAGTTGGTTGCATATGTGTTGCTTATGATTGTAGTCCATGTGATTGTTGCATTTGCATGGTATTGATCATGGTTGTAGTGATTTCGCCATGTGAAAGAGCATGTTGTTGTTGTGAAGTGTGTCGTCATGAGTGTATGATTGGTTATGCATTGCATTCATGTCAATTGCATATGTTCTTTATGTTTACGGACTATGTGCTTGTTATGAATGCATGGTAGTCGTCATTTCTATAGTTGTATTTTCATGTGAAGGTTGATGGTGTTGTTGTGGGATGTGCCATCATGAGTGTATGTTTGTATATGCATATGTTATGCATGTCGATGTTTATATGTTGTTATGCATGCATTATCATAGTTATATTTATGCATTTATAGTAGGTCAAACATGCATTGTGAGGTCATTGAATGCAATTATGTCATCATGATGTGGTTGTTATGTTATGATTCTAATGTGTTGAATGAGATAGAGAAGGAGATGTAGACCATCAGAGTGAGGTTGCAATGCTAGACTTTGGGTTAAGATAAGGTTGTCATACGTGTATTGTATGTTTGGCATGTAGGTATGTTAGTTAATGGATTATTGTATACATGAGGGCTATATACATGTTTATCATTTTTTCTTATTATGGTTACATGCTAGTTGATAAATGTAGTCATATGCACATGTGTCAGATAGTCATGAATGATAGTGACTTGTGGTTGCATGCATTTCTGTTGTTGTTTTATGTTAGTTAACTGGATGATTATGTTATATGTTGTTGATGAGCATGTTATAGGTTAACTTGTTGCTGTTATATGATAGTTAGCTTGATGATTAGGTTATATTTTGTTGATGACCATGATATATAACTTGTTGTTGTTATATGCTAGTAACTTAATGATTAGGGTTATTACATTAAGATCTTCATGTCATATGTATCATACTAATTTGGATTGGTCTATGCAAATGGTTAGGGTTATGACATTCAGGTATGAGCTAATATGTTGTGATATTATGTCATACTAATCTAGACTGACTGTGCAGATGTGATTATTATGCGTGAACGAAAAAAGTTTATGAGCTTATGATGTGAGCATGTTAGTTAGTTACTATTATGGATATCATGATCTTATTTGTGCTTGCGCTGATTTGTTGTAAAGTTATATCGTGCTAATATAGCTTGATTGTGTAGAAAATATAGCCTCCCCTGAGATACATTAAGATATGAGCTTGCTTATATCATCTACTTTTTGCTTGAATGTTTGATTATGTCTTTTAATTGGTGTTTGAGTGTTGGTTTCTATTATGTCGCATATCTGTTGTCTGAATGTTTGATTACTTGCATGATATGAGTATGTGTCTGTAATATTGCGCGAATGAACTATCTTATTTTAAGATGATTGTACTAAGACATATGGGTTGAGACAATTGATATGTACTTGGGTGTAGTAGGAGACAATTGTAGAATTAGGTCTAATGACTATTTTTTGACTATGGATTATCACATGATTGTTAGTCTTGGTAAAGGTTGATTTCAAATTGATATATATGATTGTATTTTTATTTGGAACATGTGGTTGACATTTGCGAGTAGATGTAGGGTAAAATTCTTGGTATTAGTGTGACAAGGTAACAATTGATGTGTTTATACAACTAATAGTTGGGTGATCTGAGAGTACATAGTAAGCCTCGATTGCAATGAGGTAAAAAGGGTAAAAGAAAGTAATTGGACAAGAATTACTTTGTCTATGTTTCGAAACCCTAATTCCAAACGAATGAGTGCTTTGCATACAGGAATTATTCTTAACATTAATTTTGTCTGACATTATGTGGATATGTCCTAGATTCATGAACATTTACTTGATAGGTATATTCGCTAATCTCTAGTTACAGGTGGATCTGTCAAGGGAATTGGATTCCCTTGAGAGATGGATTAGATGTGTTTAGTTGCAAGAAATGTGTTTGGCACAACAAGGTAAGGTAACTAGTGTACTGTTATGTTTATTTATGCACTAACAATTATGTGTTGATGGCAGTATGATGCAAGGGATTACATAGCAAAGAGATTGCCAAGAAATATTAAAGAAGGCTTGGGTTGAGATTTCACTTGGAGGCACTGGGAACCATGGGAATGGAGTCATGGTGTCTGTTGCCAGTCTTGTGATTTTGGTCTTTTGTGATTTATGGAGCTTGATTTGCAGTTTTGTTTATGTCTAGTGCAAGGCATTGCCACTTTGTTTGTGGTGTCATATTGTTGTTGGTTTTCATGGTTTTCACTTGTTTCTTCTTGGTATTTACTTTTATTTCTTAGAGTCTTGGGAATTGGTTGTGGAAGGAGGAAGTTAATGGAGCTCCAAGAGAGCTGTGTGGTACTCGACATGTAATGAAAGAGTCATATGAAGTTGATGCATGTCTAAGCGAAGCTAAAGGTAAGAGTATGAGGCTCGATTGAGTTGGTTGGGTCCATTGGTGTAAATGGATGATGGTAGGTAAATCATGAGAAAGCTAACAGGAAAGGTGAAGTGAATGGATGTGAGGCATCTGATTCTTTGACTATGTTGGGAATGATTGTTCTCAATGTTGCATGCATGGTGTGCATGGATAAAGGGAGTTCTCTTAACCTTGACCTTATCATATCTGGTATCTATGTTGTGTTCATGATTATGCTGGTGTCTATATATGTATACATGTATATATGTATGTATGTCATGTCTGACAGGGTCACAATGGATCATGATTGTGTTTATATGTATATATGTATGTCGTTGTCTAATAGGATCGTGATTGTTTAGTGATAATGTATATATATATCCATGTCACTATCTGACAGGGTTATCAGGGATCATTCTTGTGAAGGATTGATTTCCTATGTAGGTGAATGGCATGAAGAGGTTCCTGGCTATGAGGAATCAAGTGGGAAGAGTAGCCTTGACAAATCTATGAGGTCAATATCATGTGCTTATGAGTTGATATTATGTGATTATGCTATGTCTAAGTTATGGACAAATTATACCGAGGGATACATCAACGAGATGAAAGCAGTGTGGTCTGCGACATGCTGGGAAAAGCATGGATAAGACATTGGAAGCAAGGTTTATTGGTAGGAAAAATGTGGTTTTGGATGTGTGATACTATTGTGGTTCATATGTTGTATATGTTTTACATGTTTCATCTGTGTTGTTGTTCACATGTGTTGTTTTGTATATAGTGTGTGTACATGTTGTTTATACAATGTTATGTACATGATGGTGCAGATAGTGTTTTGAGAATGTTTCATATGCAGTGCTAAGTATAGATGGTGCTATGTACATGTACTTGATTCCATGCTATGTTTAACCAATAGATCATTATCATATGCTTTGAAGGGTTCTTGTTTTTGTCTGTGTGCAGGTACTTTTCAAGTGGCTCAAGTACAGGATGGAGTGACATAATCAGTCAAGGGAGATAAGGAACAAGTGGAAGCTACAAGTAGGTTCCTCCGTTGTCTTATTTAATCTATTGCTTATAGAAAAGGTAGAGAATACTTTGAACTGTTGTTCTAGACTTAGCTACTAGTCTAGGGGTTTAAGCGTTTATCCGTAGACACTAAAACTTCCCAAAAAAAATTGACGACCATACTGAGGAGCGATCATCCATCCTAGTAGCTTATCAGCCTCTTAAGATATTTCTACATACTGTACTTGTGGTCGTTGATTGAATTTCAATCTTCTTTCATTGAAAATTGAGCCAAAACTGTGTCAAAATTTCCTTCAGAATGGCTTACTGTCACCAGCGCAGTCCAATGAAGGACACAGTGCACTGCAGTGCACTTCCCGCATAGATCCAGTGCACTTCAGCGCACTGTCTCTCACTACTGGCCACATTGATCCCTTAAGGGTCAGTTTCCCATCTAGGAACTGAAAATTTTTGCCAATTTTGTCCTGTTTGAATGAGTTACTGACTGTCAATGATGTTTTGTCTCTGAAAATAGTTTTTTCATCTCCTTAATTTGGCCCTAAATAGACTAGGATTGATAAATGTTTCTTATGTATTTACTTTATCATTTTCAATCTATAGTCGAAAGTTAGTTTTGATCAATTGATCTTTAGCGAAAGAAAGTGTCATAAAATCATCTTTTCCTTCGAAAGTTGAATTGTCATAAAATATTCATTCATGAAAGATCGATTGATTGATATATGCATATGATTAGTCTTTTCGTTGAAAGTGTCGAATTCCTCATTTTTTTGAAAACGAAAGTGTCGTAGAGTCTTCCTTTCCTTGAAAATAAATTGTCGCAAAATTGTCATTTTTATGAAAAGAGTTTGTTGATTGTTTGTGCATTAGTTTTCCTTTTTGATCATTTACATTAAGGGAAATTGAAAAGAAATACATGCATGTTGCATTGAAAAGAGTTTGTGTGTGTTGAAAGGAATATTGTAGGGAATTTGCATTTAGATTGTGCTCTTTGCTCTTTGATCAAAAGAAATCTGATTGCTCTATCCCTAAGTAGCTAGGATTTTCATCGTTAAACTGAATGGAAAGAATGCTTATCATGATAGTTGCATTCCAAGGAATTTCATAATACATCACGTGGTGAACTTGAAAGGAAAATTCCTAAGCAAGATCAACTTAAAATAAACATCAATTTACCTGATGGAGCATTGTCATTAACGAGAACATGTAGTGGTTCTAGGCTAGAGACGTGTTCTGGCGTCATTAAAAAAAGCAGCTGTCGCTAACTTCTCTGCGATACATCCGGAGTTTGATACCTCATTCCACGTACGTGAGTATATTGTAGCTTGTCCACGTACCTTCGGGTATATAGGGCAATGTTACAGTACATAAAGTATATGGGAATGCTCTCACTGTGCAGTTTTGCATTAGACAACGCTTATACGGACTGGGCCTCCATGTACCTTCGGGCATAATGGGAGGGAAACTCTAGGTTGCTATCCATCCTTAAGTAACCGAGTTGGTTGCCTTGCAAATGTGATACACTGAACACAACATTTGGGGAGATTGCTTGCTCGTACTTCTTGGTTCACCAGGAGGTATTCTAAAGTTCACAGTTGCGTGGTAAACCTTTTTTCCTAGTTACCCCTTTTTGTTTATGTCTTTTTTGATAATAAAATTAATCAGCAATCGTGGAGGAACATCAACCCATACCCCATCGCTCGCGGAGAACAGCGAGAAAACTGCCTTTGCCTCCCGAAGCGACACCAATTCGGACAAAGTGGTCTTGTTTAACTGAGTCTAGTACATCAAGAACTCCTAGTTCTTCATTTGAGTTACCTGAAACATCTATTTCGGTAAGTACAAAGACTCCAGTTACTCCAACTATTTCTGGTACATCTGTTCCTGAATAAGAAGTTTCACGATTACTTGAGGACATTAGCATTGATCCTAGTGAAACAGTAACCGAGGTTGTCCAACAAAAAGTTGATACTCATCTTGAAGTTTCTCAACAAGAAAGTACTTCTGAACTTGAATCAGTTCAACTAGAAGTTAATCCAGAATCTATCCCAGTTTAAACAGAAGTTACATCTGACCCTGAAGTTGTTTAGAAACCTCCCTTTGAAATAGTTGTTCATTTACCTGAACATCTGGACTTCGAATTTGAACATTCAAAAGTTGTTACTTTACCGGGAGACAATCAACTGGTTACCCCTTAGACATCAGTAACTATTGAAACTACACCTTCATCAACACCAAAAATCTTTTACGGACCTGACGATGAAGTTCTTCCACCAAGTTTGATTGCCATCGAGGAGGAATTAGTAGAAGATTCCACACCTGGAACCCTGTTTCACTTTGGAACTGGGCTTTATCTTTATCCTACTACTCTTGATTACTTTGCTTCATCTAATCCTGCTTCCTTTCAAGTACCCTTCGAATCTTTAGGAAAACTTTTGGGTCAGTTAACTATGGCTGAACAACCATTAAAATCCTAAACTGTATCATCTGATGCAGCTGCATCATAATCTTTTGTTGTAACTTCTTCGATGTTTTCTACCACACCTAAGTCGCACCTGTATGGTGAATCGTCCGCCCCGATTGGTTACCAATCATTGTCTGGAACCCACTCAGGGGTTTCTTCTACACCATGGTCATCACCCATGTCCTCAACAGAATTTTACCTGGTTCTTCTCTAATGGGAACTCAACAACTTGATCCTACATATCAATATCAAGCTGGGAAATCTAGTCAACAGACCTATGTATCCATTAAATACTGGATTGCCACCATATGGAGAGCAATTTTCTTATTCACCATATCCTCCTTATTCCAGCAGACAACCATATGGTAATATCCCATAATATTCAAGTCAAACTAGAATTAGAGTTTGTCAATAGCAACCAACCAATGGGTATATGCTATGGCTGCTGTGGTTTCCACGTACTTTCATACTATTGCATTCCATTTCAAGGGTGGAACCACAGTCATTTATCAGCTAGCCTTCTTTGCCAATAGTTTACAGGCTACGAGAAGCATTCCGTTGGTACACGGACCCCCACTGTCACTTCAAAGTGTTGGAGTAGGTGTCTTTAAAGATCCTTCCCTAATGGGTACTTTTACCCTCCTATCACCATCTGATTTGGTGGAAGTGGCAAGAGTAGAGACTTGCAACACGACTTCCTCTACCTCATCTAATTTCACGAGGATTTCCAACCAATTTGAAGTTGATGGTAATAATGAGGTGTTTCCTTATGCCCCATTGAATTGTCATAGCAATCAATCTTTCGGGCTTGTGTGGCAAACCCAAATCCACACTCACTAGTTGTATGGGTAGATAGATTGTTAGAATACGGTACCTCTTCGGATCCTTTTTCACGTATACATTCTACGGATGAAGGAATCATCCAATCAATGATGATAGGAGAGGAGCCGTGGGAGGATTATCATCTTGTCTTTGCTGAGTTACTTTGTGATCTTCCCTCATCCTCCAACGATTTAACATCAGAAGCATCAATCTTGGATGAGTCTCTGTTTCTTATCTCATGAAGTGATCCGTGGTATGGGGATATACTAGTCTATCCCCAGACCCAAGCTTTTCGACTTGATACCTCTTGCTCTGAACAAAGACGTACTCGATACCAAGCCAAAGATTATCTGATCATTAGTGATACACTTTATTGTCATGGTGTTGATACGATTTTACGTAGGTGCTTCACTCATGAGGAAGCCAAAAAAGCTTTGACTGAATGTCATTCAAGTGCTTGTGGGGGGCATTTATTTGGTTATGCTACCGCACAAATAATTCTTTGTGCTGGTTACTTCTGGCCAACCATATTCAAATATTGCATTCTCGCTATCAGGAGTTTCCATGCTTGCCAAATATTTGACCATAAAACCAGATTACCACCTGCACCACTGCATCTAGTCATTGCTGTTGGCCCATTCGCCAAATGGGGCATTGTCTTTATGACATGTAACCCCACCTCAGCTGAGGGGCATGGGTATATTATAGTCGTCGTTGACTATTTTACCAAATGGGCCGAGGCGATGCCAACATTGAAGAACAATGGCGAAATGGCTGCTTTATTTTTCTTCAATGATGTGGTTGCCAAGTTTGGTGTACCACAAGCCATAGTTACAGATCATGAGTCACATTTTTGCAATCACATGATGGTTGAATTAACTGCCAAATTAGGATTGTCACATGATAGTTCTACTCCATACTACCCGCAAGCTAATGGACAAGTTGAGGCTATCAACAAATTCCTTAAGCACACGTTGTAAAGAATGATTAGAGTTCATAAAAGGAATTGGCATTTAATCCTGTACTCGGCTTTGTGGGCATATCGAACCTCGGTGAAACATGAAGGTAGAGTGTAAACATATAGGAGGATTTCTACATCTGATTGCGATTCCAAAATGAAATGGGAGGTCATTTCCATGGACTTCATCATAGGTTTGTCGAGGACAATGAGGAAACATGATTCCATCATGGTTGTTATGGATAGGTTGAAAAATATTGCACACTTCATCCTAGTGGAGTCTACATTCTCAGCTAGTGATGTATCACAAGTATTTATGAGAGATGTGGTCAGATTGCATGGTGTTCCAAAGAATATTGTGTCAGACTAGGATGCAAAGTTTACTTCCAAGTTTTGGAAGGCGTTTTTTGCAGGTTTGGGAACAAAGTTGGCCTTCCATACAACTTATCATCCATAGACTAATGAACAAATAGAGAGGGTCAACATGATATTGGAGGACATGTTAAGGATGCATGTGATGCATCAACAACAAAAAGGGAGGAGTATCTTCCCTTGGTTGAGGTTTCATACAAAAATGGTTATCAAGAGTCATTGACGATGAGTCCTTTTGATGCATTGTATGGGCGGAGTTGCAATACTCCCATCAGTTGGATTGATCTAGTTAACAGGGTGTTGATTGGAACAAACATGTTGGCATACATGGAATAGGATTTGTAGGTAACCAAGAAAAATCTAAAGGAAACACATGATAGGAAGAAGAGATATGCATATCAGAATAGGTTGTTCAAGGAGTTCTAGTTTAGGGAATAGGTGTAATTGTGCATCAAACCAAAGAAGAGCTCCTTACAGATTGGATCATGTGCCAAGATGACACCATGGTTTTGTGGACCCTTGAGAGGATTGGGCCAGTAACATATTGACTTACATTGTCTCCGTCAGTGAAATTCCATGATGTTTTCCATGTGTCATTGCTTAAGAAGTATGTTAGAGATGTTGATCATTTGGTTGACTGGCTTGTATTTTAGGTGGAACTAGATGGAGAATTCTAGCCAAAGCCTCAGTGTATATTGTAGAAAAAGGTGTTCATGCTCGAAACCAAACAATCGAGCAGGCTAAAGTGTAATGGAAGCACTTTGGGTCCGATGAAGTTGCATCAAAGATGGTGGATAAGATGCGAGCTATGTATCCTTCCTTGTTTGCCAGTTGAGGCAAAGCAGTTTTGGCATGGTGTTTTGGTATGGTGTTTTGGTATATGTCTTGGTATATGTTTGGTGATTTTGTAATATGTACATATGTATATGGATGTAAATACCGCCATGATCTATGTTATAAATATCCAATAAGTGGTATGGGTGTCATGTCATTATGATGTTATGTTTGTTAGGTTTTCATGTTGGTTTGCTTCTTAGCATGTTGATCATTGTAAATACTGCATCATTAAAAGTTATAAAGCTCCATCAACAATATATTTTTCTTACAACAATCTTGTGGTTATAGGTGTTGTTGGACACCGACGATCGTGTTCCCCCAAAGGGGAGGGTTCTGTAACAATCCTAGTGAAAATTCCATGTAATAAAAGTTAATAAAGGAAAAATAATAACCACGGTTGATATGACACTTATTCCAAGCTGAATGTTGGGCAAGATACCCTAGTGTGGGTGTTCATTTGGTTATTACTGGCTAAGGAAATTAGCAAAGGAAATGGCTAAGGCTTTGGAAAGGCAAAATGGCATTTTGGCACATTTATTTATGAGAATAATGGAAATTAGGAGAAAAGGGACGTGAAAGGTCACACATTGCATGTGAGGAGGAAAATGAAGGAAAATAATGGAAAATGAAGAAAATGGAGGCCTCCATAAAAAGGATTCTGAGGATCAGTTTGTAACCTTTTGTTAGTTTAGTTTTGGAGCTCTCTCATTATTCTCTGTCTCTCTCATACTCTTGGAGACTTAGAGTTTTCTTGGAGTAATTTTGGAGGGTGTGGCATACTTGGATTCCTAGAGAAAGAAGGCAAAGCAAGTGCAAGAAAGTGCAAGATGACATTGAGATTAGTAGATACATTAAATTTTTCTTGCAGGTATTGAGTTTCATGTATGTTTTCCTCACTAGTTTGGGCATGCATGGCATATGCATGTGGTTTGTTGATTGTGATCTATCATGGGCATGGAGGAAGGCCGAGATTGACAGTGGATTGCATAGAGTTTCCATTTCCTGGATAGCCATGGAGATTGTGGGTTTATTTTCATTGTTTTTTTTTGGTTGGTTATCATGTTTCCTTAGCTTGGGTTGAGTAATTAGTCTTGGAGCCTTGGTTGGAAAAATGCTCTGGAGCCCTGTAAAAACTTGGGTTGAGTTACTAGTCCCGTAGCCTTGGTTGGAAAAATGCTCTGGAGCCCTTGGTGGGTTGAGTTACTAGTCCTAGAGCCTTGGTTGGAAAAATGCTCTGGAGCCCTAGAAGGCTTGGATAGAGACCAATCTGATGATGGTTTTGTGATGTCTAACTGTGAGGTGGAACCACTATTTGATGGGTTGAGGTGGTTGGCATTTGGAAGCCCTGGATGGTTTTAGATTGATGTGTTTTATGAGATCCCACATTCATGTTTGGAATATGGCACGGGGGTGAATGGCTGAAGAGAGATTTGGCTTAGCCATTCTACGGTCAGGTGGAGCGTGGAAGTCCAATCCCAGGTTTTGATTTTGAATCAGCAATATTAGGTTATTTATCCTTGTATTTCTATGGGTAAAATATTGGTTTATATGTGGATCATATGGCTATGATTTCATTGGTATTTCTATTGCTATTATGCTGGTCATATATATGTTTTATGACAATAGCTATGTATGGATCTCATCATGATTTTTCTAGTAAATGAATGAACAATGTATCTATGACCTAATGGATGAAATAGTAGTTGATGTGTTGAGGCATCAATGTGTTATCAATGTAAAGGTTTTTAAAATTTTGGACAACCAGCATGGTTCGAAAGTTTTTGTGTTAGACATGGTCAAGTCATTTCCATGTTTCTAGAGTCTAAGTCATAAGGTTAGAGTCTCATTTCCATCATCAAATAAAGTTCAACAAACTTGTTTTTCCCCTTATGGATCTCATATCATGTTTAAAGTTTCATGTGTCTGGTCATTTCAAAAATTTGAATGCGCTACGAAACTGTCTAGGAGTTTTCGTAGCGCAAAGTCCTGAAATTAATGTTTCTAGAGTCTAAGTCATAGGGTTAGAGTCTCATTTCCATCTCAAATAAAGTTCAACAACCTTGTTTTTCCCCTTATGGATCTCATATCACGTTTAAAGTTTCATGTGTTTGGTCATTTCAAAAATTTGAATGCGCTACGAAACTGTCTAGGAGTTTTCGTAGCGCAAAGTCCTGAAATTACACTACTTGCGCTACAAAATCAGGGATTCGTAGTTAGGTGTTTTCATAGCGCAAAACCCTGAATTTACATTGGATGCACTACGAAATTGGGGATTCGTGTTCAATCATGTCTAGCTGTCAAATAAACAGGGTAGTAAGTGATGAAACCCTAATACAATTTTGGTTGAAACAAAAAAATTACTTTTTGAAGTTGTTTCATGGATGGGTGATCTCAAGTATATGTGGCATATTTACATAATGAAACAACTGTGAAGAATCCTTAGAAGGAAAGTTTTTGGGAAAAAACTGTGTAAATTGATTCACACAACAGTTTCGTAGCACGCTACGAAACTGCTGTAGGTGACATGCACAACAGTTTCGTAGCGCGCTAAAGATATCACTTTAGGAGAAACTGGCAATTCTAACACTCCAATATTTGTATGTAAACCTGTGAAATTTAAAGCAAATTCCTTGGTCACCTGGCTTTGTCCTCCTTGTAGTTTCTCATATAACCTCCAACAACCTACTTTTTTGAAGGCTTCTTCAATTGTTTTATCCTTTGTGAGAGCATCTAAGCCTTCAGGTTCAGTTCTCAGACATCGGCCTGACTTGTGATTCTTTCTTTCTTTGGACACTTTCTCCTTTGAAATTCCTGTAGATAAAAGACCTGGAAGAAACTACCTTGCTTAATTTAGGAACTGCCTCGCTTGAATTTAATGAAGAGCTGCCTCGCTTGAATTTAATGAAGAACCGCCTCACTTGAAACCTACGGAAGAATTCTGGTCTCTGCTCACCTTGGGCTTGTTTACTTCAAACTTAAGAACAACAACAAGTGTCTCTTGCATGAATATGACCAAGATCAACATGGATATGACCAGGTTCAACTAACCCTTTCCTTTTTTGAAATTTGAAATGATTGTGGACAAATGACCCCTAACGAATCTAACAATGCTCTTGTTTGATGATTGAGCAAGACCATTTCCTTGCGGATAGTAAGAAGTAGATTGTCCAAGAGTAATGTGATATTGATGAAAGAAATTAATCAATTTCTTAGACTTGAAAGCTTGAGCATTATCTGTTATAATCTTCATGGGGCAGCCAAATCGAGACAATATATTATTTTCTAAGAAAGAAATAATTACAGAATCATTAGCTTGCCTTGTTGGAATCGCCTCTATCCATTTGGTGAAGTAATCCATTGCTGTAAGAATCCAAAAATGTTGTCCTGATGAATGAGGATGTATCTCTCCAATAAAGTCTAGCCCCCACTGTTGAAAAGGAGCTTCTACATAAATAGGGATCAAAGGCAAAGGTACAAGCTTCCTTCTTCCTTCAAAAATTTGGCACTCATGACATGCAGCGATCTTCTTGTAGATATCCTTAAACATTGTTGGCCAAAAATATCCGACTCTTAGGATCTTGTTTGTTGTAGCCTTCCAATAATGATGTCCTCCGCAATCTCCTTTATGAAATTCTTCAATGACTTTATCAGCTTCTTCTTCAAGGAGACAATTCAGCAAAATTCCTCCCGCATCTTTCCAAAACAGATTTTGATCATATACAAAATATCTCAAAGACTTCAACTTAACAAACCTTGCTTTGGACTTCGTTAGATTGGTAGGAGATTTATTATGTTGTAGAACAAAAGCCACATCCTTATACCATTCTGAAACCAAGAATTTCTCATTAATTTGGACCAATTCTTCCTCATTTTTAGAAATTTCTGAGATTTCTGCATTCAAATTTATGTCAAGACAGTCCAGATTTGACTGAGTCATTAGCTTTGCCAAGCCTTGTCCCTTCACCAATTTGGTTGGTTTGATGTCTATATCATATTCTAGCAATTTGGCTATCCACTTCCCCTCTTACCATTAGGATCTGCTTGATTTAGAATATTTTTTATTACAACACTTGGAACATATGCTACAATGTGAGAATGCAGAATATAGATTCTGAAATATTTTATAGCTTTCACCAAGGCATAAGCTTGCTTTTCTAGAATATTGTACTTCAATTCAGCATTTGCTAATGTCCTACTAAAGAAAGAAATAGGTTGTTCAATACCTTGCTTTCCTTTTTGTAGCAGAACCCCAGCAATTGTATTCTCGGAAGCAAATGTAAAAATAAGAAATTCCTTGGAAAAATCTGGACTGATGAGTACCGGTGCTTGTGTAAGTGCCTTCTTGATTTCTTCAAAAGATTTCTTCGCTTCAGTTGTCCACTTAAAGTCCACTCCTTTCTTTAACATCCTTGTTATATCCTTGACAATCTCAACAAAATTAGGAATGAAGCGCCTAACAAAATTCACTTTTCCAAGAAAAGATTGAATCTCTTTCCTACTTCTTGGAAAATCTAATTTTTGAATTGCATTAACTCTATTAGGATCAATCCTAATTCCTTCTTCAGAAATGATATGACCGAGTAACTTGCCTGATGTTAAAGCAAAGATACTTTTAGTAGGATTAAGAGAGATACCAAACCTTCTACATTTCAGCAGAATTTTCTCTAGGTGTTTCAAATGATCTTCTTCTTTCTTTGAAAATATTGTGATGTCATCAAGATAAACAACCACTGATTTATCCTTTTCTTCAGCAAAAGCAATATCCATTGCTCTTTGGAAAGTGGCTCCCGCATTCATGAGACCAAAAGGCATCTTGGCATACATGAATGTGCCCCATGGTGTTGTGAAGGTTGTCTTCTCCTGATCATCCAGATGCACAAGAATCTGATTGTACCCTGAGAAACCATCAAGCATAGACATTCTTTGTGAACCAACAATATTTTGCAGAATTGAATCCATCTTGGGAAGAGGATAGTTGTCCTTTAATGAAGCCTTATTCAAATTTATGAAATCAATACAAATTCTTATTTCTCCACTCTTCTTTCTAACCGGAACCAAATTTGCAAGCCAATTTGAGAATCTGATTGGGACAATGATTTTAGCATCAAAGAGTTTCTTAATCTCCTTTTCAATGAATGGCATGAGAAGCAGATTAATTCTTCTCAACTTTTGTTTGAAAGGCTTCTCATTTTCTTTAATGGGAATAGTATGCTGAATAATGGAGGAGTCATACTGTTTTAAATCAGTATAAATCCAAGAAAAAAATCAACAAACCTTTTCATCATCTCAACATATTTCACTTTCATATCAGCTGAAAGAAACATTGAAATTTTGATCATCTTAGGCAAAGTTGAAGTACCCAGATTGCAGCTTTCTATTTCCTCTTCATCAGCTTGTATCTTTGGCGATTTGAACACATCACTTTGATCGAACAACTTCTCAAGAGGAATTAGACCCTTTGGTATTGAATTATTTTTTAATTGTAGGACTTCAAAATTTTCTTTAGACTCAACAAGCATGTTTTGTTGATCTACTTGAGTACTTTCAAATTCTTCTTTCAATTCAATAAAATTCTTTACCTGTTGATCATCTGCAAAGACTTTCCAATCGGTGATATTATCTGGTATAGCTGGTCTATGACGAATTTAAACCTCATATTTCTTAGAAGAATGAATAGGAATGACAAACAGACTTGCTGCAACAACAAGAGAATCAACAATGGAGTTTTGGTCTCTAGTTTTGATAGTGAAAGAATATGCTTGAAAATTTTCCAACATATCTAAAACTAGATTTCTATATGCTCTCATTCTTACATCCTTCATTTGATAGACACCCTCAACTTGTCTAATAACCAATTCAGAATCTCCAAAGATGGAAATATTCTGAGCCTTTATTCTTACCAAAACTTCTAGGCCCAAAATCAGAGATTCATATTCAGCCCAATTATTTGTGCAATCAAAATTCAGTTTGTAAGAGTAAAACTTACTTTCATCACTTGGACTTGTGATCCAAATTCCAGCTCCTGCCCCTTCTTTTCATGTTGATCCATCAAAGTACAAAGACCACCAACCCTTCCTCTCTTTCTCATTTTCTTGCTAATTTTCTGAGTATTGATTTTTTGTTTTCATCTCTTCCAGTCCACTATCAACTGAATCATTAAAAAGTATGGCAGATCCAAGTTTAGTATCAAATGAATAAATAGGAAATTTTTGAGGTTTGTCTTTGCTGCTTACCATATAAGCCATTTTGGTCTCCCGATATAATCTCCTTTGCTCACCAAAAACAAGAATGGCAGCATAGGTGAGGTCCATCTGCATTGTGCCTTTGATTTTTGCTGCCCATGATCTTGATAGTAACATTCCAAACTTTGGTGGAATGTCAGTCACAACAATGTCCATAGCAATTGTCTTTGCTGGGATTTGTGTTAGACCAACAACAACATCTTTGATTAAACAAATACATTGGACTCTTTTTGAATCAAAAGAGAATAAATCCTTATATGGTCTTGTTACCTATAATCCTAACCTCTCCATAATTATTTTGGGCATGAGATTATGAGAAGCCCCCGAATCCAACATAGTATTATGTAAGGCCATATCACGAATACTAATGCTTACATAGAAAGGAGGAAACTCTTCATTTTGATCATCTTCTAACATTGGACCCAGATATATAGTAAGATTATCTTCTTGCACATTTAAGATATCAACAACTCCTGTTTGTGAATTTAACATCTCTACAATCTTGCTTTTGTATTTATCTACCTTGAGAATCTCACTAAAAGGGACTGATATCTTAATTTTTTCAATTTCATTCTCAAGATTGAAAACAGAAACAATTTTTTTAGCTTCTTTGATAGGAGGGGGAAGTTGAGTGTCCTTTTTACCAAGTGGAAAGTCCTCGTTACCTTTAACAACCTTTGGGGTATCCTTTTTGGCTTCAACAGCCTTTGAAACATCTTTCTTGGGCTGTGGTTTTTTTGCAATAATTGGCACATTTCTGTTTCTAAGATTGTATTGTTTTTGCATTTCAAAGATAGCATGTTGATACCCTTTTAAATAATTTGAAGGCTCTTCCCTTTGATTTGCCAAGCCAGACTCATCATGTTCTTCCTTAGTCAAGAAAATTCCTGACATCTCTTCATCAAGACAATGGATAGATTCTTCAGGGATCTTAGGATCATCTTCTTCATCAACCAAATTCTGCTGAAAAGGAGGTCTCACTGGAGGATCAGGATGCTGATTCCTATTTTCTCTTGGTCTTTGTTGGTTTTGAGGTCTCCTGAATTGAGGGTTTCTAAATTGAGGTTCCTATTGCACAGGGGGAGCAGAGGTGTTTCCAAGAGCTAACCTATCCATCAACTTCTCCATGGTTTTCATCATTGAATCTAATTTATCTTCAGGAGTTGAAGAGGAAGGTTTCTCTTCTTCTTTCAATTTATCTTTTCCCATTTTTTATTTTTTGGTAGCTACCATGTTTACCACTACCTTTATATCATCATTCTGCATATCAGCAAGTGTGGCATACTCTCTTTCTCTTAGAAAAAGAGAAAAATCAGAATCAAATGCTTCATCATATCTCATTTGTGCTAAGGCTTATGGAGGTTTCAAGCGAGCTGGAATTGAGTTAAACACTTTATTGAACCTCTTTGAGAAATTTTGAACAGTTTCATCAGGTGCCCTTGTAATATTGTTGTACTCAGTAAGTTCTTGAACTGGATTAGTTCCATTTCCCCATTTCCTTAGAAAAATATCTTCAAATTCTACCCAATTATGGATGCTTCTTGGTGTAAGAGCTTTAAACCATTTTCTAACTTCGCCAATAAAGGTCTGTGCAAATAGTCTTAGTTTCACATCCTCATCATCAAATTCCTCTCTGTCAGCAAAATCATTAAATTTGTCTACACGTTCTTCTACTGTAATTTCTTCATCACCACCCCATGTTGGGATTCTTGCAACATATTTACTAGGAAGATCATGCAAAACAGCAGGAAGTGCAAGTGGGGCATACCTAGTGGGTACAACCATGATTAAAGGAGAAACAATAGTTACAGGGATAAAAGGGACAGAGGATGAAGAACTGATATGAGGAGGACTGCTTGGTTTCTGAAAGCCACTAGGAATAGCAGAAACAAAAGATGAAGAACTGATACGAAGAGGACTACTTGGGCTCTGCAAACCAGTGACAAATGTACTCCAATTTGGAAGAGGTAAACCAGCTTTAGATTTCAACAAGACTTCAAAAGGATCAAGTTCTTTCAGTTTATCTAAGGCTTCCCTTTCTAATAGTAGCTTAGAGGTAACCACTTCCCAAAATTCTTCCTTGTCTTCTTGTGATACTCGGGCTGAGGTATCAATTCCTCTCTTTTGCAGGTCTAAGATAATACCAATGAGTTCTTCTTCATTTTTTGATCTAAACAACACTTCATGAATTTTATCATCAACTATTTTGTCTTCAAGACTTCTTGAGAATTCAGAGAGCAAATATTTTGAATAAGATGGAGTACCTAGTATTTCTGAAAATCTTTGACTGCCTCTTGAAACAGTGTTTGGATTTTCCACAGGAGTAGGTGGTTTGGGGTCAGGATTGCTCCGTGTATATCTGCTTCTTGAAGCCACCTTTAAAACTTTGAAACGTATGGAGTCACCAAGGTAGATTGTAGCCTCGAAAAGTTGTCTGAGCTCCTGCTACCGTCAGAAGTTCAGCTTCTTGATTTCAGGAATGAGTAATCTTCAGTCTCCCTTCAGACGCACCAAAATGTTATCACAAAACTAGACCCTGATAGGTTGCTAATCAGGAAGACTTTAAGTAACTATTTCAAACCAAAATTTTGGTTTAGGTTTAGCCTCCTCAACCTGAGAGGGCTCTCTCGCTGGGTTAAAGATTTCATTTAAGGATTAGATGGCTAACTCTATGGAAAAAACAAGTGAAAAAGTATAAATGGTTGAACACAATCAATAAACATCCATTGGGCTTATGGAGTCAGAATATGTTTCAGTATCACAACAAGATCAGCTTAACATGGAAGTCAGGGCATAAAGAGTCTTAATATATCAGCAAAACAAAGACATAATGTAAGGAACACAGTTTATAAACACATGAAGGAAGTTAGAGCATTGTCAATGAATTCTAAGTAACATGTGTTCATACCACTGCAAGTGAGTAAATGAAGAAAACCATGAGAAAATAAAACATTAAAACTCTCTCTGAATCCTGAGTAGTAAAGCCAAAATCTCTGTATTAACATAAAAACACAGTCTTCCACAATAACACAGTATGATTTTTTCTTTTGAAAATTGCCAACCCTGAGGCATTCCACCTCTTGTCCTTTATAGAATTATCATTACAATCTTGGATTCCCTGATCCAACATGAGCGGAATTCAAATTTCCTATCTTTACACCTATCAAACCTAAAACAAACTATTAATTACAAGTAGCAGTTATCTAACAATCTTAGAGTCCTAATACAATTAGGAGTACAACTCCTTATTATGATAATAACAACTTAGAATAGGAATTAAATTCAATACTTGACAGTTGCTCCTCCTTAACTTTGACCTTGGTGATGTCCATAACGCTCCTGCTGGTCTTCAATAATTTCTGCTTCATCTGTCCTGAAAACTAGGAAACTATCCCCTGCAATGTAGTCTTGGTCTTCAATGGTGTTCTTCGAATCTCCTGCTGACCAAACTAGCCCCTTTAATTATATAACACATTTTGAATTAGCCATAGAACCCTGCTCTTACACTTGTGCCAAGAATAAACTCCTTGAAGTTGCCTGAAGAAAGTCAAACTGGATGTGCTACGAAATAAATTGTTGTTTTTGTAGTGCAAGGTTTAGTTCTTGCATATATCCTTCATTCCTTGAGTTTTTCTTTACTTAGGCTTTAAATCTTCTCAAATGATCTCCTCACATTCTCCAACAGCATCCTTCTCCAAAAATAGCCCCTTCATTCCTTTGAAGATTGACCAAAAAGAACAAAAATGCACCTACAGCAGTTTCGTAGCGCGCTATGAAACTACTGTGTGAATCAATTTACACAGTTTTTTCCCAAAAAATTTCCTCCTAAGGATTCTTCACAGTTGTTTCATTATGTAAATATTCCACATATACTTGAGATCACCCATCCATGAAACAACTCCAAAAGGTAATGTTTTTGTTTCAACCAAAATTGTATTAGGGTTTCATCACTTACTACCTTGTTTATTTGTGCTGAGGCTGACCTCCAGACTTGCTCAGCTGAATTTCTAGGCCTTCAATTTATCTTTTCATCACCCTGATATTAGTTCTTAGTCTGTCATTGATCATTCTGATGTACCTTGCTTCCTTGATTGCAGGGACAATCTAGGTGAAGTATTGAGCATCTCTGCCAACTACTTTAGGTTTTGGAAATTTTCCATCTTCCCACATGGCCTTTATTATTTTGAAATTGGCTTTTTCAATTGCATGTTTCCTTGCCCTTTTCTTAAGTTGGGCAATCTCAAGATTGGCAAGCTTCAATTTCTTCTTGACTTCCTCATAGTTATTTTCTTCTTCTTGAATATCGACTGCTTTGTTTCTGTCATCTTCGTGCATGAGTGATGGTTGCACTACTGGGACTACGAGTTCTTTATAGAATCTTGATATCTCCCCCGTCTCACTTACCTCCGGCTCTACCTCCTATAACCTTTTGGACTACCTAGTCACAGGCCTTCTGGGCTTAAAAACAAATTCTGAAACTTAATCATCAAACTGTAGCTTTTTGGAGGATTTCATCTTTTTTGACTTGCTCTCACCTACTTCAATGAAGTCTACTTGGACCAGAGGGGACTCCTCAATGTCAATAGCCTGAAGAAGATCATTCAAATTGCCCTTTGAGGTTGGGCTTTCATCAGTGAGCACTGTTTTACCCTTTTCTTTGACTATTTGACTTCTAGTTACCCTTCGCTGGACTATTTCATCAATGGACTGCTCTTGTTTTGCTTCCTTAATTTGAACTTTCTTCTTCTGTGACTGCTGAGGACTATCTTGAACAGCTAATGGTGTTCTAGTCACTGTTTCTTTAACTTGCTTTCTAGCCTTCAGTTTAACAAACCTCCTTGACCTTTCTTCTGCATGGTGACTAATCACTAATGATGATATTTCCTTAGCCCTAGGGCTAAGTCCTGTTTCAGCTTTAAAACCAGACATAAAGAGAAATGAAGACCACTCTCTATCTACCTTTTGAAGTTCATGCAAGACCATTAATTTAATTAAGCCATGATGGAACAAGGATGTTTCACATGCCTCTTTCTTCAATTGTATTTTATCAGACATCTTGCCTAAACTCTGAAACAGAAAGAAAGGTAGATCTAGAGATATTATCCCAGTGAAATGAAATAGGAGTTTGAAATGATAAGAGTACACCTTGTGGTATCTTCCTTCACAGGTGAAGTACCTTTGTATGCATGAGAGTAAGTTGGCATATGAATCTTTGACATTACCCCTTGGCACTGCTTTAGTTAAATCTGTGTCTACAAACTTTGGCTTCAGGAATATCTTGCAGGGTGCCATTTCAAACTTGAAATTCTTAAACCACTTTTCCTGACCTCTAGGAATTTTCGTGACTAAAGATATCACTTCAGGAGAAACTGGCAATTCTTACACTCCAATCTTTGTATGTAAACCTGTGAAATTTAAAGAAAATTCCTTGGTCACCTGGCTATGTCATCCCTGTAGTTTCTCACAGAACCTCTAACAACCTACTTTTTTGAAGGCTTATTCAACTGTTTTATCCTTTTTGAGAGCATCTAAGACTTCAGGTTCAGTTCTCAGACATCGGCCTGACCTGTGATTCTTTCTTTCTTCTGACATTTTCTCCTTTGAAATTCTTGTAGATAAAAGACCTGGAAGAAACCGCCTTGCTTAATTTAGGAACTGCTTCGCTTTAATTTGATGAAGAGCTGCCTCGCTTGAATTTAATGAAGAACTGCCTCGCTTGAAACTTGCGAAAGAATTCTGGTCTCTGCTCACCTTGGGCTTGTTTACTTCGAACTTAAGAACAACAGCAAGTGTCTCTTTCATGAATATGACCAATATCAACACGGATATGACCAGGATCAACTAACCCTTTCCTTTTTTGAAATTTGAAATGACTGCGCATAAATGACCCCAACGAATCTAATGATGGATATGAATGGTTGCATGTGAGAGGTAAGGTTCATGGAATGACACCTGATGATGAAAATCTAACAGATTCTGGTGGATTTGACAGCTAGACATGATTGAACATGAATCCTCGATTTCGTAGTGCATCTAGTGTAAATTCTGGGTTTTGCGCTACGAAAACACCTAACTACGAATCATTGATTTCGTAGTGCAGGTAGTGTAATTTTAGGACTTTGTGCTACGAAAAATCCTAGACAGTTTCATAGCGCGTTCAAATTTTTGAAATGACCACACACATGAAACTTTAAACATGATATGAGATCCATAAGGGGAAAAACAAGGTTTTTTAACTTTATTTGATGATGGAAATGAGACTCTGACCCTATGACTTAGACTCTAGAAACATTAATTTCAGGGCTTTGCGCTACGAAAAATCCTAGACAGTTTCATAGCGAGTTCAAATTTTTGAAATGACTAGACACATGAAACTTTAAACATGATATGAGATCCATAAGGGGCAAAACAAGGTTGTTGAACTTTATTTGATGATGGAAATGAGACTCTAACCCTATGATTTAGACTCTAGAAACATGAAAATGACTTGACCATGTCTAACACAAAAACTTTAGAACCATGCTGGTTGTCCAATATTTTAAAAACCTTTACAATGATAACACAATTTCTATTAGCAATTCTTAGCTAAGTATGAGACCCCGATGCTCAAATTTGTTATTTACACATGTAGATTACATATTCATGAAGGTAGAGTGTGAACATCTAGGAGGATTGCTACATCCGATTGCGATTCCAAAATGAAATGGGAGGTCATTTCCATGGAATTCATCATAGGTTTGTCGAGGAAAACAAGGAAACATGATTCCATCATGGTTTTTATGGATAGGTTGAAAAAGATTGAACACTTCATCCTAGTGGAGTCTACATTCTTAGCTAGCGATGTAGCACATATATGGGAATGCTCTCACTGTGCAGTTTTGCATTAGACAGTGCTTATACGGACTGGGCTTCCATGTACCTTTGGGCATATATGGGAGGACAACTCTAGGTTGCTATCCATCCTTAAGTAACCGAGTTGGTCGCCTTGCCAATGTGATACACTGAATACAACATTCGGGGAGATTTCCTGCTCGTACTTCTTGGTTCTCCAGGAGGTATTTTGCAGTTCACAGTTTCCTGGTAAACCTTTTGCTTGGTTACCCCTTTTTGTTTATTTCTTTTTTGATAATAAAATTAATCAACAATCGTGGAGGAACATCAACCCATACCCCATCATTCGTGGAGAACAACGAGCAAATCGCCTTTGCCTCCTGAAGCGACACCAATTCGAACAAAGTGGTCTTGTTTAACTGAGTCTAGTACATCAAGAACTCCTAGTTCTTCATCTGAGTTACCTGAAACATATATTTCGGTAAGTACAAAGACTCCAATTACTCCAACTATTTCTGATACATTCGTTCCTGAAGAAGAAGTTTCACAATTACCCGAGGACATTAGCAATGATTCTAGTGAAACAGTAACCGAGGTTGTCCAAAACAAGTTGATACTCATCTTGAAGTTTCTCAATAAGAAAGTACTTCTAAACTTGAATTATTTCAACCAGAAGTTAATCCATAATCTATCCCAATTTACACAAAAGTTACATCTAAACTTGAAGTTGTTCAGGAACCTCCCTTTGAAACTGTTGTTCTTTTACCTGAACATCTGGACTTCAAATTTGAACATTCAGAAGTTGTTACTTTACCGGGAGATGATCAACTAGTTACCCCTCAGACATTAATAACTATTGAAACTACACCTTCATCAACACCATAAATCTTTTATGGACCTGACGGTGAAGTTCTTCCACCAGGTTTGGTTGCCATAGAGGAGGAATTAGTAGAAGATTCCACACCTGGAACCCCGTTTCACTTTGGAAATGGGCTTTATCTTTATCCTACTACTCCTGATTACTTTGCTTCATCTGATCCTGCTTCCTTTTAAGTACTCGTCGAATCTTTAGGACAAATTTTGGGTTAGTTTGTCAGACCAGGCAGTAACTCCTCAAAAACAATTCATTGATATTCATTCAGGTTGGTCTTTATTATATACATGAGGGAGAGACTGTTCATTTCATCTCCCGGTGACTATTCATATTCTCTATTATTTATTTACATCAATTTCAATTATTCACCTAATCCTGATGATTAGGTGTCAACATTCCCCCCCTTAATCTGAAGGGATGTTGATGAGTCCAAGCATCGTTCTAAATCTTTCAAGATTTTCTCTTCCAAGCGCTTTGGTGAAGATGTCTGCAATTTAATCATTAGTGGAAAATGGCGGAGATGGATTTTTTTAGCCTCAACATGATGTCGAATCAGATGATATTTAGTATTTATGTGCTTCGTTCGATCATGGAACTTTAGGTTCTTCGCCAACTTTATTGCTGAGGTATTGTCAATCATGAGTGGAGTCAATTGTACTTGTTTTACCTACAAATCTTCAAGAATTTTCCGAAGCCACACAATTTCTTTTGTTGCCTCAACTGCTGACACATATTCTACTTCTATTGTGGAATCTGCTGGAACTGATTGTTTGTGTGATCTCCAGGAGACAACTCCTGATCCAAGACTCATAGCATAACCTGAAGTAGATACCCCAGTTTCCTTGTCTCCATCGAAGTCTGAATCAGAGTATCCAATCAAATTGAAGTCGTCCACCTGTGTGTACTTGATTCCAAAGCCTTGAGCTCCCTTCAAATACCTTAGAACTCTTTTTACAGCAGACCAATGTCCCTCACAAGGCTTTTGCATAAATCTGGAGAGGATTCCAACAGCAAACAAAATGTCTGGTCTGGTAGTAGTTAGGTAGTTGAGTCTTCCTACAAGCTGTCTATACTTTGTTGCATCAAATTCTTTTCCTTCAATGGATGTGAGATTTAAGTTTTGTTCCATTGGAGTGGTAAGAGGATTGCATTCTGTCATGCCAAACCTATTCAACAGATCTCCAATGTACTTCTTTTGTGAAAGAAATATGGACTTCGGATGTTGAGTTACTTCAATACCAAGATCATAATGAACATAGCCCAAATCAGTCATTTCAAAATCTTTCCTCAACTCCTTCTTTATGGATGAAATGTAGCTTTCATTGTTCCCTGTCATCAAAAGATCATCTACATATACCACAAGATATACAACTGTTGTGCCAACTTTCTTGACAAATAAAGTTGCATCATCAAGATCATAATGTTTGAAATTAAGTTTCAGAAGATGCTCAGTTAGTTTTTCATACCAGGCTCGTGGTGCTTGTTTGATGCCATACAAGGATTTCACAAGTTTTCATACTTTATGTTCATGTCCTTTCATAGCAAATCCTTCAGGCTGGGACATAAAAACATTCTCTTTTAGATCTCCATTCAAGAAAGTAGTTTTTACATCCATTTGATGGACTTTCCAACCGTTCTGAGCTGCTAGGGCAAAGAATGTCTGGATGGTAGCCCATTTTGCTGTGGGGGAAAAAGTCTCCTCATAATCAACCCCTTCCTTCTGTGCAAAACCTTTTGCCACAAACCTGACTTTGTGCTTGTCAAGCGAGCCATCAACTTTATACTTGTTCTTGTAGCCCCACTTGCATCCAATTGGTTTGGTTCCTAATGGAGGATCAACCAGCTTCCAAGTGCCATTCTTTATCAGGGCATCATACTCCTTTTGCATTGCTTCTTTCCATTCATCATGAGAAGCAGCTTCTTCGAAGGAATTTGGTTCAAAATTTGTAGACAAATTCAATTCACAATCATAAGAAACATCCATATCAATAGGTGAATCAGAGTCATCTACATCACCTCCATTTTGTCGGTTTGAATTTCTAGTTCCTGTCTTTCCAACCTCATCAGGATGAGCACTTTCAAGTGTCTTTGTCAGCCACTTTGGGGGACCTTTCTCAGATGGTCTAGGCTGCTCTGTTGATTGAGTTGGGACTGAATCAAGATTGAGTCTCTCAATTCTATCAATCACATCACTTAAAGCATCATTCATTGTTGGAGTTTCATGCGGGGGAGAGAGTGCTTCAAAAGATTCCACATGTTGATCTAGTATAATAATCCCCCCTTCAAGATGTGGAATCTGATTATCAAATTCTTGAAATAATTTTGCATTTGTGAATCTATCCAAGCGATCAAGTTGCCGCTCAACAACATTGTCCGTTTTGGATGATTCAAGAAAGATTACATCTCTAGATACAACAAAATTTTTATTGACTTCATCATAGAGATGGTATGCTTTGGAGGTGTTTGAATACCTCAGGAAGATACACTTACGACTTCTTGCACCAAGTTTTTTTCTATGTACCTTTGGTATCAAGGCATAATAAGTGGAACCAAAGACCTTGAGATGCTTTACCGAAGGAATGTGCCCATACCACATTTCATATGGAGTCTTGTTTCTAATAGCATTATATGGACATCTATTCTTTATATATATAGCACATAGAACTGCATCAGCCCAAAACATCAACTTTACATTTTTAAAAAACATTCTTTCAGCTACATCGTTCTGTTGGGGATTATAAGGCATAGTTGTTTGATGTTTGATCCCATGTTGGCGAAGATAGTTTTCAAATTCATTTGAAGTGTATTCTTTTCCATTATCAGTACGAATAGAGCCAATATGAGATTGTGCATCATTTTCAATCTATGTATGAAAGTTCTTGAATGTTTGAAAAGCATCAGATTTGTTCTTCAATAAATAAACCCAACACATTCTGGTGTAGTCATCAATAAATGTCATCATATATTTATTTCCATTTGCAGAAGGAACATGCATTGGACCACATAAATCTGAATGAATGAGTTCAAGTTTTCTATGTGCTCTTGAATGTGAATCATGAAAAGATTGTTTACTATGCTTTCCTAGAATGCAAGAACCACATTGCTTAAGTTTCCTAGGAATTGTAGGCAAACTAGCAACACCATTTTTCTTCAACAAGCGGAGGCTGTCATAGTTCAAATGTCCAAATCTAGCATGCCATAATAAACTTGATGGAAGTGTACCTTCTTCAGAATGAGAATTGTATGAGAAACGTTGTGCACGAGCAGAGGTACCTTGCAGCTTTAGAAGCCTTTCTTCTTCTATTCCCCTCATGACAAGTGAGTGGTCACATGCTTTTCTCACCTCAAGCTTGCCATCAAACATATGAATGGAGTGACCTTGCTGGCAGATGTGGACCAAGGACAACAAGTTTCTCTTCAACTGTGGGAGATATAGAACATGATGCAGAAGAAAGTCTAGAAGACCAGGCAATTTGAGCCTGATTGTGCCAAGCCCCGATGGCTTGATTTTTGACTGGTCTGCAAAGTATACTGCTCCATCAACATTGTCAGTAAGTTCTTCAAAAAAATATTTTCTATAAGTCATGTGGCAAGTTGCTCCTAAATCAAGCAACCAATCATTTTTCCAAGAAGCAAGTGAAGCACTAAATAAATCTTCATTTACTCCGATATTACATTGTGCCACAACATAATGAGAGGATTCACGTGGTTTACCTTTGTCTGTGTCATTAGTTTTACCTTTCTGTTGGTTTCTTTACTGCTCAATTTTGTCCCAAGGTAACTTACATGTGGAGGCATCATGTGATCCATTTATTTTGCAGTGTATGCAGTGCAAATCTGAATTTTCTCCTTGAGAGTGTCTGCCCCCCCTGCCTCTGAAATATCATACTCTTCCTCTTCGACCACCTCTTCCTCTGGAAGAATCTTGGGCAAGATTATTTTCTTTATGAGTAAGGCACATAGCCTCTTCAGAAGATTCAGGGACTGTCTTCTTTCCAAAAGCTTTCTCTCTTTCAGCAAATTTTTTCACAAGAGAGTCAAAGGTAATATCTTTGAGATTTCCATTTGCTTGCAATGACTCAAGATAATTGGAGTAAGTAGGATAAAGTGCCTTGAGAAAAGAGATAAGAGGAATATTCAATTCAACCTCAGTGGCTTTGATATCATGCATTATAGATTTTACTTCGGATGCAAGAGCAAGGGGATCATTATTTTGTAATTCAAGAGTGAAGAGTTTAATCATTAGTTGAACAACTTCAAGTGCATAATGTGAGTCATAGAGTTCTTTCAGCTTTTGTAAGGCTTCAAAAGCGGTTGAAAATGGAAAAATATGGCGACACACCTCTTTACTTATAGATGCTGCAATTCATGCATAGGCTTTGCTATTCTTATTTTCCCAAATGGCGAACTCTTTGTCCGAGGTAGGTTGTTCTGGCTCTTTGTCTCCGTCTCCAATACACACTCCTTTCCACAACTCATTGAAAATGAGGGTGTGTTTTATCATACGGGACCACTCAGGATAGTTCTCCTTGCCAGTGAGAACTATTCCCACAATGGATATGATTGAATGCATTGTAAAATTTGTGTGTTGTAAAAATACTTCTGCAAAACTTCTGCTGCTAAAAAAATACTTCTCGCAATATACTGTAAAATTGTACTTCTATTGGTAATTTTAAAAAATTACAATTCAAAGGGGCATTGGTATGATAGTACTATATTGAAACATAGTACTATAATGAAAAACTTAGAGTATTAAAACTATACTGAAGCATAGTACTATTGTGCACATGGTCTCACGATGGCCTTAACTCATAGCCATTACACGACATTACACCAATGCATGAATAGTGTAACTATCGACCTTCAAAACATTTTTTTTTTCAATGCACAACAGCAGGTGAACATACCAATCAAACACACCCTTTATCTTCATATTGATATGCCATGATATCCTCGCTTCATATAAAATTCTATGCACTCTCACGGTGTTCCCACACATCACACTCTTCAATTAAAGGCTGAGAAGCATCATACTATGTTAAAGCATTAAATAATCTTGACCAGTAAAAGGACCAACAAATCAGTCACCTCTATTAGACTATTCCTCTGGCTTGTGAGGAATTTAGAAAAATGGATCAGCCTTGGGAATCCACATACAAATTCTTTTATGGAGGTAATGCTTATTGTTGGGAGGCTAGCAGCGTGGAGAGAGCAGCGTGGAGGCCAGCAACGTGGAGAGAGACAACCTTATATGAAAAGAACACATAGACTGAAGACATCTTTGTAAGGTGTATTCAATAGCCTTTATGTATGAAACACACCAACCCTTATGTATGAAACACACCAGTGTTTACCAAATCACTGCACTGAAAATCAACTGCCTCCACCACAGTTGCGGTCGCCACCAGCACCATCTCGGGCAGCATTACTAGAAATTTCCAAAACCTCAACAGTGAAGACTTCAAGAATAGCGCACAACTATTAACCAAGAACAAGGCAGATGGGAGTAGCGCCTCCTTCTCTAGAGCGGGCAAAGAATGAATGTCAATTAGGGCCTATCACTCAATACGGTTACCAAAACCTAACCATCTTTTGATGAGTGTTTTGTAGGAGTAGCATAAAAAACAAAGTTATCAACGGAGCAGAGAATAATAGTAGATGGAGCAACAATAGGAGCAACATAGCAGGCTAGTGGAAGCGTCAGAGCTTCCAGGCTAGTTTGCATAGGATTCAGTGTCAGAATAGGGAATTACAAAGTAGAGGGAAGCCAAAAATGCGCTGGCTTTGATACCATGTTAGACCAGGTAGTAACTCCTCAAAAACAATTCATTGATATTCATTCAAGTTGGTCTTTATTATATACATGAGGGAGAGACTGTCCATTTCATCTCCTGGTGACTATTCACATTCTCTATTATTTATTTACATCAATTTCAGTTATTCATCTAATCCTGATGATTAGGTGTCAACATAGTTAACTATGGTTGAACAACCCTTAACATCCTAGACTGTATCATCTGATGCAGCTGCAGCATAATCTTCTGTTGTAACTTCTTGGATGTTTTCTAACACACTTGAGTCGCACCTATATGGTGAATTGTCTGTCCTGATTGGTTACCAATCATTATCTGGAACCCACTCAGGGGTTGCTTCTACACCATGGTCATCACCCATGTCCTCAACCAGAATTTTACCTGGTTCTTCTCTAATGGGAACTCAACAGTTTGATCCTGCATATCAGTATCAGGCTGGGCAATCTGGTCAACAAAGACCTATGTATCCATTAAATACTAGATTGCCACCATATGGAGAGAAATTTTCTTATTCACCATATCCTCCTTATTCTGGAGGACAACCATATGGTAATATCCCACAATATTCAAGTCAACTTGGAATTAGAGTTTGTCAATTGCAACCAACAATGGCAACCAACCAATGGGTATATGCTATAGCCGCTGTGGTTTCCATGTACTTTCGTACTATTTCATTCCCTTTCAAGGGTGGAATCACAATCGTTGACCAGCTAGCCTTCTTTACCAATAGTTCACAGCCTACAGGAAGCATTTCGTTGGTACACAGACCCCCGCTGTCACTTCAGAGTGTTGGAGTAGGTCTCTTTAAAGATCCTTCCCTAATGGGTACTTTTACCTTCCTGTCACCATCTGATTTGGCAGAAGTGGCAAGATTAGAGACTTACAACATGATTTCCTCTACCTCATTTGATTTCACGAGGATTTCCAACCAATTTGAAGTTGATGGTAATAGTGAGGTGTTGCCATTAAGCCCCATTGCTTGTGCGGCAAACCCAAATCCACACTCAATAGTTGTATGGGTAGATAGATTGTTAGAATATGGTACCTCTTTGGATCCTTTTTCACGTATACATTATATGGATGAAGGAATCATCCAATCAATTATGATATGAGAGGAACCGTGGGGGGATTATCATCTTGTCTTTGCTGAGTTACTTTGCGATCTTCCCTCATCCTCCAATGATTTAACATCAAAAGCATCAATCTTGGATGAGTCTCTATTTATTATCTCGTTAAGTGATCCGTGGTATGGGGATATACTGGTCTATCTCCAGACCCAAGCTTTTCGGCTTGATACCTCTCGCTTTGAACAATGACGTACTCGATACCAAGCCAAAGATTATCTAATCGTTAGTGATACACTTTATCGTCATGGTGTCGATATGATTTTACATAGGTGCCTCACTCATGAGGAAGCCGAAAAAGCTTTGAATGAATGCCATTCAAGTGCTTGTGGGGGGAATTTATCTGGTTATGCTACCGCACAGAGAATTCTCCGTGCTGGTTACTTCTGGCCAACCATATTATAAGACTGCATTCTTGCTATCAGGAATTGCCATGCTTGCCAGATATTTGATCATAAAACTAGATTACCACCTGCACCATTGCATCCAGTCGTTGTTGTTGGCCCATTTGCCAAATAGGGCATTGACTTTATGACATGTAACCCCACCTTGGCCGTGGGGCATGGGTATATTAGAGTCGTCGTTGACTATTTTACCAAATGGGCCGAGGCGATTCCAACATTGAAGAACAGTGGCGAAATGGCTGCTTTATTTTTATTCAACCATGTGGTTTCCAGGTTTGGTGTACCACAAGCCACAGTTACAAATCATGGGTCACATTTTTGCAATCACATGATGGTTGAATTAACTGCCAAATTAGGACTGTCACATGATAGTTCTACTCCATACTACCCACAAGCTAATGGACAAGTTGAGGCTATCAACAAATTCCTTAAGCACATGTTGCAAAGAATGATTGGAGTTCATAAAAGGAATTGGAATTTAATGCTGTACTCGTCTTTGTGGGCATATCGAACCTCGGTGAGAAATGCGACTGGATTTATACCCTTCCAGTTGGTGTATGGTTTGGAAGAAGTCTTACCAATCCAATGTGAAATCTCGTCTCTCAAATTCGCGATTGACCTAATACCTGACACTTCTGAAGAAGAAGCGTGTTCTTGGAGTTAATCCATCTAGATGAAACCCATCGGGATTCCACATTGGCTAACGAGGCGCATAAGAAACGTATTAAGGCACAATATGATAAAAATGTCAAGCCTCGTGTCTTCTCAGAAGGTGACCTGGTCTTTCTTTATGATCAGGAGTCCGATAAACTTGGAGTGGGAAAATTTGAACTGCTATGGATGGGCCCTTATATTGTTAAACGTGTTTTAACGAAAGGTGCCTACGAGTTAGTGGACTATGATGGGATTCCATTTTCGCATCCCCGATACGGGTTGTACCTTAAACGTTACTATGCTTAGTTAAGTGTAGTAAAACTCACTGTATATAGCTTTTATTGCATGTGTGTGCGTGTTTCTTTTAGAGTTCTTATTTGGTTAAGTAATCCACTTTGCATTTGTTGTAGATGTCAAACTTTTCGGAAACATTTGTTGGTTATGCTGATGGGGTTAGTCGTAGTACGCAAAATATATATTCTGTAGCATCGGCCATTTTTGCTCCAAGCGGTGAGTTAGTGATTTTTAGAGGGATATGTATTGGATGATCGACAAACAATATCGCTGAGTATAGCGCGTTGATTGAACTCCTCTCTGATGCCATTTCACTAGGCATACACCAAATTATTATTATGCTAGACCCGCAACTCGTTGTACTACAACTTACTGGCGTCTATACCGTCCAAAACGCAGCAATTCATCACATGTTCCTTAGAGTTCGTGTTTTGGAAAGGTATTTTGAGTTTATTCAATATCAACATATTTCTAGAAATCTAAACACATTAACTGATTCTTTAGCGAATTATGTGTTAAATAGACATTTGTGACATATGTAAAGTAAATATTTTCAATTCACATCATTAGTTGAATAGGATTGCATCACTTAACCATAATAAAACTCTGAAAGTAAAATAGATAGTTGTTTTAAAAGTTTTTACAAAGAGTTTGTGTCCAAGGAAAAAATTGGTCATCTGACCCAAAAACTCAAAATGTATGTAGAAGATATCTAAGTTGACTAGTGCTGCTCATGATAACAGGTCACAGTCTATGCTATCATGCGTAATAGTCTCATCCAACGACTTGGCACACCAATGGTGTGGCACTGCAGTCGCATAGGTAACTCCTCGATCCGGACATCCGGAATGCCTAGGGTCAAACCCTCTATGTGATCCTGTAGCTCAGCCAATGTCTCTGCTAAATCCAAGTCTCAGAGAACTGATCTCCCAAAAAGTCTTTATCCTGGCCCACTTACCTCTAGTTGGTGTCCCACAGGTCGAACAGATCCAACATCTGCATACATAAAAAATGTTTTGTTTAGTCTTGGAAACAATAAAAAAACACAAAAAGTAGAAACTTTAAAATCAAAAACGCTTTGGTCAAACGATTTACCGTTAGCACCCCACTGTACTCTAACTGGCAACATCAAGTCTGGATATCCACGGAAATCCATTCCTGAATATGGATACTTTGCAATGGCCATATCTTGTCGATCAAACCACTTAAAGAATGCAGGGGTAAATGAGATCAACGTCTGACCAACATGTCTAGCCATAAGATCTACCCATCTATGCATCCGTGGATCTCTAGGTCCAGATACACTTAGTGAAACAAGTTGTGGCTGCATAAGTGGAATTCTCCCCAAGGTGAAAGAAATCAGGATCGACCCATAGCCAAAATTCTTTGTCTTTCCACTTTTCACCTTGGTCAGTTGTTCTTTTGTTGATGAAAGAATTTCCTCACACCAGTTGAACACTTTTGGCTCTAAACACTCTAAAGCATACTACATGTATGACCTGTTTTCCAAGTGTATTGTCGCACTGCCAGCCAGTTTGGCGAGGGTAAAGAGGATTGTCCTCAATGCTAAATCACTAACATCCCTAATGTTAATATTTTCATCTCTGTTAGGTTGAGCACCTTCCCGGTAGAACTGTTGTATGTAGTCTTTCACTGATTCACCTCCTCTGGAAAATCTTGATAGTGAGATGGGGGCACCCCACCTCGACAGTCCAGTCAGAAAGTAGATTTCATCGATGGTAAATGGGATCACTTTGCCCCTAATGTGAAAGGCCTGATTAGTAGGATCCCATGAATGAACAAGGAACTATAAAAGCTCAATCTGTTGCTGCATGCTAGATAGTTAGAAATACTTGAGTAACCCACAATTCTTTAGGGCCTCAACTATACCCTAATTATTTAGGGAAATCATATCTTGTTCTTCATGCTCTCGTTATCTCCATATAATCACCATTTTGATCCAATGAATGTCTGCAATGCAACAATTAGAAAAATTAGAATCCATTTTTTGCAAAAAGCAGCGGAAAATTTGGGAGAAAACAACTGTTCAAATTTGAGTTTTGCGCTCAACGCACTCTTGCCTTAGAGACAATACATTGCAATGCATGCAACCTTCTAGGTGTATGCAATGCAGCACACCTTTCGATGTTGAAAGGGTGCACTGATCCCAAAGTTTAAAATTGAAACCATAGGGGCCTCAAAAACTCAAATTTTTGCTTAAAATTGAAAATAAATGGAATGAAGTGAAAGAGAACAGAGATAGCTCCTACCTGGTCCAGATGGCACAAGGAACGGTCCACTGAATCCTCTGCAATCAGCTAGTGAACTTCGAGGTAAAAACTGCTCCAGAGCACCAAAGTCAAAGGGTAAATGTGAAATGGTAAAACTTGTTTTTATGTTTATTTCTTGCACATTAATCGAGTAAACATTAGTTTTTATTCATTTTATCCATGAAATAGGTATTTTTAATCCACTTTGATGGTGTTTTGAGTAGGTTTAACAACTAAAAGGTAGAATTTGACATGCTCAAATGTAAATTGAACATCTTTGACCACAAAGCAAACTTTATCTCTTTTTTGAGCTTTGTTAAAAACGAAAAAGGAACCCCCTTGGAGTTCTCTTTAAGCTCTTTTCAGACTCTCTAAATATGAAAAGATTGCCGAGCGCTTGTCTTTTCTAGCTCGTTAAAGGATTGGAAATGATATCTCTCCTGTATTATTTTATGTTTTTTCAGACTTGAGAGATTAATTTACGAAAAAGGACATGTGGAGTTTCCTTTTCATCCCTTTTCAAACTCTCTAAACATGAAAAGGACCGAGTTATCTTTGTCGTTAAACTCGTTAAAAACATCAAATAGTGACAAGCTTGTCCATCTAGACGAGACCGAGTTTCACCTTCGCTAGACTCATTAAAGCATCAAATAGCGATGGATTCACCCAAAGGGTGAAATTATACAACAAGCATATGTTATCCTCCTCAAGCTTGATTAAAAATAAAGAGGTATTGGTCAGCAATGGCTGGGTAAAATTGGAAAAAGGGGAAAACACATTATGGTAGCAAGTTGCTCTTGAACGTGACACTTTCACCTCATCAACGTAACTATGTGGGTTGGGTCATTCAACTTGATGGTTATCACACCGTTGGTCTATCACACCATCCATTACTTTGTTGTGGGTCAATGCTACCAATTCATCTTAGTGTCGCTGACATGTTCAAGAGAAGTCATTCAGTTCAAACTTCATCCTTTGCAATACCATGAACCTTCATTTTCATGACCACCATTCCTGAACCTTCTGTCGTCAGTCGATTCTCATCTCCAAAATCATTTATCTCGTTTCGTGTCGTTGATCTAGGATACATCAAGGCCCTCCTATGACGAATCGCTTCTTGTCGACATCAACACATTATCTAAGAAGTTGACTTAGAAACACCCCTTCAATACCTTGAGGCTTGCATGCATCCATGGCAGGTTTCTCGCTTCCGGCGATAAGTTAACATCATTGGCCTTCGACCGAAAGACTCTATATGGTGTTCGACATAAAATCATTTATTCACACCATGTGAATTGTAATGTAGTACCTTGAGGGTCATTATCATTATCGGTGATTCATCTCGCATCTATTAATGACTTACATCATTGGTTGGTAATCAGACGATGTCTTCCCATGTTCGACTTCAGAACATCTATTCACATGGTTAGACTTGTACTTGAATGAGATTGAAGACCCCATATCTAGTTTCATCCATCCGGGTTGCGATATTTTCAGGAGTACTAAATCAAATGTACAATGGCCTTACATTCATGGTCATCCATTCATGGGTATATATCTATGGATGACTATATTTGTACATGTAATGAAAGTTTATAGGTTGAGCATGGGTATGCCTTCCCTCAGCTAGTTCATGAGAACAGTCAAATTATCATGATATATGTATTGTAATTGATGCAGGTCACCTTCTGCTTCAAAACCTCCTCTCCTCGTGATAAAGCATTTCACTCGACATATATATTTATGACTTCATGCTTTAGGGGGAAACTGTTACAGATCCATTTGGGCACATCAACCCCAACTAACAGATCAGTACTATTAGGGCCCATCAACCCCTAATACAGTTGTTACATGCCCTAAAGAAGTCAACCATCAGAATGCCTAGCTTCCCAAGAAGTTCCATCACTGAAATCATCCAGAAACTACCTCTAAGAAGATCAACGCAGGAAGGCCTTCATTAGGGTGCGTTGTAGTGCAGCCAATACACTATCAGTGTGCATTGCAGTGCACTTGGTCCCTCTTTGGCCTGCGCTGGGCGAATTTGAGCGAATTTTTGTGAGGGTTTGAAAGATTCCTTATCCATTGGGTGCCTCTAGAAGTTTCTCAAGGCTATCCACTCCTTTGGGTTCGTATTTGGATGAGGAAGGGAGTTAAGGAACATCAATCCCTTTATCCCTTCCTCCATGGAACTAAATTCTAAGTTTGGGAGGGCATTCATTATCACCATTTATGGCATAACTTCCTTCATTCACCTATAAGAAGACCACTCATCTAAGTGATCAGGGGCTGGAAATTATTGAATTATAGGGAGATGTTGTTAGTATGAGACTTGAGTTGATTACAAGTGTTGTAATGATGTCAAAGTGTCTTGCTTGTTATGAGGAGAGGATGGGCTTGAACTAGATCAAGCAAATTGGGTTGTAACTCTTCCTTTTACTAATAAAGTATTCAAAGATTTTTCCATATGCTTGTGTTATTCATTGATGCTTTCATATGTTTATCATGTACTTGATTCCATCCTATGTTTAATCAATAGATCATTATCACATGCTTTGATGGGTTCTTGTTTTTGTCTGTGTGCAGGTACTTTTCAAGTGGCTTAAGTATGGGAAGGAGCAACAGAATCGGTCAAGGGAGATAAGGAACAAGCAGAAGCTACAAGTAAGTTCTTTTGTTCTCTTATTTAATCTATTGCTTATAGAAAAGGTAGAGAATACTTTGAACTGTTGTTCTAGAATTAGCTACTAGTCTAGGGGTTTAAGTGTTTATCCGTAGACACTAAAACTTCCCAAAACAAGTGGTCAAAACTCTAGGCTTGAAAAGTGCCTTAAATTCCCCATACTTTGGCACAAGCCTACAGGAAAAAGTCCCTGGATGCTAGCATGGAGGCTTGTGGGAGCATCCAAAGCTCTCTAGACACTGGCATGCCCATAACATGGGAGCGTCGAAAGGTTTAATAACTCAAAGACTTAGTGGGACCTAGGGGCTGGTCAGTAGAAAGGTTGGGATGGTTCCTAGGGGTTCTATTGCTGATGTTGAAGGTTTGTATGGTGTGTTTTAGTTAGCTCCACTTCCTTAACGTGAATTAGGAGGTCGAATCATATCATAGTAACTTCTCGTCACATGTTTACCCCAGCTGGGCATTTACTTGGGTAGATGTGGGAGGAGGGTGTTACCATGTGGTATCAAAGCATGGTTCACCCCTCATACGGGATGGGCAGTGTGTTGGTCATACATTCATGTTAGTTGCATATGTGTTACTTATGCTTGTAGTCCATGTGATTGTTTCATTTTCATGGTGTTGATCATGGTTGTAGTGATCTCACAATGTGAAAGAGGATGTTGTTGTTGTGAAGTGTGTTGTCATGAGTGTATGATTGGTTATGCATTGCATGCATGTCAGTTGCATGTGTTATTTACATTTGTGGACTATGTGCTTGTTATGAATGCATGATAGTGGCCATTCCTACAGTTGTGTTTTCATGTGAAGGTTGATGGTGTTGTTGTGGGATGTGTCGTCATGAGTGTATGGTTGTATATGCATATGTTATGCATGTCAGTGTCTATAGTTGTTATGCATGCATTATCATGGCTATATTTATGCATGTATAGTAGGTCAAACATGCATTGTGAGGTTATCGTACGCAATTAGGTCATCATGATGTAGTTGTTATGTTATGATCCTAATGTGTTGAAAGAGATAGAGCAAGGGATGCAGACTATCAGAGTGAGGTTGCAACACTAGACTTTGGGTTAAGAGAAGATCGTCATACATGTATTATATGCTTGGCATGTAGGTATGTTAGTTAATGGATTGTTATATACATTAGGTTTATATACATGTTTATCATTTATTATTATTATGGTTACATGCTAGTTGATAAGTGTAGTCATATGCACATGTGTCAGATAGTCATGAATGATAGTATCCTGTAGTTGTATGCATTGTTGTTGTTTTATGTTAGTTAACTAGATGATTATGTTATATGTTGTTGATGAACATGTTATAGGTTAACTTGTTGTTATATGATAGTGAACTTGATGATTAGGTTATATGTTATTGATGAGCATAATATATAACTTGTTGTTGTTATATGCTAGTAACTTGATGATTAGGGTTATTAGATTAAGATCTTCATGTCATATGTATCATACTAATTTGGATTGGTGTATGCAAATGCTTAGGGTTATAAAATTTAGGTATGAGCTAATATATTGTGATATTAAGTCATACTAATCTAGATTGACTGCGCGGATGTGATTATTATGCATGAACAGAAAATGTTTATGAGTTTATGATGTGAGCATGTTAGTTAGTTACTATTATGGATATCATGATCTTATTTGTGCTTGAGACGATTTGTTGTAAAGTTATATCATGATAGTCTTGCTTGATTGTGTAGACAAGATAGCCTCCCATAAGATACATTAAGGTATGAGATTACTTATGTCATCTACTTTGTGCTTGAATGTTTGATTATGTATTTTAATTCGAGTGTTGGTTTCTATTATGTTTCATATTTGTTGTCTAAAGGTTTGATTACTTGCATGATATGAGTATGTCTCTGTAAGATTGCCTGAATGAACGATATTGTTTTAAGATATTGTATTAACACATATGTGTTGAGACAGTTGATACATACTTGAGTGTAGTAGGCGAAAATTGTAGCATTATGTCAAATGACTATGAGTTTACTATGGATTATGACATCATTGTTAGTTATGGTAAAGGTTGATTTCAAATTGATATATATATGATTGTCTTGATATTTGGAACATGTGGTTGACATGTGCGAGAAGTTGCACGGTAACATTCTTGGTATTAGTGTGACATGGTAACAATTGATGTGTTTATATAACTAACAGTTGGGTGATGTGACAATACATAGTAATCCTCAATTGCAACAAGGTAAAAAGGGTAAAATAAAGGAATTGGACAAGAATTCCTTTGGCTATGTTTAGAAACCCTAATTCTAAATGAATGAGTGCTTTGCATACAGGAAGTCTTCTTAACCTTAATCTTCTCTAACATTATGTGGATATGTGCTTGATTCATGAACATTTTTTTTGAATTTAGGCTTCTGTGATCCATATCAAGATTATTAAGATGGTTTTTGGCAATAATCACATTGAAATTCATTTGTCGATGCGTTTCAAACCAACAAGTGTGGTTCATCGTCAGGACGAGATGAAGAATCAGATCATGGCCCCAAGTTAAATAGAGAGATCCATCATACAACGACTACTTTTGACCAAGGAAACAACTACAAAGGACAGGGCAACAACTACATTTGACTGGACCAAGGGAAAGAAGTCAAAATTATTTAATTTATTAATTAAATTTTTTTATTTAGTTTGTTAAAATAATACATAATTATTTTTATTTTTAACCAACAAATTTGTTTATAATTAACTAAATGTTTTAAAGAACCTAAACATCGAACCTCAGACTTAAATATTTTTATATCCTCTTTAATACTTTAAAATATATATTATTAAAGGACTATTATAAGACTAATCAATAATTAGTTAATTAGTTAACAAGATCATAAGTGCATTCATTTATTTACTTTAACTATATATGTAACTATCTAAGTACTACAATAAGGGTAAATCCTATGAAGATTTATCAGATAAATTAAATATAAATAACCAGTTAAATTAAATATTAAAGGTAACATGGTTTAAAAGTTTATTAAATAACCCACAAATTCGTTAATAAGACTATATTTAAGTTCTATAAGTATCCCAAAAAACAAAACCTAGGTAAAGGTAAGCTATGGGAAACTAAACCTAATAAAAAGGAAAAGAAGGAAAAGAGGGAGACTTTAGAAACCATCAATTATTAAGAGTAAAACATTAATAATATTAAAAACTTTTAAGACCATGTTACCTTTAATATTTAATTTAATTGGTTATTTATATTTAATGTATCCGATAAATCTTCATAAGATTTACCCTTATTGTAGTACTTAGATAGTTACATATACAATTAAAGTAAATAAATGAATGCACTTATGATCTTGCTAACTAATTAACTAATTATTGATTAGTCTTATAATAGTCCTTTAATAATACATATTTTAAAGTATTAAAGAGGATATAAAAATATTTAAGTCTGAGTTTCGATGTTTAGGTTCTTTAAAACATTTAGTTAATTATAAACAAATTTGTTGTTTAAAAATAAAAAATAATTATGTATTATTTTAACAAACTAAATAAAAAATTTAGTTAATAAATTAAATAATTTTGACTTTTTTCCCTTGGTCCAATCAAATGTAGCTTTTTCCCTTTCCTTTGTAGCTGTTTCCTTAGTCAAAAGTAGTTGTTGTATGATGAACTCTCTATTTAACTTGGGGCCATGATATGATTCTTCATCTCGTCCTGACGATGAACCACACTTGTTGGTTCGAAATGCATCGACAAATGAATTTGATGTGATTATTGCCGAAAACCATCTTAATAATCATGAACATTTTCTTGACATGTATATTCGCTAGTCTCTAGTTACAAGTGTATCTGTCAAGGGAATTGGAGTCCCTTAAGAGATGGTGTGGATGTTTTCAGTTGCAAGCAACGTGCTTGGTGCAACAAGGTAAGGTAAAAAATGTATTGTTATGTTTATTTTTGCACTAACAGATATGTGTTGATGGCAATATGATGCGGGATTACATGGAAAAGAGACTGCCATGAAATATTAAATACGGCTTGAGTTGAGATTTCACTTAGAGGCACTGGGAGCCATGGAAATGGAGTCATGGTGTCTGTTGCTAGTCTTGTGCTTTTGGTATTTTCTGATTTTTTGAGCTTGATTTGCGGTTTTGTTTATGTTCGGTGCAAGCCCTTGCCACTTTGTTTGTGGTGTCGTATTGTTGTTGGTTTTCATGATTTTCACTTGTTTCTTCTTGGTCTTTCATTTTATTGTTTTGAGAGTCTTGAGAATTGGTTGGGGAAGGAGTAAGTTAATGAAGCTCTAGGAGAGTTGTGTGGTACTCAACATGTAATGAAAGACTTAGATGAATCTAGTGCATGCGTAATTGTAGCTAAATGTAAGAGTATGACATTTGGTTGCGTTGGTTGGGTCCATTGGTGTAAATGGACGATGGAAAGACAATAATGAGAAAGCTAACAGTAAAGGTAAAGTGAATGGATGTGAGGCATCAATTTCCTTGACTATGTTGGGAACAATTGTTCTCAATGTTGTGCATGGATAAAGGGAGTTCTCTTAACCTTGAGATTATGATATCTAGTGGTTATGTTGTGATCATGATTATGCTGATGTCTATATATGTATACATGTATATATGTACGCATGCCATGTTTGATAGGGTCATCATGGATCATGATTGTGTTTATATGTATAAATGTATGTATGTATGTATGTCGTTGTCTAAGAAGATCATGACTTTTTAATGCCAATGTTTATATATATCCATGTGACTATCTGACAGGGTTGTTAGGGAATGTTCTTGTGAAGGAATGATTGTCTATGTAGGTGAATGGCATGAAGAGGTTCTTGGCTATGAGGAATCAAATGGGAAGAGTGTTACTGACAAACCATGAGGTTAGTATCATGTGGTTATGAGTTGATATTATCTGATTATGTTATGTATAATTTATGGACATACAATACCAAGGGATACATCAGTGAGATGAAAGCAATGTGGTTTGTGAAATGCTGGTAAAAACATGGATAAGACATTGGAAGCAAGGTTTCTTAGTAGGGAAAGTGTGGTTTTGGATGTGTGATACTACTGTGGTGCACATTTTGTATATGTTGTACATGTTGCATCTGTGATGTTGTGTATATATAGTGTGTGTACATGTTGTTTATGCAATGTTATGTACATGGTGGTTCATATAGTGTTGTACAAATGTTGCATATGCAGTGCTAAGTATAGATGGTGCTATGTACATGTTGGATACGTGGTGATGTGTACATATTGTACTATGCAAATGATGGATATGTGGAATTGTGTGCATACGGTGCTGTGCACACGTTGGATATGCAGTGTTGTGTACAAATGATGCTCTGCACAGGTTGGATATGTAGTGCTATGTACATTTGGTGTTGCATACATGTTGTACATAGCACCATCTATACTTAGCACTGCATATGCAACATTTGTACAACACTATATGCACCACCATGTACATAACATTGCATAAACAACATGTACACACACTCTATATACACAACACCACATGTGAACAACATCACAGATGCAACATGTACAACATATACAAAATACGCACCATAGTAGTATCACACATCCAAAACCACACTGTCCCTACCAAGAAACCTTGCTTCCAATGTCTTATCCATGCTTTTCCCAACATTTCGCAGACCACATTGCTTTCATCTCACTGATGTATACTTATGATGTGAAGTTATTTCAATTTATTTAGAATCTAATGGAAGTTATGTGCTTGGTATAGGAAGCACGAAAATGCCTGGTTGGGTGGTTGAAGCTAACGACAAGAATTAGCAACAACAACAAAAGGTATTGGAACATGAAACAATATGTTGGTAAAGTATTCAAGAGCAGGGCCATTATGGGACACTGGTACCCAATAGTGTCCATTGGTTGCCATGAGCATGCTATAACTGGTATGATGGTTTGAGTTAGGGATATTTCTTGGTTTTTGTATCTTCTGATGTGAGGAAGCCTTGCAAGGGATGGACTACTTGGGATGGGGGTGGCAATGGAACTTGGAAGGTGTGTGATTGCACGGAAGGGGGTGACCAAATTACCCAAGGGGCTGTGCAGAAGAAAAGGGAAGGCCAGGGATGGATTCCTTTTGGTCATTACCATTAGAAAATGGAATCACTTACACATTGGGAGTGTTCCCTGAAATAATGAGTTGGTAATTATTCACTGAAAGGACAAGTAGTGCATGATTGTAGCACTAGACATTGGATGTAGCTTTGACCTTGGCAGTGGATTCTGGACTTCCTGGGAAGGAGGTGAATCTTGGTACTACTTTTGAGGGTGGAGGTGTGAGCCTGTGGATTCCCTTGTTGCAGATGCAGGCATCATATCATTTTATTTACTAGTTGAGAAAATGTGCATATGTGTGTATTATTGTAAATACTATATCGAGTTCAATTTATAAATCTCTATAGGTAGTATGATTATTTGTTGGTTGAAGCAAAAGTATATGTGTGTATTTGTGGTTATTATTATAAATACCATAATGAGCTGCATTACAAAGCTCCAATAAATGGTATGTTTGTCAAGTTTTATCAGATGGTGAGTACACTAGCAGGTTCTTGGAGCTACTAAGGTATGTACCTTTCCTCAAGGAGGAGAAGGCTAAGATCCAGACATTCACTAGTGGGTTACCAATAACATTCAAAGATAGGATTGAGTTCGATGAGCCTAGATCATTGGAGGAGGCCATTTGAAAACTAAAGCATTTATATGAACAATTGAAGTGCAAGTCTGAGACTAAACCAGATTGGAAAGGTAATGCCAAGAACAAAGGAAAATGGGAAAAGAGGCGAGTAAAACCACATGACTCAGGTAATAAAGAGAATGTTGCACCTCCTAATAGGTTCAACACATCAGATAGAGGACAAGGACATTGATCTAAGGAGAAAAATAAGGAGCCCATGCGGTGTTGGAATTGTGGAGGAGATCACCGCAGGAGGGATTTTCCACAATATCAGGGTGGTAGGCCTAAGATATATAGTGCACAGGGACTCATAGAATATTGGGGATGTTGGTAAGAGCGTTCCTCGTATTTATGCAACATTGGATAATAAATAGGCAGACCATTAGGCATATATCATTGAGATGGATGGTAAACTTTGTGATCAAGTCATTTCTATTTTGATTGACCTTGGATCTAATTATAGTTATGTTAGTACAGACTTGGTGGATAAGTGTGGTTTGAGTAAGGAATTGCATGCATAATCTTGGTTAGTGGAGTTGGCTATAGGTACCAAGAATTGAGTTCACCATTGAGTAAGATCCTGTGCATTTGATTTGAATGGTATGCCTACCACAACACATTTGAATGTATTATTATTGGGATCATACAATATGTTGTTGGGCATGTATTGGTTGTATCTTCATAGAACCAAGGTGGATTATTATGACAAAGCTAGTGAGTGCTTGGTTGAAAATGAGGAACCAAGAGTCTTCTAGGGAAAGAAGAAAGCCACAACATTTAGGATGGTGACAACTATGCAAGAAAAGTGTAGCCATAGGAAAGGGTGAAGGTTATTTGTAGTGCACATTTCTAGTGACAAAGGTAAGGAAGTTGAGGATGCATATGTTTTGAGCAGGTACCCAATTTTACAACAGTTTCAGGATGTAGTTCCTGAGGACATTACAGAGTTTCTACCTCATAGGGAGGTAGAATTTTCTATTGAGTTAGTGCTAGGGGAAGTCTAGCATCAAAGATACCTTACAATATGAGCACACCTGAGTTGGTAGAGTTGAATCTACAGTTGAAGGAAATGTTGGACAAGGGGTACCTTAGGCCAAGTGTATCACCATGGGGTGCATCGGTATTGTTTGTGAAGAAGAAAGATGGTACTCTCAGATTATGAATTGACTATAGGAAGTTGAACAAAGTGACCATTAAGAACAAGTATCTGTTATTGAGGATTGATGACTTGTTCGATCAGTTGAAGGGAGCAACAATGTTCTCAAAGATTTATCTTAGATCTAGATATCATTAGGTACACATCAAAGAGGAGGAAATTTACAAAAACTTTTTGCACTAGGTATGGGCATTATGAGTTTGTTGTAGTTCCATTTGGCTTAATGCTCGAGCTACATTTATGTGCTTGATGAATAGTGTGTTGCATCCGTATTTGGATATGTTTCTTATTATGTTCATTGATGACATATTGGTATATTCTAAAAATTAGGAAGAGCATGCCGAGCATTTAACAACATTGTTGAGGTTGTTGAGAGAGCATCAATTTTATACTAAGCTTAGCAAGTGTAGTTTCTTTCAGACTGAGGTACACTACTTGGGACACGTTGACTCCAAGGAGGGAATTACAGTAGATCTAGAAAAGATAAGGGCCATCATGAAGTGGGTAGCTCCTAAGAATGTAGATGAGGTGAGATCTTTCATGGGGTTGGTAGGCTATTATAGGAGGTTCATCAGGAACTTCTCAAGAAAGGTAAGAAGTTCGAATGGGAAAAGGACTATGAGGCTAGTTTTGAGCATCTCAAGTAGTTGTTGACACATGCACCAGTGTTAAAGATTGTAGACTCGGAGAAATAGTTTTTAATATGCACATATGCTTGCAAGAAATGACTTGGGGGAGTCCTTATGCAGGATGGAGAAGTGGTATGCTATGAGTCATGGAAACTTAATGATCATGAGAAAAACTATCCCACACATGATCTTGAACTAGTATCGATCATACATGCATTGAAGATGCGGAGGCACTATCTTTTGGGCAGTAAGTTTACATTGATGAGTGATCACAGTGGTTTGTGGTATCTATTTGACCAACCAAATCTGAATGGTAGGCAGACTCGGTGGTTGGATACGATCATTGAGTTCAATTTCGAGATAAGATATATCAAAGGTAAAGAGAACAAAGTGGCATATGCTCTTAGCAGGTGGGCACAACTAAATCACTTAGCAACTATGAGCTCCTATGGGACAAACTTACATGATAGGATCTTGCAGGCAGGCCAGTAGGATGTCAGATATATGGAGATTATGCACAGCTTGCAGCAGAGTACTGGTATAGGTAAAGGTACAGGTATAGGTACATGTGATAGTACATGTGTAGGTATAGATAATAGTATAGGTACAGGTACAAGTGATAGTACATGTGTAGGTACATATAGTAGTATAGGTATAGGTACAGGTACATGTGCAGGTGCACAGGATGTGGATTATTGTCTTACAACTGATGGATTGATCCAATTCAAAGACAAGATATATGTTCCAGACAGTAGCGAGCTCAAGAAGGTGATCTTGAGAAAGTTTCATGCGAAACCATATTTGGGTCACCCAGGTTATCAGAAGACACTAACATCAATGAAGAGATTTTATTATTGGTCGAACCTAAAGAGGGATGTAGCAAATTTTGTGGCTAAGTGTTTTGATTGTGAGTGTGTGAAGGTAGAGTGTAAACATCTAGGAGGATTTCTACATCTGATTGTGATTCCAAAATGAAATGGGAGGTCATTTCCATGGACTTCATCATAGGTTTGTCGAGGACAACGAGGAAACATGATTCCATCATGGTTGTTATGGATAGGTTGAAAAAGATTGCACACTTCAACCTAGTGGAGTCTACATTCTCAGCTAGCGATGTAGCACAAGTATTTATTAGAGATGTGGTCAAATTGCATGGTGTTCCAAATAATATTGTGTCAGACTAGGATGCAAAGTTTACTTCCAAGTTTTGGAAGGCGTTTTTTGCAGGTTTGGGAACAAATTTGGTCTTCTGTACAACTTATCATCTATAGACTAATGAAAAAACAGAGAGGGTCAACATGATATTGGAGGACATGTTAAGGATGTATGTGATGCATCAACAACAGAAATGGGAGGAGTATCTTCCCTTGGTTGAGTTTTCATACAAAAATGGTTATCAAGAGTCATTGGGGATGAGTCCTTTTGATGCATTGTATGGGGGAGTTGCAATACTCCCATCAGTTGGAGTGATCCAGTTAACAGGGTGTTGATTGGAATAAACATGTTGGCAGACATGGAATAGGAAATGTAGGTAACCAAGAAAAATCTAAAGGAAACACAAGATAGGAAGAAGAGATATGCAAATCAAAATAGGTTGTTCAAGGAGTTCTAGTTTAAGGGAATAGGTGTGCTTGTGCATCAAACCAAAGAAGAGCTCCTTACAGATTAGATCATGTGCCAAGATGACACCATGGTTTTGTGGACCCTTGAGTATCATTGAGAGGATTTGGCCAGTAACATATTGACTTGCACTGTCTCCGACAGTGAAATTCCATGATGTTTTCCAAGTGTCATTGCTTAAGAAGTATGTTAGAGATGTTGATCATGTGATTGACTGGTTTGTATTTTAGGTGGAACTAGATGGATAATTCTAGCCAGAGCCTCAGTGTATATTGTAGAAAAATGTGCTTATGCTAGGAACCAAGCAATCGAGTAGGTTAAAGTGTAATGGAAGCACTTTGGGTCCGATGAAGCTACATCAAAGATGGTGGATAAGATGCGAGCTATGTATCCTTCCTTGTTTTCCAGTTGAGGCAAAGCAATTTTGGCATGGTGTTTAGGTATGGTGTTTTGGTATATGTTTGGTGATTTTGTAATATGTACATATGTATATGGATGTAAATACTACCATGATATATGTTATAAAGATCCAATAAGCGGTATGGGTGTCATGTCATTATGATGTTATGCTTGTTAGGTTTTCATGTTGGTTTGCTTCTTAGCATGTTGATCATTGTAAATATTGCATCGCTCAAAGGGGAGGGTTCTGTAACAACCCTAGTGAAAATTCCATGTAATAAAGGTTAATAAAGGAAAAATAATAACCATGGTTGATATGACACTTATTCCAAGCTGAATGTTGGGCAAGATACCCTAGTGTGGGTATTCATTTGGTTATTACTGGCTAAGGAAATTAGCAAAGGAAATGGCTAAGGCTTTGGAAAGGAAAAATGGCATTTTTGGCACATTTATTTATGAGAATAATGGAAATTAGGAGAAAAGGGACGTGAAAGGTCACACATTGCATGTGAGGAGGAAAATGAAGGAAAATAATGAAAATGAAGAAAATGGAGGCCTCCATAAAAAGGATTCTGAGGATTAGTTTGTAACCTTTTGTTAGTTTAGTTTTAGAGCTCTCTCATTATTATCTCTCTCTCTCATACTCTTGGAGACGTAGAGTTTTCTTGGAGTAATTTTGGAGGGTGTGGCATACTTGGATTCTTGGAGAAAGAAGGCAAAGGAAGTGCAGGAAAGCACAAGAGGACATCGAGATTAGTAGATACATCATATTTTTCTTGCAGTTATCGAGTTTCATGTATGTTTTCCTCACTAGTTTGGGCATGCATGGCATATGCATGTGGTTTGTTGTTTGTGATCTATCATGGGCATGGAGGAAGGCCGAGATTGACAGTGGATTTCCTAGAGTTTCCATTTCCTAGATAGCCATGGAGATTGTGGGTTTATTTTCATTGTTTTGTTTTGGTTGGTTCTCATGTTTCCTTAGCTTGGGTTGAGTAATTAGTCTTAGAGCCTTGGTTGGAAAAATGCTCTGGAGCCCTATAAAAACTTGGGTTGAGTTACTAGTCCCGTAGCCTTGGTTGGAAAAACGCTTTGGAGCCCTTGGTGGGTTGAGTTACTAGTCCTAGAGCCTTGGTTGGAAAAATGCTCTGGAGCCCTAGAAGGCTTGGATAGAGACCAATTTGATGATGGTTTTGTGATGTCTGACTGTGAGGTGGAAACACTATTTGATGGGTTGAGGTGGTTGGCATTTGGAAGCCCTGGATGGTTTTGGATTGATGTGTTTTATGAGATCCCACATTCATGTTTGGAATATGGCACGAGGGTGAATGGCTGAAGAGAGATTTGGCTCAGCCATTCTATGGTCGGGTGGAACGTGGAAGTCCCATCCCAGGTTTGGATTTTGAATCATCAATATGAGGTTATTTATCCTTGTATTTCTATGGGTATTATATTGGTTTATATGTGGATCATATGGCTATGATTTCATTGATATTTCTGTTGCTATTATGTTGGTTATATATATGTTTTATGACGGTAGCTATGTATGGATCTCATCATGTTTTTTCTAGGAAATGAATGAACAATGTATCTATGACCTAATGGATGAAATAGCAGTTGATGTGTTGAGGCATCAATGTTTATTAGCGATTCTTAGCTAAGTATGAGACCCCTATGCTCAAATATGTTATTTACACATGTAGATTACATATTCATGATATGTTTGAAAAAATGCCTATCATGGCTAGTAGGGGTCCATTCAAGGTCATATTTAAGTAATTTCATTTGTACTGTCATTTCCTTGTTATTTTACTGTTCTTAAGATGTCATTCAATTTTGGAAAGTGACCTGGGCTTTGGCCCTGAAAAGGTGGCTCAAATCCTGGGGACGCTGGCACAAAATTGTGCAAAATAGTTCATGGAATTGGCTTACAGACCTGTGAGAGCATCCAAAGGTCCCTGGGCACTGGCATGCCCATAACATGAGAGCGTCCAAAGGTCAAGTGGTCCAAAATATCAGTGGGACCCATGAGATGATTGGAATCAAGGTTGGATTGGTTCTTGAGGGTCCTAATGCTGATGTTGAAGGTTTGTAAGGTGTGTTTCTATCGGTTCCATTTCCTTAATGTGGCTTAGGAGGTCGAATCTTATCATAGTGGCCTCTCATCGCATGTTTACCCTGATTTTCCAGTTGCTTGGGTAGATGTGGGAGGAGGGTGTTACACAAACGCTCTGGAATCCCTTTAACAACTTGGGCTGAGTTACTAGACCTGGAAGCCTTGGTTGGAAAAATGCTTTGGAAGCCCAGAAAAACCTGTGGGTTGAGTTACTAGTCATGGAAGCCTTGGTTGGACAAATTATCTGGAAGCTCGAAATAAGATCTTGGTTGAGTTACTAGTCTCGGAAGCCTTGGTTGAAACAAACAATATGGAGACCTGTAAGTCTTGGGTAGAGACCAATATGATGATGGTTTTGTGATGTCTGACCATGAGGTGGAATCACTGTTTGATGGGTTGAGGTGGATGGCCTCTGGAAGCCCTAGATGGTTTTAGATTGATGTGTTCTATGAGATCCCACATTCACGCTTAGAATATGGCACGAGGGTGAATGGTTGAAGATAGATTTGGCTCAACCATTCTATGGCCAGGTGGAACATGGTAGTCACATATGAGGTTGGCTCTTGCATCATTGCATCATTAATATGAGGTTAATTCTCCTTGTTATATCATGAGTATTGTACTAGTTTATATGTGGATTCTATGGCTATTGTATCCTTGGTATTTATGTTGCTATTATGCTAGTTACAGATATGTATTATGGTAGTGGCTATGTATGGATCCCATCATGTTTTTACTTGTATATGAATGAACAATGTGTCTATGGATTAATGGATGAAACTACAGCTAAAGTGATAAGGAAACAATGCCTCATAACAAATCTGAGATAAGTATGAGACCCCTATGCTTAGATCTGTCATTTACACTAGATTGTGTTGATGCCAAGTGTTTGACAGAATGTCAATCCTGGTTGGGGATAGTCAGGCCTAGTCCTGGAGTTCATTTTTGGTTTTATTAATATTGTCATCATGTGTTTAATGGATTCTAGAAGTTACAACAAGTTTTGGGAAGTAGCCAGAATTTGAGGCTTGAAAAGTGCCTTAAATTCCCCGGATTTTGGCACAGATCTAGTAGAAAATAGTCCCTGGACACATGCATGTAGGCTTGTGGGAGCATCCAAATCTCTCTGCACACTGACATGCCCATAGCATGGGAGTGTATAGAGGTTTAATATCTCAAAGATTCAGTGGGACCTAGGGATGGTCAGTAGAAAGGTTGGGATAGTTCTCAGGGGTCCTATTGCTAACGTTGAAGGTATGTATGGTGTGTTTCCATCGGTTTTACTTCCTTAACGTGACTTAGGAGGTAAAATAATATCATAGAAACTTATCATCACATGTTTACCCCAATTAGTTGGTTTCTTGGGTAGATGTGGGAGGACGGTGTTACAAAGTGGTATGAGAGCATGCTTCACCCCTCAGACTAGATGTGCGGTTTGTTTGTCATACATTCATGTTGGTTGCATATGTGTTGCTTATGATTGTAGTCCATGTGATTGTTGCATTTGCATGGTATTGATCATGGTTGTAGTGATTTCGCCATGTGAAAGAGCATGTTGTTGTTGTGAAGTGTGTCGTCGTGAGTGTATGATTGGTTATGCATTGCATTCATGTCAATTGCATATGTTCTTTATGTTTACAGACTATGTGCTTGTTATGAATGCATGGTAGTCGTCGTTTCTATAGTTGTGTTTTCATGTGAAGGTTGATGGTGTTGCTGTGGGATGTGCCATCATGAGTGTATGGTTGTATATGCATATGTTATGCATGTCGATGTTTATATGTTGTTATGCATGCATTATCATAGTTATATTTATGCATTTATAGTAGGTCAAACATGCATTGTGAGGTGATTGGATGCAATTAGGTCATCATGATGTAGTTGTTATGTTATGATTCTAATGTGTTGAATGAGATAGAGAAGGAGATGCAGACCATCAGAGTGAGGTTGCAACGCTAGACTTTGGGTTAAGAGAAGATCGTCATACATGTATTGTATGTTTGGCATGTAGGTATGTTAGTTAATGGATTGTTATATACATTAGGGTCATATACATGTTTGACATTTTTTATTATTATGGTTACATGCTAGTTGATCAATGTAGTCATATGCACATGTGTCAGATAGTCATGAATGATAGTGACTTGTGGTTGCATGCATTTCTGTTGTTGTTTTATGTTAGTTAACTGGATGATTATGTTATATGTTATTGATGAGCATGTTATAGGTTAACTTGTTGTTGTTATATGATAGTTAGCTTGATGATTAGGTTATATTTTGTTGATGAGCATGATATATAACTTGTTGTTGTTATATGATAGTAACTTAATGATTAGGGTTATTACATTAAGATCTTCATGTCATATGTATCATACTAATTTGGATTGGTCTATGCAAATGGTTGGTTTACATTCGTCAATATAGTCCTGCAATAGGAAAAAGCATTAATGTATTAGATTGCATTTGGGATGTCAACTCCATGAAAAAATTTGAAGGGTACCACCTATTGAGGAAAGGTATAATGAGGAAAGTGAGATGTAAGTAGATAGTGGAGATTTATAGTACATTTGACTTTTTTGTTTTCATGTATATCATACTTATTTAATTTTTAGTCTTCCTTCATAATACATTATTACGGAGGTATAACATGGTAACTAATTATATGTATGTGAATCGTTTTATTTTAATACAGTCGGTCAAGAGTGGGACGCAATACATTTATACATAGCAAACAATCTTGTTGGATTAAGGTATGGATTGAATGATGCAAACAAGCTAATAATGATAGGTTATCATGGTATGGTGTGTCTACATTGGTCAAAGAATCTGAACATAGTGGAGATACCAATCTTACACAGAGGGAAATTGATTTAGAACATGGTCTAAAAGATCATCAGGAAAACATATTCACCCATACTACTTAGTTTTTCTTACAATTATATTGATGAATATGGCACATTTTTTCTTAATTTGAAAATTTTCCGAGTGTAAATATGCTTATCAAATTGATAATGCATTTTTTAAGTGTTTGACATATTTCAGTTGAAACACCACAACAAAATGTGGTGTGATGGTCGCAAATTTCGCATCAAAAGGTTGTATGAAAAGATGAAAACTTATGATAGTTGGATAACTGTAGTATTTCATGTTATCAATGTTGCCTCTGGAGGTGACACACATCTATAAGTCTCTGACAATCAATATTATGGGTATCTGCATGATATAATTGAGTGTGACTTTAAACCCTTCAAATTAGTTGTGTTTGATGTCTAATGGTTCAGGCTACGAATCCATGAACGTGACCCTGATAAAACTATTATTGAGCATGATATTGGATTTGGCATGGTTGATACAAGGAATGTTGAGCCATGATCAGAGCCCTATGTTCTTCTAATCCAATGCGAACATGTATTTTACGTAGAGGTTCTAGGTAAAGAGGGTTGGTCATATGTTGTTAGATATGATCCAAGAGGAAGGTCGGTAAAGTATAATGTAGTGGAAGAAGATGAAATTGAATAAGAAGAGGATGTAGAGGAGCATGGGTTCATGTGTCAGATGAATATGTCGAAGAAGTTCAAGGATATGTTAATCGAGACAATGTTAATTTGAATGAACTAGATGATAGTGACGTTGTGTCAGATAAAGAAATCGAACCAAATGTCAAAGAGCATGTTCCAGATGATGATATAGACAATGATGATGATGCTGATATGGTGAATCCTTTGAACATGAATTATGAATTGGATGATAAAGATGATGAGTTGGATGAAGAATAATATTTTGTAATCACCATATATAATATTAAACTTTGACTTTACTTTTAAAAACAAAACTTACACTTTTTAAGAATTTTCAATATAAATATGTAAAGGTTGGTAATTTGAATTGAACGCACATACTAAAAGGTGTGGGCCCAAATATTTGCCTTCATACGAAGGTTGGAATGAGATGGAGGTTATGAAAATTTGTGTGTGGGTCCCAGTGCTCTTCACTATGTACATGCTAATAAAAATGTTGAAATGTACGAGGTATGTATTTATATGTTTTTAGTTGGTTTGTTCTCTTTCGTTCACCTTAAAAAATATTTTCTTAGTTTTTACGTTTGATTGTTACTGTGTTTCTTTTAAATATATTATAGTAGATAGATTGGGTATTGGGGGATTAAGAGTGATGTGGGGGGGGGGGGCAGAGGTTGGCCTTGTTCAGTAGAGAAAATATTATTCTTGAAACAAAGAGAAGCTCATTTAGGTTTATACCATCATCTCCAATTTTAACTTTGGTTTGTATAATAATTTCCAAGGTTTTCCATTTACTAATTAGTGGAAATTATGCTTTTACCCTACATAGAGTGACATGTGAATGGGTCCAAAGAAAAACCTAAGTTCAAATTACTAATTATTAGAGTTCATAAATGAGAAAACTCAGTTCGAATCATCATCATCATCACCATCATAATCGTCGTCAATGTCATCATCATCATCGTAATCATCATATTTTTCATCAACATCATTATGAAATTAATCATCATCATTATCACCATATAATCAGATATTTATCTTCATCACCATCATCATTTCAATCATCCTCCATGTCATTGTCATCATCATTAATGCCATCATCGTCATCTTTGTCATCATTGTCATAATCACCACCATCTTTGTCATCTTCATCAACATCATCATCGTTATCATGATCATCTTTTTCATCAACATGATCATTAATATCATCATCGTCATTATCTTTAGGGATTCTTGATAGATTTACTCACCTTCAACATCTCCAACCTCCTTAACAACTATCTTACAACCATTCCCTTAAATGTGAAGTGGTGCAACTCCTCACACTATCTTATAACCCTAGAACTGTATCACTTAATCACTTAACCATATACACCAATGAAATCTTAATATTTAATATCCTTCAAAAAATATTAATATATAATATCCCATATAGCCTTTATCCATAATAATTGCTAACCCATGATTCTTATAACCACTGAGCATTAACACTCAACCTTAAAATCATATAACCCTTAACCTTAACTATTATAACCCCTAATTACCTATTACCTCTATGAGATTTTATAATTATAACATTTAATATAGGCTTCTTTTTTTTTTGACACTTATAGCCCTTGAAATACAACATCAATAACCTTAATTAGTAACCATTAACCTTTGTATTCATTAACTATTATACAACATAAGTACACTTCTAACCATAAACACTTAACTCTATAACATGTAATATGACCCTTAACACAAATAACCTAATTAAACCCTTAGACTATGTATAATGATCCTTAACCCTAAACTATTGTCACCCCTGACCCCTATACCACTAATCCTTATAACCCAAGTCATTATAAATTATATCCCTTATAACCATTCTTATTGTAACCTTGATATTCCTTAACCCTTTGATTTGATCACTAAGCCATATAATGTAAAACTATGAAACTCTTAATCATGTAACTTATATAATCCCTAGCCCTTATAAAACACATCTTTAAGCCCTAACCATTTTGGTTACAACATCCTCTATCACAAATAATTATTGTCATTGTCACTTTGTACCCTTATTATCCCCATCATTATTATCCGATAACCCCCACTTCTCAAACGAGGAAGAATTAAAAGCCATGAAGAACTAGGCTCCAAACATAGCTGAAGTGTATACATAAGATGATAATACTCTCACGGATTTCCAAATACTATATTAGCAAAAGATTTACAATATCGAGATAACTCCATTACTTCAAGTTGTGTGAACTCACATATTGTTGCATACTAACCCTCATTTTTATTTCCAAAGTCAACATTAAAGATTCGATGATCCTTCAAATAATTTTTTCCAAAGTACTAATCAAGATATTTATAAAAATATGCTTCATCAATTTCCTTACAATGTGTGAATTGAACCTCTACATCATCCCCTCTCTATGTTTTGGCAGAAGTAGATCCTCTTTCCAAGCTTGAAATATCATCAAAGACTAGGGAGAAATTTACCTACCCTTCACCACATGGATTTACAAAAACAAAGATAAACTCTCCTACTTGAGTTTCATCCATCCCAAAATTAGTTTTGCATTCCCTTTTACCATCGGGATCATAAGTATCATAGATGGGAGGACCCTCAAAATAAAACATATATGATTTGGGATCATTATGTGCCAAAATTACTATCCTTGCTTCAATATGTCCCTCAAAATGATCACTGGTAGAAAAAGGAAAGAAGGTCACTACCTATATTTCATCACATGCATAGTTGTCTTCATTTGTGTCACATAAGACTGCAAAATTTCAATCCCAAACATTTTTATTATTGTAGACCTATGTGTTGGTGTTTCCTCACCAGAAGGACTATAAGAACTAGTGTTCACTTTCCCAACTCTTGAAAAACATGTGCAACTCCTTCCTTCGTTTTCAAGGAAGTTAAGGGCACCTTGACTAGTTGACTATAATCCTCCTAGTTGTTCTAGCACAAGCTCCTCATAAAACATTTTATCTATGCCTATGCCATGATTTGAAGCTAATGACTTCTCCATCTCAACTATTGCACTATCTTCTTGAATAATATCTACTTAAAATGAGGCCAACAATATAAATATCATTAAAATGATTCCCATCTACCCCAACAATAGCGATAGATCATATTATGTTGCTAACTTTTGGTTATACACTACATTCTCCAATGATGCTAGTAGTTTACTGTCTTTGGACCTTTTACAAAGCTTTAAATCTATATTGCCATGTTCAACAATGCATCCAATAATTCCCTCATAATAATCATTTACATCAATGCCTAAAGAAATGCTAATCTCATCATCACCCAGATATTGCATAATATTGTCGTCATAGTCTTCATGGTGACCTTAATTTGTGTGGTTAACAGGGAATTTTCCAAATTATGAGCATAAACCTTCCTTTAGAACAATACATTTACCATAGGAAGGTATTTCAATATAATTTCCTTCAAGGTAAACAAGAAGACGTTTGTGTTCTAAGGTTTCCAGTAACTCTCAATGTATGTAATCAAAATTTCTAGTGTCTTGAGCTACAATTCTTGAGAAATATTTCACTCGAAGCTTTGAGAAAGTATATTCTTCTGACTACCAGAGTGCTGGAACCAACCTTGCACTTCATACCCTAAAAAGAGTAGAAATAATCTCATCATGGCATCTTCATGTAAACTAAGGAAAGCCCTTATATTGTCTAATGAATTCTTGCTTGCTAGTCATCAGATCGTTTCATAAGTCGGAGCTCAATTATCTTGGATGAACACTTGGTCATTTGAAGCTTAGGCTACAAGACATGTAAAAAGTGGCAGAGATATTGAGTATAAGTAAATAATAGTTTTGGTATATAGACTACGTTTCATATAGGATTTGGTTCACAACCGAGCATGACTCGAAAAAAGTGGAATTTGACGTCATTACCAAAATGGTCCCATCAACTTAGGACTCACCCATTTTAACTAACTATGCCGTCATTTCAACTTGACTTTCTAGTGGTGGAAAAAAACTTTGTGATGTGAAACTCAGTTATGATTCGACTCGACTACGCGACTTCTTGACTATACAATTTTACATATAATATTAAAATATATACTATATATAAAATATATATTATATATTATATAATATATACTATATATTATATAATATATACTATATATAAAATATACATTATATATTATTTAATATGGTGGTAATATTATTTTTGTTACATACTTTTATCAGGTCGCGAGGGTGTTTTTTTTTTTAATACTTTCTTGTGAATGCACAATAACCCTTTTGAGCGCTTTTGAACATTGGCTCTCGAATAATTTTGTTTCATTTCAAATGTGATGTTGTGAGGCTGTTTTAGTGCTTCAAGGCCTATGAGGGTTTTTTGTTTTAATATTTGCTTATCAATGTACAATAACCCTTTTGAGCATTGACTCTGGAATCATTTTGTTTCAATGCAAATGGGATGTTGTGGGTTATTTTAGGGCTTCGATATTACATTGTTCTATCTCATTTGGGTTGTTTTTTTAATAGTTTTCAATGGGTTTATTGTTTTCATTCTCAAAGGATTCTACTGCATGGGACATAAATGAATTTGGTTGTTTTGTGGGTATACTTTTATACTAGCTTAGATCCATCTAACTCTAGATCTATAATGCGCTGAGAGGGATCAAATCCCTTGAGATGTAAATCTTTCCTCAAATTATTAATCCAAAGTTATTATCTAATAATATTAGATTTCATAATAATAATAGATTTAATGATATTTTTTACATAGCATGATAACACGATTTATAATAAAGCTACATCAAATTAATATTTTCAAATAATACAACTTTGATGTGGAACTATTTGTGTCTTTAAATATTTTAATATATCCATAGGATATATTTTTTCCTTTAAAAAATATATTTTACAAATATTTAATTAAAAGAAATATTACAAAATTTTGGAGCTTTGTGTTGAATTGTATTGTAGTTTTGTTTTTGTTTTGTTTTGTTTGTTGTTGTTGTTGTTGTTTTTTTTTTCATCTATATGGTTCTTTTCATTTTTGTTTTGGGCCTACATTAATTTTATTATTATTATTTTATTGGAGACATGACATGCTTACACATCCCCCACATACTGGGTTGTAGAATGCGCCTCTTGACACAATAATTTTTAGAGTTGGTCCCCAAAGGCCTTATCTGGTCGGTTGACCCTGACTTGATGACAACCATATCTTTAAAGAAAATTTTTTGTCTCTGTTTCTCATGTTGTCTGCTTTGATATTATCGCTGAGAGGTTTTACTGAGTTGGCTTGGTCCTGACTAGCTACAGATTTGTTTTTGGTTTGAAATACTTGGGATATACAATAGTGTGTGAAATTGTCCTCTCACATCTTAGGCTCGCATTAGTTATTTCTATGGTTTGTATAGTCTCTATAGAGGTTCACATTATCTATGATGGCTCACTCTTATCTATGATTAGTCATAGTTCATAGTTACAGTATGGTTCACACTTATGATTTGAGGCTCGCACTCTGTAGGTCTATTTGTAAGGTTCACTCTCTGTGGTTCCTGACTGCCTCACATTGATCCTACTATCTATCTATCTATCTATCTATATATATATATATATATATATATATATATATATATATATATATATATATATATATATATATAGTGATATTTCATTCTTTGTGGCATGTTCTTCTAGGAGGTATAAGTCTTCCTCTTTATATAATCTCCCAAGGGTTTGACTAGTCCTCTCTAGGCTAACTTAATATTTGTTGGCCGACTTCATATTTGCTCGTCGAGATGTCACTTTTGTCCACCAAGAACGGTCTCAATAAGAGGGCTAAATTGAAGTCCTAAAGTGATCACAAAAGGGAGAGTGAAGCTCTTTGCAATTCTCACTCACAAGAGTATCAACACAAACAAATATATAAGAAATCTAAGTCACTATATCAATGAAACCTTGAGGAGAACCAAACTGCAATCAATATAACCTTCTTAAGCTTCTTGACACTTGTAGATATACCTTGTAATAGAAGATTGAAATATTTGCAATTGCAGACCAAATTTGATGAGCTTGATGGTAGTGGAAATGATGCCAGCGATCCCCCCTTAAGCACAATTGAGGAGTATCATAGATAATGAGTCTTAGAAAATTTCAACCACATTAGGTGTTGATATACAACATAAATAAAATATAATGTTTAAGGAGGAAAAATCTTGTGGGAATAACCCCCCCACTCAAAATAAGAGTGCTTCTATCAAAAAGTTCAACTACTAAGAACTTGTGTCCTTCACTCTTAAGATATCCCACAAAGATGTGAATCTTTGTTGCATGAAAATATTGGTGAATATGTATATAGAATACTCAAAATAAGGGAAATACTACATATCAATTACTCATTTATTCATATTCTCTCTAATGTAGTGCATGTGAACCTTAATGTGCTTGGTTCATTGTCTCTAAAATAGGTCTCTATAAAACTTGAGTGTATTTTGGTTAACACATCATATCACTATAGGAAGTTGAACTTGTACACTAATATCTACCAAAATGTCTTAGAAGAAATGGCTTGAATAAAAATGTTCATTACACCCCTATAGTCTTCCTCTACTAATGAAAGAGCAGTAGTTGTATGCTTCTTTCTTGACCAACACATGGGATTGAAACCAAGGTAGAGAACATATCTTAATGTGGATTTTCAATATGTTCTATCACTATCATAACATGAGTCTATGTAACAAAAAATATCCAAGGAAGACCCTACTACATAGTGTAAACCATAACTTGTAGTCACATGTCTAAGAATCGTGTTAGCTTTTTTCTAGTTTAGCTCATATTGCTTATGTATCCAGAAAGTGATCCAACTACGTAGGAGATGATTTTTATAGAATGTGTAAGGTATAAAATACTCCTAATCAAATATTGATATCTGGTAGAGTACACTAATGTTGTAGCACTGCCATCCTCTAGATTAACTCTCAAAAGAAAAGAAGTGGGAACCTCCTTGAAACTAATCATTTAAAATATGTCAAAAATGTCACTAAGATTTATGGACTGGATCAAATTTATCCTATAATCATCTTGGATTATCTCCAAACAAAGAAACAATGACAACAATCCCATATTAGCCATGGTAGACCTATCTATAGGAAGAGGTGCCAATTCCCAAGTGTTGATCTCCATTAAGTAGTTGTACTCCTCTCTCGTAGTTTCTTCCCAGGAGGGGTTCCCCTCAAACTCTGCATAGGTTTGAGGTTTTGACACAAAAATAAAATAATGATGGATATCATGTTAAATATCCATGATGGCTATATCTTACAAGGGCTCCACAAACTATGACTTGGGTCTCTATGGATTGGTAGGATCAATTGCTAGATCACCAACTACCTAAATTGTTTGTTATACCCTTTAAGGCCTTTGCTATATATCTACAATTTGTTTCTACTATTTTGAAATATTACGATCCAAAATTTGATCAAATTGTGATATGATGAAATATCACTAATATTCATCACAAGTAGTGGTGGAGAGGATGAAGTAGGGTGCAATGGAAGTTATTGTAAGGACCTTCTTCAAATCTACCACTTCTATGGATGAAAAAAGTATTTCATGAAGAGTCTAATAATTTGTATCTCTTAACTCCATCTAGATATCCCGCGAATATGCACTCCCTACTTTGAGGATCGATGGCCTTCCTCCTATTAGAGGGAATCCTAGCCCATGCCCATGAACCAAAATATTTAAAGTGAGAACATATAGTTTCTTCCCTGTCAAGGGCTCAAAAAAATTGATCTCATTTAATGATTTATGTGGAATTATCTTTTGAATGTAAGTTTCATAGTTAATATCTTCATCCCATAGGTTAGGAGGTAAGGATCTAGCATGATGCATACAAATTTCCATCCCTTTTAGTGTTCTATTTATCCTCTCTACAACACCATTTTGTTGTGGAGTGTAAGGAACTATAGTTCATAGGTTTAATCCTAAGTATAAAAAAACATTTTCTACATACTTATTTACACATTCACTTCAAATATCTATCTAAAGGCATTTAATCCTCTTCCCTATCTGATTGTCTACAAGCTGCTTGACATTTTTGAGATGCACAAAAACTTATAATTTCATGTTAAGAAAATAAACCCATGTATGTCTTAAAAAATAAGCAATGAATGATAAGAATACCTTTCCTTAAATATTGATAGGTGAGGAAAAGTTCCAATAATGTCATTTTGCACTAGTTCAAAGAGTGAGGAGGCTCTCCTAGAATTACCTATCTACAATTTCACTGTGGATGCTTTCCCAATATGCATATCTAATAAAATCCACCTATGTATTGGATATGTGGCATCCTTGCAACCATTCCTTGTTTGGATAGATGATACACATACTTGTAGTTAATATGACCAAATAGCTCATGTGATAACCAGTTGTCCTCATTAACATCTGTTAGAATGGGAAAAATCAGATTTAAAATTAATTGAGAGAGAGTGTATAATTTGTAATGTTGTTTCACCTCTCCAATAGAAAATATGGAGTCATCTAACATATTGGAAATAACCATTGTAATTGGAGTGAATTCTAATTCTTTCCTAACCCTATACGAGTGATTTATAAATATATATAATGTTAATTGAAATAAGAGGAACATAAAGTACTTTGCTAAAGTTTCCATGCTCCAAGTCAATTCTCACTTCTCCACAAAAATTCACAAGTGTCTAATTTCCCAAAAATATGGGTATTCTAGTAGATGTCTCCAAGTAAGAAAAACAATTTCTTTTTCTTCTTTCGACAAGTACATAAGAATTACATCATGCCATGAGCCAAATAGAAATTATGAAGATCGATACTATTTACACTTTTTAACCTAACATTCATCAAAGAGTACCAGCAAGCAAAATATACAAATACAAGAGCATGATCATGATTTTGACAATCTAGGGATACTTTAGGGAGGGAGAATTCCTAGAGATTTCAGATCCAAACCCTAAGTCTTTTGATATTACTTTTAGAAACATCAACCCTATGGTTTGAATCTCAAATTTATTTCTACCCTCACTAGGGTTTTCCATTTCACCCTAGACTCCATACAAACCTTAGAGACCAAAAGCTAGGGTTTCTATAAGAGAATAGAGTTAGGGTTTTTCTTATGACTAGGGTTTCCAAATACCAACTAGGGTTTACAAAAAAAATTAGATTCCAACAATATGAAGACTACAAACCCTAGAACCAAAAAGGGAAATATCAAAACCATAACTTGATTTAGGTTAGACTTTATATGGATAAAAACAATTATACATACCTCAAGGACTACATACATTAGTCCTCCAAGATCACAAGAAGTTTGTTGTAACAGTTTCTTCAAGATGTCATGATCTTCTTGCTGCTTTTTAATAATGGATACTCCTAAGATGCTGATGTCAATGATTGCCTTCAAAGGCACTACAACTTTCATTGATGTCAAGATCTTCTTAAGAGCAGTTCTCTACATAATGTGATTGACTATAGCTTCATAATCCTCAAAGCTTGGTACCAATTTCTTCCAACCAAGCATACTTTCTTCACCAATTTGAATTTAAGTACAAATATGCATGCAACTTGCTTCTCATTTTCACTTATGAATCTTTGAAGATTGTAATAAAGGTAAATTTTCTTCACATGAACTATATGACAATCCTTTATTATAGAATGAGGCTTTTCCTGCGGTCTTAAGTTTCCTTACTTGTTGGACTGCAAGCCTTGAAATGTCACTTCTACAATTTTCAGATGGGTAACAATGATTAGTGTATTCAATTTTCTAGATAGACAAATGCTACAAAGATGAGTTAGCACTAATGGATAATAGAGAAATGAGAAATAAATTAAAATCCGCAATGAAGGTAAGATATTGCAGTGTAAAACTTGCAATTGTGAATTAAGCTCACACTTCCAATTGTTAATGATCAAGATGCAAGGCGAAATGAAAGGTCTATTCTAGGATGAGAATTCAAGATGACCAAATTAGGAATTACTTCAATGAGATTGAAAATATGAAAAGTGCCCCAAGAACAATCATTTGTAAGAAATATATCTCAATTTCCAATTTTCAAGCAAGATTACAATATCCAAATACAATTTAGAGAGACACTTAATTTTTTTTCACTTAATGAAGCTATGATAGCAATGCTTCCTGATACTTATATGTGGTTATTATGTGTAACAGGCTTGGTGAAAATTCCATGTAATAAAAGTTAATAAAGGAAAAATATTAACCACGGTTGATGGAATGCTTATTCCAAGTTGAATGTTGGGCAAGACATCCTAGTGTGGGTGTTCATTTGGTTATTAATGACTAAGGAAATTGACAAAGGAAATGGCTAAGGCTTTGGAAAAGAAAAATGGCATTTTTGGCACATTTATTTACGAAAATAATGGAAATTAGGAGAAAAGGGAGGTGAAAGGTCACAGGTTGCATGTGACGAGGAAAATGAAGAAAAATAATGGAAAATGAAGAAAATAGAGGCCTCATTCATAAAAAGGCTTCTGAGATCAGTTGATAACCTTTTGTCAATTCAGTTTTGGAGCTCTCTCATTATTCTGTCTCTCTCATACTCTTGGAGACTTAGAGTTTTCTTGGAGCACTCTTGGAGGGTATGGCATACTTGGATTCTTGGAGCAAGAAGGCAAAGGAAGAGCAGGAAAGCACAAGAGGACATCAGGATCAACAACTACATCAGATTTTTCTTGCAGGTACCGAGTTTCATGTATGTTTTCCTCACTAGTTTGGGCATGCATGACATATGCATGTGGTTTGTTGATTGTGATTTGTCATGGGCATGGAGGATGGTTGAGATTGATAGTGGATTTCCTAGCCTTGCCATTTCCTGGTTAGCCATGGAGATTGTGGGTTTATTTTCATTATTTTGTTTTGGTTGGTTCTCATGTTTCCCTACCTTAGGTTGAGTTATTATTCATGGAGCCTTGGTTGCAAAAACAATATGGAGGCCTGTAACAAATTGGGTTGAGTTACTAGTCCCGTAGCCTTGGTTGGACAAACATTGTGGAGCCCTTAGTGGGTTGACTTACTATTCCTAGAGTCTTGGTTCGACAAATGATCTAGAGCCCTAGAAGGCTTTGATAGAGACCAATCTGATGATGGTTTTGTGATGTTTGACTGTGAGGTGGAATCACTGTTTGATGGGTTGAGGTGGTTGGCCTCTGGAAGCCCTGTATGGTTTTGGATTAATGTGTTTTATGAGATCCCACATTCATGCTTGGAATACGGCAAGAGGGTGAATGGTTGAAGAGAGATTTGGGTCAATCATTCTATGGTCGGGTGGAATGTGGAAGTCCCATCCTGGGTTTGGATTTTGCATCATCAATATGAGGTTATTTCTCCTTGTCTTTTTATGAGTATTATACTAGTTTATATGTGGATCATATGGTTGTGATTTCATTGGTATTTTTGTTTCTATTATGCTAGTTATATATATGTTTTATGACAATAGCTATGTATGGATCTCATCATGTTTTACTTGTAAATGAATGAACAATGTATCTATGAGCTAATGGATGAAATGGCAGTTGATATGTTGAGGTATCAATGCTACTTAGTGATTCCCAACTAAGTATGAGACCCCTATGATCATATATGTTATTTACACCTGTAGATTACATATTCGTGATATGTTTGATGAAATTCATGACATGGCTAGTAGGGTCCTTGTCAAGGTCTTGTTCAAGTAATTGCATTTGTACTGTCATTTCCTTGTTATTTTACTGTTATGAAGATGTAATTCAATTCTAGGCAATGAAATAGGTTCTAGGCCTGAAAAAGTGGCTCAAATCCTGTGGACGTTAGCACAACGTTGTGCAAAATAGTCCTTGGACATTGGATTTCATGCTTGTGAGAGCGTCCAGAGGTCCCTGGACACTGGCATGCCCATAACATGAGAGCGTCCAAAGGTCAAGTGGTCCAAAATCTTAGTGGGACCCAAGGGATGATTGACAACAAGGTTGGATTCGTTCCTGAGGGTCCTAATGCTGATTTTGAATGTCTATAAAGTGTGTTTCTATCCGTTCCACTTCCTTAACATGACTTAGGAGGTTGAATCATATCATAATGGCCTCTCGTTGCATGTTTACCCCGGCTGGCCAGTTGCTTGGGTAGATGTGGGAGGAGGGTGTTATAGAGTGGTATCAGTGCATGGTTCACCCCTTGGACTGGATGGGCCATGTGTTGGTTGTGGATGAATGTTAGTTGCATGTGTGTCTCTTACACTTGTATTCCATGTGCTTGTTGCATTTTCATAATGTTAATCATGGTTGTAGTGATGTCGTCATGAGAAACTTGATGTTGTTATTGTGGAGTGCATCGTCAGGAGTGTATGACTGGTTACATGTTGTTATATGTCACTTACATGTATCATTTTGTATGCTTGGTTACATTATCGTATGTTTGGTTACACTCTTGTATGCTTGGTTGCATGTATCATTCTTGTAGGTTGGTTACAAGTATTGTTCGTTTATGCTTTATTACATGTGTTTATTCATGTGTATGGTTGGTTACACATTGCTTATGCATGTTATTGTTTGCATGTGTTCAAGTGTACAGTGGTGTAGTGGTTTTTTTCATGCATGAGGTCATGGTATGCGTTGTTGATAAGGTCATGCATTAATGACTGGACCTGATCGGTATCTCTTCAGCCACCATAATTAGCCGAGATCTTTTACTTCTATGATTATATTAATAGAATTGCATTTAAAAGAGAATAAAAGAAGCACATGTGCATGATTAAACAAGGAGAAACATGACAACGATCAACAAATCATGAACATGACACATTGATAACAGAGTTCACCCAGTGTGGGCTATGTCTACGGGCCTGGTGTCAAGATGGTGGAGGCCGCTTCATATAATGCTGGAAATGATGATGATGTACATGGACTATTATTTGTCATAACAAGGTCATATGCCCTCAACAAGAGTGGCTTGTCTCTCCACGAGACGTTCTCCCTACAAGAATTCTCACTCAAAATGGGCTTCCTTCAGCATGACAAACTAACAAGATCTCACATAATGTGGCAACGAGTATCCCCTCAACATAGTTACACAGGGATCTCAACAACAATACATAGCATGAAAAGCTAATGACATCTCACATAATGTGGCAATAACGATCCCTCGACATAGTATCAAATAGGGATCTCAAGAATAATACATCATCTTAACAATAATGAAAGGAAACATAACATGACTGCTTCATGTACCTTCACTTCTGAAGTTGGCCAAAAAATGAAAGGCTCAGTTGCAAAAATTGATTGCACCACTGAATTTTTGGCGTCGAGTAGTGTAAAATCGACTACCAATTAGTCCAATTTTGTCACTGTCAAATTTTGGGCCTTCAGGAATCTTGAATATTCCCTAAAGATTCCTCTCCACTAGCTGGCTGGAGCTCTCCACTGGCTAGCTGGAGATCTGCTACTCAGATTTCAAATCTGATCTCGCCATCACAATCCTTGCAAAATTATGAGAAATTTGAGTATAAAGTTGGCTTCATTCTAACTCTGGCGAATTTCAGCCTCTAAGGGAATCTAAAGAATCCTCAAGATTCTTTAGATATTCCATGCTGCGGGGTGCCTACAAATCTGCTGCTCAGATGGAGAATATGAATTTAGCATCACGTTCCCTGCGAAATTTCATGAAATTTGATTATAAACTACTAGGGAATCTTTAAGGAATCTTCATCCTCCTACATCAGGGTTCCACACCCTCTCCTAGGAAAGATTCCACCTCGGGCTTGTTTTTACACACCTGGTTCCATTGTAGCATTCGCTCTAAATTCCCCTGTTCTCCGTTCTGCTCATAGTTCCATTGGCCCCCGGTTCGAATGACTGAGAGAGTTTATGTATTACAGGGTTGGCAAAATTAACATGGAATAGGCTGGTGGCGTAATGGTAAACTTGGAATGCTTGTTATTGTGGGGTCGGGGGATCAAATACTGACCCTCCAAACTTGGCATGCTACTTGTTGTTTTTGTGCGTGTTGGTTAACACTCATAACGGTTAAACGAAATGCGTTGGCTCAGTTTCAATGCCGTTTTTCCATGTGTTTATTTTGGGGGTGCCCAGGAGGCGGGTCAACCATGTTGGCCGGGCAGGTTCAAGTCCTGCCACGTCCGGATATAACAAGTGGAAATGGTGGGGCCGGGTGCGCCCAATATACAACATATTATGTGATGGGGGTGGTGGGGGTTGTAAATAAGGGTCATTGGGAAAATTAAGTAAGCGACAATTTCGCCTGTCTGGTGGTTGGATTCTGTGCACTGGGTCTCAGCCAATTTGTAGGATCATTAAACTTGCCACTTGTCCAACTTTGACCAAAAATTGACTGGCTCTATATTCTTCATACAAACTCGGATTTGAGTGTCGTTCGCACCGTTGGAATCAAGGCGAAGATAACTTTGATATGGTTTTGGTTTGAGAGAAATCTGACCACTTTTAAATTTCAGCTATTATAAGCTCTCTTTGACCTCTAAGTGTGTCTGGTGCCACCTAGATCAAGACCCTAGCGAGAATGATGGTTGCATGGTTATATGATTATGTGTTATGTTTCTATATGCTATCATGATTATGTTATACATGTATCATGATGATTTGTTGATCTTGTAGACAAGGTATCCTCCTCGAGAAATACTAAGGTATGTTGGTTTATTGTGATTTGGTTTAGCTATCATGATATACCTTGTAGGAAGAAATATCAAATGGCTAGCAAGATGACAGACTACAAAGAATCTCCCTATGGATCAGAAGAGTAGTCTGTCGTTGGGAACTCTTCCGATTTGACAAATACACTAAGAAGATTAAAGGAAGAAATAAGGAGTTGTAAGGCAGATAATGACAGAATCATACAGGCACATGAGAAGCTAGCAGAGGTAAATGCAGTGATACTTTAGAGTTTGTCAGATTTGTAGTGACAAGGACCACTTCAGATCAACCATGAGTAGGAGGAAAAAACTAATGGGGCATATGGTAGTAGGTCGCATGGTGGTCACATGTTAGATGGTGGTGACACGACCAGAGATGGCAGATTGTTGGGCACTCTGGATAGGAGGAGGGATAGACACAAGTACCATTCTAGTTCTGGTTCTGACATGCATGATGATCGATATCGTTATCATCCTTACAGGAGGAGTGATAGGGGATACTTGCTAGATGAGTTTAAGAAATAAAATCCACCTACTTTTGATGGAGAGATGAAGAAATCGTAGGATATAGAGGCATGGTTTCTTGGTATGAAGAAGTTCTTCAGGTTGCATGACTATTCAGATAACATGAAAGCCAAAGTAACTACATTTAGTCTCAAAGGTAAAACAGAAATTTGGTGGGAAGATGTGAAGAATTTCAAAGGTATTCATGAGGAAGCTTTGACTTGGAGTGAGTTTGAGTGGCTATTCAAGAAGAAGTATTTGTTAGAGAGATACTTTGTTGATAGGGCAAAAGAATTCTATGAGCTAAACATGGGATCTATGACATATGATGAGTACACTAGCAATTTCTTGGAGCTATTGAGGTATGTACCTTACCTCAAGGAGGAAAAGGCCAAGATCTAGAGATTCACCAGAGGGTTACCAATGGCATTCAAAGATATGATTGAGTTCGATGAGCCTAGATCATTGGAGGAGGCCATCTAAAAACTAAATCATTGCTATGAACAATCGAAGCGTAAGTTTGAGACTAAACCAAATTGGAAAGGTAATTCCAAGAACAAAGGAAAATGGGACAAGAAGCGAGTAAGACCACATGATTTAGGTAATAAAGAGAATGTTGCACCACCTAAGAGGTTCAATGCATCAGATAGAGGACAAGGACATCGTCTGAGGAGAAGAATAAGGAGACCGTGTGGTGTTGGACTTGTGGAGGAGATCATCGCAGGAGGGATTTTCCACAATATCAAGGTGGTAGGCCTCAGATATATATTTCACAGGACACACACACTGTTGGGGATGTTGGTCAGAGTGTTCCTCGTATTTATACAGCGTTGGATAACAAACATGCATATCATCAGACATCTATCATTGAGATCGATGGTAAGCTTTGTGATCAAATCATTTCTATTTTGATTGACCCTGGATCTAATTATGGCTATGTTAGTCCTAACTTGGTGGACAAGTGTGGTTTGAGTAAGGAATTTCATACAGAATCTTGGTTAGTGTAGTTGGCTATAGGTACCAAGAAGCGAGTTCACCATTGGGTAAGAGCTTGTGCATTTGATTTGAATGGTATGCCTATCGCAACACACTTGAATATATTACCATTGGGATCATACAATATGTTGTTAGGCATTGATTGGTTGTATCTTCATAGAACCAAGGTGGATTGTTATGACAAAGCTATTGAGTGCTTGGATGACAATGAGGAACCAAGAGTCTTACAGGGAAAGAAGAAAGTCAGATCAGTTAGGATGGTGATAACTATGCAAGCAAAGCATAGCTATAGGAAAGGGTGTAAGTTATTTGTAGTGCACATTTATAGTGACAAAGGTAAGGAAGTTGAGGATGCAGACGTTTTGAGCAGGTGCCCAATTTTACAATAGTTCAAGGATGTATTTCCTGAAGACATTATAGAGTTTCCATCTCACAGGGAGGTAGAATTTTCTATTGGGTTGGTGCTAGGGGCAACTCCAGCATCAAAAGAACCTTACAGGACGAGCACACTTGAGTTGGTAGAGTTGAAGCTACAATCGAAGGAAATTTTGGATAGGGGGTACATTATGCCAAGTGTATCACCATGGGGCACACTGGTATTGTTTGTGAAGAAGAAAGATGGTACTCTCAGATTATGCATTGAGTTGAACAAAGTGACCATCAAGAACGGGTATCCGTTTTCAAGGATTTCTGACTTGTTCGATCAGTTGAAGGGAGCAACAGTGTTCTCGAAGATTGATATGAGATTCAGATATCATCAGGTACACATCAAAGAGGAGGAAATTTACAAGACAACTTTCCAGACCAGGTATGGGCATTATGAGTTTGTTGTAGTTCCATTTGGCTTAACTAATGCTCTAGCTACATTTATGTTCTTGATGAATAGTGTATTGCGTCCGTATTTGGATAAGTTTGTTATTGTGTTCATTGATGACATATTGGAATGTTCTAAAAATGAGGAAGAGCATGCCGAGCATTTAGTAGAAGTGTTGAGGCTGTTGAGAGAGCATCAATTATATGCTAAGATCAACAAGTGTACTTTCTTTTAGACTGAGGTACACTACTTGGGACATGTTGTTTCCAAGGAGGGCATTGCAGTAGATCCAAAAAAGATAAGGGCCATCATGGAGTGGTTAGCTCCTAAGAATGTAGATGAGGTGATATCTTTCATGGGGTTGGCAGGCTATTATAGGAGGTTCATGAAGAACTTCTCACAGATTGCTTATCCTATCACATCATTGCAAAAGAAAGGTAAGAAGTTTGAATGGACATAGGAGTGTGAGGCTAGATTTGAGTAGCTCAAGTAGTTGTTGACACATGCACAAGTGTCAAAGAATGCAGATCCAAACAAAGAGTTTGTAGTATGCACAAATGCTTGCAATAAAGGACTTGGTGGAGTCCTTATGCAGGATGGAAAAGAGGTATTCTATGAGTCGCGAAAAGTGAATGAGCACGAGCATAAGTATACCATGCATGATCTTGAATTGGCAGCGATCATTCATGCATTGAAGATGTGGAGGCACTATCTTCTGGGCAGGAGGTTTACATTGATATGTGATCATAGTGGTTTTCGGTATCTAATTAACCAACCGAATCTGAATGGTAGGCAGGCTCGGTGGTTGGCTATGGTCAGTGAGTTCGATTTCGAGATCAAATATATCAAAGGTAAAGAGAACAAAGTGGCAGATGCTCTTAGCAGGCAGGCACAAGTAAATCACTTAGCAGCTATGAGCTCCTATGGGACAGACTTACATGATATGATCTTGAAGGCATGCCAACAGGATGTTAGATATATGGATATTATGCACAAGTTGCAGTAGAGTACTAGTATAGGTACAGGTGATAGTACAGGTGCAGGTACGGGTAGTGGTAAAGGTGCAGGTGCACAGGATGTGGATTATTGTCTTACAACGAATGGATTGGTCAAATTCAAAGATAGGATATATGTGCTAGATAGTAGTGAGCTCAAGAAGTTGATCTTGAGAGAGTTTCATGCGAAAACATATTCGGGTCACCTAGGTTATCAGAAGACACTGAAAGCAGTGAAGATATCTTATTATTGGCCGAACCTTAAGAGGGATGTAGCATAGTTTTTGGCTAAGTTTTTTTATTTTTAGCGTGTGAAGGCAGAGTCTAAACATCTAGGAGGACTGCTACAGCCGATTGTGATTCTAGAATGGAAATGGGAGGTCATTTCCATGGTATTTATCACAGGTTTTCCGAGGATAATGAGATCGCATTATTCCATCATGGTTGTTGTGGACAGATTGACAAAGGATGCACACTTCATCCCAGTGAAGTCTACATTCTCGGCTAGTGATGTAGCACAAGTCTTTATCAGAGATGTGGTCAGATTGCATGGTGTTCCAAAGAAGATTGTGTCAGACATGGATGCAAAGTTCACTTCCAAGTTTTGGAAGGAGTTGTTTGCAGGTTTGGGCACAAAGTTGGCCTTTGGTACAACTTATCATCCGCAGAATGATGGACAGACAGAGAGAGTCAATAGGATATTGCAAGACATGTTGAGGATGTATGTGATGCATCAAAAACATAAGTGGGAGGAGTATCTTCCCTTGGTTGAGTTTTCATACAACAATGGTTATCAGGAGTCATTAAGAATGAGTCCTTTTGAGGCATTGTATGGGCAGAGTTTCAATACTCCCATCAATTGGGGTGATCCAGTTAACAGGGTGTTCATTGGACCAAACATGTTGGCAGACATGACAGGAAATTTAGGTAATCAAGAAACATATAAAGAAAACATAGGATAGGCAGAAGAGCTATGTAGATCAGAATAGGTTTTTCAAGGAGTTCTAGTTTAGGGAATAGGTGTACTTGTGCATCAAGCCGAAGAAGAGCTCCTTACGGATTGGATCATGTGCCAAGATGGCACCACGGTTTTGTGGACCCTTAAGTATCATTGAGAGGATTGGGCCAGTAGCATATTGACTTGTACTGCCTCCGACAATAAAATTCCATGATGTTTTCCATGTGTCATTGCTTAAGAAGTATGTTCGAGATGCTGATCATGTGATTGACTGGTCTGTATTGTAGGTGGAACCAAATGGAGAATTTCAGTTGGAGCCTCAGTATATATTGCAGAAAAGGTGCTTATACTCTGGAACCGAGCAATCGAACAGGTTAAAGAGCAATGGAAGCACTTTGGGCCTAATGAAGCTACATGGGAGATGACGTATCAGATGTGGGCTATGTATCCTTCCTTGTTTTCTAGTTGAGGAAAAGCCATTTTGGTATGGTATTTTGGTATGGTGTTTCGGTATATGTTTGGTGATTTTGGTATGTGTACATATGTATATGGATGTAAATACCGCTATGAGCTATTTTTATAAACCTCCAATAAGCGGTATGGGTGTCATGTAATTATGATGTTATGTTTGCTAGGTTTTCATGTTGGTTTGAACAATGTAAACTTTGAAACGAGAACTGATACGATTACCCGTTTCGTTGAGGTCGAAAAAAAGTTGATCGATTTTGAAAAGTGGTGATGCAGAATACACATCTTTTTTTTTCGGAGCATATTTTTGACACTTTAAATTTTCTTATGTATCAAATATAAATATTTGTTTTTAAATGTTAGTGATTTTCATGTTGATTTTGAAACGTGTTGATGCAACATCAACCCCTTTTTTTAGAGGGCTTATTTTTGACACTTTAAATTTTCTAATGTATTAAGTGTGGATATATTTTTTTAAATGTTACATTTTTTTACACTTTAAATTTTTTTATGTCCAATTGTTTTTTAAATCATGATTACTTAACAAATTTTCTAGTTTTATTTCTTTTTTTTTTTAATGTTGATTACTTAAAAAAACGAATATATATATATATATATATACAAAAAAAAACCATAAAAAATGTAAATTTTGTTTAATCTCGTAAATTATAAAAAAAAAAATTGGAAAAAAAAATTAAAAACTGCTAAAATAAATCAAAAACATTTTCACAAAATTATAAAAACCTAAAAAAAAAAAAAAGCAAATTAAAAAAAAAAAAAACAAAAAAACAATTTAAATTAAAAAAAAATGCAGCCGTCCAGGGTCCGTGGGGGCATGCCACTGGGCGGTGGAGCTGTTACAACAACAACTCCTTTGCTCAGGGTCGCGCCCCCACGGGTCCCTGGCAACTGAGAGTCGATTATGAGAATCAACCCTCAGTCGTTCGGGGCCCGTGGGGGCACGACCCTAGGCGGCTGAGGGCCCATGGGGGCTGCTGAGAATCGGCCCTCAGTCGCCCGGGGCCCATGGGGGCGCATTTTTTTGTGTTTTTTAAAATGTTTTTAATTTATTTTAGTAGTTTTTTAATTTTTGCTTTGTTTTTTTATTTTTTTATTTTGTTTATAAATGATTTAAGAAGTTTAATTTTTTATTTTTTTTAATCTAGTTTATTTTATTATTATTATTTTATTATTATTATTTTTTTTTTTTTATTTTTTTGTATTTTTATTTACTTAATTTTATAGATTTTTAAAATTTTGTTTTGTTTTGTTTTGTTATATATATATATATATATATATTAATTTTTTATGTTTTTTTTGGAAAATATGTTTTGTTATTATTTATTTCTTTATATTTCTTTTTAGTTTTTTAATTCTTATCTTTTATAGGTTAATGTTGTTTTTCTTTTTTAACATTTTATGATTGATTTTTTTTTTTTTTTTGTCTTTTTTAATTTTATGTTTTTTTAATATACATTTTTATTTACATTTTGTTATTTTTTTTAAACTTTTTTGTTTTTGTTTTTATTTTTAAATTTATGTTTTCATTATTCTTTTGAAATTTTAATGTTTTTCGGAGTCATGATAAAATCTTTTACGCCATTATTTCAAAATGTTGAAAATTTACCCAAATAAAAAAAGAAAAAAAAAAAAGAGGGTGTTATTCCAGCATCAACATTTTTTGTTTTCAGGGTGTTTTTTGCACAAAAAAATGGTTTTCACTGCCATTTTTAAAACATGTTAAAAACTTACCCTAGAAAAAAAAAGAAAGTGTCATTCCAGCATCAATACTTTTCATTTTTAGCACTGTCTTTTGTGTTTTTTGGTTAGTGTTCTCGTTTTGAGTTTATAGTTCTCGTTTCAAAGTTTACATTGTTTTCGCTGAAAATTCCATGTAATAATAGTTAATAAAGGAAAAATAATAACCACGGTTGATAGAACACTTATTCCAAGTTGAATGTTGGGCAAGACATCCTAGCGTGGGTGTTAACTGGTTATTAATGGCTAAGGAAATTGGCAAAAGCAATGGCTAAGGCTTTGGAAAGGGAAAATTGCATTTTTGGCATATTTATTTATGAAAATAATGGAAATTAGGAGCAAGGGGAGCTGAAAGTTCACAGGTTGCATGTGAAGAGGAAAATGAAGGAAAATAATGGAAAATGAAGAAAATAGAGGCCTCATTCATAAAAAAGCTTCTAAGGATCAATTGATACTTTTTTGTTAGTTTAGTTTTGGAGCTCTCTCATTATTCGCTCTCTCTCTCTCATACTCTTGGTGACTTAGAGTTTTCTTGGAGCACTCTCGAAAGGCGTGGCATACTTGGATTCCTGGAGCAAGAAGTCAAAGGAAGAACAGGAAAGGGCAAGAGGACATCGGGATCAACAACTACATCGGATTTTTCTTGCAGGTACCGAGTTGCATATATGTTTTCCTCACTAGTTTGGGCATGCATGACATATGCATGTGGTTTGTTGATTGTGATCTATCATGGGCATGGAGGATGGCCGACAGGGAAAATTTTAACGATGGAAAATTATCTTGAAGCTTAAAAACATTGGCGAATCTCCCTAGTCCCTAATATGAAAACTATAAAAAATATTTATTGATGTATTTGTAACACTATTAAAATTTATAATGATTTTATAGATAATCTCTATATAATGTTGACAATTTTTAAGGTAAAATAGTTTTATATTGTAAAATTTGGACGAATCATTTTTATAAAAAAAGGGAAATTGGCGAATATTTTTTTGGAAAAAACATGGAAAAATAACCCACCTGCGAATATTAGCCCCTAAAATTTTCCATGATGGCCGGGATTGACAGTGGATTGCCTAGCCTTGCCATTTCCTGGATAGCCATGGAGATTGTGGGTTTATTTTCATTTTTTTTTTTTTTGGTTCTCATGTTTCCTTAGCTTTGGTTGAGTTATTAGTACTACAGCCTTGGTTGCACAAACTCTCTAGAGCCCTGTAACAACTTGGGTTGAGTTACTAGTCTCATAGCCTTGGTTGGAAAAACACTTTGGAGCCCTTGGTGGGTTGAGTTACTAGTCCTAGAGCCTTGGTTGGACAAACGCTCTGGAGCCCAGTAAAAGCTATGGGTTGAGTTACTAGTCTTGGAGCCTTGGTTGGACAAATGCTATGGAGCCCTAGAAGGCTTGGATAAATACCAATATGATGATGGTTTTGTGATGTCCGACCGTGAGGTGGAATCACTGTTTGATGGGTTTGCCTCCAAAAACTGTACAATCTAGACTGGAAGTTCCACCTTGAGCTCATAAATTGTGCAGTCATGGAAGGAAGCCCAATGCTAAGCCTAGAAACTGAGAAATCCATCACTGAGCTCAGAAAATCCGTACTGCACTGAGCCGGAAATTTACCCAGTTCCCCAAAATTGCGCAATATTTCTCGACAGTATGCATTGCAAGTTTCCTGAAAAAGAAAAAAAACAGAAAAGTAAAAAAGAAAAAGGAAATTCCCAGAAAGTATGGATTCATCATTAGTTTCTCGAAGGTGGCACAATCCCTATTTTTAGAAATTTCCACCAAGTGTCACTTTTTCCTTGATTTTAGGCGTGCGCGTCATAAACCCTAATTCACTCAAATATATTTTATAGACACCTTTAAATCTCATTTGTACATTTGATCTTGGAGCTCTAGCATTCCCGAGGAGATTAAGGAACCTTTAGTGGAGTTATCGTCGCTTTTCCAGGTAATTTTTAATTTTGTTGTTTTTTACCGCTTTTTGTCGCTTTTTTGTCATTTCTCTTCTATGAGTGTTTCTTTGCTAATTTATCTTCATGGTTGCCGACGTTCTGTTTTTTATTAGCTTATAGAAGTGCTCTTTCAGTTTGTCATTTTCGTTTCATAAGTGTCGCATTGATTTTCTTGTTTTTGCACACCAACGATCGTCATTGCAATGACTCTCCTCACACATTTGTTTTTCCTTCCATTTGTTAAGTGTCTACAATTGATTTACATTGAGTCATTTATACTTAGTCAGTTATGCACTCAAATTCACATCATCACTTAGATCTTCTTGTTTCCGACACTTCCACTAGGCATATCCACATTTTCCCTTGGTCGGTTTTCATAGTGGCCAACTAGGCATTGCACAATTCAGAAGCACAAGATGAGGCTCGGCCTTTGAGGCTATGAAGTGCACAGTACAGGTTGGCACAACTGCACATTGTGTAGTTCTAGGGCTCAGTCTGCCCCTTGGCCACTGAGACTACACAATATGCAGTCTCTCCCAGTCACTTCCCAGGATGGACTGCGCATTGCGCAGTCTCAAGCCTCAAGCTCCACTTTGGCTATTGGCACTATGCATTGCATAGTTCACACTGCCAGTCTCGATCACTTTCTCAAGAAAATTGTGCAAATTTTCTCACCAATGCACCGATTTTCTGCCTGATCTAGCAGTGAAGATATATTTGAAAAAGGCTAATGTTTTCTTTCCATGAGTGTCTTTTCTGTCCCACAGGTACCATAATTGTTGAGAACTTCTCTCAAGTAGTCACTGTTACCATGGAACCTAAGAGAACTGCTTCAAACATACCACTGAGAGAAGTATCGGGGAAGAAGTTGAGCAAATGCCAGTAAACTTTCTAGTATACTTGAACACTCAACTGTACATAGAAAATGACTCAAATCTTACATGGCAGAAAGTAAATGAAGCTTTTTCAGCAAAGGAATTCACAATAGATCAAGAGGACCAATAGGTATACATTAATTTCTAGATATCAGGGCTACACAGGTTTGCATGCAGATATCCAACCTTCCCATGTGCATATGTCATCAACAAGATTGTCTCACATATTGATATGAAGACCATGACTTGTAGAAATGCCAACATGCGAAGGCTTGCTACTTTTCTGGAAACATATTATTGATGTATGTAACATTTTCTTGAGCCAAAAACACACATGGATTCACTCTTCTATGCCACCAACAACTATGTGGTCATGAGGGATGTTGTTAAGAGCTGGGTGAAGGAGCCATCAAAGTTTCGACAGACACCCACCAACACATATAAGACAAGGTCTCTTAGGAGGGCCTATTAGTTGTTGATCATCTTAGCTTGCAGAATCCATGGTCAACAGAGCACAAAGACCTTTTTGGAAGGGTTGGAATTCCTTTTGAACCGCTGTTGGACTCCTACTCCAAACAATGTGAGGTCTAGTTGGGACTTCATATCACGGAGATCCACTAAATTTTGGTGGTTCCAACACCATCAATAATAACCTTCATCAAAATCAAATTAGAATCCACATATCTATCCAGCCTCTTGAATACCCCAACCCTCTGATATCTCTTGTTATTGTAGATGGGAAGAAGTTTAATTATTGCCACATCAATAAGGCCATAATTTTTTGGCCTATTGGAGATAATTTCTCTGGATGGTTAACCATGACACTCCCCCCTACACTTCTCTCTTGGAAAAAATAAAATTTAAATCCCATCCGTGATTAGGTTGTCTATATTGAACTAAGGAAAATTGAAAACCCTCTCCCAATATTATAGTCTTACTTCATATGGCCCATAGACATTTACCATTATAAATGACATCCATAAGCTCTCACTATAAACCTTCAAGCATAAACCTGAGGAAAATTTAAAGGAATTCATTATAGTTATGATATGGTTCCACCTTGTCATCAAACCCCTCAACATCCCATCAAAATCCACTATAAGAAAATTCCAGCTACGCAAAACCTTCCTCAATTCTTCAATCACTAAGTTCCCCCCCCCATAGTCTCTTGAATCAATATCATATTAAGTCTACAGAATTCCAACATCCTTTTTAGGGCTAATTTCTTACTAGGGTCCCCAAACCCTTGAATATTTATTGAAACAATCTCCATGGGGGAATTGGGTAGGAGGCTTGGCTTTCTCTAAAGGACCTAGAAATTAACATTTATTTTCCTTGGTTTATATTATAAATGACTTTCTCATACACTCTCTTTAGGGTAGACTTCCTACCCATTGTGAAATGACCTAGATCCTTTAACAAATCAAATCCCAAACCACTAGATTGAGAAGGAAACACAATTGACCCCTTTTGAGGTTGTTATTGGTAGGTCTCTCTTGACAATGAGAAGGTCTAAACTTGTCATGTAACACTTTTGAGTCTTGCAAGGATAGACAAGATAAGAGAGAATGTAACCCTAGGTTTATAGCCTTAATAATATACAACCAAACTAAGATTTTGATTTTTCTTTATTTGAAAATCTCTTTTCTATTATATAATTCCTTTAATTTTCCATATATATTAAAGTGAATTAATAAATGTGCATAAATAAAAAAAATCAAGTTTTCTACACATAAATGGATGAGCAAAAATAATAATAAAATTAGGGAAAAATGTGCCAAGTTTGAAAGGAAATCAACAAATATTATTATTAGAATGCAATCTAAGTCTCAACTAAAATTTGTCCTTACAAATCCCTACGAGAGTTAGGATCAAAATAATTCTTTAGAATCCAAGATGTTAAAGAATCATACTACGACAACTAGGTGTTATAAAGAAAGAAATAATAAAGTCTTTGTTAGATCATTTCATGTAATCACTAAATATCATTTTTTTTTTTTTTCTCCGTAAAACTGATCTATTTATATTACAAAAAAGTCAAAAATGTTACAAAAATTACAGCTAGGCCAAAGCCCTGTTTCTTCAACGAAGATCATATACATTACTTCCATGCTGAGAGGAGCGACACATAACAAACTGAGACCGACACGTAACATGCTGTGACCGACACGAAGAGTTCCAGAGATGACACGGTGGATGATGGACAACATGGTGAACATGATGGACGACGCGTGGACTGAAACTATGGCGATATGGACAGAGATTACCATCCTGAGCTAGATGACAGAAATGCAAAGAACTGAAAATGAAAAGGTCAGAGGAATTCATCCCTTGCTTCCCAGACTTGGCGAGTGCAGCGCTAATCTTCATCCGTGGAATGCGGCTCATCAGAAGCAGGTCCCTTGAGATTTTCCGCAGCTCCCTTGCCCTTGTCTGAGCTTCGTTGCACAGGCTCCCTACCCGGACTCGAGCTTCTGCGAACAGGTTCGCTGGGGCCAGCTTCATCCTTCTGGACCGGGCGCGTGAAATCCACAGTGGGAGTCTCCATTTCGACCCGCGGAACTGTCACCGTGTCCATGCGCCCCCGAACACTGCTGCAATGCTCCACAGTAACAGACACTATGAGAGTATTGTTAGCAAAGGCACAGGGAATTCTGTAGCGAATGGCCGGATGTTCCGCATGGCCACACTCCGGCATACCCCAACAATTGCCTCTGGCATTACGGCCTGGAGACCTGTTTTGCTCAGAGGTGATTTCAAGTGAAGACGGAGGAGAGATTTCAGGCCTCTGGGAGCCTGAGCGCCCTCGAGACATGCCTCTGCGACTGCACATCCTAAGTCGCTCCCTCGGCATATGGCTATGGCCTGCCTCTCCAGCAATACCTCCAGAATCCCAAGCAATTACCCACTCCTCTGGATTGTCAGAATCCCAAGCAATTACCCACTCGACTGGTTTGTGATTCATCTGAGCGGTAAGGATGGCCTCCTTATTAACCGCCTTGCTCCTCGTATGTTGCAGCGCATTGAATGGCGCCTGCAACTCCCTGTACATTCCTCCAACGCTCCTCTGCTCCAGACGAGACAGCCAAACGACATTCCCATCCCCCCGAGACATTGCGAAAATACCAATTGCATCGCCTTCCGGCGAATTTAAGGTTCGAGCAGTTTGGCATGGCGTGGCTTGTCCGGGCTGCCAGAGGCCCATGTGACAAGCCACATGCCTCTTAACTGCCTCAACACGCGGCATAGGCGGTGATGTCACCCGCATCCGGGAACTAAATATCATTAAATTATGCAAGAAATTAGAATAATCAACATTGGAAAAACTCAGAACTTCTGAAAAAAATGAGCATAAAATTAAATCAAAACAATCAACCTTAAAGCATAAAAATAGGAAAGACCAAACTATCTTTCTTCACTACTTTTCAAGTTGTCCCCTACTATCAACATGATAGACTTAGCCCTAGAAAAATAAAAAGTAATGAATAAAAGACTAAAATAATATTCCAGGTTGTAGTTTACCTTTACCAAGAAATTAGAAATTTCTATTATCCTATTTCGTAGTTTCCATTTGCCTTTATTCCAGTAGAAATAAGTTTATTTATTGAACTTCCCTAACTAATTATATTCATTAATTTACTAAAGTATTTTAAGAAAAATGATAAATTATGATTTTTTAATTTAACATAACTATAAGCAAGTGGGGTCCGAGTAGACTTCTTTTATCTATTAATATTTACTTTTCACCTTGTAACTCCCATTTTCCATTTAAAAAAAATAATAAATCATCCAATAAATATATCACTTAAAATCATAATATCATCATCATGAAACCTTGTGTGTCCCAAAAAATAATATATATAATAATATCTACATCATCAAAATTATGTCAATAAGTATCACTGGGTCCAAAATAAGATGCATCAAATGTTTGAAAATAACAACAAATAAAATATCCATGCATTTGGATGCAAATCCCTGAAAGAAATCTCTCTTTTTCCTTTATATTTTATTTAGTGATGTCTTGACATAGAGATGGATTCAATGGAGCCCGAGGTCGTCTTGGGTATGGGTTTCTTTTCTGTCTTCTAGGATTTTAGGAATGTATTGTTTTGAGAGAGAATTGGAAAATAAACAAACTAATGGGATTGCTTGATTTGGAATAGGGTATGATATACCAATGAATAATACTATAAATAGGTTGATCAAGTTTTGGGTTCCAACCATCATTTGCAGTAAGGGGCTCGGGAGGGGTTCCAACCATATCATTAATGCTTGGATGTGGCTACAATTTATTATTGGGTTGTGTTGGTTGGGGAGGCAAAGTAACTTGGTTTCTGAGATTGATTTGACCAATTTGAAGAATTTAATCAAATTCTTTTGAGTTTGCATAAAAATGTATAGAGACCCTGATTCTCTTGTTTCAACATTATTTCAGAATCATAATAAGCCTTTTGTCTCTTCCTTTCTGCAAAAAATTCATTTAAAACCATCCATATTACAACATCAATAATAAGAGTATCATACCAAAAACAATAAACAATAAACTAATTGCAATTTATGTTTAATACATTAAATACGGCTAAAACGAGTGCATATTAATCCAACATAAATAGGGACATTATGTAAGAAAGCATGGATAAAACACCATCAAATGAAATCATTTATCCTTTAGATTTTCATCCATTCACTCGACAATGTCACATAATTCATTTTCTGACTTCCACATGTACTTTTCAATAAAATTATATTATATCTTTGGATTTTATTTATTTCTCATCTTCATTATATAAAGTGAATTTATAAAGGGAATAATGAGTGAGAAATATGATTTCATAGGAAGTGAAATGATGATAACGAGGTTAAATTACAAGCCTTGATAGCCATACATATTTCATATGTGCCAAATGAGATGGGAGGGAAAAGAAATGTATAATGCTCTTGAACTTTATAATAAATATCCCATATGCTTATGACACTTTTTTTATCCTACGAATATTAGGATACATATATCTCTAGATAAATCGTTATACTTTGATTTTCCTTTTCAATCTCTTTTATATATTTCTTTTGACTTCATTTTTTTTAAATAATATATATAATTTATAATGAAAATTTTAAATTATTTCCATAATTATTCTCATTATTACTAGAATAAATTCATAAAATTTCACTGTAATAGTTAACAGTGACTACAAAAAAATGCAACAATATTTCATTTTGAACAATGCAGGCTTTCTCTTTTGGAGAATTGCCGTTTTTAATGCAAGATTTAACTTATGTGACAATTAAACTAAACAATAAAGACACTCTTCAACCCATGAAAACAATCGTATCAATCACCCTTGCTTAAAACCAGACAAGTGTCAAAATTTTGGGCCTAAACAAACCAAAAAACCTTTGCAAAAGGCGTTGTAGGACTTCAAAAGTTCAAAATCAAACTTGAGTACTCCATAATACAATATTTTTACTTGTTTCAAGCCCATCACGACTTTGGACTAAGGGAATGATTTGTAATCCCAAACATTTTCATATATGGCAACAACTAGAGATAGAGACATTTTAATATACATATTTTGTGTATCATATAAATATTCACTGCCCATATAAACTTAAGAGTTTAACAAATTAAAAATGAGTACTTTATCATACAACTCAAAGTATTATATTTTTATTTTCAAGTTGGTTGCAAACCACACAACTGTAGGGAGATATATTGTGAAAAATGAGAGTATGAGGGGAAAAGAAATGAAACTGAACAAGAAAATAATTTTGCTTCAATTCAATCAACCATTCCATATAAGAGGGATGAAGAAACTTAAACGCCATACAATACGTGAGCCAAATTTAACTTCAACAACAAAATATGCAACCATAGTGCACTAATATGAGTACCAACTTTGTCTGAAGGTTCAAATTTGATCTTTAAACTTCCTCTGGGTAGTGGTTAAGGTCCTAGGCTGAGTTCATTCTTTGCATGCAGAGCGTTGCCCCAAAATTGCCTAAAAGTTTAATTTCCTAATAGAGCAAAGGGGTAACTTCCAAAGGTCGGACGACTGCATAAGTTGACGCCTTCATAATGCTAGACAATTTATTTGCCACCCCAAAACCCAAATTAAATATGACTCGTCAATTAAACCTCGTTTAAATTTTCTATGTCATATCAACTATAGGGTGGTAAATTCACATGGGTGGTAGCAATATCCCATATTGTTGTTTCCCTTTTATTTCATGTCACCTATAAATTCCAAATTAACAATTGGTACCAATAATTAGGTAAATTCACATGGGTGGTAGCAATATCCCATATTGTTGTTTCCCTTTTATTTCATGTCACATATAAATTCCAAATTAACAATTGGTACCAACAATTAGTCATGTTAATCATAATTCATGTGTTTTGAACGACGACTCTTGTCATATAATATGTTAATATGTGTTGCCAAGTATTTGACTATGGTTGTATGGTTGTATTTATTGTTTAAAGCATATTAATCCCAAAATTTTCCTTTTACATATAACCCTTAAAAAATAATTATTTCACAATATAACAAGGACCATACCATGCCATATAATATATTAATGTTGTAACTTATTTGGTGCCCTTATTTCATGTATCATCCCTTATTTCGTGTATAAACAAAATGATGATATAATGCCAATATGACTCCATAAGTGAGTACGATTCCCCTTGTTTCTCCATTAGATTTTCATGCCAACAATATATTCAATGTAATGAAACTTCAATACAATAAAAGACACATGAACATAACATACTAAAAAATCAAAATAGCCATTCTAACTTAAAATGATTTTCTTCCTAGGGGACCCCACCTACTTATGTTATTTATCATTTTTCATGGTGAATTGAAGGTATGCGCAATGCTTTGCAATTTTTTTAAGAATCACAGTGGTTTAGTTGTCAACAACCTCCCCCCTTCTAGAGAGTGAAGAGGAGTTAGATACAAGTTTCGAATGAGAGTTGTGTGCCATGAAGGACAAAATTGTGTCCCTTACGAGGTCCACTAAAGCAATATGTGGGTAAGAGGATATGGGATTATGTGGGTATTTGATCGGAATTTACGAGAGGGGGCTCAACTCACTATCACACTTATTAACTATCAAATGACAGTTTAAACTGTTTCCTAATTTCCCATAAAATCCTTTAGAAAAGGAAGTGGAGAAAAGAACACTACGATGGTCAGACTTACCCTAATAATCACCATGCTTTAATATCTTTCCATTCACCAAAAAAGTTCCCCATATTCTTTTAGATAGAGAATACACACCACCTATTAGCCACACATCCACATTGCTTAGTGCTCGTCACAAGCTAGATATATCATATCAAATAAGAAGGATAGACACATCAATAATCTCAACATGCCCTAGACACATGTTACATTAGAGAAAATTTGAGGTTAAAAATGGGCATCAAAACAAAAATGTACAACCAAAATCAACTTTTTAAGAACCAATAGGATTCAAGATGATGAGGTCAACCATGGGGGATGATTCACCATTTTTGGAGTAAAAAAGTAAAAATATTATTTAAAAAAAAATTATAAAACTATTTTTTCAACTCCTATTTTCAACTTATCTCCCTATGGTTTTATTCAAATTTCAAGTGGGAGCACTCTTTGGAAGTGCAATTTTATTCCTCATCTAATGAGTGCCCATGTTGCATACTTTTGATGGACTCTGCTACACGAAAAAATAGAAATACATGAAAAACGTGATTGCAATCACATTTTTTCATGTATTTCTCAATTTTTGTGTATCAAAATCCATAGAAAGTATGTAACATGGGTACTCCTTAGATGATAAATTAAATTTCTCATCCAACAAGTGCTCTTGCTTGAAATTTGAGTAAAACCATAGGGAGATAAGTTGAAAAAGTTGTTTTTCGTTTTTCCCTCTAAAATTTGATGATGTAATCTAATATTATTTTATTATTTCCACTATTATTTTATAATATTCCTTAGGAGGTCCATTTTAGTCCTCAAAATTCCTCTAATGGTAGTATTATCTAGCACCCCTTTCAACCAATTTTCACCCATAATGGTGCTTATTTACTAATGAAATGAGACTTGAGATAGTAGAAACATTATCCCCTAAATCTCTATTTAAACCATCATTTTTCCTCTAGACTTGTTTGACCATCACCTTCTCACAATATTTATAAACATGGAAAAGCTCATGAAAAGGGGACATGGAAAAGGAATATCCATGTAATCAAGGTGTTGACGGTGTTGGATACTGCCAACATATAGGGGACCTCCCCAATGTGAAGTCCCAATTAGACCTCACACCGTTTGGAGTAGGATCCCCATCCTGAGTATTGGATTGGCCACCATAACTCAAGGTTTTCCTTGGTTTCAATGGATAACATAAGATATTATACACATAACCTTTTAACAAACAAGTAAGTTGGCATTGCGATACACCAATTGCAATGTGTAAAAGGAGGCCTTCATGAGAGGGGAGACAAGAGTGAGTCTCTAGAAGGAAATTAATAGTACTATCCTAAGAGAGGAACATGAGAGCATGGAAAGATTCATTAGTTATCTAAAAAATTAGTTCACATAGAGACAATGATCATTGAAGCAAATACAACAAACATTCAAGAAGATAAGAACCAAATCCAATGAACTAGTTCAATTTCTTTAGTACATATGAACATAACATATACCACAAACATCCAAAGAATAGTCTTACAATATTCATGATACATGTATGAAAATGTGTTGGCTCAATGAGATTCTTATTATTGAGTGAAAGATCCAATTACACAGTTATAGTGGTGAGCCACTAGCTGCAGTAGTGGAACATTGAGTCACTTCTTGCTTCTCCAAATAATGATCTCCTCTCCTATGCCAAGCTAGATAAGCCAAGGCTAGCTCTCCAAATGCTAAGCCTGCAAAATCCTTCTTCTTGAGTTATGTTGTTTCTTTTATAACAAAAGGAATGGAATTTTATATTCCCTATGACTATTGAGTTATCCTCATGACTCCTGGACTCCTAAGTGACCTTTGAACTTCTATTAACTTTTTGGTCCAAATGTGACTTTTCATACTCCACATGTGACTCTTGGAATTCCACATATTAACATTTTGTCATTTTACTTTTGATAATACATAATTACATCCCACATCATGTGGAAAGATACAATGACACATATGACACTTGTACAAGCCATGACTTGGCATTGATGACATGGAACTTCATGATGATGTGGCAATGCCAAGTTGCCCTCCTTGCTACTATGTCTTGAATTCTTGATGGTAGATCTGATCATTACTTCATCTTCACCCTAAAGAGGGTCTTGGATAAGTATGGGACCTTCTGAATCATCATGAAATGTCTTCATTTTGTCATGGTCTAGGATCTCTTCATGTCTTCATGATGGTTCTTCTTTGTGCTTCTTCTCTACAAGTGCTTCTTTGTTCCTTCTCCTTGACATCTTCCTTGAGAATCATCTTGCCATGTTGAGAAGGTACACCTACCAATGAATTTCACTCATGAAAAGGCAAGATCAGTCTTAAAAACCATCTATTTTATCCCTACTTTTCTCATGGAAGAAGATACTTATGATGGGCTTGCGAAAGGATTGGAAGAAAGGTATTGTTAAGGATTTCACACTTCGGATCAATAGTGGTTGAGGGAAGGCACCATTTTAAACTTAAAATGCGTCATGCACTATGAGGAGGGGTTCTTCAGGGTCCATCGTAGTGGGAAAGTGCAAGAGACAGTGTGATGAGCTTGCTGATTGAAATAATTCAGTGCACAGAGTTCAAGGGAGAGGAAGACTATGTAGTTTGGCTTCACAGTGAATGAGGGAAGATCTCATTATGGACTAGAATTGTACCATGCGTAGAGGAGGGCAAGCAGAATAAGAGGATGGTGTAGTGGGGAAGTCTAGTGGACAATGGTCAATGGCTTGTTGATTGAGACTGCACAATGCACTGTGAATGAAGGGAAGACTTAGTGTAGTGCACAATTATCTTTAGAAATGATATAGGAGAGGTTGTATTGCCCACTATAAAAACACCATATGATAAAGAGACACGAATAGCTCAGCCTTGGTGCAATGAGGGGTTCAGGTCAGTAGATAAGGCAAGACTAGGCACTACAACTGCGACATGCACAATGCTTGAGGGGCAGACTCTTATGATAGCATAGTTGAAGGTTGTCGTGGGCTAGAGGTGGACTGAATATCCACTATCACTATGGAATGCATAAAAGAGGATTACTAGAAGATGGGATTTCATAGTTAATTGAGGTAGGCAACAAAAGGTTAGGTCACTTTTCCTTGAAGGTATTCACTGCAATGTGAAGGGAGGAGGGCCTTTGCATTGTGACATTTTTCTTTTGCAAGGGGAGGGAAGAGGTCATTGCTACCATCTAGAAGTGATATATGCGCTATACAAGGAAGATGTGATCAGATCTTAGTGTAATGAGTCACTGCAAGCAACAAGGGTTAGGTGACCATGCTTTGAAATTTCTCAATGCGTAATGATAGGAGATGACCTTGAGAAAGACTCAATGCACAAGTATGGGAGGGAGAGATATCATCAATGAGGCTAATGAGTAGGATGATATCATCACCTAGCGAAGTATTGATTCTTTCATAATTTTCACTGGGTAGGAGGACCAAAAAGAGCTCCAAAATGCCTAAGTAAGGGATCAATGGAGTAAGAGAGAGAAAAGAATCCAAACAAGACTCAAACACAAATCACAATGCACAAGACTCATAATCAACAATCACACCTTGAAATGATAACAAAGTGACACTTATTTCTAAGTGCGACAGTTGAAACGTCACTTGTGACACAAGGGTCAATTGCAACTAGAAAGTGTGCTAAGCTAGAGGAATGTGTACATCACATATTATTATGATATTTAGTATAATATAATTCATAAGAGTGTGATAGAGTTTCATCTAGTGATGTGAAAAGGTGTGACACATACAAGAGTGAAAATAGTCAGAAGTGACACTTATGACAGTAAGAAAACATGAAAATGACACTTTCAAAAGCTAAATAAATTGAAAGAAACATGCCCAAGCAAGGATAACATGAAAATTAGACTTGTTAAAGTGAAAGAAATAAAAAATGATAGTCGTGAACGTGAAAGCGACACTTATGAACGCCAAGGTGCACAAAAGCGACAATTGGGAAAACTCGTCAAAATAGAAGTACAATTACAGCTGAAGTGAGAGAGAGATTGTCAAGAGATGCGGTGCACTGACTGTTAGCATAGGTTGCATAGTGCACTATCCTTATGGACTACGCAGTCACTGTCAATCGTGACTATGAAATAACTGTAACTGAGCATTGCGCAAGCTCTATTTCTAGAGACTTCACGAGCCTTACTCTCAAGAACTGTGTAATGGATTTCTAAGCTTGCAGAAGCTAGGTGCACTTGCAAATTCATCAAAGACTAAGCATGTGTGAGAAAGTAAAATTAACACTTAGAACCTAAGAAGAATACTTAAAAAAAATTGCAAAAGATTGACTGACCATGAAATGACTATGGGATGACATATCACAAGAACCTCAATAGGCTCCAAATTCAAGTGTGGAAATTTTTTTGGAAGGTGTTGATCAAAGTGTCAACATAAGGATTTGTGTATGTATTTTAACATCCCAAACCAAATTAATTGATTAAACAAGGAATTTTATTAGATCAATTTCTACCAACACCCTCATGAAAAAAAGTGAGGTTGATGATAAATAATTGACATCCACTAGGAGCATCTTACCCAAAAATTATCTAATGGCATGAACTGTTGGGTTAAACAAAAAATCCATCAACAAATTTAGTAGCTTCACCCATATATGTGTGCTACTAATAAAATCATTCCTTACATGAAATAAAGGTGACCATGATTTCACATATAAGAGAGTGTTATCTAGAAACAAAGTCTCCTTTAGAATGGAGTTTGCATCCTCAATATAGTGAAAGATAAAATGTATCCAATAATTAGGAACCAATTTTCACTTTCTTCTGGAGTATTTCCATATCCAATATTTCACTTTGAAATTCAATGACTACATATTTCCATATAGGTCTAGGATTTTATCCACTCAAACCCCTTCATTGAATACTAAGGAAACCCCATTACCTTGAGTTCTCATGAATCATTACTTCCTCCTAGCCCATTTAGAATCTTGGGTAATATTTGAGCCACCTTGTAGGAGATCCTGGTCCATAAGAGTACCAATAAAACCCTCATATCAAATCTCAAACTAATGTCACGAAACTTCATCCCAATGTCAAACTTCTCTCTCCCCTCATCAAATGAAGAAAACAATGGAGAAATATCTATCTCCTTTACAATTAGAGCTTGTCACATTTATAACCCAAAAACCTTGGGTGGTGGTTCGACCATATCTTGAAAAAATTCGAACCTCGTATGTAGTTTTGATGAGTTTGATACATCCTCACATTGAACACTAAAACTAGTGCTCTCCATTTCTTCCTCATCCTCCTAAAACTTGCGTATAGTTGAATTGATTTCTTGGGAGTGTACGAAAATCAAGTCTATTGATATTGTGTCATTTGTATAATGGATTAGCTAGATGGAGTCCTCATTGAGGTATCATCGAACCTTCTCACCTATTTGAGAATTTCCACCAATGTCCTTAACCATAACCTTAGATAATTTGGACCATAATTACAGGTAGATAAAGGCTTAAAATAATTTATATGATTATTGATTTGAATGCTTTGAGTGCTTGATCACTCAATAGGAAGATATATTAGATTCATTGGTTGAAACAATTCATTTGTTTTGAATATTAGTTGAGAGAATTTCTTATTTTATTTGATGAAAAGTTTGAATTCATGGAAAATATAGTAGAATTGTTTCCTCAAGATGACCAAATTTCTTATTAGTTGCATTAAAACACATTTTATCAAGGTTATGTCATTGTTGAGACCCTGCCCAAGTCTAGTGGTTATTTGTTTCTTTCCTTAGGTACACAATAGGGTCATAATAGGTACATGTAGCTCTAAAATACCTCATTTGGATCTGATACAAACATACTACAAATATGTGTAGCTAGAAATTTGACTCGCGAAAACCCTAATCTACCATCTAGGAGATATGTCCTATTGAAATCCTAATATGTGATTTTGCATATGTGACTTGTTAAAACCCTGCAAATGACACTCTAAACTCCCACCAAGTGATGTGATTGATGGGATAGATCAATATGTCATTAATGTTAAGTTCCCTTTGATTCCTAGTAGTTCTTTGCTTCCTACCTCAGGTAGCATATACTCCATACCCTTTGGAGTGATGAAAATAATTTGTTTATATCCCATAATAGTTGATCTAGGGTTTTGAATCCATGCATGGGTTTGCTTAATCTTTTTTATGTTTCTCCCCTACCCATATATTTTCAATATATGAAACTGACCAATTTCAAACCCTCATTCATGACCTGCTTATTCATTTTCCTTTCACCTTAAATTTTCCTTGCTCTAAATTCCATGGTCACATAAACGTAATTTGCACTTGTTGTAATCTCTTTGAACCCTCATATCTTCATTTTATGACATAAAACATTACAATAATATTTGTATGATATAATTTTTCAAAACATTAGCAAAGAATATTTAAATTCACATGTATTCATTTTGGTGTTATATCATTATACCAAATATATAACAATACTTGTGGAGAGGGCGAAAATTCATAGTAAGTGACAAAACACTTGTTTGTAATGGGAATTTTTAAATTTACATAAAATTATTAGAAACTATCTATGTTTAGCATTGATCTTTCTAGATTCCATTAAACAAGGAGTATAAACAATATCAATCTGTGATACAATTGTTAAACAAATTTATTATTTGATTCAAGGAAAAAAACTAGTTTTAAGGGGTCAACTAGAAAACATATTGCATTCTCAAGAAGCTTGATACCTAAGGCACATAAATATCAAAACTAAAAGATAAAAAATGTCCATAAATATTTCCATCTAAGGGCCATCATCAAATGTAACATAAATTTGAAAATTTTTGGAATAAGATATTATAAGGATTTCCAAAGCTACATTATGAAAGACTTAGGCTATAAGATATTTTAAAGTCTCTTTTTAAAGTATATGGAAAACCAATAATATTTGTAAGACCTCGTTAAAATGGAAGGGAAGTGAATTTACATCCAATGTACCTATTAACTATCATTCAATCTTATGAGCATTTGTCCTTTGCCCAAAATGGAGTTTCATAAATATGTGTCTCCAAATATAACACATGTAATTTCCGAGAATGGAGACATCCCTAGGTATATTATATTCACATTTTACATAAATGGGATATAGACCATACTTTCAATTAATTTTATATATTCTTGTGACATCCCTTTTTTCTAATCCCTCTTATAAATATGAATTGTAATAATGTAAAAAATGTGGAAATATACAACATTGATTGGTTGAGGGAAGTGGACACAAATTCATAGGAGTGAGGAGGAGGAGTTTCTTACAAACCGAAATAATTGTATTTAATTCACTACCTATATTCCTGATGGATTTATGACATTGTTGGTGTAGCATTGAACTAAGGCAATGTGCTCCATGAGTAAAGGATAATCATGTAATCTTGGTTCTCATGGAAGCATGGGCATGGTAAACATGGATGTAAAAACTACGAGAAGGAAAATCCTAGGGGAAAACAAGGTGGGGAGAGAAGAGTGATTGGGGGAATTTTGTCAAGTAGATAGAATTCAGAGTAGATGAGCAAGAGAGAGCTCACTTGGAAAAAGAACACAAAGGGTTAATTGGTAGAAAATGTGAATCTTATAGGGAGAGATAACCTGCAAAATCCTATGTTATTCTTTGGGGATGGTATTCCCTATGTTTTCTCAAGGTTGTGAGTGGGCTATGAATTGATTGTCTAGAGATATTTTAGTGGATTTGTGAAACTCAGGTGTTAGTTGAGGCTAATAAACCAATATAGTGCTTGCTCAAAGAGCTAATAAACACGTGGGTAATGGATTTCCTTGGGGCTGAAAACCATTCGAATACTAGTTGGGGTTGCTAAACTACTTGATAGAGTGAGACACCCAAGAATTCATTGAAAGGTATGATAAACCATTGAGTGGCTGGCTTTGGGGTTGATAAACCACTTAGGTACTTTCTCAATAAGATTATAAATATTTGTAAGTGGACTCTTTACTCTTACAATATTAATCTAGTTGATAAAACTCCCTTTATACAAATATACTAATTCTCCTAGAATTGAGATGAAACTAATAGAGCCTTGGTTGAACCCTAGTGGTTGATTATCTACCAAACATAGAGTCGATGCGGTGTTATAGTTGGGGGATATATAAATCACATGAGAAATGGACTCTAGCTCTTACCATATGTTGTTTGGTTGTTGGTGAGAGAACTCCTGAGCAATTGCCTCCTTAGACTTTGAATCTAGTCTAGGGGTGGTCAACTGTGAGAAATATTGCAGTGTAGTTGGAATATGGTTGGGTGGAGATTTGAAGTCCCTCCCTTATTTTCCAACGATTAAGCTAAATAGATAAATGTATCTACTTGTATTTTTTTTCACTATGAATGTTGAATGTTATTCTTACAGGTTATAACAATGAATGTATTGACATTGCTTATGGAATAATGGTGTTATTCCTAGTCGCTTGTGATGAGATACAAGTGTGATTTCTTTCATGGTTTGGAAGGGATTTGCAGATCCCCGATGACTACTAATAAAATCTTGAATACATGGCCACTTAACTAGTATGTATGTTTAAATTGTTGAGTTCAATATATTATTACTGTGTGTGACTTCTATTGTTGGTGTGCATGAATATATGGATATATGTTATAGTGGAAATATGTGGTCGATTTGTAGGTATCAGGGAGCCTGATGGTTCCTATTGATAAGCACACTGACCATTTTACTTCCCTATTGTGGCAATGATTAATGCTTAAGATGTCATTTAGGGAATACAAAATTTATCTTTGCTATGCTAATGGTGCAAAGCATCATTGGTCACATAAAAGGCTTTGTATATCATTGGAGTCCTTAAGACTCTAAGTCTAGTCGTCACTAAACTATGGGTGTGCGCTCGGCATGAATAATTCTGGAAAGTCTCGCAATAGAGTCGGAACCCATGTAGGATAAGAAATTTCCTCCAAGAGACAGAGATAGTCATGTCTTGGGGAATAGAGATTTGTCTCCATGTGATGGGAACTTGGAGTTAATAAAAAAAGTTGTAAGAAAATAGAAGGTGTGGGTAGTGAGGCTTGAAATGGGAAATTTCCCATCACTTGTCATAGATATTCATGTCGCACTACACCAAGGTTGATAAGCGGCTTTAGGGAGAAGTGGGTGCAGTCGACAAAGGGCATGAGATAGGAAAATGATTATCACCTTCCGCCAGGATTTCCATCATGCCACGAGGGAAAGGCAATGGTTGTGCCACCCATGTGGGCGCATTGGTGTTGTTGATGGAGGGTGGGAAAAAATTCCTCCCCGTCATTAAATGAGAAAATGTTGACTAGCATGAAGACCGGGTGTTTAGCGGGAGTGACGTGCGAAGAGTCGTTGCAGGACCAAATCTTGGATGGGGTTGATTATAGTTAGATGCAAGTGTTCAATACTCCAAATAATCCATATCTAATGTGGGGACCTCTAATGGAAATAGGGTGCAAATCCAATGGGATGACATATGCATTGGGAAGTTTGGGCATTTGAAGGTGTGAAAAAAGTTAGGGTTTGGGCAGACTAGATGTGGGCTAGGTATGGGTGTGCTTGCTGAGCAAAGATTGCCTAAAGGTTCAGTACATCTGGTGGCCTGCACATGTCTAGAAGCCTAGAGGATTGGATGTGGGCGAGGCTTAGATGCACTTGCAGAGGCGAGTTAGTCGAGAGGTTTGGAGGTCCAAAACATTTCCATACAATAAATTATGGGAGTTCCAGACTTCCCTAAACCCTAGACATAACACACCAAGGGTCATACTTGTGGGGCCGCAAGGTAGGTGACATGGCAAGTTCTGCATAGACTTATGATATGGACATATTGGTGCCTAGGGGTGATGTGGCATCACCTGATAGAGGTGGGGATTCCACATGATGGTTCCTTTCTTATGTGGCTTGGTTTAAATGGGCATAAATTTTGATTTGGGTATCAAATTTTGATAGAATTTATATCATGAGAAAGCGACTCGATGAGTTGAACGTGATGGTGTTGTCTAAAGTTAATTTAGCTAAGTTTGGGGAAGGAGGAATTTTGTAAACCCCATTTCCATAATGAGACCATGGATGTTGGGTTAGAGTAAAGTAACATCTCCCATTTATACTAGAAGGATCTAGGGGTTGGAATGGAGTGTTACAAAGTGGTACCAGAGCATCTAGGTTCAACACTTGGACTAGATGGGCTCAAAACTAATGAAATGAAAAGTGAAGGTTCTATGTTGGACCTTTGGAGATAATATTTGGAGCTTTGTTACAGTGTGGAAACTAAGCGTCTAGGTTCTTCACTGGGGCTAAAGGGGTTTAGAAGGATGAGACATATGACTCTGCTATATTGTAGTAATTACGTTGATTGTCTATTGTGAATTGTTTGTAGCATTTGATGGTGAATTGCACATTCTACACATGTATTTATTTTGATGTTATTATCACTTCTAATAGTTATACTAACTTGAAGTGTGGTGTTTTAGACAAGCCTCACATCCATACACTTGTTGCATATTTTCTAAGGCAATGGGAAAGTATGATTATTTATATATTTTTGTCTAACAATTATGTGTGTATGAAAACACATAATAAGACACTAGGGATGAACAATAGGATGGAGCAACACAACATTGATAAATTATAGCATTGGCAAGAAAAAGAGCCAGTTGGAAAGAGGAGAGAGGAAGACTCTTCTAAATGAATGAACACCCTTAAAAACATAAGAATTGAGCTGAGAAGTTACAAGGATGATAATTAAATACTTGTTGTGGCTAATGAGAAGCAAGTATAAGTAAATGGCATCATATTGTAGAGCTTATCAGACTTACAAAGATAGAGGCAACATGATCTAGGCGTTAGCCACATAGGAAGAGATAAAATTAGGCAAAGTGCATCAAGACATGGAAGGAAACAATCAAAGATTTATGGTGTATAAGGAAACAAATCCAAGAAAAGACACAGGTAGGCAAGAAATGATACAATGAGAGGTGAAACTCCACTAAGTACTCCAAAGAGGAGGTCAAGAAGTTATGAATGGTTGTCTGGTGTTGCAGCTAAGGGACACTACTAGTAGCAAAGGAAAGGAAAATATTTCATGCTAGGAAAATTTAAGAAGGAAATACCTCCTATATTCAATGGAGATGTGAGGAAGGCCAAAGAAGAAGAAGCATGACTACTTGGAACGAAGAAAATTTTCAAGGTGCATGATTACTCTAGAAATATGAAGGAAAGAATAACCATGTTCATCTTGCGATACAAGGATAATATATGGTGTAAAGACCTAAAGGATGTAAAGAACATTTAAGAGGAGGAGCTACACTAGAGGAGATTTGAAATATATTTCTAGGAAAAATACCTATTTGAGAGGTATTATGATAACATAACCAAATAATTTTATGAGCACAAGCTAGGAAAGCTGGCAAATAATGAATATGCAACTTGATTCTTGGAGTCGTTGAGGTATGTTCCCTACCTAAGGGATGAGAAAGTAAATATTCAAAGGTATCTAAGTGGGCTTCCACAAGCATTGAAGGACATGATATAGTTTATGAGACATAAACTCTAGAGGAAGATATTAGGAAAATGTAGTATTTCTATGAGAAATCTAAGCACAAGTTTGAGTATAAGGTTGACTAGAAAGTAAAAGGAAAGACTAGCTATAAAGAAAAAGGACAAAAAACTGAAAGATGTTAGCAAGGTGGAAGTGTGAAGTTCACCAATTTTGCAAGAGGTGGGTTTTAACATAAACCTACTACTACTAATCAATACTATCTCTTTGAGTTTGCAAGAGAGGAAATGGATGGGTCCAAGAGGAAAACCATAGCTTGTTGGAAATGTGGGGAAGACCAATTATGGAGGGGTTATCCTCATCTATAGAGGAGGCTTCCAATAATGTACAACGCACAAGAAGCAGAGATAATAAATGATGTGGTTCGAAGCATACTAGACATCTATGCAGTGTTGGACAATAGACAAGCCGATCACGGCGCCTTAATGATCGAAATGGAAGGTGTGATTAATAAATTTGTTTCAATTTTGATTGACCTTAGCTTAGATTTTAGTTGCATAAGTCCACAATCTGTCAAAAAGTGTGCATTGTAGAGCACAACCCATTATAGATTGTTGTTGGTCTATTTGACCACGGTGACTAAGAAGCAAGTTGAATGCATGGAAAAGTCATGCCCAATCATTCTAAATATCATGGCATTGACTGTAAAACTAAATGTATTACCGTTGGGTTCATATGATGTTTTGGTTGGGATGGATTGGCTAGCGGCACACTGATTCAAGATCTACTGCTACAACAAGTCGATAGAATGTGTCAATGGGGAAGGAGAAAAGAGGATTTTACAAGGAAAGATAAAGCCTGTGACATTTTGACCAATCACTACACTATAATTTAATAAGTGCAATAGGAAGGGGTGTGAACTTTGTGATGTTCAAGTGACCAATGAATCAAAGGGAGATAAGGATAGAGTCAAAGAGAGCCCAATAATTAAAAAAATTAGTAACGTGTTCCCTAAAGAGATCCCATGACTACTGCCAAGCGATTCAAATTTATGTAGGAATGAAACGACATATATATTTAAACAGAGACACAATGATACGACGAAAACTGAAATTCAATTAATTAATAACAAATATTGATAATTGTTTTCATGCAAAATAGAAACAAAATAGCTCGGGTGATGGTATCTTATCTCTAAGAAGAGATGTGATGGTTACATGCCTTCTAAATTGTGTTACAATGAGGCTCAAAGGCCTTTTAATTATTGAGAACCAAGGTAAAACCATAAACATCCAAAAACCTAACCCTAGGAGATGAAGTGCTAAAATTTTATGGGCTTGATTGCGGTTAGTTGGTATATCAACTTCTTGGGGTAGTAACTTTGACATACGATATATGTTTGATGCATATGACACCTCTTTATAAATATCTATCCGAGGAAAAAAACTTTCTACTGCAAACCCTTTCCAAAGTGTTGATGGCCAATAATGTCCTTCATCAAAATTAGGGGAGACCATCCGGTCAGAGCCCTAACTAAGCCCTTATCTGTTTGATTTAGTGATTCCGACTGGTTCTATTGGGTCCAATTACCCACTCACCCTCCCTGCTAAATTGTGATGTCTCTAATTTACAAACAACAAGGAAGAGAAAATCATGATTATTCTCTTGTTGCTAGCTTGCAAGAAAACAACCCTTAATATGAATTGGTGGCTCATCCAATCCACGCTAAAGATTTCCCCTGTATAAGGGGACTTCTAAAGATACAATGTATTAAATCTAAATGCAGATCTACCCTATTATGAAAACAACATAAAGAAAATCTTACCTATCTTATCTTGATTAGAATGAGACATAGATCTTATTTGAATCAAGAGAAAAACGGTTTAAAGAAAAATGGGGATTCAACATGTTTTATGTCATGAATATCAGACTGTTGAATAATTTCTAACAACTGATATAGTTATTGCAATACATGCTTTGTTTGGATATTTAAAACCAATTAAGATGTTCCATCAAAAGAAGAAAAGTTTATTCAATTTAATGAAAATTAAATCAATTTAATATGGAAAATTTCCGAGTAAATATTTACTTGGAAATTTGATTATGCATAAGAGAAAATGGGAAATCAATAATAGATCTACGAGGCTAATAGATCAGATAGCCGATCTGAAAAAAAATCACTCTCATATCAACAAAAATTATAAATATGAAATAATAAACATAAATATGCAATTGAAAAGAATATTATTTGCATTTACAAATAAAATTACTTGAATACAAATAAACCTAAAACCCTTTTCTTTGTTTTTACAAATAATCTCCAACAATCCTTTCAAGATCTTTGACTCTTCCCATAGAGAATAGATTTGCAATAGCACAAGCCCAACCTCTACAACATAGATTAAATATCTATAATTAAATCCCCAAGCTCATATATGAGCATCCCTCTTAATCTACAACAAGAAATATCTTCACAAAAGTGCACGAAGCTTCCAATCTGCAGAGAAGAGGAACCCCTTCCTCATTCTCAAAACAACTATTTTTAATTTACAAGAAATCCCCAAAAATGGAGAGTTGTTGAAAGAAATTTTAGATCCATATATTTTGGAGCTGGAAACACTCTTCTCCTTTTTTGTTGGATTAATTTAATAGGTCCAAGATATCTTTGCTTCATCCTTTCAAACATATCCCTGTAAAAATTGATTCCAAATGAAAATTAAAACCAATCAAATTCACACATCTTTATTCAAGAAAAAAATTGAGAAATTAAATTATCAAATTAAAATCTACTTAAATGAATAAAAGAAAAGAAAATTTTGCTTCCTGTTGATCTCTGTCAAAACCTCTTTGGCTCAATAAGGCAGTCTTCAAGCCAATTTGCAACAACAAAACTCTTACCAAATCAAATTCCAAAAACTAAACTCAGAAAATTAGTTTTTTGTTAAAAATTTGGAGTTCCCGCTTCTTCTAATTTTTAGGCATAGTAAATGACCAAATGTGGTCATGCAAACACTCCCAAGATATACTACATTATTTTATATTTAGAATGAGCCATCCTGGACCTTCGTTGGCGAGGTAAAACTCAATATACTAGCTTCCAAAGTCAGGGTGTCAAAACTACCAGTGTGCTGGAAAGTGCTTGCCTTGGCAAATAATCTGGGCTTTTTATTAAAGTTTTGAGTTTTTTTCAAAATTATTTTTATTAAATCCTATATATCTATATATATATATATATATAACAAAAATAAAACAATATATATAAAAATTAGAGAGAGGCTTTGATCACACGGGAGTCAAATTCTGGACTCGAACTAGGTTTCTGCTCTGAACGCAACCATGGCAGTGTTAGGAGGGGGTCTAGAGGCCACCTCCTTTTACAAAATCATAGCTAGAAAAGGTAAGGAGCCATTGTCATCATATTTTATCAAACTAACCAGTTATAATTCCTTCAATAAGCTCACTGCCAATCGATCACGAGAAGGAGGGGCAGGGAAAAGCACTAACAAGCAATCCAACTCTCAACCTACAAGCTCCAATAGAAAATTTCAAACTCCACTGCAAGCTACCGATTCGTGCAAGCCCAAAACTAAGAAGATACCAACCCAAGAGATTGAGGACCCAGATGTAGTGGCTTATCAGGATTACATGCATAAGCACGCAATCATTTGTAAATTCATGGGCTTCTGGCTAGCAAAAAAACCCTCAACTGGTGGATCCAAACGAAATGGTGCCAAAAGGGAGAGATTAGGCTTCAACTAGGCTATAAAGGACTCTTCACAATGATTTTCAATCTATTGGAGCATAAGAATCATAGTTTTTAGGGAGGCCCCTACTTTTTCAATTTGACTGGTCTCTACATATGATATTGGAAAGATAATTTCACCCTAGAGAAGGAGGATTTAAGAAGGGCCCTTGTATGGGTTAACTATACTACCTTCCCACAAACTTCTGGTCTCACTCTATCCTTGAAGGCATTGGAGACAAAATAGGAGAATACATCAAATTTTTGAAGGAACTCGAGCAAGGCACTATGTATCATATGTTCACATCTGTGTATACTTCGATGTATTAGGAGATCACCAGGAGGCCATAAAACTAGTGTTCAGGGATGAATTGTGGCTCCAGAGTATAGAACTATGAGCACATACCCTTTAGATGCCAAAAATGTCATGAACATGAGAATATCTTTAGGTATTTCCCACAAAATTTTTCCCAAGCTTCTAACCCTCAAACTCAAAAGAGGACGGATGAACAAGGCTTTGAGAAAGTGGCTCCCATAAACAAAAAACAACTGAAAGCCCTAAGGAAAACAAGCCTCAACATCCCAAGCCAATAGAAAAAAATTGAAGCTCTAGGTGACGAACAGGAGGAACATGAAAAGGAGGAAAATGCAATAAATGAAGGTGCCTACAATCAATCATCGCTCATCTACTAGATTCTGGAACAAGAAGAAAACCCCAATGCAAACCTCAATGATGTCAGACAAGGAAATGAAGATATAAAAATGGAGAAAGAAGGAAACAATGACAAAGCTAAGGAGGAGGAGATATAAGAGGTCCAAGGAGGTATGGATCTCAATAAAATTGCATAATTTTGGGAAATCAAGGACTAACAACTATCCTAAAGGAGTATATTTAGAAAATATAGGAAGCATAAATCTACCAAGAAGAGTTCAAGCAAGCTACAACAAAGAGACAATATGGATACCATAACAACACATGCATCGAACCTCACATCCCAGTTGATCAATACAATCCCAAAGGAGTGGGAAGGAAAAGAGGAAGAAAACAAACCAGTCAAATGTTGCAAGAACTTGGAGCAAGATTGATCAATGAAGGCAAGGTAAAAGCCATAACCCTAACTCAAATACCTTCTCAATGACTTTGATCTCATGGAATATAAGAGGTATGAATGGACCCAGAAAAATAAGGCTTCTCAAGCAGAAAATGATGGCAAGTAAACCAAAGACAATGCTCATTCAGGAAACTAAGGTAGGAATAGAGGATATACTTTCTCTTCAAAAGCAGTCTTGCAAAGGCTATAAATTCATGGGAAACACTACTAGAGGCATGACATGAGGTTAGTTAATAATATGGAATGAAAAGTTGTTGGATCTTAAAACATCCATAGCTACTTGGAACTCAATAACGAGAGTCTTTAAACTAATTGGAGCTCCTGAAACTCTATGTCTTACCAATGTTTACAGACCACACAGAGTCGCTGACAGAATTCACATGTTTAACACCCTAAAGAAAATCCATGAAGAGTTGCCTTACTCCATAAAATTATAGGTGGCGATTTTAATATGATTCTTAACCTTTATGAGAAAAAAGGGTGTCTTCGGAGATTGGATAGGGATGCAGAAGCCTTTAGGGAGGCCCTAGATCTGATGGAAATGGCGGACATGAAAACTACCAATGGAATCTATACCTGGAAACACATAATGAGTGGTGAAATAAAATTTTCTTCACATCTCGACAAGTTCCTAATCTCGGAATCCATCCTCCTAGAAACCATGGAGATAAATGGAAGAATCTTACCTCACGCTAGCTCCGATGGCTAGCCTATTGCCTTGAAGATCCACCTCATAAGATCCCCCAATAATAGACCCTTCAGATTCAAAGCTTTTTGGTTGGACCACCTAGACTTCCAAGCCAACATGAAGGAGTGGTGGAAGGAGACTATAAACGCCTCCTCCTATATCTACCCACTTTAACCGGCTTGCTCGGGGTAAACATGTGCTGAGGGTTACTATGACATGACTCGACCTCCTAGATAACCTTAAGGAATTGGACTCGACAAAACAAGACCTTGTTGACTTCCTTTAGGTGCTATAGAACCCCCAGGAGCTAACCAACCACTTCAGGTGCCCAACCCATGAGTTAAATTTATTTTTCACTAACCTAGAACCTCACTTACTCCGATTACAAGGCCTCCATGCATGTGGAACCCTCCAGCCACTCCCACAGGCCTGCTTCCTAGCAACTGCAATCATTTTAAGGAAGTTTTGTGCTAGCGAATGCGAGATCTAAGCCAATTTTTCAGGGCTAGGATCCAGACCTCTGCCCAGAACTTAATGAAACTCCTAGGAATGATAAATAAAATAAAGACAAAACCAATAACACACAGCTTAATCAAGGTCTTGACCTAGCCTGGTCGAACCATGATAGTCATTTTGTCAAACACATTGAGAAGATGATATCTACAGGTCATGAATTCATATATGAACATAGAGATTTAAACTTAGTTGAGATTTACCAAGAAGAACTAATTCGCTCTCACAATAGCTACAATAACATCCATTAGGTCATGCATTCATTAACCATTCACTTATCAATCAAATATGATAAGAGCCTTAACTTGGATTTTTCATAAAACCATGCTTATAACCAACATTTAACCAGATAACTAACAATTATAGAACAACCATTTAAGCCACATAGTAAAAAGTACATTTACTCATGAAATACAAGAGAAACTTAGCTCTTATTGAGATATGCAAAAGCCAACCAAATTAGGGAATTCCATGTACCACCCATACATAATTTGCGTTGAATCAAATATTTCTTTTAGCCAATCACCCCTGTGCCATATTCCAAGAATGAATGTGGGATCTCATGGGATAAACCAATCCATAAAAAACTAAGGGAATCTAGAGGTTAAACCACCTCCATGCTCACACTACTATGATCTCACCTAAACTGGTCCTGAGATTACAAAACCAAACTAAGCTTGGATGATGTTGAGGATCGGTTTTGCCCAATTTTGAAACATTTTCTAGACTTTACCTCTCCCATTTTGAACTATCCTTGACCCATGTTATGCGTATTTCGGTTATAACATCTAGATTTTGGCCAAAAGGGTGTTATATGCTTGAGGTATGCAAATTAACATAAAAAAGTGTCTTTTACCTTAATCTTAAGCATTCCCTAAGCTAGTTGTCTCCTTATTGAATTATCATGCCAAATAATCTAAAGTTCTTATGAATGTTTGTTTTGGTTCAAAAAAGTCCTGTAATTTCTTGCAAATGCTCCGAAATTCCTGCAGACGCAGATTTCCTGCAACCGCCAAGATTTCCTGCAGCAAAATCAACAATTAGAAATGTTCCACTTATTTCAAAATCAAACGAGAACATGGGTTTTGTGGGGAATTAGTCATACATGGATGTTGTCCTATTTGTTGTTTCAAATCCACCAATGAAACCATCCAGATTTGCAAACCTCTTCTTGTTGGTCGTATGAAGGAAAACTCTAGCTATGTAATGAATTTCATCTAATCCATGCTTTCAATCATGGATTAGACTCAGTATAGCTAATTTTGACACTTTGTACAAGTACTGTTAGCTAATGGCCTAGATTAGTAGTTTTCCTTATTTCAAGCCACATATGGGCTTTTTCACTTGTATAAATTCGACTCTATTTTATATTGTAAGGGGTTTTTGTTGGGTTGGCTTCACTGATAGTATATACCAGTTTGTACTCGATTGTAATATTTTTAGATTAATGTAATATTATATGTTCTGTTTATCTTACTGAGCAAGCTCTTCTAATTTTGAAGGGGTTGTGAGTGAGGGAGGGCCCCCTTTGCTCACAACTCCCTTAGTGTAGTGTGTGTATATTTTAATTTTGTTATGTAGTAATAACTTGTTTACACAACTAATGTACTCTTTCTGATATATCAGAAACAAACGATTGAATGATTAAGTTTCATGTTAATATGTTGATTTCATTTGATCAAGATTTGATTTACTTTGTTGAGTGATTTATTTAATTGTTGTAAGTTTGATTTCTTATCTTTTCTAATCAACATCAGCAATACTAAGAGTTGTAGAGGGATGTTTCAATCCACTCCATAGCCTTTTGCTACTAAAAGTTGATGCAGAAAAGAGGCATTAGTTTTGTGTATGGTTGATTGGTTAGATTAGTAAGCACTCAAGGTATTAAGCCTGCATATATTTTGCGCAACATCTCACAAGCTTACCTACCCTGGGTTGATGATTTATGTTGACAAATTATAAGCCTATAATTTGAATCAACATTTTGGCATCGTTGTTGGGGAGGTGCTAAGGGATAATACTGAAGAGTTTTAGTATTATGTATATTGTTTGAAATTTTCAGGACTGGGGGAGTCGAAGTGGTAAGACAGAGGGCAAAGCCTACACACCTGCATAGGTCATAAATTCGTCGAAGTCGTGTCCTGATTGTTTGGTAAGTAGTTTTTTGTGAATTTGATTGCATAGTAGATGGTAGGGTCCAATATTTACAAATGTATTTTGTGGTGGTGTGAGCATCACTTCACTTACTAATAAACTGGCAAAGGAAAAAGAAGTCTACAAGATACAAGGAAACAAGGGAATAAGAGTCCGAGCAAGAGGTTTGTGGTCTTGAAAGAGTCCAGAGCATATTCCTACTTCCATAGTAGCAACTTTTGCAGGAAAATATTTTGTTGCTGCCCATTTTGAATCTCCCCTCACAACGAAGACAACATCTCTGCTCAGTGATCAGCCTGAAAAGGAATTCCTCATTAATCCTACTCAAGAACTAGAATTTCAAACCATTGATTCCACAAAATCTGTAGTTTACAAAGGTCCTACTTCTTTTTCGTCCAGAATGGCTCATGAAGAAGGAATTGGCCATACAGATAGAGGATATGATGAGAAGGAAGAGGAAATTTTCACATTTTAATTCCCTATTAGGGAGATTGGTGGAGCAACTCATATGAAGAATATTCCTCCCTCAGCCTTACCTAACTTTCATGGAGTCTCCAGTGAAGATCCTGATGCCTTTTTCTTCGAGTTTGACTTTTTATGCAAGAGCTATGACTATTCTTCCAATGATCAGAAGTTGAAGTTGTTTCCTACAACATTGAAGGATGCAACTCTCAGGTGGTTTATGGGGTTGGCTTCAAACTCCAAGACAACCTGCGATGAAATGAAAAAGGTATTCTTGAAGAAATATCAAGATTATTGCAAGACTAGGGACCTCAGAGAAGAAATTTTTGGCATGACTCAGAAGGAGGGGGAGAGTCTTGAGGATTTGATGGAAAGATTTCAGTACAATCTGCAGAGATCCAAGATGAATCAACTAAGCAAGGACACCAAAAGAAAAAAATTTCTCAGAGCAATCAAACTGAAATCTCTGGAAATTTTGAACTTAATGGGAGGAGGTGACATATCAAAGTTAAGCTATGATGAGGTATGTGAGCTATGTCGGTGATATTCAAGAGGAAATTCTAAAGTTGGAAAAGGAACAAGAGATACTTCTTCTAGGTTTGTTAAGTTAGTTGCTAGAGCTAGAGTAACCAGAGCTGAAATGGGTAATCTATTTGAAAATTTTAAAACTGATATTCTTAACACTTTATCTTCACAATTAGATGTTTTGCAAGCTAAGAAGAAACATGAGAAATAGGAGGAACTGGAGAAATCCCTGGCCATGTTCTGCTCGAAATGCAGGAAGAAGCATGCCTTGAGGGAATGTCCTACAGATAGTATAGAGGTATGTCGAATCTATGAAGCTGAGCATTCCATTGATCAATGTCCTTCACTTCTTGAAATTAAAGTAGCATATGTAGCAGATCAGGGAGCTGTCAATGCACTTTATGCAATGGCACCTCAAAGACCATGGCAACCATGTGCTACAGGTATGTCTCAATTGCACTATCAAGTTACTTATACTCAAAATCAGATGTGGAATATTCCAATGCCTTGGTAGCCTTGGCCTCCACAATAGCCTTGGCAGGGGAACTTCTCTTACCCTATTGCACAGATTTTTCCCTCTCAAAACTTTTATCCACCGCAACCCACACAACAACAAATGATTCAACCTCAACAACAACAACTTTAGTTGCCTACCCCACCAAATCAACCTCATCCTATGCAACTTCCTGCCCAACCAGTGTCTAACCCCAATAATAAAACCATCCAATCCGCTCACAACATTGGATTGGTCACTTATCCCACTTTTCCTACCTACTGTATTGCACCACAATTGCTGCAGGAAATTTCTGTTCCTGTGTCGCTGCAAGAAATCCAGCTTAGATCTGGAAAAGTGGCGACTCATCCCGAAAGAATTGAAGAGATTGTGGAGGAAGATACTTTAGAAATGCCTGAAGTTGAAACCACACCTGAACCAGCAGAGCAACCTACTTCAAGGCCACAAGAACCTTCCTCGTCCCATACGATCTAGCCTCCTTTTCCAGAGAGGTTTGAAATGAAATTAAAACAGCTTGAGTTTGATCATGTGTTCGAACTAAGAAATGTGGGCATTAAGATCCCGTTACTGCAATCAATTAAGGATATCCCAATTTATTCCAAAACAATGAGGGAGTTATGTACCAAGAGGACAGGAAGATAAAAGAGAGAACTCTCTACAATTCAAGTAGATGGAAATTTTGAAAGTTGAATGTCCCAGAATCCTTGTGGTTACCACCTTTATCAATGGACATCCCATAAAGAACACTTTAATTGATTTAGGTGAAGCCATTAATGTGATGACTATGGAGACTTTATCTCATATAGGATCCTTTGACTTATTACCTACTCCTACTATGTTAGAACTAGCAAATAGGTCTAAGGTAAAGCCAGAGGGGGTGTTAGAGGACATTGTCATCTCATTATATTCTTGGGAGTACCCTGCAGACTTTTATGTTCTTCAACCCAAAAATAACTTAGGAGGACATCCTTTGATCTTGGGGAGACCGTGGTTAACCACGATAGATGCCTACATAGGGTGTCAGTCTGGGAACATGACCATCACTCATGGAGTTGAAACAAAGCACATTAATTTATATCCCCCTGTTCAACCCCTCTTAAGATATGAAAATACACATTGGGTTGAAAAAAAATAGCATGATTTAGAATGTACCCAACCAGTTTTGACAATAGCCCAAGCTATGAGCCTTAAATAAAATTCAAAAGAAAATTTGATAAATTGTTGTATTTCTAATCCTAATTTTTCACAGCAAGAAGAAGGGCAATCTAGTCATAATTTAGATATCATTACTAATCTATAGGATTTTCATGAACATAGTACAACGACTAAACTACATTCAACCCTATTATCTGCATTTCCTACATATTCCATGATTGAATGGGGGAGTAAGGTAGTTGAGGTTTTTCCTTAAAAACCTTTAAATATTAATTCTGCCTTAACCCCTAAACAGGAAAAATAGTTAATTCAAGCATTGCAAATTTTTTTAGACACATTTGCTTGGGAATATACAGATATGAGAGGAATTCACCCAGACAAATGCATTCATCATATTTATATAGAAGAAAATGCTAGGCCTGTGAGACGGCCACAAAGGAGGATGAACCCCGCCTTAAGGGAAATTGTGAAAGATGAACTACATAAATTGTTAAATGTAGGGTTCATCTATCCTATTTCAGATAGCCAGTGGGTATCTCCACTGGTTATTGCCCCTAAGAAGAATGGTAAATCACGAGTTTGTGTGGGTTATAGGGAACTAAACAAGGCTACCTTAAAATATCACTTTCCCTTGCCTTTTATAGATCAAGTGTTGGACACTTTAGCAAGGAAAAAGTATTTTTCCTTCCTAGATGGGTTCAATGGTTACAATCAGATTAGGATAGCTTTAGAGGACCGGGAAAAGAAAACATTCACATGTCCTTTAAGTACCTATGAATATAGGGTATTGCCATTTGGTCAATGTAATGCACCAGCCACCTTCCAGCAGGTGGTTCTCGGTATTTTCTCTAACCTTTTGCATGATTGCGCACAGGTCTATATGGATGATTTTATAGTTATGGGTGATACTTTTGAAGAGGATTTACATAATCTTGAGAAAGTTTTGTAGAGATGTAGAGAAACTAATCTTTTGTTAAGTAATGAAAAATGTTTTATGATTATGACTAAAGGTGTTGTTTTCAGTCATCATGTTTCTGCTACAGGAATTAAGGTTGATAAGACAAAGATTGAAGTTATTGCGAATCTACCTCCACCAACTAATCAAAAGGGATTTTGAAGTTTCCTTGGACATGCAGGCTACTACAGGAGGTTTGTTGAAAATTTTACAAAGGTAGCCTCTCCATTGTTTAAATTATTGACTAAAGAATCTGAATTTCATTGGAATGATGAGTGTCAAGCTGCATTTGATACACTCAAGGAAAAACTTTCTTCAACACCTGTCTTGAGAGGTCCAGATTGGAAATTGTGCTTTCATATTTCCATTGATGCCTCTGATTCAGCCATAGGAGTAGTATTGGGTCAAAAAGAGGATCCTGTAACCCATGCTATTTATTATGTTAGTAAAAATTTAACTCCTGCAAAACTGAATTACATAGTAACTAAAAAAGAATTCCTTGTTGTGATTTACACTATTAATAAGTTTAGAAATTACATCACGGGCTATGAATTTTTTGTACACACTGATTATTATGCCATTATAAACAAACTAGTCACTAATGGCAGAATTACTAGGTGGATTTTGTTGTTGCAGGAATTTGACATCACGATATTGGATAGACCAGGAAAAGAAAGTCAAGTAGCTGATTTCTTATCTAGGCTCAACCATGGAGGTGAGGATGTTCCTTGTTAATGATAACTTTCTTGATGAAAATTTATTTGTTATTTCTGTCAAAACACCTTGGTTTGCGGAAATGGCCAACTACCTTGCTACAGGAAAGTTGCCCCCTTACTTTTCATCTAATGAGAAAAAAAAGGATTATTAGGAAAAATGTTGATTATTCTTGGATTAGGGGAGATATCTTTTTCACTAGACCTGATTTGATTATTTGCAAGTGTGTCAGGGAAGATGAGATCTATGATATCTTGAGAGCATGTCACAATGAACCTTGCGGAGGGAATTTTGCAGAAAAGCGGACAACTTACAAGATCCTCCGCTCAGGTTATTATTGGCCAAGTCTTTTTAAAGATGAAAAAGAGTATGTCCAGAAGTGTGATAGCTTCTTGAGAATGGGGCGACCTGTACAATCAGACGAGATGCCTTTGCAGCCACAGGTTCTCATCGAACCTTTTGATAGGTGGGCTCTTGATTTTGTAGGTCCCATCCACCTTATGTCCAAAGATAAGAAGTATATTTTATTTTGTACTGATTATGTTATGAAGTGGGTGGAGGCAAGAGAACTAGCTAGATAAATGGAGAAAGCAGTGGTAGATTTTATTTTCTTTGATATTTTTGTAAGATTTGGGGTACCTAGGGAGATAGTTATTGATCAAGGTACTCAGTTTGTGTCAAATCTTATGTAGGGAATTGTGCAGAAATATCAGATTACTCATCAGAAGTCCACCCCTTATCATCCACAGGCCAATGGGCAAGTGGAATCAACAAATAAGGTGTTGGAGACAATCCTTACCAAGACAGTGCAATTACATAAGAAGGATTGGTCTGACCAACTTCCTGAAGCATTATGGGCTTACAGGATCACATGGAGAAATACCATTGGCTTCTCTCCGTATGAATTGTTGTATGGAAAGCAAGTTTTATTGCCCATTGAATTTCATATCATAACTTTCAAGATGGCAACAGATTTGTGTATATACCTTGATGAAGCTCAGTAGCAGAGAATCTTGCAGCTTAATGAGTTGGATGAGATTAGCTGAGATGCTTTTTATCATATTGACTTGATTCAACAACAATAGGCTAAATGGCATGATAAATACATTAAAAAGAAGCAGTTCAAAGAGGGGGATTGGGCATTGTTGTATGATTCAAAATTTAGCAACTTTAAAGGGAAATTTAACACACATTGGCTAGGCCCCTATAAAATTGAGAAAGTTTTTTATAATGGATCTATTAGGGTTAAAACCACTGACGATGGGAATGCTACATTCTTGGTGAATGGGCACAGACTCAAGATATATCAAAAACCCTAATCTAAGGAGGAATTTGTGGAAGCAATTGTGAAGAAAAGAGAGCTGGAGTTGGTGAGAGGAGTCATTCCTTCAACTATCTCTTCCTGATTTCTTGCTGATACAATGAGCTCAATCTGTTCCTCCTTGTGCTTAGTAAACCATGAGAGGAATTCCAGGAGTCCCCACTGCATGGAATTGGAAATGACACGGTAGGAGAACAACAAGAAAGGAGAGCCTTGGTTCGCCCCAATCCCTCCAAGGACATCTTAAAGGGGAAGTAACTCCCCAGAAAAGAGGTCTCTACAAGAATTGGAGGAGATTATCACTAAGCTCACTGTTTTGGAATGAGCTTTGTGAAAGGATAACGAGACCCTGAAAGAAAATAGCCTGTGCATGCAGAAAGAACATGAGGAATGGGTTCAGAAGGTGGCCCGAATCATGAAGAAGAACAAGGCTCGAATTGATCATCTGAAGAAGAAAAATGAATTATATAAGGGTCATATTCATGTAGAATCTAGTGGTAACCAATTGGACCAGTTGGCAAAGGTAGCAGGTCAGTTGGTTGCAGTAGTTGCAACCCAAGAAAAGGAATGATTTCCTTTTTTTTGGAAGGTGCAACATTTTTGCTTGCATAAGGGACATGCAAGAAGATAGGTGTGGGGGAGATGTTGAGGCTCGGTTTTGCCCAATTTTGACACCTTTTCTAAACTTTACCTTCCCCATTTTTAACTGTCCTTGACCCCTATTATGCTTATTTCGGTTATAACATCTAGGTTTTGGCCAAAAGGGTGATATATGCTTGAGATATGCAAATTAACATAAAAAAGTGTATTTTACCTTAATCTTAAGCATTCCCTAAGATAGTTGTCTCCTTATTGAATAATAATGCCAACTAATCTAAAGTTCCTATGCAGATTTGTTTTGGTTTGAAATAGTCCCGTAATTTCTTGCAGACAATCTGAAATTCCTGTAGACACAGATTTCTTGCAACCGCCCAGATTTCCTGCAAAAAATTCGGTGGTTAGCTATGTTCCACTTATTTCCAAATCAAACGATAACATGGGTTTTGTGGGGAATTTGTCATACATGGATGCTGTCCTATTGGCTATTTCAAATCCACCAACAAAACCGCCCAGATTTGCAGACCTCTTCTCGTTGGTCGTATGAAGGAAAACTCCAGCTATGTAATGAATTTCGTCTAATCCATGCTTTCAGTCATGGATTAGACTCAGTATAGATAATTTTGACACTTTGTACCAGTATTGTTAGCTAATGGCTCAGATTAGTAGTTTTCCTTATTTCGAGCCACATATGGGCTTTTGCACTTGTATAAATTCGACTCTATTTTATATTGTAAGGGGTTGTTGTTGGGTTGGCTTCACTGATAGTATATATCAGATTGTACTCGATTGTAATATTTTTAGATTAATGTAATATTATATGTTCTGCCTATCTTACTGAGCAAGCTCTTCTCATTTTGAAGGGGTTGTGAGTGAGGGAGGGCCCCCTTTGCTCACAACTCTCTTAATGTAGTGTGTGTGTATTTTAATTTTGTTATGCAGTAATAACTTGTTTACACAACTAATGTACTCTTTCTGATATATCAGCAGCAAATGATTGAATGATTAAGTTTCATGTTAATATGTTGATTTCATTTGATCAAGATTTGATTTACTTTGTTGAGTGATTTCTTTAATTGTTGTAAGTTTGATTTCTTATCTTTTCTCATCAACATCAACAATACTAAGAGCTATAAAAGGATGTTTCAATCCACTCCATATCCTTTTGCCACTAAATGTTGATGCAGAAAAGAGGCATTAGTTCTGTGTATGGTTGACTGGTTAGATTAGTAAGCACTCAAGGTATTAAGCCTACATATATTTTGCGCAGCATCTCACAAGCTTACCTGCCCTGGGTTGATGATTTATGTTGGCAAATTATAAGCCTATAATTTGACTCAACATATGCCTCATAATTCCTTCACTATCCCTAGAGGAATTTTCCTTTCTCCACCCACCCTTTGAGGGATTCCTAGAGAAAACCATCTCCAACCCCAACCCTTGGGATTTTCTTGAGACCACCTCACCCAGATCCAAAACATTTCAACAATTCAAAGCTCAACCAAGAATGAATCCCATCACACCAAGGTTATCTGGAAATGGAAAGGTAAGACTAAAACAATTATTGAAACCCAAGAAAACCCATGCCAAAGACAACAAATGAACCAAATACACACATGGATATACCATGCATGCCAAAACTAGTGAGGAAATCATGCATGCAACCTATTACCTGCAAGTATTCACATTGAATTCGCTTGATCCAACCTTTCCTTTCTTGATCCTTGCTTTCCATTGATTTCTTTTGCTTTCCTTGTCCTTCCTTTGCTTGCTTTCTTTCCTTCTCTTGGTTCTCTTCTCCTCTCTAAGACTAATTCCAAAACTGAATTGATAAGAGGCAACCAAAAGATGTGAACTGATCCTCGAAAGCCTTTTTATTATTGAAGCCTATGATTTCTTCATTTTCCTCTATTTTCCTTCAATTTCCTCCTCACATGCAACTTCTAACCTTTCACCTTCATTTTCTCCTATTTTTTATTATTTTCATAAATAAAATCCCAATAATGCCTATTTTCCTTTTCAAAGCCTTTGCTTTTTCCAATTTCCCCTTAGCCATAATAAATAACAAGTGATGCCCACTAGGATGCTTTTCCCAAAATTCATCTTGGAATATGTGTCCCATGACCTTGCTCTTATTTTGATTTTATTAACTTTATTACATGAACTTTTAACCTAAGGTTGTTACAAAGACTCTCCCCCAAAGAGGATCCCAAATTTTTAGATTTCAAAAGAAACTAAAGCACATCAAAAATAGAATCAAACAATGGAACAAAGAAATCTTTAGGAATATTCTCAAGGGTTAAAAAGACCTTGAGAATCAAATGAAAAAACTTCGAGAAAACATTATTCAAAAAGGAATCACGGATCATATGAAGCAATAGGAAAAATACCTCCAATGAAGATGGGAAGAAAGAGCCAAGAAAGAAGAGAAACTGTAGCAACAAAAATCCAGAATCCAGTGGTTAAAATGTGGATTGGAGTTGACTAGCAGGATATCGTCTTCCTTCCTATGTGCCCTTTCAAATCATGGTACATGCTTATAATATACCCATACCTGGAATTATCATAAATAAAGGTGCATCTCTCAGTATTCTTTCCTCAACTACTTGGCAAGATTTAGGTTCTCTGCAACTTGTGCCCGTTACCCAGAAATTGTTAGCTTTTAACAGAGGAACCAGTCAACCCTTAGGGATCCTTTCGAAGTTGCCTGTTACTTTGGGAGGAAAATTCGTCTATCTTGACATGATGGTTGTCGAAGGCCCTTTGGATTTTAATTTACTCCTTTGTCGTGACTGTGTTTATGTCATGGGAGCACTTGTCTCTTATCTCTTTCGTGTCATATGTTTTCTGCATGAAGGAAGAATTGTGGCCATTGATCAGCTTTCGTTCGTTGGTCCTAATTTTACACTCGATCAACCATATTCCCTAAATGGTCCTTGTATGCAAGTGGTATAACCCCCACCATAGGTTAATTATGTGGCCACAAGTTCCGTGCCCGCCTCTATTGATGATCTAGTCAGTGATATAGTGTGTCATGTACTAGGGGCATTGGAACCTAATATTTCCATTAGATCCCTTGACATGTATCCCTTCCAAAGAATTTTTCTCCCATATGATGAGAACCTCTTGGAAGCTATGACCTATTATAGGTTGTGATTAAGGTCTCATGAGGATAGTTCTTTTACTATGTCAACCTCATTAAAAAATGAAATAGGTTCCCATGAGGATAATTCTTTTACTATGTCAACCTAATTAAAAAAATGAAATAGGTTCCCATGAGGATAGTTCTTTTACTATGTCAACCTCATTAAAAAATGAAATAGGTTCCCATGAGGATAGTTCTTTTACTAGGTCAACGTCATTAAAAAATGAAATAGGTTCCCATGAGGATAATTCTTTTACTATGTCAACCTCATTAAAAAATGAAATAGGCATCATGAGGATAGTTCTTTTACTATGTCAACCTCATTAAAAAATGAAATAGGTCCCCATGAGGATAGTTCTTTTACTATGTCAACCTTGTTAAAAAATGAAATAGTCCCCCATGAGTATAGTTATTTTACTATGTCAACCTTGTTAAAAAATGAAATAGGCCCCCATGAGGATAGTTCTTTTACTATGTCAACCTCGTTAAAAAAATGAAATAGGTGTCATGAGGTTACTTCTTTTACTATGTCAACCTCGTTAAAAAATGAAATAGGTTCCTATGAGTAGAGTTTCTTTACTTGTGTCAAGCTTAGTAAAAAAATGAAACAAGGTGTCATGATCATGGTTCTTTTATTGTGTCAAGCTCGTTAAAAAATGAAATAGATCCCCTTCCAATTCGAGTCTTTTGTTAGATCTCATAAATTCCCAATCAAATCTTTCACTTGATCTCGTAAGCAAACCTTCATTCCATCCACCTGTTAGTAGCTATTAGCCTACTTAGGTGAATGAAATGAAGCTTGGAGGGCATGTCCCTCGAATTGAGTCATTATGTTGAGGGCATGCAAACTCTTCTCAAGCACTGTTTGTTTCCGTTTCAAGCTTGTGTAAAAATGAAACCAAATCCAAGCATAGTTTTTTCTCATGTTTCAAGCTTGTGAAAAAATGAAACCATCTTCAAGTATACTCAAGAATAGTTTCCCATGTTTCAAGCTTCTGTAAAAATAAAACCATTCTCACGTTACCTCTCATGATTTCCATCTTTATCAGCTTATTTTGTTGGATGAGCCTTGGTTTTTTTATTCCATCATCACCATATCGTTGGTTGATCATACGCTTTCACTTGGATGTTTTACCTTTGCCTAGAGAAAATCTACAATGAGTGGTCATATTAGCCAACCTCTTGACCTTTACATGTTTTGAGCAGTTCCATCATGACTGGAACCAGTTGCTATTCTTTTATACCACTCGTTCCTTCAAGAGGAGTCCTCTTTTAGCTCTTTTTAGACTTCAAAAATATGAAAAGATTGTCAAGCACTTGCCTTTTCAAACTTATAAAAGTAATTGAAAATATGTCTACTTACTATAATTTTAACCCTTTTCTGGACTGAGATAGGTTAATGTACGAAAAACGAATACCTTGGTCACAAGTGATTGAGAGGTTCTCTTGGATATTGTTTTCTACCTTTTCAGATTCGAGAGACTATTTACAAAAAGGGACCTCTGGAGTTTTATTTGTCGCCTCTTTTTCAAACTCTCTTAACATGAAAAAGACGTCGAGTTACCCCTACGTCCGACTCGTAAAACTTAAACAACGTAGGACTTGTCACCATGATGAGACCAAGTTAATCCTTCCTAGGGATCATTAAACTTACTAGGATGGATTCATCTGAAGGATGAAATTATACGACAAGAAAATGGTATCATCTTCAAGATTTTTATTAAAAATAAAGAGGTACTCGCTAAGGATAGTGGGGAAAAATGGAAGTAAACATGTCTTGTATTTTGTGTAAATGCAGCATGTTGCTCTTGAATATGACACTCATCTATATCTTGTGTTAGGTTTGGGATATCCTCTCTTTTCCACTTGCCTTCTTGAGTTTGGGAAATCTGTTTGCCTCTGATTTGATCACCCATGTTTTCACCATGACCTTTGATCCCATTTTGAGTCAAATGCTGCCAAACTCTGGAGTTGTGTCACTGATATGTTCAAGAGAAGTCCTATCCACAAAGTAAAACTTCCTATACTTATTTGACCCTCTCTGCAACAATCCTGAATCACTCCTATAATTTTGAGATATCTTATGTTTTGTGTCGATGATGTGGGAAACATTATGGCCCTCCTTCGACGAATCACTTCTTGTTGACTTCAACTCATTATCCAAGAAGTTGATTAGAAATTCCCTTTTAGTACCTTGGAGCTTGCATGCCTCAATGGAAATTTCTTTGTGTTCGACGATAGGCTTACATCATTGGCCTTTGATCGAATGATTTGACAAGTTTTTGACTTCAACTCACATATTCACACTTGTAGATTGTACTGGTGTACCTTGCGGACCATCGTCATTATTGGTGGTTTCTCTCGCGCTTGTTAACAGTTAAATTACATTATTGATTGGTAATCAGGTGGTTTCTACCATGTTCATCGTCATCACATCTATTCACATGGTTAGATTCGTACTTCGATCGGGATAGAGATGAAGACCCTGGATATCATTTGTTAAAATCTAGGTTGTGAGGAATTATTGAGTATTCATAATTGTATACATGATCCTTTTCATACATATGGTTGCATCCATACTTTGGATTCATGTATTACATTTTGATGCCTATTTAGATGTATTATCAGGCATATGTATATATCAGAGATGTCATATATTGTATCATGTTTGATCTGCAGGCCTCTTGATGGTGATCTTCCAAGTTCCTTGCCTTCACTAATAAAGCACTTCAACCATCACTTCCTCTTCTGATTTCATGCTTTAGGGGGCATCTGTTACACAATATTTTGTCACATTCCAAACTCTATAGCTAAAGTCTCGTCCTTTGTGCCACTACCATCACAAATGTCGTAAAGTGACAATAGTTGTGTAAACACATTCACCATGAATTATATGTTGAACACATTCCTGAAGAGATGGAGAACTAATGTCTTGAAGTAATTTTTGAAAAAAAATTGAAAAACCCTAATTTGCAGGACCAACGCTACTTTTAGTAAGACAATCTGTGATGGTAACCTTTTGTCTAACTAGTGACTAGCGTTGGCAGCACAAATTTTGATAGGAAAATCAACATTGATCCTCTTCAGGCAGTTTCTCCAAAAATGGAGCAGAAGCTTCTCTTACTAGAAGCCCCAAGAACAATGAGTTGGTAATTATAGGATCAATATATGGTTGAGTACTCCCATTTAGAGCCTTTGATCCTACCTTTAGGTATCTTACCTTTGGGATAAGGACCTTTTTCCCCCTTTGGTGGATCTCTAACCTCCTCTCCATCACTATAAATCCATTCTTCACTTTCCTCAATGGGTTGGTCATTGTTGGTTGCCATTCTTCTACTTAATTGTGCTTAGATGTTTCCATTTTGGTGAGAGAGGAAAGGAGAGATTGTTAAGTTTGGCTTGGACTTGGAACCATCCTGAAGGAGGCTTTCAACATCAAGGCATCGGTTGTATGCTTTCCTCTTTGATTTAATCATTAATACAAAGCATGTTTTACTTCCCATAAGCTTGTTTATGATAGTTTTCTTAGTACAATACTCCTTGATCTATTGTATAACTTACATTGGAATGCATATGCTATGATCTCTCTTGTTTTTGTCTTTTGATCTCTCTTGCAGGTATTCAGATGCAAGGAATAGTGAGGAGCAAGCTTGGGAGCTAAGGGATAAGCAACATCATCAAAGGTCAAGCACATAGGAGAGAGATGGGCCATCTCCCTTTCTCATTTTTCATTTTGATCTAGGTTAGGGAAGTTTTCTTGTTTTGTCACGGTTGTTACTAGACCCACACATTAGGCTAGAGGGATTGCTTCTATCTGTAGAAGGGATTGCCTAGATAACACCAACCTTCTCTTGCTCCAAGGAATCCCTTAGAGATTTTCTCTCCTCAAACCTCACGTCTTGCTTTATAATTGTCTTATTGACTGATAGTATATACACCTTGTACACCTGATATGTTTCATGGTAACCCACGGAAATTTCCTTTTTAGTTGTGGGCTCTGGTTTCTCACTGCTCACTTTGGAAACATGATAGTAAATTTTTTTTCCAAAGATAGGAAGTGAGAAACATCAAGATTCTTTGCTGTGAAAGCCTCCTCCAGTGTAACTTATCCAAGCACCCTGTGTGGACACCTATTCTGCAGAAATACTACATTGTTGCATGCTTCTACCCACAATAACATAGGTAATCCTTGGTCATGCAACATGGCCTTGGATGCTACAACTATGTTGTGGTTCTTCCTGTTAGCCACCCCATTCTACTGAGGGTTATGGGGTGTTGTAAGATATCTCCCAATGTCCTCCTTTTCACACACATCCCTAAAAGCATTGGAGACATATTCCTTGCCATTGACACTCCTTAATTCTTTGATCTCCTCCCCAGTATGGTTTTATACCAAGGCCTTAAACTACAAGAACTTGGAGAAGACCTCCTATGTCTTCTTCATAAAGAAGATCCATGTTTTCCGAGAATAATAATATATGAAAGTGACATAGTAAATGTGTCTCATGAGAGATGGAGAAGAGAAGAGACCACCTATGTCTGAATGTACTAGCTCCAAAACCCCTTTGACTTTATTGTATTGGCTTTGAAAATATGAATTGGCATACTTGTCAAGTGTGCAACCCTTGCACACATCATGTTGGTCAAATACGCCCTATGGTAGTCCTATGGCTATCTGCTGAAGGATCTATAGGAAGTGCACAGAGGATTGTGTTCTTCACTAACTGATCAATTTGGTGCTAGTCTTTATGTTGAACTCAACTAGGATACCATGTTAAATTTTCTTGAAACTCTGCAACTACTTAGATGAATTACTAAAAACAAGGGATCTGAAAACTGAAACCAAATTTACTTTCACCAAGATACAGAGTTTCTTAACAATTTATAAGTAGCAGAAAATAATTGAGAGATAAAAAAACATTCACACAAGTTGACACACTTATTTACCCAGGAAACCCAAACAGGAAAACATGCTTTCTTTTTTGTGGTATTTTATTAATTGATCTTGAGCAATTGGATCTATTACAATTCACACTTCTTACTACAACCAACAATCTATCTTTGAGAACACACTTATTCTCCTAATGAATAACCTTGACTTTCCCTGAGAACCCCTGGTCCCATGCTCCAAAATCCTTGCACACATCAGGCCCCTATTTCCTAGTGCACTAGGCCTCCTATTTCCTAGCACACTTGAGCCCTATTTTTTAGCACACCTGTGCTCCTAAATCTTAGCGCACAAGCTCTTAAATTTTACGTGTACACACACAAAAAAACATCTCACAATAATGTGATGATCTTGTGCCTTATTCCTCCTATTTGTAGAACCAATTTGAGCATGCAAGTAGGCCTAGATTAATTTAGAAGCTCAAGACGTAATTGCAAGTTAACTAAGATTTCAACTTGTTCTCTCTCTAATCAACACTTGGAGCCTTAACTTGTTCTCCCTTCAATCAAGATTGAAGACTAACTCGTTTTAATTAAACTTGTAACTTCCACTTTGTTATGTAGTAAAACTGAAGAAGACTCCATGTAACTGAAGCTCCATTTGTACACATGCAAACTTGATGACTATTCTAGTAAGATGGAAATAAACTCACTACAACTAAAGTCTATCTCATGAACTCGTGCTCATGTTGAGAGAAAGACAAATTGAAGTCTTTACTAGCTAAGGCACAATCTAGAAGACCGTCACTCGCTACATTTTCAACAACTCATACAACCTTTTATAGTACAGATTGTATTGTATGTTGCTTTGATAGTGTTTGGGCATGTTTAGTTGATTTACATGACTAGATTTTATAATTTTGGAAATTTGATAGAAAAGAAGAAGCTTTTAGTTACCCCTATGCAAAGGGGTTCTTTATTATTATGTTTGATCCTGCATAAGATATGGATTTGATCTTAAATTGAGGACCTTTGTTCCAAGGGAAATATGAAACCATGGACCTCATATTTCTATTTTATTACAACTACTCTATACCCATCTTTTATGTGGGTTAGATTTCTAGATTTTCCTTTGCATTTTTAAGGATTACCCTCTCTTCTAGCCATTAGTAAATCCCTTATAATTTTACATTGCAGAAACACTAAAACAAAGAACCGTAACATTACAAAATATTCCCAAATATGTGTGGAAATGGACTTCAACAAAGGGTTTATGGTAGAAATAAATTTGACGAGTGAAAACTTGTCATAGACACAAAATTTGGATTATGAAAATGTATCTTTTCACTCAAGAGTTTGTTTTGACATAAGGCATTTAGTAGTACATTGCCCAAAAGGGCTAAGGAAAGTTAGGAAGCACTAGTGAAAATAAACTTGGTGGGTTGGTGCCAAGGAAAACATTAATTTATTAGCAAGGATGAACCAACTAACTTGGACCTAACCATGGATGAGATAAAAATAGATCTAGAGGAAATTGGTGATACACAATCAAAAGAATACCTCACATTTCAACAAGATTTGGCACCACAGGGTAGGGTGGATAAATAATTTTATATTCTTTTAGATATAGAATAGGAAGTATAAATCTCACTTAGTACTTAGATTAAGGGGAGTGGGTAAATCAAGATGAAGAAGAGGAGATTTTAGAACAACTAGAAACTCTATATCAAGACAAATTGGGATTGGAGGGAACATCACAAAGTTCAACAAAAGAAATAGAAGCTTGGAAAATAGTAGTAAAGAAGAAAAAATAAAACCTTTAGTAGCTTAACTAATGGTAATAAGAAATTGAGCACATAATCCAGTTTAGTCATGTACTACTGTGTTTTGTTATGTAAGAAATTTGTTAGAATTTCCTCATGTGAGAAATACGAAAATGTAATTCATATAGAGATAGGTATTCTAAGTATTCAAAAAATAAGGAGCTTGTAATATGGATTGAAATCTAAGGCTAGCAATTGTTTTCATCTCGTTATCAACCTCAACTACAAACTTTGATAATATACAATTTTTAGCTTTGATTTAAAAACTAAATATGATTCTAAAATAAAGCAATTATTGAGCATGCCTAGATAGTCTTTCCCAAGTTCCTATGTTGGAATTATGGTTTGTAACAAATAAGGGCATTTTCAAATTAGGTCCAATGCATTCTCTCAGAAACTATTGTTTCTAAAGGAGTTAAAGGAAGTTTTGTTGTAGTTTTAGAAGTATAAGATAAATTGTGGTTGAGATACATTATAATCTGGGAAACCGTTCAATCCAATCCCATATTTAGCATATCTCAAATAGACCCATCTTGGAAAATTAGAATGGAAAATGATAAATTTCAAAAATGACAAGATTAGTAGAAGTGACACATACATGCATCCATATATTTGATGGAGCTTCAAAAGATAATCCTAGGGTAGTAGGTGTAGGGGAAAGTTTTTATACTCTTGTTGGAAAATGTGAATTGAACTACACTTAGGGATTTGGGGAAACCTATAAAAACAAAGTGGAAGCCCTCACTTTATATCAAGGGTTAAGTTTGTTTAAAACAATGGAGTTTCAAAAACTCATAGTTATTGAAGACTCTTCGGTTATGTTTCATCAAATGTGAGTTTTGACTTGTTCGTAGAATTCATGCCTCTCTAAATTGATTTTAATAAATACAAGGGAATATAAAGTGTTTTGAATCCATTTAGTTTTTCTAGGTCCTTCGTTATCTCAATAGTTAGGTAGACTTCATGGTGAACATGGGATTGCATCAAATTAAAGTTTGTTAAATATAATTGGGGGGAGGTGGGCGGGGGGTTGTTCCCTTCATAGATTATCTCCCATGAATTCAACCAACTAGACATTTAGAAATGACATGTGGTTCAAACAAATATATAAGTGGCATGACTCGCTGTTTCACATGACACAAATTAAAACTTTTGCCACCCAAGTATTCTTCATTGATACCTTTAAGCTTGGACATGGGAGTTCAATTAAGGGTTACAAGATGGATTTATCTAGCAATGGTCTAATTATATGATTTGTTTTTGGTCAAATTAATTCTTATTGGTATTTATTCCACCCATTCTATCATGCAGTCTTGTTGAGCCATGTGAATTTGGGAATTTAGGTCTACTTTCGATGTTGTGGTTATTGGCTATGATTATCCTTAGTATATAAGGTGTTCCTCTTTTGGCTCTCTATATGTCTTTATAGTGGTGAGCTTGACCTATTTCACTATGGATGGACATCATGACAATAGCCATTGCATTCCATGCAAATTTGTAGACATTCCTCAGGTTCTAAGAAGGGTTCAATGTTAGTTTAAGGAACTTCATATAGTTGTATCACACATCAACAATAAAGTGATTTATTAGTTAGAAGCTCATCTTGTCAGGAATTAAGAATTAAAAGAAAAGGTGGCCATCCATGCCAAACAAATTGAGAAACTTATTACATATCATAACATGCAATTTCAATTTCTCTTGGGACTAGCTAGGAGCTCAGCTGACTTCTACTCCAAAAGTTTTAGTTGTGTTTATCAAGGTAGTGGTCAGGAAGAATATACACTCCATTAGATCCATCATAAGATGGAATTTGATGAGGTGGCTCTAGAGTCCAATGTAGATGTTAAGCAATAATCTCAGATTGGACATGATTTCCATTAAAAAAATTAGGTTTTTATGTATTTTTAATCAACATTTTTTCTATGCCAATACTTCAGAATTTACGACTATAATTTCTTTAGTTTTGCAAAGAAAAAAGTAAGAATAATACAAATTATAGGTGGGATCTGTATTATGTGGGATCTTTATTATTTTAGGGAATTTAAAATCTTTGATATAAAACTCTCTATGTTTGAATTATGTTAACTCAATGTACATTGTGTCTACAACTTACATTTAATAAAATAAATACTTTTTAAACATTATAAAAAATAATATTTTTCCATGTGCTATTTTTCAAACTAACATACATACATATATGTATGTATGTATACATATGGCCAAACTCCCACTCTCCAACTTGTAGGGAAGAATGAGATTTGTAGTACCTTGCCAATCCCAATCAATAATTAACTCATGAAGAGCCCCAATTGATAATTGATTCATGAAGAGGGATCATGTCACGAGTGGGATTTGACTTGAGTGGGGAGGATAACCCCTTCTTTTCTCTACCACTAGAGATAGATCCATTTAATACATACATACATACATATAAACTAGCTTGAGTTTATAAAATAAATATTTTTCCATGTGTTATTTTATGAACACACGCACACACACACTACTCCCAACCTTCGACATATAGCAATGTAAGTGAGAATGAGATTATTAGTACCTTGCTAACCTTAATAAAAATTAGCCCATGAAGGCCCTGATCTTTAGTCAAAATTTGAAGAGTAAACATGTCACAAGAGGGATTTGACTTGAGTTGGAAGATAAATCATTTATTCTATCTACCACTTGAGCTAGACCCATTTGGCATACAAAGATAAATAAATTTGTTATACACACACATACTATATGTGGGTGTGGGTGTGTGAGTTAATTGAATGTAGCTCAGATGGCTGAGATAAATATTGTTATCCTCCCCATCACAGTTCGATTCTTACATGTGACATGTTGAGCTCATAATGAGCATTTCCTTGTAATGGCTTTGAGCCTTATTGTTTGAGAGTCACCCGAGGACTAAAACACATATATTCCTCATATGAAATATAAATATGTTTCTTCAAGGAAAAAATATGTGTGTGTAGCTTGAGTTGTTGAGTGCTTTGAGCTTCATGGAGGAGATCTTGGGGTCAATCACCTAGTCTTTTTGCCTCTATTAAAAGCCTCACCCAATGTCCTTATCAACTCAAGCATTGTAATCAACACCTATGGATTTACTCTAGGTACCATTATGAAATGCAAGGAAGTGCTTAGGGTTTTCTTTGCAAGGTTGTCCTTGGGAAAAAAGGAAACGCACAGACACACAAAATATTCTTCATCAATTTTCCCCCTCTTCCCTAAATGTCTAAACTTAGGGTGGCTCAACTACTTTTCACAATAGTGGATGGTACTTCATAACACACAACTTGACTAAAACTAGAGACGTTAGTTTGAACTCGACCTTAAAACTATTTATGTGAACCAATTGAGCTAACCCAATGGGACACACACACACCCAATGTGTAAACTCATTTAGCTTTAATTGACCAATTTTAAGGTAAACATCACTAAGATACCATGGGTACAACTTTGGTGGAGTCTCTATAGGTTAGAAATATAACCACTTCATTAGCTTTAATTAACCAATTTTAAGCTAAAAATTACTAAAATGTCATGGGTACAACTCTAATGGAGCATCTATGGGTTAGAAATACATATTATATTTCGATAACATTTACCTTTATTGCCATTTATAAAATGTGAAAAAACACACCCACCTTTATTGTCATTTATAAAATGTGAAAACACACACAAACTATCAACCATTAATTAATAATCAATATTTATTTTGATTTTATACATATACTGGCACATCACTTATTTTGATTTTATACCTACACTAGCACATCACATCTTATCTATTTATAATAATATAATACACTTTTCTTTTCAAAATACAAAAATAAAAATGTCTCATAACTCAAAATATTTTCAAACACATCTTTATAGCATATAAATATTACATTACAAGTAAAAATAATTTACATACATATATTATATGTTATAAAACAAAATAAAGATGTTTTATTTAATAATAATTACATTAAAACCGTATTAAAATAGAAAAGATTAAACTGCTCATTGAAACAGTATTAAAATAGAAAAGATTAAACTGCTCATTAAAACAAGAGGAGGCCAGAAACTGAGGATTTCACAATAATTCTAAAGAAAATTTTGCAAATTAAAATAAACTAGTGAAAATTATATAGTATTCTTGAGATAGTCAGAGTGAGGGATATTTATTAACCTGAAATCTTTTAATATTTTTATTAATTCTATTATATTTTAAATGACATGTAAATGACATATACTCATCATCAAAAATGAAACCTTAAAAATTAGTTAACCATTAAATCCCAACAAATAACTCAACACTTTGAAAACACGGCATTCAACCAAGACATTGACCTGTAAATTTGCTTAAAAGGCAATGCAACTTGATGTTTCAAACATTCTTCAAAGAAATTAATTTAGTTGACCATACAAATTCTTTTAATAGTTCTAAAAGGCTATTCTATTTTAAATGTCATGTCATTTAGGTGGGGCACATGGTCAAAATAAACCCTTAATAAATGGTTGAACACTAAACCACTATAACTCAACAATTTGGCAACATTATATTAAACCAAGGCATCGTTATCTCAAAGGCTCTGCTAAGAAGGCAAAATGATTTTGCAAACCTTCTTAAAAGAAATTAATTATGTCACAACATTGAAATCATAGTATACATTGAAATCAGCATACCATACGTAGGTTGATTTTGGAATTAGGGATAGAATTTGATGAGCAAATTACTTGTCCTAGGGTGATTGTTTGTCAAATACAATTAAAATATTTATAAAATTGTCAAAGATTTTTGCTTGGAATTGTAAAAATTAGTCAAAAAAGCGTGAAAACTGGTATATTTAATAGGTGACTATGTTTTGAAATTCCAACCTTAGTTAGAATTATATTTGGAATTGTAAAAACTGGTAAAAAAACGTGAAAATTGGCATATTTAACGGGTGACTATGTTTTGAAATTCCAACCCCAATTAAAATTTTTTTGCTTGGAATTGTAAAAACTAGTCAAAAAAGCGTGAAAACCGGTATATTTAACGAGTGACTATATTTTGAAATTCCAACCCTAATTAGAATCATACTTGGAATTGTAAAAACTAGTCAAAAAACGTGAAAACCGACATATTTAAAGGGTGACTATGTTTTGAAATTCCAACCCTAATTAAAATCATAAAAATTTCAAAAATATAATTTAAAATTTTAAGTGATTAAATCATTCTTTAATAATGAATCTTCTATATGATAGAGAGGCAAGCCATTTATTATATGCTATATAGAACGTTGATGGGTCTTCTCTCGAAATCCCTTTAAAGAACATGTACCATCACCAAAGTTGTTGAGCATTAAATTCATATCATTTATTTCATATCTTCTTATGCCCACTTAGGGTAAGCATGCTTTAAATGGCTATGGTACGTGCACACTTCATATTCAAAGGGATGCTCATATAGTTAAGGATATGCATACATTCCATGATTCCAACTTTAATGTATGTTCCACTAAGGAGACTATCCAACTCCACACAAATGTTTGGCATTGTTGTTGAAGAATAATCCATATGTCTAACTTTGTCTTATATGGCGATGAACCTATCCCATCCATTTTCAATGGTCCAGAAAGAATATTTATAGGAAAGGTAGTTTGATCCATATAGAGTAATGTTTTTTCCCAAACCATGTACCTTTATCAATATCATCTTGATTTTCTTTAACTTGAACTAAAAAAATATTATATCTCTATGCAAGTAAGAAAAATATTGGAGCATATCCAAAGTTACTTTTTAAAGATTTTATGATACTTTTCTCCCATCTTCGTTGAAAAACCCCTTTTTAGGTCATTTCATTGTATAAAAGAGTTTCTATTAATGATGATGTTTGATTGAAAATGATTTTCACTCTCTTCCCCAAATTTGACTATTCTAGATCTCTTCTTCCTACTCTTAAGTTATTTCTATTAGTGAGGTAACATTGCTAGAAACATCTCCTTTTCCTCATAATCTACTTTCAATTCTGATTTCATTGTGATTCACATTCTTAGCTAGTATGGGTGGGTTTCAAAATACCCCATCATATTCATGGAAAACCTAAAGGTTATGCTTCAACAATAAATGAAACATGTGGATTATAAGATGTAACACTTTCACGTAGGAGAATCATTAATTAGCTTATTTACATTTACCTCTTACACTCCACTAAATATAGTGAATTGTTGCTTCCATGTGAGATATTTTTATATTCAACATTAGAGAGGTTTTAATAGCCTCTAAATCCTCAAGATGGGGAGAGCATAGTTTATTATAGACTCTTCATCTTCTAGGAATATGATTTACCATTATTTTCATGATTTTTTAATTATTCATGATGTGTTATGATCTGGATTGAGTATGGGATTATAAGACCAACTTCATCCTTAATGACCTTGGTTTTCCATTAAAAATTTGAGATATTACTATTAATGAAGTACTTCTAGCCTAGGGTTTTGCAGTTGATAGGTTAATGGTTAGAGATGGCTCCTAGAATAAGCCTTGAACCTTGTTGTGGAGATATATTGAACATTTTAGCTTAGTGGGATAAGGAATTTCATTAGTCTACAACCTACAAATATGTATTCATAGATGGAGGAGTCTTTGTGGGGAAATTGTACAATATGGATGCTAGGTTTGGACAAGGTTGGTCACATTCCTTAAGTACATGGTTTCTAGTAAGTTATCCATTAACATTCTAAAACTTTTGATTCCAAGCATCACATTATGAGATTGAGCAAAGTTGACAAGTCATGTGTGTCTTTGCTACCCCCTACCTTTAGAAAAGTGTTAATACTCCCCACCAACCTAATTTTTCAAGGTTAAGGTTGTAGAAGCCTTCATGAATGCAAACGGTGATGGGTTTTTTATGATAAGGAATGGTTTATGCTTCCAACCACTAATAATGTCATGACCCACCAAATTGACATTGTCGAATTAATGGAGCCATAATAGGAAGTTGTATGGATTTTTGCTTGAATTATTAGTAAGGAAAGCATGTCAAAAGTTCCTAGGTATGTCTTATATGTTATGCACTATGTTGTAATTAAGGGATTAACCATTGGTTGGGGAGGGGCGATAGCAAATGATATTTCTCAATAGTTGGCTTATATGTTATGCACTATGTTGTAATTAAGGGATTAACCATTGGTTGGGGAGGGGCGGTAGCAAATGATATTTCTCAATAGTTGGCTAATTTTTAGAAAACCCAAAGATTCTTCATGGTCTCATATTTGTTGTATGTAATCCTCTTTTCTATCTAGTTTGAAATTTTAGCTCTTAGAGGGGATGTTCACACAGATTAAAAATCCATTCCATTATGATAACCTATGTTTTGGAGGCACTAGGCCCCTTTTAGTGTTTACAAATTTAGGATTTCTTTGTAGGAATATTTATATATGATCCATAAATTATTGTGGATATTCCATTGGATAGTTTGCCACAACAAATCTAATAAAATTATACCTAAAAACCGAATTCTACAATATGAGGGTTTATTTCTCTTTAAATTTTTGGATCCGTAAATTACTATTTATTACGTATGCATGCAAATTATAATTATGCATAAAATAGAGAACAAAAAAATAAAAAAATCACAAACCATGATTGGCAAAAGATATAACTTGGGAAACCCTATTAGGAGAAAACCCAGTTGGAAGATGAGGTCACTTTGATCTCTCTCTATGAATAGAAAATGGCTACAAGTACAAAGAAGTAAGATACGTGGCTAATGTGCTAATATAGTGCATATATCCTTTTTGTGTGCTCTCTCCCTATCCATCTTGGCTATTGTACTTGTTTATGGAACAAATGCACTTGGAAAGAATGAAACCCCTTTTCCTCCTAGTGGTCCAGTTATAACACAGTTGATAGCATACCAATAGTTAGATTTGACTTCTTCGACCCTTAAATAGAGTTACAATATAGAATCTTCTAGATTCTTCTTCATCATAATCACAGGACCAACCCCTTTTTCACTAATAATGGGGGTTGACATGACATCCTCTTGAATTATGGTGGTAAATTTTGATAGGTTAACTTCCAAGGGGCATAACTTTCTCATACAAGCTACAATTGAGGTGAATCTTGCACTATTAGAAAGGCATTGATGTGTAGATTATGGAATCTAGGTCCACCATAAGGCTGAGACCACAGAAAGTGTTCATTTAAGGCATCAAAATGGATCCTAAAATTTTCCAAACTAGGATTTTCAGTAAAAATGGTCTTGTGCACTGATTCCTCCACTTTTTCCACTTTAAATCTCTGTATTAAAAAACGGATGGTTCGAAACTGAAATGACCGAGCTAGACCAAGCTAGAGCCTAGTCGGGTCGGCTCAGTAGCCGAATCGGTTTGTCTGGTTGGGATGTTACTGAGCCAGCTCGGCCGAGCCCGAGCTAACTCAGTCGGCTTGGTGGTTGCGGCCGAAAAGTGTTGCGCTTTTTTTTGGGGGGGAATTCAGGACCCCACATCCCATTCTATTCTACCTTTGGGTTCTTCGGGGTCCATTTACCTCTCCTAGACCCTATAAAAGATACTCAACCCATCTCATTTCCTCACAAATATCTCATTGCATTTGAGTGGGAATTTGTGAGGAGTTTGTGAAGAGTTGTGGAGTTCAATTTTGGAGCAGCAGTGAGGAGTCTTGGGCAAGCATTGGAGTAGGAGTGAGGAGCTTCTTGGGCAACCATTGAATTAGCATTGAGAAGTTGGTTTGTTGGAGAAACTTTGAGGTAGTTTGTGCCTAGAGGTATTTTTTTTTCACTTCTAAAATCTATTTTTGCTTATTTATTTTTTTGTGCAAATTTGGAAATTGAAAAGAGTGTTTTTTTTTAAAGAAAAAAACATTGAAGCAATTCTATTTTTTTTGTTTTCATTTTCATAAATTTTCCTTTCATTTCCAAATCAAAAAATGGCTCTTAGAGTGAAAGATGTTGCTTAGGCATACGTCGAAATGGTTGACAATAAAATGCATTGCAAATGTTGTCATAGAAAAATTAAGGAGGGTCTTGGGGGCATTCATAGGATGAAACAACACTTGGCAGGGATTAGAGGCCAAAATACTCCATGTGAATCACCACAAATTGGGGAGATTAGGAAGGAGTTGTTAAATAGCTTTGAGGAGTTTCAAGAAGAAAAAGTTAGGCAAAAGGGAATAGAGCCTGAAATTGGGAGGAAGAGGAGTATACAAAAAATGATGGCTACCAACCCCCATTTTGATTTTGAGGGCTCTTCTTCTATCCATTGTATTGATGCATCCAACCCCTTCTGCTATGTTCCTCCCTCTTTGGAGTCTATTCAAGAAAAGGGCAAGGGTAAAATGAAAAATCAGGGTGATATGAATATCAAAAGTTATTTCACTGTCACACCCTCTGATGCAGGAGCATACAGCACCCTTAGTCAAAGGGAGGAATCCAAAGCGAAGCGAAAGAGGAAGATGTGGACCAGGGGAGTAAAACAAGGAAAAATCTGTTTTAAAACAGATTTAAAGTGGAAAAAGATGGATAAAAGTCTCTCAAAGACTTGTTATCAATGTAATCCACCATGTGTTAGACATATGCATGCATTATAGAGCTTCAGGGCTTTTGTTGGAGAAAATCAAGGTGGGATGTGATGGGATCCTTCCGTGATCCGATCCAAAAATGTTCTTATATATATGAACCTGTGTGTTCGAATTAGTAGGGAGAGGAGAGACAGAGTTATATGTGTTGTGTGAATTCAGAGTGTTGCAATGTAGTTGAGGGGAGAACCCGTACTAAGGCTGAAATTACTTAGAATTGTAACCGTGATCTGTATGTAATAGAATATATATGTGTTTATGTTGAATTGTGCGCCTATCTGTGTTTTATATATATATATATATATATATATATATATATATATATATATATATATATATATATGCATTAATGGTTTTTCCAACTTTGTTTCATATGTGTGCGCGAATGGTTTAAACCTTAGTTGCATGCATGTGATCGACCATCGACCACGAGAAGGATCGATGGCGATTTAGTGAAATATTGTTATATATGTATTGTATTGTCGTGTGTTGGTAGAGTGTGGCAGAAGAAGCTTGAGAAAGGCATAAATCCATCAAAGGCAAGCAAACCCAATTCCAAGAGGAGGCTGAAAATTGATACACAGGGACCGTTTGATCACATGGATCAACGGCCCGGATGAAATTGCAGAGGAGCGATAGAACCGATATCGCATCGGACCGCGGAATAGTGCTGATATATGACCCTTGCGACGGCTGATAAGCGATATTGTCGATCGGCCAATCGGCGATCAGGGGTTATGGTGATTGGCGATCGGAGCAATCGCTATCGGAGATCGAAGGATGGGTTGGCGCTGCGGACTTGCGATAGAATAAAGTTGCAGACCCGCCAATAGTTTTAAAGCGAGTGCATATGATTTGAAGTCTGGTATGTTTTCAGGAGTGAGGTTTTTATATGATTCCCGTGTATTTCCGATGGTTGTGTGGCTGCGGGGTTAAGGCTTGAGTGCCTATGTATAATACCTCCGATGGGGAAAAGACCCGATAGTGTGATAGCTCCAATGAAGTATAAGTCCATGGTTAAAGGCTTAAGGCCTAAGAAACGCTTCCGATAGGCTTAGTGGGCCAATAACCCACAGGCCTCAGAATTGATTTCTTTAGGGAAAGGGATTTTGATTAACCCCCAAAATCTCATGCCATCATTTCCTATAAGGAGAAGGATTCCAGATAGAGAAAGAAGAAGGAGCAGGAGGTACAGTTGTTTAAAGCCGGAGAGTTTGTGGTCTTATTGTCACACAGAGAACGACAAAAGAAGGTGAGAAGATTGCAGCAAACCTAGAGCAAGGAGTGCTCAGGAGAAGCTGAGAACAACTTCCAACTACGGTTGGGTAGAAGTTGTTGAGGCAGCTCCACAGTTGCAATTGTGGGTAGAGTTGTCTTAGAGATAACAATTCCAGCAAAAGAAGTGTTGGGTAGAATTGTTAGTCAACAAGAGGTTGGAGGAGAGAACCATAGAGCTTGCCAAAAGACCAAGTCTAGAGGAGAGCTTGGTGAGGTAAGTGGCAGCAAGGAGGACTTGCTGTTGCAGAGGCTTGGTTGCAACTCACAGAAGACCATGAAGGCAGTTCCACTGAAGAATGCAGTGGGTAAAATTGCTAAGGAAAAGGAGAAGCATATGACCAGGAGGTCATAAATTTTTGTGCCTTGGGAGTCTGATGCAGGATCATCTAGCACCTTTAGTCAAAGGGAGGAATCCAAAGTGAAGCGGAAGAGGAAGACGTGGACCAGGGGAGCAAAACAAGGAAAAATATGTTTTAAAACAAATTTAAAGTGGAAAAAGATGGATAAAAGTCTCTCGAAGAATTGTTATCAATGTAATCTACCATGTGTTAGACATATGCATGCATTATAGAGCTTTAGGGATTTTGTTGGAGCAAATCAAGGTGGGGATGTGATCGGATCCTTCCATGATCCGATCCAACAATGTTCTTATATATATGAACCTGCGCGTTCAAAGTAGTAGAGAGAGGAGAGACAGAGTTATATGTGTTGTGTGAATTCAGAGTGTTGCAATGTAGTTGAGGGGAGAACCCGTACTAAGGCTGAAATGCCTTAGAATTGTAACCGTGCTCTGTATATAATAGAATATATGTGTGTTTATGTTGAACTATGCGCCTGTCTGTGTTTTATATATATATATATATATATATATATATATATATATATATATATATATATATATATATATATATATATATCTATATATATATAGATATATGCATTAATGGTTTTTCCAACTCTGTTTCATATGTGCGCGTGAATGGTTTAAACCCTGGTTGTATGCATGTGATTGACCATCGACCATGAGAAGGATCGATGGCGAATTAGTGAAATACTATTATATATGTATTGTATTGTCGTGTGTTGGTAGAGTGTGGAAGAAGAAGCCTGAGAAAGGCGTAAATCCATCAAAGGCAAGCAAACCCAAGTCTAAGAGGAGGCTGAAAATTGATACACAGGGACTGTTTGATCACATGGATCAACGACCCGGATGAAATCGCAGAGGAGCGACATAATTGATATCGCATCAGACTGGGGAATAGTGCTAATATATGACCCTTGCGACAGCCGATAAGCGATTTCGTCGATCGGCCAATCGGCAATTGGGGGTTATGGTGATCGGCGATCGTAGCAATCGCTATCGAAGATCGGAGGATGGGTTGGTGCTACGAACTTGCAATAGAATAAAGCTGTGAACCCGCCGATAGTTATTAAAGCCGGTGCATATGATTCGAAGTCCGGTAGGAGTGGGGTTTTTATATGATTCCTGTGTAAATCTGATGGTTGTATGGTTGTGGGGTTAAGGCTTGAGTGCCTATGTATAATGCCTCCGATGGGGAAAGACCCGATAGTGTAATAGCTCCAATGAAGTATAAGTCCACGGTTAAAGGCTTAAGGCCTAAGAAACACTTCCGATAGGCTTAGTGGGCCCATAACCCACAGGCCTCAGAATCGATTTCTTTAGGGAAAGGGATTTTGATTAACCCCCAAAATCTCATTCCATCACCCTCCTCTCCATCAGATGCACATGGTCTTGAAGCTAGTAGAACTTTGCAGCCCACTTTAGATGACCATTGGAAGAAAGAATTGAGGGAGACTGCTTGTGATTACATATCTAGATGGTGTTTTGATGTTGATATCCCCTTCAATGCTTCTCATTCACCATATTATGAGCCTATGTTTGATGCCATATTTTCTACTAGAAAGGGCTTCAGAGGCCCTACTATGCATGAGTTAAGGGGGTATCGTTTTCAGAAAGAAATTTCCTCCATTAATGAGTATTTGAAAGATTTCAAAAACTCATGGGTAAAAATAGGATGTACCATCATGTCAGATGGATGGACTGATCAAAGGAACCATACCATCATAAACTTTCTTATCTTTTGCCCACAGGGAACCATGTTTCTAAAATCAGTTGATTCATCTGATAGGGTGAAATATGGACAATTGTTGTTTCAGTTATTAGATGAGGTTGTTGAGGAGGTGGGGGTGGCTAATGTTGTTCAAGTCATCATAGATAATGCCTCTAACTATGTTCTTGCTGGTAAACTATTAGAGGAAAAACTCAAAACCATCTTTTGGACCCCATGTGTTGCACATTGCATAGACCTCATGCTTGAGGATATTGGCAAATTAGATTGGGTCAAGAACACTGTAGATCATGCCAAAAGCACACACACACACACACACACACACACACACATATATATAGATTTATCTATAATCATTCATGGATTTTGAGCTTGATGAGGAGACACAGGGGGTAGAGATATCATTATTCCTGCCATTACTAGATTTGCAACTCATTTTTTCACATTGCAATATGTGCTTTAACAACTTTGAAACTTGCAAAAGATGTTTTCCAATAATGATTGGAATCAAAGTTAGTGATGTCTCAAACAGGAAGGAAAATATTTTAAAAGGAAAGTTAACGAAGAAATATTTTGGAAAAAGGCAGTAGAGATTGTGAAGATTGCCAAGCCACTGGTTAAGGTGTTGCGGTTTGTGGATGGGGAAATATTGGCTATGGGTTTCATTTATGAGGCTATGGATCAAACAAAGGAGAAAATAAGAGGGTATACAAGGATAGAGTGGCTAAGTATGGGCTCATTTGGGTAATCATTGTGAAAGATGGAACAATCAACTCCATCGCCCTATACATGCAGTTGGGTATTTTTTGAACCCACAATATCATTAGAAATATCTGGAGGCAGGAGCTTTGGGTGGGGAGGTTAGCGATGGATTGATTGACTACATTGATCGCATGATCCCATTGGTGTGTGATCAACTGGAGATACACCAAAAAGTCACAACCTTCAACAAACATTGCAAGGGAAGTAAATGAGTAAGGTAAACAAAAATTTCAATTTTCAAATTCTTAATACTTATTTTGTTAAATTGTTTATAATTTGAAAGTTGGATATAATTTTTTGAGCTAACTCATTACACTACTATGTTTTTTGCAGTATAATGGTGGGAGGCTTTTGGTAGCCATTGTCCTCAATTTCAAAAGTTTACAATTCGTATTTTGAGTGAAACTTGCAGTGCTACTCGGTGTGAGCGCAATTGGTATGTCTTTGAGAGGATTCACATGAAGAAGAGAAACTGTTTGGATAAAAAATGATTGAATGATCTAGTCTATGTCCAATACAACCTCCCGCTTAGACGCAACCAATTTCTGAACAAAAGACCTGATTCAGATCCCATTGTGTTGGAAGATATTGATCCAACATCAGATTGGGTAGTGGAGAGTCATCCAACAGAGTTTGATTTTGATGAGGATCTTGATTTGGATTTACAGGTGGAGGCATCACTCGAACATAATGTTCAGTTGAATGCAAATCCACTTGTACCAGCCTCAGGCCCAGCCCTAAGTCCTCTAGTTGCAAGCGCTTCCTCCGCTCAACCATGATGGAAGCACATATCTCGTCTATCTCAGCATGCAGCTGTTGCATAGCCTGCTGGTGCTACCACTTCTACAGTTGCAGTTGGAGATGATGATGATGAGGAGCCATGGGTTTCCCTATCTGACTCTGATTCAGAGGTTGAGGCAGATGATGTTGGCTCCTCTCGTAGTAGCCAGTAGTACTGGTTAGTGGTGACTAGTGATGTTTCACTGTCATAGTTTACTTTTGTTGTAGAGGCCATTTCTAGCCTCCTTGGTTATGTGTTTTTGTTTTGATCTCTATATCATCATTCACGTATATATTGGATAGTGCACTGAGTGCCATTTTGATATAATGGATATATTCATGAGCCTACTTTGATCATATGTTGTCTTCTCTCTATATTCTAAAGCATTGTGTTTGGAAACATGAATGAAAATATTTAAAATTATGTTTTTTTATAAAAAAATAAATATTTAATGCATTTTTTACAACATCCGAGTCATTGAAATCAAACCAGCCAAGTTGATATCAAGTCGGAGTCGGAGTCGGAGCCGACCCTCAACCGTTTCTGAACCAGAGTCGGAGTTTTAAAACATTGCTTTAAATGCATCAAGATGGATGAAAAATAATATAATGATCCAATTTAGATCAATATACATATTGACTGGGCATGCCCCCATAAATATTTACAAAAGAAGCTTAAGAAATCCTCTTAGGGAAGGGTGACTTCATTTTCAAAGAGAGAAATATGTATATTTGACTACATGGTTCATGATTGATAGGATTTTATTAAATGAGTTCTACAAATAGTAGTATAAGTGGTCTTCATTTTTCGAAGGAAAACAAAGAAAACAATCCATCTCTAAAAAAAAGTAGTTTGAAATAGTCACTTGGAATATTTGTATGGATAAAAGACCTATAATAATGTTGAAGTTCTATGAATCAATGAAACACAATATCAAGGTTGTCCCTTGAAGTTTGAGTGCACTTTAAAATTGTTTGATCAAGCTTGTGACAATTTCTCTTCAATCCAATTATGCAGTGATCACAACATGAAATAGGATCACTTCCCATAAGAAGTCTTGGGATCAGTAGAGGCAAAGAAAAATACTAATCCATTCAATAATTATTTCTCCCTTTTTCTTTTGGTCCTTGTATTTCAATCTCATATACAAAATCCCTAATGTCTTCACTGTGTCGCTTAATATAAAATCTAGCCAACTAAACTTTTTGTTAATGAAGGGAGACCTACTTGAGGAGCACACACACACACGGACACACACAGGGACTCTACACCAACGAAGGTTTGAACCTCGGTTTTTTGCATGGTGGCATCATGTCCCAATTGCTAAACCATAACCCAATGGCTATGGATACATTGCATATCCTTAGCTCTTAACAAAATAGTAAGCCTTGACTAGTCTCAATTTGTGTTTTTGTGAGACAAGTCTTTGGAAGGAGAAAAGGTTTAAAATGGGAGGATTTCCATTTATAGGGAATACCTCTCTTTATTAGAATTATGACAAGAATAATTGACAAGATCCTTAAGATTAATTGTAAAAATAGAATATATGCTTATTACTAGAGCAACCATATAAATTAAATGGCTTGTAAATGCTGATAGGTATCCATCCATAAAAAACATCAAAACACTTACTTCATGATACATCTCATGTTGCTAAGATTCTTAACCATGGAGAATTACCCCACTTTACCATGGCTTTGTTACAATACCATGGGCCAATATCATGGCTTATCAATACCACAAGCACAAAAACCTAGAACTCACTTCATTAACACTTGCTCATATGAGATTTTTTTTAATTGATCAATTTAATTAAAAGGGAAAAAATAACATAACTACTTTGAAGATAAATCTCAAACTTTAATTTGTGTATACTACTTTAGAATATTCTATGGATGTTCAAACCCTACCATCCACCTAATAATTATTATAATTAAATTAAAATTTTAGAAATCCTGTTTTAAAATAAACACTATCAACATAATTAAGATAATGTGCTTATATTTCTTATTTATAATTTTTTAACAAAATAAATTCAAAATACTAATAACAAAAATATTAAAAAAAAATATTTTTTTAATAAATTAAGATGGGAAAACTAAAAATTCTCCAATAATAAATACTTTTTTCGAAAATTAAATAAAAAAATAAAACCCAAATATATTGAAAAACACCCCCATAAATTTTAATATTATTTAAATATATATTATGGACTTAAAAATATTTATTTTGGTCACCTCTGTTAATTCTGTTAAGATTTACTTTAATATATTATCCACTTAAAAATATTTATTTTGCCCACTTCTCTTAAGATTTACTTGAACATGAAGCAAACATTTCTTAAGGCTTAGTAAAATTTTACTATGACATAGCCATTGTAGAAGAATGAAAATTTAATAAAATAAATGTATGTTAGAAAAAATGAAGACATACTGATGTACATAGCATTTAATAATAAATATTAAATATATTTGATTCTTTTTGTTTTTCTCGTTATGTGACATTTGTAAGGTAGATAGCATCTCCTTTATTTGGTCTTCTTTTCAAGTCTCTTTCATCTGACCCCTTACCCACAAAAAATTTCATTTTAATTACAAGCCATGTGTTGTATGCCTTTCGAATGATTCCTCTATGCAAAAGAAGTTGAGTGATGTAACTATGTAAGTTCTTGACAAGTTATATTTATTTATAACCTCAGCAAATTACCAATATATTCATCATTGTGTTAGGTGTAATAAGGTGTGACTACAATAGTTCTATTCAAGAGGAGCAGTAGCACTGGCACAAGAAACTAGGTGATGTTGATGTGTGGTTTGTTTTAAAGGGTAATTTAGCATTAACATATTGTAAATATATATTTGTTGATGGATATATTATTGTTTATTATTTGGTAGGTTTATTTAGTTTTATTTATATGCTCATATTTAATAGTTGAAATGGTAAATAGTTGAGCATAATAATTTTAATAAGTTATTATGTGTCATTATTGAACTTAAATGATAATTTTAAATGATAATTGATTTATTGTTAAAATAAAATCATAAATATATAATTTTATTGGTAATAAAATATTTAAAATTAAGATAAAGATATTGCATTAAAATATCTAATTAATTATAATAAAATATTTTATACAATTAGAAAGTATGAAAAATTAAAATTTTTTATAAGTAAGTTTTGAGAAAAATTATAGGCAAAATCTTATTTATTTGACAATTATTGAAAGAAAACATTGAAGATATTATATAAATGTGTTAAAGAATTGTTTATAAAAATGATTGACTTTCCATTATGATTTTGAAGAATAATTATGTACTATGATGGTTTTGAGTGACAAGTGACATTTCATTATAATATTGGGCAACAATGACATTCTAGATAAGAGATATCCACACCAAATGCCTAAATAGGTGCAAGAAACCAACGAGTATATATTCTAGATTGTAGAGACTCACACCAAATGCCTAAATGAGTGTAAGAAACCACAAAGTATCCACTTAGTCAACATGTGTCATAGCATCCGCCTTCATGGGATACTAAAGAATACCCCTTATTTCACTAAATATTAATAAAAACCTCCCAATTTTTTTTGGAACCTCCTCCCAATACATTTTTCTAATAGAAAACTCCTATTTTTAATAGATATACTTTATTTATATCTAACACCTATGATTGCTCCTTACCCCACATCACCCTCCCCAATACCTATATATATTAACTCTATTTTTCACAATTTAAAAACCCTCTTTATGCATGAATGTGGTAAGATATTGGTCAGCAAGGTGAAGCCCCATGCAAGAAACTTGTTACGTAATTGATAGAGCTGGACATGCACGATGTGGTTTGTACCAGATGTTGTAGAGGTTTTGGGGCATTACTTCTTGGGCCTTACCTATGACACTACCCCTTGAACTTGATTAATATTATTGATGTGTGGGGCATAAGGGTTAGCACACGCCATTGAGGAGGTTACTGTGGTCCATGCACATTGATGCATGTTTGCACTAAATTTATTATTACAAGATGTCACTTAACGCTGACATCTAATGAATTCTCCGCATTGTTGTTAGGGTAAAGCAAATGGTGATGCATGTCTGCTAGTTGAGCATATAAGTTTCTTGGCAAATAGGTTTCAAAGCTAGGCATTGGTCTTTGGATCCTTCTGAGCATTGGTATTCTTTGTGCATGGTACTCTTAAGAGAGTTATCTAATCTTATATCAAACTTCTCTGTAGTTGTTGGGATTTAGTAATATAGAGAAAGTGGGAATTCCTATAAATGCTAGATTATAACCAAATTTTGATTGATTTGGGTTGATTCGTGATTGGACAAAACCCTTAAAACATTGTTTCATCGCATATAAATATTAAATTATAGTAGCATTATGTTGATCCTTAGGATTTGTATTAGCTTCATATCAATATTGTGGTTGGACAAATGGGATGTTATCCCCTTCACCCAATTTCAAATCCCAAATGGGGACATCTTTGGCTCCTTGTGATAACGCTCAAGGAGTAGGCTCCCCCACCCTCGTGGAGTCTAGGCTCTTGCTAAGTCATAAATTACCAATATATCTAGCTTATGGGTTATTGGATATACCCCATGTTATAGTAGCAACAAGAAAGTTTGATTTTAGATTATCTCCAAATTACTTTACTAATTTACCATGATTTAAAATAAAATTATATTATGATTTCACAAAAACTTATTTAATATGAAATTAATTTACTATATTCTTAAATGGTAATCCATACATCAATATCCACATCCCATGAATTCTCCATCCTTTATTTTGTTAGGGCACACGCTCATGATGATGTAGATAAGTTGGTTGAGCATATAGATTGCTTAGCTTAAGAAGCAAAAATAGGACAATGAGTGAATAATCAGTGGTGGGTGATTAATTGAGGGCAGTTAATAATTGGTGGGTGATTAACTGCAAGGTAGTTAGGGTAAAAAGATATGGACAAAGTGTTACTTTTATCTGCATATAGAAAGCCAAGCCACAGAGCACACTAAGTCCACATGACTGAAAGCCAAGCCACAGAGCACACTAAGTCCACATGACTCTTCGAGAAAGATCTTAGATGTGACTTCATGAGGCATTTCATAATCCAAACCAACAATAAGGGGTGTCCACATAATTCTTCAAAAGAACGGTGCAGTGGCCAGAGCCATGAAATTCGTTTGAAAAGAAGTTCCTAGTTACCATGGTCCTACATATCCAAAATATCACCGTTTGTCCTTTTTGAAAAATGCGTAGCTATGGTAAAAAAACCCTAGTCAATTATTAATTTTATTTATTAAAAAATTACAAAGAATGGAAACATTAGGATGATACTTGACTTCTTGTGTATGTTTTTATTATTTTGAAATGCGTGAACAAATTTAAGAAAAAGACAGCAATAAATGCCCATTGGAACTCGCACGAGGCATGCAATTTTTTATTGCCCGAAATACCATTTTTATAATGCAGTCAAACATCGAAATCTTTGACCGGGGCCACGTTCCTTTTCCACTTAATGCGGTCAAAGAAAAGATCCGGTCAACGAAAACAGACGGACGATCACGATCGCCGCTACATGGACGGTCAGAATGACGCCACGTACGATCCGCTAAGACATCCCACTATCTATCTCACTCCTCGCCCAGATAATTTCATCGACTCTGCGAGGGGAGCGGAAGTGCAGAGAGCCTGCGGTTCAGTAGCGCAGATTTAGCGCCAATTTGTGTGAATGACGCAGCGCAAATGGCGTCAAATGGTGTAGAAAGAGGCAAGAATTTGACTGAAGACTGAGAGAATTACTGGGCATTGATTTTTTTTAGCTTTTCTTAGCGTCATGGAAGGTTCAGAGTCACCGGAGGGAAACAGCAGCGATCATAGCAGAGGCGGCAGAACGGGCGCCGGGCACAATCTGGGCGTCAACAAGTTCCATTCCAGCAAGATCAACAAGGTCGTCAAGCGCAACGTAATTCCGGCGGCGCCGAAGCAGCATACGCCTGTTTATACCATTGATAAGAATGATTTTCGTAACGTGGTGCAGAAGCTCACGGGCTCCCCAGCCTCCGCCTCTCCTGCTGCTCCTCCGCCGCAGCCACCGCCGCCACAGCAGGCGGCGGTTCCGTCAAATCCCATTCAGCCCACCAGCCCGAAGGGCCCGAATCCTCGCCTGCAGAAAATAAGGCCTCCGCCATTACAGCCCGTGTTCTCTTTCGATAAACTTGTGCCAAATCTGGCGGCCCTGGCTACCATTTCGTTCCCCACTCCTCACCAATATGTCAGCCCCGCTAAAACCGCTACAGTTACTAATCCTACCTCTAGTGTTACTAATCCTGCCGCCAATGTTCCCAATCCCAGCAACAGCCGTTTTCCGGCTCCGTCGCTGACGTTCTACAGATCCCCGGGAAATGTCTGGCCCGAGTCTCTGCAGCGCCCCGTGCGCCCTCGCCCCTCCATGGCTCAGCCCTTGCCGCCCGGATTCAATCCTCAGTACACCAGCTCTGTTCCGCCACAGTGGTCCGGTGCCATTGCTCCGTCTCAGATGATGCCGTCGCGCCCATTGCAGCAACAGTCGGCTCCGCCGTTGCCGTCTGCCGGGTCCCAGTTTTCGTTGCCTCCTTTCTCGCCCGGTGCTCTGTTTCCGCTTTCTCCGTCGGCGCATTTCGGGTTTCCCGGCGGTATCGGAGCTCTGCCGCTGCCTCCGTCGCCTGGATCGTTGCTCCCGCTGTCGCCACGGTTTCCCTTTACTTCATTCTAGTGGTCTTTCTTTTTCTCATTTTACATTTTGCACTTTTTCTGTATATAAAGTGCACCCTTTCAATATACATAAAAGCCATATTTCTGTTTTAATTTCCTCTTATTCTTTGTAACCCATAAACAAAATGGTCAATTGGAATGTGGCTCTGGTTTGTTGATAAATTACAACAGCAAAATGGACAATTGGGATGTGGTTTAGTGATAATCTGGATTATTTTTAATTGACATATGGTTTAGTGATCAATTCAATTATTTTTTAATGGTATGTATAGAGTTTTATTAATATAGATATATGTTTTATTTTAAAAAGTTTCAGTTAAAAATGGAATCCAAATATAAAAAAACATGAACAGGATCTAGTGAAGAAAAGAAGCAGTTATATTTAGATCATTTGTAATTAAAAATTAATGTAAATCATATCTTTTACATAAGAGAGATTTTCATGGATGTTTTCGGAAAAATTACATAAGAGAGATTTTCATGGATGTTTTTTGGACTAGTCAATAAAAATATTTTTCGAAAGATGTTGTTTAAATTATTATGGATCACAGAAGTCTTAACTCAAAAATTAATATATTGAAAAGTATGCTATGATACAATTTTTTTGGAGAAATCATATAATAGTTAAATATTTTTCGAAAGATGTTGTTTAAATTATTATGGATCACAGAAGTCTTAACTCAAAAATTAATATATTGAAAAATATGCTATGATACAATTTTTTTGGAAAAATCATATAATAGTGTTTGGACAGCTGATCTAACCACCAATAATTTTTAGACGGAAGCCGATCTAACCACTTACATTCTTACATTCTGGTTCATCCAAAAACTATATATAATTATTTGGGAAGAAACTCTGTATAGATCATAAATCACAAAACCCCATATGCTAATAATCTGGTTTATCATAAAAAAAAACGTATCAACCCAAAAACTATGTGATTTCTGGGAAAGAAACTTTGTATAAAACATAAATCATAAAACCCTATATTCTAACAAAGTATGATTTGATTTTTCTACATCAAAATAATTTTTTTACTTTATAATAATTTTAATAATATTATATTTGTATTTAATTTTTATTCTAATTTTTTTTAAACTAATTCAAAATAATATAAATTTATTTAGGAGTTGTTTTTAGTGTGATTTTTTGGAGTTTTTGGTGCTGGAATCTAACGGAAAAATTTGCCGTGAAATCTTGATTTGTGTTATTTAAACTAGTTTTTGACTGTACATATAGATTCAACGCCCTAGAAACCCCTAGGGCACTTCTATTGTGCATGGTTACCCATCAAACTTGTGATTTCAATAATTTCCTGCAAGATTTTAGAGAAATTAAACTCAAAAGATCCACCAAAAAAACTTCCAAAAAATCACACTAAAAACAACTCATAAAATAAAAACAAATCAATTTATTTATGTTACTTATTTATAATTTAATATTATTTTTCCTTTCGCATATTGTCAAAATAATTAACCCATATTCAAATATCAGAAATAATTACACACATTTTAAGTATATCATCCAATTCATTTGATAACATATATATATATATATATATATTTTTACCAAAATGAAATATAATTTTATATATCAGTGTTTTTTTAAAATAACTCACAAAATTATAAATTTACTTATATTATTTATTTAATATTTTAATATTGTTTTCCTTTTACATATTATCAAAATAATTAAGCAAGGTTCAAAAATCAGAAATATAAAATTACGTACATTGTACTCTCAGCTATTTGTCTTCTTATATAGACTCTCTGATGAGGTTTTTTTTCATGAAATCCATCAAAATATGATATATATATTGCCTCAATATAATATATTTTGCTTTTTTTCTGAAAAAAAAAAATATATCATATGATAAAAATATATATATCATATATATATTTTTAAATTCTTATCAAAATGAAATATAATTTTATATATCGATATTTCATTTTTTTTTTTTCCAAAATTCTATTTTTACTTTTAAACTAATTCAAAATACAATAAATTTGTTTATGCTATTGATTTATAATTTAATATTGTTTTTCCTTCTGCATATTGTCAAAATAATTAACCCAGGTTCAAAAATCAGAAATATAAAATTACGCACATTTACGTATATCATCCTATTCATATGATAAAAATATATATATATTTTAAATTCTTACCAAAATGAAAAAATAATTTTATATATCTTTAATTTGTTGCTTTTTTGACTTTGAGAATTCGACCCACTATTCTACGTACCTATCTATCATCTAAAAGTTTAGATGTAGATCTTGGAATTTCATTTACATACATTTCAACTTTATCGTACCGTACTTTTCCAAATGAAAAGAAATATATTATAAAATTATTATTTTTTCCAAATTATTATAAATTAGTATATATTGTTTTTGTTTTTCTTTTTATTAAAATGAGGGAAGGTTTATTTTTTCCAAATTATTATAAATTAGTATATATTGTTTTTTTTTTATTATTAAAATGAGGGAAGTTAATCCTTTGGAAGAAGCTTTATCTTAACCAAGAGTCCATTAGTATATATTGTTTTTTTTTATTATTAAAATGAAGGAGGTTAATCCCTTGGAAAAAGCTTTATCTTAACCAAGAGTCCATATTTACATTTTGAGTATATATACAATAAATGTGTCCGTCGCAACGTGTAGCGGGTGGGCGAACCCGGGTGGAGAGGCTGATAACATGTCATCCCAACCACGCAGTATATCATGAACTTATGAATTTTAACTCATATTGAACTTCATAGATACCCATTTAACCGTACTTTATCGTGAACTTATGAATTTTAACTCATATTGAACTTGATAGATACCCATTTAACCGTACTTTTCAAATTTTACAGCTTCTAATTTCACGTTAATTTCAAGTCCTAACATTTTTACTTTTCAAATTTTACAGCTCTTAATTTCACGTTAATTTCAAGTTTTAATATTTTTAATCACATAATGTATAAGTTTAGATGAATAGTTTAAATATAATAATTGAGATATATATTTTGATGATAATGATAATGATAATGATAATGATAATGATAACAACAACAACAATAACATCCATTTTTAAGGTCACAACTAAGCTAGACACCAACAACAACAACAACAACATTATCATCATCCATTTTTAAGGTCACAGTCAAGCTAGACACCAAATTGGTGTATGAGACGCCCTTGTTTGTGGGACAAGGGACACACCTCCCAGCAACTATTTGACTGCTAAGTCTACAAAGGCATACATACTCTACCCCCTCTGGTTTTGAACATGTGACCTCTTAAGAGGAAACACATGATATTTGATGAAAAAATTAGAGATATTATATTATAAGGTTCCTAATTTCACGTTAATTTCAAGTCCTAACATTTTTAATCGCATAATGTATAAGTTGAAATGAATAGTTTAAATTTAATAATTGAGATATATATTTTGATATTTGAAATGAATAGTTTAAATTTAATAATTGAGATATATATTTTGATATTTGAAATGAATAGTTTAAATTTAATAATTGAGATATATATTTTGATATTTGATGAAAAAAATAGAGATATTGTTTTATAAGGTTTATTTTATAATTAGGGTTTATTTTTGTAATTTAGGATTTATAGTCTTTATGGATTTATTTGAAGTTTTAATAATAATTCGTGTAGTTAATTATGTAAACATCATTTTTATTTTTTTATCATGTTGACCATCATGTTAGTGAGTGATTTACGTTATTCATATATGTGGAGTTAGATTGTTATGTGTGATAGTGGTTAAGATTTTCAAGAAGATTCTAGAAGACCAAATATCGAGAATAGAATATTAATATCAAATAAAGGAAATAAAAGATATTATCACAAATATATTGACCAAAATGACTATAACAACTCCATAGTAAATATTATATTTAGGCATAGTTTACTCGTTATACTTTTTGGAGTTTTTTTGGGCATATTTGTTGGTTGAATTTGTTCATAATTTAGCAAGAATTCTTTGGATCACAAATTTGAGTTATAAACTCTCCACAATCCAGATACTCTAGGATATTTTAGAGTGTTGAATCCATATATACAACTAAAAACACGTTTAAACAACAAAAAAATCAATATTTCATCAAAAAAAAATATTTCACACCAAAAATTCTAAAAAATATAATAATTAAATAACTGTATATTTTTATTATATAAATGATATATTATTTATTCTTCTCCTTTATTTTAATTTCAATATTTATTTAATATTTCATATATTAAATCAAATTTAAAATTTAAATGAAACACCATCTCATAATTTATTTATTTATTTATTTTCAATATTCTAAAATTTATCATAACAACTCTCTATATATAACAATTTAACCCTAATTTAATATAAGTATACATTAAAAAAATAAAAACACATTTAACATTTAAAAAAATATGAATTTTATTCATTTTTTTAATATACTATCAAATTACGTACCATTCGTTTTAACGGTTAATTAATTAAAATGCATTTATCTCTTTATTTTTTCATTTAAAAAAATATAAAATACATTTCACTTATTTTAATATAATATCAAATTACATGCTATGTATGCATTTTAACAAGTAATCATTCTTCTTATAGGATGAACTTTACCTTTCGAGGTAATTCTGATAAGATGATGTTTAAATGAGCATCCCACTTTAGGCTTGTCAATACATAATTCACGAGCTTATGATTTATATGAATATACTATCATGTTGATAGGGACAATTTGGTGAAAATAATAAATTAGGTTTAAAAATATAAGATTTACATGTTTCATAGTATTTTTTTAATAGGTAGGTACATATTATCATTATCGACATGTTTACTGAAATTATAATTGATTTATTAATGTTTATTCAAATTATATTTGATTTATTATATATATATATATATATTTTAAAAATAGTGAGAGAAATGTTTTAATATGTTTCGATGACTTAAGAGGTTAGGAAAGTTATTATTGTAATAAATATTTAAAATGGAATTTTAATTTAGGTTTATAGAGGACATTTTAGGAGAAAGTGTCTTTTGTCTTCGGTGCTCTTACTATCACAAAGATGACGTATTCTTGTATCTCATAGTGTTTTGTGAATTGTCTAATGCCCAGTTTTGTTATGTAACTTGCGGGAGTTGGTTCATAGTTTAGCAATGTTGATTTTCTTCTTTGTGCTAATGAGAATTGAAAGATCCTTTTGATCTTCTAAAGTAGGGTTAGCACCTCCTTGTAGTAAATTAAATTCGTTGGACATTGTTTTGGGGAGCTTGTTATCATCCATGTTTATTTTGTTCTTGTACATTAAGTAACTAACCATGGCTATGCACTCAATGGAAAAGAGACTCTCTTCTATGAGTAGGATAAGATAGGATGTATTTGTAGGAATTTACAGGGTAAGTTCCTCAGACAGAACACCAAAGGACACCGCTCACAACTAGATCTCAGATCAATACACCAGTATTTTTGACGTGGTTAAAACCCTCAAAGAGGGAAACAGTCCACGGCCTGAGCCAACGCGGCCACTTCAGGCAATTTATTAATAAAAGAATGAAAATTTACATATGCTTCTCTCATGCACAGATTACCCTACAAATGACCCTCCATGCGCTTTAAATAGAAATCATGGACCAATTGGGTGTCAAGCCACGGATCAAGTGTCGGTAATACCAAGGAGAGAATGAACCGTCGGATCACTACATATCGTGACCGTCGGATTGTAAGTTACAAAATGTACAACAGTAAAGAAACACACTTTACCTAACTCTATACCTAACTCTATACTAGACCAAGTTGTACTTAACTATTTCCTATGTGTCGGAATATCCTAACATCCCCCCTCAAGAACAACTTGGGATAGGATTGAAGGATTTACAAATATGACACAATAGGAGAAGGAAGGAGGCACTAGAGCCTATCCCCCCTTAGTGACAACTTCCTGAAATCCAACCATAAATCGAAGTTTAGTGAACTTCGCCTCTGTGAGACCCTTTGTAAAGATGTCTGCAATTTGATCATCTGTAGAACAATATTGCACTTCAAGAACATGGTCATGGATGAGCTTTCTGATGAAGTGCATGTGTAGTTCAATGTGTTTGCTGCGCTGATGTTGGACTGGATCTTTGCATAGCTGAATGGCACTTTGATTATCACACTAAAGTGTAGTCGGATGCTGCTGCTGAAAGCCAAACTCTGACAGGATCTGACGAAGCCACAAGGCTTCCTTACTAGCTTCTACGGCACCACGATACTCTGCTTTTGCTGATGAAAGAGAAATGGCAGCTTGTTTCTTACAATCCCATGTAATAGGTCCTAAACCAAGAGTGAACACATAACTGGCAGTAGACTTCCGATCATCAGGGTCACCAGCCCAATCAGAATCAGTGAAACCAACCAATAGGGGAGCTGCTTCGGCACTGTAATGAATCCCAAACTGAACTGTACATCGAACATAACGAAGTATTCTTTTAGCTGCTTTCCAATGACTTTCACGTGGGTTTTGCATAAATCGAGCAACAAGACCAACAACAAAGGAAAGGTCAGGACGAGTATGAGTTAGATACAAGAGTTTTCCTACAAGTTGACGGTATAAGGTAGCATCAACTTCAGGAGAAGTACAAGTGACTGAAAGTTTGACTCCAGACTGAAAGGGAGAATGGGCTGGCTTACAGTCTTCCATGTGAAAATGACGTAGAATATCACAAGCATACTTGGACTGGGAAAGGGAAATACCCTCCTTGGATTGCAAGACTTGAAGACCGAGAAAATAGTGTAAGTGTCCTAAGTCTGTCATTTCAAATTTCCTTTTAAGGCTAGACTTCACATGGTTTATAAGGTTGGGATCACTACCAGTAAGGATAAGATCATCAACATAAAGAACAAGGATGATAAGAGAGTTGCCCACTTTCTTGGTGTAGACAATATTGTCAGAATGACACCTAGAAAAGCCAGATTCTGAAAGAAAGCTATCCATTTTGGCATACCAAGCCCGAGGAGCTTGCTTGAGACCATAAAGGGATTTCTTAAGTCGACATACAAGGCTGGAGTCTGTTTGTATGAAGCCAATGGGTTGTTCCATATAGATTTCTTCATGCAAGTCCCCATGCAAGAAGGCAGATTTAACATCCATTTGATGGACTTCCCATTTGAAAGAGGCAGCAAGGGAAAGAACAAGGCGGATAGAGTTCATTTTGGCAACAGGGGAGAAGGTTTCAGTGTAGTCAATGCCTTCACCTATGAAAAACCCTTAGCAACAAGACGAGCTTTATGTTTATCAACTTTCCCATCTGGTCCATACTTGGTTCTGTAAACCCATTTGCATCTAACAAGTTTTCGTCCCTTTGGTAAAGGAACAAGATCCCATGTATCATTTTCCAACAATGAATGATATTCTTCATTCATAGCTGCTTCCCAATCTGGATGGCCTGAAGCTTCTGCAAAGGTGTCAGGATCATAATTTACTGGAGCTTGAGCCAGTAAAGAAGAGGCTCTCTCGAACTGAGAACGTGTACGTCGCTGATCTGTAGGGTCACCGGTAAGATCACCTACTGCATCTCGAGTAGCACGAACCCATTTTGGAAGTTGAGGAGCTGAAGGAGGATCCTGAGATGGTGGGGGAGGATTGTCATCCTCACTTTCATCATCTGAAGAAGAAATGTTTTCAAAAGTAGAAGAGATTGGGAGAGGTGGCACAGCCGCCGGACTAGGCTCGCAGGTCGATATATTTTCATCAAATTTTACATCTCTTCTAATGATAAAATTTTTGGACTTAAATGGAATAAGTCTATAGCCTTTGACATCTTCAGAATATCCAACAAAAGTACATTTTTCACTCTTAGGTTCTAAAGCTTTATGCTTTTTATATGGAATATGGGCCCACGCTTCACTTCCAAAAACACGAAAGTGACTTACATCTGGTTTGATTGAGCTCCATGCTTCTTTTGGAGTGATATTCTTTAAAGCCTTAGTAGGAGTGCGATTTATTATGTAATTTGCACAGTTAATTGCTTCTGCCCAAAAACTAAGACCAAGTCCTTTAGATTGTAGCATACAATTATCCATTTCCTTTAAGGTGCGATTCTTCCTTTCAGCTACACCATTTTGTTGTGGAGTATATGGAACAATATGTTGCATTTGTATTCCATTCTCAGTGCAAAAGTTGATGAATGTGTTCTTAACATATTCTCCGCCATTATCAGATCTTAGCTTAAGAATTTGATGTCCATATTGTTTTTCAACAAAGGCTTTGAAGGCCAAGAATGTGTTAAATACTTCACTCTTAAGTTTTAAGAAGTATACCCAAGTGCGTCTGGAGAAATCATCAATGAAAGTTAAGAAATACTTGCAGCCAGAGAATGAAACAACAGGAAGTGGACCACATAAATCACTATGCACAAGCTGTAAAGGGGCTGAGGCGTGCCAAGAGGCACGTTTTTCAAAACTGTCATGATGATGTTTTCTGAGTACACATCCGGAACAAACACCATCTCTGCAAGATACCATAGGAAGACCTGTTACCATATTTTCTTTACATAGATGCTGAAGGGAGCGATAGTTTAAGTGACAAAATCGCTCATGCCAAAGTTTGCTCACTTCATCGTTATGAGCAACAAATACTGAGGGAAGATTTGATGACCCAAAGTTGTGAAACTTATACAACCTTGTAGAATCATCAACAATGCCAGTAGCTAAAATATTTTTAGGATCTCTTAGGTCCTTGATTACAACATCATGAGGTGAAAATTCAACGATTTTACCTTCACATGAATGAGTTATCTGATATACAGATAGAAGGTTGCAAGATAGGGTTGGAACACATAATACATCATTAAACTGACCATTGTCTAGATGAACAGTTCCAGTCCCTACAACACTAAGAGATCTATCATCACCAACATATATATTTTTGGTGTTACAATCATTTAAAGAAGAAAACATGGCTTTGTTTCTGGCCATGTGATAAGAAGCTCCAGAATCAATGAGCCACTCATGAGAATGAGAAGAAGAAGATACATTTAATGCATAGCCAGACCGAGATGCTTGACAACCACATGCAGAAAGTGCCATTCCTGAAGATGAAGTTGAAGTTGAAGATTGCCCCAAATGGATGTTATGCTTCTTCATTGCTGCTTCCAAGGCTTCCATCTTCTTAAAGCATTTTGATTCTAAGTGGCCATCTCGATTACAAAAATTGCAATGTCTATCAGTCTTCTTCCCTTTGTTTTTATTTGTCTTATCATTTTGTTGAAATGATTTTTCATTTTGGGGCTGAAATTGCTTAGGACCCTTGTTTAGTTTAGGACCATTCTTTTTAGGATATGAATTCTTAGGATTCTTTGAATTTGGTTGCTGCTGGTGGTGGGCTCCAGTATTGTACCAATAATGCTACAACTCCTGGAGCTTCCTTCTCTAATTTTATCAACCCGGTAGTTCGTAACAAACTTGGAAGCGACGGTGCTGTATGCACAAGTACTAGCTCTTGTCGCAGCTGTCACTTGGCCAGCTGGCACAAGTCCGCTAGGGCTCAAGCCAACTTCTATATGTTCTCAGAAGAAGCTTTGTAAGTGATGAACGAAAGCTATCTCAAAGGAAATTAACCTACTTTGCAAGAATGAACTGAAAGCCAACACAGCATGGAAACCCTAGTAAACCCTAATCTGACTAGCTCAATCCTTATGATGCAATGGTGGGAATGCAACTTCTAAAAATGATGTCATTACTTCTAGTGAGATGAGATGCATGAGTTTAAACCACTTTCATATGATGAGAACATGTTTTTGTATTTTTTCTCAAATGGTTGGAGTTATTATGACTGTGCTTCTTACTGGGTCTTGACTGTGCAGGGGTAGTTCAAGGGGAGGAAGGCTTGGGAAAGGTCAAGAGGACTCTGAGAGGTTCCAGGGGATCCCTAACATCATTCCACAGAAGTTCACAATGTTCAGGTGCCTGGCAACCGTGTTTGCAAGCTTCTACAGGATGTTCTGCAGTCGGAGTTTTGGGTGATGGAGGAGTGAATGAGCTGTATGGGTGGATAGGTAGGATGAGAGAGGAGCTTGTGATGGCCTATGGATAGAGAAATGGTATGGAGAAGGGGCGTGTCAAGCTGGTTGGTCGATAGAAGGGTAGAGGCAAATGGAAGGCCGAAAAGATAAAACAACGAGGATAACAGAAGAGATGGTGGCCAAATGATCTAACTGGGAGGTAAGGAGATGGCTTCGGCACGACTGAGAAGGATAAGGACGTGATAGAGTGGTGCTGCGTAGTGTAAATGGAACAAATCACCTCTGTCTTGCACAAAACTGAGAATTCATCAACCTATTCTAACTGTTGTATTAAAAACCAAAGAACAACGATGGAAGTTAAGATAGAAATCGTGCATGGCGCTGAAACAAGGAGTTATTGCTCAAGATCTAAATGCATGGACACTTCTACCAATGGAAATATGACTTTAAAGCATGCATGAACATGTAAAACTGCATTTTTTTGGTGGTTGGCACGGTCTACACTCCCAATCTCTAAACAGAGGTGGAAGTGAGTGTACGATCAACCTTTTCTTGGAACTCAGATGAATTCTAATCTAAACTGCTGAAAGAATTCTATCCCTAAGACTAACCTACTTAATCACTTCAAGAAATTCAAATCAGCAGAATGTGTTTTCCAAATGCATGTCAAAGCAAAGAAACGAAATGCTGAAAGGAAAGACAAGTAACAATATAAAGAAAGGAGGCCTATTGCTCTCAGGTTGGGCCCAAACCTGAGAGCTATAGCTCCTGTAAGAACTCAGGATTGAACTCAAATTTGCCTACCTTTTATTAAAAGATCATAATCATAAGTCTAACAACATGCCAAAACTGGCTTACAAAGAGCAAAACAGAGCTATAGCTCGTGGTTCGAAATCTGCAACAAGGGTTCAAAAGTCCCCATCGAAGGCTACAGCCTCAATATTTATACATTATGAGGGCCAAGCTGGCCTCCTAGATTAGTGGGGCTTGGCTGTCCAACTAAAAGTAAACTGTTGTTCCTGTAGAATCTGTTGGCTACCTTCTAGCTCGGTGGTGATAGCTGTTGGAGCTCGGAGTTGGGGTGGAGATCACGAGGAAGGTCATTCAAGGTTGTGGACAACCTTCCTATAAACCCGCAATGCCACCTTGGCTGTCTCCTTGCCTCCATCTATGTGGTCTTTGCTCCATTTAATGTCAAAAAAACCTGAAATAAACGTGTATTAGCCACATAGGCATAATGACTGCCCTCCTTCCTACAAATAACATGAATATACTAAGAAATGATGCATAAGTGATAAAAAGTGAAGGGTTGAGCATGGTAAGTAGGCTAAATGAGCCCAAAATGTTACCAAAATTTGGGGCTCATCATCACCCCCCAGCTAAAATATTTGCTCATCCTTGAGCAACTAGTCCAACTCTTCATCCTTCATTGCCTTTACTGCTACCCTTACATCCCAAGCCTCTGTAGTAGTGTCCTCCTTGCTGATATGAAACCCAACCCTTTTGTTTACCTCTTCCCACTGTTCATTATCATCTGTCTCTGTGCTGCCTTCCATCAATCCTAGCAGCAGTGGTGGGCTGAGTTTAAGGCCAATCCAGCTGGCCTGGAGGTTTTGCATGGACTTCTTATAGAGGGCCACCCGTACCAGAGCTTCCCTCATCCGAGTTGGGGTATGGTACTCTCGGATTTTCAGACTGTGAGCCAATGTATTCCATCTGCGGGTGCATGCTTGGACAACGTTGTCTCCTAACAGTCTTTCCATGTCCTCAAAATGAGCTATGGCTTGGGCCTGTTGATCCATATATCTTAATGAAGCTTGAGGGTCAGTGGACAAATGCTGGTGTGCCGAGATTAGTGCAACTGGATCCCCTGGTTCTGGTCTGATGAGCAATGGCTCGTTCAGCTCTCGGTTCATGATCGCTTTGGCTTCTGCAGCTCTTTTGTCCTCATGGTTCAGCCATGAGGCAAATGCCATTAATTGCATATCTCCCAAGGCCGTATTGGGATCCCATGAAACTACATTAGGCAGGGCCAGATTATGGAGGTAGAACTCCGCTAATTTGGCCCTATCCTCTGATGAACTAGTGCTGCATACTTCAGTGAATTGCTGCGGGTCTTGGAGCTGAGAGATACCTCTTTACGCCAAGCTATTGATTTGAAATTGCAGCCATTGGTCTTTCAAGTACAAGCCATAGGATTTGGCTGGCTGTCTGCATTGGATAGCATCCATGGCCCAGCTAGCCATGAAAGCCAATTGTGCCTCTTTCTGCTGTAGCTGTTCTCTGAGAGCTTGCACCTCAATTTGTGCTTGTTGTTCTGCTTCCTGTAGATGTGTAGTGGTCTCCCCAAGACTGGTGTTCAGTTCCTCTTTGCCTTGTTGTTCTGTTGTGGTGTCCTTGGAGGATGTGCCTGTCCCTGCCCTCAGCTCCTGTAGCTGCAATCTCAGCTTTTGGTTTTCTTCCTGTAGGAACACTCGTTGGCAATTTGCCACGTGTTTAGCCATGGACAATTCACTTCTGGCTTCCTTGAGCTGCTCCTGCAAGGGACCTATGTCCGCCACACCTTTTGACTTTGCTATTTTCATCCACGTGTGTGTACGGACTCTTTCTTCCTCCAATGCAAAAAACAGTGGCACAGTAAATTTCTGAGGTATAATTTTGCCAGCCTCTAAAAAGTTGTAATATGAACTCAGACTTGGCTGAGGGCTGGGCTCTGGTATATGCTCTGTCTCCACTTCTTTTGGTGGCTCTACCTCTTCCTCCCTTGGTGGTGATAAGGGCGCTTCTCCCTCCATTCTCTCAGTTTCTTTAAGTCTGGCTAAGGTTTCCTGTAGAGCATCTTCAGCATCCTGTAGCCGAGCTTTTGTAGTCAATTGGTCTAACTTTTCTTGCCACGTAGTTTTCTTCGGGCTCCCCCTCTCATAGGTGACTGATATCCTCGAGGGGGACCTTTCCTTGGGCGAAGTAGGGGCATCTTCAATAATGATTGGGCTGCTGGATGAAGGCTGTGGCTTGCCCGTCTTTATTCTCACACTTCTTCTAGCTTTAAAATATAGAGGGGTCTCCCTCTTTCTCTTCTCCTTTGGCTTAGGAGGTGTGCTGAGGGCGGCCAACACAGCTGCTGCCTCCCTTGCAAGAATGTCAGCTTTCTTCTCCTTGGGTTTCACTTTTTCAGGGCTTCCTGTAGAAGACCCCGTTTTAGTTAATTTCGGGCTTCCTGTAGAAGACCCTTTTTCAGTAAATTTCGGGCTTCCTGTAGAAACCTGTTTCGGTTTTCCTGTAGAAACAGGTGTCACCGCTTTGGTTTGTTTTGCTGCATGGGTTTTGCTTTTTGATTTGGTTGCAGTTGCTGTCGAGGCACTTTTGCTGATGTGGACCTTCTCATTCTTGTCCACTCTGCTTTGCAATCTTTTCTCTCTTTCCGTCAAAACGGGTGTGTCATCTTTCTCTCTGTCACCCTTTTTCTCTTGTTTCTTCTCTTGCTTTTTCTTCTGCTCCGTGGTCGGGGTCTTCTGGCCTTTTTCTTTCTTCACTGCGGGCACTGACTCTTTCTCCTCATTGCTAGATGAACTGAGCTCTTCGGTCAGCATATTTATATCACCATCCTTGGTCAAATTCCTGAAGGCTTCCCATGAGAGAGGAACCTTGTATGTGTGGAGCGCATCCTCCACAAGGAGTTTGATGAGTCCATGGTGGGATACCTGGTCTGGTGTGCCTTCTTTCAACTTGGTTGCACACTCAATCAAAGACTGTAGTAGAAAGTAAGGGAGACTGAGTTTGTTTTCTACAGGTAGATCCATCTGGTGCCGTAATTCAGTGAGTAACTGAAAATGATACCCATATACAATGCTAAAACGGCCTTCGCAGGTGATGTACTTCATTATCTGCAGGCTAACTTCATTCCACGGTGGCAGTAAACTGGTTCTACGAACCCCATTTTTGTCTTCTGAGAATTCCTCCTCTGGTGGAAAGAATTCTTTCTTAGCTTGTTGGCCCAATTTCCTTTCTTCTTTATCACATGGTAATCCCATTGGGAGCTTAGTAACTCGGCTGATGAATTGTGGGGTGAGTTTGAGACTCAATCCCCTGAAGTTAACGGTGGCCAATGTTTTGGATTTCGGCCTCAGAGCTTGCAGAAACTCCTCTGTCACCTCGTCATCATAGCCCTGCAATTTATCACAGAAGGATATACATTGCGCTCACGTGAAGAGCTCCACCACCTCAGGATTTTCTCTTAACTTCGTTGAATCAGTTGGTTCCCTTCTGATGAACCCCCCCGGCATGGTGAAAAACTGCTACGTTAGCTGGAGGTGGCGAATGCGGAAGAAATTTGGTCTACTGGAACAAAGCGTAGGATTATGCCTCTGTCATGCACATAATTCACAAAGCTTATCCCCTGAGAACCTTAACATCGCTTAATTACACTGACATCCTGTAGGATGACAACCCATGCAACAGCAGACAACATTTGCAAATTTTTTTTTACGACCAGACTGTAGACGTCGATTCTGCCACCCTCAAAACCAATTGCATGGAGAGTTCAGGCTTACCTTTTTAATCCGCCACCTTCTGACGTGAGGAACCCGATTTCCTGTAGAGACAACTTTCCTGTAGGAGCAGCGCGCGGATTCCGGAGGATACTGCAGTGGGTCTGCGCTCTTGGTGTTGCTTCACAGGCGTTCGAATGGCCAAAGACTTGGAGTGTCGAGCTGCAGAGGGATCCGGATAATCACTCGAGTTTCAAACGGTGAATGATAAATGCATGGGGTGGCAATCTAGCCGATTAGATTTGAATTTGGCGGAATCCGTGGCGCGGGGGTGAGTTGTCCCTGTCGGACCGTTGGACGACATCATTCCATCATTCGTCTGCGAGTTCCCTTACTGCCGCATCATTCCCCGCAGATCCGCCGCCGTCTCTTTTGTTTAAAACTCGTTTTTCCCGACGGGATGGCTCTCACTTGTGCACTGCCCATTCCTTTTTGCCACGACCACCGCCCAAACATCCGACTAGACCACTAACTGGTCGACGTGGCTAGTCGAATGGCCATACAACCGCTCAACCCATTCACTTCACACTTGCAAACATTTTCAAAGTAAAACTCATGCAATTCGATGGAAGAAAGGGTCGAGGCACTTACCTGTGCGGCCGCAACGCTATTTTTCGGTTTTTGGACGACGATGAGTGGATTCATTTGCTGCTGGTGGATTTACACAGGTCCGACGGTTCATATTCATAGGCCGCTGACGATGAATTGGATGCTTCGGCTGCATGCGCCCGCATTTTTATTGCATGTGGCAAGCGCTGTGAATGGCGTATACTCTAGCGGGCTTAACTGTTACGGGACTCCTGCAGGATGTCCTGTAACAGTTTTTCCTCCTCGGGTGCATGCTGCACGACGAAGGCAGTGGCCTCACGGTCACGCTCACAGAGCTCATGGATGGCTGGGATGGATATGGTATGACATCTAAGCGTTTTTCATCTTAAAAATTGCTTTCTCTTGATAACTCAATGATCTGCTTTGATGGTGCAGGTATCTTCATTGCATGTCGACAGGGGTGGTAGAAAGAGGTGACAGCAATGTGTAGGGGTGACAACAGTAGCTTGCATGCGTCCAAACCGATCCTTGGTCGTTAGATCTCCTCATACAATAAATTCTAGGCCGTCCCGAACCTCTACAGGAACCTCTACAGGAATTTTCCTGTAGAAATATAGAACTTCCTGTAGAAAGTTTGCACCTTCCTGTAGAAAGTCTGCACCTTCCTGTAGAAAGTCTGCACCTTCTTGTAGAAGACTTAAGCTGTGATGCAATCGTGCCCATACCTTGGAGAAGATGAGTACTCTTGGAGGAGGTGCTGGTGAGGTCTCCTGGCAGCATGATAAGGATCCTTGGCTTTGAGTTGAGAGGCCTCCTCTCCTCCATAGAACACCTGCAACCTGCATGCATTTTCACATTATAAACTTGCTGTCCCTGTCTTTTTGATTATTGTTTTTTCTTCTCTTTTTTTTTTTTTTTTTTTGAAAGATAGCATGGGTGCCTCAATGAGGTTTACACCCTGGCCATCTGCCTTAAGCGCCTCAGAGAGGTTTTCACTCAAGGATCTTTTTTCAAATCTCTTTTTTTGAAATACAATAGGGGTGCCTCAATGAGGTTTTCACCCCTACCACCTGCCTTGGGAGCCTCAGAAAGGTTTTCACCCAAGGATCTTTATTATTTTTTCTCTCTCTCTTTTTTTTTTTTAGATCTTTCAGGGTATGCCCAAAGCAGAGGCAGAACCCTTCTCTATGACCAACATTGATTTCTCCATAGTTTTGATGAACTCTTGTCTTGAGAGAGGTTTCCTGTAGATCTTCAGTCGATGTCCATTGACAAGCATGGGGATGGCTTCCTCATCAATGGTCCGAATAAGAACAGATCCATTGTCATGGCATTTTTCCACTGCATATGGTCCTATCCATCTGGTTCTCAGCTTCCCCTTGAAATCTTTGTACCTGGAGTCATACAACAATGCCCAATCTCCTGGCTAGAATTGCTTTTCATGGAGGTGTTGGTCATGCCACACCTTTCTCTGAAGTTGAACCACTTCTGAGTGTAGGAGGGCCTGCATCCGGTGCTCGTCCAGTCCATTCAGCTGCAATAATCTTTCTTGTTGTGCATGGCTGAGATCTAGGTCTAGCTAAGCTGCCATCCTCGAAGTGTTGTATTCAAATTCAATGGACAACAAAGCTTTCTTCCCATAGACCAGCTCATAAGGTGTGAAGCCGGTGGTGGTCTTCCAGGTGGTGTTGTAAGCCCAGGTGGCCTCAACCAGGCGATCTGCCCAATCTTTCCTACTGCTGCTCACCACCTTAGTCAAAATCCCTTCCAATGCTCTGTTGGTGACTTCCACTTGCCCATTTTCCTGTGGATGATAGGGGGTGGAAGTCTTATGCTTGATTTTGTGGTGAGCTAGTAGGTCTTCAATCAAGTTGGATGTGAACTGGCTCCCTTGATTGGTGACCAGCTCTCTTGGGTAGCCAAATTTGTAGAAGATGTTCTCCCTTAAGAACTCAGCCACCTTTTCTTCTGTTGCTGCCTTGATTTCTTTAGTCTCTGCCCACTTTGTCAGGTAGTCAGTGCACACAATGATGTAAGACCTTTGCCTCGAAGGAGGGTTGATTGGACCCACAAAATCCATACCCCACTTCTCAAATGGCTCAAGAGTCACTTGAGGTTGGAGAGGCATCTCATCCCTTTGAGTCGGTTTCCCCATTCTTTGGCATCGGTCACATTGGCTGATATACCTTCTGACATCTTGATGAAGTGTGGGCCAATAGTAACCTGCCTGCAGGATTTTGAAGGCAGTCCTCTTTGCTGCAAAATGTCCTCCACAAGGCCCATCATGACAGGTGAGGAGGATATCAAAGACTTCCTCCTCCCTTACACAACGCCTTAAGATCTGATCAAGGCCAAGCTTGAACAGATTGCCCCCGATCCAAGTAAATGAGGCACTTTTTTTGATGATTCTGCTCTTCTCTCTTGAGGATAGGTGCGGAGGGAACTGTGCTAAAACAAGGTAGTTTGCTATATCAGCAAACCATGGAGAGAGTACTGAGATAGCAAACAGATGTTCATCGGGCATCTGGTCATCCACTATTCCATCCTCATCTGCAGACAAATCCAATCTAGATAAAAAGTCAACAACAACATTTTCTTTACCTGGTTTGTCAACAATGGTCAAATCAAACTGCTGCAACAAAAGTAACCATCTAATAATACGAGCATTCACATCTGGTTTATTCATTAAATATCTAATTGCAGCATGATCCGTATGTACAAAGGTTTGATAGCTGGTAATATAATGTCGGAACTTGTTCAGTGCATGGACCACATCCAAGAATTCTTTCTCGGTTACAATGTAATTCAGCTCAGCTTTGGACAAGTTTTTGCTAACAAAGTAAATGGCATATGGAAGTTTTTGTTCAACTTGTCCTAAAGCTGCCCCTATAGCTTTGTTCGAGGCATTAGTGTGGATGTGGAAAGGTAGGGCCCAGTTTGGACCTCTCAAGATTGGGGTTGACACCAACTTGTCCTTTAATTCATTCAAAGCCCTCTGACAATCGTCAGTCCATTTGAACTCCATATCTTTTGCCAACAGGCCAAACAATGGCGAGGCTAGCTTGCTGAAGTCTTTAATGAATCTCCGGTAATACCCTGCTAATCCTAAGAAACTCCGGACATCCCTTACCTTTTGGGGAGGTGGAACCTTCTTGATGAGAGCAATTTTGTTAGGATCCACTTGTAACCCTTGGCAAGAAATGGTATGGCCTAGCACGGTCCCTTCAGTCATCAGGAATTCACACTTTTCAGGACTAAGGGATAGGTTCATCTCAATGCATTTAGTTAGGACCTTTCCCAGATTGGATAATGCTTCCTGGAAGTTGGACCCATAAGGAGTGAAGTCATCCATATAGATTTCCACCGCATCATGGACCAGCTCTGAGAAGATGCTCAAGACAGCTCTCTGGAAGGTAGCAGGAGCATTGCATAGCCCAAAGGGAAGGACTCGGTAGGCAAAGGTACCCCGAGGACAAGTGAAGGTGGTCTTATCTTGGTCTTCCGGGCTGATTTGGATTTGGTTGTACCCGCTAAACCCATCCAGGAAAGAGAAGAACTTCTTTCCTGCCAGTCCATCCAACACTTGATCTATGAAAGGTAAAGGGAAATGGTCTTTCTTGGTAGCTTTGTTTAGTTCTCAGTAGTCTACACAGATTCTCCACTTCCCATTTTTCTTGGGAGGGGACACCCATTCACTATCTAAGATGGGGTAAATGAATTCGACATCCAACAGTTTTTGCAACTCTTCCTTGACAATGTCCTTAAGGGCTGGATTCATTCTCCTCTGAGGTTGCCTAACCGGTTTACAATCCTCCTTGATGTATATGTGATGGGTACAAACCGAAGGATGGACCCCTTTCATCTCCTTATAGCTCCAAGCAAAAGCATCTAGGTGACTGGCCAAAAGGCTACACAGCTCCTTTTCCTGGGAAGGAGATAGGGAGGAGCTGATCTTTAACGTTCTCTCAGGGCCGAACTCCACATTCTTGACTCTGGGAGTGACAGGGTTGGTGGCACAAAGGTCCACTAAGGTGTTGGCTTGGGCATCCTCCACCAATTTCTTTAAGGATAGTGCACTGGAAGGTGGATTCTGGATCAAGGTCTCAATCAAGTCATCCTCGGTTGGGGGGTCTCTTCTAGTGGTGTCTAGGGTGCACAAAGGTGATGAGTACACCTCATCCTCTTCTCCTTCCTCCAACCATAGTGGTAAGTCATGCTCTAAGGAGGGTTGGGCAGGAGGGTATAGGACTAGCTTCTTGGACATAGGACCATTTTTGATTTTCATGTTTCCTGCACGGAAACTTATGTAAGCATATGCAGTGGCTAACCAAGGCCTTTTCAAAATAAGAGGATATCCAATAAGCTTTTCCTTGGGTTGCAGAACCAAGAAATCTACAGGGTATTCCCAAGAGTCGACAGAGACCAAGACATCCTCCACAATCCCTTCGGGAGTCACAGTGGAGCGATCTGCTAGTTGCAGGACTGTCGAGGTCTTCCTCAAGGAACCCTGAAGGTTGAGTTTGAGCATGGTATCCCTGGTCATCACATTAATGGCAGCTCCCAGATCGATCAAGGTGTGAGGTATGATGGTGCCATTGATGTGGACATCTACTACAGGACTCCCAAGATCTAGGTACTTTGGGCAGATGACTTGTCCTAACATAAGGTCAGACAGTTGTCCTAAGACATTGATGGTTGAAGCATCTCTCTTTCGCTTGCCTGGGTGTTTGAAACACTTTTCCTTAACCAGTTTGTTGTATATTGGCACATCCTTGAAGGCCTGGAGAAGTGGTATTTTCACACACAACTGCTTGAGCTCTCCCAGAAGCTCATCCTCCTCTGGGTTGGGTTGTGTGGTGGCTGTTAGCCTCTCGGGAAAGGGTGGAATAGCCTTTGGTTCACTTTCCTGTTTGTCTTCCTCGTCCTCTGGGGGAGGAGGTTGGCGATCCAGAAGAGTCTTTCCAGATCGAAGATTGATCTCCTGGATCTCCACAGCATAGGTAGGGCATGATGTTTCCCCAGTGTATACCTGCGGGCCTGTCTATTGTTGGGGTTTGGGTTCGGTTGAGCAGGCATTTGAGGTTGCCTTGGAGGAGCAGGAGGTAATGGTTGAGGTTGAACTGGTGGTGGAGGCAAAATGGCGGGAGGAGTGTTGTACTGGGGCCTCCACCCCGACTGAGGTGCATTCCACTGAGGCTGTGGCTGGGCATGTGAGTGATATGAATGAGTAGTGGGCTGAGTAGGGTACTGAGGTGGATAAGACCATGGAGGAGGCATGGACCAGGAAGGATGAGCAGGGGGACCCCAGGAAGGCATAGGAGTCGATTGGTTGGGGCTGTAATAAGCTTGGGGTGCCCCTTGCATCCCCTACTGGTAAGGTCTAGGTCCTTGTGGCCTCCTTTGGTTGAGGAAATAGAGAGGTTCAGTGGGGGTTTCTGTCCCTTGGTACATGGCTTTAAGTCCAGGTAAGGTTGGACATTGATTTGTGGGATGGTCCTCCTCACAAACGAAGCACACTTCAACCGAATGCAATGGGGATTCGTTCTTAGGGTGTCTCCTTGTACATCTAGGGCAGAAGATAGCCAAGGCCCTCTCAGCTTCTTCCTTCTTCTGCTGGATCCTGAATGTGTCAAGTTGCATGGCAATGGTTTGTCTCACCTCACTCTTAACATCTTCTAATTGATTTTCAAACTCATGCTTGGAGAAAGGAATACCAGCTGAGAGAAGGTTTCCTCTACCTCGTTTCCGGGCTGCCCTAGAGTGGTTTCTAAACACAGTCTTGATGTCCTCATAAGGCAGTTGGTAAATATCTCCCCCAGCTAACATGTGAAGGGTATCTAAGAGGTCTTCAGGGACTCCTTGGAGCAGGACCAATTTGAGGGATTCAGGGTCAAGTGTGCACCTGGCCCGTTTATAGCTAAGTTGGAACCTCTCCTCATAATCCTGTAAGGACTCATCATTTCCCATGGTCATCCGAAAGATTTCCCCCTTGGTTTCCTTGGACCTACAGTAGTCCCGATACTTGGTATTGAAAGTTTGCTACATCTGAGCCTAAGTGGTGATACTATTCCTAGGTAAGCCCATGAACCAGCGTAATGCTGCATCCTTCAGAGTTGAAGGGAAGAGTTTCAGCTTCTGCTCATCTTCAGTATAGTCATAGGTTCGACAAAGGACAGCAAACTCAAACAGGAAGGTATCAGGATCTTCAGTAGTCAGTCCATGGAAGTGAGGTAGAGCAGAGGGACTAATGTTTTTCATTTTCATATCTCCATTGGTTTCTTGGATGGGGAAGGCACCTTCTATTCTCTCATCTTCTCCTCTATTGTCAGCCATAGATTCAGATGGGATGGTCTCTAATTCTTCTTCTGCTATAGGATCTTCGTATATCTCAAGAGGTTCACCTATAGGTTCTTCTGGATCACTGTCACCGAAGAAGAGAGAAGGGTGACTCAGTGATGTGGTGGGGGTGTTGGGTAAGAATTTGCCTGTTTTATCTCGATTCCTACGAGGCATGAAATGGAAAGACTTTTTTGATTGCTTTTGTTTTTTTTTTCTCTTTGGTACCTGCAAAACTGAAACAGATTGATCTACAACTAACTATCTTGCTGAAATAGAAATGCAGAATTGAAATGAAAGCAGGAAAGAACTAATCTACTTTTCTCAAATGGAATTGCAGGAATGGAAATTCTAGTCTACGCTTGCAGAATTGAAATGATAATTTATGAAAGCAGCAAATGTCTATGCTACTTTTGCAGAATGGAAATGAAATAAACTACTTGGCAGAAGGCGAGAGTAGGAAAATAGAAGAAAAGCAACAATTACTAATACTCTGACGCTTCCCCGGCAACGGTGCCAAAAAGATGGTGGGCTCCAGTATTGCAGCAATAATGCTACAACTCCTGGAGCTTCCTTCTCTAATTTTATCAACCCGGTAGTTCGTAACAAACTTGGAAGCGACGATGCTGTATGCATAAGTACTAGCTCTTGTCGCAGCTGTCACTTGGTCAGCTGGCACAAGTCCGCTAGGGCTCAAGCCAACTTCTATATGTTCTCAGAAGAAGCTTTGTAAGTGATGAACGAAAGCTATCTCAAAGGAAATTAACCTACTTTGCAAGAATGAACTGAAAGCCAACACAACATGGAAACCCTAGTAAACCCTAATCTGACTAGCTCAATCCTTATGATGCAATGGTGGGAATGCAACTTCTAAAAATGATGTCATTACTTCTAGTGAGATGAGATGCATGATTTTAAACCACTTTCATCTGAAGAGAACATGTTTTTGTATTTTTGCTCAAATGGTTGGAGTTATTATGACTGTGCTTCTTACTGGGTCTTGACTGTGCAGGGGTAGTTCAAGGGGAGGAAGGCTTGGGAAAGGTCAAGAGGACTCTGAGAGGTTCTAGGGGATCCCTAACATCATTCCACAGAAGTTTACAACGTTCAGGTGCCTGGCAACCGTGTTTGCAAGCTTCTACAGGATGTCTGCAGGGGATCCTACAGGAAGCTCGGGATTTCTACAGGAAGTCTGCTAACTCCTACAGGATGTTCTGCAGTCGGAGTTTTGGGTGATGGAGGAGTGAATGAGCTGCATGGGTGGATAGGTAGGATGAGAGAGGAGCTTGTGATGGCCTATGGACAGAGAAATGGTATGGAGAAGGGGTGTGTCAAGCTGGTTGGTCGATAGAAGGGTAGAGGCAAATGGAAGGCCGAAAAGATAAAACAACGAGGATAACAGAAGAGATGGTGGCCAAATGATCTAACTGGGAGGTAAGGAGATGGCTTAGGCACGTCTGAGAAGGATAAGGACGTGATAGAGTGGTGCTGCGCAGTGTAAATGGAACAAATCACCTCTGTCTTGCACAAAACCGAGAATTCATCAACCTATTCTAATTGTTGTATTAAAAACCAAAGAACAACGATGGAAGTTAAGATAGAAATCGTGCATGGCGCTGAAACAAGGAGTTATTACTCAAGATCTAAATGCATGGACACTTATACCAATGGAAATATGACTTTAAAGCATGGATGAACATGTAAAACTGCGTTTTTTTGGTGGTTGGCATGGTCTACACTCCCAATCTCTAAACAGAGGTGGAAGTGAGTGTACGATCAACCTTTTCTTGGAACTCAGATGAATTCTAATCCTCCTATTCTAATCTAAACTACTGAAAGCATTCTATCCCTAAGACTAACCTACTTAATCACTTCAAGAAATTCAAATCAGCAGACTGTGTTTTCCAAGTGCATGTCAAAGCAAAGAAACGAAATGCTGAAAGGAAAGACAAGTAACAATACAAAGAAAGGAGGCCTATTGCTCTCAGGTTGGGCCCAAACCTGAGAGCTATAGCTCCTCTAAGAACTCAGGATTGAACTCAAATTTGCCTGCCTTTTATTAAAAGATCATAATCATAAGTCTAACAACATGCCAAAACTGGCTTACAAAGAGCAAAACAGAGCTATAGCTCGTGGTTCAAAATCTGCAACAAGGGTTCAAAAGTCCCCATCGAAGGCTACAGCCTCAATATTTATACATTATGAGGGCCAAGATGGCCTCCTAGATTAGTGGGGCTTGGCTGTCCAACTAAAAGTAAACTGCTGTTCCTGTAGAATCTGTTGGCTGCCTTCTAGCTCGGTGGTGATAGCTGTTGGAGCTCGGAGTTGGGGTGGAGATCACGAGGAAGGTCATTCAAGGCTGTGGACAACCTTCCTATAAACCCGCAATGCCACCTTGGCTGTCTCCTTGCCTCCATCTGCGTGGTCTTTGCTCCATTTAATGTCAAAAAAACCTGAAACAAACGTGTATTAGCCACATAGGCATAATGACTGCCCTCCTTCCTACAAATAACATGAATATACTAAGAAATGATGCATAAGTGATAAAAAGTGAAGGGTTGAGCAAGGTAAGTAGGCTAAATGAGCCCAAAATGTTACCAAAATTTGGGGCTCATCAGCTGGGCGGCTAACTCTTTCTTGGAAAAGTTTCCAAGATTAAGAAGACCAAGGTGTAAGAGTTTTTCTTGTTCTCTTATTAAAGAATCACAAAAAGAGTCAAAGGAAGGGGGCTTGTAGTCTGTTCCTTGAGAAATGAAGGCTTCTCTTGTAGAATGGAAGGTGGAAACAAACACAGAGTAGGCTGGTCCCAACTTAGTAAGAATGGAATAGATAAGGTTACTATCTTCTTTCTTAACTTTAACACCTTCCAAGAGATATCTAAGGGTCTTGAATTTGGACAAGAAATCTTCAATGCAAGAAAAATTATTAGGGTCCAATGTAAGCAACTCATTTTCAAGTTGATGGGCTCTAAGTTCATTTTTAATCCCAAAAACTTTATTGATTTGTTTCATTGCTTCATCAGGAGTATCAAGTTCTGCAATATGGAATCTAAGATCTGGAGAAATAGACATCCCTATCAATCCACGTGCTTGATCTTGCCTATTTTCCCATTTAGCAGCCTTATCTTCATCCTTTGGTTTCTTTTCTTGGCCTGAGACTATTCGGTAGAGACCTTTACTTCTAAGTAAATCCTCAATGTAGGACAACCATTGGAAGTAGTTGGTGCTGTCAAGGGTAACTTGGTATTGACTTTCCATTTCAACGGAAACTGAAGTTAAAGATGCTGAAAATAAGTGTTCCAATGGATAGATCTCGAAAAATTAGGCTGGTTTAAAAAAAACGGCTCTCAAAACGGCTTCCGAATGAAGAAGTTATGGCTTTTTGAAAAAAGTTGAGAGAGAGAGAGAGAGAGAGAGAGGGGTTGATGCTTTGGGTTGCGTGCTTGCTTTGAGAAGGCTCTTTTTCCCTACAAAACAAAAAACACAAAACCCAACACGGACATGCAAAGAAAACGAACCTTACGGCTCGAAGTTAGCTTTAGTCGAAAAACTAAATATTTTCAAAAATCAACCTTGCGGCTCAAAGTTAGCTTTCGCCGGAAACTAAATATTTTCCTAAATGTTTCTGATTTTCCGAGATCACCCTAAGGTGCAGGGAAAAGAGCATACGCATGAGAAAAATCCTTCCTTTCTGTTTCTGATTTGCCCAGATTGCACAGAGTCGCAGGGCAAAGAGCATACGCAGAAATGAAAGGTATAGATCCGGTAATAAAAAAAGCTAAATAAACCGAAACCGAAATAAACAGAGAGAAAATAATAGTAAACTGCAAATAAACACTGTATACCTCCAGATCTTAAAAATGACACAGCTAGGGCTACCAGAAACCTTTTCGCGTGAAATGAAAGGGGTTCCTCACTGCAACAGATGCTCCCAACACAACAGAGCAGTCCTCTCGGCCCGAAAGCAGTCAGAAACAACAGATCTAGGAAACAGTAGTCAGATGCAGTTCTACCGGTTTCAGATTTGGATCACCAACGGATGCGGCCCTCAAATAGCTATGATACCATGTAGGAATTTATAGGGTAAGTTCCTCAGACAGAACACCAAAGGACACCGCTCACAACCAGATCTCAGATCAATACACCAGTATTTTTGACGTGGTTAAAACCCTCAAAGAGGGAAACAGTCCACGGCCTGAGCCAACGTGGCCACTTCAGGCAATTTATTAATAAAAGAATGAAAATTTACATATGCTTCTCTCATGCACGGATTACCCTACAAATGACCCTCCATGCTCTTTAAATAGAAATCATGGACCAATCAGGTGTCAAGCCACGGATCAAGTGTCGGTAATACCGAGGAGAGAATGAACCGTCGGATCACTACATATCATGACCGTCAGATTGTAAGTTACAAAATGTACAACGGTAAAGAAACACACTTTACCTAACTCTATACCTAACTCTATACTAGACCAAGTTGTACTTAACTATTTCCTATGTGTCGGAATATCCTAACAATATTGCTTTTACTATTAAGATTTTTCTTTTGCTGGTTTGACCCCACCTTGACTTATGAGGGATTTGAACATTGAATCTCTTGGTTTACAACATACTTTATAATACATCCATTGCCAATTAAGCTACCCTCATGGGCATAAGATTATTGTTAATACAATTCTTTTGGATTTTCCCTATCCTTCTCCAAGATTCTCTAGAGATATTGCATTCCTAATGTCATGCCCCTTTAGACTTCTCACAGTTTTAGGCACACCATGATCTCTAGTTGTGCAGAACCAACTTGTCTCTCACCAATGGCTTAACCCCCTTAGCGATATTTAACCTAGAAAATGCCTCACAAATCAACACTTGCTTATTTTGTTTTAATTAAGTTATTAGCGGAATATCAAACTTATGCTAAAACTAAGTGTGTCATTGTACTAAACAACATCATCTTCAATAAATTATAATAGCATGAAAACCAACAACATTTCATAAACATGAACATTTTTTCATCACAATGAACCATGCAGAAACACCTATTTTAGGAAAGGGATAGCTTACGACCTTGTCCCAAAATTCCTTATATAAACAACAATATTTTACACGTACAAAGGGTTCAGTTCGAGTCTCCACCTTAACCACTTAGCTATATACCAAAATACAACAAAAACATGCTTAATTTGGGTCACAACTACTTATACACCATATCACATAAAAATTATCCCAATTTAGGAAGTTCAAACAATCCACTAGTTTATTCTTCCAACTAGGATGGTTGGAAGGAAAAATGCCTCCTCCAAGTCTCATCTTGGCCCTACAGTTCCTTGTCTCCTGTCCAACCCTGTGGTTCTCCTCTACTTGTGTTGCACTTCAGTTGTGTATATATGGGACAAGGGGTGCCCAAGGGTCTTATTCCTTAGGTTTTTTCCATATATCACACTCCTTCATATGTTGAGCTAACCCATGTGCGACATGTTCCACTTATCTCATGACATGAGCCAACCCCTCACTCTTTCGGTTGGTCTCTCCCTTCGATCAAGTTGATCTCTTCGTCATTTCATCCTCACACACATTTGGTGCAATCGTTTCAATTGATTTGAGTTTGTCATCATGTCATGTGCTAAAAGAGGGCACATGCTGATTGCATGCCATATATATCAATCTAAGCGTGCTTATATGATGTCATAGGTCTACTCATCTTGGGTGTGCACATCTTATTGCACCCGACATACCAAGTTGGGCCATCTCATTTGGGCATGCGTGTTCCTTTCCATGCATAACTCGACATGCCATCTCAGCTAAAGGTGAGATGCTCACACACTTGAGGGACCCGGTTGAGAGGTGGATATACTCGCTTACCTAGGGGCCTTACATCCTCCCCCATTATGAGTCATTGTCGTCCTCAGTAATCCTGGGCCCACTAACTGGTTCTTCCTCTCAGACTCACTAAGTTGCTTCTCCCATCTCCATAGTGGCTCACATATATCCATCCATTCTCTTCTTTTGGGGTATCCTTCACCATACAAAATACTCCCTCTTATGATTGTTTCCAATTCTTGAGGTCATGTAAGCCAATATCTCCTCAAGCTCCAACTTTTAATGATCAACAATTAGGGTGGGTGCTTGTGGTGGCTTTGCTTTCCTTGGATCCCCGTAGTTCACCCTTCCTGCCTTTAGTTGACTGATATGAAAGACAAGATGATGAGCCCGCAAATGGAAAGACAACTCTAATTTGTAGGTGACATCATCAATCCTCTCGGTAACTTTAAACGATCCCTCAAACCTCCGCTCTAGCGATAAATATCCCAATAGTTGGTGGGTGTTGCACATATGTTGTCATTGATGTCAAATGTAGTGTCATTGATGTAAAAGTCAAGAAACACATGAGATTTTTGAGTGTGCTTTCATTGATGTCAAAGTCGAACATCATGACAAATTGTTGAATGTGCGCCATCATTGATACTATAGTCAATAAGCATTATGAATGCTATGTTATCAAAGTTGCAGTTTGGGTAACATATCTTTGATGGAATTTCTTCCCCGGATCCCTATTCCAAATGCGAATGAAAGATGTATAATTGAATAGCTTGTTTTGAGACCCTTCAAATGGTATTTATGGCACTTTTCCTAACTCCCAAAGAATGAGGGGAAAAATATGTTTGAAGTGAAACAATTTAGGAAAGGTTCCAACTTGGTTAAGGTTTCAGAACCTGGGCCATTCAGTGATGCACCAAGGCATTTAGGCATTCAGGTATCTAGGGGTGCAACAAAGAACACGTCAAACAAAATGTTGGATTCCTATATTTTTGTCCATATTTGCAGGTGGACCCTAGCTGACATGGTGGTATAGGTAGAATGGAAAGTGGTACCAAGTGGTAGAGGAAGTCAACATGGTATCCAAAGGTGATGACGTGTGGCACCCATTTTTGACATATTTGAGTGGTCAATTGGGCATATGGAAAATAACATATGTCAGGTACCTAAACGCATGGACGTAGCAGGGATGGAAGGTGACACGTGATAGTGTGGTGACTTGATAGATAACATGGAAAATAGGACCACATAGTAGGTTTTGATTGGTTCTTAGAGTTTCAACGTGGCAAATCCTAAAGTCTCGAGACTCACAACAGGGGTTTGGTTTGGCAGAGTTTTTCTTTGTATTTCAATTTTCCCAAAGTGGCTAATAAACTATATTTTTGTGCCAAATGGTAGCTCAGGAAGGAAGGAACCACTGTGGGCCCTTACATTTGGGGTTGTGTAGTTTATCCAAGTATCCACCCTTCTAAGGTTGTAGCAAACAAGTATGCATTGTTAAGCCTAGACCCCAATTAAGAGAGTTGTTCAAGTTTCCAGTGTGGTCATGGTTCTACGTGAGAAGCAAATATATGGGAATCTACCCCTTTGTGGTTGAAGAAAGAATGCAAAACTAGCTTAAACTTGGATCCAAATGTGCATGAAGTCAAAGAGATGGTCAAAGTTTGGTCCAATCCAGGATCTGTGATGAAGTTTAAAAGGGATTTGAGAATTTGGTGGTGTAGTTGTGCACAAAGTATTTCAAGACCTGTATATCTAGATCACGAGTTAGATCTAGCCATTTAAGGTCATGGTCCCCAAAATTGATCATATGGGGTGTCAGTGAAGCCTTTGTAGCTGAAGTTAATTTTAAATAAATCCAAGTAAATGAAATATTTTAGTGTCCAGTACTTCGTTACACTTAAGTGGACTTGAATCCATATTTTCTAGAACATTCTTAAAGATGGTTATATTGTGAGGTTTCATGGATCTAAATTTAAGCCCCCGAGGAGCCACGGAGCCATTGAAATAAGAGATATCTTGGACATCCAAACTGGATTTTGAACTGTGACAATAATATAATAATCTATGTTTTATGGAATATCTCCCATGGAGAGTCAACCTTGCCAGGATTTGTTGATTTGGTGTAGTGTAAATACTTACATTGAAAAAATACTCTGTGATTGCGAGCATTTTGTACAATTTTGTTTGTGTTTAAGAGTGAAAAAGAAAATAATAATTAAATTAAGTTTCATGTCATTGAATATGAAAATAAATGTGAGAATGAAGTTTATGAAAGTCATGTGATCTAGCTCGAGTATGGGGATGAAGTTTGAATAGACAGATTGATAGTACATGAAAAACTTATAGATACAGAGAGAGGTGTGTTATGAAAAGAAAAAAAACAACATATAAGGATCATGGAAAAAGAAGAACTGAAATATACAGTAGGGAGAGATAGGTAGAGAAGATTGGTGTTTTTTAATAAGGGAAATGGTGTCTCCTACTAGTTGGTGCTAGTAAATCATTTAAGGGGATTCACGTCTCCTTCTGGTTGGTTCCATTAAAACATTTCATGGGATTGATGTCTCTTGGTTGGTGATAGTAAAGCATTTTATGGGATTGGTGTCTCCTTTTGGTTGGTGCTAATAATGCATTTCAGGGGTTGGTGTCTCCTTTTGGTTGGTTCTAGTAAAATAATTTCAAGGGATTGATGTCTCCTCCTATTTGGTTCCAGTAAATCAACGTAAAAGTAGGTTGGTACCTACAAAGATCATTTATAATAAAATAAGTTTCAAAGATATATGATGTATTCTATGTTGTTGTGATTGATCTTGTACATGCATTGAAATGTTTTGACTAGTTAAAATTGGTCAATATACTAATTCGCCCCTTCCCCCCACCCCTTCCTTCTCCCTCTCAATATAATCATAATTCCAACAATTGGTATCATAGCATGATTCCTTCAAGAAGTAGTCTAACCACTGAAAGGTAGATCATAAGGGATCATGGCCAATCACCAGGGATCTTCCTCAAGAAAAGCTCCACTATTTGATGGATCAAATTATGCCTTTCAGAAAGGAAGAATAAGTAGTTAAATTATGTTTCTAGGCGTTGATATTTGGTTGTTTTTTGAAAATGGTTATCAGGTCCCAACAACTCTTCCAATTGATCTATATGGAAAAGTGATCTATTCAAATAATGCAAAGAAAAAAATGTCATATTATGTGGATTGTCAGACACAAAATATGTCAAAGTGATGCACTTCAAATCTTCCAAGGACATTTGGGACAAGATTCAAAGCAACCAAGGAGATTTAGGACAAGATTCAAAGCAGCTATGAAGGAGATGGAAAAGTGAAGAAGGTTAAGCTACGAAAATCATAACAGTTAGTTTGAAAGTCTAAGAATGAATGAATTTGAAACTGTTGCATCATTCTTTCTTTGTATAGATGAGACAATAAACACTACTAGAGGTCGTGGTGAGACAGTGAAGGAATCTAAGGTTTTTCAAAAAATACTGAGATCCCTTCCCTCAAGATTCAATCCAAAAGTTTTAGCTATTGATGAAATGTTGTATATTCAAAATCTAAAGATGGGTTATATTCATGGAATTATCATTGCATACGAAATGAGAATAGAGAAGGAGAAGTCAGGATTAAGGGAGGCAACATTTAAAGCAAAAAAAGAAAAAAATGGACAAAAGGTCCATGAAGACTCAAGTCATGAATAAGATAAAGAAGAATCTTAATTTTTGAGGAAGGGGAAAATGGGAACTGGAAAATTCAAAGGTAAGCTTTCATTCAATTTCTTTGAGTGTGGTAGAATATGTCACTATGCATCTAAGTGTCCTTATGAAAACTTAAATGATAGTGATAATAAAGAAACATTCAAATTTCATTGTCATAAAAGAAAAGGATATGTGAAAAAGAAAAGTTTGTATGCCAAAGAAAATATTGATTATGAAAGTGATGAGGGCATGTTTGATGATGAGAGAGAAGAAATTATATTCATAGCCATGAACGATCAAAATGCTAAAGAGGAAATTGAAGGAGAAGTGGATTTTGAGGGAGATATTGTTAGTGCCCTGGAAGAAATAAGATGACTAAGGAAAATGGTCAATCAGTTAAAAAATCAACTACAAAATATAAGATTGAAGGATGTGACGAATATTCAGTCATTCTCCTGAAAATTGAATTAGAAGAAACAAAAGGAGTAAAGGAGATTCAAACAAATCGACTGAAAGAAAAAGGAAATGATGTGAAGTTGGAAAGAAATTGTCTTCTTGAGAAAGGAACTAGAAAAAGTAATGAATCATCTAAACCATAATTTAAAGACGATAAAGTGTTGTTGATGGTGCTAGACCCGCCAACATTCAGTGGATCTCCCTAGTATGAATTCCCAATTAGAACTCACACCGTTTGGTGTAGGAGTCCCATCTGGTATAAAGGCCCGATTGCCAAATCCTTAAAGATTTACCTTGGATCTAGCTGTAAGCACAAGCGAGTGATGCAATGGTGTCTTTGAAAAGCAAGGGGAGTGTGCCTGGTGAGTGTGCAGTGCCACTGTGTCGAGGTTCTTCTACTGTAAATGGGAGAGAAAAGTGATCCTCTAAGTGAGAGGTAATAGTACCACCTAGGAAGAGACACACATGAACCAAAAGGAATCGTCTAACATCTAGCGAAATAGTCCATATCGGATGCGGCATTCGTTACAACCAACAAATAAGGAAAGACTTGTCTAGTATCCCATAGAACAGTTCACAAGGATGGTGCTATCTATGATAACACCTATAAAGAGTTTGTGAAGTTTGTTGGTCAAATTAAATAGGGTTTTCAATTTTCTCAAAATAAAGTTCATGATCATAGGGTTTTTGGGCATCATGTCGTGATGTGGGGTTCATATAAGTTCAAAAGGGGTCAATCATAAAGGTTCATTTCCAAACTTCTGTACATTATGTCAATCTTATTTGTTCATAATTGGAATTTTGTCAGTTTTACAAAAATCCGTAGCAACTCCAGTTATGTAAACCGAGGGTTTGCTATGAAAGTTCCTGACACTTTCGTAGCGAATCTTCCTCTTCGAATACTTGTCCCGCTACGGAATTGTGATGAAGTACAGAACTATGCTTAACGGTGAAGTAACAATTCTTTTGGTTTAAAAAGTGTGATTGGTCAGTCTTATGGTGGGTCATGGATGCACTTTACCAGTCTTTTGTCCATTTTCCCTATATATTGACACCGCATAACTCCTTGCTGCTAAATCGTTCTTTTATTTTTAGCTTTGCTACCATAAGCTTCATGCTGTCATAGAAGTCGGTTTGTTGTCTCTCACATAGGTCTTGTTGTCTCTATATTAGAGTTCACTACTATCTAGCTATCTCTAGGTTGATTTGTAGGTAGCAAGAAGGTGACAAGGATGAAACCTACGTGTTGCAACTATGGCACACAAAGAACAATATAAAGGAGTTTCAGTGGTGCGTTATGATCTCGTGGACATGAAATCCCTGGAGGGAGACCCTACCTTTGTTCAAGCGTTTCCCAGCATGGGATTCCTATGTTTTTGTCAAAAGCTACAGGGTTTCCATGCACAGATTGCTAAAGACTTTTTTGTGAAATTCATTGGAACAAAAACGAAAGTTGGTCTTCTAAAATTTGTTGTGTCTCCTGACACAATTTCCTATGCTACAGAGATCCCTTGGAAAGGAGAAGTGTGGTTTAAATTCCAGAAGATCAAGCTGCAAAACTGTGATGAATTTCTCAAAGAGGAACACAAAAGTATTGATATGACTGCAGGCATTCCAAGCTCTTAATGGTCATCCAGAAGTACTTCACATGTGAAGGCAGATTCAACATGGTATATCAGTATCATTTTAGATTGCTACTTCATTTCATAGGTAAGAAGCCTCTAGACATTCCATTTTATCTATTTAGAAGTTTGGTTAAAATGGCAGACAAGGTCCAAGCCAAACCTGATGCAAGTGACACCTCTATTTTTCACCATGGCCTCATTAAACTGTTGGTTGTAGAAGAGTTAAATATGTTAAATAAATATTGACTTACCTTCTTATTCTTGAGTGGCTATGAGTTAGATACTCCCACTCCCTCTAGGAGAACTCCAAAGTCTAAATCGATAATCCTTATAGGAGCAACAACTAGAGGCATAGAAACAACCAGAGGTGGAGCCGCTTATAATAGAGGCTTCCACAAGCACCAAGAGGAGGATGACCAGAAGACAGAGTAAAGAAAAAAATAAAAGGAAGGGTAAGCTAACTGATATCCAAGCGGCTATTGAGATTGAAGAAAGCCCAATTGAGCATCCCATAGAAGTGACCAAGACTGAAACTAAAAATTAGAGCAAGAGGGCTAAGAAGATAAACTTCTCACAAGAAGAACATGGTTTCATTGTTAGGCCTAGGAAACATGTTACAAGGTCAATGCAATAAGCTGAAAAGATGCTAGAAGTGCCTTTAGAAAAAACAGAGCCATCAAAGAAAAATAGAGGTAAGGAGGTTGTACAAGAAAAAGGTGAAATAGAAGTTCTGTAGGAACAATTAAGAGAGGCTATAGAAGAAGTTATTAATTCCAAACTTGAGTTTGAGGAGTGGAAAAAAGAGGTGTCAAAGAAGATAGATTTCTATGATGAAACTACAGATAAATCCAAAAAGATGATAAAGAGGACTTTGCCTTTTGCACAGGATGTTGAAAAACATGTACAGAAGGAACAACTAGCTATAAGAAAATAGGAAGAAGTTACAGGGACAAGTCAGAGCATTAGAAACTCAAATTGAAATGATCAAAGTTGAGCTCAAAAAGAGAAATCTCAAGATTATTTCTGAAATAGATGCTACTCCTTGAATATGGTAAAACTTTCAAATTTGTTTTTACTATGCTTAACCATTAAATTCAACCTTATGTATAGTTTAACAAGGTATTAGGAGTAATAAGGAGGCACTAGAAACCATAAAAATTCAAAAAACTATGAATTTTCAAATTTCGTAGCAACTCCCCATAATGAAGCTGAAAATTTGCTACGAAACTGCTAAAGACTCTATTTTTTTGCTACGAAACTGTCAAAACTATGTTTTTTCTTTTGAAGTTTTTGGACATCAAACAACCAAGAATCTAGATGGATTACAGGTCATGAAAGGTGTCCACATCAACTCATACTTTTCAAGGAGACAGGTCAACAAGTCAACCAGGTCAACATCCACGTGGCATGAGACACATCATCAGCTCCAACACATTTAGAAAATCAGCTTGGTTCGATAAGCTCTGTCAATAGAATTCAGTTAAGTTCATTAATGTTGAAAGAGTCCTAATTGTATTCAAATTATGCAAAACAAAAATCCCTAATATTTCTCAATAGGTGTCAAGTAGGTTAAGGTCTCAAAATTGTTTGATCAAATCTAGCCCCAAGTGGAAGATTTTTGTAATTAATGATATGATGGTGGTATTACTCTATATATTGGTAGTTTCTTGACTCTGAAGGGGTTGATCGATAATGTGAGAAGCCAACCTTATGTATTCTTTAGATCCAGTTAATATATATATTGCAACAACTCTGTTTTTGTACGTAAGATTCATGTTATGTCATCATGTGTTCTTACCATTTTTTCTGTTTTGCTATCAGTATTCATAGTATTTTGATTACTTGGAATTCCTGTCAAGTGCTCCAATTTCCTTCACTTACTATGTATGATTGTGAATATTTATTTGATATCAGTTTTAAAGCTAGAGATGCCTCAACTTCCATTGAAAACCGTTGTTTTCCATGATTATCTTTAATTTGACTCCATGGCCAATGGTGGCAGTCATCACATTTTCCTTCACCTGTAAAACCACATAAAAAAAATCAGAGTTAGTCATATGTAGTTTTGAGTTGATTTAATTGAACTTGATAAGTATTTAGAGAGAGCCCTCTTAGATTGGAAGGGCTAAATTCAAATCAAAGTGGTTTGAAATAGTTATGCTGGGTTGAAGGTTGACACAACCCAACTCTATTAGCTCAGTGATAACATAAGGGACAAAGATAACAACCATTACAACACATTCTAACCAGGATAAGCACTAAAATAACCGAAATAGTTCAACTATCTTAGTACATGTGAAAGAAAACATGAAATACAAATGTTCACATAGTAGTCTTACAAACATACATAGTCCATGCATGAAGAACGTAATGGCCTTAAAAGGCTTCTGTTACTAAGCAAAATTTCCAAGACACATGTTTACAATGTACATCACTAGCCCTAGTAGTGGGACATTGGAGCCACTCCTTGCTCCTCAAAGGACTAGTTGATCTCTCTAATGCCTTGCGAGAGGATCTAAGGTGAAAAGTCATGTTAACCATACAATGAGGGGGTATATATAACCAAGGGGTGATGCTTCTCCCTTGTGGCTCTTTGACTATCCCCATGACTGTTCAACTTCCTATGACTTTTCAACTTACATGAATCTTCATATTCATGTGTGTCCTTTGGACTTCCACTTTATAACACATTTGATTACAATATACATGGTCTACACTAGTGATGTGGCATATGAAAACTCATGACACGACTTAAAATGACACTACAGACAAGGACTAGCTTGATGATGTGGCAATGTCAAGTCATTGTTGTTGTTGAGTGTTAGATGTCTTGTTGGATATGATTTATCTTCTCCTCTGCATTGCTTGGTGATGAAGGGTCTTCAATGATCTTAAGTCTTGGATGGTAGTTGCAAACTTGTGTCCCTTTTCTTCCTTTTGATAGATCCACTTTTAAGTTCAGCTGCAAGAGAGTGTTTAGGCATGCATCCCTCCTCCTTCTCCTTCTTCATCATCTCACCATGACTTGATAGTGTACTCGTTCCTGCAATTCACTCATGATGGGATGAAATCAATCCAAAAACTCCCTACTCTAGGTTGATGCATTATTATCCATGAACTAAACCTAAGACAAGTGACAGACTTGGAGAAAGGGCTCAGTGACTGTGCATTGCTCAGTTCCAATAGACAGGGAGAGAGATTGATCACTGAGATTGCGCAGTGCGCAGCTCAAGCTTGACTGAGGAACTTTTCTGCACAGTCCTCATTGAGGAGAAAAATCCACAGTGCCCACTGAGGGACAAAATTGCACAGTTCAAGTAGGTAGTGGTTGCTGCAGGATGAGGCCCTAGGAGGAAAAACTATGTAGTTTCAAGAGGAAAGCGGGACTGGGCAACAGAGAGGCCTGAAGGGAAGATCTGTGCAGTTTATGAAGGCAATGAGATCCGACTGAGGGAAGGGTACTAGAGGAAGCATTTGTGCAATTTTGGAGGCAAAGGGAGGCTAGGATCTTTGAACATTAAGTAGTTCCAGCAGGCAAGGGAAAAGCTTGAGGGTTGAAGGTGCAAAGTGCACAATTCAAGGTAGATTGGGAGACACAACTGCACAATTCTGGAGGTCAAGGGAGGCCATTAGACTCTGGAATTGTGTAGAATAACAACCCTGGAGGACAGTGGCTGCACACTGTGCAGTTCCAGGTAGTAGAGTCACATCCAAGAGGGTTGAGACTGAGTAGTGCTCAACTCAGTTAGGGCTCGGTGAGGCTAAGTTGCTCGATCAGGAGGAATTTCCGAAAAGGGCTAAGTGTGGGAAGGGAGATGGACTCGTGATGAACTTGAACTGTGATCACACACTTAACATACTTTAATGACATGACAACATATATCACCAGAAAAAACAAACAAAGCATTCCCCTCTATGTGACTTCCTCATGACAAGATGCGACAAGTGTGACACTTACGATAGACATTGGGATGACTGTGACAACACTTGTGCGACAACACTCAAGACTTTGTGTATGGATGTGAAAAATGTTTACATGGTCATAATAACTCATATACACAAAGAACAACCTTCGAAACCACCAGGAAAAGGCTCAAAAACATTATAAAATAGTCAAACATGCCAAAATACGAAAATTAATTCAACAAACAAAAGGGGACAAAGAACTTCAAGAAATATCATGGAATGAGCTTGAGTGTTTGTAACAATCAAGGAAAAGACCAAGGAAGGCTCTAAAATTTGAGTGCAAGAGAGAATTTTGGAGGGTGTTGCAGAAAATACAACACTTGGCGACACACTAGTTGAACTCCAACTTCTCTGTCTTGGTTAGTTTCTTATGTGTAGGGCCTTGTTTGAATTTTATGAGGGTTGTTTAGCTCGCGAGCTTAATATTTTCAGAGTATAGTTCTTCATCTCTGGTGTTGCTCCACTACTAGTAGGCCTAGACAATACCTTGACGGAGTCACGCAGGAACACAAATATTTCTTTGCTACCAGCGAGCCTGGATAATACCCCGATGAATTTTCTTGCTTCACCTCTTTGTGCATGAAGCATTTCTCTCTTTTCGCCTTTATTTATTTATTTAAAGAGAAATGTGCATCGAAACTTATTTATTTTGGGGCGGAAGAGGGATCTCGACTTATTGAGAGTAGAAGAGGTTGTTCCTTCAAAGAAGCATATAAAGACCTCTGATTTAGGTTTTCCCATTTAGATTTTTCCCTTTCTTCATTTCTACTAAGTGGATAATCTTGAGAACACCAACAGAAAAACCGAGTGTAGGCTTGAGGTTTCCGGAATAGCCATGGGTTCATGTTTGGACCAAAACTATCCTAACAAATGGATCATATTTTCCGTCAGAAATTCATCAGCCAAAATATGTAACAAACACAAGGAAGATGAACAAAAGGCTAGCCAAATGCTGCAGTGTCACAAGACTCTTTAGACTTCAGCCACACACACACTTAGAAGCCAGAACGCAATTAAGCACAACACTTATTCACATGAAAAAACCAACACAAAATTCAAGCAAAGAAACAAATGGAAAACAACAAAAGATTATGTAGATAGTGCGAGGCACAACTCCAGATCTTCATTGAAAATATTGTTTTAAGTCTTGGCCATTAATAAGGAGAGAGTCAATATTCTCATCAAGTGATTGAAGACGATATGTGTGTTGGCCAAGCTTCTCATGTACTGTGTATGGTCCAATCCGCATGGACTAAAATTTAGTGTGCTTGCCTTTGTCCTCGTGGGATTTATCCCATTTTAAGACTAATTCGCCCACACTAAAGTTGTTTTTCCCTACAGACTTCCTATCAAACCACCTCTTGACATGAATCTGGTGAAGTACAAAATTTCCTTTTGCTTTCAAACTTTCTTCCTGTAGCTTATGTAAAGTGTCCATCCTACACTATACTAAAAGACAAAGCTTGCCTTGGGAATATTGTGACAGTTGGAGAGCAGGAAAGTAGATGTTTGGTGGGAGGATGGCTTCTTTTCTATACACCAGGAAGTAAGGGGAGGTGTTCAGAAAAGTTTTGGGTGTGACTCGGTCAACCCATAAGGAATTCACTAAAACAAAGTTCCAATTTCATTGTTAAGAGAGTATGGTCTTTTTGATAGTGTAGATAGGGTTCTTGTTCGCGGATTCACTAAAACCATTCCCCTGTGGATAATAATTAGTTGAATAATTCAATATAATATCATTTTCCAATGAAAAACCATAAACCCTTAACGATGAAAAATATGTTGCATTGTCAAAAACAAGTGATGTAGGAACGCCAAACCTGGAAATAATGTTCTTCTGCAGAAATTTGATGACTTCCTAATCGTTCACCTACTTTAGCAGAACTTCCTCTGTCCACCACATGAAATAGTCTATAGCGATTAGAACATAGTGGTGTTGCTTTGACGAATGCGGGAAAATTTCCCCAATTATATCCAAGCCCCACTGTTGAAAAGGTTCTTCCATTGCAACAGGCTGCAGCGGGGCGTCTAACTTCTGATTTTCGCTGGCACACCTTTGATAGACCAGGCACTTGCTGGTATAGGCATGAGCATCTTTGAATAATGTAGGCCATTAAAAGCGGGTATACATAACCTTATGTGCTATATTATTTCCTATGAATTGTCCTCTGGCTTGTCCGCCATGGAGATCACGCAATACATTTTATGAATTGTGCACCTCCAAATACCTGAGCAATACTCCATTGTGGTGCTTTCTGAACAATACGCCGTGCACCAACTGATAGGATAATGCTTTAAGTTGGAGTACCCTCTTCTACCACGTGGAAAAGTGAGAGGGCACTGTGCCATTCTCGAGTTATTGGCGCACATTCGTGTACTAAGAGTTTATGTCTGCAGTGGGGGAGGCTTGCTCAACTTTATACATTTCAATCTCTTACTCCCATCCTACGAGCTCTTCCTCTTCCTCTTTCACATTTACTGCTTCCAACACTAATTGGCAAAGACCATGACCCTTGATTGTGTGAATTGGTTTGATGTCTAGATCATATTCTTGTAACCCAGTCATTGAGTTAACCCTCCTTTCACCTACCTCTTGTTGAACAAGCAATAACCTGATTGCTCAGTGTGGAACAAAGATAACACAATGGTTCTTTAACAGAGAGAGTTTGAAGTGATTTACTGCCTTGTACACTCTATAAGCCTATTTTTCCACAATGGGTTGATTAAGATCTGGTCCTTATAGACTTGCGCTCATGAAGGAGATAGGTTTTTCATTGTTCAACTCATCCTTCTGAGTAAGTACGACAGCAAGAAAGGTATCAAAAGAAAAAGTATAGAGCAAGAAATATTTACCAAATTCTAGGTTGTACAACACAAGTGCTCTTTCTGTAGCTTGTTTGATATGGGTAAACACAACCTTTTCACTTTTATCCCATTTTTAAATTGCATCCATCTTCACCATATCCTATATTGGTTAATAATCTGGGCATAGTTGGAGATGAACTTATGGAGGAAGTTGATCTTCCCTAAGAAAGACTACATGGCTTTCTTATTCACTGGGAAGGGAATCTGCGTGATAGTCATGACCTTGTCTAGGTCTACCTTGATCCCACTTTAGCAATGATATGTCCCAAGAGATTACCCTTGGAAAATGCAAAGATACTCTTCTTGGGATTCAAGGATATCCCGTATTTGTGGCATTGTTAAAAAATCTTCTTCAAATGGCGTAGGTGATCTAACCTCTATTTGGAGAATATTGTTTCATCATTGAGATAGACCACTACTCTCTAGCCAATGAGTCCATGGAAGGCGATGCCCATTGGACATTGGAATTTTGAACCAACATTGATTAACCCAAATGACATTCGTCGAAACACAAACGTGCCCCACTTCTTTCTAAATGTAGTTTTTAGTGTGTCGGGACTTGTCACCAAAACCTTGTTATATCCTAAATATCCATCAAGCAAAGAAAACATTTTGGACCCCGATATTGTTTGCAGTATTTTCTCCATGGATGACACAGGGTAGTTATCCTTGTCTGAGGTGCAATTGAGATTCCAAAAATCTTCACACAGATAGATCTCCCTAGACTTCTTCCTTAGAGGAACCAAGTTTGATGCCCATGTCGAATGTCGCACCTTGTATATGCTCTGAGCCTCCAACAATTTTCTCAACTCCTTCTATATGAGTGGCTCAAGCATTGGATGGAATTTCCTCAGTTTCTATTGAAACGGATTGGCCTCTTCCTTGATGGATATTACATGTTGGAAGATTCGTGAGTCATATGTTTTAATTTCATCGTAATTCCACACAAAGACATCACGACACTACTTGAATAAGAGGATGAAGGCTTGCCACTCTTTTGGTGTGCAACAAGTACCGAGATTGACATAGTTCGAATCCTTCTCAGTTCCCAAGTTAATTTGTTCATGTGATAGAGTGAAACTGTGGGTCTTGGCATTAACGGGTCACTGGAAGGGGTTTTGCAGATCATACAACTTCTCCAATGATACCACACCCTTGGGGACGAGGTTCCCTTTACTTGCATTGGATACATCCTACAGTTCCGTTTCATGCTCGTCCTCATCGATCGTTGTGTCTTTGAACACATCAACGTTCGTCATAAAATAAAGTATATGTTGGTCGCCATAAAAAATGTGTAAATTAGTGATATTATCTGGGACGAAAGGTTTATACAAAATTTCAATAGAAAATCTGTCCCTTAATGGTGAAATCCTAGCAAGAACGCTTGCCAAGGCATCCACAACTGCATTACGCATTCTTGGAATGGAAATAATATTAAAATCTTGAAAATGTGAGATGAGTCACCATACCTCTTGTTGATAACATTTAAGATGAGATGACACACAATGTATGGTGTTACATACCTAATGCACCATGATTTATGATTCACCTACCACCTTCAAAATGGAAACGTTGAGGTCAATGGCCCTCTGTAAGCCCAAGATGAGTGCTTTGTACTTTTTATTGTTATTGGTGCACTCAAATTCCAAGTGGCTAGAGGTCAAGTCTATTAAAACGAAACCGGCTCCAAAGCCCTCCTGCGTTTTGGATCCATTGAAATACATAGTCCACACATCATATGTATCGGGACTGCTAACTTCACTAGTCGTAGTACTACTACTACTAACTATACAAAGTTCATTATCGCCAGTTGGACAAGGAAGGAGATCCAACTGTGTGTCTGGTGGGACTGGGGATGGCTCTACAAGATAACACCCCAGCTGTGTTTCCAGAAAGTAATTTCCAAATAATAGTTCTGCGAAAGCCATTAGCTCGTTGTGTCTGTTCAAGGGAGTAACTGTGTGCTTCATGTATCTCTCTTATTCTACCTAGGTCTGATTATTCCTGCCCCTGTATGAAATCCATAGGTGTGAACAGTTTGTGGAAAAGTATCCTTGAATCTTGCTAAACCAGTCTCTACTTAGTAACACTCTGTATGCTTCTAGAATGTCCACAATCACTATGTTAATACATAGGTGTACTCGTCTGTCAGATGATAAACATATGATGACATATCTAAGTTCACTAATTTCCCGGACATGAGTTTTGTCCAACTTAATAATCTATGCATCTGTCTTTTGCCATTTAGCATTGGTTTTCTTGACAACGGATAGTGGCATGACATTCACTGATGCACCTGAATCAACCAAGCAATTGTGTATGTTGAAGTTGAAAATTTTGAATGTTAACAAGAACGATAGGAATAATGTATTCCATCCATCGTGAGTGCATTAAGTATAGATGTGAGAGTATTAGGAGACTTACCAGATCCCTTGTTCGAAGAGGTAGCATTACCTATAGAGATTTTCCCAAGTGCCCATAAAAGGATGTCCTGCTGGCTTGTGATCTTTGTGAGTTCGAACATGGATATGTTTGCGCGACCTTCTTCATATCATACACAACGTTATAATCCACAACGGGGAGACTGACCAAGGTTCCCGAGGATGGAACTTGGTTTGTAGTTTCCAGAGGGATGGTTCTGTCCTTATTGCTATCAGAAACACTTTTCGTTGAGAATACTTTCCTACACTTGCTCTGAGTTTTATGCGTTGAGTTAGCCAGTGGATTAATTTTACTTAACATATTTTCTTTTAATTTTTGCTTCGGAAACTCAATTACAATGGTCGTCCCTTAGCTTATTAGTTTGTATCGGTTGTTTTGCTTATGGGCCAGACCATCACTCGCAGGCTGCTTATCAATAGTAATCTTTTGGGTTGTGAGAACACAATGGAACATGTTCACTGCATGCCCAATACTTGGAGCTTTTTCTATTGCAGTAGCTTCTTCCTTCCCTTCATTAGGCCCAGTCTGCTCCTAAGCCATGACTAAATCAACAAACTGCACAACCATCCTGCTCATAAGTTGGTTCCACTATGGGCATGATCTAGGTGGATCTTGGTGGCCACTTGCCTATCCCACTTAGCCTCCACAACTATCTCTTTCAGTTCCTTAATTGTAGCACAATTTACTATTTTTGGCAGTTTTTCGGGTCCTGAACTTCCAGAGCTGTTTTGAGGCCCTAAATGATGTTTTTTTTGGAAAATAGAGGCCAACATGGGTTTTGAATTGATGTTGGTTATTAAAAAGTTGTAATCCTCGAATAGCTATTTCTAACGAGGTATTGTGCGTGTCAAACGAAGATCGTATGCCAAAGTTACGACCCCGCGAAGTTGATGTACCAACTTACCCAAACAGGACCCATAGTTTGGCGCTTCATCTCCTAGGGTTAGGTTTTTGGATGTTTAGGGTTTTCCATTATTTCTCAACAATAAATAGGCCTTCGACCCTCATTGTAACGCAATTCAGAGGCATGTAGCCACCACATCTCTTCTCAGAGATAAGCTACCATTGCCTGAGCTAGTTTATTTCCATTTTTGTTTGTAAGCATATTTCAATATTTTACATTAATGAAATGAAGTATTATTTCTTCTACATCTCTGTATTTATGGTTATCTTTGTAATTTGTTGCGTTCCTGTCTAAATATGGATTAGTGGTATCAGAGCGGTCTTCTCTTTCTCTGTTTTTATTTGCATGTCCCCAACAAGGTTGGGATATAATGAGTTAGGGATCGATCTGGTTGAACCTTTGCAAGATCAGCGTCGCAAACCTCGACGACCTCCCATGGTGGATGAAAAGAAAGATGAGGGGGCAGGAGATCCTATCAAAATCTTGCTAGAAGAATCCTTGAGCGACAAAGGAGCACGATGATGGAAAATTTTGCCCAGATCTTCAGCGGCTACCCAGGGGTGACACATCTACTTCCAACAGCTACTATGGAAACGCCACACCCTTTAAGGTACAAGTTAACTTTGAAATACCCATATTCGAGGGTCAAATAGATGCAAATGTCATAGATAAATGGTTAAATCTGCTAGAGGGGTCATTTTCTATTCATGACTTTTCCACCCGGGAAGAGATTACTTTCGCTCTTCTCAAAGCCACACCCCACGTCAAGGACTGGTGGGAAACTTACTGCGAGCAGAAGGATGAAAGTATGACCTCATTGTTTTGAGCCACATCCACTTGGAATTCATTCCGGGATGCCATTAAGGAGTAGTACTACCCTATCTGAAGCTATGAGGATAAATACATAAAGTGGACCATGTTGCGGCAGGGAAGGGACCAACACGTGTTATAGTTTACCAATATTTTTCATACCCTTCGCACAAAGTTGGGTATCAAGGATTTTGAGCGGCATTTGGTACTCAAATATCGCGACTACCTACATAGGTACATCTAGGACGGGACATAGTTCCTGGACATCTCCTTGCTCGACACGACAAACCAATACACTGTCAAGATCGAGCATAAGTTTAAACAGAAGAAGCGAGACTTTGGATCCGCGAATCCTAAGCAAGGGAAAGGATTCCCCAAACCATAGAACCAAGGACAAAGCCAAGACGGTGTGACCGGAGACAACCCGTTGGAGCCGCAAGAAAAGAAAAACACCACAAAGTCAAAGAAGGACATAGGAAAGTGGTGTGAGTTCCATAAGTGCGCCATTCATAACAAAAGTGAGTGTTTAGCCAAGAAGTCGGTGGTGGCCGAGTTGAAGGCTTCAGAAGGAGATGCATGTTTTGACTGAGTCAGAACCCGACAAGAGGAATGACAAAGGGAAGCAGATCATTGATGTGTAGCCCAATTCCATTGTTGCCACCGCCAAGATCTAGAAGAATGAGCTCGAAGATCCAGAGGAGGGGGGGCGTCTTTTCCACTCACAAATGTGGGTGAATGGTTTTCTGCTGCAATTCATTGTTGACAGTGGAAGCCAAAAGAACCTCATTTCAGTAGAGGTCGTGAAGCGACTGGGCCTACTGACCATACCACACCCGCAATCGTAAAACATCGGGTGGCTTGACCAAGGACGAAATCTCTGAGTCCACCAGTAGTGCCGCCTTCCCTACAGCATCAAGCCCTTGACAGATGAGGTATTGTGTGATGTTGCACCTCTTGATGTTTGTGATGTATTATTAGGCCAACCATACTTATGGAAGCGACATGTTATATATGAGTCTAGACCTCAAGATATTATTATTTCCTTGGGTAATTCATTATACATGATACCGAAGGTAGCCCCACCTACCGCTACCTCTTTAATCTCTGCTAAGAAATGCAACAAGATCATCTCCCAGACTATGAAATTCATTTTCTTTTTGGTTCGCTCTCAAAGTAAGGGGAAGATTGTAGCCACATCCATGGCCCACGGGAAGGGTTCCTCCACGCAAGAGAAGCAGGTGGATATGGTCATGAAAGAATATAGGAACATCTTCTCCTCACCCACAGGGGTATCGTTGCACTGCCAGGTCAAGCATTCGTTCGATCTGACTTTCGAAGCACCTCTACCCAATGGGATGATATATCACTGCTCCATTCTGGAAAATGACAAGTACAAGTAGCGACATGATCAACATCAGGTGCCACACAAGTTTCAAGTGGGCGATAAAGTCTGGTTGCATCTATAGAAAGAACGCCTTACAAGAGCCCATCAAAAGCTTAGACCACTCCGATATGGTCCTTACACCATTACCAAGGCTGTGAGAAACAATGCTTTGGAGCACATCATTCCCCCATTCCTTGGCTTACACCAATTGTTCAATGTGGATCACCCTCGACCCTACTTCCCACTATTACTGGACACATCATAGATTGTAGAACAACTCACAAGGGACCTGTAGAAATTTCACTGTAGATTAAACTGATTATGCAATGTACTAAAGAAAAATACTAAATCTACTTGTACAATCAAACTTGCAGAAGCTTAATCAATTTTGAGCAAGATAAAATAGAACACATATAACAGAGAAGAAGAAATCGTACACATGAAACACAAAAGAATACTCTGGGGAAAGCCTCAGCTAAAAACCCCATTATCTGTATTATCACACAAGTGGAAATATCTCAGGATTACACAAAGCTTTAGCTCACAAGCTATCTAGCTCTCAGTACAATCTCTCACTGCTGCTCATAGACAAAATAGACAACACATATGCCTTCCTTAAGTCCTCCAAGCCTCCTATTTCCTTATGCAGTTTCTCCTGGGTCCTCAAGCTGTCACCTGTGTGAAATAATCCCTCACACACTGCTCTGACCTCTGAAATAACTGCACAATCCTAAAGGAGATAATTCCTTCTGCATGGATGAGTTTCCTATATAGGAAAAATCCTCCAATGGATAGTACACTGCCCCTTCCTTTGATCTCAACTGCGTCTCTGACTGAACTAACATGCATGAGTTATTTATGAGAGAATATTTAGTTATCTAAAGTGCAGCAGTTAAATGCATGCATGCATTAACTAACTGAACTCACAATTAGTTCAACAAACTATTTGAACTAATCTAACTGGACTTAACTCAGATAATTGAGATAACTAATTACAACTCAAAGTACAACTCATCCTGATCTCATTTAATTAGAGGATAACTTCCTGAATCAATGGAGGAATTGTTGCATGTCTTCACATAGACTTCATGTTTGATTTCCTACAACTAATTAACTCAAGATGAATTAATTAATTATTTTACAAACAACTGCTAAGATCAAATTCAAATTTTAATTCTCAATTTTAGTTTAGGGACTAACTAAAATTGGAATCTATCCTGAAATACTATTTATAGCAATGCTATTTTTAGCATTTCCATTTTTTCATTCCTTGTTGCTATGTCCAACACTAGTACCTGAAATGCTATTTATAGAAATGTTATTTTTAGCATTTCTTGTTGCTATTTCCAACACTCCCTCTCAACAAGAAAGGTATTCAACTCGAACCCGATCCTAAACCTTTGGAATGTTCTATATGCAACATTTCTCCCAAGTGTTGTTGCTCTAGCAACTCTAGAAACAAAAAAATCTCCCAACTGACCTCCCTATTGGGCTAGAAACATCCTCTGATGCTGAAGCTTCCTCTGCCACTGACAAGTACTCCCCCTATGACCTTTGAGCTTCTGCAACACTCCATGCATCTCACACCGTTGCACACCTCTCTGTGTCATCCTGCATTGGTGAAACACTACTGTGCCTCTCACATTGTTGCAGCCTGCTAACTCTGCGTTGCCTTGGGATTCCTGCACTGTAGCTCTCTGCCTCTCCATCCGCATATGTATCTACCCACTCAGCCAGTCCTGCTACTCCTCATCGGGGCTCTCGTAGCAAGGTCTAATCAAAGAGGTTGGGTACCTTAATGATCCTGTCCCTATTCTAGCGTTCTTGGGACTATCACTCCACATTGCCCTACCTCCGACCTGGAGGTATGGATGCATGTGATCCCTCTGCCCACTTGGCTTGAAATTTTCCCCTATTAGAGGTCTTTGCATGAGTGGATGCCTCCACTTGGCCTCCTCTCGTCTTCTCTAGTTGTGGCTGCTCCACAACCTCCTGAAGCTGCTTCACGAATTGTGGCTCCTTCACAATTGTCTGAGACTTATTCTAGCGCTGCATGTTGAGAGGTAATGTACTCTCCCTTTTAACCACCAAGTATCCATCAGTTTCCTTGCTCCTCAAGGGTTTGCATGCGTCTTGAACTTCAAGAGTATACAGTTTCTTGACTTGTGACCGATCTGCTTCACCTGTCTCGTGGTGACGTATCTTCCAGCATTGCAATTGATACCAAGTTTTTCCTCAGTACTGGCAGATACTTCACATCTATCAAGTTAATGCGAGCTCCATGCTCCCTTTGAAAAACAATTGTGCCTACTCCTGAGACACTATACTTTTCATCATTATCCATCTCTATGAGTATCTGGAGATCTTTCTCCTCCAAGGTACTGAACAAACTCTTATAGCCGGTCATGTGGAATGAATCTCCACTGTCAAGAAACCAACCACATCCCATCATGGATGAAACCATGCATTCGATGAGGGTAAAATCCAACTCGAACTATGAGGCCAATGCCTCACCTTCAGATCCTTCCTTGGATCCCATCTTGGATTTCTTCAATGGACAATTTGTTGCAAAATGGCCCACCTCATGACAATGAAAGCATCACACTTTTGATTTGTCAAACTTCTTCCCACCATGGGAAGAACTCGATTTGGGATGAGAATCCTTCTCCTTCCCTTTCTTTGCATTACTCGCTAAGGCACAATTTTCTTCATCCTCCTTGGATGAAGAACCATCTCTGGTGCTTCTTCTTATCTCCTCCTGCATCAAATCTGACTAAAGTCGTTCCTAATCTAGCAGTTTCTCTCTTCCATTTATCGAGTCTTGGTAGTTGTGCCAGCTCTTAGGAAGACTGAGGAGAGCAAGAATTACCATGTCATCATCGACAGTTGTGATCTCTACACTTCCAAGCTCATCCTTGCAGGTGGTGAGCTTGTTCATATATGTAGAGATCGTGTCGCCCTTTTCACACTTGATTTTCCGAAGCTTGTCTTTCAGCACCAGCTTCCTCTGATTGTTTTTGTTCTGATATAGATCTTTCAAAGTTTTCCATATTTAAAATGGTGTCTCATTCCCATGGAGACTCAAGACTATGTGGTCTCGAACTCCCTCCAGAAGGATTCTCCTCGCTCTAGCCACACATTTCTTCCATTCCGCTAATTTTGTAGCATTAGCTATTGTCGGCTTGGGGACTTCTTGATAAATGAAGTCCTTTACACTGTTGTCCTCTAATACTGCTTCCATGCGATGCTTCCAGGCTATTTAATTCGAGCTACCATCAAGTAAAAATACTCGAGTCTTAAACCGTTGAACGCCATTGGTGAAATTTGAGATGTGATAAGAATTCGAATTCTATAATCAGGAACTTGAAACTTCGAAGTTATCCCTTCTTTTTATACCATTATTCACTTTGATCACCTTTGCTCCGATACCATGTATAAATTCCCACTGTAGATCAATCGATTATGTAATGTACTAAAGAAAAATACTAAATCTACTTTTACAATCAAACTTGCAGAAGCTTAATTGATTTTGAACAAGATCCAATAGAACACATATAATAGAGAAGAAGAAATCATACACATGAAACATAGAAGAATACTCCGGGGAAAGCCTCAGCGAAAAACTCCGCTATCTGTATTATCATACAAGTGCAAATATCTCAGGATTACACAAAGCTTTAGCTCACAAGCTATCCAACTCTCAGTAGAATCCCTCACTACTGCTCAGAGACAGAATAGACAACACATATGCCTTCCTTAAGTCCTCCAAGCCTCCTATTTCCTTGCGCAGTTTCTCCTAGGTCCTCAAGCTACCATCTGTGTGTAATAATCCCTCACACACTGCTCTGACCTCTGAAATAACTGCACAATCCTAAAGGAGATAATTCTTTCTACATGGATGAGTTTCCTATATAGGAAAAATCCTCCAACTGATAGTACACTGCCCCTTCTTCTAATCTCAACTGGGTCTCTGACTGAACTGACATGCATGAGTTATTTATGAGAGAATATTTTGTTATCTAAAGTGCAGGATTTACATGCATGCATGCATTAACTAAATGAACTCACAATTAGTTCAAAAAACTATTTGAACTAATCTAACTGGACTTAACTCAGATAACTGAGCTAACTAATTACAACTCATCTTGATCTCCTTTAATCAGAGGATAACTTCCTCAATCAATGGAGAAACTGTTTCATGTCTTCACATAGACTTCATGTTTGATTTCCTACAACTAATTAACTCAAGATGAATTAATTAATTATTTTACAAATAACTGCTAAGATCAAATTCAAATTTTAATTCTCAATTTTAATTTAGGGACTAACTAAAATTAGAATCTATCCTGAAATACTAATTATAGCAATGTTATTTTTAGCATTTCCATGTTTTCATTCCTTGTTTCTATGTCCAACACTGGTACCTAAAATGTTATTTATAGCAATGTTATTTTTAGCATTTCTTGTTGCTATTTCCAACAAGACCAAGTTCAATAGAAGTTTCCCCATCTCATGGAGGCACTCAACACAATGGGGACCAATGATTCCTAAGGGGAGAGGAATGATCCAGGTGGATGTTGGTGCCACTTGCCTATCCCACTTGGCCCCCACAACTATCTCTTTCAATTTTTCAGTTTCCTTAATTGTAGCACAATTTACTACTTTTGGCATTTTTTCGGGTCCTGAACCTTCGGAGCTGTTTTGAGGCCCTAAACAACGTTATTTTTGGAAAACAGGGGCCAACATGGGGCATGGACCAACATTGGCCATTTGAAAGTTGTACTCCTCGGATAGATCTTTCTAACGAGGTATTGTGCGCGTCAAACAGAGATTGTATGCCAAAGTTACAACCCCGGGAAGTTGATGTACCAACTTACCCAAAGGAGGCCCATTAGTTTGATGCTTCATCTCCTAGGGTTAGGTTTTTGGATGTTTATGGTTTTCCATTATTTATCAACAATAAATAGGCATGCGAGCCTCATTGTAACACAGTTCAAAGGCATGTAGCCTCCAAATCTCTTCTCAGAGATAAGCTACCATTGCCCGAGCTATTTTATTTCCATTTCTATTTGTAAGCATATTTCAGTATTTTACATTAATGAAATGAAGTATTAATTTTTTTCATTCCTTTTTAACTCCGGATCAGGGCACGTCTTTTCAGAATGATGCTCTTCATGAAATCTGCAATATGAATCCATGCCAATTTTCTCAATATTAAGGACAACATTGGAACACTGCATAGACTTTGCTCATTGGTTGCTGCTATTGCTAGAAGCTGAATTCCTTCTGAATAGGTACTTGGGGGTCTTGATTCTCATAGTAGTATCACTTTTCCTTTGTTTTATTTCAACCATTTCAGTGGGTAGGGACTCGAAGAGACAAATCAAGCTTTCAATATTGTTTGGGTATTTCTCCTTAGCCTTGCTCACATAGGTCTAAGACCTCTTTTTTTCCCAAGGAAAAAAAACGGTAACCTTTTATTAAAAAATTTAATGAAAAGTTACACAAAGCAGATGCAATGAAGCATTCCGTAAGCTGCCACATGGGCCCGAGTGCTTTCGCACCCCACGCAACGTTAGAAGACTAACGTGCACAAAGAATAGGAAAAGAGAAAGAGAGGAGAGAGAAAAGAAAGGGAAAAAAAGCTGAGAGGCTCACGCTTCAAACTTTTCTCCCCTTTTTCTTTTCAACCTTGCGCCACTCTCCTTGAGTGGGCTCGATCGAAGCAATAACTAACTGTGATTCTGCATTCTGAATCCCTGTTTCTTTATCTGAGTCTGAGTTATCTGATTGGTGATGCCGTTTGATGCCTCCCATGCTTGGATCCATGCTTGTCATCTCTGCCTGATTTTGGTGAATCTTTGTACTCTTGTTTGTTGCTGTAGTAATTTTTCCGGGATCGGAGAAAAGATGTTCCTGATTGTTTACCGTTGGGATCGCTGCCGCGGTATTCTCCCCTATAGGATCATCGTGTTGTTCAGGTGGGGCGTTTGGCTCCCCCTCATCCTCTATTTCTTCTTCTGGATTCACTGTGCATTGCCAGCCTCTTGGTTTGTGCACTTGCTTCTTATTCCTTCTGTTTTCTTTTTTGTTTTGCGGACAGTTTTTATGTAGATGTCCTGTTTGCTGACAGCCTCGACATCTGAAGGCCGTATTTTCATAGTCAAGAGGCTGTTTCCACTGAGAGTTGTTATGGATCAGGATTATATTATCAGGAAGACCTTCACTGAGATCAACCTCCACACAAATTCTGGCAAAAGTATGAATGCATCTTTCTATTCTTTCCACATCATGCTTGATGAATGAACCTATGGCATTCCCTATTGCTGCAAAAACATTAGGAAACCAGAAATGTAATGGTAGATTATGGAGCCTGACCCACACCGGCATTTTGGACACCACCATAGTGGAGGGGTCAAAACCCGGGAACCAGGGGGTCATGAAGAGACCAGCATTGCCCCAGAACCATGGCCCCTCATGGAGGGCAAAATATTTTTCCTTAACCGTGTCGAATTTTACAATAAAGAAACCCTTAGAGCACAAATGAATATCACAATTTGGGGTCCATGTGGAGAAAATCCATTGTCTTAAAGCATCTGTTTTAGGCCAAAACCCGTTGAATCTGCATATGACAGCTAGTGAAGCAAGATCAGAGTGAAATTTTTTTACCTCAGGCAAGTCGATTTGCAGAGCAGGGGTCTGTATTCTTTGCTCCACAATGTAGGGACCAGGAAGATCTGGAGTTGGTGATGGCTTGTTTTTGACTTCCCCCTTCCCTTTGACAGCATCTTTAAAAGAACCAATGCCCTTAGGGCCTGAACCAGAGCTTCCTCCTCTCAACCTAGTATTTATAATGATAGTTGAGTCTCGGCCAATGCCATAGTGCTGTAATGTATAATTTTCCTGCAGGATTTTACCTGCATGTATCAAATTTATCAGATTTGATGGAATGCCCAGATCTGCTTGTATTTCGTCTTTTAAATTTTTTATCAGCTGCCCTGTCCAGATTTCCTTGCAAATAGTTTTCCCAAACAGGGTTCTGATGAATATTTGGGTTCGATCTTGTTCTGGATCCTTGAGGGCTGGCTTGGATTTTTTACCCCCTGAAAACTCTGCTATACTCCTGATTGGGCTGTCGCTTGTTTGCATAAAGAGCTCGTAGGGCCCTCTATTACAACGCAACATCGGGGTGGTAAGAGCCCTGATCTGCACTGTAAATGACTCAAAGGACTCCACACCCCGCGGAAATATTTCCTTACTCCTGCCCCATCCGTGATCTACATCTTTTCCAGTTAAGATCCGCCCTAGGACGGTAGATCTACTCCGCATCGCATCGAAAAGGGCTTTGGGAACTGCCTCTCTGGCAAGCCAATGTATATCATTTCCAAGGGCGAACGTATCCAGAAACGACCAAGAAAAGACCTGCTGTTTTGGGATGCAGAACTCCGGGCAGGCGGTTTCTGGTGTCGCCCTCAGATTCGCACCGTAAAAAGCCCTCCCTTTAGCAGCTCCAGCCTCGAACCAGAAAAAAACAGCGAGATCCGAATATCCAGCAGCCAGGTGACTTGCTGATCCGAAGCAGAATAGTTCTTTTGGGGCCGCGGCGGCGCAGGAAACCTCCTCTGAAACCCTAGATCCAAAAAACGCCTCCATCGCTCCCTCCGCCATGATCCAATTCAGGTCTAAGACCTCTTACCCGTGTCCTTGGAGTCTTTTGTTGATTCATCATCTGAGATGAATCCAATAGCATGCAATTCCTTATCAACGATAATAGCCTCCTCATAGTTTTCTATCAATGTTTGTCTCGCAATTCGCTTTACAAACTGCGTAATATTTGTTGGCAAGGTAGAAGTGTAGTAATCTATAGTGATGGAGTCATGAGGTTCTATATCGTCTGAAATTTTGTTCAAGAGATGATTGAACCTATGATTGAAATATTTAACTTTTTCATTTTTTTCCATATTAAGTTTACCTGTTGGCTTGTTGGGGCCTGACCCAGGTTTGGAGTTAATTAGCTACAAAAATCCCTATACTACTGGCCCTTTCGGCAACAGTCTGCGAAGCGTGGATTGAGGTCTCACTCGAAGTAGTATTGGGGGGGGGTGCTGGAACCAAGTTTCTGTACCCTTGAGATGTCTGAGAGGTTGAACTGGTCCAACGATTAGTACCTTCACACAGGTTGCTTCGTGCACTTCCCAAGACTTCACGCCCTGATATACTTGCCTTCACACAACCCTAACCAGGGGCTAAGGAGCTTCCGCGCTGCTGGAGCAGTGCTCTGTGCTTATTCCCCTAAGTCGCACCTGATATCTTACTTATCTTCCCTTGCCTAGTCAATTATCTTCACATAAATGGATATCTTACGTTATATTTATTTATACAACACATTCATAAGAGTTCGCACAACAAATAAACAATACATTTGCAATTTAAACCCAATCATACATTAAAATAGGGAAAGATACACAATAATATGATAAACTTCTCTTTATTAATTCTTCCAATGATTACAGACTTGACTTGCCTTGCGCACTTAGCTGCAGGGGTCCGCACACTCAATTGCGGACTACTAGGCCTCTGCGCACTCAGCTGCAGAGCCTTCTCCTACTCTACGACCCAAAGACACACTTTACACATCGACTTAGTCTCTTAGACTCATCATGTTTTCATTCTATTAGCTATGTTATGCTCCCTTCTACACTTAGAGCCTCACTCTATTTATACAATCCCATGGTCCGTGGACCATGGGTAGGTCTATTAAGCCGACATTACTTTACAAAAATGAGGGTGGACAACCCTGTGACTCTATTATGACTTTGCGCTCTGCGCCCATAATTCACAGAGCTTTTACAAAAGACTTGGTCAAAACTTGGGCTTTAAGCCCCAGAACATGCCTTGGGGGGATTCCATGCCCAACATTACCCAACTCCTTTAATAACATGGCAGGGGTCTTATCTTCAGTAAAAATTTCAAGAAATATCTTTTTGAATCCCCTCCAATTCTGGATGGAGTTTGGAGGAGGGTTGTGATACCATACAACTACTCTACCATACAAGGTATATGGAAAAAAATGTCATGCAACATCATTGTAACATACCTCAAATGTTTGCATATGTAGGTAAAAGTTATCCAAGTGATCTTTAGCCTTCACTGCCTTATCAAGATCATACTTTGTCAAGAGCTTCTTCACATGCCTTGGCATCTTGTGTAGGGAACCCAAAAGTGATAGTGGGCCCTGAGTAATCCTGTGCAGATTTTGATCTGCCATGTCTTCCTCTTCATTGTCCTCCCCTTCCTTTTTTGAACCTGATGGTTCTTCTTCCACTTATCCTTCCTCTCCGCCTATCTTGCTAAAATTTGAGCCCGAGGGTAAGGTGTTTCCTCTGTTAGCACCGTCAAAGAGTGGAGTCACTTCTTCCCATTCCATAGAGTCTTCTAATTCTTCAAGAGTGGTGAGAACCACTTCTTCAACGGATGAGACTACTATCCCTCTAGAGGTGGTCTTGTTCTTCTTTGGAGAATATGGAAGACTGATTACTCCCTGACTCAATCCAACAACTTTAAAACTGATGGGTGGATGGACCGAAGCTGATCATATAGGATTTCACGTTCAAACCTGGGCTGGGAAGAGTTACCAACTTCAGAAGCATGATTAGGTGAGGTGGAGTGAATTTTTTTGCCTTGACCAAGAGATGGAATAGTGGGGTCGGTGGGTCTATCAGCCATAAAATACTGGCTACCCTCCTTCTAGTGCTAGAAATATTGATGGTGCTAAACCCACAAACATTCAGGGGATCTTCCGATATGAATTCCCAATCAAACCACACACAGTTTAGTGTAGGAGTCTCATTCAGTATAAAGGCCTGGTTTCCAATTCCTTAAATATTTTCCTTGGCTCTAGCTGTCAGCACAAAAGAGTGATTCAATGGTGTGTTCAAAAGGCAAGGGGAGTGTGCCTGGTGAGTGTGTAGTGTAACTCTGTCAAAGTTCTTCTACTACAAAGAGGTGGATAAAAGTGAGAGGTAATAGTACCACATAGGAAGAGACACACATGAACCAGAAGGACCCATCTAACATCCAACGTAATAGTCCATAGTGGATGTGACAGTCATTACAACCAATAAACAAGGAAATATATTTCTAGTATCCCACGGAATATTCCACAAGGATGGGACAACGATAACAACCATTACAACACATTCTCAACAAGATAAGCATTAAAATAACCGAAATAGTTCAACTATATTAATACATGTGAAAGCAAACATGAAATACAAACGTTCACAGAATAGTCTTACAAACATTCATAGTCCATGCATGAAGAACGTGTTGGCCTTAAAAGGCTTATGTTATTAAGAAAAATTTCCAAGGCACATGTTTACAATGTACATCACTAGCCCCAATAGTGGGACATTGGAGCCACTCCTTGCTCCTCAAAGAACTAGCTGATCTCTCTAATGCCTTGTAGGAGGAGCCAAGGTGAAAATTCATGTTGCTCATACAATGAGGGGGTATATATAACCAAGGGGTGATGCTTCCCCCTTGTGACTCTTTGACTACCCTCATGACTGTTCAACTTCCTATGACTTTTCAACTTACATGACTCTTCATATTCATGTGTGTCCTTTGGACTTCCACTTTACAATACATTTGATTACAATATACATGGTCCACACTAGTGATGTGGCATATGACAACTCATGACATGACTTGACATGACACTGCTAACATGGACTAGCTTGATGATGTGGCAATGTCAAGTCACTGTTGCTGCTGAGTGATAGATGTCTTATTGGATATGATTTCTCTTCTCCTCCGCATAAGTTGGTGATGCGGGGTCTTCAATGATCTTAAGTATTAGAAGGTAGTTGTAAACTTGCGTCTCTTTGCTTCCTTTTGATAGATCTACTTTTAATTTTAGTTGCAAGAGAGTCTTTAAGCATGCTTCCCTCCTCCTTATCCTTCTTCATCATCTCGCCATGACTTGATAGTGTACATGTTCCTACAATTCACTCATGACAAGACGACATCAATCTGAAAACTCCCTAGTCTAAGATGATGCATTATTATCCATGAATTGAGCCTGGGACAAGTGATAGTCTGGGAGAAAGGGCTTAGTGATTGTGAAGTTCCAACAGACAGGGAGAGAGCTTGATCACTGAGACTACGCAGTGCACAACTCAAGCTTGAATGAGGAACTATTTTGCACAGTCCTCACTGAGGAGAAAAATTGCGCAGTGCCCACTGAGGGAAATAATTGTGCAGTTCAAGAAGGCAGTGGCTGATGTGGGATGAGGATTTTGGAGGAGAAATTGCGTAGTTTCAAGAGGCAAGGGGGACTTGGTAGCAGAGGAGCCTGAAATGAAGATCTGTGCAATTTCTGAAGGCAGTGAGCTCCGACTGAGGGAAGGGAACTGAAGGAAGTATCTGCACAGTTTTGGAGGCCAAGAGAGGTTGGGTTGTCTACCCATTATGTCGTTCCAATAAGAAAGGGAAAATATTTAGGGTTGAATGTGTGAAGTGCACAGTTCAAGGCAGGCTAGGAGGCAGAACTGCGCAAGTCTGGAGGTCAAGGGAGGCCATTAGACTCTGGAATTGTGTAGAAAAAAAACCCTGGAGGATAGTGGCTATGCACTACACAACTCCAGGTAGCAAGATCACATCCAAGAGGGATGAGACTGTGTAGTGTGCAGCTCAATCAGGGCTCGGTGAGGCTAAGTTTCCCGATCAAGAGGGTTTTCTGGAATGGCTAAGTGTGGGAAAGGGAGATGGACTCGTGATGAACTTGAAATATGATCAAACATTTAGCATACTTTTATGACATGACAATATAGATCATCAAAATAAACAAACAAAGCATTCCCTTCTGTGTGACTTCCTCATGGCAAGATGTGACAAGTGCGACACTTAAGATAGACTTTGGGATGACAGTGAAGACACTTGTGCGACAACACTCAAGCCTTTGTGTATGGATGAAAAAAATGTTTACATGGTTAGGACAAATCATATACACAAATACTGACCTTCGAAACCTCCAGAAAAAATGCTCGCAAACATTATACAATAGTCTAACATGCCAAAAGATGATAATTAATTCAACAAGCAAAAGGGGAAAAGAAATTCAAGGAAGCTCATGGAATAATCTTGAGTGTTTGAAACAATCAATGAAAAGATCAAGGAATGCTCTGAAATTTGAGTGCAAGGCAAAATTTTGGAGGGTGTTGCAACAACTACAATAGGTACTAAGACATTAAATCACATCCTTAACTATTATAGGTCTTCATCAATCAATATAGGTCTTGGCTATGAAGAGAACCCTATGAATTCCAAGGAGAAGTCAAGCTCAGTAACATTAGAAAAGGAATGTAGAAGACACTTTAGTTATGCTGATGTACTCAAGAATAATATGAAGCAATATAGAGTATCAAATCTTCCTCCATCAAAATGGGGTTGGGTCATTCGAAATATCAACAAAATGTTAAGAGAGAATCATAGGAGTTAGGAAAAGGACCAATTAGTAGTAGGAAAATCAGCAATACAACTACAAAGCAACAAGGCTATGACTATGTCAAGAAGTGGAGATTCAATAGAGTTATTCCTCTCAACAAACAATATACACCGAGATGTCAAACATTTTTTTATGCCTATTTATATTCATGTAATTATTTTGGTCAAAACGTAGTTGACTGTAGAGAATATCCAAGAAAAAGGTATGGAAGGAGAGAATCCTTCAAAGCTTCAATAAAAAAACTACGTAAGTAGTAAACCCTAAAGTATGTATAAAAGTAGTATTAGAGAAAGTAATTATTTCACTCCTTGATTGGATTACATTGAGTGCTTCAAATGCAACAAATATGGACACAAATAATGAGATTCTGGAGGAAGATTAAGCAAGCCCCAAAATCAAGGCAAGGAAGAACACACCTTCAAATATCAAAACCCAATCATATGGAAAAAGAAACAAGATAAGTAGGAATAATGTAGTTTTATGTTGTATTCCTAAAACCATGAAAACATATAGTATATTGATAGTGGATGATCTAGTAACATGACCAAATATTAAATAAAATTCATTAAATTAAAAGAAGAAGATGAAAGAAAAGTAATCCTTGGAAAAAATGTATCTACAAATAGTTGGAAATGGCACAATTCACATAAACAATGGAAGAATTAAAGCTTAAAATGTGTTATATGTGGAAGGAATAAAACATAATCTCTTGAATGTCAATCAAATTTGTGATCAAGGATATGATCTCACATTTCATTCCAATGAATGTGAAATTAGAAATAAAAATACAAGAAAAATAATATCAAGGGCCAACATGACTTCAAGCAATGTATACATTCTTGATGGAACAAGAGGTGAACAATTTTGTATGGGAAATATAGATGAGAGATGGTTATGGCATAGAAGGATGGGACACATCAGCTTTGATAATCTGGTAAAGATCAACAAAACATGGGTTGTGGAAGACATTCCAAATATATCAAGACCATATAATTCCCTCTATAAGGCATTCCAACATGGAACGCAAACCATAATCTTCTTAAAAAAAATACTCCACATCCAAGCCTTTGGAACTTAACCATATAGCTATTTGTGGACCAACCAAGACAGAAACACTAAAAGGTGAAAGGTATTTTATGTTAGGTCCCTATAATACTAATGTAGCCCCTATATTGTTATTGTTGTACCCCACAAAAGCCCACTATTGTTATTGTTGTGCCCTTACATTATTATTGTTATGTAGGCCCTAATTATATTTTGACCCTTTAGATTCCTATATATCTCAAGTAGGCCTTGTCATTTGAGTCATCCAAGAATTTTTTATTGATGTGATGTAAAACGAGGTTTCCTCCTCGAAGTGGACTATTATGAAGTTGTTGATATATATTTTCTTATGTTTTTGCATTATTTTGATCTAGATACATAAAATTTTGTATCATAGATCTTGATCCTAGGGTTTCATTGTTTCAAATGGGTCATTATGGAATTTTCACTATAATTTTTATTTTTATTTTATTTTATTTTGTTTATTTTTTCTATGAAGCTTTAAACCATGAACCTCTTACCATGTGGAAGAATAATCTTTATGAACATCTAGTTAAAATTTCAGACCTTGGTTCGCTATATTTTCGGAGATATGGTCCAAGGAAGTTAAGGTTGTTGTATGCTCCAGAATTCAATCTCAAACGTGTCCCAACGAAAACCACCATAACTTTATCTTTCAGAATTAGTTTTGAATTCCATAAAAAGTGACTAAAAGTGCACAAAATTTAGATTCTTGGGTATGAGTTTTAGGGTGAAAGGTTAAAAAAGTGACACTTGGCATTCCATATAATTTCGCTCTACTGAATTAGTCCATAATTAGGTCATTATGGGAGATTTGACATAAATTTGTTTTGAAGAATCCAATCTCGGTCTAATTTGTAGGGTTGGAAAGAAGGCACAAAGAGTTATCTTAAGATGGAATTTCAAACCTTGGGAGGTCGAAATCATAGTGATCTAATAGTTTCAAGGTCAGTTAGATCAACAAGCTCAAAATCAAGCTCTTAAAAACAAAAAAGGTGTGTATTTTTTAATTTTCCTAACTTTTGTTTGAAAAAACAGTTTGAAGTGATTCAAAGGGCATAGAAAAGCATATATATCATTATTTGGTTCTAAAATGACTCACAAACAAAAAAAATTATACACCCATTATGCTCACAGAAATCTCTACTATGACAAATGAAGAAGAGGAAGAAATGCAACATGATTTATCAAAATTATTGGAACAAGCACAACAAATTTCGCTCTCACAAAGAGAAGCCAAAAATTAATTGGAAGTGATTATGCAGTTTAATAGAAGATAAAATAAAAGGGGCCATGGAAGGTTTGAAGAATGGTTTAAATGCAAAAATGTATTGTTTGACAAAGTTGCTATAAGAAATGCTTCCTAGTAGTGATAAGGTATTCCATGAAACTCATGATGAGAATAAAACAAATGTGAATCATGATTTTAGAGAATCCAACTTTGGGTTGAGGACACACCACGTTCCAAATATCAATATGAGGAAGTTTGATGGCAAGGATCTGGTAACATGGATACTACATATGGAGTGATTATTTGAACTACATGATGTGCAACACACACAAAAGGTACACATTGCATATTTATATTTAGAACCCAGCCAATTTTTATGGTATTGATGGCTTTGTTCTCGAAAATCACTTGTCACTTGGACACTTTTTATGGAGGAATTGATAACACATTATGAGGGTACAAAGAGAAATACCTTCTTTAACCAATTGATAAATCTCAAACAAATGGTTCACTTGCGGAGCACATTGAGAACTTCCAAAGACTGAATATCAAGGTAACTAATATTCCATAGGGGCATCAGATTGATTCATTCTAGGGGCTTTAAAGGATAACATCCAACATGAGGTCTGCCTTTGGGAATCTAAGTCATTGGAGAATGCATTCAGGGTGGAAAGGAATGTTCAAAGAAAAATTATGGTAACAAAGATATTTTCACTCACAACTATAAATATGGAAGTGTTTATGCTCCTAGCCTCCCATAACCTACAAGGTTGACACCCCAAAAACTGGAGGAAAAAGGAGAAAAAGGGATTTATTACAGTTATGATAGTAAATACACTAAAGATCATAAGTGTGTTGAGAATAAATTATTTTATATAGGTTGTGAAGAGGAGGAAGAAAATGAACAATAATCATCAAAATAAGAAGATTTATACTAGGAACCAACCCCACAGGTTGAAAAAGAATAAATAAATCCAACCATATCTTGTAATGCATTGGTGGGAATATTAGGGGAATTTTGAGCTCTAAAATTGGCCTCCTAAGAAATATGTACAACCTAAATAAACTTTTTAAGGACCAATAGGATTCAAGATGATAATGTCAACCATGGGGGATGATTCACCATTTTTGGAGTAAAAAAGTAAAAAATATTAAAAAATAATAAAATAATAAAAGTACATTTTCAACTTATATCCCTAAGGTTTTATTTAAATTTCGAGCGGGAGTACTTGTTGGATTTAAAATTTAATTCCTCATCCAAAGAGTACCCATGTTGAATACTTTTGATGGACCCTGCTACACGAAAAATGAGAAATACATGAAAAACGTGATTGCAATAATGTTTTTCATGTATTTATCATTTTTTGTTTGGTAGGGTCCATCAAAAGTATGCAACATGGGTACTCCTTGGAAGAGGAATCAAAATTTGCATCCAACGAGTTGGTGCTTGAAATTTGAGTAAACCCATAGGGAGATAAGTTGAAAAAACGAGTTGAAAAAAATAGTTTTTCTTTTTTTCCCTCTAAAATTTGATGATGTAATCTAATCTTATTTTATTATTTCCACTATTATTTTATAATTTCCTTAGGAGGCCCATTTTAGACCTAAAAATTCCCCTAATGTTACCACTCATCAAAATCTCAAGGTAGAAGGATATATCAAGAAGAAAAAGGTAATAGTGTTGACTGATTTAGGAAGTACCCATAATTTATTCATTTTAAGATAACCAAGGATTTGAATTGATTTCTATATCCAACACCAGAGTGTCAAGTGATGGTTGTAGATGGAGGAACTATAAATTTCTTAAGAAAGTGCCATAATATCAATATGACCATGGGGGAATATGTATTGAATAGCCCAATTCTTTCCATTCCAATGGGTGGTGTTGGTGTTGTATTAGGAGTCCAATGGTTACAATCTTTGGGGACGATAACTTTTAGTTTTCAAGAATTGTTCTTGAAATGTTTTTTGGAAGGAAAGTAAATTGAATTAAGGGGTATCATAGGACAACTAGGGAAGATAATCAATTCCAATGGAATGAATAATCTTTTGAAGAAGGAACAACAAGGGTTAATTGCACAATTAAGCTCAATAGATGTTCAAACATCTAAGTCATCCACTTCTCTAGATCTCCAAAGAGTCCTTGACAATCATTACAAGGTATTTGAGACTCCCAAAGGTCTCCCATGTTATGAAACTAGCTCACAAAAAGATAGAAAAGATAGATGAACGCCTTAGAAATAAGTCTCTTCGAGGTGGCAACCTCCTTTACATTACACAAATGAACAATTCTTGGATGATACAAATGACAATACCTCCTTTCTATATATAGGAGTCTAAGGGTTCATAATATAATCAGAGCCGACATAACAATAATAATGTAAAGGCACAATAATAATAGTGGGCTTCTATGGGGCACAATAATAACAATATGGGGACTACATGGGCACAACAATATAATAAGGGGATTGTACTAATAACAATAATGGGTTACACTAGTAGTATAGGGACCTAACATGCCTCTCTCCTTCAAAAAGTGTTGTCCTCAACACTTGAGTAGTTCTTGATGCTCATGTATTAATTATTGTCCTCCCATGTGGAATCTTCAGTGGGTAAGTTCTTCCACTTGATGAGATACTCTGAAATTGATCTATTTTGTAGCTTTCGATTTCTCGGTTTTGTGACTGCTTCAAGTTCCAATATGATTTTTCCTTCCTTGTTAAGTTCTCACAATACTCTTTGAACTGGGATCTTCTACAACTTTTGAATGAGTTCAAATGAATCAAATGAGTTTGAACCTTTGGAGGAACACTTCGTGGAATCAAATGAATAGCATGATCATGATTACAATAGGTGGGAGGCCTTTGGGAGTCTCAAATATGTTGGAATGATTGTCCAAAACATTTTGGAGATCTGGAGGAATACATGATTTCGATGTGGGATCCTCTAGTGAACATAATTGTGCAATTACACCCTGTTGTTCTTTATTTAGAAGCTTTGTCATGCTATTAGAGTTGATTATATTTCCAGGTTTTCCTTTGATACCCCTCAATTCAACTTCCTTTCCTTCCCAAAAAAATTTCAAGAAAAGTTCTTGAAAATTAAAACCTATCATACCCAAAGATTGTAGCCATTTGACTCCTAGTAAAATATCAGCACCACCCATTGGAATGGAAAGCATTGGGCTATTCAATACATATTTTCCCATGGGTAGCTTGATATTATGGAACTTTCCAGAGCAATTTATGGTTCCTCCACTTGCAATCATCACTTGACACTCTGGTGTTGGATATAGGAAGCAATTTAATTTCTTGGCTATCTTACAATCAATAAAATTATGGGTACTGCCCGAATCAATCTACACTCTTACCTTTTTCTTCTTGATATGTCCTTCTATCTTGATAGTTTGAGGAGTGGTAATTCCGTCCAATGCATTACAAGATATGGCCGGCTTCATTTCTTCTTTCTCGATGTGATCTTTCACTTCTTGAACCTTTTTCTTCTTGATATGTCCTTCTATCTTGAGAGTTTTAGGAGTGGTAATTCTTTCCAATGCTTTACAAGATATGGTCGGATTCATTTCTTCTTTCTCAATGTGATCTTTCACTTCTTGAACCTTTTTCTTCTTGATATGTCAGTCTATCTTGAGAGTTTTAGGAGTGGTAATTCTTTCCAATGCTTTACAAGATATGGTCGAATTCATTTCTTCTTTCTCTGGGGTTGGTTCCTGGTGTATATACTCTTCTTTTGGCGTTTCTTGATCCTTTTCTTCCTCCTCTCCACAATCAATGTAAAATAATTTCTTCTCAACACACTTATGACCTTTAATGTATTTGTTATCACAATTGTAACAAAGCCCTTTTTCTCTTTTTTCTTCCAATTATTGTGGTGTAACCTTTATAGGTTGTGGAAGGCTAGGAGAAACAACACTTCCATCTTTATAGTTGTGAGGGGTAGACTTCCTTGTTGCCATAATTTCACTTTCCACTTTGTAACAAAGCCCTTTTTCTCTTTTTTCTTCCAATTGTTGTGGTGTTTCTCTAAAGAAGGTGTTTTTCTTTGTATCCTCATAATGTGCTATCATTTCCTCCATGAAAATTGACCACATAACAAGTTGTTTACGATAAAAAATCCCTTTATACCATAAAAAATGATTCGGTTCTAAATATGAAGATGTGATAAATACCTTTTGAAACAGTGGTACACCATGTAGATCAAAATATTGTTTCATATGTAGCATCCAATTTATTGGATCTTTTCCATCAAACTTCCTCATATCGTCTTTTCTTGATTTCAGGAGCTCAATCTTGAAATGACTGTAACTTTGTACTTTCAGATCTCAAAGTTCTGAAATTGTCTCCTGCAGTAGCCCTCTGAGTCATCTTTCTAACCTGCAAGTCTGATCAGAATTTGATTACCCAAGAAAGAGTTATGCCCAATCTCCTAAGATGACCTGATTATATAATGCTTCAGTAGAGCGAATTTGTACGACATGCCACGTGTCACTGTTTCGACCTTCGGATCTGAAAACTATGCACATAAAACTATAGTCTGTCTTATTTCTGTAACTTCTTACGAAATTTCAATTTGTTGCTAAGAGAGAAAGTTATGATGATTTTCACAAGGTCACCTGTTTAGGATGTATTCAGGAGTCTGCAAAAACCCAAACTTCCTCAGATCATATATATGAAAATGTAGCGAGACAAGATTTGAAATTCGGACCCGAGATTTAGAATGATTTATTCTCAAATGTGTTTTTTCTTTAGCTTCTGCAACTTCGTAGAGAAAGGGTTATAGGGAACATACCACGATGACTTGTTTTAGATGAAATTACGGAGCTTGCAAAAACCCTAACTTCCTCATATCATATCTTCGAAAAGATTGTGAGACAAGATCTGAAATTTGGATGCACGGTCCAACAAGATTTCTTCTCAAATGGTTTTTTTTAGCTTATGAAATGTCGCAGAAAAAAAGTTATAGCAAAAATACCACGAGGATTTGTTTGGAGTAGCAAAACCCTAGAATCCAAAGCTCTGATACCAAATGTTATGAAACCAACTCACCAAAAGATAGAAAAGATAGATGAACGCCTTAGAAATAAGCCTATTCGAGGGGGCAACCTCCTTTACATTACACAAATGAACAATTCTTGGATGAGACAAATGAAAAGACCTCCTTTATATATATAGGAGTCTAAGGGGTCATAATATAATCAGAGCCAACATAACAATAATAATGTAAGGGCACAATAATAACAATATGGGGACTACATGGGCATAACAATATAACAAGAGGGTTGTACTAATAACAATAAGGGGTTACACTAGTAGTATAGGGACCTAACATCCCACATATTCATGATCATGATCATGTTATTCACTTGATTCCAAGAAGTGTTCCTCCAAACATCAGACCTTACAGATATCCCTATGCCTAGAAGAGTGAAATTGAATGTATGTGATCAACCTCAGTATTGCAACAAGAATTCTACAACCCCCATGATCACCAACTTTAATTATCAACCTGGGGTTCATACAAAATTAAGAGGTATATGCACTATGTGTGCAACATACAATGTGTCCTTCCTTCGTTGTCATGATGTAATGGAGTGAATGTAATAAAATCAAATCCTAAACTAATTGCAAAAATGGAAATGCTCGAAATGGAAAAGAAATTAATCCTAGGTAAGAACAACAAATTGTAAATGAAATCCTAAGAGCATGAATTCAAATAAATAGGCCTTGTTTACATTGTAAAAAGGCATGTCCTAATTGGTGTTTATTCTTCCTCAACCATTTATTTAGAGACTAGGGTTCATGATTCAATCCTAAGGGACCAAAACCAATCTTTTTGAGAATATATGGGCAAGTATATATACGCTGGAAGAGTACTACAAGAAACTACAGGAAGTTATAATTCATTGAATGAACAAGAAAATCAAATCCAAATTGGATGGGACAAGTTTTTTTATTGACTAGGATGTCTTAGGTCTCCATTCCAAATGGAATCACTAAAAGATACCTTTGTTAACCCATGCTAAAAAAATAGCAAAAAATTATTAGTCTAAAATCTAAAAATTCGAGAACTAGTGAGATAATAAATCTATCAAATGCCTAACCTAATCAAGTGAAAATTTAATGGGGTAATTTTTTTGATCTAATTCAAGTGGAATCAACTCAATTGAAGCTCGTTAGAATGCTCTAAAAATAACATAAATTTAATGTTATTTGCTACAAGGGACTTCCAAAAATCTAGATTTGGGAATAAGCAAACTAATCGAAGTATATCAATGATTACTATGACCTTCCAAATCTGTTCCAAGGATGAAATGATGCTTTTGATACTGCAAAATAACTTCAACCATTTAACCCAATCCTACAACAAGAAATCATTAGTACTAGATGCATAAATGGAAAACAACAAGAACAAGAGATGTATGTCAAGAGGAAGTGAAAGGAAGAAGAGTAAATGATACAAAAGGGATATGAGGATCCTAAGATAGCCAAGCCCAAGGAAACTCAGAGTCCTATGAACGAGACCAAGCTTTAGAAGCTGAACATGGCACCAATCTTCATTATTTCCATCAATACAATTACATCCCTGGAAGAAATGAAAGTGGAGATGTAAAAATATGAGTTCTCTTCACAAGAAGACTAATAAAAATCCACCCCTAGAGGAAAATTCGACTTGGTACTTATACAAAATTATTAGGAAGCATTCCCCATGAAAAGAGGAAGATTTCCCCTCCAAAATCCCTCAATTAGTAGATTTGGTTCCTAACACTAGGAATCTGCATTAAATGACTGGGAACACATCCCTAGATTTTCTCAATCATTGGAGCTCCAGAATTTGTGCAGTAATTTCAGAATATTTTGTTGATTTATTATTTAATATTGTTCCTCATGTAGTAGGGAGCAAGTCCCTAAATTATATCCTCCTCCAAATCTCCACAATCTGCCCAATATTCTCATAATATTCTACAAAAATAAATAATCATTAGGCACAAATATGTAATTATCCATAAATCTTCCTAATGAACATATTAAAGTTAAAAATATGTTATCTAATGTAAAAGGAGAGGTTTAATGTGTTAAAGGATGGTCATATGGGCCTTAATTTATGTCTAATTTAGAGGCCCATCAATATGGTTGTAAAAATGCTAGAGCCAGGTATAATTAAACCTAGCCAGAATTCTTTCTCTTCTCCAATAGTATTGGTACACAAGAATGATGGATCATGGCATATGTTTTCGGATTATAGAGAGATAAACAAGCTCACCATCAAAGATAAAATTCCCATTCCTATCATTGATGAATTCTTGGATGAATTACATGGAGAAATTTACTTTACCAAGCTAGATCTTTGTTCAAGGTATCATCAAATTAGAATGAAGACATAAGACATTCTGAAAACAACATTCAGAACTCATGAAGGTCATTATGAATTTTTGGTCATATATTTTTGCCTTACTAATGCACCTTCCACGTTTCAAGGTTTGATGAATTCCACTTTCAAGCAATTTTTGAAATTTGTGTTAGTACTTTTTGATGATATACTAATCTACAACAAGTCTTGGAACGATCATGTTCAACATGTTGGCAAGGTGCTCATACTATTGGAGGAGAAACAATTGTATGCAAAACCTTCCAAATGTTTCTTTGGGATATAGGAGGTGGAATATTTGGGTTATATTGTATCTCATGAGGGTGTTAAGGTAGACCCTAACAAAATTAAATCCATCAAAGATTGAAAAATCGCCACAAACTTAAGGCATATTCAAGGATTTATTGGGTTGACAATGTATTATCACAAGTTTTTTAAGAATTATGGGAAAATAGTACCACATCTAAAAACATTAATAAAGAAAGATGCATTTTCTTGGATTCCAGAAGCAACTAAGGCCTTTTAACATCGTAAAGAGGAAATGTGTGAAGCTCTGGTCTTAGCTACACCATTGTAGCAGCTAATCCCATAGAAGTCTAGCACCAATAGAAAAAGAGTGCACAACTGCAGGTTGAAAAGGCACATGCAACTCAGCTCTAGCAAAAGAAGAACCTGCAAAAGTACACAACAACACATCAGCAAGCAGGGACAACATGCATGAAGAAAACTGAAGGCATGCAGCAGAGAAAGCCACAACACCTCACAACCAATAAACTCGGATCACAGGTAAGTAGCTAAGTCACTCCTCTATTTACATTTGTGTAATTAGGAGTCATACGAAGGCAATGAGATGGTTGAGATCGAACGAGGGAAAGGTGGCCAGTTAACTTGGCCACCTTCATTTAGTTGACTCCACTTATCCGAGATGTCACCCACACATGCGCACAATCAACTCAAGAAAAAGATGCCAAGGGCAGGTAGTGGAGGAAGATTTAAATCCGATGCAATGATGAGGGATGATTATGAGGAGAAGCCATGATGACCAAGCAGGTGGGGACCAATGGTCCGAATATGGGCAATGTACACCTTGCCAGCTTAGCACTCATACCCGAAAATATCCATAAAGGGTAATGAGAACTCCTCCCCTGCAACGACACGAAAAAGTGGTGAGCGCCAGTATTGCAGCAAGAATGCTGCAACTCCTGGGTTGCCAGCTTTACTTTTATCAACCCGGTAGTTCATAATAAACTTGGAAGCATCAATGCTGTATGCATAAGTACTAGTTCTCACTGCAAGTTGTCACTTGGTTAGTCGGCACAAGATCACTAGGAGCTCAAGCCAACTTCTATAGATTTTAGAAGAAGCTCTATGTGTGATGAAAGGAAAGAAATATTACTCTATAGATGCTATTCTAATTGCAGAGAGGAGAAAGACTGGAAGATAAAGCAAGACCTAGTAAACCCTAATTAACAAGCTAATTCTACTTTTGCCAAAAACACTATGAAAGCCATGAAAGTAATGCCATTACCTACTCAAGAAAGTAAACAACATCTAACCATGCTATTTCTGGAAGTAAATAAGCAAAAAACATATTTTTGGATTTTTATGTGTTTGTTGGGTCCCTATAATACTAGTGATTACCCCATTACTATTGTAGTTATACCCCTTATTTATATTGTTGTGCCCCTATTACCCCCATATTGTTATTTCCGTGCCCCATAGAATCCCTCTATTGTTATTTTTGTGGCTTTATATTATTATTGTTAGGTTGGCTAGATTATATTGTGACTCCTTAGACTCCTATATATAGAAAGGAGGTTTTGTCATTTGAATCATCCAAGAGTTGTTCATTTATGTAATGTAAAGGAGGTTGCCCCTCGAAGAGGCTGAATTCTAAGGCGTTGATATATCTTTTCTATCTTTTCTTGAGCTGGTTTCATAACATTTGGTATCAGAACTTTGGATTCTAGGGTTTCGCTGCTCCAAACAGGTCATCGTGGCATTTTCACTATAACTTTTTTTCTGTGACGTTTCAGAAGTTTAAAAAAAAAACACATTTGAGAAGAAATCGTGCTGAACCTTGGGTCCTAATTTCAGATCTTTTCGCGCGATATTTTTAGAGATATGATCTGAGGAAGTTGGTCTTTTTGCAGACTCCTGAATTACATTCAAAACAGGTGACCTAGGGAAAATCATCATAACTTTCTCTTTGAGGATCGGATTGAAATTTCGTAAGAAGGTACAAAAAGAGGACGGACTGTAGTTTCTTGTATGCATTTTTCAGATCCATAGGTCGAAACAATGACTTGTGGCACGCCGTACAAGTTTGCTCTACTGAACTAGTCTATAAGCAAGTCACTGTGGGAGATTTCGCATAACTCTTCCTTGGAGAAACCAATTTGAGTCAGACTTGTGGCATTGGAAAGAGGACTCAGAAGGATACTACAGGTCAAAATTTCAGAATTGAATGATCCGAAATTACAGAGATACATCAGATTTAATATCAGGCTTCTACAAAGTGAAAAAAGGTTTTTAGTTTTTTTTTAAATTTTTGCATAAGCTTGGTTTGAAGGAATTCAAAGGGCATAGTAAAGCATTATTATCGGTAACTGATTCCCCGAGGAAAGAAAATGCAAACGCCTAGTAAGGAACCTGAAAGCTCTAGCATGACTCATGAATAAGAGGAAGAAATGCTACATGATATATCAAAATTACAAGAACAAGTGCAACAAATGTCACGCTCACAAAAGCTAACAGAAGCTAAGATAAATGGCGTGGAATCTAAGATAAAGGGAATGGAAGCTAAGATGGATGATTCAAACACAGTTTTGAAGAGAGACATGGCAGATTTGAAGACAGATTTGAAGACAGACATGGACGAATTGAAGATAAATATGAATAAGTTGCTACAAGAAATGGGCACTAAGGATGAAAGGGTACTAAAGGAAACTCATGATGAGAATAAAAGAAATGTTAATCATGATTCCATAAATGCTAATGTTGGATCAAAGACTCACCATATTCCAAAAATCGATATGAGGAAGCTTGATGGCAAGGATCCTGCCACATGGATATTACAGATGGAGCAATTCTTCGATCTCAATAATGTGAAAAACACACAAAAGGTATGTATGGAAACTGTATATTTGGAACCAAATCAGTTTGTATGGTATCAATGGCTTTGCTCTCATAAACAATTTATCACTTGGGCAATTTTTACGGAAGAATTGATAGCACATTATGAGGATACAAAAAGCAACACTTTTTTTAGCCAATTGATAAGTCTCAAACAAAAGGGTTCAGTGATGGAGCACATTGAGGAGTTCCAAAAATTGAACATAAGGGTAAAAGATATTCCAGAGGAGCATAGGGTTGATGTGTTCATAGGGTCTTTAAAGGATAATATCCAACATGATGTTGGCCTTTGGGAACCTGATTCATTAGAGAAGGCATTCAGGTTAGCAAGAAAAATGGAAAGCAAAATTATGGCAACCAGGAAGCATAACACTCACAACTATAAACATGGAAGTGTTGTTGCCCCTAGTCTTCCACAACCTATAAGGTTGACACCACAAAAATTGGAAGAAAAATGAGCAAAAGGGCTTTGTTACAGTTGTGATAGCAAATACACTAAAGGTCATAAGTGTGTCGAGAAGAAATTATTCTACATAGATTGTGATGAGGAAGAAGAAAAAGAGAAAGAAAGGTCAAAAGAAGAGGGTATACTCCAGGAACAAAGCCTAAATGAAGAACAATTAAATCCAACCATATCTTATAATGCATTGGCAGGAATTACCACTCCTCAAACCATAAAGATAGAAGGACAAATCAAGAAGAAAAAGGTAATAGTGTTGATTGATTCAGGAAGCACCCACAATTTTATTCATTGTAGGGTAGCAAAAGAATTGAATTGCTTCCTATATCCAACATCATAGTGTCAAGTGATGATTGCAAATGGAGGAACAATAAATTTCTCTGGAAGGTGCCATAATATCAAGCTATCCATTGGAGAATATGTATTGACTAGCCCAATGCTTTCCATTCCAATGGGAGGTGCTGATGTTGTACTAGGAGTCCAATGGCTACAATCCTTGGGTACAATAGCTTTTAATTTTCAAGAACATTTCATCAAATATTCTACGGAAGGAAAGGAAGTTGAATTAAGGGGTATTGCAGGGAAACCAGGAAAGATAATCAGCTCTAATGGTATGACAATGCTTCTAAAAAAGGAGCAAAGAGGTGTAATTGCATAATTATGTTCGCTAGATGTTTCCACATTGGAATCATCTATTTCTCCAGATCTCCAAAAAGTCTTGGACAATCATTCCAGGGTATTTGAGACTCCCAAATGTCTCCACCTATGCGTGATCATGATCATGCTATTCATCTAATTCCAGGAAGTGTTCCTCCAAACATCAGACCGTACAGATATCCCTATGTCCAAAAAAGTGAAATTGAACGTATGGTTGCAGAAATGCTAGAGGCTGATATAATTCAACCGGGTCAAAGTTCTTTCTCTGCTCCAGTAGTATTGGTGCACAAGAAGGATGGATCATGGCGCATGTGTCCGGATTATAGGGAGCTCAACAAGCTCACTATTAAAGATAAGTTCCCCATTCCTATCATTGATGAATTATTGGATGAATTGCATGGATCAATTTACTTCACCAAGTTGGATCTTCGTTTGGGATATCATCAAATCACAATGGAGATTGAAGACATTCCGAAAACAACATTTAGAACTCATGAGGGTCATTATGAATTTTTGGTCATGCCTTTTGGCCTTACCAATGCACCTTCAACATTTCAAGGTTTGATGAATTCAATTTTCAAACCATTCCTTAGAAAATTTGTGTTAGTATTTTTTGATGATATAATAATCTACAGTAAGTCTTGGAAGGATCATGTTGAACATGTTGACAGGGTGCTACAACTATTGGAGGAGAAACAATTATATGCAAAAATATCCAAATGTTTCTTTGGAGTCCAGGAGGTGGAATATTTGGGTCATATTGTATCTCATGAAGGTGTTAAGGTAGACCCTAGCAAAATTAAAGCCATTAAGGAATGGAAAATCCCCACATCCATAAAGCATCTGCGAGGATTGCTGGGGTTGACAGGGTATTATTGCAAGTTTGTTAAGAACTATGGGAGAATAGCAGCACCTCTAACAACATTATTGAAGAAAGATGCATTTTCATGGACTCCGGAAGCAACAAAGGCCTTTGAACATCTTAAAAAGGCAATGTGGCAAGCATCGGTCTTAGCTACACCGGACTTCACAAAAACCTTTATTGTGGAATGTGATGCTTCAGGAAATGGAATTGGTGCTATTCTAATGTGTTAGCGCTTGGAATTCACCTAGGCTGAGATAGACAAACTCTCAAGGCTACATCAAACCATTTCACCTCGTAGCTAGCCCTACGAGGTATGAGAAGGCTCTCTCGGGTCAGATTCGGTAGATCTTTCAATATGATAAGCTGACCAATTAGGAATAAATATTTTAGGCTAGTAAATTGATAAGGGAGGTTGATTTAAAGATTTTTGGGGTTTTTGGTGGCAATTGGAGGGAGTGCAATTCAGGGTGCGGGGATTGGGCTCAGTTTTTGCAGGGGGATCTTTGGGGCAAGGTAGGAGTGAGTGCTGATGCCTTAATCTGAGATGGATGATCAGGAATGATAGAGGAGGAGCTAAAGAGGGCAAACAACAACTTTGAATCCTCTTTAGACAGTAGAAAACATAGATATTGAACAAAATTAAAAGCTGAGCATGGCATGCATGAATTCAAACTTTATCACTTCATCTGTTCAATTAGCAGCAAAGAAAGAGATGGAACACATAAACACACTTACAATAACATGTAGAGAACACACCATCAACACAACAATCCACAAGAATCCACAATGATGTCTGCAAAACCCTGGCCTTCCTTTTTCTCAAATTGCAGAGATAGATGTACAATATACAATAATGCTTCTCCCACAAGAGTCCAACCATGAAAATGAGCAAGAGAAGGCATAATATAGACCATCTAACTCCTTTCCCCACTTCTAGGGGTCGAGCTCAGCTTCCTAGGAGCAGTTTGAACTAATTCTAAACTTAGCACTAGATAATAGGCAGTCAAAACAACTTGCCTCTAAAACTTAGCTAACTCATCCATGCATTAAATATTCACTATTTACATCAAGGAAGCTTTTAGAAGGGTTAAGAGAGATTAAATCTATCAATGTGCCATGAAAATTATCCATACATCCATCATTTACAAGTACAAATGATCAACCAAGGTAAAAAACAGAGTTTGCAGGCCTGAAAAGTCAAAACTGGCAATTTTAGCTCGAGTGGTCGCGCCCCTTTGCAGCACTTTTTGAGTGGGTTCCAGTTGTCCAAATCAAGTGCAAGATGGCTCATTGGAACGCTCTGTGTGTCTAATTTCCATCCCAAGTGGAATTTCTGGATTTGGAGTTGATTTGACCCCTCAAAAGTCAATTCTCCCAAGGTCACTTTCTGCAACTCAAAAAGTGGGCAGAAAGTCAAAATTTTGATGTATTTTGAGCTTTTGGAGGCCCAAATCTCAAAATCAAGTTGACCCCAAGTATAGGTAATTCTAGTTTTTGCATGCCCTTTCCAAAAATGCCAACTTTTTGTGATTCTGAGCAGTCCTCCCGAGTGGTCGCGCGGGGGGTGAGACCACTCCAATGGCCAAAACCTGTAAAATTGTACAAAAAATTCACAAATGACAAAATTTTCTCCAAATTTCTTGAAATTTGGGCTAGGAGTCCCCAATCAAGTACCATGCTCATTCAAAGAGGCTTTGGCCAAAGTTTGGAGTGGATCGGGCGTTTTCCTTCGTTTTTGTGCTTTGGCCAACCGTCCTTGGAGCACCTTCGTTCTTGCCGGTATTTTTGACATTTCTCTCAAACCATGACACCTGTGTAAAACGTGAAGGAGGTTTTTCTTCTTTGGCATGTTATGGAGAAAAACCTCTCTCAGTTTTCCAAAATTCATCTTTTATTGCTCTGAAACATCATTTGAGTGCAACTTGTCCCGATGTGTGAAACAAGGAAGTTTGTCGAAATGGAGCGAAATGAAGGGGATAGGGGGCTTCTAAATTCTTGGGGAAATTTTTGGGAGTGGGGAGGGATGTTAGGAAGCAGGGGAAAGTGGAATCTCAGAGATTGAGTGAGGGGAAGGGGTCGAAAAGGACAAAACACAGGCCCAACCTAGAAAATTGCCAGGTTGTAGCTAGAAACTAGGGTTTGTGAAAAAATGAGGCATTTGGCAGATCTAAGGGATGGGAAGTGTTTGGTAAGGTACTTTAAGGATAGGGGAAGGTGTATGAACATCAGGAAACAAGTTTTTCCGGTGATTTGACCATCCAAGAAAAATTAGCTTTCAAAACCCTAGGAGAGGGAAATGAGCTTGCCAAGGCACAACTGAAGCATGAACAAGGTGTGAAATGACTCATTAGACACTGACATGATAATGACAACCATATGAATGATGATAGGCTCAGCTTAATGATGACATGGACTGACATTTGGGCAAACCCTAGACCTAATGCCTAGTGACCAAATTTTGCTTGAAAACTCTTTGAAATGACAAAATTTGACCTTGACACTCTGAGACCACTTTGTAAGAGCATATTTGATCACTGGAGGAAGGCTGAAAAGACTGACACTAACATAATGCAAGATGAAAGACCCATTGCGTTTGAAAGTCGTCCAATCAAGGGAAAGTTTTTAAGCAAAGCTATTTATGAGAAGGAAATGTTGGCAATACTCCATGCACTTAAGAAATGGCGACCCTACCTAATGGGAAGACACTTCAAGGTAAAAACGGATCATGATAGCCTTAGATACTTTTTAGAACAAAGATTATCCTCTAAAGAGCAACAAAAGTGGGTCACAAAGATGTTGGGTTATGACTTTGAAATCATCTACAAAAAAGGGAAGCAAAATGTGGTGGCAGATGCACTCTCAAGAAAGGATGAGGATGTGGAAGCATTGTTGTGCGCCATTTCTATTATCCAACCAGATTGGATAAAAGAAGCAAGGGAGGAATGGAAGAATAACGAAGAAGTTTGGGCACTTATTCGAAAGCTACAACAAGATTCCAATACGTCTGATACATTTAGCTGGCAAAATGATTCATTATGGTACAAAGATCACTTATACCTCTATAAGAATTCCCAACTAAAACAAAAGATTCTTATGGAATTGCACACTTCTCCCTTAGGAGGGCACTCAGGATTTTTAAAAACTTACCACAGGGTTAAGAAGGAATTTTTTTTGGATGGCCTCAAATCAGATATTCAAAAGTTTGTGGCGGAATGTTTGGTTTGCCAGCAAAATAAAGTTGAAACAATTAAGACACCGGGTCTACTACAACCTTTATCCATTCCAAGCCAACGTTGGGAGGATGATCCAGGTGGATATTGGTGGCCACCTGCCAATTCCACCTGGACCCCACCATTGTCTTTCTCAGCATTTTCAGTTTCCTTAATTGTAGCACAACTTACTATTTTTAGCAGTTTTTCGGGTCCTGAACTTCCAGAGCCGTTTTGAGGCCCTAAACGACGTTTTTTTGGGAATCCGGGGGCAACATGGGTCCATGGAATGGACCGATGATTCCTGTTCCAAAAATGATAGTGCTCAGATAGATCTTTCTAATGAGCCATTGTACGCGTCAAACAGAGATCATATGCCAAAGTTACGACCCCGGGAAGTTGATGTACCAATTTACCCCAAACGGGGCCCACAGTTTGGCGTTTCATCTCCTAGGGTTAGGTTTTGGAATGTTAAGGGTTTTCCATTGTTTCTCAACAATAAATAGGCCTTCGAGCCTCATTGTAACACAGTTCAGAGGCATGTAGCCATCACATCTCTTCTCAGAGATAAGCTACCATCGCCCTAGCTGGTTTATTTCCATTTCTGGTTGTAAGCAAATTTCAGTATTTTCCATTAATGAAATGAAGTATTATTTCCGCTGCATCTTTGTGTATATTGTTATCTCTATAATTTGTTGCGTTCCTGTTTAATTCCGGATCAGTAGTATCAGAGCGGTCTGTTTTTTCTTTGTTTTTCTTTGCATGTCCCCAACAAGGTCGGGATATAAGGAGTTAGGGCTTGAACTGGTTGAACCTTTGCAAGACCAGCCTCGCAAATCCCGACGGCCTCCCATGGCGGAAGAGAAGAAAGACGAGGAGGCAGGAGATCCCATCAAAATCTTGCTCTAAGAAGCCCTCGAGTGACAACGGAACGTGATGATGGAAAGCTCTGCCCAGATCCTTCAGCGGCTACCCAGAAGCAATGCATCGGCTTCCAGCAGCTACTCTGGAAACGCCACACCCTTTAAGGTACAAGTTAATTTTGAAATCCCCATATTCGAGGGTCAGATAAACGCAGATGCCGTAGATAAATGGTTAAATCTGCTAGAGGGTTATTTTTCTGTTCATGAATTTTCGAGTCGGGATAAGATTGTTTTTGCTCTTCTCAAAGCAGCCCCCCACGTCAAGGACTGGTGGGAAACCTACTGTGAGCAGAAGGATGAAAGTATTGGCTCACTATTTTCAGCCGCACCCACCTGGGATTTGTTCCGGGATGCCATCAAGGAGCAGTACTACCCTGTCGGAAGCTATGAGGATGAATACATAAAGTGGAACACGCTGCAGCAGGGAAGGGACCAAGACGTGCCAGAGTTCACCAATCTTTTCCATACCCTTCGCACAAAGTTGGGTATCAAGGATTCAGAGCAACATTTGATACTCAAATACCGTGGCTACCTGCCCAAGTACATCCAGGAAGAAATACAATTCCTAAACATCCCCTCGCTCGGTGCAGCATACCGATATGCCGTCAAGGTCGAGCAGAAGTTTAAACAAAAGAAGCGAGGCTTTGGATCTGCGAATCCAAAGCAGGGGAAAGGTGCCCCTAAACCACAGAACAAAGGACAAAGCCAAGGCAGGACAACCAAAGAGAACCAGCCGAAGCTGCAAGCAAAAAACAGCGCCACGAAGCCAAGAAAGGACACTGGAAAATGGTGCGAGTTCCATAAGAGCTCCACTCACAACACAAGTGAGTGTCGGGCCAAGCAGTCACTGGTGGCTGAGCTAAAGGTTTCAGAATCAGATGCATGTTCTGAATCTAAGTCAGAACCCGATAAGGGGTATGAAAAAGGGAAGCAGATCATTGATGCAGATCCCAGCGCCACTATTGCTACCGCAAAGATCCAGAAAAATGAACCCGAAGATCCAGAGGAGGAGGAGCGTCTCTTCCACTCCCAGATGTGGGTAAAGGGCTCCCCGATACAGTTCATTGTTGATAGCGGGAGTCAAAAGAACCTCATTTCGGCAAAGCTCGTGAAGTGGTTGGGTTTACCGACCACAACACATCCACAGCCATACACCATTGGGTGGCTTCACCAAGGACGAGATCTTCACGTGAGCCAGCAGTGTCGCCTTCCATACAACATCAAGCCCTTCACAGATGAGGTATTGTGTGACATTGCTCCCCTTGAAGTTTGTGATGTATTACTAGGACAACCATACTTGTGGAAGCGACATGCTGTGTATGAATCAAGGCCCTGTGCTGTTATTATTACATTGGGAAATAAGTTGTTCAGGATACCAGAGGTAGCACCACCTGTCGCCATCTCTTTGATTACTGCAAAACAATGCAGTAAGATCATTTCCAAAACCAGGAAATTTGTTTTCCTGATGATACGCCCTCAAGGAAAGAAGAAGACAGTGGCCGCAGCCTCCAAACGGGGTCCCTCTGCACGACAACTACAGATGGACAAGGTTGTGGAGGAGTACAAGGACATCTTCACCTCCCCGGCAGGGGTTCCTTTGCATTGTCAAGTCAAGCACTCCATCGATCTGACCCCAGGTGCGCCACTACCCAATGGACCAATTTATCAGCGCTCCGTTCTAGAGAACAATGAAATCAAGAGGCAGATTCAGGAGCTCCTGCAGAAAGGTCACATCCGTCCGAGTTCATCGCCCTGTGGGAGCCCGATCGTGTTGGTACAGAAGAAGGATGGGACGTGGAGACTCTGTATTGACTATCGGGCGCTGAACAAGATCACTGTTCGTAATAGGTACCCGATCCCGCGGATTGAGGACCTCCTAGACCAACTAAAGGGGGCGAAATATTTCAGCAAGATCGATCTGAAGTCAGGATATCACCAGGTACCAATCGAACCCTCCGATGTGTGGAAGACTGCCTTCAAATCCAAGGAGGGCCTCTTCGAATGGTTGGTCATGCCTTTCGGATTGACGAATGCTCCTGCAACCTTTATGAGGCTAATGGATGACATCTTGCGGCCATTCACCAACTCCTTTGTAGTAGTATACTTGGATGACATTTTGATCTTCAGCCAGAGTTGGGAAGAGCACCTCCACCACATCCGACAGGTTCTCCAAACACTGCGACAACACAAGCTATGTGCCAATTTGGAGAAATGCACTTTTGGCATGACCCAGGTTCAGTATCTAGGATACATCATTGATGAACAGGGGGTGCATGTCGATCCAGCCAAGATCCAAGTCATTCGGGATTGGCCCTCTCCAACCACTCTAACAGAGCTCCGCAGCTTCCTAGGTCTTGCCAACTTCTACCGCAGGTTTGTGTTGGGGTTTTCTCATATTTCTTGGCCCTTGAGTCAAGTCACCAAGGGTGGGGCGAAAGCAAAATTATTTTGGTTTGAATCTTAACAGAAGGCATTCAGGGAGTTGAAGGATCGCCTCTGCACGACACCAGTGCTCGCGTTACCAGATTTACAACAACCATTTGAGGTCGAGACAGATGCCTCTGACTATGCTATTGGGGTAGTCCTTACTCAACATGGACATCTAGTGGCATATCACAGTGAAACACTTTCAGACACAGGCCGGAAGTACCCCACTTATGATAAAGGGATGTATTCCATTGTACAGGCCTGCCGACAATGGAAGCATTACATTTTGGGGAAGGAAACGGTCATCCACACAGACCACCGACCTCTGCAGTTCATACAGACCCAAGGGAAATTGCAGAATGATCGCCATCAGAAGTGGTCTACATACCTACAACAGTTTCACTTGAATATCAAGTATAAAAAGGGCAACAACAATAATGTTGGAGATTGCCTCAGTCGGCCACCGATCATGGCGCTAACCACCGTGCTCAACTCTTGTGGGCACGAGACTTCTGATTGGCCACTTCCCTACAAAAGCGACCCAGAATTCGGCCACACATACGAGACACTCTTGGAGGGTCGGCATGTTGCAGATTTTCACCTCCAGGATGCCCTATTATGCCACCTCGGTCACCTTTGTGTTCCTTCAAGCGAGCGTGCCAAGATGATTTGGGAAGCACACTACAGTCGGGCTGCTGGGCATTTCGGGGTCGAGAAAACAGTGGTAGTACTGCAAAATTATTTCTATTGGCCGAATATTCGACAGGATGTTGGGAAGTACATCCGATCATGTACTGCCTGTGCCATTTCCAAACCGACCATTAAGAATCATAGCCTCTATACCCCGTTGCCTACCCCTAGTCGACCTTGGGAATCCATCTCCATGGATTACATGTAAGGCCTTCCTTCCACTAAGCATGGAAATAACTGTGTTTTTGTGGTCGTCGACAGGTTCTCGAAGATGGCCATTATGGTGGCCTGCAAGAAGAATATCACAGCAGAAGCCACTGCTAAACTCTTCTTTGAACGAGTGTGGGTGCACTTTGGGATCCCACAGTCTATCATCTCAGATTGGGACAGTCGGTTTCTCAGCACATTTTGGTCCAGTCTCTGGTCAATGCTGGACACCAAACTCACGAAGTCCACAGCCTTCCATCCTCAAACTGATGGCCAGACAGAGGTTGTCAACAGGATGATTGTGCACATTCTGCGCATGTATAACTCAAAGCATCCACGCACATGGGACGAGAGCCTCCCCTATGTTCAGCACAGCTACAACCGATCTCTTCACAGCTCCACTGGCCATAGCCCTTTTCAGGTGGGTTTGGGATTCCAGCCACTATGCCCCATTGATGTGGCCATGCCACTTGCAGCTACTCACATGAATTCAGCTCATGTCCAGTCCGAAACAGATAAGGCCACCAGCTTCATTGAGCGCATCCAACATATTCGCCAGCAGGTCCATGAAATTCTTGAGAAATCAAATGCCAAGTACAAGCAGCGACATGATCAACACCGGGTGCCACACAAGTTTCAGGTGGGCGACAAAGTCTGGTTGCATTTGCAAAAGGAATGCCTTACTGGAGCCTATCGGAAATTGAGACCGCTCCAATATGGTCCTTACACCATTACTAAGGCTATGGGAGACAATGCATTTGAGCTCAGCATTCCCCCATTCCTTGGCCTGCACCCAGTATTCAATGTGGACTGCCTTCGGCCATACTTTCCACCATTTCTAGACACATCCGACATTGCAGAACAACTCAAACCCACAGAATTAAATCCAGATTGCATGGAACAAGCTACAACTGATCGGATCATGGACACACAGATCAAGAACACTCGCCAACAGAATATCCAACTGTATCGAGTTGTCAAGGCAGGCCAACTCCTTCAGCAGGGCAAGTGGCTCACCAGGGAACAAGTTTAGCAGAAGTTTCCTCATCTCATGGAGGAGCTCAACGCAATGGGGACCATTGCTTCCTAAGGGGGGAGGAATGATCCAGGTGGATGTTGGTGGCTACCTGCCAAGTCCACCTAGACCCCCACCATTGTCTTTCTCAGCATTTTCAGTTTCCTTAATTGTAGCACAACTTACTATTTTTAGCAGTTTTTTAGGTCCTGAACTTCCGGAGCCATTTTGAGGCCCTAAACGACGTTTTTTGGGGAATCCGAGGGCAACATGGGTCCATGGAATGGACCGATGTTGCCCGTTCCAACAATGATAGTGCTCGGATAGATCTTTCTAATGAGCCATTGTACACGTCAAACGGAGATCATATGCCAAAGTTACGACCCCGGGAAGTTGATGTACCAATTTACCCCAAACGGGGCCCACAGTTTGGCGTTTCATCTCCTAGGGTTAGGTTTTGGAATGTTAAGGGTTTTCCATTGTTTCTTAACAATAAATAGGCCTTCAAGCCTCATTTTAACACAGTTCAGAGGCATGTAGCCATCACATCTCTTCTCAGAGATAAGCTACCATCGCCCTAGCTGGTTTATTTCCATTTCTGGTTGTAAGCATATTTCAGTATTTTCCATTAATGAAATGAAGTATTATTTCCGCTGCATCTTTGTGTATATGGTTATCTCTCTAATTTGTTGCGTTCCTGTTTAAATCCGGATCAGAGGAGGTTTCAATGGACTTTATCACAGGTTTACCCAAGTCTGAGGGAAACAGTGTCATTATGGTGGTAGTTGATAGACTTACCAAGTATGCACACTTTTGTGCATTATCACATCCATTTAAAGTTAGTACAGTTTCTATTGCATTTATGGAAACAATTCAAAAGCTACATGGAAACCTAAAGATTATTGTAAGTGACTGAGATCCCATTTTCACATGAAATTTTTGGACACAATTATTTTCTTGTCTTGGTACTCAGTTAGCTCATAGCTCGTCTTATCATCCTCAATCTGACGAGCAAACTGAGATAGTAAACAAATGTTTGGAAGGATATCTTCGTTGCTTTGTATATGATAAACATACACAATGGGTCAAATGGTTGCCTCCGGCTGAATGGTGGTATAACACTTCCTTCCATACAGCAACAAAAATGACCCCATTTATGGCACTTTATGGGTATCAACCACCATCCATCACATCGTATTTAAGAGAAAATTCTAAGGTTCAGGCAGTGGAACATCACATCGAACATCAACAACGAGTCCTCCAAATCTTAAAGGATAACCTCTTGTTGGCACAAAATAGAATGAAACAACAGGCAGATCAACATCGCAGTGAAAGAAGTTTTGATGTAGGTGATTGGGTATTCCTACGACTACAACCATATAAGCAAATGTCCCTAAAGCAAGCTAAGAAGGATAATAAATTATCACCAAAGTATTATGGTCCGTACAAGGTGTTGCAAAAGATTGGTACTATGGCATACAAATTGGAGCTTCCTCCAGCTTCTCGATTGCACCCAGTTTTCCATGTTTCATGTTTAAAGAAGGTTATAGGCGGCAAGCTCCCAGTTCAAACAATATTGCCAGAACTTGACGAGGAAGGAAAAATTATATTGGAACCGGAAGCAGTCACAGAAACAAGAACTCGATAGCTACGAAATCGATCAATTTTAGAGTATCTTATCAAGTGGAAGAACTTATCCACTGAAGATTCCACATGGGAGGATGAGAATTTTATGCAGAAGTATCCAGAACTACTCAAGCGTTGAGGACAACACTTTTTTGAAGGAGAGGGGCATGTTTTTTTTTTTTTTTTTTTTTGAATTAAGACTAAATCTATTAAGAAAAGAAACATGGTACAAACAGATCTTACAAAGAAGCGAAGCTAAGAAGCAAGGGAGCTGGAAATGATATGATATCAACCTCGGTCCCAAAAACAACCACAAGCAGAAGATAACAGAGAGGAACAGAAAGAACGCGCTGGTCTAGGGAGTCTACCCAGCATGGGCAGAATCTTCCAATCTACATTTTTTTCCTTTCTTTTTGCTGACTTTGACCCAATCAAATGGATCTGGCTGGACCGAAACTACTTGTAGACTGATTTGAGCTAAAGGAGGAGAGTCCTTGTCTGAATAAGAAGGCAAAGACTGATGAGAACGTTTATGCGAGAACAGAGGTGCAAAAGGATCCATGGCGCTGGCTGAGGGCGGATCCTTCGGTTGCTCCAAATTCTCCTCGTCCACTTCCAAGTCCTCCTCATCAGATCTAGAGGACTCTATGTCATCCATAGGGGGTCTGTCACAAGGTTTCCAACTCTTGGATTTGGATTTGTGAGTGGAAATCTTCTTTTTGTCAAGGAACGCTGCACATGTGTTCTGGAGATGCCCTGTCTGATGGCAATGGCGACACATGAAGGCTGTATTCTCATAGTCCAAAGTTTGCGTCCAATGGAAGTCCCCGACTTTGAGGATGATCTGATCTGGCAGCCCTTTACTGATGTCTATTTCTGCGCAAATTCTGCCATAGGTGTATAATCCTTTCTCCCCCCTTGAGGTATCTGTTGCTAGGAAGCGGCCAAGGGTGTCTCCGATTCCTTGAAAGACAGCAAAATGCCATAGATGCGCAGGGAGATTTGGAAGCCTGACCCAGATAGGAAGCTTGGAGATGACTGCAGTGGAGGGGTCAAAGTCTGGGAACCAGGGGGAGAGGAAAAGTCCAGCTGATCCCCAGAACCAGGGGCCCCCCTTTAAGGCTTTCTGGTAATCTTCGTTGAAGGCAATGACTACAATAAAGAAGCCTTTCGAGCAGAAGAAGACTTTGCAGTTGTTGGTCCAATTAGAATGGATCCACTGGTATAGATCAACAGTGCGGGGCCATAGGCCATTAAATCTGCAAATGAGGGCTGTTTCTGCAAATGTCTGGTATTGATCATCCAAAGATGGATGAGTGATTTCAATGGCAGGGGTTTCCTCCATTTTATCCACCAAGAAGGGTTTGGGAGCCTCGGCAGAATGGGCAGGCTTCTTGGCAGGCTGTGCATGAACTGCATCTTTGTAGGAGAAACCTTTGGAGGCAGAGGATTGCCCGACTGCCCCTCCCCTTAGTCGTAGTGATAGGATCACTGTGGCATTTCTTTCAATATTATAAAAGGAAAGAGGCAGATTGTAATCTAGCTGCTTACCAACAAAGAGGAGCCGCAGAAGGGAGGAAGGGATCCCCAACCTCTGTTCGAGAATCTTTGAGAGATGGCGCACTGTGAAAGACGGCTGGACTTCTAGGAGCAGGGTTTTGCCTGTCAGAAGAATTATCTGAATCTGGAAACTCGCTTGCTGGAAATGAATAGGATCTCGACTGCCTGAATGAGGAAACGAGGTTGAAACATTGAGGTCCCAGATGCTCCTTCTAGGCAGATCCAGGAAGCTTGGAAAGTTCTGAAAATGAAAATGAGATGCAGAGTATCGACTATTCCGGGGAGGCAGAGCACGGCTTTTGTTAACCCTGGCTAGATTTTCTTCTTCTTCTGAGTGGATCCGGTGCGAAATGCTGGATAATCTTCGGCATTTGCGTCCGACGACCACCACAACCTCGGCCTTTCCTGTGGCTCTCGTTTTCCCCTGTTGCTGAATCTTTGCAGGGTGAGCAATACCGGGGCCATTCCTGCGGCCTTTCCTGTTGCGGCGCCATTGGAGGGAGCGGGGGCTCGGCTTCAGACGCCCCATTCCCAGAACCCTAGCACCAAAAACCCTAATCGATGCATTTCGTTCCGCCATCGCTTCATTTTTCTCGCCTTCATCCTCCCGCAGGTCTCTGCGGCGTTTCGCTGGCGATGGCTGTTGTTGCTGCCGCCACCGCCGTTGCTTCTTCTCGCCTTCCTTTTGCTGGCTTTTACTTGTCGTATTCGAGGCAGCCATGGTGGCTGAACAAAAAATGTATGAGACTGCGGCGCCTGGAGTTCTTTTCAAACCTCTGTCAAGGAGAGGGGCATGTTGGGTCCCTATAATACTAGTGATTACCCCATTACTATTGTAGTTATACTCCTTATTTATATTGTTGTGCCCCTATTACCCCCATATTGTTATTTCTGTGCCCCATAGAATCCCTCTATTGTTATTTTTGTGGCTTAATATTATTATTGTTAGGTCGGCTGGATTATATTGTGACTCCTTAGACTCCTATATATAGAAAAGAGGTTTTGTCATTTGAATCATCCAAGAATTGTTCATTTATGTAATGTAAAGGAGGTTGCCCCCTCGAAGAGGCTGAATTCTAAGGTGTTGATCTATCTTTTCTATCTTTTCTTGAGCTGGTTTCATAACAGTGTTTTTATGTAAATTTGACATGCATCTAATTTATTGTGTGTGAGTGTGGCAGCGAACAGGTGGCGTTAGAGGGCAGTTTTGGAGCTCGGGATGATGTAAGATGGTGTGGATGGGTTATAGAAGGTCTTAGGTGGCCTTCTAGAGGCTTTTCCCACACTCGGCCTTCAAAAGAGAGCCTATAGGAAAAACTACAGGAGGACATAGGGAAACTACAGGAGGAAAACATGGAAACTACAGGAGACCTACAGGAGGAGGCTTAGAGAAATTTTCAATGTTTTGAGGGTGTGAGAGTGGGTGGAAAAGGTGGATGAAGGTTGGAATGAGGTGTTAGGGCATCTAAGGTCTACAATGAATCACCAGGAGAGAGAAAGATGATTGGGTTTTCTCAAGGAAAGAGGAAGAAGTTCTATGAAAAATGTAGAAAACTAGGGCAGAATTGAGGTGAGGCATGGGAAACCTATAGGGCATGGATTAGATGGGAGGTGTGATTGTTGGTAAGCTGGCCTACTACTGGAAGAGATCTGCTAGATAGAAATTGACAGTCAACAAAGAAAACCAAGCAACAAATGAAATGAGTGCATTCTAGGAAAAATAAAGTTTTGCATAAAAATGGTCTAAACTATGATGTATGAAAGGAAATGGTGAGAAATGTTGTAGGAAAGGAAAGCATGAAAGAGGACTATTGCAAATTAGGAAGTGAACATGATAAAGGAGATCTAAAGCAAAGAAAAACTAGATTATTAACCTACTAAAGAGCTCCAAACACTAGAAGTCCTATGAATGAGGAAAATCTGTGTTTTTGGGCAGCAAGAGATTTTTTGCCTCAAATCATGGTCCCAGAGGGAGGAAGAGAGGCCAAGGCACTATTGATATTCTTTTGAATATTTTCTGATCACTGCTTAACCTGCTACAGAGAGCACAAATGAAAGCAAACTACTAAATCATTAAAACCAACCTATTCTTGACCATAAGAAAAATACATCTAACAGCAAATTAATCTACAAATTGAAGTAAAGCATAAAAATACAAGTAAATAGAAGTTGGGCTGCTTGGATTGGGCCCTAAGCCAAGAGCTTTAGCCCTGTGAGGTAACTTAGTGCTAGCTCAAAAAGGATTCCATATTCATTATCAAAAAAATAACAATATTACATGAAACTGTCACAAGATAATAAGCTCAAAATTTGAGCAGAGTTAACATAAGAAAAAAATCCGACCCTAGTGAGGCCCTAGGCCTCTCTACTTATACATCTGAAGCTACCAACAGCTTCCTTAAAATTAGGGAGGCTTGGCTTCCAAAACTCGAGATAACTATCAGTCATCCTGCACTTGCTTAGGTGCCTTCTAGTGCATGATTCGGCTACTTGTACTCCGAGCTGAATGAAGGGGAATTCGAAGTGAGGAGTAATAAATGAGGGGGATTCCCTCCTATATGTCCTCTCCTCTGTCTACTTCGAGTTATTGCTGCCATTTGACCACTGGATCCTTGACTTTGACCTCGAAATCGATCAATAATCTGCATTAAATACATGTTAGACCACATGGCATCATAACTAACTCAACTCACTCTATAAGCATAAATGTAATCAGAAAATCATACAATAAGCTAAGAGAATGGTTGATTTGACTAGGTTAAGAGGTAAAATGAGCCCATATAATTACCCATTTATGAGGCTCATCAACCATACTTCACAAAAACCATTATTTTTGAATGTGATGCCTCAAGAAATGGCATTCATGTTGTTTTAATGCAAGAAGGAAGACCCATTTCTTTTTAAATTCATCCAATCAAGGGAAAGAATTTACACAACACTATTTATGAGAAGGAAATGTTGGCAATACGACATTCCTTGAAGCAAAAATTCCCTTACCTAATGGGAAGAAACGTTAAGGTAAAAACGTATCATGTGTTATGCTCTTAACCTGCAAAACGATACCCAAATACAAAATATGCGAAGAGAAGATACCCAGAACACAGAACAACAATGATTTTATTATTCAGAGAGTAATGTTCACTTGCCTCTTCGAGGGGGCAACCTCCGATAGAGCAGAGCTCGATTACAAAATAAGACACCATGCTTCTCATAGGGAGTCTCTATCCTTTATATATGACTCATACATGCAATACCACGGATCAATACCGTGGGTTTTATTAATACCATCGATCTAATACTACGACCCATTTGCAACTAACTGTGGTCCCATCATTAATTGTGGGTTAACCACTTACAATTATTAATATGGGCTTTATTGACTCTTGAATATGACGTGATCCCATTACATAAATAAGGGGGTTAGGGTGGGACCCTAACATGCCCTCCCCCTTAAGACTAGCCTTGTCCTCAAGGCTGAAGTTGCGGAAACTGCTGAAGAATAGTGGCTGGTTCCCAAGTTGCATCTTCCGGAGAGGTGTCTTTCCATTTGACGAGGACTTCCTTAATCATGCGGCCGCGCAGTTGCTTGTCTCGTGTGTCTAGGACCTGTTCAGGTTGAAGCCAGATGGACCCTTCTTCGTCCAATTCAGGTAGACTGGTCTGAATTCTGCAATTGTTCCCAATCACTTTCTTGAGGCATGAGACATGGAAAACTAGATGGATTTTTGCAGTAGGTGGCAAGGCCAACTTGTAAGCCATTTCTCCAATGCGCTGAAGTACTTGATATGGTCCGTAGAATTTGGGAGATAGTTTTTGACACCCCTTGTCTTTGAGTGATGTTTGCTTATATGGTTGTAGCCGTAAAAAGACCTGATCCCCTTCTTGAAATTGGTGCTCTGAGCGATGCTGGTCTACCTGTTGCTTCATGCAGTTCTGAGCTTGATGAAGATTCTCTCTAAGATGGGTGAGCATGGTTGCGCGGTGTTGTAGGAGTTGATCCACTGCTTGTACTTTTGAGCACCCCTTGAGATACGAAGTAGGTGAAGGCGGGAGTTGACCATATACTGCTTCATAGGGATTCATTTTGGTGGTGGCTTGATAGTTGGCGTTATACCACCATTCAGCCAGAGGTAACCACTGTACCCAAAGGTGTTGCTTTTCTGAAGTGAAACACCTAAGGTAGGTTTCTAGACATTTGTTGACGACTTCGGTTTGACCATCCATTTGCGGATGACAGGAATTACTGAGTTTTAGTTGAGTGCCTTGTATCCTCAAGAGTTCCTGCCAAAAATTACTGGTGAAGATCGGGTCGCGGTCGGACACAATAGAAGTGGGCATGCCATGCAATTTGAAGATATGATCCATGAAAGATTGAGCGACCAAAGTTGGTGTAAACAGGTGGGGTAGGGCGCAGAAATGAGCATACTTTGACAGTCGGTCCACAAACACCATGATGACTGACTTGTTCCCTGACTTTGGAAGACCTGTAATGAAATCCATAGAAACCTTCGTCCAAATTGATGCTGGAATGGGCAATGGTTGTAATGTGCCTGGTGTGTTGACGGTTTCCCCTTTGTGGCGTTGACAGACATCACATTCTGCTATGAAAGTAAGGATGTCCTTTTTCATGCCGGTCCAAAAAAATGATCTTCTGGTGCGGGCATACGTCTTCTGAAAGCCCGAATGTCCTGCAATGGGAGATGAGTGCAATTCTGCCAAAATGCGACTTTTGAGGGTGGATGTTGGTGATATTACGACTTTGTCCCTGTAGCGAAGAATATCATCCTGCCACGAGTAGCCCTTGGTGGAATTTGGATCTACCTGCAATTGAGAAATGAGTTGGGAGAGCCCGGGGTGTGAAAACCATTCCCTGCGAGCCTCTTCAATCCATTCTGGAATGGGGAGGGAAATTGATAGCAGAGTACTTTCCTCCTCAAATTGGCGAGATAATGCATCTGCTACACTATTTTCTTTCCCTTTCTTGTAAATGATCTCATAATCATATCCCAACATTTTGGCGAGCCATTTATTTTTTTGTGGGGAGGATAGGCGTTGCTCCAAAAAATATTTAAGACTGTGATGATCTGTGCGGATTTGGAAACGTCGCCCCAATAAGTAAGGTCGCCAAGTCTCGACTGCATGTAAGATGGCCATCATTTCCTTCTCGTAGGTAGATTGGCCCAAATTCCTCCCACTTAGTTGTTGGCTTGTGAAGGCCAAAGGTCACCCTTCCTGCATTAAGACTGCCCCAATACCTGTACCCGAAGCATCACATTCAATGACAAAAGATTTGGTGAAGTTAGGTAGTGCTAAGACTGGAGTGGAACACATGGCATTTTTTAGAGCTGTAAAGGCCTGTTGTGCTTCCTCATTCCAGAAGAATGATTTTTTCTTTAGGAGTTGGGTGAGGGGCTTTGCTCTGCGACCATAGTTGCGGACAAATTTACGATAATAGCCTGTGAGACCCAAAAATCCTCTCAAGCTCTTCAAGGTCTTAGGTTGAGGCCATTCCTGCATTGCCTGGATCTTTTTGGGGTCCACCTTGACACCTTCATGCCCCACAATGTGGCCCAAATACTCAACTTCTATGATGCCAAACAAACACTTGGACATCTTGACAAATAATTTATGCTTGCGGAGCAGTTGCAAGAGTAGATCTACATGCTGAAGATGTGCGGTCCAAGTGCAACTACAGGTGAGGATGTCATCGAAGAAGACAAGGACAAATTTTCTGAGATATGGTTTGAGAATGTGGTTCATAAGGCTCTGAAAAGTAGAGGGGGCATTACTAAGACCAAATGGCATGACCAGGAACTCATAATGGCCTTCATGAGTTCTGAAAGCAGTCTTGGGAATGTCGACTTCCTTCATGCGAATTTGGTGGTAGCCTGAGCGAAGATCCAACTTAGTGAAGAATTGAGCCCCATTGTGTTCATCCTTTAAATCTTCAACCACCGGGATGGAAAATTTATCTTTGACTGTCAACTTATTGAGGGCCCTAAAGTCGGGACACATCCGCCACTCCCCATCTTTCTTGAGCACCATGACCACTGGGGATGAATAAGGACTAATGCTGGGACGAATGACACCTGCTTCCAAAAGTTCCTTGATTATTTTTTCTATTTCATTCTTTTGGGTGAACGGATATCTGTATGGGTGCACATTTGGGGGTTGGGCCCCTGGAACCAAGGTGATGCTATGATCATGTTCCCCTCACGAGGGTGGAAGCTCATGAGGCTTGTCAAAGACCGGCAGATGGTTATTTAAAATCTGTTGCATCTCAGGATGAATTGGCAGAGGCTTGGTTTCGATTGCCTGGATGGCATTAAATTGAGCTACAACTCCATGATTGCCCTTTTTTAACAATTTTTCCATCCTATGCGAGCTGATGATAGAGGGGGCTCCTGCCTGGAGTCCACAGAGGGTATGTGTGTAGTTGTTCTGCTTAAAACTCATATATAACTCCTGGAAATCCATTGTGATTGGCCCAAGAGTGCGGAGCCATTCAACGCCGAGGACAATGTCGCAACCCCCCATGTGTATGGAAAACATGTTGGTTTTCAACTGATAATCCCCCATTTGTAGTTTGACATTTTCACAGCGGCCTTCACATTTCATTGTGCCTCCATCCGCAATTTGGACTTGGAAGTTAGAAACTGCTCGTACAAAACAATGCACTGCTTCTGCGACTTTTTGATGGATGAAATTATGTGTACTTCCACTATCAATCAAGACTACTACTGGGCGATGTTTAATAAAACCTATGATTTTGAGAGTTTGAGGGGAAGAAATCCCTGCCAAAGCATGCAACGAAATAACTGGTTCGTCAGAGACATTGTCCTTTTGGTTGTCTTCTTCTAGCGGCTCATGTTCCTCAAGTGGTGGATCTTCCTCTGTTGAGCTGTAGTCAGTGGCATCAATTTGAAAAAAATTGGGCTTCTTGCATTTATGACCTAGGGAGTATTTTTCATCACAGTAGTAACATAGGCGTTGCTTTCTTCTTTCGGCCATTTCCGCAGGTGACACCTTTTGGACCTTAAGTGTTTGAGTCGTGTTGTGAGCCTGTGGGGGGCGACCTTTAGCGAAGAAATTTGGGCGACTGTATTGGGCTGCTAATGCATGTTCCATGTTACGAGCTACCTTGCAAGCCTCCGTCCATGTGGGATGGTGGTGTAGTAGGACTTGGGCTTTGATAGCTTCTTTAAGACCGCTGATAAAACATTTCGTGTAGAACACATCTGAGAGACCCCAAGTGCGGAAGGCTAAGGCTTCAAAAGCTGTAATATATTCATCCATTGTACCAGTATATCGGAGATTATTAAGACGACCCAAAAAAGAAGATTCCTGGTCAAAGCAGTCTTGAAGAGCTTTTGTGAATTTGGTCCAAGTCCTAAAATGTCCATTGCAACGTTGATGCCATTCCCACCATTGCCACCTTTCATTGTCCAAGTACATGCTTCCCACCATAAGCTGAGTCTCATCATCTAAGATGTGATTCAGATTGAAACACTGCTTCATTTGGGCTATCCATGCCGACGGGTGAGAACCGTCAAATTTATGCATATCCAACTTGGGAGGTCGCTGACGGGGTTGTTGCTGGGTGTGCCAGACGTGAGGAGAGTGGCTAGACTCACCCTCATTGTGTCCATTGCCATTATACACCTCCTTGTGGGCTTGCTCCTTGCCCTTCTGGATCATGCCCCCGACCAGGCTACTTAGTCGGTTAAGCTGAACGTGGACGGTTTGCATGGATTCTTCAAGTTTGTCCGTCCTTTCATTGGCCATCGCTTGAGCTCTAGTTTCTACCATACACCAACCTGATTTTTTTTTGAATGTTGGGACCGCCCAAAATTTTTTCACTAAGAATTGAATGGTACCACTGTGCTCAGCTCGTCGTCCTGATTCTGATGGGCTAGATCACCAATAAGCGCCACGGAAGATCTCATATTCTTTTTTTTTTTGAAACTCCTAACGAAGTTTTATTCCTTCCTTATCAATACTGCAATTGCCAATCCCTCAAAATGTCAATGCGGCCAAAAGTCCTGCAAAAATTATACCCCGGTATAGGAACCCTTCACAACGATTCTGATCTGGTGGATCTGAGATATCTAAATGGCGGACGGATAGCTCTGGGCAGTGGAACAGACTACTGCTGCTGATCTGATGGATCTAATAGATCAAAATGGCTGATCTGCGAACTTGAGACTGCGGGACTGATGTCTGCTGCTGCTGCACCCCTTTGCACAAGCGGATCTGGAAGAGATGATGTGTGATCCCCTGATAGAAAAGGGAACTATGGTGTTGAGGAGTGTCAGGTGCTACAGATCGCAATATACATAGGGGTCTGGCAGTAGTACTCGGCCCAATGTTTTAGGGCTCTAACGAAGGAGGATTGACCGTACCCTTAGCCGTACAACCCGACTACCCTATCGTATGGGTGAGTAATCTCTCCGAGTGCTGTTCTCGGTGTACTGTAAATGCAAGATGGCCGATGGTTTATCTTTGGCGAGGTTTCAACGGAGCCTAGGGGGCTTCCGATATACCCAGAGGGTACGTGGAAGACAGTCCGTGCGCGGTTCTGTCTAATGTGCTACTACTCGAAGGGTTACAAGGGAGTCCAACAGACGTGACCACCTCTTGTATTTCCTGCGTGCATGCCTCCCCAAATCCATAGGTTTATGCGCTCAACGACAGATCCCGTGGTTTAAAGACGCCGGAACACGTCTCTAGCCAAAAAAAAAAAATTGCTAAGAAATGGAGATCCCACCGACCCTGGAAAGTGCTCTGATACCACTTGTTATGCTCTTAACCTGCAAAACGATACCCAAATACAAAATATGCGAAGAGAAGATACCCAGAACACAGAAAAACAATGATTTTATTATTCAGAGAGTAATGTTCACTTGCCTGTTCGAGGGGGAAACCTCCGATAGAGCAGAGCTCGATTACAAAATAAGACACCATGCTCCTCGCAGGGAGTCTCTATCCTTTATATATGACTCATACATGCAATACCACGGATCAATACCGTGGGTTTTATTAATACCATCTATCTAATACTACGACCCATTTGCAACTAACTGTGGTCCCATCATTAATTGCAGGTTAACCACTTACAATTATTAATATGGGCTTTATTGACTCTTAACTATGACGTGATCCCATTACATAAATAAGGGGGTTAGGGTGGGACCCTAACATCATGATAGTATTAAATACTTCTTGGAACAAAGATTATTTTTAGAAGAGAAACAAAAATGGGTCACAAAGATCATGCAATCATATATAAAAAAGGGAAGCTATATTGTTACAGATGTACTCTCAAGAAGGGATGAAGATGTGGAGGCATTTCTCTATGCCTTTTATATTATCGAACTTGATTGGATAAATGAAGTAAGGTATGAATGGAAGAATGATGAAGAGGTGTGGACACTCATAAAAAAGTTGTAGCAAGATCCTAGTGCATCTGATACATTTATCTAGAAAAATGATTAACTGTGGTACAAAGATCATTTATATCTATGTAAGAACTCCCAAATCAGACAAATTTTCTTTTGGAATTTCACACCTCTCCTATAGGAGGGCACTCGGGAATTTTAAAAACTTACCATAGGATTAAGAAATTTTTTTTTTGGATGGCTTTAAATCCGGTGTTCAGAAGTTTGTGGCAGAATGCTTTGTTCGCCAATAAAAAAGTTAAGACCATTAAGACCTCAGGTATTTTAAAACCATTAGCCATTCCAAGTCAGCGTTGGGAGGAGGTCTCAATGGATTTTATCATAATTATACCCAAGTCTGAAGGAAAGAGTGACATCATGGTGGTAGTTGATAAAAGTTTGCACACTTTTGTGCATTATCTCATCCTTTCAAAGCTAGTACAATTACTACTGCATTTGTGGAAATATTCCAAAAGATACATGAAAACCCAAAGATGATTGTAAGTGATAGAGATCCCATTTTTACTAGAAATTTTTGGACATAATTATTTTCTTGTCTTGGTACTCAATTGAATCATATCTCATCTTATCATCCACAATCTGAGGGGAAAACTCAGATACTGAACAAATGTTTGGAATGATATCTTCGTTGATTTTCGTATGATAAACAAACACATTGGGTCAAGTGGTTACCTCTTGCAGAATGGTGGTATAGCACTTTCTTCCAAACCAAAGAAAAAATGACCCCATTTATGGTGCTTTATGGATATCATACACCGTCCATCACATCATCTCTACCAATCAATTCTAAGATTCAAGCAGTGGAAGATCACATTGAGAATCAACAACAAGTTCTCCAACTCTTAAAGGATAACTTTACTTTGGCACCTAATCGAATGAAACAAAAAGTAGATCAACATCACAATGAAAGAAGTTTTGATGTGGATGACTGGGTATTTTTACGACTACAAACATACAAACAAATGTCCCTCAAGCAAGCTAAGAAGGATAATAAATTATCACCCAAGTACTATGGCCCTTACAAGATGTTGCAAAATATTGGTACTATTGCATACAAATTGGAGGTACTTGCATCTTTGTGAGTACACTTAGTTTTCCATGTTTCATGCTTAAACAAGGTTATAGGTGACAAGCTCCTGATTCAAACTATATTTTCAGAAATTGACGAGGAAGAAAAAATCATATTGGATCCTGAAGAAATAATAGAAACACAAATCTGATGACTGCGAAATCAATCAATTTCAGAGTATCTCATTAAGTGGAAGAAATTATCTGTTGAATATTCCACATGGGAGGATGAGTATTTTATAAAGAAGCATCCAAAACTACTCAAGTGTTGAGGAAAAAACATTTTTGAAGGAGAGGGGAATGTTAGGTCTCTATAATACTAGTGTAGCCCCTATATTGTTTTTGTTTTACACCATATAATGCCACTATTGTTATTGTTATGCCCTTACATTATTGTTATGTAGTCCCTAATTATATTTTGACACTTTAGACTCCTATATATACCAAATAGGCCTTGTCATTTGAATCATCCAAGAATTGTTCATTTGTGTGATGTACAAGGAGGTTTCCCCCTCGAAGTGGCTTATTATCAAGTCGTTAATCTATACTTTCCTATGTTTCTACGTTATTTTGATATGGATACTGTTAGCACTCCTCAGTGTCCCAAGGCTAAGAAAGGAGACCGACGGAGGTAACCTCAAACCAATCTTTAGATTTGGTAGCTAGCCCTACCAAATCAAAGAGGGCTCTCTCAACAACATCACAGCCGATAGAATGACTGGGAAGGAAAATAGATCTTAGGCTAGATATTCAAAGCTCAGTAGGTCTGAATTTAGGGTTTGCTGGACTAGGGTCAATAGGTCTAGGAAACTAGGTCAGGGTTTCAAAAGATCAGTTGTAGAGATATAATGGGGCAAGGTAGGTATGTTCAGTGACATTTTTGAGTTGTCATGGTGGTGCAGGGTTGAAAAAGTGAAGGATAAAAATGAGCATATGAGTTATGAATTCATTTATTAGAGAAAATTAAACATAAACATGGAAATTTCATCAAAATAGAGCATAAACATATGAGTTCTACTTGAAGACTACTGAGATGATCACATGAAAGAATTAATATGGAAGTAAGGAGACGCAAAATTAATACTGACTATAAAACAAAGAAGAAACACTGTCACAAAATCATACCACAGGAATCCCAAGATAATAGTTGCAAGCATACTGTATTACTCCTGCAAAAGTGATGGTGTACACTAGCTTCAAAGCCTTTGAATCACAAGCATCCAACCTTTGATTTGAATTAGATCTAGCTACATATAGATCAAAAACAACATTTCCCCCTCTCAGGGGTTGAATCCATCATGATAGGAACTGTTTACATCAATCTCTCTAACCAAACCTAAAACTAGGGAGGTTAGAAACTAACTCCCAATTTAGCCCTAACTGATTCACTTTGACTTTACAAGCATTAATGAGCATGAATTTACATCATTTTGACATTTACCAGTTCCATTACAATTAATTACATCATATGAAGACCCAAGAAGACTAATTACATCATGAAAGTTTGACTTTGACCGAATAAACTCAAAAAATTTACTTGCTAAAAGAAGTTCAACATTATTTATCAGAAGCACAACATGAGGGACAAAAGCACAGCGTGAGACTTTGAGGGTACTTTTGAGGGGTTTTCCTTGATATTTTTTCTGAATTAAGGGTTGATGAAGATAGCTTAGGATGTCTACTTTCCTTTTGAACCTTAAAACGTACAAAAATCCTTTTCCAAGGCACCTAAAACTCAATTTTCCCAAGGATACTCTAGAAGTGCAACGAGGGGTCCAAAAAGGTGGCAAAAACATGTTTTTTAGGTGGTTTTTGAGATTTTCCTTGAAACATGTGAAGTGAAATGAAAAACCAAGTCCATATCTGATATGTACTACTCAATATCTATCCATCCATGCAAAAATTTCATCATTTTGTGGCTCTGAGAAGAAGCACAACTTGAGCTTGTTGTGCTTCGTGCATCATGAAATTGCCAAAAATTCCAAAATTGCCCAAAAACTCAAAATTTTCCAAAATTTCTCAAAATTGTTTCTAACTTATTTCTTTTGCCTTGTCAATGATGGGTTAGAAAATCAATGATGCATCAACAAGAAAATCAAGGTTGTCTCTCTTCTTTAGCTTGATTAGGGTTTTCTTTAGCTTCTTTTTCATATTCCTAACCCTAATTTTGCAAATCTGGTTCCTGGTGAAGTAGTGCCTTTCCATGTGTCTCTGAAGCTTGGTGTCCTTGTTGGCCTTCTTCAGGAGCATCTCCAGGTGCTCATTGACCCTACCAAGCCAATACTCTTTGTCCTTTTCAAGCTCAGTTGCAATGGTATCCTCAATGTCCTGTTGACCTAGTGGAGGAGATGGCTCACTCCCTTGTCCTTTCTGCCTCTTTAGTCCTCTTGTCTTTGGCATCCTTGGCTTGACCTGAAACTATTTATCCTAAAGCTACTCCACAACTATTACAACCTTAACTTTATCATCCTCTTCCACCAAATTAGCCTTAGGTTTATTGAGCAAAAGTTGATTTACCTTAAGTTATCTGTTCTCTTGCTGTAAGAATGTTATCATGAAGTTTGGTTTTGCCAAATAATCCTTAAGCTCTCTGATTTTTGCCTTTTTCTTTTGGATTATTTGCTCAGCTGACTTGTCTTTCTCATGCCCTGCTAGGTCAGCCATGTCAGCATCAAAAGGTACATGTTCTTCTTCATGCAAGGGTGCATCATGCTGGTGTCCTAATGTTTCTTGTCCAACAGTAGCAGGTTGAACTCTTTCCACACTGTCAAGAGAAAATACAAGTCTTTTACCTCTACTATAGGTTTTTGTCACTTCAGGCTTGCTTGTAGAGCCAACCTCTTGAGGCCTTGGTGATGCCAATGGAGTACTTTGACTGCTAGGTTGACTAGTAGCAGGCAAAAGAGAAGCTAATTGCATAAATGCCTCCCAAGATAGGTTAACATGTGAAAGATGATGTAGAACAATGAATTTGACCAAGCCATGATGAAATAGGTTTGCTTAGTGATCTTTCCCTTTTCTTTGTACCTTCTCTGTCATCTTGACAAGGCTTTTGTACAAGTAGTGAGGTATGTTTAGAGGTTTGATTGATGTGAAATGCATCAGTAGCCTTATGTGATACTAATATAGTCTTGAAAACCTCCCCTCATAGGTAAAGTAATTCATGATCATCTTCATTAAAGGAGCATACCTATCAAGAAATTGTTTGAAGGGAAAAATGTGTGTAGGAGAATTTTTGTAATATGGATTTAGGAAACCTTTGTAATTCTCAATGTCCAAATCCATCCCCTTAAATCAGATTTCTCCATGGTTACGAATACCAGTGGTTGAGGCTATCACATATTCTGAGATGATGAAGTCAACCCATGCTATGTTGTCCTTATCCCTCCTAAAATTGGTGGCAAAGAGGCTTGTCAATTTGGCATGGGAACCTGCCTCTTGAATCCTTTCACAAAAACCTAGGCAACCCACATCTTGAAAGGATTTCTTGATGAAAGATGAGGCCATGATATCTTGGACTTGAGTGGGATCATACCTAGAAACTTGCCCTCCTTTATTGTACTTTTTCTTCTCACTGTCCATGGTTACAGTCTGCATGATAAAACCCTAGCTAGGTAGGAAGGAAGGGTTGGGATGAAGCTGGATGGTAGAGAGGTGCTCAATGAAGGTGAAATGAGAAATCAGAATGTTTGGATGGTATTCTTATAGGCTGGAAATTGACTTTTTGCTTTGGGTCATGAAGTGACATCACTTGTCTTTTTGAAAAATTGAATGATAGGATAGTGTACAACAACTTTATCACTTTATTATGTAAGGTTACATCTTCATCATGAGTAAAATGTACCTTAGGAATCATTTAAAAAACTTTTTCCTAATTATTAACTCCCTTTATGCTGACTATGGTGATGCCATGACTCCCTACATGACTTTTGATGATATGACCTAATAATGACACGAAATGGATATCTAAAACCATAATTAAAGACCTTTGAACCTTTTACAATGTGCATGATAATGATATGATGACCTTTAATGATGACAAAGGCACTCTTTTGGTGACCCATCACAAGGAGTGATGACAAGACCATGCAAACATTTTATGGCATCGAGTATGGAGGGAGTAGTAATGACCTAGAATTGACCAATGATAAAATTTTATTTGAAAATTTATTTGAAAATATAACAATTTGACCTAGGATCCTATCAAATGACATTGAAAGATCATGTTTGATCACTGGTGAGTCATAGACACTAATAGATACATAACAATTTAAAATATGAAGATTTTGAGAAATTCAAATTCTTTAAGGATTTAGTCGAAAATGAAAGTAATCTAAAAATCAAATGGTTGAGAAATGAAAGAGGAGGCGTGTTTAATTCCAATGAATTAAATGACTTTTGTGAGAACCATGGGATCAAAAGAAAACTAATTATTTCTAGGACTCCATAACAAAATGGAGTTGTTAAATGAAAAAAATCAAATAGTGCAAGAAATGGCAAGGATAATGTTTAATGATGATATTTACCATACATATTTTGGGGAGAATTAGTACACAGTAGTATACATCTTGAACATAGCACAAATAAGGGTAAATAATACTAAAACACCTTATAAATTGTTGAGTTCCAAAACTGCCTCTCTCTTAAGCAGCTTTCTCATCCTTCTTCCTTTGCTTTTCCATGAACACTGCATCCTTAATCATCAAAATCCATTGCGCATTGCCTCGAGGAGTATATTTCAGTGATTTACAAGTTATATTGTTATGTTTTTTATTTGAATAGGTTTTTGGCTTTCAGCTACAAAACGCAGCCACATTTCATAGCTAATCAGCTGTTCCACAGCCATCTCCACGGTTTTGTAGGTTATAGGTGTTAGAGAGGAAACAGACCACATGGGTACCTTGGAAAATGTTAGAGCATGGATTGTATCCTATCCATTTGGCCTAGATCGATGAGGAGGACTCCGGTCAAAGGGAAGTCAACTGTAAGAGACCTATGGCAAGTAGGACTCTGTTTTCACACGATTCTCAGTGATGGATCCGAGGCAGTCTCCTGAAGCCAAGGACCTCATCTGCCACCTGCACAAACAAAATCCAACAGCCACTATTAGAATATTTATGTTCCAAGGCAACCGAAGACAAAAATTCCGCATACACTACCTGTCTACGGGTTTTGTTATAACTGATTTCTCTCTTCAAACAGTTGTATATTTGTTCCTATAAATATCAGTGTGTAGAATGCAGAACAAGTTCAAGTTTTTGCTTATGTAATGGTGTAATTTTCGCTTTGTAGTGTGAAGAACTCATTTCTTTGTTTTAGTACAAAAACTCTGTTTTCAATGGATACCTGAAGCGCTTGTGAAGTGTTGATTCTGTGTTGATAATCTGAGACCTTGCTGAGGGCCCCTGCGTGGTCAAGGGTACACTTTAATTCTGTTTCGTGTTTAATAGTCTAGTTGTACATTCATTGTGTTTTTTTTATTATGTTCATAATCGTTTTCTAACTCTGTGTATCATGCAACTTATGTCATTTTTCGCTAACTCAGAGTAGTTGTATTCCAGCGTAGATTAGTCCTTTAGTTTTCATTGCTTTTTAGTTTCTTAACTGTAGCTTTCAGTTGATAGCAGTAGCATAAATTGATTTATTTCATCTTCTGTTCCTTATTTTCTAAATTTTAAATTAAGTTGTTCATTAGTTTGTAGCAACTCATGATATGAATGAATGTTTCCAAAAGAATTTCAGTTGAAGGTTAATCCTGAAACTAAGTGGTGAAATGTCGCATTTATGAATGAGTCTTCCACTACAATTGTTGTTCATTATTTCTCAAGTTAAGTTGTTCAATGCCATTTCTTTACTAGTTTAAGTTACTCATGTTATAAATGAATATTTTCAAAAGCCTTTCAGTTGATGGTTAATCCTCAAACTAATTGGTGAAATGTTTTATTTATGAATGATTTTTTCCTTGCATTTTCATGTTTACTTTTCTTAGAATAGTGAAGAATGAAATCTCTCAAGAATGTTATCACAAGGAGGTAGTGCTCTCTAAACTGTGTAGCAGAGTGACATAATTACTTCATTTAGCTTTGCTTTCATAATAGAATAGTTGCAACTTCGTTCTCAATTATGGTTTTTCACTTAGTTTAGCTCATGAATACTTTTTTTAGAGTGATGAAGAATGAAATCTCTCAAAGAATGCTAACAAAAGGAGGTAGTTCTCCCTGAATTGTGTAGCAAAGTGACAACAATACTTCATTTAGCCTTGCTTTCATAATAGAATAGTTTCATTTTCAGTTTTAGTTTTTCACTTAAGTTTAGTTGTTGTTCCATCTTCAATTGTTCATTAAGATTTAATTCTACAATAATTAGATAGTAGAAGTAATCTTACTTTTAGTATTTCATTTTTGGTTTATCAAAGATAGCTGCAATCTCATTTTCTCATTTAAGCTTTGGTTTTGCAATTAAGTAGATAGTAGTTTTAAGTTCTTTTAGTTCATGTTTTGGAAACAATCATAATAGCAAGTAGGGAAGCTCTGTTTTCATTCTCTTGTTTACAAACTTTACTTCAAAATTTGGACTAAAAGCACTTTTAGATCTCATTTCATTTCTCTAGACTCTTAGCAACAGTAGATTAAGTTTTTTTAGACTACATTGCATAACATTAGGAATCAAAAGAACAAAACCCCAAAACAAACATAAAATTCAAAAACAGTAAGGTAAGAGGGTTATTTAGCACATATAGTGCACTACAATTCATCAGTTTACGATACCTAGATTAATAATTTATGTAGCAATTTAGGACACTAAATTGACTGAACATTTTGGCACCATTGCCGGGGAAGTGTAACTAGGTAGCCTTATCTCTTACATTCATAAAAAAACCAATAAAAACAACAAAAAAAAACAATGACATGCATAGAGAAAGAGATTCTAGGGGTAGATTTATAGCTAGGGGCAGAAGTTTGATTTTCACAACTCCACCTACTCCACCAAGAGTTAGGAAAGATACACCTCCATCCCAGACTCATACTCCTAGCCATAGGATTCCTGGAATTCAAGGGGCAACAACTCAGTTAGAAGATTCTCCCACTTCATCTACTAAAACAGACCTAGGAGAGAAGACCCTTTTCACTTCTACAGGGAGCCTATTGTAGTTGAGGAAGTAGGAATACTTAGGGAAGAAGAAGAAGAAGAAGTAGAAACTCTCTCTCATCATCCATTAATAGAAGAACCAGAGGACTCTGAAGAAACTATAATGGCAGAAGAAGAACAAGATGGAGAATTCTCACTATTTGGAGGAGGGGTAGAGGGAGTGGTAGAGGAAACAATGGAGGAGGTAGAGGTAACAATGGAGGAGGCAGAGGAAATAGGGAAATAGATAACTCATTTGGATTCCCTATAGTAGATGAGGAAACACATACCACAATGAAAAACATCTCACCATTTGTCCTCCCAAAATTTTATGGGTTGTGAAGTGAGGACCCTAAAACATTTTTGTTTGAGTTTGAAGTTTTGTGTAGAGCCTATGATTATTTAGAAGACTCTCAAAAACTCAAATTGTTCCCTTCAACACTAAAAGGGGCTACTTTGAAATGGTTTATGGGGTTAGTCACTCAATCCATTAAAACTTGGAATGACATGAAATAAGCATTTTTGGATAGATACTTGGATTATTGTATGCCTACTAATCATAAGGATGAGGTATTCAAAATGATGCAAAAGGAAGATGAAAACTTAGAGGATTTTCTTGAGAGATTCAACTACAATTTGAAAAGAGCAAAAATGAACAATTTAGATGAAGAAACTTTGAAAGCTCTTTTGTTAAAGGCCATTAGAGATGAATGGATAGATATCCTTAACATGATGGGGAAGGGAGACATCTCTCAACTTCCATTGAGTGACATAGCAAAACTATGTGTTCATCTCTCAAGAGGGAAATCTAAAACTGGGAAGGGACCAAGAGATCCTTCTCTTGTTAGAGCAAACAAATCTGCAACCGAATCTGTAAGTAGGGTAGAAATTGGCAATATGCTTGATGAGTTTAAAACTGACATTTTAGGGAGCCTTAGTGAACAACTAGACACCCTCAAAATCCAAAACAAACAGAAAATAGATGCTGATGCCTTAGCCATCTTTTTTCCAAAATGCAAAAAGAAACATGCTATAAGGGAATGCCCTTTAGATGCAAAAATTGTAGAAACTTGTATGATTTGTTCAGAAAGTCATGAGACCAAAGGTTGTCCTTCAATCCCAAGTCTTAAGGCTGTCTTTCGAGAAGAAATAGTCCCAAATTCTGTAGAACCTCCTTGTTTTGTTGCAAGAAGACCTTGGCAGGGGCAACGGAATCAAGGATTTAACAATCCAATGTACTTTCAGCTTGTTGAATGATAAAAGGTGTCTTTTTAACTCCTAATTATCTTCACATTAGTTATCAATCCATGTAAGACTTTCTATTTCAAGAGTGTACACAGTATGTGGCACCTATTTAACTCAAAGAGTAATGCTTCTAAATTGCAGTACAGTTCTTTCAAATACAAGAGTAAATGGATGCAACAAGTAAACTCTAATTGCAATTAAAAGACAAGTCAATCCTCAAATGAAACTAAATCAAACATTCATCAAAGTAAAAACAAACATCATTAAATGATATAGTAGTAATAACTCATTCCTATTTTAACTGATTTAATTCAAACAATCATCAATAACCAATATAAGCAGTAAACGATCCCAATCTGAGAGCTTTGACAACAATAGTCAATGTTCTTTATAGTTGATAATCTTAACCTGAATATGTAAATGAATGATTGAATCTGAAATAACAACAAATTGAATCAAGAACACTACTACAAATTACACAAAGCAGAACGATTCTGTTAATACTGTAAAGTAAGAAACAACAAAGCGATACAATTGCAGAAAGTAGAAATTCAATCAAACCATCACACTATGGAGATCAGAAATGCATGGTACAAGAATAGCAAGTGAATCCACCAGGGCTGGGCCCTTAGCTACCAGTGAACACCGTCGGATTACTTCAGTAGATGGGAAGGAACAACAACTGCTTTTATATATTAATCATTGCAAAATCATTACAACCAGTTCGTACTCTGCTTCAACAGCGAGAGTCGATGATCAAAGTTACAAATATAATAGTAATTCTCCAATTAGTTCCCTCGTCTAAACTACAATTGTTGCCTTTTATAATGGCAAAGAGGTAAAATATAAATAGTAAAAATGATCCCTCAGGATCAAGAGATCCTGAGGGATTCGTGCAATATTCCATCTTCAATTATCTTTTCCTCCTTGCACTGATCCTGTGATTCACTTCGTTCTTATCCGTAACTGCCACGCTCCTCACTGGGCTTGCTGCCTCTTCGCTGTATCTTGGTTAGGGAACAACGGTTGTCCCGTTTCATCCATGACTCATCATAGGAACAACAGTTGTCTCGTTTCGTCTTTTTCTTGCATAAAGAAGGACAACAATCAGCTAAATCGTGATTACAGATAATTTCCTCATTCTTAGCATAATCCTTTGATATATTAGCACTTTGGGATATAAAATGGATATAACTAAAGAAAATGATGATGAAATAAATAATATATGCATACCTTTTCCATGACTCAACATACTCCCCTGCTTACCCTTTTTCATGTCCTCATGAAAACCATGTAGTTTGTATGCAGAGTAGTCAAGGAATAGGCTGGAGAAGGAATGTCATAAAGCGGTCTGAACCCATGATTCTTGGCCAAGGTTTCAAAAATGTGTCCTGTCTGTCCTTCAGGTAATTCATATATAGCTTTATAGCCTTCTGCAGGATACCAGACAATAGGGCTACGGAACTGACAGCCTAGCCAATATGGGCCTTCCCTCAAGATGAGGTTGCTATAAGTAACAAAGCGATCTGCAACCAATTTAAAGTTTTTATAGTTAAATGGTTCTCTGTCCTATACATTACGATTGGAAATTGTCCATCTGAATTTAGCTGTAGCCAAGGAGCCGTATTTAATAGAGAGAAAATACTCTACCCCCTACTGGACAATTTCTTTGTGAATGGGCCCCAAGATCTGGATTACTCCTTCCTTTTGCATCAAACTTTTGTGTTTGGCTAGCATTTGTAGTGGGTTTTTTGGTTCACCTCTGACCCAAAGGTCCAATCCATTTTCCTACCTCTAGAATGTATTATGGGCTTTAAACCATTTCAATTGGTTAACAACAAATGAAATGAAAGCTTGAAATTATACATCCCCCACAAAAGGGCTGGGATTCTTCTCCAATTCTTCTTCCAATACAAAATTATGCAAGTAAACCTCACAGAGTAATTGTTGAAATTTCACCCCATGGTGTTTACAGCAGTTTATCAAATCTTCAATAGTTTTCAATTCTATGGGTTTCCCTACCCTAACAGCCTTGATTTTCGGTTGTAAATACCTTTTTAACAAAAATAGAGCATAGTTATGGTGGGGGACCTACATGCCAAAACATTCATGTATAGTGAACAAAGAGTATCCATTTGACGCATGACTGTCTCCAGTCTGATCTTTATTTTCTCAATTCTTTCTTCTGCCCTTCAATATTTATCGAAGGCCTCACTTTCCGATGCATTGTTATCCTGCAGTTGCCTTTGTAATTCCTAGTATCTATGTTGGGGAACAATTTCTTCCTCAAGCCATTCTATGGTCAACCAAGCCTGTGCCAGATTTTTTTGAAGATTTATTATACAAGGGTCACTGCACATCAACATATCTTTGGCTTGGATATCTGTCTGGGTGTCTGTGCTGTTGGAGGGTATCACCTCCGTTTGAACAACTACATTACAAAAATGTACATTCTCTGTTTGGGTGGCTGCTTCTGTAACAACTGCATGTTGTTCCTTAACAATTTGAGTGGATATGGGCTTAGTTTGAGTCCCAGTATCCCTTGTATCATGCAATTCGGTTTGAACAACTATGTTCATTGTTTCCAGTGTTCTGTATACAATTTTTCCCCTTTTTAATGTTCTTATCTTTTGCCTAAGTCTTTTAACTAATTTTTGCAGCCTTTGTTGTTCCTTTCTAAACCTTTCAATTTTCTTTTTTTCTTTTTTGGAGGAACAATTGTTTCACTAACTGTTTCTGTTCTTAGCGAGCTCGGTTGCTCACCTAGGCTTTGCTCTCCAAGGGTTGTGTCTTTGCCCTGACTAGTTTATGTTTCTCCTATTTGGCCCACATCCTTTGTGTTTAAATTGAATCGACTAGGTTCTTCTGGATGTGTACTCCTAGTTTGGTCCGCCTCTTCCTGAGTAACTTCTACGCTTGTTTCTTCCTCACCAATTACGTTTTCCGTCATGCTCCTACTGTGGGCAGAGTTTTCCTCCGATTTCTCTGCTTCAACATTAAGGTTGAGTGGGATTTCGGGTTGTATAAATTCGTTCATATTGGCCAAAATCTGGGCCAATTCAATATCAAAGTCACACGAGGGACTCGTGTTCGGAGTTAAGGGGAGTTCTATTTCATTCCTCTCCTCTTCACTAGTGTGCTCTGTTTCTTCCTCAAGTTCTGACTCCCAGTCATCTCATCCTTCCAGCTGTAAAGGTTGCTCATTTTCAGGGCTAGATAGTTCTAAGGGTTGGCTGCTGCTACCCTGGAGGTTTTCAGCTGTTCCCAAGCTTGTCTTGGCAAAGCGTCAACGTTTTTGTGGTTTGTTTGTTGTGCTGGTAGTCCTTTTCCTTTTTGGAGTAGGTAAGGCTAACTCCCCCCCTCTATAGTAAATACTAATTCTTCCCAACTGGTTTGTTGCTAGGCAAGGTTGTAGCTTACTATCAACCTAATTAAACAATGATGACTTACGACAGTCTCTATATGCCGAGATTTCTTTATGCTTTGAGCAGCGTCATGCAACAAGAAATTCAAATATGTAGGAAATTTTATAGAACATTTCTGTTATAGAACTACTAATAATTTAAGGTGGCATGGCCTTACCACATCTTTTCTTTCATCGCATGTGTTATAGCCCTAAACGATTCTAGCCAGCTCTGTCCATGGTTCTCCAAGAGATGAAGGTTGAACTCCTTTGCCTTTGACAATCAGGTTCTATCCCTCATCCCGAAAGGTGGCAATGGCATCTTGTAGCCTTAATTTTTTATGTGTCCATATGGGTCCGACTACTGGTAATCCGGACGCCTAAGCTATTACTGCATCCGTTACTATCATTCGCCTTCCGCTTATTATAGAATGATCATCCTGCAAATTCTATAAAAATTCGATAGCAATGGTTTCATTGGGTTACTGCAGTCGTGTAAAGTATGCGACCCATCCGGCCCGTACTAGAATTTCTCGGGTGGCATCGGAAATAGCTAGTATCAGTGGCTCCCTGCGCACTGTTCGTCTTCCCATTTTGTCTAAATTCCGCACACTGTTAGCTTAACATAGGTAACACATCAATACACAGAGCCAGCAGTGGAACAACATGTTGCTAATATCAGATAATACTTTTTCAACATAGATACCGTTAAAAACCTGCTATTATGGGATATCATGTAGCCCAGTATAACCAAATAAAGGACTGACACGCATGCAAAAGTGCTTTGGGAGTCACCCGCGCCCCCCTTTAAAATGATAGGTCGCCTTCAACTGGTTAAATGAAGGAATGATGTACTGGTGGCGGCATACAGGAGTGGTAAAAATGGCAAGGTATACATATTTATGATAAGATCACAAAAATATCAGGTTGCTGAAATCGACGCATAGAAGGAGAATTATGAATAATGATGGAGATGACATGGAGTGATTTGAAAAGGGAGAAAGAACATCTGACGTGGGTGAGATTCTATGCGGTCACTATTCCACTTAAACCGTTATGATTGACTTTTGAAACGATATCTCATGCATAAAGGTTCAAAAAATAAATTAAGAACATAATCGCTCTATAATAAAGATAAAGAATAAGAAAAGGGAGTTATAATTGTTATTGATGTTGAAAATATGACTCCAATACCATCAGCAAAGCTTCTGTTGCCCACAGGTGTTTATAACCTTGACAGAGTCGCTTTTTCACCCTTTGGAACCATGATCCTTTATGTATAATTAGGAAAGTTCCTTGTGATGTTAGAATGGAGGCCATTGTGCTAGCTTGGTGACCAGATGGATTGCAATGCCATTCACTAGGAAGGAGTGAAACGTGGGCAGGCTAGCTCGTGATGAGACCTCCTGTTCCAAGGACTTTATGTTTCTGATGATTCCATTGGATCATTTCCCTGGTGTGGTGAACATAGTGGGAACGCCACTTCACTGTTTCCTTATGATCATGGTAAGCTAACTCATGATGAGACCCCCTATCCTCAGCATATATATATATATATATATATATATATATATATATATATATATTTATATAGCACTTCCTATTTATATATAGAGGGTGGCTCAACACTCCTTAAGAGTAGGGATGGTGGAAGAAGTCTAAACATACCAATAGAAGAAAATATGCCCTTACTCTTATTCAATGATAATAAGCAGAGAGAATTATGGGGATTAGGGAAGAACCAGCATGGTACAAATAATCAATCAATTTGAGTTATAGTGAAGATAAGGACAACAAAGTGATATAGATGGTTGTGTCCTCCCCTTTTCTAATCAATACAAAACAATCTCATTAAAGATTTTGATTTGCTTGTTCCAGTAACCTTCAAATTTTGTATCTTTACATATATGTTTGTATTCTTTCCTATAGAGGATCATAGAGAGTAAAATGATTTTCACAAGATGCTTATTTTCTAAAAAAAAACCTCTCAAAAAGAGTGTTGTTCTTTAGGAGGAACAGCAAGAAAAACACACACAAAAAAGGTGTTGTTCCTTAAAAGGAACCACAGCTGTTCCTTAGGAGGAACAACAAAAAGACCAAAAACTGCATACAAAACTGTTGTTCCTTAGAGGGAACAACATTAAAACAAACCTAAATGAAACCGTTCTTCCTTAGAAGGAATAACAAAAAACAAATAACGACGAAACTGTTGTTCCTTAGAAGGAACGTCAATTGTTCCTTAGAAGGAATGTCAGTTGTTCCTTAAAAGGAACAAAAAATGTTCCTTAAATGGAACAGCGCAAAGAAATTGCACACGAAACTGTTATTTCTTAAATGGAACAGCTATTGTTCCTTAAAAGGGAACAACAACTGTTCCTTAAATGGAACAAAAAAAAAAATGTACATGGAACTGCTGTTCCTTAGAGGGAACAATTGTTGTTCCTTAGAGGAAACAACAGCTGTTCCTTAAATGGAGCAACAAAAAGAAACACGCAAAACTGTTGTTCCTTAAAGGGACGACTGTTGTTCCTTGGAGGGAACAACAACTGTTCCTTAAATGGAACAGCAAGAAGAAACACACAAAACTGTAATTCCTTAATGGGAACAGCTGCTGTTCCTTAGAGGGAACAACAAATGTTCCTTAAATGGAACAACAAAAAGAAACACGCAAAACTGTTGTTCCTTAAAGGGAACGGCCGTTGTTGCTTAGAGGGAACAACAATTGTTCCTTAAATGGAACAACAAAAAGAAACACGCGAAACTGTCGTTCCTTAAAGGGAACGGCTGCTGTCCCTTAGAGGGAACAACAATTTTTCCTTAAATGGAACAACAAAAAGAAACACGCAAAATTGTTGTTCCTTAAAGGGAACGGCTGTTGTCCCTTAGAGGGAACAATAGTTGTTCCTTAAATGGAACAACAAAAAGTAGATGCTGTAACAACTCAAAATAAATATCTAATTAACTTATTAACATTAAATTTAAATAAGAGTGGCACTTACCTATGTAATTAATTAACTAAATTAAAATTTAATGAATAGTGCTTACCTGTTTACTTGTGATAGAAGTAGGCTTACCGCAACAAGGTTTTGGGGACAACTCTCCAGCCAACCGTAGGCTCATTTGTGCATAGTCTTGCTACAACTGGCCACCCCCGAGCCCTCAATCAACGTACTACTGCCAGTGAATCCTAAGTCTTAAAATACCATTGTCCCAAGAGAATGAAAGATAGAATCTCGGAATGATGGAATGCAGGCATGCCTCTCACCTTCCTCACCATCTATTAAATAGAACAACATTGGAAGGGGAACCACATGCACACACTCCATGTGTCTACATGCAACTTTCTTTTGATTTTTAGCTTTCTTGTTTTATTTCCTTCTTTTTAATAGTTTTCTTGTTTTATTTCTATTTATTTTTATTTAGAGTTTTAGTATGGTTATTATTATTATTATTTTTATTTATTTTCTTGTATATATTTTTAATATCATTTATTATTTAGCATTTATGATTTATTATCTTTATTATTTTTATTATTTATTATTAAGTGATTTATTTATTATTATTAATTATTATTTTTTCATTATTTATTATTTTATTATTGATTATTTATTAACTTCATGTTGCCAACACCCTCTGCTAAACTAGTATAACCAGCAGGCATCGAAAGTCCCCAACATCCCGGGAAATCTCAAGGAATTCTTGTCCTTTTTCCCACTTTCGGCACCAGGCATAAGCCTGACCCGGTCTGTATCCTAGTCCAAGGCTAGCCCCAAGGCTCGCGCCTGACTCAAACCTCATCTGCCCCAAGGTAGGCATCCGATCCGGTACTCAATGACCCTGGGTATCTCGCAAGGCTGGCCCACTCCCTGCACAACTACTTAAGGTGCACAGCCCCAAGCATCGAAGTCCTTGACATCCCTTCCAGACTTCGGCATCCCAATCCAATAATAGGCACCTAGCCTAGAACATCAGGCACTTGGCCTCCTCAAGATGGTCCCATAGCTCTTCAAGAGCTATACACAAGACAAAGGAACCACTGGCATATGTAGTGTTGATTGAGTTTTTATCCCCAGCCCATATGGTGTTACTTATTCTCCCTCGTGCGTATGGGCTCGCACGAGATCATCAAATAAACCGGCCCTCTCGGCCCATTTGTGGAGTCCTGTGAATCATCACATCTTAACATGCATCCAATTCATTAAGCATACCATCATAGTATCATAGGAAATAATCCACATGCCAATTCTTGCATGTCATCATGAGAACGTTCATCTTGTTAATCGCGACATTATGAATAATAAGGAACTGCATGCTCATGCATGTCATAGATTTGTACGGAACTATCACATGCTTCAGTGATACCATCAACATAATTATATTAAAGACATATCATGACTTCTCATAAATGAACCACATGTCAATTCTCCTCATATTATAGCATCATAATTCCTATGCCACATTATGCATATCATATCCATCATGAGTATTGAACATTAAATACCTATCATCACGTAGTAAATGAATATGTCAATATACCTTGACATAACGTCATAATGCCTATGCATATCGCTATTATCATATGGATACATTATCACTATAAGAACCATATGTAAATCATTATCTTCCTACCATGAAACATTGTCAATATGTTTTCATCAAGTTGTCAATTACTTTTCAATAATCATTTCGACTTCTTTCTTCTAGGTAGTTGATCATTTACACCAACGGTATATCATTAAATTTCACATGAGCCTCATCATCTTGAGTCTTAATCTCTCGTCATATATTCTTCCTTGATTTTACATCCATTTACCCTTTGGCTTATTGATTCCAATATCGCTATATGCAATTGCATATAAACACTATTTCATCATGATTTAATCTTTATATCATGAGGATTTGTTGATCCATGTTGACTTATTTAATAATTAGCACTTCATCCACCAAAAATATTTTCTTATCTCATCGAGTTCGTAAAGTTCGTATCTCAATACCACTTGATTTCTTTATCATAAATTCAGTTTCCTCAAGTTGGGCAAAAGAATCTTTCTTATTAAATAGTATCATTATTTTAGATTTTGAAACAGTGGGAAACACTACTACCACCCTTATCCATGGGAAACTTATATGTGAGGTGTTATGTGGAAACCACCTCTGCTATGGGAAGTCTTACTCGTGAAATAATGAGTCAAGTACAATCTCTATTAATTGACTTTTACTTCTTTTGTCACTATGTACACAATCCTTCTCAAGGTATCCGTATAAAATTTCTAGCAACATTCTTTCCTATATCTTTCTCGTTTATTATCATTTGGTCATCATGCAACTTCACCTTCACATTTTTTTTTAAATATGTAGATCATCATTATGACCATTACAAATCATGTTTCTAGCTCTACTCATCAATACCTTTAAAAGAACTTTCTTCTTGATAGAACATCCCTTCATTTCCTCCTACCCGATATTCATAGATATATTTTTATTTTTCTCCCTGTCTTGATTTCCATGGAAGTTTCTTCACTTCATTAAATTGACTTGAATTGTGGTTTCTTCTCCTTCTCTCCTATAGCATTGATATCCTTGGAAATGTTGTTACTATTTCCAACTTGGGTAATATATAAAATCTCCTGATCATACATCTTGTTATCCATAATTCATTCATATAGTTAGTCACCTATGAAATATTTACAATGTGGCTCTCCATTGTTATAGATGTTGTTATGCACACAACTTATCTTCTCCAATCATTCTATTTATCATACCTTACAGGTTCCTTAAAATAACCTTCATTATTACCCTGATTTTTCAACTTCATTAGTTGATTGCCAATACTTTCTCCTTTATGTGCATTATCCTTAGATATACCTTATAGTGATACCTTTAGAGTACCAAGTCATGATTATACCAAACTCTTCCATTATGTTTTAAAATAGGTTGTTTCTCCATATTGATTTCTTACCCCTGTTGTGATACTTCTTCTCTACCGCCTTAAACATCTGATCCAAGTTGGCCATAATCACATGAAATATCATTAGCAAGTTTCTCATTTCCATTTCTCTTTAGACATATTTATCCACTATATGCAATTAAACTTGAATCACGAAACCTCATGTAACATTATACTCAACATCTAAACTGAAATCCAAGTCTGTACAATTTTCCATTGAGAATATAATAGTACATGAGCAAATACATGTAATCTGAATGGCAATGGCAGTGCAAAATTAAATTTATTAGAAGATCATATTGAGAGAGTTGTGTTCTTGTAATAATAGACTAGAGAAATGCCAAGCAACTATTATTACTAAAGGACAATGAGAACAACAATCCAACCCAAATAATTAGTGAATAGTATGATCAACATTCAAGGAATGTTATCCCTGTGTTTTTAGATGAGATTGAACAATAAAATAATGAACATATGCTAGTGAACAATGATCATCTAAAGGTAATAAGATATCAGAGTTTATCCATTGTGAATTGGAACAGATTTCACTATTTTAGAGAACTTTAATTGGTGACAAATTTCAACTTCAATTATCCAAATACTTCAAGTGCTATGTAAACTGTGTTGTAAAATGAACCGGTGGTGAGTAGTTACACCAGCATTAAAGATTTGTTAAAAAACATGCTAGCATACCATATCAATAGTGCAATGATAGTCAAACACTGTCATCAGTCACTCAATATCAAGATTCATCACTGAAGAAGCATAAAATAAGAGCCAAAATACTTAGATTGTTGTTGTGATAATTATGCAGTGAATTTTTAACCAGGTATGTATTAACCATGCCAAATTTATTCAACAAAGTTTTGAAGATTTTTGATTCATTTCAATCTGCTATTTTATATATTTTTCCCCTACTACTCAACATGCAATCAGACCATTGAAAATTATCAATAATCACTAATTTTGTAGTATTAAAACTTAGAGAATTGTCTCCAAAAAATCAAAATTCCAATGAGTAAAGCTTAAGAATATTAGTGGCAGTATTGTTTTAAGAAGGTACTTGAATTCTGAAAGAAAATTCACCATGACTTTTGAAATGATATGTCACACCAAGATTAAGTCTACAAATTCATAACCTTATGTGCTAGGATAAATTGAAATTATGTGTTGTAGAGTGAAATGTTGTGAGTATTTGTTTAAGCAGTCATAACTTATGTTAGAAGAATTAAATGGACTGCTTTTAACAAAATAAATCGTTTAAACAAATTTATTGAATGTATCTTGAGATTCTTATGGCTATTAAATGATTACTCTAAGGAAATTTAAGAAATGAAATAACCAAAGAAATATTCCACACCATAAAGAAAAGACACCGCCACCCGACCCAGAACCGGATCGGATGACTCAGAAGGTTATCCCTCCCCAACACAAAATAAAATCATTTTATTAATTATATGGCCTACCTGCAAGCGCACCCACGAAGGCAACACCATCCCTTAAATTACAATACATTTAGCCATATTAATTTCTCGTATAAGACATAAAATTGCCTACATAAGACATAAGATTATAAGCTTGTGGCCATGGCTATGCGTTTTCCTGCAATTTCCATTGTTCCTTTCGACAACAATGTCGAGAAATCTGCACACACTATAAGGTCAATAGTACCATTTACACAGTTAATAGTACCATTTTCTCATGCAAGGAATAATAATAGCCCGATCATATAATCTCCACCCACTCAAATAGCCAATTTCATACTTGGTGGCTCTTCAGCTCACAAATGCAAAAGTTGTTGGCGCTTGGACCACGATGTTTAACCACTAGCAGCAATCATTGCAGAAAGGCGAGCAATTATTTTCGTTCATATCAGAAGGAATGCAAATAGATTAGTAGACCTCCTTGCCAATAAAGGGGTGGAAGATAATTTGGCTTTGTCTTAGCTCACAGTAGGGAAAATTTTAAGAACCCCCCTAAATTTACATGTATAATAAATGGGCGAATCTCCATGGTATATAGGAAAAGTGGAAGGCAATTTTGTATATATAATTTTTTTGGCGAATCTCTCACCAGGCATGGCGAATATTTTACTCTATGCTAGTTTGCATATCACGATTTTTGATATTAATAACAATCTAGTCCATGGTATTTGTCCCATAGTATTTTGCCCATAGGTTTCACCTAAATATAACACATTTTTTGAGTGTTCGTAAATATAAGGTGACTTATGGAGTACATATAAAAAATGTTTTATTTGTTTATCATAGCTCTCATTTATTTATATTTTTATTAATTTACCATACCTCTTTTAAAAATATGGTATTTGGGTCTTTGGCCCATAGGATTCACTTAAATAAAATCTATTCCAAAATGGGTGAATGGATTCACTTAAATAAAACCTATTCTTGAAAATGGGCGAATGGAAGGTTGTAACTCCTAATTTCAAGGGCTAAATTTACCTTTTTTTACCTCTCCCTTAAAGTAAGGTGGGCTATTTGAAGTGATTTGTAAAAATGTACTATGATACAAAATATTCGCCCACTAAAAATTTAAAACCCCTTAATTTCGCCAAAGGGCGAACATTCGCCCCTAAAATTTTCTATGGCTCACACAGAGTTCTCTCTCAACTGTCACCTGGTTCTCTCAATGTCAAACTCTCATCTCTCAAAACAAGATACTTCATTTATAATCAATAAAGCAAGTAAAGGAAATGATAATTACATAAAAATGTTAGAACACTAACTCTAATGCTAGAAAGTGCTCTTAAAAATCTTCACTTATAATCAATCTTGGTTCACAATCTTAAATATAATTTGTCAATTAATTAATATTATATATATATATATATATCTATTAATTAATATTATATATATATATATATATATAATATTCCAAAAATAACTTATCAAATTTCTCTTTTATGCTTAATTAATCCACTTATGACTTGTGACTTCCAATCCTCGTTAAACTTGAAATAATTTATAAATAAGACAAATTGTAAAGAAAATAAAGGCATTCTGGGCGTACCAAGAGCCAATCTGAACACCCATCAATACAATTATAAAAATTACTTTTTACAGCAATCAAAAAATACAGTAGTGCTGATATAAATGAAATGTTCAGAGAACGAGGAAACATTCGGTTTAACACGTGACAAGGTCCTTGCAGATTTCTTCATTGTCATTTTAAAAGAGAGATAATCTTTCTTTCTCTCTTTTTTTTTTTACTCTCTTTGAGAAATAAATGGTTCACATGACTAAAAAAAATAGAAATTAATCTCTTCGAGCCACAAAAATCGAGAGTGCTGGAAATGGCGGTGGATTTTAACTTATTCAACTTATTTATCCCAAGATATATAAAAACTTTAAATTTCAAATCAAAATAAAACATGTAACAAGCTAGAGTACTGATCATCGCGATGGATGGTAAAATCATGGATATAATTACGACCCTTGTAGTAAAATAACAAACATTTAACTGTTGCAATAAATTACAGATTTATTTTTAACGGGTGAAATTGTGAAATAAAAAGCGAAAATAATTTGATATTAACCTTTTTAATTATAATTATAAAAATACCACACACGTAATCCAATTCAAAGCAAAGCATGTGAAGTGATGTATTTGGTTACAGCTTTGTTGCAGGTGGTTGCCGCACCTCACCGCACCGCACCGCAGGTAAGGGAGCTTTTGAAAGTTCGGTTGGTTCGGTTCGTCGAGGGATCTCAGAAATAAACTGCTGAAAGCAGCTGAATTAACTTCATACTTTCGCTATTTTCGGGAGACAAAATGGTGGAATCAGCTGGGTAAACTTCGAATCTTCACGCATCGAAGAATTTCGCTTGTACGAACATCCTGAATCCTGCATCTTGCGGACATTTTATCTCAAAATTCGTAATTTTTATCATGGCCTTATGCAGGCAGGGGAGCGAACCTTTACAGGATTGGACTAATTCATCTGGTGGACCTATATTCAGGTCACATGATTATGGTAGCAATATGTGGCAAGGTGAGCTAGGGGATGGTTATAGCAGAGGCTATTGCAAGTTCAATAGAGGCAGAAAGTTGGGTCGCGCGGTGAAGAATGGACAATGTCCCATCATTTTGCTGCTTGGGGTCCTTTTCCACTTACGAAATTGCAAATGCACAAAACGACTAGCCCTATGCTAGGGGCAACATTTAGATGTTTGGGACTCAGCTCTAGTCGAGTATGCTCTAATTTTAGATTAGATTTTTGAAATTTCGATTGAATCCAATTTGATATTCTAGAGGCTGTGGAAGACGTCTATGGGCTAGAGACAATTCAAATATGGAGACTAAATTCAAATAAATAAATAAAAATTTCCAGACAAAATGATCGCAGAACCAAATTATCTTTCAGAACCACAATATATAAATTTATGATAAACGAGCTTTATCTGATGCCTATCATAATACACACCACTCAGTGTGTGGCAGAGCCTGCAAACAATTGTTAGAAATGGCTAACAAATTAACGAAAACAACTCAGAATTGCAGAACAAGTCAAGTTAAATATCCTGACAAATAAAAAATTAGATGCCCATAGGCCCTAAGGGTTGAGTCCTCCTCTGATAGCATATGTAACAACTCAAAATAAATATCTAATTAGCTTATTAACATTAAATTTAAATAAGAGTGACACTTACCTATGTAATTAATTAACTAAATTCAAATTTAATGAACAGTGCTTACCTGTTTACTTGTGGTAGAAGTAGGCTTACCGCAACAAGGTTTTGGGGACAACTCTCCACCCAACCGTAGGCTCAATTGTGCATAGTCTTGCTACAACTGGCCACCCCCGAGCCCTCAATCAACGTACTACTGCCAGTGACTCCTAAGTCTTAAAACACCATTCTCCCAAGAGAATGAAAGATAGAATCTCGGAATGATGGAATGCAGGCATGCCTCTCACCTTCCTCACCATCTATTAAATAGAACAACATTGGAAGGGGAACCACATGCACACACTCCATGTGTCTACATGCAACTTTCTTTTGATTTTTAGCTTTCTTGTTTTATTTCTTTACTTTTCTTTTGATTTTTAGCTTTCTTGTTTTATTTCCTTCTTTTTAATAGTTTTCTTGTTTTATTTCTATTTATTCTTATTTAGAGTTTTAGTATGGTTATTACTATTTTTATTTTTATTATTTTTATTTATTTTCTTGTATATATTTTTAATATCATTTATTATTTATGTTTTATTATCTTTATTATTTATTATTAAGTGATTTATTTATTATTATTAATTATTATTTTTTCATTATTTATTATTTTATTATTTATTATTATATTATTATTTATTATTTATTATTAAGGGGAGGGATATTACAGATGCATACCAAACTGCTGTTCCTTAAAGGGACAACTGTTGTTCCTTAGAGAGAACAACAACTGTTCCTTAAATGGAACAACACGAAAATCGTATATACAGGGAATTGTTGTTTCGTAAATGGAACGCAACTGTTCCTTAAAGGGAACAACAGTTGTTCCTTAAATGGAACAACAAAAACAAATACACACGAAACTGTTGTTCCTTAAAGGGAACGACTGCTGTTCCTTAAAGGGAACAACAATTGTTCCTTAAATGGAATAGAACGAAAATCAAATAAACAGAAAACTGTTGTTCCTTAAATGGAACGGCTGTTGTTCCTTAGAGGGAACAACAGTTGTTCCTTAAATGGAACAGCACGAAAATCTGTACACAAGATTGTTGTTCCTTTAGAGGAACGACAACTGTTCTTTAGGAGGGAACAACAACTGTTCTTTAAATGGAACAACAAAAGCAAAAAAAAGAGTTTATTTACAGTTTATACAAGAAAATTCAATAGAAAGAAAAGTTTATATACAAAATTCAAAAACAAATGAATTATTCACTGGATCGATGCTGAGGATGGGTTGCCCTCCTTAGCAAGAATTTGCATGGTGGAATCTTCCTGTAACTGTTGGCAAAATGACTCCCTGGTAAGCGGTTTGCGATAAAGTCATACTCGATGACCATTCACTTTAAAAGAATAGCCAGATCCATCAATGGTTGCTAATGTGATGGTGCCATTATCATGCACCTTTTGTATCTCATAAGGTCCTAACCATCTGGTCTGGAGTTTTCCGGGGAAATCCTGGAACCTAGAATCATATAGGAGTGCACAATCTCCTTCATGAAAGATATTTTTTTTAATAAGGGAATCATGCCATTTCGCTCTTTGTTTTTGGATTAATGTAGTGTGCTGAAGAGCTGATAGCCTAATTTCATCTAATTCATTGATTTGCTGTAATCTATTGATCTGAGCTTCATTTAAGTTCAAACCTACCTCCTGAGCTGTTCTTAATGTCTGAATTTCGAATTTGATTGGGAAGATAGGTTCCTTACCAAATACTAGTTGATATGGTGAATATCCCGTGGTATTTCTCCATGTTGTATGGTATGCCCACAAGGCTTCTGGCAATTTGGAGGCCCAGTCACGTCTGTGTGATGCAACTATTTTGTGAGTATTGGCCATTTGCCTATGGGTGGTATGGAGATGTAATTTTGTGGAGGATATGATAATTTCTCAATGTTGCAGCAATATTGTTGCCTAGGAATTGTGGTCCTCCATCTGGAATTATGTCTCTCGGTAGGCCATTTCACACAAATAGTTGGAAAAGAAAATGTATCACTGAATCCTCGGTTTCCTTTGGTAACGCCTCTGCCTCGACCCATTTAGTGACATATTCTGTTGCAACCAGTATGTATGTTTTTGATTAGATGATGGGTTGATAGGACCAATAAAATCTAGCGCCCACCACTCAAAAGGTTCGATTACTAATTGCGGGTTCAGAGGCATCTCATCAGATTTTCCAGGGCATCCCACCCTTTGGCAGATTTCACATGCTTGAAAAAACTTTTTACCGTCTTTAAAGATAGTGGGCCAGTAATAACCTATTTGTAAGACTTTGTGACCGGTTCTGCAGTCTGCAAAATGTCTGCCGCACGGCCCATCGTGGCACGCTTTTAGAATGTCAAACACTTCATCTTCCCTGACACATCTTCTAATGTGCATATCTGCTCCTGTATGGAATAAATAGCCCCCGATCCAAGAGAATCGCGTACTGCGCTGCACTATTTGTTTTCTTTCATTAGGCATCAGGTGCTTGGGTAATTTGCCTACTGCCAAATAATTTGCAACGTCTGCATACCATGGCATTCTAACAGTAACAACGAATAAATGTTCATCAGGAAATTGATCCTCAACTGCTGTTGCGTCAGCTGTCTTTGGCATGCGTGAGAGAAAATCAGCTACAGGATTTTCTTTTCCTGGTCGATCCTTAATTGTGATGTCAAATTCCTGCAAGAGAATCAACCATCTTGTCACTCTTCCATTTGTAATAGGTTTATTCGCTAGATATTTAATGGCAGAGTGATCTGTATATAAAACTACAGGATATCCAGTTATATAATGTCGGAATTTATTAACAGCATATATTACAGCTAAAAATTCTTTTTTAGTCACAGTATAATTTAATTCAGCAGGAGATAGATTTTTGCTGATATAATATATTGCATATGGCTTTTTATCTTCTTCCTGGCTGAGAACTGCTCCAATTGCTGTGTCTTAAGCATCAGATGAAATTTGGAATGGAAAATCCCAATTTGGGCCCCTTAGCACTGGGGCTGTTGATACAAGCCCTTGTAAATACTCAAAAGCGTTGTCACATTTATCTGTCCAAATAAAATCAATATTTCCTGTTAGTGCATATAATGGTGCAACAATTTGAGAACAATTCTTTATAAACCTTTTATAATAACCAGAAAATCCCAAAAAACTATGTACCTCTGTTTGTGTGGAAGGGGTAGGTATTAAAAGAATTATTTGAATTTTAGCTAGATCTACCTGTATTCTAGCTGCTGAGATATAATGTCCCAAGATGAGTCCCTTGGTCATCATCATATGACATTTTTCATGGTTTAAACAGAGCCTGGTGGTAATGCATCTTTGCAGCACTTTTTCTAATGTTTGTAATGCTGGCTCGTAGTCATCTCCATAAGGTGTGAAGTCATCCATATACACTTCGAGCCCTTCATTTATTAAATCTAAAAAAATGCTGAGTACAACCCTCTAAAATGTGGCAGGTGCATTGCACAGCCCAAAGTGTAAGACCCTGTAAGCAAATGTTCCCCAAGGGCAGGTAAAGGTAGTCTTATCCTGATCTTTAGGGGCAATCTGAATTTGATTGTATCCACTGAAGCCATCAAGGAAAGAAAAGAATTTCTTTCCTGCCAGTGTGTCCAAGACTTGGTCAATGAATGGAAGGGGGAAATGGTCTTTCTGGGTTGCTTTATTAAGTTCTCTATAATCAACACATATCCGCCACTTCCCATTCTTTTTCGGCACCACTACCAATGGAGAGACCCATTTGCTGTCAGAGATTTGATAAATAAAGTTTACATCTAAAAGTTTTTTCAGTTCAGTGTCAAAAATATCCTTAAGGTGAGGATTTAACCTCTGTTGAGGCTGTCGAATGGGTCTGGCATCCTTTTCTGTATAGATATGGTGCATACACAATTGGGGGTCAATTCCTTTCATGTCCGGGTAATCCCATGCAAATGCCTCTTTATATTTTCTCAGGAGTTGAACAAGTTTCTGTTCTTGGTCAACAGTCAGGTTTTTGTTAATATTCAAAGTTTTTCCCGGCTAAATTTCTATGGTTTTTCTGTTATAAACAGAGGTGGTTGTATTGATTAATCGTTAATATCTTTTAGGGGATCTTCTTCTACTTCACTATCAAATGCTGCTTCGATCATGTGACATTTTAGATGGGATCTGGCTTCTGGTTGGTTAATGTAGGTGTTAATGATGTCATCTTCTATTTGATCTTTAAATTCGAGAGCATCTTCTATGGTTAGCGGTGATCTAATGTTTTTAGTTAGATATGATACAAGTTGTTTTTTGGTTTTGATTATTGTTAAACTTGGTTGAACTGGAGGATATAAGGCTAAATTATTTACATTTCTTCCTCTTGCTATAGTCATGCTGCCTGTTCGACAGCTAATGTAAGCATCCGAAGTTGCTAGCTAAGGTCTACCTAGAATTAAGGGATATCCATCAAGTCGGTTTCTAGGATTGACAATCAGAAAGTCTGCAGGGTATTCCCAAGAGTCTACAGACACCATTACATCATGTAATGTGCCTTCTGGTTTGACTACTGATCGGTTAGCCAATTCCAACAAGGTTGTGGTTGGGTCCAATGATGTAATGCCAAGCTTTTGGCAAGTTGTGGTTGTGAGAATATTGATTGCTGCTCCTAAATCAACTAAGGCATTGGGGAAGGAGCATCCATTTATTTGCACCATGACTATAGGATTTCCTGGGTCCTCATATTTTACAAGTGTTTCTCTTCTTGATAGTAAATCAAATAAGGTACCGACTACATGGATAGTTGGATTTGTTGTTATTTTCCTCTTTGGCTTTTTCATACATAATTCCTTAATAGTTTTTGCATAAATTGGGATGTCTTGAATAGCCTGGAGGAGTGGTATTTTTATACACAAATTTTTCAATTCTCCCAGAAGATCAAAATCAGGGTGTTCAATTGGGCGAGGTATGATTAGTCGTTCTGGGAATGGTGGAGAAGAGGTGGTTGCTTGATCATGAGTTTTCTATCTAACCATGTTCTCTTCTTGTGGTGCTTGTTCTACAGGTAATGGATCTTCAATTTGAACATTTTTATCCCCCTCTGATTCTATTATACACCCAGATCTTAATTGAAGGTCATTGCACTCCCTTAACTCGGTTTTTGGTTTTGGTCCTTCAATAATTTGCACAGATTGAACCAGTCTGTTGTTGGGGTTCAGGTTGGGTTGGGCTGGGAGTTGTGGTCTTAAGTTGGTCTGGGGGTTCTGTTGCAATGTGTAAGGTGCTGGCAGTGTGGGTTGAGGTAGGGGGATTGTTCCTGCTGGCTGATTTGTAGGTCTCTGCCAGCTTGACTGCCAGTTTTGATTCTGTGAAGTTGAGGGTGGCCATTGGGATTGATATGCATTATTTTTCCAAAACGATGGGAAGTAAGAGGAATTTGGCCAATTGTTATTTTGATTCGGTTGGTTGGGCCAAGGTGACATAGGGGATGGCTATTGTGACCAATTGGAAAAAGATGGCTGGTTTTGCCACATGGTTCCCGGGTATTGTTGTGAATTATATTGCGGCATTTGAAAGAAAGAGGATGGATCAGTTGGCATACCTGTTTGTCGTGGTTGCCATTGGCGACACTGATTTAGTAGGTAGACTAGTTCTGTATCTTTTTCTACCTCCTTATAGATTACTTTTAGCCCTAGGAGTGATGGGCAACTTTCTGTAGCGTGATCTTTCATACATATGGCACAAGTTTGCACCATATCCAGCAGGCACTCTTTGTGACTATGTTTCTTTTTGCATCTAGGACAGAATATCGCCAAATTTTGTTCTGCTTCTGCTTGCTTTTCTTTGGCTTGCATAATTTCCAATTTCATTGTCAGAGTCCCTAGAATATCAGTTTTGAAATCCTCTAGCAGATTTCCAATTTCTGTGCGAGTTATACTTCCACCAGAGCTTTTGTTATCCCTTGTTATCATGTCGCGTTCTGCTGGCTTCAATATTGCGCTGCCTCTTGAACACCTGATACACAAATTAATGATGTCAGCAAAATTTTCTTGATACATATCACCTTTACCCATAATATTCAATGTTTCTACCCATTGTTCTTTCATCCTTTTAATTAGTGTAGTTTTCAGCACATTATCAGTGAAAGGCAGAGTTGCATAGGGAGACTACTGGAGGTTATATTGAAATCATTCCACATATTCTTCCAATGTTTCACTTGGTCTTGCTACCATATGGAATATTTCATATTTCAATTCCCTAGATCTGCAATAGTCCTGATACTTTTTTATGAAAGGGTTTTCATTTGTTCCCAATCGTTTATTACGCCTCCACCTAATCCCATAAACCATCGTAAAGCTGCTCCTTTCAATGTGGAGGGGAAAATTTTTAGTTTTTTGGGATCGGTGGTATAATCATACCCCCGACACAATACATCAAACTCAAATAGGAATGCGTCTGGATCCTTTGATGTCAGCCCATGAAAGGTAGGAATATTTTGGAGAGGGATGGCTTTCATAGGTGCATTGACTGCTATGTCAACGATGGGATACTGCAATGTGGAGGTCTAAGGTGTTTGTGGGTTGTTTGCCATTTGATCAAATATGTGCCAATACCCTTCTGGGATCTCTAGAGAGTTATTCCTAGGATGACTAGAAGGGATGGGAATGAGCTTAACAACGCTTCCCTGGTCGGGAATAATGAGTGTTCCTTGCTGAACTACTACCTGAGGGGATCTTGGCTCCTCTGTTTCCCCTGCTTCTTCTTGAATGAACTTAACGACACTCCCTTTATCTGGGGTGCTGAGTGTTCCTGGTTGAATTATTACCTGAGGGGATCTTAGCTCCTCTGTTTCCCCGGTTTCTCCTCCTCCTTCACGAAGATTACTAGAATTCCCTTCTTGTAAAGAAATTGGGCGAGAATTTTCAATTTCTTGAAAACTCTGCTCAGTCTCTTTTGTTTTGTTGTGGACCTCAGTGAAGGCTACAGATGGTGAGCCTGTGGCCCAAAGGGAGCCAATTGGTTGTTTGGAAGCAACTTTTCTAGGACCTACTGATGACTGAGAATCAGATTTCTTTATAATGTCGTCTATGAAAGTTGATTGTCCAAGGGTCACCCGCCCTTAGATCTATCAGGTTTGGGTAGGGGAATTGGATAATTTTCAGGTTTTTTCTTCTTAGTCATACAAACAATTCAAATACTTACCTCTACCCTAAATTCTTAACAATCCTGCTAGAAAGCAGGCGGGGGAGCAGGCATTTTACGTGCTCCATACGCAGGTTCTTACCTTTCATTTTTAATACCCAATTCTCTCCCAACAGACAAGCATCAGATGTACACTACTCTTCAGAAATGGCTACACTCTCCCCGACAACGACGCGAAAATGTTGAGTGATAAAAGGTGTCTTTTTAACTCCTAATTATCTTCCCATTAGTTATCAATCTGGGAAAGAATTTCTATTTCAAGAGTGTACACAGTATGTGGCGTTTGTTTAACTCAAAGAGTAATGCTTCTAAATTGCAGTACAGTTCTTTCGAATACAAGAGTAAATGGATGCAACAAGTAAACTCTAATTGCAATTAAAAGACAATTCAATCTTCAAATGAAACTAAATCAAACATTGATCAAAGTAACAACAAACATCAGTCAAGGATACAGTAGTAATAACTCATTCCTCTTTTAACTGATTTAATTCAAACAATCATCAATAACAAGTAAACGATCCCAATCTGAGAGCTTTGACAGCAATAGTCAATGTTATTTACAGTTGATAATCTTAACCTGAATATGTATTTGAATCACTGAATCTAAAATAACAATAAACTGAATCAAGAACACAACTACAAATTACACAAAGCAGAATGATTTTGTTAATACTGGAAAGTAAGAAACAACAAAGCGATACAATTGCAGAAAGTAGAAATTCAATCAAACCATCACACTGCAGAGATCAAAAATGCATGGTACAGGAACAACAAGTGAATCCACCAGGGCCGGGCCCTTAGCTGCCAGTGAACACCGCCAGATTACTTCAGTAGATGGGAAGGAACAACAACTGCTTTTATATATTAATCATTGCAAAATCGTTATAGCCAGTTCGTACTCTACTTCAACAGCGAGAGTTGATGATCAAAGTTACAAATACAATAGTAATTCTCCAATTAGTTCCCTCGTCTCAACTACAATCGTTGCCTTTTATAATGGCAAAGATGTAAAAGATAAATAGTAAAAACGATCCCTCAGGATCAAGAGATCCTGAGGGATTCGCACAATCTTCCATATTCAGTTAGCTTTTCCTCCTTGCGCTAATCCTGTGATTAACTTCGTTCTTATCCATAACTGCCATGCTCCTTGCTGGGCTTGCTGCCTCTTCGCTATATCTTGGTTAGGGAACAATGGTTGTCTCGTTTTGTCCATGACTCATCATAGGAACAACAGTTGTCTTGTTTCATCGTTTTCCTACATAAAGAAGGACAACAATCAGCTAAAACGTGATTATAGATAATTTCTTCGTTCTTAGCATAATCCTTTGATATATTAGCACTTTAGGATATAAAAGAGATATAACTAAAGAAAAGGATGATGAAATAAATAATATATGCATACCTTTTCCATGACTCAACACAGCCCCCACCAAACTGGAATTCTTGGCAGCAACCTTGGCCTCAACCTCAAACTCAGTATCAATCTCAACCATGGGCACAAGGGGTACAAAATCCTTATGGGAGATTTGCTCAATATTATCAATATCATCCATCTTATCAGAGCTATCCTTCCCCACAAAATCAACAACAAAGTCAACAACTACAACTTCCAAATCAAAGCCCTCACCTTTCATTGCCATTTCCACAACAAAGTCAAAATCCTCAACTCTTACTTCCATTTCAACAAAAACCAAATCAACTACTAGCCCAACCATTGCCAAACCCCAATAATAAAAACCCTCAGAATGCTTATATGGTAGAAGGACAACAGTTTCGCACTTACATGATTGCTCCTCTAGATCTTAATGATGTTCAACTTAGATCTGGTAGGATATTAGAAAAGGAAGAACCTTCTATAGATATTCAAGAAAAAGATGCTTCTGAGGAGGATTCTCTAAAAGTCAATAAAAGTTTTGATGGGAAATCCATCCAAAACAAAATCAATGAAAAAGGAAAACAAAAAGAGTCAATAAACACAACTCCTATAATTGAGCAACCAACATCTACTTCTACACCTCCTCTTCTTGAGAGATTACAAATTGATAGAGGAGTAGAAAAACAGATCTTGTTGCCCAATTATGACTTCCTAGATTAATTGAAGAATGTTTGTATCAAAATTCCTTTGTTACAAGCCATTAGAGAAATTCCAATTCTAGCTAAGACAATAAATGAGCTGAGCATCAAAAGACAAGAAGGAAACCAAGAGAAACAAAAAGAATTCACCTGGTAGGAAAGATAACACATACCATGATGGGAAAGATTGCCATGCAGAAATATGTGGATCCAGGTATTCCAATTGTCAAGGCACATATAAATGGGATTGAAATTCCAAACACATTGATTGACTTAGGGGCCGCAATAAACATTATGAGTAAACAAACTATGAAGCAGCTTAAACTTCATAACCTTCTTTACACACCTACCTTACTGCAACTTACAGATAGATCAGTAATCAAGCCAGATGGTGTGCTAGAAGACATTTCAGTTTCCTTAGATTCTTTGGAATATCTTGTTGACTTCATGATTTTAACTCCCAAGAATAATCTAGGAGGACACCCACTCATATTAGGAAGACCTTGGCTGGCCACAACTGATGCTTTTATTAGTTGTAGATCTAGTGACATGTACATTTATGATGGTAATTCAACAAAGAAATTTACTTTGTATCCTCCAGCAAAAGAAATCACAGAAATAGATGACAAGGAATGGATCGATGATGAAGATTTTATTCTGCCTATCTTTACTATATTAAAAATTAGTGAAGATAGTCAAATTTTGAACACATTGGAAAACTTTGAAACATCTTCAGAATATGATCATGCACAATTCTAGGAAAAATCTAATGTTGAATACTTGTAATCTAGGCAGATGTCTCTATATTCTATGGAATATTTTGGTAGCTCTACAATTGAAATTTTTCCAGGTAGGACATTGAATGTAAACAAAACTTGGAGAAACTACAACAAGAAGAGCTAACCAAAATATTAAAAGGCATTTTGCTGCATTTGCATGGGAGTATACTGACATGAAAGGTATTGATCCTAAGACTTGTATCTATCATATCGATATTGAGGAAAATAGTAGACCAATCAGAGAACCTCAAAGAAGGATGAATCCAAATATTAGGGAGATTGTGAAGGAAGAGCTCCAAATATTTCTCAACGTAAACTTCATTTACCCAATTTCAGATAGCCAATGGGTTTCTCCTTTGGTAATTGTGCCTAAAAAGAACGAGAAAATGAGGGTCTGCATTGATTACCGAGAATTGAATAAAGAAACGTTGAAAGATCACTTTCCTTTGCCTTTCATAGATCAAGTATTAGATACATTAGCAGGTAAGAAGTATATCTCATTCTTGGATGGTTTTAGTGGTTATAATCAAATTCAGGTAGCACCTAAGGATCAAGATAAAACCACATTACTTGTCCATGGGTAACTTTTGCATACCAAGTGCTTCCCTTTGGGTTATGTAATGCACTAGCAACATTCCAAAGAGCAGTACTAGGAATTTTTTCTGATCTAATACATGATTGTGTAGAGGTATATATATGGATGATTTTACAATCTATGGTAACACATTTGAAGAAACTTTGGAAAATTTGGAAAAAGTCCTTAAAATATGTAAAGAAACAAAACTTTCACTAAGCCATGAAAAATGTTTTATGATGTTTACAGAAGGTATTGTTTTAGGACATCACATTTCGGGAGATGGGATTAAAGTGGACAAATCAAAAGTTGAATTCATCTCTAAGTTATCAATTCCAAATTGCCAAAAAGATGTTAGAAGTTTCCTAGGATTTACAGGATATTATAGAAGGTTTATAGAAAACTTTACCAAAGTAGCATATCCACTCTTCAAATTGCTTACAAAAGAATATGAATTCAAGTGGAATCCTGATTGCCAATTAGCATTTGAAACCTTGAAATCAAAAATATCTGAAGTACCTATCTTAAGAGGACAAAATTGGAAACTTGCTTTCCATATTTCTACAAATGCTTCAGATATAGCTCTAGGAGCTGTATTGGGACAAAAAGATTTGATTCCTTATGCCATTTACTACACAAGTAAAAATTTGACTCCCACTGCGTTGAATTATACTGTGACTGAAAAAGAATTTTTAGCTGTTGTTCATGCAATTAACAAGTTTAGACACTATATAATAGGCTATGATACTTTTGTTCATACAGATCACTCTGCAATTAGATATTTGATGAATAAACCTATTACTAATGGCAGAGTTACACGATGGCTTTTACTTTTGCAAGAATTCAACATTACTGTGCTAGATAGACCTGGAAAACAAAACACAATTTCTGATTTCTTGTCCAAGATCCAGAATATCAAATAGGACTCTCCGGATGAGGATAAGTTTCCTGATGAATATCTATTTGTAGTAACTACTCAAACTCTTTGGTTTGCAGATGTTGCTAACTACTTGGTTACAAGGAAGTTACCTTCACATTTATTTCCTAGAGAAAAAAGAAAGATTATTCAAGATAATGCAAGATATTCATGGATCACTAACGAATTGTATAAAACAGGGCCAGATATTATGATCAGAAGGTGTGTCAGGGAAGATGAAATGCCTGATATTCTCAAAAATGCCATGATGAGCCGTGTGGTGAACACTTTGTTGACAAAATGACAACCTATAAAATCCTTTCTTTAGGATACTATTGGCCATCTATCTTCAGAGATGCTAAAGAATATGTCAGAAGGTGCGATAGCTGCCAAAGGGTAGGGAGACCTGCCCCCTCAAATGAAATGCCATTACAACCTCAGGTACTTATTGAAACCTTTGAAAAATGGGCTTTAGACTTTATTGGACCTATTGATCCTCCATCCAAGCAAAAAAAGTATATATTGGTATGCACTGATTATGTCACCAAATGGGTAGAATCCAAAGCATTACTTTTTGCTAACGAAAAATCTATAGTTAGTTTTCTTTTTGAGGATATTTTTACTCGATTTGGTGTTCCAAGAGAAATTGTGACAAATCAGGGAACTCAATTCACATCCAACATGATGAAGAGGCTTATGGAAGAGTACAAGATCAAGTATAGGAAATCCACTCCCTATCATCCACAAGCAAATGGTCAAGTGGAGTCTACAAATAAAGTGATCGAAGGAATCCTCACCAAGATTGTGCATCTACATAGAAGAGATTGGGAAGAAAGGATTTCTGAAGCCTTGTGGGCCTATAGAACTACATGGAGGAACACAATAGGACATACACCCTATGAACTTGTTCATGGGAAGCAAGTATTGTTTCTCGTAGAGTTCCAAGCCAAAACTTTCAAGATGGCAGTCCAGTTGGGCATGGATTTATCATAAGCTCAAAAGCATAGACTAGAGCAATTGAATGGACTTGATGAAATCAAACAAGAGACTGTTCAAAGAACTAGTCTAGTTCAACAACAGAGGGCTAAGTGGCATGACAAGTACATCAAAGACAAGAAGTTTCAAGAGGGAGATTGGACACTATTATTTGATTCAAAGTTTAAGGATTTTCAAGCAAAGTTTCAAACTCATTGGCTTGGGCCATATGAGATTGAAAACATTTTTAGTAATGGAGCAGTAAGAATCAGAACAATAGATGAGAATCAAACTCCTCTTCTTATGAATGGTCATAGGTTGAAAATTTATCAAAAATCAATCTCAAAGGAGGAGTTCTTCAAGATCTTTCAAAATAATTCTAAAATGAAGTTGGTGAAGAAGAATCATTCTTCTCCACCAACTTAGTCTTTGTTCTTTTCATCATATCTAAAAAAAAAATTGTATAAGGTTGAAAACCAATCATTGATTGGCATACTTATATAGAAAATACAGGGTGAAAATCAGAAGACCCTGACACCCTATATTTTCCAAAAAAAATGGTGACTCATTATACATTCTGAAAAATTCATTGTTTTACTTCTTTTCATTTTGTTTTACTTCTGCAAGTTTCACTCCACTCCACCACCATATTCTGCCAATAAATTTTTCTTCTTCAACATTTCTTCCATCTCCATTTTTCATTTCCATTTTGTCATATTTTCATCTACACAGTCATCTCCATTTCATTCATTCATAAAGTCACATTTTATTCTCTGTTTTACATTCCACAGTTGTTCCAGTTCCGTAGCTGATCCTGTTTTGCAGCCAATCTGACTCTGCAGTAACAGTTTGATCATTAGTTCAAGAATAAAGAGGCCAGTTCATAATAAATTTCATATGCAAGTAATGAAGGAGAAAACAAATTTTGAAGACATATCAACATCTAAGCAATTGAATAAGCAAGCAACAAATAGTTAGCAAGTGGAAAGGTATGGTTCAAGAGGTAAGCACAAAAACTCATTTCAAATAGCAATATAAAACATAAATTGTATAACTTGTATAATATCACACTACTCCTTGACTTGTCATCATAAGATTTGATTGTCGTGATTATTCCACCATGCCTTCCGACTTAAATGCCTAACGGTCTCATAATTTGATCTCCACTTTTAACTCATACTTCACTGTACTTCTCTAGCACATTTGTTTAATGGCTAAATACATGACATAACCTAATTGGATACGGCTCTTCACAACCCTATTGTTCCTTTATTACATCGAGTTCCACGGTTATACTCCCACAGCTTTCTTGTATACAAGCACTTGGATACATTGAGCACACAATCATCCATTATGTTTTCGATTCTCTCTATGTATAAGCAATACTCTATTTTCCACACAGTTTACAGCCACTCCACTCCATATATTTTCTGCACTATTTCACGCATACTGTTTCATATACCCTATATGTTTTATCTCCATCGTTTTCCTCCTACATGCTCTGTTATTTCATCTCCATATCTATAACCATTTTTGCTTCCATATACCACTGTCATATACACAGTCTTCTTCACGCAGACAGTGAGGGAAAATTTGAAGAAAAGCAGAGAATAGGAATGATGGGTCTCATTGTTAGGACAGAACCTATAGGAGTGAAATATATGGAAGGCTATCAGGGATGTTGAAGAAATCTGGTTGGATAAGTTTCATTGAGAAATTTGATGGTCACCATAAAGAGATTACTAAGTCATTTGCCAGATCGTTTGATGGGATGGACGTGGAGATTGGTGACATAAAGTTTACAGTGACCAAGTCTTTTATTGCTGCAACAACCAAGCTATCAGAGGTTGGAGAGAGGTGGTTCAAGAATAAATAATTCCATGATGAGACTTGGAAAGTCATTCTCCAAAATCTAGGTATGGACACTTCAGTTTTCAAAAGAGGAATTCCCATCTCTGCACTTAAGGGTAAATGGAGTAGCATGTTATTAATTGTACAAAAATTTATTACATGCGAGGGTAGATTCGATTCCATGTATGTGTATCACACAAGACTGTTGATGAATTTTCTTGAAAACAGAACCCTTAATCTCCCATTCTTCCTATTGAATAGTTTAAAGAGAATGGCCACTACTGTTCAGAAGAAAATGGAAGACATAGAAACTAATCTCTATCACCATGGTCTCATAAAAATTCTAGTTGAATATCACTTAAAAAGTGTAGGAAACACATGGGAGAACTTTCTGATTAGAAACTTTTTCCAAGATCCACCAGAATTACCTGAAGGAAGTTCTGTGAAAAAGAGTAGGAGAAAGAAAACCAGTCTTACAATTCAAAACACTCCTACAACTTCAACAAAATAAAACAGTGAAGAAGAGCCTCTCTCTGAAACATTAAAAGAGATCAGAAGACAGACAGAAAGGAAGAGAAATATGAAAGGAAAAATTGAAGAAATCCATAGAAACACTCCTGAACCTTCACCAGAGGATGAGTAATTACTTTCTGAGAGATTAGTCAACATCAGGGATCAGTTCAAGAAAGAGAGAGAGAAGGGGAAAAGGAGACAGGTTATGGAGGAAGAAAACATAGGCTCTCAAAGTTTAAGGAGTTCTAGACTCAAGGGAAAAGTAAAGAAAAAAAAATCAAAAGAGACTCCATTCATAGATTTGGGAGAAGAAACTCCAACTCAATCTCAAGACAATATCTCATTTGAGCACAGCCCATAGCGCTCTCCTCAACAAAACTTTGAAAGTAGCCCAAAGAGAGTCTCTCCAGGGATTGACCCAATCCAACAACGGATTTATGATTATATTGAGTTAGTGGAACAAAAGAATACATCTGTAGATCAAGGGACTTCATCCAACCCTGAACAGCCAGCTACATCACAAGAGACTTTGACTAGCTCACTTAAGCAGGAAATTTATGAGCTAGAGGTTTTAAATAGGCATATTCAGAAGGAAAGCAAAGCCTTAAACTAAAAAACAAGCTGGATAAAATTATCCATGATAACACAATGCTTCATTGGGTCTATGGCATAAGAAGAAAAAAAAATTAAAGAGGAAAAACAAGAAGCTAAATAGGGCTCTCATTAACCTCAAGTATAGATTCCTCATGAGGAAGCCTAGGATGGTAGTTGCAACAAAGAGAAGCAAGAAAATGTTAGATGTTTTGGCTGAAGTCTCAGAGCAGATGCAGTAGAAGGATGGTGTTTACAATTTTGATTGCATGGGGACATGCAATAGTCTCACAGTGGGGGTATGTTGAGTTCCAAAACTACCTCTCTCTTAAGCAACTTTCTCATCCTTCTTTCTTTGCTTTTCCATGAACAATGCATCCTTAATCATCAAAATCCATTGCACATTGCCTCAAGGAGTATATTTAAGTGATTTACAAGTTATATTGTTATGTTAGTTATTTGAATAGGTTTTTGGCTTTCAGCTATGGAACACAACCACATTCCACAGTTAATTGGCTGTTCTGCAGCCATCTCCACGGTTTTGTAGGTTACAGATGTCTAGAGAGGAAACAAACCACATGGGTACCTAGAAAAATGTCAGAGCATGGATTGTATCCCGTCCATTTGGCCTAAATCGATGAGTAGGACTCCGGTCAAAGGGAAGTCAAATGTAAGAGACCTATGGCAAGTAGGACTCCGTTTTCACATGATTCTCAGTGATGGATCCAAGGCAGTCTTCTGAAGCCAAGGACCTCATTTGCCACCTAAACAAACAGAATCCAACAACCACTATTAGAAGATTTATATTCCAAGGCAACCAAAGACAGGAATTCCGCATACACTACCTGTCTACGTGTTTTGTTAAAGCTGATTTCTCTCTTCAAACGGTTGTATATTTTTTCCTATAAATATCAGCGTGTAGAACGCAGAATAAGTTCAATTTTTTGCTTATGTAATGGTGTAATTTCCGCCTTGTAGTGTGAAGAACTCATTTCTCCATTTTAATACAAAAACTCTGTTTTCAATGGATACCTGAAGCGCTTGTGAACTGTTGATTCTGTGTTGATAATCCGAGACCTTGGAGAGGGCCCTTGTGTGGTCAAGGGTACACTTTAATTCTATTTCGTGTTTAATAGTTTAATTTTACATTCACTGTGTTTTTTTATTATGTTCATAATCGTTTTCTAACTCTGTGTATCATGCAACTTATGTCATTTTTCACTAAATTAGAGTAGTTGTATTCCAGTGTAGATTAGTCCTTTAGTTTTCATTGCTTTTTAGTTTCTTAACTGTGGCTTTAAGTTGATAGCAGTAGCATAAATTGATTTATTTCATCTGTTGTTCCTTAGTTTCTAGATTTTAAATTAAGCTGTTCATTAGTTTGTAGCAACTCATGATATGAATGAATGTTTCCAAAAGCCTTTCAGTTGAAGGTTAATCCTGAAACTAAGTGGTGAAATTTCGCATTTATGAACGAGTCTTCCATTACAATTGCTGTTCATTAGTTCTTGAGTTAAGTTGTTCAATGCCATTTCCTTACTAGTTTAAGTTACTCATGTTATAAATGAATATTTTCAAAAGCCTTTCAGTTGATGGTTAATCCTCAAACTAAGTGGTGAAATGTTTTATTTATGAATGAATTTTTCCTTGCATTTTCATGTTTACTTTTCTTAGAATAATGAAGAATGAAATCTCTCAAGAATGCTATTACAAGGAGGTAGTTCTCTCTAAATTGTGTAGCAGAGTGACATAATTACTTCATTTAGCGTTGCTTTCATAATATAATAGTTGCAACTTCATTCTCAATTATGGTTTTTCACTTAGTTTAGCTCATGACTACTTTTCTTAAAGTGATGAAGAATGGAATCTCCCAAATAATGCTAACACAAGGAGGTAGTTCTCCCTGAATTGTGTAGCAGAGTGACAACAATACTTCATTTAGCCTTGCTTTCATAATAGAATAGTTTCATTTTCAGTTTTAGTTTTTCACTTAAGTTTAGTTGTTGTTCCATCTTCAATTGTTCATTAAGCTTTAATTCTGCAATAAATTAGACAGTGGAAGTAATCTTACTTTTAGTATTTCATTTTTGGTTTATCATAGATAGCTACAATCTCATTTTCTCATTTAAGCTTTGGTTTTGCAATTAAGTAGATAGTAGTTTTAAGTCCTTTTAGTTCATGTTTTGGAAACAATCATAATAGCAAGAAGGAAAGCTTTGTTTTCATTCTCTTGTTTACAAACCTTACTTCCAAATTTGGCCTAAAAGTACTTTTAGATCTCATTTCATTTCTATAGACTCTTAGCAGCAGTAGATTAAGATTTTGTAGGCTACATTGCAGAACATTAGGAATCAAAAGAAAAAAACCCCAAAACAAACATAAAATTAAAAAAAAATGAGCTAAGAGGGTCATCTAGCACATATAGTTCACTACACTTCATCAGTTTACGATACCCGGATTGATAATTTATGTAGCAATTTAGGACACTAAATTGACTGAACATAAACTATGTGTTATAGCATCTTTCAATACTCCTATAGATCACATGATCTTATATGGCATGGGAAACTCCATTTCCCTTGTAGACCTAAAACACATACATACGTGGTTCTTAAGAACTACGTGTGTACAACTTTTTAAATTTTGGAATAAATAAATAAAATGTTATTTTCAGGTGGGTTTTACGAGTTTCACTGAAATCCCACCTATAGGAGCCCATGGACTAACCGAATTAAATGGTTTAAGGTGGTATAAATACACCCCTTGGATTTACCTAATTCATACCTAATAATAAATATCATCATTATGCCAAAATTTCCCTAGATCAGGTGTGTGTTTAGCCTAGAAAGGGATTCCAACCACATTCAAACATTTCAAAGTGTTTGGAAGAAAATCTTACATAAAGATAAATTAAGACAATCTAGAGAAATTTGATTCTAGAACATATGAAGGTATTTTACTTGGATATGCATATAGAGTCAAGGGCTATATATGTTACAACCAAAGTACACACAAGGTAATTGAAAGTATCGACAAGAATAGATGAAATGTTACCTCAAACCTAGCTGTAACCAAGTGAAGATTGAGAAGAACATGACAAAGAGAATCAAAATGATCATTAAGAGCAAGAGGAGGAACAAGAGGAAGAAGTTGAAGCGTTACACACAAAATATCCATCCATGTATGTCCAAAAGAATCATCCGGATAGCCAAATTATTAGAGAAAAGGAATTAGGAGTACAAATTAGAGGGAAGCTTATTGGTACATTAAGTCATGAAAACTTATTTTCTATCCCTAATGGAACCCCAAAATTTTTATCAAGCCAATTAAGATGAACATTGTGTTAAAACTATGGATAAAGAAGTAGATCAAATCAAGAAGATTAGAACATGGGAATATGTTCCAAGATCAAAAGACAGGAATGTAATTAAAACAAAATGAGTTTACATAAATAAGTTGAATGAAGATGGACAAGTAGTCAGGAACAAAGAAAGGCTTGTATGTAAAGGATATGCACGAGTCAAATGAATTGACTTTGATTAAACATTTTCTCTAGTAATCAAACTTAAAGCAATAAAAAGGTTCTTGGCCTTTGCAATCTTTAAGGGGTTTAAATTTTATTATATAGATGTAAAATCAACATTTCCAAATGGATAACTATAAGAAGAGGTATATATTTAGCAACTGGAAGGATTTCAACTATCCGAAAGCCAAAAATTATGTGTGTAGATTAAAGAAAGATTTGTATGGGTTAAAGCAGGAACTTAGGGCTTGGTACTATAGGTTGGATAAATATCTTCAACATCAAAGTTTCAAGAGAGGAGCAACAGACTAGTAACCTCTACATCAAGGCTAAGAATGACAACTTGTTGATTATTGTTGTCTATGTAGATGAGATAATTTTTGGAAGTGATGCTGATTTTGTGAGAAAAAAATTGCAGTTAACATGCAAAATGAGTTTGAAATGTCCATGCTAGGGGGAATATTTTTCTTTATTGATTTGCAATTTCATCAATTAGAAAGTGCCATATTTATTTCTCAAACAAAATATATTAAATAAATATTGAAGTTTGTAATGGAAAAATATGCACACATGAGCACTCCCATGAAAATAACTTGCAAACTCAGTAATGATGATGAGTCTCCAAAGGAAAATCAAACCATGTATAGGTCCATGATTAGCAACCTTCTTTACATAACAACTTCAAGATCAAATATCATGAAAGAAGTAGGTATGGTGGGTAGATTTTAGTTAAGCCCAAAATAAACTCATGTGAATGAAGTAAAGATAATAATTAGATACCTACAGGGCACCATAAATTGTGGCTTGTGGTATCAAAGGCACACAGACCTTACTTTGAAAGCTTATACAAATGCACATTAAGCTGGTAGTGTTGATGATAAGATGAGCACCAGTGTGGGGCCTTCTTTTTAGGTATTTTTTGGTCTCTCATCTCAACAAGAAACAAACCTCCATTTATCTATCCATAATTGAGGTAGAATATATTGCAATAGCATAATCTTGCACTCAAGTCTTATGGATGAAGCATAATATCAAGGATCTTCAAGAAAATTTTGATCAAGTTGTGCCCATCATGTGTGACAACATCAGTGCTATCAATATCTCTAAAAAACATATTATGCACTCTAAAACAAAGAAAATTCCTATCAAATACCATTTTTCTTAGTGAACAATTTATTGATCATGTTGTCATATTAAAATACATTCCAACAAAAGATAAAATTGTAGACATATTTACCAAACCCCTTTCCGGAGACAATTTTGAATATCTTAGGAAAAATATGGGTTTAATTTCTTCCTTACAGGGGGGAGTGGTCCACTGATTTTAGTGAAGAAGCATGTTGGTGACCCGAGGGAGTTCAAGGAAAGAGTATGCATCAAAACAAGGAGATTGTATGCCCTTTTCAATTGATGGAAAAGGGGGAGAATAAACAGACATCGAGAGAAGAACAATAAGCAAGTAGATAGGCAGAGTCTAGACCAATACCATCAATGGCGAACAAATGTCTGGTTGGTGTTGCCATCAATTCCAAAGGGGCTATTGTTGCACATATGTTGTCATTTATGTCAACTATAGTGTCACTGATGTCAAAGTCAAGCATCATGGTAGAGTGTTGAGTGTGTTTTCACTAATGTCAAATTCTAGTAGCATGTGATATTGTTGAATGTGTGCAATCATGAATTATGAATAGCATGTTGTAAATGTTGTAGCTTGGGTAGTATACCTTTGAATGCATTTCTTCCCTAGCTCCCTAGTCCAAATGTGAATAAAATATGTGGGTTTGAATAACTTATTTTGAGACCTTTACAATGGTATATGGAACTTTTCCTAACTCCCAAGGAATGAGCGGAAAAATATGTTCGAAGTGAAGCAATTTAGGAAAGGTTATAACCTAGTCAATGTTCTAAAATATAAGCCATATAGTGATGCACCAAGGCATCTAGGAATCTAAGTATCCAGGTGTGCAACAAAGAACACCTTAACCAAAATGCTGAATTTCTAAATTTTTGTCCATATTCGCAGGTGGACCGTAGTTTGCATGGTGGTACACTTGGAATGGAAAGTGGCACCAAGTGGTAGAGGCATTCAACATGGTAGTCGAAGGTGATGACACGTGGCACACAATTTTAGCATCTTTGAGTGGCCAATTGGACAAGTGGTAGGTACCTAGAAACGTGATGACATGTGGCACACAATTTTAGCATCTTTGAGTGGCCAATTGGACAAGTGGTAGGTACCTAGAAACGTGCTAGTAGTCATTAGAGAAATTTTGAGGTACAAAAATAGGCCTCAAAACAAAAATGTACAACAAATATTAACTTTATAAGAATCAATAGGATCCAATATGATGATGTAAACCATGGGGGATGATTACCATTTTTGGATTAAAAAAAAAAAACTACTTTTCAACTTGTATTTTCAACTTATCTACCTACGATTTTACTCAAATTTTGAGCAAGAACACTAGTTGAATGCGGAATTTAATTTTGCATCCAAATAGTACCCATGTTGCATACTTTCTATGGACCCTACTACATGAAAAATGTGAAATGCATGAAAAATGTGATTGCAATCACGCTTTTTCATGTATTTCACATTTTTCATGTAGTAGGGTTTATCAAAAGTATGCAACATGTGTACTCCTTGGATGAAAAATTCAATTCTACATCCAACAAGTGATCCCATTCAAAATTTGAGTAAATTCATAGGGAGATAAGTTGAAAATATGAGTTGAAATAGTAGGTTTTTTTCCTCTCCAAAACTTGATGAGGTAATCTAATATTATTTTATTATTTCCACTATTATTTTATAATATTCCTTAGGAGGCCCATGTTAGACCTAAAATTTTCTCTAATGAGGGATGGTAGGTAACATGTTGCAGTGTGTTGAATTGATAGATGACATGGCAGAGATGAATTAGAAAGGAGGACCACGGGGTAGGTTCTGATTGGTTCTTGAAATTTTGACATAGTATCTCCTAAAGTCTTGGGATTCATGGCAAGGGTCATGTTTGGGGGATTTTTCCTTTGTATTTCAATTTCCTTGAAGTGGCTGAAAAATTATATTTGTGTTCCAAATGGAAACTCAAGAAGAAAGGACCATTACATCTAAGGTTGTGCAACTTATCCGAGCATCTGCCCCTCCGAGGTTGTAGAAAACAAGTATGCATTGTTAAGATTGGACTTGGATTGAGAGAGTTAGTCAAGTTTCTAGTGTGGTCACAATTTTGTACGAGAGTAGGCATATACCCTTCCTGTGTTGAAGCAAGTGTACACAACTAGCTTAAACCTAGATTCAGATGTGCAAGAAGTCAAAAACATGGATAAATTTCCACGTTGGCCTAGGTTTTTTAGTGACGTTTAAAAGGTATTCGAGCATTCGATGGTCCAAATTGGCACAAAATATTTAAATAATTGAATATTTGATTGCAAGTTAGGTATCACCATTTAAGGTATGGTCTTGGCACTTGGTCATATGGGTGTTAGTGAAGCCTCTGGAGATGGAGTTAATTTGAAAGAAACCTAGGTAAATGAAATATCCAATTGTCCAGTTCTTCGTTACACTTAAGTGGAACCAAATACATATTTGTTGGAATTTTTTTATATATGGTCATATCATGAGGTGTTATGGATCTAGAGTAAACCCCTAAGAATCCAATAGGCTATTTAAATAAGACATATTCAGGACAATCATATTAGATGTGTAATTGTGAAAATAAAAGAGTAATCCAAGTTTCCTGAACTACTTTCCTTGGAGTGTCAACCTTGATAGGGTTTTTTGATTTGGTGTAGTATAAATACTTAAAGCCAAAGACATTTGTGTGGTTGCATGTGTTTTGTACAGTTTCATTCGTTTGTAAGAGTGAGAAAGAAAATAATAGTCAAACCAAATTTTGCTGGTAATGTTGGCATTAATGTCAAATGGTCATGAATCATGTTAATGAGCTATTTTCATGTTAAGGTTACTTGATGTTGTAATGTTGATTGCTATTGTGATTGTTTGATGTGGAAAAGTTTATTAAAGTGATGTGAAGTGCAAAGGTTGATTAAGTGATGTGATGTGCAGAGGTTGACTATTGTTGTTGATTATTAAATGAAGTGCAAAGGTAGATTTATGTATATTGAAACGATAATGTGTAAGGATGATACAATGATGTGTGAGGTTGAGAAAATGAAGGTTGATCCAATGATGCAATACATATTTTATAAACAAATTAAATACATGGCACATGAGAGCTAAAGAACAATGTTTAGAGAACTTGATATTTTCATTAAATATTATTTGTTGAATTTACATTTCAAAGCTATATAATGCAATTATTATTGTTGGCTTATATTATTTTAGCTCTTCTTAATATTACAAAATTATTGAACTAAATTTTAGATTTGGAAATGAAAACGCATATTGTGAACAAAAATAGAAGACCAAATGATAACTCTTCAATTCAAATTCCTGCATTGAATACACATAGTCGGTAACTCTCTATATATAAAACATGCCATTTTAAATTAAACAAAAGTCAGTGAATTAAACATTTGTATTAGATAGTTCTTGAACAACCTAGTAAGGAGAAAAGAGAAAGAGAAAGAGAGGAAAAAGTGGAGAAAACTTGAATAAGAGAAGTAGAGAGGATAAGCAACATAAAAGAGGAGAAAAACTAATTTTAGAACAGAGACAAGTACCCAATAACCAACAAATCTGATTTGTAATTTGATTGGGGGATTGTAGTATCCTTTCAATTTGTAGCTTGATAAAGAAAATGTTGGAGCCTATTGAGGTAGGAGCCTCACATGGGTTGTATCTTGTAGAAAATTTATGGGAGTTGGAGCTTCCTTGCAAGTTGAAGCTTGCATAATAAATTGAGGTAGCAACCTCATATAGGTTGGAACCTACAAAAAATATGATGTAATAAGGAACTAGTATCTTTCCTTCACATCACTTCAGTGAAAAATTTGTGGTTTTTTTCCTTTATGGGTTTCCACTTATATCCGATGTCTTCATGTGTTGCATGTTGAATGACTCACTTGTGTGAATGATTTTGAATTTTGTTTATATATGCAAATGTCTCTCTCTGGCAACTACAAAAGAAACAATTAAAAGTTGAGCATATACATATACCATTAGCTACAAAATAAAATACTTGAAAAAGGAAATTAAGTTGAATTGATCAATTGAAAAGACACAATTATTGATTCACCCTCCTCTCAGTAATTTCCAAGTATTTATCAATTGGTATCAGAGTGAGTTCCTTTTGTCTCAGTTTAATTGCTAAAAGAATATCTCGTGCATGAGAATGGCTAGTCAAGAAGGATGTTCAAAAAATAAAGCACCCTTGATTAGTGGTACAAATTAAGCTTTCTGAAAATTTAGGATGAAGACACACCAAATTTCACTTGGTGTAGATGTTTGGGCCACAATTGAGGATGGATATGAATAGACACTTATTATAGGTACAAAGGATCACAAACTTGAATTTATATGTAATGATAAATTTATGAATGCAATTCAGAATGGAATAGCTGAATAAAAGTTTATTAAAGTAATGCACTATAATACAACAAAGGAAATGTGGCATGGAATTTGATGAGCTCCAGAACCCTAACCATGGCGGAACCCTAGGGTTTCAGGTTACAGTTCCGCGGTTCTGCCAATAGTGAGTTTTCAGTGGACATGGTAGCATGGTTATCTACGCGGGTCTGACCGCGGGTTTTGGTTTTTTAATGATTTCTGTTCTCTACAGTTGAGCCTGTCGGTGGATTTCTTTTGTCTGATGCGTGGTATTGCCCGTTGTTTTTGGCCACAACTCCGTTCAACAACACAGTCAACTCCTTTCAACAATACAGCCTGCCTTCCACTGGTCACAAGGAGGTCAGGTATCACTATCGGCTAAAATGGTGGAAGAAGACCTCGTGGATTACGAGGAGGACCCCATGCCTGAGCAAGAGATTTGGGCGCACCAATCTACACCGTTTGAGGGCCCCTGGCAGCATAAACAGGGTCGGATGACAGCTGTTGTCCAGTTGACGTTACACTCACCCATTTCCGGAAAGCGCCAGCACCCTGCTATCAATGTTGCGGACCTTCCCGGCTTGGAATGTCCCCCCCTCTCTCCGGCAACCCTGAATCTCCTCGGCTCCAGTATACAGGCTTCCCCCTCCTTCGACTCCCCCCTGCCATATCTCCCACATCATCCCCCTCCTCCTTCCCCACAACACTCCCTGCCTATGCACCCCCCTCCATCTCCCTGGCACAAGCTGGCCCGTCCAACCCCCCGCGACCTGCACAATCCTACTTTCACCCGGGCTCGTGCAGTCTCAACCCGCATTCCTCGATTCGTTCTGGTTGTTTCAGCTCTCCTATCCCTAATCCTCGACCTACTCATTCAGCACAACATAGCTCCTCGAAACCATGCAGGAACCTTCTTAAAGACTACCCTACGGGACGATGCTCGGATAAGCTGAAAAAGGGCCGGTGTCTCAGAGCTGTGGACACTGATATCAACCTGACCTTTGGAGAAGACGTTCAAATGGTGGACGCCATGGACATGGCGAGGAAAGTTCTTGTTGGCCATGTTAGAGGTAGGAACTACACGGTGGAGAGACTGCGTCAATGGACAGTGGAGATATGGGGCTCCCTGCTGAAAGAACTTCCTGTTATTAGGGTATTGGCCAGAGGATGGTTTGCCCTCCGCTTTCATAGGGAGGAGTATACAGATTGGATATTATCGCGCTACTGGCATATTGAGCTCGCACCAGTTCTGTTAAAGTGATGGGATCCTCTATTTGATCCGAAGCGTGAACAACTCGGAGCAGGACCTATCTGGGTCAGACTACCTGGATTACCTATGCAATTTTGGACCCCTCAGGTGTTCAAACGTATTGGAGATGCACTGGGGACCTACCTTGAACATGACAAGTCCTTTGAAAAAATAGGAATCATGACTATGGCAAGGATTCTGGTACACCTTGACACCAGGGCAGGACTTGAGGAAAAAATTACTCTTCATAGGAGGCACTTCTCACGTAAACAACTTCTAGACTATGAAGGAGTCCCATTTCGCTGCAGGAGGTGCCACAAAGTGGGTCACCTATACAAGGATTTCCCTCTACATTCTTCGGTGACCACTGAAATCTCGAAGGGGACGAAGCAACAGACCTCTGAAGAGCAGAACAAGGGGGAACAGGAACAAGGAGAGGCACCATCTGAAGCTGCGGTGGGTGCTACAAAGAAGGCTGGGAACCAGAGAAAAGTTCCATCCTCACCACCTCGGACACGCTCCAAATCTACAGTGGAAGCAACTTCTCTGCCGGGTAATGAGTCTTTCCCAATATCCGTTGCTCTTTTTTCAGATGTTATGTTAAATGCACTGCATACATCTTTGCATCCCTCCTCATCTGCACTTGGCACTATTCCCTCCATCCCTTGTTCCTTATTTCCTCCCCCGCCCACGTTCTCCACCACTCCTACTTCCCTCAGGGAATTTTCCACTCCCCCTTCTCACACTTCCTCCCCTTCTAGGCTGGGATCCCATCCCTACAACCTCCGATCCAGAGTTCGACCTAAATCTCCGCTTCTTGGATTAGGCCTCTCCCCAGGAAGGACCAAGCTTCATAAACCAGCCAGAGGATGCCCATCCAAGATCAAAACTGCCATAAAGTCAGCGGTGGCAGATGTAGCGAGGGGCCGACAAACCACCATTGAGAGGGCGCTTAGAGCATTGGAGCCCATTGCCCATGGTTCCCCATGATTTGGCTCTCCTACAACTGCAGGGGATTAGCCAACCCCCAAAAGAGATTGGCTCTCAAAAGGCTGTTAAAGGATACATACTATGACATCCTTTTCCTTCAGGAAACCCTTGGCACTTCTGATAACATAACCAGAACCCTACTCTCGATTCTGTCGGGCTGGGTATTCCACGGCATGGATGCCATAGGCAGATCTGGCGGTCTTGCAATTGGCATCAATCCTAAAACTGTCAAGCATATATCCACCTGGGGCGGTATGGGGTTTATTGGCATGGACATATTTGTTGGGGAGCTGGGACTTCAGTTAAAAGTGATCAACATTTATGCACCCAATCAGAACATATTGGAATTTTGGCACAATTTGTTGGAACATAATCTTGTTTCAAACACCACCATTATTGGAGGGGATCTAAAATTTTCCTTGGGCATGGAAGAATCCTGGGGACATCATGCTCAAATTGACCCTATTTCCGATCAGATGAGAACCCTACTGGATACTAGCAAATTAGTGGATGTTCCTATGAACAAGAAACTGCCCACCTGGCATAATAGGCAGACGGGGGATGCTGCCCTGGGTCGAAGATTGGATCGGTTCTTGATACATGAAGATATCATCTGTTACATTCCCATATATCAACAATGGGTGGGTTCTGGGGGATCATTTGATCATCCACCCATTTTTCTCCAAATCACTAGTCCATCAAAAAAGTCGCGTCCCCCCTACAAATTCTTTGCAGGACACCTAAAAGACCCTGAATACATCAACATGGTGACCGAGTTCTGGAGAGCTCAAACCCGTTTGATGGAATAGAGGTCGGCTACAGACTTCTGTATAAGGCTTAACAAACTTAGGACATTGACAGAGGAGTGGTCAAAGAGGAAGAAGTTGAGAGATGAACAACATCTTTTTGACATTGAATTACAGATTGCACAGCTAACGGATGAACAGGGGCTGGGTTTCTTATTGGAGGAGACTAAAATACATCTGGTTTCGCTGGAGAATCAAAAGAATAAGATACTACTGGAAAAGGAGGAACAATGGAGATTGAAAAGTAGAGCCACCTGGCTTCAAGCAGGAGATGGTAATACCAAATTCTTCCACAATTTTGCAAACGGAAGAAAGGCCACCAACACTATATGGCAGATGCCCTGTGAGCCTGATGGATGGGCCTCAACTCACCCTCAATTAGCCAGATTGGGGATTACACATTTCAAAAGACAATTTACAGCGCCGACAACCATCAATCTCCCGGACATCATTAACTTGGTTGGCCACTTTCCAAGGTTTGTGGAACAGGATGCTGCAGAGGATTTAACTCAATCGGTCACCATGGAGGAATTGGAAGGAACTCTCAAGTGGTTCAAGAAAGATAAGAGTCCTGGTCCGGATGGCTGGTCGGTGGAGTTCTATTTGGATTTCCTGGAGTTACTAGGACAAGATCTACTTGCTGTCATTGAAGAAAGCAGAACCACTGGACACATCCATCCCCCCATTAAATTCACCTACTTGGCCTTGATTCCTAACACAGATTCCACGTCCTCCTTTAATGACATCAGGCCTATATCCCTTTGCAACTGTCTATACAAAATCATTTACGAAATCATCGCCAACCACATCAAGCCTATATTATCTAACCACATCTCTTAGGAGCAATTTTCTTTCCTCCACCATAGACATATACAGGATGCCATTGGTATAGCCCAGGAAGCTATCCACTCCATCAAACTCAAAAATCTCAAGGGAATCACTCTTAAAATTGATCTGGCAAAGGCTTTTGACAAAGTGAATTGGCTGTACATCAAGATGATTATCACTCACTTGGGATTTCCCCCTGCTCTCATCAACTGGATCATGGGTTGCATCTCCTCTGTTTCTTTTTCCATTCTCATTAATGGTTCAGCATCGCCCACCTTCAATATTGATAGAGGGATAAGGCAGGGATGCCCTTTATCACCACTTCTTTTCTTAATAGTAATGGAAGGGTTGAGCAGACTCATTGCTACAGAAAAAAGAAGGGGGGGCCTTCAAGGTCTAAAAATTATGGAACATTTCTACCTGACACATCTACTTTTTGTAGATGACATATTGATCTTCTTAAATGGGAGTGTCCGAGACACGAATTCATTGAATGAGATCCTGATCCTGTTCTGCAGAGCCACGAGAATGGAGATCAACAGAGAAAAATCCACCATCTCTCTATCTGAATGTACCCTACAGGAATCTCAATTAGCCACTCAAAATTTTCCCTTTCAAGTAATTGATTTGATGGGGGGATTGAAATATTTGGGATTCAGACTAAAACCAGATGGTTATAAGATTGCCAACTGGACCTGGCTCAATACAAAAGTGGAGAAGAGAATAAGTTGCTAGTGTCATAGGTTCCTCTCTAGGGCAAGCAGACTTATACTTATCAAATCAGTCCTTGAAGCCACCCCGATGTATTGGATGTCACTTGCCTACATTCCTAGAGGAATTCTTCACAGAATTCAACAAATCTGTTGTAAATTCCTTTGGAATGGAAGTAAGGAGGGTAAACCATTTTCCTAGGTAAAATGGGCCAAAATTGCTACTCTTAAGAAGTGGGGAGGCTGGGGACTTAAATTACTACTGGCCTTTGCTCAAGCCTTGGCAGCCAAACAGAGTTGGCTTTTACTAAAACAAAATAGTCTTTGGGATGAGGTTATTCTTCATAAATACATCTGGTCGTTGACTATCACAGATCCGCACATCTTGGAACAGGAAGGGAATTTCGGTGATTGGGAGGGCCATACTCAGTTCTACTTCTATCATCAAGGATGGCTTACTATGGAAAATTGGCAATGGAGCCTCGGTCCGAATTGGCATTGATCCTTGGACTGGCAGTGGTAACTCCCATCTACTACCAGTTGGACTGATACAACACCTAAACAACAGGGGCATCAAGTTTCTGGGACAGATTGCAGATCAACAAAATTCTACATCCCATACACAAGCCTGGTTAACTGATCCGCAGTGGCATATACCACTTGAATGGAGTAGAACCTTCAAGCACTGACAAAATCACATGTTAGATTACAGAATGTGGAGGATGAACTTATTTGGGCCCACTCAAAAACTGGGCAATACACACCGAAACAGGGGTATGATATAGTAATAGCTAACAAAAAACCGGAGGTCTTAAGAAGCTGGTGGGATACCTTATGGAAATTAAAAGCTCCTCCATGCACCAGACTGTTGATGTGGAACATATTAGAAGATAAGATCCCCACTGGATCCTATCTGAAAAGAAGGGCATTTTTGGGTCCTACCCGGTGTGTACTTTGCCTCCAAGAAGAAGAATCGACCCAGCATCTTTTCCTTACCTGCCCAACCACCAAGAGTATATGGTCACAAGTCCTACTATCTCTAAATATGACTATGAACTGGCAGGGGGTCGATATAACAATGGCTTGGGAAAACTGGTGGAGTACAGCGGCTGTGGCAAAATCAACGAACCTTCCTCTCCTAGTCTCATGGTACATCTGGCTCAAGAGAAATAATAAAATCTTTGAAGATAAATTGGTAAACTGGAATCTTCTCCCCCCACAAATTTGTGCTGCATATGAAGAACTACCAAACGATGACAGCCAAAAGAGACCAAGAATTATACAACAGGAACAAATAAACAGATCGATCCCATGGGCCTATTATGACAGTGCTACCCAACAACATGGTTGTGGGGGTGGCATTTGCTTCTACCTTTCTGAAGCACACTACTTCCAGATTTGTTTGGGTCTGGGACCCAACACCAACAATCATGCTGAATTGATAACACTTCGCCATCTGCTATACTTTTCTATTCTGAAACAATGTCGAAATATACAAATTTATGGAGATTCAAAGATAGTGACTGATTGGTTTAACAATACAACTATTTGCTCTGCTTACTCTTTGAGAACTATTATGGAAGAAATTGTTTTTTTCAAAACATTCTTTGATCAGATTTCTGTTTCTCATATCTACAAGGAAAGAAATGAAACTGCTGACAGGCTATCGAAAGAAGCGACGCATCGTCCTCTAGGAGAGTGGATGATCGCCGAACATACACCTGCAGGGATCTATCATTATTTTCATAGGCCATATATAGATGAGGGACTACAGAGGGGCAACAACCCCTAATTTCACAGCTTTTTGATACTGAACTTTTATAGAATTTTGCTCTGTATATATCAGAATAGTTAATATGGTTGTCTACCCCTGCGTGGGTGAATTTTGGTTTTATATATAGTGGTTATTTGCACCAGAACAACACACCCTTTTGGGTTTCTATGTATATATTTGTTTTTGACAGTGGAAAAAAAGCCACGTTTACAGCATATGCCTTTGGGCATCCACAACATGTAATTTCTCTTTATGAAATTATGAATTTTCTTTACGAAAAAAAAGGAAATGTGGGAAAAACTGTTAAATATGTATGAAGGAGATAACAAAGTGAAAGACGCTAAATTACAAGTGTATAGAATGAGGTTTGAAACTTCAAAAATTAATGATGATGAAGACATAGGAAAGCTTTTCCTCAAATTAGATGAAATGGTTAATGTCGTGTTGGGACTAGGTGAGAAGATTAATGAGGCTATAGTGGTTCAAAATATATTGAGATCTCTACCTACCAAGTTTAATCCCAAGGTATCAAAAATTGAAGAAACAACCAAATTTAAGACACTAACAAGAGATCAAATACTTGGTTCCTTGACAAGATATGGAATGAGGATAGTGAAAGCAAAGACAACTACACGTGATGAAGCTTTCAAAACATACAAGAAGTCCACAGAGGAAAAGGAATGTTCATGCTCAAACTCTGATGAAGAAGAAGCGAAATTTGGAAAAAGATTGAAGAAAGGTACAAGTTACGAAGGGTAAATTCCATTTAAATGTTTTAATTATGGAAGAGTGGGGCAGTATGCCTCAAAATTTCCATACAATAAAATAAGAGTGAAGCAATGTTTAAGTGTCAAGACCTTCAGGCAACTAGAGAATCAACATGAATAAAGACCAATTTGTAACTGCAACAAGCCATCTTCATCATGAAGGATACCATCAAATTGGTTCATTATTCAGAAGTTTATCCTTTGGTACAAAATATTGTTAAAAAATGTATATATGAAAAAGTAAATAAGCATATTCAAAATGCATATGGTCTATGCTAACAGTTGCATACCTAGTCAAAGCGCTTTGAATATGTTTCTAACTCAAAGTTTATTTTTGCATCATTATAATTCCTCAAAATTATTCAGCCTTGATGACTCTAAATATACATGAATTATGCATCAAATTACTTTGTATTGGTTTTGTACTCAATTGATATTATTTGAGCTTTGAAGAAAGCAAAGAAAGAGACTGCTTGATCCAGGAGGATCCTCTAAATTGCTCCAAATTTTGAGGTCTCAGTTGTATTTGGAAATGGCTCCAAGTTGTAGAGTCCATCACTCTGAATCTGGCACTACTTTTGGTTTCCCAATTGGTCTCCGGATGAAGGAGAAATCATCTGTCAAAGTTTAGGTGTCGAAGGGTCCTTGCTGGCCATGTGGCACTCAGCAGTTTGACGTGGCAATAATTGGTTAACTGGTGAAAGATAAAACATTCCAGGTTAAATGGTGATTTTGTTTGGTTAGAAGGTGCATGAAGTTTTAACTATGGTGCAAATTACATTAGGAGTGCAAATGTCATAAACCTATGGTCTAAAACCTAAGTGAAAAGTCATTATAAACCAAGGTGTGAAAGTTCATGATATATCAAACCATGGAGCGGAAATATATTACTAAACCATATGTTAAACATATGGTATGGTGAAACTTCTGTGGTAGAGTTTTATTAAACATGAAGGTGGCGCATGGCATATCAAACCTAAGGTAAATGTTGGTATGGAATTATGGTCAAAGACTTATGTTATAAACCTATGGCAAAAGGTGTTAAAATATAGCAGATATATAGCATGTTATAAAGAATATCAACCCTAATGGAACAAAGAAGGCATTAAAATATGGGTAACGTGGCAGAGGTCTAGCCATAATTTCCACGTAGTACATGTGGCAAGGCAGTTTTCAATGCAGTGCAGTTTGGAAACAATGGTACATTGAGTCAGCTGGCAGAATCAAAAGTCGGACTTCGGAGCCATCAGGCGCAGAGGTGTCAAGCACTTTGGCACAGTTGGATTGCCATAGGAACACAACCGCTGGAGTTAGTTGCACACCGTCATGTCATCAAGTTTCGCTCCAATGAAACTTTGGTTTGCGCCGATTATTAAACTTTGAAGGTTTATATTAAGGTTTTGTTTTAATGTATGCCAATGTTATATGGCGCTCCATATGGTTTGTTAAATGGTTTTTATATCAGATGGGTGGTCATATAATAAGGGTTTTGTTTAACGGTTCGAAGCATGGTCCATTCAAAACTTGTAATATAGTTTTTCAAAAACTATATGTTATATGTATTAAAGCACCAAGAATTCTCATTGCACCACTTCAAACAACCCAAAACAGTTTTCCAAGGATAGCCCAAGATTTTCGATCCTCGAACCTACCCAAGGTGTTATAAATCCTTTTACCATTGCATCAATGTTGAAGGACATGTTAAGTGAATTTCAAAACAAAGGGGTGTCTTTTCAGTTTTCATTCATGTAAGCCTATATTGTCCATCCTTGAGCCAAATCGGGAATAGAGACAGGCATTGGAAAGTTGAGACTGAGGGATTTCTTTCTACAGTAACTATTAATGCCTGCGTGCACATATAAGTTGGTGAAATATCATGTAAATAAACTCTTTGGATCATTTCCTAATAAAACAAACGCCCACATGGAAGCGGATGCAGAGACGTAGCCTGGGAGGGATAAACTTCGTCAACAATTTGTTGTGTTTGCTTCTTCACTTTTTGTTGTATTATTATTTTCTACTCTCAAGTTATGTTTATGGCATTTAAATAATAAGTTTTCCTCTTTCAAACACACATAAGAAACCTTAGTTAATGTTTGGTTAAGTTGCACAAATATTCAACCCCTGTCAATTTCAGATCGTATGTTATATACCTAGGGGGGATAACATGGGGTACAAAGGGAGGTATCCAAGGGAATAATGTAATAATGGGATGGGCCATAGTAATAAATAAGGTGGTTAACCCATATCATGTAAGGGACCACAAGTAGTTAGTAATAATGTAATGGGCCCATGGTATTAGATAGATGGTATTGAGGGAACCATGGTAATGACCCATGGTATTATATGTATGAGGCCTATAAAGAGGCTAGAGACTCCACATTGAGGGATGTGAAGGATTATTGTATGAACATGCCTATGGCTTGTGGAGTGTTCTCCTTCCTTAAGGAGTGAATATATGGTGTTGCCCTACCTTAAGGGTTTGATCAATAAAGTGAATCACTTTTATCTATATTCAGATCTTGTTATTTCTTGGGTTTATTTAAATTGTCTTATATTTTCATATCAGATCTATAACAAGTGGTATCAGAGCACTTTCCTGGGCAAAAAAGTGGAAAATTTTTCTTATGTTTTGCAGGAAATTTTTGGGGCGGCGAGTTTACAGATTAGATATGTATGTTTTGGTGCAAGATCTGCAAAATATAATTGCAGATCTGGATTCTATGTGAAAAAATACCCGATTAAAAAAAAAAAATCGGTCGAATCGGAGTCCGGATGAAGGAGATATCGCTGATTTAAAAATCAGTGGGGTTGCAGACAATTTTTCGGGGCAGCGAGTTTGCGGCACAGATCTAGATGTCCTAGTGCAAGATATACAAAATCTAATTGTAGATCTGAATTCTTTGTGAAAAAATACTCGATTTAAAAAAAAAATCGATCGAATTGGAGTCCGGATGAAGGAGATATCGTTGATCTAAAAATCAATGGTGTTGTAGACAATTTTTCGGGGCAGCGAGTTTGTGGCACAGATCTGGACGTCCTAATGCAAGATCTACAAAATCTAATTGCAGATCTGAATGTTTTGGGAAAAATTACCTAACTTCAGAAAAAAAAAATCAGTAGAATCGGAGTCCGGATGAGGGAGATATTGCTGATTTAAAATCAGCTCTTTTTTTGCAAAAATTTTGGTGACGACGGGAGAGTTGTAGTGCAAATCTAAAATTCCAGTGCCTGGATCAGGATTTCTATCATATGGGTAGATGCAGAATGGTTGTTCCATTTCCAAAAATAGGTCATAATAGGGATTCTAAGCAATATTGACGAAATTGTGACCATTTCAAATTTTCGCCAAGTAAGTGAATCTTTCTCAAACCCTCTTCATGGAAAATTTTACTAGAAACGATGATAGCCCTACTATTGAAGAATACATAAAACAAACTAAGTCAGTATGGACAAAAAATTGGAAGGATTTAGTGTGGCTTAATTTCAGAGATGAGGCTTACAAATGGTATTTCTCACTTGACGACAAGCAGTTGTCCAAACTTTCAGATGCAGAATTTGAAAGTGTCCTTTTAAACAAATGGTCTCGGACTAGAAAAAAGGAGAATGAGACACGTAAAGGGTTATTTTCTACGAGTGTCTCCTTATTGCAGGTTCATGGATTGATTTAAAAGGAGAAAATCGTTGTATCTATAAATCCTAGTTGCAAGCACACTTTTATGAATGTTAATTTGGTAAAAAAATTGCAAGTTCCAGCAAAACACATTGAAAACACACAAGTGGATGATGAGGATATTCAAGTGTATAAGGATTTGAAGATTTCTATGGATAAGTATGTGTGGCATGGTGATTTTTATACTTCAGAGATGGATAATATGGATGTTGTTTTAGGATATCCTTGGATGGAATCCATGGGTACTATCAATATTAATGTGTAGAAGAAATTCCGAAAGCTTTGGTATAAAAAGAAGAAAATTACATTAGCTTATCAATCTTGGATAAAAAGTTCCTTCATTGCAATGGTTCCTTGAGGAAGGAAAAATCTACTTCGATGCCACTTGAGGAAGTTTCACTTAAGGATTAGATTTGGCCTTACTATGCAGCCCAACTTGGCTTCCTAGCTTGGCCTTGTTTAGGGATACATTTAGACCTACTACTTGATCAAACGAGCTTCCTCTCATTTGATACCTATAGCCTAGTCTTCGGCCTCTTTAAATATCCTTCCTTAAGCCTCTTAGGAAGCCTCTAGAACTTATGGGTTTTGATCCTTCGAGAATTAGGAATTAATTTTTCCTTTTAATTTCTTCTTTGGATTTTAAACCCCATAATGAATCTAGAATCCCTTTGCTTAGGTTCTTTTCCCATAAAACCTTTTGTGACCAAACCCATACAAACCCATCTCACTAGTCTTGTGGATTACCTCCCAAGCTACACAATTCAACACTCCCTCTTAGTGAGGGTGGTACTTCCACTCCTTGGAAGTATCCATCATCATAGAAGACACTAGCCCATATGGCATCCATCACTGCAACATATCCTGTAAAATGGATCACTTTTCTATAGTGTCTCTTCCTTATTGGAACTTGAATATCTCGAACTTCCATAATTTTTCTCCCTCTAAATCTAGACTCCCTCTGAATCTACATGATCTCCATTGGCTCAACCTACTTCCATTGTGCACACTTTGATCCACTAGCCCTTCAAAGTAGCTTTGATACCATGTTGAATTTCCATGACACTCAACAAGCTAGGTTTGGTCCTAGAATCTCTGACACAAGCACACCCAAATGCCACAACAATCATACTTTTCACAGTTGAATAAACATACATCAATGAATCAACTAATGCACATGACAATTTTTAACTTTTCTAAACCATTCTTTGTTATATTAGACGCTACAATACAATAATATTAGGGCTCCCATACCAGTGATCATGGCCTTTACATACAACCTTGATACAAGGATACAACTAGGGCTTGGTGTCAATCACTTTGACAACCAATCTACCATGAACACAACAACGCTTGACCTTATCATGTCAATCTGCATCCATAGTCCTTTCAGTCCACGTGTCCTAAACACATTTGGTGAGTCCTCTTTCCTCACCATTTGTATCTTCTCAATCTGCCTCTATAAGTGAACTTTGATCCTTTAAATCATTGAACTCAACTCCAAAACATCTTCCCTCTAGCTGCTCATTTTTCCTTGAAGGTTAACAACACATAGGGTCTTTGATCATCTATTCACAACTCCTTTTGTGAATAGCTCTTCGACCTACCCACTGCTTCCACTTCTGCTACTATAATGATGGAAATTCTAAGGCATGAAGGCTACCCATTATCACTGAAGATGACTCCTGCAAACCTCATTGAACTAGTTCTTGTCAAATACACTCTTGGCTGGTCATTAGTCCTCAAAGATAAGCCCCTATACTCTGCCTCTCCTATAAACTCGTATACTCCTGAATAAGATCTTTATATTAGCACACAATGGGAATCTACTAAAAACTCTCCAATTTTTTAGAAGATGTCATCAAATTGTTGCTCAAACTCCTTGTAGAAAAACCCTACCGTGCTTCCCTTGTTATTTTCCTTAGGGCTTGTAGATCTACCCACTTACAATCAAAATCTTCATTGATCCAGGGATACAAATATTTGCCCTTTTTTCTAAAATTTGACTCCTCAAATTGCACAAATATAGGCTTTAGATCTTCCCTCATTTAGGGCTTCTTCACACTGCCTTCTTGAACTGGTTTAACCACAAGTAGACAGTTCACTTAAGGACATCACACTTCCCTTCTTATCATTCATCTAATTGTAACATAATTGATTGAACTAGGGCTTGTAGATCTTCCCTCACACTTTGAGTTGACCCTCAAATCAAATAGATCTATGGCTACTAAAACATTGTTGCTCATGATTTATGAGAAGACTTCCAAACTTATTCATTGGTATACATTTTTCCTTTTTACATTCATTTTACAGTCACTTCTCGGCTGCCTATCTTCTCATTCTTTGAAGATTAGTCTATCCTAAAAAGAATAAGTCCACTTCTCTTTATTAGGTCTCGACCTCCCATCCTTAAGAAATAACAACATTGTGTTTAGAGCATACCCTTAAGGTCTACATATATAAAAAGGAACCCTTGGAAATGGTAGATACTATTGTCCTAAAAACTTTAGGATCAACTACTCCAACCATAAACTCTCATCCATGTCATCTGATCTCCTTTAGCCATTTCATAGGCCTTAACACATTCTTGGCCTCTTCTTGTTGCTACAAAAAACCCTTTGGCATGCATTCTAGGGTTTGCAGCTACCCAATATAGTTTTGTAGTATCCCTTAATGTGACCCAATGATCCCTCCTTCTTCTATGCTATATGTTGAGGAGATACGACATTTGTCTCTACAAACACTTAGGCGTTATGACCTCCTTTCCAAACTCGTTAGGGGCTCTACCTTACCTTACAGATCTATGGCCTTTCTCCTCCACAAAAAAATTATCTCAACTCTCATTAGATCAACTCATACTCAGCTGCCACAAATTTGATTGAACTCCTCCACGAGCTTAGTAATCTTGGATCAGAACTTCCTTCATTGTAGCGTCTTCTTGAGGAAGGACAAAACTCCTTCGATGCCACTTGAGGAAGTTGCACTTAAGGATTAGATCTAGCCTTACTATGAAACCCTACTTGGCCTACTATCTTGGCCTTCTTTAGGGCTACATTTCTACCTCCCACTTGATGAAACAAGCTTCCTCTCATTTGATATCTCTAGCCTAGTCTTAGGCCTCTTTAAATAGCCTTCCTTAACCATATTTCACATTTTTCATTAATAAACTATTGAATAGTCATCCTTTAATACATGTGGTATTTTTTAGATTTTGATCAAGTGTTGGCATCTCGGGTCTGTTGTGTATGCAAATTGCGTCACTAAACACAATTGCACCTATATCCACCATTGCATTAGTGCATTGGCTCAACACACAAGCACTAGAACATGAACATAACTCACAATTGTCATGTTGTTGGAATTGTTGATTAATGGTTTGCATATTACTATTCTTGTCTCTATTTAGTTCACTAAATGGATCTTTGTTGTTACATGTTTAAGTTATGAATGCTAAGTTCTTATATATTCCAACACCATATAGTGCTTGGAACAATCATATATAAAGTATGTTATTGCTCTGTTTTGATTAATATAAATCTATTGTTCTATGTGTTAATTTGTGTAATCATATTATGTTTTGTTGTATTGATTGAGTTATGAGATTTAACCTCACACGTGTTGATCATTTAGGTGCATCGAGGCACAGGAAGAACCTAAGCTGGGGCCCACTCAAGGTGTGGTTTTGTGTCAATACTTTTCTTATTTACTTTGAAAGTAGGTTTATATTGTTATATTTGTTCTTAAAGTATTTTGGATGCATTTCAAGTTCGTTTGATTTCTTTCTAGTTTCAAGAAAGTGTGATTGTGTGATTTATAATTTCATAGAATTTGTGGTTTATGGAATTTGTCAATTTGCCTTATGAGCAGATGCTGCATAATTTATTGAGTATGAAATACACCTAGTGACATTGATATAGTCACCCCGAAAGAATAATTGGGAGCTTGAGGTGCCACATAACTGAGTAGTGCACCGTCCATAAGTAGGTTCTTCCACTCAAAAGATTCAAGTTTCCTCACATAATTAATAAAAAATATATCAAGGATAGAAGAAACCAAAGCGGTTGTTAATTACCCCTTTAAGTAACATATGTCCCTACTATATTTTTTCATTTAGGACATGATACATGCATTAAAAACACCACAGGTAGAAAAAAGAAAAAAACTGCTAAAACCTCACATGGTGGAGTAGGAGCCACTCAAACAAATATTCAACCAAGTGAGGAAGGGTAGTAAAATCCTTTAAACATCACCAAAGTAAAAAATAGTACAATATGGAAGCCACCTAAGGAAGAAACACTATGAAAAAGGGAAGAGACTACATTGGATGAGGAACTGAAAAGTTTTGAGGGTTCTAATAAGATTCAAAACCATAAACCTTTAGGTAAAGAAAATATGGGGGATGAAGAAGTAATGGACCTAGACAAAAGGAACATGTTACTTTTGAATTACCCATCCAGGTTAATGATGGGTTAGTCCAAATGAAGAAAATTCCTCTTTCTTCCCTTCCAAATTTCCATGGTCTTTCAAAGGAGGATCCAAATACTTTTTTGTTTAAGTTTTATGCTATTTTTCATAGCTATGATTATTCCATGGATGGCCAAAAATTGAAATTATGCCCTGCTACTCTGAAATATGTAGCCCTCCAATGGTTTATGGGGCTTAGGGGAAACTCCATTCAAATTTGGGATGATATGAAGAAGACATTTTTTAAGAAATATTAGGACTATTGTAAAGTCTTAGATATCAAATAAGAAATCTTCAAAATGTCCCAAGCATATGATGAATGTCTAGAAAATTACATGGAAAATTTCCAGTATAATTTACAAAGGAAAAAACAAAACATGTTAGACCTAGAAGCCCTACATATAATTTTTCTTAAAGGAATACGATAGGATTGTATGATACATTGAACTTCATGGGAGAAAGGGATATTTCCCTACTAACATATGAGGAGATTTGTGATTTATGTAAGCAATATTCTAGAGGGAACTTAAAATATGGAAAAAATTATGGAGATGTGATCTCTAGAATTAGTAGGTCAAATGGGACAGGGGTGAAAAATGTTGAGACAGGAAACTTGTTAGATGATTTCAAAATTTATATCCTTAGTATGCTTAGCTCCCAATTAGACACCCTACAAGTGAAAAATAAGAAGGAAGAGGTTGAGTTGGCCTTGGCCATATTTTGCTCCAAATGTTGAAAGAAACACCCTCATCAAGAATGTCCTTTAAATGGTATTGAGAAATCTATAATTTGTAAGAAAAAACATTCCACTTTATATTTTCCTTCTTTATCATGGCGTAAGGAAAATTTTCAAGAGGATAATGAGAAAACCGAACAAATCTATTTTTTGGCTCAAAAGAAACCTTAGTCCCCTCGATCATTTGGATCTACTCCTAATCTGTTCGAACATTTTACTCTAACTCTTGGATGGTATCCTCCTATTCCATGGCCATAATGGACCCCTCAAATCCAAAATCAAAGTTGGGCCTTAGGCTAGAGAGGACCTCCCCCCTTTGGAAATATGTCACCACAAGATCCATATCAACAACATCTATAATTACTTACACTAACATATAATAAACCTTCTCAAACTCCACAAAGACCTCAATTACTAACCCAACCCATACCTAACTTGAATAATAAATTAGTACAATCCACCTACAACATTGAACTACCCCATTTTCCCATGTATACTGTTACTTTCGTTGATTTTCAAGATACCCATTTACAATCATGGAAAGTAATCAATAAATTGACTGATCCTGTGATTTAGGAACATAAGGATGAAGAGGATATTGAAAGATCAAACCATTCTGGCGTAAATCCTTAGCTCATGAACCTGCATCTGGGAAAGAGTTGGTTCCATCATTCTTGAAGTGGCTATGTGTGGAAAAGCCTCCGGTACAACCTTAGTTCAACCTTTTAGGGGAACTATTGTAGATGCTACAACACCCTCCAAAATTTTGGCTTGCACCCAAATTTTGGAGCCTTCCTTGATATTTTCCTTGATTGTTGCAAACGGTTAAGCTCATTTCATGAGATTTCTTGAAGTTATTTGGTCCCTTTTTGCATGTTGGATTAGCTGTCATCTTTTGGCATGTTTGACTATCGTACAATGGTTGTGAGCATTTTCTGGTGGTTTCAAAGGTCAGTGTTTGTGTATATGAGTTTCCCCAACTATGTAAACATTTTTCATATTCATACACAAAGATTTGAGCATTATCGCACAAGTTTCATCACGGTCGTTGTAAAGTCTATATTAAGTGTCACACTTGCCATATCTTGTCATGAGGCAGTCACACAGAGGGGAATGCTTTGTTTGTGTGTTCTGATGCTCTATGTTGTCACGTTGTCAAAGTATGATAAGTGTGTGATCACAGTTCAAGTTCATGACGAGTCCATCGCTATTCCTGCACTTAGACATTTTCGGAAAATCTTCTCGACAAAGAAACTTAGCTTCATCATGCCGAGCTATGCACTGTGTAGTTTTAGGCCTCTTGGATGTGACCCTACTTCCTGGAACAACGCAATTTGTAGTCCCTTCCCTTCACGGTTGTTGTTATGCATAATTCCTGAGTCCAATAGCCTCCCTTGACATCCAAAATTGCGCAGTTGTTCCTCATAGTTTTCCTTGAACTACACACTTCACATATTCAACCCTCAAGCCTTTTCCTTGCCTACTAGAATTGTGCAGTGCACCAGAATCCTAGCCTCTTTTGGCCTCCAAAACGGCACAAATGCTTTCTCCTATGCCCTTCCCTCAGCCAAAGCTCACTGCCTCCAGAAACTGCGCAGTTCTTCCCTTCAATCCTCCTAGCTACCTAGTCCCCCTTGCCTCCTGAAACTGTGTAGTTTTTCCTCCCAGGGCTCCATCCCGCAACCCCCACTGCTTGCTTCAGTTGCACAATATTATCCCTCAATGAGTACTACGCAATTTTTCCCCTCAGTGAGGACTGTGCAGAAATATCCCTCAGTGTAATATGAGCTGTGCCCTATGTAGGGTTAGTGATCAAGGTCTCCCCCTATTAGCTAAAATTATGCAATGCATAGTCACTAACCCATTTCTCCCAACCTGTGACTTGTCCTGGGCCTAGTTCATGGATAATAATGCATCATCTTAGACTAGGTGATTTTTGGATGTCGTCCCATCATGAGTGAATTGCAAGAACAGGTGCACTATCAAGTCATGGTGAGATGATGAAGAAGGAGAAGGAGGAGGGAAGCATGCCTAAAGAATCTCTTGCAGCTGAACTCACAAGTGGATCTATCAAGAGGAATCAAAGAGACGCAAGTTTGAAACTACCATACAAAACTTAAGATCATTGAAGTCTCTGCATTACCAAGCCATGCGGAGGAGAAGAGAAAGCATATCCAAGAATACATCTAGCACTCAATAGAAACAATGACCTGACATTGCCACATCATCAAGCAGCCCATGTCACCAGTGTCATGTCATGTCATGAGTAGTCATATGCCACATCATTATTGTGGACCATGTGTATTGTATTCAAATGTATTATAAAGTGGAAGTCCAAAGGACACACATGAATATGAAGAGTCATGTAAGTTGAAAAGTCATGGGAAGTTAAACAGTCATGAGGGTAGTCAAAGAGTCATAAAGGGAAAGCATCACCCCTCAGTTATATATACCCCCTCATTGTATGAGCAAAGTAATTTTCACCTTGGCTCCTCCCACAAGGCATTAGAGAGATCAGCTAGCTCTTTGCGGAGCAAGGAGTGGCTCCAATGTACCACTACTAAGGCTAGCGATGTACATTGTAAATGTGTGGCATGGAATTTTTTCTTAATAACAAAATACTTTTAAGGCCAACGCGTTCTTCATGCATGGACTATGAATCTTTGTAATACTATTCTGTGGACGTTTGTATTTCATGTTTTCTTTCACGTGTACTAAGATAGTTGAACTATTTCTGTTATTTTAGTGCTTATCTTATTGAGAATGTTTTGTAATGGTTGCTATTTTTGTCTTATCCTTGTGGACTATTCTATAGGATACTAGACAGATCTTTCCTTTTTTGTTGTTTGTAATGATCGTCACAACCGCTATGGACTATTCCTCTAGATGTTAGATAGATCTTTCTGGTTCACATGTGTCTCTTCCTAGGTGGTACTATTACCTCTCACTTAGAGGCTCACTTCTCTTCCCCCTTTTGCAGTAGAATAACCTTTCCATATTTGCAACTGTAGACTTCCCTTGCTTTTCGAAGACACCATTGCATCACTCTCTTGCACTGACAACTAGAGCCAAGGAAAATTTTTAAGGATTTGGAAACTAGGCCTTTATACCATATGAGAATCTTACATAAAATGGTTTGAGATCTTATTGGGACTTCATATTAGGGATATCCCATGAATGTTGGTGGGTCCAACATCGTCAACATTTCTGATGTTATAGAGAGGGCAGTTAACGTTTTATGGCTGATAGACCCACGGGTCCCATCATTCCAATATATGCTCAAGGTAGCAACGTTCATTCCACCTCCCCTACTCGTGCTTTTGAAGTTAGTAAATCTTCCCAGCCGAGGCTTGAACATGAAATCCCGTATGATCAGCTTCGGGCCATCTGCCCCATCACCCATCAATTTGCAAAATACTGGAGTAATTAGTCTTCCATATTATCTAAAGAAGAACAAGACCACCCCAAAAGTAATAGTCTTGTCTATTGACGAAGAGGTTCTTTCCACTCTTAAAGAATTAACAGACTCTGTGGAAAGAGAATAAGAGCCTCCACTCTTTCACGAAGGTAACAGAGACAACATCTTACTCTTGGGCTCAACTTTTGGTGGGATAGGCCGAGAGGAAGAAGAATAGGAATAAGAACCATAAAATTTTGATAAAGAACGGGAGGACAACGAAGAAGAAGACATGGTAGATCAAAATTTGGATTGGATGATTCAGGCCCCAATAGAACTTCCGGGTGTCCTACACAAGATTCCAAAGCATTCAAAGAAGTTGTTAACGAAGTATGACCCTGATAAGACAATGAACATTGAAGACCATTTGGATAACTTTTACCTACACTTGCAAACAATTGAGGCACATTACGATGATGTTGCATTTAGATTTTTTCCATGTACCTTGGATAGTAGAGAAGTTGTATGGTATCACAAACTTCCTCTAAACTCCATCTAGAATTTAAGGTGGTTCAAGAATATGTTTCTTGAAAATTTTGTTGATGACAAGAACCCTTCCATGTTATTGAAAGAGTTGGGTAATTTTAAGATGGAGCAAAAGGAAAAGGTGAAAGAATTAAACCAGAGGTTGAATCGCATCTTGAATAAATTTTTGGAGAATACAAAACCTCATGACGCCATTACCATAAGTTACTACACTTCTACCTTGCCAACAAGTATTGTGCAGTTTGTAAAGTGAACTGAGAAACATACATTGACTGAAAACTACGAAGAGGCTATCGCTGTTGAGGACTTCTGCGCTATTGGAGTCATCTAATATGATGAATAAACAAAATACTCCAAGGACATGGGTAAGAGGTCTAAAGCCTCCATGAGAAAGGCTAAGTAGAAAGAATCAAATGATCTTGAAAGCATGACTCATCTCATCAAGTCCCTGACCACTGAATTGGCAGAACTCAAACAAAGGACAAGCATGTAGTGCCCCTCTCTAGTTGACTGACAGTTATATGACATTAACATTTATTTAACCCTAAGGCCCACACATTATTCTTTGAGGACCTCAAGTTGAGGATCCGGGCACATGGCTCTATTATTAGTGTTTGTGATGTTTATGTATGTTCTCCATTTGATATTATGATGAAGATAGCATTAATGGTTATTTATGTTATGTATTGGTATTATGATTATTGTATAATTAATGGTTATGCATGTTCTCTATTGATATTATGATGATTGTAGCATAAATGGTTATGTTTGGTCTCTATTGAATTTATAATGATGATGAAATTAAAGGATATGTATGCTCTCTATTGATATCATGATGATGATAGCTTTGATGGATATGTATGTTTCCATTGATGTTATGATGATGATAGCCATGATGGATGTGTCCCCTATGTTACCTACTTGCATTAGTTCTCGTTCACAATGAACAATGATGTGAATGACTAGGTGATGTTGATGATGCTATTATGACAATGAATAACGATGAGAAACCTTGTTACTGATGATTATTGAGTATGGTAGGAAACCACCAGATACACTCACATATGACGAGTTGAAAACACCTGGTTTGATGAAAATTTATATTTTTCTTTGAAATTCTAAGTCAATTTTGAAAACCTGTTATATATGTTTATCTATATTCTGGTGATATGTTAGTGATTGCAGTCATAGATTAGTTGCTTGGCCGAATGACTCACATATGGGTGATGGGGTTGTACAATTGGATGGAACTACATGGGAGGGGTCGGGCAGAGTCCCTGATCTCACCCACTAGCACTCCCGCTGTGACTTGGGCTGGAAAGGTTGAAACAACTTCGCCTTGAAGATCACGATGTCATGAGGGTAGGTCCCAAAGTTGGGTCGCTCATGAGGATTTTACCGGGGGGCGCGCATCAAGGCGGATTCCTTGATCCCCAACACCATTAATCTCACTATAGCAGGCAACATAAGAGATGATAGTGGTCTCTATAGTTGCACCTATACTTTCCCCTCGTAGCCACTGAATTCTTGAAGGAAAAGTGGCGTGGCACCCTTGGAACTTCAAGGGAGTTTCTTGAAGGGCACGACCAACTTAGAACCCTTGGCATCAAAAATAAATTGTTAGGCATGACAACCTTGGAAATTCAAGTGATGTTCTTGAAGGGCATGACCAAACTTGGCACCCTTAGAATCATTAAAAATAAATAAATATAATCAAGATATGAAAACCATGTAAATTCACATCATTAGAACCGAGGTAATTAAATCAAGAATAAAACTTGGGTTAAGGGGATCATAGGAAGAAATAACATATTTTACCTTAAAAACTCTACCCTTCCCATGTTGGAAAATTTTAGGTAGATAATGTAATTTAATTAGGTAAAAAGGGGAAAGAGGGACATAAATGTAAGGATAATTAGTAATCCTAAAATAGTTAAACCTAATTAAGGGAAAAGGATGGTGGATTTAAATAAGCTTAATGAATTAAATTTTAGAGAAATTTAGAGAACCTCCATGTGGCAATAACCAACATAAGAATATTCATCTAAGAGGTAACTTGAGTTAAATTAGGGAGTAGATAGGAGATCAAATCTTGACTTATCAATTGACTTTAGTAATGAACACAAATTAAGGAGTAAAAAGGGGGATCAAGAGACAACTAGGAGAAGAAATAGGAATTTTGTTGAGGTGAAGAAAAATATTAGTTTTAAATTAAAATTTAAGTAAATAATTTTGGAGACCCTTGATGAAAGAGTGACACATGGGTGGGTGAATAATCAAACTATTGAATTATCAAAAATAATTAATTATGCATGAAATGCCAAGTGTCACCTATGAGGACTCCTATAAAAGAAGGGGCAAGCCATGAGAGAAGGGAATTTTCTTTACCCTATTGTTGGATGGATGAGACTATGTTAGATTAGTGACTACAATCTATAGTGAGTTTGGTGAGGTAGAGGACTTTGGAGAGGGGACTCTTGAGCCAAGAAGTGCTCTCCTCTATCAGCTAATACATTCCTCTACTGTACAACCCCATTGCATCTCGGAGGTCCACGGGGAAGGAGAGTACCCAAGGAGCAGGCTGGGAGGTCAACTGGTGGGTCATTGCATTCGGATCAAGCACATCGACATTCACACTCAGAGGCAAACGACAACAAAGGAAGACAAGTAGAAGCAAGTCAAGTTTGAATCTCTTCTTCTGGTGAACAGTACCTATGTTGTATTATATTATTTTATGAATTCTTTATGGTTTTAGTTAAATGTATGTAAATTAGATGATATGTTCAATGAAGTGAAATTCAGAGATGTGTTAAATAATGCTTAATAAATTTGAATTCCCAATGATATTCAATGCTAGTTTCTTATGGTTGTATTTTAGTATTTAAAAAAAATAAAATAAAATAAAAAATTAGAGTTGGTTCCTACACATGGTATCAGAGCATATGTTGAACCCTTGAGACCTATGGGCCCATGCATGCATGACTAGTTTTGTTAAATATCTACTACATTCTACTCAGTTCAGTTCGAGTTAGTTGCCACATAAGGATGGGTTCCCAAAAAGACTTTGCTTACATATCAGGTTTATTACACAGAAACGTCAGACCTCGAATTGATTATGCCGAGCAGAGGATTTTCTCCAGTGATAGAGGTCGAGTTCTCTCATTGCTAGACATGATCATAATTATTTGATATCACCAAGCCCAATCACATTTCCGGTTGTGAATATTTTATTTGGTAGGAAGAAGTCCCTAATTTCCTTGGGTGTGATCCTCATTGAGATTTGTGGTGAGTTCTTTTCTTTTCCAAATTTTGGTAGGTCGGAAGAATCCATACCAAAATATTCCCAAAAGGGGTTGAGTACCTTCAGTGTTGAGGCCGCGAAGCTTCCCTTCTTCAAGGATTGAACCCGTTCGATAACCAGGTTTGTGCATTATAACTAGAAGATTGGAATTTACCTTGGAAGGTCAAAATTCAGAGATCATACAAAGTAAAAGTTTCTCGGACATAATTTGTCCCTATACTAATCACCTGAAGCTGCATATAGTCTTTGATTAGAGAGATTTAAGGTTGGTCATATTCTTGAGTTGAGTGCAGCAAATTGATATGCAAAACTAAAGATTTCCCTTGGGCCGAGTTTATATTCTCGGAAATTAAAGAGGGCATAAATTCATAAAAGTTTAATTTATCAGCCATGGAGGTTAAATCTCATTAGACTCCAACACTGTAAATTTTCTTTTCAGAAAGGAAGCTGAACTTCTTGGTTGCCAAATTGTGCCAGGAAGTGATGACTAGAATTGAAGTAGGCTTTTCAGTAGCTTGAAACCGGATTATTGATCACCAGAATGTCTAATTATTTCAAGATCAGACTTCTCCTGAAGATAATATACCTGCGTGTCATCTTTGATGAGACATAATATCTGTTTAAATATAAACCACGCTGGGTTTGGTCCATATGTACACTGCTAGTAAAAGTGGCCCAGAAAAATCAAGGCCAACCATTGAAATTCCCTATTGGTCATGAGAAAGAGTTGTTCCAGCAAAAAGTTAAACTGTTTCCTTTGCAAATGAAAGTGAGTTCCGAGTTCCATGCAAGGCTTTTCTTGTAAATTTTACATATCAATTGTTTGTGCAAGATTGCCAAAGTAAAACTTGGAAAATTTGCATAGTTGGCTTGGAAAAAATCCTGTACACACAAACTAGTAAGAAAGTGTTAAAGAAAAACCATAAATTCTATTTTTTTTTCCATCTAGTACATTACAGTGCCCAAGAAACGAGTTGCAGCAATCATGAAAGGTCAGATTACCATCCAACTCTTAGATTTTAGGATATCTCTACAACATTCTTACAGATCTGCTATGTGGGTAGTTTGAAATTGGTTGTCTTACGAATTCCTTGCAGAGAAGCTCCTGTAGGTTAATTGTGGGTATCTTCCTTGTTAAATCCTAACAGAGAAGACCAGGTAGAATTTTCTTGTAGGATATCTTTGCATACACTTTGAAATTGCGAAATAGAGAAGCATGCTGAGTGGGCGAATTGTCAAAAAAATAAATTTCTCTAACTATGAATTCTTTTTAATATTTAATCTCTGTGTAGAGACTCGGTACATGAGTTTTTCCATTATATTTTGGAGAATATATAGACCGTTTTACAGGCTAGATAAGTTTAGAGATTGATTTAAATTATTACCATCTGATAAAATAATCAAATATATCATTAAAATTTTGTGAATGTGACTTTTCAGGATTGGATATAATTCTTTTGGGTTGTTTGGAATCCGGATGTTGTATACCAGCATAAATAGAGAGTTGTTAGAGGAGATTGATTTAAGATTAGAAAATTTGTGGTGTTTTGATTCTGGTGCTGATGGACAACCAGAGATACTAATTTTACCAGCCCTTCTCACATCCCATTGAAGGGATTGTTGGAGAGGTCCATCTCATCTTGTTTGCCCAACAGACATTGGAGTTAGGTGTGCAGCAAGCCTTACTGCGATAAACCTCTTTGTATCTAAGCGTGTAAACCAAATTATTCACTTAGTTTAAGGAAACCACTGTGGAGGAGTCCTATAGTCGTGAAGCCACATGTAATTTTTGCTGGTAAATAAAAAAAATATAAAAGATTGTTGCCCGTAAATAAAAAATTCTTTTATGTGCAAAAAAAAATTATGTTCACTGACCAAATTGTGAAGAGCCGCTGAGTTTACAAGCATATTTTTTTTCTCTTCTGCACTAACTATATTATGAGGATCTGCATGTGTATCTGAGAGCTTGCCTGTATATGAAGAGAAGTTGCATTAGTGAGGAGCTAAATGCACTCATTAAACTTTTTCGTGTAGTTGTTGTTGCATTGCAATGCTGAGCAACCAAATCTGTGTTGAAATTTGAATATGCAGAATTCATTGACATCTGCAGACTTGCGTGCTATGAGGAGTGTTGTAAAGCCACCACCTTTAACTTTCTTTATGGTTGAGACTGCATTTGATCGACGACATCCAATGCAACGTTTACATAAACTGCAACATTTACATAAATTTCCATACGTCTGAGGAGCTATAAACCCATTTATGGAGTGTAATGCGCACATATTTTTATAACGTTAACAAGAATCCATGGATATCCATGAATTTTGTTTTTTTCCACTAAGTGAAAGTTCACATGACATTTGAATGAGAATAGAGTGAATTTAAGAATTTTAATTTTTATGAATTTTACATTCTCCATGAGATATTATATTAGTGAATATTTATGAGTTGGAGAGATAATTAGTGGGAAATGCAGGTAGGAGAGATAATTAGTGCAGGAATGAATATTTTTAATTGAGTTTGTATTTTTTTTAAATTAAGGGTATAGGTTATTAAATTCTTAATATATATGTATATATATATATATATATATATATATATATATATATATATATATATATATATATATATATATATATTTTGTAAAAATTAAAAAATGATTGGTAACAAAGTTGAAAAGGGAGGATGAGAAGTATTAATCATTTTCATTGATGATTAATTCATATTTAAGAAGAATTTGGTTGTAATTGGGCATTTGTTGCACCATCTTTATAACCTCTATTTAATAAAAAAGATATTTTGTGGTGGGGGTTGAGTCTCAATTTTTGGGACATTTGGTTCTTGTCTTGGGTTGAAGCGAGAAACATTGTGTTCATTTTTCACTCTCTCTCTAATTCTCTAATTTTCTCTTACTCTCCTCATGGCGACAAGCATTATTTTATTGCCTAAACTTGTTGGAACAAACTATTTTTATTGGATAAAACGTATGCAACTTATATTCATCACCAAAGATTTATGAGTACTTGTAACTAATGGATACACTATGTCTTATCCTAATGAATTCAAAGCCTTAAGTGATGATGAAAATAAATTTCTTAAGGAACTTATTAAGAAAGATAATGAAGCACTTTCACTTATAAGAAGCACTTTTGAAGAATACATATTTCCAAGAATTAGTGGTGCAATATCATCTAAAGAAGCATGAGATATCTTTAAAAAACACATGTGAAGGTGTTGTTGTAGGTAAACTGCAAACATTAAGGAGGAATTTTGAAAATTCCCATATGCAAAGTAATGAATCCATTCATGATTACATCACAAAAATGCAAGATCTTGTTAATCAGATGAGGTCATTAGGTGAAGATGTTCCAGAAAGAAGGCTAATTGAGAAGATTTTAAGAAGTGTTCTACATAAGTTTCAGATGGTCACTACCAATATTATGGTTTCCAAAGATTTAAATACCATCAAAATTGATTAATTAAGTGGATTCTTGTTAACTATTGAAGAGAATAAACCATTTGATCAAGTAGAACATGCATTTCTATAAAGCATAGAAGAAGAGGAAGGAGTAGGGGTCCATATCATAATTAGAATCAAAACAATAATCGGTAAAATTCACAAGGAAATGCATCTCCTTCGAGAGGTAGAGGAAGGAATCCCAGTCAATTCAGAGGAAGAGGCAGAGATGGATCTCACGAAAGAGGACAAGGAAGAGATGGAGGTAGAAATGGAGGAAGAGGTGGAGGACCACAGTGTTATTATTGCAAAAACTTGGCCATCTTGAAATATATTGTTATGCAAAAATGCAAGATATGGAGCGAAAAGGTGCTAATACAGTTGTTGAGGAAACTGGGAATGAGAATTTATTCATCTCAAGTTTGATGGCACATAATGAAGAAAGTGAAGCATGGTATATTGATTCAGGATGTTCATCTCATATGACATCTCAAGAGGAGTTGTGTATTGATGCAATAAGGAAGAGTAATAGCTTATGCATCAAGGAAACTTAGAACCCACGAATAAAACTACGCAAATCATGATCTAGAAATGGCAACAATTGTTTATGAACTAAAGAATTGGAGACATTAACTTCTAGGAAGGAAGTTTGATCTTAGGACTGACCATTGTGGGCTACAACACCTATTCACTCAAGACCACTTAAATGTAAGACAAAGACGATGGTGTGATATAATTACTGAATATGATTTTGATATCACTTACATAAAAGGAATGGTAAATAGGGTGGTTGATGCTTTAATTAGGAGGCCTCAGATATTTTCAGTGATTCCCTTAAAGACAAATTTGAGGGAGAAACTGCTTGATTTACAATTTAAAGACACCTGGTACTAGGAGGTTAGAAAAAGTTTGAGGGAGGATGAGATGAGGGTCCCAAAATATGAATAATACTCCCTTGATAATGATGGGCTACTACGATTTCGGGGAAGGATATATGTACCACCAAATGAAGATATACACCAGTTAATCTTGAATGAAGCACATCGCACAGTATACATGGCACACCCTGGTGTTAAGAAGATGAGTGCGGACCTGAAACCACTCTTCTTTTGGAAAGGGATGAAGAAGGACATCGTGAACTTGGTAGCAAGATGCTTAGAGTGTCAATGAGTAAAAGTTGAACACAGACATCCAACAGGATTATTGCAGCCCCATGAGATACCAAAATCTAAATGGGAAGTTATATCAATGGAATTCATTATGGGACTACCAATGACCTCAAGAAGACATGATTCCATATTTGTAGTGGTGGACACGTTGACCAAGAGCGCCCATTTCATACCAGTTAAGACTACATATAAGGAACTAGAAATAACCATAGTTTTTATTAATGAGATTATGAGATTGCATGGAGTGCCTAGGAATATTATATCTGATAGTGGAGCAGTGCTTACAGGAAGGTTTTGGACCAGTTTCCAAGAATATTTGGGAACCCAATTGAACTTCAGCACTTCTTATCACCTTGAGACAAATGGGCATACAAAGAGGACTAATCAAATTGTCGAAGACATGCTTCAAAAATATGTGATGGACCAACAAAAGAGATGGGAGGAGTTTTCACCCCTCATGGAATTTTCTTACAATAATAGTTATCAAAGTTCCATCAAGATGGCGCCATTTGAGTTCTTATACGGAAGACCTTGTAGAACACCTCTCAGTTGGGACCGACTAGAGGATAGAGTATTAATAGGACCAGAAGTGGTGCAAGATATGGAAGAACAAATGACTATGATTAGAGGAAGGCTAAAAGAAGCACAAGATCGACAAAAGATCTATGTTGATGCTCATCAAGTAGACCGAAGTTATGAAGTGGGAGATAGGGTATTCCTGAGAGTAAGGCCCCAAAAAAAATATATATATATAAGGTTTGGAAAGGGAGAAAATTTGTCTCCACGATTTGTGGGACCTTTTGAAATCTTAGAAAGGAAAGGGTTGGTGGCATATAGGCTTGCCTTACCTCCATCTTTAGGGCACATGAATGATGTGTTTCATATTTCTATTTTGCGTCATTATATTTCAGATCCTTCACATGTTATTGACTTTGGTCATTTGTAGGTTTCGGGCGAGGGAACAGTAATGGCCGAACCAGTTCGCATACTGGACCAACGAACTTTGCAACTCAGATGACGGTTAGTGGACCATGTTAAGGTCCAATTGAACAATTATAGTCCCAGTTCATCTATTTGGGAGGATGTTGAGGAGATGCATCACCGTTTTCCTTACCTATTCCAAGGACTTTAAAAACGAAGTCTATTATTAAGAGGGGTTGTATGTAGTGCCCCGCTCTAGTTATCTATGTTCTCCATTTTGTATTATGATGAAGATAGCATTAATGGTTATGTATGTTATCTATTGGTATTATGATTAATGTAGCATTAATGGTTATGCATGTTCTCTATTGATATTATGATGATTGTAACATAAATGGTTATTTTTGGTCTCTATTGAATTTATGATGATGATGGCAGTAAAGGATATGTATGCCCTCTATTGATATCATGGTGATGATAGCTTTGATGGATATGTATGTTTCCATTGATGTTATGATGACGATAGCCATGATGGATGTGTCCCCTATGTTACCTACTTTCATTAGTTCTCATTCACAATGAACAATGATGTGAATGACTAGGTGATGTTGATGATGCTATTATGACAATGACTAACAATGAGAAACCTTGTTACTAATGATTATTGAGTATGGCAGGAAACCACCAGATGCACTTGCATATGACGAGTTGAAAACATCTGGTTTGATGAAAAATTGTATTTTTCTTTGAAATTATAAGTTAATTTTGAAAACCTGTTATATATGTTTATCTATATTCTGGTGATATGTTAGTGGTTGCAGACACAGATTAGTTGCTTGGCCGAATGACTCACATATGGGTGTTGGGGTTGTATAATTGGATGGAACTACATGGGAGGGGTGGGGTAGTGTCCCTGATCTCACCCACTAGCACTCCCGCCGTGACTTGGGCTGGAAAGGTTGAAACAGCTTCGCCTTGAAGATCATGATGTCATGAGGGCAAGTCCCAAAGTTGGGTTGCTCATGAGGATTTTACCGGGGGGCGTGCATCAAGGCGGATTCCTTGATCCCTGACACCATTAGTCTCACTATAACATGTAACATAAGAGATGATAGTGGTCTCTGCCGTTTCACCTATACTTTCCCCTCGTAACCACTGAATGCTTGAAGGGAAAGTGGCGTGGCACCCTTGGAACTTCAAGAGAATTTCTTGAAGGGCAGGACCAACTTGGCACCCTTGGCATCACAAATAAACTATTAGGCATGACACCCTTGGAACTTCAAGGGAAGTTCTTGAAGGGCATGACCAAACATGGCACCCTTGGAATCACTAAAAATAAATAGATTAATACATATAATCAAGATATGAAAACCATGTAAATTCACATCATTAGAACTGAGGTAATTAAATCAAGAATAAAACTTGGGTTAAGGGGATCATAGGAAGAAATAACATATTTTACCTTAAAAACTCTACCCTTCCATGTTGGAAAATTTTAGGTAGATAATGTAATTTAATTAGGTAAAAAGGGGAAAGAGGAACATAAATGTAAGGATAATTAGTAATCCTAAATAGTTAAACCTAATTAAGGGAAGAGTATGGTGAATTAAAATAAGATTAATAAATTAAATTTTAGAGAAATTTAGAGAACCTCCATGTGGCAACAACCAACATAAGAATATTCATCTAAGAGATAACTTGAGTTAAATTAGGGAGTAGATAGGGGATCAAATCTTGACTTATCAATTGAATTTAGTAATGAACACAAATTAAGGAGTAAAAAGGGGGATCAAGAGACAACTAGGAGAAGAAATAGGAATCTTGTTGAGGTGAGGAAAAATATTAGTTTTAAATTAAAATTTAAGTAAATAATTTTGGAGACCCTTGATGAGAGAGTGACACATGGGTGGGTGAATAATCAAACTATTGAATTATAAAAAATAATTAATTATGCATGAAATGCCAAGTGTCACCTATGATGACTCCTATAAAATAAGGGGTAAGCCATGAGAGAAGGGACTTTTCTTTACCATATTGTTGGATGGATGGGACTATGTTAGATTAGTGACTATGAGCTATAATGAGTTTGGTGAGGTAGAGGACTTTAGAGAGGGGAACCTTGAACCAAGGAGTGCTCTCCTCTACTAGCTAATAAATTCCTCTATTGTACAACCTCATTGCAGCTCAGGGGTCCATGGGGAAAGAGAGTACCCAAGGAGTGGGCTGGGAGGTCAACCGGTGGGTCATTGCATTTGGATCAAGCACATCGACATTCACACTCGGAGGCAAACGACAACAAAGGAAGACAAGTAGCAGCAAGTCAAGTTTGAATCTCGTCTTCTGGTGAATGGTACCTATGTTGTATTATATTCTTTTATGACTTCTTTATGGTTTTAGTTAAATGTATGTAAATTAGATGATATGTTCAATGAAGTGAAATTCAGAGATGTGTTAAATAGTGCTTAATAAATTTGAATTCCCAATGATATTCTATGCTATTTTCGTATTGTTGTATTTTAGTATTTAAAAAAAAAAAATAGAGTTGGTTCCTACAAAGCGAGACTATTGTAGGCAGAAAGCCCCCCAAGTACCTGTTCATAAGGAGTGTAGCTTCTAGCAGTAGCAGTAACCAGCCAAAAAATTCTACACATAGTTTCAATGTTTTCCTGAACATTGAGAAAATAGGCACGGATCAATATTGCATGTTTTATCAAGAGCATCATTCAGAAAATACATGCCCACAATGGAACCAAGTCACGAGTAGGATGGATGCGCATCTTGTCGATTTTGTTGTGGCCGAAGAGTAGATTGAGCCTAATGAAGAGAAGGAAGAAGCTACTATAGCTGATGAAGCTCCAAGTGTTGTTCATGCAATGAACATGTTTAACTGTGTTCTCACAGCCCAAAAGAGTATTTCTGATAAGGAGCCTCTGAGTGATGGTCTGGACTAGAAGAAGAACAACCGGTACAACCTAAGAAGCTAAGGTTCGACCACCATAATTGAGTTTTCGAAGCAAAAATTCAATGAAAACCTCTTAAGGAAAATCAACTCACCGGCTAACTCAGCGAAGAACACTTAGGCAAAGTCTGAGAAAGCAGTTTCAACAAAAAGTGTTTTTGATAACAGTAAGGACATAACCATCCCTCCAGAATGATATGATAATCACCCTATGAGTGACCTCAGTTAAAGATTTATTAAATGAAGGTATTACAGACTCATATGTTGGTGTGTGTCTATGTTATTTAAGCAACGAATCGATCAAATTGCAAATACATAGACACTCGAAATGGAAAACAGTAGATAAACACAGTAAGCAAATGCAAGAACACAAGAATTTAATAAGGAGTTCACCCTATCCTCCAGGGCTACATCTTCGGTCCAGCTCTTAGTGGTGGCCTTATTTTATTGTGTCTTGAAGCAGAGAATTACAATGAAGGAGCTCAATGTGAGTCTCCTGAAATGGAATTTTCTTGGCAGGGTGGTTCTTGGATGCCCCAAGCCACTAGAGTACACAAACTCTTTTCCTTACCAGCTCTGTGACCTTCTGGTCTATAATGGAGAGAGCCCAATGTGGTGCTCAGTCCAGACAGATCCTCTCTGGGATGGCTTGAATCCCTCAAGCTCTCTAGTGCTCGATGCTGCCTTCGGTCAGCTTGACCCTCTGTCTTCCATTCTACTATTGCGTTAATGTCTTTCTTCTCTCTGTTCTTCCTTTTTGTGTTCTGTCCTCCTCTCGGGGTTCTGGTTGTTCTTCTGCTTTTTCCTGTTCATGGCTTTAAGGCCATTCGTACCCATGGCTCTTTGATTCCTCTTCCACTTCCCGTCGGATCGCCTGCTACAGCTTCGCTTGGAGTTCCCTGTTCAGCGTCATCATCAGGCTCACAGGGAGTGGCCACATGTCCTCCTGCAGCTGCGCCAATTCGCTTCGTCGGTTCGGTTTTTCCGTTACGTCATGGAATGAGTCTTCTGCCACCTTGGAAATCAAATCGGATGTCAAATATTTACAAATTGCAGCTTAATCCCTTGTCAATTATGTCTTCTCCATCGGGCGCAATCTCAGCCGTTAGATTTGGAGCCTCTAGATCTGACGCCATACGCACGTTTTGCACGGTTGACTTGCTCAACCATTAGCATGCGATCAGTGGCAGTTTCCTCCCTCCTCCGCTTACCACGCATCGACCGTTGAGTGGGATCGTTCCATTTTTTCCAATTCTACTTACTGTTTGAGGGTGCCCCCGATCAATACTGTCGGTTTTCAGAGCGCGGGTCCCGCCTTGTCCTTTAGCCTTTTGTCCATGGTTTTCCCAGCTCCCATGCGATCGAGCACTCGGGGCTTCTCCAATTTGAGGTTTTTTTCCCAGCGATGTTTCCCGATCCGAGCCTCCTAGGGGCTAACTTTTCCTCCCACGTAGTCTCCATGGGCCTTGGTCAGCGCACTTTGACCGAGGTCCTCGTCGTTCCACTCTAGCTGCCATTTCCACTAGTTTAGAGGTGTTCTTGATCGTTGTTTTAAATCCTTTGAAGTCTGTCCCGCCCTGGTACAACCATGTCTCTATTTAATCATTCCTTATGGATCCGATTCAGATCACGGCCTTCCCACTGAAAAGCTTTTGGACCACCAAAAGTTGGTTTTTCTTTCAAGCATCGACTAAGTGAGGGTATTGTTGTCTCACTTGCCCAATCTCAATCCACTTTTCACTACTTGGCTTCAAACCTTTGAGTCCAATTCTGAGGTACTCAACATCTCCTCTGCGTGTCATCCTCACCTTCCTGTCCAAGACTGTTTCTTCCTGCAATTCATTAGGATATTCAGGTAGCAGGTCATCGATAGAAGGCAATTGAATTTGCTCTTCAGGATCCTCAATCATTGAAGGTTCAAACAATCTCAAGCAATCTGCATTTACGACTGAGTAGATGTGCATGTAAGCTGGTAGATCAAGGTGAAAAGCATTTTCACCAATATTCTCAAGTATCCTAAAAGGTCCATACCTGATAGACTTTAGCTTTTTACCTTCACCTTGGATCCTGTCCTTGCTGTTATACAGCCAAACCTGGTCTCCAACTTGAAAACTATGCTCCATCTGATGCCGGTCATGCCTTGCCTTGTATTTGGCTTGGCTCTTTTCTAGTTGTTCTTGTATTGCCTGGTAGATCTCCTGGATCTATTCAATGAACCTAGTTGCCTTGTCCACATCATTGTATCCATCAACTTTGGTATCTTTACCAAAGACAAAATCCAAAGGAGACCTTGGTATGAAACAAAAACAGGTCTCAAAAGGATATCTTTGTGTAGAAGAGTGTTTTGCTCTGTTGTAAGCATGCTACACATAACACAAATGTTCATCCCAAAGCTTAGGATGTTTGCTGTAATATCCTCTGAGTAACTGGATCACTATCCTGTTAACTACTTCTGTCTAGCCATCGGTTTGTGGATGAAAAGCTATGCTTTTCTTCAGTTGGGTGTCCATCAGATCCCACAAACTTGACCAAAACTTCCCTACAAATCGGGTGTCTCGATCAGATACAATAGAAGTGGGTAATCCAAAATGAACCCATATATTTTCAAAGAATAGCTTTGCAGTTTATTCAGCTGTAATTTGTTTATTACAAGGTATCAAAATACACATTTGTTTGAACCTATCCACAACCACATACAGATAATCATGACCTTCTCTAGACTTAGGCAGCCCTCCAACAAAATCCATGGAAACACTTTCCCAAGGGTGAGAAGGAACTGGTAATGGAGTGTACGAGCCTAGTTTTCTATTGCTGGGCTTGCTTTTAGCACACATAGTACACCCTCTTACATATCTAGAAACTGTCTCATTCCTTTTCGGCCAATAACAAAATCTTTGCAGTTATGCAACTGTTTTACTTACCCTAAAGTGACCTGATATCAGAGAAGTGTGTGCCTCTCTAATTATCTTACTCTCTCTATTTGTGGAATACAAAGTTTCCCACAGTGATATAAGAGTCAGTCCTTTACATGATAATCCAATTCTTCTACCTTTTTTCCTTGACTCAAAGTTGCATATACATCTTTAAAGTCTATATCTTGAGCATATTTTTCAATGTAGCTTTCATGTAGTACAAAATTATGCTTAAGTATAGTAGATTCATTTACAATGGGTCTAGATAACATGTTTTCAACTTTGTTATGTATACCCTTTTTATATTTGATGACTAAATGAAACTGTTTTAGAAAACCCATCCATCTGTAGTGTCTTGATTGCTGCAACTTAGTTTGGGAGTGTAGATATTGAAGTGGTTGATGATCAGTATGTATTACTATCTCTTTGCCCATTAAATAATGTTTCCACTTTTTCACACTCTGAACTAATACATACAATTCTTTATCATATGTAGGATAATTAACTACTGCGGGAATAAAAGTCTCAGAATGATAACATATGGGTTTACCGTGCTATGTCAACACTGCTCCCATGGCATAGTCACTGGCATCTATTTGGATCTCAAATGGTCTTTGTAGATCAGGCAGTGTTAGTACAAGTGATGTACTAATCTTTTCTTTCAAGATGTCGAGGGCTTTCTGGTGTTTGGCTCCCCACTGAAACACCTTGTTCAATCCTGTCAAAGCATGTAAGGGAGATGCAATTGAGGAAAAATTAGAAATGAACTTCCTCCAATATTGTGCTGCACCTAAGAAGCTCCTCACTTCTGTAGCAGACTTGGGTTTAGGCCAGTTTACAATGACTGCCACTTTAGAGGGATCTATTTTCAATTCACCATCCCCTACTATATGACCAAATAATTTAGAGATGTTTTTCCAAACTCACATTTTGAGAGTTTAACATAAAGTTTTTCTATTTTCAAACCATTTAATGTTTGCTTAACATGCTTTAAGTGTTCTTCCCACGTTTTACTAAAAATCGGATTGTCATCCAGATACACAATAACAAAATCATCAAGAAAAGACCTGAGTACATCATTCATTAATCTCATGAAAGTAGCAGGGGAATTGGTCAAGCCAAAAGGGATAACCAGCCACTCATACAATCCCTACTTTGTTTTGAAAGCAGTCTTCCATGCATCTTGCTCTGCAACTCTAACCTGATGGTATCCACTGTGCAAATCCAGCTTGGCGAAATAAACAACTTCCTTCAATTGATCTAAAAGATCATCTATGACAGGAAGGGGGTAACGATTTTTTATTGTTATCTTATTCAGTGCTCGGTAGTCAATGCAGATTCTCCACGAGCCATCTTTCTTTCTCACAAAAACGATTGGTGACCCACATGGTCATGTGGTAGGCCTTATGAACCCCTTCTCGAGCAACTCCTACACCTGCTTCCTTCTTCTTGATTTTAGCATTCTCTAAAGCAGACAACTTGTACATCCCAATGTTAGGCAATGGAACATCTTGCTGCAAAATAATATCATCTACTATTTCCTTTTTGGGTGGCAGACCTTTAGGTTCCTGAAACATGACATCATACTCTGAAATAATCTTTTCTATATCAACTTTCTGCTTAGAATTACAACATTCAAATACATTGGTTTTATCAGGTTTCTTTTCCTTTACAACCATTAGTAAGAATTGTTTGCATGAATTTATCATTCTTTTCATCAGCCCGGAATTTATGAGAGTATAATTATTCTTGAGCTTATGGGCTCTCACAAAGTATTCGATTCCATCTTTAACAAGTAGATACTTGTTCTCAGCTCTCTAGAAAATGGATTTTCTATCATACAAGTAAGGACTTCCTAAAACAATTCCACATATATCCAAAGGAAATATGTCTAACTCAACCTCATCTACAAATGCTGACCCAAAAGAAAACTTGAGTTTGCACTGTCTAGTCACTTGTAGTTGTGCTTTATCATTCAACCATCCTAATGGGTATGGTTTCTTGTGAGGTGTAGTTGCTAATCCCAATTTATTTACAATTGCTTCAGAAATCAAATTTACTTATGAGCCACTATCAAACAAAGTATCAATCTTTTGATGTTTGGAAATAACTCGAATATGGAAAAGCTCATGTCTTTTTCTCTCACGTTCTTCATTAATAATAGTTTGAGGAGAATTACTAGTAGATGCTTCAGAATTCTTACCTTTTATACCTATGGCTGCAATGATTGTTTCATCTCCCGAGTCTGACCCCAAATATTTTTGAATAGCTACAACAATCTTCTTCTTCTTGCCCTCAGACTTCTTAGGTCTCAGCTCTGGATGCAAAATCCAACAATGCTCATGATCATGCCCCTCCTTTTTACAATGAGTGCATGAAGATTTGTTTTTCTGTGCAGTGTTAGCCTTCCTTACTTTCCACTTCTGCTTTATTTTCTCCTTGCTCTTGCTTGCAGTGGGTTGGGATGGTCCCCCAACTTCTGGATTTCCATCCTTTCCTCTAGCTTATAGATGAGTAGCTTGTACAGATACCTCATCTATACTAGTGGGATTAAACATGAGGATGGTATGCCTCATGTAGTTGTGTAGACCACCAATGTACTTCAAAAGAGTCTCTGGTGAGTCTAATGAGATCCCTAGAATCAATGCTCTCTTTCTAAATTCTTGAGTGTACCCTTGCACACTTTGCCCTTTCGACTGCCGAAGAGTTTTCCAACTCATCATGGCTTGTTGCATGTAGGCCAACGGATAGAACTACTTCTTGATTGCAAAAACAAAGTCACTCCAGATAGAGAGAGTCTTCGCATGTCTTTTCATGTCAGCTTGGGTTCTACCTTCCCACCAAACCAAGGCAGTGCCTCCTAGGTGTAGGCTTGCCAGCTGAATTTTGCTCTTGTCTGAGTCGATGTTTTTCACTCTGCAATACACATCAATTTGTCTAATCCAATTGTCCAATTTTTCAGCATTTGGCTCCCCATCATATATAGGCAAGTCAAATTTAACATCTCGCTTGATCAAAGATGATTTCTTATTATGCACAAGGCTATTAGGACGTGTGACAAAGCTTTTCTCTTTCCCTTTTCCTTTTGAGTGGTCATGGGAATGAAACTCATCTTCTTCTTATCTTGTTTAGAACCTGCTGAATCTTCCTCCTTATGCTTTCTAAAGTCCCTATACATTTCTTCTACCATAGACTTTATAGCTAGGAAACTCTCTATGAATTGAGGGTCTGGCCCCATAGAACCTTCCTCTGACATTGTCTTCTGAGGATAGACTCCCAATTTTAGGATTAGTTCCGACCAACTCTCCTTCTCCTAATTTGAGCTTTGATCTAGTGAGCATTCAACAGCTAAACCAACACAAGCTTGTCTAACCTTACAGCCTAGAGCTCTGATACCACTTGATCTGATAATCACCCTATGAGTGACCTCAGTTGAAGATTTATTAAATGAAGGTATTACAAACTCATATGTTGGTGTGTGTCTATGTTATTTAAGCAAAGGGTCGATCAAATTGCAAATATACAGACACTTGAAATGGAAAACAGTAGAGAAATGTAGAGTCTCTACTTTACACTTGATTATCCACCATTACTTACAGTTTTCCCTAATTCAGCTCTCACTTTTGCCTCATTTTCCTTGCAAACCAACCCAGATCATTACATTATATGACTTTAAGCATGATTAAGGAATTTTGCTAATGTGTGACTGTTTTGTTTAGATTTTGACATATTTACAGGCATTCCGCAGCCATCTGTTGATTCCGCAACCATCTGATGATCCCGCAGCCTTTTTGTTAATCTCAAGGTTCCACGTGTCATTTTGCCAAATGAGCCACATGGGCACTTAGGAATCAAGGTGCTCGAGGTTCATGTGCTATCTGTTCAGCCATCCACGTCATCTGTACCTCCGGTCAAAAAGGGTCAAGTTACGGTCAACAAAGGCAGCTTAACGGTGATACGTAAGCTGTTGGGTCACGTCAGTTCAAACAGTGACTTGTCCGTCTTATGCAGGCCGTGGGGGACATAATCCAACTCTGGATTCAATGCCCATAACGACCAGAACCTCCAGCTCATCCACGCAGACTTATGACGTGTTATGAACCTTAATTACGCATGACAGTTAGTTGTTTTTCAGTTTTTGCTGTACGCATTAGGCCGTCTTTCAGATGCCTATAAAAACTAGCGTTTTCATACGCTTAATGTTACTTTTTAGTTGCTGCATTTTATCAACTTGTTATTATTTTAGAGCATTCGAAGACTCTGTTTTTATAGTGCTGTTCTAGCACTCTTGACTGTATTTTTCTGCACATGGAGTAATAGAAGCAGTGTTGTTCTGAAGTTTACAATTCCTTGAGTCTTCTTTGGATGATATGAATGGAGGGCCCCTGTTCATGTTAGCCTTGTATAGTATTTTATGTATTTTATGTTCAGCATTTCCTTATTTTCCATTCAGCATTTCTTTCTTTGAAACATGTACAGCTTGATTTACTTTCTTGTTATTTCATTTCCAGCCTTTATTTTAAGCTGATCAGCATTGTTCTTTTGCAGGTTTTTAACCCGGGATTGATTTTGTGTTTGTGTATTTGCTTTATATCTAGTGGTAGTTTCAGTTGACAGATTCAAGTTGCTGCCTTTACTTATTTTTCATAGCTGATTTTTTAGTATTTTTTCTCAAAGTTGTCTGCTAACATATGAATGGTCTCTTTATTATAAATTGTCTATCTTTTAGAGATCAGAATACTAATAACTTGCAGCTGGCTTTGGGTGCTTTTTAGACTAATCTTTAACTACTTTCTAATCGTGTCTTACACAGTACTATGTGTTAGAGGCAGAGAGTTAGAGAGAGCTGAACATCATAACTAGTCTTTAAAGTAGATTTTTCTCATTTTTATCATTTCTTAGACTTATCTTTAGCTACTTCCTAATCGTGTCTTACACAGTACTATGTGTTAGAGGCAGAGAGTTAGGAAGAGATAAACTTTATCATTGGTCTTTTAAGTGATTTTCTTACCTTTTATTTGCAGCAGCATGAATGGTGTCTAATGCCATTAGAAAGTGGTTCTTTGCTTTCAAGTCATTTCAAGTTATTTATTTCCTTCAAGCTTTTCCTTTTCAGCAAGTAGTTAGAAACCACTGATCACACACCCTCACTCATCTAGAATTCACCTTACACACACCATCACTCATCTGTTTATAAATCACCACTCCATCTTAGGAAGATAAATTAACCTCAAACAACACCCCAAACGACAAAAAGCTCTAAGAGGTTGCTTAAGTACATATAGTACACCTTCACGTCATCAGCTTACGAGCCCCGGGTTGACAATTAATGACATCAATTTAGGAACACTAAATTGACTAAACATTTTGGCGTCGTTTCCGGGGAAGTGAAATTAAGTAGCCATATTCTTAGAAAAAAAACATACAAATTTCAAGGAAAGAAGTTGATAACCTATCAAAGTATGCTCTCCTCTTGCACTGCAAGGTGATCTGGAGGATCAGAAAAGAGAAAGTTATTGATTTGGTAGTTTCTTGAGTATGCTCTCTTCTTGCACCTAGAGTGAACTGGAAGATCAGAAAAAGAACTATTAACTTGACTTGAAGAAAAATAATAATAAAAAAAAATGACATGCATAGAGCTAGAGATTCTAGAGGAAGGTTTTTAGCTAGAGCTCGAAGTTCAATTTTTACAAGTCCATCTGCTTCAAGGGATAGACAAGAGACACCCCCCTTATCTCCAACCGAAACTCCTAGTCCTAGAATTCCTAGAATTCAAGAGCCAAGAGTTGACTCTCCCACACCTTCTACTGAGTTTGAACCAGGAAGAGACTCTTCTCTTTCTCCTACAGGAAGACCAATTGTAATTGAGGAATTGGAATCATCTGAAGAAGAAGGAGAAATCTCTTCTCATTCACCTTTTGTAGAGGAACCAGAAGATTTTGAAATCCCTAGGAGAATCATCATGGCAGAGGAAGAAGGAGGAGGTAGAGGTAGAGGTAGAGGAGGAGGAGGAAACAACAATAACAATAATGGAGGTAGAGGTCCCCTTGGAGGAGGAAATAGAGATGGGGATAATTCATTTGGGTTTCCCATTGTTAATGAGGATTCCCGAGCCACCATGAAAAACATATCACCATCTGTCCTCCCTAACTTCCATGGGTTAAGGACTGAGGACCCTGAAACATTCTTATTTGAGTTTGAAGTGGTATGTCGAACTTATGACTACCTGGATGACTCTCAGAAACTCAAGTTGTTCCCTTCAACACTGAAGGATCAAGCCTTGAAATGGTTCATGGGGTTACTCACTCAATCCATTAGGACTTGGGATGAGATGAAACAGACATTTTTGGATAGGTATTTGGACTATTGTATGCCTACTAATCACAAGGACGAGGTTTTTAAAATGATACAAAAAGAAGATGAGAGCCTAGAAGATTTACTTGAAAGATTTCAATATAACTTGAAAAGAGCAAAAATGAGTACCTTGGATGAAGAGACCTTAAAAGCCCTCTTATTAAAAGCCATTAGGGATGAATGGATAGACATCTTAAACATGATGGGGAAAGGGGATATTTCTCAACTTTCTCTCAATGATATAGCAGAACTTTGTATCCATCTCTCAAGGGGCAAATCAAAAACTCAAAAAGGGCCTAGAGATCCTTCTCCCCTTAGGGCAAATAAATCTGCAACAGGATCAGTGCGTAGGGCTGAAATTGGCAGTATGCTTGATGAATTTAAAACTGACATCTTAGGGAGTCTTAGTGAACAACTTGATACCCTTAAGATTCACAATAAACAAAAAGCAGAAGCTGAGGCTTTGGCTATCTTTTGCCCGAAGTGTAGAAAGAAACATGCTTTAAGGGAATGTCCCTTAGATGCACACGTTGTAGAAACATGTGTAATTTGCTCAGAAACTCATGAGACCAAGGATTGTCCTTCAATTCCTGGCCTCAAAGCAGTCTTTCAAGAGGATCTAGATACACTTGAATCTCTCTGTTTTATTGCAAGGAGACCTTGGCAAGGACAATAGAATCAAGGGTTTAACAACTCTATGAATTCTCAATCCCAACCAAATTGGAATCCTTGGCAACAACCTTGGCCTCAACCTCAAAATGATTTCCAAGCATGGATGCAAAGCATGCAAAATCCTTATGGGAGATTTTCTCAATTCTATCAATATCCTCCATCATTTCAGAATCAGCAAGCTCCACAACTTCCAAACCAAGGTCAACAACTATCATTGCCATACCCTCAACAACAACAACCTCCTCCACAAAATCAAAATTCTCAACTATCACTTCAATCCCAGCAAAAATCAAATCAACTTCCCTCTCAGCCATTACCAAATCCAAATAATAGGAACCCTCAAAATGCTTACATGATGGAAGGTCAACCATTCCCTACCTATATGGTTGTTCCTCTCAATGAAGTACAACTCAGATCAGGTAGAATCTTAGATCAACCTTCCACAAGTGTTCAACAACCAAGCATTTCTGAGGAAGAATCTCTCAAAGTCAATAAAGGTTCTGAAGTATCACTTCAAAACCAAAATATCCAAAAAGAAAAAGAAAAAGAATCAACCTCTACAACTCCCATAGTTGAGCAACCTACACCTTTAGCTACACCTCCTTTTCCTGAAAGATTGCAAATTGACAAAGGGGTGGAAAAGCAGATATGGGTGCCTGACTATAGTTTCCTAGATGAATTGAAGAATGTCTGTATCAAGATCCCCTTGTTACAAGCCATTAAAGAAATTCCCATTCTAGCGAAGACAATAAAGGAGTTGAGTTTGAAGAAAACAGGAAAAAGAACCAGAGATACTAAAAGGATACATCTAGTTGGAAAAATTGCAGACATAATGATGGGTAAGATTACCATGCAAAAATATGTAGATCCCGGTAGCCCTATTGTCAAAACTCATATTAATGGGGTTGAAATCCCAAATACTTTGATTGACTTAGGAGCCGCGATCAACATCATGAGTAGACAGACCATGGATCAGTTAAAACTTCCTAACCTTCTCTTTACACCTACTTTGCTGCAGCTTGCAGATAGATCAATCATTAAACCTGATGGTGTATTGGAAGATATTCCAGTCTCTCTAGATTCTTGGGAATATCCAGTTGATTTTATGATTTTAACTCCCAAGAATAATCTAGGAGGACATCCTCTTATTTTAGGAAGACCTTGGCTGGCCACAGCTGATGCTTTCATAAGCTGTAGGTCTGGGGACATGTATATATCAGATGGTAATTCCACCAAGAAATTCAACTTGTATCCCCCAGCAAAATCTATAACAGAAATAGGAGAAGATGAATGGGTAGAGGATGAAGATACTATTCAACATGTTCTAACCATCTCTGAGATCAGTGAGGATAGTCAAATTCTAAATACATTAGAAAATTTTGAAATACCTTTAGAATATGACTCTACACAGTTTCAGTTAGATGCAGACATTGAATATCTCTCCTCTAGAAAGATGTTTCTCTTCTCAATGGAAGAGTTTGGTAGTTCTACAGTTGAAATCCTTCCAGGAAAAACATTGAACATTAACAAAAACTTGGGAAGACCACAACAAGAAGAATTAACTAAACTGTTGCAAAAACATTCCACTGCCTTTGCATGGGAATACACTGACATGAAAGGAATCGATCCTAAGACTTGTATTCATCACATCTATATTGAAGAAAACAACAGACCTATTAGGCAACCACAAAGAAGGATGAATCCAAACCTTAGGGAAATCGTGAAAGAAGAACTTAAGAAATTGCTCAAGGTAAACTTCATTTACCCCATTTCAGATAGCCAATGGGTTTCTCCCTTGGTTATAGTGCCCAAAAAGAATGGTAAATGGAGAGTTTGCATTGATTATCGAGAATTGAACAAGGCAACCTTAAAGGATCATTTCCCTCTACCTTTTATTGATCAGGTACTAGACACTTTAGCAGGTAAAAAGTATTTCTCATTCTTGGATGGTTTTAGTGGGTATAATCAAATTCAGGTAGCCCCTGAAGATCAAGACAAAACCACATTTACTTGTCCTTGGGGAACTTTTGCCTACCGAGTACTCCCTTTTGGATTGTGCAATGCACCCGCTACATTTCAAAGGGCTGTATTAGGAATCTTTTCAGATCTGATTCATGATTGTGTAGAGGTATACATGGACGATTTCACAGTTTATGGTAATACATTTGAAGAAGCTTTGGAAAATTTGGAAAAAATACTGGTAAGTTGTAAGGAAACAAATCTTTCTTTAAGTCATGAAAAGTGTTTTATGATGTTTACTGAAGGGATTGTTTTAGGACATCATATTTCAGGAGATGGGATTAAGGTTGATAGATCCAAAGTTGAAGTCATCTCTAAGTTACCTGTTCCAAATTGCCAGAAGGATGTTAGAAGTTTTCTTGGGTTCACTGGGTATTACAGAAGATTTATTGAAAACTTCACTAAGATAGCATCCCCTCTTTTCAAATTGCTTACCAAGGACTGTGAGTTCAAATGGGATCTTGAGTGTCAATCTGCCTTTGAAGCTTTAAAGACTAGAATATCTGAAGCACCCATCTTAAGGGGGCCAAATTGGAAACTCCCTTTCCACATCTCTACTGATACTTCAGATACAGCTCTAGGAGTTGTTTTGGGACAAAAGGATTTGATCCCTTATGCCATTTATTACACAAGTAAGAATTTGACTCCTACTGAGTTAAATTATACTGTTACAGAAAAAGAGTTCTTAGCTTTGGTACATGCGATCAATAAGTTTAGACACTACATAACCGGCTATGAAACTTTTGTCCATACTGATCACTCTGCCATAAGATATTTAATGAACAAACCTGTCACTAATGGTAGAGTTACAAGATGGCTTTTACTCTTACAAGAATTCAACATTACTGTGTTAGATAGACCTGGAAAACAAAACACAGTAGCTAATTTCTTGTCTAGAATCCAAAACACTAATGAAGATTCTCCAGTAGAAGATAAGTTTCCAGATGAATACTTATTTGTGGTGACTACCAAGACTCCTTGGTATGCAGATATGGCTAATTATCTAGTTACAGGGAAGCTTCCTCTACACTTATTTCCTAATGAAAAAAGGAAAATCATTCAGGAGAGTTCACATTATTCTTGGATTTCTAATGAATTGTTCAGAACAGGGCCAGATTGTATAATCAGAAGGTGTGTTCGGGAAGATGAAATGCCTGACATCCTTAAGGCATGTCATGATGAACCATGCGGCGGGCACTTTGCTGACAAGAGGACAACCTATAAAATCCTTTCTCTAGGATATTATTGGCCTTCTCTCTTTAAAGATGCAAAGCAGTATGTTAAGACGCGTGACAGCTGCCAAAGAGTTGGGAGACCAACTCCTTCAAATGAAATGCCTCTACAGCCTCAGGTATGCATCGAACCCTTTGAGAAATGGGCTCTAGATTTCGTTGGACCAATTAATCCACCATCAAAGCAAAAGAAGTATATACTAGTTTGTACTGATTATGTTACTAAGTGGGTAGAAGCAAAAGCATTGCCTTCTGCCACTGAAAATTCAGTTGTTCAATTTCTTTTTGAGGATATTTTCACTCGTTTTGGTGTCCCAAGGGAAATTGTGACAGATCAGGGCAGCCAGTTTACATCTAAATTGATGGAGAAGCTGATGGATGAATATAAGATCAAGCACAGAACATCCACTCCCTACCATCCGCAATCCAATGGCCAAGTGGAATCTACCAATAAATTTCTTGAAGGCATTATCACCAAGACTGTTCATCTTCATAGAAGAGATTGGGCGGAAAGGCTCCCTGAAACCTTATGGGCCTATTGGGACTACATGGAAGAACACAACAGGACATTCTCCCTATGAACTTGTTTATGGGAAGGAAGTCCTACTCCCCATTGAGTTCCAAATCAAGACCTTCAAGATGGCAGTCCAATTGGGAATGAGCCTCTCAGAAGCTCAAAGACACAGAATGGACCACCTAAATGAGCTAGATGAAATAAGACAAGATGCAATTCTAAGGACCGATCTAGTTCAGCACCAAAGATCTAAATGGCATGATCGTCATATCAAAGAAAGAAAGTTTCAGAAAGGAGATTGGGATATATTGTTTGATTCAAAGTTTAAGGACTTCAAAGGAAAGTTTCAAACTCATTGACTTGGGCCATATGATATTGATGAAGTCTTTAGCAATGGAGCAGTTCGAGTGAAAACTATTGATGAATTTCATACTCCTCTTATTGTGAATGGCCACCGCTTGAAAATCTATCAAAATCCATTCTCAAAAGAAGAGTTTGTCAAGTTGTTTAAAGAAGATTCTACAATCAGGTTGGTGGAGAAGGATTCTTCTCCTCCATCAGCCTAATCTTTGGTTTTTGAAAAAAAAAAAAAGAAAAAAAAAATGTATGAGCCTGAAAACCAATCTCTGATTGGCAGTCTCATACAGAAAACCTAAGGTGAAAATCAGGGTCACCTGACACCTCATGTTTTCCAAAAAAAAATCTCTCTCTTCCATCTCATTTCGCCATTTCCTCCACCTCATTCACTATCTCATTCATTTAATCACTCTCACCTCACCTCATTTCTTTCCGTCCATCCATCCATTCATTACATTTCATTCCATCAATAAAGTCATTTTTTTTAGACAACTAAAGTTATTTTGTGCAGCCGGAGGGTACCACTGCAGATTCCGCAACCATCTGGAGATTCTGCAGCCATCTAACGATTCCGCAGCTCTCTGCACCTGCATAAAAAAACACAGTCTGTTTGAAAAGAAATTTACAGTTCAGAAGTCATCAACAATAAGTGGAAAAGAGTCATGCAACAGCAATAAAACAATGAAGGGTTAGTGGAAAATGATCAAAGGCAATCCAAGCGTGAATCTGAGGTATGATCTAAATCCTAAACTTACGGTTATCTCATTTTGCAAAGTTTCCGGGGTTATGTTTCTTGCCATTTAATGTAATGATTACCAGTCTTTCCCATCATTCGACCAAAAATCCACGTATTCTCCCCACTCATCGGTCATGATTCATCACGATTTTGAAACTCAGTTGCGGCTGCTCCTCCATTAAGGTTTTCGTACCTAAGTGACGTAGACTACTGTACTACGTCTCTCTAAGTCATAATCCCGCAGCCAAGTGTAAACCTATGACCGAAGCCTAAGGACCTAACCGTTTCTACCCATCATTTCATAACCCTCATACGCTCATATCATTCCATTCACGCTGTTTCATTTCCATATTTCCCTTATTCCGCTGTGCTCACTACGCTGCTACCTTAGCCATACTCTGTTTTACGTCTTCCTCTCTGCTAATTCTGGTTATCAGTGTTACGGCTGTTACATTAGAGCCGTAAATTTACGGTGTTAAGGCCACTGTTGAAGCCGTGTAGCCTTTTGATTTAGAACAGAGCCGTAAATTCACTGTGTTAAGGCCACTGTTGAAGCCGTGTAACCTCCCTTTTCCAAAAGTTTTAAGAACAGAGCCGTAGAGCCAATGGGTAAACTCTTGAGAGTAGAACCCGAGGGTTCAAAATTTCTGGAGGGATATCCTCAAGTTAAAGACGCTTTGCAGAAAGCAAACTGGCTCCAATGCATCCAGAAATTCAGAGGTTACCACAGAGAGGTTACGAAGGCCTTTGCACGTTCCTTCAGAGATAAAGACAATCAAGTGGAGATAGGGGACCTGAAGTTTACAGTCACTGAAAGCAGTATAGCACAGGCCACTTCACTCCCACAAACTGGAGAAAGATGGTTTAAAAACCGATCAGTACAAGACCAACAGTGGAAGCAAATCTTGAAGAACCTAGGTATGGATACCAGCATTTTTACAAAAGGGATTCCTGTTACTTATGTCAAGGAAGAATGGACAACTTTACTGTTATTAGTGCAAAAATTCTTTACTTGTGAGGGAAGGTTTGGAGTTTTATATGTTTACCATGCCAAAGTCATGATGCATTTCTTAGGAGATGATATTAACCTTCCATATTTTCTACTCTCAAGTCTTAGAAAAATGTGTTCAATTGCCCAAAGGAACCCAACAAACATTGAACCACATCTGTACCATCATGGTCTTGTTAAGATGCTAGTTGAGGAACAGTTGAAAGCAAAAAGAGATACCTGGGAGAAATTTCTTGTGAGAAACCATTTTGAAGAAGCAGGAGAAACCTCTGTGCCTAGAAAGAGTAGAAGAAAAAGAAGAGAGGCTACCCCTGAAACTGTTGTCCAAGAGGAAATTGTCCAAGAACAGATTGAAGAAGAAACTGATGTACATCATTCTGAACATGAAATTGATCCTGAGCCTGCTGTGGACATTGGTCAAACAGCCCAAGGAATTATCACAGAAACCCTTTCAGAACTTGCCCAAGAAGTTGCTCAAAAGAGAAAAGAGAGTAGGATGAAACAAAAGAAAGATAAAGGCAAAGCTGTAGCTCAAGAAACTTACGCTACTCCTGAGAACTCTAGTGAGGAAGACACTCAGCCCTTAGCACAAAGGTTGGCCCAACTCCATGAAACTGCCCTTTCCAAGAAGGTGGAAAAACAAAAGCAAAAAGTACAAAAAGAAAAACAGAGTACCACCTCCGTGAGAAGGAGCAGCAGATTACAAAACAAAAAGGGAGCCACAGAGAACAAAAAGTCAGTCTTCATTGACTTGAGCACACCTCAAAAAGGTGCTACAAAACCTGACTTTGAGAAAAGTTCTCCACACGCTGAGTATGTTGAGACCAGTCCTCCACGTGAGGAAAGTCCTTTTGAGCATGAGCCTGAATTTGAACATGGATCCGAATTTCAGTATGAGCCTAGCTCAAAGCGGTCACCGGAGGTTGACCCTGATCAACAGAAAGTTTATAATTACCTGGAGACGCTAGAACAAGCAGTTGCTGGGCCAAGCATTGCTCAACCTTTGGAGCAGCAAGTCCAATCACTGAAGCAGGAAATATTTGAGCTAGAAGTACTAAATCGCCACATCAAACAAGAAAATGAAAAACTGAAGATACAAGGCAATGTGGACAAGATGGTCCAAGATAACACCATGCTTCATATGGGCCTGTGGCAAAAGGAAAACAAAAAGCTCAAGAAGAGATGCAGAAAATTAAATAGAGCTTTAATCAATCTGAAATTCAGGTGTTTGATGAAAAGACCAAGAGTCAATGTGGCCACACAGAGAAAGAAGAGAAGGCTGGATGTCTTAGCATAGGCATCCCAGCAGGTGGACTGAACCATGTTTTGATTGCATGAGGACATGCAATGCCCTCGTAGTGGGGGTATGTAGAGTCTCTACTTTACACTTGATTATCCACCATTACTTACAATTTTCCCTCATTCATCTCTCACTTTTGCCTCATTTTCCTTGCAAACCAACCCAGATCATTACATTATATGACTTTAAGCATGATTAAGGAATTTTGCTAATGTGTGACTATTTTGTTTAGATTTTGACATATTTACAGGCATTCCGCAGCCATCTGCTGATTCCGCAGCCATCTGATGATCCCGCAGCCTTTTTGTTAATCTCAAGGTTCCACGTGTCATTTTGCCAAATGAGCCACATGGGCACTTAGGAATCAAGGTGTTCGAGGTTCCTGTGCTATCTGTTCAGCCATCCACGTCATCTGTACCTCCGGTCAAAGAGGGTCAAGTTACGGTCAACAAAGGCAGCTTAACGGTGATACGTAAGCTGTTGGGTCACGTCAGTTCAAACGGTGACTTGTCCGTCTTATGCAGGCCGTGGGGGACATAATCCAACTCTGGATTCAATGCCCATAACGACCAGAACCTCCAACTCATCCACGCAGACTTATGACGTGTTATGAACTTTAATTACGCATGACAGTTAGTTGCTTTTCAGTTTTTGTTGTACGCATTAGGCCGTCTTTCAGATGCCTATAAAAACTAGCGTTTGCATACGCTTAATGTTACTTTTTAGTTGCTGCATTTTATCAACTTGTTATTATTTTAGAGCATTCGAAGACTCTGTTTTTATAGTGCTTTTCTAGCACGCTTGACTGTATTTTTCTGCACATGGAGTAATAGAAGCAGTGTTGTTCTGAAGTTTACAATTCCTTGAGTCTTCTTTGGATGATATGAATGGAGGGCCCCTGTTCATGTTAGCCTTGTATAGTATTTTATGTATTTTATGTTCAGCATTTCCTTATTTTCCATTCAGCATTTCTTTCTTTGAAACATGTACAGCTTGATTTACTTTCTTGTTATTTCATTTCCAGCCTTTATTTTAAGCTGATCAGCATTGTTCTTTTGCAGGTTTTTAACCCGGGATTGATTTTGTGTTTGTGTATTTGCTTTATATCTAGTGGTAGTTTTAGTTGACAGATTCAAGTTGCTGCCTTTACTTATTTTTCATAGCTGATTTTTTAGTATTTTTTCTCAAAGGTGTCTGCTAACATATGAATGGTCTCTTTATTATAAATTGTCTATCTTTTAGATATCAGAATACTAATAACTTGCAGCTGGCTTTGGGTGCTTTTTAGACTAATCTTTAACTACTTTCTAATCATGTCTTACACAGTACTATGTGTTAGAGGCAGAGAGTTAGAGAGAGTTGAACATCATAACTAGTCTTTAAAGTAGATTTTTCTCATTTTTATCATTTCTTAGACTTATCTTTAGCTACTTCCTAATCGTGTCTTACACAGTACTATGTGTTAGAGGCAGAGAGTTAGGAAGAGATAAACTTTATCATTGGTCTTTTAAGTGATTTTCTTACCTTTTATTTGCAGCAGCATGAATGGTGTCTAATACCATTAGAAAGTGGTTCTTTGCTTTCAAGTCATTTCAAGTTATTTATTTCCTTCAAGCTTTTCCTTTTCAGCAAGTAGTTAGAAACCACTAATCACACACCCTCACTCATCTAGAATTCACCTTACACACACCATCACTCATCTGTTTATAAATCACCACTTCATCTTAGGAAGATAAATTAACCTCAAACAACACCCCAAACGACAAAAAGCTCTAAGAGGTTGCTTAAGTACATATAGTACACCTTCACTTCATCAGCTTACGAGCCCCGGGTTGACAATTAATGACATCAATTTAGGAACACTAAATTGACTAAACAAGAAACACGGTAAGCAAATGCAAGAACACAAGAATTTAATAAGGAGTTCACCCTATCCTCCAGGGCTACATCTCTGGTCCAGCTCTCAGTGGTGGCCTTATTTTATTTTGACTTGAAGCAGAGAATTACAATGAAGGAGCTCAATGTGAGTCTCCTGAAATGGAATTTGCTTAGCAGGGTGGTTCTTGGATGCCCCAAGCCACTAGAGTACACAGACTCTTTTCCTTACCAACTCTGTGACCTTCTGGTCTAAATGGAGAGAGCCCAATGTGGTGCTCAGTCCAGACAGATCCTCTCTGGGTTGGCTTGAATCCCTCAAGATCTCTGGTGCTCAATGTTGCCTTCGGTCAGCTCGGCCCTCTGTCTTCCATTCTATTTTTGCTTCATTGTATTTCTTCTCTCTGTTCTTCCTTTCTCTGTTCCATCCTCCTCTCGGGGTTCTGGTTGTTATTCTGCTTTTTCCTGTGCATGGCTTTATGGCCATTCATACCCATGGCTCTTCGATTCCTCTTCCACTTCCTGTCGGATCGCCTGCTACAGCTTCGCTTGGAGTTCCCTGTTCGACGTCATCATCAGGCTCACAGGGAGTGGCCACATGTCCTCCTGCAGTTGCGCCAATTCGCTTCGTCGGTTTTATTTTTCCATTATGTCGTGGAACGAGTCTTCTGCCACCTTGGCAGTCAAATCGGATGTCAAATCTTTACAAACTACAGCTTAATCCCTCGTCAATTTCATCTTCTCCATTAGGCACGATCTCAGCCGCTAGATCTGGAGCCTCCAGATCTGACGCCATACACATGTTTCGCGCGGTTGACTTGCTCGACCATTAGCGCACAATTAGTGGTGGTTTTCTCCCTCCTCTACTTGCCACGTGTCGACCACTAAGTGGGATCGCTCCATTTTTGCCAATTCCGCTTATCGTTTGAGGGTGCCCCCGATCAATACTGTTGATTTTCAGAGCGCATGTCTCGCCTTGTCCTTTAGCCTTTTGTCCACGGATTTCCTAGCTCCCACGCGACCGAGCGCTCGGGGCTTCTCCAATTTGAGGTTTTTCGCCCAGTGATGCATGATTAACACTAAAAAACTGCCTCTGTTTCCCGATTCGGGCCTCCCAGGGGCTAACTTTGCCTCCCGCGCAATCTCCATGGGCCTCGGTCAGCGCGCTTTGACCGAGGTCCTCGTCGTTCCACGCTGGCTGCCATTGCCACTGGTTTAGAGGTGTTCTTGATCGTTGTTTTAAATCCTTTGAAGTTTGTCCCGCCCTGGTACAGCCATGTCTCCGTTTAATCATTCCTTATGGATCCAATTCGGATCACAGAAACCACAAACCAAGTTTCATCCTTGGAAACCTCGACCAGTCTTCCCGCTATGGATTATAACATTGTGGATGATATGAAGGATGTTCATGCAAACATATCCATGTTTGAACTAACAAAGATCATGAGCTAGTGGGACATCCTTCTACGGGCACTTGGGAAAACCTCTTCAGGTAATGCTACCTCTTCGGACAAGGGATCTAGTAACTATCTTGATACTATCGCATATGTACTTAATGCACTCACGATGGATGAAAACACACTCTGCTCGCCATTCTTGTTAACGTTCGAAATCTTCAATTTCAATGTACACAATTTCTTGGTTGATTCGGGTGCATCGGTGAATGTCATGCCATTATCTGTTGCCAAGAAAATCAATGCTAAATGGGAAAGGATAGATGCACAGATTATTCAACTAGATGGAACTCATCTCCAGGAAATTGGTGAACTCATAGATATCAACATCCGCTTATCATCTGATGGACAAGTCCACCAATGTATCAACATAGTGATTATGGACATTCTAGAAGCATATGGAGCATTACTGAGAAGAGACTGGTCTAGCAAGCTTCAAGGGTACTTTGCCATAGACTAGTCACACTTATGGCTTTCGTACATGGGTAGGAATAATCATATATGGGTAGAATAAGACAGATATATGAAACACATGGTCACTCCCTTGAATGGACATAACAAGCCAATGACATTCGTAGAATTACTATTTGGCAAATACTTTTTGGAAACTCAACTAGGGTGTTATCTTGCACAACCATCCCAGTTCCACTAGACACACCATTGGATCTCCTTCCTTTTCCAATTGGTGATAATGAACTCTATATAGTTAGTAGTGGTAGTACTAGTACTAGTGCAGTTCACTGTCCTTGTACATACGATGTTTGGACTATGTATTTCGATGGTTCCAAAATGCAAGAGGGATCTGGCGCTGGTTGTGTTTTAATAGACCCACTATAGAGAAAGAATTTGATCTTTAGTCGCTTGGAATTTGAGTGCACAAATAACATTGCAGAGTACAAAGCACTCATATTGGGCTTACAGAAGGCCATTGACCCCAATGTTTCCATCTTGAAAGTGGTAGGTGACTCAGAAATTGTGGTGCGATAGGTACATAACACCATACATTGTGTGTCACCTCATATTAAAAGTTATCAACAAGAGGTATGGCATCTTATCTCACATTTCCAAGCTTTCAATATTATTTTCGTTCCAAGAATGCATAATTCAGCTACGGATGCCTTGGAAAATGTTGTTGCTAGGATGTCACCATTGAGGGGTGGTTTTTCTATTGAAATTCTTTATAAGCCTTCCATCCTAGATAATATCACTAATTTACGTGTTTTTTATGATGACCAAAAGATGCTTTATTTTATGGCGAACACTGATTTGTTCAATGACGCATCAATCGATGAGGACGAGCATGAAAAGGAATTGCAGGATGCAGCAATGCAAGTAAAGGGAACCTTATCCCCAAGGGTGTGATATCATTGGAAAATTTGTGTGATCTGCAAAACCACTTCTAGGGACTCGTCAATTCCAAGACCCACAATTCCACTATGTTGCTTGAGCAGATCAACTTTGGAACTGAGAAGGATCTGAAATATGTCAATTTTGGTACTTGTTTCATACCAAAAGAGTGGAAAGCTTTCATCTGCTTATTCAAGCAGTACCGTGATGTATTTGCATGGATGTATGATTAAATCAAGACATATGACACGCAAATCATCCAGCATGTAATACTAATCAAGGAAGGGGCCAAGTCATTTCAACATAAACTAAGGAAATTCCATCCAACACTTGAGCCTCTCATACAAAAGGAATTGATAAAACTTTTGGATGCTCGGATCATATACAGAGTGCGAAACTTGATGTGGGTGTCAAATTTGGTTCCTATGAGGAAGAAGTCCGGGGAGATTTGTTTGTGTTTAGATTTACGAAATCTCAACCACATCTCGAACAAGGACAACTAACCTGTGTCATCCATGGAGAAAATATTGCAAACAGTATCGGGGTCTGAATTTTTTTCTTTGCTAGATAGATATTCAGGATATAACTAGGTTCTGGTTGTAGAGCCTAACTGACTTAGGACTACATTCAGAACGAAGTGGAGCATGTTCGCGTTTCGATGAATGTCATTTGGGCTAATCAACGCTAGTGCAACATTCCAACATGTAATGGACATTGCCTTACGTGGGCTTATTTGCCACATCATAGTGGTTTATCTTGATGATGTAACAATATTCTCCAAATAGAGGTCAGAACACCTATACCACTTGAAGAAGATTTTTGAATGATGTCGCAAGTACAAGATATCCTTGAATCCAAAGAAGATTATCTTTGCATTGTCAGAGGGTAATCTATTGGGACACATCATTACTAAAAGTGGGATCAAGGTGGACCCATACGGGCTCAGGACTATCACGCAGATTCCCCTCCCTGTGAATAAGAAATACATGCAGTCTTTCTTAGGGAAGATCAACTTCCTCTACAAGGTCATCTCCAACTATGCCCAAATTGTCAAACTGATATAGGAGATGGTGAAGAAGTACGTATTTTACAAATTGGATAAAATGGAAAAGGACATGTTTACCTGTATCAAATAGACTATGGAAGAAGCACCCACATTGTAAAGCCCAAACTTCAGTAAAGACTTATTGCTCTACAATTTTTCTTCTGATACCTCTCTTCTTGTTGTACTCACTTAGAAGGATGAATTAAATAATGAACAACCTATCTCCTTCATGAGTGCAAGTATGCAAGGACCAGAGCTCAATTACCCCTCTATGGATAAAAAAAATTATGCAGTTACAAGGCAGTAAAGCACTTCATGCCCTATCTATTGAAGAACCATTGTGTTATCTTTGTTCTGAACCCAACAGTCAAGTGATTGTTTGTTCAACAAGAGTTGGGTGAAAGGAGGGCAAACTAGATGACTGGGTTACAAGAGTACGATCTAGACATCAAGCCAGTTCAAACAATCAAGGGTCATGGTATTTTCCAATTAGTAGCAGAAGAAATAAATGCAAAAGAGGAAGAATAAGAGCTCGCGGGATGGGAGTAAGAGATTGAGATGTATAGCATCGAGTGAGCCTCCCCCACTACAGACATAAACACTTGGTACATGGATGTGCGCCAATAACTCGAGCAAGACACGGTTCCCTCTCACTTTACCACATGGAAGAAGAGACCACTCCGACTTAAAGTATTATCTTATCAGTTAGTGCATGGGGTGTTGTTTAGAAAGCAACACAACACAATACTGCTCAAATGTTTGGAGGTGCACAATTCAGAAAAGGTATTGTGTGATATCCACGACAGAACAGCCTGGGTAAACTTCACAGGAAACACTACAACACATAAGGTTATGCGGGCTGACTTTTAGTGAGCTACATTATTCAAATATACTTATGCCTATGACTGCAAGTGTTTGTTCTGGCAAAGGTGTGCTGATAGAAATCAAAAGTCAATAGCCCCGTTGCATCCCATTGTAGTGGAAGAACCTTTTCAATAGTGGCGCTTGGACATCATTGGGGAAATTTTCCTTCACTCATCAAACCAACACTACTACATCTTAACTACTGCAGACTATTTCATGTGGTGGACAGAGGCATTTCTACTAAAATAGGTGAACGATCAGGAAGTCATCATCTTTCTGCAACAGAACATCATTTCTAAGTTTGATGTTCCTACGTCACTTGTTTTCAACAATGGAACATACTTTTCATCGTTGATACTTTATGATTTTGCATTGAAAAATGGTATTATATTGAAGCATTCAGTTAATTACTATCCGCAGGGGAATGGTCTTGTTGGTTCCACAAACAAGAACCTTATTTGTATCTACAAAAAGACCATATTATCTTAACAATGAAACTGGCACTTTGCTTTGGTGAATTCCTTATGGGTTGATCGTGTCACACCGAAACCTTCCCTGAACACCTCTCCTTACTTCCTAGTGTATGGAAAAGAAGCCATCCTCCTGCTAAACATTTACTTGCCCGCTCTCCAACTATCACAAGAGTCCCAAGGCAAGTCATGTATGTTAGTTCAGCGTAGGATGGACACTCTGCACAATCTACAGGAAGAAAGGTTGAAAGCTAAAGAGAAATTTTTACTTCACCAGATTTGTATCAAGAGGTGGTTTGACAAGAATTTTGTAGGGAAAAATAGCTTTGGTGTGGGTGACTTAGTCTTAAAGTGGGATAAATCCCACGAGGACAAAGGAAAACACAATAAGTTTCATCCCCTATGGATTGGGCCATACACAGTACACGAGAATCTTAGCCAGCACACATATAATCTTCAATCACTTGACAGTAAGATTGACTCTCTCCTTGTTAATGGCCAAGACTTAAAACAGTATTTTCAATGAAAATTTGGGATTGTGCCCCGCACTATGTACATAGTCTTGTGTTGTTTTTCATTTGTTTCTTTGCTTGAATTTTGTTTCAGTTTTTGTTTTGTGAATAAGTATTATTTGTGAACATGTTGTGGCTTCTAAGTGTGTGTGCGGCTAAATTATAAAGAGGCTTGTGACACTTCAACATTTGGCTAGCCTTATGTCCATCTTCCTTGTCTTTGTTACATATTTTGGCCGATGAAGTTCTAATGGAAAATACAATCTGTCTGTTAGGAGATTTTTGGTCCAACCATGAACCCATGGCTAGTCCGGAAACCCTATGCCTATACTCAAATTTTATGCTAGTGTTCTCAAGCTTATCCAACTAATAGAAATGGAGAAGGGGAAAATCTAATTGAGAAAACCTAAATTAGAGGTCTCTATATACTTCTCCGAAGGAACAACCTCTTCTTCTCTTAATAAGTCGAGATCCCTCTTCCACCCCAAAATAAATAAGTGTTGATGCACAATTCTCTTTAAATAAATAAATAAAGGCAAAAGAATAGAAAGGCTTCCTACACAGAGAGGTGAAGTAAGCAACTTCGTTGGGGTATTGTCTAATCTTGCTGGAAGCAGAGAAATGTTTGTGTTCCTACCTGACTCTGCTAGGGTACTGTCCAGGCCTATTGGCAATGAAGAAACACCAAAGATGAAAAATTGTACTCTGGAAATCTTAAGATTATGAGCTAAACTACCATTCCCAACTTGAAACATTGTGATTATGTTGAATCTTTTGTTGTGTTCAACTAGGAAGGTATAGAGGGGACCATGTCTGTACACAAGGTAGGTGGGAAGGTCAAAGTGATCTACACGATGAATCAATACTCCCTGAGGAACCAAGGACCTACACAGAAGAAACTAACCAAGATAAAGAAGCTAGAGTTCAACCAGTTTGTTGCCTAGTGTTTTAGCTGCTACAACACCCTCCAAAATTTTGGCTTGCACCCAAATTTTGGAGCCCCTTGGTCTTTTCCTTGATTGTTGCAAACACTTAAGCTCATTTCATGAGATTTAGTGAAGTTCTTTCGTCCCTCTTGCATGTTGGATTAATTATCGTCTTTTGGCATGTTTGACTGTTGTACAATGTTTGTGAGCCTTTTCTGGTGGTTTCGAACGTCGGTCTTTATGTCTATGGATTTCCCCAACCATGTAAACATTTGTCGCATTCATACACAAAGTCTTGATAATTGTTGCACAAGTGTCATCACAGTCATCCTAAAATCTATCTTAAGTGTCACACTTGTCATATCTTGTCATGAGGCAGCCACATAAAGGGGAATACTTTGTTTTTTTGTTATGATCATCTATGTTGTCATGTCGTCAAAGTATGCTAAGTGTATGATCACAGTTCAATTTCATCATGAGTCCATCTCCCTTCCAACACTTAGCCATTTTCAGAAAATCTTTTCGACCAGGCAACTTAGCTTCACCGAGCCCCAATTGAGATGTGCACTGCATACTCTTAGCCCTCTTGGATGTGACCCTACTGCCTAGAACTACGTAGTGTGTAGTCTCTACCCTTTAGGGCTAATTCATGAGTCCAACAACATCCCTTGACCTATAGAATTTTGCAGTTGTACCTCATAGCTTGCCTTGAACTATGCACTTTGCATCTTCAACCCTCAAGGATTTTCCTTGCATAATGGAACTACACAGTGTGTAGAAATCCCAACCTCCGTTGGCCTCCAAAAATGTGCAGATGCTCTCTCCAGTTCCCTTCCCTCAGCCGAAGCTCACTACCTCCAGAAACTGCACAGTTCTTCCCTTCAAGCTTCCCATCTTCCCAGTCTCTATTGGCTTGAGGGGTCCTGACCCAGGATCAGAGTTAGTTGCACCAACCAAAAAAACCCTAATTTCTAGCCCTTTCAAAAACAACCTGCATAGCGCAAGCTGCAGTCTTACCCGAAGTAGTAATGGGGGATGACAGAACCAGGTTTTTGCATCCAGAGGTAAGTGTGATGGGTTCATCATTGTTCTTAGGGCTTATTTTGGTCTTCGCGAACCCTCACCCTTACAATACAGATAATTTCAGTAATGTGCATAAACTTACTCCAACCCTCAGCGAAATTATTTAAACATTCATAACATCAATCAAATGAGATTATCTACTACTTTCGCGCATCAATTAAATTTTCATTCATCTAAATTCAGATAACAGAGCGGAAATATAAACTGCATAAGTAAATACAGATGTACAAATACACAATTGTAGCTTCAAATATAGTCTTTATTGGTATAATTCTTTCGGTTACATACTCCTCTTCCCTACGCACACAGCTACAGTGGTCCACGCACTCAGCCTGCAAACTTACGAAGGTCTTTGCACACACAACTGCAAGAGCCTTCCCCTTCGCCTAAGTACAAGAACATATTTTCCTGTCTCAAAATTACTTTCCCATATAATTGATCTTCTATTCAAGATACTTTCTAGACTCGCTATGAATCCTTTATATATATATATATATATATATATATATCCTTCTCTTTTACAATATCATGGTTCGCAAACCATGGATGGGTCACAAACCTCCCTATCTTCTGATAAAATAAGGGACTAAATCCCCTTTTGACTTCTAAAACCTTCACGCTTCGTTCCCTCAAACGCGGAAACTTTACAAGTATACAAAAAATAATTACAAAATTTACCCCAAGGGACCCTCTCCCAACAACCCCCCAACACAATTTCGTGACTCGTCCTCGAGTCACTATGCTGGTGGCACCTCGATCTTCTTCTACAGCTCACTAAACTTGATCTTCAAAACCTGCAGGTCTGCGGCTCCCTGTGTGGTAGCCTGTTGCACCTCCTTGACCAAATTTTCAATATTTGGGCCTTCAACTACAAGGCCCATGGTTCTTTGAGTCTATTGTATTCCCTTGAGCTTACTCTGCATGGACAAAGTTAGTTGGCTCGCCTCATCTTCCCATGGCTGCATCCTCAAAGAGATGATCATTTCCTTGCGGTGAAACTCATCGATGTAGCTTTGAATTAACTTTCCTTCCTATACCGGCGAACCTTTTCACAGGTGCTAAGGTCCGCATCATTGATCTGATTTCGTTAGATTGCCTCTCCTTCTCCCTGATGTCTATAGCAATATTTTGTAGAGTGGGATCCTCCTGCAACGAGGTCCAAAATTCCATGGCCTACTCAAACAACTCGGTGCAACCCTTGACTTCATCTTCCAAGGTTTCCATGCCTGCTTTGATAACATATTTGCACTGCTCTCGAACTTCTGGAGGATTCGTGGGCTAAAATTTAAGTTGTAACTTGGATATCTGTAGCTCCAAACCTAACTAGGCTCGGCCAATTTCATCCTTGTACTCCTTCACTGCAGCAGCCAGTTTCTAAATATTTTCCGTTGAGGTCGCTTCTGTCGGGATCTTGAGCTCTAGAAGCTCATTGCAGGCTTGTGCAATGGCGACTTCCAATTGTTGACTCTGCTCCATGATCTCCTCTTTGTCTTTAAGTGCGTGCACCTTCTCCTCGAAAATCTACTAAGGATATTAGAGTGCGTCCGTCTTTAAGTGTGTGCGTCGTCTCCTCAAAAAACCTCATAATGTAGAGTATTTAATGATCTTAAAGGCTTGTGCAATGGTGACTTCCAACTGTTGACTCTGCGCTGTGATCTCCTCTTTGTCTTGACTTCACTGATTATCAGTAGTGCATGTTGCTCTCGAACCCTCAATTCATCATACACCCCTTGGTGCAGTTCATGCAAGGTCTAGATGGGGAGCGTCGTGATATTCAAGCTCAAGTTCTTCATCTGCATCAGTTGAGCCCTTTCTTCTTCTGTCTCGGCATGAAAAGGTCCTTCTGGTAGTTGAATGGTGTGTAGATCCAAGGTCATATTTTTGTCCATAACTGACCTACTCGCTTGACTTAGGCTCACTTTCTTCCCACTCGCCTGTCCCATGCTCGCTTGTATCCTACCTGTTTGGACCTGCAACTCACGCAGTCTTGTTGAACCTTTCCCAACGCCTACTGGTATTGTTCCTCAAAGTGGACCCAAAGATCTGAGGTCATGTCATGGAACACCTCACTTATTTCAACTAATTCCCCTTTAGTGAGGACCAAAGGGGTCGTGCCTGCTAATTGGTCAGACTTTTGTTTCTTGCGCAACCTAATTGAGGTCTCCTTCTTCCTTGTTTGAACTACGAAGGGGGATTCTAACTCCGCATCCCCTTCATCATGTTCCTTTATTTCTTCCTCCTCTAGTGGTTTCTCCTTTTCGAACTCCTCAACATTAATTATGGCCTCTGACGTTGTTTTCTCCTATGTTCCTTTTTCTTTGGCTGCCTATTCTTTCTCTCGTGCAATAACTTCCTTCTTCTGTGTATATTTTTCTCAAGAAGAATCCCTCTGTGCTTCCTTTTTCTTCTATGCTTCCATCATCTGCATGGTTGACCCTTCAGTGACCTTACTGGTACCTACGTGGACATCTAAATGGGTGATCTAGGCACTTGGCCACTTACTGACGACCCATGCTATATCCTCCTCAACCACCAAGTAAGGCAACTTGTGCCATACGCTCATGGCATCCTTCTTCGTGTGAATATGCAGATTGTGGAAGTCTTCTTTAAAGTCAACTATGGTTTCATACTGCACGTGCAATGTGGGTGATGTTATACTCCTATACCAATAGGTGTCATATTTCATGATTGACTTGATGAGCTCTGTAATATGTTCATTCCTTTCCTTGTTGCAAAGGTTTTCCATATTATCAAAAAATCAAAAAATGTAAAATATGTAAAGAGGGTATGCCCTAAAAGAAAAATCAAAGGGTAAAAAAATAAATAAAATGGTCAAAAAAGTGAAAGAAACTAACCCCAAAGAAAAATAGACCAGGAAAGTGTGCAAATCCAAAATGCCACTACTTTTTCATTTTCTGTAATAAGCATTGTGTGCATCTTGTTAATTTATGCCACAATTGATGAATGGCCAAACAGCTTAATCTTAGCTAGTTCATATTTGAATTTTCTGTTTTAGGGATAGAGAATAAAATCTGACCAAACTGTTCAATCTTGGCAGATAAGTAGATAGGTAGAGTAAATAAAAAGGAGCTCAACAGTTAAAAATGAGCCCTTGTATGTAATAAGTGCAGACTAGGTAGGCTTGCTATGAAAAGAAAAGAAGATTGATAAGGGTTTGCCAGTCTAAGTGCACCCAAACAAAGAAGAAAAAATGCTAGGCCAAAGTAGGCAGGGTAGGTAGATGGTGTTGCAAAATGATACTTGTGATAAATTATGTTTCTAAATGTGTTAATATTTATCTCTATCTCAAGTGTCGGGCAAACATTATGCTTGATGCAACTCAAGCAAAACGAGGTTAAATAATTAACTCCCCTTCATACTTTTCCCTAATCATTCACTAATTTCCCCTAAGCATTATAATCTGTTCTTAATATCACTCATAAAACCACTCCTTCCATTTCATAAATTTTACCTAAGTAAAAAACCTATTTTACTTAGGAAGATGCACTACCTCACATAAAAACCCCATTCCCACTTCAAAACCTAAGTTTAAATTGTAAATTTAACTTGGCGCTTATTATCATTTCATAATTCATATTAATTTTTAACTCTTATTATTATAAATCCCTTACAATATAACCTTCCCCGTATTATCTAAATATGTTGTAAAATCCAGATAGTTTATATATTCCCGCCCCCGATCAATTACGACCATAATCATACATTTAAACAAGGATTAATAGGTTTATTTGAAATCTGTTAAATAGCCTTCCCACCGCGCAACGGGATTAATTAACCATCCGGGTTAATTAATAACCAAACCCCGACCAATAAAATCGACCCCGAAATGATTAAAACATTATTTATTTGTTTCAGGCCCGCAAATTAACTCCCCGCCATCTCCGACACCTGTCAGCCGTCCAATCTCCGCCTTCACATCCAACGGTCGACGACGATTTTGCGACCCCCCTTTTGACCACGCGTTAACTCGCGATCGCCGGTGGTTTTCTGCCCGTACCAAAGCCACATGTCGCACTGCCAACCTGCTCGCTCGCCCTCTGCCTAATACCACTTGACCCCAAAAGCAGTGCGAGAAAAACTGCTTACCGCCTTCTGCTTACATCATCTGCCTATGTCATCAGCCCTCCACTGACATCATCCACCCAATTGAATGCAAAAAACCCTGCCAACCTTTGTTTTGTTGAAATAAACGGGCAAAACAGGTTTTTCATTGTTATATACTGCACCCCGAGCTCTCATACAGAACAACGACCAAGGCTAGCAGTTCAATTTCAAACCGGCACCCGACCAGAAGAACTGCGGAATGAGCTCGCAGCCGGCCATTCAACCCGCCATTATACAATTTCCTCCTTAATACGAGTACCTTTTCAGCTATCTCAGAGGCCATGAATTGGTGTGCCAATTACCGAAACTTCTCAGTAATCTCCATAGAAAGATCTAAATTTTATGAAGTAGAAGGCTCAGAACAACCTCCAATGTCCCAACAACAGGTATTCATCCTACTGCACGGTTACCGTGGGTAAAAGGAGAAATTTGGGAAATTAACCAAAGTAAGGTAAATAAAGGTGAACAGGGTTCAAAACAGGTCGAAGAGTATCAGAGCAGTTAAAGATTATCAATAAGAACAGGGCAACCAGCACAGAGTTACCGAAGAAGACAATTGCCAGCCGAATTATAGGGTCTGCCTCTAGCACATTCAACAAAAATAGGACCAGCACAACATCAGTTTATCTTTTCCCTATTTTCAAGGCTAGCTGTTTCTATTTACTTGTGAAACTATTTTTAGTCATCCTAGATATTATCTCACTCTGTTATGAGATATTTGTTGTATAATTTTCTGAATAAATACCCCCTCAATTGGAGTATTGTGGGTGGATTCCTAGACTTTGCTGTAATATTGAATTTTTGGAATAAAGATCTGTTGGAATCAACTGTTGCATGGCTTACTGGATGAAGAATTGAAGCAGAGGACTTGTCACAGACTTCTTGAATCAACCACCGAATCAATAAGTCCTCTATATCTTGTGTCTTAAAGTTTTCTTGTTTATTATATCGTCTGTGTTTCATAATCTGAATGATAAAGAAAATATTTAATTTCAGAATATGCTGGATTGCACTCTGTTTTCAAGTCATTATTGTTCTCTGTGTTTTCTTCAGAATTAAGATACACAATGAAATCTTAATTGCTCCTATTTCCTAATTCTTTCATGTTGATTATTTGCTAAAGAATACTTAGCTACTCCTTATCAATAATCATCCAATTTCCCTCTTTAAATAGGTTGAAGGAATCTTAACTTCCCTTCACCCCATTTGAGCCCATTCCATCTGTTTCAAGTCTTTTATTTGTTCCCTGTTTGAGTACCTTGCTCTATGAAGCCATCCTCTGTTAAGAAACCCAATCCAGAAAGCCATCTTCTTTGACTCCATTAGCCCAATCGACTGAACTACTCTGTCTTACCTCTTTTCTCTATTGAATCTCACCACCCAAACTCAAACAAAACTCCTAAACTTCATAACTAGCATAATACCTTTAAAAACAAAGCTAAATCATAAAGAGAGAGGCCTCTCTGGATATAGATTGGCTAGATTCTGTATCTAAAAGATTGGTCTGTGGTTACCACGGCATCCTTTCCCTTTCTTACAACTTTTGGGAAAACTTGAGTGATAACAAGTGATAGCCTCAACCTCTAGCTAATCATCTTCCTCAGTTCCATCTCAAAAAGAACCCAAAATATCATTGCCTTTGTGATGCGCATAGGGTCCTTGGTAGCCCAGAGCAAAGCAAACTTCGCTGCCTCCTGGAGGTCTGAGTCCTGTGGAGGAAAATGATTGTCCTCAGGTATCCTCCAAGCCTCTAGTGCTATCAATAGCAGCAACCAGGCATAATGGAATGCCTTTGACTCATCCTGGGCCTCCCTGTAATTCTCCATAAACTCCTTGTATAAATACTAAGCCTAGTTATACTAGAATCCTTTGATGCATTGCATAGCCAAAGAGATCACTGGTGTCGGTACTTCATCTGTGCGACACTTATTCATAATCTTTCCTTCTAATATCTGTGTGGAAAACTGCACTATGGGATCCGTGATAGAGAAGATGGAGTATCTTCACGACTTCTTGATTAGACCAAACTCACTCTTCATTTGGATCATGAGTTTCTTTTCCCGCTTTTTTCCTCCAAACGCCTCTGTAGGGTCCACTCCTTGGTACAACAGTAGGGTAATCCGGTGGATCGACATGTCAGTTATGGGGATGGGTTCCCCCAGCCAGAGACACCCATCATGGACCAATGTTAGAAATTTGTGCACACACATCATGTTTATGTTGGTGCAACTGAAGTGCGACATCCATAGCATATTCAGGAGCCCCGCGACCCCAACACCAGTTACCCATTTCATCTGCTCCAACAATGTGACCTCCGACTCTTCATAATATACCTTGGACAGGTATTTTCTTAGCACCAACTGAGGGAACTTCTCATGGTCCCCTAAGTCCCAGTCCTCCATCTTTAAGTTCGGTATGTGGGTCAGCAACGTGCCCTCAAACATCACTTTCTCTGGAAATAATGGCATGGACACCATGAACTTCACGTTTTCCATATCTTTTGCTACTTTAGCGATGGCCTTTCATGGCGGAATATATTTTGACAGTCTATTCATCTGCTCACCCTCCTCAACATCAATTTATTCTATGCCTCTGCGTAGTTCTTCTTCATCCAAATCCATCATCTATGTCGACTATTGTGACCGATCCACCTTCCCCTTCTGGTGAATTTCCATGGGGTTTTTCTGCAGTGACTACCTCACCAGACCTGCTGAGGTTTCATCTGCTTCTTGTCCCCCGCCTTGGCAGAAGAAGGCTTAGGTCTTGGAGACCTAGGAACCATAGTCGGAAATCCTGCAAGGAAAAATGGGGTTGCCTCCGTCTCAAGGGATTCCTCCATCTCAAGGGGAGTTGTATTCATTTGTATAGAAAACTCTTACAGAAAATTTCAGGCACGTCTGCTAACCCTAGTCATGAAAAGAGCTCCTCCCAATCTAGCCCAAACATACAGTGTAGTTCTTGGCACAAATCAAGGTGAAAAATCCTAAGGCAAAATATTAGGAAGCAAAGTGTTCAAATGCGGAGTGGAATGCCATATTTATAGGTGAATTTGAATTCAAATCCAACTGTTCCCTCCAATTCCTGGTCATGAATGCATATTTGGCAGAAAATTTCCAAAGATATCCTCCATAAATGTGTTGTCCCTGCTCCTTTCAATGGAAATTTCGCCATCCAATCATCTATAGTGCTTCCAACAGTCATTTTTAAGCCAAGCCGCATGACACCCAACCTTGTGGCATAGCTCCCCTTGGCGCCTCACTTCAATTCGTCACGCAGCCTCCTCACTTCGGTTTTCCAAATTTTAGGTAGTGTAGTTTATAGTCTCGTACTTTCTTATAACTACCTGGAGTACTAAGACTATCCCATAATAATATAATCATTGTGCAGAGGAGGGATCACCCCTGTACAGCTTCAATCGACTGCCATTGACCTTTCTCAGAAGTAATTCCCCATTCAGCTTCGCGAGTTGAACTACGCCACCATCTGTAATTTCATTAACAACATAAGGTCCTAGCCAATGCATTTGAAATTTTTCGGGGAATTTTGTAAAGTTACTGTCATAAAGCAACACCAAATCATCATTTTTAAAGGTGCATTGTTTGATATGGTGATCATGCCATTCCTTTTCACGATCCTTCTGCCCCTGTTGATGAAAGCCTGCCAAGAAGCGATATTCTTCCAGTTCAATGAGCTACACAAGCCGCTCCTCCATAGTATCGCGATCAACCATGTCTGTAACTACTACAACCTATAAAATTGGCACAATGTATTCCATGAGAATTATAGCCTCCTACTCATATACCAATCTAAATAGGGTTTGGCCTGTCAACTTCTTACAAGTATTCCTATACACCCAAAGGACCGCTAGTATGCGCACTTCCCATTCATTCTGCTTCACGTTGCAAATATTTTTCAAGGCTTTCTCCAAAATTTTATTGAAGGATTCCACCCTCCCATTCGCATGAGGGTGATAAGGTGTACTCTTATGATGATATACCTGGAATTTCTCACGTAGCGTAACAATTGTTTCATTTAAGAAGTGTGTACCTCTATCACTCATTAAAATTTTAGGGCAGCTGAATCGATACAAGATATACTCAAAGATAAAATTCATTGTTGTAGTTGTGCTACAATATATTTTACAGGTTGTGCCTCCGCTCACCTAGTCAAGTATTTTTTCACTGTAATAATGTATCGAGCCACAATCTTTTTTCCTAGTGGTTGTATTGGATCCACAAAGTCTATCACCCACTTATCAAACACCTGCAACATCACTTGTCGATTCAGGGGAAATTCATCTCTTCGTGATGGTCTCCCCATCCTTTGACAAACATCACATGCCATGTAATAGGTCTTAGATTCCTTATGCACCATAGGCCACCAAAGTCTTGCACGTCGGATTTTCTACACAGGAACTCTCCCTGTGTAATGTCCTACTGCTACTCCTCCATGTTCTTCTGCCAGAATGCTTGGCCACTCATACTCTGAGACATATCTATGCAATATTTCATCACATCCCATTTTGTATGTGTCCGACAATCATAGAAAAATCAGCGACCCGAACCACCAACTCTTTCTTATGTTGCATCGAATATCCTTCTGGGGCTATGCATGTAGATAAAAACTGAATTATATTTGCGATGTGAACAGTGAAGAGTTTCCCTTCCTCCAAACTTGTAGGCTCATCACCAGTCTTAATCCGCGAGAGGTGATTAGGACCAACAATAGCCACCTACAAATCTTCCCCCACAATGTAGGCTTCTTGACCAAGTATTTCATAGTATAATGGTTCGTATACATCTTGAAGTGCACTCCTAATAGATAGTGCCAAAACTTCTATAGCACGTATAACATCGCTAGTCCTTCGCGATCTATGGTCGAGTAGTTCTTTTCTGCCTTCAAAAAAATCCTACTCGCAAATTCTATTGGGTGGTCAATATCTCCTTCACCTAGTTGGATCGGTACTGCACCCAACACAATATAGGATGCATATACATGAACATGAAACTCCTTTTTCCAATTGGGGAACACTAAGATGGGCACGGTGACCATTTTCTCCTTCAAAACATCCAAATGTTTCTGACAATCCTCTTCCTAGCAAAAGGTCACATCCTTTTTCAATAGTTTTTCCATTGGCATAGTTATTTGTGCATATGCTTTGATGAACTTTTTGTAATACCTGGTATGGCCTAACATTGAGTGCAACTGCTTAATGTTATTTAGGACCTCCAAATTAATAATGACTACAATCTTGGCAGGGTCTACCATGAATCCTTGCTTGCAAACCACATGAGCTAAGGGTATCCGATAAGGTACATAGAATATACACTTCTTCAGGTTAAGGGCTATCTGATGTCTTTGATAGGTATCTAGCATGAGGCGTAGACTAGTAACATGGCGCTTTACCAATCCAAACACTGTCTAGTCATCAAAGTATACCTCCAAAAATTTGTGGATAAATTCCTTGAAGGCTGCAATTACTACTCGCGAAAATATTGCGAGCGCATTCTTCAACCCAAAATGCATCACTATATATTGAAAACAACCCCACTCTATTGTGAAGGTCGTCTTACTCTAATCCTCCGGCGCAATCTTTATCTAATGGGACCCTGAGAACCCATCCGTGAACGAGTATACTTCCTACCCTCCAACATTCTCCAGTACATCATCTGTAAATGACGTAGGGAATGGATCATGGGCGCACACATAATTCATCTTCCTCAAGTCTATAAATATCTTAATTTCATCATGCTGCTTCTTTTCTTGAACCACCATGGGACTCACCTAGTCTGACTCCTCCACAAGTTCAATGATCCCAGCTTCCAGCATATTATACAAATCCTTGTGCACATTTTATTTGTACTTGGGATTTAATCGGTAGGGACCCTGCTTTACTGGCTTCTCATCTAGCTTTAAAGTAATCTTCATGACACCAAGATCCCCTACTATCCCTTTTAGATTAGAGAACTTGGTGGGAAACAAATCCTGATATTCGTGCAACAGCTCTGGGAATTTATCAATTTTATCTTCATCCCTATAATCGCATATCTTCACAAACTTCGACTGCGCTTTGATCCAATATTCACTTGCTTGGTCTTTAAAGGCTCTGATATATCATGGATTTCCACCCTAGGTCCCTCGACTTCTCGATGTCCTTCAGACTTAGGAATGTTGATATTTCTGGGATCTTATTCATCTACCTCTGCAATCACATTATAACATTCAAGTGCATGGCACAGCTGCGTACTCCAATGTAGTTGTACCCATGCAACCGGTTCTTCAGGCATCTTGAATATCGCAAATTTAATCGTTTGAAGTGCTTCATCTATACAATCTAACTCATCTTCAAAGCTAAAAGTTAACATAAAACTTGCTTTCAAAACATCCCATTCTGCAGTCCCATGTCGATGCTCCGTTTCCAAATGCCAGTTCATCGGTATTGTATCCAATGTGTGGCAGAAGATATGAAATCACTCCGGTTATGGTTATTCTCCCCATGCTTTCATCCATTGCACCAAATGCTCGCATAGATCGTCCTTCCCTCTGTATTTTTCCATCATGCGGGTATTGGCGTACCCAAACCTCAACTTCATCATTCTTCGATACTCCTTCCAATCGGAAAAGTTGTCTTTATGTGTACCCTACCATCAGGCAGGCGTAGCTTGCAGCGTAATATCTAGAGCTTGGAAACGATGTTCATCCAATACATCCCTTTCAAACTTATCCAAAAAAAAATTAATATCTTTTAAACCATCATAATAAGGTAAATTTCATACCTCAATGGATATGCATTGAAACGACTTTGTAAGCCTATTACAAGGCAGTGATGATACTTCATGTAGTTGGTTCTGCCAATTCTCAAGCTCCTCATCAGAATACGAAGTGCAGGAACTATCCTTATCCCACACGATCTGTCCATCCGTAGTAGGGTTGATCCAATCCTCATCGCGCGCGGTGATCTTATAGATCTGATCAATATCATCCTCTTCTTCATAATCACGGACCGGTTCAATATATTGCACACCCTCAGTTGGATCCAATGGTACAATAACCCTGAGCTCCTTCCTTTCGAATGTCATTCTGTGCTTTTTTAGATTAATGATCGTGTCCATATCAAATGCCCAATCAATGCCAAGTACCGTAAGATAAGGGTTTCTATCATCAACTATTTCGATCACTTCAAAATCAGCTAGAACGCTTTCTCCTTCAATACCTACCATTACCCCATATAGGCGGCCCATAGCAATGATATTTTGTTGGTTTGTCATTCGTAGTTAGATAGGAGACCACTCTAGTGCAGGTCTCCCCATTCTCTCCCAAGTTTTCTTTGGAAAAACGTTCGCATCGAATCCTAGATCAAGAATTACTTGATCCATTTCGTACTCTCCAATTTGCACAGTCATGCTCATCTCGCGATCGGTTTGCTTCTTGTTTTTTCCCACTTTTCATACTGTGCGTTGTTCTGATAGAGGTTTATTTTTACCCGTACATTTATCTATTAGTTCATGTAGCCCTTCTATCGCCTTCCTATCACTTAGAAGCTTCATGCAAGTCTTCAAGAATGTCACTAGCAACGAGGGGTCTACGTTCTGTGTATTATTGCTTCCTCCCAATTTTCCCTGGCTTCTTGATGTACAAGCTTCTGCGAAGATCTTCTTAGCCTCCATAAAGGTTTCCGTTGTTTTTCTTAAATCGAAAACAACTTATTTTTCAGCAACCTTACGTACCCATCCCTCAACGTTTGGCTGCTTCCCCTTGTCTTCTCCAGTGGTGATGCCACTTCGCATAACGATATTAACACTAGGCTCACCTTCACGAGGCTCTAACCTCATCATCTGGATATTCTGCGTATGTTGTTGCATCTAAGTCTTCTTTTCTTGCATCTTCGTTATAATTATTGGGAAATCTTCTATGACATGGTCAAACTGCCTATAAGACTGACAACAGGGGTGTGTCAGATTCTGACAGTCACGCGCGAGATGACCTGCTTCCCCACAATTGTAACAGATAATTTTCCCCCAACCACTTTCGTCTCCTCCTCCTCGACCTTGGAATCATCCACATGCCTTAGTTGCACCCTAATCCTGAGGCTGATTTTCTACCTGCATCCTATACATGGAAGTCCACTCCATCATTACTTCATAACTGCGACATTTGAGCTCATCATGACCTACCTATTTGAAGAAAGTACAAAAAAATGTTTCAGGGTCTGTAAAAACTTTTGTAAAAGATAACAATTATCCGTCACGTGCTTCCCAAAAATTTGACAAATAACGCACCATAATGCCACTCATGCACTTGGTCCAATGGTAGTTTCCAACTTCAAGGGGACAGGGCCTCCCCCTATAAGATAGTTCTGGTATACCGGGCAGTGGTCCTTATCATGAGCATGTCCTTTGCATTTCAGGCACCACACTTCTACGTGCACCTTCAGTTGAACTTCTTTTCCCTTCTTGAGGCTCTGTAACTCCATATGTAAGCTAGCCAAATATGACTGAATCTGTTGAACTCCTAGATTTGTATCATGCACAGGTGAAGCCTCCAATCTCATGGAAATATCCAAGGCTTCAACTTGCATTCCTATTTTCTATTGAGATAGTGGCAATCTCAAATGAGGCAATAGCGAAGTAATGTACCAGTCTCTTTGTTGATCATCTGTGATCTTCATATTAGCCTATTGAATCGGAGACTTTAATCTTTGATCAAAGTCCCATGCAGACTCATCTACCCTCTGTTGGATCTCTTTAAACTTCGTCATTGATTGGGCTTGTGATTTAGGCTTCTTAAACTCATTTTTCAATGCTTATTGTGTTTCCAGCATAGTCACATTGGGTTTACCTAAACAAAAGTTGATATACCAACTTAGCACTCTATCCTGTAGCGTTGTAACCAACTGCACCTTGTTCATATCATTATCAGTAATTTGTTGTGCCTTCCATACATCATTTGCTACAAACCAAAATTTTTCAGGGTCTTCAGTCCCCGGACCCTTAAAGGCAAGCATCTTCATCGTGTTCTCCATGTTGAATGATGGAGGTGGAGGTGGAAGCGAAGGTGTGGGTGTAGGAGTGTGAGGCACAGGTGATGGTGGAGATGGAGTCGATGGATTCAGTATCCTTGTAATACCCTATCTTACTGCCTATAGCGCACCTAGCGGTGTCCTCAAAACACTACTTTCTTTGTCGCTGCCAGATGCTGCTAACAAAGGACTGTATTCAGCACCTAAATCTAGGTCTATTCTGAATGTTTTGCCACTCTGTGTAGCTCCCGTCAAATCTCTTCTAAACATTAATTTAGTGGCATAACCCTCTTTTCATACAATATCATTTTAATCCAAGTCTTCAGGTATTTCAAATACTTACCTCTAGGTCCCTTGAAGAATCGTCGTTCAACTTCACTATAACTGGTGGATGTATTGATCACAAACTCGATAATGAATCCTCCCATAATACTATCGATCCAATAATTGACAGCCCACGTGATTTTGTTTTCTGGATCCTCTAAGTGTTTCACCAGTTCTGGGGTCGACACAATATGGTTTTCCAAGTTCCACATGCCCTGACTATCTGCCAATTTTGACAACCACTAGTTTAATTCGCATGGAAAATAACAAAACAAAATTTTGTGCTCATCTGTATACAGATCTCTATTCAGCCACACTTCCTTTGACAGATGCGGATTCTTGTTTTCCTGAGCCGTGAATTCATGCAGCTTCTGATCTATCCACTTCTCGATTTATTTCTTAGTTGGGTACCATTTATTCGACATCACACATTCCTCAGATAGATCTCGGTCCCGAAAACAAAACCATTTCTTGGCTTGAGGGGTCCTGACCCAGGTTCAGAGTTAGCTACGTCAACCAAATAAACCCTAACTATTGGCCCTTTTAGCAACAACCTGCGTAGTGCAAGCTACAGTCTCACTCGAAGTAGTATTGGGGGATGACAGAACCAGGTTTCTTCATCTAGAGGTTAGTGTGATGGGTTCCTACTATTCCTAGGGCTTATTCCTGTCTTCGCAAACCCTAACCCTTACAATACATATAATTGTAGTAATGTGCATAAACCGACTCTAACCCTCCATGAAATGATTTAAACATTCATAACATCAATCAAATGAGTTGATCTACTACTTTTGTACATCAATTAAATGTTCATTCATCTAAATTCAGATAATAGAGAAGAAATATAGAAACTGCATAACTAAATATAGATGCACATATACACAATTATAGCTTCAAAAATAGTCTTTATTGATATAATATTTTCGGTTATAGAATCTTCCCTTCGCACATAGCTACAGGGGCCCGCACAATCAGCCTACGGACTTACCAAGGTCTCTACACACACAACTGCAGGAGCCTTCCCCTTCACCTAAGTATAGGAACAAACTTTCTTGTCTCAGACTTACTTTGCCATACAATTGATCTTCTATTAAATATATTTTCTAGACTCGCTATGACTCCTTTATATATAGCCTTACCTTTTACAATACCATGGTTTGTAAACCATGGGCATGTCACAAAACTCCCTATCTTCTAACAAACTAAGGGGCTAAAGACCCTTTTGAACTCTATGACCTTCACGCTCCACTCCCTCAAACGCAGAGAATTTACAAGTATACAAAAATTAATTACAAAATTTACCCCAGGGGACCCTATCCAAATAGTCTCCGTTGCCTCCTGAAACTACACAGTTTTTTCTCCTAGGGATCCATCCTGTAGCCCCCACTACCTTCTTGAATTGTGAAATTTTATCCCTCATTGGGTATTGCGTGATTTTTCCCTTTAGTGAGGATTGTTCATAAATATCCCTCAATCTAGCCTGAGTTGCATCCTACATAGTCTTAGTGATCAAGGTCTCTCCCTATCTACTAGAACTGCACAATGCGCAGTCACCGAGCCCTTTCTCCCAGCCTATGACTTGTCCCGGACCCATCTCATGGATAATAATGCATCATCTTAGACTAGGGGGTTTTCAGATTGATTTCATCCCATCATGATTGAATTGCAGGAATAGGTGCACTATCAAGTCACGAAGAGATGATGAAGAAGGAGAATGAGGGAAGTATGCCTAAATACTCTCTTGTGGTTGAACTCACAAGTGGATCTATCAAGGGGAAGCAAAGGGACACAAATTTGTAACTACCATCCAATACTTAAGATCATTGAAGACTCTACATTACCAAACCATGCGAAGGAGAAGAGAAATCATATCCAAGAAGACAGCTAGCACTCAGCAGCAAGAGTGACCTGACATTGCCACATCATCAAGAAGTTCATGTCAGCAATGTCATGTCATGTCATGTCATGAGTATTCATATTCCAAATCACTATTGTGGACCATATGTATTGTATTCAAATGTATTGTAAAGTGGAAGTCCAAAGGACATACATGAATATGAACAGTCATGTAAATTTGAAAGTCATAGGAAGTTTAACAATCATTAGGGTAGTCAAAGAATCACCCCTCATTTATATATACTCCCTCACTGTATGAGAAAATTAATTTTGACCTTGTTTCCTACCGCAAGGAATTAAAGAGATCAGCTAGCTCTTTGAGGAGCAAGGAGTGGCTCCAATGTCCCACTACTGGGGCTAGTGATGTACATTGTAAATGCATGTCTTGGAACTTTTTCTTAATAACAGAAGCCTTTTAAGGCCAACACATTCTTCACACATGGACTATGAATGTTTTTACAACTATTTTGTGGACATTTTTATTTCATGTTTTCTTTCACATGTACTAATATAGTTGAACTATTTCAGTTATTTTAGTACTTAGATTATTGAGAATTTGTTTTAATGGTTGTTATTGGTGTCTCATCCTAATGGACTGTTCCACACAATACTAGACTATCTTTCCTTGTTTGTTGGTTGTAACAATCATCGAATCTGTAGTGGACTATTCCATTAGATGTTAGACGGATCCTTCTATTTCACATGTGTCTCTTCCTGGGTGGTACCATTACCTCTCACTTAGAGCTCACTTCTCTTTCCCCTTTTGCAATAGAAGAACCTCGACATAGTTGCAACTGTATACTCAATAGGCACACTTCCCTTTTTTTCAAAGACACCATTCTATCCCTCTCTTGTGTTGATAGCTAGAGCCAAGGCAAATATTTAAGGATTTGGCAACTGATCCTTTATACCAGATGGGACTCCTACACCAAACAGTGTGAGGTCTGATTGGGACTTCATATCAAGAAGATCCCCTGAATGTTAGTGGGTCCAACCCCATCAACAATAATTTAAAAATGTTTTTGCTAAAATTCCATTGTTCCAAACTATAATGAATGTTCTTATTTATGTTAAGGTCATTAGGGAAATTTGTCTCAAGAAGCCACAAAGGAAAAATAAAGATCGAAAGACTATTCAAGAAATGGAAAAATTAGGTGATCTGATGTTGGGGAAAGTTTTTGTAGCGAAGTATATGGATCTTGTAAGCCCAATTGTGAGTATTAGCATTAATAACACCCCCACACCCAATACTTTGATTGATTTAAGGATAATTATTAATGTGATGACCAAGAAAACCATGGAAATATCCACCTATCAGCTCTAAGACTGAACACAACAGTACTTAAATTGGTTGATCGATCTACTGTCAAGCCAGAAGGCATCCTGGAATATTTAGTTATTTCTACATATTCTTGATGTTGGAAACCTTTGTGCACTACTGGGGGGGGGGGTGAATCAGTAGTGTGATCTATATATAATTTTTTCCTTTTATTACTTTATTGAATCACACACTTATTATTACAGCAACTCACAATATGTTAGCATCATATGAGAAAACAATAAACATGTAAACATATAAGAAACATATACTAAAGAAAACCATCAAAGCACATCCACACAAATCATCATCACACATGAGACACAAGATTTCTGGTGGAAACCCTTCCGGGAGAAAAACCACCCTTGTTGTTGTTTCTCTGCTCTGAATTCTATTATGTCAAGCAAATTATATTTTACATAGTGTCTTGACTCCCATCAGCATGGAGACTCGACCTCATATACATAATGCCAACATCCATTGGCTATGAGACTTAATACTACTGGATCAACTCAAAATACTCTATTCCCTACAGATCTCTATGGAGTACCATCCACTAAAGGCCACCACGATCAGTTTATCCTCGCCCAACTACCATTAGACTATCCAACAACCACTGGATTGAGAAATGTCTTCTTTTCGCTGAAGCTTTTCTATCATTGCTCCACCTCCATGAAGTCACTACTCCTCACCACCATGCATACCTCCTTTCATCTATTTTCTAAATGGATCCCAAGACACTATTCTCAACTAGAAATCAGGCTGCATACATGCTCTCAGCAACAAGATCTCATCATCAATAAATATAAAAACAAATGCACAAAATATGTGCTCTCCAATAGAAACGGTGTCGACACAAAACTAAATATCAGACCCTCACAAAAATAAAATGTTTCATAATACAAATAACATCATAAGACACATGGCTATGTGCTAAATGCATCAGCATCTCCTGCAAAACAAGTGTGAGAGGATCACCAACATATACTCTAGCATCATACCAAATTCTCCCAACTCAAACACTACACCAACAACTCTAAATATGAACAATGTTGAATCATGCTTCAGATATGCTCATTATTCAGTCATAGACTAAAGAATCTAGGCTCTCCACTAGATTTGAAGCATACCTTTATTCTATGCAACCTTCTCACTCACATATACATACTCCAACTTACTCAACTCACAATCAACAATCTCACAATGAGTTATCTCTAATATAAAGATGAACTCAAGTGCTCAACTCAATAATTACACAGAACTACTGGGCATCACAACTCTGTTCATATGCTTGATTGGATCTGGATTCAGCTCATTGACTCAATCAATCCACTATCTCCACTTTCCTTTTGATATTTTCAATGTTAATCACTTTCTGGAAGAAAATCGAATTTGGAATTGCAATTGGGGCAATTTGGAAAACAACCACAATAGAAAATATGCGAAAATTTCCTTCGAAGAACCTTATGTTTATCTCAATATAGACCGAATTTTGAAATAATGCTCATTGGAAAACTAATTTAGTTCATTCTTCACAAAACCCATGTCTCAAAATTTTGATATCCCTCCTCATTTACCCATAAAATTGTCCGAAAATATGTCACTTCTTTATCCAGCAAATTTCCAAGTTGGCATGTTTGAACAACAAAAATCTACGAAATTTTCCTTCAAAGAAGCTTACATTTCTCTCAATATAGAACGAATTTTTAAAATATTCTCATGGGAAGTCTACTTTGGTTTGTTCCGCAAAAAAACTCATGTCTCATAATTTTGAGTTCCATCCTCATTTTCCTGGAAAATCTAATGCAAAATTATCACTTCTTTATCCAGTGAATTTCTAAGTTGGCATGTTTGACAATTTCCTCACGCAAGAGAACCAACATAAATTTTCTTCTCTTCCTCTATTATTTAATTTTATGAAATGGTTAAGTCAAATTATTCTCAACAATCAATACCTAGGGAAAATACCATGGTTATCCTAATACCAAGAATACATGTACCATGGTAATACTATACTCATGCTCAATCAAATACCAAGGTAAACCATTTAATTGCCATACCAAATACCATGGGAACCATCCTTGGTAACAATGTATAACCAAACAATCATATGCATAACCAATGTATATCCAAACACCTCACCACATCCAACTCTATGCAACAACATGATCATGAGGACCATGACATCCTCTGCTCACACTATGTATGCAACACCTACAAATCATAGATCCATATGCACATCTCCATGCTAGTAGATATGCCAAAGCCAATGCTACTAGGTTGACATCAATGCCAACACAATAATGCCAACACTTGGGAATACCCTGCTAACTTTATGATTTTGAAGCCAAAGACTAATCTTGGAGGATATCCTTTTATTTTAGGAAGACCATGGCTAGCTACAACAAATGCATATATCTTTTGTATATCTATGGGTATGACTATCTCACATGGAAATTATACTAAGAGATTGACTCTTTATCCCCATCCAAGACTACTCTTCACAATGAAACTCCTCTTTGGCCTAAAGACACTGATGAAGAGGAAATTCAACCCCTCCTTACTCTTGACCAAGCCACAGTTTTTTCATGTGTTTCACATTTTTCATGTAGTAGGGTCCATCGAAAGTATGCAACATGGTTACTCCTTGGATGCAAAATTAAATTTTGCATCCAACAAATGCTCCTGATAGAAATTTGAGTAAAATCATAGGGAGATAAGTTGAAAAAGTAGTTTTTCTTTTTTCCCTCCAAAACTTAATCAAGTAATATAATCATATTTTTTTATTTCAACTATTTTTTTATAATATTCCTTAGGAGGCCTATATTAGACCTCAACATGTCTCTATTGCATTTCTGAGGAACATTCTTATCTTATTAAAATTTACCTAGTAAAAACCTTAAATATAAACAGTGGATTAGAGCCTACTAAACAACTGCTACTTATTGAAATGTTATGGAAGCATAACAATGTTTTCACATGGGACTACACATATATGAAGGGATTTCATATGAACTTATGTATCCATCACATATACATTAAGGAATACGTTCAAACTATCCAAAAACCCCAATGGAGGATGAACCCCACCTTTAAGGATGCAACTAAAGAAGAAATTCAAAATTTATTTAGTGCAGGTTTCATCTACCCTATCTCTGATAACCAGTGGATCTCACCTCTAATTAGTGTGCCTAAAAAGAACAGGAAATTGTGTGTATGTGTAGAGTATCGAAAATTGAATAATGCTACTTTGAAGGATTATTTCTCCTTACCATTCATTGAATAAATACTCGACACCATAACAAGGAAGAAATTTGTTATTTCTTAACGGATTAAATGGCTATAATCATATTCAAGTTTCCCTGAAGATCAAGAAAAGACAACAATCACATGCCCTTCAGGATCATATTCTTATCAAGTTCTCTCATTCGACTTGTGCAATTATCCTACTACATTCTAGAGGGTTATCCTTGGTATATTTATTAATATCACAAATGAATGTGTTGAAATCTACACGGATGATATCATTGTGCGTGGAAATACATTCCAAGAAGCTTTGTGTTATGAAACTAGCTCACAAAATAGTGGACAAGATAGAGAAACAACTTCAAAATCAGCCTCTTCGAGGGGGAAACCTCCTTTAAATTACACAAATGAACAATTCTTTGATGATACAAATGACAAGGCCTCATTTCTATATATAGGAGTCTAAGAAGTCACAATATAGTGAAAGATGACATAACAATAATAATGGAAGGGCACAACAATAACAATAGTGGGCTTCTATGGGGCAGAATAATAACAATATGGGGACAACATGGGCACAACAATAACAATAAGGGGGCTACAATAACAATAGTAATAAGGGAATACACTAGTAATATAGGGACCTAACATGCCCCTCTCCTTCATAAAAGTGTTGTCCTCAATGCTTGAGTAGTTTTGGATGCTTCTGTATAAAATTCTCATCCTCCCATGTGGAATCTTCAGCGGGTAAGTTCTTCCACTTGATGAGATACTCTGAAATTGATTGATTTCATAGTTGTCGAGTTCTTCTTTTTGTGACTGCTTCAGCTTCCAATAGGATTTCTCCTTCCTCAACAAGTTATAGCAATATTGTTTGAATTGGGAGCTTGTCACCTATAACCTTCTTTAAAGCATGAAACATGGAAAATTGGGTGCACTTGGGAAGTTGTAGGAAGCTCCAATTTGTATGCCATAGTACCAATCTTTTGCAACACCTTGTATGGACCATAATACTTTGGTGATAATTTATTATCCTTCTTAACTTTCTTGAGGGACATTTGTTTGTATGGTTATAGCCATAGAAATAATCAGTCACCTACATCAAAGTTTCTATCGCTGCGATGTTGATATGCGTGTTGTTTCGTTCTATTATGTGCCAAAGTGAGGTTATCCTTTAAGAGTTGGAGAACTTGTTGTTGATGCTCGATGTGATATTCCACTGCTTGAACCTTAGATTTTTCTCTTAAATATGATGTGATGGATGGTGGATGATATCCATAAAGTGCCATAAATGAAATAATTTTTACTGCAGTATGGAAGGAAGTGTCATACCACCATTCAACCAGAGGCAACCATTTGACCCATTGTGTCTATTTATCAGATACAAAGCAACGAAGATATCCTTCCAAACATTTTTTTCACTATGTCAGTTTTCCCATCAGATTGAGGATGATAAGATGAGCTATGAGCTAACTGAGTACCCAGATAAGAAAATAATTTTGTCCAAAACCTTCCAGTGAAAATGGGATCTTTGTCGCTTACAATAATATTTGGGTTTTCATGTAGCTTTCTAATTGTTTCCATAAATGCAATAGCAACTGTACTGGCTTTAAAGGGATGATATAATGCACAAAAGTGTGGATACTTGGTAAGTGTATCAACTACCACCATGATGACACTCTTTCCTTCGGACTTGGGTAAACCTATGATAAAATCCATTGAAATCTCCTCCTAACGTTGACTTGGAATGGATAAAGGTTGCAATACACCTGGGGTCTTAATTGTTTCAACTTTATTTTGTTGGAAAACCAAACATTCCACCACAAAATTTTGAATATTAGATTTAAGGCCATCCCAAAAAAAATCCTTCTTAACCCTGTGGTAAGTTTTTAAAAATCCTAAGTGCCCTCCTAAGGGAGAGGTGTGCAATTCCATAAGAATCTTTTGTTTGAGTTGGGAATTCTTACAGAGGTATAAGTGATCTTTGTACCATAACAAATCATTTTTCCAGCTAAATGTATCAGATGTACTAGGGTCTTGTTCTAACTTTTGAGTGAGTTCCCACACTTCTTCATCATTCTTCCATTCATCTCTTGCTTCGTTTATCCAATCTGGTTGGATAATATAAATGGCACTAAGCAATGCTTCCACATCCTCATCCTTTCTTGAGAGTGCATCTGCAACAACATTTTGCTTCCCTTTTTTGTAGATGATTTCAAAGTCATAACCCAAAATATTTGTGACCCATTTTTGCTGCTCTTCTGGAGATAATCTTTGTTCTAAAAAGTATTGAAGACTATCATGATCTGTTTTTACCATGAAGTGTCTTCCCATTAGGTAAGTTCGTCATTTCTTAAGTGCATGTAGTATTGCCAACATTTCCTTCTCATAAATAGATTTGTTTAAATACTTTCCTTTGATTAGACAACTTTCAAAATCAGTGGTAATTTCTTCTTGCATTAAAACAACACTAATTCCATTTCCTGAGGCATCACATTCCACAATAAAGGTTTTTGTGAAGTTTGGCGTAACTAAGACTGGTGCTTGGCACATTGCCTCTTTAATATGTTCAAAGGCTTTTGTTGCTTCTGGAGTCCAAGAAAATGCATATTTCTTTAGTAATGTTGTTAGAGGTGCTTCTATTTTCCCATAATTCTTAACAAATTTGCGATAATACCCTGTCAACCTGAGAAATCCTCACATATGTTTTATGGATGTGGAGATTTTCCATTCCTTAATGGCTTTAATTTTTCTAGGGTCTACCTTAACACCTTCATGAGATACAATATGACCCAAATATTCCACCTCTTGTATTCCAAAGAAACATTTGGAGGTTTTTTCATATAATTGTTTCTCCTCCAACAGTTTGAGCACTCTATCAACATGTTGAACATGATCCTTCCAAGACTTGTAGATTAGTATATCATCAAAAAATACTAACACAAATTTTCTAAGGGTGGGTTTGAAAATGGAATTCATCAAACCTTGAAATGTAGAAGGTGCATTGGTAAGGCCAAAAGGCATGACCAAAAGTTCATAATGACCCTCATGAGATCTAAATGTTTTTTTCGGAATGTCTTCAGCCTTCATTCTGATTTGATGATAACCTGAATGAAGGTCCAACTTGGTGAAGTAAATTGCTCCATGTAATTCATCCAATAATTCATCAATGACAGGAATGGAAAATTTATATTTAATAGTGATATTTTTGAGCTCCCTATAATCTGGACACATGCACCATGATCCAATACTAATTGAGTAGAGAAAGAACTTTGACTAGGTTGAATTATACCAGCCTCTAGCATTTCTGCAACCATACGTTCAATTTCACTCTTTTGGGCATAGGGATATCTGTAAGGCCTGATGTTAGGAGGAACACTTCCTGGAATCAAATGAATAGCATGATCATGATCACGAATAGGTGGGAGGCCTTTGGGAGTCTCAAATACTTTGGAATGATTGTCCAAGTCTTTTTGGATATCCGGAGAAATAGATGATTTCGACGTGGGAACCTCTAGCGAACATAATTTTTCAATTATGCCACGTTTTTATTTCTTTAGAAGGTTTATCATGCCACTAGAGTTTATTATCTTTCCTGATTTCCCTGTGATAACCCTTAATTAAACTTCCTTTCCTTCTGAAATTAAAAAAAAAAAAAAACCCTTCTTGAAAATTAAAAAGCTATCGTACCTAAAGATTGTAGCCATTGGACTCCTAGTACAACATCAGCAACACCCATTGGAATGGAAAGAATTGGACTATTCAACACATATTCTCCCATGGATAGATTGATATTATGGAACTTTCCAGAGCAATTTATACTTCTTCCATTTGCAACCATCACTTGACACTCTAGTGCTGGATATAGGAAGCAATTGAATTCCTTCTTTATTTTACAAGGAATAAAATTATGGGTATTGCCTGAATCAATCAACACTATTACCTTTTTCTTCTTGATATGTTCTTCTATCTTGATAGTTTGAGGAGTGGTTACTCCAACCAATGCATTACAAGATATGGTCAGATTCATTTATTCTTTATCTAGGCTTTGTTCCTAGTGTGTAACCTCTGCTTTTGATGTTTCATGTTCATTTTCTTTTTCCTCTTAACAATCTATGTAAAATAATTTCTTCTCAACACACTTATGACCTTTAGTGTATTTTCTATCACAATTGTAACAAAGCCCTTTTTCTCTTTTTTCTTCCAATTGTTGTGGTGTCAAACTTGTAGGTTGTGGAAGGCTAGGAGCAACAACACTTCCATATTTATAGTTTTGATTGGTAGGCTTCCTTGTTGTCATAATTTTTCTTTCAATTTTTCTTGCCAACCGGAATGCCTTCTTCAATGAATCAGGTTCCCAAATGCGAACCTCATGTTGGATGTTATCCTTTAATGTCCCTATGAACACATCAATCTTATGCTCCTCTAGAATATTTTTTACCCTTCTATTCAAATTTTGGAAGTACTCAATGTGCTCCACCATTGAACCTTTTTTTTTTAGATTTATCAATTGGCTAAAAATGGTGTTGCTTTTTGTATCCTCATAATGTGCTATCATTTCTTCCGTAGAAACTTCCCAAGTGACAATTTGTTTACAAGATCAAATCCATCGATACCATTCAAACTGATTGGGTTCCAAATATAAAGTCGCAATGCGTAATTTTTGCGTGTTTTTGCACATTATGATATCCATGTTATGGGATCCTTACCATCAAACTTCCTCATATCGATATTTGGAACATGGTGGGTTTTCAATCCAACGTTAGATTCTATGAAATCATGACCAACATTTCCTTTTTTCTCATCATGAGTTTTCTCTACTACCTTTTCGCCATTAGGAAGCATTTCTTGTAGCTACTTTGCCAAACATCCTTTCAAACCTTCCATGTCTTTCTTCAAATCTTCAATGTTTACTTCTAAACCATCCATCTTAGCTTCCACGCCATCCATCTTAAGTTCCATGTCATTCTTAAAACCATCCATATTAGCTTTCATTCCTTTCTTTAAACCATACATATTAACTTTTGTTATTTTTTGTGAGAGTAAAATTTGTTGCACTTGGTCTCAGAATTTTGATATATCATGTTGCATTTCTTCCTCTTCTTCATGAGTCATGACAGAACTTTCAGGTTTCTTACTAGGTGTTTCCATTTTCTTTCTTAGGGGCATCAATTAATGATAATTATGCTTCACTGTGTCCTTTGAATTCCTTCAAACTAATTTTTCAAATCAAACTTATGCAAAATTTTAAAAAGACTACACACATTTTTTGTCTTTGTAGGAGCTCAATATTGAATCTATTGTATCTCTGTAATTTAAAATCTCAAATGTCTGACATTTCTTCCTGTCGTAGCCCTCTGAGTCCTCGTTCCAACCCTACAAGTCTGATCATGATTGGATTCTACAAGAAAGAGTTATTCCTAATCGCCCACGATGACTTGATTATAGACTAGTTTAGTTGAGCGGAAGTGTATGAAGTGCCATGTGTCCCTATTTCGACCTTCGGACCTGAAACCAATACACAAAAAACTAAATTTCATTCTCTTTCTGTACCGTTTTACGAAATTTCAATCTAATTCTCAGAGATAAAGTTATGATGATTTCCCCAGGTCACCTGTTTGAGATATAATTCTGGAGCCTGCAAAAACCCTAACTTCCTTGGATCATATCTCCAAAACTATAGCGAGACAAGATCTGAAATTCAAACCCAAGGTTCATCAATATTTTGGCTCAAATGGATGTTAATTTTAGCTTCTAAAATATCGTAGAAAATAAGTTATAGCGAAAATTCCACGATGACCTGTTTGAAGCAGTGAAACCCTAGAATTCAAAGCTCTAATACTAATTGTTATGCAACCAACTCACAAAATAGAAGAAAAGATAGAGCAACGACTTCAAAATCAGCCTCTTCAAGAGGAAACCTCCTTTACATTACACAAATGAACAATTCTTTGATGATACAAATGACAAGACCTCCTTTCTATATATAGGAGTCTAAGGGGTCACAATATATTGAAAGCCAACATAACAATATTAATTGAAGGGCACAACAATAACAATAGTGGGCTTATATGGGGCACAATAATAACAATATGGGGAAAACATGGGCACAAAATTAACAATAAGGGGCTACAATGATAATAATAATAAGGTAATACACTAGTATTATAGGGACCTAACACTTTGAATCTCGAAAATGTTTTAGTCTAGTGCAAGGAAGCCAACCTTGCCCTCAACAATGAAAAGTGTCAAATGCTTCTCAATAGGGGCAGTGCTAGAAAATCATGCGTCACGTGAAGAGATAAAATTAGACCTTACTAAAATCGAGGATGTTTGCAATCTTCCAACTCTTACTTGTCAAAAAGATGCTTGCAATTTCTTAGGATATGTAGGGTACCATTGTTGATTTATAGAAAATTTTACTAAGGTAGCATCACCCATACTTTGTTTATTAATTAAATATGCATAATTCTATTGGACTTATACATTTCAATCAGCTTTTGAATCTTTAAAGGAAAAATTGTCTACAACCCCTATCTTGTAGGGACCTAACCGGTCCCTTCCCTTTCATATCTTTATTCATGCTTCTGATATAGCCATTGGAGTTGTGTTAGGACATAAGGAGGAAAAGTAGCATTATCCCATTTACTACAACAGAAAAAACCTTACCCCAACTAAACATAATTATACCTTAACCGAAAAATAATTTCTCGTTTTTTTGGATGTTTTTAATAAATTTCGTCATTATATCACAAAATACCCACTATTTGTAGACATTGATCACTCTTCCATAAGTTATGTCATGAATAAAATTATCACTAATGGTAGAGTTAATAGATTACTTCTTCTTCTCCAAGAATTTGATATTACTATTTTAGACAGACCTAGAAAACAAAATGTCATAACTAACTTCCTCTCAAGACTATATAATGAAGAGAAACCAACCCTAGTAGAAGATGTCTGGATTTGTTGTTCTATGAGATCGCACATTCATGCTTGGAGGATGGCACGAGGGTGACTACCTGAAAGAGAGATTTGGTTCAACCATGTCTACAGCCGGGTGGTCGATGGAAGTCCTGAACCTGGTCAGATTTTCCTACGATTAATAAAAGATAAGTTCTCTTGATTTTGCACTTGTTTATATGTGTATTTGATGGTTGTCATGTCTTTGATATTTACATGGTTTTATGCTAGTTATAAGCATGGTTATATGATTGGTTCATGTCATGGTTAATTCATGTATTTAATTGTAATTGTTAAATGGATGGATGCAAGGCCTAATTGATGTTATAACAGTTCAATGGAGAAGGTGGTGATCCTTCTGGTTATGTTTCATAAGTGCGTTCGGTCATTATGCTCTGCCTTTCATCCTAGACCTATAGGTTGCATTGATGCCAAGTGTTTGACAGAATGTCACTCCCTGTTGAGGATGCTCAGGCTTGGCCCTGCGGTTGATTTTTTTATTTTTTCATCTTGTCATCATGCCTTTGATGAACTCTGAAGGTTATAACAAGTTCTAGGCAGAGGCTGGGATTCTGGGCTAGAAAAGTGGCTCAAATCCCAGGGATGTTGGCACAAGTTTGCTAAAAAAAATCCGGGGAAGCTGGAACATAGGCCTATGAGAGCGACTTTGGCTTTTGGTCGTTGTATTTTCTATAGAATGAGAGTGACCAGTGGGTTAATAGGCTTAAATCATCAGTGCGACTCAGGGACATGATGTTTGAGAGGCTAACATGTCTCTTGAGGGTGGTGTTGTTGATGTGGATGGGTTTATTTGATATGTTCTATCGGTTCCATTTCCTTAAGGTCACCAAGGAAGTTGAATCCCTTATAGTAGCCTCTCTCGTTGCATGTTTACCCCAACTGGTTGGTTGCTTGGGTGGACCTGGGAGGAGGGGATGTTAAATTATGTAATTTAATTTTCAAAATAATGAATTGTTGTTATTATTATCATCATCATCATCATCATAAGGACTTATTAAAGCATGGTTTTTATGCTTGGGTCATCATGTTTTAGGTCAAAATCCCCATTGAAGACTTTCATGATTTATTTTGAGTCATTAGAGTCATTTTCCATTAAAAGAGGCCCTTTTTGGGCTTTTGAATCATGTAAAAAGATTTATTATTGAGTCAAATTAGGTATTTGACACATCCACACCAAGTCACACTCAAAAAGGGAAATTTGACCTGACCTCAAGCCTATATATACAAGGAGATCAAACTCATTTGTAGCACTCTCTTATTCACTCATAAGTTTGATATCCAGAAGAAAGAGATGGAAAAGGGAAATGAAGGAAAAGGAGGCTGGAAGAAGTGTGAAGTTGAAGAAAGAGGAAGGAAAAGAGAAGATCTAAGTTTTGGGATATCGCTCTCTCTCTCTCATTTTGGTATCTCGGGGAGATCGAAGTTTTTCTTGTCTAGTCAAAGATGTTACTGCTACCATCTATTGGGTCGAATTGCTACTGCTTCAAGGTCAAAATTCTACGTCGAAGTTGTTGGAAGAGGAGGTTGACTTGGTTGTTGGAGGAGGTATGTGTCTAGGTTGAATATTCTCATGAAAAAGTATTTAAGGAATATAGTTTGACTAGGTTTTCCCCTAGATAGGGGTTTTTCCCTGGCAGAGTTCCCACATATTGTGTTTTTTTGTTTTTGTGATATTCATACATACATAATTTGGTAATTGCTTGATGAAGGATAATACAAATAAGTAAAAGAAGCCAACATAATTCACAAGTAATTATAAAGAAAGAGAAATCTAACCCTAATTCTACTAGTATTGATTTCTCAACAAACCCAAAGGAGAGATTAGATGTTCAACTATCTCTATTTTCAAGATCAATATCCTCGAACAATCATTAGGTATCTCAGCAACAACCCAGGGAGAGATAAGATGTATAAGTGCCATCATAACAAAAGATACATATCATCAAACACATCCAATAAGCCAAAACTTAGTGGCATCAAAGGAAGTGCCCAACTGGCCAATGGGATCAATCAATGAGGCTAAACTCTCCAACCATATGCAATGGTTTTCCAGTCACGCACAATGACCCAAGAGAGTACACAAGGTCCATATCTCTGACAATAAACAAGGTCTCTCAGTTCATAACCCAAGGGAGGAATCCTTAACTCAATATCAATCTCCCCAACTATATAGTCTCTTAGTCAAATACAATGACGGAAGGGATAGAACTCAAAATTAGTTTCCTCGACAAAAACCACTTGGCCTCTCAGTCAAACAAAATGACCCAAGGGATCACTTCAAGCCTCAAAAACAAAAACCAAACTCCTTAATCATATTGGTTTCTCAGTCAATGACCCAAAGGAGTATCCATGAAAATATTTCTAACCATATGGTCTCTCAGTTAAGTCGAACAAGATTATCAATCACATGATTCTATACAATCAATGTTCCCTCTCACCTAGAGAGGGGTTCTCAACAACTCCAAGTTGTTCTTTGAAATAATAAAACTTCATCTAGGACAGTGGATTTGTCAAAACATCAACAACTTTCTCATCAATAGATACATTTTCGAGCCTCATAACTCCTCTTTGAACAATATTCCAGATGTAATGATACTTAATTTCAATTTTCTTCAATCTGTGATGAAAAATTTGGTTCTTAGAGAGCTTTACACAACTTTTATTATCACAGTACACAATGGTCGAGTACAACACCCGATCAAAAAGCCAACAAATGACTTTTGAAGCCACATAACTTCACAACAGGTTGAACATGTAGCAATATACTCAACCTCAGTTGTACTAAGAGAAACAAAAATTTTCTTTCTACTAGACCATGAAATTTGTTGGATGCCTAATCCGCTAAGGGTTTTAGGTGTGGAATATGAAGAGTCATTGGTGTTAAGAAATCTAGGGGCAGCTATATTAGGTGATTTCTCTTACTTTGATAACTGTTTGTGATGTATTTTTACTTAACTTGATTAGCTTCCTATTTCACTTGATTATTATAATGTTCTTATCATCAAACATATATCAAATTGTGTTGGCATTATGACTAATGTGTTGTCCTTGATGGAAACCTACTTGATAAATGTGTCAACATGATGGTAGAAGGATGAGTATACAAGCTAGTACATATGTGACAAAGAGATTGGACAAAGGAATGTCAGTTCTGAGATAAAGGAATGATAAAAGTAAATTGTAGGAAAATATACGTGGCTGCTGTGAACAAATATCACATACATACGTGGGTATGGTGAAGCAAAGTCAAGTACAGTGTCCACACCATGGTATTCTCAATACCAAGGGTCTTTACCATGGTACTAGTCCATAATAATGAGCACGAAAATGAATAATTGATCCCGTCAAATAATACCATTGACATTACTAAGGGATTGGCCTAAGGTATTGGCTAAGGTCTAAGCTATATAAGGTGTTCAAGGTGTTGAACCCACCAACATGTCAGGGGATCTCCCCAGTAAGAAGTCCCAATTAGACCTCAGACCATTTGGTGTAGGAGTCCTAGCAGTGGGTTGTATGGTAATGGCTTGACCACGATTTCACACAAAGGCAAGTAAGATAACTCTGTTGGTAGCAAGGGTGTGAAAATTACAGTGACTCAAGGAAGGTGCATGAGAGGTTCTAACACATGGGGGTTGAGGTGAGTGCGCCCCTTGACAACTAGTAATAATACTCGTCTTGGAAGGGAACACACAAGTAAAGATACATCACAACATGGAAGGCAAGTTAGTGAGCAATCCAAAGTGATGGTTAAACCAAGAACACATTTCAGAAAGATTCATACATACTTATATAGAATAGTCCATACATGCATGCATAAGTGAACAATACATATATCATTTAGAGTAAACCAGATAGCATAGAAAACAATACAACATATGCATGAAACATGCTAGCTCTTATTATATAAAGAAGTGTAAGTTCTAGTTATACAATACATCCATGTCCAACCACTAGTTCCAATAGTGGAACGTTACAGACACATCCGCCTGCTCCTCCAAAGAGATGTACTAGCTCTGCGTAGTGGAGAAACCAAGGCTTGTTACAATACTATCCAAGCTCTCTCCAAGATAGTCTTATCGGAAGCTTGGCTGACCAAAAGCCTATACAATGACTTATGAGGGACTATTTATAGAAAAGGGTGGGGTGACCCTTGACATTCCCCTTTTTGATAGTTCAACTACCGTCATGACTCTTCACCTACTCTATGACTGTTACATCCAACTATTGACATTTGACTTACACTTGACATTACTTTACATTCCAATGAACAAGTACCCATGTGAAACAAAATGGCTTGAGAAAGCCATGATAGACATCACTCTGACTTAGACAACCATGGAATTCCAACTCCTCAACATCTTCATGTTGATCAGCAGTAACATACTGATGCCAAGATTGGTAGTCCTTGATGGTGTCCGTATGCTCCGCGGTGACATCTGTCTGAAACCTGACTCTTGCCTCCATAGCATCCGGGTTGTTACGTCCCTATAATACTACTAATTCCCACATTACTATTGTCGTTGTATCCCTTATTATTATTGGTGTGCCCTTATTATCCCCATATTTTTATTATTGTGCCCCATAAAATCCCTCTATTGTTATTTTTGTGCCTTTATATTATTATTCTTAGATTGGCTTGGTTATATTGTTCTAGACTCCTATATATAGAAATGAAGTTTTTTCATTTGAATCAACTAAGAATTGTTCATTTGTGTAATGTAAATGAGGTTGCCCCCTTGAAGAGGTTTATTTCTAAGGTGTTGATCTATCATTTCTATCTTTTCATGAGCTAGTTTCATAACATTTGGTATCAGAGCTTTGGATTCTAAGGTTTCGCTACTCCAAATAGGTCATCGTGGAATTTTCACTATAACTTTTTTTCTACGATATTTCAGAAGCTACAAAAAAACCCGTTTGCGCTGAAATCGTTTTGAACTTCGGGTCCACAATTCAGAGCTTGTCTCGATATATTTGCGGAGATATGATCTGAGGAAGTTAGGGTTTTTGCAGACTCCCGAATTACATTCCAAATAGGTGACCTGGGGAAAATCATCATTAATTTTGTTTTGAGAATCAGATTGAAATTTCATAAGAAGTTTCAGAAAGAGGATGGCCTGTAGTTTTCTATGTATTAGTTTCAGGTACGTGGCACGTCATACAAGTTCGCTCTACTGAACTAGTCTATAATCAGGTCACTATGGGAGATTTGGCATAACTCTTTCTTGAAGAATCCAATCTTGATCAGAATTGCGAGGTTAGAAAGAGGATTCAAAGGGATACCGCAGGACAAGATTTCAAATATTCTAGATCCACAGTTACAGAGATATAACATATTCAATATCGAGCTCTTACAAAGTAAAAAATAGGTGTGTAGTTTTTTTTTTAATTTTGCATAAGATTGGTTTGAAAAATTAGTTTGAAGGAATTCAAAGGGAATAGTGAAGAATTATTAGCATTAATTAATGCCCCGAAGAAATAAAATGGAAACACCTAGTAAGCAACCTGAAAGCTCTAGCATGACTTATAAAGAAGAGTAAGAAATGCAACATGATATATCAAAATTACAAGACCAAGTACAACAAATTTCACTCTCACTAAGGGTAAATGAAGCCAAGATGAATGGTGTGGAAGCTAATATGAATGGCATGCAAGTTAAGATTAATGGCATGGAAGTTAATATGAATGGCATGGATGCTGAGATGGAAGCTAAGATGAATGGCATGGACGCTAAGATGAATGACATGGACAATAATATGGAAGAATTGAAGATAAATTTGAATAAGTTGCTACAAGAAATGGTCACTAATGGTGAAAGGGTAATAAAGGAAACTCATGATGAGAACAAAATAAATGTTAATCATGATTTCATAGAATCTAATATTGGATTGAAGACTCACCATGTTCCAAAAATTGATATGAGGAATGTTGATGGCAAGGATCCCGAAACATGGATACTACAGATGGAGCAATTTTTCGATCTCCATAATGTGCAAAACACACAAAAGGTATGTATTACAACTTTATATTTGGAACGAAATCAGTTTGTATGGTATCGATGGCTTTGCTCTCATAAACAAATTGTAACTTGGGCAATTTTTACGGAAGAAATGATAGCACATTATGAGGATACAAAAAGCAACACCTTTTTTAGCCAATTGATAAATCTCAAACAAAAGGGTTCAATGATGGAGCACATTGAGGACTTCCAAAAATTGAACATAAGGGTAAAAGATATTCCAGAGGAGCATAGGATTGGTGTGTTTATAAGGACTTTAAAGGATAATACCCAACATGAGGTTCGCCTTTGGGAACCTGATTCATTGGAGAAGGCATTCAGGTTAGCAAGAAAAATGGAAACCAAAATTATGGAAACCAGGAAGCCTACCACTCACAACTATAAATATGGAAGTATTGTTGCCCCTAGCCTTCCACAACCTACAAGGTTGACACCACAAAAATTGGAAGAAAAAAGAGAAAAAGGGCTTTGTTATAGTTGTGATAGCAAATACACTAAAGGTCATAAGTGTGCTGAGAAGAAATTATTCTACATATATTGTGAAGAGGAGGAAGAAAAGGAACAATAAATGTCAAAAGAAGAGGATATACTCCAGGAACAAACCCTAGATAAAGAAGAAATGAATCCGACCATATCTTGTAATGCATTGGCTGGAATTACCACTCCTCAAACTATCAATATAGAAGGACATATCAAGAAGAAAAAGGTAATAGTGTTGATTGATTCAGGAAGTACCCATAATTTTATTCATTGTAAGATAGCAAAGGAATTGAATTTCTTTCTATATCCAGCACTAGAGTGTCAAGTGATGGTTGCAAGTGGAGGAACCATAAATTTCTCTGGAAAGTGCCATAATATCAAGCTATCCATGGGAGAATATGTATTGAATAGCCCAATGATTTCTATTCCAATGGGTGGTGTTGATGTTGTACTCGGGGTCCAATGGCTACATTCCTTGGGTACAATAGTTGTTAATTTTCAAGAACTTTTCATGAAATTTTCTACGGAAAAGAAGTTGAATTAAGGGGTATTGCAAGGAAACTGGGAAAGATAATCAGATATAATGGTATGAAAAATCTTCTAAACAAGGAACAATGAGGTGTAATTGCACAATTATGTTTTCTAGAGGTTCCCACATCGAAATCATCTATTTCTCCAAATCTCCAAAAAGTCTTGGACAATCATTCTAAGGTATTTGAGACTCCCAAAGGTCTCCCACCTATTCATGATCATGATCATGCTATTCATTTGATTCCATGAAGTGTTCCTCCAAACATCAGGCTGTACAGATATCCCTATGCCCAAAAGAGTGAAATTGAACATATGGTTACAGAAATGCTAGAGGCTGGTATAATTCAACCTAGTCAAAGTTCTTTCTCTGCTCCAGTAATATTGGTGCATAAGAAGGATGGATCATGGTGCAGGTGTCCGCATTATAGGGAGCTCAACAAGCTCGCTATTAAAGATAGATTTCCCATTCCTATAATTGATGAATTATTGAATGAATTGCATGGATCAATTTACTTCACCAAGTTGGATCTTCGTTTAGGATATCATCAAATCAGAATGAAGACTGAAGACATTTTGAAAACAACATTTAGAACTCATGAGGGTCATTATGAATTTTTGTTCATGCCTTTTGGCCTTACCAATGCACCTTCTAGATTTCAAGGTTTGATGAATTTCATTTTCAAACCCTTCCTTAGAAAATTTGTGTTAGTATTTTTTGATGATATACTAATCTACAGAAAGTCTTGGAAGGATCATGTTGAACATGTTGACAGGGTGCTCAAACTATTGGAGGAGAAATAATTATATGCAAAAGGCTCCAAATGTTTCTTTGGAGTACAAGAGGTGGAATATCTTGGTCATATTGTATCTCATGAAGGTGTTAAGGTAGACCCAAGAAAAATTAAAGCCATTAAGGAATGGAAAATCCCCACATCCATAAAGCATTTGCAAGGATTTCTCAGGTGGACAAGGTATTATCACAAATTTGTTAAGAATTATGGGAGAATAGCAGCACCTCTAACAACATTATTGAAGAAAGATGCATTTTCATGGACTCTGGAAGCAACAAAGGCCTTCGAACATCTTAAAGAGGAAATGTGCCAAGCACCAGTCTTAGCTACACCGGACTTCACAAAAACCTTTACTGTGGAATGTGATGCTTCAGAAAATGGAATTGGTGTTGTTTTAATGCAAGATGAAAGACTCATTTCTTTTGAAAGTCGTCCATCAAGGGAAAGTATTTACAAAAAGCTATTTATGAGAAGGAAATATTAGCAATACTACATGCACTTAATGGCGACCCTACCTAATGGGAACACACCTCAAGGTAAAAACGGATCATGATAGTCTTAAATACTTTTTAGAACAAAGATTATCCTCTGAAGAGCAACAAAAATGGGTCACAAAGATGTTGGGTTATGACTTTGAAATCATCTACAAAAAAGGGAAGCAAAATGTTGTGGTAGATGCACTCTCAAGAAAGGATGAGGATGTGGAAGCATTGTTATGCGCCATTTCTATTATCCAACCAGATTGGATAAACGAAGCAAGGGAGGAATGGATGAATAATGAAGAAGTGTGGGCACTCATTCGAAAGTTACAACAAGATTCCAGTACATCTTATACACTTAGCTGGAAAAATGATTCGTTATGGTACAAACATCTCTTATACCTATGTAAGAATTCCCAAATCAAACAAAATATTCTTATGGAATTGCACACTTCTCCCTTAGGAGGGCACTCAGTATTTTTAAAAACTTACCATAGGGTGAAGAAGGAATTTTTTTGGGATGGCCTTAAATCAGATATTCAAAAGTTTGTGTCGGAATGTTTGGTTTTCCAACAAAATAAAGTTGAAACAATTAAGACCCCAGGTCTATTACAACCTTTATCCATTCCAAGCCAATGTTGGGAGGAGGTTTCAATGGATTTTATCACAAGTTTACCCAAGTCCGAAGGAAAGAGTGTCATCATGGTGGTAGTTGACAGACTTACCAAGTATGCACACATTTGTGCATTATCACATCCATTTAAAGCCATTGCAGTTTCTACTGCATTTATGGAAATAATTTAAAAGCTATATGGAAACCCAAAGATTATTGTAAGCGACAGAGATCCCATTTTCACTGGAAACTTTTGGACAAAATTATTTTCTTGTCTCGATACTCAGTTAGCTCATCGATTATCCTATCATCCTCAATCTGATGGGAAAACTGAGATAGTAAACAAATGTTTGGAAGGATATGTTCGTTTCTTTGTATCTGATAAACATACATAATGGGTCAAATGGTTGCCTCTAGCTGAATGGTGGTATAACACTTCGTTCCATACTGCAGCAAAAATGGCCCCATTTATGGCACTTTATGGATATCATCCACCATCCATCACATCATATTTAAGAGAAAATTCTAAGGTTCAAGCAGCATAACATCACATCGAGCATCAACAACAAGTTCTCCAACTCTTAAAGGATAACCTCACATTGGTGCAGAATAGAATGAAACAACGGGCAGATCAACATCGCAGCGAAAGAATTTTTGATGTAGGTGATTGGGTATTCCTATGGCTACAACCATATAAACAAATGTCCCTCAAGCAAGCTAAGAAGGATAATAAATTATCACCAAAGTATTATGGGTTGTACAAGGTGTTGCAAAAGATCGGTACTATGGCATTCAAATTGGAGCTTCCTACAGTTTCTCGAGTGCACCCAGTTTTCCACGTTTCATGTTTAAAGAAGGCTATAGGCGAAAAGCTCCCAATTCAAAAAATATTGCCAGAATTTGACAAGGAAGGAAAAATTGTATTGGAACCGGAAGTAGTCACAGAAACAAGAACTCGACAACTACGAAATTGATCAATTTCGGAGTATCTCATCAAGTGGAAGAACTTATCCGCTGAAGATTCCACATGGGAGGATGAAAATTTTATACAGAAGCATCCAGAATTACTCAAGCATTGAGGACAACACTTTTTTGAAGGAGAGGGGCATGTTAGGTCCCTATAATACTAGTGATTCCGCCATTACTATTGTCGTTGTGTTGTAGCATTTTTTGGTTTTGATAAGATAGAATATTTGAAAAAAATGTTAAGTTAGGATATGGACATAACAATAGTGAATAAAATGTTAGTGAAAAAATATATATCTTGATGATGATGTCCATATCAAAGAAAATGTTAGGGTAGATTCTCTAAAAAATCAAGGAAAAAAGAAAATGTTAGGTATAAAGAAAAGAAAACAAATAAACTCTGAAAGTGAGCAAGTCCAAATGCCACTATTATTATTTCTACAAAATAATGGTTGTGTGTAGCTTGTTGTAAATGCAACCCCATGACAGTCAAATAGTTTAATCTTGACTGCTTCATGCTTTAAATTTGATGTTATAGTTAGAGAATAAAGATCTATCCAAACTGTTTAATCTTGGCAGATCAGTAGTTATGTAGAGAATATTAAGGTGCTCATCAGTTTAATCTGACCCCTTGGAAGTTATAAGGGTAGATTTAGATAGTTTGCGTTTGTAAAATAAAAAGAAAGGAAAAGGGTTTGCTAGCTTAAATGCACCCATTAAGTGAAGAAAAATGATAGGATAAGCAAAGGGTAAGTAGAGAAAGGTTGCAGAAGTTCGATGATTCATTGGACAAAAGGAACATTATCATGTTTTACCATATGTTTCTATGTCTATGATTCAATTACACAAAGCAAATCAAGGTCTACAAGATCAATTAATTAACTTCCCATTCATCCCTGTATTTACTAATTTCCCCTTCCTACCTTCATACATTCATATTCATTCATTTTCCACAAAAACCCATTTTCCTAAGGTCAAAACCCTTTTTTACCTAGGAAAAGTGAAAATCCCATGTAAAATCACTTTTTACCATGTAAAACCCCTTTTTACCATGTAAAACCCCTTTTTACCGGAAAAACCCACAAAAGTTGTTTTACCCCAAGTATTATGCATATATGAAAAGCAAATAAACCATGAAAAGGCATTATACTTGGTCTATTTTCCCTTTTCCGCCTATAATTCCCCTTTCGCATATATTTACCCTTTTCCGCTCATATTTCATATTAACACTAACTATAGTATTAAACCCCTAAAAAGGACCATTTCCCGTATATATTAACTCCTTATTAAAATATCCCGAAGCCCTTAGTTTTATAATAAAACTATGTATTTTCATATCACATTGCAATATTGTCGCATCGCAAGCCTTTCATAGGAATACACTCTACTCTGATAGCGATATGTGATCAATGATGGACCCGAACCTGGTATCATATATATTACAATCCATATTCATATCGCATCCGCCTCCATCACGAGTCCCACCTTAAGCATTAACACTCCGCCATTGCGATCTCTGATTACAATTGGGACCCAAACCTGATCTCATATCATATATGGTTTATTTCCACGTCGTGACTGGTGCCTATCGCATTCCTTGCGATGGGATGTCCTCTGCTAAACTGCGATTGCGATATGCGATTAGCCCGGACCTGATATCATATACACCCGCATTCATAAAATTTCAAGTCCGCCATATGCGTTTTGTAAAGAATTTCTTTGTTAAATCGTTTTTTATGATTTAAACGAAGAAATAACTAAACCTTCGTTTAACCATAAAAACACCGTTAATCTGGGTTTTAAGCCATAATACAGCCATATTTAATCATTCGTACCCTCCATACTACTCCTTCGGTCTGCTACCATCCAATCTAATCCATCCAAATCCAACGGCCCTCTGCAAATTTCAGGTTGACTCTCTGTACGAGTATTACCCACCCGAAAAGTGGTATTCGACTGACTTCCCTTGCTATGTGTCAAGCTCAAATCATTTTGGGTGAACCTTCCCAAAACCGCCCATGCCTTATAAGTAGTGCGATGAAAACCGCCCCCCACAAAACAACAAAACGGTCACTGTTCATTTTGTGCCATAATTCAATTGAAAGACTATTTTTCCATTTAAACGCCAAAATGACCATTTTGCTCTGTTTTCGCCTGTTTTTACAGTAAAGCCTCCATAAGCCTCTGTGACCCATAATGCCATCATTTTGCCTTCTGATACGCTATGGACTCCTTCCAATAGCCTTTCAAGCTCAAATAAAGCCATTGAAGACCTCCTCTGACACCTATGTTTTCTTAACAGTTTTTGTGTTTTGCAGGTAAAGCTTCTATTCCAGGCTTACAGAGAAAAGAGCATGTGTACAGTTGGAAGACAAATATGAATATCATATCAGATTACTGTACCTTGTGACATAAAATCTAAAAGGATTTACTGTTGAAAAACACAGTAAAAACCCTGAAATGAACAATAAATGTAAAAACAAACAGTAAAGGTTAATCAGCAGGGTCAAATGATTTTCATAGAGTTTAAAGAGTATCATATGAAAGAAAAAATGAAGAAGTCAATCAGCGTGAAGGATACAAGAAATTTAGCAGCTTAAAGGGAAAAAATATCAACCAACAAATCCAGCACAACTTGAATAAAAGGGATAGCAAGAAGCAGTTCAATAGCTGCTCCTATCTTCTTGCATGAAGATCTTTCCTTTCCTAGAATAAATCTTAAGCAATTTTAGGATATTTTCTTAGTTATATTATTGTATGAATGACTCTCTTCTCGAGATGTTAATGGTTTGGAGTTCAAGATGCATAGCTCATTACTTGTTAAGTTGTGACTGCTTATACTACTTTGAACCTAGAAATCACCTTTGAAGAAAGCTTTTAAGGACACTTGATGTACTCAGTCTTTCTGGAACCTTAATACAAAGCAGAGGATTCTAAATCTGGTTTTACACAGTTTGCGTTATCCTGTACATTTTTTGAGTTATCAATCATTATTTTTTTCTTCATATGCTTATGACTTATAGAGATATTTAGGTAGGAATAATTGTGTCTCGATTTATTCCTATAAGCTCCTGAAGTGATCATCTATTAAGGGAATGGATTAATGAACTGTTTTTTTAGCTAATCCCCTCTAATCAGTAAATCATCAACATCTTGTGTAAGCTTAAGTATACTACCTTGAACCTTTGGAACGTAGTTTAGAAGGTTTTCCAACTTCTGATTGTTCTGTTTTACAGTCTAGAAATTGTGATAATCATATTTTTTGTTGTCCTCTACTCACCACTATTTTTTATCTATATCACTGTGTAAAGTCTTATAGCAACTCTGTGCTGAGATATTAATATAACCCAAAGGATTAATTACTTCAATTATACATCTGTCTTCATTCATTGGTCTTACAAAATTAAAACCAAAAACCCCAAAACAATTACTTTAGATGCTCTGGCATTGGTAGCTGACCTACTACTATCTCAGAGGTACAACATCAGACTGGCGTCGTTGCTAAGGATTCAAATTTCATTTAGTTTCCCTTGGGACAATTATATTCATTCATTCTTTTCCTTTAAAGGTGATTAAATATTTAGAAAGGTTAAAATCATTCACCTTGGCAACTCCACACTCCCAAGTTGGCATGTTTTAAACATACCAGATCTCGTTCAAAAGTTGACATAGTTAGTCCTCTGTCAAATCCTGAAAGGCTTCTAATAAAATCTAGTTCTAAAATGGGACACCAATCATCTTCTTCTTCCTCTTGAGTCCTACATTCTAAAGAATTAGAATCATTTGACCCCTATAGTAATATCCCATTTGATCGTGATTACTCCCATTTATCACCTAGGGTTGCTGAACTTCTAAATAGAGGAGTTGATTTTAAGTCAACCTACCCTTTTCATTCATTAGAATCTCATCCAATACCCACATTACCACCAGGATCACCTAAAACTGAATCTAAGCTGGGTGTTGATCTACCAGAATATAAACCCACAGAATTCATATCCCCTAACACCTATCCATTTCCTTCCATTTTTGACCGACCTGAAGCTTCTTCTTCTAAACAATTTGAGGAAACTTTCTCTATATATACCAATCCTCTCTTTGAAACAAAATAAGGTATTCCTTTACAGGTCCCAAAGCTAGTTCTTAAGACTCCTTTGAAGTCTTTTAGGAGATCTCCTATTCCTTCACCTCCAACTAGTTTATCAACCCCTAAATCACCATCTTCTCCCTCTACTTCTTCTTCATCCTCTACATCCACACAAACACCACATACTCCACCTAGACAACCTCACTCACCACCTACTGTCATGGCTTTCCGACCTATTGTACAGGCTAGATATGTTGCCTTAGTCCTACCTAATAACCTTGATGCATTCCCAGCTGGATACTTAAAATACCTTCCCAAGTACAATGGAGAAATTGGTCCCTCAGCTGAAGGCCATATTCAAGATTTCATAGACTTTGCAGACAACATGAATATTGAACAAGAAAATTTTTATATGAGATTGTTTGTTCAATCACTTGAAGGAAATGTGAGGATTTGGTTTAGGCAGTTACTAGCAGCTTCCATTAGAAATTGGGAAGAGCTTACAACCATATTTAAAAATCAGTGGGGTGTGAAAAAGGATCCTCTCTACTTCCTTACAAAATTTGAAGAGCTTAAAAGGAACTTTGGTGAACTAGTGTCAGATTTTATCAAAAGATTCAATAAACTCTATCACAAAAGCCTGTTGATTGTAAGCCCCCTATAACAACAGCTAAGTCTAGATTTTCTAAAGCTTTTGATGATGACTTTGTTGTTATGCTACGAGAGAGAACTTCAAGAACTCTTGAAGATATGCAAACAAACACTATAGAAGTAGAATAAAATAGGGCAGCCTCAACTTCTTTAAGACTTAAGGAAGAAAAGCCCCAAAGAAAACTCAAATCTGTTCAAGAAGCCTCTAGTTCCTCTAAGACTAAATCAGAAGACTCAAAAATATATGAAACAACATCTCTTCTTATAAACCTATCCAATAGGATTTCAAAGATTGAGACCCAACCTAGAACAATACAACAAACAGTTACTAGACCCCAAAATCAAAATCAAGGTCAGTATAAAAGAAATCCACCACTACAAATTCTTCAGAGACCTAGAAATGATCAACAGGTTCCTACTCCTTTAATGATAGATGACCAAAAACCTAATGATAATACTATGACAATTACTGAAGACGTTAATAGTATGGATTCTTCTTCCAATCAAACAACCATCATTCCTCTCTCACAACAAAATCAGGTTCAAGAAGATCAAGAATCTTCACAGGTCTCTAAATATCATGCTTTCTCTAAATTTCTAATTGAAGAATTAAACAAGAAGTATGATCTTAGGCCTAGGCCTGGTTTAGGGAGACCTCCAAAGGAAATTCCAGTAATTGAACCACGCACCAAAACTACTAAAGCTCAAACAACTCTTATTCAGCCTTTAGATCAGTCAATTGATACTACCCAAGCTAGTAAAAACATTTTCACTACATTTAACGTTGAAAAATAATTAGAGAGGTTAACATCCCAATTCCACTATCAGAACTTTCAAAAAACCCTGGTTACAAAATCCAAGTCACAAAATGGATACAAAATACCTCGGTTGATGCTGAAGGTTATGTCATAAGTCTACATGATGAAAACCTGCAGTTGTTTTTGGTCCTAGTTCATACATGATAGATGAGATAGTCCCTCCTTTCTATGTAACTCTTAAAACAAATTACTCCATGTTGTATAATTGTATGCTTGATTCAGGAGCATCACACAACCTTATGCAAAAATCTATCATGGACCATTTGAAACTTGACATAACTAGATCCTACCATGACCTATACACCTTTGATTCTAAAAAGGTGCCCTGTTTAGGACTGATCAAGGATCTAGTCGTTACCCTCGCCCAAATTCCAGTGAAAAGTGTAGTATTTGATATTGTTGTCACAGATATCCCTCCCAAATTTGGAATGCTCCTTTCTAGGTCTTGATGTGCCAAATTAGGTGGAACTATGCAGATGGATATGTCATATGCTACTATTTTTGTTTATCAAGGAGAGAAATTAAGATTATATAGAGAGGTAAGATTTATACATACTATTTGTAAAACTGGCCAGCCAAGGAACCATCCAATTTATGCCATAGATCAAAACTTTGGTTGTTTTCAACTCACTTCAAATTAGCATAAACTCAAGTCAAAATCGAAGAGGTAGTTGAAAATCCTAAACCAAACCAAACTGATATTTGGAAACTGTTCTTTGATGGCTTTTGCACGAAAGATGGAGCAGGAGCTAGAGTAGTTTTAATTTCACCTGAAAAAGAAAATATAACCCAATCATGTAAATTAGACTTCAAAGTTACCAATAATGTTGCTGAATATGAAGCTTTCCTTTTAGGATTGCAATTAGCCAAAAGCTTAAAAGTTCAAAACTTAAGTGTTTTTACTGATTCAGAACTTATTGTTAAGCAAGTAAGAAATGCTTTCCAGACCAAGCACCCAAGACTTAGGTCTTACCGAAATGAAGTATGGGATTTAGTTGAAAACTTCTTTGATGCTTTTAATTTGACTCATATTCCTAGAGATCAAAATATTCATGCAGATTCCTTAATTGTCTCTGCCAGTTATTTTAAAATTCTTGATCATACTGATGTACTCTATCAGATACAAGTCAAATATAGGCCATATATCCTAGATAATCTGAAACATTAGCAAATATTTGAAGATGATGAACAGTTGAAATCATTTTTGTGGGTAATAGATGACTTTTCATTTCTACAAATTGATGAAGATAGAACTAAAATAAATGAAAATGTAGATGGAAATGATACTTCAGATTTTAAAACCCAAATTGCTAATCATGACATTATTCAATTATCAAATAATTTTATTCCAAAAGGACTCATTCCTTTAGAAAAATTGTTTGATCAAAATGATGTCCTTCGAAACCCTCAGTCCATTTCTTCAGAAGATGACATAGAAGAGAATAACATTGGAACTAATGAAGATATCAAAAACATCAAATTATGTGCATCTCTAGACCCTGAGATCAAAGCTCAATATCTTAGGTTACTGAAAAATTATAAGGATGTTTTTTCTTGGACTTATGTTGATCTAAAGACCTATGATACTTCATTGATACAGCATAAGATTCCTTTGAAGCCAAAAGCAAAACCTTGTCAACAGAAACTTAGAAGGATAAATCCAACCCTTCTACCAACTGTAGAAAGGGAGATTAAGAAAATGTTAGATGTTCATATCATCCTCCCTCTTAGATATTCTAATTGGGTTGCAAATCTAGTTCTTGTTAGAAAGAAAAATGGAGAAATAAGACTCTGTGTGGATTTTAGAAATTTGAACAAGGCATCATTAAAAGATAATTATCCTTTGCCTAAAATGGATCAATTACTTCAAATGGTTTCAAGAGCACAAATACTTTCTATGCTTGATGGTTTTTCAGGTTACAATCAGGTAAATGTTGATACAGAAAACAGAGAGAAGACAGCCTTTACTACACCCTGGGGTACATTCATGTACGCTAGGATTCCATTTGGCTTAACCAATGCTGGAGAAACATTTCAAAGAGCTATGGACATAGCTTTCATGGGTCAGATAAGTAAATTTGTGGTTATTTATCTTGATGACATAACTGTTTTTTCTAAATCTGATCAGAAACATCTAAAGCACTTGATGAAGGTTTTTGACAGGTGTAGGAAATTTGGAATATCATTGAACCCTAAGAAGTCCTTGTTTGCTGCCAAAGAAGGAAAATTGTTGGGCCATACTATTTCAAAGGATGGAGTAGTAATTGATCCCAAACGAGTATCTGCCATTGAAACATTGACATTACCTAGAAATAAGAAAGATATTCAAGCTTTTCTAGGCAAGATTAATTTTCTAAGAAGTTTTATTGCAAATTATGTAGAGATTGTAAAAGATATAACTGACATGCTCCGAAAGGACCATGAAATCAGATGGACCCCCTCTTCTAGGCATGCATTTGAACAAATAAAAAGGCCATCTTTGAATCTCCCACCTTAGCCAGCCCTGATTATACTAAGCCATTTAGTATTTTCTCTTTTGCCTCTGAAACAACCCTTGCTTTCATTCTATTACAGAAAAACGAAGATTCCCATGACCAACCCATAGCCTTTTTCAGCAAGGTTATGAGAGATGCTAAGCTTAAGTATGACATCATTGAGAAGCAAGCCTATGCCCTCATTCAAGCCCTAGAATCATTCAAGATGTATGTCTTACATTCACCTATTACTTCTTATGTCCCTAATAGTGATGTCAAAATTGTCCTAACCCAACCAGACACTGATGGGAAAAGAGGTAGATGGATCACTCAAATTCTAGAGTTTGATCTAACTATCAAGACTACCAAGTTAGTAAAAGGTCAGGGATTAGCTAAGCTTCTAGCTGAATCCAACTGCAAAGTACTTGGAATCAATTCTGTTTTAGAGATACAAGGGAAGAATACACAAGAAACTTCCCTTCATCCTCAAGGGAAGAATACACAAGAACCTTCTCTCCTTGCAGAAGGGGAGAATCCACAAGAACCTTCCTTTCCTCCTAAAGGGGAGAATCCACAAGAACCTCTACCTCAGAGAAAATCAGTCCTATACACATTGATGAAAAATTCTTGTTGTCAAACTGGTATCAAGATATTGTAAATTTCTTGATCCATTTTGAGTGTCCAGCATCATTCTCCAAAAGCCAGTGTAAAACCCTTAAGTTAAAATCAGTCAAGTACCGCATTATAAATGCAAATTTATACTGGAAATATCCATTGAATATTTTTTTATTATGTTTAACATAATCAGAAGCTGAAGGAATCATTGATCAGTTTCATACAGGATTTTGTGGGGGACATTATGCTTGGAGAGAAATAGCATACAAGATTCTGAGGGGAGGATTTTATTGGCCCACATTGCTCTTACAAGTAGGGGCAAAGGTCAAAGGATGTGTTCCTTGTCAAATGTTTGTTGGTAAACAAAAATTAGCAACTCTTCCACTCGTTCCATCAATAGTTTCAGAACATTTTTCTCAATGGGGATTATATTTTGTTGGAGAGATTCACCCCACTTCAAGTAATCAACATAGATAGATCCTCACTGCAACAGACTACTTCACAAAATGGGTGGAAGCAATTCCAGTTAGGAATGCTACTGATTCAATAGTAATTAAGTTTATTGAGGAGAATATCTTATCTAGATTCGGTTGCCCAACTCAAATTGTCACAGACAATGCAACAGCCTTTTCTAGTGTTAAATTGATTGACTTTTGCCAGAAATATCAGATTTTGTTACATCATTCAACTCCATACTACCCTCAAGATAATGGCCTTGTAGAATCATCCAACAAAAGCCTGGTAAAGGTAATAAAAAAGACTCTAGCTCATCATAAAAAGAGCTGGGATTCACATTTTATTTATGCCTTATGGGCAAATAGAATTACTCCAAAGAGATCAACTGGAAAATCTCCATTTCAGTTAGTCTATGGGAAAGATGCAATCTTCCCTATCAATTTGGCCTTCCCTGTTTTAAAATTCCTGCAAGATTCAACAAATGAACCTGATGATTTTTCAAGAAGGATAAATGAGATTATTGAGCTCAATGAAAACGGAGATGAAGTTCAATACAAATTAATGAAATATCATAATAAGATGAAGATCATGTTTGACAGAAGAGCCAGGGAAAGGGACTTTAAGGAAGGTGATGTAGTTCTAAGGTGGGATGCCAGGAGAGAAGAGAAAGGCTAGCATGGAAAATTTGACAATCTATGGTTTGGACCTTTAGCAATTGCTGAAGTAAAGGGTAACAACACTTTTGTGCTACAGAACCTTGAGGGGCTATATTCCACTTATCTTGTAAATGGAAGGTTTCTCAAACACTACATTCAGTACTAAGAAGTTGAAATATTTTTCATTGTAAATACTCCAATTTTCTTTTACTTTTCAAGATGTCAGTGTGATTTTTTACAACAAGGACTCCATAGCCCGAGGAGAAGGCACATGGATCTGCAGGTTCTCTGCATTCTACAGAAGAAAGCAGTCCCCAGTTGGAGCCAATGTTGTAGCATTTTTTGGTTTTGATAAGATAGAATATTTGAAAAAAAATGTTAAGTTAGGATATGGACATAACAATAGTGTATAAAATGTTAGTGAAAAAATATATATCTTGATGATGATGTCCATATCAAAGAAAATGTTAGGGTAGATTCTCTAAAAAATCAAGGCAAAATGAAAATGTTAGGTAGAAAGAAAAGAAAACAAATAAACTCTGAAAGTGAGCAAGTCCAAATGCCACTACTATTCTTTCTGCAAAATAATGGTTGTGTGCAGCTTGTTGTAAATTCCACAACCCCATGACAGTCAAATAGTTTAATATTGACTGCTTCATGCTTTAAATTTGATGTTATAGTTAGAGAATAAAGATCTGGCCAAACTATTTAATCTTGGCAGATTAGTAATTAGGTAGAGAATAATAAGGTGCTCATCAGTTTAATTTGAGTCCTTGGAGGTTATAAGGGTAGATTTAAATAGTTTTCTTTTGTAAAATAAAAAGAAAGGAAAAGGGTTTGCTAGCTTAAATGCATCCATTAAGTGAATAAAAATGATAGGATAAGCAAAGGGTAAGTAGAGAAAGGTTGCAGAAGTTTGATGATTCATTGGACAAAAGGAACATTATCATGTTTTACCATATGTTTCTATGTCAATGATTCAATTACACAAAGCAAATCAAGATCTACAAAATCAATTAATTAACTTCCCATTCATCCCCATTCATCTCTATATTCACTAATTTCCCCTTCCTAACTTCATCCATTCATATTCATTTATTTTCCATAAAAACCCCTTTCCCTAAGGTCAAAACCCTTTTTTACCTAGGCAAAGTGAAAATCCCATGTAAAATCATTTTTTACCATGTAAAACCCCTTTTTACCATGTAAAATCCCTTTTTACCCAAAAAACCCACAAAAGGTGTTTTACCCTAAGTATTATGCATATATGAAAAGCAAATAAACCATGAAAAGGCATTATACTTGGTCTATTTTCCCTTTTCCGACTATAATTCCCTTTTCCGCCTATAATTCCCCTTTCGCATATATTTACCCTTTTCCGCTCATATTTCATATTAACACTAACTATAGTATTAAACCCATAAAAAGGACAATTTCCCGTATATATTAACTCCTTATTAAAATATCCTGAAACCCTTAGTTTTATAATAAAACTATGTATTTTCATATCGCATTGCAATATTGCTGCATTGCAAGCCTTTCATAGGAATACACTCTCATCCGATTGCGATATGCGATCAACGATGGACTCGGACCTGATATCATATATATTACAATCCATATTCATATTGTTAGGATATTCCGACACATAGGAAATAGTTAAGTTCAACTTGGTCTAGTATAGAGTTAGGTATAGAGTTAGGTAAAGTGTGTTTCTTTACCGTTGTACATTTTGTAACTTACAATCCGACGGTCACGATATGTAGTGATCCGATGGTTCACTCTCTCCTCGGTATTACCGACACTTGATCCGTGGCTTGACACCCGATTGGTCCATGAGTTCTATTTAAAGCGCATGGAGGGTCATTGTTCGGGTAATCTGTGCATGAGAGAAGCTTATGTAAATTTTCATTCTTTGATTAATAAATTGCTTGTAGTAGCCACGTTGGCGCAGGCCGTGGACTGTTTCCCTCTTTGAGGGTTTTAACCACGTCAAAAATACTGGTGTATTGATCTGTGATCTGGTTGTGAGCGGTGTCCTTTTGGTTTTCTTTCTGAGGAACTTACCCTGTAAATTCCTACATGGTATTGGAGCTATTTGAGGGCCGCGTCCGTTGGTGATCCAAATCTGAAGCCGGTAGAACTGCATCCGACTGCCGTTTCCTAGATCTGTTGTTTCTGACTGCTTTCGGGCCGAGAGGACTGCTCTGTTGTGTTCGAAGCATCTGTTCCAGTGAGGAACCCCTTTCGTTTCACGCGAAAAGGTTTCCGGTAGCCCTATCTGCGTCATTTTTAAGATCTGGAGGTATACAGTCTTTATTTGCAGTTTACTGTTATTTTCTCTCTGCTTATTTCGGTTTCGGTTTATTTAGCTTTTTTTTAACCGGATCTGTACCTTTCATTTCTGCGTATGCTCTTTTCCCTGTGACTCTGTGTGATCTGGGCAAATCAGAAACAGAAAGGAAGGATTTTTCTCATGCGTATGCTCTTTTCCCTGCACCTTAGTGTGATCTTGGAAAATCAGAAACATTGAGAAAAATATTTAGTTTTTCGGCTAAAGCTAACTTTGAGCCGCAAGGTTCATTTTTGAAAATATCTAGTTTTTTGGCTAAAGCTAACTTCGAGACATAAGGTTCGTTTTATTTGCATGTCCGTGTTGGGTTTTGTGTTTTGTCTTTTCTAGGGAAAAAGAGCTTTCTCAAGGCAAGCACGCAAACCAAGGCCCCCCCTCTCTCTCTCTCTCTCTCTCTCTCTCAAATTTTTTGTATAGATCAATTGGTTCAAAGCTATTTTAAGAGAGTAGAGGTCTTGGGTTCAAGTCTCCATTTTGTGGGGGCGGATTATTTCATTCCCGCACATTCGCGCACTTTGCCGGCAACTTCAACAATTTTTTTTCAAAAAGCCATAACTTCTTCATCCGGAAGCCTTTTTCAGAGCCGTTTTTTTTAAAACAGCCTAATTTTTCGAGATCTATCCATTGGAACACTTACTTTCAGCATCTTCAGCTTCAGTTTTTTTTTTTTAAATGGAAAGTCCATGCCAAGTCATTCTTGACAGCACTAACTACTTCCAATGGATAGCCTACATGGAAGATTTACTTAGAAGTAAAGGTCTCTACAGAATAGCCACAGACCAAGAGAAGAAACCCAAAGATGAAGACAAGGCTGCAAAATGGGAAAATAGACAAGATCAAGCACGTGGTTTGATAGGGATGTCTATTTCTCCTGATCTTAGATTCCATATTGCAGAACTTGAGACTCCTCATGAAGCATTGGAACAACTCACTAAAGTTTTTGGGATTAAAAATGAAATTAGAGCCCATCAACTTGAAAATGAGTTGCTTACATTGGATCCTAATAATTTTTCTTGCATTGAAGATTTCTTGTCCAAATTCAAGACCCTTAGATATCTCTTGGAAGGTGTTAAGGTTAAGAAAGAAGATAGTAACCTTATTTATTCCATCCTTACTAAGTTGGGACCAGCCTACTCTGTATTTGTTTCCACCTTCCATTCTACAAGGGAAGCTTTCATTTGTCAAGGAAAAGACTACAAGGCCCCTTCCTTTGACTCTTTTTGTGATTCTTTAATAAGAGAACAAGAAAAACTCTTACACCTTGGTCTTCTTAATCTTGGAAACTCTTCCAAGAAAGCGTTAGCCGCCCAGCAGCAACCAAATTCAAAGAATCCTATGAAGTCATATCCTAAAAAGAATGGTCCTAAACCAAACAAGGGTCCTAAGCAAACTCAGCCTCAACATGAAAGATCATTTCAGAAAAATGATAAGACCAATAAAAACAAATGGAAGAAGACTGATAGACATTGTAACTTTTGTAATCGAGATGGCCACTTAGAATCTAAATGCTTTAAGAAGATGGAAGCCTTGGAAGCCGCAATGAAGAAACATAACATCCATGTGGAGCATTCTTCAACTTTAACTTCAACTTCATCTTCAGAAATGGCACTTTCTGCATGTCGCTGTCAATCATCTCAGTCTGGTTATGCATTAAATGTATCTTCTTCTTCTCATTCTCATGAGTGGCTCATTGATTCTGGAGCCTCTTATCACATGGCCAAAAACCAAGCCATTTTTTCTTCTTTAAATGATTGTAACACCAAAAATATATATGTTGGTGATGATAGATCTCTTAATGTTGTAGGGACTGGAACTGTTCATCTAGACAATGGTCAGTTTAATGATGTATTATGTGTTCCAACCTTATCCTGCAACCTTCTATCTGTATATCAGATAACTCATTCAGGTGAAGGTAAAATTGTTGAATTTTCACCTCATGATGTTGTAATCAAGGATCTAAGAGATCCTAAACAGATTCTAGCTACTGGTATTGCTGATGATTCCACAAGGTTGTATAAGTTTCACAACTTTGGGTCATCATCTTCCCTCAGTATTTGTTGCTCATAATGATGAAGTGAGCAAACTTTGGCATGAGCGATTTGGTCACTTAAACTATCGCTCCCTTCAGCATCTATGTAAAGAAAATATGGTGACAGGTCTTCCTATGGTATCTTGCAGAGATGGTGTTTGTTCTGGATGTGTACTCGGAAAACATCATCGGGACAGTTTTGAAAAACGTGCCTCTTGGCACGCCTCAGCCCCTTTACAGCTTGTGCACAGTGATTTATGTGGTCCACTTCCTGTTGCTTCATTCTCTGGCTGCAAGTATTTCTTAACTTTCATTGATGATTTCTCCAGACGCACTTGGGTATACTTCTTAAAACTCAAGAGCGAAGTATTTAACACATTTTTGGCCTTCAAAGCCTTTGTTGAAAAACAATCTGGACATCAAATTCTTAAGCTAAGAACTGATAATGGTGGAGAATATGTTAAAAACACATTCATCAACTTTTGCACCGAAAATGGAATTCAAATGCAACATACTGTTCCATACACTCCACAACAAAATGGTGTAGCTGAAAGGAAAAATCGCACCTTAAAGGAAATGGCTAATTGTATGCTGCAATCTAAAGGACTCAGTCTTAGTTTTTGGGCTGAAGCAATTAATTGTGCAAATTATATAATCAATCGCACTCCTACTAAGGTTCTAAAGAATATCACTCCAAAAGAAGCTTGGAGTTCCATTAAACCAGATGTAAGTCACTTTCGTGTTTTTGGAAGTGAAGCATGGGCCCATATTCCAGATGAAAAGCATAAAGCTTTAGAACCTAAGAGTGAGAAATGTACTTTTGTTGGATATTCTGAAGATGTAAAAGGTTATAGACTTATTCCATTTAAGTCCAAAAATGTTATCATTAGAAGAGATGTAAAATTTGATGAAAATAAATCGGCCTGCGAGCCTAGTCTGGCGGATGTGCCACCTCTTCCTATCTCTTCTACTTTTGAAAACATTTCTTCTTTAGATGATGAAAGTGAGGATGACAATCCTCCCCCACCTTCTCAGGATCCTCAACTTCCAAGATGGGTCCGTGCTACTCGGGATGCAGCAGGTGATCTTGCCGGTGATCCTACAAATCAGCGACGTACACGTTCTCAGTTTGAAAGAGCCTCTTCTTTACTGGCTCAAGCTCCAGTAAATCATGATCCTGACACTTTTGCAGAAGCTTCAGGCCATCCACATTGGGAAGCAGCTATGAATGAAGAATATCATTCATTGTTGGCAAATGATACATGGGATCTTGTTCCTCTACCAAAGGGACGCAAACTTGTTAGATGTAAATGGGTTTACAGAACCAAGTATGGACCAGATGGGAAAGTTGATAAACATAAAGCTCGTCTTGTTGCTAAGGGCTTTTCACAGGTTGAAGGCATTGACTACACTGAAACCTTCTCCCCTGTTGCCAAAATGAACTCTATCCGCCTTGTTCTTTCCCTTGCTGCCTCTTTAAAATGGGAAGTCCATCAGATGGATGTTAAATCTGCCTTCTTGCATGGGGACTTGCATGAAGAAATCTATATGGAACAACCCATTGGCTTCATCCAAACAGACTCCAGCCTTGTATGTCGACTTAAGAAATCTCTTTATGGTCTCAAGCAAGCTCCTCGGGCTTGGTATGCCAAAATGGATAGCTTTCTTTTAGAATCTGGCTTTTCTAGGTGTTATTCTGACAATACTGTCTACACCAAGAAAGTGGGCAACTCTCTTATCATCCTTGTTCTTTATGTTGATGATCTTATTCTTACTGGTAGTGATCCAAACCTTATAAACCATGTGAAGTCCAGCCTTAAAAAGAAATTTGAAATGACAGACTTAGGACACTTACACTATTTTCTCGGTCTTCAAGTCTTGCAATCCAAGGAGGGTATTTCTCTTTCCCAGTCCAAGTATGCTTGTGATATTCTTCGTCATTTTCACATGGAAGACTGTAAGCCAACCCCTTCTCCCTTTCAGTCTGGAGTCAAACTTTCAGTCTCTTGTACTTCTCCTGAAGTTGATGCTACCTTATACCGTCAACTTGTAGGAAAACTCTTGTATTTAACCCATACTCGTCCTGACCTTTCCTTTGCTGTTGGCCTTGTTGCTCGTTTTATGCAAAACCCCCGTGAAAGTCATTGGAAAGCAGCCAAAAGAATACTTTGTTATGTTCGAGGTACAGTACAGTTTGGGATTCATTACAGTGCCAAAGCAACTCCTCTATTAGTTGGTTTCACTGATTCTGATTGGGCTGGTGACCCTGATGATCGGAAGTCTACTGCCGGTTATGTCTTCACTCTTGGTTCAGGACCTATTACATGGGCTTGTAAGAAACAGGCTGCCATTTCTCTTTCGTCAGCAGAAGCAGAGTATCGTGGTGCCGTGGAAGCTAGTAAGGAAGCCTTGTGGCTTCGTCAGATCCTATCAAAGTTTGGCTTTGAGCAGCAGCATCCAACCACACTTTGGTGTGATAATCAAAGTGCCATTCAGCTATGCAAAGATCCAGTCCAGCATCAGCGCAGTAAACACATTGAACTACACATGCACTTCATCAGAAAGCTCATTCATGACCATGTTCTTGAAGTGCAATATTGTTCAACAGATGATCAGGTTGCAGACATCTTCACAAAGGCTCTCACAGAGGCGAAGTTCACTAAACTTCGATATATGCTTGGAGTTCAGGAAGTTGTCACTAAGGGGGGATAGGATCTAGTGCCTCCTTCCTTCTCCTATTGTGTCATATTTGTAAATCCTTCAATCCTATCCCAAGTTGTTCTTAAGGGGGGATGTTAGGATATTCCGACACATAGGAAATAGTTAAGTTCAACTTGGTCTAGTATAGAGTTAGGTATAGAGTTAGGTAAAGTGTGTTTCTTTACTGTTGTACATTTTGTAACTTACAATCCGACGGTCACAATATGTAGTGATCCGACAGTTCACTCTCTCCTCGGTATTACCGACACTTGATCCGTGGCTTGACACCCGATTGGTCCATGAGTTCTATTTAAAGCGCATGGAGGGTCATTGTTCGGGTAATCCGTGCATGAGAGAAGCTTATGTAAATTTTCATTCTTTGATTAATAAATTGCCTATAGTAGCCACGTTGGCGCAGGTCGTGGACTGTTTCCCTCTTTGAGGGTTTTAACCACGTCAAAAATACTGGTGTATTGATCTGTGATCTGGTTGTGAGCGGTGTCCTTTTGGTGTTCTTTCTGAGGAACTTACCCTGTAAATTCCTACACATATTGCATCCGCCTTCATTGTGAGTCCCACCTTAAGCATAAACACTTTGTCATTGCGATCTCTGACTGTGATTGGGACCTGGACTCGATCTCATATCATATATGGTTTATTTCCACGTCTCGTCTGGCACCTATCGCATTCCTTGCGATGGGTCGTCCTCTGCTAAACTGCGATTGCGATATGCGATTAGTCCAGACCCGATATCATATACACCCACATTCATAAACTTTCAAGTCTACCATATGCGTTTTGCAAAGAATTTCTTTATTAAATCGTTTTTTATGATTTAAACGAAGAAATAACTAAACCTTCGTTTAACCATAAAACACCGCTAATCTGGGTTTTAAGCCATAATACAGCCATTACCACCATATTTAATCATTCATACCCTCCATACTACTCCTTCACTCCGCTACCATTCGATCTAATCCATCCAAATCCAATGGCCCTCGGCAAATTTTGGGTTGACTCTCTGTACAGGCATTACCCACCCGAAAAGTGGTATTCCACTGACTTCCCTTGCTACATGTCAAGCTCAGATCATTTCAGGTGAACCTTCCCAAAACCACCCACGCCTTATAAGCGGTGTGATTAAAACTACCCCCTGCAAAACGACAAAATGGCCACTTTTCATTTTGTACCATAATTCAAATGAAACACTGTTTTTCTATTTAAACGCCAAAATGACCATTTTGCTCTGTTTTCGCCCGTTTTTACAGTGAGGCATCCATAAGCCTCTGTGACCCATAAAGCCATCATTTTTTCTTCCGATACGCTATGGACTCCTTCCAATAGCCTTTCAAGCTCAAATAAAGCCATTGAAGATCTCCTCTGACACCTATGTTTTCTTAACAGTTTCTGTGTTTTGTAGGTAAAGCTTCTGTTCCAGGCTCATAGAGAAAAGAGCTTGTGTACAGTTGGAAGACAACTATGAAGATCATATCAGATTACTTTACCTTGTGACATAAAATCTAAAAGGATTTACTGTTGAAAAACACAATAAAAACCCTGAAATGGACAATAAATGTAAAAAGAAACAGTAAAGGTTAATCAGCAAGGTCAAATGATTTTCACAGAGTTTAAAGAGTATCAAATGAAAGAACAAATGAAGAAGTCAATCAGCATGAAGGATACAAGCAATTTAGCAGCTTAAAGGGAAAAATATCAACCAACAAAGCCAGCACAACCTGAATAAAAGGGACAGCAAGAAGTAGTTCAATAGCTGCCCCTATCTTCTTACATGAAGATCTTTCCTTTCCTAGAATAAATCTTAAATAGTTTTAGGATATTTTCTTAGTTTTATTATTGTATAAATGACTCTCTTCTCGAGATGTTAATGGTTCGGAGTTCAAGATTCATAGCTCATTACTTGTTAAGTTGTGACTATTTATACTACTTTGAACCTAGAAATCACCTTTGAAGAAAGCTTTTAAGGACACTTGATGTACTCAGTCTTCCTGGAACCTTAATAAAAAGCAAAGGATTCTGAATCTGGTTTTACACAGTTTGTGTTATTCTGTAAGTTTTTCCTGTTATCAATCATTATGTTTTTCTTCATATGCTTATGACTTACAGAGATATCTAGGTAGGAAGAATGGTGTCTCGATTTATACCTATAAGCTCCTAAAGTAATCATCTATTAAGAGAATGGATTAATGAACTGTCTGTTTAGCTAATCCCCTCTAATCAGTAAATCATCAACATCTTGTGTAAGCTTAAGTATACTGCCTTGAACCTTTGGAACGTAGTTTAGAAGGTTTTCCAACTTATGATTGTTCTATTTTAGAGTCTAGAAACTGTGATAATCATATTTTTTGTTGTCTTCTACTCACCACTATTTTTTATCTATATCATTGTGTAAAGTCTTATAGCAACCCTGTGCTGAGATATTAATATAACCCAAAGGATTAATTACTTCAATTCTACATCTATCTTCATTCATTGGTCTTCCAAAATTAAAACCAAAAACCCCAAAACAATTATGTTAGATGCTCTCGCATTGGTAGCTGACCTACTACTATCTCAGAGGTACAACACGTTGTATGCCTTATTATTATTGTTGTGCCCCTATTGTCCCCATATTGTTATTATTGTGCCCCATAGAATCCCTCTATTGTTATTTTTGTGCCTTTATATTATTATTCTTAGGTCGGCTTGGTTATATTGTGACCCCTTAGACTCCTATATATATAAAGGAGTTTTTCTCATTTGAATCATCTAAGGATTGTTCATTTGTGTAATGTAAAGGAGGTTGCCCCCTCAAAGAGGCTTATTTCTAAGGCATTGATCTATCTTTTCTATCTTATTGTGAGCTGGTTTCATAACACGGGTACACTGCTTGGGCTCCTCTGTCCAACTCGTCTGAAAGCATGTGCATCATTGTCTTCAATGATGATAGACCAGAAACATACTTGTGCATGATGTCTGCACTGACAGGAAATTCTGGGCTGGTGGCAATGCGCATCAACTCGTCAAAGTACGATTCAAGCTCTCGTCAAACCTGTTTCTTTGTCTGTTCCTGGGTGAGATTCCCAATAGATGGGATCGCATGTGTGTGCACAACAACATCCATACTCTTGAATACTCGTGCATGGGAAGCATGTATACTAGTGATGAGCTACGGGAGCTCTTGATAGTTCTAGATTTGACTACGGATAAGTGCCTTCACCTCAACCGCATTGGCCCTCAACATATTAGGCAAGTGAAGCGAGGCTCCCTTGTATTTCATCATCCATGTTTGCATGTCATCAACAGCAGCATGCAAGTTCGTCAAGATATGTGCTCTTCTAGCACATCATTGTTGCCAACCGTTGAGATAGATGACTGCCTTATGCAGGGTACCAAACTTGCAATACAACACTTGCATCATTGTGTCAAGGGACAATACTTCATCTAGTATTTCCTTCTTCAGTTCGACTCGGGCGGACGCTGTCACCAAGTCTCCTCCTTGCTTGGTTGTCTGTAGTTCCTTCGTCATTCACTCATTCTTAGCTATCAGAAAACAAACACTCGAGCTAGTGGTTTCGGCATACACTCTGGTTGCATCAGCCAAGGTTGCTGGATGTTTGTATGATCCTCCGGAGTTGACACTCTACGAGACTGCACAACTCTATGTTGAGATTCATTAAATGAGATATTGTGCATCTCTCCTTCCGGCTAATCACCAAGGATCTCAGTGCCTCCTTGGGCACTCGAGACTTGCTCATCATCTGGATGTGATGAAGCGGGTAAGTCGACCTCTTTGTAATGAAGCATGAGGTCCATGTCCTGTTCCAACTCTTGTTGCTCCATGTTTGCATTGAACTATTTAAGTGCTTGTTCTATCTCATGAATAAAATCTTGCTCCTACGATGGTTCACCCTATCTACCTAATGCCAGCTGATCTGATAAGTCCACCACCTATATGGGCGTTGTTTCATCTGTTTGCACATGTTTCTCCCCCTATTTTATTTGATGCGGCTGCGCTTCCCTCTCCTATTTTCACAACTCTTATTCCTTCTAAAGTTGCTCCCTTAGCTCATGCAACTCCTTCTCTGCTTCTTCCATTCTTCTCTTATCCCTCTGCCTTTGCGTGATTCACATGTTACGCTAGTGCCTCTTTGCCTCTATAGCCATAGTTGCTTTCTCTACTGATGGATCTCCTTGAAACTTGCAGCTTTGCTCCTCCTCCATGAGATTGACAATCTTCCTCTTACGTTTTTCGTGCACTGGTATGCTTGCCTTTGCTACCACTGTTGTTGCTGCTACTGCTACTCTCCGTCATGTTGCTTCATGTTTCTTCACTAACCACTCCACAACAAAGCCGACCTGTTCATTGGATCTGGAGAAATTGTAGCAATATCCCCATGGGTCCTCCTCAGCCCAATGACATGCCCCGCGGATCGAGTTGAACCAAACTCTTATGCATTGATCTTTCACAATGCAATATGGGTCATACGGATTGTAGCTTCAGAGGTTGAATGGGTACTTCTTCATCAATTCGGCTTCGACATTCGCTTGCTTAATACTCCAAATCTCATATAACCCAATCCAAAACGGAAGAGTGGGCTAAGGTGCCTTCTTCTTCTGGTGTAGTCTAGCTATCGATCTTGCCAAGATGTGATATGCTACTTCCTGCATGACAAGTACGTCTAAGGCAAACTTTGGTAGAACATGCGGAGGCTTCTCTATGTTGAACATGTAGATGAAGGTGCCAGACAGTGAGGCATACCAATAAGCAATGCCTATCAGTGCCTCCATTGCTTCCTTTGACATGCAGAGTGGATCTTTTTTGAATATCATCTTGTACACTGGGGTGACAAAATGAAAGGACAGTTGTTTGATTACTCCTCTGAAACTCCATTCAGACAACAACTTGAAATATGTGTTCACAGCAGTCTCCGTCGGTGACCATGCCCACTCCAAGCCTGGGAACTCCTATCGGGCACAGACTGCATCTGAGATGTAGGCAGAAATGTAAATCACTGCATGCATCCCTCTGGATGACTGTTGAGCCTTCTTTACTTGTTCCTTCAGCTAATGAACCAACAAGCTGGACCAATTACATGGTTTTCCTTCTCTATCCATTTGGTCCAGTGTGATCACCCAACTCTGTGGGAAGGTTTCTGTGCTTTCTTGGCCACACAGTCAACATGAAAATATGACCAAGTATTGATACGCCTTCCACAGTATCTTTTTATTGTAGATTTGGTTGGGTGTCAACCTGAATTGAGTTGGCTCCTTTACCCAGTTCTTCATAATGTCTCTAGAGTTAGCACGTTGGGCATGTTTAATGGAGTCTTCATGACAGTCACAGACGTTGATATCTGATAAATCTCATCATAACCTCGTTACCAGAAGGTTGCAAGCTTCGTCACACTGTCACTACTCAAATTCATTGTCTTGGGGTCAGTGTGGGAGACGATCCAGTGTATCATGTCCACACATGGGAACGCGGGGTATCTGCATGTAATCCGGTACAATCCGAACTTGTGAATGTTCACATACACCTAACAGTCTTCGAGGTCTTCCTCAAAAGTGCCTGCAAATGCTTCATTGACCTCTTGCCACTTCAGCTTGATGTCCTTTTCTAGAAACAACTTTGTATATTCGTAGATCGGTAGACTAGAGGACACTTGCTCAACTGTTGCTCCAGCTACATTTTCGTCAGTGTCCTATGATCCCACTCTCTTGGAAGCCATTGATCATGTACTGCTAAGAGGCGGATGAACACCTGAAAGATATGGAGACAAAGAAACATGCATGGAAAGAAATCTGTCAGCAAAAACCAAAGAAAATTCAGGGAATGACACATCACATACCTGGGGAATTGATAGGAAAGATTGTGCAATTTCTTATGGGAGGCTGGGTGATTGGCTGCCAGAACTGCACAAAAGGCAATCTGGGTTGTCTCGGAGGCAAGACTGGATGATGGATTTGCGCAATGTGCAATCCAGATTGGCTGCTGTAATTGTGCAATGCGCAGTTCCAGCTTGGAGTGACTGCAAGCTCAGGGACTGCATTACGCAATTTTCGAGGCCAGCAGTCACTGTCCCTTAGAAATGTGAAAAAAAATCCTGGAGGACAGCATTGGGTAGAAATGTGCATTTCTGGAGAGGAATACAGAGTGTTCCTTCCCTAGATTGTGCAATGTTGTCTCGATGAAGGCAGATTCTGAGCCAAGGTTGGCCAAACTCGCTGACGGGAAACTTAAAGAAAATATGAAAGTGAATGCATGACGACACTAAGTGAAATCATAAGTGATTGATAGTGCATGCAAACATGAGTGAAAAATTCAGTAAATAGATCAACATGAATGTGGGTGAAGCGAGTCACCGAATTGGCGACCGTTCGTGCAAAATAGTTTCATGCATGCAACAACAATGAGATAGAAATGAAAACTGAAACCGTGCTAGGAAAAGCTGGTATACATGTAAAGTATAGAAAGCATTCAAAGAAATCAAGCAAACAACACTCACACAAGCGAAAACATAAAAAGCGACAAAAATGCTGAAAAAGACAAGTTGAGGCCACTTACCAATGAATAGTTGAGCTGGATGTATCGAAGAGTCCTAGATGTGTTGTGGGATTTCAGAGCTCCAAGATCGATGTGAAAGAATGATCTCTGATGCGTTGAATAAATAGGTTTTAAGCTCATGACGCCCATGCCACAAATCTAGGAAAAAGCGACACTTGGAGGAAAGTTTCTAAAACAACTTTGCATGTAACCTCCAGTTGCTAAAAATAGCTCCCTGAATCAAAGAATGCCTTTTGCATGTTTCCTTTTTCTATTCCAGGAAAAAGCAAGCCGTGCACGCAAGCCAAGTTTTCTTGGCCCCGTGTGGAACTGGTCTACCCAACTGCTCATGCATGAAGCTACTCAACTGCAGGAAGGAAATGCGCATTTCTGTATGGGAGCTAGGTTGGCTGCCCAGGAGATTTGTGCAATTTTTGGGCAGAGAAGCTGACTGCTGCCCAAATTTGCACAAATTTTGGGTTGAGCAGCCCTGTTGGGGAAAATTACGCAACTTTCACTGTGAGTGTTGACTGGAAGAATTGCGCAATTCTGGAGCCCAACAGACTACCAGATAGGATTGCGCAATTTCTGGAGGGAAGGCTAGTTGCCCTCTAGAATTGTGCAATTTCTCGGGGTAGCTTCTCAGCCTCCAACTGGACCAAGTTCGAATGAACAACCTATGAGGGGAATGCATCAAGCTGTGATTGACAGGCTACCTCTATGCAAGAGAAACATTAAAGCTTGTGTACTTGATGAAGCAAGACATGGTGCTGTGAAAATATGGTAGGGAGGCTCCAAAGCGAAGCTAAAGAAAAATTTTGGAGGATGGTTGTAGCCGCTACAACACTTGGTGACACACTAGTAGAACTCCAGCTTTCTGAATGGAACTTTTTCATGAAAAGCACGTCTAACACCTCCAGAAGTATTGTTCAGTTCTCAGCTCATCTTGGTTCCACACTCGCTTGATTGTAAGATGTAGCATCTGCCCAGATCTTGGACGATTAACACACATTCCAAGCCAAGGAAACACAGTTGTTTCAATTGGGGTTGAGGGGTATATTGGTGCACAAGCAATATAGTCGTCAGAGTCTTAGTTTCGTCTCTGGTGTTGCTCCGCTGCTAGCAGGCCTAGACAGTACCCTAGCAAAGTCACATAAGAACACAAGCATGGCTCCGCTGCCAGTGAGCCTGGTCAGTACCCCAGTGAAGTTACTTGCATCACCTCTCTGTGCAGGAAGCCTTTCTCTTATTTCGCCTTATTCACTTTCGTTTTGAATTTTTCGTACTTTTCATTTTTTCATTTTCTCAACTGTGCATAGAACTTATTCATTTCATAGGCAGAATAGGTTGTTACTGTAGAGAATCAGTTTGATTTATCTCTAACGTGCTTGTTAAGGTTTTCCCCCTCACCTTACTCTACTTGACTTAGCTGACAAGGGTTAACCTAAAAACAACCGACTAGAGTAGGTGACACTAGTTAGCACGCAAGCATTGTGTTTTCACCAAGGTTCACTTCGAAGAGTATGTATTTTCCTTCAGCGTATCATGGACTAAAAGTAACGAGTTCTTCATACAAAGGTAAGATGACAAATAACCAAGTAGCGATAGTTGTACAATCCCTCTTGTACTTTACCCAACTCGTTTCAAGAGTCATACATGGTTTCATGCGAAACTAACCTACGAACTAAACAAGAGAACTAACAAACAACAAAGCAAAGCAAGAGTAGAAGAAAAAGCAGGAGAAAAGTGAGTAAGAAAACAAGAAAGCAGACAAACAAACAAAGAAACAAAGTAAGCAAACAAGCATGCAAGCAAACTGACTGAAAGAAAACACTACTCCTACTCCTAAGCTAGCGGTGCATGGACCTAATCATGTGAAGTGATATTTCCAATGCAGCCACCAATGCATTGGTTGACCCATGTTGGTGAAGGCTTGGTCCAGGAGCAACCCAGTTGCGTGAACCAGCAAGAAAGACAGATATAACAATGAAGGCAACCACACTTCATGTTTCAAAGTGTCCACAGGACATAAGTGAGTGAAAGTGCATGACGAGTAGTCCGTGGACTTATCATGGTGCTATGCGACACTGCATGCAACTTTGAAGCATAACCACACTCTTGACTGAGACATGCAAGCAAAAGAAATAAACAAAGATAACTTTTGTCGTGCATGTTTGCTTGCAATGTAAGATTCCTCCAATGCATGAGCGAGAGGATCGTGTAGTTCGAGTGGAGGAAGTATGATCTATGTGTGAAATGGATTTTCAATGCATACAGATGATTGATGAGGAGCCTTTGGTGATTGAACAGTTTCCTAATCAGAAGTGAGACTAACCCCAAGAGAGTGAGGGCCTGACATAGCCATCAGCTCAGGCTGAAGTGCCTCGACAGTCTTGGGTGTTTCAACTTCATCATTAGGTAGATCATCATAAACCGGTGGCTTCAAAAGATCAATTGCAATAGAGTCATGATAGTGATAAAATATGGTAGTAAATGGATCACGGTCGCCACGATCAGAAAAATGAATGATTTCATCGGCATCCTCATGATCAGATGAATCAAACCAAGGGGTAGATGAAAATCTAACAAACTCATCCTCTGTGTTTCGAAAAAGGCAGATGAAAGATCAAGTGGATTTTCAATGAATAACTTATCCTCTCTGTTTTCGAATGATGGACCAACATCTGGTGTGTCCTGCGAGTGATCAACAATGGGTGCATTCGTGGATTGAGATAAACATGTGAAATCATGGATGGCAGGTTCACCAAATATGTCAGGAAATAACGGAGGAGGCTCAGACGGAAGGGAGTCATCCTTTACCGAGTGTTGATGTTCAAGCTCCCACTCATACTCTTCATGAATGACAACACATGTTATTTGTGCAACACCAACTCCGTCAGTGGCTTGTTCCTCATTCACAACAAGTGAAGAGTCTGGAATGGAAGAACATAAGACAATCTCATCCACAGAAACATCCAAGTGTGAAGACAAAGGTTGTGGAACAGAATGCATATGACAGCTCGAAGGACTCACAACCAGATCTGCGTGAAAATTAAGTGAAGTAATCTTGGGAGGATGTGAAAGTTGAACAGGCGTGTGAGCATGATCCTCAACATCACTTGATAGTGGTGGAGCTGTTTGATGAGGGGATAGCGGACAGTCACTCGTGGCAGTGACCACATCCGGCAGAGATTACGTATCTCCATCACTAAAGAAGTTTGAGTGAGGCTTGATTTCAAACTTCTTCTTGGGACGGTAAGATTTCTTAAGGCAATACTTGAATCGGTCCCAAAGATAGGAAACTTTCATTTGGTTCCTCAGAGCTTGAAACTGCAAGTCACGGAAGCGCTGCCAAAAGTCCATAATCGATTCATGCGGAGCCTTCTGTTGTTGTAGCAGTTTTTGATCAAGATGGTTTGGATCAAAATGATAGAAAGTGTCTTCAATGAGATCATAAAAGTGCTCAAGCGAGTGCATGTTCTCAGACAGTAGGCTAAACAACCACCGAAGTGGAGATTCACGAAGTGTGTATGCAAGCAGCACGCTGGCCAATTTGTCAAAACACCCATCTTCCTCATGAAGCATGGAAAGAAATTCATGTAAGTACTCAGGCCACGTCACTTTGCCTTCACCATCATACGTGTAAGTGGACAAGTGATCGGAAAAATCCCTCATGATGGTGACATCTTCATGATCCGAAAAACATCGTGGAGGGAGAAGAGTGCAAGAATCCATGAAACATATGTAAAGGCTAAAAACAAGATGAGAGGACACATCTTTTCATCTAGCCCTCCTAGCGCCAGAAATGTTGATGGTGTTGGACCTGCCAACATGTTAGGGGATCTTCCTGGAAAAAAGTCCCAATTAGACCTCAGACCATTTGGTGTAGGAGTCCCAGCAGTGGGTCTTATGGTAATGCCTTGACCACGATTTCACACAGAGGCAAGTAAGATAACTTTGTTGGTAGCAAGGGTGTGACAGCTGCAGTGAGTCAAGGAAGGTGCATGAGAGGTCCTAACACAAGGGGGTTGAGGTGAGTGTGCCCCTTGATAACCTGTAATAGTACTCGGCTTGGAAGGGAACACACGAGCAAAGATACATCACAACATGGAAGGAACGTTAGCGAGCAATCTAAATTGATGGTTAAACCAACAACACATTTCAGAAATATTCATACATACTTATACAAAATAGTCCATACATGCATGTGTAAGCAAATAATACATATATCATTTAGAGTAAACCAGATATCATAGAATACAATACAACATATGCATGGAACGTGTTGGCTCTTATGATATAAATAAGTGTAAGTTTGATTCATACAATACATCCATGTCCAACCACTAGTTCGAATAGTGGAATGTTACAGCCACATACGCCTGCTCCTCCAAAGCAATGTACTAGCTTTGTGTAGTGGAGAAGCCAACGCTCGTTAGAATACTGTCCAAGCTCTCTCCAAAATAGCCTTATCAGAAGACTGGCTGACCAAAATTCTATACAATGAGTTATGAGGGACTATTTATAGCAAAGGGTGGGGTGGCCCTTGGCATTCCCCTTTATGACAGTTCAACTACCGTCATGACTCTTCACCTACTCTTTGATTGTTACATCCAACTATTAACACTTGACTTACACTTGAAATGACTTTACATTACAATGCACATGTACCCATGTGAAACAAAATGGCTTGAGCAAGCCATGCTAGACATCATTCTGACTTAGACAACCATGGAAGTCCAACTCCTCAACATCTTCATGTTGATTGGTAGTAACATACTGATGCTAAGATCGGTAGTCCTTGATGATGCTTGTGTGCTCCGCGATGACATCTGTCTGAAACCTGACTCTTGCCTCCATAGCATCGGGGTACACTGCTCGGGCTCCTCTGTCCAACTTCTTTGAAAGTATGTGCATCATTTTCTTCAATGCGGCCGGACCAGCAACATGCTTATGCATGATTTCTACACTAACGGGAAAGTCTGGGTTGGTTACAATGCGCATCAACTCGTCGAAGTACAAGTCAAGCTCTAGTCAGACCTGTTTCTTTGTCTTTGCCTGGGTGAGAGTCCCAATAGATGGGATCGCATGTGTGCACACCACAACATCCATACTCTTGAATACTCGTGCATGGGAAGCCTGTATACTAGTGATGAGCTGTGGGAGCTCTTCATAGTTCCAGTTTTGACTCTGGATACATGCCTTCAACTCGACCGCATTGGCCCTCATCATCTTAGGTAAGTGAAGCGGGGACCCCTTGTATTTCATCGTCCATGTTTGCATGTCATCAACAACATCATGCAAGTTCGTCAAGATACGTTCTCTTCTAACATATCATTGTTGCCAACCGTTGAGATGGACAACTGCCTTATGCACGGTACTAAACTTGGACTACAACACTCACATCATTATGTCAAGGGACAATACTTCATCTAGTATTGCCTTCTTCAGTTCATGTCGGGTGGATGATGTTACCAACTCTCCTCCTTGCTTGGTCGTCTGTATTTCCTTCGCCATTCACCCATTCTCAGCTATCAGAAAGCGAACACTTGAGCTAGTGGCTAGCATACACTCTGGTTGCATCGGCCAAGGCTGCTGGATTTTTGCACACATCAATCATGATCACTCATTTCTCAACTTGCGCGGGAGATGTATGATCCTCCAAAGTTGACACTTTGCGAGACTGCACAACTCTATGTTGAGATTTTTCAAATGAGATGTTGTGCATCTCTCCTTCTAGATGATCACCAAGGATCTCAGTGCCTCTTTCGTCACTTAAGACTTGCTCATCATCTGGATGCGCTGAAGCGAGTATGTCGACCTCTTGGTGATGATGCATGAGGACAGTTTCCTGTTCCAACTCTTGCTACTCCATGTTTGCATCCAACTGTTGAAGTTCTTGTTCTATCTCATTAGTGAAATCTTACTCCTGCGATGGTTCACCCTATCTACTTGATGCTAGCTAATATGATAAGCCCACCACCTGTATGAGTGTTGTTTCATGTGTTTTCACATGTTGCGCCCCCTATTGTATCTGATGTGGCTGCGCTTTCCTCTCCTATTTGCGTAGCTCTTGTTCCTTCCGAAGTTTCTCCCTTAGCTCATGCAACTCCTTCTCTTCTTCTTTCATTCTTCTCTTATCCCTCTACCTTTGCACGATTCGCATGTTGCGCTAGTGCCTCTTTGCCTCTATAGCCATAGTTGCTTTCTCTATTGATGGATCTCCTCGAAACTTGCAGCGTTGCTCTTCCTCCATGTGACCGACAATCTTCCTCTTACCTTTGTCGCGCACTGGTATGCTTGCCTCTGGTGCCACTACTAGTGCTCTCCATGATGTTGGTTCATGCTGCTTCGCTAACCACTCCACAGCGAAGCTGGCCTATTCATTGGGTTTGGAGAAATTGTAGCAATATCTCTATGGGTCCTCCTCGCCCAAATGACATGCCCCGTGGATCCAGTTGAACTGAACTCTCATGCAGTGATCTTCCACAATGAAATGTGGGTCATACAAATTGTAGCTTCAGAGGTCGAATGGGTACTTCTTCATCAGTTTGGGTTCGACATCTACTTGCTTGATACTATGAATCTCATATAACCCAATCTGCAACGGAAGAGTGGGCCAAGGTGCCTTTTTCTTCCAGTGCAGTCTAGCTATCAATCCTGCTGAGATATGATATGCTACTTCCTGCATGACAAGTATGTCGAAGGTAAACTTCATTAGAACATGCGGAGGCTTCTTCACGCTAAACATTCAGATGAAAGTGTCGAATGGTGAAGCATACCAATCAGCAATGCCTATCAGTGCCTCCATTGCTTTCTTTGACATGCAGAGTGGATCCTATTCGAATATCATCTTGTACACTAGGGTGAAAAAATGATCAGACAGTGGTCTGATTACTACTATGAAGCTGCATTCGGACAAAAACTTGAAATATGTGCTCACAGCAGTCTTCGTTGGTGAACATGCCCACTCCAAGCCTGGGACCTCCTATTGGGCACAGACTGCATCTAAGATGTAGGCAGACATTTAAATATTTTCATGCATACCTCTGGGTGACTATCAAGCCTTCGTTACATGTTCCTTCAGCTGATGAGCCAATGAGCTGGACCAGTTGCATGGTTTTCCTTCTTTATCCAGTTGGTCCAATGTAATCACCCAACTTTGTGGGAAGTTTTCCGTGCTTTCTTGGCCACACAGTCGACATGAAAATATGACCAAGTATTGATACATCTTCTGCAGTATCTTTGTCTTGTAGATATGGTTGGGTGTCAACCTGAATCGATCTGGCTCCTTTACCAAGTTCTTCAGAATGTCTCTGGAGTTAGAACTGTTGTTGAGTAAGTTGAATGGAGTATTCATGATAGTCACGGGCTCTGACATCTGATACATCTCATCATAATCTCGTGCCTATAAGGTTGCAAGATTCGTCCCACTATCACTTCTCAAGGTCATTGTCTTGGGGTCAGTGTGAAAGACGATCTAGTGTATGATGTCCACGCATGGGAATGCGGGGTATTTGCATGCAATCTGGTACAAGCCAGACTTGTGAATGTTCACATACACCTGATGGTCTTTGAGGGCTTCCTCAAAAGTGCCTACAAATGCTTCATTAACCTCTTACCACTTCAGCTTGATGTCCTTGTCTAGAAACAACTTCGTCTCTTCATAAATCGGTAGACTAGAGGACACTCACTCAATTGTTGCTCCAGCTGTGTTTCCGTCAGTGTCCCATGATCCCGCTCTCTTGGAAGCCATTGATATTGTACTTCTAAGAGGCGGATGAACACCTGAAACATCTGAAGACAAAGAAACATGCATGTTAATAAATATGTCAGCGAAAACCAAAGAAAATTCGAGGAATGACAAAACACATACCTGGGGAACTGATAAGAAAGATTGCGCAATTTCTTCTGGGAGGTTAGGTGACTGGCTACCAAAACTGCTCAAAAGGCATTCTGGGCTATCTAGGAGGCAAGACTAAATGCTGGATTTGCGCAATGCGCAATCCATACTGGCTGTTGGGATTGTACAATGCACAATTCCAGTTGCGAGTGACTGCAGCCTTAAGGACTGCATTGCACAATTTTCTGGGTCAGCAATCATTGTCCCTCAAAAATTTGCAAAACAATCCTGGAGGACAGTGATGGATAGAAATGCACATTTCTGGAGAGGAAGACAAAGCCTTCGCAACTAAAAGAAAATATGAAAGTGAATGCATGGCGACACTAAGTGAAAGCAAAAGTGATTAACAGTGCATGCAAACATGAGTAAAAGATTCAGTAAATAGATCAACATCCATGTGGGTGAAGCGAGTCGCTGAATCGATGATCATTCGTGAAAAATCGTTTCATGCATGCGACAGCAGTGAGATAGAAATGAAAACTGAAATAGTTCTAGGACAAGCTAGTATACATGTAAACGACAACAAGAATTCAAAGCAATCAAGCAAACAACACTCACACAAGCAAAAACATAAAAAGCGATAGAAATGTTGAAAAAATACAAGCTGAGGCCACTTACCCGTGAATAGATGAGTTGGATGTGTCGAAGAGTCCTGGATGTGTTGTGGGATGTCAGAGCACTAAGATCGATGTGAAAGAATGAGTTTTGATGCGTCGAATAAATAAGTTTTGAGCTCATGACCCGCATGCCACAAATCTAGGAAAAAGCAACACTTGGAGGAAATTTTCTAAAATAACTTTGCATGTAACCTCCAGCTACTAAAAATAGCTCCCTGAATCACAGGATGCCTTTTGCATGTTGCCTTTTGCTATTCCGAGAAAAAGTAATCCATGCATGCAAGTCAAGTTTCCTTGGTCCCGGGTGGAACTGGTCAACCCAACTACTCATGCATGAAGTTGCTCAACTGCTGGAAGGAAATGCGCATTTTTGGATGGGATCTGGGTTGGCTGCCTAGGAGATTTGTGCAATTTCTTGGCAGAGCAGCTGACTGTTGCCCATATTTGCACAAATTTTGGGCTGAGCAGCCCTGCTGGGGAAAATTGCGCAATTTCATTGTGAGTGTTGGCTGGAAGAATTGCACAATTCTGAAGCCCAGCAGGATGCCAGACAGGATTGCACAATTTCTGGAGGGAAGGTTGGTTGCCCTCCAGAATTGATCAATTTCTTGTGGGAGCTACTCAGCCTGCAAGTGGACCAAGTCCGAATGAACCGCCTGTGAGGGGAATGCATCAAGCTGTGATTGACAGGATTCCTCAGTGCAAGAAAAACACTGAATCTTGTGTACCTGACAAAGCAAGACAAGTTTCTGTGAAAATTTGGTAGGGAGGTTCCAAAATGAAGCTAAGGAAAAATTTTGGAGGGTGGTTGTAGTCGCTACAACACTTGGTGACACACTGGTATAACTCTAGCTCTCTGAATGGACCTTGTTCGTGAAAAGCAATTCTAACACCTCCGAAAGTATTGTTCAGTTCTCAGCTCATCTTGGTTCCACACTAGCTTGATTGTAAGATGTAGCATCTTCCAAGCTCTTGGTCAATTAACACACATTCCAAGCCAAGGAAACACAGTTGTTTCGATTAGGGTTGAGGGGTATATTGGTGCACAAGTAGTATAGTCGTCAGAGTCTTAGTTTCATCTCTGGTGTTTCTCTGCTGCCAGCAGGCTTGGACAGTACCCCAGCGAAGTCACATAGGAACACAAGCATGGCTCCGCTACCAACGAGCCTGGTCAGTACCCCAGCAGAGTTACTTGCATCACCTCTCTGTGCAGGAAGCCTTTCTCTTCTTTCGCCTTATTCACTTTCATTTTGAATTTTTCTTACTTTTCATTTTTTCAATTGTGCATAGCAATTATTCATTTCATAGGTGGAAGAGGGATCCTGACTTATTGAGAGCAAAAGAGGTTGTTCTAGTGTAGAAGTAGTTTATTTTATCTCTGACGTGCTTGTTAAGGTTTTCCCCCTCATCTTACTCTACTTGACTGAGCTGACAAGGGTTAACCCAAAAACAACAAACTAGAGTGGGTGACACTAGTTAGCGCGCAAGCGTTGTGTTTTCACCAAGGTATGCAGGTGTGAAGTATTAAAAGCGCGTAGATATGCGGTTGTTCTTTATAAGAGTCGAGTGAAACTGCTAGGGTTTTGAAGAATGAACTATTTTTTTTTTTTTTCTAGTTAAGACTAACCTAAGTACCCACGAGGGATTTGAACCGGTGACCTATCGCAAGGAGTGCCTTAACAGCGCACCCATTCACCGTCAATCCAAAGCCCCGTGGGCTTTGAAGAATGAACTATTAATGATGGTTAATCAGTTCAATTATGTTTGTTGTTATATGCCAATGATGTCTCTCTCATAATGATCTGTGTTTAACAGTATTGGTTGGGTTGAAGTAATGATGTTGCTAATGATCTTTGTTTGGTTATGTGATCTGTGATGGGTTAAGTATGTGATACAGTGATTGTTTTAGTATGATAATGGTTCAGGTTCAGGTATCAATATTTTTTAGATTATATGCGGGTATTGTTCAAGAGAATCACGTACATACGCAGGTATGATTAAGAACAATAGCGTATACAATCTAAGGTATGCTTGATTATTGTTTGCAGTGGCAACATTTGGTTTCTGTGATGGGTAACAATGTTTGGCTTGGTATATTAATGAGTGGTTATGCATTTGCATGATCTATTCTGATCTAGTTTATCTAGTTGCATTGGTTACAACAATTGATTTGATGATTCATTTGGTTCAGTATTTGAGTAATTGATTTTAGAATAGTTGAAAGTGGATTCAATTTGAAACATTCTAAAAAGTGATCCATAAAGAGCTAAGGATAGCAGTCTTTAGAAAGGGCATTGTAGCTCCCTCCTAGTAGGAGCTGGAAAATGAGAGGAGGTTGTAGCCTTCTGCAAGTAGGAGACTCCATACTAGTTGAACTTTGCACTAGTACAAGATTGTAAGAATATAATTATTTGAAAAGAAGATAGAGACGAAAAAAATGGTGGTTTTCTCCCACATTGGGTTTCCACCAAAAACCTTGGTGTTCATGTGTGTTGCTTTGTTGCTTATGTGTTGATGATCTATCTACTCTTTATTGCCCATAGTTTCTTCTTAATACATGTTTTAGTGAAGTAATGATCCACTGGTTAAAGATTAACATATGATGAATTATATGTAAAGCTAGTTGACTGGATATACATAGTTTTCTCTCATCATAGTCACATACGTACGTGGGTTCACTTAATAACAGTCGCTTATAGAAATTGGAATAAGAAAATTAAAGTTGAAGTAAGTTTCAAAATACTTATTCACACCCCCCCACTCAATATCTTTCTTAACAAACAATTGGTATCAGAGTAGGTCCTTCAGAAGAAGCTTGATCGCTTGAAGGTAGATTCATCAGGATGAACAATCAAGAGGGAGTAGCATCTATCAGGCCACCATTATTTAATGGATCCAACTTGGTTTCTCGCAAAGTTGGAACAAGATCTTATTTGCAGTCACTTGGAGCTGATGTTTGCGGAATCTTTGAAGGAGGCTATCATTTCCATCCTCCATTCCCACATATGAAGCAGATGAGAAAAAATATGAGACCAATGCAAAGGTTGTCAACATTTTGTTGGGAAACTTGGAAGAATCAAAATTTGTGAAGGTAATGCAATTGAATACCACAACGACTATACGGGACAATATTATCAAGAGTTATGAAGGTGACACTAAGGTAAAGAGTGCCAAACTTCAAATCTATCGAATTCAATATGAAACCCTCATAATGCATAGTGATGAAAGTATTGCAAGTTTCTTTCTTAGGGTAGATGAGATAGTTAATTCAATGAGAAATATTAGTGATGAAGTAAAAGAATCAATGATTTTTGAGAAAATCCTAATATCTCTAACCCCAAAATTCAATTCAAAAGTCTCTACCATTGAAGAAATGAAATATTTGAAGAACCTTACTGTTGACCAACTTGAGAAAAGGGAGTCCTTCAGATATTAGAAAAGCATCATCCAAAGCTACTTCTAAAGGAAAATAAAAGGAGGAGCTTAAGGAATCAAGTTATGTATCAAATGAAGAAGATACAAACTTTGTAAAACAACTCCAAGTAGGAACTGACAAATTTAGAGATAAGCTTCCTTTCAAATGTTTTTTCTTGTGGAAGAGTTGGTCATTATGTTGCTAAATTCCCTTATAATGAAAACCATGAGAAAGGGAAAAATTATGCAAAGTAAATTTTAGAGGAAGGTTTGAAAACAAGAAAGGTTTCTACGCACATGAAGATAGTGATGGTCTTTCAAATGGTGAATATGGTGAGTCTGATCAAGAATATTAATTACTTATGGTATTTGAAGATAAATGTGTTGATGATTCTGATGATGTTTTTATGTATGCCCTAGAAGAAAAATATACTCTCATTAAAGAAATAACTTAGCTTAAAATTCATCTAGAAGAAGCACCGAAGAAACACAATCTAGAAAAGGAGAGGCATAATGAAAAGTTAAAACTAGAAATAGTAAGTCTAAGAAAGGAACTTGAGAAAAAAAGGTCTATACCTTAGATTTGTTGAAGGATACGAGACCCTAGAAGAAATCATCAAACTATAATGCTCTCCTCTAATAAAAATATGTCTTGGATACAATGGAGAATCATCAAAGACTATAAAATATTCTGAAACAGGTACATGAAGCTATCTCAATGCAGTAAAGGGAGGTAGTCAACAAAATTCTAGATCTCAGGAAAGGAATGAAGGATCAAATGTTTCTCAGGTAAATCACCCTTACCACAATCAAAAGGGAAATTACACAAAAATTTACTATACTCACAAGAAATTTTACTTCAATGGTCTATGCTTCACTTGTCACAATTTTGGTCATAAGGTTACTCAATGTGTCGCGTATAAAACTATCATGACTAGAGAAGCAAAAAAACAAAAGAATGAGTTTGGATTAAATAAATACTCTTACAATGCTTTCTCACCTCTCCAAGATGAAAAAAATTGTTCCTTTTGCAATAACTTTGGGCATAGAGAAATTGAATGCAAAAGCAGAATGAGACCAGCTCTTCAGAATGAACAAAAGGCAACAACATCCAAGGTATGGAAAAAGAAAACCATAGAATCTGAAAATTGTGGTTTAGCTTTGTATGCAGGAGATCAAGAAAATTTGTGGTACATTGACAGTGGATGCTCAAAGCATATGACAAGTGATAAAGATAAGTTTATGTACTTTAGTGAAATAAATAAAGAAAAGAACGTAACATTTGGAAACAACTCATCTGCTGCTATCAAAGGGAAAGGCATTGTTTTGCTAAAGGATAAGGTTAAAGATGGAAATGTTTTTTTGTTAATGGATTAAGACATAACTTGTTGAGTGTTAGTCAAATGTGTGACCAAGGACATGAGTTTGTTTTCAGATCAAAATATTGTGTGATATGTTGAATCTCGATATAGGTAAGATCATAATAAAGGAAACAAGAGCTCTAGGTAATGTCTATGTTTTGGAACGTAGACAAGAGCATTGTTACTTGAGAAAATAAAAAGAAAGTTGGCTTTGGCACAAAATATTGGAACATCTAAGCTTCACCCAATTACACAAGTGAAGCAGAATGGGAGCAATACGTGACTTGCCTAACATCTCTCTATGAGAAAACAACATATGAAAATCTTGTCAATCCAGTAAGCAAACCCGAGTTTATTTTAATGATAAACAAGGTACCTCAAGTAAGCCTCTTGAACTTATTTATACTGATTTGTGTTGTCTTATGAGAAAGAAGTATCCTCAAGGTGAAAAATACTTCATATTATTCATTGATGATTTTACTAGAATGTGTTGGATTGGCTTATTGAAACATAAATATGAAGTATTTGATAAGTTTAAAGTCCTCAAAGTCGTAGTATAAAATGAGTTAGACTTAAAAATCAAATGTCTTAGATATGATAGAGGAGAAGAGTTTATATCAAATGATTTTTTCGACTTTTGTGAACATCATGGTATCAAGAGGAAATTTTCGATAGATAAAACTCCTCAACAAAATAAAGTGACAATATGAAAGAAAAAAACAATCCAACAAATGGAGCATGCCTTTCTTGATGAGTCTAGAACACCTCATACATTTTGGGGAGAAGAAACACATACAATTGTAATTATCCTCAACAAAGCTAATATTCAGGTAAATGATGATAAAACTCCTTATGAACTATGGTTCGATAAGCCTCCAACTCCAAACATTTCAGAATTTTTGGAAGAAAATGTTACACAAAGAATAATGATGATAAGCTTGGAAAGTTTGAATCTAGAGGTGATGAAGGAATTCTCTTTGGATACTCCTCTACAATAAAATGATATAAATGCTATAATAAAAGACTTCAAATGATTGTTGAATCCATTGATGTTGTAATTGATGAAGAATCCATAGGTACAAAAAGGGAAGCACTAGTAGATGACGAACTTGTCCCTACAACAAGCCAAAAGGATGTAGGAGATGGAATTAATGAAGCACCAAAAGAAGGAATTGAAAGCATAGCAGAATAAAAGGAATACTCCTTCAAGGTATGTTCAGAAAAATCATCTGGAATCTCACATTCTGGGTGAAAAGGAAGCTAGAGTACAAACTAGAAGAAATCTTGTTGGAACATCCAATTATCTAGCCTTACTATCCACAATTGAACCTCAAAATGTAAATCAAGCAAGAAAAGATGAATGTTGGGTTAAGGTAATGAATGAAGAACTTGGTCAAATAGAAAATAACCATACATGGGAACTAGTACCAAGACCTCACAATAAAAATGTTATTGGGAAAAAATTGGTATTAAAAAAAACTAAATGAAAATGGGGAGGTAATTAGAAAAAAAGAAAGGCTCGTATGCAAAGGCTATGCTGAACAAGAAGGAATAGACTTTGAAGAAACATTTGCACTTGTATCCAAAATTGAAGCCATAAGAATGTTCCTTGCATTTTCAAGCTTTCATAACTTTAAAATATATCAGATGGATGTTAAATCTGCATTTCTAAATGGGTACCTAGAATAAGAAGTTCATATTGAACAACCTGAAGGGTTCGTTCTAGGAAATGATAAAAATCTTGTCTGCAAACTTAAGAAGGCTCTATATGGGCTAAAAAAAGACCCTTGTGCATGGTATTATCGTCTTAATTGGTATCTTCAACAACAAGGCTTCACAAAGGGGTCTGCAGATAACAATCTAAATATAAAGATGGATAAAGATAAATTGATAATTGTTGTTTATATAGATGACATCATATTTGGAAGCAATGAAGAATCTATGTCAAGGATTAACTTTAATTATGCAACAAGACTTTGAAATTTACTTACTTTGTGAACTAAGATACTTTCTTGGTCTTCAAGTTCAACAAGAAAAGGAGGGTATCTTTGTCTCACAGACCAAGTACCTCAAGCATATTTTGAAGAAATATGGAATGGAAGACTACAAGCCTCTATGCACACCAATGGTAACATGATGTAATCTTAGCTCACATGATGCTTCTTCTTTAGTAAACCAACCAGAATACAAATCTATGACTGAGAGATTACTCTACCTTACAGGCATAAGACCAGATATTATGCATGAAATTGGTATTGTTGGATGATTTCAAGGAAACCCTAAAGAAATTCATCTCCATGCAGTTGGGATTGTTGGATGATTTCAAGAAAATCCTAAAGAAACTCATATCCATGCAGTCAATAGAATATTCAAGCATTTAAAAGGAACTCAAGATTTTGGTTTATGGTATCCCAAAGATGCATATTTTTCACTTCATGCTTACAAAGATGCAGATTGGGCAAGTAATATTGATGATTGTAAGAGTATTAGTGGAGGAGTATTTTATTTGGGACCTCGCTTGGTACCATGCCAACAAAAAACAAAGCTCCATTTCTTTATCTACTGCTGAGGAAGAATATGTTGATCATGCATATTGTTGTACTCAACTTCTATGGATGATGCAAGCATTGCAAGACATTCAAATCAATTGTATTCAACCTATACCTATTATGTGTGATAATACTAGTTCCATAAGTATTTCTAAAAACCCTGTCATGCACTGAAAAACCAAGCATATTCCAATCAAATATCACTTTTTGAGAGAACAGTCACTTAAAAAGAAGGTTAAACTAGAATATGTTCCTTCAAAAGAACAAGTTGCAGATATATTTACAAAGCCACTTCCACATGATCTCATTGAATATCTCAAACATAAACTAGGAGTGGTTTATGTCTCATCACTATATTAATCATTCTAACCGATCTTTCATGTTCAAGGGAAGCTGAGACTGAAAAATTATTGCAGTTTAATTTCTGTACGTGGACCCCATGAATGATAGTCACGTATATACGCGAGTTTAGTTCTAGTCAGTAGCACATGTTTCTCTATGAAGAAGAAACTATGGGACAGACTCAATGAGAGGTTCTGGTATATTTCAACCAGTGGTTCTTTGGCCCTCTGCTTCTGATGTTGACTAGTTACAGTCTGTTGTTTCTCAAATGAAACTTATAAGTGATATTTCCTTATCATGGATGTTATATGACATTGTTTATTTGATTTATTTACTGATTCATTAAGTTTCTTTGATGACTTTACTGGTGAATGAGTTGGCTATGAGTAGTCCTGACAGTGAATAGATGACACAAGTTCAGGGGGAACATTTTCTATATTTATGATATTACATTATTGGCATTATGATTTCTTGAAGCATTCCTTGTTGCATAATGATGTTCGTATTGTTGTTGTCAGATGCTCATAGTACAATTCTTATATGGTGAATGATGGTTGTTGATGAGTATCATGATCTTGCTACCTCACTATTGAGGTCTTTGATTTTGGTTTTAAATTTCATATTTGCCTCTTGATATAAAGTTCATATAAAGACCCATGATGTAAAATTGTAATATCCAATCATGTTTGGACTATTGGAGTCAAGTCAATTATATATGTAATCCCATTGTTTTGGGCACTTGATGTAATGTTGAGTCAAATATGTAACGCCATTGTGTTGGGTGATTGATGTAAGCGTGAGTCATTGATAATAGGAAAGGCCATATTTTGTTTGAGTCATAGCATCATGTACTTATTTGTATATATTCTAGAAAGTTCAACATATGCTAAGGGGGAGCATGGTCAGTGCTTATATTTAGCAGCATCAGATCTACAATGCTCATCTCTACAAAGGGGGTGTTATGTAACCAACTCACAAATAGATAGATCAACGATTTAAAAAGTATCCTCTTCGAGGGGTAAACCTCCTTTACATTACATAAATGAAAAATTCTTGGATGATACAAATGAAAAGACCTACTTTGTATATATAGGAGTCTAAGGGGTCACAATATAATCAAAGCCTACATAACAATAATAATGTAAGGGCACAACAATAACAATAGTGGGTTTCTAGGACGAACAACAATAACAATATGGGGGCTACATTGGCACAACAATAAAAATAATGGGGATACAATAACAATAACAATAAGGGGATACGCTAGTATTATAGGGACCTAACATGCCCCTCTCCTTCAAAAAAGTGTTGTCCTCAAGACTTGAATAGTTATGGATGCTTCTATATAAAATTCTCATCCTCCCATGTGGAATCTTCAGTGGGTAAGTTCTTCCACTTAATGAGATACCTTGAAATTGATCAATTCCATAATTGTTGAGGTCTTGTTTCCATGGATGTGTCAGGCTCAAATATGATTTTTCCTTCTTCGTCAAGTTCTGGAAACACTGTTTGAACTAGAGGCTTGTCACCAATAACCTTCTTTAAGCATGAAACATGGAAAACTGTGTGTAGCCATGAAGATGCAGGTAGCTCCAATTTGTATGCGATAGTACTTATATTTTGCAACACCTTGTGAGGACCATAGTACTTGGGTGATAATTTATTATTCTTCTTATATTTATTGAGATACATTTGTTTGTATGGTTGTAGCTGTAAAAATACCTAGTCACCGACATCAAAACTTCTTTCACTGCGATACCGATCTTCCTATTGTTTCATTTGATTCTGCATCATAGTGAGGTTAATCTTTAAGAGTTGGAGAACTTGTTTTTGATTCTCGATGTGATCTTCCACTACTTGAACCTTAGAATTTTCTCTTAAAGATGATGTGATGGATGGTGGATGATATCCATAAAGTGCCATAAATGGGTTCATTTTTGCTGCAGTATTGAAGGAAGTGTTATACCACCATTCAGCTAGAGGTAACCACTTCACCCATTGTGTTTGTTTATCAAATACAAAGGAACGAATATATCCTTCCAAACATATGTTCACTATCTTAGTTTTCCCATCAAATTGAGGATGATAAGATGAGCTATGAGCTAATTGACTACCAATACAAGAAAATAATTATTGCCAAAAATTTCCAGTGAAAATGGGATCTTTGTCACTTACTACAATCTTTGGGTTTCCATGAAGATTTTGAATTGTTTCCATAAATGCAATAGAAGTTGTACTAGATTTAAAAGGATGAGATAATTCACAAAAGTGTGCATAATTGGTAAGTCTATTAATTACCACCATGATGACACTCTTTCTTTCAAACTTGGGTAAACCTGTGATAAAATCCATTGAGATCTCCTCCCAACGCTAACTTGGAATGGCTAAAGGTTGTAAAAACCCTAGGGTATTAATTGTCTCAACTTTATTTTGTTGGAAAACCAAACATTCTGCCATAAACTTCTAAATATCAAATTTATGCCATACCAAAAAATTCCTTCTTGACCCTATGGTAAGTTTTTGGAAATCCTGATTGCCCTCCTAAGTGAGAGGTGTGCAATTCCAAAAGAATATTTTGTTTGAGTTAGGAATTCTTACAAAGATATAAGCGATCTTTGTACCATAACAGATAAATGTATTAGATGTACTAGGATGTTGTTGCAACTTTTGAATGAGTGACCACACCTCTCATCATTCTTCCATTCATCCCTTGCTTCAGTTATCCACTCAAGTTGGATAATATAAATGGCACAAATAAATGCTTCCACGTCCTCATCCTTTCTTGATAGTTCATATGCAACAACATTTTTCTTCCCTTTTTTGTAGATGATTTCAAATTCATAACCCGACATCTTTGTCACCCACTTTCACTGCTCTTATGAAGATAATATTTTTTCCAAAAATTATTTAAGGCTATCATGATATTCTTTTACCTTGAAGTGTCTTCCCATTAGGTAAGGTCACCATTGCTTTAGTGCATGTAGTATTGCCAACATTTTCTTCTCATAAATAGTTTGTGTAAATACTTTCATTTGATTAGACGGCTTTCAAAAGAAATGGGTCTTCCTTCTTGCATTAAAACAACACCAATTCCATTTCCTGAGGCATCACTTTCCACAATATATTTTTTTGTAAATTTTGGCGTAGATAAGACCGTTGCTTAGCACATCACCTCTTTAAGATGTTCAAAGGACTTAGTTGCTTCTGGAGTCCATGAAAATGCATCTTTCTTCAGTAAAGATGTTAGAGATGATTCTATTCTCCCATAATTCTTAACAAACTTGTGATAATACCCTGTCAACCCGAGAAAACCTCGAAGATGCTTTATGGTTGTGGGAATTTTCCATTCCTTAATGGATTTAATTTTGTTAAGGTCAACCTTAACACCCTCATGAGATACAATATTACACAAATATTCCACCTTTTGTACTCGAAAGAAACATTTGGAGGTATTTGCATATAATTGTTTATCCTCCAATAGTTTGAGCACCCTGTCAACATGTTGAATATGATCCTTCCAAGACTTGTTGTAGATTAGTATATCATCAAAAAATACTAACACAAAATTTCTAAGGGTGGGTTTGCAAATGGAATTCATCAAACCTTGAAATGTGGAAGGTGCATTAGTAAGGCCAAAAGGCATGTCCGAAAATTCATAATGACCCTCATGAGATATGAATGCTATTTTCATAATGTCTTCAATTTTCATTCTAATTTGATGATATCCTGAACGAAGATCTAACTTGATGACGTAAATTTCTCCATGCAATTCATCCAACAATTCATCAATGACAGGAATGAGAAATTTATCTTTAATAGTGAGCTTATTGAACTCCGTATAATCTAGACACATACACCATGATCCGTCCTTCTTGTGCACCAAGACTAATGAAGCAGAGAAATAACTTTGACTAGGTTGAATTATACCAGCCTCTAACATTTCTGCAACCATAAGTTCAATTTCACTCTTTTGGACATAAGGATATATGTAAGTCCTAATGTTTGGAGAAAAAATCCTCAAATCAAATGAATAGTATGATCATGATCACGAATAGGTGGGATGCTTTTGGGAGTCTCAAATACCTTGGAATGATTGTCAAATATTTTTGGAGATATGGAGAAATAGATGATTTTGATTTTTGAACCTCTAGTGAGTATAATTGTGCAATTATGCCTTGTTGTTCTTTCTTCAGAATATTTTTCCCCAAAGATTGTAACCATTGGACTCGTAGTAAAACATCAATACCACCCATTGGAATTGAAAGCATTGGACTATTCAATACATACTCCCCCATGGTTAGCTTGATATTATGGCACTTTCCATAGAAATTTATAGTTCATCCATTTGCAACCATCACTTGACAGTATGGTACTAGATATAGGAATCAATTCAATTCCTTGGCTATCTTACAATGAATAAAATTATGGGTACTACCCGAATCAATTAACACTATTACATTTTTCTTCTTGATGTATCCTTCTATCTTGCGAGTTTTAGGAGTGGTAATTCCTACCAATGCATTACAAGATATGGTCAGATTCATTTCTTCTTTCTCTGAAGTTGGTTCTTGACCTATATCCTCCTCTTTTGATGTTTCTTGTTCCTTTTTTCCTCCGCTTCACAATCTATGTAAAATAATTTCTTCTCGGCACACTTATGACCTTTAATGTATTTTCTATCACAATTGTAACAAATCCCTTCTGCTCTTTTTTCTTCCAATTGTTGTGGAAGACTAGGAGTAGCAACACTTCCATATTTATAGTTGTGAGTGGTAGACTTCATTATTGCCATAATTTTTCTTTCAACTTTTCTTGCCACCCTAAATGTCTTCTCGAATGAATCAGGTTCCCAAAGGCGAACCTCATGTTGGATGTTATATTTTAAAGTCCCTAAGAAGACATCAATCCTATGCTCCTCTGGAATATTGGTTACCTGAATATTCAATTTTTGGAAGTCTTCAATGTGCTCTGCCATTGAACCCTTTTGTTTGAAATTTATCAATTGGCTAAAGAAGGTGTTTCTCTTTGTATCTTCATAATGTGCTATCATTTCCTCCGTAAAAATTGACCAGGTGAAAAGTGGTTTATGAGAAAAAAATCCATATATACCATACAAACTAATTGGGTTCTAAATATAAAGACACAATATGTACCTTTTGTGAGGGTTGCACATCCTGTAGATCTAAATATTGCTCCATATATAGTATCCTTGTTACCAGATCCTTTCCATCAAACTTCCTCATATCTATATTTGGAATGTGGTGGTTATTAAACCCCACATTAAAGTCTTTAAAATCATAATTAATATTCCTTTTGTCCTCATCATGATTTTCATGGATTACCTTGTCACCGTCGAGAAGTCTTTCTCGCATCAACTTTGTCAACCCTTCCAACTTGACATTCATCGCACCCATTTCTACTTTAAAAACATCCATGTTTCCTTTTATACCACCCCTGTTGTCTTTAATACCATCCATCTCCCCTTTTAAGCCATCCATGTCATCTTTAGTTGCTCTTTGTGAGAACGAAATTTGATGCACTTGGTCCTGTAACTTTGATATATCATGTTGCAATTATTCTTTTTCATGTGCCATAGTAGAGTTTTCTGAGGGCTTAATGGGTGTAGAATTATTTTGGTTGGGATGAATTTTTTAACTAAATACTAATATTTATGCTTCAATATGCCCTCTAAATCACTTCTAACTGATTTTTCAAACAAAAGTAAAAAATACACACATATTTCTTGCTTTTTAGGAGCTGGATATTGTAGTTGTTATATCTCTGTAATTGCAAATCTCCAAGGTCTAAAATTACGTCATGTAGTAGCTCTATGAGTATTCTTTCCAACCCAACCAATCAGACCAAAATTTGATTCTTCAAGAAAGCGTTATGCCCAATCTCCCACAATGTCCTGATTATAGATTGGTTCAATAGAGCGAACTTGTATGAAGTTCCATGTGTCATTATTTCAACCTTCAACCCTAAATTTTCTACAAATGAAACTAAATTTCATAATCTTTTAGCAACATTTTACAAAATTCAATTCTGATTCCTGAAACGAATGTTATGACTATTTTCCCTAGGTCACTTGTTTGAGACGGAATTATGGATCATGAAAAAACCCTAAATTATTTAGACCATATCTCAAAAAATATAGCAAACCAAGCTCTGAAATTCGTACACAAAGTTCACCAAGATTTCATATCCATGTGGTTGCAATTTTAGCTTCTGAATCTTCTTAGGAAAATGTATAGCGAAAATTCCACGATGACCTTTTTAAGTTGTGAAACCCTAGAATCCAAAGTTATGATACCAAATTCTATGCAACAAGCTCACAAATAGATAGATCAACAATTTAAAAATTATCCTCTTCAAGGGGGAAACCTCCTTTACATTACATAAATGAACAATTCTTGGATGATACAAATGACAAGGCCTCCTTTGTATATATAGGAGTCTAAGGAGTCACAATATAATCAGAGCCTACATAACAATAATAATGTAAGGGCACAACAATAACAATAGTGGGCTTCTATGGGGAACAAAAATAACAATATGGGGACTACATGGGCACAAAAATATAAATAATGGAGCTACAATAAAATTAACAATAAGGTGGCTACACTAGTATTATAGGGACCTAACAGGGCGAAAGAAGTATTCATTCAATATTGGGCATCCTTTTGCCCTTGATGTCAAAGGGGGAGAAATTCTTGGTGTTTGGATAATTCTTAATGACTTGGGAGAGGAGCTTAGCATGTCTACATATGTCTTTACAAGTATTTATAGGTGGTGGTAACCAAACACCAAAGTCTTCCTCATTGATGGTCCCATTTAGAAATATTGTCTTTACATCCATTGGATGGATATTCCATCCCATTGTAGCAGCCAATGAAACCAAAGATCTAATGGTAGTATACCTTGCAGTGGGTGCAAAGGTTTCTTCATAATCTATGCCTTCCGTTTGAGAGAAACCCCTTGCAACAAATATAGCTTTGTATTTGTCTATACTTCCATCAACAACGTGCTTGATCTTGTAGATCCATCTTGGAGGTGACAACCGATTTTTCACTAGGTCTAGGAATGATTTCCCAAACCCCATCCTTCATGATGGATTGATATTCTTCCTACGTAGTTTTCTTCCATACTTCTTGATTAGCATCTTCTTAAAATGTAGATGGTTCAACTTCAATTATTTTTTTCATATATGTAGCATATCCATAATATATTTTCGTCATTTTTCTTTCTCTAAACATTCCTTTCATAACTCCATGTCCTTAAACATCTTCAAGAGTAGATTTTAACCAATTTGGCCTATTCCTTTTGTTCGATATGATCACAGGTTGAATAGGCTCACTTGGTCCTTCTTCTTCTTCTTGAATTGTAGATGGATTATCGGGTTGTACTTCTTCTTCAAATATAGGTAGATCTTTGTCATCAGAATCAATAGGAATGTCCTTGGATATTTTGTAGGCATGATTTTCATCAAATATAACTTCCCTACTTACTTCAATGTGTCTTCCTTCCTTGATGTATATTCTATATGCCTTTGAGGAGAGAGTATAGCCAACGAAGATTCCTTTGAAGCTTGTATAATCTAACATCTTCCGGTTATCCTTTGAAATGTGGATATAGCTAGGACTCCCAAAGATTCGAAGATTGTCCACACTTGGCTTCTTCCCTGTGAAAGCTTCCTCGGGTATCATATTTTTAATAATTCTATGAGGACTTCTATTTTGAATATATACAGTTTTCATTGTTTCTTATTCACATAGAAATTTTGTTAAGTCTTGATCAAGGAGCATTGTTCGTATACCTTCTTCAATTGTCCTATTCTTTCTTTCGGCCACTCCATTTTTTTCGGGATAGTAGGGAACAATAATCTCTCTCTTAATTCTTGTTTCTTTACAATATGCAATCAATTATTTAGAAGTGTATTCCCCACCGTTATCGGCTCTCATAGTATTCACTTTTCTTTCGGTTAGGGTCTCCACTTCAAATCTAAACTCCTTGAATTTTTCAAATACTTCATCCTTTTTTTTGAGAAGGTAGAGCCATGTCTTTATAGAGTGATCATCAATGATTATCACTGACATATTAAAGATGTCCTCCAATTGATTTGTCAGACATAGCCCCACACACATCAGAATGAATGAGGTATACTATTTCTTTAGACATTTTTTCACTATTTGAAAATGTTTTTTTGTTATGTTTCCCCAAAGAGCATCCCTTGCAAACTCCTTCACAATCTTCTTTGATATTGGGGATGTCATGAACTAGTTGATTAAGAGTGGGAATGACCTTGTAGTGAAGATGACCATATCTTCTATACCATATCTCAATGGGATTGATTTCCATATGAACTAGGGCTTGAGGAGGTGGTGTAATGACTGTAAATAAGCTTCCTTCATGAACTCCAATAACCCTAGCCTTATTAATACTTGAATCTTTCCCCAAACCAAGACCTTTCCATCAACAAAATCAAATCTATCCCCTTTATCTTCTAATCAAGAAATTGAAAGAAAATTCTTTTTCAAACCTGGAACATATAGTATGTTGTTGAGATGTAGTTTAGCTCCATTCTCCAACTTCAAAGATGTTGATCCCATACCTCTAACAACATATCTTTTGTTGTCTCCCAATTCCACTACATGAGAATATGGTTCCTTTGATAGAGTTTGAAGTTGTTTACTTTCTCCTGTAATATGCCTTGATGCTCCACTGTCAATGATCTGTGCATTATCATCATTAATTGAACTTGTATGTGCAGCTAAGAACCCTTGACTTTTGACCTTGTTGAATAACTAGTAGAATATGTCCTTGATCTAGCTTCCTGCAGTATTGAATCCCATTCTTATCTTACAGGGAGTAATCATTTCCTTCAAGCCAACAAAGTGATCTTCAATATTCTTTGACCTTAGCTCTGATACCATGTTGAGAAATCAATGCTAGTAGAATTAAAGTTAGATTTTTCTTTACTAATAATTACTTGTGAATTATGTCGGCTTATTTTACTTATTTTTTATATTATCTTTCATCAAGAAATTACCAAATTATGTATGTATGAAGATCACAAAAACACAATACACAAGATGTATGCACTATGCCAAGGAAAAACCCCTATCTAACGAAAAAACCAGTTAAAATCTCTTCCCTCAATAGTTTTCTTAAGACTCTTCAACCTAGACACAGACCTCCTCCAACCACCAAGTCAGCCTCCTCTTCCAACAACTTCGACCCAGAATTTCAACCTTGAAGCAGCAACAGTTCGACCCAGCAAATGAAAGCAACAACTTTGACTAGACAAGAAAAACTTCGATCTCCCAAAGAAACCAAAACAAGGCAGAGAGAAATAGCCCAAAACTTCGATGTTCTCTTTTCCTTCCTCTTTCTTCAACTTCGCACTTCTTCCAGCCTCATCTTCCTTCTTCGCACTTTTCCAACTCTTTCTTCTGGATATCAAATTTATGAGTGAGTGAGAGAGTGCTACAAATGAACTCGATCTCCTTGTATATAAAAGCTTGAGGTGAGGTTGAATTTCCCTGTTTGAGCCTGATTTTTTCTCCTTAAATCCGACTTGGTGTGGAGGTGTTAAATACCTATTTTGACTCAAAAATAACATTTTTACATGATTCAAAATCCCAAGAAGGGTCTCCTTAAATGGACAATGACTCTAATGACTCAAACTAAATCCTAGAAGTCCTCAATGGGGACATTGACCTAAAACATGATGAGCCAAGAATGAAACCCATGCTTTAATAAGTCACTGTGATAATAATTAAAAATTTAATTTTCATTCTTTTGATAAGTGCATTACCTAATGACTCAAATACATTTATGAAGACCGAACCTAGTTACATTTTTCAACAGGGTTATTACTGAGATACCAATAGATTGGTGGGGGAGATTGATCTTGAGAGAGATAATGTAAAGTACCTCCCAAGCTCAGAGGGAGTCTTGAAAATTGGTAGTCACAATTGTTATTTTCATTAGCAAATCAAAGGAGAAAATTCATATTTTGCATGCTGACGAAGTCATCCCTAAATGCACAAATCAGCCCCACTTAATGAATGGGTTTCAAGCTGAGGTCAAAACCCTCCTCCAAGATCACATATAAATAGAAGTTTGTTGACCTCACATTGGAATCTCATCTCATCCATCACATCTCATCCAAAACAAGAAGGTGATTTTTCCACACATGTGAAGGAGGAAAGAAGAAGTTATGTTATGCATTGACTAGCCATCTTATCTTTTTTTCTACTAGCATTGACTTGGGATCATTTGCTTTGGTTTAACCAAAATTTTGATTGTTTATAGAGGCCAAAAATCTCAAAGGTTCATTAACTTTGTTTGACCGAACTTTGCTCAAGTTTCTAGCCCGTTGACCATAGGTCAACTCTGAGATTTGACCAAATTTTGGCCTCCTGTTCAACTACCTCGAGCCAAAATTCATCCCTTCTATTGCATACTTGGACATTGACCAACATTGACTATTTTTCTCCCCTTTCGATTGCTTTGACTTGTCAAAACTTGGAATCTTGTTTGGGATATTCTAATGTACTTTTGATGAACTGAATACTCTCTCATAGGGAAAGGTTTGTAGGGTTTTCCCCTTCTGGGTTTTCTCCTGGTTGTTGGTCTAATTTCTAGTGTCTCTTATCTTATTGTTTATTGTAATCTCTACTGCTACTCTATTGTTAATGGTTAAAAAAGTTCATGTATAACTACTTAATGATTAGAATGCTATAAGAAGTATAATTGTATCATTGGAAGTAGTTATCAGATTGAAAATTTGTACTACTCTCAATTTCACTATAAAATCAATAGAAAGAACCCTGAGGTGGCATTATGTCATCAAGGATTGATTAAAATATTGATCAATGCAGAGTTGCATAGATTATGCATACCTTAGGAAGTTTTCGTCTGAGGAACCATAAGAAAATCCTAGGCGAGAGTTTTTCCCTGAAGCAGACAGATAAGCTTTGAAACCCACTTTGCATTTGAATGACGAAATCCCATTAGAAGTTTGGAAACCCCGTGAACTTAGAAAGGAAAAGCACTGACATCCATCTCTAAAACTTTGAGTTTTATGGAAAAACTGATACCACCAAGGGAAATAGACTCTTGTATGTCAAAGGCCATTATAAAGGAGCTTGTCAATGTGAAGATGTTGAGTTTTTAGCTCCATCACAGGCAAAGGGAACTAAAAAAAATTTTGTTGAGAAGCTACCATCGACCTTGAAGATCAGGACCAATAACGGTAAGCACTAAAAGGCTAAGTGTAGTAAAGGTAATATAGTGGCCCCAAAATATTTTTGATTTTGCAGCTCAAGCTACCAAGCTCTTCATAAACAAAAAAGTTGATACTGAAAAATGAAAAACTCAAAGAAAAATTGCACCAACACAAGCCTAAACTGAATAACCTAGGTTCCCAGCTTCGTGCCATTGAGCAAGAATAAGATGCTACAACTAGGGATAAAATTTTCTCTAGGGGATGTAGAAAAGAAGCTCAACATGTCATTAATATTCTTTTGGAGGATATTCTCACCAATACCTATGTTTTTCTCCAATTGAAGACAAACATGCCACAGTGGCAGACCAAAGATGATCTTTTTGACCTAGGGATTATTAACAAGAAAGTCACTAATAGGTTATAAAGAAACTCAAACAAAGATGGTTTTTCATGTATTTAACTCATGATAAAAAATGGAAAACCCAAATTGCCAAATGGAATCTCTATTAGAAAGAACAAAGACCTAATTACGCATCTTATGAAATTGGTACGGAGGCCTCCACCTGTTAAGTGCACTCTAGAGTTTACCATGTCTATTTAGACAACTCATGGATTGCCTTCTGACTAAGGAAAAAAGAGACAACCAGTCTTATGAAATCAATCAACCGAAAACTTTTATCAACTATATCACAATTCAAGATATATCTAATCAAAATATACTCTGTAAATTTTATTTATTCAACTTTATTTGCATGACAATTCTCAATGGAATCCCAACCCCTTCATCGAGGACCTTCAATTAAGGGCTTTTATGTCTTACATTACTAATTTAGTCAAATGTGAAAAGGACTCAATTTTTTATGAACAGACAAAGCTAGAAGTTAGGCTAATGGTTCGAGAAGAATATCCATTTATTGGCCTTGTTGTCAATGATTTTACAAGACCAAGATAATATCCTAGTGAATCAACGACCATTCGACATAACCAATGGTACACTTCCATAAAATGTCATGAGTTGACATGCACTTATTACTTGAAGGCTCTTTTGGTGTAACATGATATTTGGGAGGAGTTACCACCAGTGTTATAGGATAGAAAACCCATGGGGTACCCTTATATTAGCCCAGCCCTTAATCAAGAAATGTACTACACCTACACTTTACTCACGGTCACGATGAAAAGGGTTTCACTTCTACTACCCTCAAATTTGGTGCCCTACAAGATTCTATTGATCCCCAATCCAATGGGATGAAGAAGAAAAATGATCTAATTGGACATGGATGGATAAGACATTGGGGTACTACAACCCAGGGGAATTTTTCCACCCTACCTATAATTAGGGGGACCTACATGTCGGTCTTCCTGAAACATAATAGGTTGGATGGGGACATACAATCGAGTTGGTGGCGGAGAGATGATGAGTCGCTTATTTGGCATCCTTTTTTCTTAGTAAAACATCCATTTTTTCCTAAGTATCCCTCATTTTTCAGTCTTTGATCGCTATATATCTTCCACTACTTATATATATATACAATCAAGTTAGATGGGGCGACACGATGAGTCGCTTATTTGACATCCTTTTGGCTTATTAAAACATCCATTTTTGCCTAAGTATCCCTCATTTTTCATCTTTGATCGCTATATGTCTTCCACTGCTTATATATATATATATATATATATATATATATATATATATATATATATATATATATATATATATATATATATCACCAAGTCAGTTGGGGTGAGACGATGAGTCGCTTATTTGGCATCCTTTTGGCTTAGTAAAACATCCATGTTTGCCTAAGTATCCCTCATTTTCCAGTCTTTGATTGCTATATATCTTCCATTGCTTTCTTTATATATATATATATATATATATATATATATATATATATATATAAGTTATTTATTTCTTTTGCTTTGATTAAAGTTAAGGGTTGTTAAAGAGGTATTTAGATGTAGGTGTATGTGCCTCCGTAGATATATACACAAGTCTATGGTTTGCAATGTTATAATCATTGGTCAACTAATTATACTATCCAGAGAATTTCTTGAATACACAGGTTGGTTTTCGGTGGCCATATTTATCTCGATCAAGCATTAAAGGAGTAACCTTGACCACCAGGTTGAAGACTTTTTTATTTTAGATTAGGGATATTTATTAGATACTGGGTATTTTAAAGGGGTCCACTATTTTAATGAATCTCAAAAGATTTTTTCAAAGTCCTAAGACCTTTTGGCAACTAGGCATAAAAGTGACATGACCTTTATCTTTTATGAAGCCATGAGGATTGTGGCCATGCTAATGGGTCAAGAGGGCATGGGTGCACACCAACACCAAGAATTGTAGGCCTGTTGGCCGAATTTCATAAACATGTGATCTTTCTAGTTATGAGGGTTGTTATAAAACTATTGAACAATTATCCTTTAACGCATGTGGTATTTCTTAGATTTCAACCAAATGTCGGAATCTTGAGTGTGTTATGTCTGCAAATTGCATCAATGACTACAGTTGCACCAATATTTACCATTGCACCCATGCATTGGCTTAGCGTGTAGGCACTAGAGCCATGAACAAAACTCATGATCATCACGTTGTTGGAATCATTGACCAACTATTCTTGTTTTTTTTTAGTTCACTGAAATGGATATTTGTTGTTATATGTTCCATGTTAACACTGTGAAGTTTTTATATATACCAATGCTTTGTAGCACATGGGATAATCATATATAAACTATGTTATTGCTATGTTTAGATTAATAGTCTATTGTTCTACATGTTAATTTGTGCAATCATATTTTGTTGTGTTGTTGTGAATGATTTTGGAGATTTAACCTCACACGTGTTGATCGTTCAAGTGCATTGAGGCACAAGCCAACCTTAAGTAGGGGCCCACTCAAGGTGTGGTTTGGTTTCAATACTATTCCTTTTTAATTTTTAAGTAGGTTTATATTGTTGTATTTGTTCTTAAAGTATTTTGAATGCATTTCAAGTTTAGTTGATTTTTTTTCGGTTTCAAGCAAGTGTGATTGTGTGATTTATGATTTCATAGAATTAGTGGTTTGAGGAATTTGTCATCCTGCCTTGTCAAAAAATGTTATAGAATTGAATTCTGCAGAATTGCTCGAGTATGAAATACACCCAGTGACACTGAGCTAGTCAGCACTAAAGAACAATTAGGTGCTTGAAGTGCCATGTAACTGAGTAGTGTACCATACATAAGTAGGTTCTTTCATTTAATCACAAATTCCCATGAATTTCCTTGCTTAGGGAATCCATACAAGTATGAGGGACTTGTCTTTTATGTATACAACATGGAGAGCCTCACAAGTCTACCAACCCCAATCTGACAATTAAAGTGAATTGTGTAGCCTAAACCTCTGTTGAAATAATCAATTATGTATATACACTGGCACTTCCTCTAGAGACTTCTACTTCACTGCCAATGTAGGAGATCTATTTAGCAAGTATATTGTTGTGAAAACTACCTCATCCCAAACCCTATGTGGGACACATCAATTTTACAACATACATTTCGTTGTCTCTATGATTTTCCGGTTACCTCTTTCAACATTTGCATTTTCTTGTGGAGTGTAAGGTGTGGTGAACTTCCTCTTGATTCCATGTTTAGAACTAACGTTATTGAATTATTTGAAACATAATCCTCTGCCATTATTAGACATAACAAAGGTAATTTGGCAACCTGACGCTTTTTCTACTAGGGCTTTAAACTTTTGAAATTAATTAACACTTCAGATTTTACTTTCAAAGAAAACGCCCATATTTTCTTATTGTAATCATCAACAAAAAGGAAACCCCAACACCAATGATTGATGTTCTTGCTCATTGGTCCACAAATTTCTATGTGAACCAAGTGAAATACTCTTCGTGCTCTGCAAACTTTTCCTTTCATCAAATGGCATGCGATGTTACTTCTCTTCCTAGCAAGTTCCTCAAACTCCTTGTATCTGGTGCTGAATGTTTAAAGGTCATGTTGTTGCCCGGATTATACAGGCACCGCAACAACGCTCAAGAAGGAGGCTATCACTCGTATCCATGCTCACTCTATTCTAGTTGTCTCCCAACAGCAGGCTATGGGGGGTAGTCCCTATCGAATGAAGTGAAGGAAATAAATTTGAGAATCAACTTACTTGGGAGACACAGATGAGTGGCCTAGCCACTTGGTTGAAATTAAGCAAGATTATTGATTAAATTAGATTTTCTATTATGAGACCAGTGCCTTAATGGAGTCGCAAATTCTTGTTTCTTATTAATTGGAACCAAAAATGACCAGATGGACACCCACTGCTTGAATGATTAACTAACCTATATGATATGAAAATCCTAGGGCCTATGTGAGATGTAGTGATCTTGGTATTTTTTGTTAAATGCCTAGTCTAAGTGTAACCTTCCTTTAAATATTTTGAAGTTGGGATGCAAGGTAGGTTGTGGGAAGGAGGTTAACAAGAAGCATGTTAGAACTTGATTAACGATACCTTCTATTAGGCTTCTATCACACGGTGCCTCTGGCATTGCCGAGACTGTGGCTCTAGCGACTTCAAGGTCACTGTGTTAACCATCGAAGAGTTGTCGAGGCCCCTCAAGCTAGATAAGAATGGTTTTCCTATATCTATATCTTGTAAATTATTAATGCAAATCTAAACCTAGTATGCTTATGCAAAATATTATGAGTGACATTTATCTTGAGTTAAGATTTTCTTAAGTTGTTTAAGTACTTAATTAGAATCCTTTTAAGAATCTTTAACAATAATAAATTGCAATCTTAGACAAGATAAAATGCTTACAGATACAAGTGTAAATTTCAATAATACTCCACAAGATACCAAGTAACCTAAAATGACATCCTTTTGGCTTAGTAAAACATCCATTTTTGCCTAAGTATCCCTCATTTTTTAGTCTTTGATCGTTATATGTCTTCCACTGCTTATATATATATATATATATATATATATATATATATGACCAAGTCAGTTGGGGTGAGACGATCAGTTGCTTATTTGGCATCCTTTTGGCTTAGTAAAACATCCATGTTTGCCTAAGTATCCCTCATTTTCCAGTCTTTGATTGTTATATATCTTCCATTGTTATATATATATATATATATATATATATATATATATATATATATATATATATATTCCTAAGTTATTTATTTCTTTTGCTTTGATTAATGTTAAGGGTTGTTAAAGAGGTATTTAGATGTAGGTGTATGTGCCTCCGTAGATATATACACAAGTCTATGGTTTGCAATGTTATAATCATTGGTCAACTAATTATAGTATCCGGAGAATTTCTTGAATACACAAGTTGGTTTTCGGTGGTCATATTTATCTCGATCAAGCATCAAAGGAGTAACCTTGACCACCAGGATGAAGACTTTTTTATTTTAGATTAGGGATATTTATTAGATACTGGGTATTTTCAAGGGGTCCACTATTTTAATGAATCTCAAAAGATTTTTGCAAAGTCCTAAGACCTTTTGGCAACTAGGCATAAAAGTGACCTGACCTTTATCTTTTATGAAGCCATGAGGATCGTGGCCATGCTAATGGGTCAAGAGGGCATGGGTGCACAGAACACCAAGAATTGTAGGCCTGTTGGCCGAATTTCATAAACATGTGATCTTTCTAGTTATGAGGGTTGTTATAAAACTGTTGAACAATTATCCTTTAACGCATGTGGTATTTCTTAGATTTCAACCAAATGTCGGAATCTTGAGTGTGTTATGTCTGCAAATTGCATCAATGACTACAGTTGCACCAATATTTACCATTGCACCCATGCATTGGCTTAGCGTGTACGCACTAGAGCCATGAATAAAACTCATGATCATCACGTTGTTGGAATCATTGACCAACTATTCTTGTTTTTGTTTAGTTCACTGAAATGGATATTTGTTGTTATATGTTCCATGTTAACACTGTGAAGTTTTTATATATACCAATGCTTTGTAGCACATGGGATAATCATATATAGACTATGTTATTGCTATGTTTAGATTAATAGTCTATTGTTCTACATGTTAATTTGTGCAATCATATTTTGTTGTGTTGTTGTGAATCATTTTAGAGATTTAACCTCACACGTGTTGATCGTTCAGGAGAATTGAGGCACAAGCCAACCTTAAGTAGGGGCCCACTCAAGGTGTGGTTTGGTGTCAATACTTTTCCTTTTTAATTTTTAAGTAGGTTTATATTGTTGTATTTGTTCTTAAAGTATTTTGAATGCATTTCAAGTTTAGTTGATTTTTTTTCGGTTTCAAGCAAGTGTGATTGTGTGATTTATGATTTCATAGAATTAGTGGTTTGAGGAATTTGTCATTCTGCCTTGTCAAAAAATGTTATAGAATTGAATTCTGTAGAATTGCTCGAGTATGAAATACACCCAGTGACACTGAGCTAGTCAGCGCTAAAGAACAATTAGGTGCTTGAGGTGCCATGTAACTAAGTAGTGTACCATACATAAGTAGGTTCTTTCATTTAATCACAAATTCCCATGAATTTCCTTGCTTAGGGAATCCATACAAGTATGAGGGACTTGTCTTTTATGTATACAACATGGAGAGCCTCACAAGTCTACCAACCCCAATCTGACAATTAAAGTGAATTGTGTAGCCTAAACCTCTGTTGAAATAATCAATCATATATATACACTGGCACTTCCTCTAGGGACTTCTACTTCACTGCCAATGTAGGAGATCTATTTAGCAAGTATATTGTTGTGAAAACTACCTCATCCCAAACCCTATGTGGGACACATCAATTTTACAACATACATTTCGTTGTCTCTATGATTTTCCGGTTACCTCTTTCAACAGTTGCATTTTCTTGTGGAGTGTAAGGCGTGGTGAACTTCCTCTTGATTCCATGTTTAGAACAAACGTTATTGAATTATTTGAAACATAATCCTCTGCCATTATTAGACATAACAAATGTAATTTGGCAACCTGACGCTTTTTCTACTAAGGCTTTAAACTTTTGAAATTAATTAACACTTCAGATTTTACTTTCAAAGAAAACGCCCATATTTTCTTATTGTAATCATCAACAAAAAGGAAACCCCAACACCAATGATTGATGTTCTTGCTCATTGGTCCACAAATTTCTATGTGAACCAAGTGAAATACTCTTCGTGCTCTGCAAACTTTTCCTTTCATCAAATGGCATGCAATGTTACTTCTCTTCCTAGCAAGTTCCTCAAACTCCTTGTATCTGGTGCTGAATGTTTAAAGGTCATGTTGTTGCCCGGATTATACAGGCACCGCGACAACGCTCAAGAAGGAGGCTATCACTCGTATCCCTGCTCACTCTATTCTAGTTGTCTCCCAACAGCAGGCTATGGGGGGTAGTCCCTATGGAATGAAGTGAAGGAAATAAATTTGAGAATCAACTTACTTGGGAGACACGGATGAGTGGCCTAGCCATTTGGTTGAAATTAAGCAAGATTATTGATTAAATTAGATTTTCTATTATGAGACCAGAACCTTAATGGAGTCACAAATTCTTGTTTCTTATGAATTGGAACCAAAAATGACCAGATGGACACCCACTGCTTGAATGATTAACTAACCTATATGATATGAAAATCCTAGGACCTATGTGAGATGTAGTGATCTTGGTATTTTTTGTTAAATGCCTAGTCTAAGTGTAACCTTCCTTTAAATATTTTGAAGTTGGGCTCCAAGGTAGGTTGTGGGAAGGAGGTTAACAAGAAGCATGTTAGAACTTGATTAACGATACCTTCTATTAGGCTTCTATCACACGGTGCCTCTGGCATTGCCGAGACTGTGGCTCTAGCGACTTCAAGGTCACCGTGTTAACCATCGAAGAGTTGTCGAGGCCCCTCAAGCTAGATAAGAATGGTTTTCTTATATCTCTATCTTGTAAATTATTAATGCAAATCTAGACCTAGTATGCTTATGCAAAATATTATGAGTGACATTTATCTTGAGTTAATATTTTCTTAAGTTGTTTAAGTACTTAATTAGAATCCTTTTAAGAATCTTTAACAATAACAAATTGCAATCTTAGACAAGATAAAATGCTTAGATATACAAGTGTAAATTTCAATAATACTCCACAAGATACCAAGTAACCTAAAATGACATCCTTTTGGCTTAGTTAAACATCCATTTTTGACTAAGTATCCCTCATTTTTCAGTCTTTGATCGCTATATGTCTTCCACTGCTTATATATATATATGACCAAGTCAGTTGGGGTGAGACGATGAGTTGCTTATTTGGCATCCTTTTGGCTTAGTAAAACATCCATGTTTGCCTAAGTATCCCTCATTTTCCAGTCTTTTATTGCTATATATCTTCCATTGTTATATATATATATATATATATATATATATATATATATATATATATATTCCTAAGTTATTTATTTCTTTTGCTTTGATTAATGTTAAGGGTTGTTAAAGAGGTATTTAGATGTAGGTGTATGTGCCTCCGTAGATATATACACAAGTCTATGGTTTGCAATGTTATAATCATTGGTCAACTAATTATAGTATCCTGAGAATTTCTTGAATACACAGGTTGGTTTTCGGTGGCCATATTTATCTCGATCAAGCATCAAAGGAGTAACCTTGACCACCAAGTTGAAGACTTTTTTATTTTAGATTAGGGATATTTATTAGATACTGGGTATTTTAAAGGGGTCCACTATTTTAATGAATCTCAAAAGATTTTTACAAAGTCCTAAGACCTTTTGGCAACTAGGCATAAAAGTGACCTGACCTTTATCTTTTTTGAAGCCATGAGGATCGTGGCCATGCTAATGGGTCAAGAGGGCATGGGTGCACACCAACACCAAGAATTGTAGGCCTATTGGCCGAATTTCATAAACATGTGATCTTTCTAGTTATGAGGGTTGTTATAAAATTGTTGAACAATTATCCTTTAACGCATGTGTTATTTCTTAGATTTCAACCAAATGTTGGAATCTTGAGTGTGTTATGTCTACAAATCGCATCAATGACTACAGTTGCACCAATATTTACCATTGCACCCATGCATTGACTTAGCATGTAGGCACTAGAGCCATGAATAAAACGCATGATCATCACGTTGTTGGAATCATTGACCAACTATTCTTGTTTTTGTTTAGTTCACTGAAATGGATATTTGTTGTTATATGTTCCATGTTAACACTGTGAAGTTTTTATATATACCAATGCTTTGTAGCACATGGGATAATCATATATAAACTATGTTATTGCTATGTTTAGATTAATAGTCTATTGTTCTACATGTTAATTTGTGCAATCATATTTTGTTGTGTTGTTGTGAATGATTTTGGAGATTTAACCTCACACGTGTTGATTGTTCAGGTGCATTGAGGCACAAGCCAACCTTAAGTAGGGGCCCACTCAAGGTGTGGTTTGGTGTCAATACTTTTCCTTTTTATGTTTTTAAGTAGGTTTATATTGTTGTATTTGTTCTTAAAGTATTTTAAATGATTTCAAGTTTAGTTGATTTTTTTTCGGTTTCAAGCAAGTGTGATTGTGTGATTTATGATTTCATAGAATTAGTGGTTTGAGGAATTTGTCATTCTGCCTTGTCAAAAAATGTTATAGAATTGAATTCTGCAGAATTGCTCGAGTATGAAATACACCCAGTGACACTGTGCTAGTCAGTGCTAAAGAACAATTAGGTGCTTGAGGTGCCATGTAACTGAGTAGTGTACCATACATAAGTAGGTTCTTTCATTTAATCACAAATTCCCATGAATTTCCTTGCTTAGGGAATCCATACAAGTATGAGGGACTTGTCTTTTATGTATACAACATGGAGAGCCTCACAAGTCTACCAACCCCAATCTGACAATTAAAGTGAATTGTGTAGCCTAAACCTCTGTTGAAATAATCAATCATATATATACACTGGCACTTCCTCTAGGGACTTCTACTTCACTGCCAATGTAGGAGATCTATTTAGCAAGTATATTGTTGTGAAAACTACCTCATCCCAAACCCTATGTGGGACACATCAATTTTACAACATACATTTCGTTGTCTCTATGATTTTCCAGTTACCTCTTTCAACAGTTGCATTTTCTTGTGGAGTGTAAGGCGTGGTGAACTTCCTCTTGATTCCATGTTTAGAACAAACGTTATTGAATTATTTGAAACATAATCCTCCGCCTTTATTAGACATAACAAAGGTAATTTGGCAACCTGACGCTTTTTCTACTAAGGCTTTAAACTTTTGAAATTAATTAACACTTCAGATTTTACTTTCAAAGAAAACGCCCATATTTTCTTATTGTAATCATCAACAAAAAGGAAACCCCAACACCAATGATTGATGTTCTTGCTCATTGGTCCACAAATTTCTATGTGAACCAAGTGAAATACTCTTCGTGCTCTGCAAACTTTTCCTTTCATCAAATGGCATGCAATGTTACTTCTCTTCCTAGAAAGTTCCTCAAATTCCTTGTATCTGGTGTTGAATGTTTAAAGGTCATGTTGTTGCTCGGATTATACAGGCACCGCGACAACCCTCAAGAAGGATGCTATCACTCGTATCCCTGCTCACTCTATTCTAGTTGTCTCCCAACAGCAGGCTATGGGGGGTAGTCCCTATGGAATGAAGTGAAGGAAATAAATTTGAGAATCAACTTACTTGGGAGACACGGATGAGTGGCCTAGCCACTTGGTTGAAATTAAGCAAGATTATTGATTAAATTAGATTTTCTATTGTGAGACTAGTGCCTTAATGGAGTCACAAATTCTTGTTTCTTATGAATTGGAACCAAAAATGACCAGATGGACACCCACTGCTTGAATGATTAACTAACCTATATGATATGAAAATCCTAGGACCTATGTGAGATGTAGTGATCTTGGTATTTTTTGTTAAATTCCTAGTCTAAGTGTAACCTTCCTTTAAATATTTTGAAGTTGGGCTCCAAGGTAGGTTGTGGGAAGGAGGTTAACAAGAAGCAGGTTAGGGCTTGATTAATGATACCTTCTATTAGGCTTCTATCACACGGTGCCTCTGGCGTTGCCGAGACTGTGGCTTTAGCGACTTCAAGGTCACCGTGTTAACCATCGAAGAGTTGTCGAAGCCCCTCAAGCTAGATAAGAATGGTTTTCCTATATCTCTATCTTGTAAATTATTAATGCAAATCTAGACCTAGTATGCTTATGCAAAATATTATGAGTGACATTTATCTTGAGTTAAGATTTTCTTAAGTTGTTTAAGTACTTAATTAGAATCCTTTTAAGAATCTTTAACAATAATAAATTGTAATCTTAGACAAGATAAAATGCTTAGAGATACAAGTGTAAATTTCAATAATACTCCACAAGATACCAAGTAACCTAAAATGCCAAATGCTTAAAATAGTCAATCAAGATGTTGATCACAAATTTATCACAGTTTATACCAGCAATACTACTTCACAAAATTCAAATTTTATCAGTGTTGTAACAGTGGTGCATAAACCACTTCAAATGATGAAACTTGTCCAACACATAAAACACTAAAATCCAAATGACCAGCAAATGTAATTCAGCTTGTTTAGATCACTTTGAGTTTATGTATTCAGTAAAATTTTAGATCTAATTTCTTGATTTACAGCAGTAAGTAAATACAAGTCAGCAAGATAAAACTGCCAAAAATAGATTTCCTATATGCCCAAAAATAGCAAAATACATCAGAACTTGAAATTTTCAATTTTAGGGCTTTTAGAGAGTTTGATTCAGCAATTTTCAGAGTTGATATGTTTATTACAACAGTGACTTAATCACATATCATAAAAATTAGATGCCCAATATTTCCAAAAATAGAAAAAAAATTCTGGAAATTGAAAATTTCAGCTTTTGGCCCTTATTAAGTATTTGATTCAAAAATTTCAAAACTGCAAAAAATTTCAATTATGCAGAAAAATCTAGCAACCTTAAATGTTATATCTTGGCCAAAAATCAAATATCCAAGATGCCAAAATTTGTGAAAATGAAGATTTTGCAATTTTAAATGACTTTGACCATTTAGTTTGTGATTTTTGGGCCTAATTATTAGTAATTTGCTTGTTGTAATAAAACTACAGAAAACAAGGGTTTAGAGGTCAAACCCTAGGCCCAAGGCCTTGAAGATACCACCATTGAAAATTTAGGATCACGTTGTCGCTTGCAAAATATGAATTTCGAGACCTTAATTCAGCAAAACTGCCAAGTATTTAGCTTTAAAAGTTTAGCTTAGAGTTTCAGGTCAATTTTGGGCCAAAAGAGTTCAATAATTGGATAACAAGGCTAAGGGAAGCAAATTTGCGGGGATAAATGGGCTAGGATGATAGATTGGAGCACAAGGATGGAGAATATGGCTTTAAAGGGCCAATGTTATTCCTAATGAGGCTAGCGTTTGGGAAAGAGAGGGTTTAAGGGTCGAGGAGGGAGGTCGAGGGAGTAGGGTTGAGGCAAAGGAGAGGTCTGAGGAAAGGGAGCGAAGGTTGGAAGGAGGGTCAAGAGGGGATGGAGAGCCAAGGAGGCCTCACGGTGGAGGACAGAGGGCCAAAGAGGAGGCCGCAAGGCCTCTAGGGCCTATAACAAAGGGAAGGAGGGGATGCCAAGGGAATGCACATCCAAGGAGGAGGAGAGAGAGGACGTTGAGGCCTCAAAACCCCACAACAAGGCCTAAACAAGGCCCTAAACCAAGACGTTGAAGGGAGGAAGGCTGACGTTGAGGCCTAGGAAGGGAAATTCGTGCCTAGAAGTCTTGAAAAGGTTGAAACCCCTGCTAAAAAAATTTATGCTTCAGCTCCTTTGATTTTTCCAAAAAAAAAATTGTGGGGAACTTGCAAAATTTCCAAGAGACTAGATCTTACCCTCAAGGGCCTAGATCTAGCTCTTCTCCCACTTGGTTTCTCAATCTAACCTGCAAAAATGAAAATAGAAACACCCAAACCCTAATATATACAAAAATAAAACTAAAACCCCAACCCAAATTAGAAAAATAATTTACAAATTTAACTTTACAAAATATGCATGGGTTTTCAAATGGATTTTGAGAAAATGATTTTATAATATTTATCCTTGAAATAATGGCTAAAACACTTCAGAAAAATTAATGTTCACTAAAGCCCAAGCGAAGATTTAATCCACCATTTAAAAACTAGAGATCCAAGCAAAGTAACCTTTGCCCACAATCTGTGAACTTGGAGACCAAGGATTGAGTACCTGCACACACTATGTATTATCTCAAAATAACAATATAAAAAACCACATAGGAAGCATGTAGTCAATATATACCACAGATTAGCAACAAGAACACCTTGAGTTTCACCCCAAATTCTTTTATTACAATAGAAAAAATAGTTCCCAATGCGACAATACTTTACAAAATACTTCAGTAGCAATTCTAGCCAGAGATCAAGATGACTAGAGACTCAACTGACTCTCTAATTTATAGATAAATCTGCCAAATGGAAAAATAACGACTAGTTTCTTTTATCCTTGTCAAAATAATCTTGGTCGTTGATAAACATTTCAAGATCTTTTAATTTTGACCCTTGATTTTTTATTTTTGAGAAATTTTCGAATTTATCATTTAATTCCATTTTAATTAGTTCAAAATTAATTATTTAGAGCTAATTTCCTCAAAATTTTGACTTTGAATTAACCACCAAGGTCCAATTGTTCAAATTTTCTTGAAAAAGACAATATTCTCTTGATGGAGGACCTTTAAAAATTGATTCTTTTAAGACCCACGAATTTTTCCATTTTGAGAATTTACTTTCCTAAGTCAATTTAACTAGACTCTAATTAATTAATTTTTTGGCTTAAGATTTAATTGTATTTTGCCAAAAAAGTTAATTAATTTACACATGAGGGGATTAATTATTTTTCCAACCCTTTAATACATATGATTTTTCATTTACAATACTCAAAGAGGGAATACACATTTGTCTTAGACCATCAAGACACGTAACTCATCTGCGACTCAATATGATCTAGTAAACCAAGTGATTTGTAATAAAATAATTAAGTCAATTAGCTTAAATTATTCTCAAACCACTTTAACATCAAACTCGACTAAAACATTAGGACTAACCTAATAATATAACAATAAATTTCACCCAAGCTTTGGGGGTTTAAGCTGCAGGGAAAAAAGCTCTTCTGATTAGCCTATCAAAAAACACAGATAACCAGTGACGTTTAAAAGCCTCTTATGATGGAATTCATCATCAAATTATAGGCTTACCTAGATTGTTACATAGACTCAAGGATTTACTAAGATCATTTACAATATATAACTTGCAGAATGGGATGACCATGACACACAGACTTCTGATATGTGATCTGATTCTTGTTGAAAAAGTTGGTACTTCCACTTCCCCGGAACTTTGACAATTTGAGTGCAACATCTGGCTCCATATGGGGACACGTTGCTTCCAAGAAGTAACGTGAGAATCCCGAAATATCGCATCCAAGGAAACAAAGTCCATCAAATATATATCCATTCAACATCCGAATCATCATGCATATATAGTAAATACCGATAGAATAGAAATATACTCTAACAAATTGAAATATAAGACATAATATAAATGTGTGAAATAAACTATCTAACGACATGAAATAAAAAGGGAATAGGGTTAGAGATACTATACAAAACGATGCCCATGGCATCCAATGTCATCTCTGTAGTATAACTTCAACATCTTCCCATTTGTTGGTAGGTCCACAGGATCGCCTTGAAAGCATAATCCATGGCTCTCTGAAAAGTAGCCCCTACATTTGTTAATCCAAAAGGCATTATGAGATATTCAAAAGTACCACAAGGTGTGGTGAAAGTGGTCTTATGGTGATCTTCATATTTAACCGAAACTTAGTTACAACCAGAAAAACCATCTAATAAATACATCATACCAGACCCGGTTATCCTTTGCAACATATTCTCCATGTTGGGTCGCTGATAATTATCTTTTTTACAGGCCAGGTTAAGATTTCGAAGATACACACATAATCTGATAGTACCATTCTTCTTTCTAACAATAACCAAGTTTGAGCACTAGAACGAATGTTGAGTTTCCCTGATGATACCAGCAACAAGCATTTCTTGCAATTCTTTTTGAACCAGAGGAGCTAACTTAGAATTTATTTGACTAAGCTTTTGCTTGAATGGTTTGGCCTCTTCATCTTTCAAAGGAATAGTATGTTGAATAACATCCTTCCGATATCCTTTGAGATCATCATATGAAAAGGCTAAAACATCAAGATATTCAATGCATAATTCAACTAAACTTTCCTTTTCCCCTTCAAAAGTTCCTTTACCAATTTTAACCATCTTTGGGTTTCAGGAAAACCGATATTTACCTCAATGAATTCCCCGAGATCTAACTTTTTTTTGTCATTCTTTTTGGTTGCATCGTTTCTGTCAAAGAGTTGTTCCATGGCCACCATGTTTCCCATGGTGGGATTTACCACATCCTTTCCTCTAAGTTTATATCCTTCTTCCTTATAGCAAGATTGGAAACTTTCAAATTCGTCTAAGTGATTTAGGAAATCGACAATTTGTTTTTCATTATAAAAAACTTGTCAATGTTCCACATTAATAGGAACAAATGGTCTAAAAATGACTTCCAATCTGGCTCTATCCTTTATTAAACTGTCAAAGATTTGAAAAGTGGAAGCGGCTACAGCGAGCTCATTGGCTTGACCATTTTCTTCTCTATGAACAATATGTAAGCCAAATGCATTGAACAATTCTATGGTATCCCATATAGCATTTGTGTACTTCCTAAGTCTATCACTCTTGCATAAGAATATACCCTTAACTTGTTTGATAACAAGATCTGAGTCACCTCTTACAGTTAGTGATTTTATTTTGAGGTCCCGAGCTATTTTCAAACCTAGCAATAAAGCTTCATATTCAATTACGTTGTTGGTAGCTTCAAACTCTAGGCAGGAAGCAAATTTGAATACATGTCCAAGGGAAGAAATGAAAACAATCTCGGCCCCTTTACCTGGTTTTGAAGCACCATCAAAACTCATGTGCCATGTTAGCATTCTATAGTTTTCTCCAGGTTGAAAGGAGAAACCTCAGAGGCAGCCACAAACCTCTTTTGGTTGATAGACTGGTCTTCTTCAACCTGAGGGGGCTCCCTCACTGAGCAAACTCAGAGATAAAACTTTTGAATATGATCTTTGACAGAGACCAGTTCTAAAAATGTTTAATTTTTGGTATGGGGGTGGTAGAGGATTCTAGGAAAAACTAGTGATGTGATCATGACCTCCCTAGTCCAACATGCTGATGTATTTTCCAACCAGTTTCATGTACAAAGGCTCAATTAGTACAGCTTTGGAATGAACAAAAAATTGTAGTATAGTGAAGATTAGGGGGGGGGTTATCAAAACATTCGTGAAAAGTAGCAGAATAAATGACATTTCATTACTACAACTTAGATAAATGACTATCAAGAAGAAAATACAAAACTTTCAAAGGTATACATATTCCATTTGCAAACTGAAATATTTGGTACAACTAGACATGAGCATATGAAATGAATTCAAGTGCAACTGTTCCATACACCTTCAAATCAGTTTAAGAAGATAACACAACAGGATAACATATAAACTAAGAAGAAACTTTTTCCGAAACATTCATACCATAAGTATCTCTGCAACTCAACTAGAATCTCTTCAACATTCAAGCAAATGCATTAATACAAATCACAAGAATAAACTGCAATAGTTTTCTTGGCAATAGTGAAACCAACAACAACCTTTTCCATATCCATTAATCAACTTATATAGACCATACATAAGATATCATAATGTCTAAATTCAATGCATCTTTGATCCAAGAGAGGATTGATCCTAAAATTCAAAAGGAGAAAAATTGTTGTTTTTCAAAGTCCTTTTTCACAAAAACAGAAGCAGAAAAATGTTTTTTTATCTTTAAAACTAATTTTTTTCTAAAAGGAAACAATATTATCTTCGAAAATGATCAGAATGAAGTGAAAAAAGAAAAAAGCACAAAGGTAGATAGTTGAGTGTGCAAAAGGTTGTGTCGCAGCTGAGCAGCAACCGGTACTTTGTGCTTTCAAAACTGGCACGTGGCGAACTGCTAAGGAGGTGATATGGCTACCACACGTGCTCCATGTCAACTCCTTGAAAACCTGACAGGTGGCTTCCCTCCAACATGCGTGTAATAGTGTGGCCATGGCCTACGCAGTGATTATGCAGCAACTGCGTAGTGCCTGCGTAGTGGGACAATGTTTTGGGTATATCTCCCAAACAGTAATACCTGTGTAAAAACTGAAGGAGGTTATTGTAGATGATAGCTTTGTGAAGATAAACCTCTCTTAGTTTCTCCAAATTCTTCCCCAGCTTCCTAGAAAATTCTCTGCAAAACAATGACTTAAAATAGGAAATTTACAAATTACGAAAAATGAGCTTTGAAGATGCATTTGAAACTCTCGATTTGTTACACCTGTGCAGAAACTAGAAGAGGTTATTGTTAATTGTTCTATGATTGAGAAAAACCTCTTTCAGATTTTTTAAATTTGGCTCCATTCGTTCGGAAACAGTGTTTCAAAATGATGGCTAAAACAGGGTATTTTGCGTAGCACTGTGCAGCGAATCCAAGTAGCCCTCCATGCTCTGTATGGTTGCACACCTCCTCTGGAAAAATGGATCAAAGGGGTAGGATTTAAATGTCTATGTGATGGTGTATAATCCTTTAAGTTCTCATTTCCCTGTTTGCAGGCTTCCAAAATCACTGATCCTAGTTTGCACAGTGGTTGCGCAACAACCTTCTTCCACATGGATTATGAATTATGAATTATGAGGATGGATTATGAATTTAATGAGGTGTGAATTGAGGGATGAAATGATGATAAATGGCACATCGAAGGAGTACATAAAGGTGAATGATAAATCGTGAATGATGGACATGGGAATGGTTACATGGGGATATAATAGACACCACTAACATACCTATAAAACTTTAACAAATGAAACTTGATTGCTATGGTTTTAACTTGTGATAAATGGAAACCCCATGTAATGACCCCCTAGACTATGACAACAGTGATCATAGGCTAAATTGACATACAAACCCCCAAAATTCTAACTCAAAAATCATAATGAAAGCTTTCAAACTCAAACACCCCTTCCCATTAATGATAAAGACCTTGATGACCAAATGAAAAACCACTTTCATAATGACTTCCCAGGCAGTGGTTAGTCAAACTCATAACAGTGAAAAAGTTTGTGAGTTTGACCCTTTGTATGACAGAAAAACTATGAATTTTCAAAGACCTTCGACTAATAAACTAACTGACTCTAACATGCCACATCATATATTTAGCCTCTATATCATCCTTAGGAAAATCTATGAGATAAAAAAGGATAGCATAATTCCCAATGTTGGACTGCATCACAACAGGTTCTTCTAAAGGGTCCTTGGGATGAGATATTTCATTCGAAACTTCTTCAAGCTTGGTATGATCATCACATGAAACGAAAAGGGATGGAGGCTCAAGAACCTATTGAGGAAACGCTTTAACCTCTTCTGTGATTGAGTTATTCTGAATTGGCTTTTTGATCATCCGACTGATAGGTACATTTATTTTTATTTGATTGATCCATTCTACCACTTCAAAACCAGGATTAGTTTTAAGAAACTCAGAGGTTGATTCTCCTATGTCTTGGATAGGTGATTCCTCAAGCCACTCTTCACCTTTATTGCTTAAGTTAAGAGAATCAATACTATGACTATTCCTGATAATTTCCATCCAATCCTTTAGAGGCAAATGGAATTCATTTCCAAACATGTTAATTTGAGGATCTGGGGGGCTTTGCGCTGTGGGAAGATTTCTTCTAAGCCAAGGCCCAGTATTGCCCATAAGTTGAATATCCACTATCTGGATCATCCTAGAGTGTAAGTCACTCATTTGCTTGTCGTGTTTAATTTCCGTTTCTTTAACCACTCGGGTTAACTCTTTTATTGTTTCTGACTCTTCTTTGATTTTCACTGGAACTCTTTTATAACCAAGGATCTCAGATTTACTTGAAGCTCTTTTATCCTTTTCTAACACTTATGTTGTGTTTTGCACAATAACTAAATTGGTAGGGTAAGCCTGCCTTATCTTATACTGAACTTCTACATGGTAAGCCTCAAGATATGTTTCCAAGACAGTTTTCTCAGGAGACTTGTAGTCCTAAGACATGTCCCTTAGTAATTTGTTGAACCTCTGGTTAAATTCCACCATTGTTTCATTTTCTTTCTTCTTGATGGTATTGAATTCTTTCACTAAGTACTTCCCTTCCCTTTTATCCATGTATTCGTCTCGAAAAGCATTGAGGGTCCTTAGAGAATTGAAAGCATTATTATCCTTGACATGAAACCAATCAATTGCATTACCCTCCAATGATAAGACAAACAACTTCATCCTGACATGTTCATAATTATAGTCTGTAGGATGAAAATATCTATGGAGGAATGAATTAAACTTCTTTATATGCTCTTCAGCGTTGATAGCATTATTCCCTTCAAATATAGGCAATATGTTCATAGTTGACTCATTTAACAAATCGTGTGGATACCCTTGGTTGTTGGTGAAATTGCAAGGACCATAGTCACCCATGATGCTTTGACTCGAAGGATTGATGAAAAGCACATGGAGATCAAGGAGAGTGTCATGTCTAAGAAAATTTAAACAATCTCTAGAACGTAACTTGTTTAACTGATCTCTTAGAACCTTTTCAAGATTGGGAGCAGGGTTACCCATGCTACCAGGACTCCTTCTAGAGTATATTGTAGTGAATGGATGAGTAAGTGGAGTCGCCACCCAAACCGAAAACCAACCTAAATGTCCATGTGTTAAATGTGAGAATGAACAAGATGAGAAGATTAGTGAAAGAAAAAATGGTAAGGTGATGAGAAGATGAAAAATGATGAGTTATGTGCCAAAAATGTGGCATTAGCGAGATAAATGAAAAGATGGGACATGATTTAGAAGATAATGAGAAAATGTCATTAACCCCGGCAACAAGACAAACTTGTCCCCGGCAACAGCGCCAAAAAATGTTGCCGCCCGGATTATACAGGCACTACGACAACGTTCAGGACGGGATTTGTCACTCTAATCCCCGCCCACTCCATTCTAGTTGTCTCCCAACAACAAGTTATGGCAGTTTATCCCTATAGAATGAAGTGAAGGAAAGAAAGTTGAGAATCAACTTACTTGGGAGACACTAATGATTGGTCTAGCCACTTGCTTGAAATTAAGCAAGATTATTGATTAAATTAAATTTTCTATTATGAGACCAGTGCCTTAATGGAGTCACAAATCCTTTCTTCTTATGAATTGGAACCAAATGAGCGGATGAACACATGTTGCTTGAATGATTGACTAACCTATATGATATGAAAATCCTAAGACCTATGTGAGATGTAGTGATCTTGGTAAATTTTAGTTAAATGCTTAGTCTGTGTAATATTCCTTTAACTATTTTGACGCTGGGCCCCAAGATAGGTTGTGGGAAAAATACTAATGGGAAGCAGGTTAGGGTCAGATTAATGATACCTTTTGTTAAGCTTCTATCGATCGATGCCTCCGGCACTGCAAAGATTGTGGCTCTGACGACTGAAGGTCAGTGTGTTAACTACCGAAGAGTTGTCAAGACCCCTCAAGCTAGATAAGAAGGTTTGGCATATATCTCTATCAACCTAGCTTACGCTAGGAGGTAAATTATTAATGCAAATCTAGACCTAGTATGCTTATGCAAGAGATTATGAGTAAGATTTATCTTGAGCTAAGATTTTCTTAAGTTGTTTAAGTACTTAGAATCATTTTAAGGATACTTTACAATAATGAATTACAATTTTAGACAAGATAAAATGCTTAGAGATACATGTGTAAATTTCAACAATACTCTAAAAGATAACAAGTAACCCAAGATGCAAAATGCTTAAAATAGTCAATCAAGATGTTGATCACAGATTTATAACAATTTATACCAACAATACTACAAAAAATTTAGATCTTATCAATGTTGTAACAACAGTGCATAAACCACTTCAAATGATGAAACTTACCCAACACATAAAACACTGAAATTCTAATGACCAGCAAATGTAATTTAGCTTGTTTAGATCACTTTAAAATGATGTATTCAGTAAAATTTTAAATCTGGTTTCTTGATTTACAGCAGTAAGTAAAGACAAATCAGCGAGATAAAACCATCAAATATAGATGGCCTATATGCCCAATAATAGCGAAATGCACCAGAACTTGAAATTTTCAATTTTACGGTTTTTAAAGAGTTTAACTCAACAATTTTCAAAACTGATACGTTTATTACAGAACTAAGTTAACTACAAACCAAAAAACTAATCAAGCCAAAAATAGATGCCCAATATTTCCAAAAAAAAAAAATCCGGAAATTAAAAATTCTTGTTTTGGGCCCTTATTAAGTATTTGATTCAGAAATTTTAGAACTGCAGAAAATTTCAATTATGCAAAAAAATCAAGCGAGCTTAAATGTTAGATCTAGGCCAAAACTCAAATACCCAAGAGGCCAAAATTTGTGAAAATTAAGATTTTGCAATTTTAAATGACTTTAACTATTTAATTTGTGATTTTAGGGCCTAATTATTAGTAATTTGTTTGTTGTAATAAAACTATAGAAAACAAGGGTTTAGAGGTCAAACCCCAGGGCCAAGGCCTTGAAGATCCCACCGTTGAAAATCATTGAAAATTTAGGATCACGTTGCCGCTTGCAAAATATGAATTTTATGACCTTAATCCTGCAAAACTACCAATTATTTAGCTTTAAAACTTCATCTTAAGGTTTCGGGTCAATTTTGGGGCAAAAGAGACCAATAATTGGAAAACAAGGCTAAGGGAAGCAAATTTGGGGGGATAAATGGTCTAAGATGATAGATTGGGGCACAAGGATGGAGAATATGGCCTCAAAGGGCCAACACTATGCCTAATGATGCTAGCGTTTGGGAAAGAGAGGGTTTAGGGGTCGAGGAGGGAGGTCGAGGGAGAGAGGAGGAGGAAGGGAGGCCAAGGGAGGAGCGCCGAGGGGAAGGAGAGGGTCGAGGAAAGGGAGCAAAGTCTGAAAGGAGGGTTGAGAGGGGACGAAGGGCCAAGGAGGCCTCACAATGGAGGACGGAGGACCAAGGAGGAGGTTGCAAGGCCTCTAGGGCCTACGACAAAGGGAAGGAGGGGAGGCTAGGTGAATGGAAGGTCAAGGAGGAGGAGAGGGAGGAGGTCAAGGCCTCCAAACCCCACAACAAGGCCTAAACAAGGCTCTAAACCAAGATGTTGAAGGGAGGAAGACTAACGGTGAGGCCTAGGAAGGAAAATAAGGGCCTAGAAGTCCCGAAAATGTTGAAACCCCTGCTCAAAAAATTATGTTTTAGCTCCTTTATTTTTTCCAAAAAAAATCGTGGGGAATCTGCAACAAAACCAAGATACTAAATCTTACCCTCAAGGGCCTAAATCTAGCTCTTCTACCACTTGGTTTCTCGATTTAACTTGCAAAAATAAAAATAGAAACACCCAATATATACAAAAATAAAACTAAAACCCCAATCGACGTTAGAAAAATAATTTACACATTTAACTTTACAAAATTGTTTACAAAATATATATGGGTTTTCAAATGGATTTTGAGAAAATAATTTTTATGATATTTTTTCCTTAAAGGGATGACTAAAACACTTCAGAAAAATTAATGTTCACTAAATCTCAAGCAAAGTTTCAATCCACCATATAAAAACTCGAGATCCAAGCAAGGTAACACTTGCCAAACAGTCTGTGAACTTAGTGACCAAGGATTGAGTACCAGCACACACTATGTATTATCTCAAAATAACAATATAAAGCACTACATAGGAAGTCCATAGTCAATACATACCATAGATCAGCGATAAGAACACTTTGAGTTGCACCCCAAAGTCTTTTATCATAGTAGAAAAAATAGTTCTTAGTGGGACAATAGTAATGTTTCAGCAACAATTCTAGCCAGAGATCAAGGTGACTAGAGACTCAACTGACTCTCTAATTTATATATACTGGAAAAATAACGGCTAGTTTTTTTATTCTTGTCAAAATAATCTTTTTCGTTAATAAACACTTCAAGATCTTTTAAATTTGGCACTTGATTTTTTATTTTTGAGTCATTTTCGAATTTATCATTTAATTTCATTTTAATTCGCTCAAAATTAATTATTTAAAACTAATATCCTCAAAAATTTGACTTTGACTTAACCACCAAGGTCTAATGGTTCAAATTTTCTTAAAAAATACAATATTCCCTTAGTGGAGAACCTTTAAAAGTTTATTCTTTTAAAACCCACGAATTTTTCCATTTGGAAAATTTATTTTCCCAAGACAATTTAACTTGAATCTAATTAATTAATTTTCTAGCTTATGATTTTATTTTATTTTGCCAAAAGAATTAATTAATTTACACGAGGAGATTAATTATTTTTCCAACCCTCTAATACATATGATTTTTCATTTACAAGACTCAAAGAGGGAATACACATTTGTCTTAGACCCTCAAGACACGTAACCCATCTGTGACTCAATATGATCTAGTAAACCGAATGATTTATAATAAAATAATTAAGCCAATTAGCTTAAATTATTCTCAAACCACTTTTACATCAGACTCGACTAAAACACTAGGACTCACCAAATCATCAGATGATAAATTTCACCCTAGCTTTGGGGGCTTTAACTGGAGGGAAAAAACTCTTCTGATTAGCCATGTCGAAAAACACAGGGAATCAGTGAAGGTTAAAAACCCTCCTAAGATGGAATTCATCATCAACTTATAGGCTTACCTAGGTTGGTACATATACTCAAAGATTTACTAAGATCATTTACAATATATAACTTACAGAATGGGATGACCATGACACACGGACTGCTGATATGTGATCTGATTCTTGTTGAAAAAGTTGGTACTTCCACTTCCCCGGAACTTTGACAATTTGAGTGCAACAGGTCCATCTACCAATTTCTCTTGTGCCAATTGAGAGAGGTAGCTCAAGTTGAGGTGCATTCCTCTAAAGGCACAATATGTTGATATTTGATGCACTCTTAGCTACTAGTGTATGCTCTCTAACCTATCTAATATCCACCAATCTAAACAAATTATGGTCCTATACACCACAAGCAACATTCTTCTTGGTCTCTTCATCAACCCTGTAGTATTTGTGATTGCTAAAGTTGACATCTAGATGGGGGCAATGCCTCATAATCTAACTAATTGGAAGCAGATTAAGCACCATACCTGGCCAATAGTAGACACTAAGGAATATCAACATATTCCCTCTAAAGGAAATATGGACATTTCCTTTACCAACAACTGTATACTCTTGCCCACCACCAAAGATCACTAAATCATTGGATGAACAAGTCTTGTATTCTGTAAACCAGTCCTGCCTGTTGGTGAAATGGCATGATGCACTTCAATCGATGAACCAAACAGATGACTACGGCTGATCTACTTGTGTTGTGGCTGTGAATGCACACAAAGCTGAATCCTCCTCTATCTGCTCCGTAACATGAGCCTGTTGCACAAGCCCTCCCTAGTTATTCTTCTAGTCAGCCAACCTCTTTCTGCAGTGCTACTTCATATGGGCTGCTTTGGCACAATAATGACAATAATCTTCTCCTTGCCCACTGCCATGGAGAATACTAGTAACCTTAGTTACCTCAAAGTATTTTCCATGCCAATTTTTCCTTTCCACTTAATCCTGAGTTGTTTATGAGCAAAACTATCTCAGATGCTCAAATCACTAATGGGGAAAACCACTTCTTCAAACATGTATATATTAAGACATAATCACAAAATTATTCTTAGTTTGAAACAGAGATCCAAAATCTGGCATAATATGTATTTCATATCAGAATCTACATCTAAAATTTAATAGTGACAGCAATTTAATTTAATTCTGTATGCATTTTATCTTTTTAATGAAGATGGTCTATCTTTTAACAAAAAGGCTTATTTACCTAATTCAACATCTTCTTACAGTGAATCCGCCCTGTGATTGTATGTACAGTTATTCCTTTCCAAATTCCTCAGGAAATGCCCCAATTTGTCATTTATCAGAGTTAATGTTCAACTTTAAATCTCTGCAATCAATATCAACAACATTGATAAACTGTTATTCAGTAATCTGTAATCCATAACTATGTTAATTGGTAACATGTAATCCGTAACAATGTTATTCAGTGATCCGTAATCTGTAACTGTATTATTGAGTAATATTGATAAACTATGTTTGTTCATAAACGAGATCACTAACAAATCTAGGAAGTTCATTCATTTTTAGAATCTCCATGATGCTAAATTTAATAGCTCAGTATAAATTATTTTTTATCAAACATCACCATTAATTGCAGATTGCTTGGTCGCTCTTTCGCTATGGAATGTGGTAATGAGCTCATGTCGATCTACAGTCTACTTAAAAGTTTGCGGTTGAATTATGAGATGAACATAAAATGGTTAATGGAAGGACTGTCATAACCACCTGCAACATGTCAATGTGATTTAATCAGTAAAAAGTCTTTTTCGTAGACTTGGATTTACTATTACCATGTCTTTTTGGCAGAATCTCAAGGAGAGGAGACATGCTTTTGAGAACTGGATTTACTCTTACTAAGTCGTTTTGGCAGTCTCTTTGAGGGTAAATAGGAAACATACTTTTGAGAAGGAGAGGAGTAATGCAGTTCCCTTGAATCCTTTGAGCTAACTTGGAAGGTATTTTCTTTCATACCAAGGGAAAGCATTGCATAAAATGCCCACAAATAGAACATCATGTCAATGGGATTTACTTTTACCAAGCTGTTTTGGCAGAGTCTTCAAGGAGAGGAGAAATACTTGAGAATGGGATTTACTCTTACTAAGCTGTCTGGTAGGCTCTTTAAAGGTAAAGAGGAAACATACTTTTGAGAAGGAGAGTAATGTGGTTCCTCTTGAACCCTTTGAGCCAATTTTGAAGGAAATTTTTTCTTATACCAAGAGAAGACAGCATAAAATTCCCACAAATAGGACCATCACATCAATACAATTTATTCTTACCAAGTCTTTTTGACAGTCTTGGATTTACTCTTACCGGGTTTTTTTGGCAGTCTTTAAGGAGAGGAGACATATTTTTGAGAATGGGATTTACTCTTACTAAGTCATTTTGGCAGACTTTTTTAAGGGTAGAGAGGAAACATACTTTTGAGGAGAGGAGTAATGTGGTTCCCTTGAATCCTTTGAGCCAACTTGGAAGGCATTTTCTCTTATACCAAGAAAAGGCATAGCATAAAAATGCCCATAAATAGAAACAATGTCTGAATCCTTTTTAATATGAAGTCGAAAAACGAATGGGAAGGAGGACAGAGCCTTGATATTATTGTCGTACGGATATGTTGTTGAAAATGATGAAAGCCATCGTCAAACATTCACAGGCAAAGTTTGAAGTGGTATAGATTCAATCAAGCTTAGATTTGTTGTTCTTTTATCAAAAATTATACATAATGATCACAAATTCCATCTGCTTGGTTCATCAAAATTGTCTGTCTGTCTTATTACATGCAGGATTTTCAAATAGGAAAAAATACTCCTAATTATGAATTTTTACATCAGTAAATACCAATGAATGTAACTTTAGGAAGTCCTGGGATGGGTATAAAATGGCATAATATGAAAGAAAATCCTACACACTTACCTTTTTGCCTATTCAGATAAGCTTCCAACTCTCGCGTACTTTTGAAATTGGCATCTTTCTTCTTTCTCCTACAAGAGACTCCAATTATGAGGACCACATTTTTCCTACGGGGAACTGCATTGATCTCTCGGCTTAGCTTAGATGGAAATTGCTATTACCAATGCAAACAAATGAATGAAGAATAATGCCATTATTAACTTATTTCCAATAAATGAAACTGTTCGGACTCAAACATTAAATCAACCTGAACATTGTATCACCCTGCTGCCAACGGATATGCAGCATATATGAAACAATCCAGCATAGCTCTTAACTTTTGCCAACTATGAACAAAAATGCTGGCTCATCAATCAGGACAATCGCAATAAATTAACATAGTGATATCGTCCTTCTTATGCTCACAGCTCTTTTTGACAGTACATCCAATGCTCTCTGGCAATGTATTCAGTGGTAATCAAGCAACAGAACAGTGGGCAGCAGTAGAAATTTTTGTTTTTCAAATTACTTTTGTATGTGATCATTTGATGTTATGCCACATAAAATTAGTCACTTCATAGATATCAACCAATCATGAAATAAAAAATTATATTTCAAAAAAAAAAAATTTGATTAGTTTAGCATATAGATTTACAAAACTTTCATAAACTTTATTTAAAATAAATAAATAAAAATCAAGATATTGCAAATTAATTAAAAGTCAAAGTAAGTTGACTAAAAAGCCATTACAATATAGTATATACTCTGCCTTGGGCAGCTATAAAATCCCCACCTCCATAAATTGGAAATATTATTCTATCCATAGCAATTAAATTGAAAATCATCAGTTGTAGAAGGCTCTTTATTTGTTTAAAGCAGGCTGCACTCGATGTCAACAGACGAGGTTATCTCACCTTGTGCACAACAAATACAACAACAACTACAATCCTAATTTTTTGCAAGACAAGATTTAATTTAAAATATAATATTACAAAACATCCAGAATGAAGAGATAGTAATTATTGTCTCAATTTTGCTTCTAGTTTGCATGGCTACCATATTGAAGAGTGCACTAAATTGCTCATGAATCTCTCTCATCTTTGGACAACTGCATTTTAATTGCATTTGCAGCAATGTATAGCAAGGCCACAAATTTTTGGCTCATATGTGGAATTACAAATATTAATAGATAAAACAAATAAAAAACATATTTTGTGATTATAGCTTTTAAATACCAGTAGGATGACCCGTTTTTCATTCCAAAGACAAAAGTTTAAGAAATACAATGCAAATTGCTACTTATTAACATTGTTCTTACTGAAAACAGCAAGAACAGATTTCCCATTTCAAAAATATTTGTATGAATACTGTATACAGTTACTTTGATACATCCCCATACCCAGAGTACTGATAGAATAAAGGTGATTCTTCAGGGCACTGTGGTTTAGTTCTTTGCAGCTTTCTTTCTTAGAAACGGTTCCACATCCAGAGAGCCAATTTTTGCTGCAAGTATAAAGTCGTTTTCAGTTAAACCACCTGTCCATAAAACAGTGAAAATTGCTTTCAGTGTTCTTCATCGGAATACTGAAGGTATATTGTGATCACCAAAGTTGCTATCTGATGCTCATGGGAAAGGATTAAGTGAAACTGCATGTCCTTCCCACTTAGATCTCTTACATACAAAATTACATAGGGGCAAAGACAGAACATTGGATCGAAAAAAACATTCTGTAAATGCCTATAATATAAGCTTGAACATAAGTTAATTTAGGTTTCATAGAACTCTATCCTCTGATGTGTCACATCAGAGGGAAAAGCCTCACTCTTATGGTTCATCCTATGTGTCTATGACAAGGAATAAAAAGAAAACTGTTTACAATAGATGCTTCAACAATGAAAATATTGCAACTAAGTGCTACAAGACTCAAAAGTACAAAGAGGCTTCAAATTTACCTAATGCATGCAATTATAAGAGTATCAATTCAGTTAAGATATAACAGATATGTCATAAACTAATCATGCAACGTGTTTCTCAGATGGTCTTCTTTGTCCATATGCAATACATGCCTTTCTAACCAAAAATTGCAGTTGCTCCTCCATATGAAAGTGGAACACTCTTCAAGGGTTGTGTTATCCTAAATGAAAAGCCATAAATGCAACCTTTGACTCCAACATCCCTGACTCCCTTTCCATCTGGGGTTTCTTTGTAACATGTGGGTCACCTTAATTCTAATGCTCCATTGCCCCTGTTGATTATAAACTATGTTTACACATGTGCTGGTGTATACTACAGGATGAACTGCAACCTTAGGTATCTTACTACTGAGGTAGTGGACATCTAGTAAACCAATTCTTATCTGAAGTTTCACCGCATTAAGCTTCCAAATATTCACTTTAAAATCCTCTAGCATCAAATCTAGAGGGACCTTATCAGCAAGTCTGGTGTTTGACTTCTCAAGTATTATGAGCTTCACATCAACTCCATGTTGAAATATGTAACTAGGTTCGGTCTTCATAATGACATACGTAATCATGATTTTATGTATTTGTTGTAAAGAGAAAAATAAATTTATTATTGTTATTCTTGAGGCATTGCTTTCATGCTCAGGGGAAATTTATTTTTAGGTCAAGCACACATTGAGTGTTTCTAGGGCTTGTCATTGAGTCTACAAGTCAATTGAGTTATTGTCATGTATGAAAGACCCTTTTGGGCATTTACATATTGTAAAGAAAATTTATTTAAGTCAAAAACCCTTCAATACCTTGTCGAACTAGTAGCAACAAGTCGACCTACATGAAGGAGTAAGTCGGCCACATGACAGGATATTTGACACATTGTGAAGCCTATATATAAGAGACTTCGACCTCACTTGAAGAGCACTCACCCACCACAAGAAACTCGATCAAGGAAGAGAAGGAGAGCAAAGAAGAGGAAGACTAAAGTGTTGATCTAGATTGTCATTGATGTCAACATGGCAATATTCTAGGATACTAAATGATGATGTGAAGCCAAGGAGAAACAGATCCATGAAGTAACAGGAGCAAGAAGCCAAGAAGGAAAGCCACTGGAAAGACATTGGGAAGCCATTGGACATCAAGAACAGGAGCTGTCAAAGAAGAGCTACCAGAAGTCAAAGGAAGAGTTATCAGAGCATATCGCATATGCCCAAGGGTAAGTTCTAAAGGGAAGAACAACGACACCTATCGCATATACCCAAAAGTAAGTGCTAAAGGAAGAAAACAGCGAAATCGGAGGAGCATTGCGGACCCGAAGTTTTGTTACAATATGCCTCTATTGAAATATCGCATCCACCGCATCACGAGTCATGAAGCCTTGTTACATTGAAATCCCCGATTGTGATATGAGTTGCGAACCCGATGGTCCCATTATAACACGCCCTAATTAATATCACATCCGTCGTATCGGAACCTTCACAAGTTATGAAGGCTTGTCACATTAATACTCCGATTGAGATATATTATACGGACCCGAACAGTTTATTATAATACACCTTAATGTAATATCGTGTCCGCCTCGTTGGAAGTCATGTACCGCAAGTCTTAAAAGGAATGTAATGTCAAACCCGCTGATTGCAATGGTATTGCGAACCCGCTGCACCATTATAACATAACTTAATGTAATATCGCATCCGCAATAATCGCAAGTTTCAAAGGGATGTCAAACCGTCGATTGCAATAGAGTTGTGGACCCGACGAACCGCCGATTGCGATAGAGTTGTGGACCCAACGAACCGCCGATTGCAATAGAGTTGTGGACCCAACGAAGTTATCAAAAACAGTTTAATATAATATTGCATCTACTCCATTGGAAATAGGGGCATCAACAATGTTATATCGGTGATATTGAATGTTGCGATTGCGGGATTTAAGTAGTGACGTGGCATGTGGGGACCGCCAGACATCTATTATAATGTGGGTATAGCCTATTCTTTATGATTTTTGTAAATAAACAAGTTTAATTGGATAAAGGCCCCTCCGATATAATTTTAATGCGCAACCTCATAAGTCGGCCTCTCCTCCCAATGAACGTGTCTTTTGGTTATTGGTGAGACTCATAAAAATACAATTTAAAACGCTTCACTTCAAACGGGTGAATCGGGCATCTATCACAGCAAAGAAGAGACAGTTCACAACTCATGAACTTGAAGGAACAGAGGAAAGGAAGTCGAAGGTCCAGTGGGAAAAGAAGGAAGCCGAAGGTCGAGCGGGAAAAGAAATTCTTTTGACTAGGTTAATCTTTGAAAGGCTTAGACCTGAAATTAATTAATTTGTAGAAGTGAAAACCACGACAATCACTCCTCTGAAGCAGTCTGATCCAGGTGGATATTGGTGGCCACCTGCCAAGTCCACCTGGACCCCCACCATTGTCTTTCTCAGCATTTTCAGTTTCCTTAATTGTAGCACAACTTACTATTTTTAGCAGTTTTTCGGGTCCTGAACTTCCGGAGCCGTTTTGAGGCCCTAAACGACGTTTTTTGGGGAATCCAGGGGCAACACGAGTCCATGGAATGGACTGGTGTTGCCCGTTCCAACAATGATAATGCTCGGATAGATCTTTCTAATGAGCTATTGTACGCGTCAAACGGAGATCATATGCCAAAGTTACGACCCCGGGAAGTTGATGTACCAACTTACCCCCAAACGGGGCCCACAGTTTGGCGTTTCATCTCCTAGGGTTAGGTTTTGGGAATGTTAAGGGTTTTTCCATTGTTTCTCAACAATAAATAGGCCTTCGAGCCTCATTGTAACACAGTTCAGAGGCATGTAGCCATCACATCTCTTCACAAAGATAAGCTACCATCGCCCTAGCTAGTTTATTTCCATTTCTGTCTGTAAGCATATTTCAGTATTTTCCATTAATGAAATGAAGTATTATTTCCGCTGCATCTTTGTGTATATGGTTATCTCTGTAATTTGTTGCGTTCCTGTTTAAATCCGGATCAGTGGTATCAGAGCGGTCTGCTTTTTCTCTGTTTTTCTTTGCATGTCCCCAACAAGGTCGGGATATAAGGAGTTAGGACTTGAACTGGTTGAACCTTTGCAAGACCAGCCTCGCAAATCCCGACGGCCTCCCATGGCGGACGAGAAGAAAGACGAGGGGGCAGGAAATCCCATCAAAATCTTGCTCGAAGAAGCGCTCGAGCGACAACAGAACGCGATGATGGACAGCTTTGCGCAGATCCTTCAGCGGCTACCCAGAAGCGGCGCATCGGCTTCCAGCAGCTCCTCTGGAAACGCCACACCCTTTAAGGTACAAGTTAATTTTGAAATCCCCATATTCGAGGGTCAGATAGACGCCGATGCCGTAGATAAATGGTTAAATCTGCTAGAGGGTTATTTTTCTGTTCATGAATTTTCGAGTCGGGAAAAGATTGTTTTTGCTCTTCTCAAAGCAGCCCCCCACGTCAAGGACTGGTGGGAAACCTACTGCGAGCAGAAGAATGAAAGTACTGGCTCACTATTTTCAGCCGCACCCACCTGGGATTCGTTCCGGGATACCATCAAGGAGCAGTACTACCCTGTCGGAAGCTATGAGGATGAATACATAAAGTGGACCACGCTGTGGCAGGGAAGGGACCAAGACGTGCCGGAGTTCACCAATCTTTTCCATACCCTTCGCACAAAGTTGGGTATCAAGGATTCGGAGCAACATTTGATACTCAAATACCGTGGCTGCCTGCACAAGTACATCCAGGAAGAAATACAGTTCCTAAACATCCCCTCGCTCGGCGCAGCATACCGGTATGCCGTCAAGGTCGAGCAGAAGTTTAAACAAAAGAAGCGAGACTTTGGATCTGCGAATCCAAAGTAGGGGAAAGGTGCCCCTAAACCACAGAACAAAGGACAAAGCCAAGGCGGGACAGCTCAAGACAACCAGCCGAAGCTGCAAGCAAAGAGAAACGCCGCGAAGCCGAGAAAGGACACTGGAAAATGGTGCGAGTTCCATAAGAGCTCCACTCACAACACAAGTGAGTGTCGGGCCAAGCAGTCACTGGTGGCTGAGCTAAAGGTTTCAGAATCAGATGCATGTTCCGACTCTGAGTCAGAACCCGATAAGGGGTATGAAAAAGGGAAGCAAATCATTGATGCGGATCCCAGCGCCACTGTTGCTACCGCAAAGATCCAGAAAAATGAACCCGAAGATCCAGAGGAGGAGGAGCGTCTCTTCCACTCCCAGATGTGGGTAAAGGGCTCCCCGATACAGTTCATTGTTGATAGCGGGAGTCAAAAGAACCTCATTTCGGCAGAGGTCGTGAAGCGGTTGGGCTTACCGACCACAGCACATCCACAACCATACACCATTGGGTGGCTTCACCAAGGGCGAGATCTTCGCGTGAGCCAGCAGTGTCGCCTTCCATACAACATCAAGCCCTTCACGGATGAGGTATTGTGTGACATTGCTCCCCTTGAAGTTTGTGACGTATTACTAGGACAACCATACTTGTGGAAGCGACATGCTGTGTATGAATCAAGGCCCCGTGCTGTTATTATTACATTGGGAAATAAGTTGTTCAGGATACCAGAGGTAGCACCACCTGCCGCCATCTCTTTGATTACTGCAAAACAATGCAGTAAGATCATTTCCAAAACCAGGAAATTTGTTTTCCTGATGATACGCCCTCAAGGGAAGAAGAAGACAGTGGCCGCGGCCTCCAAACAGGGTCCCTCTGCACAGCAGCTACAGATGGACAAGATTGTGGAGGAGTACGAAGACATCTTCACCTCCCCGGCAGGGGTTCCTCTGCACTGTCAAGTCAAGCACTCCATCGATCTGACCCCAGGTGCGCCGCTACCCAATGGACCAATTTATCGGCGCTCCGTTCTGGAGAACAATGAAATCAAGAGGCAGATTCAGGAGCTCCTGCAGAAAGGTCACATCCGTCCGAGTTCTTCGCCCTGTGGGAGCCCGATAGTGTTGGTACAGAAGAAGGATGGGACGTGGAGACTCTGTATTGACTATCGGGCGCTGAACAAGATCACTGTCCGTAATAGGTACCCGATCCCGCGGATTGATGACCTCCTAGACCAACTAAAGGGGGCGAAATATTTCAGCAAGATCGATCTGAAGTCAGGATATCACCAGGTACCAATTGAACCCTCAGATGTGTGGAAGACTGCCTTCAAATCCAAGGAGGGCCTCTTCGAATGGTTGGTCATGCCTTTCGGATTGACGAATGCTCCTGCAACCTTTATGAGGCTAATGGATGACATCTTGCGGCCATTCACCAACTCCTTTGTAGTAGTATACTTGGATGACATTCTGATCTTCAGCCAGAGTTGGGAAGAGCACCTCCAACACATCCGACAGGTTCTCCAAACACTGCGGCAACACAAGCTATGTGCCAATTTGGAGAAATGCACTTTTGGCATGACCGAGGTTCAGTATCTGGGATACATCATTGATGAACAGGGGGTGCATGTCGATCCAGCCAAGGTCCAAGTCATTCGGGATTGGCCCTCTCCAACCACTCTAACAGAGCTCCGCAGCTTTCTAGGTCTTGCCAACTTCTACCACAGGTTTGTGTTGGGATTTTCTCATATTTCTTGGCCCTTGAGTCAAGTCACCAAGGGCGGGGCGAAAGCAAAATTCTTTTGGTCTGAATCTCAACAGAAGGCATTCAGGGAGTTGAAGGATCGCCTCTGCACGGCACCAGTGCTCGCGTTACCAGATTTACAACAACCATTTGAGGTCGAGACAGATGCCTCTGACTATGCTATTGGGGCAGTCCTTACTCAACATGGACATCCAGTGGCATATCACAGTGAAACACTTTCAGACACAGTCCGGAAGTACCCCACTTATGATAAAGAGATGTATTCCATTGTACAGGCCTGCCGACAATGGAAGCATTACATTTTGGGGAAGGAAACGGTCATCCACACAGACCACCGACCTCTGCAGTTCATACAGACCCAAGGGAAATTGCAGAATGATCGCCATCAGAAGTGGTCTACATACCTGCAACAGTTTCACTTGAATATCAAGTATAAAAAGGGCAGCACCAATAATGTTGCAGATTGCCTCAGTCGACCACCGATCATGGCGCTAACCACCGTGCTCAACTCTTGCAGGCACGAGACTTCTGATTGGCCACTTCTCTACAAAAGCGACCCAGAATTCGGCCACACATACCAGACACTCTTGGAGGGTCGGCAGGTTGCAGATTTTCACCTCCAAGATGCCCTATTATGCCACCTCGGTCACCTTTGTGTTCCTTCAAGCGAGCGTGCCAAGATGATTTGGGAAGCACACTACAGTCGGGCTGCTGGGCATTTCGGGGTCGAGAAAACAGTGGCAGTACTGCAAAACTATTTCTATTGGCCGAATCTTCGACAGGATGTTGGGAAGTACATCCGATCATGTACTGCCTGTGCCATTGCCAAACCGACCATTAAGAAGCAAGGCCTCTATACCCCGTTGCCTACCCCTAGTCGACCTTGGGAATCCATCTCCATGGATTACATGTCAGGCCTTCCTTCCACTAAGCATGGAAATGACTGTGTTTTTGTGGTCGTCGACAGGTTCTCAAAGATGGCCATTATGATGGCCTGCAAGAAGAATATCACAGCAGAAGCCACTGCTAAACTCTTCTTTGAACGAGTGTGGTTGCACTTTGGGATCCCACAGTCTATCATCTCAGATCGGGACAGTCGGTTTCTCAGCACCTTTTGGTCCAGTCTCTGGTCAATGCTGGACACCAAACTCACGAAGTCCACAGCCTTCCATCCTCAAACTGATGGCCAGACAGAGGTTGTCAATAGGATGATTGTGCACATTCTGCGCATGTATAACTCAAAGCATCCACGCACATGGGACGAGAGCCTCCCCTACGTTCAGCACAGCTACAACCGAGCTCTTCACAGCTCCACTGGCCATAGCCCTTTTCAGGTGGGTTTGGGATTCCAGCCACTATGCCCCATTGATGTGGCCATGCCACTTGCAGCTACTCACATGAATTCAGCTCATGTCCAGTCCGAAACAGATAAGGCCACCAGCTTCATTGAGCGCATCCAACATATTCGCCAGCAGGTCCATGACATTCTTGAGAAATCAAATGCCAAGTACAAGCAGCGACATGATCAACATCGGGTGCCACACAAGTTTCAGGTGGGCGACAAAGTCTGGTTGCATTTGCAAAAGGAACGCCTTACTGGAGCCTATCGGAAATTGAGACCACTCTCATATGGTCCTTACACCATTACTAAGGCTATGGGAGACAATGCATTTGAGCTCAGAGTTCCCCCATTCCTTGGCCTGCACCCAGTATTCAATGTGGACCGCCTTCGGCCATACTTTCCACCATTGCTAGACACATCCGACATTGCAGAACAGCTCAAACCCACAGAATTAAATCCAGATTGCATGGAACAAGCTGCAACTGATCGGATCATGGACACACAGATCAAGAACACTCGCCAACAGAATATCCAACTGTATCGAGTTGTCAAAGCGGGCCAACTCCTTCAGCAGGGCAAGTGGCTCACCAGGGAACAAGTTCAGCAGAAGTTTCCTCATCTCATGGAAGAGCTCAACGCAATGGGGACCATTGCTTCCTAAGGGGGGAGGAATGATCCAGGTGGATATTGGTGGCCACCTGCCAAGTCCACCTGGACCCCCACCATTGTCTTTCTCAGCATTTTCAGTTTCCTTAATTGTAGCACAACTTACTATTTTTAGCAGTTTTTCGGGTCCTGAACTTCCGGAGCCGTTTTGAGGCCCTAAACGACGTTTTTTGGGGAATCCAGGGCAACACGAGTCCATGGAATGGACTGGTGTTGCCCATTCCAACAATGATAGTGCTCGGATAGATATTTCTAATGAGCTATTGTACGTGTCAAACGGAGATCATATGCCAAAGTTACGACCCCGGGAAGTTGATGTACCAACTTACCCCCAAACGGGGCCCACAGTTTGGCGTTTCATCTCCTAGGGTTAGGTTTTGGGAATGTTAAGGGTTTTTCCATTGTTTCTCAACAATAAATAGGCCTTCGAGCCTCATTGTAACACAGTTCAGAGGCATGTAGCCATCACATCTCTTCTCAGAGATAAGCTACCATCACCCTAGCTAGTTTATTTCCATTTCTGTCTGTAAGCATATTTCAGTGTTTTCCATTAATGAAATGAAGTATTATTTCCACTGCATCTTTGTGTATATGGTTATCTCTGTAATTTGTTGCGTTCCTGTTTAAATCCAGATCACAGTCACTCCTGAAGTAGTTACCGGGACAGTAAGAACATAGGCTTGAAACAGAGAAGTGTTTTTGTGCATACATTGAGGCTTAGCGCAGTCTATTAAAAATATCTTGTTGAAAAACTTCAGCAGATCTTGGAGACATTATTGAAGATCGTGATGCACTATTGTAATCATCATGAGGTAACTTTGCAGACTCTCTTTGGGCAATATGAAGAGTTGTGAAGACTCCTTCATATGAAGACAGGTTGTCATTGATGTAGCAATGAAGCTGAAGATTAACACGGCTCGGTGAAGAAGACTTAAGGAGCCGTGAAGTACAACCAAATATACCTTGACAAAGTAAAGCTATAGATTTGGAGCCCTTGGGGTTGGTGCCTCATAATTGACAGGGTTGGTGCCTTGGAAAGTCCAAGTTGGTGCTTGGCAAATATAAGGTTGGTGCCTTGGAAAGGATAGGGTTGGAGCACTAGAGGATCGGTGTCCTCAAGAAACCAGGTCGGAGACTATACCAGAGAAGGGTTGGTGCCCTAGGGGTTGGAGCCTCTAAACGCAAGGTCAGTGCCTTGGGAAGATAAGGTCACTGTCCTAGAGGTTGGAGCCTCACAAAAGTCCAAGTTGGTGCTTGGCAACAAGTTGGAGCCTGGGAGATTGAAGATCGGTGTCTTCATCAAGGGTTGGAGCCCTATATACACTGTACTTGATTCATTATAAAGATTATATTAATAAAAGCATTTATTCCTATTGTTCATTTTGTGTTCTAAATATAAGTGATCTAACTAGTAAAACTAACAATTGAAAAGGAATATTGATCCCCCCCTCTCAGTCTTTCCAACAATTGGTATCAGAGCCAGTACCTTCACTCAAAGCCTAACAACTTGAAGGTTGATCATTTAGAACACAAATGGCAAAGCCAAGGAAGAAAGTCTCCAATCCTCCTAAAGATGTGTCTCCCTCAACCACTGAAATTGAAGTCAGTCAATTTGTGAAGGATCCATTGCTCAATGGAAACTTTGATATATGGGAAGCAAGAATGAAGAATTTCTTAAAGACTCAAGGCATTGAAGTCTGGAAATCGGTGATTGTTGATAGCATGATGGATGGAGAATCCAAGGAGTACAATGCAAAAGCGATGAAGGCAATCTTGAATGGGCTACCAAATTCTATAAAGGCCAATTTAGAAAAGTGTTCGTTAGCAAAGGGTATATGGGACAGACTTCATGACCTTCACTCAAAAGGAGCATTGACCATAACCACTAGTCAAGAAGATGATGGAAAGCAAGAAGGAAATCCATAAACCATCAAGGAAGCTAAAACTAGGAATGATGACATCAAGGACAAAGAAGACCTAGAAGATGAAGAGAATGAAAAAGATTTTGACGAAGATCTCCTCACAACTTATGGCTGCCATGGAAGAGATTGTCAATTTGAAAAAGGAAACCAAGGAACTGAAGAAGAAAGCACTAGCTGGAGACCAGGACCAAACAAGGAAGGAAGTTGACCTTGTCAAGCTTCAAGTACAAGAAAGGGATGGAAAGCTCGCCAAGCTTAAGGAGGAATTTCATCAAAACAAAAGAAAGCATCATGAAGAAGTCATATCCATGACAAATCAATTGGATAAGGCAAAGAAATGGGAAGATACCTTGTCAAGCCACCTTGAACAAAGGCACAAAAGCTTGAACAAACTTGAAGCAGAGATTGGTCAATACAAGGAAGAGGTCTCCTCTCTTAAATCTCAACTAGAAGAAGCAAGAAAGCTAGTACAAGGAGTTGAGAAGACAATGGAAGCATTGGCAATCATAGAAGGACAGGTTGATGAAGCAAAAAAGGAGAGAAACACCATGATATGTCAACTAAAAGCAAAGGATGAAGAAATCTTCATCAACCTTCTCAAGACCGAAACATGTAAAGCTACAAGGATCAAGGAAGAAATGGAGAGCAGTCTAGCAAAAGAAAATGAAGAAATCTTCAAAATGAAGTCAGATATCATCTCCCTTAAAATAGAAGCAAATGAAGCAATACGTATCAAGGAAGAGTTTGAGAAACAACTTGCTAAGAAGAATAATGATTGTGAAAGATTGGAAGAAGAGATTGTCTCCCTCGGGAAAAAGGTTGAAGGGATGAACAAAATCTTGAAGAGCTCTCAAGCCTTGGATGACATGCTCAGCCATCAAAGATCTCCATTTGATAAATCAGGTCTTGGCTATGAAGGTAAATCCTCAAGCAAGAATGACAATGCTTCAAACAACAAAGATGTGAGGAAGTCAGAAAGAAATGTTGATGCTCCCAGTTTCAGCAAAGGTAAGGATAATATTCAAGGCAATAATGAAGTCATGTTCCAAGAAGAAATGCAAATGATGTCAAGGATGCGAGAAGCAATGGTTATCATCAAAGGATCTCAAGGCAGAAAGACTTCAGAAGTACATCAAGGAAATCTCCATCTCCCAGGTACCAAAGTTTATTTCTTGGTTATTGTTATGCTTGTACAAACTTTGGACACATGGCAAAAGATTGTAGGGCATATCACAAAGATAAATATTATGGTCCCTGACAATCTCTAAGAAGCAATTTTGCAAGAAGAAGTCATGAATTCTTATTCATAAACAACATAGAGTGCTTCAAGTGTCATAACATTGGTCATATGGCACGTGATTGTAACTTGACTTGGGCACCTACTCAAGCTAGAACTATGCCAAAGAAAAAAGTTACACAAGTATGGAGAAGAAAGCAAATACAATCTGAAAATCTCTTGAACTCTCCAGCCAACAACACATGTTGTTGACTTGATAAACATATCCTTAATATTCTGAGTGTTTGATGATGGGATTCTGCCAAAAAGAGACCATGCATACAGTTAGGGGGAGCTTGTGATTCTTGATCATTATTGCAGAAGCTATCCGTGAAAGGGTCCCTATGAAATCCTTGATGAGCTATATTGACAATCATTCTTTGATAGATCATTTCTCAGGAACACTCCTTAGAAAGAACATGATCTCTTATCTATCCATTGGACTGTTGTTGAAGATGTTTTCCACTTGATCACTAAGCAGAAATTGGAGCAGCAGAGAAGGCCATCTAATGCTAAAGAAATGGGGCAAAGAACTATGTTGTTGTTATTACAGAAGTTGAATGTCTCGACTCAAGGATATGATGTGAGAACAGGTAAATTGTGGACACAAATAGATGCAACCTTCAAACAAATAGATACATCTGGAAATGGAGCTTGAATGTTTTGTTCACTACACAAGAAAGAGTAGTTGGTAGCATTTAACATAATTGAAGCATTGCAAAAAGTTGTTAGTCAGTAGAAAGAATTTAAAAGACAGTCACAGATTGATATCAAAATCTGCTAATGGAGATAACTTGCAAAGAACACAAGGAAAAGATGGCTCATCAAAAGGACTATAGAAAGAAGAATGTTGTGCAGTCGAATATAGCTCAGGTTGATGCTCGTCACTTAGAAAAATAGCAACAGTAAGGCACAACCTCTCACCATTTCATCTGAATGCAATGATGTTGAAATATTGGATGGCAATGACTTAAGGAGAAGCACAGAGATACAGAGGAACTCGGATCTGAAGAGAGATAGCGAGAAAAACAATTTCAGTGGCATTTTCTCTTGATTCGGACTATGAAGACCTCTTAATTCTGACTGTGGAGACAACAAAATTCGGATTGCAGAAGCATAAAAACTTGGACTTGGACATTTGGTGTGTGGCTATTTGGAGTCTATTTGGAAGCACTGAAGTGGAGCATCTTTAAGGCATCGTTGCCCACACTTGAGCATGGTTAAAAGCAAACTTTAAAGGTCTGTTTGGGACATTCTTGGAGCAGCATTGTTGAAGCCATGATAAAGTAGTTCTTTTGAGACATGAAGAACGGATAATGTGCTAGCTGATGATAAGGCAGCAATCTCTCTATCTTGAGTAAAAAAAAAGGAAGAGCACCATGACAAGGGGAGCAGTTCGACAGGGGGAGTCCTTGTGCACTCCTTTGCCATTGATGTCAAAGGGGGAGAGAAGAAGAATATTGCCATCAATGACAAAGGGGGAGATTGTTGATCTAGATTGTCATTGATGTCAACATGGCAATATTTTGGGATACTAAATGATGATGTGAAGCCAAGGAGAAGCAGATTCGTGAAGTAACAGTAGTACGAAGCCAAGAAGGAAAGCCATTGGAAAGACATTGAGAAGCCATTGGAAGTCAAGAACAGGAGCTATCAAAGAAGAGCTATCGGAAGTCAAAGGAAGAGTTATCAGAGCATATCGCATATGCCCAAGGGTAAGTGCTAAAGGGAAGAACAATGACACCTATCGCATATACCCGAGAGTAAGTGCTAAAGGAAGAAAACAGCGAAATCAGAGGAGCATTGCGGACCCGACGATTCTGTTACAATATGCCTCTATTGAAATATCACATCCACCGCATCACGAGTCTTGAAGCCTTGTTACACTGAAATTCCAATTGCGATATGAGTTGCGGACCCGATGGTCCCATTATAACACACCCTAATTAATATCGCATCCGCCATATCAAAACCTTCGCAAGTTATGAAGGCTTGTCAAATTAAAACTCCGATTGCGATATAATATACGGACCCGAACAGTTTATTATAATACACCTTAATGTAATATCGCGTCCGCCTCGTCGGAAGTCATGTACCGCAAGTCTTAAAAGGAATGTCATGTCAAATCTGTCGATTGCGATGGTATTGAGGACCCGCTGCACCATTATAACATAACTTAATGTAATATCGCATCCGCAATAATTGCAAGTTTCAAAAGGATGTCAAACCGCCGATTGCGATAGAGTTGTGGACCCGACGGACCGCCGATTGCGATAGAGTTGTGGACCGGACAGAGTTATCAAAAACAGTTTAATATAATATTGCATCCGCTCCATCGGAAATAGGGGCATCGGCAATGTTATATCGGTGATATTGAATGTTGCGATTGCGGGATTTTCATGAAGTTGCGATTGCGGGATTTAAGCAGTGACGTGGCATGTGGGGACTGCCAAACATCTATTATAATGTGGGTATAGCCTCTCCTTTATGATTTTCGTAAATAAACAAGTTTAATTGGATAAAGGCCCCTCCGATATAATTTTAATGTGCAACCTCATAAGTCGGCCTCTCCTCCCAATGAACATGTCTTTTGGTTATTGGTGAGACTTGTATAAATACAAGTTAAAATGCTTCACTTCAAGCAAGCGAATCGAGCATCTATCACAGAAAAGAAGAGACAGTTCACAACTCGTGAACTTGAAGGAACAGAGGAAAGGAAGCCGAAGGTCCAACAGGGAAAGAAGGAAGCCGAAGGTCGAGCAGGAAAAGAAATTCTTTTGACTGGGTTAATTTTTGAAAGGCTCAAACCTAAAATGAATTAATCTGTAGAAGTGCAGACCACGACAATCACTCCTCTGAAGCAATCACTCCTGAAGCAGTTACCGGGACAGTAAGAACAGAGGCTCGAAACAAAGAATTGTTTTTGTGCAAACATTGAGGCTTAGCGCAATCTATTAAAAGTATCTTGTTGAAAAACTTCAGCAGATCTTGGAGACATTATTGAAGATCATGATACATTGTTGAAATCATCATGAGGTAACTTTGCAGACTCCGTTTGGGCAATATGAAGAGTTGTGAAGACTCCTTCATATGAAGACAGGTTGTCATTGATGTAGCAGTGAAGCTGAAGATTGACAGGTGTTAAAATTGGCAACTAGGGCCAAACTCCATGTGGGTCATCACATTTATGGCAGCTGATATTTTTCCTTGATTCATCTCATCGAGAGGTGTAGGATTGATCTAATGATCATCCAATTCCGGCATGTATTTATGGAGATATGAATTTATTTGTATATACTTGACAATTTGTCAAGGTCGGCCAGCGAGATAAAGTGTGTGGCACATCCCCAGCTTTACCTCAACGTTGCATATAAAGCAAGGAGACATTGTGCCTCATTTCATCATCATCTAAACACTCATCTTCTCTCCCCTCATCTCATTGGGCCAGCAAAGGAGCAGCTTCTCTCACACGTGCAAGAAGAAGGACACATTTTCTATTTAGGGCAGTGTTGAATGATTTTAGGGCAGCGTTGACTTTTCTAGGGTTGCGTTGACCAAGTGTTGGGCTACTAAATGAAGTGTTGACCAAGGGCTGACCTACGCATGGTATTTGGGTGCTGCGTTGAACAACATTGACCAAAGTGTTGACCAACGTTGACTAGTTAGGGCTGACCACAAACCCCTGATCTCTAACCGTTGACCAATGGGTTGTTTTGGGTTGCCGAAGTTTGTTGTTGAAGACCTAGTTCTTCAAGGTTGACTAGAGGTCAATCCGGGGTTGTTTGACTAGATTTGACTTTGCTGATTTAGGGTTTGCTACTGCTGTCATAAAATTACAGATTTCTGAATTTGTACTATTTCTCTCTGTTGAACTATTGAAGATTAAAGAAGAATTGATCAAAGGGTTTTGGGGTTTGTCCCTAGCTAGCCGCCACATCTTGTGTCTCTTGTCTTGGCTTGTTTTCTGTCGATCTATTAATGTTCTATCAACATTTTACTTTATGTTTATGTGATTGCTAAACAGTGGCTAATAAGAAGAAATCGAAGTAAACTGCACTAAGCATAGAACATACCATAAATTAACATGGTATCAGAGCTGAGGTGAAGACAAAGCCCAAGCAAGAGCAAGAGCAATCACCGAAGGCTGTTGAAGCAATCTCAAAGACTTCGTGGGGTCCTCATCGCACTTCCCCGCTAAAGAAAAGCTCCATGAGAAGTATGACTATCACGGATGGAAGATGTCTCTCGATCTGACATTAGAAGAGCGGGAAGTGTTGGACCATGTGAGAGGCAGAATCGTTGAGCCTCCATCAAATGCATCTTCTACTGCTAGGAACATGTGGACCAGGGGAGAAGTCAAAGCAAAGAAGATCATCTGGGACTCTATCGACAAACGCCTGGTGGCCTATGTTTCCGAGCTGACCACCTCCAAGGAAATCTACAATAGACTGGTAAGCTTATTTAAAGTTAATGATGCAAATCAAGTTTTTTTCCTTAGAAATAAGCTGAAGGAAATTGAGAAGGGAAAAAACGAGAGTATGCAAGCATACTTCTTAAGGATCACCGAGATCAAGAATGATCTCCTATCGATTGGGGAAGTCGTTTCTGACAGGGCACTGACCATCACAACTCTCGGAGGGCTCCCATCTGAATGGTATATATTCAGAATCACTCTTCTCAACAATAATGTATCCCAGGATTTGAGGAACTGATGGCAAGATGCACTCAAGAAGAAAGAAGGATGGAAGAGCAGGAAATGCCTGCACTTAGAGGCAATCCCGCTGCATTCTCCTCTCATGCTAAGAGGAGAAATAATTTCGGGGCAAGATCTAAGGGAAAGGCCGGACCGAAAGGTGGAAGGAAAGGTAGATGTTACATTTGCAACAAAATTGGCCACTATGCGAGGGAGTGCCCTGATAGAAAGGACACATCTCATGACGATGATCAAAATCACTCCCGAGGCAATTCCAACAACAATCAAAGGAAGGGTGGTTTCAATGGCAAAGGAAAAAGGAATGGCGAAAATCAGGGAAATGGTCAACCCTCCAAGAAGGAAAGAAACTCCAGGTATGAATCTAACGTTGTTAACAATAAGCAAGATGAATATTATCTACCAGCGGCCCTCTCTACTATTGCTCCCCCGGACTCGCTAGGAAATTGGCTTATTGATAGTGGTGCCTCAAGGCACTTCAATGGTTACAAAGAAGCTCTCTCTAATCTGATAGAGAAGGAGACCAACTTGGAAATTGTTCTTGGGGACAACTCCAAATATCCCGTAAAAGGCGTAGGGAATGTCTCTCTACAATTGAATCAGGGTAATACAATTCATTTGCAAGAAGTCCTATATGTACTTGATCTCAAAAAGAACCTGGTGTCCCTTTCGGCAATGGAAGACAAAGGCTACAAGGTGGTCTTCATCGATGGCAAGGTAGGTGTATGGAAAAAGAATTTCAAAGATGCTTTCACTCTTGGGTTTAGGGTTGACTCTTTATATCATGTCAAAGGAAGTCCGTTGGGTGTCATGACTTGTGACACATCTTTTCAGTCCAAACTACAGCACCGGAGGTTTTCCCACCTTCATTATAAAGCTCTACCAGATGTGAGGCAAATGGTGATCGGGATGTCGAGATTAGCCATGATGTCACCTTTGACAAAGATATGGCTCTTAGCAAAGTTGACAATCTTCCTATATTGAGGAAATTTGGAGAACTTGTCACCAGGAAACCAGAGGAAAAGGAAGATGAGACAATGCACGATGTAGAAGAACCTATGGATCCTATTGATCCCCCTCCGCAAGAACCTTCCTCTTCTAGGAAGAGGCCTTCATGGCTCAGGGGGACACTTGATGATGCTGAAGGACACATTGCACCCAGGCGGACTTTTTGTGAAAGTAAGAAGCCGACCAGGTATCAGGGATACTTGACCGTCATGAGCACGATCATTCAAAATGAGCCTTCATCGTTCGCAGAAGTTGTCAAGCATCAAGTATGCAAGGATGCTATGACTGAGGAATATGAGTCCGTCATGAATAACGATGTCTGGGATGTGGTCGTCAGACCCCAGGACAAAGCAGTTGTCACTTCGAAATGGCTTTACAAGATAAAGTATAAGGCTCGTTTCGTCACTCGTGGCTTCTCTCAGAAGGAAGGTATAGACTATGACGAGATATTTGCACCTGTTGCCTGATATACCACCATCCGCTCGATCATAGCCCTTGTTGCTTCGCAAGGATGGAACCTACATCAGATGGATGTCAAGACCGCGTTCTTGCATGGTTCTATCAAAGAGGAAGTCTATGTGGAACAACCCGAAGGATTTGAGATTCATGATTGGGAATCTCACGTGTGCAGGTTGAAGAAAGCCCCCCTATGGGCTGAAGCAAGCACCTCGAGCATGGTATGAGAGGATCGATAGCTATTTGATGAAGCTAGGATTCACTAGGAGTGAAGCCGACGCTAAACTTTACTTTAAGGTTGAAGATGAAAAACCTCTCATACTGGTGTTGTACGTTGATGACCTCTTTCTGGCAAGTGCAAACCCTCTCATTCACAAATGTAAGAGGGAGTTGGCTTCTGAGTTTGAGATGAAGGACCTGGGACTGATGCACTATTTCCTACGACTAGAAGTCTGGCAGAAGCCACGGGAGATTTTCCTTTCTCAAGGAAAAGATGTAGTGAAGATATTGAAGAGATTTGGTATGGTGGACTGCAAGCCCATAACTACCCCGATGGAGCTTGACTTCAAGAAGTTAAGCAGTAGTGTTGCCAAACCTGTTCTACAAAATGCTACCGAGTATCGTCAACTCAACGGAGAATTGATGCTCTTGGTGAACTCCCGTCCGGATATATGTTTTGCAGCCAACACGTTGAGTCAACATATGTTTGAGCCTCACCACACACATTGGATTGGTGCCAAGAATCTGTTGAGATACCTTCGTGGCACAATCACTCATGGGTTGAGATACACTGCCGGAGATGTGAGACTACATGGATATAGTGATGTTGATTGGGCAGGCAGTGTGGCGGACCAAAAGAGCACTTCCGGGTGTTGTTTCTCTTTGGGATCTGCCTCGATATCCTAGATGAGCAGGAAGCAAAAGTCAGTGGCTTTGAGCACCGCTGAGGCAGAGAACATTGTTGCGAATATGGCCTCTTGTGAGGCGGTCTGGTTGCGGAAGCTCTTCAGTGAGTTGTTTGGATTTACATTGGATACTACCGTGATCCTATGTGACAACCAGAGTGGGATTTGTTTATCAGAGAATCCTGTATTTCATGATTGCTCTAAGCATATCGATATCAAGTACCACTATATCCAGGACATGGTGCAAAGGGAAGCAATAAGGCTCCAACATATCGGTACAGATGAGCAGGTCGCCAACATTTTGATGAAGCCCCTGGGAAAGGTCAAATTGTTGACTTTCCGAGAACGACTTGGTGTCGTTGAGAGACCCTCTTATGAGGGTCGTGTATGATGCATACATTGAGCTCTGGGAGCTCCGGGGGGCTTGGGGTACTTCTTGGAGCGACATGCGACCATAGGGCGACTCACCCTCCCCTAGTGGTGCACTATGTACAGGGTGACAGGTTCAACCTTCCCCTGTGATACCCCATGGCAACTTAGGGACAAGATTATTAGTTCTCCTGTCGAGGCATCCTATCCATGCAGTCTGGGACTCATGGGAAATACCTCTCGTCTGATCAACGAGCAGGGAAATGGGTTTAGGGACCATAGTAGTACTATCGATGGACGCATCGTTGTATTTACCGTACTCCCTATGCTAGGATGACCTACATTGATCTGGGATCAGTGAGAGTGGTATGACACACTCTCTGGGACTGACTTCAGGTCAGTAAAGGATGGTATGATACATCCTCGATCATTTCCTTGATTCCTCTTGTCGAGAGGTGTAGGATCGATCTAACGATCATCCGATTCCGACATGTATTTATGGAGATATGAATTTATTTGTATATACTTGACAATTTGTCAAGGTCGGCCAGCGAGATAAAGTGTGTGGCACACCCCCAGCTTTACCTCAACCTTGCATATAAAGCAAGGAGACATTGTGCCTCATTTCATCATGATCTAAACACTCATATTCTCTTTCCTCATCTCATTGAGCCAACGAAGGAGCAGCTTCTCTCACACGTGCAAGAGGAGGGACGCATTTTCTGTTTAGCGCAGTGTCGACTGATTTTAGGGCAGAGTTGACTTTTCTAGGGCTGCGTTGACCAAGTGTTGGGCTGCTAAATGAAGCATTGACCAAGGGCTGACCTGCGAATTCTGTTTGGGTGTTGCGTTGACCACTATTGACTAGTTAGGGCTAACGGCAGACTGCTGATCTCTAATTGTTGTTTTGACCGTTGACCAAGGGTTGTTTTGGGCTGCCGAAGTTTGTTGTTGAAGAACGAGTTCTTCAAGGTTGACTAGAGGTCAATCCGGGGTTGTTTGACTAGATTTGACTTTGCTGATTTAGGGTTTGTTGTTGCTATCATAAAATTACAGATTTCTGAATTTGTACTATTTCTCTCTGCTGAACTATTGAAGATTAAGGAAGAATTGATCAAAGGGTTTCCCCGCATTGGGGTTTGTCCCTGGCTAACTGCCACATCTTGTGTCTCTTGTCTTGGCTTGTTTTCTGTCAATCTATTAATGTTCTATCAACATTTTACTTTATGTTTATGTGATTGCTAAACAGTGGCTAATAAGAAGAAATTGAAGTAAACTGCACTAAGCATAGAACATACATTAATTAACAACAGGGCTCGACGAAGAAGACGTGAGGAGACATGAAGTACAACCAAATATACCTTGACAAAGTAAAGCTATAGGGTTGGAGCCCTTGGGGTTGGTGCCTCAGAATTGACAGGGTTGGTGCCTTGGAAAGTCCAAGTTGGTGCTTGGCAAATATAAGGTTGGTGCCTTGGAAAGGATCGGGTTGGAGCACTAGAGGATCGGTGTCCTCAAGAAACCAAGTCGGAGCCTATACCAGAGAAGGGTTGGCACCCTAGGGGTTGGAGCCTCTAAATGCAGGGTCCGTGCCCTAGAGGTTGGAGCCTCACAAAAGTCCAAGTTAGTGCTTGGCAACAGGTTGGAGCCTGGGAGATTGAAGATCGGTGTCTTCATCAAGGGTTGGAGCCCTATATACATTGTACTTGATTCATTATAAAGATTATATTAATAAAAGAATTTATTCCTATTGTGCATTTTGTGTTCTAAATATAAGTGATCTAACTAGAAAAAGTAACAATTGAAAAGGAATATTGATTCCCCCCTCCCCCCATCTCAGTATTTCCAACATAAAGGAATGAAAATTTTGAATATTTGTAGCATAAAAACTTATGCTGAAACAAGAAGACTGATAGCTTGTAGACTTGATTATAAAAAATACACAGAGGTATTTAAAAATAATAATTTATTAATATATATAAAAATGTATGATGATTTGAATGTACAATGAGGACCCTGCTTTTATACCTCAACAAGTGACCTTTCGTGAATGGGCATGTCTTTTAGACATGTCTTTTCACTTAATTTAATGACTATTTAACCTAAATAATATTTAATTATTTAATATTAATATTTATTTTATTTATCTAATTGTTATGAATTATATTCATAACATAGCCTCTTCCTTTGGAAGCTTTGTCCTCAAAGCTTTAACGCTTGGGTTTTTCTTCACTTAGTGTATGTCGTTTTTCAATGTATATAGTCTGGCCATCCTCTTCTTTTATAGCTCATCGGTAATATTTCTTTTGATTTTTTTTTAACTAAATTTTGTTAAATCTAAATAGTTTTTTTATTATTATAATTAAATAATATATATATGTTATATATACATATGCATATATATATATATATATATATATATTAACTTGAATTAAATTTACTAAATGCGGGTTCGAACAATGTTGACCGTCGCGCCGAATTGGGGGGGCGGGGGGGGGTTGGACAGGTTTGATAGCTGGTTGACCCACAGTCTTTTTGGTGCTCGATGCGAATAGAGCCATTGTTTGAACAGACGTCGCTGGAGCCACGGGTCAGGGCAGGGAGCGAACCTAGCGATGATACTTCAGAATGTCGAGGATGCAGATGTGCATCAACAGTTTCGAGTGATACGCCTCGGCAAACCCATAGATATCTGCAACCGTCTAGTGTCGAACGTTTAAGACCAGTTCACCTACGTATATGAAATCAATGACGGATTTAAACAATGAAAACCCTATGTTTGGAACTACGATGACCCCACCAATGTCTTGGGAATAGTCATCGGCTAGCAATGCCCGAAATATCGGGGATGCTTCGCTCAGCACGCGCTTGTGGGTTCGTATCTGTTGCGTGTCATTGTCATTCCAAATAATTTCAAGCACGTTATATCTGTTCATTTCCCACCCATATCTATTCGACTCGACACAGTTCACCACTACACGTGGACACAACTCTGGCCAATAGATGACAACCATATTCATTATCTCGTATTCTACAGGTTCTTCGATAAGATCAGAGATGGAAACTTCAATCTGTGCTCTTTCAGGGTTGGTCACATTCAAAGTCCACCCGCAGTTCTTACGTACCAACAGTTGCAATGCCAATTTTCTCGACGAATACGAAGATTGTAGAAACTCTTCTATTTCTGGATCACCCTTCGACAAAAATGATGCCAATATTTTACGCGTTCCTTCCATTTCTTTATAGTGCCCGTACCAGACTCTTGGCACCGTACTCGTTAGTCTCGTCCGACAATAGAAAGCCCATGTGCTGCAAGAAGGTGTAGGCCGTATCTATCACTGCTTCCTTTTGCACCTCTGTGTTTCTGACCATCCTGAGGCCTCCTGTCTTGATAAAAAAACAAGGTCGTCTCTGTAACCTGCCAACCGGAACAAAAGCGCAGCCAGGACAAGTGCAAGATCCGTAACATCTACACACAGAGAGAGCTCCCTACTCCGCAACAATGGAACATCTAAGTGGTGTTTGATGAAATCATAGTAGGCATGGAATAAAGGCATCCGCAGATCGTAGGAGGCATGGACCAACAAACTATTTGATTCAAGCATGCTAGAAGGTTCAAGAAAACAACCTGGATCAAGATCTTCGTTGTTTCTTAGGGCCAACAAATTGCCTGGTTTGGGCGTGCTAGCAGGTTCAGAACTGTCCGATTCCGGCCTGCTAACAGGTTCAAGAACAAAATCGTGGCAGCTTTCCTGATTTTGTTTTACATCATCTCCAGCCTGTCCTGGATCAAAATGAAAAGGTGAAGTTTTCGATTCAGGCTCAGGAGAAGATTCCATACTTATTGCAGAAGTCATATTTATCAGTTTTGCACTACCTTCAATGGATTCAGACTCATAATTATCACTTTTTGTATCGATGGACAAGCTTTTAGTTTCAGGCCAAATTTTTGCAATATCTTGCTCATCTTCGTTCTCACTGCCTGAAGCCGTATTTTCCACTGATTTCTGACCAGCAACCTCATCAAGTTGTACAGTTTTGGCTACTGAAGGTTCATGCTCCGAATCTTGAATCGGTATTCCCATTTTAACCGACTTCGTTCCTTCTGGATCATCTGTTGTTTGGACTTCTTCCACACGTCCCTTCTCTTTAGAGTTTTCAGATGGATGCAAGTCATCTTCCTGCTCACGACAATCTCCATTTGTAACTTCTGCAATTGATTTTTTCAAATGCTGAAATGCTTCTTGAATTTCACTAAAATGTTCGACGCGTTCACAATGTGAATGTAATGGCACATTGTGAGGCGAACTGCGTTCAAGGGCCCGCATGATTATATTGTGTGCCATGGCTCTGATACCACTGTAGCATAAAAACTTATGCTGAAACACGAAAGGACTGATAGCTTGTAGACTTGATTATAAAAAATACACAGAGGTATTTAAAAATAATAATTTATTAATATATATAAAAATGTATGAGATGATTTGAATGTACAATTAGGACCCTGCTTTTTTGTAAATGGGCATGTCTTTTAGACATGCCTTTTCACTTAATTTAATGACTATTTAACCTAAATAATATTTAATTATTTAATATTAATATTTATTGTATTTATCTAATTGTTATGAATTATATTCATAACAATATTGTTTTTGGGCTATCTTATCCTCACATGTGCGAAGATTAGGGCAACCTTACTATTGAAAAATCGAAGCGCTAGAAAGTTGTTGGACAAATCGAAGTGTTGAAAAGTTGTTCTGCAAGTCGAAATGTTGGAAAGTTGTTGGACAAGTCGAAGTGTTGGAAAGTTGTTACGCAAGTCAAAGCGCTGAAAAGACGTAAGACAAGTCGAAGTGTTGGAAAGTTGTTGGGCAAGTCGAAGTACTAGAAAGTTGTTGGCAACTTGTTAGGGGTCGAAATCGCTGGAAGTTGTTGAGTGAAAGTTCCTGAAAGTTGTTGAAGTTGTTGGAAGCTACTAGGTCAAAACATAGTTTTAAAAACCGGAACCAGTGACTGGACTGGTCCACCTAATAAACAGGGTTTCAAACCAGGACTGGTCATATCTCAATGAACTGGTCTTTAAAAAAATACATGAAATAATTAGTTTTTAATTAAAAAACTATTTTTAAGATTTAAAACCATGATTCCAAACCAATAGAGATAAAATATGAAAGGTTTTCTCATCTATATACCATGTAAAGGTGAATATATAAAAATGGCACCAAGTGCAATACATATCAACAACAAAATACATAATCAATGAGGCTCTAAATGGCCTCTAGTGTCCAAAAACAATGCTTTAAGCTATGGGGCCACTGACCTATTACAAGTCTACATATCAGTGATCAACAACATGATCACTCATTGTGATCAAATTCATCACCACTTCTAGACAAAGGATCATCAACATGAGCTACATAAATAATATGGCTCAGAGTTTGAGGACTCCTAAAACTCCTCTACAACTTTAGTAGTAGTAGCAAAAATATGCATCAAAATTACAAATCACTGATCAACATGGTCACTCATGAAACTCATCATTGATTCAGCGCTACTAGAAATGGCATCATCAACAAGAGATACGTAAACATCATCTAGCTCAAAGCCTTCAGACTTGGATTGCTCAATCTTATAACATGATAGAAATTGAAAAAGTTTAACATGCCTAACTAATGGTTTTGGTTTGAGTGAAGCTTTCATCTCCTCAACCTTATAATGTGGTAAAAAAGATTAGCATGCCTAACCAATTGATTTCCTTTGAGTGAAGGGTACATTCTTGTTAAGGCCATGGTAGAGGAGTTCAACAATCAATACCACCAACATCAACAAAGTTCAATAAGCAATGCCACCAACATCAAGGTTCTTAAAGAGATTCATGCTCTTGATCAAATGTCAATGTCGTGCCCTCACGCATGATAGAATCAAATGGAAACATTACAAACCCCCAAACCTTGAAATCTTGAAAACCATTAAGTCTACTCAATTTTGAGTAAAATCTAAAATTCTAGTTTCTCCATATGAAATCCAATGAGGTCGAAACCACTCTCAAACACCCTAAGTCATTTCATGGTAATGTTAAAAATTTAAGTAAAAGGATGAAAATTAAAAATAAAGGAAATGTCACTTTTATTTTAAGAATTTAACATTACCATTAGTTGCCAACATTGCTAGGGTTGAGATGAGGGCAAAAATGCTTTTCTTGGAGGGGTTGTTTTTGGAGGAAAACAACCCCAAATTTCCCTCAAAACAACTTCAAAGCTCACAAAAAGCATTATGTGGGGTTCGTAGTTGGCCTGGCAATAAATAGGTCGGTTTTTTATGGAACCAGTCGGTTTGACCATAAACCGATCGATTCCATCATAAACTGGTCGGTTTGGTCCAGTTTTTGTGATTTGTTAGCGAAGTCAACACTTAAACCGAGTTTTTTTCCCAGTTCGACCCAGTTGTGTAATGAACCAATCGGTTTGACCGGTTTCTGGTTCAGGTCGACCGGTTTTTAAAACTAAAGGGTCAAAGTAGTTGGAAGAAAATTCATTAAGAAGAAGATTGACTTGGTCTTGGAGGAGTATTGGTCAAGGGTCATAGGTCTTGGAATTCATCATTTGAAGTTCTATAAGAAGAGAAGAGTTCTTACTGGTTTTCCTCTCAAAAGGAGAGGTTTTGGCCCTGGCTGATAGCCTATATCTTGTGTCCTCTTGCCTCATTGTTCTTTATTGTTTGGTAGTTGTTTGATGATAAGAACACAATAATAATCAAGTTGAAGAAGAAGCTAATCATGCTAAGCAGTTATCAATTTAAGAGAAATCACCTAACCTCTCCACCTCTAGATTTCTCAACATGGAATCAAAGCTAAGGTGACAAGACAAGGAAAGGTATCTTGAGGAAGGACCATCAAAAGGAATATCACAAAAGGGCAATTAAAGAGGACATCGAACCATTAATAAGGGATTCATAAGGGCCGAACAATCTAGGTAGTATCAAGGAAGGAACTAAGGGATATCATAGAAGACCTCAAAACCCTAGTTCATTCAAGAAGGGTTCTACATTCAAAAGCATTCTTGGAAAGATCATAATTATTATCACAAGGAAAAGAAAGACATCAAGAACCCTACCTCCACTCAAAGAAGGACTACACATTTGAAGCATCTTGAAGTCTCCAGTTCAAGGAAGCAAGAAGCGTTGCCATCATCATCAGAGGAATCAAGGTGTTCTCCCTCTATTTAAATCAAGAATCTCATCACAAGCATATTTGAAGAAGGACATATCCAGAAGAAGAACTGTCATCAAGGAAGCAAACATCGTCATCAAAATCAAGAAGGCATCAAGTTGAAGATATCACCATCAAAGGAGCATCTTCACTTGACAAGTATCCTTATATCTATGACTGAATCTATTATCAAAATGACTTAATACTGCAAGGAGAACAATAAATTGGTTGGATCATCAAACTACCTTGCATGGAAGAAGAGGACAGATTTGATCCTCATAGAAAATGAATTCATCGGACATGTTAAGGGTTCAATCGTCGAACCAGCAAAAGAAGAAGCTCAAGCTCTAGTGAAGTATATGAAGGGGGTGATAAGGGCTCAAAGAATCCTTAGAGAATCGATTAAAGATTCTCTCATCCCTTATGTAGCAAAATTGGAGAAGTCAAAAGACATCTATGACAAGCTGGTAGAATTATTCTCCATAAGCACGACAGGAGAAGTGATATATGTTGAAAAGTGTAACTAGGTTCGATCTTCATAATAACGTGTAACTGTGATTTTATGTAATTGATGAAAAAGAAAAAGAAAATTATTATTGCAATGCTTGTCTCATGGGTTTCATGAGCAAGGAATTTTATTTTTAGTAATGGCTCCCATTATGAGCCTTTAGGTTTTATCATCTAGTCATAAAAGTCAAATTGAGTCAATGTCATGTATGAAGGACCCTTCTTGGGCATGTTACATCTTTGTATGAGTCATTTGATATATAAGAACGCCCTCCAAGACCAAGCAAAGTCACCTCCTTCAAGTCTGCTTCAAGAAGAATAATAATATCTTCACCAAAGGACATGTCGGCTCATCTACATGTCAAGTCGGCTATTATCATGAGAAACAACTATAAATAGGCCACTCGGACTCATTTCAGAGCAAGGAATTTCAGTCAAGGTCTGAAGTTAGTAAGTGATGCAAAGGTCAGCAAAAGGGAGCCTTATAGTCAGCAAAAAGAAGGGAAGGAAGAACGAAGTCCCTAGCATTGTTTTGGGTCTGTTTTAAGCGCTGAAAGTATTCACAAGTGCGAGGAATTTTTGTTGTTCAAACTGCAGAAAGAAGTCAAAATATCACAGTCAGATTTGAGGATAAATCAAGGAGAAAGTCAAGGTGATACTCAAGCCAAGTTCAAGGAGAAGAAGTCTCCTTCTAGACCAAAGGAAAACAAGGATCTAAGTTGGTCCATCTTCATGAGCTAGGGTTTCTAATGTAGGACTAAAAGTTGCAGGTCTGTCCCTAGGAACCGAGACTCAGAGAGAGCCAAGGAGGAACTCATCAAGGAAACTTTGTGAGTTGGAAACTTTGTGAGTTGGAAACTTTGTGAGTTGGCCTTGGAGAGGCAAATAGGTCAAGGGTCTTGGTCTAGGCACCAGTCGAATCCCTTGGTGGTCGAACTTGGATTTAATCCATAAATTTTCCATTTTTCTCCTCTTTTCTTTGTCCCTTTAAGGATAAGGAGGCATGTTTCCGCTCAATCTAGCAGGGGTCCTAGGAGGGGTTCTTATAGAGCAACTACTAGGTCAAGTGGCAACAATGGAGCAATAGCACATTGTCACCTCAGCTAAATCTCCCTACTCTTTGTTGAGAATTCAATAGGGCAATGAATATGTTAATTCTCTTTAACTTGATAATTGTTTGTGTTACCTTTTTCCTTATTAGCTTTATTCCTTATTATTATAATGTGAGATACATCAAACAACTACCAAAACAATAAGAACAGTGACATAGTATATAGGTTGCAAGCCAGGGCCAAAACCCCTCCTCTTGAGGGGAAAACCCTTAAATATCTTCTCTTCTTATAGATCCTTCAATTGACAAATACCAAGACCTTGTGACTCAGACAAATACCCTGCAAGATCAATATCAACCACTAACTCGGCCTCCTGCTGCAATAACTTCGACCTCCTACTGCAAATCCAAAATTTTGTCTCCACGGCAACTGTTGTAACTGTTGCTACCACACTAGAAAACTTCAATCTTCTTCATCAAGCCTTCCTCTTCCCTTCGCTTTCCTTTATTTGAGACTTAGGGCTAGTGAGATACCCTAAGTGACCTACGCTTGACTTCTTTCCTCTCTTCCTTCCAAGATCGAACCAGAGATGACCCTTGCGCAGAAACCCTAGCTTCGTCTTGCATGTGGGAGAGAGAACTAGCCCAAACACTTCGACTTCCTTCAATCTCTTATTCGTCCTCTCCTTTGACCTCTTCTTTTGGTACAAGATAAACTATATTCTTCAGACTGAATTATCAATATACATCGGAATGTAATATATATATAATGTTTTTTATTAATAATGAATGGATGATTACAAGGCTGTGGCGATGCTCCATAAATAGGAGTTCACTGGCCATGCCCATTTAGAGAGACATGTCCGTTGGGATTGTTGTCTCTTCTTTTAAGCAAATCTAATTTAATAATTGCTAATTAATTATTTATGCATTATTATTTCATTAATTAAAATAATATTTAAATATTTATTTTTATGAATTTTAAATTCATAACATCTTTGTCCTCTTCTTCACATAGAATGAGAGATGAGTGAGTGATGCTTTACGAGGATGAGTTCCTCTCTTTATATAGGCCTCTTCAACAGGTAGACGTGGCTCTTCACTTAGGCCGACTTGACAACTTCTAGGCCGACTTGACCTTGGAGGGCATTTCGAGACCTAGCTTCCATGCAATAATTAGGCCTAATGATGCCCCAACTAATAAAATAATGTGCAAAAATAACATTACTTGGTGAAAGCCCACCAAGATAGCTCCATAATACAAAATAAGGCTCTCAAGAGAGAAAAATGATAGATACAATAGGTCGAAGGGTCGTTGAAGAGGCCTAGTGGAGTCCAATGTGTGCCAAAATGAATGGATGGGATCCAAACATAGTGATAAAGGGGGTGGCCCCTTGATACTCGAGCAAATAACATGTGGCGCCTCCAAGTGGCTATGGGGGCATGAAACATCCTCATGGGTCTCCAAATGGATCGAACAAGCATGTATCCCATTTGTAAGGGTTGAAAGAATGATGCAATCCCTCCCATTATCTCCCATGGTGAGACACATCCTCATCTAGGCCTTGGATTAGCTGCCAAGTGTGTGGTGCAAGAGTGTAGCCGGCTAGGCAAGGTGGTCCAGGTGCACCGTCATCATCAAATAAATGGAACACGAGCAAGCAGTAAAGGTGTTGAAGGCTCCCATGATGTGGAAATCTCCTCTATGCTATGTTGGAGGTCAATGGCTCTCAACGCTCACCCTACAAATGCAGATATGACCTTTTGATTAATATGCAAAATAAAGTTTGACTATGTCATTCTCCAGCTCTTGGAAATTTTTGGTACATTACATGTTCTCTATGCAATAATCTGCAAGCAGCAGCACATCTCTTTCATTTTTCTTCTCTTCTAGCTTCTCATATTCTATGTAGGGAATATCACTAGATCAGTTTTATATTTGTCTCTATGGTGCAATCATCCTTTAGATTAATGCAAAGTAAAGTTTCTCTTCTACTTCTTTTCATTATCATCTTCAAGCTACTACAAATATTGAACTTCTGCCAAATTATTTCATAATTTTTTCTCATCATATCCTTGGCTACTTGATTGCATGCCAAAGATTTCTCCTAGGGCAAACAACTAGGGCAAGAGAAATTATGGATGAAAATGGAGAGAATGGCCACCAAGATGAGTGATTTTGAGGAAACCACTTCTACTCTTGTTGTTGAATACCTCCAATTCCAAAAATTCCCTTTCCAAGTAACTTCGCATTAAACCCCAATTAGGCTATCTGGCCTTAAGAGGGCCGAATTTAGAGAGAAGAGCGAAGTTCAATTTGTGGGTAAATTTTGACTTCATCACCAAAAAGATATGGCCACTACCTAGTCTCAGGGTTGATGGAGCTAAAACTTGCAAAGGAGTAAGGATGTCTTAATGCCCTAGCAAAAAAACCCTAACTATTACCTTTATGAGGAAACAAAATTCACTTCGGAGAGCTAATGTAAGATTCACCAAGGGGATTGCCATTCACATACTGTACAATGAGTAATTCATGCAATAATGAGACCTAGCTTCCATACAATCGATATTTAACAAATAAAGGCATAATAGAAAACCTAGATCATCAATTTATTCCATACACTATACATAACATCAGAAATTTTCAATAATAAAAGCACTCACAAGACAATATACATGAACAATCCAATTATTGATCCAAGGCAACTTCTCCAAAGACAAGAATATAGCTCCAATACACAAAATGCTCCATAGATCACATCTCTCCAAAGGTGTAATATCTTGTTTGGATATTTTCATTAAATATTCAAAAAAAATCTTCAAAAAAATATGTCGTTAATTCTATTCTACAATGCCATGAAAATTCTCGAATTTGCATCAAAGAAATTGCCAACAGATTACATATAAAACCCATATATTAAAAGTGTTGCTACTATGGCAATTTTAGTAAACACTGTAATTACACAAAACACGGAATGTATGCAACAGACTCCGCTTTATTTATAAAATATGATAATACAATAGTTGGAAATAGCTAAGATAGTGATGGCCATCAAATAAGTTGTTGCAATGTTGAACCTGTCCTCCAAAATGATAACTGAAAATGACGCCCAAATTGGAGATCTAAATGATCCCCACTCCAATCCTCATATCTTCTCCAGATCCGATCTCCAACTGATGTCGCTGAAGTTCTATGAGATTTTTGGATGAAATCTCCTCAACGATACGTTGGGTTTTCATCCAACTCACAAGGAAACCCAAGGGTTTTCATCCTAGAGCTTGTTGAAAGTTGAGAACCACATTCCCAAACCTCTCTAATAGAAAATATAACCACTCCAAGATGTCCCAAATATTTTTCTTCCCTTCCTTTTAAAGACTTGATGGATGGCTTTCTGGCCTCCTAGAAGTATTTATTTTATTATTTTATTGCCATTCTAGAAGATTCTTCCCTTTATTTAAGTGACTTTTAATTTATTTTATTTAAGTCACTTTTCCCCTTTTGGTCTTTTTTCTCTAATCAGGCACTCTTCACCCTTTTAATTAATTAAGTGACTAATTAAAGTCACTTTTAATCCTAGGAAATGATTAATTGGGCACCATATTTTCTCCAGCCACTAGAAACCACTTCTCACCATCCCATCCTGTAGGTCTCTTCATTTTGGTTCCAATGAACTATTACACTAAGATGTTTCTCCAAATATTTTGCTCCTAGCAACATCTTTAGTGTTTTGAATTAAAAATATTTTGATTATAACCTCGTTTTACGGAAATTGTTGGAATGCAGCAAAACCAAGAATAAGCTGTCTAAAACTGACCCTGACCCTAACGTTGGCCATCACACAACTTGGAAACCCATCCTAGTTGTATTATAAAGGAAACTAAAAATTGGGGACGTTACAAAAGGTACAAGAAGGCCAAAATTCTCCAAGAGAAGAAGAATTGTCACAAGTGACAATGATGAAATGAAATGATCCTCTCCTCTCTTCATATGAAGAGAATGAGTTCTAATTATTAGCCTACGAACCCCTAATAACAAGTAAAATCACAAAAACGCCTCGGGTTACAAGCCAACCCACTAGCTTTAGACATAAATGCTAAGAAAAACCCACGTGTGAGTCGTGAGGCCTCTAGGGATGACATCATCCATAAAATATGCTCCAAATGTCAAGCATTGATACTACAAGGTGCCAAGTGTGATGTAGTAGCATCTAAAAGTCATGATTTGATGATTGGCTCTCAAATCGTCATCAGTAGTTCTCTGTGGTCCCAAAATCCAACTGGGGCACCATAAAGGGGTCTCCATGTGTCTCCAAATGCCCATAATGTCCATCTCTGCTCCAATGTTGAGGGATTTCTAGGTGCTACTAGCCCTTTGAAGTCTCTAAAGGTGAGACCATACTCATCTGAGCCCTAGATCAACTACCATCCCTCATATGGTGTTAAGGCCAGCCTAGGGGCACGTTGGGTCCAAGTGTATCACCAAATGAAATGCAATGTGGCAAAACATCCTGGGTGCAAGAGGTACCCAAGGTCATGTGTTATGTGCTACTGTTGCTCAGTGGCCTAAGGCTCTCAACGCTTCACCTATGAGTGTCAATATCTTCTCGGAAGGTCGGTATCTGTGGAGAAAATGCCCAGGACATGGACTGTGGAACCACCTGAAAATCACAATATAAAGTCTAGTTAAAGCAACCAGTCATTAGGGACAATGATCATTACTGCATCTAGGTGAACCAAACTTGTGAATGTAATGGGCTATTTAACAATTCAAATAAGGATTCCCTTCCAAAATTAGGGCCCTGAACTCGCAATGGTGTTTCCTCCCTAGGTAGGAGCGCCTAAAGGATAATTGTATGTGTTTCCATCCCCTAAGGGAAAGTAACATTTCCTCAGTCCACCCTTCAATTGATAGGCATTAGTAAATAATAATGATGACATGGAGGCCAAAAAGCTTCATGGCCAAAGGGACCAACATGATGGGGATCCACATCTTGACTGTATAGATGTGAGAAGGGAGCAATCATGGACACATGAGTTACCAACTCGACCTTTGTTTTTCTACCCCTCTTGTGTGTCTTTTACTTTTTCTCGATTTTTCTTTGTATTACTGCTCATAACTCAAAGGGTTAGAACTTGTGTTCAATGATATTGCAACTATATTACCCCTAAAGGATGAGTCATTTCATCGCTCATCAATGTTGGGACATGCAACAGTTCCCTTTATGATGTAAGGGAGCAACATGTGCTCAAAAACCAAGGGATGGCCATAACGAGTGAGGTAGAGCTCATGCTAGGCTTTTCCCACATGCTAATTTGTATGTCACGACCATCTTTTGCATTTTGATATTCGTTATCTTGATTTTGTCTTGTGGCCATAATATCCTTTGTCCTTTTCTTTTAGCTACATCAACCTCCCAGGGCAAAGTTTTGGACCCTACCTAGGTATGAGGATGTATGGGTGCCAAATCTCACAGAACCAATGGTCAATTGACCCAAAGAATGGAATTGAGCTAAAGGCTTGTAATGTATAATGGAAAGTGATAAGTATGGAATAGGGATAAACAAAACTACGTTATCTCGATTAGGGCTTCCCAAGAAGTGCCCCCTATACCCATTGGACCGTTAGGGGAAGTCCAACTGGACTAGGATCGAAAATTAACTGCCCATTTAAGGTGAGAGAATAAGATCATGGTCAAAACTCCTCCTTCTAGTTCACCCCATAATCCACATCAAATGCCCAAATACAAACAAGCATAAGGACCCGATTACAAAATGAATAAAGTACCTTTTGAACGGAAGCTCACCTTCATCCATGTGCTTTTACCAAATGGGTGAGAAGCATATGGATGATGCAAGTGGCAGAGATATAACGGCACATCATCAACTAGTAGTGGTTGTCAAGGGCTATATGGCTAGTTGGCTAGATGTGAGGAATGAAAGAATAAATTTCTCCTAAAGGAGTTACCTATTTTGGTGGGTAACACAACCAACATTTTTTGCTAGTTTTTGTTAGTGCTTATGGTGGATGCATGTGAGGCCAGCCTTTTTTATATTATAGTTTTGCATCCACTAATGGACAAGAGGAGAGATTGCAACAAGTGCAAAACTATGCACTATATGATCAATTAAGTACTTATAAAAATATAGAGCCTTGATTTGTAAAGAATTGGTGAAGAAAACTTGGTTAAAAAACGCTGAGTAGAAAGGGCAAAGAGTCATTGATAAGGATGTCATCGACAAAGGCATTATTGACAAGGATGCAATAAAAAAGGGAGTCGTTGACAAAGGCATCATAGACAATAACTTCATTCATAAAGGCATCATCAACAATGAAGTTTGTCAAAAATAGATTCATCAATAGGGATTTTTTTACAAAGGCTCTATCAACAAGGGGATCTTTCAACAAAAGGATTCATCCACAATGTCCTCATCAACAAACCACTCATTGACATCGAGAATGTCAAAATCTGTGGAACATTTGGTAGATTAAAAAATTGTTTACAAGCAAACAACAAAGTCAAAAACAATGAAGTCGATGACTCTTGAATGACATCGTGGATGACAACATAGTAAGACCTTATCTACAAAGTTTAGTTGACAAGAAGAACACTAGTACATGGTAGGGATGTAATTGGTTGGCACGCAGACCAGACGCAGTAGGGAAGACCAACTAAACTACAATTGTTCCTTGAAGAAGCTGCATGATATGCATGGAGCTATCCAATAGAAAAACAGAAGGGAATGAGTGAGTTAGGGAAAGCAAATTAAATTCTCTCAATTTACAGAAATAGAGGCTAAGAGAAGCTCTTTCATCATTCTTAGTGAGTGCCTATTTAAGGAAAATTTTAGAAGAATAAAAGGTTTTTTTTTGGCTGCAAAGAGTTCAAAAGGAAGAGAAGACAAGTAAAGACAAGAATTCCAATCACCATCAAAGATTCCACAATCAACACTGTAGTAGAACCAAGGGGAAAACTGATGCACAGAAGAAGACCAATGATGTGTTGTTCTAACAGGAAGAATTTGATAAACTTGTGTGCAAGCAAAGCAATACTAACATCATGTAAAGCAAAAGAATAACAATACCACGTTCACACTATATTCACAAGAGTTACCCAAAAAACCTTAATTGAGAAAGCCAACCTAAGAGTTGCACCTCTATCATCTCATTGTATTAACTCGATGTAACAGCCCTGGTGAAAATTTCATGTAATAAAAGTTAACCAAGGCAAAATAAGACCATAGGTAAGGGGCACTTATTCCAAGCTACATGTTGGGAAAAGATATCCTAGTGGGCATCACTAGATGTGTTTTTGGCTAAAGGAAATTGGCAAAGGCATTACAAAGGAAAAAAAGGCATTTTTGGCGCATTTATTTATGAAAATAAAGGAAAATAGGAGAAAATGAACGTGAAAGGTCACAGGTTGCATGTGAGGAGGAAATTGAGGAAAATAATGGAAATTTAAGAAAATAAAGGCCTCATTGATCAAAAATCTTCTGAGGATCAGTTGGCAAGCTTGGTCAGTTCAGTTTCGGAGCTCTCTCATTATTCTCTCTCTCTCACTCTTGGACACTTAATAGTTTTCTGGGAGCACTCTAGCTTTGGAGCAAGGACAGAAAAGCAAGCAAAAGGAAAGGAAGGAAAGCAGGGATCAAGCAAGGAAGAGCAGGATCAAGCAGCTTCAGCAGGAATACTTGCTGGTAACATATTGCATGTGTGATTTCATAGCTGGTTTTGACATGATTGGCTTTGCATGTTGCTGTATGGTTCTCTTGCTATCGGTGGCATGGTTTTGTCGGGTTATGACAGCGGTTTTCAACCTAGCCTTGCCTTTTTCCAGATGCCATGGTGTGTTGGGATGTTGATCTCGGTTTTGAGCTTTGGAATTGTCGGGGTGGATTTCGGAATCCGGGGCAGAGTTGGTTTCAAGGTTCATTCCCAAAGGCCTAGGAATCCCTTGATGGTTTTGGCGGGATACACGGTAAACCCTGAGAGAGGAGTCGGCCTAGTGATCCCGTGTGGATTGAGGTAAAGCCTAAGAGATTGGTGTCTCAATTTAGCGCCTAGTGATCCAGGATTGGATTGTGGTAAAGCCTGAGAGACAAGGAGACGGAAAATTCCTCAAGGATAGTGAAGGATTTCGGATGGCGTTCCAAGTTCGGTTTGGTTTTGTGATCAGAGTATCGGTTTTGGTGTGATCAAGGATTAGTGAGGGTGGAGGTGGTTTAACCTATGGATTCCCTTGGTTGTTTTTGGATTGGTTTTTCCATGAGATCCCAGATTCATACTCGGAATGTGGCACAGGGGTGACTGGTTGAAAGAAAGATTTGGTTCAGCCATGTCTACGATCGGGTGGTACGTGGAAAACCCGAACCTAGTCGGATTTGCCTATGTTTAATGAAAGCTAAGTTCTCTTGCTTTTGTACTTATTAATGTGGATTTAATGGTTGATATCTCACTGTTATTTTCATGGTTTAATGTTGGTTATAAGCATGGTTATATGACTGGTTATTGTCATGGTTATTTCATGTATTTACTTGTAACTGAAATGATAATGGATGCAAGACCCAATTGATGTTATAACAGTTCAAGGGAGAAGGTGGCGATCCTTCTTGTCATGTCTCGTAAGAGTTTCCAGTCATTCATGTCTTGTCTTGTATCCTAAACCTGTAGATTGTATTGATGCCAAATGTTTAACAGAATGTCAGTCCCGATTGGGGATGGTCAAGCCTAATCCTGGAGGTAATTTTTGGTTTATTAGTCTTGTCATCATGTGTTTAATGGATTCTGGAAGCTACAGCAAGTTATGGGTAGTGGCCGGAATTCTGGGCTTGAAAAGTGTCTTAAATCCTGCGGACTCTGGCACAGGTCTGCTAGAAATAGTCCCTAGACGCAAGCATGCAGGTTTGTGGGACCATCCAAAGCTCTCTAAACACTGGCATGCCCATAGCATGGGAGCGTCCAAAGGTTTAATAGCTTAAAAACTCAGTGGGACCTAGGGGCATGATACATGTGCAGTTGGGATGGCTCCTGGGAGTGTTGTCGCTAATGTGGGAGGTATGTTTGATGGGTTTCCATCAATTCCACTTCCTTAAGGATACCTAGGAGGTTGAATCATATCATAGGAGCCTCTCGTCACATGTTTACACCAGTTGGCCGGTTACTTGGGTAGATATGGGAGGAGGGTGTTACACTCAACCATTCGCAATGCAATATTTAGGTATTTTGTAGCTTCAATCAACCCTATCCACAACCCACATTAGATCAAAACCCAATCCCTTAACCAAACTTAAATTACAATGGTCTAAAACCATCATCCAAAAAAGCAAAATACGAACCTAAAAAAATTCCTCAAGGGGAGCATCAGGCCCCCAACCTTCGTTGGGATGTTGCAAAGTCTGCATACAAAGAATACAATACACATCCAACACAACAGAGATCCAAAAGCCACGAGCTAGGAAAAAAGGAGTTCAAAGTTTAATGCAAGCTAGAACTCCAGAGACAACCAATACATGGATATGTTCCATAGGAGAAAAGTACCGACATTGAAATCAAAGAACAAAGTTGTAAGGCAATACCTGTAAAATTATATAAAGCCTGGGAAACAAATTATGCACTATAAACTAATTCCTACAAGAAACTAAACAGCCTAAATTAAAACTCTATATAACATGAAAGCACTAAATTGCTAATGGTTGAACATAAAAACTCTATTACGGATCCAGAACCTACCTTTCTTTTATAGAGATGAAGGAAGCCATACTAGACTTTTCAAAATTAGATATAATTCCTATATCTATGGATCTGCACGAGGATGAGGTCGTGCACTCCAAGGAAAGAGTTCAAATTCCCTTAGGATATATGCCCCAACTGAAAGACAAACACAAAAACAGAAAAATTGCTAGAAATAAGACTCAACTTAGCATGCTATCTACTTTAACTGGAGATTAAGGATAAGGATAACCTTATCCTGTCCTTGTCCTATTTAAAGCTTGCCCATGCATGCATGCATGCACCCTAACTGTTAGAAGGCAAATTTAGTGTTGTGCCCTCTGGTCGTCTTATTGTTGTGCCATCATCTACCTATCAGATTTGTTACTATTGTAATAGAAGAAGCAAAGATTTGTTGTACATGCTCTACCCATAGAAGACTATTCGAGGTACACACCCTAACACTCCATCTTACTGAGGAAAGTATTCTACACCACAACAAGCTAGTCATTGACCATCTCAAACTTCCCATTTGCAAGGGTCTTAGTCAAAATATCAGCAACTCGCTAATCTATTGGAATGTGCTATAGAACCACAACTCCCTTTAGAACCCTGTGACCCTGTCTCTAATGTAGTGGTATTAGATCTCAATATGTTTGGATCAAACATGAAAACAAGAAACAAAACACCATTCATGTTAACTACATCAGTATAACATGGAAAAGTAGAATGTTCAAGGACCAAGGAGCCCCAAGCATACTTCTGATTGTTGAATGAAACCTATTGCAGCAGGTAAAACAGATAATTTTCCAATATGTAGAAATAAAGTCTGAAGACAAATGTTAACTGCTTCACTTTGGTGTCAATATATTTTAGAATGAGTTTGAGTTCTGCTAGAATTTGAAATCTGACATTGAGGCATGCGCCTTTTGGGACATTGATCTATGATCCTTGAATATACACTCCTATGAAAATGCAGTGATTATGGCAGAGGAGAATCCTTTACGTAACAATGATAAGGCACTTTACCCTCCAGCCAATTGAAGATTTCTTTCTTGACTTGAAGCCGTATAATGCCGGCGTTACAAGTCACTCCCATTTATCCTATAATGATTGTATGCATTCACAAGGGATGAATTACTCCAAAGTGAAGCATTTTGTCATTTTTATGCAGATTGTTTAGTTGGGACTAGCTATAAGAAAACCAAAGATAACATTACACTCAGTGTTTCTTCTTCTCCTTGAACCATGAAGAATGAGTTTTGAATGGTTTTAAGTCTCTGTTTGATCTTCTAATGGGTATTTTGCATCCAAAAACTGAGAACCCTTTGTAAACTGCAACCTTCCTCAAGAATTGTTCGCCATCATTAGAAGAACATTACCCTCAATGAGGAGTTCCAGACATATTTCCAGGTTCATTGACATTTCCAATTACATGAAAACAGGATTGATCTATCAGAAGCATTGTAAGAGACTTGAAACCCTACCAATTGAATGTGTCCATATGTCTATACTTGCATTATTCCAATTGACAAGATGAAGATCGGGATGATGACCTGCAAATATGTTTAGAAAAGCTTATAAGCCACAGGTAATAATTAAGCCATCACATATCACTAATGCCAAATTCCCCATATAAACATCCAAACAAGTAATTCTCGAGTACAAAATTTAGACAGGACTTAGTTATAATTTTAGATCATTAAGAAGCATTTGCATGTTTTGCTCAACTTCATATAATACAACCTCTTGGGTGACAAGTTTTTTAAATCAACTCAATACTTCTACGTATACACAATGCATACCTAATATACATATATCTCAATATAAATACTGAACATGTTAGTAACAACCTTACCTTCATGCAGTGCCATGGCTATCTCATATTGGATCATTAATACATTTGGTTAGACATTAATTATAGCTAAAGCCATCATTTATTTTGATACTAGATTATGGTTAAGCATGACCTAATCAACCTTCATATGTAGGCTCATTAACCCTCTTGGTGAGAGCACCCAAATTATGTAGACCCATAACCGCTCTTGGGAAGACACCCTCCTTGAATTGTGTTAAAAATTTAAATACACAACTACAGCCTCATTTGTAAATAATCTTTTCTAATCACTGAGCTAAGGCTATCTAATACAAATGTTTTTGCAATCTCTTGTGGTTGGCATATTTTATTTTTGATGTGCTTTTGTGCATCTCATGTATATAACAATCAAGCTTGGGCATCTCTCTCCCTCAAAGTGCACCTTTAATTCATCCCTAATGCACTTCTTCAATGCAGGGTTTTCCTCTTTTTACTGTGTTAAATATCTAATACCAGCGAAATTTATTTTCTCATGGCAATTTAATTAATCCCCAGTTTATTATTTATTTACCCAAAATTAATCCCTATTTTATTATTTATTTACCTAAATAATAATCAAATCATTGAAAAATAAAATCATTAGTATCTTTAACTTCTAGAATTAAAAATATGCGGCGGAAAGAAGCCAAAGAGATCAATCACACATGAAAAGATTAATTAACCCACAAACAATTCTCTATCATTTCATTTTCTGGAAAATTTGGGTTTTTCGACCCACATCTACTCCTGAAGTGCACTCCAAGCGGGAGCGCATCGGGAGCAACCCCAGGAACATGCTCTCGCAAAAAAAAAAAATTGTTCCCTAGCTTTCTTCGTAAAAAAAAATTCACAAAGATGTTCCAAGCACAAATTTTTTTTAAATAAATGAGAATTTTTTAGCGGGGTAGCCTAATATTCAAGCCTATGGCCCTAGTATCTATATGCAATTCATGGTAAGGTTAAATTCTTTAAGTAAAAGGATTACTTAAATTTTTAACATTACCACGAAATGACTCGGGATGTTTGAGAGTGGTTCAGACCTCATTGGATTTCATATCGAGAAATTAGAATTTTAAATCTCACTCAAAATCCAGAAGAGTTATCAGTTTTTCAGGATTTTAGGATTGGGGGGATTGCAATGTTTCCACTGGATTTGTCATGTACTATGGTATGGAACTTGTATTTAATCAAGAGCACCAGGTCCTCTATGTACCTTGATGTTAGTGACATTCATTCTCGAACTGCCAGGTTTTCTGCATCATGCCAGCTCAACAACATATCACACATATCAAGCAACACAAACATATCATTGCACTTAGATATAACTTGTACACCTTGCTCCTTTTCCATCAATGAGAACAATGCCAATAGATAAGACCCACACAAATTTATTAATTTTTCTTCAATATGAAGTCAATATTTAATCAATCATGAAACATCTCATTTTGGGGCACTTTGACCACACAACGGGCCTCCAACTTTGACTAGGCATATCTCCTCAGCCGTGAGGAGTAATGTGGCATGCCACCTATCGTTGGAATCATCATGACAAGAACAATCAAATGTTGGTGGTCTTGCTTGCAAAAACACAGATCTTCCCTGTCATTTTCCTCATCAAAAGTGGGGCTTCTTCTGGCTGCTACTTGGATTGACATCAATGTCAACCAAATTCCAACATTTAGTGGTGTTAAACCACAAGGGAGGCTTCCGTATGAGGATCACCTAAAGAATATTCAATAAGAATGCTTCAAAGTGATAAATGATAAGCTTGGATGGATGGGATAATCTTCATAAAAGTTCAAGCACTCTATCTGTAGACCACTAAACTAAATTATAGGGTCGTTACAAGTTAGAGCTTTGTACTCAAAAGGATCTTAGCTCAAGCAGGTTTGGTGCAATTTGTTTCCCCAACTACATGGATTCAAGTCTCTAGAGACATGTTGAAACTGGCATATTTGTGGCGTTTATGAAATGGTTATATCTGGTGTAATAGTGGCAGTCAATCTTTCGAAGTTACTGTTTCTCCAAAAATTCTCGTTCTGGTTTAATAAAAAAATAAACCAAGTTAGAGCTTTGCAGATTTTCAATGATGGGATATACAATGCCATATAACAATCAAAAGAAAAGTATTACAAAGGAAAATCAATAAAGGATCAAGAATTTCAATTTGATATGATGGATTTAGTGTTTCCAATAGGGTTTTCATCACTGAAACATGCATAAAACAGAAATAGAAAGATGGCATCAACCCTAGAAATAGGTTTTAAATGTAACATGCAATAAATGCTAGATTTTTTGCGTTTCGACAATCTTTTAATGTATTTCCCATTTAGATAACAATGACACATCAAAGGAAAACACACTTTTAGCAATATTTCAAATAATCTCTAACCCTAGATATCTAAAATTTAAGAGAGAAGAAAGAAAATTTAATGAAAATAGAGAGTTTGATCAACACCACTTAGACTAGTGCCTTGTTCTAAATGGCAAAAGGAGTCTTGTACGGCAGATTCAATGAGGAAGGCCTTTTTGAATAGGGCGAGATGGCAAGGGCATCTACTTACAAACCCTAGTGGCTTTCTTTTTAGGGAGATTTTAAATGTAAGAAATACACTGTTAGCTTTTATAACTTAACAGATACTTTATAAAGTGATTTTATAAAGTTGAGAAGTGTACCTTTTTATTTAAGGACTTAAAACTGAATTTTTATAAAATGAGTGTGGCTTTATAAAGTCAAGTCATTTAAGTGATTTAAGTTGGCCCAATGTGAGAATAAGTCATGACCATTGATCTTGAGATGGCGAGATCTAATCTCAGTCATCGAGATCTAGGGTTAGGGACTTTGGTCATTAAAGAGAAATAAAAGGTGAAAGGGAAAGTGAAGAGGCACACTATTCTTCATGACATTAGGAAAAGAGGAGGAAGTGAGCCAAGAGAGAAGTTTAGCAAAGAAGGGAAAAGTAGAGCAGAGACAGCAGTAAAGACAACAGCCCGGCAGCACAAATTCCAAGGCAGAGAACAGGCATGGAATTTGAGGCAAGGATAGTGAGACATACAAGGCAGTTGGGCTGCATTAAATGCTATCAAGTGGGCTGCATAATGAAATCCAAGGTTGTTTAGGCATGAATCCCATGGAGAGACTACGCATTTATTGAGCTGAAAATGTAGACAAATCGAGGGTGGCTAAGCGTTGTTTTTATGGTTGTTAGAGCTCAAATTTTAAGGCAACCTGTGGACATAAATTTCTAAGGGCAAGTTGCATGTGGGTACAATTTTTTGAGCGTGAAGGGCACGAAATTCAAGGCAACCAGTACAGGAATTTAAGGAATAGCTACAATACTTTCTCCAGGAAAATTTTGGGCACAAATTCCAAGGGAGATAAGTTGATTTAATTATTGTTATTTAATGTTGCAAAATTCTCTTGATAAGAAATAAAATCTCTCTCTCTCTCTCACTGGTTTTCCCTTCAGGGTTTTCTAGGGGCATTGCCCAGAATACTTGTGTCAAACATGTGATGCTTACTGTTTATTTCCACTGCTAAAGATCAAATTTTAGTCAATTGTATTTCAGCTCATAAAAATCAAATTGTATGTGTTTAAGTTCAAATGCATTATTTGGGAAGTTTTTATTGGAGACAAAAATCAGAGTTTGACTAAGTGTTTGACAAAAGTCCTACAAGGGAAAATCAGCTTGTAGGTGCTTTTTCAACATTGTAACAAAGTCGGGAGTCTTAGGGAAACTGTGCAGATTTTGACACAGTGGTATTGCAGGGATTGCATGAGCGTTTTGCTAGGAAAATGTTAAGGGAAAAGGCAAAGGTAAGGTAAAGGGAAGTGGGGGATTTGCTTTTGAGAAGGACATGAGCATGTGAAATGCTTTGCAAGTCACAAGACTGGTCACTATGCAAGCCAATGTCCATACAAGAAGAAGAAGAAAGTGGTACAAGTAGCAACAGTAGTAGCATCAACTAAGATTGATGACTTTGTAAAGAAAACTGAGAAAGAGTTTTCTCTTATCACCTATATTTTGGACAATAGTATTGTTATGTATGAGGGCAGTGAGTTATGGCTAGTGGAAAATAGAGCTTCCAGTCACATGATGGGGATGAGGTCAGTGTTCCGCAATATTTCAAAGACAGGCTCAGACTTCCATATGAGTTATGGAGCTAGCACCGCACATGCAGTGAAAGGGGTTGGATGTGTCAAATTCCAACTAGAGTCACGAGAATTTCTATAGGTAACAACGATGTTGATTGTTCCAAGACTGATGGCACACTCGCTCTCGGTATCAGCATTGGAGGATGATGGATATAGCAATTTTTTATGGAATGGACAGGTGCTTCTATTTTCAAAGGGAGCAACCTTGGATGTAGTACCAATGCTTGGCATCAAACAGGGGCAGTCATACAGGTTGTCGAGATAGCCTATGGGTGGATCCGAGGGGATCTTGGATTCAAGGTCAGTGGCAATTACTAAGAACGGACAATTGACTAGGATAAGTGATTCTTCCAATACTGTCAGGAGACTCAGTTCGTATGACATGGCCTTGAGAGATGTTGAGGAGTTTGGTAGGACTCCTTGGAGCATGGTTGGCTCTAGTAGGCTCTCAACTCAGGTTTCAGGATAGGTAGCAGGACAAGCTTCAGGTTCAGAGGGAGCTGCTACAGATGATAAGATGGGATTGAAGACAGATTCAAGTTGTGGAGGAGCCAGAAGTACCTCCCTCGGTAAGAGAGAGTGTCAGTTTTTATAGCTCGAGAGGTACTTCTGCATTGAAAGTGCCTAGCATGCAAAAGTGACCAAGCATATTTCACTCTCTAGGAACTTTAGTTTATAAAGTGATTTTATAAAGTTGAGAAGTGTACCTTTTTATTTAATGGCTAAAAAGTGACTTTTTATAAAGTGAGTGACTTTATAAAGTTAGGCCACTTAAGTGATTTAAGTGGGCCCAATGTGAGATTAATTCATGACCATTGATCTTGAAATAGTGAGATTTAATCTCAACCATTGAGATCTAGGGTTAGGGATTTTGGTTATTAAAGTGAAATAAAAGGAGAAAGGGAGAGTGAAGAGGCACATTATTCTTCATGAGATTTGGAGAAGAAGAGGAAGAGAGCCAAGGGAGAAGTTTAGCAGAGAAGGGAAAAGTACAACACGAACAGTTGTAAAGACAACAGTCATGCAGAATGAATTTCAAGGCAAAGAACAAGCACGAAATTTGAGGAAAGGATAGCAGGAATTCTGAGGCAATTGGGTTGCATTAAATGCTATCAAGTGGGCCACATTTATTGCAGAGAGACTTTATAAAGTTAGGCCACTTAAGTGATTTAAGTGGGCCCAATGTGAGATTAATTCATGACCATTGATCTTGAAATGGTGAGATTTAATCTCAACCATTGAGATCTAGAGTTAGGGATTTTGGTTATTAAAGTGAAATAAAAGGAGAAAGGGAGAGTGAAGAGGCACATTATTCTTCATGAGATTTGGAGAAAAGAGGAAGAGAGCCAAGGAAGAAGTTTAGCAGAGAAGGGAAAAGTACAACACGGACAGTTGTAAAGACAACAGCCATGCAGAATGAATTCCAAGGTAAAGAACAGGCATGGAATTCGAGGGAAGGATAGCAGGAATTCTGAGGCAATTGGGCTGCATTAAATGCTATCAAGTGGGCCACATTTATTGCAGAGAGAAGGCACAAAATCCAAGGTTGTTTAGGTGTGAATTCCAAGGAGAGACTACACATTTATTGTGCTGAAAGTGCACACAATTCAAGGGTGGTTGAGCATTGTTTTTGAGGCCATTAGAGCTTGAATTTTGAGGCAATCAGAGGCTAGAATTTCAAGGGGGACTGTGGGCACAAATTTCTAGGGGAAAGCTATGTGTGGGTATGATTTTAAAATTGTGAAGGGTACGAAAGTCAAGGCAGCTATTCCAAGATTTCAAGGAACAACTACAACACTTTCACCAAGGAAATTTTGGGCACAAATTCTACAAGAGATAAGTTGATTTAATTGATGTTATTTAATGCTGTAAAATTCTCTTATAAGAAATAAAAACTCTCTTTGTCACTGGTTTTCCCTTTGAGGTTTTTCCAGTTACATTACCCAAAATACTTGTGTCAAATGTGTGATGCTTACTGTTTATTTCTACAACTAAAGATCAGATTTTAGTCATTTGTATTTCTGCTCATAAAAATCAGATTGTATGTGTTTAAGCTTAAATGTATTATTTGGGAAAGTTTTTAATGGAGACAGAAATCAAAGTTTGACCAAGTGTTTGAAAAAAGTCCTACAAAGGAAAATCAACTTGTAGGTGGGTTGTCAACATGCACAACTCAGAGTTCTCTTAAAGGATTCATGGAAAACAATTTTCAATACCATAAAGAAGTAAGATTTCTAGGTAAATTTAGCAATTTTAACAATGGCACATGTAGAAACCCTACTTCAAATAATATCGCATGAAAAATATGGAAAATATGCAACAAACTTACAAATTTTCACAAGAATCACTTTAATCAACCCTAGGAAACCAACTTCAAGCAATATTCCCTCTCCAAGAGCAAATCACACCAAGACAACGAACTAATGCGCACTCCCAAAGAGAGGAGAGTGTGTTGAGTGAATGACGATGAAAATGAAATGAGAGCTCCCTCTATTTATACGAGGGAAAACAAGTCATTTTCATAATTTTACAAGAAAAACTGATCCGGATTTAAACAGGAACGCAACAAATTACAGAGATAACCATAAACACAGAGATGCAGCGGAAATAATACTTCATTTCATTAATGTAAAATACTAAAATATGCTTACAAACAACAATGGAAATAAACCAGCTAGGGCGATGGTAGCTTATCTCTGAGAAGAGATGTGGCAGCTACATGCCTCTGAACTGTGTTACAATGAGGCTCGAAGGCCTATTTATTGTTGAGAAACAATGGAAAACCCTAAACATCCAAAAACCTAACCCTAGAAGATGAAACGCCAAACTGTGGGCCCCGTTTGGGTAAATTGGTACATCAACTTCCCGGGGTCGTAACTTTGGCATACGATCTCCATTTGACGCGCACAATATCTCGTTAGAAAGATTTATCCGAGAACTACAACTTTGGGAAGAGCAACATTAGTCCATGGACCCATGTTGCTCTCAGTTTTCCCAAAAAAAGTCGTTTAGGGCCTCAAAACAGCTCTGGAAGTTCAGGACCCAAAAAACTGCTAAAAATAGTAAACTGTGCTACAATTAAGGAAACTGAAAAGCTAAAAGAAACAATGGTGGGGGTCCAAGTGGACTTGGCAGGTGGCCACCAATATCCACCTGGATCATTCCTCCCCCCTTAGGAAGCAATGGTCCCCATTAGGTTGAGTTTCTCCATAAGATGAGGAAACTTCTGCTGAACTTGGTCCCTGGTGAGCCACTTGCCCTGGTGAAGGAGTTGCCCTGCTTTGACAACTCAATACAGTTGGATATTCTGCTGGCGAGTGTGCTTGATCTGTGTGTCCATGATCTGATCAGTTGCAGCTTGTTCCATGCAATCTAGATTTGGCCGAATTCTGGGTCGCTTTTGTAGAGAAGTGGCCAATCAGAAGTCTCGTGCCCACAAGAGTTGAGCACGGTGGTTAACACCATGATCGATGGTCGACTAAGGCAATTTGCAACATTATTGGTGTTGCCTTTTTTATACTTGATATTCAAATGGAACTGTTTCAGCTATGTGGACCACTTCTGATGGCAATCATTCTGCAATTTCCCTTGTGTCTGTATGAACTGCAGGGGTCGGTGGTCTGTGTGGATGACCGTTTCCTTCCCCAAAATGAAATGCTTCCATTGTCGGTAGACCTGCACAATGGAATACATCTCTTTGTCATAAGTGGGATACTTCCGAACTGTGTCTGAAAGTGTCTCATTGTGATATGCCACTGGATACCCATGTTGAGTAAGGACTGCACCAATAGCATAGTCAGAGGCATCTGTCTCGACCTCAAATGGTTGTTGCAAGTCTGGTAATGCGAGCACTGGTGTCATGCAAAGGCGATCTTTCAACTCTGTGAATGCCTTCTATTGAGATTCAGACCAAAAGAATTTTGCTTTCGCTCCTCCCTTTGTGACTTGACTCAAGGGCCAAGTGATATGAGAAAATCCTAACACGAACCTGCGGTAGAAGTTGACAAGACCTAGAAAGCTGCGAAGCTCTGTTAGAGTGGTTGGAGATGGCCAATCCCGAATGACTTGGATCTTAGTTGGATCCACATGCACCCCCTGTTCATCAATAATGTATCCCAGATACTGAACCTGGGTCATGCCAAAAGTGCATTTCTCCAAATTGGCACATAACTTGTGTTGCTGTAGTGTTTGGAGAACCTGTCGAATGTGGTGGAGGTGCTCTTCCCAACTCTAGCTGAAGATCAGGATGTCATCCAAGTATACCACTACAAATGAGTTGGTGAATGGCGCAAGATGTCATCCATTAGTCTAATGAAGGTTGCGGGAGCATTCGTCAATCCAAAAGGCATAACCAACCATTTGAAAAGGCACTCCTTGGCTTTGAAGGCAGTCTTCCACACATCGGAGGGTTCGATTGGTACCTGGTGATATCCTAACTTCAAATCGATCTTGCTGAAATATTTTCCCCCCTCCAGTTGGTCCAAGAGGTCATCAATCCGTGGGATTGGGTACCTATTACGAACAGTGATCTTGTTCAGCGCCCGATAGTCTATACAGAGTCTCCAAGTCCCATCCTTCTTCTGTACCAACACGATCGGTCTCCCACAGGGCGATGAACTCGGACGGATGTGACCTTTTTGCTGCAGCTCCTGAATCTGCCTCTTGATTTCATCGTTCTCCAGAACGGATCACCAATAGATTGGTCCATTGCGCAGCGGCGCACCTGCGGTCAGATCGATGGAGTGCTTGACTTGACAGTGCAGAGGAACCCTTGCGGGGGAGGTGAAGATGTCCTCGTACTCCTCCACGACCTTGTCCATCTGTAGTTGTCGTGCGGAGGGGCCCTATCTGGAGGTCGTGGCCACAGTCTTCTTCTTTCCTTGAGGGCGTATCATCAGGAAAACAAATTTCTCGGTTTTGGAAATGAGCTTACTGCATTGTTTTGTAGTAACCTAAGAGATGGTGGTATGCGGTGCCACCTCCAGTATCCTGTACAACTTATTTCCCAGAGTAACAATAACAGCATGGTGATCCGGATTTAAACAAGAACGCAACAAATTACAGAGATAACCATAAACACAGAGATGCAGCGGAAATAATAATTCATTTCATTAATGTAAAATATTGAAATATGCTTACAAACAAAAATGGAAATAAACCAGCTAGGGCAATGGTAGCTTATCTCTGAGAAGAGATGTGGTGGCTACATGCCTCTGAACTGTGTTACAATGAGGCTCGAAGGCCTATTTATTGTTGAGAAACAATGGAAAACCTGTTGACACCTAATCCGAAACGGATGGGTGAACTGGACAGACATCTAGAAGATGAACTGATCCGTTTTATGTATGTATAAATAATAGTTGGCTAATGAATAAAATAATCAGTTCTTTCTTGCGCTCATTAATTTCTGGAGTTACCCTGGCCTGACATGGTATCAGAGCACAGGTCCCAAAATAGGTTGTAACTCCTGCCCTGAGCACTGTGCTGCTCTGTCCTGCGCCACTCTGTCCTGTCTGTCCTGCGCTGCTCTGCCTCTGCCTGGCGCAGAAAGAATCAATGCCTGGCCATGCCTGAACGTTTCATTCTCTGCGCATCCTGACTGTGTGAAATTCCGTTTTTTCCATACGCCCAGGTCTTGCTGCTGTTTTGTCTACTAAGGGCGAAGAAAGCGTAATGTGTCCCTTTTGAAACCGTGAGTCTGCGGAGGAATTTTGTTTCTGTCGTCGGCGCTTACAGTCATTAGAATTCCTACATCACCTCCATCTTCAGTCTTCTCTCTTTTCGCTTTGATTACACAATAGTTCACCCATTCTAACGCTCCTTGAGGACGCTTTGCCTGGACTTCGTATTCGGTCATGGCAGCCATGTCTGCGGTCTCTAAAATACCCACCACCGTTTTTTTTTCAAATCTCAATTGAGTGTTGCTGCAAGACCTGTGGAAGACCGAGATTGAGAGGGGCTGCAATGGAGAAGGATTCGCATTGCAGAAGAGGACTGTATAAGAGCTGTGGAGCTCGCTTACCAAACGGGTGCTCGAGACAGTAACGGTTGGGGTGAGACCTGAACAAGCGATATTGAAATTTATATTTTACACCATTTTAAAGCCGCCATCTCATTTGGTGCGTCTGCCAGGGGAGATTGTGTTGTGTTATATGTTATGCGTTGAATGTCTTTTAAGGTCGTGACCTAGTGCATTTTAAACTGCTACATGTGTTTGAACTGTATGTGACTTCAAAGACTATGTATGGTGCGTTTGAGATTTTGTTGTCCGTGGCCTGTATGGTGCGTTTGAGATTTTGCTGTCCGTTGGTGCGTTTGAGATTTTGAGATTTTTGTGTTTGAGATAAACTGTCTATTCTCCTTCTGCAAAAGGAGAATTCGTTGCCCAGGTGCGCTGTCGGTTATCATGTGAAGTCGAAGAGCCAGCACTTCCACTGGTTTGTAACATTGTTCTCGTTGGAGGACAAGAAGCGGCTACCTTGGGGGTTGCAAAGTACGACAGTTGGGTGGTGAAAAGGAGAGATGGTGAACATGTTTCCATATTCTGCATTCGAAGGTGAAAGAATTCATGTTTCGATTTTTCTGTGAGAGCATTGACATCAAGCTCCTACATAGTTTGTTAATCTGACTTGTAGTGCATTTAAAAGGTTGATGTAATATGTAATATTTTATAGGCATTTACTACATTTTGAAGTGATACTTAATATTTGTAATACTAGATGCTTTTGGAGGGATTTAAAGAAAAAAATTTGGAGAAAATATGTTGCAGCTTGAAGTATTGAGGCATTTATTGGAAGAGATTTGAAATTTTTAAGAATGCCCTTTTGAGTACAGTTTCACTGTATATCAGCAGAATATTTTTTATCAGCAGAAGTTTTTTTTTTACAAAATGCATTCAATCATTTCTATGGTAGGAATAGTTCTCACTGGCAAGGAGAACTATTCAGAATGGTCTCCGATGGTAAAACACACCCTCATCTACAATGAGCTGTGGAAAGGAGTGTGTGTCGGAGAAGAAGACAAAGACCCTGTGCAGCCTACATCAGATAAAGAACTTGTCATCTGGGAAAACAAGAACAACAAAGCCTATGCATTGATCGCAACATCTGTAAATGAAGAAGTAAGTCGTCATATTTCATCCTATTCCACTGCCTTTGAAGCTTTACAAAAGCTGAAAGAACTCTATGATTCACACTCTGCACTTGAAGTTGTTCAGCTCATGATTAAACTCTTCACTCTTGAACTGAAAAATAATGACCCCCTTGCTCTTGCAACTGAAATAAAGTCTATAATGCATGATATTAAATCCACAAAGGTTGAGTTGGATATCTCTCTTATTGCCTTTCTCAAAACACTCTATCCTACCTACTCTAATTATCTTGAGTCTTTACAAGCAAATGGAAATCTTAAAGACATAACCTTTGAGTCTCTTGTGAAAAAGTTTGTTGAAAGAGAGAAAGCCTTTGGAAAGAAAACAGTCCCTGAATCTTCTGAAGAGACTGTTTGCCTTGCTCATAAAGAAAAGCATCCTGCTCAAGATTCTACAAGAGGAAGAGGTGGACGAAGAGGAAGAGGAAGATACTTCAGAGGCAGGGGGGGCAGACATTCTCAAGCAGAAAAGGCAGATCTGCATTGCATTCGTTGCAAACGAAATGGATCACATGATGCTTCTACATGCAAGCTACCATGGGACAAGGTTGAGCTGAGAAGAAACCAGCAGAAAGGTAAAACTGATGACACGGACAAAGGTAAAGCACCTGAATCCGCTCACTATATTGAGGCACAATGTAACATTGGAGTAAATGAAGATTTGTTTAATGCTTCACTTGCTTCTTCGAAAAATGACTGGTTGCTTGATTCAGGAGCAACCTGTCATATGACCCATAGGAAAGATTTCTTGAAGATTTCACTGACAATGTTGATGGAGCAGTATACTTTGCAGATCAGTCAAAAATCAAGCCATCAGGGCTTGGCACAATCAGGCTTAAACTGCCTGGTCTTCCAGACTTTCTTCTGGATCATGTTCTATATCTCCCACAGCTCAAGAGAAACTTGCTGTCCCTGGTCCACATCCGCCAGCAAGGTCACTCCATTCACATGTTTGATGGCAAGCTTGAGGTAAGAAAGGCATCTGACCACTCACTTGTCATGAGGGGTATAGAAGAAGAAAGACTTCTTAAACTGCAAGGAACCTCTGCTCATGCACAACATTTCTCATATATTTCTCATCATGAAGAAGATGCACTTCCATCAAGTTTATTATGGCATGCTAGATTTGGACATTTAAACTATGATAGTCTCCGCTTGTTGAAGAAAAATGGTGTTGCTGGTTTGCCTACAATTCCTAGAAAACATAAACAATGTGATGCTTGCATTCTAGGAAAGCATAGCAAACAGTCTTTTCATGATTCACATTCAAGAGCACATAGGAAGCTTGAACTTATTCATTCAGATTTATGTGGTCCAATGTCTGTTCCTTCTGCAAATGGAAATAAATATATCATGACATTTATTGATGATTACACCAGAATGTGTTGGGTTTATTTTTTGAAGAACAAATCTGATGCTTTTCAAACATTCAAGAATTTTCATAAATGGATTGAAAATGATGCACAATCTCATATTGGGTCTATTCGCACTGATAATGGAAAAGAATATACATCAAATGAATTTGAACACTATCTTCGCCAACATGGGATTAAACATCAAACAATTGTGCCTTATAATCCTCAACAGAATGGTGTAGCTGAAAGAATGAACAGAACAATTTTGAATATGGTACGATCCATGCTTTTCTTCAAAAATGTAAAGACAATGTTTTGGGCTGATGCTGTTCTATGTGCTGCATATATAAAGAATAGATGTCCATCTAGTGCTATAAGAATCAAGACTCCTTATGAATTGTGGTATGGACATGTTCCTTCGGTAAAACATCTCAGGATATTTGGTTCCACCTGTTATGCTTTAATACCAAAGGTACATAGAAACAAACTTGGTGCTAGAAGTCGTAAGTGTATCTTCCTGGGGTATTCAAACACATCTAAAGCATACCGCCTTTATGATGAAGTAAATAAAAAGTTTGTTTTATCTAGAGATGTCATTTTTCTTGAATCATCCAAATCTGACAGTGTTGTTGAGCGGCAACTTGATCACTTGGATAGATTCACAAAACCGAAATCATTCCAAGAGTTTGATAATGAGATTCCACATCTTGAAGGGGGGATTCCTATACTAGATCAACATGTGGAATCTCCTTCTGAAAAACAATCTCCCCTGCATGACACTCCAACAACGGATGATGCTTTAAGTGATGTAATTGATAGAATTCGGAGACTTAATCTTGATTCAATCCCAACTCAATCAACGGAACAGCCTGGACCATCTCAGAAAGGTCCCCCAAAGTGGCTGACAAAGACACTTGAAAGTGTTCATCCTGATGAAATTTGAAAAACAGGAACCAGAAATACAAACCGACAAGATGGAGGTGATGTAGATAACTCTAATTCACCTGTTGATATGAATGTTACTTATGATTGTGAATTGAACTTGTCTACAGATTTTGAACCAACTTCCTTCAAAGAAGCTGCTTTTCATGATGAATGGAAAGAAGCGATGCAGAAGGAGTATGATGCCCTCATAAAGAATGGCACTTGGAAGCTGGTTGATCCTCCATTTGGAACCAAACCAATTGGCTGCAAGTGGGTCTACAAGAACAAGTACAAAGCTGATGGCTCACTTGACAAGCACAAAGCTAGGCTTGTGGCAAAAGGTTTTGCACAGAAGGAAGGGGTCGATTATGAGGAAACTTTTGCTCCCACAGCAAAATGGGCCACCATCCGGACACTCTTAGCACTAGCTGCTCAGAACGGTTGGAAAGTCCATCAAATGGATGTAAAAACTGCATTCTTGAATGGAGATCTAAAAGAGAATGTTTTTATGTCCCAGCCTGAAGGATTTGCTGTGAAAGGACATGAACACAAAGTATGCAAACTTGTGAAGTCCTTGTATGGTCTCAAACAAGCACCACGAGCCTGGTATGAAAAACTAACTGAGCATCTTCTGAAACTCAACTTCAATCATTTTGATCTTGATGATGCAACTTTATTTGTCAAGAAAGTTAGCAAAACAGTTGTATATCTTGTGGTATATGTAGATGATCTTTTAATGACAGGGAACAATGAAAGCTATATTGCATCCATAAAGAAAGAATTAGGAAAAAATTTTGAAATCACTGATTTGGGCTATGTTCATTACTATCTTGGCATTGAAGTAACCCAACATCCAAAGTCCATATTTCTTTCTCAAAAGAAATACATTGGAGATTCGTTAAACAGATTTGGCATGACAGAGTGCAATCCCCTTTGTACTCCAATGGAACAAAACTTGAAGCTCACATCTATTGAAGGAAAGGAATTTGAGGATGCAACAAAGTATAGACAGCTTGTAGGAAGTCTCATCTACCTCACTACTACCAGACCAGACATTTCATTTGCTGTTGGAATCCTCTCCAGGTTTATGCAAAATCCTTGTATGGGACATTGGTCTGCTGCAAAAAGAGTTCTAAGGTACTTGAAGGGAACTCAAGACCTTGGAATCAAGTATACACAGGTGGACGACTTCAACTTGATTGGATACTCTGATTCAGACTTCGATGGAGACAAAGAAACTAGGGTATCTACTTCAGGATATGCTATGAGTCTTGGATCAGGAGCTGTCTCCTGGAGATCACGCAAACAATCAGTACCAGCAAATTCCACAACAGAAGCAGAATATGTGGCAGCAGCTGAAGCAACGAAAGAAATTGTGTGGCTCAGGAAAATTCTTGAAGATTTGCAGGTAAAACAAATACAATCAACTCCACTCATGATTGATAACACCTCTGCAATAAAGTTGGCCAAGAACCCAAAGTTCCATGATCGTACTAAGCACATCAATACTAAATATCATCTGATCCGACATCATGTTGAGGCCAAAACAATCCATCTCCGTCATTGTTCCACAAACGAGCAAATTGCAGACATCTTCACCAAAGCGCTTGGAAGAGAAAAGCTTGAAAGATTCAGAACGATGCTTGGACTCACCAACATCCCTTCAGATTAAGGGGGGGAATGTTGACACCTAATCCGAAACGGATGGGTGAACTGGACAGTCATCTAGAAGATGAACTGATCCGTTTTATGTATGTATAAATAATAGTTGGCTAATGAATAAAATAATCAGTTCTTTCTTGCGCTCATTAATTTCTGGAGTTACCCTGGCCTGACAAAACCCTTAACATCCCAAAACCTAACCCTAGAAGATGAAACGCCAAATTGTGGGCCCCGTTTTGGGTAAGTTGGTACATCAACTTCTCGAGGTCGTATCTTTGGCACCCGATCTCCGTTTGACGCATACAATAGCTCGTTAGAAAGATCTATCCGAGAATTATAACTTTGGGAAGAGCAACATCGGTCCACAAACCCATGTTGCTCCCAGATTTCCCAAAAAACGTCGTTTAGGGCCTCAAAATGGCTCCAAAAGTTCAGGACCCCAAAAACTGCTAAAAATAGTAAATTGTGCTACAATTACGGAAACTGAAAAACTGAAAGAGACAGTCGTGAGGGTCCAAATGGGATAGGTGGGTGGCCACCAACATCCACCTGGATCACACAGGGCCTTGATTCACAGCATGTCGCTTCCACAAGTATGGTTGTCCTAATAATACATCACAAACTTCAAGGGGAGCAATGTCACACAATACCTCATCCATGAAGGGCTTGATGTTGTATGGAAGGCGACACTGCTAGCTAACACGAAGATCCCGCACTTGGTGAAGCCACCCGATGGTGTACAGTTGTGGATGCACTGTGGTCGGTAAGCCCAGCCGCTTCACGACCTCTGCCGAAATGAGGTTCTTTTGGCTCCCGCTATCGACAATGACCTGAAGCGGGGAACCCTTTACCCACATCCAGGAGTGGAAGAGATGCTCCTCCTCCTCTGGATCTTCGAGTTTCTCCTTCTGGATCTTCGTGGTGGCAATAGTGGCATTGGGCTCCGCATCGATAATCTGCTTCCCTTTGTCATTCCCCTTGTCAGGTTCTAACTCAGAGTCGAAACATGCATCTGATTCTGAAACCTTTAGCTCAGCCACCAGTGACTTCTTGACCCGGCACTCACTTGTGTTGTGAGTGGAACTCTTATGGAACTCACACCACTTTCCCATGTCCTTTTTTGGCTTCACGATGTTGTTCTTTGCTTGCAGCTTTGGCGGGTTGTCTTGGGCCGCCCCGCCTTGGCTTTGTCCTTTGTTCTGCGGTTTGGGGGCACCTTTCCCTTGCTTCGGATTCGCAGATCCAAAGTCTCGCTTCTTCTGTTTAAACTTTTTCTCAACCTTGACGGCATATCGATATGCCGTGCCGAGTGAGGGGATGTTCAGGAATTCTATTTCTTCCTAGATGTACTTGTGCAGGTAGCCGCGGTATTTGAGTACCAAATGTTGCTCTGAATCCTTGATACCCAACTTTGTGCGAAGGGTATGGAAAATATTGGTAAACTCCGACACGTCTTGGTCCCTTCCCTGCTGCAGCATGGTCCACTTTATGTATTGATCCTTATAGCTTCTGACAAGGTAGTACTGCTCCTTGATGGCATCCCGGAATGAACCCCAAGTGGGTTCGACTGAAAATAGTGAGCCTGTACTTTCATCCTTCTGCTCGCAGTAAGTTTCCCACCAGTCCTTGACGTGGGGGGTTGCTTTGAGAAGAACGAAAATAATCTTTTCCCGACTGGAAAAAATCGGTGAAGGATCCCATCAACCCCAAGGACATGAAAGGAGTTTATATTATTCCTTGTTCTTGTGGGACCCCCTATATTGGTGAGACTGGTCGCTCCATTAATCAAAGGATTAGTGAGCACGCAGCGGACCTCAAGCATATGAGAACTAAATCTTCCACGTTAGCAGAACATATGGAGAAAACCAATCATCATGTCTGTATCGAGGAGGCTAGTGTGATTGCTAGAGTGTCCCGATTCCATCACTGGAAATTTAGGGAAGCCCTTGAGATTGAAAAAAGCTGAACAATCTTAATAGAGAATGGCTGGAAGATAGTAGTTGTTGGGTCCCTGCGCTCTCCTCCTAGTTGTTTTCTTTCTTTCCCTCCCTTAATTATCGTTAAGTTTGTGATTTCTATTCTATTTTATTTTATCTATTTATTTATTTATTTATTTATTATTATTATTATTTATCTATTATTATTATTATTATTTATTTATTTATTTTTAGCTTTATTTATTTATTTATTTTATATATTTTTTGGCTTATTAAGTTATTTATCATTATTATTATTATTTATTGATTTATTTTAAACTGTGTCTATTTATTTAAACTTGATTTAATTATAAATTTACTAATTTTAATTTTGAATTAATTAATTAATTTAAACTATTAGTTGTTTTTTTTTGTCTGTTAATTTTAATTTTAATTTACATAAATTAATTTTAAAATTAATCTATTTTATATTTTAAAACTAATATACTATTTTAATTTTTAATATTATAATATTTCTTTTTAACTCTTTGGCGAATATTTATAAAAATATATATATTTTAATAAATATAATTTACTCTATTTTTAGTATTTATAACTAACTAATAATTAATCTATTTTGTAATTTAAAACTATTATACTATTTTAATTTTTAATATTATAATATTTCTTTTTAACTCTTTGACGAATATTTATAAAAATATATATTTTAATAAATATAATTAACTATTACTCTATTTTTGGTATTTATAACTAACTATTATTTTTGAAATTAATTTATTTTACATAATTTTTAATTTAATTCATTTTAATTTATATTCATCATTATATTTACAGTGAATTATATATATATATATAGATATATATTAATTTACTTATTCTAGCATTGTCCCTTACATTTTAATTTTAATATCAATAACCAAAAAAAAAATTTCTTATTAAAATTAATTATAATAATAAATTAAATAAAAATTTATATATATTAATATTATTTTACCTTTTATCAGAGTCAATCTAGCCGTTATCCAGTCAATTCTAGCTGTTGGTTGTTAGCCGTTAAGTCATGGGATTCTCTGCCCTATCTATTTAATGTGCTAAGTGAGATCTGCTCATTCAACTTGTCCTGACGATGAACCACACTGGCTGGTTCGAAACGCGTCGACAAAAGTTTTTCTATGTGATTTTTGCCGAAGATTCCTCAATAAATTTATGGATCACAGAAGTCTCAATTCAATAATGGAAAAATCATGAAAAGAAAAATAACCCTCTAGCAAATTTAACCATTTATCGACAGCATCCGCGTCTATCTGACCCTCAAATATGGGGATTTCAAAATTAACTTGTATCTTAAACGGTGTGGCGTTTCCAAAGTAGCTGTTGGAAGCCTATGTGTCGCCCCTAGGTAGCCACTGAAGGATCTGGGCAAAGCTATCCATCATCGCGTTCCTTTGTCGCTTGAGGGATTCTTCGAGCAAGATTTTGATAGGATCTCCTGTCCTCTCGTATTTCTTTTCATCCGCCATGGGAGGCCGTCAGGATTTTCAAGGCTGGTCTTGCAAAGGTTCGACCAATTCAAGCCCTAACTCCTTATATCTTGACCTTGTTGGGAACATGCAAAGAAAAAGAGAGAAAAAGCAGACCGCTCTGATACCATTGATCCGGATTTAAACAGGAACGCAACAAATTACAGAGATAACCATAAACACAGAGATGCAGCGGAAATAATACTTCATTTCATTAATGTAAAATACTGAAATATGCTTACAAACAACAATGGAAATAAACCAGCTAGGGCGATGGTAGCTTATCTCTAAGAAGAGATGTGGCGGCTACATGCCTCTGAATTGTGTTACAATGAGGCTCGAAGGCCTATTTATTGTTGAGAAACAATGGAAAACCCTAAACATCCAAAAACCTAAACCTAGAAGATGAAATGCCAAACTGTGGGCCCTGTTTGGGTAAATTGGTACATCAACTTCCCAAGGTCGTAATTTTGGCATATGATCTCCGTTTGACGCGCACAATATCTCGTTAGAAACATCTATCCGAGCACTACAACTTTGGGAAGAGCAACATCGGTCCATGGACACATGTTGCTCCCAGTTTTCCCAAAAAACGTCGTTTAAGGCCTCAAAACTACTCCGGAAGTTCAGGACCCAAAAAACTGCTAAAAATAGTAAACTGTGCTACAATTAAGGAAACTGAAAAGCTGAAATAAACAATGGTGGGGGTCCAAGTGGACTTGGCAGGTGGCCACCAATATCCACCTGGATCAAAAACCAATAAAACGTTGATTTGAGCATTCAACAAGCACAAAAGGTCACAAGCCAGCCATAAAATTCCTCAAAAACATAACAAAATGCCAAAAAAAAGCCCATGAGTGTGGGAAATAAAGGTCTCCACCATGACGTCATCCTCTAAAAATGATCAAGAACCATGAATCAAGTGATGAATAGGTCCATGAGTGCTTGTCACTCCAAGAAATCCTCAAATTGTGCGGGTACATCTCCAAAGTGTAACCTCAACCATGATGTCATCCACAAAGAGGCATATCTCACCCTTCTAAGGCTTATGGAGTTGATGTGACATCATGCAAGGCAAGCATTGGGGTCCAAGCATAATGTGTAAGGCCTGCCAAGTTAAATCATCCTCATTTGAGCTCAGAAACAAGCGACATCCATCAAATAGGATCAAGGCCAACCTGGGGGCGTCCTGGGTCCAACTAGGCACATCTTCAAGCAGTCCAACGCCCAAGCTTTATGGCTTAGCATTTCAACATCTAGAGATACATGTCAAGATGTAGTACCATGTGGAAACATCTAAAATCCCAAAGCTCATCTCTGGATAGACAACATTAAAGCATCAGGGTCATAATTGCTGTCAAAATGGGGAAACATCCTCTAGACTGGTGTTTGGGGGGGGGGGGGGGGGGGGGGGGGGGGGGGGTCATGCCCATCTCTCAAGGGATCTTTGTTGCTATGATAACACCACCTGACACAAACCTTTCAAGATCAAGTGAGATCAACCATCATTAAAGACGAAAACCATTAAAGCATCATAGTTGACCATAACTAATGCTAACAGCACAATAGTCTTCACAGAAAACTCCCCTTTAAATGTCTAACTAGATCAGTACTTGTGAATGTTAGGCATGATTAGGTCAATAACCCTATTAGGTGGTTCCAGCACCCAAGGGAAGTGACATGTCCCAAGTTGGCCCATCAATCCATAGGTGTGTGTGATAATGATGGTCACAAAGTGGGAGAGCCTTAAAAGCAGATGAAACAATCATGAGACCAGCAAATGGGGGTTTAACGTCTTGAGTGTATTGATGTAACAAGGGAGCACTCATAGTGGCATGACATTCCCCTTTCCTCAACTTGTGTTTCCACCCCTTTGATGCGCTTTTTACTTTGATGATTTGTATTTATTAGGTGCATAGATTAGACGCCCAACGCTGATTTTTGTAGCTCCGACAGATACTTCTGAATAGGCCTAAGTGTTTAGGCATGCAGAAGTCACCCACGAGATCTCCCTAGGATACTTGCTCTAGGTTGAGCAAGTTGCTTTGTAACTTACGAAAAGCACATAAGTATTATGTTGGCTCATTGAGCTAAAGAAACTTAGGAAAAGTAAAGTAATTTACTTCAATGCTTTTATTTTAATCTTGGTCTTTGATCTTGTTAAATTTCGTTAATCGCAATTAATGGAAATTATTCTTCTATCTTATGCAAATTGTGTGTCTTAAGAAATTAATTACGTCAAATAACGAATAAAATCACTACTGCCATTTTCCCCTCCCACTAAAGCATCACCCTGACTTCATAACATCGTACTCTGCGCTACCGATGTCCGACTTGCTATCCACCAAGTACTGTGTTGTTGTTGCAACTGTACTGTTGTTGATATTGCCACTATCAACACTGCATTCGTACTACAACTCCATCTCAAGTGTTGCATCTATGCTACTTCTAGCACTGCCATTGCTAACACTTCATCTGGACTGAAAAACATCCCAAAATCTGAACAAGTATTCAGCATAGATACATCTCGAGGATGAAGATTTAACTTTTGCCTCCCACTGAAGCATCACCCTGACTTCATAACATCGTCCTCTGAGTTGCTGATGTCTGACTTGTTGTCCACCAACTACTGCGTTGCTGCTACAATTGTACAGTTGCTGACACTTCCACTGTCAACATTGCATCCGTACTACAGCTCCCTCTCAAGTGTTGCATTTGTGTTGCTGCTAGCACTGCCACTGCTAACACTTCATCTGCACTAAAAAACATCCCAAAATCTGAACAAGTATTCAGCATAGATACATCTCGTACTGAAGATCTGATTATTGCTAGTCCCACGCTATCCCTCTAAATCCATTGCGTTGCTGCTGCAACTGCACGGTGCCTCCCTACACTACTGCGACTCTGCACTACGTTGCTCAGACTTGTCGTTCTAGTCACTGCATCTGTCGCTCCAACACTAATCTGCACCAACTGACACTAGTCCATCATACTACTTCTGATCTGGGCTCCCATAGCAAGGAATTGATCTGAGAGGTGGGTTCCTCAAGGATCCTACCCATCTATAGCTCTTTCGAACTACAGCTCTAAGTCAACCCACCTCCCTCCTGGAGGTATCTCAGTTGTCATGGCAAACTCCTCCTCAATCTTCACGGGTGCAGCGTTTTGATCGTGCTTCTCATCTTTGTCCTTTTTTCTGAGAGGACACTGTGTTGCGTAGTGACCCATTTCACCACACCTGAAGCATTTGATCTTCGAGACATCCTTCTTCCACCTTCACTACTCCTGTTGCCCCTTGGATGCAAGGGTTGCATTCTCTTCCTCCTCCTTGGGCTTCGACCCACTGCTGTTGCTTCCGTCAAGCTTACACTTGACTAGATCTCTCCTCAACTCTTCCTGCTTGAGAGCTGCCCACATACTATCCCAATCTGGCAAAGTTGCCCTGCCCAAGATGCTCTGGACAAAGACTTGCCACTCTTCTGAGACTGAGTTTAGGGCCAATCTCACCATCTCAAAACCTTGAGGTGTATACCCCACAACTGCTAACTCGTCCCAGAGCTCCTGAAGCTTCATGAGGAACGGATCAATGTGCTCCCCCTTCTGCATCTGTGCAAATCTCAGTTTCTGCTCCAAGTACATCTTTCACTGCTTGGAAGATCCTTGATATAGTGTTGCCAAGGCATCCCACATCTCCTTAGAAGTCCCTCTACTAGCGATGTGACATACCACGTGATCATTTACTCCATCAAGGATCATCCTCTTGGCCTTCACCATTTCTCCCTTGAAATTCTTCAGCTAATCTGGATCCGCGGGCTCAGCCACCATGTTGTCGACATAGGCCTTGAAAAAATGCTCATCTAGAAGGAACAACATCCTTGTTTTCCGATCACATAGTTGGATGCCCCATCCAACCTGTCCTAATCTCTCAACCCAAAAGTTTCCATCTCTGTGACGAAAATGTCGAACTTCTCCTCTCTATCTCTTACTGTTGTTGCTCAGGCAATAAAAAAACAAACTTCTTAGCAGGAAGTCTACTGAGGAAATATTCCCTCACTGTGCTTTTCCTCTCTTTTCTAACGTCTTTCACCCCAGCAATCTGTCTGCTGAAAACTGTATCCCACCAGCTCTATCCTCACGCTGAGGCTCTGCACTACTCCCTCTGGCTTGGCAAGATTTCGATTTGGACGTCTTTCCTCTCTGTCGACTCACTCAGAGAGAGACTTTCCTCGAAAATTCAGCCTTCCTCACCTGGACTATGCAATCCCTCTGGGGATTTGGACTGCTGCCTCCTCCAGTTATTCGACCTCCTTCTCTACTTAGCGCTCAGTTCTCTGGCACTACTCTTCTTGTCTCACCTACACTGCTCTGATACCATCTGAAAATTCCTAAACCGGAATCCCAATTGTAGCAACTAATGATATTTCCCCTATTTGTTAGATTCCTTTAAACAAATTACTTGCAATTTCCTACGGCAAATATCGAAATACATAAACTACAGCCTTCACTTAATTTAATATACGGAAACAAGAAACTGAGCAAGAAGGAAAGTACAACACAATGACACTGTTATTTTTCGACAAATGTCCCCAGAAAAAACCCAATGTGGGAAAACCGATGCAGTGGATCTGAGGGTTTTTATTATTAAGAAGAAATTATTTGTAAATGCAAACTCTAGATGCCTTGCTGGAAATCCAGTACAGTGAATATCACTCGGCAGAAGAAATTAGTGAGATTACCCACTGTACACTACAAGTCCCCGCTGATCCGGAAGCTGAACCAACGAGTCCCCGGCTACCTCTGTGTTGCCCCTACACAGTCACTGCGTGGGGCTGTGTCACTGCCTTTGAGGCACTGTGTCACCTCTCTGCTGGATCGATTTGCTCTCAGGAGCTTCAACTTCAGCTCTCCCGGCTCAGAACGTCAAAACCCCTAGCAAAATCTCGAACTTCTTCTTGGAAGGCATTGCACTTCTCTGCGTGAGCCCTTCCTGGCTCTGCGTCACCCTCACTGGGCACTGCGCTGCCTCCTCTGTGTCTTTCTCTACCTCTCTGATGTGTATTCTTGGCTCCAAAGAAGATTCTTCAGCCAAAACTTTCTTTACCTCTCCTTGCGTGATCACCACGAAATCACTGCGCTACTCTCTGGCTCAGCAATTCGATGTGACTGATCAACTCTTTGTGTGTTTTTCAAATGACCCTCAAGCCTCCTTAAATAATCTTCTCGTTGACATTCAACGCCCCATATTAGAAGCCAATCAATGGCTAAGATTATTTTTGCTTGATCCTCATCCTCTTCTAGAAGTTACACCCACAGTTAGATTAATACCCATTAATTATTTTAATTTCCTAAGTTTAGACTTAGGGTCCCATTAAAAATAATTAATTATTTTAATAAAATTGTCTTTGGGTGGAATCTCCTAAAACGCTTTTTGGGTTCTTTGGAATACATGTGCCCAGGCCTCCCTACAAAATTTGGGACTTAGAGCACATCCGATGCTACCAAAAATCAACAGCACTTCCTCCAACAACTGCCTTCGGCAACTGGAAACCAAACTTTTGCCCAGCAACTCACACTGGCTATTCACACTGACTAACGCGGCCTCTCTGTAAAATTAATTCAGACTCCTTCCTTCTCTTAAAAAAACTGAACTCTTTGTGAAGAATTTCTCCGGAAACTCTCTCAATTTTCCTGCTGAAACCTTGTTGTCAGTGTCCTCCACGTTATCATCGCACCCTTGCTCTCACTACAATTCATTGTTTCTCCAAATGCCCCATCAACTTGCTCTTATAATTTCTCATTGACGAATCAACGGCGACAATCTAACTCCAATCGATGGCTAACATCATCTTAACCCCATCACATGAATTTTTTCTATAAGTCACTAGAGAAAAATCGATTTTGTCTCAATTAACCTGATTTAATTAACTGCTTTTCCTAACTCAGACTTAGGAAAATAATTAAAAACTAGCTAATTAATCTAATTAAGACATTTTTTCTTAGAAAATTTTTTATGGGTATTGGAGATAATTATCCTCTTAGTTCCTTAGCCTCGTAGACACCAATAGAGACTAGAACACATGTCCAAGCTACCAAAATAACACTCCCTCTTAGTGAGGAATGTGTTCTCCACTACTCCCAACTGATCCCTGTAGAGACAAACTTTGCCTTACCCAAGGCCTTTGTCAGAATATCTACAACCTACTAATATGTGGAAACATATTGTAGCCGAATTGATCCACATTGTACATAATCTCTAATGAAGTGGTATATGATGTTGATGTGTTTTGACCTATCATGGAACACTAGATTCTCAGAGAGCTTGATGCAACTCTGATTGTCACAATAGATATTGGCCGAATCCATCCTCTGACCACATAGTGCCACTAGCAGCTTCCGAAGCCATATAACCTCACATGTAGCCATGCTTGCTGCCATGTATTATACCTTTGCAGAACTCAATGCCATAGACTTATGCTTTTTGCTATACTAGGAGACAACCCCTGATCCAATACTAAAGAAAGCAACATCTTGAGGTGCTTTTTTGATGCACTGCACTACTTGCCCAGTCTACATCTGTGTATCCCACCAATCTAACACTATCACCTCAAGTTAATCTTAAACTATACTCGACTGTACCTCATGGATATCGTAGAACATGTCTTGTTGTTGGCCAATGTACTCTCTTCGGTTCTACCATGAATTGACTAAGAGTGTTGACCGCAAAACAAATGATTGGCCTTGTGTTGACTAGATACATAAGAGAGCCAATAAGCTGCCTATACAAGGTTGGGTCCACCGTTGCGTCCTCTAATGCATCTATCTTCCTGCAATTGGTAATCATAGGCATAGACACGGGTCTACAATCTTACATCTTGAATTTCTTCAAGATCTCCATAGTATATCTCCCTTGCCCAAGGAAGATCTCCCTATCTATTTCCCATACCTCTAAACCTTAGAAATAATGCATCAGTCCCAAACCCTTCATCTCAAACTTTGTTGCTAAGTCCCTCTTGTAGTCCTCTATGAGCACTGATGACCCTGTCAAAAACATATCATCCATATATAGTACAAGAATGAGAGGCTCGCCTCTTACCGTCAAATAGTAGAGGTTCGAGTCTGCCTCACTCTTCATGAAGCCCATCTAGTGCAAGTAACTGTCAATTTGACCATCCCATGCTCTAAGAGCTTGCTTGAGTCCGTATAGCACTCTTTAACCTGCAAACATGAGTATACCTCCCATGCATCTCAAATCCTTTTGGTTGTTCGATATACACCTTTGCTTCAATTACTCCAATCAGAAAAGTTGTTTTGACATCCATCTGATGAATTTTCCATCCCATCTGATGAATTTGCCATCCCTTCTGCATTTTTAGAGATAACATAGCCCTGAAAGAAGTGTATCTGGCCACTGGAGCGAATGTCTCCTCCCAATCTATGCCCTCTTTCTAATAAAAACCCTTCGCCACAAACCTAGCCTTATACTTGTCCACACTGTCGTTTGCAACATATTTGATCTTATAGATCCAACGAGAGCCAACTACTACCCTGTCCACCAGTCTAGGCACGACTTCCCATACATCATTCAACATGAGGGAGTTGTACTCCTCGACCATTGCATCCTACAACACTTGATATTGCACGACCTCATGATAACTAGAAGGTTCATTGTCAATGACCTCAGTCACCAATGCCTTAAACTTGTCTGGTTGTATGCACTCTCTAGTGCTTGTTGTAGGATCTCCCACGAACTCTTGCACATCTCTCAATATCTGAAGAACCTCCTTGTTTCGTCAACCACTAGTGGTGGTTGGAGCTTCACTCTCCTCATCCTTCCCTTGTTGCTCCTTCTGCTGTGAACTCTCCTCTGCATTTGTACTAGTCATTGTACTTGTACTAGTGCCTGAGACTAAGATCCCCGTTCATCCCTTGGAGCTTCTGTTGGCTCACTCTGATCAACTGCTAGCAACTCACGAGATCTTTTGAAGGTTTTCTCCTCCTAGAATTTCACATCCCGTCTCACAATAATCTTCTAGCTACTAGGAATGTAGATCCTGTATGCCTTGGACGTTTCATTGTACCCAACGAAATATCCCTTCTCCACAATCTGATCCAACTTGGTGTGTTTGTCATTTGGCACATGACAATAAGATATGCTACCAAAGATTCTGCAGTGTCCAACCTCTGGCTTCTTTCCTATAAAAGCCTCCTCAGGTGTCATCTTCCCCAACACCTTCTGAGGAACTTTGTTATGAATATATATTGTTGTAATACATGCATCTTCCCAGAGAAACCTAAGCACATCCTGGTCATATAGCATCGCCCTTACTACTCCAACTCTCGATCTGTTCTTCCTCTCTACGACCTTGTTATGTTGTGGGTTATATGGAGTTGTCCATTCTCTCTTAATTCCCTCCTTCACACAGAATCCCATGAGGACCTTATTCGTGTACTCGCCTCCATTATCTGTATGAAGAACCTTTATCTTTGTTCCTGTCATGTTCTCCACAAGAGCTTTAAATTATTGGAAGCCACTGAAGTCTTCGCCCCCTGTCTTCAAGAAAAATATTTAGGTTCTCCTGGAGAAGTCACCAATAAAGGTTATGAAATACTCATAACCCTGGGGAGATTTTGTAGACAGCGAACCGCAAATATCATAAAGTACACACCCTCTGCACACATCATCATGTTCCGTGTTGATTTCTGGAACTCACATCATGATCTCCCTGAGCAACCTAAGTGCTCCATGGTGTATATGTCCCATCCTCCTATGCCATAATTCTCCCATGTCTCTTCTACTGTTGTTGCTAGCCAGTGCCTTTGGAGTGGCTAACTGCAACCCATATAGTTTGTTGCTTCTCACCCCAATTTGTTTCACCGTCTTCCGGACTTGGTGTTTAATGCACACCTTTTGCCCTCAAAGGTAGACATCATATCCCTTGTCCTGAAGTGCAAAAATTGAAATCGGGTTCATTCCTAAACCTGGCAAGTGTAGCACATTTGTAACACTAGTACTCTTGCCTGACTCCCTTTGAACGTTGACAGTCCCTCTCCCAACTAGAGTACACTTATTCCCCATCTAAATCCAAAATCCCATGTGACATGAAGCTCCACTGTCAATACACCAGACACATGTAGATGTAAAACTAGAGAGGCAATCTATGAGAGTGAACTCATCCTCTAGTCTCGAAGATAAATTCTCAATGTCCATTGAAGCTACTGTCTGTTGCTTCCCCTTCTTTTCCTCTCCCTTCTTGTTTGGACATTGGCTAACATTGTGTCCTTGTTGACAACAACCAAAGCATTTGATTTTACTCAAGTCCTTTTTCTTCTTCTCTCCCACAAACCTTTATTTGAGCCCTTCTTGGCCTTGCCCTTCCCCGCTAGGGCCACATTCTTATCATCTTCACACTTCTGAGTTTTACCACTACTGCGGCTACTGATCATGCTCTGCCTAAGCTCGTCCTGAGTGAAATCGCTCCATAGGCAATCCCAACTCGGTAATAACTTAAACGAACACATCACATTGCTTTGAGAATACATTTAACGTGATCCTCACGAAATCATCATCGTCTGGTTTATCACCGATAGCTCCTCACTCATCCTTCAATGTTTTGACTCTGGTGAGATAACTTACAACGCTTTCCCCTATGTTCATCTTTTTGTTTCTCATATTATCTCTAAGGATCAATTTCCTATTTGTAGTAGCATCCTAGAACAGTTTCATGATTGTGTCCCACATTTTCTTTGTTGTATCTAGCTTAGCAATATGTGTAACTACATGGTCCTTGACACCATCAAGGATTATCCTCCTAGTTCTGGCATCTTCCTTCTTATACATTGTGAGCTATGCTGGATCCGTTGGTACAACTATCACACTGGTTGCATATTCCTTGAGACCATTGTCTTCCAACAACAAGATGATTCTGGCTTTCCAGAGACCAAAATTTGAGGCTACATCCTGTTACAGCTCAAACTAGTAGGGGGTCCTAGAGGGGCACTTGCTAGGTCAAGAGCAACAATGAAGCTAAAGCCCATTGTCACCACAGCTAAAGCTTCCTACTCTTTACGAACTTTCACCAATGGGAGGAGACCCGATATATAGAGAATCACTTATAAAGGATAGATCAACTAAGATGGGTGTGAAGTGATTTCAGGGACCCTTTCCTAGGGGAAGCTCAAGAATGGGACTTGCTTGCTTCCTAAGCAAGGTACAAGGCTTTCTAGGATAAGAGGATGAGGATTTAAGGGCTAGGTTTAAGGAGTGTGAATTGTAAAGGAGCTTCCAAAACCCTAAAATCCTTGTTGAACTTGGTTTCCCAAGTGGTTTTTGAAGAGTTGCCTTTTCGAAGGTATGGGATCACACAGGACCAAGTGGACTCAGGTTAGGTCAGGAGGAAGGATTCTAGCAACCAACGATAGACTTGACCTAAACAAAGAAGAGAAAGGAATCAAAGAAGTGATTTTTACTCAAAGGTGCAAAATGATCCCTGTGAGGAACTAGCCTAGGGAAACTTAGGGCAAAAACCAATCTCAAGGCTAGGGCTTGGGATATCTCACAAACCCAATGTCAGAATTTCCTCAAATTTGGAGGAGGCCTAGGAGAGACACCAACCCAATTGAGGCCAAGAGATCAAAGTTTTTCTATGGATGGTTTGCATTTATATTAAAAAAACATCCAAAATACCAAATTAATAGTAGAAGATATGGAAACATGCATATTTGTACATAAATCAAGATAGATATGGCATCCATTGTTTTTTATTGATTAATTATTCGAGCATCAAACATTTAGATGCATCAACCATCTAGAATCTAGATTCTTCTCCTCTTGTCTAGACTTTGCCTTTACCTCGATTGTCTAGGGATATTAGTCAGCATTCCCAATTTTGATCAAACTACCTAATCCAAGCCTTAAAATATGGTAGAAAAAGCTTAACATGCTTGATCAATGATTTTGATTTGATTGAAAGGTAAGTTTTTGCTAAGGGCATGACAAAGGAGTTTAACAATTAACAACACCAACACTAGGTTACATATAAGGCTTGGTGCTCTTGATTAAATGCTAATCACATACCCTCATACATGATATATTCTAATGAAATGTCATTATCCCATTGATCCTGAATTCATGAAAACTGTTAAGTCTATTGAATTTTGAATAGGATATGAAATTCTATTTTCTCCATATGAAGTTCAATGAGGCTGGAACCACTCTCAAACATCCTTGGGCATTTCATGGTAATGTTAAAAATTTAAGTAAAATGATGAAAATGAAAAGTAAAGGAAAATGTCACTTTTACTTTAAGAATTTAACATTACCATGAGGGAGCATCTAGGAAGCATCTAAGGAGCATCAAGGGAGCACCTTGGGAGTGTCCGAGAAGCCCCAACCCAACTTAAGTCAAAGAAAAAATAAAAAATAAAAATTAGAACCCTGTGGAACTGCCCGTCTCCCTTCAGATTCGCTTGGAATCCGTACGAATCCGTACCCAATCCACCACGGATCTGAGGAGGATCCACAGTTCTAAAATCTTGAACTGCGAATCCCCCATGGATCCATACGGGACGCAATTCCTGGTTTGGATCCTTCGGGGCTGGGGGGGTTCGTGCAACACTAGTCATGGGCCATTAAGGGAGGTCCCACTGGACTAGGATTGAAAATTAACCCCCCATTTAAGGTGAGGAAACAAGACTACGGTCAAGACCCTTCTCTCTTCCAAGTTACCCCATAATCCATGCCAAATGCCCAAATACATATAAGCATACGCACCCAATTGCAAAATGAATAAAGTTCCTTTTGATCAAAAGCCCACCTTCCAACATGTGTTCCTGACAAATGATCTAAATTGACTCAACTCCCAGATTTAACCAAGATCTTTTGCTTTTGTGATGTGATTATAATTGCATTTAAAATATCATAAAGGAACAGATATGCATGTTGTAAAGAAGAGGGAACATGACAATCATCAGCAACATAAAATAACAAGGCGTTGATAACGGAGTTCGTCCAAGAGGGACTACGTCTCTGGGCCCCGGTGTCAAGATGGTGTAGGCCGCTACATTAAGTGTTTTCAATAGCGATGATGTACATAGATGTTAACATCGCTATCATACAAGGAAAATTCCCTCTCGCGGGAGTGGCTCCATGAGATGTTCCGCTACAGGAACTCTCAGTCAAAAGGACTCTTATCAGTATGACATAAACTCATGCATGATGATAATGACCATCCCACCAACATGGCATAAAAGGGATCTCAATGCAAACATACATGGCAACACATGAATATCCCGTCAACATGACGACAAAGGGATCTCAAACAAAACATGACAAATCATGACAAGTACATTCCATAGATGATTTTGCGTCACATCAAGCAGGAATCATGACATCAAGCAGGGATCTATGTAGCACAATGCATCTCATAGCAAAAAGAAGTACATGAACACACTACGTATACCTCACATAATGGGGCCATCTGAAGAAAAGGATGTCAAATGCTAAAGCTGGTCATACCATCAATCTCGCGGCATTGGATCTCATGGAAATCATTGCTCGCACATTGAATACTAACACCTGCACTCCACTTCGAAAAGTGGCCAAAAATAGGATGCTCAAATGGAAAATCTGATTACACCATCAGATTTGTGGCGTCGAATAGTGTAAAATCGATTGTCAAATTTCTGAATTCTGAGAAAGTGGAAATCGAGGGCTATAGGAATCTTTTAGATTCCCCCTAGATTCCTCCAGGTCATTTGAAGATCTGTTGCTCAGATCAAAATTATGACTGCGCCATCCGGTTCGTGTCGCTGAGAGGTGTAGGATAGACATAAGATTTGTCCAATTTGGACATTGGCAAAATCTCGCCCTCCTAAGAATTTGGCTCAATCATGGTTCCGCTTGTGTTTTTCCAGGTTCATGGTTCCACCTCCAATAAAAAATATAGTCTCGATTTTCGTGTCGCGCCTTGGCCCCCGCATACTAAGCAAATGAGGGTTTATATAAACTTCGTGGGCGGAAATTACAATGAAAAGGGTCGTTGGCCTAGTGGCTAAGTTTGGTGCATTTGTTGGAGGTGGTTCTGGGTTCGAATCCCCACCAAACCAAATTTAACATATAAATGTTTTCTTTAATAGAGCGCAGTTATGAGTGGGCGCGGATTTTTATGGCGCTACCCATCGCATGTTTTAAGTTTGGGTTGTCGTAAATAATGGTGGAACCGTATTTAAATGGCGCGTTTTGTTTTGAGGTTTGGTTGTATTATGGGGCCGCCCGGTGGGGCCCAACCCACGTGGGTCGGGCGGGTTCAATCCCCGCCGACCTCGCATTTAATTACGGCATATATAATGAATGGTGGTTAGGGTGTGGGCCAGTTCCACCGGAGGTGGCCTGCCGACCCCCATACATTAACGTTGTTTGATGTTGGTTGGACCGACGGGGTCATGGCCCATCGGTTCCTTTTGTTATGTGGTTGGATGGGGGGTCGGAGGGGGTCACGGCCCGTCGGCCATATTTAATTAAATTTTGATATTTAGTGTTGGATCGTTGGGGGGGTGGTGGGGTTGGTGGCCCGCCACCCCATAAAATATATTTTTTTTATTTTTTAACAACACATTTTTTCGAATTTGTCTAATATAAGGGATATTAGACAAATTAACAATCCAATAAATTCACCCGCTTTCGAGAGCTAGGTTTCATGCCCCCGGGTCGGTCAAATTGTAGGACACTTAAACCTAGCCCACAACCCAACTTTGACCAAAACTTTGACTGGCTCGTTCTCCCTCATACGAGCTCGGATTGACGAACCATTCACACCATTGCGATCAGGACGACAAGATCTACGCTTTGGTCTTGGTTCAAAAGCATTCTGATCACTTTGATTTTTGAGCTTCCATAAGCCCTCTTTGTCCTGTGTGTGTCCCTGGAGCCACCTGGATCAATCCTCCCCACTGAGGAGCTTTTGGTCCTCCAAAAGCATGAAAAATAATCTGCAACTTCTCTGTACCCTGTCTGCATCACAAGCATCCTAAAAGGTCTCGCTTCCATCTCCTTCAGCTTTGTTCTTCGGAGCCTTAAGCGATGAGTCGACACCTGCAACCTCTGCAACCTATAGTACATTGTTTTGCAAATTACATGCTTGACTTACCTGACCAACTAATGACCCAAGCATCCCATACTTGCCACGAGTTTATAACACATACTCAGTGATCAAGTTTACCTCAAAATGGAAACAAGACCCCAGCTATGAAAACAAGGCCAACATATCATTGTTGCTTCAACAAGTGATGGAAAGCACATCATCACTACAACACATGATTTACAAAAATAAGGCCAAACACTATTTTTGCTTTGACAGGTGATGGAAACACAACATCACTTTCACAATTTAACATGCAACTTGAAATAAGACCAGACATCGTTGTTGCTTAACAAGTGATGGAAAACACATCATCACTTTTACATTTTAAAATGCAACAAATGATTTACAAAAGCACAACCATAACAAGCTAACATATCTAGAAACCATCTTTCATTTATCAATGTGAATGGGTCATCCCCCTGTGGTGGTTTTGCTTGTCAAATAACTGCTTCACCTAGTTCATGCACCGACACTTTGTCTTTAAGGTGCTACTCTGGATGGAGCCTCCAACAAGTGGCTTTTTGATGGCCACCTTTGTTGCAATGACTGCAATATGCCTTCTTCCTCCATATCTACTTAACATGTTTCTTTACCTGTTGTTGAGAGGGTCTTTCATGCCTCCTCCTTTTGTGTGTTGCTATTCTTTTCCAACACTTAGAAAATGTATGGTTATGTAATCCACAAAAGGTACACGTTTTTCGATGCCATGTTTTATGTTCATCAGTAACAACAACATGATTATAATCGAAATGAAAATTCGAATATCGAAACTGGTTATACCTTTCCTTGTCATCTCTGGTGTAAGTATGGCGATGAGAGCTTGCCTCAGCTCTTTCCCTACAATGGGCACTGCCATGGGATGATGGGGATGTGTTCCCATCATTCTCTTTCCTCGACGATTTCGACGATGTCTCGGAAGAATCTGACACCTTCAAGCATTCTCCTTCAGTGTATCCCAAGCCTGCAAATCGAGGTCTCTACACAACCTCCAATGGTTGAGTTATGCCTTGGCTTTTAATGCCAAGTCCTTTTTCCTCCTTGTACCTCATCCTGGTAAGAAGCCTCATTTTTGTCCCCATGGGAAGAAGAAACTGAAGGGAAATCAACATCGTTTACCTCCCCTGTCAATTTGGAAAGAACTGATGAGGGCTTCTCATCATCTGTTGTTGGTGGTTTGCTAGCTGTCTCGGTGCATTCCCCAACTTCCTTTCTAACATACCCAAGTCCTGCCTGACGGGGTAATTCTTCTACTTTGATGGGGTTGACAATGCCTTGGCCATTAATGCCCAAGCCTTTTCCTTCATGCCCCATTTTATTCAACAGTTTGGAGCCAATTCCCTGTGGTATGATTTTCAAAAACAGCGAAATCATCATCAGGAAACATACATGAATTCGGAGAATTGCTTTTTACCTTACATAGGTCACGTTGCAGCTTTTCCAAGGCCTCGTCCTTAGCTTGCAGTTGTCATAGCAAACTTTCTTTTTCCTCTTTCTCTTCATGTAGAAGCATCTTCAATTCGGCGTTCTCTGTTTGAAGATTTTGGTTGTTGTGCTTTAGTTCTTCCAGGGCCTCTTCCGTGGCTCGCAACTAAAGCTACAATCGCTCCTTTTCCTCTGTCTCTTTTTGTAGAGCTTCATACATTATTTCCACCCTTTGGGAAATTTTGAGCATGGTCTCGTACATCGCTCTTTCACCCTCTGTCGCTGCACGTTCCATTTGTTAGGATATTCCGACACATAGGAAATAGTTAAGTACAACTTGGTCTAGTTTAGAGTTAGGTATAGAGTTAGGTAAATTGTGTTTCTTTACCGTTGTACATTTTGTAACTTACAATCCGACGGTCACGATATGTAGTGATCCGACGGTTCATTCTCTCCTCAGTATTACCGACACTTGATCCGTGGCTTGACACCCGATTGGTCCATGAGTTCTATTTAAAGCGCATGGAGGGTCATTGTTCGGGTAATCCGTGCATGAGAAAAGCTTATGTAAATTTTCATTCTTTGATTAATAAATTGCCTGTAGTAGCCACGTTGGCGCAGGCCGTGGACTGTTTCCCTCTTTGAGGGTTTTAACCACGTCAAAAATACTGGTGTATTGATCTGTGATCTGGTTGTGAGCGGTGTCCTTTTGGTGTTCTTTCTGAGGAACTTACCCTGTAAATTCCTACATGGTATCAGAGCTATTTGAGGGCCGCGTCCGTTGGTGATCCAAATCTGAAGCCGGTAGAATTGCATCCGACTGTCGTTTCCTAGATCTGTTGTTTCTGACTGCTTTCGAGCCGAGAGGACTGCTCTGTTGCGTTCGGAGCATCTGTTCCAGTGAGGAACCCCTTTCGTTTCACGCGAAAAGGTTTCTGGTAGCCCTAGCTGCGTCATTTTTCAGATCGGGAGGTATACAGTGTTTATTTGCAGTTTACTGTTATTTTCTCTCTGCTTATTTCGGTTTCCGTTTATTTAGCCTTTTTTTAACCGGATCTATACCTTTCATTTCTGCGTATGCTCTTTGCCCTGCGACTCTGTGCGATCTGGGCAAATCAGAAACAGAAAGGAAGGATTTTTCTCATGCGTATGCTCTTTTCCCTGCACCTTAGTGTGATCTCGGAAAATCAGAAACATTGAGAAAAATATTTAGTTTTTCGGCTAAAGCTAACTTTGAGCCGCAAGGTTCGTTTTTCTTTGCATATTCGTGTTGGGTTTTGTGTTTTGTGTTTTGTAGGGAAAAAGAGCTTTCTCAAGGCAAGCACGCAAACCAAGGCCCCCCTCTCTCTCTCTCTCTCTCTCTCTCTCTCTCAAATTTTTTGTATAGATCAATTGGTTCAAAGCTATTTTAAGAGAGTAGAGGTCTTGGGTTCAAGTCTCCATTTTGTGGGGGCGGATTTTTTCATTCGCGCACTTTTCCGGCAACTTCAACAAATTTTTTTTCAAAAAGCCATAACTTCTTCATCCGGAAGCCTTTTTCAGAGCCGTTTTTTTTAAAACAGCCTAATTTTTCGAGATCTATCCATTGGAACACTTACTTTCAGCATCTTCAGCTTCAGTTTTTTTTTAAAATGGAAAGTCCATGCCAAGTCATTCTTGACAGCACTAACTACTTCCAATGGATAGCCTACATGGAAGATTTACTTAGAAGTAAAGGTCTCTACAGAATAGCCACAGACCAAGAGAAGAAACCAAAAGATGAAGACAAGGCTGCAAAATGGGAAAATAGACAAGATCAAGCACGTGGTTTGATAGGGATGTCTATTTCTCCTGATCTTAGATTCCATATTGCAGAACTTGAGACTCCTCATGAAGCATTGGAAAAACTCACTAAAGTTTTTGGGATTAAAAATGAAATTAGAGCCCATCAACTTGAAAATGAGTTGCTTACATTGGATCCTAATAATTTTTCTTGCATTGAAGATTTCTTGTCCAAATTCAAGACCCTTAGATATCTCTTGGAAGGTGTTAAGGTTAAGAAAGAAGATAGTAACCTTATTTATTCCATCCTTACTAAGTTGGGACCAGCCTACTCTGTATTTGTTTCCACCTTCCATTCTACAAGGGAAGCTTTCATTTGTCAAGGAAAAGACTACAAGGCCCCTTCCTTTGACTCTTTTTGTGATTCTTTAATAAGAGAACAAGAAAAACTCTTACACCTTGGTCTTCTTAATCTTGGAAACTCTTCCACGAAAGCGTTAGCCGCCCAGCAGCAACCAAATTCAAAGAATCCTAAGAAGTCATATCCTCAAAAGAATGGTCCTAAACCAACTCAGCCTCAAAATGAAAGATCATTTCAGCAAAATGATAAGACCAATAAAAACAAATGGAAGAAGACTGATAGACATTGTAACTTTTGTAATCGAGATGGCCACTTAGAATCTAAATGCTTTAAGAAGATGGAAGCCTTGGAAGCCGCAATGAAGAAACATAACATCCATGTGGAGCATACTTCAACTTCAACTTCCGGAATGGCACTTTCTGCATGTCGTTGTCAATCATCTCAGTCTGGTTATGCATTAAATGTATCTTCTTCTTCTCCTTCTCATGAGTGGCTCATTGATTCTGGAGCCTCTTATCACATGGCCAAAAACCAAGCCATGTTTTCTTCTTTAAATGATTGTAACACCAAAAATATATATGTTGGTGATGATAGATCTCTTAATGTTGTAGGGACTGGAACTGTTCATCTAGACAATGGTCAGTTTAATGATGTATTATGTGTTCCAACCTTATCCTGCAACCTTCTATCTGTATATCAGATAACTCATTCAGGTGAAGGTAAAATTGTTGAATTTTCACCTCATGATGTTGTAATCAAGGATCTAAGAGATCCTAAACAGATTCTAGCTACTGGTATTGCTGATGATTCCACAAGGTTGTATAAGTTTCACAACTTTGGGTCATCAAATCTTCCCTCAGTATTTGTTGCTCATAATGATGAAGTGAGCAAACTTTGGCATGAGCGATTTGGTCACTTAAACTATCGCTCCCTTCAGCATCTATGTAAAGAAAATATGGTGACAGGTCTTCCTATGGTATCTTGCAGAGATGGTGTTTGTTCCGGATGTGTACTCGGAAAACATCATCGGGACAGTTTTGACAAACGTGCCTCTTGGCACGCCTCAGCCCCTTTACAGCTTGTGCACAGTGATTTATGTGGTCCACTTCCTGTTGCTTCATTCTCTGGCTGCAAGTATTTCTTAACTTTCATTGATGATTTCTCCAGACGCACTTGGGTATACTTCTTAAAACTCAAGAGCGAAGTATTTAACACATTTTTGGCCTTCAAAGCCTTTGTTGAAAAACAATCTGGACATCAAATTCTTAAGCTAAGAACTGATAATGGTGGAGAATATGTTAAAAACACATTCATCAACTTTTGCAACGAAAATGGAATTCAAATGCAACATACTGTTCCATACACTCCACAACAAAATGGTGTAGCTGAAAGGAAAAATCGCACCTTAAAGGAAATGGCTAATTGTATGCTGCAATCTAAAGGACTCAGTCTTAGTTTTTGGGCCGAAGCAATTAATTGTGCAAATTATATAATCAATCGCACTCCTACTAAGGTTCTAGAGAATATCACTCCAGAAGAAGCTTGGAGTTCCATTAAACCAGATGTAAGTCACTTTCGTGTTTTTGGAAGTGAAGCATGGGCCCATATTCCAGATGAAAAGCATAAAGCTTTAGAACCTAAGAGTGAGAAATGTACTTTTGTTGGATATTCTGAAGATGTAAAAGGTTATAGACTTATTCCATTTAAGTCCAAAAATGTTATCATTAGAAGAGATGTAAAATTTGATGAAAATAAATCGGCCTGCGAGCCTAGTCCGGCGGATGTGCCACCTCTTCCTATCTCTTCTACTTTTGAAAACATTTCTTCTTCAGATGATGAAAGTGAGGATGATAATCCTCCCCCACCTTCTCAGGATCCTCAACTTCCAAGATGGGTCCGTGCTACTCGGGATGCAGCAGGTGATCTTGCCGGTGATCCTACAGATCAGCGACGTACACGTTCTCAGTTTGAAAGAGCCTCTTCTTTACTGGCTCAAGCTCCAGTAAATCATGATCCTGACACTTTTGCAGAAGCTTCAGGCCATCCACATTGGGAAGCAGCTATGAATGAAGAATATCATTCATTGTTGGCAAATGATACATGGGATCTTGTTCCTCTACCAAAGGGACGCAAACTTGTTAGATGTAAATGGGTTTACAGAACCAAGTATGGACCAGATGGGAAAGTTGATAAACATAAAGCTCGTCTTGTTGCTAAGGGCTTTTCACAGGTTGAAGGCATTGACTACACTGAAACCTTCTCCCCTGTTGCCAAAATGAACTCTATCCGCCTTGTTCTTTCCCTTGCTGCCTCTTTAAAATGGGAAGTCCATCAGATGGATGTTAAATCTGCCTTCTTGCATGGGGACTTGCAGGAAGAAATCTATATGGAACAACCCATTGGCTTCATACAAACAGACTCCAGCCTTGTTTGTCGACTTAAGAAATCCCTTTATGGTCTCAAGCAAGCTCCTCGGGCTTGGTATGCCAAAATGGATAGCTTTCTTTTAGAATCTGGCTTTTCTAGGTGTTATTCTGACAATACTGTCTACACCAAGAAAGTGGGCAACTCTCTTATCATCCTTGTTCTTTATGTTGATGATCTTATTCTTACTGGTAGTGATCCCAACCTTATAAACCATGTGAAGTCCAGCTTTAAAAGGAAATTTGAAATGACAGACTTAGGACACTTACACTATTTTCTCGGTCTTCAAGTCTTGCAATCCAAGGAGGGTATTTTCCTTTCCCAGTCCAAGTATGCTTGTGATATTCTTCGTCATTTTCACATGGAAGACTGTAAGCCAGCCCCTTCTCCCTTTCAGTCTGGAGTCAAACTTTCAGTCTCTTGTACTTCTCCTGAAGTTGATGCTACCTTATACCGTCAACTTGTAGGAAAACTCTTGTATTTAACCCATACTCGTCCTGACCTTTCCTTTGCTGTTGGTTGTTGGCCTTGTTGCTCGTTTTATGCAAAACCCCCGTGAAAGTCATTGGAAAGCAGCTAAAAGAATACTTCGTTATGTTCGAGGTACAGTACAGTTTGGGATTCATTACAGTGCCAAAGCAGCTCCTCTATTAGTTGGTTTCACTGATTCTGATTGGGCTGGTGACCCTGATGATCGGAAGTCTACTGCCGGTTATGTCTTCACTCTTGGTTCAGGACCTATTACATGGGCTTGTAAGAAACAGGCTGCCATTTCTCTTTCGTCAGCAGAAGCAGAGTATCGTGGTGCCGTAGAAGCTAGTAAGGAAGCCTTGTGGCATCCTATCAGAGTTTGGCTTTGAGCAGCAGCATCCAACCACACTTTGGTGTGATAATCAAAGTGCCATTCAGCTATGCAAAGATCCAGTCCAGCATCAGCGCAGCAAACACATTGAACTACACATGCACTTCATCAGAAAGCTCATTCATGACCATGTTCTTGAAGTGCAATATTGTTCAACAGATGATCAGGTTGCAGACATCTTCACAAAGGCTCTCACAGAGGCGAAGTTCACTAAACTTCGATATATGCTTGGAGTTCAGGAAGTTGTCACTAAGGGGGGATAGGCTCTAGTGCCTCCTTCCTTCTCCTATTGTGTCATATTTGTAAATCCTTCAATCCTATCCCAAGTTGTTCTTAAGGGGGGATGTTAGGATATTCCGACACATAGGAAATAGTTAAGTACAACTTGGTCTAGTTTAGAGTTAGGTATAGAGTTAGGTAAAGTGTGTTTCTTTACCGTTGTACATTTTGTAACTTACAATCCGACGGTCACGATATGTAGTGATCCGACGGTTCATTCTCTCCTCGGTATTACCGACACTTGATCCGTGGCTTGACACCCGATTGGTCCATGAGTTCTATTTAAAGCGCATGGAGGGTCATTGTTCGGGTAATCCGTGCATGAGAGAAGCTTATGTAAATTTTCATTCTTTGATTAATAAATTGCCTGTAGTAGCCACGTTGGCGCAGGCCGTGGACTGTTTCCCTCTTTGAGGGTTTTAACCACGTCAAAAATACTAGTGTATTGATCTGTGATCTGGTTGTGAGCGGTGTCCTTTTGGTGTTCTTTCTGAGGAACTTACCCTGTAAATTCCTACACCATTGTTCACGCTTGCAGTTCAAATCCACGCAAAGACTGCTCTAATACCAAACTTGATCCGAGTTGACTCAACTCTCGGATTTAACCAAGATGTTTTGCTTTCGTGATATGATTATAATTGCACTTAAAAATACCATAAAGGCACAGATATGCATGTTGTAAATAAGAAGGAACATGTAAATCATTAGCAACATAAAATAACACGACGTTGATAACGGAGTTTGTCCAGGAGGGACTACGTCTTCGGGCCCCGGTGTCTAGATGGTGTAGGCCGTTGCATTAAGTGTTGTCAATAGTGATGATGTACATAGGTGGTGACGTCACTATCATACAAGGAAAATGTCCTCTTGCAGGAGTGGCTCTACGAGATGTTCCGCTACAGGAACTCTCAATCAAAAGGACTCCTATCAGTATGACATAAACTCATGCATGATGATAATGAGCATCCCGCCAACATGGCATAAAAGGGATCTCAATGCAAACATACATGGCGACACATGAGTATCCCATCAACATGACGACAAAGGGATCTCAAACAAAACATGATGAATCATGAAAACAAGTACATCCCATAGATGATTCCGTGTCACATCAAGCATGAATCATGAAACAAGTAAGAAAACAAGATCCCACATCAAACATCAAACAGGGATCTATGCAGCACAATGCATCTCATAGCAAAAAGAAGTACATGAACACACAGCGTATAGCTCACATCATGGGGCCATCTGAAGAAAAGGATGTCAATCTCGCGACGTCGGATCTCATGGAAATCACTGCTTGCACATGGAATACTGACACCTGCACTACACTTTGAAAAGTGGCCGAAAAATAAGATGCTCAAATGGAAAATCTGATTACACCATCAGATTTGTGGCATCGAATAATGTAAAATCGACTGTCAAATTTCTAAATTTTGAGAAAGTGGAAATCTGGGGCTACAAGAATCTTTTAGATTCCTCCAAGATTCCCTCCTCCGAGTCATCTGAAGATCTGCTGCTCAGATCAAAATTCTAACTGCGCCATCAAGTTCGTGTCGCTGAGAGGTGTATGATAGAGATCAGATTTGTCCAATTTGGACACTGGCAAAATCTCGCCCTCTTGAGAATTTGGCTCAATCATGGTTTCCCCTGTGTTTTTCCAGGTTCATGGTTCCACCTACAATAAAAAATATAGTCTCGATTTCCATGCCACGCCTTGGCCCCCGCGTACTGAGCAAATGAGGGTTTATATAAACTTCGTGGGCAGAAATTACAATGAAAAGGGTCGTTGGCCTAATGGCTAAGTTTGGCGCATTTGTTGGAGGTGGTTCCGGGTTCGAATCCCCGCGGAACCAAATTTAACATATAAATGTTTTTTTTGTAATAGAGTGCAATTATGAGTGGGGCGCGGACTTTTATGGCGCTACCATTGCATGTTTTAAGTTTGGGTTGCCATAAATAATGGTGGAACCGTATTTAAATGGTGCGTTTTGTTTTGAGGTTTGGTTGTATTATGGGGCCGGCCCGCGTGGGCTGGGCGGGTTCAATCCCTGCTGGCCTCACATTTAATTACGGCATATATAATAAATGGTGGTTGGGGTGTGGGCCGAGTCCACCGAATGTGGCCCACTCACCCCCATACATTAACATTGTTTGATGTTGGTTGGACCGGCGGGGGTCATGGCCCCTCGGTTCCTTTTGTTATGTGGTTGGATGGGGCGCCGACGGGGGTCACAACCCGTCGGCCATATTTAATTAAATTTTGATATTTAGTGTTGGATCGTTGGGGTGGTGGCGGGCTTGGTGACCCACCACCCCATAAAATATATTTTTTTATTTTTCAACAACAAACACATTTTTTCGAGTTTGTCTAATATAGGGGATATTAGACAAATTAACGATTCAACAAATTCACCCACTTTCAGGAGCTAGGTTTCATGCCCTGGGGTCAGTCAAATTGTAGGACACTTGAACCTGGCCCACAACCCAACTTTGACCAAAACATTGACTGGCTCGTTCTCCCTCATACGAGCTCGAATTGACGAACCGTTCGCACCATTGTGATCAGGACGACAAGATCTACGCTCTAGTCTTGGTTCGAAAGCATTCTGATCACTTTGATTTTTGAGCTTCCATAAGCCCTCTTTGTTCAGTGTGTGTCCCTGGAGCCACTTGGATCAACAAATGGGCGAGGAGTCATATGAATGATGCAGGTGACGAAGATATGAATGGCACATTACATAAGCTACAAGGTGGCTCTCAAGGGTTATTGGCTACCAACTAGAAGAAATGAATAGGAGAGAAGTTTCTCCTAGGGGTTACCCACTTTTGGTGAATAACAGTCCCTTTAAGAAAAGTTGCCTTCACATCTATCTAATGTATCCTCCATCCCATAAATGAAACTAAGGACATAACTGCGCTAATGGAAGTGTACCTGGCCACTGGAGAAAATGTCACCTCATAGTCTACTCCCTCTTTCTAGGAAAACCCTCTTGCCACAAACCTAGCTTTGAACTTCTCAATGCTACCATCTATTGCATGCCTGATCTTGTAGAGCCACCTAGAACTCAATATTGACTTGCCCGTTGGTTTTGGAATTATTTTCCAAGCATCATTCTTCATGATGAGGTGTACTCAACATGAATCCTACCATACCTATTGGATTGTTGCCTTTTGAAAGTTCGAAGGCTTGAAATATATGGCATTGTGCATCAATGTCATGTAGTCTAGAAACTTCTAAGTGAACCATTGAGGTATTCTAACTAAAAAAGGAAGCAACCATTGCCACCTCTTCTCTTTAGCTGAAGGTTGTACTACTCAAGAAATCATTGTTGACCCTATCTCAACCTCTAGAACTGCCGACTCCTCATCTTACCGAAGTTAGACAAGTAAACACAAGTCTTTGAATAGAGCCAAGGAAAATAAGAAGTACGACGGATCTATTTTCAATATTATAACGTCACTTCACTTATCTCCTTGGCTCGTATCATGTCGGTAAGTAACTAGAGATCTAAGAAAGATAAGACATACATACATAACTCTACTATCGAAGGAATAGGCTCATGGAACTTGTTGGAAGCAAAGTCTTCCTCAATTTACATCCCTACTTACTATTGTCCTCCTCTGCTTTGGAAGATAGACCTTGTACGTGTTTGAAGTCACACTGATACCTACAAATAAACCCTTCCTGTTAAAGGGTTCCAACCTAGTCCTCTTTCCTACAGCTACATGGATTTAAACTAGATAGCCAAAGATGCAGAAATCAATGTTGCTAACATCGACATCAACAAAAAATCAATAAGGATCTGAAAAAGCATAAATCATTAAACTTGGGAAAATATCGATAAAAATCAACTAACTTTAGCAAAATTAAAAAAAACACATAAATATTCATTTTGTTTTCAATTTTTTTAACATATAAAGAAACAACAACATCAAAAAAATGCATTATCACATAAACATGAAAACATAAATAATATATAAGATGTATAAGATGTCTAATGCTACATCACACATCAACATTGAATCATGTCTCGAATCCTAAGTACTGACACAGCCTCAAAATATCAACAAAAAATATAATAAATCTATCTCATCATCATGAGTCATCTACAATGAAATTAGATACAAAAACTAGTGATTTCCTCTACCACTTTTACGAGCAAAGGTAATGGCTTTTCCTCTAGAGGAATAAGACCATGGGACTAGCATTGAACTTTGATGTTCTCTAAAAGAAGAGGTACACTCTAACATCCTCTATTGGTGCCAATGCTACTGCTAAGCCTAACTCGATCTATCTGAGTCACTAAAGGAGGTGGCATGACCTCCTCCTCCTGCTCCGCTACTCCCTTTCCAATGCTACCTCCTTTGGCACCTCCTCTTCTAACCAATCAGAGTGATTCCATGACATAGGTTTGGGTTTCAACCCTCCATGCAGCAGTGGTGTCAATCCCATCCAATGAGATGGTGCCTATGTTAGGTGTTTTTAGAAGTTGCCTCACCTAAAATGGGAGATTATAGTAAACATAGACCATGTCCTTAAGGTGTTGGGGCTCCAACATATATGACGGTCATAAATTATAAATTAAGAAATATTGTACTTAAATTAATAATTATAGATATTTTCATATTTGGGAGAGTAGGATGATCTTCTAAAGTTGTTTTTCCTTGGAGGAGGTTCAATCCATTGCTGATCATCTTTGTGATGGATGTTCTTGGGAACATCAGCAGAACTTCTTGAAGCAACAACATTTCTAGATTCTCCTTTAATTTTCTCCTTTAAAGGCTTGGAGCTTGTGTCCTCCTTGCTTGAAGATGTGCCTTCATAACCAAGACCTGTTTTATCACCTGGAGATTTTTGACAACTAAGAATGTTATCCAACACTAGTGATTTGTTCAAGTTCTTGTTAAGCTTATCAACTTCAACCCTCAATGTTACAACTTCCTCTTCAAGTTTCTTACACTCTTCTTCTTTCTTATTCATCTGGGTCTTCATCACTTCCTCAATTATCTTTGCTTCTTCAAGATGGACCTTTAAAGTGATGTTTTCTTCATCATGTTTTTTAAGTAGGGTTCTCAATTCTCTGTTTTTATTTCTAAGCTTAGCATTTTCATTTTCACTATTCTTCAATTTTTCTTGAAGATCTTCATCTTCCTGTTCGTGTAAAAAATCCATGATTGCAATAAACTGGAAACTATTCTTCTAACTGATGTAGTTTATTTGTCTTTTGTTATTTAATTAATGACAAATAACGAATAGGTCACTACTGCAATCTTCACAATTAAAATAAACCTCATAGAAAATAAATCAGGAACTAAGAAATAGAAGCAAACACATAAAAACGACACCAAAGTTTGGACTAACGTTCCCGGAAAAACCTCAAAGGGAAAACCAATGCAACAAATGAGGATTTATATTTTATTATCTTCAGCAAAATAAAGAGTACATAGATCTGCTTGCCAAAACACTGGCAAAGCTTCGGAAAATTTTCTCCATCACTCCAACTAGCAGATTGACCTCGAAATCTTCTGTTTCCCATGCAAAATCAAACTCGATCCCCCTCCATTAAATGCACGAAAAAAACATTGTTGCGGGAAATTGGAATTTTGTTGATCTTGCACTTCTTTGGTGTTCTTGCACTCGCACTAAACAACTCGCTTTGACCTTCGGAATTGATTCCTGGCAACTGGAAAAGCGATCTGTTGCCTAGATCTGCTCATTAGAGAAACTCGCACACCCTTCCTGCTAGTAAACTCGGCCTCTGCAAATTTTAGTGGAAATCTCCCCTCGATACCCTCTCTCCAATTTCTGTTGATCCTCTCCCTGATGCTTTGTTGGCTCGAACTCTTCCCTCGCTGAATGTTGCGAACTAGGAAATTTGCACTGCCCAACTCTCTTTCTCCTTCGATGTGTCTTCTCCAAGCCCCATCAACTTGCTCTTATAAATATCTCACTAGAGCACCAATGGCCAAGGGATCAATGGTTCAAATCATCTTAGACTCTGTCAAATTACTTTTGAGAAGTCTCTAGAGAAAAAGTCGATTTCCTTAATTAATAAACTTTAATTAACCAGTTTTCCTAAGTTAAACTTAGGAAATTTTAATTATCCGGTCAATTAATTTAATTAAGGTGTTTCGGATCCATATCTCGCAAAACCATTTATGGGTATTGGAGATCTCATGTTCCTTAGCCTTTCTGACACCTTAGAGACTAGAACACTTGTCTTATGCTACCACCATAATCAAAAACTAACACTCCCTCTTAGCGAGGAAGGTGTTCCCTCCTCAACATTCCTTCACTTCAAACTGTAGCTGGATTGTCCACGTTGTTGATGTCTAACATTTGTTGCATCTCCTTTCTTCACATCTCACATTGATTTGACTCCCTATCACTGGAAACCACTGTGAAGAAGCGAACTAGTAAACATTTTCCATCAACAACTACACATACTCTGGTCCTCCTCACACTGTTGTTGCTACTTCTCTGTTGATGATCCTACACTTTTGCTGTAACTACTACAATAGTGAGTCTGATCTCCTCAGAGCCTGAAGCTCTAAACTTCCATAGCGTTGCTCCCTTTGAAGCTAGACTCTCTCTAAGTCTCGATCTCCTAATTAGAAATCACTCTAGTTGGAATTGCATCTAAACTGCAACTAAGCAATTCGCACTGCTTGTGCCACTGTAACTAGCTCTACATTGTCTCTCAAGAACTGACTACAACTAGCTCTACTGACACTAAACCTGCTACTATGATACTGTGGGCCCCTGTAGCAAAGGTGATGGTCTTATTGCAACAACTAGACTCTACCCATCTTGACACGCTAAGGTATCAAGCCCCAACTCCACCTGGAGATATTGCTGCTATCAGTGCAAACTCCTCCAATCTGGCAGTCAACTCATCAATCTCTTTTGAAGTTGTTGTCTACTCATGCTTCTTGTCCTTCTTCCTTCGAGGACATGGGAGACATAGTGGCCAAATTCACCACACCCAAAGCAATTAAACCTCAACAGCTCTTTTTTCTTCTTTTCACCTCCAATTAAGCCTTATCACTGACTGGGACCCATCTTCGCCTTTCCCTTACTCGCAAGGGATGCATTCTCCTCATCCTCCTCCTTCATTGCCTTGCTGCTATTGCTGATAGTACTTGATGCAAGACTAAGCCTCAGCTCCTCCTGAGTGAAGTCATTCCACATACGATCCCATCCATGTAGTGTATCTCGCCCAGAAATAACTTGGACTAATGTATACCACTCCTTGTTGAAGTCATTGAGAGTTGTCCGCACTAGTTCACTTTCTTCTAGTTTCTCACCCACTACCGCAAGTTCATCTCTGACCATCTAAATTCTAGTGAGATAGGATGTAACGCCTTCTCCCTTCTACATCTTGGTGGTCCTCAGCTTCTCCTTGAGAATCACTTTACGATTCTCTGATGGATTCTCATATAATTTTATGATGGCATCCCATATGTCCCTTGTTGTATTCTTGTCTACAATATTCAAGACTATGTGATCCCTAACCCCATCTAGGACCATCCTCTTAGCTTTGGCCATTTCTTTCCGAGATTGCGGTGTTGGGATTGCACAAAGCCTACGAGCTCTCACCTTCAGGTTGCTAGGGTTTAGAACGTTGCGGGAATATTGCAGAGTGGAGTTGGTGAGGTACTGTAGTCAGAACAGTACCTGACAGAACAAGGCCAGAGGAGTTGCTACCAAGGGTTTCTAGCTGAGGAACCTGAATCAGTGGTGCGGTTGCACAAGACGATCAGAGTAGGGGGCACCTCGACAGCAGCAGAAGGATTTCTAGGGAGGGAAATCAGGACTCAAAGGGAGTTCAGAAGAGAACTTCCAGATGGGAAGTAGAGACTCAGAGGAGTCGAACAAAGAACTTCCAAGAGGGAAGTAGAGTAGAATCATGGCACTACACGGAGTAAGAGACCAAGATAGACTGGACGAAGCATTGAACTTCACAATCTGGAAGGCCAAAATCTTATCCGTACTTCACAGGAATCATCTCAAGAACTTCGCCTTAAAGGTAATAGCTATCCCAGTGGACCCCAATGATAATGACAAGTATGAGGAGACGATGGCAAGGGCCAAGGGCATTATCCTTGACGGGGTCAGGATCATGTAGTACCACACATAGCTGAGAAGGAAACGGCATTTGAGATGTGGGAGGCTCTCAAAAAGTTGTACCAGCATACTTCTATGCAGAGAAGAATGCTATTTGAGAACCAGTTGAGGTTGTATCAGATGAAGAAGGGAGAACTGATTGACACCTTCCTCGGAGGACTGAATGAGATTCGAGATCAGTTTACTGCTATAGATGCGACACCGAATCAGGGGTTGATGGTGAGGACAGCCCTGAATGTTGTCACAGAAGACTGGGAGGTGCTTGTCCAGAGTATACTAGGCAGAGGGACTCTCCCACCTTGGGACGAGATGTGGGCAGCGCTTCGCCAGGAAGAGATCAAACGGCAGTCGAAGATGGGTAGCAACAGCAAGGGGATAAAAGTCAAGCAGGAGGAGGAAGACGTGGCCCTAGCATCTGAGGGAAAGCAGGAAAAGCGGAAAAAGAAAGATCACTCCAAGATCAAGTGCTTCCACTGTGCGGAGCTGGGTCATTATGCGACCCAGTGTCCCAGGAAGAAGAGTAAGGGAGAGTCTTCCGACACTAAGGCAGCGCCAGCACAGGCAGAGAAGGAAGTTTTGACAGACGATGACTGTGCCATGAGTGCACATGCGCCACTTGAGAAGAAATGGGGAGACATCGAGCTGTAGTCAGGCAGACTACAGGCAATGAGGGGCAGGATCCTCGAGGTACCCAGCCTCTTGGATTAGACCTTGCTACGGGAGCCCTAAAGAGGAGTAGCAAGACTGGCTGAGTCGAGTAGAGACGGGTGCAGATGGAGCGGCAGAGAAAGCTACAGTGCAGGAGTCCCGAGACAGCGCAAGGCTAACAGGCTGTAGCAGTGCGAGAGATACAGGAGTGTTGCACCAGTGCAGGATGGCACAAAGAGGTGTGCAACAGTGCGAGATGCAGGGAGTTGTTGCAACGGCGCAGAGGTCAGAGAGGGAGCACTTGTCAGCGGCAGAGGGAGCTTCAGCATCAGTGGGTGTCTCTAGCCCAACAGGGAGGTCAGATTGGGAGATCAGTTACTTACTTCTCAGTAACTGAGTTGCAGTGCAGCAGTGGGCAGCACGATGCAACATGATGAGAGGTGCAGTGCGGATGCAATGCTGGGAGAAAGGACCAGCAACAGCACAGATGCAGAGGGAGTTGTCGTACAGATGCAGCAGTGGCAATGGCAGAACCATGGGCAGCAGTATAGGATGCAGCAGTGCAGAGGATGTTGGGCAGGAATGCCTAGCATCAGAATAGGTACCGATGTCAAATGATCAGAGTAATACTCAGTGAGGAGTATTGTTAGAGCACAGTCCTCGCTAAGAGGGAGTGTTGATTTGGGGTAGCATCGGATGTGCTCCAACCACGAAATTTGGTGGAGAGGTTGGGGCACATGAGATCTCCAATACCCAGAAAGCGTTTAGGCAGATTCTAAACAGATCAATAGATATTAAAATAATTAATATTTTTAATGGAGTACCTAAGTCTAAACTTAGGGAAAATAAAATATTAATGTGTATTAACATGAATCTGTGTTAGAATGGTCCAAAATACATGGATCAAACCAGATCTAATCTTAGCCATTGATTAGGGACTTAATCTCGATCGTCGAGATGTCAACAAAAAAAGTATAAGAGGAGGCTTGAGGGTCACTTGGAGAATACACCAGAATGATTAGTCATTCTATTCTCTAAAGCAAGGTTTGTTAAAGAGAGATAGAATTAGTGATTGGGAGATGCAGCTGAGGGGCATTTGAGTACAGAAAGACAGAGAGGCAGAGATAGTGTCGGGAGAGCAGCGCAGTAGCCAAGGAGAGTGACGCAGAGCCAGCGAGGGCTCACGCAGGGCCACGCAGAGGCAGCTGGGAGTTGTGCAAAGCCTCAGAGAGGCCAGCGCTGTTGACGCAGAGGGCCAGAGGGCTGACGCAGGGCCTCCCAAGGCTGACGCAGACCCATCCGGGGTGACGCAAGGCCAGCATGAGGCATAGAGGGGCTAACACAGTCCAGAGAGAGGCTAACGCTGGGGTTTCTAGGGCAGATTTGTGCTAAGCAGCTGTCGGAAGGATTATCCGGAGTTTTAGCTAGTAGATTTGTCAGAAATTGAGGTTTACTGCCAAGGAAATTCTCTGTTGGGTAGGCCAGTTTCGGCACCCATATTGTACTTTGATATTGCTTAATAAGAAAACCCTCAGATAGTTGCACCGGTTTTCTCACATTGGGTTTTTCCGGGAAAATTAGTCCAAAAATAATGGTGTCATATGGCGTGTCTGTTCTTTTGTTTCTTTTAGTTGCTAATCTATAATATGTTGAGCATGCACTAGTGTTTATTTTCAGTATTTACATTGTAAATAACTTGTTAAGGAAAAATAACAAATAGGTAGGAATAAATCAGATAAAGTGCATGGAAGGTTTCTAACTAAGTAAACTTAGAAACTTCAACACTAAAGGAAGAAGATATAAAGAATAGTAATAATAAGAAACATCACAAGTAATTATCAAGATCAAGAAAATATTTACATCCTTTCTGATTTTCCAACATGGTTTCAGAGCTTTGGTGAAGAAGAAAAAGGCAGATCCATTTATAGGCACTATCTCAGGGAAGGAGTCTATCATATTCGAGGAAGATGTCTAACTCTAGCAAGGATGAGAAAACAATTGAAGAAGCATCTAACTTCAGATCCTAGAAGAAGAGGATTGACCTAATCCTCGAGAAGAACAAGGTGCTAGATTTGGTAAAAGGAAATGTAAAGAAGCCTATAGAAGAAGCTAGTGATGCCGACAAAGAAAAATTCAGGGATTTAGAATTGGTGGCTATCTGATGGTAGAAGAATAAAAGACAATCTTGTCCCATTCATAACTAACATCAATCATGCTTAGGAGATGTATGAAGCCTTGTCGAAGTTGGTCACTATTAAGAACATTGGTCAAGTAGCAAATTTGAAGAATGAACTGAGGAATATGACTAAAGAAGATATTATGCCAACCTTCTTTGTGAAGATAGCTAGACTCAGGGATGATCTTTTGGCCATCGATGAGATTGCTCCAGACAAAGAATTGGTGATCATTGCTATATTGGGATTTCCACCCTCTTGGGGTGCATTTGCTTTAGGTCTCAATAGTTGGAAGGTAGCTCCCACCTTTGAAGAATTATGGACCACATGTAGTCAAGAAGAATTAAGGATCTCAATGGTTTCCAATCCTGAAGGAGTATCAAATGCTTATGTTGCTCATCATAAAGGAAATAGATGAAAGGGACCAAGGAAGAAGTTGACATGTCTAAGATAGAGTGCTATCAATGTCATAAGAAAGGTCACTACAAAAGTGACTATCCCAAGAATCCAAGGAATAAGAAGAGAGGAAGAGATCAAGCCAACTTTGCTGAAGAAGGAGACTCAAAGAAAGTCAAGCCTGAAGAATCTGACATTAGGGGCTTACGCTATTAAGTTGTTTGATGTACATAACTTGTTTTATATGTTTTAGAATTTATAGGTTTTTAACATATCTTTGGAAAAGACATTTTTGTATTGCTTTAAGTTTGTGGTTTCCCTCAAGATTTGGATGGAGCTCCCAACAACTCTCAAAGATAAGTATCTCATATATTTTCAGTTTTGGGTTCATGTACTCATTTAGTTTTGATTATATTATATACTAATCACCTTTCTCCCTTTGTTGTCTTGATCAGGGAAACATCCGAAAGAAGGAGAATCTCTCAAGACAAGGTTAGTCAAGATTCAAAGGTATGCTTTGAATACATTGATTGAAAGGATTATTCATTTGATGATCTATTACTAACTTTGTTGTGACTAGCTATTGAATCTTAGTGATTCTTGTTTGGGTGATTCATCTCTTGATAAATCTACCCACCCCACTCATATTCTTGATTGACTATGTAGAACCCTAGACAGGTTCCAGAAAACCCTAACCGAAGGGTATGCTAATATGAATGTCTAAAACCCTAAACTGCATAGGGATATTGTGAAATGCTAGCTAAAGTTTTATTGATGATGTATTGTTTGGGATTTTGATGTGATCTGGAAATCCTAACTTGTTAGTGTTGAATGTTGAGGTCTAAAATCCCAAACCTTTGAAGTTTTGGTAATGTTGGGTTTTCTATGTTTCTACATTGGAACCCTAGCTCATTAGGGTTTGGTGGAATGTATGTTCTACATTGGAACCCTAGCTCATTAGGGTTTGGCGGAATGTGTGAGTAAGACCCTTACATTGTCTTAAAAATGTTTTCTTTTGTATGTGTGTGTTTGTCTGATCAAACCGCAGTATAGTCAAAATGATTGTGTCTAACTCTTATTTGATATTGTTGTGAAGTTGGGTTTGACTAACACATGATATGAAATGTATTTGCATGATATCTAGGCATCTATATAGATATGTCCTTTTCGTTAAAAGCCTAGGTTCGTCTAGGTCAAATGTATTTATGTTATTGGACATATGATATGCTTATGTATGGTTATAAATTCCTAGATATGTGTTCACCTAGTCATTAATGGTCATGAGTCTTAGGATTTAATGGAAGTCCTTGTCTGAGATTCTAGGATGATGATATCTGAAAATCTAGGGTTTAGCAGCTAAATCCTAGTAGTGGCATTGTCTAGTGTGAAATGTAACAATATGAGATCTATGTATGTAATGACTGTTGAGATTGTGAAAAATGGAATTCTAAGGTTTTAGAATTAAACCTTAGTCAAAGTAAAATCCCTGGAATATGATGATTTGAGATTTGTATAAATTTTGGTGAATTTGTGAATTGTACGATTTTGGAGTTGAACCTTAGTTGAAGTAGAAATCTCTGATGAATGGTAACTATATGATAACTTGAGATGTGTTGAAATTTTAATTTTTGGTTGTGATTGATGATTGCTAGGAAATCTAGGGTTTGCAACTAACCCTAGTGGTAGTTGGTCATGTTAGTGACTAATTGATAGTTGATTGAAAATATAGGGGTTGGAATTAACCCTAGTGGAAGTTGGTCAGGGTAATAACTAAGTTGTGATTGACTTTGATTGACTCTTTTATATGAAATCTAGGATTTGTATGAATCCCTAGTGAGAAGTCTAACATATGTATTTTGAAAAGTTGTTAGATGCCTTGTAGATCTACATGTATTTTGAATTGTTTCTAGGGTTTGTTATATGTTGTAATAAGGTATGTCATACCTTTGGAAGACATATTGGAACCCAAGATGGAATGAATGTTGTTATGAAATAGTCTAGGGTGTGTAACTAAGTCCCTAGCAAGATGTCGAAGAGTATATTTCTCTTGTTTGTAATTGATTTTGGGTATCTATTATGAATAAATTTGAAATGCATATGTGATTCTGATATGGCTAACATCATGCTTCTATAGGTTTGGTTGTACTTGCTATTTAAGCTATGCAGGTACACAATCATCAACTTGGTGAAGATGCTCGATGTGACAAGCAAGTTGTGTTGGTACACAATCTTCAACTTGGTGAAGATGTGATAAGCATGATGGGGATGATGATAACTCTGATGAAATGGTTGGAAGCCACGAAAGATTCTCCGCCGTCAAAAAGAAGAAGTTGATCCCCCAGAGGACGCATGAATAGAAGAGATCTCCCTAATATTAAGAGAGAGTAAGGATAAAGAGGTGCTTCTTGGTTGAGAGGGAGGGCTTAGCTTGGTGTTAATTGAAGAATGATTTTTGAAGGATATGTTGTTGCATGAGAAGTAGGAAGTAAATCATATGATTGAGGAATCTTTTGTCAAAAGATTCGGTTGATAATCCTACTATGGAAAGTTGAGAAGCAACATCAAGTTGTCTATAAGACCTTGGAGGTTTGTATTTGACTATGTACATATGAAAGTATATTATTAATTGGCGTTGTGTTTGTACAGGTGTATCTCTAGAAGGATTTGATAGCATGCTAATTACCAATCAGTTTGATTGGGAGAGATTGTTCATTCTTGATCTGTTGGATCAAGGGGTGTTGAAGCTTTGTGAGTGAAGCATTGCCTGGGGAGACACCACGCTGGCACTCTGTCTTGATGTCTGGAATTCCGGAATTGAAAAGGTGGTGTTGTTTATTGAGCTCTGTTTTGGACACACACCTGTATGTTTGGGTTGGTCGTTAGCAAGCCTGATGGTACCTAGAGGGGCTAAAATCTTGAGTCCACCTTAGTCCCACTTGGATAGATTGCCCTGGTTAGGAATCTAGTCCATGGCATTGCGATGCCTAAATTGTTGAGTGACTGGTTGGATAGATTGCCCTGGTCAGGAATCTAGTCCATGGCATTGCGGTGCCTAAAGTTCTTCATGGTTCATATAGTTTGAGATCTTCCATTGTATATGTACATTATGAATACCTCCCTAGTTAAGAGGAAGTGTTGGAAAATGTAACTATGTTCGGTCTTCAATAATGTACTTGAGTCATTATGAAATGTACTTGTCAAAAGAATAAAGAAAAGAATTACTATTATTATTATTATTATTGTGACTTATTACAACATGGGTTTCATGCTTGGGTCACCATGTTTTAGGCCAAAGTCCCCATTGAGGACTTCTAGGATTTATTATGAGTCTATAGAATTATTGTACATTTAAGAGACCCTTATTGGGCTTTTGAATCATGTAAAAAGGTTAAATATTGAGTCAAATATGAATTATAGAACCTCCACACCATGTCGGCCCAAGGGAAGATTAAGTCGGCCTAAGACCCTATTCGACCCCATAAGAAGCCTATAAAAAGAAGGATATCGAATTCATTTGGAGCATCACTTCTCATCAAGTTTGAATTCTCTCTATTGGGCAGAAGTGCGAAAATCCTGTTGACGGGCAAAAGTGCGAAGTGGGTAGCTGGGAAAGTTTGTTGCCGGGAAGCCAAAGTGAATGCGAGTTTGAGTGAGCCTAAGGAGTCAAAGAAAATCGGAATTTTGGCAGTGGTCTCTCTCTATTTCATGCTCTGGATTGGGAGATTGAAGTCTTCCAAATTGGTATGTTGCCGGAAGCTGTCAGCTGCTGCAAATTGCTGCATAGTTGAAGTTGTTGAGAAGAGCTCAATCTTCTGGAGGCTGACTTGGTGTGGAGGGAAGGTTTGATCTTGGTCTAGGGTGAAAAGTCTCAAAGAATACTATTGAAAGGAAGAATTACTTTGACAGGGTTTTCCCCTCGAGGGGGGTTTTTCCCTGGCATGTGCCTACATCTTGTGTTAATTGTTTTATGTGTTGCTGCTTTTGGTAGTTGCTTGATGAACTAAAGAAAGAAGATATAAAGAATAGTAATAATAAGAAACATCACAAGTAATTATGAAGGTCAAGAAAATCTTTATTTCCCTTCCGATTTTCCAACAAAAAGTGTCTTCTTCCTTCTTCTGACATTTTTCTACCCCAACAACTGTTGCAGAAAATTGCGTCCCACCTAAAGACTACTCAACGTTGAATCTCCTGCTGCGATGCTCCCTCTACCACTAACAAATCATGAACTGGAAATCTTATCTCTCTGTCATCTTACTCAAAGAGAGATTTTCCTCAAGAATCATGCCCTCCTAGCTTGGGCTACGCAATCACTCTAGGGATTCAATCTGCTGCCTACGCAACACTTCGATCTCCCTTCTTCTCTTTAACAATGTGCTCTTCCAGTCCGCTCTCTCGCTTCACCTTCGCTCTGATACCATGTGAAAATTTGGAGACCCAAATGTTGATTTATGGTAGCATCGGATGTGCTCTAAGTCTCAAAATTTGGATGGAGGCTTAGACACATGCATTCTCCAATACCCAGAAGCCGTTTTGCGAAATTCCACCCGGAGATAGTTTTATTAAATTAATTAATTATTTTTAATGGGACACTAAGTCTAAACTTAGGAAATTAAAATAATTAATGGGTATTAATCTAAATTGTGGGTGTAACTTCTAGAAGAAGACGAGGATCAAGCCAAAATTACCTAAGCCATTGATTAGAAGTTAATCTGGGTCGTTGGTTGTCCAACAGAAAGATATAAGAAGAGGCTTGAGGAGCACTTGGAGAATACACATAGAGTAGAGATCAGTAGATCGAATTTCTGAAGCAAAGCAGCCGTCAGAGAGAAATTCGAAGTGATCTTTTGTAGTGAGGGGTAGGGATAGTATCCGGTGGGGAGTTTTTCTAGGTCGGAGAGTACAAGGCAGATAGGGTAGAACAACGTCTAGAGAGAGGTTGGCGCTTGCCCACACAGAGCTGACGTAGTGGCAGCGCAAAGCCTACAGTGAGATCAAATTCCTACTTAGGAAATCGAGTTTCAGAAGCCAGGGGCCGAGGTGTGAGACCGAGAGGCAGAAATTCGAAGTTTCCAGCCAGCAGAGGGTCAGAAGGAGGAGTGCAATCCCCAGCAAAGGTGACGCACAGACTGCATGAGGTTGACGCAGTTCTGCGAAGAGGCTGATGCAGAAGGGACGCAGAGGCTCATTACCAGCGAGATCAGAGTCGGATCTTCCATTGACATGGTGAGGTCATCTCACTACTTGTTTTGTCTAGTTTCTCTCTGTATCAGATAGCCAGTTGGGCATCCATCGAATTGTACTCAGAATTACTACTGCATAATAATAAAACCCTCAGCTACTGCACCAGTTTTCCCACACTAGGTTTTTCCAGGGACGTTTGTCCATAAATAACTGTGTAGATGTGTGTGTGTTGTATCTATTTCCTGTTCAGTTTCTTGTTTCCACTTATAATTAAACAGTGTAGGCTGCAGTGTATTCGTTTCAGTATTTGTTGTAGGAAACAGTGAATAATTTGCTTCAGTAATTAACAAATAGGAGAAATGTAATCAGTTGCTCTAGTAGTGATTCAGGATTCCGAATTTTCACATGGTATCATAGTTGCAAGTGAAGCAAGAGAGTAGAGCTGGAAGAACTCGGCGATGAAGAGAAGGAGGGTTGAAGAGTTGCATAGGCAGCAAATCAAATCCCCAAAGGGATTGTGCAGTCCAGGCTAGGAGGGAAAAAATTTCGAGGAAGGGCTCTCTCTGAGTGAATCGACAGAGAGGTAAGACTTCCAGATTGAACTTTGCCAGTGTCTAGGGGAGCAGCGCAAAAGCTTCAGCGAAGAGGAGGCTTCTGGTGAGACGTGGTTTTCTGCAAGTAGTTGCTAGGCAGAAAGACGTCAGAGGGAAGAGAGAGACACGGTTGAGGGAATTCTTCCTTAGAGGACTTCCAACCAAGGAGTCTGAATTCTCATTTGCTGAGAAGTAGCGGAGAGGGGCAAATCTACAAGCTCCAGCAGGGAGTGCATAGACCAGTCTAGTGTTGCACAGAGGAGAGAGGAGGCTATTCAACTTTTTCGTTTGGCAAGGATGGCAGCCAGTGGGTTGAGAGATCAGGATCGATTGGATGGTGCATCCAACTATGTGATCTGGAAGGCAAGGATGTCGTGCCTTCTGGATGAGCATTTTCTCAAAACCTACGTCGACAGCGTGGTAGTTGTGCCCGCGGATCTAGATCCGCTCAAGAAATACAAGGGAGAAATGGCGAAGACCAAGAGAATGATCCTCGACGGAGTGAAGGATCATATAGTTTGTCAAATCACTGCCAAGAGGACTGCCAAGGAGATGTGGGATGCATTGTCAATGCTGTATCAAGGATCTTCCGAGCAGTGGAAGATGTATTTAGAGCAGAAGATGAGATCTTTGCAAATGCAAAAGGGGGAGTGCATTGATCCATTCCTCACTATGCTTTAGCAAACCCGAGATGAGCTGGCAGTTGAGGGGTCAATACCTCAAGGTTCTAAGATGATAAGACTAACCCTAAATTCAGTATCTGTGGAGTGGCAAGTCTTTGTCCAGAGCATCCTGGGCAGGGTGACTTTGCCAAACTGGGATGAAATGTGGGCAACTCTTAAGCAAGAGGAGCTGAGGAGAGACTTGGTCAAGTGTAAACTTGACGGAAGCAGCAACAGTGGGTCAAAGCCCAAGGAGGAGGAAGATAATGAAGCCCTCATATCCAAGGGACAGCAGGAGCACTGGAAAAAGAAGAAAGATGTTTCGAAGATCAAATGCTTCAGGTGTGGTGAATTCGGTCACTACGCAACACAGTGTCCTCTCAGGAAGAAGGACAAAGATGAGAAGCATGATCCGAAGGTTGCAGCCGCGAAGATCAAGGAGGAGGAGTTTGCCATAATAGTCGAGATACCTCTAGGAGGGAGGTGGTTTGATTTAGAGTTGTAGTTCGAAAGAGCTACAGATGAGCAGGATCCTTGAGGAGCCCACCTCTTGGATCAATTCCTTGCTACGGGAGCCTAGATCAGTAGTAGCAAGATGGACCAGTGTCAATTGGTGCAAAGGAGTGCTAGAGTGACAGTTGCAGTGGCTAGGAGCGCCAGTGATTGAGCAGCGCGGAGCTAAATTTGACAGCAGTGCAGTTGGCACAAAGCAGAGGTCAACAGCAGCGCAAAGGCTTCAAAGGGTCAGCGTAGAGACTAGCGGCAGTCATAACTCTAGCAACGAGATGCATCATACTGAACATCAGTTCAGTAATTTGGGATGATTTCCGTTGTTGATGCAGTAGCAGCAATAGTTGGAGAAAGTTGCAGCGTAGATGCAGTTGGCAATGGCAGTGCCAGCAACAGCATAGACACATAATTGAGAGGGAGTTGCAGTGCGGATGCAATATTGATAGTGGCAAGGTCAGCAACAGTACAGATGCAGTATTTGCACAGTAGTTGAAGCACAAGATGTCAGACATTAGCAGCGTAGAAGGAGATGTTACAAAATAGATTGATGCTTCAGCAAGATGCATTACTAGAGCACATTCCTGGCTAGGAGGGAGTGTTGATTTCTAGTAGCATCAAATGTGCTCTAAGTCTCAAAATTTGTAGGGAGGCTTGGACACATGCATTCTCCAATACCCAGAAACCGTTTTGGGAAACTCCACCTGGAGACAGTTTTATTAAATTAATTAATTATTTTTAATGGGACCCTAAGTATAAACTTAGGAAATTAAAATAATTAATGGGTATTAATCTAAACTGTGGGTGTAACTTCTAGAAGAAGACGAGGATCAAGCCATTGATTAAAAGTTAATCTGGGTCGTTGGTTGTCCAACAGAAAGATATAAGAAAAGGCTTGCAGGGCACTTGGAGAATACACATCGAGTAGAGATCAAAAGATCAAATTACTGAAGCAGAGTAGTCGTTGGAGAGAAATTCGAAGTGATATTGTGCAGTGAAGGGCAAGGATAGTATCCAGTGGGGATTTTTCTTGGGCCAGAAAGTACAAGACAGAGAGGGCAAAACAACATCCAGAGAGAGGTTGACGTTGGCCCACACAGAGCTGATACAATAGCAACGCAGAGCCTAGAGGGAAATCGAATTCCTGTTGAGGTAATCGAGTATCAGAAGCCGGCAGCCGAGGTGACCCTGGGAGGCAGAAATTCGAAGTTTCCAGCGAGCAGAGGGTCAGAAGGAGGAGCAGCACAGTCCCCAGCAGAAGTGACGCAGAGGCTCATTCCCAGCGAGATTAGAGTAGGATCTTCCAGTGACAGGGTGACATCATCTCACTACTTGTTTTGTCCAGTTTCTCTCTGTATCGAATAGCCAGTTGGGCATAAATCGAATTGTACTCATAATTACTACTGCATAATAATAAAACCCTCAGTTGTTGCACCAGTTTTCCCACACTGGGTTTTTCCGGTGACGTTTGTCCAAAAATAATTGTGTAGATGTGTGTGTGTTGTATCTCTTCCCTGTTCAGTTTCTTGTTTCTGCTTATAATTTAAACGATGTAGGCTGCAATGTATTCGTTTCAATATTTACTGTAGGAAATAGTAAATAATTTTCTTCAGTGATTAACAAATAGGAGAACCGTAATCAGTCGCTAAGGTAGTGATTCGGGATTCCAAATTTTCACACCAAATCCCTACTGCAGCAAGCTGATATTACTTCTACTTGTTAATTCATGCAAATTATTTACTGTATTACACTGCAAATATCGAAGTAAATACAACTACAACCTTCACTAATTAAATTATATGCGGAAACAAGAACTGAGCGAGAAGAAATAACACACACACAAGTGACACCGTTGTTTTTGGACAAATGTCCCCGGAAAAACCGGTGCATCAGCTAAGGGTTTGTATTATTATGCAGTAGTTTCTAAATACAATCTTGGAATGCCTTACTAGCTATCCAATACAAAGAATCTGACTGGCAGATAAATTAGTGAGAAATACCTCACACTATCACTGGAGATTCAACATTGATCCAAGCTCTGGATGGAAAGCGCCACACTGCCTCTGCGTCAGCCTACGCAGTGCAGCATCACAGCTACGAGGCTCTGAGTCACCTTTCTTGTTGGTCGATTTGCCTCTGGAAGCTTCGACTCTCTGCCATTACGGTTTCAAACCTCGGCTTCTGGCTCTAGAACTCGACTCTTCAGCAAATTTCGAATCTCCCCTCAGACTCTGTGTTGCCTCAACGTGGCTATGCACTGCCTCCCTACAAGTTTTGAGGCTTAGAGCACATCTGATGCTACCAGAAATCAACATCTTCATCACCAAGACCTTTTCTCTGAAAATGTTATCCGAACTTATCTCCTTAAGTTACATTGAATCTTGTATCACTGAAAACGTACTGAACATGGTTACTCATTTTCTGAAGTGACCGAATTGTGTCACTATGCCTTTCAGGATGTTTTTGAATTCCTTTTGACTTGATCTTTAATACAAATATGCTCAACAAATGCACCCACCTGATCTTTAATACCAATGCACCCAAGTGATCTTCAAACTGCCTCTTGACCATAGCTCTGATCCCATGTTGAGAAATCTAAGGAGGTGGCACTTAGTTGATTTCTCTGATTAAGACATTATCTTGTGATGTTTTCATTATTATTATTTGTTCTTTAAAATTATCTTTTCTTATCATCAAGACTAATGCCATGCAATAAATAAAAGAGAACACAAGATGTAGGCACACTGCCAAGGGAAAACCCCACTCTAGGGGAAAACCCAATCAAAGTTCTTGCTTCAGAAGATTCCAAATGAGACAACCAAGACCCTTACAACATAGACTCGAGACTACCTCCATCAAGTCATCCTTCTTTCATTGTGTTTGCATCCATGTCACTGAATTCTCATCACTAAGTTTGCATCGAATACTTGCCACTGAGTTTGCACCAAGACATCATCACTTCTTACTGTGAAGACACCAAATCCTTCTCACTGTTGTGAACTCTCATCACTGTAATTACATTGGGACAGAGATTGCACCGAGATCTTCACTGTTGTAACACCAAGCCCTTATCACTGTAGTTATACCCTTAAACTCATACCGAACCATTATCATTGTAGTTATACCCTTATCATTGACCCTTCTCACTGTTGTGGTACCGAAACAATGTTATAGCAGTAGCACCGAACATGAGGTAATCCGAGCTTCATTTTCTGAGATATCCAAACTTCATTTTAGAGATAAACCAAGCCTCATTTCAGAGATGTCCGAACTTCATTTCAGAGATATCCGAACTTGTCCTTCTGAGATTTTTGCAAGCTTCTTTTCTAAACTGTGGAGCGAGGTATAGCCTTGTATATATAGTTGTTTCTTCTTGAAAATAAGCTAACATGACTTCATGATTAGTTGTGTCTCCATTTAAGATTAGGCCGACATGATTTTACTTGAACGAGGCCGACTTGATGATGATCTACTTGAAGCTGACAGAGGAAGACTTGATGGAGGAGTCTTTGACCAATAAACAAATTGACTTTGACCTAAAAAAATAATCCTAAAGCCTACAATGGAGGCTTGACCTATAATAATTGACCCAAGCATGAAACCCATGCTTTAACAAGTCAATTAAATCAATAATAAAAATTCTTATTGCTTTCTTTTGACAAATATATTACATTTTGACTTCAAGTACAATTATGAAGACCGAACCTAGTTACATTCTTCAACATGGTCTCCTTTAAATTTGCTCCCAAAATTTCCTTGCTGTGCAATCTTCTTCCCTTCTCTTCCGTCATAGAGTCTCTCACTAGTTGAGAAAATCACTCTCTCAACAATAGCAATGTAATGTGTCTTCATCTTCTCACATAGGTTCTCTTTATAATTCCTCCATGGACCAAATCCCTAATCTCCAAAGTGATAGACGGCTAAAAGATTAAATCCTAGCCTTCTTAGATCAACGGTGGAGATTAGATCTAAGTCACTTAATTTAGCATTTATCCTTAGATAAACATTAGCTCAATGTCAACATTAAATAGATAATTAATCAATGTACTTTTCCAAATTTAAAAACTTAGGAAGGAGATCATATTAGTTGCTCCTCTTGAACAACCCCTAAAGAGGACTTCTCCTCCATGCAAGACACCAGCCTATGCAGAAGATCTTTCGAAGCTACAAAATCAACAATCCAAACTGCCACCTACCTCAATCTTGAGATGTAAAGCTAAAATTAAATCCTAATCTAAGTCATTAATGTTCTAGAATTTCTACAACATTTCATTTAGATTCCTACGACTAAATTCAAAACATTAAACTTTGACGGGATTCTCTTTTCAAGTGAAATTACAAAATATAATTAGTGAAAACCTTTCCAAGGTGATCAGCAAAGAAATTTCTCGAACCACTTCTGCACATTCATATTGAACCTCTGCAAGAAGTTTCCAGTCAAGCTACATCTCTCAACCCATCATGTACTAATAATAGTACCATCCACCACTGGAACTCACTCATAAAGTAACAAAGTAAATCATGTCATGTAATTGATTACAAAGATTATTGGTCACCCTGTGAATAGCCTGAAACTACACATGAAGCATACAGATCCTATGGTTTTGGATTAACATAAAGCATGTATTTATTCCTTGTTTTGGATGAGAGATGAAGTTTATTGCAATTTCCAACACATGAACACATATAAAGGAGGAGGAAGAAGCATCCAAAATTCCAAATTTGGAGTATAGGATAATGAACGTCTTTTTCTTCCATATTTTCCTATCATCCCATAAACTCATTTTTCTTTCTGCAAATTTATTCATAAGCCTCTACTTTCTGGACAAATTGCCCAATTCTCAAAGTTCTAACTCTTCCCTGTTACTTGTCCAGAAGGAACAATCTCACTGTCAGAACCTTCATCTAGTTGTCAAAGAATCCAGCTCTCCCCGTCTTAGCACCAATTCAATCCCCTTAGGGAGGACTGTTTTGAAATGTACTAATGAAATTTGTGTCTAAGGTAACTATTGAATGGAAGCACGATGAAACCCAGGGTACCCACTGTGAACCGAGCCAACATTAATTATTGCAGTATCTCTACAGAAACGAATGCCCCTGCTTCCTATGCTCACAATTCATTGTTTGTCAATCTTCTTCCGATCAAAACCTAATTACTTCCATCAATTAGTCTTTGAACTTTTAAAGGTGAATATTCTGTAGTAATAGTCAACATTATTTGTTCACCCCAAGGTTGATTTTTCATAATAAGAAAATAAAACTTGATGTATGCCATTTCAAATAAATATACCGAAATATTTGTTCATACCAAGGTCAATTATTCATAAAAAGAAAATAGAATTTAAGTATGCCATTTCAAATAAATCTACAAAAAATAAAATACTCGAAAGTAATGTCTAAGTATATCAATCTAACCTTCTGCTTCAGCAATATCTGCTACATGTTTAAAAAGTTCCAATCCTTTTATAAAGCTTTTCACTTTCCATGCTCTTTGCAACTTAAGTTTGCCATCTTCGTTTGAGATGTTCCACCCTGGGACCTACATAAATCACAGAATGACTATCAGCACTCTTATGAAGTGTGAAAAAATGAAATTAAACAATCCACAAAATTAGCTTGCAGACTAGTAGAGTCAAAATTCACCTGCTGTAATAGCTCCTCTGCTACTTCTATGGACATGGGTTTCAAGTCCTTCGATTCACATGGAACACACTTTTTTTTTGCCAACTCTATTTCTTCACCAGTAACAAAAAAATTGTGTTGGTGCAACCAGATTAATAAGCAGTGCCTCTAGAGTCTAGATAATGTATCTTAAAGCTCAATATTAACTTTTCTTAGCCATATAAATAGACCAGTTTTCCAAAGTTCAAATAATCCACACTGCTTCAGAATCCAGTGTAAAATCTGGAAAAGCACAAATAGAAAATTTTGAAGACATAGACATATACACACCAAAATACACCAAAGACATAAAAATTTAAAATTCTACTATTATATGCATGCTCAGCAACACCCTGAACAAAACCAAAAAAAGATATTACATGGCAGATTTTGGGAATGAATCTTAACATATGGAATTTTCAGTATAAAAGAAATGAGAGGTTTGCTGGACCAAAACAACTCAGAACGAGGAACACTTTCGCAATAGTGAAAAATAGTTGGACTGTACATACACTTTACCTATACTGTTTTGAAAGCAATTTTAAAAAGATCGTCACATCACTTTGCATGAGATGTCATTAGTAAAGGAAGGAGCATGAAGTAAAGTTGTTCGGTACAATCAAAGAAATATTTTGTGATTTACTAATGAGCATGGAGTAAAGTTGTTCAGTACAATCAAATGAAATACTTTGTGATAACAGCTGGGACAGCCCAAGATGAGAAGAATAATAAAGAATATTCTTACATATGGGAAAAATAATGACTTACTAAAAAAATAAGGAAAACAATTCTTAAATTGAGGAGTACGTTACCACTCAAACTCTCACCTAAGAGGAAAATTCTTAACTTCAGCAAGAAAGCCTAGAGGCAACTCTCAGGTAGGCCACCCACCGTCACCTCTGTGGCCTTGTCCCACTCTTCGAACTAAAGAAAAGAAACTATTCTAGTATATGGCAGAATCACTGTGGTCAAACATGCTAAGTTTGTTGCAAATGTCAGAGGGTCTTGTTAGCTTGATCTCGACTCATGAACCTTATAACAAATGAACAATTTGCCTTATATGAAACACAAGTGACTAAGCATGCAAATTGATTAACACAAGTGCTTATGAATCAAGTGATTTGTCCAACAACAACAAAAAACAAGTAACCAATTGTCGTGCGGCACTACTCAGAAATGCACCAGCAATCATGAAAAGTAAGTTGTCCACGAGATATACTGGAAAATGAAATGATTATTAATAAGCTCAATGAACCAAAGGGTTTCACAGATTTGCTAAATATGCATTATCAATATTGAATACTAACTCCGGAGCTGAAATTCATTCCAACTTTAAGATCACAAGTGCTAGGAAAGGTGTGTGCTTCTTCAAAAAGATGATTCCATAACTGAGGCCTTTATCTCTCACAAAATACAAATGCTCATGAACCAAGAGAAGTATTGCGGTTAATGAATACAGTGCTGATGTATGTACACAAATCATTGAGAATTCAAAGCCGTAACAATTAGAGAAACTGTCATCCATGTAACCAACAGAGTTTAAACTTAGCACTTTAACTGAATTTTTATTGGATAACGTTCTTAAGGGATGGTACTTGAAGCATTAACATTTTATAAATCAGTTGAGCAGTGATTATTTCCTTGAACAGCATAATAAATTGACCCTTTAGAAGATTTCCATCGATGACATGTGCAAAATATCAAATCACTGGCCTAGAGGATGCACTGATTATATTCATTAAACTACAGTATCTAGATCTATCAGACTTATTTAAAATGAAACTGCTGGAGTCGACCATAAACCAAGGAAGGATGTTAGCAAAACAATGTTGGGTTTACTCTATGAGGAAAAAGATGATTTTCAAATCCATTCTAGCAAGATATTCAAGATTAATAGCCTAATGAACTTGTAAACAAGAGCACTCTAAATCTAATGAAATAATTTCCTTGAAACCCTAGATTGCATCAAAAAAAGAAAAAGGAAATTGAATAAATATTTTGTAGTTGAAGAAAACAAATAGAGAAGACTAGGGCTTACCCCACCTGGGCTATGGGGAACACTAGATCTAGTCTTGGGTGTAGTTCATATGTCTAAAGTTTCAAAGTTACAAGAACCAAAAAGGATTGCCTTATGAGCATCGACTAAGACAAATGAAACCCTCCAGTATGGTCGTCGGAATTGGTTTTGTTAGCTCTCAAACACTCCCTAGAGGAAAAGTCCTAACCTCCCAAACAAGCCAACTACTAAACAAGCCACCACCTGTCACCTAAGGCAACTACTAAACAAGCCACCACCTGTCACCTAAGTAGCTTATTCCTCATCACTTTAGGCTTGTTATAACAAAGCCAAGGAGGAAATCCCTTGGGCTAATCCTATCATTGAAGTAAGAATCTAAGAACCGAGGACAAGGAAAACTAACTCACAAGTGAATTTCTTATGGATATTAAATCTACTTGCTGCTTGCAATGCTAGACCACGTAAGTCCAAGTTGAACGAATGGTGTGGTATCAGAATCAAGGACAAGGAAAATCCACTAAAAGGGGGTCTAATGATGATCAAGATTTTATTTGTTGATTTAGATGTACACAATTTGGTGAAGTGTTCAATTACTTGAAAAGGTTAAATGAAATGTTGAACCTTGTGGTGTGATTGTTAAACTTCTAAAGAAACTTCAAATGTTAAATACTCAATTATGCCAATCATGTATTAATATTGCAACTCCATGGATGATGTGTAAGCCATTCAAGATAGCACATCTATAATTGAATAAATCTCCCAACAAACTGATCAATTAAACTTCCCCATTTACTGCATAAAGAGTTTGAGATTCTTATGTGAGATGAACATTAAATACATTATACACCATAAGGAAATTATTACTGCTAGTGTTGCCTTGAAATTGTATTAACCATAACACATGAAACAAATGACAAGATCAAAAGTAATTATACCAGACATTGTTTTAATATTGCCATCAACACATCAAGTAACTTATATTGTAAATGAAATAAGAAAACAAAATTAGAATAATCATAAACAACACCATTCCATGAACTCATATTTCCATTATCATTATCCCAAGTCTTCACTTAATTGTTTAAGATGTTATTTTAAAGCAATAATGTAAATTGAAAATGATTTTATGCTGCTGTCCCATTGACTATTTACTGCAGAAATTAAAAATAAACAGCACCATTTAGACAACTAAATTAATGATAATTCAATATTAAACATGTGCAATCATTAAATTTATCCATTCGCTTATGATTGTCTTAGATGTGAGTGAGTTAAATAAAAGAAACTCAAATTGATCTAATGTTTATAATTTCTAAAAATTAAATTCTTAGATCAGTTTAACTCCAAAGTTAATGTAAAGTTATAACCCATTTCAAAATAGCAATTGAACTTAGAAAAATTATAATTTTCTTAGATGTGAGTGAGTTAAATGAAAGAAACTCAAATTGATCTAATGTTTAAAATTTCTAAAATTTAAATTCTTAGATCAGTTTGTTTGCCAGGAAACGTAGGTTCGGGGACGGGTACGTCATTTTTTGAAATAGGGTGCATGGGTTCTTTGGGGATATATTATAATTTATATATATAATATATAGATATGATATTTTATAAATTATAATATATATGAATTTGTATAACTTTCAACTTTAAACAAGAAAACTAAAATATTTATGATTTAAACTTTAAAGATTTAAACAAGCACATCATTGAACATTCAACATTCACATTGAAATTTCAAATTTTCTAGTTTGATATCAAGTGCAAATTGGAGCTCACATATTAATAAGAATCATGATATATTTCCATTGTCATACTACATTCAAAATTTGCCTTAAGGCATCTCCAAACATGAACTAGGAAATTTTAAAATACGAAAATAAAAATAGCTAATAGTGAACAATGGCTTCCTCAAGCCATGTCATCAACATGCATATCATCAGCATCACTCAGATCTTTAGTTAGCATGCTCTCCAGGTAGGAATCACTTTCATCTTGAGGCTCCTGCTCATCCATAGCAACTGGAGGTAGTTCAATAAGGCCATCTGGTTGTATATCCTCGTCCACACACACTACATCATCTGCGTATTGGTCCCATCTCTTGAAAGGACCCTCCTTGTACCCAAGGTCTTTTCGAGATATGAGACGAAGTGTGCTATGAATGTACACTAAGTTCTTTGTCTTCTTTGAGCCCAACCTATTTCTCTTTACTGAATGGATAAAGGCATACGTACTCCAATTCCTCTTGCAAGATAAAGAACTAGCTACCTGGAATATTGGGGGAAGCCCATTAAATTAATTAAAATTTTAAAAATAAAAAATAAAATGAACCCCAAAGAACCCGATTTTGGGGTTCCAAGTACCCATCATCGGGGTTCTCCATACTTGTCAAGACAAAAGAATCCAAATTCTTTTAATGGAGAACTCGATTCTACATAGAATAACCCGGTTCTTATGGGTTCTTCTCAAAACACCCATACCTGAATCCAGTACTTGGGGACAAGAACCCGAGATGGGTTCGAGAACCCCACCCCCGGGTTCGCGAACCCGTGCAACATAGTTACTACCCCTTTCAAAAGAAAAATTTAACTTAAGAGAAATTTTAAGCTAGTTTTAAATTAAGCAGTGTAAATTACTAGCTTAAAGGAAGCAAGCTAAGAAAAATAGTGATTCTTATTTTTGGCTTTGATGTACTTGTAACGATAAAGATAAAAGCATGTTCTTCATGTCCCTTTTCAAAAGAGAAAATTCATTTTTGAAAATTAAATTTTTGGCTCCAAAGAAAACAAGTTGGCCTTCCTCCTAGTCAAGTTAACCCAGTCATAAAGGCACCCATTCAGCCAGCCAGACTACTATATATATATATGAGGAAATTTACCTCCTTTCCAAGCAAGCAACTCGGACTTTTTGAGGCAAACAAGAAGATGAATATGAGGCCAAGAAGAAATTGAATTTGAGGAAGAGAAGAAGTTAAATTTGAGGCAAGCAAGATGATTCTAAGGTAGACCGAAATTATTATCTGTGACAAATCGAAATTTTGAGACACAGTAAGGTTGGGTTTATGAGGTAAACTAGCACTACAAGACCGAGTTTATTGGGAGCAAAAGCAAGCCAGAGTTTGGCCCTAGCAAACCTAATCAAATCAAGTTCAGTGGACAAATTTATGACTTGACTAGGAGGCAGTGGACCCGGTTTGACCAAGCATTCTTTGTTCATGACTAGAAGATCTAGGTGTGTCTCTTGTTGAACTGAATAATTTCTCTAAGGAAAAGGTTGTTGGGATTTTTCCCATGTGGGTTTTCCCACATTAAATGCTTGTGTTCTTGATTTGGCCATCTCTTTATGATCCTAATGTTTATTGTTGAAGATTTTCAATGTAATTGCTTAATGATTAAAATGAATCTGAAATAATCTAAAGTGAAAATCATTAGAAGTAATTATCAGATAGAAGACCTATGAAAAATCAACATGGTATCAAAGCTTGGGTGAAAAGCAGCGTTAAGAGAAGCCAATCTTTTCAAGATATCCTCTAGGGCTTATTATGACATCAACCCTAGAAACCCTAGGTCTATTGTGTTTGTAAAAAGGACGAAAATCATTCTATATGAAGCCTAGATCTGCCTTGTTGCTCGTGCCCTATCTGTGTGACTTATGGCCCATGTAAAACAAGTTTGTGTTACATCTGAAAGAGGTTGAAGCCCTGGTTCAAGGCCGAATCTCATATCATATCAGGAAAGCCAAAATTTCATGGAGCCAAGACTCATTTCGTTGGAAGAAATGCTCGTGATCAAATTTAAGGTCTATTTGAGTTCATGATTGCATTTATGAAGAGGGTCGAAGCCCTTAATCTGTATTGAAAATAGGCCGAAAGGCCTCAGTTTGTTTCACTAGGACAAGGCAGCCTCAGACAACAAATTGCAGGAGGCTGAAAAGTTTTAGGATCCATTACAGGAAGACGAAAAACCTCGGACTAGGCCACGTGCCTAGTAGAATCTGAAAGGTAGCCAAAAAGAAGGCAAACTTCTTCCTTAAAGAAGAAGTATTTGTGGAGCAACCACAAGGCTTTGAAGTACATGATCCAAAAACTCATGTGTGTAGACTAAAGAAAGCCCTTTATGGTTTGAAACAAGCTCCAAGAGCTTGGTATGCTCGCATAAATAGTTTATTGATGAAGCTTGGTTTTACCAGAAGCAATGTAGATCCAAATCTTTATTTTAAGACAATCCAAGGTATGTCTTTGAATTTGGTATTGTATGTTGATGATTTATTTCTGATCAATAGTGAACCTCTTATTCTCCAGTGTAAGAGGGAGTTAGCTTTTGAATTTGAAATGAAAGATCTTGGTTTGATGCACTACTTTCTGGGCCTGGAGGTATGGCAGAAATCTGGTGAGATTTTCCTTTCTCAAGGAAAATATGTTGTCAAACTACTAGAAAGGTTTGGCATGACTGAGTGTAAGTCCATGAATACTCCAATGGAAATGAATTTCAAGAAGCTTTGTGGTAAAGCTGCAGGACCTGATTTGGCTAATCCTTCTGAGTACCATCAACTGATTGGGGCACTGATGTTCTTAGTGAACACTAGACCAGATATATGCTTTGCAGTCAATACTCTGAGTCAATACATGATTAAGCCTACTCATGCACATTGGGTTTCTGCAAAGCATGTGTTGAGGTACCTGCATGGGACCATCAATCTTGGATTGAGATATATTGTTGAAGATGTAAGGCTACATGGATACTCTGATGTTGATTGGGCTGGTAACTCTACTGATAGAAGGAGCACATCAGGGTGTTGCTTCAGCTTAAGATCTGCCATGATATCTTGGATGAGCAGAAAGCAAAATTCTGTTGCCCTTAGCACAGCTGAAGCAAAATACATTGTTGCTAGCATGGCTAGCTGTGAGGCAGTATGGCTAAGGAAGCTCTTTGGAGAGTTGTTTGAGCAAGTATTGGATACTACAATAATTTATTGTGACAATAAGAGTGGGATTCGACTTGCTGAAAATCTCGTGTTCCATGACAAGTCCAAAAACATTGAGATCAAATATCACTATATATAGCGATTGATGACCAAATTGCCGACATTCTTACCAAGCCTTTGTTTAAAGGAAAGTTCTTGGTTTTCAGAGAGCAGCTTGGACTAACAGATGTGACCCTTCCTAGAGAGGGTGGTCATGGATGATAAGCCTTGGATGAGCGAGATCCTTGTCATGTGTTGACAAGTGGATCCCCCCAAGCAGTGATGAGCCTTGGATGAGCGAGATCCTTGTCATGTGTTGACAAGTGGATCCCCCCAAGCAGTGATGAGCCTTGGATGTGCGAGATCCTTGTCATGTGTTGACAAGTGGATCCCCCCAAGTTGTGATGAGCCTTGGATGAGCGAGATCCTTGTCATGTGTTGACAAGTGGATCCCCCCAAGTGTGTATAGGGTGATGGATGTATCTCCCCTATGATGATTCTTCTTCATTAGATTGTAACATCATTGTTCCAAAGCAAAGATAACAGAGATCTTTGTATCAGAAAGAAATTCCTCCCCGACTGAGAGGGAGTGTTAAAAATTGACAGCGATGGGATGAATTTCCTTGAATAGAATTTCATTTTTGACTTTTCTAAAGTGATTTTCTAAAAATAGAAAGTTGTGTCTATCTTTGCAACCATGACTTTCCAAAAATAGTAAATCACCTTCCATCAATTCGTAATCATATATACATGATGGAAAATCACTTAACTTGTCCTTAATCAATCTCAATTGTTTAATTTTTAACTTAATCATCAATATTATTATTATTATTACTATTAATATCCTCTTTATGATATTATTATATTATTATTAAAAAGAAATTCAAGTCTCTCAATCATGAGACTCAATTATGTCATATGTAACTCCCCTCAATTGATGCATATGTTACTCTCTCTCTTGATGGATTCATTCCTCTCTCTCTAATGCTCTTACGCACCTCTTACACTATCTTACACACTTTAATGACTCGTCATAAAAAGATTCCTCTTACACCTCTTTAATGCATAAGTTACACTTCTCTCCTAAATGCATAAGTTACACTCCTCTCCTTTATGGCATACGTTACACTCCTATTTTTGGCATATGTAACTCCTCCTCAAGGCATAGGAGTTACTCCCTCATGAATTCGACCTCCTTGCTCTTCCTATATATTTGTGTCTCTCATCCTCACTTGAGGCACTTACTTGTGCTTGTGAAAGAGAGTTTGAACTTGAGAAGAGAGAGTTGGAGAGTCGAGAGGAAGATTGAGAGAGAGAGAAAGGGAGTCTTGAAGAGTAAATGCAGATCTTGGAGAGCCAAAGTGATTCAGTGTTTGCATTAGCTACTGCTATCAGAGATCTTCTTCAAATTTGGGTGACCTTCTTCATTCACTCATTGTACTTTGTATCTCTACTAAACAATTGATTTCGAATAGAAAAAGAATATGGTTGGGTTTTCCCCTTGTGGGTTTTGCCTTGGTCATTAACCTAATTTCTCTGTGTCTCATTAAGTTTTTGGTTGTCTTTCATTGTGCATATGGTTTATATGGTTTATGTTCTATTTACAATTACTTAACTTATTTTGAAGCATAAAGAAGTTCTGGATTTAAGTGATTGTAACAGCATAGAACATCAAAATTTCAACAACACTCCTCTTGAAATAAGGAATTTGATTCTATTTATTTTGAATTGAGATGTACATTTTTTAAGATTATGATGATGGTAAATCATACATAAGACTTAGCATTGACCTTAGAAGCAATGATTTGATGAATGTGCTAGAAATGCCTTCGATTCACCTGTTTGATGGCGAACTATTTGTCTCCTAATAAACGGAAAATGATATTTATGATTCCTATCTCCTGCTAGATCAAGGTAGCCTTTTGTTGGATAGAGATAAACCCTCAGCTATTGGATGGAGTCTGTCTTTTTATGATGATGCTTTCTTCATTGACACCCATGGGGAATAGGGGCTGCTAAGTATGCCATAAGTTGGAGGAATCATCAGTTAGCGGCCCCTATTCCCCATGGGTGTCCACGAATAAACATGAAATGGCACCAACCAAGTTAGCTGCAAGTACTTTAAGGTTTGATGTTGGGCATGCCAATGGTTTATATCCAGGGTTTCCAGCATACTAAACAATCATTGCTTATCCACCCACTCCCTCTAGGTGTAATCATGATTGTTTAATGTTTTCTCTCATCTCAAAATATGGTGGGGTTGCAGGAGTGGAGACTAATCAATGACATTATGCAGGCCAATATAACTTTTAACATCCAAATGCTGATAATAACATTGCACTGGAGCAGCTTTAGTTCATTATAGAGTCTCGTGTGATACCCCCCATGAAGCAGAAGCAGATTTTGTTTTGGAAAATTCAAATGCTCAAAGTAACTTTCTGTTTCCTTGCTGTTAACAAGATGATTTAAAACATTGCATTTTGTCAGAATAAGAAAAGGACATAATTGACAAAATGCATTTCGACATGAGTATTGGCATTCATAACTCCTCCCCGTTTTCTGTAAGGTGTTTTTGAACATAAATAATCTCTGGACATGTCTATGGAATAAAAGTAAACAGAATGTCCTTGGTTATTTTCACAGCAGAAATATGACTCCCATAGCACAGCAGCTTAGCCCAGGAACAGCTGTAGCTTTCTAGAATCAGTATTTCTCAACAAAAGAAAAAACCAGTATATTATTTTTCGATGTTTTTGGCTCATTCATTTAATTGTACATGCAATTTATTCTGACTCTGCCTATATATGCATTGCCATACTCCGTGTGGATTATAATGAGTAGATTTCCCAATATGCTTTGATTCATATAAACACTGTTAACATAGAGGAACATCAAACTGTTTATAATCCAATAGATGAGTACTAGAACCTCGTGCTTTATACTATATGCCACACCAATAATATTTAGTTGTAACTAGTGATAATAGAGAAGAAAGTTCAAAATGAGAAAAAGAAAGATAGAATGCAAACAAACCGAAATAGGAGATGGATCAAAAGAAAATAATTTACACAGTACATACCATTAGCTTGAGAACATTTAGTAACCAAACGCAAAAACTTTGCAGTTGGTGACACTTTTAGTATAAACATTTCATGACGAATGGGACGTGACCTTGCATCCAAAATCGAAGTGCCCGAATTTCTATTCACCTGGCCATTCCCAGCACAAAACTTCCCATCATAAAACAACTTATATAATATATCATATCTTGGGATGGTAAAGGTATTGTGGACAAACTACAACTGGCTTATGATAAACCTTTTCTTTTAAGTTTTCCAAATCATACTAGGTTATGGCACTTTCTACCAACATGGATAAACATAATGGAAACATTCTATTTGAGATTGCTCAAGAGAATTAGAAGTAATATTTTGTACTCTCTTAAAATAACTAGATTGCACGCAAGTATCATGTATTCTGTACTCTGTAGCTCTTCAGTTGCTTAAAGAGAATTTTTATTTTTTTTATGCAAGAGCGTATGTATACCTATTTCTCGCTATCATTGAAAATGCTTTTTCAGTCTACAGAAATGACAGGCTTTCATTTTTTAAGGGTAGATAATAAGAGATAATTACAACTTGTTATGACTGGATTTGAACCAGGAATTACCAAGAAGACTTGTATAGATTCACAAGTGTTAGCAATAGAATCAAACAGAACCAAAAACAACCCAAATTCTGCAATGAAGAAAGAGATAAATGGCATTAGAGCAGCTAAGAGAGGTTCAGAAATAAACCCTAGCACAAGTGCGCTAGACAGAGAAATAAACCAAGCACAAGACAGATCAAACCAAGAAACAAAGAGTGCAGTGCTTAATGGTGCCCTTAAGTTAAATCACTTGTATAAGAATAAATGAATGATAACAATATGATCCAAAATGGATCTGAACCGATGAATGGATGTAAGAGTTAGTACTTATAAATTATAATGCAATTTGGCAATTAATGAAGGTTAGCCAACTATATAAAATACAATGTAAATGTAACATTGAATAAAATGTGTGACAAAAAAATTAGACGAAAAGAAAAAAAATGAATAGGATAGAAGGCTGAGGAATATTAAGTGAAGGGCCATGGCTGTCGACCCCCCATCTCTCCATATTTCTCTCATGCATTTCACTCTCAATGGGTCTTCTTTTTGCCAAGGAGAGGGAACAGCAATGTAACCAGAGATAGCTGAATGAAATACTAAGTTCCATTTGAAGCTGGTTTGCCCCTTTGGATTTTCAATATAAATATGTCTTATGGTTTGTTTAAATGGCGGTATGAATTCTTGGATATTTCTGTGTCTGTGAAGAGCAAACTATGTACGGATTCACTATGGTCATGGTGTAGATAATTTTGTTGTTTGCTGCACTTTTTAGATAACAACATGAATTCCTTTGAGCTTTAATGCTGCCTGTAGATGAATCCTAAATGGAAATGAAGAACTATCTACTATCTTTCAGTTAGCAAGGCTCAGAAATCATTCCTATTCATTTTCTGTGGAAGCCAACAGCTGCTATGATGCCCACCATTGAATTTTTACTAACATGTGGGATTTCTTCTGACCACTGGCATCCATTAACATTTGCACTCCATGCCCAGCACACGAAAGAGCATTCAACTAACAACGAGAGTTCGACCAGAAGTCATTTGGACTATAATGTTATTGCTTGGGGGTGAATTCGTCTTTACTGGTCAAGTTGAATTTCACCCACACAGTTATGTGATGGCCATGGGGTCCATACACACTGGGAGTGAGCCACTCCTTGCTTTGTGTTGAATTCTTCCCTCTCTAGCCGAATGTCTCTTCTTTGGTCAATTTCCTTCCACCTAAGTGTTTCAAATAATTGCAGGGTAATTCAAAACATTGCTAGTTGATTTTGTTAACTCTTAGTCAAATTTTTGTCAACTGGGTCAATTTTATTTGTTGGAGTGTCTATTGTTTTCTCACATGTATGTGGCCATACGCATCTCTTTCTGGGTGCAGAATTTTCATCTTGGTCGATCCATACTAGCTTGTTCAATTTAGTTGATTCCCTGGCCGATTTTCTTATCCACTAGTCAACTGCATCTCCCCTAAATTGACTTACTCTTCAGTTAGTTGATTTGCTTTAGCTTGGTCGAAATAGACTTACCTAGTCAACTTGCATCACAGTCTAGGTCGACATCCATCAAACTTGTCAACTAATTGATTGATAGTTGACTCATCCCCTTACTAGTTGAATTGGATGTTTAGTCGACCTCTATCCTAGCTTGGTTGACTTGGTTAATCCCTTGGTCAACTCCATCCCTTATCAAATTTTATATTTACCTGGTCAATCCCTCTCTCACTTGGTCAATATCCCCCACTTGGTCAACTTCACAAGGAGATAAGTTGACTCCATTTCCCTAGTATCCAATTTCAATGGAAGGAATGGTCTAAGCAAAGAAGGCTGTTGACAATCTTACTGAGAGAAAATAAGTTTCCAAGTGAATAAAAATTGAAGGATTTGTTTGGCAAGTCATTGGACTCATTGGCAGGTTGTTGTGAGCAAAATATTAACTTGCTCTAACTAAGCATTTACTTCACAAAGAACAAGCCTTGAGCCAAGAAGCACAACTACTTGGTGTATGTCTGCTTCATGTTTAACAACAGGTATAGTTGGTCCCTCATTTGATTGATGTGACTCTGAAGTGTTAAGTATGTTGATGTTTGTAGCTCGGGCAAGTACTTCTGCATAAGCCTAAGTGCCTAGGCATCCAAAAGTCGCCCAAAGTCTCCTTAGAACACTTGCACAAGTATTGAGTAAGTTGCTATTGTAACTTAGCCTTAGTCTACCTTAGAAAAAACACATAATTAATTATGTTGGCTATTGACCTAAAGAAACTTAAGAAAAGTCAAGTATTTACTTTAGTGATCATGTTTTAATCACAACTGTTGATCTCCATTGAGGCAAGATCTCATCTCGACCATTCGTCACTTTGGATATTAGGGTTAGGGATTCAGCTCAACAAAAAGTTATAAACGCAAGGCTAAGGAGAGGAGAACACAACATACAATGGCAAAATCCATTGAGAGAGGGATTTTCTCAAGTGAGGAGTGAGATACTCAGGTGTGCTAAATCCGAGGAAGGTGCAGGGACATAGCATTAGAAATCCAAATCAGCCAAGTAGATCAAGGACAAATCTAGGAACTAATTTGTTGCCTCAGATCCAGGGTGCGTTCTAAATGTACTTTCCTTAGTTGGGCCATTATCTCTAGACAAGAGCACAAGTAGGTTCAAATTATTAAATTAATGAAGAACTATTGATTAGGCATAATGTGTATGTGTCACATGTGATTGAGATTGGTTAATGTTTTTGCTTTCACTGAATAATTGTGTTATGAACCTAGTTCTCCTTTTATTTAGTATATCTGTAATAATATGCTAGGAACTAATTGCTGGGTGCTTGGTTCAAGATTTAACATGGCATCAAAGAAAAAATTCTAAGAAGTTGACCTCAAGGTACAAAGCTTGTATAGGCATCGTCAAGGTCAAGTTTAGTTGTGATCATACAAGTCACAGATTTAAAAATTTCTAGGCTGAGAACCAAAAGGTCGAAGGTCGCACACCATACAGCGACCAAGTAAAGAAGGAAATTAAAAAAGGGGGTGGTTGAGTGGCCGTAAAGGTACAACAATGTTGGCCGACATTTGTGAGGGTTGTTAGACCCAATGGCAGAACACAAGGAGAAACCATCACATAGGTGAACAAGGTTGGCATAGTCGCTGCAAGCAGACACTGGTTATAGAGCAAGCAGCAAGGACGCATGGGACGTGGAATGTTGGATCAAGAGCTCAAAGGAGACGAACACAGTCATAGTAGGACATTGAGCTCAAGCAGAGCTATCAGGACTAGGCAAGGTTCAAGCTATGTTTTAGGAAAACACTGGACTGGAGGGTGTTTCAGCGCGAAATGAAAACGAAATGCTAAAATATGTTTGGTAAGGACCTAAAACACGTTTCAGGTTGTACATGTGAGTTTCACAAGGCTAAAACGCGACTAGTATGGCCTGAAATGTGTTTCAAGCTCGTACGACCGCGTTTCCAGCAAAAAAAAAAGGCATTTTTTTCTTCCTTTTTTTTTCCTTTTTCCATTTTGACTTTTTTATTTGGAATTGGCCCAACATCTTCTTTCGCTCCACCATCCACTGTTGAGCATGCTTCTTCTTCTATTTTTGACGAGGATTATGATGATGAGGATGAAGATTGAAGACTATTAGTCTTTATTGTTTACTAGATTGAGCTTATGTTTTATTTATATATGTGTTCATTGTCCATAGTTTGATACTTGTTGATGTAGCATTGTACTTGTAGCCTTATATATAAAGGCTGATTTTGGATATTGTAACAACCACTAGTCGTTTATGCAGAGGAAATATTAAAATACTTCGTAGACAAAGACATCCATCGTAGGATAGTAATTGTAAATGTATATTGTATCAAAGAATTGATGTAGGATGATTACAATTGAGAATGAGGGTCTTGTATGCATAGCTAGGTAAGTACCTTTTCACGAACAGGCATGTCTCTAAGACATGCATTTTTATTATTAACTAACTAACCATTAGTTAATTTACTTATTATTTATTATTATATTTATACTATTATGATTATTATTTATTATCTATTTTTATTTATGTTTATATATATTATGTTCATAACATTGCTTTCTCCTTCAAAAAGCTTTGTCCTCAAAGTTTACTGATGAAGGATCAGATCTCTTCTGTCGTTCAGAATAGCTTCTTGTTTTTGAGCTTTTATCTTTGTTGATACAAGATGATATGATGTTTTGAGTGATGGACAGAATTGATGTACTGAAAACGGATCGGCCCATCCTAGATTAATCTTCTGGGGAATCGTTTGATCCTTGGAGATGTGTGGTGAATAGTTATCGTATGACCGGATTGAGCTCACTTCAATATTCTTCGAAACATAAGTTTGTTTATGTTTTGTGTGATATAGATTTCTAGATTGATTAAGGTGTCCACTCTTGTGATTTGGATGTAGATAAGGAATTTTTCTTGTTTGAACTTCCTTAAACATTTTTATGGCAGATTCATTATTTCCTTCAGGCATTGTTGTTGTTGACTTGACTATTGAATCCTCATTTGGGGTGTCCGTTGTTTGAAATGCAACCTCTGAGTACGTCTTTACTTTAGTAAGATTTGGATTTGCCCGAACTGTGAGATTAGTGGAATTGATGTTTGTTTCTTCAGCTTGGGCTGCTACATCTGGAGATTTTGATGTTTCCTTTGCTATAAGTTCTTCGTATCTATTCTTCAATGATTTCTTATCAATCTTAAGTTTTTTAATCTGTTTAAGAAGATTTTGGTTATGCTTTTTAGACATTAGAGTATTTTTACTGAATCGTTGATTGATCTTTTAATTTTTTTTATTTGTTCCAATAATTTTTTATTAAGGTTCTTTAAGTGTAAATTTTCCTCTTCCTTCTCCGATAAACTTTCATTGAGCTTCTCATCAAAACTTTCTTTTTTCTTGTTCTAACTTTTGCTTCTTAATTTTACACTTTTGACTTGTGCAAGTAGTTTCTTGATATGATCTTTTAAACAAAAAATTTCGTCGTTTTTATTGGATATGGCCTCCTCAAGCTCTTTTTATTAATTTTATAACATCTTTAAAGTTTTCTGACGAGAACATTATCGATTTTGACTTCATTTTCATGTTTCGAAATGTGATCATCCTTCCCTTATAAGAAAACATCAACATTTTTTTCTCTATGTTTAACATGAACGCACCCAATTCTCTAAACCAAGGTTGACCAAGAATTATGTCAACCTCCATCTCATACATTTTTACAACACAAAATTGGGATATGCAGTATCTACTGTTATTTTTAAATCATTAATTTCATATTCTTTTTTCCAAAAAGATCTGTTGTTTCGCCTACATTGGCATCTGAAATTAATAGTCGATTCGCCAGATTAATATTTATGTAATTTTCGTTGTTGCTTGTACTAATAGCGATATTAACTTTTTTCCCTTGGATAGTCCCTCTTAATGTAATTAACTTGTGATGTGTGATTAAAACACCTTTATAGGAAAATCGTCCTTCCTTCATCATTTTAGAATTAGGCTTCATTCATTTTTTTCTTCAAAAATGGACTTCTTTAAAATAAGTGCCCTTTTATTTGATAAACTTGAACACCTTTATAAATTCCTTTAACTTTTATTTTCCTCAATTATATATTTTTTCCCACTTTAAAATAAGTTAATATAGCTCCACTATTTAAATAAACTGCACCTTATATTTATTATAATGCTTTTAAAAAGTACTCTTCCTTTGTTATAACTTGTTATCCTTATGTCTCTTTATAGTTCTAGATTTAACCCTTTATATACTTTAATATATGGATTTTCAATAATTTTATGACTTGAAATTTTCTTTAAAATAACCCTTTATAATATAAAACTTCTCTTTACATATCTTTTATTTATAATCTTTTCTTTTTCTTTTTGAAAAGTTACAACCCTAGTGAAACATGGCTATTCACCTCTTTGGGGTATAATATAAAATATATTTCCACTTATGTGCCTTTGACTCGGTTAATTTTCTCTATGTAAAAGGTAAAACTTATCATTCACATAAAGAGTTTTTGTATTCCTTTTGTTTTTATTTTACCTTGAAAATACCATGGGTTGCTAAAACCACGGGCTTGTAAACCACTTAATGAAGGATCAAGATAATGTTATCTATTATTCCTTCTCTTACGTATAGTTTTAAATATATTTGGAAAGATTCCCTCTTAACTTTATCATGCACTTTTTTATCAATAATGTAGAACATTTTTATATATATGAATGTTCTCTTTCAAAATTTACATCGGACTATATTTATTTATTTATTTATGTTAATCTTTATATGTACTTCTTTTATTTTCTTTTTTTCTTTGACTATCTTATTTTTTCTTCCTTTTTTTTTAATGGCCAAAGCCCTGGATGATGAAACTGGAGAAACAAAGAAACTCCAACTTTGTGTAGTGAAACACTTCAATTGTGACGACAACAACGTTGACGAAGAATTAATGGCCAAAGTCCAGATTATACTGGTTCTCTTCAACAGTTGAGCATCCAGGGAATCGAACAGCTCTAATACCAATGTAATGACCACTAGTCGTATATGCAGTGGAAATATTAAAATACGTAGTAGACAAAGACATCCATCGTAGGATAGTAATTGTAAATGTATATTGTATTAAATAATTGATGTAAGATGATTACAATTGAGAATGAGGGTCTTGTATGTATAGCCAGGTAAGTACTCTTTCACAAACAGGGATGTCTCTAAGATATGTCTTTTCATTATTAACTAACTAACCATTAGTTAATTTACTTATTATTTATTATCATATTTACATTATTATGATTATTATTTATTATCTATTTTTATCTATTTTTACATAATTTATGTTCATAACAAATATATATCTATAACAAACCTTGTTTATCAAGACTGTTTTTGGATATTACTACTTTCATTATGTGATCATTCATGAGTAAATGTGATGTTAGTATGTTTCATCATCATGTATAATTGATAGACTTATAGTTTATGCAATGACATTGGACAATGTAATCATAATGTAATAATGTATCATGTATGATTTATGATTGCACATAAAATTTCTTAAATGTCCTAACACACACACACACAAATACATTTATATCGTGTTTCCCTATTTCCAAAATTTGGGGTGGTCACGTTTCGTACCTATCCCTGTTTCCCAGTATCATGCAACTTAGGGTTCAAGGGAGTAGCGGGCTGAGAAAAAGCTACGAAAAGGAAGTCACGAGTGGTAATCGACAGACTACAATACGTGCTGCAATGTCGTGATGAGCCACTGTTTCCAAGGTTTTTGTAGGGTTGACGGGCAGCACAACAATCGAAATAGATTGTAGGGTATCCACTAACAATAGTCTAGGTAGTGAAGCCAGACAAGATGCGGCTATCCGGGATGGGGCAAGGAGAAGGTCCAATGGTCAAACGTTGAGTTGAGTAGAGTGTGTGAGCACGCTCTAGCCACAACCGACAAGTAGTTGGGCTCAAGCAGATAGGCAAGCTAAGCTATAGTTGTAGTTAAGCACAATCTACAAGGGGAGCTAGCGTGAATAGCATTGGTTGATGCAGAGGCTAGAGCTCAAATTAACAAACCACTATAGTCGATGTTGAATGGAAACCAACAAAGGCCTTCCAATGAAGACAGCAACCAAGCAAGGGCAGACTGCACAAGAGAGGCAGTCGAAGGTCTAACAAGCCAAGGATGTGAGTGGGGTCTACAAATTGATGTAAACCACAATTTGCATAGTGCAACCAACAATATTAGCAGAGGTCAACCTTCAGAGGGAGGGAGGAAGACCGTATCATTTGAGGGATTGGTAGCAAATTTGGGTGCCTTAAAGACCAACCAAATTTCTTTAATAAAATGTGTTCGACAAACTAAGCACATGTCTTAGACAAGATTTTGTATGATGACTACAGTGAGTCTTCAATTCGAACACATGCTAGATGGAGCCTTGAATATCCTATCTTGGAAGGCTAGGTTCACCCTGGTTCTCAAAGAAAACGATCTCTAGGAGATTATAGAGAAGGTGATCTCAAAGCCAACAAATGGCAAGGAGAAGGCCAACCTAGCTAAATGGGAGATAAAGGTACAAAGTTTACTCTTGGATGCAGTGAAGGACCAACTGATCCCTCACTTGTATAAAAATAAGTCAGCTAAGGAGATGTTCGATGCTTTGGTGGGTTTATACCAAAGCAAAATCGTTAGCAAGAAAATGGTGTTGAGGGACAAGCTTTGGTCTACGTAGATGATTGTATCTGACATAGTGAAGAATTACGTGATGAAGATCACTTATATCTGTTATTAGTTTGCAGTAGTGGGAGAAATGGTGGATGACACAGAGATAGGGAACGTGGCGTTGAATGGCTTCCAAGAGACATGGTATCCATTTGACCAAGAAATCTGCACTAGAGAGAACTAGCCCTCATTTCAGAGGATATGGTATGACTACATCTAGGAGGAGATGTGGGATCCATCAAAGGCCAAGGCTAGTAATCAAGAACGCAATGAGGACCTAGCTCTTGTCCATAAGAGAGTGAAGAGCAAAGGAAAGGGTTTTAGCAAGAGCGAGGGGTTTGCCTCACAACTGAATAAGGACTTGACTATGGTCAAGAGTTTTGCATGTCATAAGACAGGTTACTACGCTTCACAGTGTCCACAAACGACAAAGGGAAGAAAGGGTACACAATTAGCTATAGTTGCATTGGAAAAAGCTCGAGTGGAAGAGTTTGCCACATTGTTTGAGACAAAATTATCACTAGTTTCCTACTTTTCCTTTAGCACCATACTAACTGGTGGGTGACTACTAAATAGTGGACCCACACGACATATGAAAACAACATGAAAGTTGTTTGATAGCCTGACAGAGTAGCACTTGGAGTTTGGTGTTTAAACCAAGCATGCAGTAAAGAGAGTTGGAATAATGATATTCCAGCTTAATTTAGGAGACAAGTTAGAAGTGAAGGATGTGCCATGGGTTCCGGAATTCAAGTGGAGTTTTCTTTTAGTCTCCATGATAAGGAAGAAGGGGTTTGTCGTAGGGTTCCAGGATATACAGGCACTAATCAAACTCATGGGGATCTAGCCCAAACAATTGCCATATCAATGGAGTTAGAGAGGGCAACCTATATAGGATAAACGGCCAACCTATTTGAGCAATGATCGTTAGAAAAGGTGTACCTCGGACAAGTGTTCCTAAGGCTTGGTGTCTAGCATGTATCCAACATGACCCCCTTGACTTAACTTTATGAGAAATAAAGTTAAAGTGACTTTATGAGACATAAAGTCACAAAGTGACTTTTGAGTTAATTAATGAAAAGGGGACTTAAGGGATAAAGTGACTTATTGGTCAATGAGGTCAAATCCCCACACTTCATATCAATGGCTAAGATCTAATCTCAGCCATTGAATCTTAGGGTTAGGTCTCTCTTCATTACAATAGAACAAAAAGAAAAAGCAAGGGATGAATAGGCATTTTTTGCATGCATTCTTCATGAGCTTTGGAGAAGAGGAGAGGAGAGCAACAAGGCCAAGGTACAGCAGGACAAGAGAAGGTACAATAGCAAGGGAAGCAAAGTAAAATAGCCAAGTAACACGAATCCAAAGGTAGAGTTCAAGCACAAAAAATTGAGAAGGGCAGCGTGATTTTTGAGGGCTCTGACAGGCATTACTTAACTACTATTTCAAGCATGAAAATCGAGACTATTTTGGCATGAATCCTGAGGAAAGTCTATGCATTTATTAGGTTGTCAGTGCACAAAAATCAAGGTTGTCAGAGCACAAGATTCAAGGTTGTCAAAGCACAAATCTTCGGGTTCTCTGAGCACAAATTTCGAGGCTATAAGTGGCTCGAAATTCAAGGCACAATGTGTGCAAACTTTGAGGCAGGTGTCACGAATTTCTAGGGATAGACAGAGCATTTATTATGCAATATCCCATTTATAAATTTCTTGGAGTTTTTCTTATAAGAAAATTAACCCACAAACTTTTATTTGAATCTCGATCAAAATTACACATTAGCACCAACATAACAAGCAAAATTTGCAACAAAACCTAGAAGTGCTACAAATAGCACAAGAAATAGAGAATAATGCAGCTTTATTTATTTACTGGAGCAATTACATATAAAGCTCTTGATAGAAAATAGATGCAGTGATGGCCACCAGAAGATTTGCTACAATACTAAATCGGACCTCCAAAATAAGATGAATTGCTAAATAAACCTGTGAATTCTAAATGAATTCACCCAGGGATGAGATGGGATTTCGTCAACTCTCACCAAATCACCCAAGGGTTTTCGTCCTGGGGCTACTAAAGAAAAGAACTCAGTTATCCAACCCTCATCGAAGACAAATACACAAATCCATGATGTACCAAATGATCTCCTCCTTTTAAAAGCATGATAGATATATCTCCAATCTTCTAGAAGTATTCTATTTTGATTATTTTAGTATTATTCTAGAAGCTCCCCCTTGACTTCATCTAAGTGAATTTTTAATTTTATTTTATTATACTTAAGTCAATTTTGACCTTTTTCCTTCAATTAATCATTTTCTCCATTTTTATATAACGAAGTAATTAATTAAAGTCAACTTTTAATCCATGAAAATGGTAAATTGTCCACCATATTTTCTTTGGCCACTAGAAGTTACTTCACATCATCCCATTATGTACATCTTCTCGTTCTGGTTCCAACAAGCTATTACACTAAGGTGATCCATCAAATATTCCTCCCAGAATGCCAGCTTAAGGTTAATTAATTAAGTTAAGGTCAATAATAACTCTGTTTTATGGGAATTGTCAAAATGCAATGGAACCAAAAGCAAGTTGTGCAGAACTGACCCTGATAATGGAATATGCCAAGCAAATGTTGTCGGACCCCATAAAACTCATCAAAACCCCTCTAGGACCTCTAATGACGTAATCCTGATCCTATCACATAGCCATCACATACCCTAGAAATCCATCATGGTTGTACTATAGAGGAAACTAAAAATGGGGACATTACAATTCCTCCCACCCCAAGATTGCTTGTCCTTAAGAAATCTATATTTTTCCACAGCAAAGGCATCTGCATATTGATACCAAGATTCCATATGAACCACTGGGTCACGTCATGCCTCCATGCTAGACAAACATGAATGGATCCCTCGATACCTGGATCCCAAACAAGCCACTGACTCAATTTGCCATCAACTGTTCCACGTGGATCCCAAAGCCACATGTCCAATCATCATCGCTTAGGCCTAAGGATTGTTGTGTTGTGCCCTTGGCGAAACATATTCTCTCAAGTATCCCGCCACCAATAGGATACCAACTTATAATCTCCTTCCAAACCATCCTGTGCGAAGGATCAAATGCTTGAATGCTTGTACATGGAAGAAGTCTATCATGCCGATGTTGCTCCATGTTCCACCTGCGTTGCTCTGTGCAGACAGCTAATAGGGGTGACTTTGCGCCTTTCACTACAATGTATAGAGGTGGTTTGATAGTGCTGCAAGCCCTATCGATGTACTCTTGAAGAGGGTTGCTCTAAAACTCCCAAGTATACTCCTCTTGTTGCCTCACTAGGAACCTTAGTCGTCCCTCAATGCTAGACAGTTTGTCCGTTGACTTGGCACACTTCATTCTAAGCTCCTCAATTTTACTGTTTTGCTGCAAGATGGTGCCTCAGACTGTCTGGATCTTCTGCTTCAATGCCATAAGATTTGTCCTGAAATGCTCAATCTTCTCCTGGCAGCTACTGTCTAAAAGTGTTGTAGCCCTGTTGGTTGCCTCTGCATTTATTTGCACCTCATCGTGGGTGGACCTAAAGATGGATGCTCAACCACCTTCAACTGGCTCTCCAAAGATGACTCATCATGCACATTATGCATATCATCTTAGAATTTCCCTTGCACCTCTAAGTTCTCTCCATGTTGGACCATCAAAAGTGGCTCATTCCTCAAAACCTCCTAAGTGTCTTGTTCTTGGCCTTCATTGCTCTGGAATCAATCTGTTGCTCATCATTTCCCGCCATCAAATATGGATGCACAATCAAAGATTGTTCACGCTCTGCAAAGGTATCCCCATGAAAGTCAAAGGACTGAACTATAGAAGAAGAATCCTCATCAAAATGGTCAAAAGGAATCTCCTCCAGCTCTATCTCCATCATTTCCTCTGTGTCACTCAAGCATGGGTGGTTAGGCCCCCAAGGTCCCTTACAGGTAAAGCATAGACCTTTCCTCCTTAGCTCATTTTTGCAACCAGTTTAAATCTTCGCCTCCTTGTCTCCACTACAAACCCACATCCTCCTCAATTCCTTCTTGGTCAACTGCCCTTTGAATAGGCTCATATTTTTCTCAACCAACCTTTTTGATAATTCAAGAGCAGCAAGTGAGACAGTCTGCTCCTTTCTCCAAATGGCCAACAACTTGGACTGCAACAGGTTGTAGATGGCCTCACAATCACCCATTACTCCAACCACAATTTCTATTAGCTCGATCACTGACTATGGTCTTTGGAAGACCATGTAGTCAGAATACCTCTCTAAAGAACAACTCTGCTACCTGAGAGGCAGAAGACCTCGAGGGGATGGCAAAGAAATGGGCAAACTTGGTTAATCTGTCCACCACAACATAAATGCAATCCTGTCCCTGTGCAACTGGAAGCCCCGTGATAAAGTCCATGGACACACTCTCCCATTTCCTCTCTAGGATAGGGAGCGGTTGAAGTAGCCTTGTTGGGTGTGATAGCTCCCCCTTATTCCTTTGACAGACTACACACTCTTGCACGTGCCTCAATATGTCTCCCTTGAGACCCCTCCATGAAAACGCTCCCTGATGGCACGATACGTCTTGAGGAATCTGGGGTGTCCTGCTAAAGGTGAGTCATGGGCTGCCTGCAAAATCTTCTCTTTGAGTTGAGACCCTAGTTCCAGGTAGATCCTATCCTTGTAATATATCACGTCATCCATCACCCTAAACCTGTCATCCCCAAGTGTACCATCTCGATATCTCACAAGCCTGCCTATCCTTGGAATACTCAACCAAGAGTTGAGCCTTCCAATCCTGGGTGATGTCCATCAATGATAAAGTCGCGGGCCTCCGGGAAAGTGCATCTACTACCACATTTTGTTTGCCCTTGACATACTCAATCGCAAAGTCATATGCCTAGATTTTGCTCACCCATTTATGTTGTCTCTCCTACAATGTTTTTGCTCTAGGAAGAACCGAAGACTATTGTGGTCAATCTTCACCTTGAACCGATTGCCCACCAAATACTGCCTGAACTTGGCCAGTGCATGCATCACGGTCAGCATCTCTTTGTCATTTATAGAATACAATTGCTCATAGGGAAGCAACTTTCTGCTCTCAAACGTTGTGGGGTGACCTCCCTGTGTCAATACAGGTCCAACCCCTTCACTAGAGGCATCACACTTCAACACCAATGGCCATGTAAAATCCGGCAAAGCCAAGACGGGGCAGTTGCTCATCGCCTTGTTCATGCGCTCAAATGCCTCCTGTGCTACTTGCGTCCACTCAAAAGCCCCCTTTTTTGTCAATTTCGTGAGGGGAACTTCCAATTGTGAGAATCCCCTCACAAATCTCCTATAGTACGTGCAAATGCCCAAGAATCCCCTCAACTCGGTCACATTCTTGGGCGTAAGCCAATCCAAGATGGCCCTAATCTTCTCCTGGTGTACCTTCACTCCATCCTTCCCTATCATGTGCCTAAGGTACAACATCTCAATCAGTCCAAACTCACATTTGGACATCTTCACATACAATTGTTGCTCCTCAAGTATGCAAAATACTTCCTCTAGGTGTTGGAGGTGCTCCTCCCAAGTCTGGCTATAGATAAGAATGTCATCAAAGAAGACAAGGACAAAACGCCACAACTTCCCATGGAACACGTGGTTCATATAGGACTGAAATGTGGCTAGTGTGTTGGTTAGCCCGAAGGGCATCACCAAAAACTCGAAGTGACCATAATGACAGCGAAAGGCAGTCTTGGGGATGTCCTGCTCCCTCACCCGCATCTGGTGATATCCCGAGCACAGATCTATCTTAGAGAAGTATTTTGCTCCTCTAAGCTCGTCCATCAGCTCATCAATGTGTGGGATGGGGTATCTATTCTTCAGCGTCTTGATGTTAAGAGTTGTGTAGTCTATGCACATGTGGAGGATCCCATCCTTCTTCTTCACCAACACTATGGAAGAAGCAAAGGGACTCGAACTAGGCCTGATATGCCCCAACTTCAGCAACTCATGTATCACCCTCTAATCTCGTCTCGATAGGCTTTTGGGTGCCTATAGGGGATGGTAATAACTTCATGCACCCCTTCCTCCAGCTCAATAGTGTGCTCGAACCCTCTGTCTGATGATCTGCCTGGAGGAATCTCCCCGAAACCCCCTAATGCCTCTCCAGCAAGGCCAAAATGTTTGGATGCACAGGTCGTGTCTAAGGGGGGTAGGAGTGCATACCCCTCGACACTACCAACTTCCCATCTAGGCCCATAAACTCCATCTCAAGCTTCTGCTAGTCAATGGTGACTCGCCCCAATGAGTACAACCACTGGACACCCATCACCACATTGTTGTCCAGGACATCTACTACAAAGAAATGGTCAATAACAGAGTAGTTCCCCATAGTTACAGTCAAGCTGGGAACATACTATGTGCATTGCATCGTCCAGTCTCCAGGCACCAACACTAAGAACCCCTCAAATGTCTCTATATGTATGCCCCTCCGGTTTACCATCTGGGTATCACTAAAATTGTGTGTAGCCCCACTGTCCAGCAACACTGAGACACGACGTCCCTGCACTGTGCCTCTAATCTAGAGGGTCAAATATTTTGGAACTTCCCGAAGTGAAGCTAGCACGCCCCTAGACGGAGCGAATAGTCCCCTGCCCTAAGGGGGTGTTGTTGCTCCTCCTACAAACTATGGCCCTCCATCCACGTGGCCCCCCTATAACTCCACCTCCTCCTCTAGCTCACTATCTGAGTATACCTCAATGTAATGGGCCTTGCCCTTGGTACACTTGTGCACTGGTGCCCAAGGCTCCTGGCATGTGAAGCACAACTTCCTCCTCCTGAGGTCCCTCCTAGCCTCATCATCCAACTGGTTGCGTCCAGTCTCTCTCTGAGGTGGGTGAATGTCTCGGCTTCCCTAAGGAGCAGTGGACTTCGTGGGTACGAAGGCCCTGGTCTTGGGCACTGCATCAATCATGTCTCAGGTCCTGGAAATAGCATCCAATAAGGACGTGGGTTTATAGGCCCTCACCCATCCATGCAGTGGCTCAATAAAACCCCTCCACAAACAACATAATCAATCGAGCCTCCGAGATATCAAATACCATCATGGCCAGCCTCTGGAACTCTAAAATGTAGACCTTTGCACTGCCTGTCTGCCTCAAGTGGGCCAACTCCCTGAAATGTAGCTCAAGGTCCTTCCTCTCGAACCTCTCAATCAGTCTCTTGGTGAACTCGGTGTAAGAGGTGATGTGAATGTGCCCCAATGTAATCAACCCGTGGTACCACCACTCTTGTGCATCCCCCTCTAGATGTAGCGTAGCAAACAGGATGGCATCAGTATCCCGCATGGGGTTCAGGTGAAAGTAGGTGCCTAGCTTCTGAACCCATGCCCTGGTCGAACTCTTGGCCGACCCATCAAAGTTAGGGAGTGTAACCTTCCCCGCTATCTTTTGCACCTCCTAGTTCGACGATCCCCTCTATAGTGCGTTCCAACTCCAGTAGTGTGTCTTTCTTTGAGGTGGATGTATTCCCCAAAGGACATCACTCTCCTAATCTTGGGGTCTAACCCCTCATACTCATCAATGCCCGATGCAACTAAGTTAACCAAATCTGTAGCTGGGTCAAGTTCTCTCTCCGGTTCTGGATCATCCACAAAATGGGGAATAGTAGGACGCCCTGTTTGGCCACGCAGAGGAGTGTAAATGGGCTGATACATACGGCTTCCTCCCCCTACTCTGGAACCTCCATCCCCATGGGATTCTGCCTCTGGCCTCCCATTCATCTGCAAGCCCATCATCTGTTGAATCATGTCCATCATCAACTGGCCCTCCCTCAACATCTATTGATTCGTCCTCAGTAGCTCCTCCATGACCTGGTTTTGTCCTCCCTGCCTAGGTTGTTTGTTACCCTCTAAGTTCTCCTGGTTCTCTATGCCTTCTCTGAAGTTCTCTAACTCGGTATCTGAAAGTGGGTCTCGTGCTCCCTCTCTACCACGACCTCTACCTCTTCCTCTTCCATGGCCCCTCTAGAAAACCACTCCTTGGTATCTAGGTGGCATCACCTGCTCTTGTTCCCCACACTAGCCAAGAACATGCTCTGATACCATTGTAATATTCCTAATGGAAATATTCAGTAGAATACCAAAAACATGCACTAGCTACAGCATATGAACAAGCACAAAATTTTGTAGAATGAAACAAGCATGCACAAATTAAAAACCCACAATGCAGCAACAAGAAATCTGAGCCATTTTATTGATAATGTGTTGGAATTCAATTACAATAGGTGGTGGAAAGTGTGCACTTGGGCTTGCTATGAAACCAAGCAATACTTAGGTGAAGATAGCTTAAGTTTCCACGCAAATGGCTCCCACAAGCTGTACGCTGCACCCAAAAATTACCTGCTCTGTTGTTGTAGATAAACTGGAGTTTGAGGGGTCAAAACACCTCCAAAAATTTTGCAAAATTAGGTGTGTTCTCCTTGAGGCTAGTCCGGCAAAACCTAGAAAGGAATTGGGCTAATTCCGACCTCCCAGAATTACCCAATTTTTGTGCTACGCCCCCCTTGTCAAAAATTATGTCCCCCAAAATCCCAACTGTTGTAGATGGCCCTTATCACTCCTCAATCTGTTGTAGAAATGCTTCAAAAATGGTCTCCAAAAGAGAGAGAGAGTTTCTTCCCCAAAACCCGGCTCAAGAGGGAAAATCCCAGTTCCACGAATTTCTGCCCAGTGACCCCCTGCGCAGGCCCAAAGATGACAAATTCGACCCTCTCAAAGTAGCAACCTCTAGCTCTAAAAATTCCCACAAGTGTTGGTCCACCCCTAATGAGATTCCTCCAAAATTCTCCAACCAAAATTTCCTTGGAAACTCACTCTATTAAGTGGTACAATTTTGCTCCTGCGTCCTCCCTGGAGTACGAATTGGTTGATAAAAAACGCTGAAAGGCACCACAATCTCCCATAATTTCCCTCCCCACAAAATTTAGAAATACCTCCCTAGGGTGGCACTCAAGGTCTACCAAAAAAAGGATGAGTTTTCTCCTTGGAAAACGTTGGTGCTAAATAGCGCTTGTGACTCAGCTGAACAGCTAGAGCAACATTGGTAAACGTCAAGTTATCAAACGGTCCCAATAGTTGCCCTCCTATTTATATTTGTTTACTTCCTTCCCTTTGTGGGCCCCTCCACCAAATATTCGACCTCCCTTAGCCAAATCGACTTTTTTCCTCAAGGGATGTGTATTTCATGTGAGGATGGCCCCCACATTACACCAACTCAAATTCTTGACCCACTTTTCCTAAGTTGGTGTCCAAAAATGGTGTTGGTTTCAAAATTGCAAAGTTGTAATTCTTCCCTTAACAAAATTTATTGAAAAGGGACATTACACCAAGTGGCACAAAAGGCTTCCAATTCAAAGGAAGCAGCCATGGCAGCAGATGTAGTTCCAGGATCAAAGCTAGTTCTAGGTGACAGAAGTATCTTCCTTGCTAAGAGGGAGTATTGATGTTTGCAGCTCAAGTAGTTACTTATGCATAGGCCTAAGAGTCCAACCGTGAAGAAGTCGCCTAGAGTTTCCTTAGGACACTTGCTCAAGTATTGAGTAAGTTGTTATTGTAACTTAGACTAAGTCTTAGGAAAAGCACTTAATTAGTTATGTTGGCTAGTGAGCTAAAGAAACTTAGAAAAAATGGATTACTTTAGTGAGTAAGGCAAGATCTAATCTCAACCATCCATCATTTTAAAGATTAGGGTTATGGATTCAGCTCAACGAAAAGTTATAAAAGCAAGGCTAATTAGAGGAGAAGGACAGAGCATACAACAGCACAAGCCATTGAGAGAGGGACTTTCTCAAGTGAGGAGTGGGATACTCAAGTGTGTTGGGTCCAAAGAAGGTGCAGGGATACAAAATTGGAGATCCAGATCAACCAAGCTTCAAGGACGGATCTAGAGCCTAATTAGCTGGGCCAAATCCAAGGGATGTTGTAAATGTACTTTCCTTAGTTGGACCATTATCCCAAGATGGGAGCCCAAGTAGGTCTAGATTATTAAGTAAATCAAGAACTGTTGATTGCGCAACATTTGGATGTGTCACATGTTATTGAAATTGGTTAACATTTTTTCTTCCGCTAAATAATTGTGTTAAAAAACTATTTGTTCTTTATTCAGTAGATCTATAATAATCTATTAAGAACTAATCGGCAAGTGCTAGGTTCAGGATTTAACAAGGTAGAGTATACAAGTGATAGAGTTTTGCCCATAACTTCAACGTAGAGAATTGATTGGCATACACAAAAGCATGATATTTAGAGTTAGAGACTTGGCATAGTGGTTTTTCTTTTACTCACTAGAAGTATCACTTATTATTTTTATTGCATTGTCATATGGATCCCAGTGTTCAGGTACAAAGAAGGTACTGGCCAATCATCTAGAGCAAGGGTCGTTGACAACAAAGACCTTACAATGATCAAAAAGACAGAGGAGAACTGATATCCTTGTATAAAGCAGAGCATAGAGGCCTAGTTGCCTTTCTAAAGACAAAGCACTTTGTACAAGCCTGAGAAAAAAACTTAGAAGAGACTAATCCAAAGGATCCATGCTGGTGAAGTGAGTGGGTTGTAAGTCCCTCGTTAACGAATCACAATATGTGTAAATATGAATAAGAGATGTATATTAATACTCAGCTTATGAGGTAAGGTGCTTTCCCTAAGAGGGGTTATTGGGACTTCATTGAGTTCAACAAACCTTGAAATATAGTATAAAATTACAAATAATGTTGGTTTTGGCCTAATGTGAAGAATACGCCAGTTTTTAACATCACCTCTTAATCTTAATAGGGGACCATGACAAGAAGGTATTACATCACAAGAATGCACCCTTAATGTTGATAAAAACCACATAAAAAAGGCATGCCATATCATCTTCCCCATCAAACGCCATATCACTCCCTTAGGTACCCTATAGAGTCATCATAGCAGCAACTATGCTTCAAAGCGACAAAGGATGACACAGATGCAATTCAATGGACATGTCATTGACCATGGAAATAAGGGCTAATGCAAAGGAGACTCTCACTGGTCATCTGATGGGCCTACAAGAAAATCAACATATGTAAGTATGGACATGGTCCACTTGGGCATAAGCCTTGACTTGGCCAAAGTAAGAGTAGTTGGAGTAGATGGATCACTCAATAAGTCACATCATCATCATTGAACTACTCATCCATCGCAAGAGGGTAGAAATGACCATATCATATAGAAGCAGTACGAGGTTGGAGCAAGACAAAAGTCATTTCTAAGGTTCTCATTGACCCCAATTTGTATTGTAGGAGCATCAAAAGAAGCATCCTTGTCTCCCTTTTTAAATCTCAGCTAGAGATTTGAATTCCCTGAAATTCTCAAACACCTCATTGTTGAGAAATATAGCTCAAGCAAGAGCTTCTTCACAAGTTAAGTGCGAACTTGTGAGAGAAGTAGTTCAAGACAACTCCTAGTGACCACTTACTCCTAGTCTTAGAAATCTAAATATATTCTAGAATATTAGTCAGTTAGATTTGTTCTAATCTTAGTTGTACAGCTCATTATTGAGATAAGTTGGTTGCTAGGCTTAAAGAGCTTAGTTGCTAAGATATGGGAAATTAGTTGTTAGGATTTAGGAGATTAGTTATCTCTTTCATAGCATAAATAGGAAAAGATGGAAGAAGTTGAAGCACACATGGGAACACTAGGCAAGGCAGAGACCAAAAGAAGGAGGAGTGTGCATTTGAGATAAGATAAGATAAAATAGCGTTATTAATGTCCAACAAATGACCACAAAAGTAGGTCAATGGGACTAATGGATACATCTAGTACGAGTACAATGTGGTAGTGCAACTGCAACTCATGGAAAATTCCAAGCTAAGCATGCCCTGCTCACCTTCATCCCTCTGCCAACATTGACCAGGCCTCCCTATAGCCCTCATCTTCACCTATAGGCCTACGGCCTGACTTCCTTTGTGGTGGCAGATATACCTCCCAAGCTAAATGAAGTAAAGAAGGATACAAAAATAGGACAGCCTCATAAACATGTATGTAACTAGATCAAATCCCCCCAATAATGTAGATTCTAGAAGACTAAGTGAATACGTCTAGGGCTGGAGGTCAATAATGTCAAGAATGCCTAAGTCTGATAACTAGTAGTGGGAGGGGTGACAATGGCGTTGGCTCGCTATTGGAGTCCTCTGGATCCAACAAGGTGTTTGGTTGCACAATCCTGGGGGATGTAGGAGTAAGGGATACTCCTAGCATCTGAGGCGCAAGGGATACTCCTAGCAATTGAGGCCAAAGGAAAGAAGCTCTGAATAAATCATTGGCTTCTATGCTAGGGCTAGGGAGGAGTATGTCGGGGGGCCACCTAGCTCACGAACCACCTGGAACTAATCCCTCTGACACTCTGGATGTGAGTGAACCGATGCGGTATTTGGCACATTCGCAATGATCTCGAGGATACCAATTGGCCTCCTAAAGAGGGGGGGGCACGAGGTCTCACTAATCTACTATCTAAAATACTTTGGAGTTCAACTCGTCACTTGTTGCTTCAATCAACCGAATCAATTTGAAAGTATGATGTGATCGTTGGAATCATCGCCGAGTTAGACGAGTATGCAGGATCTGAGATTTGTGTCTAAGTATCTCCCTGATGAAGAGGGATAGGCATATCTGGTTAGGATATGAGAAGAACGTTAAGAGGGATCCTCTTGACTCTCTATAGAGGCAGTAGTAGCACCCTCTGATATTGCAGTATAGGGGTCATCTAAAAACGAGGTGTTGCTCTGTCTCTGGCTCCCAAAGGTCACAAACCTGGCAAATCCTATCAGATCTTGGTATATGGTGGTCAGTATCCGCTCGAAGTTGATGAGAACCAACCCAAAGTTGGCGTAAAGGGATCCTGAGTGAGTGCATTCAATGTCTGTGCGTGTGTGAGGAGAGACAATGATGCCATCTTGTAACTCCAGAAAATGCTCAAGGTAGAAAGACATCTTCGAGCCCAGGCCCATCGGGGGGGATTCCAAGTGACCTAAATGTACAATTTATAGATATCCTCTTTGATGGACTAATTCAGTACCTATATAGGTGGCACAAGATGGCTCAGTACAACAAGGCAGAATCAAAAGGGGGGAAGACGCTCTAGGGAGATGACCAATGTCTAGAGAAGTCGAGAAACATCTAAGAACCAACCTTGTGTCCAGCCTAAGGGGTGAGCCAAAGCTAGAGCCTCCGAGAAACAAATTGCAAGGTATGGGTACCAGTCTATCTTGACAACTAGATCTCTAAAATATCGGACTTTGTAGAGGAAAGAAACCAAGCGAAAGATGACATCGAGGCAAAAGGGGTGGGCACCAAACTCAACCTGAAGGATTGTAAGTTTGTGCCTGAGAAGCAAGGTCTTGACCTTCTCCATCTAGGCCAATCTTTCTTTACCAAGCTCAACCCCTAGATCTCGGAGCCATATAAGACCATGAGTCTAATAATTATGTCCATGAGGTAGAGTTTGGATGAGATGTCCTAAAACTGACTCTAGAAGCATTGTCTCTCAATAAGGGCTACGAAACCATACCCTTTGCTAATTCGAGGCTAGAGGGCATGTCGAATACCAAAAGAAGGTCCTGTCAACTCTACTCCCGTGTAGATGTAAGATATGGTGACCTCTATCACTTCCCCCGAAATTAGAGTTTTCTTCAAAGCATTGAATATCATAACCTTGGTTTTACCTAGGTTGACCATCAACTATCAAAGGTCACAACAGTTGGCCAGGTCATCGATCTGTCTTTGCAATCCCTTGGGAGTAGATGCCAACAAGACCAAGTCATCTGCAAAAAGGAACAAGGAGATCAACACCTGATGTAGAGGGCAACCATTCCCCTTCCTAGATATGCTCATGGGGAAAAGATTACAGCTGATCAATGTAAACCCTGAAGAGGGTGGGTTAGTTAGAGGGGGCACCCTTGTTTTACTCCAATGATACTCTAGATAAGGTCAGAAAGACCATGTGCCATCTTAAGGCGACTTGAAATTGACTCGTATAGCCTCATAATGGCTACCAGAAGGGTCTCAGATATGCCAATGTCTCGAAGCCTCTAGAATAATGCCTCCCTAGGCACAATATCAAATGCTTTCCAAAATTCTACAAAGCAACAATAGACTTTCAAAGAGCGGTGACAAGCCTTCTTAATAATGGCTCGAAGTGTGAAGATGTGGTCAATCATCTAGTAACTGGGGTGGAATGTTCATTTGAGGTAGCATCGGAGGTGCTCTAGCCACGAAATTTGGTGGAGAGGTTAGGGCACGTGAGATCTCCAATACCCAAAAAGGGTTTAGGCAGATTCTAAATAGTTAGGGAGATATTAAAATATTTAATATTTTTAATGGAGTCCCTAAGTCTAAACTTAGGGAAATTAAAATATTAATGTGAATTAATATAAAACTGTGTTAGAATGGTCCAAAAGACGTGGATCAATCCAGATCTAATCTTAGCCGTCGACTAGGGACTTAATCTCGGTCATTGATTTGTCAACGAGAAAAGTATAAGAGGAGGCTTGAGGGTCACTTGGAGAACACACCAGAGTGATCAGTCATTCTATTCTCTAGAGCGGGGTTTGCTAAGAGAGATAGAATCAGTGATCAATTACAGCGAGGGGTAGTGAGTACGAGGCAGAGAGGCAGGGACAGTGCCGAGAGACTAGCGTAGAAACAGAGAGAGGCAGACGCAGAGCCAAAGGAAGCCACGCAGAGGCAACAGAGACTACGCAATGCCAGAAGGGGCCTGCGTCATCCACGCAGAGGCTATAGGAGTGACGCAGAGAGCCAGAGAGGCTACGCAAAGCCTCAGTAGGCTGACACAGAGGCCAGTAGGGCTGTCGCTGGGCTTCAGATTGTGCTAGAGAGGGATTTCGTGTAGCAGGCTTTCTGAATACCTATTTCCGAAGAGAGGTATTGCTGCCATATTTTTTTATCTCTATCAGGTTAGCTAGTTTGGCACCTAGTGTACTCAGAAAAGAGTCACTTAATAATAAAACCCTCAAATAGTTGCACCGGTTTTCCCGCATTGGGTTTTTACGAGGACGTTAGTCCAAAAATAACAGTGTCAATTGTGTGCTTGTTTCTGTTTCCTTCAGTTGATGATCTGTAATGTGTTGAGCATGGACTTGTATTTATTTTCAGTATTTACATGGTAAATAACTTGTTAATTAACAGAACAAGTAGGTAGGAATAAATCAGTAAAGTGCATGGAGGGTTTCTAACGTGTCAGACTTAGAAATTCCAACATGGTATCAGAGCGTGGTTGCAGATCACAGGAGAACTGAGGACATCAGCAGAGCAGAGCAGCAGCAGCAAAAAACAGTTGTCCCGAGTGACAGAAGTTGTTCCTAGCAACAAAGCAGCAAGGAAGGGGTGACGCAGTGCCTACGTCATCAAGTTCGAGCCAAGAAGAAGTTGCGCAGAGGCTGGAGGAGGCAAGGACAGGCTCACGCAAAGGCCAGGAGGGCTGACACAGTTCGCTGAGAAAGCTAGTTTGCCGGTGCCAGGACTGCGCAGAGCCTAGGAGCTCTCACCTTCAGGTTGCTGGGGTTTAGGAGGTTGTGGGTAAGTTGCAGAGTGGAGTTGGTGGGGTACTGTAGTCAGAACAGTACCTAACAAGGCAAGGCCAAGGAGGAGGGAGTTGCTACCGAGGGTTTCTAGCCAAGAAATCCGGATCAGTGGTGCAGTTGCACAGACGATCAAAGTAGGGGGCATCTCGACATCGGCAGAAGGGTTTCCAGGAGGGAAATCAAGGCTCAGAGGGAGTCACATCGAGAACTTCCAAGAGGGAAGTAGAAGAGCAGCATGGCACTACACGGAGTAAGAGACCAGGACAGACTGGACAGAGCCTCAAACTTCGTAGTCTAGAAAGCCAGAATCTTATCCATACTTGACAGAAATCGTGTCAAGCACTTCGCCTTGAGGACGATAGCGATCCCAATTGACCCAACTGATAATGACAAGTATGAGGAGGCAATGGCGAGGGCCAAGAGCATCATCCTTGACGGGGTCAAGGACCATGTAGTACCACACATTGCCGAGAAGGAAACGGCAAATGAGATGTGGGAGGCCCTAAAGAAATTGTACCAACATACTTCTGTGCAGAGAAGGATGTTACTAGAAAATTAGTTGCGGTCATACCAGATGAAGAAGGGAGAACCAATCGACACCTTCCTCAGTCGATTGAATGAGATCCGGGATCAATTGACTTCCATAGGGGCCACGTCAGATCAGGAATTGATGGTGAGAACAACCCTGAACGCAGTGTCAAAATATTGGGAGGTATTTATCCAGAGTTTACTAGGCAGAGCAACCCTTCCACATTGGGAGGAAATGTGGGCGACTCTTTGCCAAGAAGAGATCAGAAGGCTAAGCAAGACGGGAAGCAGCGGCAAGGGGATCAGAGTCAAGCAGGAGGAGGAGGATGTTGCCCTAGCATCTGAAGGAAAGCAAGAGAAACAGAAGAAGAAGGACCTCTCCAAGGTCAAATGCTTCCACTATGGGGAGCTTGGTCATTATGCGACCCAGTGTCCAAGGAAGAAGAACAAGGGAGAGGCTTCCGAGACCAATGCAGCACCAGCAAGGACAAAGAAGGAAGTGGAGACAGACGATGACTGTGCCATGAGTGCACACACACCACTTGAGCGGAAGTGGTGAGACATCGAGCTGTAGTCAGAGAGACTAGAGGTTATGAGGGCAGGATCCTTGAGGTACCCAACCTCTTGGATTATACCTTGCTACGAGAGCCTCGAAGAGGAGTAGCAGGACTGGCAGATGTGGGTAGAGACAAATGCGGATGAAGCGACAGAGAGAGCTACAGTGCAGAATTCCCAAGACAGCGCGAGGCTAGCAGGCTGCAACAGTGCGAGAGGCACGGGAGTGTTGCACCAGTGCAGGATGGCACAGAGAGGTGTGCAACAGTGCGAGATGCAGGGAGTTGTTGCAGCAGCGCAAAGGTCAGAGAGGGAGCACTTGTCAGTGGCAAAGGGAGCTTCAGCATCAGGAGTACTCTAGCCTAACAGAGAGGTCAGAGTTGGGAGATCAGTTACTTACTTCTCAGTAACTGAGTTGCAGTGCAGCAGTTAGCAGTGGTAGTGCTATGGGCAGCATGATGAGAGGAGATGCAGTGCGGACACAGCGGTGGCAGTGGCAGGGCCATGAGCAACAGCACGGATGCAGAGGGAGCTATCGTACAGATGCAGCAATGGTAGTGCCAGAGATATGGGCAGCAGTACAGGATGCAGCAGTGCAGAGGATGATGGGCAGCAGGCCTGGCATCAACATAGGGACCAATGTCAGATAATCAGGGTGATACTCAGTAAGGGGTATTGCTAGAGCATAGTCCTCGCTAAGAGGGAGTGTTGATTTGGGGTAGCATCAGATGTGCTCTAGCCACGAAATTTGGTGGAGAGGTTAGGGCACATGAGATCTCCAATACCCAGAAAGGGTTTGGGCAGATTCTAAACAATTAGGGAGATATTAAAATAATTAATATTTTTAATGGAATCCATAAGTCTAAACTTAAGGAAATTAAAATATTAATGTGAATTAATATAAAATTGTGTTAGAATGGTCCAAAAGACATGGATCAAGCCAGATCTAATCTTAGCCGTCGATTAGGGACTTAATCTCGGCCATTGATTTGTCAACGAGAAAAGTATAAGAGGAGGCTTGAGGGTCACTTGGAGAACACACCAGAGTGATCAGTCATTCTATTCTCTAGAGCGGGGTTTGCTAAGAGAGATAGAATCAGTGATCAATTACAGCGAGGGGTAGTGAGTACGAGGCAGAGAGGCAGGGACAATGCCGAGAGACCAGTGCAGAAGCAGAGAGAGGCGGACGCAGAGCCAGAGGAAGTCACGCAGAGGCAGCAGAGACTGCGCAGTGCCAGAAAGGGCCTGCTTCATCCACGCAGAGGCTACAGGAGTGACGCAGAGAGCCAGAGAGGCTGCGCAGAGCCTCAGTAGGCTAACGCAGAGGGTTTCAGGCTGACGCAGAGGCCAACAGGGTTGTCGTTGGGCTTCAGATTGTGCTGGAGAGGGATTTCGTGGAGCAGGCTTTCCGAATACCTGTTTCCGAAGAGAGGTATTGCTGCCAGATTGAGGATTACAATCAACTAATGATACAAGGTGGGGTTCACCAACTCCGAATCTGAAGCATGCAGCTTCTTCCAATTGGTGATCATAGGAGTAGCCATAGGCCTGCAACCCTCCATACGAAATCTCATTAGTATGTCCCCTACATACCTGCCCTGGCCCATGAAGATATGCCCATCCTCCTGCCACCCCAAAAAAGTAATGCATCAATCCCAGATCTGTCATATCAAACTTTGAAGCAAGGTCCCACTTGCAATGTTGGATGAGTCTGCCCTCACCTATAATAAACAAGTCACCCATATATGGAACCAAAATGAGTGGATAGTCACCGACCATGATAAATTATAGGTTCGAATCTGCATCACTTTTTTGGAAAACCATCCGCTGCAAGTAAGAGTCTGTCCTCTTGTACCATGCTCTCAGTGCTTGCTTTAGTCCATATCAGGCTTTCTTAAGCCTACACACATGAGACTCTCTCCCATGCACCTCAAAGCCCTGTGGCTGCACAATGTACACCTCCTCTTGTATGACCCCATTGAGAAAGGCAATCTTCACATCCATCTAGTGAATCCTCCAATCCATCTCAACTGCTATGGAGATCACGGCTCTAATAGAGGTATAACGAAAAACTGATGTGAAGGTCTTCTCATAATCAACTCCCTCTACCTGTGAGAAACCCTACACCACAAAACCAACTTTGAACTTCTCCAAGCTGCCATTTGCAACATGTTTGATTTTGTAGAGCCACATGGAAGTCACTATTGACTTCCCCTTAGGTCTCAGCACTATCTCCCACACATCATTCTTCATGATGGAGGCATACTCCACCATGGCATCCCTCCAGATATGCTGACTAGCAGCCTCCTCGTAGATACCTAGCTCAGTGTCCACAACATCTCCCAAATAGCCACCCAACCTCTCTGGTGGTCCACTCTCCCTCACTTACCACTTAGATTTGCCCACTGCATCGTGTGCTTCCTTCAGGGTCTCATGAAGCCATTTTGGCTTCCTCTTCGGTGCAGTAGCCCCCTCAACTGGTATGTGAAATTCCTCCACTCTTCCTGATGAGGAAGCCCCTCTTGTGGTTTGCGGTAAACATATACTCTAAGATCCTGTGCCTAGTGATACTAGACTCTGTGAACCTGTCACCCCAACAGTAGGTGATACTCTTGACCATTGTGTACCACTTGAAGATCCTGATAATTGTGGTATGGCTCCCTGCTGAGGAGTCTACTGCTCTACCCAAACAACCTCCCGAGACCTCCTCAAGGCCCCCTCCTCAAATCTCACAACCCGCCTCTAGACAACTTTCCTCAGTGCAGGAACGTATATACAGTAGGCCTTGTTGGTCTCACTGTAACCCACAAAGATACCCTTCACCACAATGGGTTCCAGCTTCATCCTCTTCTCCTCAAGGACGTGAGAATATGTAAGGCACCCAAAAATCCTAATGTGCCCATTCTCAGGCTTCTTCCTAGAAAAAGCCTCCTTAGGAGTCTTACTCCACAATACTTTGTTCAAGCTCTTGTTCCATAGATACACTACAGTGTTACACGCCTCGGCCCATAAAAATAAAGGTAGTCTCTGATCATGCAACATAGCTCTAGTTGCACCCACTATGGCCCTATTCTTTCTCTCTGCCACCCCATTCTACTAGGGGTTTTAAGGCACTATGCAGTCCCTCCCAATGCCAACACTCCTACAGAACTCCTTCATCTCCTTGGAGGTATATTCACCCCCATTGTTTGATCTCAACACCTTGATCTTCTTCCCCGTTTGATTCTCCACAAGAGCCTTAAACTCTTGGAACCTCTTGAAGACCTGATCCTTGGTCTTCAGAAAGAAAATACAGGTCTTCCTGGAGTAGTCATCAATGAAGGTCACATAATACTCGTGTCCGCTCAATGATACATGAGACATAGGACCACACACATCAGAGTGTACCAAGTCTAAGATACCTACTACTCTATTGTCACTGCTTGGGAAAGGTGTCTTGGTATACTTTCCCAAAGCACACCCCCTACGCACACCATGATGCTCAATTTTGAACTCAAGTTAGCCTGTAACCATCTCCCTCAGCATCCTGAATGCTCCATGGTGCAAGTGGGCCATCCTCCAGTGCCATATGTAAAACTCACGATTGTTGGTCTGCACCATTGAGGCTCTAGTAGGCTGAAACATAAACCTATAAAGTCTCCCACTGCAGACTCCAATCACTCTAGCAAACTCGATATTGGATCCCTTGGGATATATAAGCACCTGTCCAGGTTCTCCTTGGAACACCACTACATACCCCCTATCCCTAATACTAGAGACTGAAATCAAGTTCTTCAGCCCTAGAACATAATGAACATTTGTCACTTTCAAAGGAGGTGATAAATCCCTCTGAAAGGATATTGTCCCCACTCCTACTGCTCTAACCTTGGAGTTATCTCCAAGCACAACCTCCAAGTCAATATCATCCTTTGTGAGACTCGTGAAGTGCTCTCTCACTCTAGTCATATGGCAAGAAGCTCCACTATCTACAAACCACACACCGGAAGACGTGACACTAGTGGCTAGGCTCGCCACTAAGGCAAACTCTGTGTCAAATATGAAGGCGAACTCATCCACCTTTGCCAAAGTTGTTATGCCCTTCTTGTTCTTCTTGTTGGGACACTGAACAGCATAGTGACCCAACTTCCCACAAGAAAAGCATTTCACTTTGCTCATGTCCTTCTCCTTGGCCTTCTGCTTCCCCTTCTGCTCCTTGGCTCCACTAAAAGACCCCTTTTGGCCTTCTTCTTGCCCTTCGCTATGAAGGCAACACTCTCCTCCTCATCTGGCCTACTACGCTGACTTCTACTCTTGGCACTCCTCCTGGTCTCCTCCTGGATGAAATCAACTCACATGCTGCTCTAGTCTGGAAAATGCTCTTTGGCCACAATGAATCCATCCCACTTCTTGGTGAAACCATCTAGTGCCATCCTGAACAACTGGTCCTCGGGATAACCTCTCCCACCGCAGTAAACTCATCTCTCACCTTTTTGATCTTGGTGAGGTATGAGGCCTCAATGCCAGTCTTGGTCATCTTGGTGCTTCTTAGCTTCCGCCTCAACACCATCTTCCTATTCTCATTGGAACTCTGGTGTAGTGTGACTAGGTAATCCCATATCTCGTAGGTAAATTTCATTCCTATCACATAAGGGAATAGGTGGCCTTTGATGGCATCAAGAATGACTCTCCTTTCCTTCACATTCCGCTTGTTGAAACCATCTAGTGCCTTCACATTTCGCTTGTTGAAACCATCTAGTGCCTTCACATTCCGCTCGATGAAACCTCTAGTGCCACCCTAACCAAATGGTCCTCGAGATAACCTTTCCCACCGCAGCAAACTCATCCCTCACCTGTTTGATCTTGGTGAGGTATGAGGCCTTAGTGTCAGTCTTGGTTATCTTGGTGCTTCTTAGCTTCCGCCTCAACACCATCTTCCTGTTCTCATTGGAACTCTGGTGTAGTGTGACTAGGTAATCCCACATCTCGTAGGTAAATTTCATTCCTATCACATGAGGGAATAGGTGGTCTTTGATGGCATCAAGAATGACTCTCCTTGCCTTCACATTCCCGCTGCAGACTCCAATCACTCTAGCAGACTCGATATTGGATCCCCTGGGATATATAAGCACCTGTCCAGGTTCTCCTTGGAACACCACTACACACCCCCTATCCTTAATACTAGACACTGAAATCAATTTCTTCAACCCTAGAACATAATGAACATTTGTCACTTTCAAAGGAAGTGATAAATCCCTCTGAAAGGATATTGTCCCCACTCCAACTGCTCTAACCTTGGAGTTATCTCCAAGCACAACCTCCAAGTCAATATCATCGTCTGTGAGACTCGTGAAGGCTCTCTCACTCCATTCATACGACGGGAAACTCCACTATCTACAAACCACATATCAGAAGACATGACACTAGTGGTTAGGCTCGCCACTAAGGCAAACTCCGTGTCAAATCTAGAGGCGAACTCATCCACCTTTGCCAAAGTTGTTATGCCCTTCTTCTTGTTCTTCTTGTTGGGACATTGAAAAACATAGTGACCCAACTTCGCACAAGCAAAGCATTTCACTTTGCTCATGTCCTTCTCCTTGGCCTTCTGCTACCCCTTCTGCTCCTTGGCTCCACTAAAAGACCCCTTTTGGCCTTCTTGCCCTTCACTGTGAGGGCAACACCTCCTCCTCATCTGGTCCACCACGCTGACTTCTACTCTTGGCACTCCTCCTGGATGAAATCAATCCACATCCTTCTCTAGTCTGGAAAATGCTCTTTGGCCACAATGAATCCATCCCACTGCTTGGTGAAACCATCTAGTGTCATCCTGACCAACTGGTCCTCGGGATAACCTCTCCCACCGCAGCAAACTCATCTCTCACCTGTTTGATCTTGGTGAGGTATGAGGCCTCATTGTAAGTCTTGGTCATTTTGGTGCTTCTTAGCTTCCTCCTCAACACCATCTTCCTATTCTCATTGGAACTCTGGTGTAGTGTGACTAGGTAATCCCACATCTCGTAGGTAAATTTCATTCCTATCACATGAGGGAATAGGTGGTCTTTGATGGCATCAAGAATGAATCTCCTTGCCTTCACATTCCACTTGTTAAAGTCAACCAACTGAAGAGGATCAGTGGAAGGTTGCGCAGATTTCTCTCCTTCTAAGGGCCAAAGTTATCATCCCCACTCAATCTGTCCTCCACCCTCAAACCAATCGCCATGACCCTCACAGCCAACACAAAATCTCATATTTGAAAATCCCCAAATCTGCCTTCCTTTCAACAACCAAACTCTAGGTGTCTGAAGGTAGTTTAGGTCCATTGTTCACAGTTTTAGTAGAAGAAGTGCTTGTTGGTGGTTTTCTTGTCAGCTGAAGGTGTCATTGTAGTCTCATAGGCTTTGATACCATGTAGAAATTTTGAGTTCTATAGCCCTCCCAAATTCAAGGTTTTAGCATAAAGTTTAATGCCCTCAACCCCAAACTGTTAGCTGATATAAAACTTAATTCAAATTAATTTGAAACATACACAAGCTACTCTACATTTTTCATTATCGTTTCAGCTGATAAGTAAACAATGACAAGAACACATAGAATTTACACAGTGACTTTTGGTTTAATATGACCCTAGAAAAACCCACAAGGGGAAAACCAGTTTAAGGAGGATTATATTATTAGCTTCTTCTCAAGAAAATGTTTACAGCAATAAATACTATAAAATTGTACTTTATCTCCATTGGAAAGAGTATCACAGCCAGTTTGCTTTCTCTCTTCAATTAGTGAGCCTCCACTGTACTCTGCTGACTGAATTCTGGGTCACTGTACAGCTAGAATTTCTCTGAAATCGAGGCACTGAACAATCCATTGTTTCCTGAAAATCTGTGCCAATAAAATGACTCAGACTACCTTGAAACTCGGGACAATCAACCAGTTATTTAATGCACAGACCTCCTAAAAAAATTCGCACTGACAAGTCTGCATTCATTTCATTGATTTTTGTGCTCGCTGTCAGCAAATATATTTCCTGAGATTTGCACTGGTTGCTACAGGTACCCTGAGCTGTGTACAAAAGTCAGACTAGCTACCTGGAAATGTGTGCAACATTTCTCTCAACCTCTGCCACGAAATTTCTTCAACCAAACCTTTGTTTTATCCTTCAAATTTGTACAGAATAGCTCTGGCTATCTCCTAGAATTTTGTTCTGCCTTCCTTGAGCTTGAACTTAGCCACTAGGGAACTCGATCCTGCTGTAGCAATGGTGTTCTCAGCTGTAGAAACCCTTCTCCCTTAGCTATTCTCCACCTTTAGCTTTTCTCTCCTCCTCTCCAAATGCACATGAAGAATAATGAGAGATCTCCTGCCTTTTCACCCTTTTTGTTTCTCATTAAATAGGAGAACCCTAACCTTATTGATCAAGGGCTGAGGTTGGATCTAAACCCATGAGATCAATGGTGGATATAATTCCCTCACTTGACTCCCTTTTAATGAGGAGTCACTTTATAACTTTAGTTTTGTACCTTATACTTTTTCTCCACATAAAGTCTACTTTAAAAATATAAAGTGACTTTAATATTAGAAAGTACTTTAGTACTTTTTTTCATAAAGTCATTTTAAGACATAAAGTGACACTAATATAAAGTACCTAGTACATGTACCACATAAAGTGACTTTTTCCTCATCACTTTAATATAACCCATAAAGTCACATGCCAAAAAGGTAATTAAAGTGTCTTTCTAGGCAAAAAGGCTAATGCACTAGGAAACACCTCCTTGGTACCCTTATATTTTTACCAAGAACATCCCTTTCAGACTTTGCAGTGTTGGCAGAGTGGACAACATGGATCCGGGATACGGGAAATACTCATCGCAAAGCCAAGCAGTATCTGCAGACAGTAGATTTGTACTGGCAAATGAAATTCTCTTGGAACACATGTTATTGGACAACCAGAAATCTAGAAGGGACCTGCTACACACCCTAGATCATATGCATGGCCACATGAAACATTACGACTACAGGTTGGAACAAATAGATCATAGACTAGCCAAGGTTGAACAGCACCTCAAGATCACTCTAGCAGTTGCTAGTTCCTCTGCAGATCTAGTTGACCCAATTCCAGTTGTCGGCTTATAGTCTGAACCGCTCGCCTGACTATGTTATGGATCAAGTTTATGGTTTTCATTTTGTTGTGGATTATCTATTTGGCTAGATAGGCCAATGTCTCAGCATAGGTTTGTTTGGTGTTTAGTCTTTTTAGTTTTCAGTTATCTCTAGTATCCCTTCAAAGGGTGCAGTTTTGGTTGTGGTCTGACCTCCCCTACGAGACACTAGTGTGACTTTTGATAAACGTTGATGTAATTTCCTACTTTTTAGTGAGATAGATAGATAGATAGGCCATAGGCCCACCATCTATGGATCAGAAGTGTTGCGCTATGTGCATCTTGAAGGAAAGCGTCCAGTCAGTCCAATATGGCACGGTGTAGTTTGGATTCCTAGATGGAGGCTTGGAATTGGCTAAGGAAACATGGGATGCCATAATGTTCTTTTAGGGGCAGTTCAACTATTGGACTATATGGCTTAGGAGGAGCAACAAAATCCATGGGGCTTGGGATGGTGAGGTGTGGACACAAATCGAGTAACTACACCAACTTAGAGCTCAAATTATGTAAGACATCACCTTAGAGCATGACATGAGTACCCTTGAAGCGATCGCTTCACTTGCGTGGGCCTACGTGAGCTCATTGTAGGTTGCTTGTAAGGGCTTAGGCCAACATTGTCTTGTTGGCCTCCCTTACATCGCGCATATATATATATATATATGAAGGTGAAAGTCCTTTGCATTCATATCATTCACTCATTATATAGAGATGTGATCTTGAGGAGTGCCCACTCGTCTTCTCTTTCTCTCTTGGGCTTCCTTTGTACTTGATCTCTCTCTCTTGGAGTCTCTAAGGTTTCATCGTCTTCTTGGAGCATCTTGGAGCATCTCTTAGTCTAGGGTTAGGGTTTATCCCTTGGAAGTTTAGGAATAGGGATTTACCTTTGGTGAAGAAGAAGAGAAAAGGACATCTTGCCTTGCAAGACTTGTTGAAGTGATTGTAGTATGTTGGAGCTCCTTGGTTGATCTAGGGGTTTTCATTTTTACCTAGCTAGGGTTTTGGAGAGCTAATGGTTTGTACTAACCTTGAGAGGAGGCTATGGTATCTACATTAACTTCATCTTAATCATTTTTACCTAGCTAGGGTTTTGGAGAGCTAATGGTTTGTACTAGCCTTGAGAGGAGGCTATGGTATCTACATTAACTTCATCTTAATCATATTAATAAATTAATGAAGTGCTCAAATGTCCAAAACTTGTGCAATTTTCATATTTGGATTTCAGCCATATATGTTCTTCAGGTATTGTTATTTACAGCTATATATGCCTTGATTATTTGATATAAGCAAATGGACAATTTGTAGAGTGATTTGACTTCATCATTGAAGAACCTAAGGGCTATTCTTCTGCCATTATATCTATTGTAAGTGAATTTTTAGATCTGGTTTATGTGTGATATGCTGCCCTTAAGAGCGGAAAATTTATCTAGACAATTCAGTATTTTTCTCCTTGGATTGCCTAGAAGATTGCGCTGTTAGAGAGTGAAATATTGTATCTTTTCACTGCTTTTTTATACTCTATTTCATAACACCCCTAAGCTGAAATTCACAGGGTTAAGATCCAGGAATCCTCTAGTCAAAGACATGAAAATTTTGTTTTGCATTATAAGCCATTTTGCAGAAATTTCTACAATGAGTCTTTTCATTTTGAAGGATTTTGAGATTCCCTTTGCCCAGGTCAGACTCAGATTTAAGAGGTATTGAGATAGATGGGTTTGATCTCAAGGGGTTTATTAACCGATGTGAATATTATACCCGTAATTCCAACAATTATGGGGATCTGCAAAGTATTTAATGATATTAACTGATATTTTTTCTAGAAAAGTGTGTATACTTTCTCAAGATCAAATCAAAGACTCTTCAAACATTCAAAGAATTCAAGTATGGCTGAAAGGCAAAGTGGCAACCAGATCAAAGTTTTTAGAACTGGCAATAGACAAGGGAAGCAAGTACAAATCCAAACAGTTTTAGAAGTACTGTAAATTCCATGGCATCCACAGATAATAAACTTACTCTTATACTCCTCAGAATAATGGTAATGGAGAAAGGAAAGACAAAACAATTTTGTAGATGGTGCAGGGCATGCCTGTGAGATAGACCCCCAAACATAGAAATAATTTAACTGGCTAGAGATTACAGAAAAGGAGAGTCATTAACGTTTAAGAGGCAATAATAACTGATAGAAATAGCCTTCCCTGTATTAGAGATAATTAAAGAAATGCTTGATCTTTTAGTAAGGAAATTCCCACCTTTGAAGCAAGAAAATGATGGGTCGAAGGTTAATGTGCCTGAGCCTGAGGTGCTGATAAAGTTGGCAAGAGCCACAAATGATGACAAGATGATAGCTTAATAGTGCTTTTGATTGAGTACATTTCAGTATTTATTGGTGCACCCGTCAGGATGGCAGTAATAAATATTGGTACATATGCTCTTTCTGGTATTGCACTATGTGGTGATTTAGGTTTACTTAAACTAGCTTCATCTTGTCAGAATAATGCTAGCAAGCCCATATTTGGCATGATAGAGAAATAACTCACACCAATTCAATGACCTTTTGATTAGAAGCCCTTGAAGCTGCAAGTGGGGGGTATCTGTTCCAACAAAGTGACATAGGACTTGCACCTGGCCCCAACTACTGTTGTGTGCATTGGCGTACATCCACAAGCAGAAGCACAAGCATGAGAATGTCATTGATAGGACTTTAGCCCTAGTAGGGACCATATTAGCTACCCACATCCACCAACCAGACAAGCCACTGTTGGCAGGTGCTTTGTTAATTGATATTTTAATGTTGGCAGATAAATAGTTATTAAGGTATTATTTTCCTCTAGAGAGTGTTTGTGATGGCCTGCCTATGCAGCCCACTTTTGTATTAAATGTCATGTACAGTTTGTGATATATTAATAAAAAGTTTGAAACACTAGAAAAAAAGTAAGAAAATTCTCTAAGGAACTGAAATGAATTCTTCCAGACAAGTACGGTGAATGTAAGGGAGGCATTGAATCAAGAGAGGAAATCTATGAAAGAGTTTTCTCAATTTTTCTTGAGCATATTTTGTTCCAGGTCTTCTAAGTTTTTATAGATAAATGAATTGATTGTGTTTTAGCTTGAGGACCTTTTTGTTCGTAAGTCTGTTATTCTACCAAAATCGCCTAATCTTAATTAACCTGGCAGATCACCGATGCACTGTGGCCACAATGCATGCATGTATCATTTTGACCAACAAAAACATTTTATCTCTGAATAGTAACCATCAGATAAGATTGTCACTAAAATAAAAGATAAGAACTCTTTCAGTATGCGCGATTAAGCACAACTTTTTAATTAACCTATGCTTGAAGAAATCCCTAAAGGGCTCTACATTATGAGGCATATCCTGCTGGATTATTCCAGATCCCGGTCGAAGGTACCCTCCTAGATATCCTGTCAGGGTTCAAGCCAATGCAAGCCCCACCATAGTGCAGGCGGGCAAGTGGGTGAGCAGGAGGAGCAGAGACAGAGATGGCCTGGTCAGTTTTATGGCACTGCTTGACTGTCAATGATGATTAAGTGCCATGTTTCCCGTTGGCCATTTTAGAGGTGGCCAAAACACCCGCGGAGGAGACCAATGAATGCGGACCGCTAGTTTTGAACGAACCTCTACAGATGAACGACTGGCCCAAACCTAAAGATGATGACCCGGACCCTGCAGTTGTGGCAGTTTGTGCTGAATTTAATGATGATTATGCTTATTTCCAGCGCAACCCTTGCGGCAGAAATTAAGTGAATCTCATGGGTTTATGTTAAGCAGAATTGTGCCCATGATTTTGTCATTACTACTAGATCATGATGGATTTGTTACACATTCAAAGATTTTTTGATCAGTTTTTGGCTGTCTGAGTCTTGACAGGGCAGTTATTTGTGTTTCTTTATGACCTCGTGATGTTGCCTTTTTGTTTTTGCAACCCTATACATATTGTTATCCAAATTGGATCATGAAAAACATTAAAGCCAAAGAAATTATTAACAGGCTCGTGCACGAAGCTCTGTAATTTGTTTGTCATATCTAGCAGCTCAAATGGCACCCAACTCATAAAATGTTCTGTTTTGCTTAGTTCCGTTTGGCAAAAGCGTTCCAAAAGGGTGTAAAGCCGGAGTTTAATTTCTTTAATTCCAATGTGAAACAGAAATGACGATGGAATTGCGAAACCGATAAATTACATAGGGCTTCTGAAAGGTAGAAAAAAATAAACATTAACATGAGAAGGTTACCTGAAGAGAGTGCAGATGAAGCTGACGATTGCAGAGCAGAGCCATGCTCGTTTGTGCTGCTGGTAATGGGAGGCGAAAGGCAGGAGATAATAAGCTGCGTTTCGTCACAAAGTTCATCGCCATATTTTTCATTTTCAAGAAATACTAGCTATATGTACATCGATGATAGGGACAATGGATAACGAACGAGGGAATCTATGCAGTTCAGTTTTTGCACGGATGCTTGCTGACAGGGCCACATGCATTTTGAGTATAAGACGTTTCTCACTGATCCAAGGCTCTATGCCTAGGTGAGCCACCTTTTCAATCCCGCAGTGCATACCCATCTTGAAATTGTCCTTTCTATTTGCGAGTTCCCAAACTTAGCCGTAGAGATATATTAGCATATCCTTGAAATAGAGGAGGACGACATATAAAGGACCACCGTGCATTAACAAAAATGTCAATAACGAAAAGCTAAAAAAAATAGTGCCACGTGGCATTCACAAAATGTCAATGAAAAAAACAAAAATTCTGCTAAGTGGTATTGAAAAGGAGCCAATGAAGAGAAGTAAATAGATATTTCAAACATTACATATCTGTAAATAGAATTATAAAAATTTAAAGATATGGTTTACTCTTAAAGATAGGCAAGTAAAATAACAAATGGTTTATTAAATGGGGTATGTGTTTGAATAGGTGTTTTATAAATAACGAAAAGATAAAAAAAATTGTTATGGATAAGTTCCACAAATGTACTTGGGATAAGGAGCTAGGAAGAAAAAAAAAAGTATTATATTGAAGTGTTTAATCTCATTCATAGTCATCAACCAAAAGCATACATAGAGGTCAATATCTCTTGGAGAGCCAAAATTCGTATTGCTCAATTAACGACTAATTCTCATCAACTATGTTTTGAAACATGGCGCTGGAAAAGGCCAAAAGAAGTGTGGAAGGAAAGAGTATGCATTTTTTGTTCTTCCAGAAAAGTGGAAACAGAAAAGCATTTCATTTTAGAATGTGAGGCCTTTAAAGGCAACAAGGAAAGTTATGCAGATATGCTGGCAGCTAGCTCTTGGAATGATCTATTTAGTGAGGGGTTTGTCGAGAAGTTGGGAGCATTTATTGTGAAGCTTCACAGAAAAAGGGTTGAATACATCAAGCAGATGAAGAAACAATCTATCCCATAGGCTATCTTTAGCCTCGTGGATGTTAAAAGAATTTCTTTCTATTTACTAAATTTAATGGTCGAGAATATGTGTTTTATGTCGAGAGATTTTAAGTTTAAATTTAGAGGTTGGTAGAGTATGTATATTTTTATAGATTTTAGTAGTTACATGGTTGCATAAAGGTGGGTCACTTATATTTTCAACGATAAATTTTGATAGGGAACTAGCAACCTCCCTAGATATATGTGATAGCCCGCAAGCCACATGCATCAGGAACTAATAGTTCAACCTAGGACTAAGACGTTCGGAGACCACTGGAACTGGAGTCGAGATCCCAGACTCCAACGAGACACCTATCCTTTTGGCGTTACTATGACGGGTCAAGACTTTAGCAGTTAGACAGTTGCATAAAGGTGAGTCCCTTATATTACAAACCAGAGATCACATACACCAAATTGATGTTTGTCTTGGCCATGACCTTAAAATTAGATTATTATTAGATATACTCTTAGTGTTATAATGGTAGTGAAAAGGTTTGATCTTGAACCTTGCTTAGATTACTCCAACAAGTTATCAATTCATCATGGTTAAATATATATATATATATATATATATATATATATATATCTGTGTGTGTGTGTGGGCACACACGCGTAGTCTAACTAATAGATAAAATGGCAATTTTCAAGACATTTTTTTGTTAAATTTAACCAACATCTCACATAAATTTTTAAAAACTTGATTTAAGTTGTTTAGTCTATAGAATTTGATTGATTTTTAAATATTTGAATTTGAGTTGTTTAATCTACGGAATTTGAGTGTTGCAAAAGGCTTTTCAAGATGTTGAATCCATTTATGCATTTTAAATAACAAAAAATCACAATCCTACTCGAAATGTATAATCACCAGATTCTGATAAAGAGGTCATTTTGTTTATAACTTAGACTACGCCTATATATAAACAACATACATACACATATACATATATAAAGTAGGTTTGTGTCCAAATTCCATACAATATATTGTTTATGGATATTATTTTAGGTTATTTTTAAAATAAATATTTTTGAAAAATAATTATATGCCTCAATTTAATTAGTTAGAAAGCTCGATAAGATTAAAGAATATGTACATTTGTCTTTAGAGGAACTTCATTTGATGATAAATATGAATCAAACATTTTCTATGTAGAAGCATATTCATAACATGTCAATGGGGGCAACTACAAAGGGTTGGTGTCGATTGGTTGCAATGTGAATATGTTTATTATTCATCATTCCTCAAAAATGATCCATTAAAAGAAGAAGAAAAATGAAACACAAAATCCCCTACAACTACCATGAATGCATATGAATATTTAGCCTAGTTTGTTAGCTTAAGTGGATGAGTGATTTGAGTTTCATGCAAGAGGCCTTGGGGTCAATCCCTTGGGTTGGTTACCTTTGTTGTGTGCCTTACTTAATGTCCCTACCAAGTCAAGCATATTGTGTATTGTCTATGAAATGTGGAGAAGTGCCTAGGGCCTCTTTGCTAAGTTTTCCTTGGAAAAAAAAGTGTCTAGAGCATATAAGAAGCTATAAACTTGCCCCATTGCAAGAATATAAAAAGATAGAGGGGGTCAAGGTTATAGTTTTTTAAGTGGCATAGAACATAGGCATGTTTCTTCTACTTTTTGTAGTGAGACACATGCATTTTCTTTCATTTTTGTATATCATTCCAATGAGAATGTCAATGCAATTTGCATTCTTGCCGTGGATGTGTTATGTGACATTACTAGAAAGTTCAATGCTTGACTTAGTTAACGTGAACTCTTGAAATTTATATATAGTTAGTGATGAAGCCATTTTAACAGAATTTACTTCTTATTACCATACTTTACCTTTGGTTATATTTGGTCCCTTTAAGAACTAATGTAAGTATCAATTAGTGTAAGCCTTGATTAGTGTGTCTATTCATTCCACGTGAATATTCCTAAAATTATGTTTTGCGATCTTACTTGGACCCATAAAGTGCAAGACAAAATAACATGTATATGAAAGTTGTGTTCCTAGAAAATTGCACAAAACCATTTTTGGTATCGTTCATAAAGGACTCCTAATTGAGGATTTCAATTTTACGATGGGTTATTATTAATGTTGCATATCATAAAAAGCTTAACAACAATGTCTATATGTTATTTAAATTTTGCATAGTTTTAAGTTCGTTTATCAATACTTATATTTATCGCTAATTTATATTATTGAAAGTGTTTACATAATCCTTGCAATCTTACAATTATGAAGAAACCAATAATATGCAAACAACCTTTAAAAAGAAATTGACTAATAATATGCAAACAACCTTTAAAAAGAAATATGTTAAGTGTAAAGGAAGAAGCATTGGGAGCTTTGGCGAAACCCTATCTTCCTAAGTGATCTGATTTCAACCAAGTTTGTAGCCATTGGAGGTGGCATCACTCCACCTCCAATCTCTTCCATTGAAGCATTATGTTCATTGATTATTTCTCTAGGAAAATCTTCAAAGATGCCACCCTCTTGCTTTGTTAAAAAGCTTCAGGAGATTCCAAAGGTTTAGCTACCTCCCACTTTTTGTCATAAGGCTATGAAATTGGTTGAACAAGGATTAGTCTAGTAGTTTAAATAATTATGGCCCTCTTTTAGGGCCATGGAAATCTAGATTCAAAAAGACCTAGCAAGTCTTGATCAAGGGCTAGTTAACCCATTTCCTTTTGTGTTCAAGGGTTCAAGCCTTCTTTTTGAGATAAAAGAGGATATTGATCTTATCTTGATCCATATGGGACCTTACTTTTATGGCACCAACGGAATCCATCTTAACATATGAATGTCTGGTTACAATCTTGAAAATGATATTTCATTAATAATCCTAGCTTGGATGCACCTTATGCATCTCTTACATCAATATAAAAATGAGACCATCTTGAGATCTACAGGAAACACCCTTGGTAAATACATTGATTGTGTTAAGCCTAAGAAACAGATGCTTTCTATGCACATGATTTTTTAGAGGTAGATTTAGAGAAGGGTTTTCCTGAGGCAATCCAACTCACATTAGATAGCTAGAGGCACATTCAATTAATGAATTATGATAAAATTCAGCTTAAATGTAGGTCATGTCATGAATATGGTCATTTTGTGAAAAATGCACCAAGAACACCTTAGAAAAACAAGAAACCCAAGAAAAGGATGACCAATGGTGTTGAAATTCTAATGCAAGAGAGAATTTCTAGACATGATAATTACTTGTGAATATTTACATATGTTTTATTTAGCATTTTTCTTTCTTCTATTATGTCATCAAGCAATTACACATTTAATTATAGAGATCATAGTGCTCAAAAAGACAATAGACACCAAAAGTTAGGCCAAAGGCTAGGGCAAAACCCACAAAGGGAAAACCCATGAATCATTTCCTTATAGATCTTTTGTCAAGATGAGAAATCCCAGTCAAACTAACTAGTGCTCCAAGTGTTAAGTCATCCCTCCAAACTTTTCCATGTTTTGTCCACATGATAGTTAACCAATCTACTCCTTTCATGTCCTTTAGATGCCTTGCTTCATAGAGATGGGTAGCTCATATTATACAAAATGATGACCTTCCTATAGTACAATTTTACACAGAGATTGTAGCTTGCATCACAAAGATTGGTAGCATGTATTTTAGATATATGAGTATTCATGTAGCTCGCATCACAGAGATTCACATCATAGAAATATGTGTCTTCATGTAGCTCACATCACAGAGATATGTGTATTCATGTAGCTTGCATCACATAGATATGTATAGTTCACATCACATAGATATGTAGCTGGCATTATAGAGAGTTTGTGCCTCACATTTTCATTAGTCACAGAGTCTCAAACCTTCGCAAAGCAAAGATGTTTAGCCTCATAACTTTGCTTGGATTCCATAGAGAAATTAGCCTCAAAACATGCTCGAACTTGTGTCTCCTCAGATGCTACAAAATTGGTTTCCAAATGATGGAAGATATGTGCCAATATATACTTGTTTCCCTGTCTGAAAAGGTGCCTCTCAAAGCATAGCCAACTTGATGGTTAGGAGGGCCAACTTGACAAATTGGAGAGACTAATGACACTTTAAAAATACAAATTTTCTTCTTTTACAAGGGTCATGAAGAACATGCCCTTTTACATTTTCTTTTGACCAAAACAAAGCATGAAGAACATGCTTGGCAATCAAAATAATAATAATAATGATTTCTTAATTTGTTTTTACATGAGATACACAATGATACAATGACAATTATGAAGACCAAACCTAGTTTCAATTCCAACAAATGGAAGTGGATTAAGAATAAAAAGGCTAATAATCATCAAGCTAATTCTTCCTCTCAACTGAAACAAAGGACCCTATTAGTAGTACCTTCAAATCTTCTATATATGGAAAATATTTAGGTCGACCACGAGAGACCAATCGATCTATAGATCCAACCTAAAGCAATAACAACAACCCAACAAATGGAATCTTAAGGCAAGGACTCTAATCATAACAAAAACATGCATGGATTTCCATCTCAAGGGGAAATGTCCCCAGCATTCAAATGTTAGCTTCTCCCTCTTTCATTAATGAAATATTTTTGAAGAGACAATTATAAAAGAAAATCATGAATTGAACCCCTTTCCAATAAGCAATATTATCATTTTTTTAGGATGAGGAAGAGCTAGCACACTCTCCATAATAGGATCTTTACTCCTTTAGAACTACTCCCCAACATCAAGCCTATCGATATTCGAAAGAATATATTCAAATGAGGGAAATGAAAGAGGAAAATGGTCATAGTAAAATCTCACAAGCTAAAAGGGTGAAAACCCTCCCAAGAAAAGTAAGAAGAGTGAGTAGACAAAGATAAGGAACTAGGTAAGCAAAGCACTCTTAATAATTTGTATGGAACGGGAATTATAAGTGCAGGGAATCAAACGGGATCCCACCTACCAATGGTGAGTCCAACAAGCTAGCAAGTAAATGATTAATATTATTTCCTATAATAGTAGGAGCATAGGCAATAGGAGCAAGGGAAAATCAATGAAGGATCTAATTAAAATTAACAAGCTTGTGGTTTTCCTGCTCTAGGAAACAAAGCTAAGGGATAAGGAATCCCTAGGTATTTGCAATAAACATCAAAAATTATAATGAAGGAAAAGTAGTAAGTGTGAGAGGTGCCTTTGGAAACATTTGCACAATCTATAATAACTCTCTTTTTGTCTAAATTTTAGTTATCATTTTCGACATTTGCTTCTTAAAAACCTCGCCCATCTACAATTTGGTACGATTTCAACATTGTGAATGTCTATATACCTTTGATTTATGGGGAAAAATAGTGTTCAGAGTCTCTTTCCACCTTAAGCGATATTGATTATTGGTAGAGAAGTATTATAGTGGGAAACTTCAACACCACCATCAATCAAAGTGAAAAGAAAGGTGGGAGTATAATAAGAGACCCATTTTGGAAAAGGATAGAAGATCTGGTCTCACTTTGGTATCTTATAAATATTAAACCAAGCCAGGGCAAATATGCATGGAAAAATAAAGTATTTGGTCTAAGCCAAATTGCAGCATGGTTTAATCACATTCTTGTTCAAAGCACCTTCCATGAAATATATGTTTCAATCACCTCCAAAATCATTCCATGGTAAACTTTTGATCATAGGCCTATCTCTCTTCTCATAGAGGATCTTATATATTATTGTCCTAGTCCCTTCAAATACAATCTCCTTTGGTTATAGGAAAGATATACACTAGATGTCATTGTCAGGGATTGGAGTAAATGGATCATAGGCTACTTCATATATGGGAACAAAAACTCCAAGCTACAAAGCAAGCTCTTAAGGAATGGGCTAAGAATTACTTCCCCTCTTTAGATGATAAGCTTCTCAAAGAGAAAAGAAAATATGGATTTGATTCAAGTTTTCCTAGAATGAGAACAATTTGTTCGGGGTCTTTTAAATATAGAAAAATAGGCTTTTCACTTCTATAAAAAATCCCTTCAAATAGAGGAGATCCATTGGCATTTGAAATTCTAGAGCCTTTGGTTGGCTATAGGGGATATAAATACATTATATTTTCATAAGTAAATAGATGCTATACTTTGGAAAAAATAATGCTAAATAAATCAGGTTTGTTAGTGGTGAAACACTATGCTCTTTTGATGAGATCAAGGTAGCAACATTCACCCATGTTTCTAAGTTATATTCTAAAAAGGAAGGATTTGAGCTATAAGAGATAGCAAAACTTTTGTAAAATATTCTAACAAAAATTTCTCAAGATGGGAATGAGAGTTTGACCCAAGAAATTAATTAGGAAATATTGAAAGTAATCTTGGATCTTGCTCTAGACAAAACACCTAGTCCTAATTTCTTCTCTATTCATTTCTATTGGGAACGTTGGCATACCATCAAATTTGGTTTAATCAAGATGCTCCCACATGTTCATAAATATCTTAGAATGGGAGGTATTATGAAAGCAACCTTCTAATCTCTCATTCCATAGGATAACACTTCTTCCTCTTTCATGTAATGCATCTTACAAGATAATGAACAAAATCATTGCCAACGGGATGAAAAAGCTTCTCCCTAGAATTATCTCTAAATCAAGGTAGTTTTATGGAAAAGAGATAGATGATGGATAATATTACCATGTTTCAAGAGGTGATCTATTCAAGCTATACCAAGGGAACAAAGGTGTGATCATTAATACTAGTATATCTAATGCCTTTGATTGAGTTAGAAATTCATTTATCTTTGATTTTCTCCATAAATTTGCCTTCTAGATAATATTATCATGGTTTAGGAGGTGATCTATTCAAGCTAGACCAAAGGGGATAGAGGTATGATCATTAATATCGAAATGGATAACGCCTTTGATTGAGTCGTAAATTCATTTATCTTAGATGTTCTCCATAAGTTTTCCTTCTAGATAATATTATTAGGGTTCAAGAGGTGATCCATTCAAACCAAACTGAAGGGGACAAAGGTATGATATTTACGATTGATACAACTAATGCCTTTGATTGAGTCAAACATTTATTTCTCTTTGATGTTATCATAAATTTTCCTTCTATCTTGTCTTCATTCATTTGATATATTCTTGATTTAGCAATCCTTGGATTTGTCTTTTGGTCATTGGAAGAGCCTCTTATTTTTCAAAGCTAGTAGAGGTATTTAACAAGGATGTCCACTTTCTCCCCTACTTTACATTATCATTGTTGAATCCCTCAGTCAAAAATTAGAATTTTTGAACCTAGTATTGGAAATCCACCCAATAATAATGATCCAAGCTAGATCATCATACAATTTGTCATCTATGTCAGTACTTTCTAAGTTGGAAAAATTAGGAGAATTAGCCTACAGGGCCATTTTAGTAATAGGTTCAAGTTTGGAAAATCCGGGTTGGAAATCATATGAAACCTTTTAGATTCATTTTGAGGCCTTAAATGACATTTGTTGGTTAGAAAGATCCCTCATGCAACTTAATAGTATTCACACACCAAGAGTTTTCCAGCAATGCAAGAATTGTCTCTTTAAAGTTCGCATGTGAAAGTTATGCCTCTAGCAAATTGATTAATGTCATTGACCACCTATTGATGCCTCGAAAATCGCTGCAACAACATCGGGGAAAACCACCCGGTCCGGACCTTAAAGGCAATTCCTTTTCTGTTTGGTGCGGTGGCTCCGACTGGAAATAATGGGACCAGTTTCCCAATAATTGATAAATAGGATGGATAAGTGGTTGATTCTCTAATATATAATGATAATGGATGAATGATTTAATCTAAAAAAGTAAAATTATAAACAATTATCCTATCCCGAGAAATTTCTGCTTTAGTGTAACTTTTGATGATCTTTATCTACAAACAGGGATATAGATGACTCTATTGGTAAACAAAGACATTTATTCATATAATAATTTCTTTGTTCAAGTAGTTGAACAAAGTAATCATGAAAAAATTATTACACTATTCTTCATATATCATTGACATAAATATGATTGAAAGAATAACACTCCTTAGACATTCAATAGTGATAAGTATAAGGACTGTTGTTAAACACATACATATATCAAATGATAGCAAGATTAAATAAATGCTGATTCACATGAAAGAATGAAGCAAGAGCATAGATAATAGTACCATATGTTATTTGGATCACTCCCGATATCAATCGCATTCAAATTCCTTCTTCTAACTAAGAAACACTTCCATAAGAAAGTAATAGTGCATATTTCATCAAAGCTTTCTTCGTTAAAATTCATAATATTGACCCAGTCTTTATAAAAATATATTAGAAGCACAATAGTGTGACTTACTGATTTGAGTTTATACAAAAACTGAGGACCCTTTCTAAAGACAATGAAAGGGTCTATAAATACTATCTAAGCTAACTAATTATGAAATAAAAATGCTATTAGGTGGTATAACTAAATCATGAGAATCTCCTTGAAATAGGCATGTTTGCAGTCCGCAGCATGATTCACTGTTTCGAATAATCTTCCTTTGGCTTGAGCTGGCAGATAGTAAGCATTGGTTGCAATTCTGAAGGGTGACTCAGACAAGAATGCAGTTGGGCTGAGTATGTGGCATCATGGATTTCGGGAATCATGTAACCGATCGCATCAGTTAAACATTTGAGTGCTACCCTTTGACTGTATGGTTTAACTAAGAAAAACCAAAAGGTATCCCAAGTTAAACTTTGGATGCCGACGATTAATCTTCCATTCTTCTCCAACTCTTGATTGCATGTTTGTTCCAATGCTTTGGCTGATGGCAATTTATCTAGAGTGCACTGTGAAATCAAGTTATATAGATAAAGAGTATCATTGATTAACTCAATTAAATTATTGGTTGATAATCTGCATCTTCAGGTTTCTCTTTCTGCTTTCATCAATTATGACTGCCATTCTAGGAAAATGATTTCTTTGTGTGACTCTAGAATTTTACGCAGATTTGCGGCTTGCCCTTCACTGGTTTCTTGTCAAGCAAGAAAGTTGGTTAAAGTCTCATCGGCCTGTTCCAAATCCTGCCTGGCATCAACTGATTTGTCAATTATTGATGAAGTAATCTCACAGAGGGGCTCAACCAGGGAAATATTATGACATAGAAATTTTAGTTGTTTAATTAATGCTTTATTGATCTGGAGAGGTTCGAACCTGAAGTCTGCTGGTTGAAAAAGACTCTTGAACTTTTCTACTTGGTGTGATAATTGAGCGATTTTCTCATCTTTTGTCTTACTCATATGTTCATTCATTGTCTTCAACTTGGCTAATGCTTTGGATAATTCTTTTTGTTTCTGTACTGCGCTTAGGTCTATCATCTGCTTCTCCTTGAGCAATTGCTCATTTAATTGGTTGTTTATCTGCTGCTGTGTTGATAGTTGTTGTTCTAACTGTTCTATTTTTTGCTATCTTTCGGATACCTATGATTGTAATGAAACAATTGTTTGGTCTTTTTTCTTAAGTAGATTGCTTACTTCCAATGCTTTATCCATAGTAGCTGCCGAATAGGCTCCGGCATACTGAGAAAGTTTTGTGAGGTCATCGGAATGATTAAATTCTTCTTTCCATACCACATTAGCTATCTCTGTTTGTGCTGGTAAAACGGAAGATTGATCGAGTCTTCTCCTTTTCCTTTGTCTTTTCACTATAGCCCTATGTTTAGGACTGTAAAAGACATCTAATGGTGGTATGTTTTCTATCTGCAAAACGATTTGATCAGATGGATCCTTAGGAATTATTTCTACATCTTTTCTAGTGGGTAGGCCGCTGGTCCCTTCAATTGGAACCATAGTTGTCGCTGTCTCTTGACCCACTGTTACTTGAGGTGTGTTGAAACCTTGTGAACTTTCAGGATTTCTTATAATGGAGTCAAATTGTTGCCATTCTTTAAGGAGTTTGGGATCAATTTGAGTATCTATATCGATATGTTCACTTTCATGTTCCTTTTCTTTCTCCTGTTCTGGCTCTTTTCCTTTCTCGGGAATCTTCTCCATAGCAGGAGGTTTGTCAACAATTTGTTGTTCAGGCTCGCTTGACTGGGTTGTTGGGGTAGTAGCTAATAAGTCCAGAGGCAGAGTTTGCAACCTCTGTTCTCTAAGCCTATTGAATTCTACCAACCCTTCATCTTTATATCTCATTTTGGCCAATGTTTTTACCTGAAATAATGATTCTGCTGAAGAAAACAGGTCATCAAATTCATCTTTTTCATGATCAAACTTTGTGAGTTTGGCTTGTTCAAGAACATTATAGGCAACTTTCCTTGGATCGTATTGCCTGTTAGGAATGGTTGCAAGATTGAGCATGTTTATTTTTCCTGCCTCCTTTTCTGCATGTTTATAATCATGTAGAGTGTAAACACCACATCTCAAAGGAAATGTAGGCCACGCCTGTTTTTTAGAATTCCTAAGAGTTTTGGATGTTCCTGTTGTTGTTATCTGGTAGGGAAATTCTTGAGCTAACAACGTATCAGGTACATACAGAGGAAGGACATGGGGTCTTGCAAGGCTACCATAAACCCTTATATATGTGAACTTGTCCTCCCCGAACCAATTTCCTTTAGCAGTCAAGTCAATCCTTGCTTCCTCGGAAATCCTTGGGGCATGCTTATCAAAAATGGCATAATAGATGGGCAACATGAAACCATTACAGATTTGGTATAAGTGGTCTTTATAGTGCACCTTCCATAACATCTGATGATAAATGTGGATTGGCTTAGGGTCTTGGGAAGTCCATCTCCACCCGAGTACTGGGTATTCTGAATTAAAGCAAAGAATATCCATAATATAAGCATTGTAATAAAAAGGGGGAATGGTCCTGGTGGTTTTGCGTGAATTTGATCTAAATTCAAGAATTGCAGTGGCTAATTTATCGGGCAATATGTTTGCCCAATCCATCACATAACTATTGACCGCTGCTTCCATTAAAGGAACAATTTCAATAGTGAATTTTGCAGAGTCATGCATTCCCCACATTCTACACATCATTGCCCCAACATAACAGTAAGGAGATGACAATGATTCCACAGAGTACTTACCCGATGATTCATGTTTGTGCTTTGCGGGATTCTGTCTCCACTGCTTAATTGGGGCCGATTCAGTCTCGTTCTCCTCTGCAAAATTTTCAAGGAAGGCTTTGTTGTATTTCTTTTCAGGTTCGGGTAAGTGATACATCTTCCTTAAGTCATCAGGCTAAAATGAGCCAAAAATCCTTCCATCAACTATGCAAAATGTTCTATTTGAAATTGGAATTTCTTCTACCACCCATCTCACTACATCAGTGTATGGAAGAATTTTCTCACGTGCTGCTATCCTGTGCAAATATGAATCGACTAAATCTTTAAGGGAAGCTTCCGATTTATTAGTTGAGTCTGCAGTAGCTTCTTCCGATACTTCCTCAGGCTCCTCTGCTTCAATTAAATTGTAGATGCTTTGCCAACTAGTATTTCCAAGGCTGAGACACGTAGTGTCTGAGATTAAACCTTTTTTACTTGGTCCTGGATCATTGGTTCGCTGCACTATTGTTGTAGGAGCTGCTGCTGCTACGAATTTCTTGGATTTCTTTCCCATTTGTTTCAAATTCGTTATTTCGGCGGAGTTCTGCACAAGGAATGAAACCAACGTGATACAGAGAATAGCTAGTATGAACCAATATGAAAGAATTATGTCGATTAGCAGATAATAAAGGATTATAGTGAAACTGCCGCAGATACAATCTAAAGGAAAATCTCGCCATAACTGCTTCATTAATTAGCCGTTTAACCTGTCAATCATGGTAAAGGAGTTTTTAAATACCCATTATATCGTTTATATGATGAATGATCCATTCAAGCGTGGCTTAGATTCTTTGGCTGATAGTCACAAGTAAATCGGACTCAGCGATTGGTAATGTGAATAGAAAGGCTTCAATATTTATCCAAAATATCTTTCGATTGCTGAAAGATGATACAACGCATGCAAGTCTTTTAATTACGTTTTCAAAACACGCGCCTTGATTTAACGCATCACAATTGGAGATGGATTCGGGTCTTATTACTTATGCTATTGTAACTTCACCGATTGCCGATTGCGATATGCCTTATCGCATCAGAGGATTTGAATGTGCCATTAAACATGCGTTGGGTTGCTACTGCCGATTGCCGATAGCGATATCGCATCAGGGAAATGAGGGAGGTTCTTTCATTATACTTGTGATTTGCCTTTCCCGATATCCGATAGTTATTTTCTTTTCGGATCGGAGTAAGTCAATGGGTGTTTATCTATGTTTTCCTTATTATTGCGATATGCGATCTTGCGATCGCTTTATCGCAATAACAAAGAACTTTATATTTATTTACAAGACTGACTTTATTTCTATTTAAAAGGTTTATTTTAAAATATATCATTTTCATTGAACCTTTTGATGGGGTTTTTCTAATGATGGGTTAATACCAATTTATTCACACATCTAAGTTTAGAAGGGACCCATTTCATATTATGATTTTTTAAAGTAAAATTTTATGAAATGGGGGGTTGTTGTACAACACAACAATTGGCGATTCACTGGGAGAAACAGTTATCTCTGAGAAATTAATTAAAATACTTAAACTTTCTTAATCTGGAAATCTCATCTAATAGAAGAATTCTAATATAACTAGGTAATCATAAATCCTGAATATAATAATAACTATTTCTGCTATTTTCTTCTCTTGTTAAAATTAAATACATTCTAAGTTTTAAATTAGCCTTAATTGGTTGATAATGATAAAATAAAAGACTTTTCCAACTTAGCTTTATAATGACTCCTTTGTCATAGGTAGAGCCTCTGCTGCCAGCAAATGTCTATAGTCTCGACAGGGATACCTTTTAACCATTTGATCATTCATTATTCCATCCATTTCAGAGTATAATAAAAAAGAATGAATTCAAAAATATGTCTCCATATTTTGTATTACTTTTCCTTTTTCCTTATTTTGTAAGATAAAAAGCCATTGTCCTGGTTTGGTGGCCAACTGTTTAGACAATGCCATTCACTGGTTGTAATTTAACTGAACAAGCTGGCTCGTGATGAGACCCCTTGTCTTATAATTATAAGCCATTACCCTGTTTTGGTATGCAGTATTGGTAATGTCAGTCGAACTATTCCCCTTATGATCATGGTAAGCAGGCTTGTAATAAGACCTCTTATCTTTTATATCATACATATTTTAGAATTACACTCTGAGTAATTATAAACTTTGATGAATGGGATGAACAATTTTCTCCTTAAGAGAACATGGATGATAGGGTAAGAGTTGAAGATGCTAATATTGAATCAGTTTCTATTTTGTATTGATAACCATTTTCAGGCTGCTTGAAAACATTAAAATGATTTACAGTACTTCTAAATCTTGAGAAGATTTCACAAAAATAAAATGGGGTTTTCAGAATCTAAATATACCTAATTCCATAGAATTTTTCCTTTCGTTTGAGGCTTCCATTTTTCAAAAGTAAATACCAAAACTATTTCTTTTGAGTAACTTTTCAATATAGTAAAAACCAATGGGAGGCTTCATACAACTTTATTTTCCTAAGATTCTAAAAAATAAACTATGTACACAAATTTGCTGAAAATTGAATATTTACAAGGGAGAAGGGGTTACCTCCTTAATTGAAGAATTTTTTCAGGATAAGGCCATTAACAGGAAGAGAATCTCTTTCCTGATAGATCTTGCAATATGAATGTGGAAGGGCCTATCTTTTCGCTGATTTGGAATGGTCCAAGCCATATATTCTGGAACTTAGTGTGTTTCCCTTTATCTTCATGGGCTTTGTCCCATTTCAAAACTAGATCACCGGCTTGTAATTGTTTTGAACTAGTCGAAGTTGTATCGAATTATGACTTGATAATTTGCTGATGTTTTGCATGTATGATTCTGGCTTTTTCCCTTTCTTCTTCTAATTTCAAGATTTGATCATGTCTTAGTTGAATAGAAGATGAGGGACTTTCTTCAATAAATTGCACTAAAGCTAGGGATGGAAGTAGTAAATTTGCTGGTATGATAGCTTCCTTTCCATATACTAGATTAAATGGAGAAGTGCCTATGGAGGCCTTTTGTGTTATTTTGTCAGCCCATAGTGAAAATATCAAAGATTTATGCCAGTTTTTATGATTCTGCTTAATAATCCTCTTAATAATTTTGATCAGATTTTTATTGGTGGATTCTGCTAAACCATTACCCTGAGGGTAGTAATTTGCAGAATACTTCAATTTAAATCCCCTTTTAATAGCAAACTCAAATATAGAATTTCCAGAGAAATAGGATGCATTATAAAAAACAAGAGCATTTGGGACACCAAACCTGGTAATAATGAATTGATCTATGAATTCCATGATTGCCTCAGAGTTTGTTGTCTTCAAAGGAATTGCTTCAACCCACTTAGTGAAGTAATCAGTGGCGGTAAGGATATACTTATGCTGTTTGGATGAATGTGGAGTGATTTCCCCAATGATGTCCAATCCCCATTGCTCAAAAGGTTGTTCAATGTTCACTGGTTGCAAAGGGGAAGCTGGCTTTCTTTGTCTTCCACTATCTCTGAACAGGGTGGGCCAATAATATCCAGCATGGATGATTTTGTGAGCTGTTGTATCAGCTCCAAAATGTCCTCCTGCTGGTCCGTCATGCAGCTCCTGCAAAACCTTTTGTGCTTCAGGTTTTTCTAAACATCTTAGTAAAATTGAATCATAATTTCTCCTAAACAATACATCATTCACAATTATGAAGTTTTCTTTCAATATAATGGCACGTTTGTTTTTATAAGAAAGATTAGAAGGAGCGTATCCATTTTTTAAATAGAAAATCAGATCTGCATATTGCGATTTAGGATCTGTGATACTTATCTGATTGATTTCTTTAGTATCTTCTATACCTTCATGTTCTTGAATATTGGATGCTCTTGCTAACAACCTGCAAAAACCTTGGCCTTTGACAATCTTTGCTAGCTTGATTTCTAAGTCATATTCTTGTAATGTTGTGACCCAATTTGCTCTCTTTTCTCCTAATTCCTTTTGAACTAGTAATTGTCTTATTGCTGAAAAAGGAACTATAACTTTTGTGTGAGCTTTTAAGAGAAAGGGTTTGTAGTGTTTAATGGCTTTGTACACAGCAAAGGCTTGTTTTTCAACTTTCGAGTAATTAAGTTCAGCACCTTGAAGATTTGAGCTGTAAAATGAGATTGGTGCTTCCAAGTTTTGATCATTAATCTGAGTTAGCACTGCTGCATAAGACGAAGCAGATGCGAGGGTATATAGCATGAAATGACTTGAAAAATTGGGAGTGCTTAAAGCAGGGGCATTAATGATTGATTGTTTGATAGAATCAAATGCCTCTTTCTCTGTAGGTCCCCATTTAAACACCGAATTTTTCTTGATCATTGTTTGCAATGGTAAAATAATCTGGGAAAAATCTGGAACAAATCTTTTAACAAAGTTAATTTGACCCAAAAATGACTGCATGGATTTTTTATTACGAGGGAATGGAATATTAGAAATCTCTTTAATTTTGTCTGGATCAATATAAATAACATCCTTTGAAACAATGAAGCCCAGAAGCTTTCCTTGATTAAGAGCAAAAAACGATTTCTTTGGATTAAGCAAAATACCATACTTTCTGCAGCGTTCAAAGATTTGTTTCAAATCATGTAAATGATTAGATCTTTTCTTGGAAAATACAATAATATCATCTAAATAGACAACTACTGATTTATTGATCAATCCTTTGAATGCTATGTCCATTGCTCTCTGGAATGTAGCTCCAACATTGATAAGTCCAAAAGGCATTTTTTGGTAAGCATAAGTTCCCCACTTAGTTCTGAAGGTAGTTTTAAGCCTGTCATCAGGATGGACCAAAATTTGGTTATATCCTGAAAAACCATCTAAAAAGGACATTAACTCAGAACCAGCTACCGAATGGAGTGTCTGCTCCATGGTAGGTAAAGGGAAGTTATCCTTTTGGCTTGCCTTGTTAAGATTTCTGAAATCGATACAAATCCTAATGTTGCCATTTTTATTTCTTACTGGCACCATATTGGACACCCAGTTTGAATGTCTGACAGGAAAAATTATCTTAGCCTTCAAGAGTTTATTTAGTTCAGCCTTTATTTGACTCTCTAGGTTAGGATGAATCTTCCTTAACTTTTGTTGCACTGGCTTTTGTTCGGAAAGCATTGGAATAGTATGTTGAATGATCGATGCATCGTATGTTTTCAAATCATCATATTTCCAAGCGAAGACATATTTATTTTTCCGCAACAATCTAATGAATGTTGTTCTTTCTTCTAAAGAAAGTCCTAATCCCAAATTGATGTTTTGAGGGTTTTCCTCAGTACCTAGGTTTATCAATTCAAATCTTAAAGTGGAACTCTGGAGCTTTGAATTGGTCACTTGTTTAAACTTGTCTTTAATATCATAAAGATCTTCAAGCTTGACCACTGGTTTAGGTATTGAGTTTTCTTCTTGCTTTTCCTTCATTTGAAGGTCATGATCACTTTCATCAATGATTTGATCATCGTAGGACTTGTCAGAAGTCAAGAAATTTAAAATGTCTTCATCATGATTGAACACTCGCCAATTGGTGACATTATCAGGAATTGATGGTCTAAAAATTAATTCTACTGAAAATCTGTCTGGGCTATAATCTTCAAATGGAAGGAGTTTGGAAGCAACATTAGCTAGTAGGTCTGCTACTGCATTCTGGGACCTAGGGATGGGAGAAATATTGAATGTTAAAAATTGAGATATGAGTTCCTGCACCAAAGACTGATAGTGTTTGAGATGACTAGAAAGGCAATGAATTGTATTTCTAACTTGTTTTATAATGATTTTGGAATCACCGAACACTTTCAAATATTGAACTTTAAGGCCAATTTCTTTGTATAGTCCTTGAACTAAGGCCTCATATTCAGTTGTATTATTTGTGCATTCAAATTCCAATCTGCATGATAACATGGTCTTTTCTCCCTCGGGACTAACTAAAATACATCCTGCTCCTGCACCTTCACTAGATTTAGACCCATCAAAGTATAGTGACCAAAATAAAGAATTATCAACAATTTTATTTACAGTTTCTTCAGTAATATTAACACATCTTGATCTATCTGTTTGTGAAAAAATTTCGATTTGAGATGTGAAATTATTAACTGAGAAAGGAGATGGTTGGGCAGTGAAATTGCCAAAGAATGATTCAGATGAGTAATTCCCCAAAATATTGTTATTGAATGCTATTGGTTGATTTTCTTGTTCAAATTCAGTAACAATATGGGTCATGTGTTTCTCCTGATCGATCTTGATCTGATTTGGCTTTCCTTTATAAGGTAGCCACATATGGGACCAATCGGTGGAAATATAACCATGGAGTTTCTCAGACCAGTCTCTACTCAAAATCAAACCATAGAATTCAGGTATATCAGCGATTAAAATATCAATTCTCTGAACCACTCTTGGATCAGCTGATAACCTGATAGTCACTGAGTTGATTTCCCCTAAAACTTGGACCTTAGTTTTATCCAGCTATACAATATGAATTGCAGACTTTTGGGGTTCAATATTCAGTTTTGAACAAACTGAAGCTGGCATTATATTAGAGGAATCCCCTGAGTCAATCAAACAGTTGTGTAGATTTCTATTATAGATCTCATAGGTTAAGAGGAAAGGAGGAGTATGAGAATTTGATCTATCCCCAATTAAAACAACATCAGTAGCTTCTACTCTACCAGGAGGTGGTTGACCTGAGTCATTAGCAGCTTTGGACAATACAGCATTAGGAAGAGGAGAAGAAGGTACAACATTTAACTCCTTAAGAAGTAATTTCTGTTGATGTTTGAGTTTACTAAGCTCAAACATAGTAATATTTGCCTTTGTCTTCTTCATGTCTTCGATAATATTGTAGTCCATAGAATCTGTAACTACTAATGTCTTAGATGTTGAAGGTAGATTTGAAGATGATGGTTGATTTTGGGATGGTATTGCTGCAGCTTTCTTTGTGGGAACCTTTTCTTTGGTAGTAGTGGTACCTGCATTTCTTTTCTTCGAAGTTGCCTGAACAGGTTCAGGAGTACCCTTACTCCTGGTAGTCACAGGGAAAGCTTCTTGTTCATTTTCTGTATCGGAGTTAGGTAAAATAAAGTCCCACATCCCATGGCATTCAACAGTCTCCTCTTCTTCGGGTTCCTCGGATGACAAGACTGTTTCATCCTCTTCTTCCTCTTCAGGATCTGAGTCTGCATTGGATATAGCATTTGGTGGTTTTGATTCAGGTTTCTTAAAATTTCTAAATGGCCTTTTTGTTGAAGTCTCAGCTACTTGCTTCTTGATTTCTACCATTTCATTTGACATAGTCTTGAGAACTTTTTGTAGACCCTCCATATCATATGGATCTTTAGGGGTTTTCTTCTTTGAATCATCCTTAAAAGAAACTTTTTTGGATTTTCTATCTTCAAGAGCAGCTTTCTTTTCTAAAGCAATAATGCATTTCTCTACAACAAGCGCTTCTTTCATGTTTTCAGCTAAAGTTGGTTTTGCAACTCTATCTACAAAAATAGCTATATTTGAAGGTAGGGTTGTTATATACCATTCGCTTCTGATTTGCTCACTTGGTTTAGAGGCGGTTGGAATCTTATTCAAGAGTTTATTAAATCGTGAGTTGAACTCCTTTATAGGTTCTTTAGATTCTATCCTAAGATTCGAGATATCATTAATAACATTGCTAAAGATCTGTCATCGCCATACTTAGTCAGAAACTGTTCTTGGAAAATGTTCCAACTAGTAATGGATCCATAGGGCAGGGAAAAATACCAAGACCCAGCTGATCCTTGTAAGGTATAAGGGAAAAGCCTAACAACAACATCTTCCTTTGTCACTCCTTTTAAATTAACTGATAACATGAAATTGTTAATATGTTCGTCGGCTTGTATTCCTGCATCTAGATTAAATTTTGGCAACCATTTTTCAGGTGTGCTGGTAATGGATGTAATGGTGCAGGCATAGTGACCGCACCAGGATTGTTCCATGGATTTTGAGCCATTGTAAAATTAATAGTAGATGATATTGCCGATGAAATTCCAGATGTTTGGGAAGGAGTTGATATTGAGGTTTGAGGTGGTGAAGTTCCTGATCCCTGTTGAACAACAATGTGTAATGGAGGAGTGGATGGTTGACTTCGCACTGGAGAAGATGAAATGGAGGATGATGATGAGAAAGTCTCACTGTCAGATCCTTCAATAGTCTTTTTTTCCCTTTTCCTTTTGGGTAAAGGCAACTCAGTAGGTTCAATACCAAGCTTTCCGCTTTGAAGTTTGGTGAGAGGGTGAGGTGGATTGAATTGCGAAGTTTCACTGCCTTGAGATACCTCAGATTTCTGTGGTGATATTGAAAAGCCTTGAAGTTTATGGATGAGAGACTGAACTTTAGGGGACTTATGACTTAATCGTTCTGAAGTATGGTGGGTTTGAGCAGTGGTAGTTGACTCCTCTTCTTCTCGTTTGAATATTGGTGTCCCAACATGCAAACGGGAGGTCCGAGGTGAGGTGGAGGGAGATTTTCTCTCAGAATGGGTGATAGGTTTGGGTTGGCTTGCCATTCACAGTTCAGGCCCTCCTTCTAGCACAAAAAATGTTGATGCCTCGAAAATCTCTGCAATAACATTGGGGAAAACCACCCGGTCCGGACCTTAAAGGTAGCTCCTTTTCTGTTTGGTGTGGTGGCTCTGACTGGAAATAATGGGACCAGTTTCCCAATAATTGATAAATAGGATGGATAAGTGGTTGATTCTCTACTATATAATGATAATGGATGAATGATTTAATCTAAGAAAGTAAACTTATAAACAACTATCCTATCCCAAGAAATTTCTGCTTTAGTGTAACTTTTGATGATCTTTATCTACAAACAGGCATATAGATGACTCTATTGGTAAACAAAGACATTTATTCATATGATAATTTCTTTGTTCAAGTAGTTGAACAAAGTAATCATGAAAACATTATTAAACTATTTTTCATATATCATTGACATAAATATGATTGAAAGAATAACACTCCTTAGACATTAGAAGAGGAAGTTTGATGGTCCACGCTAGTCAAACTTTGGATATGTAGTTGCAGCTTCAGTTTCAGCGACTTCCTTCAAACTAGGGTAGTCGATATCTCACAAACTGACCGTCGGATCGACTTGATTCCACAACCAAAAGTTGCAACCTTCAGAGGAGGTTCAGATGAACCTACAACACAGTTTAGAAGAGGAGGATTGATGGTCCACGCTGGTCAAACTTTGGATCTACAGTTGCAGCTTCAGTTTCAGCACCTTCCTTCCACATGTGTGAGAGAGAGACTCTTTTCTACACAATAGAGAAGCCCCTCTTTTCTACACAGGAGAGAGAGCGAGATGTGATGAGATGAGTGAGTGAAAACGAGGAAAAGTCCTCCTGTATTTATACACAACGTTGATTCTTGAATAGATGCGACTGTTGGGCTTCTGAGCCTACATGAGTTGTAGGTCGGCTTGATAATAATTCCATAATAAAAATAAATTCATATCCCCATAAATACTTATGAGAATCGGATGATATTTAGATCAATCCTACACCTCTCGATGAGAGGATTCTAATAAAAATATTATTAGCCATGAATAAGATGACCTACATGAAGTTTGGCCCTAGTTTCCAATTTAACATTTTTTTTTCAACATATAAAATGACAGTTAAAAAAATCTCAAATCGTAAATTTGACGTTCAGGTATCTAGGTTACTCGTCATAAATTTTAGGGGGGAATGAGGGAGTACAGGGTCAGTCAACCTCACCCTAGCTGCTCAGCCTAAGATTATTCCATATCTGATCTAGATCATTGAATACTGGCAAAAGAAAGGATGACTTTGGTGTAAATGTTAAATAATTTCTTTTGTAAAACTAAATAAAGGTTGGTAATTCAATTTTAAGGGCTGAAGGCATAGATTTCTTATTTTCTAGGGCGATACATATTTTCTTAGCAGAGGAAGAACCACCAAAGCAGAGGACTATTTTGCCCCCGTTTTTTGATTTGCAGACTCAATCTTCTCCTCTGATCTTCGAAAACAATAGAGATGGGTTTTTTATGTTGTTTTTGTTGTTCATATGGTTAATTTTACTTTTGAATCTTTGCGAAGTCTGGGTATGAATTTAATATGCAACCCTTTGAAATGTGTGGATTAAGATTTAATTTAAAGGTTAGCAAAGTGCAGATTTAAATTAATTTTATAATTTGGCGAATTTTGGATTTAAATTTAATTTAAAGTTTCATACACTGAATTTTGTTTCATGTTTGCCTGTCGTGACATTTAAGTAAGAACACTTGCATTTAAATATAGATTTTCATTGTATCTTTGAGTCTTTTTGGCAATGTGTTTGAATTGAAACATTTGTTGTTTTTTAGTTTTCAAATGATACACTACACAAACTTTCTACCTTTAAATGTGTTTACATTGGTTACTTTCATGTCTTTAGAGATATGCAATGGGCTTCATGTGGGAGTTATTTATGGGAGAAACTTGATTTCATGAGTTGGATGATATGCATTGTCTTTGGTTTGAAGCTTGCATTTCTGCATAAATTGATTTCCACTGTAGTCTAAGATTTTGATTCGTGTTGTTTTCCAATCAAAATTGTGACTTCGTTATAGGAGAATCTTTAACACTGTCCCTTCGGCCCATCCCATTATTGTGTCATCTCAACATAGTGAAGAAGAAATAGAAATTAAGTGCGCCCTTGCCACTGAGATCCGGTCAATGATATTGACTCACCATCCTATTTGTGGTATAAGGAGATTTTGACTCATTATCCTATTTGTGGTATAAGGAGATTTAGAGTTGAACGTTAATTAATTACTATAACTTTCGGAGTTTTTTTATTGGTCTGAATTTGTACAAATAATTTTGTTTCATATTTTCTAATTTTATTGCAAAATTTTAAAATATTTATAGCTTAAAATTTAATTTTAAACATATAAATTAATTTGTCCTTTTTTTTTTAACTTAAATATTTAAATTATGCTAAGTTCATGGTCAAATTTATAATTTGATTTTTTAAATATAATTTCATTAAATTTGAAAAGGAAACTGTAAAAACTTAAAACATTGTTTTTCATTTCACATGGATCGTTGTATTGATGACAAGAAAAAAATTCTAATTATTGAGAGTGGTATGTATAGAGTAGTTTTTTTTGTTTGTGAAATATATGGTTATAGTTTTTTTTGTTTTTAATTATACTATTTCATGCGGTATTTAAGTTGAAATTTTTGTATGATTTTTTTATAGTTAACCATGATTGTATAATTTTTTATTTTAATATTTCTTATTAAAATAATATTTTCCTTTATTTAAATTTTAAATAGTTTTTTGGGTTAAAATATTGTATATTACTTTATGAAATTAGTAATATATCATATACTAACTAATGTTTAGAGGGAGGAAGAAAATCTCAACCTCTAAAGTAGTATGCCATTGTTATAAACTAACAACATTGGACTCCTTGTCTAAGGATGGGGGGTTTTATAAACTACACTGGACTCCTTGTCTAGGATGGGGGGTTTTATAAACTCTCTTGTATGGCCTTCTGCTCTCATAACAATACAATTCACAATTCAGAGTTGGTTTCATCTATTAACTTTTAGTGTTGTTGAAAAGAAAGGATTAGACTCTAGACACAACACACATTCCAACTTCCCAAGTCCAACAAATGCTTTAGTACATAAACTTAGCATTCTCTTCTTTCTTTACTCCTCACATATTGAAGTTATTTTCTACATTACCCCTAACTCTAGGCCGGGTTGAGACTCAAAGAGGTATTACACTCATGGCCTCCAATATTGACACAGTCACAGACTCACATAGGACGCAGCTGGGCTCTATTGAATGAATTTCGAACAAGATTTTATTTTATCCAATGGTATTTTTTGGAACCTTAAATGTTCAACCTTAACAAGCAGTGGCTCATGTAACAATATGCTTTCGACTTTTGGAAAAAAATTAGTTTGTTGAATCTTTCCCGTATATTTTCAATCTACTTTCGCATTTGCACAAAGTATGACAGTTTTCATCTTTCATATCAGAAATAGTTTTCTCTGAAGCCTGCCTACCTTTGAAGCATGAAAATGTATTCCTCAGTAGGTCTCAAATTGCAAAATTTCACCACAATCCATGCACATGTTCTTAGAAAAAAATTGACTTAGCATTTATTCACACTATTGTTCATATCTTTAATAAAAATCTCCTCAATTAGTTGTAAAAATTATCATAATTCAACCATTTTCATCAAAATAAATAACCCACACTGCCTAGAATCATGCTTATCAAAAGTTAGCAATGTTAGTTCAAACCTTTCACAATGAGGATGATACTTCTTTCCACTTCATTGTTGTAACAAACTATTTATTCGTCCCATGTTGTAGATGGAACTTAGCAAATTTGAGAGAGATCACATGCACAAAGTTTAATATGAAAACCATTAAAAGTATTAGTTTATGTCTTGATGGTTGCATTAACAATATACATAATTATTGTTATTTTAAACACAAGTTATCATAGATTTTAGCTAAAAGATCAAAGGTGTCATGATTGGGCTTAGCCAACAAATCATTTGTGATGGGCAATGGTTCTTCGACAACTAGTTACTTCCATTTAGTATTTTTCTCTTGATGCAGGTTTTCCACGTCTAATATGCTTAGAGGGATGCATAACACCATCTCATCCAATGATGGTTGAGGATATCTCATCCAATGATGGTTGAGGATCCTTATCATCCTAACTATGTGACCTTCTTTAGTGCCTTTCACATATTAAAATTTAAGTATATAATCAAAACTATTATTTTCTTATAAAACCTTAAAAGTGTGGTTGTATGCTATTTCGAAACACATATGCTAACTTAGGAAAAAACAAGGCACTTTATGAGAGATTAGTAAAAGTTGAGATGCAAGAGTAGTTAAAAGAGAGTTTCCCTATAAGAAGAAGTTGACACACAACTTTTCATAGAACGTATAATGAAAGACATGAAAAATATAAAAATGTCATAAAATTTTCATTTCATAGGCAAAGAGGATTTGAAATTCTAGACCTGATGCCACACATATAACATATGAAAATCTTACGTAAGTGGACCTACACGTGGTCTAACTTTCAAGAACTGTTTTACCATATGCTAATTTACAAATAAAACATGCACAGAGGGCTCGGTTACCCTATGTGTTTCAATTATTTAACAATCGAGTTGTGCTTGGGTTGAGCCATTCATTGGCACTACCGTGAGGACCAACCGAAACTCGACTGTCAATCCACACCACATACTTGTCCACCGATTTAGCGTAGCACTTGGGTGGAAATATAACACATAACAATCCTGATTCTCTCCTCTACTCGAGTATAAAGTTCAAGAAGGAGAGAAATCTCCATCACATTTGAAAACCCAAAGTATAGCTTGAAAACACCCTCAATTTGTCTCAACTTTGCAGTTCATGTCTTCTCTCCTTCTCATTCTATTATGCGAGGTGTTCAACCCTGCGGTTCGTGTCTTCTCTCCTTCTCATTCTGTTATGCGACATAAGGGATGTGTGATTCATTCATTTTGTTTTTACTAAATGAAATACTTGGTGTTAAAAATGTAGTAAGAAAGGTTAAATTTGACTTGTGCTTTAGTCAAATTTAGTAATTTGATTTTCCACATCAGTGGGATGACTTGGATTGCAGTTAACTTATGTGACATGGCCCTGTCTATTAGTTTACTTAGTAAATTCGAGTTATATGCTAGAAATAGAGTTATGCATGTAGTGATTTATAAAATTTAGCAATCTAGTTCACGTAGCTCAAGCAACTAGTTGAGTCAGTTGAAGGTGGAATTTGAATTTCCTAGCTGCAGTGGAGGAAACGAAACTATAAAATATAAACTAGTTGAGTGTACAAACTTGGCAGTTAAGTAGGTGAATCGTTACTTGGGAATTGCACAAGAAAATATGAGACAATTCCTATTTTTTGGAGCTAATTTCCTCCAAGATTGTGCACAGAAATAGGAGCAAGCTCGGGCTTTGAATTGGATAAGTGTTGGCCAAAGAAAGACAGTTAGCAGGAGAACATATTTATAGTGTAGGGTGTGCTTCAGGATCGAAGCAAGATGTTCTAATAGTTTCTCATTCTCATTGATTAATGAAAATCAACAGATGGTTTTTTCTAAGTGGGTTTCCCTGTAAATTATTGTGTTCTTGTGGTGTTTTAATGGTTGCATTTCATTGCAAGTGTTTCTAAATTGTGATTTCCATTCAACGATGCTAAGAGCTACCGTGGCCCAAGGGTACGATTTTGAACATGTGGTATTAACAAGTTATGATATTAGCTTATAGTCTTGTAACAAACCTTGTTTAAAGTAAAAAATCTCCTTGATAAAGTTGGAGTGAATTTCAATGATTAGTAATCTTGTTAATGTTTTAAAATGTATGTATGAGTTAATCAAATATTAATTCTCTTTATAATTAATAATAATAATAATAATAATAATTTAGAATAGTGTTATTTTTTTATGAAGAAAAATAGCAATTTTATTCATATGGAGCAAAATTACATGTTGTAGATGCTGAAAAGCATATGCATAATAACGGATCCTGACTTCTCAAGATCTATAATAACTCATGAAAAATCTAGTCTATTCTTTTCTACCTTTCTTTTTTTCCACTTTTCGCCAACCACTAGTGTTGGGTGTGGATGATACAATAGTCATTTGATTTTCTTTTATAGTTGTTGGGATTTCTTTGTCAGAATCTGAGCCTTCTGACGCATGAGTTCGTTTGTTGCCACTTGCCTCTTTTCCAGGTGTATGTTGTTCATTTTGCTGCTGTGAGACATTGCATGAGTTCGTTTGTTGCAACTTGCTTCTTTTTCAGGTGTATGTTGTTCATTATGTCGCTGTGAGACATTTGATATCGGAACTAATGCAAGCTATGCTCGAGCTCTTGTTTCTGTATTTTTTTCCAAGTATTCTACTCATTGATATCAGTGGTATTTTCTGGAATGTCTAAGTCTTCTTCAAGGTCTTCCAACAATTCAGTGCCTTGCCAACCTTTTGGTTTTTGTGATTGTTTCTTGTGCCTTTTGGGCTCTTTTTTAGCTTGCAGACATGCACTCTGAAGGTGTCCTGTTTGTAGACATCCATGGCAGTGAAATGTCATATTCTCATAATCTAGAGGTTGTGTCCACTGTAGATTGTTGTGGACCAACATAATTTGATCAGGTAGGCCTTGACTAAGATCTACTTCAACACAGATTCTGACAAAAGTGAAGATGCCTTTTGCAACTTGATTTGCATCAATCTTGAGAAATTTCCCCAAGGAATTCCCAATTCCTTCTAGAACTTTGTGGTGCCAAAAATGGAGTGGTAGATTGTGTATTCTAACCCATACATGCATTTTGGATACCACCATGGTGGTAGCATCAAATCGTGGGAACCAAGGTGTCATGAAGAGCCCCACATTGCCCCAAAACCATGGGCCCTCATTTAAAACATAGTCCTTATCTTTGACTGTATGAAATCTAACAATAAAAAATCCTTTAGAACAGAGATGAATCTCATAGTTTGTTGTCTAAGTGGAGAAGATCCATTGGTGTAGAGCATCAGATTTGGGCCAAAAACCATTAAATCTACATATAACTGCTTTGGTGTGGAGGTCTGTGTAAAGTTCATTTACCTCAGGCAGAGTGACTGTTAGAGCTAGTATCAGGGATTTCTGCTCCACGATATAGGGCCCAGGTAGATTTGAAATCAATATTGTTCTGATGTGGGTCTCCTCCTTCCCTTTGACTGCATCCTTCAAAGATCTTGTACCATTTGAGCTGGTTCCGGAGCAGCTCCTAACAATCTCGCGTTGAGGATGACAATTGTATCAATAGCGATACCATGATCATGTAACGTGAGGTTCTCCTACAGTAATTTCGCTGCATATATCAAATTTTTTATGCTTGCTGATATAACCAACTGTTTTTGAATCTTGTACTTTAGATCATGAATCCACATCCAATTCGAGGTCCTTTTGCAAATCGTCTTCTCGTGGAATGTTCGGATAAAAATTTGGATCAAAGCTCCTTCTCGTGCTTCACAATTCGTCTTTTGATAAAATACCTCATCTGGTGTGTGTTGATTCATCTGCGACAGGTCTGCCAGTTCAGTATTCTGATATGATTGTGTCATCGATTCTCTCCGATGATGGTTCTGATTTAAACGTCCCCCATCTGGTCTGTCCGTGTATGCCTTTCGCTTGGCTGTTAAGTGTTCAGAAATCCCCGATAAGAATCCAGATCTCGCTAATGGGCGTCAATTCGTTGTAGGCAGTGGTGTAGAAGTCTCGTGATCTGCTCCAGCTTACTTCAGTGACCATAGATATGGCTTGTAACAACGAGATCTTGAAAAGGATGTCCATCCTTCCCGCAAGATCGGGTGAGATCTGGCCTCGGCAACGAAGAGCTGATCATCTCCAATATTGTGGCGAAGACTCCCAGCAGGTATGATGAAAGATGCGTCAATACTCCCATAGGAAATGTTGAAGGAGGGTCCTTGTTGCGATGTTGCAAGTGCAGATCTGGCCCTAGATAGTAGATCGATGATGGGTAATTCATCTCCATCTCTTGCGCAGATAAATGGGGGCTTAGATCTGATGATCAAAAGCGTTCGGATGAAGGTTCCTTTGTGCCCTAATCCTTCCGGCACAGGGCAATGGCTCTGGATCTGCCCAACATAACCCTGATCGGTAGGCGCCACCCATTGTCGATGCTCCGCTGGATTACAGTGAGCAGAGGAAACCTAGTTACTAGCCGCCAATGTCTCCCTTTTCTAGCTGACGTAAGATACCTCTCTGATCTCCCGTCCTGAGAGAGACCAGTGGAAAAAAACTGTCGTCGCCGCAGACTTTGCCCTCACGCACACTCTGTTCACCTCCATCTCGTCTTCCGTCCCGCTTCTCTAAAATAAAATAAAGGGTTATATTTATATATATATATATAATTTTGGTAATATGATAGGTATAATGAAATAAGTATTTTGATGTTTATTCATATTTATTTAATTTATATGGCTACATTGATTATATATAAATAGATATACTAGCAATTGTCCCAAAAGGTACAAAGAGAGATCGATAGGATTATTAAATTAGAGTTGTTGAATTTCGCTAAAAGAGATATTGGTTGAAGTCTACAAGGAGCAAAGAGATTTGATGTTTGGAGTTCTATGCTATCTGGACATCATATTTCTTTAAATACAATGTAATTATTTAGAAAAGTTCAAGCCCAATGCAGTTCTGTCATCTAGACATACACTTAAATCGCTACTGGACTTGTGATATTGACAAAGTCAAAGTAAAGTGGTGTACAAGAGAATGTATCAAGCTAAACCACAAGTTACACATCTTCAGACCTGAAAAAGTACATAACAATGGTCTGGGAAATCAATAGCGATATCATACTTGCTTTTCCTTCCACATACATACAATTGCTCCACTCAACTTCAGACACAGCTTCAGCCATTATGCAGAGTGATTGAAATTGAACACAGCTAAGTAGTGACATTGGCTCACAGTGATACACCAAATATAAAATATTGTAGCTTTTACAGAAGCAAGGAGTAAGAAAAATTATGAAGCTCAGAGAAGTAGATTTAAGTTAATCAAAGCTTGTTGAACGGCTATAACGTCCATAGAAATAATCTTCCAAGGTTTTGCTGTCATGTACACGATCTACACTTTGATCTGGACCACTGTTTGATACCAAATCATCATCAACTCCAAGCATTGCAAGTGATAGATGAGTTTGGATGTCACAACTCCCAGATTTTGCTGCAGATTCATCCTCAATCAATTCATCTAATTCCATGGACATTGTCAATTACCTTTTGGTCCAATAAGGTAGGTCATCTCCTTCTCCTCGTAGTAAATTCAACAATTTTCCTTCAACTGATCATTTTGGGTGCCTTCTTGAGGCACTGGAGAATAACGAAGATGAGCCTAAGAAGGACAATGACGATCAATAAAGGTAGAGACCATCATCCACAGTCTGCAGTTCTATAAAATAAAGAACATGCCAAAGATTTTACTTAGAAAACAAGCTGTCAATAATGGGTTCCTGGAAGTAGTTGAATAGAAGTTACTTTGTTTTGTTTTGGTGATTATTATAAAAAGGTAATGATCAGTGAGTTTGTTTCCTTGCAACAGCTATGGACATAACCTTCCAGAGAGTCCATTTTCAAATCTTAATGGATCCAATGGTATTAGAATGGTATTATATACTTCAAAGAAAACAGTGGGGAACATGCCCACTATTTCCAAAGCTTTAACACAATCATCATCAACATCTGTTATTGATAAGGAACTTACTTGTTCTATATGCATGGGTACTTAGAATATTCGTTTTTTTACATTGTTATTTGAATGATTTATCTGTATTCTAACAATAGACAACAAACGCTGAAACTTCCACCCATAAATCTATGTGCAGATGTCGTTGTGGAGCCGAAGCAATTAGCGTGTAGCCACTTATTTTGTTTGAAATGTGTGCCAAAGGTGAGATAAACCAAACACTCATTTGCATTATTAAATCAATATATTTTCGAAAGAACATATATAAATGATTCAGGCTGCCATTTCTGTGAATTATGTTGGTGCAGGTAATTAAATTATCTGAGTAGTGCCCTATCTGTGTGCAACACAAGGGTCTAAAATATAAAACAATTTGAAAATGGTGCAAATGAAATCCTTTGTACCTATATGAAGATACAGATAGTGTACAGAGTGCCCCGGGATGCATCAAGGATCTACCCTGGGACCTGATTTATATTTTGTTTTGTTCGACTGAGATCTTCATCCCTACTGAATTGGGATTTTCAGACTGAGATAATTCTCATATTTCTGTAGTCTAATAGTAGCAAAGAGGTGGAGGTAATTGATTTGAGGAGCCTAAAGAATGAGGTGAAATTTCTGAATCAGCATCAAGCAACATTTTCTTCAAATTAGTCAGTTTTAATAGGAGTTTTAGAGCATGGAGTGGTTTCCCAATTGTTACTGCCCACTTCCAAGCAATGTTGAGAACATTAGAATGGGCAAAAAAATCAGCGAAAAATCAGGATGACATATATAAATGTATCTCATCATAATAAGGTAGATGTACTTTGCAATTCATGGTATGAAATTAAAATTTGTAATTGTAAATTGAAAAGGTTACGTGGGAAGGTTACCCAGTTCATTCATGCATTCTATATTCTTTTCTAGCAGGTTTTTTCTTTCCTATACAAATTCGAATGCTCAACAATGAATGTCTGCAATAATTTTTCCTTTTGGGTGAACAGAGATATATAAATACTAAGTGTTAGTTTTCATAAACGAGCAGTGCATGTTTGGAGAATGTACTACAAGTTTTAGAATTAACTTTTTTTATTTGAACATAGCATTAATATTTTTTATTTCAACATCGATGAAGGTAGGTAGATTAGGTAGAAGGGAAAACATGCAATTAGGAGTGCTATAAAATCATATGTTATTTCAGCATCTATCATTGAGAGGAGAGAAGCAAGATAAACAATATTTTGCTCCTTTTTCTTCATTTTTTCTTTTACATGTTTGAACGATAACATGAATAGATTCGCAAGCAAGAGATCAATCTATAGCATGCAGACAACGAACGAGAACTATATGTAGTAACTCTTTACAAATGTTGATTTCTATATTATGTAAAATGAAAATGGTAAACATACATATTTTGGAATGACTGGAAGAGAGTATTTGCAGTGAAAGCTATAGTTTGCATCATAATAAAATGGGTGTATAATTTACAACAATATGAGACAATGAGTTGTGTGGAAAGGTTTGTTTATGTACAAACAATCGCGTTAGAAGAGACCCTAAAAAACAGTTCAAAGGCGGCGAACAATAGGGAGTTTTGAAGTGGACATTGCTTGAATGTCAGTGAGTGCTTCCTTGCATGCAGAGGCATATTGAATTTCTTCTGAATTGATCAGTATTGGTTGCAAGCGCTGAACACCGTTGAAGTAATCTGCTTTAATGGAAAGTGTTAGCAGGAAGCGGTGTCCTGAAATTCGGCCACAAATTTCCTGCAGATCAGTTGGTTCGATAGAAAGAAGGAACAGGTCTTTTGCCGTGATGCCCATGAGCTCATTCCCTGAATCATTGAAAGTTGTGACGTTCTGTAGATTCTCGGTGTGGTCATGTAGCTCAATTTTAAGTTTGTAACGGTAGTCACATTCTGGGAAGTCACCGTTACATTTTGTACAATGCCAAAGATTGTTAGAATGCTCCACAACCTTCTTCATGGATTGTTTTCCATTGAAATCTAATGGACATGCTAGAAAGTAGAAGTCGTCCATATGAAGAGCAGTAATTGTTGCTCGAACTGAAACCCAGATTGCTTTATCTGAAGGTTGCATGCCAGCAATTTCATGAAACGTCTTTTGTGGTAGGGCACGTTTCGAAGGAACACCATAGTTTCTACTCAAATATGGAGAAGAAGAGCTATAACCTGTTTCACGGAACCATGCATGTAGTTGGTGAGTTTCTTCAACTTGTGGATTTATGGTGAGAGTGCTTGTTGGTATCGTCCCTATTGTGGTGCCATTAAATGCAGATACACGACCTCCTTTGATTGCAAGGATTGGTGGGTTGTCGAAAGAGTAGAATTCAGAAAGGTTCTGTCCTATATAGTCACAATGGTCTCCCCATAATGTTACATCAATGCTAAAACCCGACTTTTCTTTTAGTATGAGTGTTTTCCTTAATGTTTCACTTCCATCTTTTCGTCAAATTGTTGATGCAGGTGAAGTGGAGGTAACAACACCAATGACATCCACATTCGTATTTGGACTTGCACTTTTTATTTCAGCAATAGTCTTGAAGTGAAAGCTCTGGTAAGGAAATGTTGGATCATCTATGGGACATGGACTAATAGTGGAAGCAACAAACAAGTAAGTTTCCCATTTGTTCATGAGGTGGTTGTAGTTTGGATTTGCTTCTTTCACTGTGCCATTTGAAACAATGTATAGCTGCCCAACTTGAATTAGATTGTAAAGAGATTCGGCCAATTCAGCAAATGCAGAAAGGTGGATCTCTTCCTTATCACGATTGATAAGGTCAAATCCAAAAACTTTTCCTGAGCCTCACACATTGTTGTAAGTCTTCAATGATGTTTTTGCAGATGCCCTACCTTGGATTGACCAATATTTTCAATAAGGGTTGAGCAATGTGAATGGAATTGTTGTAGTTGTTGCCGTAATTGGTGGAGTAACTACAGAGGGCAAGGTATCTTCAGCTGATGAAGAACTAAATTGGGATGTACCCGCCTTTGCATGGAGTAGTGTTGATGAGTCCTTCGTCAATGTTGCTGAGCGCATCACAACTTAAAGCTCAACCACTCGGATGGACCTTATGTAAACAAATGAGAAATGAATTAATGAAGATTCCATTTTCCTTCTTGTAATGCAAGAAGCATTTAGAAGGAAAAAATTAAAAGAGGGTAACTTCAAATGGTGGGCCTTACGAAGAGTTCTGGAGCACTATGCAAGCTGCTTTTTTAAGCATAATTATCGAGCCAATTTGGATGTCTCCAGATACAACCTGTGGGCTATATGCGGATGGTAGCAAAGTCTTATGCTGATGTGTTCCATCAGATAGAGTAATGTGGAAGTGTGAGGATGTTGTTTTTAATGAGGTAATAGAACCAACATCGATTATCTGAAGTAGTGGTTGAATCTCAGTGGAACCATTCAGCAACAGAGGAATGGCATTCGTTGTCAAGGTTGTCTCCATAATATTGACAGGAGGATTCTTTTTCCCGTGATAGTAGTACCTGCAATTCATCAATTTCACCACAACACAAAATTCTAGTCAAAGAAGATGTGATGTGAATGCGGAATCTAATCTAACAAGGCTAACTTTTGATGGTGAAACAATAATAAGGGCACAACCTAGATGGGGAGGAGAACAACCTCTCATATTAACCACCCAAGATAGACCACATTAACAAAATGTCTGTTAATAAGATTCGGTGACAAGGTACATATTGTGCAAGTTCGGAAGTACCTCAAGCGACTCAAAGATCCTTATAGTCTTACAGTGCCTTCAAAACATGTATGAAATAGGAACATTTGCCAGCCATTCCTAATACTGATCCTTTCTACAATATTCTGATCGCACATGACATGCGATCCTTGTAGGAAAAATCCACACGTTTCTTACACAACGTAAAACCCATTAAGAGACGTGTTTCAATCAAGGCATTTGCCATGTATTTCGCTCACTTAATTTACTCTTTGCAGACCTCTTTTAAAGGCTGACTGGACTCCTTATGGCTTTGTAATAATATTTTATAAGTGGTTCATATTAGTAGGCCTTGGAGGCATCGACATAAAGTGCTCACGCTTAGGGCAGGCAGTGTGAGACCCATCAGTTGGAAGCAGTGTGCTTCTTTTGTGAATCTTGTGCATAATTCATGATATTTTAACTATTTTCTGAACAATCCACAATTTTTTTTTATTATGCTATATTCGGTTGTACTGACTGTGCTTGTGCAGTTTTGCACATTATAGGGAATCACTTTCATTAAACATATGTTGAATAGTAGCCATTGCATATAACAAACACGCTATTCAAACACTATGTATAGCTTTCAATAAATTTTTGAGTCTGATGCATGAAAGGGTAGAGCTATTGAATTTAAGAGTTCACACATTCCTTCAATCCAGATATCTAGAAGAGCTATCTAGTGCCAAGCTCATGTTTGTAATAAGAGCCACTAGAAGAGCTATCTGGGTCTTCCCTCTTGTCAGAAACAAGACCTTGAAAACAACATCCAGACCATAACAACAATCAGATTCCATCAGTCACACAACTGTGGCCAAATTGCAGACTATCATGGGCAGTTTCTATATATTTGCAGCCTCACCAACCCATCTAAATGCAACGATCTACAAAAAGAGGAGTAATTCAATTCCTATTTTCTTTTCGTACAAAGTTACAAAGAGCCAAATGGAGTATGATGTGCAAGTGGAAAGAGTTTGGGCAGTTTCGATATAATTTTAGCATGCGGAAGCAAAGCATCCTAAAGCAGACATTTTTTCAATGCTTTCCTCATCTCAAGAAATAATGAATAGCTTGTGATCTGGTTTTGCTACATGTGGTACCTAATATATTTTGTAGACGAGTAAATGTATGTGCATTAAGTTTGGGTAATCTACAAATGGGAAATCTCTTGTAAATAAACAACTATTAAGCGTGTTTCTTAATGAAAAATATTTAGAACTATATTTTATTGTTGAATGTCGCAAGTGGTGTTGTTGACCCTTATTTCTTTTGAAGAGGTTTCCATCAAATGAGTTGAAACCATTGATGTTGTTTGTATCAGAGAAAGAGAGAAATGACATAAATGAACTCGGTATAGCTAGGTAATCCGAAGCTAGCTCTAGAAGTGGGTACGGATATCAATTAATGAGAAACAAAATCTTGTGAGTAAGAATGCTTATCATAGCAGACAACATTGTAATCTGGTAAGGGTTCTCCTTTCTTTATGGGGTAATGTAAAAGAGTAGTTCTTATGGAGCGAGGAGAGTAAAATCTTCAATTGCACCTGAACATGCATAGAACAGTCAACAAAGGTATGCCTCATAGGGTTGACCTAAATTTGAAAGGATCTCAATGAACCCAGCCAGATGACTCGTGGCATTCAGGATGGTGGCCCTTGAAGAGCCTTACGTGGATTGCTCTGATGGTGATCCCCTTTTTTATTCCATCTGCTTTTATTCAATTCTATGGTGAGTTTACTTAAAATGATTCTCATCAATCTATTTCAATACCAAATCTGGTTCAAATTACCAATTTTTACTCTGTTTCTACTTAAATTAGACATGTTTCATGACTTTGTGGCAAATTGCAATTAGACATCAAAATTGTCCAAACATGGACTTCATAAAATGACATATCATAAACTAACGTCTTTGGAAGCCATCCCTATATCGGACAAAAAATTCCTTTTACAGAGTGAAAATAAAAGGAAAATTTCTGGATGACGAACTGGTATTAATTATGTTAATAGGTAAAATAACCTATAAGGAAATTCAAAAACATAGAAATAGTCGAGATGCAGATAAGGCATATGGCTATGAATACCTAAATTGAGATTCATATGGCCATTTATCATTTAGTTCCAATATGTATATTTGGTTTAGAGTTTGCTTTCTTGGATCTTGTCAAAAATCAGGAGATAACAGAATCAAGAACATTTAAGTAGGATTAGAAAAATAAAGCCCTGTCTATCTACAGATATACACACATATTTTCCTCATGACCATATCAACGAATACGAGAAGCATCCTTAGAAAGTGAAGAAAATTTGAGTAATGCAGAAGATGGGCGTTTACTATGTTACTTGAAATCCCAACTTACAAATACAGAACTTGCCTTATCTGTTCCACAGCTCGACACAGCTCTATATATTGAATTGACATGCCAATGTACTAAATCTGAATTTTATAACTCATGGAAACATCGATTATAATGCATCCAAAAACATATTCAAATTTCCACCTCCCCTGTTTAAAAGCTATAAATCTAAGAGTTTTTTGTTCTTTAATTGAGATCCATTTTGTCCCTATCATGACATTTATTTTATCGCCCAATTTTCATATATGAACCAGGTCATTATTGTGGCTATGTTTCCTCTTAGTCGCCAGGCTTCTCCATCACTTACCTCGCATTTTCTCGTTCCCTTACATAGGACAATTAAAACAAAAAGCAGATTCTTTGGTTCAAATTTCTGTGGAGATTTGATCAGTTAGGGTTTCTTCTTCTGTAGCGAAAAAATTTACAAAGCTTTGCTATAATCCTTTTGAACCTCTGCCTTGTTTTGCAGGTATTGAACTCACCTTATCTCAAAGGCATTCCCTCTAGCCAAAAGGTAATTCAAATCTTTTTCTCGTCTTACTGAGGTCACAACGTTTTTCATGTTTAATAAATTCCGCTAATCAACAATGAAATGCTCTCTACAAATTTTGAAAAAATGAACCGAATTTTTTATTTAAATAACACAAATCAAGATTTCACTTCTAATTTTTCCATCCGATAAATAACACTAAAAACAACTCCACAAGATTTAATTTGAAAGGTGTATCTTAAAATACGAACTTTGTTATGTTATAGCTATAGAGATTATGTGAGGATCCTTTACACTAAAATTTCTGAACTGACTTTGTAACTTATATTTTGGATTTCCAATTGGATAATGTTAGGGTTAGTTTCACACTTTATAAGAAAAAAAAATTTGAGAAATTTGTTTTTCAAGAAGATAAAAGTATAATTATGTTAATACTTATTGATATAGTAATAAGACTTTAAATTTCTTTTAATTAATGGCTCAAAATATTTTCTTATTCATAGTAATTGCATATTTTTTTAGGTGATCTCTTCTGTGTTTTTTCACTTCTCTAATTGGTGCTTATTCAATATTAGTCACTTTGTTAATCTTAATTTCATTTATTTATTTGTATTTTTATAAATCTATTTGAAAAGAAAAATGTTCGTTTTCTTATATCTAGTGGTGCGGATTTTGTTTGTGACTAGATGATCTTCCAAATATTCCTTTCTATCAATGTATTTTGCACCTTTAAAAAACAATTGTTAATTATAACTTTTAACAAAATAGAATTTAAAAATAATAAAAACTCACGTAACTAAATTTGTTTAACAAATATGGCGGAAACGAGAGTTTGAAGCTCACGGATTTAACAGATCGAGGTACCAACTTTGGAGAAGAACATGGCTAGAGTGGCAGAGCTCCACAAAAGGGGGCAAACTCTGACCCGACAAATAGAAAATGTGGGGTCCACTAGGACCCCATCTTACAAACAAATAATGATGAACAAGACGACAACACGAGAGGGGGTGCAAATAGCAGGTTACGAAAAATCAGATCAGGAAAATCCAACCAGCAAGGGGAAGAAAGGAAGTGAAGGTAATAATACTAAAAAACTGAAGGAAAAAGATGAAAGCAAAAGAATAGAGAGTAGAGACAGCAAGAATCCAACACGAGTACTTTTCTCTCATGGAAAAAAAGAGGAAAGGGAGCAAGCAGGAGCAGAGGAAGAGGTTCTGAATCAGGATAAAGAGGAACAAGGAGGAACGACATCAGCATCCAACAGGAAAAAAAAACCAGGGTCCGTGTAAACCCAAAGCCGCAAAAACCCTAAGGGTTGTGATATCTGATTCGGAGATTCAGTCATACCGGGATCACATGGTCGAACATGCAGTGATATGCAGGTTCATGGGGTTCTGGCCAACAAAATGGGCGTTGTGTTAGTGGATAAAGCAACAGTGGAAACCTATAGGTGATGTAACACTGTACTTGGGAGCTAAGGGTTTCTTTACTTTTGTTTTTTCCAATTTAGAAGACAAGGATAGGATATTCGATGGAGGGCCTTATTTCTTTGCCTCCGCTGGCCTTTACATTAGGCCATGGAAACCAAACTTCGTACCAGAAAAGGAAACCTTCAAGCAAGTACCAGTTTGGATACGCCTTTTTTCCATACCGATTGATTATTAGGGACATGCAGCTCTAGAACAAATAGGTAATAAGCTAGGGACCTTCATCAAGGCCTCAGAAGCGACTATGCAAAAAAGGTATACCTCTTGTGCTAGAATCTGTGTGGAAATAGATGTGTCAGGAGCTTTGCATGAGGGCCTATGGCTGGAATACAGAGACGAGGATTATTTCCAAGCTATAGACTATGAGCAAATCCCGTTCCGTTGCAGAAAACGTCATGAGCATGGTCATTTAATCAGAGAATGACCACTGAACAAGGTAGCAGGAGATTACAAGGATGGCAAAGGAGAGAAGAACAAGAAAATCTTCACCAGACCGAAAGCCAAACAGAGAGCAAATAGGAAACGCCAAACCAAGGCAAGCACTTCACAAGGCAATATGAGCAATGCTTTTGAAGTCTTGGAAACCGAGATGGAATCAAAGGATAACATTAAAGAACAAGAAACCACAAAAATAAGCAGATCTACAACAATGCCAAATTTGAAAGAACCAGAGGTGAACCCTTTGAGTATCATGCCCCAGGTTCAAGAAACAACAGAGGGGGTTGAAGAAGACTCGGAAGTGTTCACCAGTGAAATCGAAAGCGGAGATATGGAATTAAGCGAAATACTAGAGCAAGAAGGTATAGATCTACCAAACATGGTTGAGAACTGGAAAAAGAAGGGAATGGAACACATATCGGAAGAGGAGGTAAAAATAATTAATGACATACTCATAGGATGACAAAGGGCAGAGATGGAACTGCAAAGCAAAAGCTTGGGTACAGCTAAAGGGCTTGGGGTCCGTACACGGGGATTGCATCAAACCTCCACAAGTTCTAAACACCGTAAAAAGAGAGGACGAAGGACCAACAATGAGGCACTACAAGAACTGGGACAAATGCTCTTAAACTCCGGTAAGATGAAAGCCCTAGAGGCTTTTTCACTAACCTCCTAAAATCTGTTTAAAATGACAGTTCTTTCTTGGAATGCTAGACGGCTAAACAACCAAACAAAACAGCGTATTTTAAAGAAGAAAGTCCAAAAGGAGCAACCAGACATAGTGTTTGTGCAGGAAACTAAATGCTCAAGCAGCACGGTAATCAGTATCAGCAAAAAACTAGGTAAACGCATGGAATACTTGGAGATAGCTAGCAATAGATGGGAGGGATGCTTGATCATTCTGTGGAATCCACAAGTGATCCAGCTCCTTTCCTCTAAGGCATCCAGATCCTACATAGCTATAGAAGTCCAAGTAGCAGGAAACTCTAAGACCTATCTTTGTACTAATGTCTATGGCACCCAAAAGGTAGAGGACAAGCTTCTAATTTTGAGAACTTTTCTTAACATGAAGCTAAGATATCCCCAAGCTAAGGCGATCATTGGAGGTGATTTCAACATGATCACCACCCTCATGGAAAAGAGAGGAGGTATAAGGAAACTCAATAGAGACTCTGAAGCTTTCCTAGACTTCATTAAGTCGGCTAATCTAGTGGATGTTTTCCCCAGAAGTGGTGTCTTCACATGGAACAACAAAAGGGGAGGTGAAAAGCAAATAGCCTCTCGTCTGGATAGATTTCTAGTAACAGAAGGTATACTGTTGGAAGGAATCATTGTGGAATCGGATATTCTTCCCAGTGGAGGGTCAGACCACTGGCCCATCACATTGACTGCAGCAATCCAAGGCACTCCTAGAAATAAACCTTTTAGATTCGAAAAATTTTGGCTCACTCATCCTAAGTTCATTCAACAAATTGAACAATGGTGGAAAGAACCTTTGGGTATTAAAGGCACCAAAATGTATAGGTTATAGGGTAAGCTGAAACACATTAAAGCCAAAATCAAAATCTGGAATCATGAAGTCTTTGGGAATATATTCAAAGAAAAAAAGAAACTAGAGGAGCAATTAGAGCAGATACATGAAGGATGGATTCAAGGGAACATAAACCAAGAAACTGTGAACAAGGAAAAGAGGCTTATGCAGGACTGGAAACTATGTTGCCAACAGGAGGAAACACGTTGGAAACAAAAATCTTGAGTTCAGTGGCTTAAGGAAGGAGAACAGAACACGAAATTCTTCCATAGATCAGCCATTGACCACAGAGGAGCCAACAAAATTCTAAGCCTTAAAGATGAACAAGGAGCCACGATACAGACACATCAAGAGATATCCAAGCTTCTTACTACGCATTTCAACAAAATAGCTCAAGAACCTGGAATTCACAAATTGGAGGCCATTGATGAACTTACTTCCTCAATTCCAAAGCTAATTGCGGAGGAGCAAAACTTGGCTTTAACTCGATAAATTTCCCTGGAAGAGGTGGAAGAGGCCCTAAAAGAAATGCCTAATGATAAAGCACCTAGGCCTGATGGATTTACCATCAACTTTTACAAAGCCTGTTGGGAGATATTCAAAATAGAAGTCTGGGAGGTAGTGGAGGATTCCCGCTGCTTCGCCTCAATCCTCAAGTCCCTCAATTCTACCTTCCTTGCCCTTATTCCAAAGGAGGAGGAAGCTAACACACCCTCAAATTTTTGTCCAATTACGCTTTGCAATGTCTTATAGAAGATTATTTCAAAAGTAATAGCCAATAGAATGAAACCCATACTTCCAGGCATTATCTTGGAAGAGAAATCAGGCTATGTAGAGGGGAGACAGATTTTGGACAACATCTTACTGGCACAAGAGATGATTCACAAACTTCAAACGCGGAAGAAAGTAGGTATGATGATGCAACTAGGCCTGTCAAAGGCATATGATAAGGTTAACTGCCACTATCTGGAAGTGATATTGAAAGCCTTTGGCTTTGCTGAATAATGGATAGTTTGGATCCTAGCTTTGGTCAAATCCACAAAATTTTCAATACTGGTTAATGGAGCTCCTTCTACCCAGTTCTCTCCTTCGCGAGGTCTACGACAGGGTGATCCTTTGTCCCCCTTCCTTTTCATGATTTTAATGGAAGGTTTAAACAGACTAATACATAAAGTTAAAGAGGAAGGAGTTATTGAAGGACTTCAGCCCCTATGCTCAATTCCAACAACTACTCACCAACAATTTGTTGATGATACGATGTTGCATGGTACTCCCTTAGTTAAAGAAGCTTTGGGCTACAAAAGTATTCTCAATCTCTTCAGCAGGGCCTCAGGTATGGAACTAAATCTCTCAAAATCTTCTATCTTCTTTTTCAATACACACATAGTTGTTCAAAAAAATCTTTCCACCATCCTAGGCTTTAGAAGAAGCAGCCTCCCCTCGAGATACCCAGGAGCTCCGTTAACGGACAAACCATGGCAAAAAACGCACTGGGAAAATATTTTGGCAAGCCTGGAAAAAAGATGTTATCATTGGACCCACATGGCCCTAAACCTCGGAGGAAGATTGGTCTTAACCAAAGCAATCCTCCAAGCCATTCCACAATATATGCTTTCCATTCTTCTAGCTCCCAAGGGAGTACTGCAAAATATAAGGGTCATCCAAAGGGCCTTTCTCTAGTCGGGTAATTCAGAGAAGAAGAAATGGTTGCTAATGGCATGGAACAAGTTGTGCAAACCTAAAAATCTGGGAGGGTTGAACCTGCAGGACCCATTCATGGTTAACCGGGCCTGTGGTGCTAAATTATGGTGGAGGTGGCTGAAAGAACCTAAATTACCATGGGCCAAACATTGGAAAGAAAAGTACGCTCCAAATCACAATTTACAAAACTTAATATGAATGCAGGAGAATCCAGAAGGATCACCAATTTGGAACCTAGCGAGAAACAACTGGCACATAATCCAGGAGCAAAGTTTTTGGGAAATTTGTGATGGACAAACAACCCTTTTCTGCGAAGATGCATGGCAAAAACTCCCCAAGCTGGAAAGCCCTGAATTCTTAGATATCCAAAGAAGCAACTGGGAGCTAGGGAGAACCACAGTGAATTAGTATTGGAAGCCTAACGAAAGTGACCAGGTGTGGAGAACATGGTTATTCAATGAGACAGATCATCTGACCGAAGTAAACAACGGTTTAAAGGACCTGCGAACACAGCTAGCCAAGAGAAGGATAAGGAAAGTAGGGGATAGTGACCAATTACGATGGGGAAAGCTTGAAGGAGGCAACTTCACACTTAGAGAAGCTAGAACACACATAGAAGATACTGAGCATGAAGAAAAAGTCAAATGGCACAACAAAGTTTGGGATGCCCAACTTTGGCCGAAAATCAAAACATTCCTATGGCTCCTAATGCACAGAAAAACACTAACTTGGGAGAATCTCCAGAAAAAAGGATTCATAGGTCCTTCTCGCTGCCCCATGTGTGGAACGGAAGAGGAAACCATGAATCACCTCTTCAACACCTGTGATTGGGCAGACAGTATATGGAAATGGGTGGAAACCATTCTTCAAAGGATGGATCGGGCCAGGAATTCAATTCAAGAAACAATCGAGAATTGGAGTGGTAATCTCTCCAATATCTAATTGGTTAATACCATTTGGAAACTCACACCAGGGTTCATAGCATGGACAATCTGGAAAGAAAGAAACCGAAGAGTTTTCCTAAATGAAATCAGAGGTATAAACCATATAAAGGATACAATTCTTCAAAATATCAAGCAAACGGTTCTCATCAAAGGAAGAACAGAGCAGGACATAAACATCTCTAATTCGGACTTACAGATTTTGAAAGCTTTTGACATTGATAGGGGAACCTTCACGTCTTCCTCAAATCATCGATAGGAGCTGAATACCAGTGTGAATTCTTGGATTCTGCCGCCAACAAGCTTCCTCAAACTCAATTTTGATGGAGCTTCCAGGGGAAATTCGGGACCTGCTGGCATTGGAGGTGTTCTTAGGGATAGAAAAGGTGGAATTCAGCACATTTATAGTCGAGCGCTAGGGGAAGGGACTAATAACAAAATGGAATTTGCAGCATTGGAGCAAGGTTTGAGAATTCTCAAAAGACTAAAAGCTGGAGCCACCATGGTGGAAGGGGACTCTCAACTGGCGGTTACGACAGCGAGGAGATTGTATATAGGGGCCAAAAAAAGTAAAGTCACTCAGCACTAGATGTTGGCCAAGGTAACAGAGATCATTGCAGAACACCTATCTTGCCTGGACAACTTAATTTTTCAGGCAGTTAGACGCAAGGCTAATACAGTGGCAGATCACTTGGCAAATTATGGTATCGATAATCCCTCTGCCAACTTGGACAGCTGTTGGCAGGAAATCACATGCACGGAGCTGAGAAACAGGTGCACTCTTCTTTCGAGGCAGGACATTATTTAACGAAAGAAGAGGCTAAGGGGTACGAAGATCTTCCCTGTAAGTGGAGAATGACGCCACCCAATTGAAGGGATGCAAGGATAAATGGTTGGCAGGCTAAAGGAGTACAAGGAAGGAAGTGGCATTCAATGCACAAGCACACAGGGATTGATCCAAGGAGCGCAATGAACAAAAATTATGGACACCACCAGCATCAAAACACAAAAGAAGACACTTGGCACTCATCAAAATGTTTCAAGCGTGGTAGACTTAATAATAAGGATTTGGCTTATCAACAAAAATGTGAAAAACAAAGTAGTAGTTATTATGAATGGACATGCGATCATAAGTTGACAAGATGGGGAGCCTTAAGCGATTCATGGTTTCCATCTTCTATAATTACGTCCCCAAATGCAAGAGCAATGCACTACTCTCCAATGGAAATCAACATTGTTTCAATTGTGCTCTCAGAAGGTTTCATTTCTCTATTCTTTGTCATAGAGGAATGGCGCAAGAGGGTAGTCGAAATGCTTCAGCCAATAAAGACCTGCAGCATGCTCGGGAGGCATATGAAACGAGAACTTTGCAGAAGGAAAAACACAAAATTGAGGAACTGGAAGCAATTGTTGCTGAAGAGGAAGAGAACCTGGAGGAGCATGAGCTGGAAAAGGAGATGGAATGGGTTCAGGATCTCGGCACGACAACCACTCGGGCAACTCAATTTGTTCGCACATAGGTGGAAATGTGGCGCATGAAGACAATGTTAGCGAAGGCTATCAGTATGCAAGAAGAATATCTTAATCAGGCTCACCAAGCCATTTCAGTCTTATCTACGGATCATATGACGGTTTTGGAAGCCCTGGATTTCAAAATAAATTCTCTGGAGCAGCAATTTGGCAATATCTCCAATAAAATGACAGTGTTGATTAGTATTTTGAGGCACAGCATATGTCAGGATGCCGCTGTTGTGGGGGAAGGTGCGGAGGAGGCCACGAGAACCAGTCAGGGGAAGCGTTCTTCCCAGCACCCACCTCTACCCGATAAAGCCACGACTTCGGCTAGTCAGGATACCACCACCAAGGATTATATCATTCTTGGGCTGTAATGGTTTGCTATGGGAGTCTCAGTGTGCTTTTGTTGTTCAACATTTGTTCTGTTTCAATTTCGCAAGTTTACTGGTCTTGTAGCTGGTACTTTGTTTCTCATGTTAAATGATCTTTTACTTAGTTTTCTTTGTCTGTCTTGGAGGACCATTTGGTCTGTTTTATCTCTGTTTTGCTAGATGCTTAGATGGATTCCTTATTTTGCTGTCCCCAACCTTTCTCTATGCCACCCTGCATGGTGAGCCTTGGGGTTATTTTGACAGTCTGGGTGGTTGTGAAGCATTGTAATCGGGCAAGGGTGTCGCTCTTTAGTCTGCACGACCAGACCTTTTTGTACTCTATGTATTCTATGACTTAATACGAATTGATGATTTACAAAATAAAAAATAAAATTTGTTTAACAAATAATCCCAAATTAAAAAAATAAATAAAAAATGACCTGTAAAAATACACATATTCCACTGGAAAAAGCCAAGTTGCCATCTAACAGTGCCAGAGTGGTTGATTTGGGAAGGAGAGGTCATTCGAATGGTGAAGAATCCATAACACTTCGTTATTGAAAAAAGGGAAGGGAGGAGGTGGATTGAATGTGTATATCTATTTAAACCCTAATTTAAGTTATATCCTCATTGATGACATGCATTTATTATTGGCAAATGATCCAATTCAAACACCACATCAATGTAATTGAATAATTTACATAAATGTCACAATTTAAATCATAATGATAACAATGGTGAATTATATAAATGGTAGATTATATGGTCTAGATTAATTAATAGAAATTTGAAAGAAATTTTTTATTATCATATTTTTAATTTTGAATTGTATAATTTGTTCAATAAATTTTTTTACCATTATAATTTTAAATTATATAATTTATAAAATTTAAGTTTTCTTAATATTTTTAAAATATTAAATTCATTTATACATTTTAAATAATAAAAAATAAAATTTTGTGGCTCAATATTATAAAAATAAAAACAAACCAACCCAACTATCAATAATTAAAATACATTTACATTTCAAATTTGATTGGGCAAATTCACAGTAAAACCACCTCGTCCTCCCATTGCGATTGATTTTTTCGGTTCTCGTAAGTGCCTGCGTATCTTTTACAAACACGGTGTAACAAATTTTGTTCGCAGAAACGAAACGGCATCAAGTTTCTAGCTAAGCATGGCTTGTGTTGAGCTGTCCATACATAAACTTTGTTTTTTTCAGTAGGAAAAAATAGCTTGTTTTGTATTATATGAAAACAGTACATATATAATCTTGATAGTATAGCGTTTTTCTGACTGATCAGGAAACTAATTGTAGGCTACAATTAATAACCTCTGTCATTATCTAAATATTCTTTTGATTCTCATGATGAACCAGAGAAGCAAAAATACAAGTATTTTCTAGAAATTTCTCCATATACATTAGTCTATCAAATGTCTTTTTTATACAAGACCATATACAAAACATATACAAAAAGGTAATCCAAAAAGTTGTTTAAAATACTTGTTTGTGCTGTTGTGCAGCTTCGCTGACAAGGTGTGCAATGCTTTATCTTGGCATGTCGATGCTTCCTGCTTCTGTCATTCTTGTCCCCATTTTTATTTGAATGTGCATACCCTCTTGTGTATCCATTAGCCCCTTTTTTGGCATTACATCTGCATTTTGTGTTGTAGGCTCTACTAATGTGTTGTATGGTAGACTGCTGGAGTTGATCCATAGGCTTTGTATTTGGTTTAACCAGCCTTGTAGGGTGTTTTGTTGAATATCATTCTTCCTCGAAATGTGGTTTACAATACATCTGGAATCTCCATAGATATGTATTTGTGGGATGTCCAAAAATTTGGTAATCCATAATAGCCCCCACAAGGCAATAGCTTCGGCTTTCATACTTGATCCCTCTCACGCATTCCAGTGTATCCAGAATTCTTGATCTTTAGAAACCTTTATCCAAATTTCGCATCCGCATCTCCCTCCTTGAGACGCCCCATCAAAAAATCTAGCTAGGTAAATGATACACTGTTCCATCTCTTTATCTTCCTTTTATGTTTGCATGGTACTAGACCCCTTAACCGATTTGGTCCATTGTTCTATGTAATCACAAACCATGTCTTCTCTCGACCTTTTAGTACCAAAGATCAGGGGATTGCGGCCTTTCCAGATTTCCTAGAAGACAGCAAGTGAGAGCGTCCTCCAGCGTATGCGTTGTGTACTCCACCATTTTAAGCAATCGTCAATGGTATTAAAATGAATATATGGTATCTTGATGTTAGTAGTGAAGTGCTTCCAGATGCTAACTGAACTTGAACAATGTAAAAATAAATGATTATTATCCTCTCCTTCATTCCTATATAGGTAGCAAATCCTAGGTCCATGTTGATTCGTCTTCTGTAAATTTTCCCATGTAAGGTTCTTATTCTACTATGTCAACCATAGGAAAATGATGATCTTTAAGGGGATATGTGTTTGCCAGAACTTATAGAACCAAAATCTGTCTGAAATCTGTAGCTCCTTCATACACATTTTGAAATAGTAGTCTGCAACTTCAATGTCTTCTGATTTCTTCTTTTTTCCCATCCAGGTAATACGATCTCCTTTGTTGTCGTAACATACCCTTGCGCCTTTTAATGATTTTATGAGTTGGAGCCATTCCAGTTCATATTGCCCTGTGAGGTTCAAATGGATGGGATCCATCCAGATTGGAATATTGCCTATCCGCTCATGGATCACCTGGTTCAAAACAAAGATGCTTTTCTATTCAAGCATTTTATTAATTCTACTGTACCAAGAGGATCTGCACAGGTACCTAATATATGGTCTTTGCCCAATATAATCATGTTTCCTGTGCCGAACAACCATGAGATGTTCTGTAGCAAAATGTCTTTCACCTTATTGAAGCTGCTCCATATCTTGGATCAGTTTTTTTTCCAATTGATCCCTGTCTCATCCAACAGGTGAAGTCCTTATTCTTAAGGTATTTGAAACAGATCAACTTACCCCATATGCCATTACTGGAAATTCCCCGCCACAATGATTTTAGAAGCAGCGCCCAGCCAAAATTTTTGACATTTATAATACCCCATCCGCCGAGCTTCTTTGGTCTTGTGATCTTATCCATTTTGACCGGATGATATTTAATACTTTGTCTTGCCCCTGACCAAATGAAGTTTGCCATTATGCGGCCGAGAGAGTTTATAATCAGTTGTAGGATTCGGAACGGGTGAGCCCAATAGACTCCCAATTGTGTGAGCATTGACTGTGCGAGGGTGATATGAATTCCCATTGATAAGCATCAGTGTTCCCATCCCTTAATTATCGTATTGGATCTATCCATGAGCCACATCCAATCTACATTTTTGTAGTTCCCAGGCTTTAGGTGATATCCCAGATATTTCATTCTTGTGTCCAAATTATCTGCTTTCACCCCAAAATTCCTCTGAATACAGATGATATCATCTAGGTTGCAGGACCCATATAGAATGATAGATTTGTACTCATTTAAAAATAGGCCAATTTCTCTTCCAAACTTCTTGAAGATTTGGGAAAGAGAAAGCCATTTAAGTCTGTTGACCATATCCATCAACAGGATATCATCAACAAAGAAACTCTGTGAAATAGAAATATGACGGCTAATTTTTAAAGCTTCAAACTGTCCTGTAGTCCCTGCTTTTTTGATAAACATACTTAGGCTATCCATAGCCAGAATGAACAGTAGGGGGGACAGGGAGCAACCCTATCTAAGTCCCCTCCTGCTCCAAAGAAACTTCATTGGTACCCGTTTATTGCCACAACATACCAGACTGTTGTGACACATCCCATTATCCATTCTGCCACATTTGTTCTTATGCCTATTTAATGAAGAACCATTCTCAGATAACCCCAATATAAACAATGGTAAGCCTTTTTGAGGTCCACCTTCATAACTGTTGCATTCATTTTTTTTGTCTTGATAGTGTGCATGAATTTTTGAGCTACTCCCACTGCATCATGTATTATTCTATTGTTTAGAAAACCATATTGCTCTGGGAAATGAATTATGATAATGAAGTCTTGATCCTAGTGGCAATTATCTTGGATATAATCTTATAAGTAAGATTGCAAAGGGAAATTGGCTAATAATCGGCAAAGGTGGCTTCCTTCATCTTCTTTGGTATAAGAGTAATATAGTTAGAATTTAAATGAGGATGTATGGTTCCGATAGTTCTAGATTCTTCTATCATATTCAGAAGATCTTCTTGAAATATGTCAAATAAGTGGATGAAAAGCTCCGTTGTCCAGCCGTCTGAGCCTAGGCTCTTGTCTCCCTTCATCGATTTTATGGTTCGGGTCATTTCTTCCACTGTAACCGGCTTAAACACTGAACAGCTCCAGGTTCTCCTCCTCATCAAACATTATAGGATATTCACTTACTGCCTAGACCTGTGAATCTGCATCCTCCAAATCCATTCTTCTATATGCTTATTGAAAATGCGAGGTCGACCGGGCAGAGATTTCCGATTGTTTATTAAAACAGTTCCCTTCGCCATCAACTATCTGCCAAATGGTGTTCAGTTTCCTTTTATGATTGGTGTATCGGTGGAAAAACTTAGTGTTTTTGTCCCCTTCGCAGATCCAAGTAGCTCTGCTCTTCAAGTGCCATATGATCTCCTTAATTTGGAGAGTCTTCTTCTTTTCAATTCGAGGGCATGGATCTGTTCCCTTACTTCAGGATACGGGGATTGTATGGCCATTAAGCTATGTAGAGGCTTTAGGGCCTCATCTATTTCTGTCAGCTCCCGTTTCAGGCTCACCTTCTTCTTTCGCTCCCATATTTTAAACAATGTTGTCAAGTTTCAAAGCCTATTTAGACACCTTTATGTGGGTTTAAGGCCATCCGCTTTATCCTTTTCTTCGAGCCAGTGTACTTGGACAAGGGAGTCGAATCCTGTGTCTTCAAGCCAAACCCTATTAAACTTAAATGGAAAACCAACTCTTATATCAGCATTGCACCAAAAGAGAGTGATTGGCCGATGGTCTGAAATGTAATTTTCAATAATGCAGGATCTCATATCCCCCATCTTTTCCACCATATTATCTTGTATTAGAAATCGATCAAGTCTCTTTGCTATATAATTAATACCACTTCTTCCATTGTCCCAGGTAGGAACATTTTTTGGTGGACAAAGGTCTACTAGATGATGATAAAAAATAATGTCTCTGAGTTTTTGTGCCATCTTATCCATCGTTCTGGATTGACCCCACAACTCTTCTATCCCAGTAGTACAATTAAGATCCCCTACCAAAATAAGAGATGATGAATGAAGATCCTAGATGCCTCCACAATATCCCAGAAACACTCCCGATCCCTATAAGGGGCATACACATTAAGGATGTGTGTCCTCCCTGGGATGCCTCTGATACTTCCAGCCAGGAAAATGTCGCCAAACAGGAAAAGGTCTTCAGATTTTCCCATCGGGGATCCCAAAAGGAAGCTAAACCCCCAGACCTGCCAGTAGCATCAGTAGCCACAATGTACCATGTCGGAAGCATCCTCTGAAAATATTCAATAGTTTGTGATGCCGAGTGCATTGATTCTTGAATGAGAATAATATTAGAATGGGAAGAGAGAAAGAGCTCTTTTAGGGCGAGGAATTTTGGAAGGGCCCCCAAACCCCTAATATTCAAGGAAAGGATAGAATTCATTTAGGTCTAGTAGAGGGCATGCATGCTCTAAGTGCCCTGGGGGAGATAGGTGATGAAATGGGAATATCAATGAGGGACGATGAATTAGTCAGAGTTGTATGAGTTTGACAAGGGCGACCCCTAAAATGCCTGCTACCTCTATTATGTGTGTGCCTAACAGTTATATTCCCAGCAGAGGATGGGATAATTACAAGGGACCCAGAACCATGCGGTTTATGGATGGTGAGAGAGTGAAGGTCGAGGGTCTTCCTTTGTAGTAAGAAATCTAGGTCGCTTTCAATGGAATTGTTAAATGATGAAACTAGAGACTTTTGTGAGGTAGGCCTGGCTAGGGGAGAATTAGGTTGGGTGGTCGGTGATGGAATATTTTGTGCTTGTGGATACGTGGTATATGAGGTAGATGGAATGTCAAATCGAGTACTCTGTGATAGTACCAAAAATGGGGGTGGAGCAGGGGTGGAATGGAATTTATATTGTTCATGACAGGGTGAGTCGGCAGCTATATGTGAACCGGAGTGTTCCGACATCGTGGGGGAGGTGTGAACATGAATAGGGAAAGAAGCATTATTTACAAAATGGGGTGACATGGGGAGAAGCAATCAGACTTGTTCTCCTTCTGGTAATGGTGATGTGTCCCTTTACGCTCCAGTGAAGGCCGCCACTTGCCTCTTCCTTTTGGACAATTTTCTATTAGATGGCCTGTTTGATGGCAATTGAGGCATCTAAAGGGTATGCCCCAGAAGTCCAGACGTTGTCTGAGATTAATGTCCTCCCATCTTAAATCAATATGGTCTGGGAAAGCCTCTTTGAAGTCCTTTTCAATTAGGACCCATGCAATCCTTTTGTCCCTGGCCCCAGATAGTGTGGGTCAACATAAATGAATTTACCTATGGCGTTGCCAATATCTGTAAACACCTCCTTAGTCCAGAATTCTAAGGGAAGTCCTGGTAATTTAACCCAAATAAGTTTGTTTTTTGGCGTTTTCTTCAGTGGATTGAAGCCCACATACCAGGAGTACATAGCTAGAAAACTGCGACCCTTAACCCATGGCAGCGCTAAAATTTTCCGAAGATCCTCCTCGCTCAGGAAGTGGAAGCTGTACTAGCCTCCCATTAATCTTACCACCATGGGAACGTATCCCAACAGGGATTTCCATTTAGATGCAAGCAAATGCCTCATCTCAACTTCTTCAATCTCAACGAAGTACCACTTACCCACCAGAGCCCTCTTCTGGAGGCTAGTTACTTTGTCAAGTAGAACGTCATGGCTGAAGGATAGAATTGGTGCTGGTGCAGTAATTTTGATGGCATGATGTTTTTTGCCACCTCGTCTTCCACCACCTTTTTTACCAGCCTCATATATGCTTTGCGCTTGTTGTCCGCCATCTGCCCACATGTCTCTTCCGTCACCTAGGGTCGTCAACTGAGGGGATCGTGCCTCATTCTTTGTCATGTCCATGATTGCGTGATGTTGTGACTTTGCATCCAACGTGGCTTGGATGAAAGCCTCGTGGAGTGAGGTGTCAGACTCAAAAGGGTCCATTAGCAATCAGATTTAAGCTGGTAAAACTTCCAAGATTTTACGTCGTCCCACCTATCGAGATAATCCCCTGCAGGAATTAAATGATAATCCACCCTCCTGCAGACAGGGCAGTTCCCACGCCTCAACCAACCTGGATCTCGCAAACCAAGAGGAGGGAACACTGCCAAACCAAGTGCCAGATTTGGAAAGAGAGTACTTCAGATCCAAAGATGATATTAATCTGAAAACAGAGTGTAAACATGTAAGAGGGGCAGGTGAGAACGTCAGGTAGAGTGTGCAAGATGTAAGGTTTAGGACGCTCGTCACCTCAAACAACCTACAACCTATCTGAGTTTTGAGATTTTAAAATTTAAATAATCCTCGGAAAGTAGTGGAGCCGAAACCGGTGACTTCCCCTCCCCGGAAAAACCAGAGGATACGAGAACCACCCCCAGAGCAAGATTCAAGAGTTTATACCATCACAACGGAAAATGTAAAACCAACCTTGACATGACCACGATCTAAAGCATATTCTAATGGAAAAACTCTTACAAGGCTGTGAAACAATGAATGAGCTTCTCCACTTATACCAAATTGCATACAGATCTTGTGTTTGTAAACATGGTGCTTCTACTGGGAAGAATGATGGACAAGAAAATGTTGTAAGGTTAGTCCTGACTGGCATTAGGGCCACGGGTGTAATCGACAGAGTGTGTTTTAAAAATGCAAACCAGGATGTATAGAACAATGAAAATAAGTAGGATTATATGGAATAATTTCGAGAAAAACAGGGGCAAGAGAAGTTCAAGAAATAAAACCGGCATTGCTATAACAACACTTAATCAATCCCCAAAATAGCGAGACATTTAAACTATTCTAAGACCTGAATTTAAAAAAAAAGGAAATTTTAATTCTTGAATATCTAAGTATAGTCCAGGCAAAGGTGATTATGCATACATCCAATAATTTATGTCACATGTTATATTTTCCTTTTGGAAGTCTTAAGTACCGTGTTGTGACTCTGTCCACTGCCCCTCTACACGCCTATCATCTTTCGCTTCTGCTCCCCAGCTTCCCCCGGAAACTGCTTAGAACACCTGTCAGAGAACCAGGATTTGCTTTGAAAGCTTGCTGGGAAGTGAACGCTGAAATTAATTTAATTACATAATCTGAGAATATTTTAATTACATTACAGATTTTGACAATATTTTAAATCGAAAAATATTTTAAAATTTTATTAAAAATGAAATTAATTGTTTAATTTTTTTATTTGTCAAATGGTTTGAGTTTATAGGAGATTACATTAGACTTGATCTGTGGTTTGAGAACCCGTGACCAGAAACATCTAAGCCGTCAAAATCACCCAGGATCACACCCTGCTTAAACCACACCAACCTAAATTTACACCCTGTAGACAATTAATTGTTTGACTTTATGAACCACACTTGTTGGTGGTTGGCGTCGGCCACAAATTTCTCTTATATGATTTCTACTGAAAGACTTTAGCTTAATAAAAATTTCTCTTATGTGATTTCTACCAAAAGACTTAATTCATTATGAATCACAAAAGTATGAATACATAAATTATCTAATATTATTGATCAAATTTAATTGTTTAACTTAATTAATATTGTTAGATATAAGTCTTTTGGATTAATCACATTAATAGGATTTGGTGGACTTTTCAAACCAACTAATGTGATCCATCCTGAGACCAAAATGAAAAACCAATTTTATAAAATATTCTTATAAATCTATATACACTTAAATTTAATTATTTAAATTAAGTTAATATTATTAATTAAATTTTAAAATTTGCTCCAACTAAAAAACATTCAAAGGTACCCTGCCGATGCCTTAAACCTATATTATTTTACTTTTAATATTATTCATTAAATTTTAAAATATCCTCAATTTTTTTCTTTCAAAATTCAAATTTTAAAATATTCTCACATTTGTATTTTTTTTACAAAGTTACCGTGCAGAGGCATCCTTAAATCCCTGTGCACAAATATATTCTCAAATTTGTTTTTTTTTTTTTAAGTTACTGTGTAGAGGCATCCTTAAATCCCTGTGCACTTAAATCCATCCACTGACCTGTTCTAAGTAAAGCGCTCCAAACGAGGCAGCACATATTCCAAGGGATAATGGGGACTGGAAATATTGATGGCCAGAGTCAAGTGGAGAGGAATCGACAAAGGTGCCAAATCCTTAGATTACACAGGTTTGACATGGTTTGTAATGTTACTGAAACCTAATGCAAAGTTTAACGAGTGATCATGAGGAGTGAGGAAATCCCAAAGCTGTAGCGTTGAGATCTTTGATGTTTGGACCAAATAGGCATCGGAGTGGGATCAAGAGATTCCCTCATCAACGATAGCGTTGAGATCTTGGGCGTTATTATTTTCCAAGATTGAAAATGGGTAGTTTTTCTGCAATACCATTGTTCATCCAGAAGAAAAAAGAAAAGTTGATGAGTCATGATTTCATAAGGTGGGTTGAGTTTATGTTCTTTGGGTTGGTTTTTATTTTGAACTAGGTATTTTTTATAGGAAAAAATCGATTTTTTTAATTCGAAGATTAAAGTGAGGTCGCTAAATCAAGTTATCTCGCATACCAACATCCTGTTATAAAAATTATGACAGCGATTCTGCATGCAGAAAGAACTGAAAAGAATCACTGAAACTGAATGCCCAGGGATACGAGTTACCTCCAGCCATTGGTGAAACTGTTGATGCGATTTCCTTCTGAAACACCACGCTCCAGCTGCGCATGCAAAAAGGAAAGAAGACAACTAATCTGAAGGCACTTCCAAGCTCTGCTATCTCAGCTAGATGGTGTAGAACTGAAGGGGATTGAGATGCAAGCTTGGGGACCAAACAGATGAATTTATAGCTAAGCTTCCATCAAGCTTCTGATAGCTATGTGTCAGATGTCCCACAGATCAAGGCAGAGAACTCCAGATGGGAGTAATGGACCACTTCAGTAGCTCCTAACAATAAATTTATTAGCTGTAGTTGATTTCCTTAACTTAAGGAAACTACTGCAGTTGGTTTCCATAAGTTAAGGAAAGACTGCAGTTTAAATTCCATAATTTTAGGCAGCATTTTTGCATAAACTAATGGAGCTTAACATTCTCCCACTTGGTCCATACTTCCAAACTTAATGTCTCAACTTAAAAACCATTGATAATCTGTATTAAGTAATAGATACATGAATCATGGCGATAAGTCCTCTAATGACGAGTATTATCTTCCATGTATTACTATGTATTTATTCTTATTATAATTTATGTGGCAACAATTTCTTAATGAATAAACCCTATGTTTATTCTTGGTCCTTCTTAAATGAATTTTCTCAAATCAACTTAAGGTGCACATAAATATGAGAAAAAACATCACAATAATTAAAAATTTCATTAACATTGTCCATACAATGAAAAACTGCATAATGGAACCAAGTCTCATATTCAATACATGATCCTTGAATTTAAACGGTGGCATGCCCTTAGTCAAAGGATCAGTGATCATTAACTCAGTGCTGACGTGCTCAATGACCACTTTCTTTTCTTTAACACGTTCCCTTATAGCTAAATACTTAATGTCGATGTGTTTATTTCGACTCCCACTTTTTTAGCCATAAAACCAGCAGTTGAATTATCACAATATATTCTCAATGGCTTAGAGATAGAATCCATAATTCTAAGCCTAGAAATGAAATTCTTAAGCCATACACCATGTAAAGCAGCCTCAAACAGGATATACATAAGCATGTAGTCTTTGGCCCCTTGAAGGTACCTTATTACTTTCTTTGTAGCTCTCCAGTGGTCTAAACCTGGATCACTCTGACATCGTCCCAACATTCCCAATGGGAGCTACACTTGGTGAACAACCCTTCATCCGAAATCTCTCTAAAATTTTATTAATATAGGTTTCCTGTGACAGACCCAAGATGCCTCGAAATCTGTCTCTATGGATCTTAATGCCAATGACATAAGATGCCTCACCTATATCCTTCATATCAAAATTTTTAGAGAGGAATTGTCTCACCTCATGTAGCAAACCCTTATCATTGGTTGCTAGCAAAAAGGTCATCCACATATAAAACAAGAAAACAATTTTTACTCCCACTAACCTTCAGGTATATACATTGATCCATAATGTTTTCTACAAAACCAAAAGAAGAAATTACATTATGGAATTTCAAATACCATTGGCAGGATGCTTGTTTTAAACCATATAATGACTTCTTGAGCTTGCAAACCAATTGCTCACCATGACTAGAGGGGAATCAATGAAGATGTGTTATTAATGAAGAAGTGTTGTCAATCATTAATGACGAAGTGTTATTAATGAAGAAGTGTTAATAACCATCGTCTTTTAGTGCCAGTGTGAACATGCATTGAATCATATGTGACATTGTTTTGTAAATTAATGCAGTAAATACCATTAGACAAAATACCATTCCCAACATAATCAGATTTATAGAATAGACTGAAAGATTCTTTTCTGAAAAGTTTAAGAAATATCCAAAAGGTACAAGCCTTGAAACTGAGATCAAGTTTCTAGAAAAACTTGGAACATAAAAAGTCTTTTCTAACTCCAAAACAAAACCACTACTTAAAGCTAAATAACATGTTCCTATAGCTTCCACATGCGAGCCCATCTTGTTTCCTGATAAGATGCTTTGCTCACTTCCCACTGGCTTCCTTAGGTTCTGCAAACCCTTTGTCTGCAAGCCATTTCTGATATTTGGCGCATTCCTTCTTTATGTGTCCCTTCTTCTTACAGAAAAAACACTTGGAAACCTTCTTGATATCAGCTTGGGGAGGTGCTTTACCTTTCCCTTTCCGATTGGCTTGAGATTTTCCCTTTCCACGCGTTGCCAGCGTTGCACTCTCTCCCAGTTCCATCACCAGTCTCTCTTCCTCTTGAACACACATGGTCATGAGTTCATTAATTGACCATTTATCCTTATGTGTGTTTGAGATTTTGAAAGGTCCATATTGGTGCGGAAGGGTGTTCAGGATGTAGTGCACTTGGAAGGACTCCGATATTTCAACCTCGAGTTTCTTCAATTGAGCCACAGTGTCCCTCATCTGCATGATGTGCTCGCGCACACCTTTCACACTGGTGAGCCTCAGGGATGAGAACTTCATGATTAGGGTGCTTGCTAGTGCCTTGTCTGAAGAGACGAATTGTTCATCAATGGCCTTCAACAAGTCTCGGACCTTTTCATCCTGATCAACGGAACCTCGAATACCAGCTGAAATTTTGGTCTTAATGAACATCATGCTTAGACGATTGGATCGCTCCCATCGTTCATAAAGCGCGACGTCCGCTGCAGTGCTGGTATTAGTGAGTGCCGATGGTTCATCTTTCCTGATAGCATAATCTATGTCCATCCACCCTAAATGAAGGAGAATTCTCTCCTTCCAAATCTTGTAGTTATCTCCCTTAAGTTCGGGAATGTCACAACGAATTTCAGAGAAATTTGCAGGTTGTACTGCTGCATCAAAAGGATCACATGCTTATGTTAAAATTGAGGCTTAATAACTTTCATGTTTTACCAATGTAAATCATGCAAAAAAAGAATTGAATCAAATGACATGAAAATTGCCTGTGGGCTAAATTTTCAATTCAAACAGACTCAATAAAACTTTATGAACTTTCATGTTTTACCAATGTAAAACATGCTAAAAAGAATTGAATCAAATGACATGAAAATTGCCTGTGGGCTAAATTTTCAATTCAAACAGACTCAATAAAACTTTATGAACTTTCATGTTTTACCAATGTAAAACATGCTAAAAAGAATTGAATCAAATGACATGAAAATTGCCTGTGGGCTAAATTTTCAATTCAAACAGATTCAATAAAACTTTATGATGATGCTAAAAAGAATTGAATCAAATGACATGAAAATTTCCTGTGGGCTAAATTTTCAATTCAAACAGATTCAATAAATCTTTATGATACTTTCATGTTTTACCAATGTAAAACATGCTAAAAAGAATTGAATCAAATGACATGAAAATTGCCTGTGGGCTAAATTTTCAATTCAAACAGACTCAATAAAACTTTATGAACTTTCATGTTTTACCAATGTAAAACATGAAAATTGCCTGTGGGCTAAATTTTCAATTCAAACAGATTCAATAAAACTTTATGATGATGCTAAAAAGAATTGAATCAAATGACATGAAAATTGCCTGTGGGCTAAATTTTCAATTCAAACAGATTCAATAAAACTTTATGATACTTTCATGTTTTACCAATGTAAAACATGCTAAAAAGAATTGAATCAAATGACATGAAAATTTCCTGTGGGCTAAATTTTCAATTCAAACAGATTCAATAAAACTTTATGATGATGCTAAAAAGAATTGAATCAAATGACATGAAAATTGCCTGTGGGCTAAATTTTCAATTCAAACAGATTCAATAAAACTTATTAATTCATAACTCCTGTGGGTAGGTTATGAAATTTTATCCTAATTAATTACATAAATATAATAAAGATTCCTGTAGGATAAAATTTATTATATTCAGTGTAATTAATTACAATTTAATGTCTAAATAAACTTATGTGATCTTATCAAACAAAATATATAATTTTATTTAATTAAAGATGCTGTGGCTATTCTCTAATTAATTAAAATTATATGGATCACTAGACATTATTTTGCTGTATAAACAAAACTTAACCAGAGAGAAAAATAATGTTTACTGAAGGGAGTAAGTCAAAATGACATTTTAATAAACTCCATATAACTGTAATATTTTTCCAGCAAATCAAAATTAAGGTTAAAGCAGTCAGCATTACCGCAAATAACTACAAATTGCATTGAAAGACTATTGAGTTCAAAATAGAGATTCTCACAATTTAGAGTTATTTTCTTTAAGTAATACTTCAAAGGTCATCCTTATATTCATTTCCCCTAATATTTTATAAAATGAATACAAAAACCTCATATTTAAACTCCAGCCTCCACAATTAAAAATAATTTATACCCATGAGAATTCAATTCTCACATAACCAATCATTTGCAAAAATTTCCAAATATGCATATGATCCGAAGATCAAAATAGACCTAAATAAATAAATAATATATTCAAAATATGGTCTGCCATAATTCCTTTATGACCTGCTTAATAATGTGCTTCAAACAATATTACAATACTTCCATACATTTCTCTCACATTATATATTGCGTATATATATTGTATACGGTCTATATAAAACTTGTTATGGGTATAGCATAATTTTTAATCATAGTCATTTAGTTCGTAATGTTTCTTTTATGTGACTCTCGTTACTCTAACTGTCCCATAATTGCACTAACTTCCTTTTTCCTTTCCTTCGTTGGTGGAAACTAAGCACAAGATTAAAATTTACATTACATATTTCTTGCCATGGATACATGCCCAGGTCATTTGAGTAAAGTTTTACCTATAAATAGTAGCTTCAGTGCTGGAACTACTTCTTTATTTAAAAAATAAAAATAAAATCATCATGAGAACAGAAGAAGAATGGCTTCAGACTTTTACGAAAGTATACCATATCTGCTGCCCTCAGGATCTGACACACATTATGGAAATTAATAACCATGGTTCTGTTCCTTAGCCACAAGTCCGAACCAACAAATAAAGCCGACTAAAGCTTTCCCAATAAATGGCAGTTTCAGTGGTGAAACTACTTTATATTTAAAAAATAAAAATAAAAGTGTCCTTAAGAACAGCAGAGAAGTTCCAAAACTGAAACAGCAGAGAAGTTCCAAAACTGAAAATGCAAAAATCTTATACAACGATGGGTATATCTATATTTAGTGTCAACGTTTTAGAACCATCAAATTTTATTCATCTTTAAATAAAAGAAAATTACCCTATTTTATCTTTGAAAATGAATTGCATTTAATAGTTCGAAACGTTTAACACTAAAATTCTGAAATTGCATTGTTTTGTTTTGTTAAATATACGTCTTTCTCATTATTTCATTATATTTACTGTGAATGACCAGCGACGAGGGGATGGTGCTGTTCAAAGTTTAAACTCGTTCAACGCGTGTTGAAAAAAGTGACAGAAACGCCCAACTGTAACGTGTGTTGAAAAACGTGACAGAAACGTCCAACTGTTTTGCATGAGAAGGTGAAAGATTTTGAAAATACAGAGTTATTGCAGTGTATTAATCCCGTTCTTTGCGAAGAAAACTGAAGTTCCAAAACTGAAACTGAAGAATGATGGGTATATCCAGCTTCATATTATATTTTTCTTTTTAAAGATTTAGTTAATTCATTCATTTATGCTACCATCATACGATGCTCTTTAATTTTCTCGATAAAGAAAACAAGCTTTAGATCGATAGAATCCGGGTATCCTGTTACTGAAAATTCGTAATTTGAACAACAATTTAATGGTTTCTTTTCTTTTCAAGGACTTTCACAAAAAACACAGCCCTTCACATTCCACAAGTGTATTTAACAGTAAGTGATTTAACACCAGATTTGCGTGACCCCTGAATGAAAAACCCCAACATTTTTTGATTGCCCTGTGGTAATAAACAACCCACCGCTTATGTCAAAAAAACCCCAATATATATATATATATTTTTTAATTTCCCTTTGAAAATAAACAGCCCACCGTTGATGTCATGAAAATCCCAATATAATCAGATTTAAATCAGATTGAAACCAAAGAAATGCATATATTCCGAAGCTCAGGTCCAATTTAAACTCCAGGTAAAAACCAAAAACTCAACTATCATGCGAATCACATTAAGCTTAGGCTGTATACTTCAATGCCAAACTTTGAGCATGCCAGTCAAACAAATGGAAATGAAAACAATAACGCATGCATGACATAGTTTCTAGGCCAACACACAGCAAGGCAGAGATAAAAGGGCTTTGATACCAAATGTTAGAAAAATTATGACAGTGATTCTGCATGCGGAAAGAACTTAAAAGAATCACTGAAACTGAATGCCCAGGGATACGAGTTACCTCCAGCCATTGGTGAAACTGTTGATGCGATTTCCTTCTGAAACACCACGCTCCATCTGCGCATGCAAAAAGGAAAGAAGACAACTAATCTGAAGGCACTTCCAAGCTCTGCTATCTCAGCTAGATGGTGTAGAACTGAAGGGGATTGAGATGCAAGCTTGGGGACCAAACAGATGAATTTATAGCTAAGCTTCCATCAAGCTTCTGATAGCTATGTGTCAGATGTCCCACAGATCAAGGCAGAGAACTCCAGATGGGAGTAATAGACCACTTCAATAGCTCCTAACAATAAATTTATTAGCTGTAGTTGATTTCCTTAACTTAAGGAAACTACTGCAGTTGGTTTCCATAAGTTAAGGAAGGACTGCAGTTTAAATTCCATAATTTTAGGCAGCAATTTTGCATAAACTAATGGAGCTTAACACATCCAGCCCAGCATACCTATCATCACTACCATTAGACCTATCATCCCATCCCCCATCTTCCCATTTGCCAACCCATCATATAAATATATTTACTTCAGAGTGTAGAAAGCTAGAAGCCAATATAAAAATATTTAGCTCATTATGATGTCAACTCTGAAAGCTAGAAGCCAATATAAAAATATTTAGCTCATTATGATGTCACTAGTTGAGATTTGAATTTGAAGAAGGAAAATAAATCTTGAATTAGAAAGATGGTAGTCATTCCACCCAACAGCTAGAAATACCCCAATAAACATCTCCACAAATAAATAATTTAAATACTTAACGCTCTACCTCTTTTCATAAGATTTGAATCAATAACTTGATGAAACTAAACCCTACATCAACTAACTGATTTATTTTTCACTGTAATGATGACAAACTAATTTATTTATAGTTTTTCACAAGTATTCAAATGATGTGATGAGCCAACAACCTTGTGTGTGCATTTAATTTAACAATGAGAAACTTATAGTAACCCAGTGGTGAAACCAAGAGCTAGTAGAACCATCTTTGGTTGTTATTAGAGAATCTGTAGACTGACTCATCACCTTTATTCAAAGAAAACCATGCCACTTAGAATGATATCCTCGTAAGGGGGCAGGCTTTCACCTTGTCCGGTGCCTCTGGATCTTGGGTCCTTAATCTATTTAAAAATAAATAAAAAATAAAAATAAAAAAATCTTAACAAACAAAAACAGGTTTAGAAAATACTCCAAGCAATCAATAACTTTGGGTTGTATGGTATATAAAAAAAATACTAGTTGTTTGTTTTTTTATTAATTTTTAAATAATGTTTTCGATTATTTTCTGTGCCAATTTCAGATGGGATTCCAGATATCAAATGAATGAACTGCTCAAGTTTTAAATGAACGCCTTACCAGAGCTTATCGGAAACTCAAACCACTCCGATATGGTCCTTACACCATTACCAAGGCTGTGGGAGACAATGCATTTGAGCTCAACATTCCCCCATTCCTTGGCCTGCACCTAGTGTTCAATGTGGACCGCCTATAGCCATATCTTCCACCATTACTAGACACATCTGACATTCTAGAACAACTCACACCCATAGAGTTATATCTAGATTGCATGGAACAAGCTGCAACTGATCGGATCATGGACACACAGATCAAGCACACTCGCTAGTAGAATAAGCAACTCCATTGAATTTTCAAAGTAGGGCAACTCTTTCACCAGGGCAAGTGGCTCACCAGGGATCAATTTCAACAGAAGTTTCCTCATCTCATGGAGGAACTCAACGCAATGGGGGAGGAATGATCCAGGTGGATATTGGTGGCCACCCACCAAGTCCACTTGGACCCCCATCATTTTTTCTTTCAGCTTTTTAGTTTCTTTAGTTGTAGCACAATTTACTATTTTTAGCAGTTTTTCGGGTCCTGAACTTCCGGAGCTGTTTTGAGGCCCTAAACGACATTTTTTGGGAAAACTGGGACCAACATGGGACCATGAATTGATGTTGCTCTTCCGAAAGTTGTAGTTCTCGGATAGATCTTTCTAACGAGATATTGTGCACGTCAAACAAAGATCGTATGCTAGAGTTACGACCCCGAGAAGTTGATGTACCAATATACCCAAACTGGGCCCATAGTTTGGCTTTTCATCTTCTAGGGTTAGGTTTTTTGATGTTTATGGTTTTCCATTGTATCTCAACAATAAATAGGCCTTCAAGCCTTATTGTAACTTAGTTCAGAGGCATGTAGCCACCACATCTCTTCTTAGAGATGAGCTACCATCGCACTAGCTGGTTTATTTCCATTTCTGTTTGTAAGCATATTTAAGTATTTTACAATAATGAAATGAATTATTATTTCTGTTGCAAATCTGTATTTATGGTTATCTATGTAATTTGTTGCGTTCCTGTATAAATCCGTATCAGTGGATATTGGTGGCCACCCGCCAAGTCTACTTGGATCAATATAACACATAACAATCTCGATTCTCTCCTCTACTCGAGTATAAAGTTCAAGAAGGAGAGAAACCTCCTTCACATCTGAAAACCCAAAGTATAGCTTGAAAACACCCTCAATTTGTCTCAACCTTGTGGTTGGTGTCTTCTCTCCTGTTCACATTGTTATGCGAGATAAGAGATGTATGATTCATTCATTTTGTTTTTAGTAAATGAAATATTTGGTGTTAAAAATATAGTAAGAAAGGGTAAATTTGACTTGTGCTTTAGTTAAATTTAGTAATTCCATTTTCCACATCAGTGGGATGACTTGGATTGCAGTTAACTTGTGTGACATGGCATTGTCTTCTAGTTTACTCAGTAAATTCGAGTTATATGCTAGAAATAGAGTTATGGGTGTAGTAATTTCTAAAATTTAGCAATCTAGTTCAATGATTTTCAATTAACTTAGCTTACGAAACTAGTTGAGTTAGTTGAAGGTTTGTTGTTAACTCAGTGATCTCTTAATTAAACTAGTCAATCAACTAAAAATAACTCAGATATGCATGGAATTCGAATTTCCTAGCTGGAGTGGCGAAAATAACACATGGTAACTATAAAATGTATACTAGTATACTAGTTGAGTATACAAAGTTGACAGTTAAGTAGGTGAATCATTACTTGGGAATTGCACAAGAAAATAGGAGACAATTCCTACTTTTTTGGAGCTAATTTCCTCTGAGATTGTGCATAGAAATAGGAGCAAGCTCGGGCGTTGGATTGGATAAGTGTTGGCCAAAGCAACACAATGAGTAGGAGAATAGGTTTACAGTGTAGGGTGTGTTTCAAGATCGAAGAAACACATTCTAATAGTTTCTCATTCTCATTGATTAATGAAAATCAATGAGGGTTTTCTCTAAGTGGGCTTCCCTGTAAATTATTGTGTTCTTGTGGTGTTTTAATGGTTGCATTTCATAGGAAGTGTTTGTATATTGTGATTTCCATTCAACCATGCTAAGAGCTAACATGGCTCAGGGGTGCGATTTTGAACATGTGGTATTAACAAGTCATGATATTGGCTTAAGTCTTAACCAAACATATTGACAAGTCAAAACCTCCTTGATAAAGTTGGAGTGAAACTAAATGATTAGTAATCTTCTTAATGTTTTAAAATATATATATATATATATATGAGTTAATCAAATATCAATTCTTTTTATAATTAATAATAACAATAATAATTTAAAATAAAGTGTATTTTTTTTGGAAGAAAAATTGTAATTTTATTCAGATAGAGCAAAATTATATGTTGTAGATGTTGAAATGCATATGCATAATAATGAATCTTCACTTCTGAGGATATATAATAACTCATGAAAAATCTAGTCTATTCTTTTCTACCTTTTTTTTTCCCACTTTTCGTCAATCACTAGTGTTGGGTGCCGATGATACAATAGTCTTTTGATTTTCTTTTATAGTTGCTTGGATTTCTTTGTGAGAATCTGAGCCTTCTTACACGAGTTCGTTTGTTGCAACTTGCCTCTTTTTCAGGTGTGTTGTGAGACGTTTGATATCAGAACTAATGCAGAGCTATGCTCGAGCTCCTGTTTTTGTATGTTGTTTTGAGAATTCTTCTCATTGATATCAGTGGTATTTCTGGAATGTCTAAGTCTTCTTCTTCTAACAATTCAGTGCCTTGCCAACCTTTTGGTTTTTGTGATTGTTTTTTGTGCCTTTTGTGCTCTTTTTTAGCTTGCAGACATACACTCTGAAGTGTCCGGTTTGTAGACATCCATGCAACGAAATGTTATATTCTCGTAATCTAGAGGTTGTGTCCACTGTAGATTGTTGTGGACCAACATAATTCGATCAGGTATGCCTTGACTAAGATCTACTTCAACACAAATTGTGGCAAAAGTGAAGATTCCTTTTGCAACTCTATTGCATCAATCTTGAGAAATTTCCCCAAGGAATTCTCAATTCCTTCTAGAATTTTGTGTTGTCAAAAATGGAGTGGTAGATTGTGTATTCTAACCCATATAGGCATTTTGGATACCACCATGGTGGTAGCATAAAATCTTGAGAACAAAAGAGTCATGAAGAGCCCCACCTTGCTCAAAAACCATGGGCCCTCATTTAAAACATAGTCCTTTATCTTTCACTGTATGAAATCTGACAATAAAAAATCCTTTAGAACAGAGATGGATCTCACAGTTTGTTGTCCATGTCGAAAAGATCCATTAGTATAGAGCATCAGATTTGGGCCAAAAACCATTAAATCTACATATAACTTCTTTGGTGTGGAGGTCTGTGTAAAGTTCATTTACCTCAGGGATAGTCACTGTTAGAGCTGGTATCGGGGATTTCTGCTCCACATATAGGGCCCAGGTAGATTTGGAATTAGTGTTGTTTTGGTGTGGGTTTCCCTCTTCCCCTTCACTGCATCCTTGAAGGATCTTGTACCCTTTACGCTGGTTCCGGAGTAGCCTCCTAACAATCTCGCTTTGAGGCCTCTCCAGGTGATGGCGTCTCCCATGACAAAATTCGAGATAGCAAATCTCATATCGTGGGCCAGACACTTGGTTCGTTCGGGCTACATTTTGGACCTTGTGGACGCCAAGCTTGGTGAGGACTATGATTGCAAATCTCATATCGTTGCTTTTCTCTGCCTATAGAGATTGCCAGCAGTGAGACCCGCCATGCCTGAGGTGTTCAAGATACTGTCAGGAGAAGTGGAGGCCCTGTCACTTCGTTGAGGACAAAAAATATGGATCAAGGTGGAAATTCAACGCAGCTTGTGACAGGTAGCATACTCTTGAAATTTGAATGGGAAATAATGGTGTAGAAACCGTTAAACTCTTTGATACAGTGAAGAATCATAACTCAGATGAATTTTTGATAGAGATTTGGGATTTATTTGAAATATTTAATCCCTTTGAAATATAATCATAATCCAAAAGAGAATGATAACTGAGATGAATTTTTGATAGAGATTTGGGATTTATATGAAAATTTTAATCCCTTTGAAATAGAATCATAATCCAAAAATCGAAGCAAAAATTTGAATAGGACCATCAAGTTCCACATTTACCGCTGTTAACACCCTGTAACTTTCTCTTTATTACTAATCTTCTTGTCAATCTGTAAACATCACTTCAGATAAGCTACTTGTGTAGCAAACCACATTCCCTTTTCCGTTGTCTTTGCGTGGAAATTTTCAAATTTCAGGCCAGATTGTTGATTATTAAAATTACAATGTCGAGTTGCACCGTTGAAAATGAGAGCTGAGAAATCTACTTCATATCTGAGAATTTATTAAATTGCAAATTTTTACTGACAAAAATGTGAGCTTTCAATATCGGATTTTGTCAAGCTGCTCAACGGACAAAATACGAAATTTAACTGTAAAAACTCAATTAAAATCACTTTATAAGTTCCAAAGTTGATTTGGATGGCTATTTACTAATCAAATTTTAGCTAGGGGCGGACTAAACTACCTGCAAAACCCCCTTCTCTGAGTCAAATTTTAGCTAGGGGCGGACTAAACTACATTTAAAACCCCCTTCTCTGAGTGCATAGATGGTAGTGCGAAAATTATATAACCTGTTCTAGAGGCAAGTTCTTTATATGTTCTCCTAACCCCTTTGCGCGGTATCTTCTAACATTGAGCAATGGACAAAATACAACACAAGCGAGTTCAAGTTGGAGAGCTCAATTTACACATTGCAGAGATTGGATCAGGTACTAATTCTCATCCCAAACAAACTGCTATCTTAAGTATTTTCCTTGGTATCCCTAAGAAATCTAGATACTTTACAACTACAGTCATAAAGGGAAGACGTTTGTCACAACTGTGTATCTTCTTGCCATGAAACTGGGGTATATCTATATATATATATATATATATATATATATGTTTTTAGTTGGATAGTTAACCATTCTTTAAAACTAATTGAGATAAATCTAAGATAATGGCTTTTGTAATTTTTTTCTTATTTTGAATAACAAAATTAAACCACTTTTGTTGTTAACCTAATGTGCAGGTCCTGTTGTGCTGTTACTGCATGGATTTCCAGAGATATGGTATTCATGGCGTTATCAGATGATAGCATTGGCAGAGGCAGGGTTTCATGCAATTGCTCCTGACTTTCGAGGCTATGGACTGTCTGATCAGCTCTCTGAACCAGAGAAAGTTGCATATTATGACCTTGTTGAAGACACCCTTGCCCTGCTTGATGCATTGAGTATTGAAGAAGTAAGTTTTAGTTGGCTTTCTGATGAAATCAGAAGAAACTCAACTACCCTGGTTGGGGGAGATGTCCATATATGACACTATTAGCTTTTCTAAATCCATGGAGGTTGAAAAGAAAGTGAGGTTTGAACATTCATAATGTTTTTTACCATGATGACACAGATTCAGAGAGGGAAAGTCATTTATCACTAACTGTGCAAAAGTCTTGGATTTCTCGCTATTTTTCCGACTCTCTCCAAATGATCAATTATGCAGGCACGGTTTTGGATTCATTGTAAAGGAAAATTTTGGCAGATATCTAAACCAATAGAAAATAATCACCATATTGTTAGTTTTCAACAACGATTCTATATGCAGAATAAAAACTTAAAGAATCGTAAAACTGGAATGAAGGTTTAATGCCCAGTAAAAATAAATTATCTCCAACCATTGATAACACTCTTGCTGCAAACCAAAACTTTTCTAATATGCTTCCACAGTCCACTTGCTTTCTTGATTGAAAACAACGCTCCAGCTTCAATCCAAGCAAAAGGAAAAAATACAGAAAGTCTGAAGGCACTTCCAAGCTCTGCTCTCTCAGCTTGATGGTGTAAAAACTGAAGGGATTGAAATGCAAGCTTGGGGACCAAATAGATAAATTTATAGCCAAGCTTCCATCAAGCTTATGATGGCTATGTGTCAGGTGTTCCACAGATCAAGGTAGAGAACTCCAGATGGAGTAATGGACCACTTCAGAAGCTCCCAACAATAAATTTATTAACTGCAGTTGATTTCCTTAATTTAAGGAAATTACTACAGTTGGTTTCCAGAAATTAAGGAAAGACTGCAGTTTACTTCCATAATTGTAGGCAGCAGTTGGTAAAAAAATTAATGGAGCTTAACATTCTCCCACTTGGTCCATACTTCCTAACTTAATGTCTCAACTTAAAATCCATTGATAATTTGTATTAAGTTATAGATACATGAATCATGGCGATAAGTCCTCTAATGACGAGTATTATCTTCCATGTATTACTATGTATTTATTCTTATTATAATTTATGTGGCAACAATTTCTTAATGAATAAACCTTATGTTTATTCTTGGTCCTTCTTAAATGAATTTTCTCAAATCAACTTAAGGTGCACATAAATATGAGAAAAAACATCACAATAATTAAGAATTTCATTAAAATAACATTGTCCATACAATGAGAAACTACATAATGGAACCAAGTCCCATATTCATTACATGATCCTTGAATTTAAACGGTGGCATGCCCTTAGTCAAAGGATCAGGGATCATCAACTCAGTGTTGACGTGCTCAATGACCACTTTCTTTTTTTTAACACATTCCCTTATAGCTAAATACTTAATGTCAATGTGTTTATTTCGACTCCCACTTTTGTTGTTTTTAGCCATAAAAACAACAGATGAATTATCACAATATATTCTCAATGGCTTAGAGATAGAATCCATAATTCTAAGCCCATAAATGAAACTCTTAAGCCATACACCATGTAAAGTAGCCTCAAAACAGGAGACGAACTCGGCTTCCATAGTGGAAGTGGCAATCAAGGTCTGCTTGGCACTCCTCCATGATACAGCTCCACTGGCCATCATAAAAATGTAACCTGATGTTGATTTGTGTGAATCAACACATCCAGCAAAGTCAGAATCTGAGTAGCCAATTACTTCCAAGTTGTCCGTCCGTCTATACATAAGCATGTAGTCTTTGGTTCCTTGAAGATACCTCATTACTTTGTTTGCAGCTCCCCAGTGGTCTAAACCTGGATCACTCTGGTATTGTCCCAACATTCCCACAAAAAACGCAATGTCAGGTCTTGTGCAGACTTGAGCATACATTAGGCTTCCGATAGCAGAAGCATATGGAATGTTCTTCATTTGTTCCCTTTCAAAGTCGTTCTTCAGGCATTGGTTCAAATTGAACCTATCACCCTTCACAATGGGAGCTACACTTGGTGAACAATCCTTCATCCGAAATCTCTCTAAAATTTTATTAATATAGGTTTCCTATGACAGACCCAAGATGCCTCGAAATATGTCTTTATGGATCTTAATGCCAATGACATAAGATGCCTCACCCATATCCTTCATATCAAAATTTTTAGAGAGGAATTGTTTCACCTCATGTAGCAAACCCTTATCATTGGTTGCTAGCAAAATGTCATCCACAGATAAAACAAGAAAACAAATTTTACTCCCACTAACTTTCAGGTATATACATTGATCCATAATGTTTTCTACAAAACCAAAAGAAGAAATTACATTATGGAATTTCAAATACCATTGGCGGGATGCTTGTTTTAAACCATATAATGAATTCTTGAGCTTGCAAACCAATTGCTCACCATCACTAGAGGGGAATCCTTCAGGTTGTTTCATGTAAATCTCCTCCTCTAGATCTCCATTAAGTAAAGCTGTTTTCACATCCATTTGTTGCAACTCCAAGTCAAAATGGGCTACTAATGCCATAATAACGTGCAAGGAATCTTTCTTAGATACAGGAGAAAAAGTCTCCGTGTAGTCGATTCCTTCTTTCTGAGTGAATCCCTTAGCAACAAGTCTTGCCTTGTATCTCTCAATGTTGCCCAATGAGTCTTTCTTTGTCTTAAAGACCCATTTACATCCAATGGCTTTTGCACCATTAGGCAACTCAACAAGATCCCAGACTTCGTTACTCTTTATGGAATTCATCTCTTCCTTCATGGCATTGTACCATAGTTCTGATTCTTTGCAACTCATGGCTTGTGAAAATGACTCGGGATCATTTTCGGCTCCAATGTTGTAGTCACATTCTCGTAGATACACAACATAATCATTAGGAATTGCTGATCTCTTTGGTCTAGTAGATCTTCTTAATGTTGTATCATCATCTTCCTGAGAAGTATGTGGTTCAACTTGTTGTTCAAAAGTTCTTGGCAACTCTTGAACTCCTTGATCTACTGGAATATCGTCAGCAGCTTGTGGAACTTCAACAATTGGTTGTTCAACACCAGTTTGTACTTGAGGGGTGCTATGAACAATAACCAATCTATCACTTGAAGTGGAAGGTTGAGATTCTGAATGATACTTCTCAGAAACTATGTTTCTGGTTTGATCGCTCCCACTGATCAAGTCATTTTCAAGGAACTTTGCATTTCTTGATTCCACAATCCTAGTGCTGTCAGATGGACAATAAAATCTGTAACCTTTAGACCTTTTAGCATATCCAATGAAATACCCACTAATGGTCCTTGGGTCCAGCTTCTTCTCTTGTGGATTATAAATTCTCACTTCAGATGGGCATCCCCAAACGCGCATATGTCGCAAACTCGGTTTCCAACCTCTCCATAATTCAAATGGCGTTTTAGGAACCGCCTTGGTTGGAACTCGATTTAATATATACACTATTGTCTTAAGTGCTTTAGTCCACAAGGATTTAGGAATATTGGAGCTGCTAAGCATACTCCGCACCATGTCCAATAATGTTCGATTTCTTCTTTCTGCTACACCATTCTGGTCGGGTGAACTAGGCATGGTGTGTTGGAGAGGTAAATCCCCTCTACGGATAGAGGCGATCCCTACTAGCCCAGAATGGGACTAGCAACAATCAATCAATGCTACTGTGCAAGTTCCTAATTGCAATTAAAGAAGAGGTAAAGAACACCTGCTTGGATTCCAACGTTATTGTTTGATGAAGAGATGCCGCTCTCACTCCTTCACTCTGGCCGGTCACGGTCTTCCACGATCTCCATGAATAGACATCTGCAAACACGAAGAGACAGACAAACACAAGCGTGAAATCTGATAAAAGCAATTATACATCAGTCAGAAAGGATGTAATTCACATTAACCATTGCAACGACAAATGAGAATGGAACCATAACAATAGTCATCTATTATTAGATCAATAACAGAGAAAGGTACAACCAATGTTCTGACGCTGAGTCCTTCTCTTGAGGGTCCAACCAACAAATCTCTTAAGCATTCACCCTTGGAGGTAAGTTCTCCCAATACAAAAAGCTCTCTCTCACACAAGCAATACTCACAACCTTCCTTGAGCTTCCTCTAACAAAACCACACTTGTCACACCAATTACCTACTAACAGCAGCAATCCACTCACTATGAATTCTACACTATCCAAAAACTAGCTGCTCATGGTAATGGTGGAGGTTTAAGTAGAGAAGGAGTCTCCACGAATGGTGGGAGGAGAAGCTTATCCTCAAGGAAGGTGGTTCCAAATGACGAACAGACATGCCATAGAAAGGAGGGCGACACTCACAAGGCTAACAACCAGACCTGGAACCATCTGGAAGGCTGGCTGTTGGAACAAATTCGCCCAAACTGGATCAGCGCGGGTACAACACTGAACTGACGTGCTGACAGTGCATCACAATAACAGTGGACGCTGTGTCAGCGCTACTTGATACTTTGATAGGCTGCGCTGAAGCACAAAATTCGACTAGTGCGGGAAACCCGTGTGCTTCCGCGCTGGCAGCGCACCAGTAACACTATAAGCCGCCCGTCAGCGCGGTTATTTGAATAACAGACGCGTTGATGCAGTAAACTTTGGAAAAGTGGGTCATTTGGCTAGTTTCAGAGAGCATGAGCATGGTGCATTTGATTTCATGAGACATTAGGGAGACTGACAGGGAGACAGTGACAAATTACTGCGTAACAGATGCCCCCTAAAGCATGAAACCCGAGAGAGTGGGAGGGGTGAAATGCTTTACGAAACAGCTGAACTGGAACACCACCAAGAAGGACCTGCATGAATGTACAACTGATATCTTGATCACATGTAGTCTAGGCATGGGCGCAGCCATCCAAAAGACATACGAAAAAGGTCTGTGGTATGGACGCAGCCACCCAGCTGAAGAGACCATAAAGATAAGAGGGTATGGTTGCAGCCATCCCAAAGACTCAGGTATGGGCGCAGCCATCCATCAATGAGTCATGCAATAACAATCCACAAAATCGCAGCCTGGTTCATAACAGACAAAAACCAGGGTCTTGCGCTCCATCCCAATCCGAACAAAGTACAAGTTCAAGCATGTGAATACATGAGTTGACGTCGAACATGCATGAACATCGTCTGATTACTAGTCAATGATGAAAATTGTTAACAGACGCGAGAGGTACCACCAATAATGACAATGGTCCTCAAGGTACTTATAGGTACAATCCGCGGCGTGTGAATCAAAGAGCTGGTGTCGAACACCCACAGAATCATCCGATTGGAGGCCAATGATGAAAACCTCACGTCGAACACGAAGAACCTGCCATTGAGGCATGCAGGCTCTAAGGCACCTGAAGGGAGTCTCTAGGTCACCTTCTTGGATAATGAGCTGAAGTCGACAGGAAGTAACCTCGATCGAAGGTGGGCCATGATGTTTCCCACATCATCGACACGAGACAGAGAAGGATAAAAGATTTTGTGTGAGACATCAGAAGGAGGTGGTAATCTTGCAGAGGCCAACTTCTCTTGAACATATCGGCGGCACAAAAGCGGATTTGGCAGTATCTGACATCAAATGAGCAGAGGTCATGGTGACAAGGCAATGAGCAGATGATAGGTCAAATAGGATACCCAAACCCATGGAGGCTAGTGCAAAACAAGATGAGAAATCCCCACCCAGAAACGAATGCAGAGGAGTGCCATGTTCAAGAGCGACATACTACCGACACGACCATTATTACAGTTTCATTTTCCCCACCATTTCTGGCAGGTACCCCGGTTATTTTTGGATGACAAGCTTGACGGGGATAGCATATGCTTGGAGAGGTGTCATTTCGACGATGTCCGATGTCATTAAGGTTTAACGAGCCTGACAAAGGCGGAGCTCGGCGTCTTTTCCTGTTTAGAGAGTCTGAAAAGACGGCGAAAAAGAAAACTCCAGGGGGATCCTTTTTCGTAAAGTTGTGTCTCTCGAGCCCGAAAAAGTATAAAACAATACTCGAAAGAACCGCCCGACCATTACGATCGAGGAGTACTTTTCGTGAATAGTAGCTTCGACCCGAAAAAGTAAAAAAGCGGTCGGAAGCACGTCGTTTTAGAGCCAGTAACGAGTGCGAAACGACAAACACCCGGCAATCTTTTTAAGTTGCACAGTCGAAAAAGAGCTTAAAACGACCGCCTCTCATTCCCTTTAACGAGTCGAAAGGAAGCTCGGCCATCTTTTCTTGATTCATGTCGGAAAAGAGCTTAAAGACGACATTTTTTGGGACCAAGTGCACGAAGAATCGTTATGACCACGTGTTGTGGGGAAAAGTATCCGACTCGGAATGACCCTATCCCTACTCTAAGGGTGATAGTTCCTTAGCAACAACTGAAAGTAAAGCTTTGATATTTTCCTTTATGAAAGTACAGAGAAGGAAGAAAAGATTGACCAACCGGTGTCTTTCGCTTTTGTCGATCCTGTCTTCTCTCTTTGTCTCTTGTTCCCAGCTCCTTGCTCCCTTTGCCGGCCCAGCTACACAAAGATCCTGCAAAAACAAGAGAGGGAAACTACAAGAAACATGTACTCATAACTGATGCATGGATTAGAGTGAATCAGATATACAAGTAAAACAATACATCAATGTAATACAAGTATATAGGGGAACATTCAAAGCTTTATTGATAGAAGTAAAAGGTTCTGAGAAGGTTACAACCATCAATGGCTCCAATCCAGCAGCACCTCCCCAGCAGCAAGAAAATCCCCTCTTCTCCTCTATAAAAGCAATCACCCAATAGCTCTAACTGTAAACCAACAACACTTCCTTGCTTTGCACAAAATTCCATCCTCCTTAGACCTCATAGAAGAGCTCTATATATAGGAGATTTGGAGAAAGGATGAGTCAGCTTGAGGCTGGCATAAAGCTGACTAGTGTCCTCTCCCACTTTAGTTAATCTTCAGTTCTTGAGTCCACTTGGAGAATCTTGCTTCCACTTGGAGATCAAGACCCTCTTACTCATCACAGGGCGAATCCCTTGAACCAAGTGTCAGTTTGGAAGCTTCCTGGGCAGTTGACACCTTGCAGAATGACTGTGCCACTTGGCCAATCTCGCCCAGCGCAGGTAGCCTTCATTGGAGTTGACTTTCAGCGCAGGTACAAAGAGGAGCAGTTGACATTCAGCGCAGATGCTCAGTGGAGCAGCTGACATGATCCAAAAATAGCCTGTTTTTGAGTGTTTTCAGGTGGAGAACTGATGGGAAGTGCTGTGGTTTGCTGACCTTGTTCTTCTAGGGGTAAGAACAACATGTTTAGGGACTGAGGATCCCTGTAATTATTGACATTTCATGCTCCATGCCGCGAGGCACAAAAATGTCTATAACAGTTGCCCCCTAAAGTATGAGGCCGTTTATCGGGTGAAATGCTTTATCTAGAGGATCTGAAGTTCATTCAAGTGCTGAGGAGGCGCCCTGTAATACAATACAATACAATACATTATTTTTCATTCTGTTTTCATGATCTAGCTGAGGCGGGCATTCCCATGCTCAGCTTTATAAATACATTTTGGTACATAGAACAGACGATCGTCTGATGGTAGACTGATAATTCTCTGCTGTAATTATCATCCTTTGAATAGGATGATCATCTGCTGCAATGATGTACATGACAAATGCTTTTATATTTCCTGAATATATATCGCAGCCCGGATGGATGAAACTAGATCCGGGGTCTTCAAACTCGTTCGATCTTCACTCTAAGTACAAGTCGATCCATGTGAGAATTGCGCTGAAGTCGAACATGGAAAGACATCGCTTGATTACCGGTCAATGATGAAAACCGTTAACAAGCGCGAGAGGAATCACCGATAATGATAATGACCCTCAAGGTACTGCAGTACAATTCATGTGGCGTGAATAAAGGACTTGGCGTCGAACGCCACGCAAAATCTTCTGGTCGAAGGTCATTGATGTATACCTGTCGCCGGAAGTGAGAAACTTGCCATTGAGGCATGCAAGCTTCAAAGTACTGATGGGGTTGTTCCTAGATCAACTTCTTGGATAATGAGCTGAAGTCGACAAGAAGCGATCCGTCAAAGGAGGGCCTTAATGAATCCCACATCAATGACACAGAACGGAGCTAATAATTTTAGTGGAGGTGAAAACAAACTGTGACATATGATTCAGGGTGGCGATCATGAATGGATGAAGGATAATGTATGGCAGTGGATGGGACACGGTTGACACTTTCAGAATGACCTCTCTTGAACATATAACGACACTGATGCGATGGATCGGTAGCATTACCCCAAAATGTGGATGGTTTGGCGAAGAACATGGTGATGAGACCGGTGAATGAAACAACCCAACCCGATGTGGTACGGAAGAAAAGTGTCATGTTCAAGAGCAACTTGCTACCATTAAGCTTTGATGTTCTCCCAATTTTTCCCCAGTCATTTCTGACCAGTACCTCTTTATTTTTGTCAAGCTTGAGGAGGATAACATATGCTTGTTCTATAACCTGCCCTTCGGGCAAGCCCATCGCTATGATTTAACGAGCTTAGCGATAGGGAAACTCGTTCTCGTCTAAAGACAAGTTTGTCGCTATTTAATGAATTTAACGAGTCTAACGACAAGGATAACTCGGTCCTTTTCATTTTTAGAGAGTCTGAAAAGGTACATAAAGTCAACTCCAGAATTCCTTTTTCGTCATCTAATCCCTTAAGTCCGAAAAAGTATAAAACAATACAGAAGGGATGAATTTTCGATTGCTTTAACGAGCCGAACAAAACAAGCGCTCGATCTTTTTGTGCAATAATCCCTCAGGTCCAAAAAGATTAAAATCTAGAGGAGGGATAGCTCTTCCGGTCGTTTAACGAGCTGGAAGGCCAAAACTCGGCAAACTTTTCATTTTTTACGAGTCAGTGAAAAGAGCTCAAAGAAGACTCGTCTTTTGAGGAACAAGTGATAAACAGGGATAGCAACAGATTCCAGGTACAGGTTGGAATTTTCCAATCACGGCAGTGTCACAAGGATGGCTAGGTGAAATCACTCTTCGCAGCTGTTTCTGAAAAGAGGTAAACACACAAATGGAGGTGAATGATCGGCCAAATGAAAAGTGGAGGTGACGGTGCACAAACACGACCAAGGCATTTATGGCTGATGAATTTACGATCTCAAAAGGTTATTTACCGGTTCATTTTTTCTGAATGAGCTTGAACTCTAGGGGAAGATTGCTCACAACTTATGTTTATTTTTTAACGAGCATGAACTATGTGCTAAAACTGCTCGATATACCAGTCATAGAAAAAGAATGCCTCCTGTGAGATAGCTATTTTTTAAGGAGCTTTATCTCACGAAGCTATGCTCCAATTTTGGCAAGTTTTTACCTTTGCCCCACAGACTTTCTTCATGCAAGGTCGGAATCGGCTAATCCTACGAGTTTAAAGGGTTAGACCTACAGGTTTAAAGGGAGGACCTAAAAATTTAAAAAAATAAATAGTCGTCCCTCGCTCACATTCCAAAAGTTTGCATGCCCCCAGGCATAGGATAGAATTTCGAGGCTGCCCTTCCTCTCCCCTATCTCTGCTTTTCTTTGGGTGTTCACAGCTACTTGTCATCTTGCCAATCTAATGTTAACGATACTAGTCTTCTCGTTATTTTAAGGGGTCTTACGCGGTACTCAGTCTTCCCGTCGGCCCAACTTTTAACGAACAGCTATTTGTGACAAGAGAAGAACACTACTCAAAGACAAAACATTGGTATTATTGAGGGAGGCTTGTCTCTTTCTTATTATCCGAAGAGGGTTCTATTTGCTGCCGCAAATCAATCTCTTTCTTCGGCGATGTCTATCATCAGGTTACTAAAGATGGCGACCACCTGTTGCAGCAATAGAATCTCTTTCTTTGGAGGCTGCCCCTACTTATCCTTCAAAACATATGTTTTAATGGGTGAGGCTTGTCTTCAAAGATGGTTACTACTTGCTACCGCAAATGGTCCCCTTCCTCGGTATCCTGATTATCTAGACAAGGGGAGCGAGAAGCTGATTATCTCACTCACATAACTTTGACAAAAGAATATTATTCTAGAACAACCCCTCTTCCACCGCCGGACGGGGTACGGACTAGTCATATTCTTCTGCGGAAATTCTACCTTATACCCAGGGTTTCTTCTGCCCGAAGCAGACCAGGGTGCATGCCCCCTGGGTTCCAGTCTTTCTTTCCGAATCACTCGCACTCATCGGGAAGGAGGACTGGGGGTGGAGGCATATCTTGAGTGAACAGACCATTTAGGATTGGTATTTGACTATTTGCGATGCGAGATCCCGGAAATGAAAGTTGGTCTACGAGCTTGACCATCCTTCCTTCGTGTGGAAAACACATTACTCTAAAGAGTGAGGAGACTATCGCTCCCATGCAATAAATATAGTCACGTCCAAGGAGTAGGTTATAATCCAAGGGTCCCTGGACGACCATCACGTTCAAATTGACGGTCTTCCCTTTCAATGTAACAGGTACATTGGGGAGGATTCCTAATGGTCGACTGGTTCCTTTATCAAAACCTGAGAGATTTCTCAACTCAGGTAAAAGCGCCGGGGAACCCAGTGCTTTCCAAGCAACAGAGGAAAGGATACTCACAGACGCCCCCTCATCAATGATAGTACCAGCCATAATCATTCTATAGATCTGGACAATGATTCTGAATGGTATACTGGCTGGTAACCGGGGTCTGCCTAGTTGATTCCAATCAAAGGATACAACCAGGTTGCTTGGTGGTGGGACCGAATATACGGCCGGGTATGACCCTGATGATGTTCCTTCCTGCGATAAAGGAATGGGCGCATTGCCCTGACGCTCATCAGAGTCGGTGCTAATGAAAAGAACCTGGATGGTGTCATCCTTATTCTCTTCAGTGAGGGTGTCGCATGAAGATGACTCTTCTGCGACGGTGTCATTTGAAGATGGGTCTTCAATGACAGAGTCATTGGACGATGAAACCTCTGAAGGAAGAACCGGGTCAACTGCCGTTTCGACCTTTAGACTTTCGTCTGGTCTAGATTCAGTAGGTTCATTCTCAATGACCGACACTTCAGCTGACCACTTGTGCGGGTCAGCTGGATTTTCAACTATCAAGGGATTAGGCGTGAGTTTTTGGTATCCAGGAGGAAGTCGTAACGGTGAAACCGGACGATCTTCCAAAACTCTCTTTGCCTCATCTAAGAATGGACATTTGTGGATGGCATGCTTGCCTTCACACAATACACAGGGTGATCTTGGTCTCCCTCTTCGTCCTTCACTCTCGCTAGTTGACGGACTGCAATCAACATGACTATCAGAGGTTGATGCTACCGGGTTGTGCAACCTTGGGGACCAGTCCCTTAGTATCCGGGGAATACAAGGACAATCACGATGGAAGTGGGTCCCTTTGCAAATGACACATGGCGATTTAGGCCTGGTCGGTGCAGTGTGTGGGTTTTTGTCAGCTGTCTCCTGCTTGCCCCCAGTCGCCTTCGCCATAGGCTCCTTCTGCTTCTTTTCTTTCTTCTTCTTTTCCTTCTTCTCCTTGGGAGGCTGACTTTTGCCAGCTCTACCTCGCGAAGATGAAGGATCAGAGGAAGTATTATAAGAAGTGGAAGGCTGGTGGGTAGTTCTAGACTGTTCTGACTGTTGATTCGACTGCTCAGGATTAGTGGCGATCTGGACTACATTAGTTGAAAAGAGCCATACAGGGAGGCCGATTGTCAATCCTGGAAGTGACAATGTTGCCATATGAGGCGCACCAACATCTCCCCAAGAGGAGAAGGGATTTGGACTTCCGCCAAGGTTGCCTCCTTGGTTGGTGGGCTCCATACTTTTCAACTGAAAGATCAACGTGGGAATAACAGGTGATTATGTTCCGCTTAAAATAAATTTTATTAACGACGCTTTTAGACACAAACTTGCTTTTTCATGTTTTAAGAGTCGAGAAAAAGCTAAAGATGACTCTAGTCGCCTTCGATGTATTAACGAGCCCGAAGTGACAAATGCTCGGTTGGACCTTTTCAGTTATAGAGTTTGAAAAGGGCCAAAAGAAACTGCTCTGGAGATCTAGGCAGAGGGTGTGCCAAACCTTTCGCGAAACCACAGAATACGTTTTACGGTACGGGTGGTCGATCTTTGTGAATGCTGTGTTCACTGCATCGCGATCAGTAGGGCGGCCGACACGGCTTCCTAAGGATAAAGGATAAATTCCTATAGGGGTCTCCCAATATACGCGACGGTACGCGGGAGCACAAGTCCGTATTAGTGCCACCGACTCTCAGGAGGAATCACCCACCTTCGTAGAGATCGACAGTCACTATGTTTAACGACGCCGGAACACGTCTCTACCTAGACCTCTAGATGTTTGCGTTATGTTACAAAGCGTTGTTATGTAAATTGGATTTATTTTAATGTTGATCTTGCTTAGCAGTTTGCCTTTAAGGATCACCACGAGATGTATATATAAAACTTCCTAAATGCAATCTAAGATGAGAAGCAAAACTTTTCAATCTTTCAACTTTGAAAACCTTAATCTACTGAGGGAAAAGAAAGACATCAATTTTTCTCACAGATCATAGAACACACACTAGATGCACTTTTCCTAAATTAACATGCAAACTGTCAATAATGCATATGCACAATGCAGATATTTCTTTTCTTTATCCTTAATGTTGATGTAAGACAAAAAGGAAACTGTTGTATAACTTTGAATCTAATTTCAAGCGAAAGTAAACAAGCTTGTCCAAAATCAAAAGACACCTTAAGATCGACTTGTTTAGACACTGGAAATGTATAGATTCAAACCACAAAATGAAAAACAAACAAACTCAAACAGCCATGAACAGTAACAAAACTAGCTCTTAAGATCACAAAGACACTTTTACAGTTCAGGATCTAAGAGGCCACAACTATACTGGTTCGCTTTTCACAATGGGAAACTGTAACTGAAACAAGAAATACTGAAAGAACAATCACAGTTTCATCACACAACTGAGGCGGAATAATGTCAAGGAAAGTTGGTTTACAGCAAGTACAAATGACAAGCAATCAGCAGCAAAATAACAGTGAAAACAGGGCTAAGACTCAGTGGGAAACCTCAGGAAGACATAGCCTAACTGGTTCAACGCAGGCTCTGGTCTGTCAAACTGACTCTCAGTGCAGTTCCCGAAGGGAGTACCTGCGCTGAAATGCAGACTGCCTTTGGACAGCCTGCACTGAGACACGAGAGTTGCGTTTACAAGGATTTCCGGGTCATAAAAAGCTCAAAAATTCACTGTTTTTGCTGAAATAAAAAGCTATAGGTCAAGTACAAGCTAAGGGATGCTCAAGAGGATGAAAATCTATCACAAAGAGCACAAGAGTCTTTTGTAGATCAGCTCTTCAAATCATGAATCTGCTCAGAAAATGAGCAAGAGTAGCAGCCCCTCTACTTCGCTTTTGATATAGTCAAAAGCTTTTCGATTTGGTACTCTTTTCTTCAGGAAATGAATAGCAAAGATACTACAAACACCAACAAGATACTAGGCTCCCCAGCGGAGTCGCCAGTTTGTTGTGGGGAAAAGTATCCGACTCGGAATGACCCTATCCCTACTCTAAGGGTGATAGTTCCTTAGCAACAACTGAAAGTAAAGCTTTGATATTTTCCTTTATGAAAGTACAGAGAAGGAAGAAAAGATTGACCAATCGGTGTCTTTCGCTTTTGTCGATCCTGTCTTCTCTCTTTGTCTCTTGTTCCCAGCTCCTTGCTCCCTTTGCCGGCCCAGCTACACAAAGATCCTGCAAAAACAAGAGAGGGAAACTACAAGAAACATGTACTCATAACTGATGCATGGATTAGAGTGAATCAGATATACAAGTAAAACAATACATCAATGTAATACAAGTATATAGGGGAACATTCAAAGCTTTATTGATAGAAGTAAAAGGTTCTAAGAAGGTTACAACCATCAATGGCTCCAATCCAGCAGCACCTCCCCAGCAGCAAGAAAATCCCCTCTTCTCCTCTATAAAAGCAATCACCCAATAGCTCTAACTGTAAACCAACAACACTTCCTTGCTTTGCACAAAATTCCAGCCTCCTTAGACCTCATAGAAGAGCTCTATATATAGGAGATTTGGAGAAAGGATGAGTCAGCTTGAGGCTGGCATAAAGCTGACTAGTGTCCTCTCCCACTTTAGTTAATCTTCAGTTCTTGAGTCCACTTGGAGAATCTTGCTTCCACTTGGAGATCAAGACCCTCTTACTCATCACAGGGCGAATCCCTTGAACCAAGTGTCAGTTTGGAAGCTTCCTGGGCAGTTGACACCTTGCAGAATGACTGTGCCACTTGGCCAATCTCGCCCAGCGCAGGTAGCCTTCATTGGAGTTGACTTTCAACGCAGGTACAAAGAGGAGCAGTTGACATTCAACGCAGATGCTCAGTGGAGCAGCTGACATGATCCAAAAATAGCCTGTTTTTGAGTGTTTTCAGGTGGAGAACTGATGGGAAGTGCTGTGGTTTGCTGACCTTGTTCTTCTAGGGGTAAGAACAACATGTTTAGGGACTGAGGATCCCTGTAATTATTGACATTTCATGCTCCATGCTGCGAGGCACAAAAATGTCTATAACACCACGCCGGTTACTAGTACCTGCACAAGAACACCACCCGCATAAATCCGTTCGATATGCATAAAAACATAGTAAAACATGCATAAAGGCATAATTAAGTGACATTAGAGCTAAATCCATGGTGAAAATACGACAAAAACCCACATTGACAAGAAATTATAGCAAATTATGAGTTTTTTACCATAAATAGGGGGGTAAAAGTCATTTTTTACCATTGTTACCATTTTGAGTTGTGAAGAACGTTGAGGAGCTGCAAGGTTGACAGAGCGATTTCCAGCCCATACAGACACCATTCATCCGGCAGCTTGTTCCAGGTAGGTTCTCCTCTCCCTGCGTTTCATTTTAAGCCCTTTTTTGAGCAATTCCACGGTGGGATGTGGCCCTTTGGGCGAATTTTTTGAGCGTTGGTGCGCTCTCGGTCAGCGCGGGTTTCCCGCTCGGGACCGCGCTGATCGATTTATATTTACACGTACCACCACATGGGTCAGCGCGGAAAACACGTGTTCTTCCGCGCTGACCCAGTGAAAAAACAATGGTGCGCCATTTTCAGCGCGACTGTTTTAGAAACAGTCGCGCTGGCGCCGTAAAGATTTATTTTTTAAGAATTGGACGTACAAATCTCAACGGTTAGCAACCTAATATTTTTTCATGGTCTTGCAGGGAAAAATGTCTTTTGTTTGGCAAGAGAGATCTCACGATGATGAGGATATAGCCGCCTACGCACTTGCCGAATGCCGAAATGCAATGCGAGCATGTGGATTCTTGAAATTCTTCCTTACTCCGCGCCTGAGGGCGCAACCTGACTTGCTGGAGTTCTTAATCAGAGCGTGGAACCCAGTGGATGGCAAATTCACGATCCGTGGCTAGGACATTGAGTTCGATTCCACGGACATTTATTTCTTGACTGGGTTATCGCGTCGGGGCCGAATGCCCATCCTGGAGGGGCAACGACCCAGCGGTGAGACTCTTGATCAGCTCATGGCTCGAGTGTGCCCACGGGCTGTGAAAACACGGAGCGGGAAAGTTGGTATCCCAACTGTGGGGGACATGCCTCTTCGCACCATACTCTTTCTAGTGACACGGGCAGCAGGCTCTTTGGCCAATCATGAGGCTTCAAAGACCCAACTACTACTAGCTCTAGAGTGCTTACAGCCCACCATTTTCAACTGGGCAGCAGCTGTGACCACTAACATGAAAAGGCAACTGAACAACTGCCGTCGCGGAGAGATGAAGCAGTTTGCATATGGGTCGCTTCTACTTCCGCTCATGCTGGAGCGAGTGCCGGCCCTACAACTACAGACCATGGCCGTGGATCCACCTAGAGGTCCTCGGGAGACGAGGGCCAGTCGATGGGCCCGCGTCATGCCACGTGGAGGTAGAGGCCGCCCAGTGTCTTGGGGAGTGTATTTCCGAGAGTGGCTGGATCGACAGGTTGTCATCGTGGAGGACTGGCCATATGCTGGTATGGACTTCCGCAATGATCCTGACATGCCACTGCCCGCAGGAGAGCATTGGGACGATGGAGGTATGACACTTGATCTCTTTTCAATATTTTATGATGTTTTTTGATTTTTCATGTACATGTCTTAATAAATGTCACGGTGTGCAGATGTGGGACCCATGAGACCCATCGGGTTATCCCCAACGGCACGGAGAGAGGGGCAAGGAGCTGGAGCCCTGGCCCTAGTTCCTCCAGGAGTTGATACGTCGGAGACTGTAGCTCGCAACCTCGAGGGTTTGCTGGAGGGGGTGCCAGATTACCAGGGGGTCGAGGAGGTCCCTATAGAGCATCAGATCCACACAGTGGGGGTGGCACCCAAGATGCACCGCCTTTTGAGGCGAGTGGCACGGGCAGCGGTATGCTATAGAGAGCATAACCCAGATCAGTAGCTATCTAGGTTTTTCCATTGATGTTTTGAGAGACACCTGTCTCAGATGTACCGAGGACACCGGCTTTTATTTTTTTGGACATATACACTTATTTTTGAGCGCCTTAGTGCGCCACATGATATATATATATACTGTTTTTTGGATGGATCGTTTCACATGTGATGATGTTTTTTAATATGTTTATGCAAATGTTCGATACAATTGTGATCTATGCATCTATTGCACAACACACGACCCATGTATTTTAATTTTTATGCAAGCTTAAAACACATATGCAGGCACACATGCAAACTATGCTTGGAAATCATTTACATATGCTTATTCTATGGTTTTATTCTGTTTTCTATCTCTTCTTGTATGATGGTTATCTATTACGCAAATGTCTATCCAACACATGGTTTGCCAATGTATCGGTTAACGTATTTAATCGTCTCGGAATGTGTTGATATGTGATATAATCAAAATTCCTTTCCAACAATCTCACACGTAAATACAACCTTAGAATGCGTTGGTCTCTGACGAAATATCGCCCGTTGAGTTGATGGACAACAAGTTGAGAGTCCAGGTTTACCACAAAAGCACGGATGCCAAGATCAACTGCTTCGGCTAGCAATTCAATTACAGCACTGTATTCGGCAACATTGTTGGTGGTACGACCCAAGCACACGCCTTGAAGATCTAGCAACTCGCCGTGAGGATCATAGATCCCCCACGCCGCAGAAGACAAATTTCAAGTACTACGGCAGGCGCCATCGGTGAAGCCAACATAAGGTGTATTAGACATCTTCACAAGAAGCAGAAAACAATATAAGAGGCAAACACGCCTTCACACCAAAACAACATAAGAAATCATGCACACATGACACACTTGCTAAGAACACACGTATGTACAAACTAGGTGCACGAAATCATGCATAATATTTCTTCAAATAGAGCCCGTTGTGGGGCTTGTCAAGAGGATTTCCTTCGTAATCGATCAGCTCATATGCCCCCTTTTGCAAAACTCTCTTCACGATATAGGGGCCTAGCCACATGGATTCGAGTTTTCCTGCCCCCAGCTTATCCTTAGCTTGATCGTAGAGCAGTACTAGGTCTCCCTCAACAAAGGAACAAGGTCGAATGGTGTCGTCGAAGTGGGCCTTAACCCTCTTCATCTGCGCTTCAATAGCTAGAGAGGCTAAGCGACGGGTCTCGTCTAGCCTTTCTAAATAGAGAAGTCGTTCCTCCACCGGAGTGGTGTTGGGAAGCAACTCGACAGCTAATTTTAACGAAGGAATCTCACACTCAACAGGAAGGGTGGCCTCCAGTCCATAAACAAGTTGAAAAGGAGTGAAATCAGTGGCGTCCTTCACAGAGGTCCGGTAAGCCCACAAGGCAGGGAACAACATCAGATGCCAGTTAGACTTGTGTGTATTCACGGTGCGTTGGAGCATTGTGATCAAAACTTTGTTCACGGCTTCAACTTGGCGTTGGATTGAGGGTAATACGACGTCGAGCTATCTTGACGCAAGCCTAGCTGGGTCGTTAGTTCCGTCATCATATGATTATGGAAATGTCATCCGTGATCTGTGACAATAGCCTGGGGGACTCCGAACCAAGTAATAACATGATTAAACAAGAACTGCGCCGCTGTGTAACCGTCTTCGTTCAGTGTAGGCATCACTTCGGCCCATTTGGTGAAGTAATCCACAGCAACGATGATATATCCATGCCCCCCGGCCGAACAAGGGTTACAAGACGTATAATCGATGCCCCATTTGGCAAAGGGACCTATGGTAACAACAGGGTGCAGTGGTGCAGGAGGTGCACGCATTTTCCGGTGGTAAACCTGACATTCATGACATGCACGGACGGCAAGGATGCAATCCTTGAAAATAGAAGGCCAGAAATAACCAGCACGAAGAATCTTCTGGGTGGTAGCATATCCGGACATATGGCCGCCACAAGCACCGGAGTGGCAGTCATTCAACACCCGCTCAGCTTCCTCGAGAGTCAAGCATCGGCGGAGAACAGAATCAACGCCGAGGCAGTACAGGGTATCGCCAATAATGCGATAGGGTTGAGATTGGTGACGAATCCTTCGTCGAGCGTCTTTCGATACATCAGGACGGAAGGAAGACTTCTGCAAATACACTATGATGTCCCCATACCAAGGGTGGAGGGTGCTGATTAGAAACAATGTTTCATCCGGGATATGCTCTTTCGAACGGGATGGTACAGAAGGGGATGGCAAAGAACATAGCAGTTCTGCAAAGACCAGAGATTTCTTAGACTTGGCGGCAGTAAATTCCAAGTCAAACTCTTGTAGGATGACAATCCATTTCGAGTACTTGCCCCCCAGCAGCTGACGCGACAAGATGTAGGTCATAGGGTTGCAGTCGGAAATCACGGTCGTAGTGCGCAACAGGATATAGTGCCGGAATCGTTGGACGGCGCAGACAGCTGCCAATGCCAACTTCTCGACATACGCGTAGCGAGTTTCTGTATCCAAGAGATTGCGACTAAGGTAATAGATAACGTGCTCGTTGCCATCATCATCATCCTGCACCAGAACCATGCCGATGGTGGTGTCAGCGGCAGCTAGATAGAGGGAATAATCACGGTGATAGTTTGGAGGTCTCAAGAGTGGAGCCGAGACAAGGAGGTCCTTGAGTCGCTCGAAAGACTCCTGGGCGATGGCATCCCAACGAAAGGGTGTGTCTCGCTTTAATAATCGTGTGAAACCCTTAGCTACCTCGGCATAATTCAGAATGAATCGTCTAAGGAAATTCGCTTTACCCTGCAGGCTCTGCAATTGCTGCAAAGAGGCAGGGGGAGGAAGATGCAGGATGGCCTCAACTTTGAGGGGATCCAAGCGGATGCCTTCTCGGGAGACGATGAACCCGAGCAGTCGGCCGGCTTCTACGCAGAAGACACACTTATGAGGATTAAGCCTTATGTGGTAGTGTCGACAACGGAGAAAAATCTCGCGAAGGTGAGCAGGATGGTCCTGACGCTTAGCTGAATGAGCCGGAAGGTCATCCAGGTAAGGTTGTACAATGTGACGTATATCATGAAAGGCATAAGACATTGCACGTTGAAATGTAGCGCCGACGTTCTTTAGACCGAAAGGGAGCTTCTTATAGGCGAAGGTGCCCCAAGGACAAATAAAAGTTGTCTTGTGCTGGTCTGTGGGTGCAATGTTGATCTGGTTATAGCCAGAGAAGCCGTCCATAAACGAGTAAATCTCACTTCCTGCGCACTCATCAATAAGCTGATCGATGAAGGGCGTAGGGAAGTTATCCTTTGGACAAGCACGGTTGATATCTCGGTAGTCAACACAGACCCGGATAGTACCCTGCTTTTTATTCACAGGGACTATATTAGACACCCAATCCGTAAGAGGAATGGGGTAGATGAAACCAGCTTTAAGAAGCTTTTCGACTTCGGCCTTGATGGCTGCAGCCTTTCGGGGGTGCACAGGGCGTAAGCGCTGACGAACAGGCTTAGCACCTGGATATGTAGGTATTTCGTGCACCACTATACTAGGATCGATGCCAGGCATTTCCTCGTAGGACCATGCGAAGACATCACGAAATTCGCGAAATAAAGCAGTATAGACTTGAACTTCCTCAGGAGTGCAAGTGACTCCGATATGAATGTGCTCGACGATCCCTGGTTTGACAGAGATGTCGATCGATTGGGTTTGCGTGATATTTCCCATGTTGCCCTCTGACACTTGATAAAGCTGAATGGGTGTTTGGAGGGGCGGGGATGGGACACAAGAAGCAAACCGCTCGAGACATGCGGTCATTTCCGGATGGGGAGGGAGAAACGAAGAGCGATGGTGGTGATCTGACCAAGGGAGCTCTTCGAGAGACATGGTCTCTATGATGGCTTCGTCGGAAGGAAATATTTCCTTCAATGGATCCGACGTAGCCTCATCTCCTAGCCAAGGGAAATGATCATATGAATCGGGAACACTGCTCGGAAGAGCAGGTTCATCAGGGGGAGCCGATGCAGCGACAATCTCGATGTAGTTGAGTTCGGCAGGACTCAACGACATCATATCACCCCAAGAGTCTTCCTGATTAGCAGGAGGAAGAACCCATGGATCTGAGCGTACAGAGATCATGTTGATAGGGGCGAGATTCGGAGGTGGGTGGGGAAAGACTCCCATTAAGGTGGGATCTTTGAAGAGTCCAGCACCCACGTTCACGAGTGACTTTGAGGTATGCTCCACAAATGGCACATTACCTTCAGAAGAAGAGGCGAAGAAAGAGAGCTGGTCCACCGTGACAATCTTCCCTTGGTGAGGGAAACGAATGACACGGAACAGGGAGGAAGCCACGGCTTGCATGGCGTATGTCCAGCTCCGTCCGAGGAGGAGGTTGTAAGTCAAATTGGCGTCAACAACTTCAACCTCTACTTCTACGGTCTTTCCTTCCAAAGAGATGGGTAAGCGTTGGAGGATACCGTAAGGGCGAGATTCTCTTCCATCGAAAGCTTCGAGCGTCGTAGGGGACTGACTCAAAGCAGGGGAACCAATCGCTTTCCAGCAAGCAACGGACATGATGCAGGTTGAGGCACCTTCATCAATAACCGTACGGTGAATCGTTCTGCTATTGATGATGACCTGTATAAGAAAAGCGACTTGGTGAGGCAGTCTCTGTGTAAACCCCTCGAGATCGAAAGAAATCAAATCTGAATCTGCCGGGTCGATGCCACCAATAGCTGATAGCAGGGACTTCCTCTGGGAGGGGCAGCTCTGGAGGACTTCTAAAGCGGACATAGCAGATGGAGCCTGAGCTAGGTCCTCAACAATGCTATAGTGCTGGGCAGCACGAGCATTAGGGTTGTAAGATGACTTCCTGAGTACACCTTTTTGAGGGGGTCGGGGGATCGTCTCAATGCTGGGTCTTTCGATGTGGAGAGGACCAGAACTAGATGGAGCGCTGGAGGGAACCTCCAGCTCTTTCCCGGCACGAGATGGATAATCTTTCACTCGAGTTGAAACATGGATGGGGATCGTGCCAGCCATGAACACTTGAGAACCGAACGAGGAAGAGGGTTGAGATGGGTCCGCCACCATTTGAGTCTACTGGGAAGGGAAAGGCTCTTTGAGCACGGCAGGGGTCCCAGGAGCACCTTTTAATAACCGACTAACTTCGGACCGCCTTGGGCAATCCTTAGTGTAGTGATCCTCATCGCATATGAGACAGGGATACTTAGGTTTTCGTTTAGCTCCTTCCTCGGGTGGAGGTTTAGGGGCATCCTGCTTAGGTTGACAAGATTTATCTTTAGCTTTTCCCTTCTTTGTCCCTTTTGAGGATTTATCCACCGCGGTGGACTGAACGGCGTTTACCTCAGAGGTACTTCTAGGATTGGATTGGCCCTGAGAAGCATTTTCATTAGAAGCATTCTGTTTTTGCTTCCCAGGGTTCGCGGCCGATTTCTTCGATGACGAATTGACAGAGCCAATGACTCCATCGACAGATGGTTTGGGCGGAGCCTTGGTCTGTCCAGGCCTCGGGGCGCCTGGCAAATAATCATATAGAGTACCCGACTGAGAGTATACTAAGTCTAGTTACTGAGCTCGCGCGATCGCTTGCTCTTCAGTCACACAAGCTCCCATAGCGATGTCTTTTGTGATTTTAGGGACAAAGGAAGTTGTGAACCAATCGGTCAGGAGTTGATCAGGAATCCAGAATTTGATCAATCGACGACGCCTTCTCCATTCATGTATGTGATCAGAGATGTGCGTAGCCGTATCCTGTTTAAGAGACGTAAGGAGATTTGTCCCAGTCTCGTACCGAATGGGTAACTGAAAATGAGTTAAAAACGCCATGGCCAACGAGTTAAAATCTTGAAACATACCGCGATTCAGCTCAATATACCATTTAGCGGCTAAACCGGTGAGGGTTCTCTGAAAGAGGCGAAGTCGGATAGAGTCATCAAGCCATGAATTCGATGAACACCAAAGGTGATAGGTCATAACATGTGCTTGAGGATCCTCCCCTGCTTTGCCATCGAATTTTGGACAATCACCGAGTATTTTAGTTGGAACTGGTGGCCAATAAGAATTATGCAGAATGGGATCATTCGTTAATTTGGACACGTCCGGAAGTTCCAACGTCGCTAAGGATGGCAACTGAGGGTTAAAGGACATTTGTGGCTGTGGGTTTGAGGCAGTATTAGGGTTCCAACCAGTTGGTGGTTGCCCCCACGAACTCTGTCCAGATGGACCTGGCCCGAAGGGGCCTGGCGCATAAGAACTTTGTCCCGATGGACCTGGCCCAAAAGGGCCTGGCACATAAGAACTTTGTCCCGATGGACTCGGCCCGAAAGGGCCTGGCGCATAGGGACCTTGTCCGTAGGGGTTCTGCCCATATGTATTCTGTCCATATGTAGACAGTTGACCTTGGGTCTACCCCCCAGCACCCCACGTATTAGCAACTTGACCCGCAGGTGCAGCATACTGGTAATTTTAATAAGGAGTGACCTGCATCTGTTGATAATTTTGGTAAGGGGTAAACTGTGTTTGCCCCTGGGGTTGCTGGTAGCCATACGTTTGCTGGGCTCCATACTGAGCCTGGTAAGCAGGCTGCGCTTGGTAGGAAGGCTGGGGCTGTGGCCCGCCTTGCATTTGATAACCCATTTGAGTTTGAGGCCCAGAATAATGTCCTTGAACCGGCTGGGCTTGGATCATCTGGCCGGAAGGTTGGCCTGGTTGAACTTGGGATGGACCTGCTTGCCCAGAAGGATGTGCTTGCTGGGTGCCAGGTTGTCCTTGAGCAACCACGGGTTGTCCTTGCGGAACAGATGGCCGAGCTGGCTGGATGGCTGGTTGACCTTGCGGTTGACTAGCCTGTCCAGCCGGGTGAGTAGGACAGACAGTGGGTTGGCCTTGTTGCACAGAGGGCTGGCCCGTTTGTCCGGAGGGTTGTACTGGCTGAGCAGTGGGTTGGCCCTGCTGTACGTAGGGTTGCCCCCCTTGCCCAGAAGGATGACTAGACTGGACAGTGGGTTGGCCCTGCTGCACGTAGGGTTGCCCCCCCTGCCCAGAAGGATACCCTTGTTGGACTGCTGGTTGACCTTGAGGGGTGTAATTTTGCCCAGCTTGTCCAGTGGGATACCCTTGCTGAAAACCAGGTTGGCCTTGTTGGATGTAAGGCTGCCCTGGCTGACCAGACGGATAACCTTGCTGGATACCAGGTTGCCCTGGGTAACCAGAAGGTTGACTCTGATAGGAAAAGGATGGACCTCCCATGGCCGAAGGTTGTCCCGGGTAGGGTTGTCCTTGTGGGCCCCCAGATTGTCCTGGGTAAGACTGGCCATATAGTGGTTGCCCTTGGGGGGCTTGCACATAAGGTGGTTGGCCTAGATTAGGTGGTCCTTGGGGCTGTCCAGGAATTGCCCGACGCCCGCAAAAAGTATGAGTAACGAGATCATAAGAAACGTCTAACGGTGCCGAGACTTCAACGAAAGGTTGACGAGGCAGGGACTGAACGTGTTCGAGATACTGACCGTTAGCATCATAATAGAAGAGTGGACCTTGGTAATTTGGATCCACAATGGGTTGCCCATGGGCATCAAACGGCCCTGCTCCTGGAACAGGACTAGAAGAGGGCTGAGCACTTTGTGCAGGATCAATGACTCCAGAAGAAACCTCTGGTTGGCCACTGCCCACTTGACTGTGAGAGGGACCAGCCCCAGGGTTCGTAGATGAAGATGCTGTCACAACACTGACAACCGGAGTTGAGTACGCTACACAAACAGTTGGATTTGTGGGAACTGAGGTAACAGGCGTATTAGGGGGTTGCGAAAGAAAGGGTTCCGTGGTGGCAATGACACTAGGATCCCATATAGTCGTAGAAGGCCTTCTGGCAGCTATTCTATCCCTCATTGATTGATAGCGTGGAGGGAGTGGAGAAGTAGCTGGAATGGGAGTTTCAATACTTGACACCGCGGGTGTCTCACCTGCGCTGGGTGATGTCTCATCCATTTGGGAAGTTGACATCGGAGACGACATGCCGGGAGGGGTAACAGGAATATCGTCTTCGTCAGGCTCCCAGATAGGGTTCCACTCTTCTTCGTAATCCAGATCGCCCGGGGCACATACGTTGATAGGCTGGATACTCGGGATAACCGGAAGAGTATCGCTTACAACTGGTACCTCACGAGCAGCAAAAGATGGAGAACCTTGATCACTTGGACCGGGAGTTGACGGGTCAGCCAGGATGACAAACCCCACACAAAACCCTAACGAAAACTAACGACAAAGACCCTACTCAAGCTAACGCATACAAAATCTAACCAGGTGATGTTATCGTGGCCGAATAAAATTTTAAGACACAGGAACTGAACTTGACCTTTTCATGTTTCAAGAGTCGAGAAAAGGACGAAAAGATGACTCTAGTCTCCTTCGAATGTTTAATGAGCACGAAGTGACAAGAAACTCACTGGCACCTTTTCATTTAGGGAGTTCGAAAAGGATCAAAAGTGACTGTTCTGGAGACTCTAGGCAAAGGGTTTACCAAGCAATCCGTAAAACTGCTTATACACCTTGGCAATCGTATGAGAACCAAGGACTTTCCGTACTGCAGTCAATCTTCCCGAATGTTGTGTTCGGTGCGTTACGGTTCGCAGGGCGGCAGACTCGGCTTCCTATGGATCAAGGTTAAAGCCTAGTGGGGTCTCCCTATATACGCGACGGTACGTGGGAGCACAGTCCGTGTTAGACCACTATCGAGTCACAGAAGGAGGAATCACCCAACCGTAATGTGAAACAATAGTGACTATGTTTAAAGATGCCGGAACACGTCTCTAGCCTAGACCTCTACAATATGAGCGTTAAGTTCCAATGCGTTTTTAGATTCATTCGGTTTATTTTATGGTTGATCTTGAATTAAGTTTCGGTTTCAGGCCTTATCGTATGATCTCTCACAATTTCCTAGATGCAAACTACATGCCAAAGAATACCATTTTGTTCGATGAATTCTAACTATGAGAAGGTTAAGAGTTTTCAATCAAACAAAACGAAAACAATCAAACAATCTAATGCAGCTAATGACAAAGAAATGAAGATTTTTCTTTTGAGAACACAAATCAATGAAATGCTCGTCTTTTCATTAACTATTGAATGCAAAAGATGCTGGTTTGATTTTCTCTTTCAATGGCACTATGCACTTTTAAAACGAATTTTGAGAGACAACAACACTGAGCAAAAAGAATTAAAATCACTCAATGAAAAGCACAACAAGCGTGAAAAGAGCCGATTGAACCCTAGCAACTGTGATCTGTGCCTGGGTAGTGAAACAATCGAAGGATCGGTTCGACAACAATCACCTCAAGCAAACAAGCAAAGAAGCAAAAAGAGGAGGGTTTCCGCAATAGCAAAGGCAAGCAGCAACGAACTTTTGTGAACAAGTGAACAAAACAAGGTCAATCCAGTGAAAACGGGATGATGGCACTAGGTCACGGGACACAAAAATGAAATCCGTCCAACAAGACTTCGCAAGCAAGTGTGTAACAGTTCAAACAATAGATATCAAGTCATAAACCAAGGAGAAAAAGCTGGAGATAGGCAAACCAACAGGCTCAGGAGGCAAAATTGAAACAAATTCAATTTTACAGGATCAGCGCGGGTAGCGCTCAGCAACTGTGCGCTGACAAGAGATCACGCGTAGCAACTTGGCACTGTCAGCGCGGAAGGACACGGATTAAGCACGCTGGTTCATTTTCAGAACCGTCGCGTCTGTTTTACGTACAAGCGCGATGACAACAGGTTTAAAGAAACAGCTATGCGCTGTCAGCGCAACTGTTTTGATATAAACCGCGCTGAGGTTAAAAAAGAGGCAAGATCAAGCCAAAAACTCCCAAACCAAGGCCAGAACTCTTTAAACAATTAAGACACTTCCCAGATTGAACCAGGAGGGCTAAAAGCAGAGAACTAATCCCCAATTTCAAAAAGAGAGAACAATCAAATTCAAACACAAAGATGGACAAAAGAGACAAAAAGGCCAGCTCCCCAGTGGAGTCGCCAAATTGTTGGAGAGGTAAATCCCCTCTACGGATAGAGGCGATCCCTACTAGCCCAGAATGGGACTAGCAACAATCAATCAATGCTACTGTGCAAGTTCCTAATTGCAATTAAAGAAGAGGTAAAGAACACCTACTTGGATTCCAACGCTATTGTTTGATGAAGAGATGCCGCTCTCACTCCTTCGCTCTGGCCGGTCACGATCTTCCACGATCTCCGTGAATAGACACCTGCACACACGAAGAGACAAACAAACACAAGCGTGAAACCTGATAAAAGCAATTATACATCAGTCAGAAAGGATGTAATTCACATTAACCATTGCAATGACAAATGAGAATGGAACCATAACAATAGTCATCTATTATTAAATCAATAACAGAGAAAGGTACAACCAATGTTCTGACGCTGAGTCCTTCTCTTGAGGGTCCAGCCAGCAAATCTCTTAAGCATTCACCCTTGGAGGTAAGTTCTCCCAATACAAAAAGCTCTCTCTCACACAAGCAATACTCACAACCTTCCTTGAGCTTCCTCTAACAAAACCACACTTGTCACACCAATTACCTACTAACAGCAGCAATCCAAGCACTATGAATTCCACACTATCCAAACTAGCTGCTCATGGTAATGGTGGAGGTTTAAGTAGAGAAGGAGTCTCCACGAATGGTGGGAGGAGAAGCTTATCCTCAAGGAAGGTGGTTCCAAATGACGAACAGACATGCCATAGAAAGGAGGGCGACACTCACAAGGCTAACAACCAGACCTGGAACCATCTGGAAGGCTGGCTGTTGGAACAAATTCGCCCAAACTGGATCAGCGCGGGTACAACACTGAACTGACGCGCTGACAGCACATCACAATAACAGTGGAGGCTGTGTCAGCGCGGCTTGATACTTTGATAGGCTGCGCTGGCGCACAAAATTCGACCAGCGCGGGAAACCCGTGTGCTTCCGCGCTGGCAGCGCACCAGTAACACTATAAGCCGCCCGTCAGCGCGGTTATTTTAATAACAGACGCGCTGATGCAGTAAACTTTGGAAAAGTGGGTCATTTGGCCAGTTTCAGAGAGCATGAGCATGGTGCATTTGATTTCATGAGACATTAGGGAGACTGACAGGGAGACAGTGACAAATTATTGCGTAACATGGTGTATTGGGCAACAATCCCATGCTCTTGAAGAAATTTAGCAAATGGCCCAGGTGCTTGTCCATCTTCTATGTATCTACCATAATATTCTCCACCTCTATCTGATCTCACGATCTTAATTTGTTTGCCGCATTGTTTCTCTACTTCATCTTTAAAGATCTTAAAGGCATCTAATGCTTCGCTCTTTTTATGAAGCATGTAGAGATACATATATCGTGAGTAATCATCTATAAAGGAGATGAAGTATCTCTGACCATGTGAGTCCATGTCTGGACTACATATATCAGTATGTATGATTTCTAATATGTCTGAACTCCTATTGGCACCTTTCTTTGACTTGTTAGTCTGCTTTCCCTTTATGCAGTCCACATAATTCTCAAAATCAATAAAATCCAGAGTATTAAGTACCCCTTCATTTACCAATCTTTTAATTCTTTCTATGGGGATATGACCTAGTCTCTGGTGCCATAATTTAGAGGAAACTTCATTAATAACACATCTTTTAGTGCCAGTGTGAACATGCATTGAATCATAAGTGACATTGTTTTGTAAATTAATGCAGTAAAGACCATTAGACAAAATACCATTCCCAACATAATCAGATTTATAGAATAGACTGAAAGATTTTTCTGAAAAGTTTAAGGAATATCCAAAAGGTACAAGCCTTCAAACTGAAATCAAGTTTCTAGAAAAAATTGGAACATAAAAGGTCTTTTCTAATTCTAAAACAAAGCCACTACTTAAAGTTAAATAACATGTTCCTATAGCTTCCACATGCGAGCCCATCTTGTTTCCTGATAAGATGCTTTGCTCACTTCCCACTGGTTTCCTTAGGTTTTGCAAACCCCGCAAGGAATTCGAAATGTGAATTGTTGATCCAGAATCAATCCACCATGTGTTAATATTGACGTTAACCATATTAGAGTCATAATAAACAAGATTAAATTACCTTTGTCCGCAAGCCATTTTTGAAATTTGGTGCATTCCTTCTTCATGTGTCCCTTATTTTTACAGAATAAACACTTGGAATCCTTTTTGATATCGGCTTGGGGAGGTACTTTACCTTTCCCTTTCCGATTAGCTTGATATTTTCCCTTTCCACGTGTTGCCAACATTGCACTCTCTCCCAGTTCCATCACCAGTCTTTCTTCCTCTTGAACACACATGGCCATGAGTTCATTAATTGACCATTTATCCTTATGTGTGTTGTATGAGATTTTGAAAGGTCCATATTGGTGCGGAAGGGTGTTCAGGATGTAGTGCACTAGGAAGGACTCCGATATCAACCTCGAGTTTCTTCAATTGAGCCACAGTGTCCCTCATCTGCATGATGTGCTCGCGCACACGTTTCACACTTGTGAGCCTTAGGGATGAGAACTTCATGATTAGGGTGCTGCTAGTGCCTTATCTGAAGTGACGAATTGATCATCAATGGCCTTCAACAGGTCTCGGACCTTTTCATGCTGATCAACGGAACCACAAATACCAGCTGAAATTTTAGTCTTAATGAACATCATGCTTAGACGATTGGATCGCTCCCATCGTTCATAAAGCGTGATGTCCGCTGCAGTGCTGGTATTTGATCAGGTGCTCATGTCCTAAGTGTCGTACAATGCTCAAAATTTAAAGTGCTTAGAACTAGTTCAAAGTTGAATGAATGGAAATTTCTCGTCTTCCCTATTCCGGCGCCGCAAACGGTTCGAAAAACAGTCGTCGTATGAGGAAGTTATGGCAAAAAGAAGAATTTGTCCATAACATTAGAAATTTTAATTTTTCAAAAAAAAAATAAAAAAGGAATATTCCGCCGGGCATGAAATCTGAGGCAACCACCAAACATTAAATGTAACTGCAGTTAATTTGGCGGAATTTCGGCAGGAGTGCCAAATTTGGCGGACCCGCCATAATTGGCAGAGCTATCTGGAGTTAACTAAAGTTAGCTGGAGTTTTTCTAGGGGCAAATTGAAGAAACTTTAAATGGCCATAAATTTGGCTAGGAAAGTCGGTTTTGGACGAATTTTTTTTCGATTTTGGGTATTTTTGACCTTTTGAAGCCATGGATGTAGGTCTTACAGCCATCTGAGGTCATTTGCAGAGGTTTTGGAGCCGTGAAAGTTCTAGGAGCCACTAGGGCCCAGTTTTGTGAAGACTGTATAGGGTTGCAGGTATCCATTGGAGGTGATCCAATAGTCAATCCTGAAGGATTCAAGTGTTCTGAATCCATTTTTACCATATATTTCTCCTGTAGATGCTTCTATTTAGCTGTATTTTCAATTTTAGCATTTAATAAAAACAAGGACAAGCCCAGTTGGGAGCTTTGGACCCAGTAGACGTAGCCCTGGAGGGGGTGAACTGCTTTATCAACTTCTTTTGCAATTGTGGTTGATTTATTTTGCAGATCAAATTTGTTTTAATGTGTTAAACAGTAAAAGAAAATAACTCTGCTATGCTTAAATGGGTCATGAACAGCTGAAAATTTCATGTGTTTTCTTTCTGCAAGACATGGAAATCTTTGAAACATGTTTAATTTTGAATTGAATACCTTGCAAACAAATTTCAAGTAGTTTCAAATTCAGATCAAGTTGGTATCAGAGCTCAGGTTTTTTGTGCAAATATCTTCTAACTGTGTTGCAAAGTATTGATGCTTACCAGGTTGAAATTTAAAAGAGGGGAAGGACAGTTGACTAGAGAACGAGAGAATCCTCAATCAAGGAAGGCCAGAGAGCCATCACCTCCACCTTCAATTTCACCCTCAAGAGTCTCAGTAGAAGCTTCAAGGATGTCTGAACATGAAGGAGAAATTCCTATAGAGACAGATCCAAGAGAAGAAGAAAGAGTCTTCAGAAAGGCTTTCTTGGACCTCACTGAAATGGTGAGGATATTGTACGAAGAAAGAAATGAGAAATTGGCTGGAAAAGGGTCCAAACATCCACATGAAGGAGAGGGCTCTTCAGGAGGTAAGAAGGATGATGATCATTCCAAGAAAGGACATGGAGGAAATGGTGATCCACCACCCCCATCTTCAACTTCTTCCTCTTCATCCTCGTCTTCTTATGTTCATAAGCATAGATCCTCTGGAAAAAGTCCTTTTTTGAAGCTTGATGTAAAATTCGAATTACCTATGTTTAATGGTGAAGTGAATGCAGAAAAGCTTGACAACTGGATTAGGTAGTTGGAAGTTTACTTGAGGATCCAGAATATGCATGATGATGCCACAAAGATTCAGTTGGCTTCTTTGAGAATGGATGGAGCAGCATTGATCTGTGGGAGGTCAAGACTAAAGAGGAGATCAAGAAATTTGGTAAGGTTACCTTAACATGGCCTGAATTTCTGTTATCCATTAAAAAACAATTTTATCCTCTTGCTCACATGCAGAAGGCCATTATGAATTGGCAAAATTTCAGACAACTTAAGGGTTAGAGTGTCCAAGACTACACCCAAGAATTGAGGAAAAGAGCTCTCTTGTTCGGGTTAGATTTGCAGATCCAGGAAACCTTGCTGAAATACATTGGTGGCTTGCATAGCTACCTTAGACACACCATCTTGATGTTTAACCCTACTAGCCTGGACGAGGTTTGTGTCCAAGCTACCCATTTAGAGGCAAGGGGAAAAAACACATTTGAAGAGGGTAGAAAAAGCCCCCCAAGGGGAAAAACAAAGAGAAAACCTCCAAGGGAAAGGGAAAAAAGAACGCATCTGTCAAACAAATGAGTGAGAAAGTGATCTGTAAACACTGTTTTAAACCAGGTCATGAGGAGAAAAACTGTTGGAAATTATATCCTGAAAAAAGACCTCAATTTGACAAATCCAAAGGGAAACAGAAAACTGCTGCTACTACATCTACACCACAAGATTTAGGGGAAGATTCAGGTGATGAAACCAAAATTACAGCCATGGGTTTGAAAAACTTGAAGGAAAAAGAAATTGAAACTCAAGCCAGCACTAGTACCTCAAACTGCCATGTACAAGCTCCTAATGAGGAAGAAAGAATTGAACTGTTTCATGTGAGGGTGATTTCAAAACATACTAAAATTGACACACTTTTTGATAGTGGGTCACAAGCAAACCTTATATCAGAGGACTTAGTCAAGCAGCTTAAACTTGAGACTGTTCCACATCCGAAGCCATATCCACTTGGATGGATTTGCAAGGATGCAAATTTACAAGTTTCAAGAAAGTGCACATTGCGCTTTGCAATTACTGCACATTTTATTGACACAATTGAACTTGATGTGGTACCTTTTGATATAGCAAGAATTGTTTTGGGAAGTCCTTACTTGTTTGACAGGAAAGCTATCTTTCATCGCCATGAAAACAAATATCATCTGTTCAAAGATGGCAAGGAGTTCATTGTTAGAGCTCATCGCAAGAAGACAAATATAGCGATGGTGAATGCAAGACAGGTAAAAAGGCTGGTCAATGCAAGTACGAATTTTGTTCTTCTTATGATTAAGCCCAAGGTTGATGTGAATCATGAGTCATTTGACAATTTTGATCCAAAACTTAAATCAGATCTGTATGATGTAGTTGATGCATATCATGAGATGTTTCAGGAGCCAACAGGTTTGCCTCCTAAGAGGGAGATTCAACATGAAATCCATTTGCATCCAGATTGTCCTCGTCCAAACATAGGCATGTACCGCATGTCTATTATGGAGAATGCTGAAATAAAGAAGCAAATCAAGGACTTGTTGGACAAGGGTTTCATAAGGCCAAGTACTTCGCCATGTGGGTCACCGATTGTATTGATTCCAAAGAAAGATGGCACTTGGCGTATGTGTGTTGATTTCAGGGCCTTGAACAAGATAACGATAACAAGATAACGATAAAGAATCGTTACCCACTCCCAAGGATAGATGATTTGCTAGACCAGCTGAAAGATGCTCGATATTTCACTAAGCTAGACTTGCGCAGTGGATATCATCAAGTAAGAATTGAAGAAAGTGACATTTGGAAGACAGCCTTTAAAACCAAACAAGGACTCTTTGAGTGGCTTGTGATGCCGTTTGGTTTGTGCAATGCACCTACAACTTTCATGCGGGTAATGGATGATGTCTTGCGTCCTTTTCTTGATGATTTCGTTATTGTCTACTTAGATGACATCTTAATTTTCAGCAAGTCTAGAGAAGATCATGTCATGCATGTTAGAAAAGTACTTGATGTTTTGAAGAAGAATCAGTTATTTCTTAAAGTGTCAAAGTGTGAATTTGGAAAGACTTCTTTGGTTTATTTGGGACACATAGTAGGAGGAGGTGCTTTGAGAATTGATCCTGCTAAGATTGAGGCTATTGTGAAGTGGCCTACTCCCAAATCCATAACAAAGGTAAGAAGCTTTTTGGGTGCAGCTCAATATTGGAGGAAGTTTATCTCTAACTTCTCTTCTATAGCAGCTCCTATACATGCAGTGACAAGTGTGAAGCATGCTTTCCAATGGGGAGGCAAGCAGCAAAAAGCTTTCGAATCTTTGAAAGAGAAGATTAGTTCAGCTCCAGTCCTTGCATTACCGGATTTGAGACAGCCATTTGAGATACAAACTGGTGCTAGTGATTATGCTATGGGTGCAGTTCTTCTACAACATGGTAAGCCTATTACTTTTCATTCTGAAACTTTTAATGGTTCTGTCGTAAATTATCCTACATATGATAAGGAGTTGTATGCATTGGTACAAAGCGTCAAAAAGTGGAAACACTACTTGATGGGCAAAGAAACTGTTATACATACCGACCATCATCCCTTACAGTACTTGCAATCACAAAGCAAGTTACAACAGTCACGACACTTCAGATGGATGGGCTTCTTGCAACAATTCCATTTGGTAATAAGGTATAAGAAAGGTACTTTGAATAAGGTTGTTGATATGCTTTCAAGGCCTATTATTGGTGCTGTTATTTTACTTAAGAATGATTCCATTGTACATGATAGTTACATAGAACAATATGCATCTGATGAAGACTTTAAAGATGTGTATGCTAACTTGAGTAAAGGGAATCATGTAGAGGAAAATGACTATCACATGCATAACAATTTGCTGTTTCATTTGGGCAAGTTGTGTATACCACAGGGGGAGAGGATAAATGTCATAAGAGAAGCTCATTCTTCTCTTATTGCTGGCCATTTTGGTGTGAGCAAAACAGTTACACATCTACAGAGGTATTGCTATTGGATTCACATGGTAGATTCTGTTTCAAGGTTCATAAGAGGTTTTTCATTATGTGCTACAAGCAAGCCTAGCAACAGGAAGCTTGGTTTGTATACTCCTTTACTGGTACCTTCTAGACCATGGGAGAGCATCTCTATGGATTTTGTAGGAGGTTTGCCAAAATCTCGAAAGCAGCATGATTATTTATTTGTAGTAGTTGATCGTTTCAACAAAATGTGTATACTTATGCCTTGTAAGAAAACTATAACTGCTGAACAAACTGCTGAATTATTTTTTCATCATGTATGGATTCACTTTGGTTTGCTTACTTCCATTATTAGTGGTCCAACCTATGGGAGATGATGGACACAAAGTTGAAGAAAAGTACTACTTTCCATCCGCAAATAGATAGACAAACTGAAGTTGTGAACAGAACCATTGTGCACCTCTTGAGAGGTTATTGCAGCAAGCATCCCAAGCTTTGGGATGAACATTTACACTACATACAACATTCTTACAATCGTGCCAAGCACTCTTCCACAAACACCTCACCGTTTGAAGCTTGTTTTGGTTACTTGCCAAAATCAGCTCTTGATTTCATTCTTGAGAAAGATGTTGCCATTGAGGGACATAGTGACATTGACAAAGCTCGTTCATTCATTGAAATAATTCAGCAAATACATCAGCAAATTCAAGAACAGCTTGAGAAGGGTCAAGGCAAGTACAAGGAAAGACATGACAAGCATAGAGTCGATCACAAGTTTCAAGAAGGAGATGAGGTATGGCTGTACATTAGTAAGGAAAGGATGCAAGGGGAAGGTAAAAAGCTGAAGCCTATTCGTTATGGTCCATTCAAAATCCTCAAGAAGGTTGGAAATAATGCTTTTCAATTAGATTTGCCTTCCTACATGCAAATGTATTCTGTTGTCAATGTGGAGAATTTACGTTTGTATGAACCTTCTTTGATTGCTGATCATGAAAATTTTGTTCAGCTGCCATCTATAGAATATTTCTTGCCAGAATTCTTAGATGAGCTGAAAGAAGATACAATCCTTGATAGAAGGACACGCACTTCAAGGAGGGGCAGTGTATATTATGTTCGGGTTGGTTTCAAAGGCAGCAAACCGAACAAGGCAAAGTGGATGAAGGTGGACAGAGTGAGGGACCTGTACCCTCACCTCTTTAATATGTAGTTGAAGGCTTTTGGGGTCCAAAAGCTTCCCAATGGGGAGGCGTGATCAGGTGCTCATGTCCTAAGTGTCGTAAAATGCTCAAAATTTAAAGTGCTTAGAACTGGTTCAAAGTTGAATTACTGGAAAGTGCTCGTCTTCCCGATTCCGGCGCCGCAAACGGTTCGAAAAACGGTCGTCGTATGAGGAAGTTATGGCAAAAAGAAGAATTTGTCCATAACATTAGAAATTTTAATTCAGCAGTTTGTTCAGCAGTTATAGTTTTCTTACAAGGCATAAGTATACACATTTTGCTGAAACGATCAACTACTACATATAAATAATCATGCTGCTTTCGAGATTTTGGCAAACCTCCTACAAAATCCATAGAGATGCTCTCCCATGGTCTAGAAGGTACCGACAAAGGAGTATACAAACCAAGCTTCCTGTTGCTAGGCTTCCTTGTAGCACATAATGAACAACCTCTTATGAACCTTGAAATAGAATCTACCATGCGAGGCCAATAGCAATATCTCTGTAGATGTGCAACTGTTTTGCTCACACCAAAATGGCCAGCAATAAGAGAAGAATGAGCTTCTCTTATGACATTTATCCTCTCCCCCTGTGGTATACACAACTTGCCCAAATGAAACAACAAATTGTTATGCATGTGATAGTCATTTTCCTCTACATGATTCCCTTTACTCAAGTTAGCATACACATCTTTAAAGTCTTCATCAGATGCATATTGTTCTATGTAACTATCATGTACAATGGAATCATTCTTAAGTAAAGTAACAGCACCAATAATAGGCCTTGAAAGCATATCAACAACCTTATTCAAAGTACCTTTCTTATACCTTATTACCAAATGGAACTATTGCAAGAAGCCCATCCATCTGAAGTGTCGTGACTGTTGTAACTTGCTTTGTGATTGCAAGTACTGTAAGGGCTGATGGTCGGTATGTATAACAGTTTCTTTGCCCATCAAGTAGTGTTTCCACTTTTTGACGCTTTGTACCAACGCATACAACTCCTTATCATATGTAGGATAATTTACAACAGCACCATTAAAAGTTTCAGAATGAAAAGCAATAGGCTTACCATGCTGTAGAAGAATTGCACCCATAGCATAATCACTAGCATCAGTTTGTATCTCAAATGGCTGTCTCAAATCCGGTAATGCAAGGACTGGAGCTGAACTAATCTTCTCTTTCAAAGATTCAAAAGCTTTTTGCTGCTTGCCTCCCCATTGGAAAGCATGCTTCACACTTGTCACTGCATGCATAGGAGCTGCTATAGAAGAGAAGTTAGAGATAAACTTCCTCCAATATTGAGCTGCACCCAAAAAACTTCTTACCTCTGTTATGGATTTGGGAGTAGGCCACTTCACAATAGTCTCAATCTTAGCAGGATCAATTCTCAAAGCACCTCCTCCTACTATGTGTCCCAAATAAACCAAAGAAGTCTTTCCAAATTCACACTTTGACATTTTAAGAAATAACCGATTCTTCTTCAAAACATCAAGTACTTTTCTAACATGCATGACATGATCTTCTATAGACTTGCTGAAAATTAAGATGTCATCTAAGTAGACAATAATGAAATCATCAAGAAAAGGACACAAGACATCATCCATTACCCGCATGAAAGTTGCAGGTGCATTGCACAAACCAAATGGCATCACAAGCCACTCAAAGAGTCCTTGTTTGGTTTTAAAGGCTGTCTTCCAAATGTCACTTTCTTCAATTCTTACTTGATGATATCCACTGCGCAAGTCTAGCTTAGTGAAATATCGAGCATCTTTCAGCTGGTCTAGCAAATCATCTATCCTTGGGAGTGGGTAATGATTCTTTACCGTTATCTTGTTCAAGGCCCTGAAATCAACACACATACGCCAAGTGCCATCTTTCTTTGGAATCAATACAATCGGTGACCCACATGGTGAAGTACTTGGCCTTATGAAACCCTTGTCCAACAAGTCCTTGATTTGCTTCTTTATTTCAGCATTCTCCATAATAGACAAATGGTTGTCGTATGAGGAAGTTATGGCAAGAAGAAGAATTTGTCCATAACATTAGAAATTTTATTTTTTCAGAAAAAAAAATTAAAAAAGGAATATTCCACCGGGCACGAAATCTGAGGCAACCACCAAACATTAAATGTAACTGCAGTTAAGTTGGAGGAATTTTGGCAGGAACGCCAAATTTGGCGGACCCGCCATAATTGGCAGAGCTATCTGGAGTTAACTAATGTTAGCTGGAGTTTTTCTAGGGGCAAACTGGAGAAACTTTAAATGGCCATAACTTTGGCTAGGAAAGTCGGTTTTGGACGATTTTTTTTTTTGATTTTGGATATTTTCAACCTTCTGAAGCCATGGGTGCAGGTCTTACAGCCATCTGAGGTCATTTGCAGAGGTTTTGGAGCCGTGAAAGTTCTAGGAGCCACCAGGGCCCAGTTTTGTGAAGACTGTATAGGGTTGCAGGTCTCCATTGGAGGTGATCCAATAGTCATTCTTGAAGGATTCAAGTGTTCTGAATCCATTTTTACCATATATTTCTCATGTAGATGCTTATATTCAGCTGTATTTTCAATTTGAGCATTTAATAAAAACAAGGACAAGCCCGGGAGCTTTGGACACAGCAGATGTAGCCCTGGAGGGGGTGAACTGCTTTATCAACTTCTTTTGCAATTTTGGTTGATTTATTTTGCAGATCAAATTCATTTTAATGTGTTAAACAGTAAAAAGAAATAACTCTGCTATGCCTAAATGGGTCATGAACAGCTGAAAATTTCATGTGTTTTCTCTCTGCAAGACATGGAAATCTTTTAAACATGTTTAATTTTGAATTGAATACCTTGCAAACAAATTTCAAGTAGTTTCAAATTCAGATCAGTATTAGTGAGTGTCGGTGGTTCATCTTTCCTAATAGCATAATCTATGTCCATCCATCCCAAATGAAGGAGAATCCTCTCCTTCCAAACCTTATAGTTATCTCCCTTAAGTTCGGGAATGTCACAACGAATTTCAGAGAAATTTGTAGGTTGTACAACTGCATCAGAATTAAAAATCACATGCTTATGTTAAAATTGAGGCTTAGATAAAATTTCATGTTTTACCAATGTAAATCATGCTCAAAATTGCATCTAATGACATAAAAATTGCTTGTGGGCTAAATTTTCAATTCAAACAGATTCAATTTTTCATAATTCTGAACTTTATGATAAAACTTATTAATTCATAACTCCTGTGGGTAGGTTATGGAATTTTATCCTAATTAATTACATAAATATAATAAAAATTCCCGTGAGATAAAATTTATTATATTTAGTCTACTTAATTACAATTTAATGTCTAAATAATCTTTATGTGATCTAACCAATCATAATATATAATTTTATTTAATTAAAGATGTTGTGGCTATTCTCTAATTAATTAAAATTATATGGATCACTAGACATTACCCATTATAAATTGCATAAACAAAAATATATATACATGGAAATCAGAAACAATTACCGCACTAATCAAACTCTTAAAAAAAAATTCTTATAAAATTATAAACATTTCTTTAACCAGAGTAAAAAAATGTTCAGTAAAAATGAATAAGTCAAAATAACATTTTAAATAAACTTCATACAAGAGAACTATATGAGTAAAACTGCGATAAATATTAGTATTACTCCAAATGACAACAATAATTCCTTTCTAAAATAAATAAACCTTAAATTCCTTTTTAATGAAAACCTTTAAAATAGTTGATATTTTGGGGAAACGTATTGTTCTTAGTCTACATAAACTTCATGGAGACCAAGAAAACTAATGCGAGAATTAAAATATGCACTAATTTATCCCCAAACTCATTGTCGAGGGTTACACATTGTAACTAACCACAACAACTGCCTTTGTTTTTTATTTGAGAAATAAACTATTTTCGTGCCAAGAATATCTTCTTTAAATAGTGCTGGTGCAATGCTTGGGGATAAGAATCAATGAACCTCACAAATTCCAGCCCGTTCACAGTACACATATTGTTCAAACTTCAACCCCAAAATACACGTAGATCGGGGAGTTTCCGGAGCTTACCGAATGTAAGAACACAGTAAGACGCAAACTATGACAAATACGATATTTTCTAACAAGAAAAAGAAAGCCAGAATCATTCTCCATTCGGCTAAATGCAACTAAATTAAAATTTTCCATGGCTGAGAAAGCGAAACTATTCGGGCATGGAGAGCTTGCAATTTTGCAAGAGGAAGAAAAATAAAAAAAATGATACAGGTCGAAAAATGCACGTTTCCAAGCGATTCCATTAATCCACAAAAATTGCTTTAAATATCATAAAAGACAGGAACTATGAGAAATACCACAGGTATTAACCAGGAAAAGAAAGTAAGATCATTCTCCTTTCGTTTAAAAGCGACTGAATTTGAATTTTCGAGGGGCGAGAAAACAAATTTCTCGGGGCATGGACTGTGATTTTCGTTATCATAACAACATAATTTTGGTAAGCAGAACACACCAAGGCAGAGATAAATGTTACGCTCTAATACCAATGTTAGTTTTTAACAACGATTCTATATGCGGAGTAAAAACTTAAAGAATCATAAAACGGGAATGAAGGTTTAATGCCCAGTAAAAATAAATTACCTCCAGCCATTGATAACGCTCTTGCTGCAAACCAAAACTTTTCCATTACGCTTCCACAGTCCACTTGCTTTCTTGACTGAAAACAACGCTCCAGCTTCAATCCAAGCAAAAGGAAAAGAATACAGAAAGTCTGAAGGCACTTCGAAGCTCTGCTCTTTCAGCTTGATGGTGTAAAAACTGAAGGGATTGAGATGCAAGCTTGGGGACCAAACAGATAAATTTATAGCCAAGCTTCCATCAAGCTTCTGATGGCTATGTGTCAGGTGTTCCATAGATCAAGGTAGAGAACTCCAGATGGAGTAATGGACCACTTCAGAAGCTCCCAACAATAAATTTAGTAACTGTAGTTGATTTCCTTAATTTAAGGAAATTACTGCAGTTGGTTTCCAGAAATTAAGAAAAGACTGCAGTTTACTTCCATAATTGTAGGCAGCAATTGGTAAAAAAATTAATGAAGCTTAACACATATAGGAGAAATAAAATTTCAAGTTTTTTTATTTCACAGCTAAAAAATATATAATTCTTCATGACGGATTTAGTGTCGTATTCTCAAAGAGTAACAGTTGCAAATTTCTAAAAATGGGTTTTTAGCTAGTGTTGTTGTATCTGTCTATTCTCTTTGCTACTTCTCCTCAGATTCAGTTCAGTTTATATACTCATCCTCAATTTTTTGTAAAGGAAGTTTACTTTACTTTTTTAGTAACCTTCTATGAGAATATCTAGATCTTCCAATCCTTGTGCATTTGGTTCTTTCCATCCATGCTATTTTTGTGCATTTGGTTCTTTCAATCTCTACTATTCTGAATGAAGTGTCAATTCGTCATGATATTGTTTTCCTTTATCTAAATTTATAGGTCTTACTTAAATATTTTGAATCTAAAGTTTAATAATTACTAAGTACCACTTCAATAAGAAATTTTAGTAATTACTAGGTACAAAGTTCATTTTCTTATTTGCCTTTTTTTTCAGGCTACAGTTTATATTTAAATTAAAATAATACTTTATATATTTGAATTAAATTTTAGTAATTACTAAGTACAAAGTTCATTTTCTTATCTGCCTTTTTTTCAGGCTACAGTTTATATTTAAATTAAAATAATACTCTATATATTTGAATTAAACTAGTATAATATAAGGAAAACATTAAATCCTCCCCAAAAGATTTAATTTAAAAATGTTTTAAATATAAACTAATATTTTATATATTTGAATTAAAATAGTGTAATATAAGGAAAACACTAAATCCTCCTCAAAAAATTTAATTAAAAAATGTATATCTTAAAACATTTATTACCTTCTATATTAAGAATGCGCTAAAACCTGCCTAAAAACATTGTTTTTTTGGCTTGTGAAGTGAGCTTTGTTATGTTATAACTATAGAGATTAGGTGAGGATCTCTACACTGAAATTTACGAACCGAATTTGTGTACTTATATTTTGGATTCCCAATTTGTTAATCTCAGTGTCAGTTTAACATTTCATCAAAAAAAAATTTGACAAAAAAATTTATTAGGGCTTTTTAAGATAAACGTATCATGTTATAGCTATAGAGATTAGGTGAGGATCTTTACACTCAAATTTAGGAACCGATTTTGTGTACTTATATTTTGGATTCTCAATTTGTTTTTTTTTTTTTTTTTTTTTTTTTTCAGAGGGAAAATCAACATATGGTCGAGGCCAGCAGATTTTTACAACATATGGCCGAAGCCAGCAAATTTTTACAGCATATGGCCGAAACCAGCAGAATTTCAGAAATTTACGGCATAGCCGTCGTCCATAAGGCCGAAACCAGCACCAAAGAGCGGTCCACAGATGCCGCAGGATTCGATCCCGGCTGGGCGGAGTGAAAGCCTTCCGCCCTAGCCGTCTAATCATGCACGTCGCGTGCACAGGATTCCCAATTTGTTAATGTCACGGTTAGTTTCACATTTCATAAAAAAAATTGGGAAAAAAATTTATCAGGTTTTTTAAAGATAAAAGTATCATTGTGTTGATACTATTTGATAAAGTAATAAAATTTTAAATTTCTTTTAATTAATGACTCAAAATATATTATTCATGGTAATTGTATTTCTTAAGTGATTAATATATTTATCAATTTTTTTGAGATAAAAGTATCATTGTGTTAATATTTATTTATAAATTAATAAAATTTTAAATTGCTTTTAATTATGGCTCAAAATGTTTTCTTATTCATAGTAATTGTATTTTTTAGGTGATCTCTTCATCTTGCATTTCTCTGTGGTAAAAGTGGTAAATATTTAATAAAAAAATAGTTTTGGGCACACAAAAATAGTTGTGTTTCTGTGTTTTTCCACTTCTTTAACTTTGCCTATTTAATATTAGTCACTTTGTTAATCTTAACTAATTTTATGTCAAATTTTGTTTATGGTGAAATAATTTTCCAAATGCTATATCACTATATTTTACATTTTTAAAAACAATAGCAAGTTATAACTTTCAATAAAATAAAATTTAAAAATAAATAATGAAAATTTGATTAACCAATAATCCAAAACAAAAACAACCTTGTAAAAATGCACATTCATCTTAAAAGCAAGTTTCGAACTATATTTATATTCTAATAATAAATTAAACAACCTTGTAAAAATGCACATTCATCTTAAAAGCAAGTTGCGAACTATATTTACATTCCAATAGTAAATTATATAGATGGTAAATTATATAGTCTAGTTTAATTAATAAAAAAATATAAATATTTTTCACATCATAATCTTGAATGGTATAATTTGTAAAATTTATTTATAATTTAATATTTTGTGAAATCGAAAAATATTTTAAAACTTTATATAAAAAAATTAATCTTTGATTTTTTGTTTTGTTTGTCAAATGGTCTGAGTTTATAGGAGATTACATTAGACTTGATTTGTAGCTTGAGAATCCCTGACCAGAAACATCTAAACCATCAAAGTTACCCAGGATCACCCGGCATAAACCACACCAATCTAAAACATCTAACCCGTCAAAATCACCCAATATCACACCCGGCTTAAACCACACTAACCTAAATTTACACCTGGTAGACAATTAATTGTTTGACTTTATGGTTGGCCAAAAATTTCTTTTATGTGATTTCTACGGAAAGACTTTGCTTAATTCATTATGGATCACAGAAGCACCAACCTAAAATTTCTCTTATGTGATTTCTGCTGAAAGACTTTGCTTAATTCATTATGGATCACAGAAGCACCAACCTAAATTTACACCTGGTAGACAATGAATGGTTTGACCTTATGAACCACACTCGTTGGTTCGAAAAAGGTCAGCGAAAAATTTCTCTTATGTGATTTATATCTAAGGACTTTGCTTAAATCATTATAGATCACAGAGGAAATTATCTAATATTGTTAAAGAGAGATTCCATACAGGCTGGCAAAATTTTTTTATGCTAATGGAAAAACCTGTGAGCAATTTATGAAACCAACGTTTCAGACTAGCTAGGTGAGTCCATCATCAGGGCAATGAGAAGAAGAGAGAGATGAGAGAATTATGAAGCTATTAATAGATGAATAGAAAGATATCTGCTAGCTTATAATGTCGGCCTGATTGATTTACACTTATTAATTAATTAATTAATTTATAGATTTTATTATTATTATTATTATTATTATTATTTTATTTATTTTGTTTTTATTTGTTTATTTATTTTATTATTAATATATATATATATATTTTTTAGGTTAAGACTAAACTAAGTACGCACGGGGAATTGAACCAGTGACCTATCGCAAGGAGTGCCTTAACAACGCACCCATTCGTTGTCAATCCAAAGCCCCGTGGGCATTTTATTATTAATATTATATATATATATATATATTATTTTATTTTATTATTTTATTATTAATTAATTTATTATTATAATTATTATTTATATCCCCTCTTTTTATTTCTTTATTTTCTTTTTCCTTCTTCTCTTTAATACAATTAAATCATTATTCTTATTATTAGTTCTTTACTAGTTATTTTATTATTGTTATACATATTATTATTGCTAATAATATCATCCTTATTATTTTTATTATTATAAATATTATAAATTATTATTCCTATTATAATTATTATTCTTATTCTTTTATGATTATTAAAATTGTTATTATAAAGATATTATAATAACCATTTTAATTATATTGTAATTATTATTCCTATAATTATTGTAATTAATTTTGAATTGTCAAATGTTGTAATTATTATGCCTATTATAATTATTATTCTTATTCTTTATGATTATTAAAATTGTTATTATAAAGATATGATAATAACAATTTTAATTATTATTGTAATTAATATTATGATTATTATTCCTATTAAAATTATTATTCTTATTCTTGTTATTATAAAGATATTATAATAACAGTTTTGATTATTATTGTAATTAATATTGTAATTATTATTCTTATTATTATTCTAATTAATTTTGAATTGTCAAGTGTTGTAATTATTATTCTTATTCTTTATGATTATTAAAATTGTTATTATAAAGATATTATAATAACAATTTTGATTATTATTATAATTATTATTGTAATTATTATTCCTATTATAATTAGTATTCTTATTCTATATGATTATTAAAATTGTTATTATAAAGATTTTATAATTATATATATATATATATATATATATTTTATTTTTTTTATTATATATATATATATATATATATATTTTAATGTTATTTAAATTATGTGAAATGTTATATAAATGAGTTATTTGTTCTGAAATAGTTTAAATTGTAGAATTTATTATTTGCATTTATTTATTTAATTGATTATTTAAATTATGAATTGTCAAATGTTATCAAAAGGGAGTATTAGATTAGTTTAAAGTTTTTTTCATTTTATTTAATAAGGGTTTCCAGGTACTACTTAGTTTAAGACCGTCATCCCTATTCATATTATTGGAGGATTTCTCAATTTCAATTGCCTCTTTAACTCTTCTTTTTAAATAATGGTCTTCCTTATGGATTAATTTAGCTTGTTCCATACAAATATAGTGAGAAGAGGAACAAGCGTGCTCTGCTAGACCTGATTTATCCGACCTATTTCTAGTAATATCATTAATGTGTTCTTTTAATCTTACTCCAAAGGATCTCCCTGTTTCACCTATATAAACTTTACCGCAAGAACAGGGAATCGAGTAAACTCCTTTGTGATTTTTTGGGTCTATTGAGTCCTTAGCCGACTCAAACATGTTTTTTATGGTGTTAGGGGGCGTGAAAGCAACCATAATGTTATGCTTAGCGAGAACTCTGGCAATTTTATCTGTGGTTCCTTTAATATAGGGTAAGGAGATTCTAGGGTTTTCAAGGGATTTTCTTTTTTGTTTATTGGTTATGGAATCTTTAATTATTTTCTGGATAGTGTGATTTTGATAGCCATTGCTTAAAAAGACTTCATGGAGATGGATAAGTTCTTCTTCTAAATGTTCAGGGTCAGAGATTCTAGAGGCTCTCGTGGCTAGGGTTTTGATGACACCAACTTTTTGCTTTGGATGGTGGTGGGAGTTTGAATGAAGATATCTGTCAGTGTGTGTCTGCTTTCTGAAGACCTGGTGGCTTAGCTTGCCATTTTTCTTGGTAAGGAGGACATCTAAGAAGGGGAGCTGGTTGTCTTTTTCGATTTCAATGGTGAATTTTATGTGTTTAGATAGGCTATTTATATGAGATAAAAATTCTTTCAACTTGTCCAAACCATGGCTCCATTTAGCAAAAATGTCATCTACATATCATTTCCATTCTTCAGGGGTAAAGGGGAAAGACCTAAGGGCCATTTGCTCAAAGTGTTCCATGTAAAGATTGGCAATTAATGGTGATAATGGAGAACCCATTGCAACGCCATGAGTTTGCTCATAGATTTTTCCCTTAAAACTAAAGTATGAAGATTTAAGGCAAATGCTTATTAGTTCCACCGTTTCAAGGTCTGTAATTTTCTTCAATACTTCTAAGGCTTCATCTACTGGAATCATAGTGTAGAGAGACACTACGTCAAAGCTAACCATTAGGTCATTGTCATTAAATTCTAGGTTTTTGATCCATTCTATGAAGGAAGGGGAATCTTTGATGTAAGAGGGAGTGTTACCGGATAAAGGTCTAAGTTTGCTGGCTAGATATTTAGCTAACCAATAAGTGGGAGATCCTATAGTGTTTACTATAGGTCTTAAAGGAACACCAGTTTTATGGATTTTAGGCACTCCATAAATTCTAGGGATAATGGCATTGTTAGGTATTAATCTGTTCTTAATGGTGGCATCAAGAGAGGAGCTTTTAATTTTGTTACTTACTTGGCGAAGAATTTTGCTGCTAGGATCTTTGTTCAAAACTCTATAACAGCCACTATTGTTTAAGTGTTCTTCCATTTTATGCTCATAATCAGTCCTATTCATGATAACAGTGGCATTACCTTTGTCGGCTTTTAAGATTATAATGTTTTTGTTATTCTTGATGTTTTTTAGGGCTATGGCTTCTTCTTTGGATATGTTGCTGGGGGGAGGTCTGGCATTTCTAAGAATTCTGGAAACATCTTGTCTTATTTCTTCCGCTGTATTTTGGTCATTGTTTTTTATAATGACTTCAATGTTACTTATGATGTCAGAAATAGGAATTTTGGCTGGGGATAATGCAAAATTTAAACCTTTTTCAAGAAGCAGTTTTAAGTTGTCATCTAACACTAGCTGAGAAAGATTAACTACTATAGATTTTTTGCTAAGGTTGTTAAGAGAATTCGAGGAGTTCTTGATATGGCCGCAGGCAGCAGCATGAGAAGCATCGTTATTTTGCTGAGTTGAGCTATCTGAAAGGGCGCTGGAATTATTACAAGTGGCTACATCTTTAGCAGTCCCAAAAGACTTCAGCAATTCTTTGTTAGGCGCATGCTCAAGCTCTTGCTGCGTGGAGACAAGCTCTTGAACCTTCTGCGCAGGATCAATGTTGTCAAACTGCGTGATATTGGCATCTACGTTAATATGCTCCTGCGTATTGTTGATGGAGGGACTACTGCCCAGGTCACACAGCGTATTGCAAGAATCATTATTTTTCTGCGCAATGTTGCTGGAGGGACAGCTGCCCAGGTTCGAATTTATATGCAGATCATGTGTGCTGTTTATATCACAGATATGAGGATTGGGAAGAGCGCAAGGTTTTTGGCGATTTAAAGGGGAATCTACAGAATTATTATAGAGGTTAAAGTTTCTCAGAGAGTTAAGTTTTCTGGTTTTATTGGCAAGAGTAAAATCAAAAAATCTCTCAGCTTTGGCGAAAGTGAGGGCGTCTAGGTATTGCCAGAGATCAGAGCTAAGAGTTGAAGACAGTAAAAGGTGTAAACCCAGAAGATTTTTAGATGTTTTAATTAATTGAAATCTGGCAAATTTGATCTCATGTTTTATGAGGGTTTTACTAAGTTTATTAAAAAGAGAAATGTTACGACCACGATTAAGCGGATGGCTGCATTTGGCGAAATTTGGAGTGAGGTTTTCATCTCTGCATTGCTTTAGAAATATGAGATTGGATAGGTTTCTATCTCTTGACATTCTCATCTTCTCAAAATATAGAGCATTGTTCAGAATGTCCCTTCCATGGTGGGACTTAATGGTGTTAAAGAGAGATTCCATACAGGCTGGAAGAATTTTTTTATGCTAATGGAAAAACCTGTGAGCAATTTATGAAACCAACGTTTTAGACTAGCTAGGTGAGTCCATCATCACGGCAATGAGATCTGTATTTTGAGAAGAGAGAGATGAGAGAATTATGAAGCTATTAATAGATGAATAGAAAGATATCTGCTAGCTTATAATGTCGGCCTGATTGATTTACACTTATTAATTAATTAATTAATTTATAGATTTTTATTATTATTATTTATTTATTATTTTGTTTTTATTTATTTATTTATTTTATTATTATTATTTTTATTTTATATAATTTTTTTGATTTTTTGACTTTATTTTTATTTTATTTATTTATTTATTATTATAATTATTATTTATATCCTCTCTTTTTATTTATTTATTTTTTTCTTTTTCCTTCTCTTTAATACAATAAAATCATTATTCTTAGTTCTTTATTAGTTATTTTATTATTGTTATACATATTATTATTGCTAATAATATCATCCTTATTATTTTTATTATTATAAATATTATAAATTATTATTCCTATTATAATTATTATTCTTATTCTTTATGATTATTAAAATTGTTATTATAAAGATATTATAATTATATATATATTTTTATGTTATTTAAATTAAGTGATATGTTATATGAATGAGTTATTTGTTCTTAAATAGTTTAAATTGAAGAAATTATTATTTGCATTTATTTATTTAATTAATTATTTAAATTTTGAATTGTCAAATGGTGTAATTATTATTCCTATTATAATTATTATTCTTATTCTTTTATGATTATTAAAATTGTTATTATAAAGATATTATAATAACAATTTTAATTATTATTGTAATTATTATTCCTATAATTATTGTAATTAATTTTGAATTGTTAAATGTTGTAATTATTATGCCTATTATAATTATTATTCTTATTCTTTATGATTATTAAAATTGTTATTATAAAGATATTATAATAACAATTTTAATTCTTATTGTAATTATTATTGTAATTAATATTATGATTATTATTCCTATTAAAATTATTATTCTTATTCTTTATGATTATTAAAATTGTTATTATAAAGATTTTATAATTATATATATATATATATATATATATATATATATATATTATTATTATTATTATTATTATTATTATTAATATTATTATTATTATTATTTTTAATGTTATTTAAATTATGTGAAATGTTGTATAAATGAGTTATTTGTTCTGAAATAGTTTAAATTGTAGAATTATTTATTAGCATTATTTATTTAATTGATTATTTAAATTATGAATTGTCAAATGTTATCAAAAGGGAGTATTAGATTAGTTTAAAGTTTTTTTCATTTTATTTAATAAGGGTTTCCAGGTACTACTTAGTTTAAGACCGTTATCCCTATTCATATTATTGGAGGATTTCTCGATTTCAATTGTCTCTTTAACTCTTCTTTTTAAATAATGGTCTTCCTTATGGATTAAGTTAGCTTGTTCCATACAAATATACTGAGAAGAGGAACAAGCGTGCTCTGCTAGAAATAGGTCGGATAAATCAGGTCTAGCAGAGCACGCTTGTTCCTCTTCTCACTATATTTGTATGGAACAGGCTAAATTAATCCATACAGGAAGACCATTATTTAAAAAGAAGAGTTAAAGAGGCAATTGAAATTGAGAAATCCTCCAATAATATGAATAGGGATGACTGTCTTAAACTAAGTAGTACTTGGAAACCCTTATTAAATAAAATGAAAAAAACTTTAAACTAATCTAATACTCCCTTTTGATAACATTTGACAATTCATAATTTAAATAATCAATTAAATAAATAAATGCTAATAAATAATTCTACAATTTAAACTATTTCAGAACTAATAATTCATTTATACAACATTTCACATAATTTAAATAACATTAAAAAAATAATAATATTAATAATAAAATAAAATAATATATATATATATATATATATATATATATATAATAACAATTTTAATAATCATATAGAATAAGAATAATAATTACAATATTAATAACAATAATAATTATAATAATAATCAAAATTGTTATTATAATATCTTTATAATAACAATTTTAATAATCATAAAGAATAAGAATAATAATTATAATAGGAATAATAATTACAACACTTGACAACTCAAAATTAATTACAATAATAATAGGAATAATAATTACAATAATAATTAAAACTGTTATTATAATATCTTTATAATAACAATTTTAATAATCATAAAGAATAAGAATAATAATTTTAATAGGAATAATAATCATAATATTAATTACAATAATAATTAAAATGGTTATTATAATATCTTTATAATAACAATTTTAATAAGCATAAAGAATAAGAATAATAATTATAATAGGCATAATAATTACAACATTTGACAATTCAAAATTAATTACAATAATTATAGGACTAATAATTACAATAATAATTAAAATTGTTATTATAATATCTTTATAATAACAATTTTAATAATCATAAAAGAATAAGAATAATAATTATAATAGGAATAATAATTACACCATTTGACAATTCAAAATTTAAATAATTAATTAAATAAATAAATGCAAATAATAATTTCTTCAATTTAAACTATTTAAGAACAAATAACTCATTCATATAACATATCACTTAATTTAAATAACATAAAAATATGTATATAATTATAATATCTTTATAATAACAATTTCAATAATCATAAAGAATAAGAATAATAATTATAATAGGAATAATAATTTATAATATTTATAATAATAAAAATAATAAAGATGATATTATTAGTAATAATAATATGTATAACAGTAATAAAATAACTAATAATAAGAATAATGATTTAATTGTATTAAAGAGAAGGAGGAAAAAGAAAAAAAATAAAAATAAAGAAATAAATAAAGAAATAAAAAGAGAGGATATAAATAATAATTATAATAATAAATTAATTAATAATAAAATAATAATAAAATAAATAAATAAATAATAAAAATAAAAATTAAAAATTAAAAAAAATAATATAAAATAATAATAATATTAATAATAATAATAAATCTATAAATTAATTAATTAATTAATTAATTAATAAGTGTAAATCAATCAGGGAGACATTATAAGCTAGCAGATATCTTTCTATTCATCTATTAATAGCTAGCTTCATAATTCTCTCATGTCTCTCTTCTCAAAATACAGATCTCATTCTCATTGCCCTGATGATGGACTCACCTAGCTAGTCCCAAACGTTGGTTTCATAAATTGCTCACAGGTTTTTCCATTAGCATAAAAAAATTATCTAATATTATTTATCAAATTTAATTGTTTAACTTAATTAATATTGTTAAATCTAAGACTTTTTTCCATTAGCATAAAAAAATTATCTAATATTATTTATCAAATTTAATTGTTTAACTTAATTAATATTGTTAAATCTAAGACTTTTGTACGCTGGTTTCATAAATTGCTCACAAGTTTTTCCATTAGCATAAAAAAATTATCTAATATTATTTATCAAATTTAATTGTTTAACTTAATTAATATTCTTAAATCTAAGACTTTTGTGATCCATAATGTACATATAAATCTTTAGAATTAATCACATTAGATTTGGTCGTTTCTAACCAACTAATATGGTTCATCTTCATGACAAATTTGATATTTCCAATCAACTAATATGGTTCCTGAGAAAATGAAAAATCAAATTTAACAAATATTCTCATAAATCTATGTACACTTAAATTTACTTATTTAAATTAATTAATATTATTTATTAAATTTTAAAATCTTATCAAAACCAAAAAACATTCAAAGGTGCCATGCCGAGGCAGCGTTAAACCTACGTTGTTTTAATTATTTATTAAATTTTAAAATATTCTCAAATTTGTTTTTTCTTCAAAATTCAAATTTTAAAATATTTTCATATTTGTTTTTTTTTTCAAAGTTACTGTGCAGAGGCCTCCTTAAATCCCTGTGCACATAAATATTCTCAAATTTGTTTTATTTTCAAAGTTACTGTGCAGAGGCATCCTTCAATCTCTGTGCACAAAAATATTCTCAAATTTGTTTTATTTTCAAAGTTACTGTGCAGAGGCATCCTTAAATCGCTGTGCACAAAAATATTCTCAAATTTGTTTTTTTCTCGAAGTTACCCTGCACTTAAATCCATCCATTGACCTGTTCTAAGTAAAATGGAGACTGGAAATATTGATGGCCGGAGTCAGGTGGAGAGGAATCGGCAAAGGTGCCAAATCCTTAGCTCCTCAGATTACGCAGGTTCCACATGGTTGGTAATGTTCAACGAGTGATCAGGAGGAGTGAGGAAATCCCAAAGCTGTAGCGTTGAGATCTTTGATGTTGGAACCAAAGAGGCATCGGAGTGGGATCAAGGGATTCCCTCATCAACGATCTCAACACAGCTTTGAGATTTTGGCGTTACTACTTTCCAAGAATGAAAATGGGTGGTTTTTCTGCAATTCCATTGTTGAGCTCGAGGAAAAAAGAAAAGTTGATAGGGCAGGATTCCATAAGTTGGGTTTGATTTTATGTTTTGTGGAAGGGTAGTTTTTATTTTTAAGTAGTTTTTTCGTTTATGGGAACAAAAATTATTTTTTTTAATTGGAGGGTTAAAGTGAGGTTGTTGGAATTAAGTTATCTCATATATATATATATTTACTTCAGAGTTTAAAATTAAGTTATCTCATATATATATTTACTTCAGAGTTTAGAAGGCTAGAAACCAATCGAAGAATATTTAGTAAGAGTTTAGAAGGCTAAAAGCCAATGGAAGAATATTTAGTAAGACATTATAGCTCATCATGATGTCACTAGCCCAGATTTGAACTTAGATAGGGAAAATAAATCCTGAGTTGGAAAAACAGCAGTCATTCCACCCAACAGCTATAAATACCCCAATCTACCTCTTTTCATAAGATTTGAGTCAATAACTTAATGAAACTAAACCCTACATCAACAAACTGATTTACTTTTCACTGTAATGATGACAAACTAATTTATTTGTAGTTTTTCACAAGTATTCAAATGATGTGACCAGCCAACAACCTTGTGTGTGTTTATTTTAATAGTGAGAAAACCTATAGTAACTCTGTGGTCAAACCAAAAGCAAGTAGAACCATCTCTGGCTGCTATCAAAGAATTTGTGGACTGACTCATTACCTTTATTTAAAGAAAACCATGCAGCTTGGAATGATACCTTAGTAAAGTGGCAGGCTTTCACTCTGCTAGGTGCTTCTAGATCTTGGATCCTTAATCTATTTCTCAAAAAAAACGCTTAGCAAACTAAAACAGTTTTAGAACATACTCCAAGCAATCAATAACTTTTTGTGTTGTGTCGTATATGAGAAAAATACTCGGGGTTGGTTTTTATATTTTTATATTTAATTTTTAAATAACTTCTTCGATTATTTTCTGTGCCAATTTCAGATGGGATTCCAGATATCAAATGAATGAACTGCTCAAGAATTAAAGGATTAAGGGCGGGATAATGCTGCCTACATACGGGAAAGTGGCGTGTATACTGTATGAATATAGAGAAATAGGCAAAGCATATTTATTCTGTTAATATTCTTAGCAAATCAAGCACTGTATTTGACTGGTTGCCTCATGTTTAGTGAGAGCAATTCCTGGAATATTCTTGTTAATATTCTTATCTGCAAGAAGCGGAATGGATAGCTGCTGGATATGTTCCCCATTTAATAATTACTTGAAAATTGAGTCAGATGAATCTACCAAACGATATTATGGAGCAAATATGGTGTCTATTCAAGATCCACCATCTCTTAGGAATTGACCCTCACACTCATGGTGGACATAACAGATTTTGAGGTATTTAGAATTAGAATTAAGATTTAATGTAAAAGCGTTTAAACCAGATAAGATTTGCACTCCATTAGAATAGCATACAATACTTACTCACGCTATGATCCTCATTATTTTTCACACTCGACTTAACTTTATGTATGTTATCTGATATACAGTCCTGAAACTACTAGGGAAGATGCTTTAAATCCTATTAAGGGCACCCTGGATCTTTCCCTCAGCGAATGGAATTGGAAGTTCTTATGGACTCGTTGCCTCTCTAAACTTAGCCATGAGAATGTGATTCTCATCTCTGGATAGCGTTATGTATTTGCAGGTGGGGGTATATATATTTATTTGTCAACCGCTATTTCATTGGGTCAGGGTTTTATATTTGCTTTAATATGTTTAGCTCTGATGACTCGTTAAAATTTCCTCATAAAAGTTGAGGGTGGGAGGTTGAGGCTGGGAGGTTGAGTGAATTTTGCACAATCTTGTTGCGTAGTTTAATGGGTAAAAAATTGTGAATTTTTAAGTGTTTTGCAAAATATTCAATTATTTTCAATTGAGAATTTCTTAAAATATAATATTTACTAGTACAATCACATTAAAGTCAAAGTTGCTGATATATCAAGTATTTTACTTTGGTAGTGCTAGTTCAGGGTTGAAATGTATGGGGAAGATTATTACACCATGGTTAACTATGGGCAAGTTATGTTTGAAAAGGGTTTACTATGGTCTAACATATGATTAATTATGGGTGACCATGGTTGACTATGGTTGAATATAGTTCTCTACATTTAACTATAGTTAACTATGGTGGACCATGTTGACCATGTTTAATATAGTTGACAGTGGTTGAGTATAATTGACTATGTAAGAGTACAGCTGACCATGGTTGATCTAATTGACTATGTAAGAGTATAGTTGACTATTTTTGCAACTATGGTTGACAATGGTAAACCATGGTTGAGTGTCGTTGACCACATTGACCATGGTTGATTATAGTTTACTATGGTCAACTTTGGTTGAATATGGTCAACATTTGGTTGACAAGGGTTTATTATGGTTGAGATATGAGTGACTATGGCTAAATGCGATAGACCACAATGTTTGACAACGTTTTACCACATTTGACTTTATGGTTACCCATGAAAACTATAATTGACTATGGTTGAAAATGCTTAACCATAGTGACTATGTTGCCCTTGTTGACCAAGGTCGACTATGGTAAACCATGTTGACCATGATTGTCCACGTTTAGCTATAATTGACTATGATAGTCTATGGTTGGCCATGATTGAGTATAATTGACTATGAAAGACTATAGTTAATTGTCTTTGACTATAATTGATTATGGTTGACAATAATGGTAGTTGAGTACCCTTGAGCTTATGTTGACTATATATTTTATGTATGCAAAGAAAAAAGTCAACAATTGAGTTTGCTCCATGCCCATTGGATAAAAAAAATCTACAATTGTCAAAAGGATGCCTAGGTCTCGAGTTTAGTATTATTGGACATGTTGAACATGGGTGAGCATGGTTGACTATGGTTGGTTATGGTTTACTATGGTAAACATTCATTATCCATGGTTAAATATGGCCAATGTAGATGAGGGTTTATTATGGTTGACATATTGATGACTATGGTTCAATATGGTTAAGCATGGGTGTACACATTTGGCCATGTTGACCATGCTTGTCCATGTGTGTCCATATTTGACCATTGTTGATTATGGTCACTTATGATTGCTCATGAAACCCTATAGTTGATTATGTTTGACCATGGTTGAAGATATGTGACCATAGTGATCATGTTTCCCTTATTATTCATGGTTGACCATGTTTGAATTTGATTGACCAATGGCGAGTTAGACCTTGAATGTCTATGGAAGACCATGTTTGATTATGGTTGTCCATGATTGACTATGTGCAACCGTGGTTGGTTATAGTTTACTATGGTTGGATTGCATTGCGATTGTGCTCTTTGTGAAGGTTTATTGTCAAGATGCTAGAGAGTCCACCTAAGCAAACATGCTAGTACTTTCTAATCATGTGACACTAGCATATTTCTCATCAATAGGGAGAACAACTTGATTTTACTTCACCTAAACTTTACCTCAATTTCAACATTTAGAATATTTATTTTAGTTAAATTATACAATAAATAAATCCTTAACCAAAACCAAATACATCATTGTCGATTAACATTTAACATTTTCATGTTCATTTACTTAAACCAAATTGATAACATGATAAAATTACTCTATGAACCATGCCACATATATAACATATGAAAAAATTACGTTAGTGGAGCAATACGTGGTCTAACTTTCTAGAAATGTTTTACCATATGCCAATTTACAAATACAACATGCAAAAAGGGCTCGTGTTACCATCTGACCCTGCCTGTTTCAATTATACTAGCATATATCCATCTTAAGTATGGATCTAACATGAGCCGAGAGGGATCAAATTTCTTCACGTGCAAACTTTTTTAGAATGCAAAATACAATGTGTTATTTTTCATTGTTTAAATTGTATTTTTGAATGCTAAATAGAGTATATATAAGACCAAATAAAAATTTTAACCATAAAAACTTAATTTGTTTCCCATATGAAGTTGATATCGACATAAATTAGTTAACATAGATCTTCAAATAGTTTATTTAAATCTCTTGTTGAAATATTTTTGAAAAGTATAAGATTTAAACATCTCATTCACACATTTTTTTTTACTTCTAATTACTTTACAACATATTCATTTTTTCTTTTAATAGTAGGCGACATTATTTTTCAATTTAGAACATAATTTTTAATTTAAAGGGGCATGGATGGATGGACAAACTTAAACATCCCCTCATACTGGGTTGTAGAATGAGCCTCTCGACTCAACAAAAATCAAGCCATGGTTGGGTTGAGCCACTCATTGGCACTTCCCTGAGGACAAACAGAAACTCGATTGTCAAACCACACCACATACTTGTCCATTGATTTAGCGTAGTACTTGGGTCACAATATAACACATAACAATCCTGATTCTCTCCTCTACTCGAGCATGGAGTTCAAGTAGGAGAGCAACCTCCATCGCATCTGAAAACCCCAAGTATTGCTCGAAAACACCCTCGATTCACCGCAACCCTACAATTTGTGTCTTCTCTCCTCATTCTGTTATGCTAGATAAGAGATGCATGATCCATTCATTTTCTTTCCACCAAATGAAGTACTTGGTTATATATACATATCATAAGAGAGATGAAGGGACCCTTTGGTTTGGAAGGGTTGACACTTGGCTCCCATATGTCGGCTTGGATCCTTGTGATGCCAAGCCGGCACCAATATAACTCACCATGTTCATAATTGATTTCATGTGATCCTTGCTCAGTAATCCCCTACAAAGCCCAAGAGAATCATAAGAATCTTGGATTGCATTGCTTAAAAACCCTAATTTCAAGCAGTGTTGCACTTTCCCTATGATAAAATTGTGGCATCGCAGGTTGAATCATTGCCACCTGCACAATGTGTCACATTGTTATTCACTAAAAAGTGTAACACTCTTTCTACATCAGTAAAAATAAAAAGTAAATTCTAGAAGCATTGTTGAGGAATTTCATCTCAACAACATGAGCTCGAGCCCCTACTTATTTGGGCCTTGTCCCAAGATTAATGGATTCAATCCCACTCATTATGGAACCTATTCCCCATTTTTGTGGATCTCATCCCATGGAAAATGGATCTCCAACCTCTTCTCCTCTCCTATAAATATAGTGCAAATCAAAGGAGAGGGGTTGGACTTTTTGAATACTTGGTTTATGCCCTTATGTTGTCAAATTGAGATTGAAGGCTTGTCTGCAAAGGAAGGATTGGAGATCTTTGAGTGGAGGCTTATGACATCAAGGCTTGGGTTGTAATCTCTCCCTCTTATTTGTTAATACAATATATACTATTTTTCTCACATGATTTGCTTATTATTTACATTCATTGTATCAGAGCTCCTTGATCTTTTGATTAGTACTTGTTTGAACTTATTCATCAATAATATTCTTTAATCCTTTTGTTTGTCTCTGTCGTTGTAGTTTCGGAGATCGAAGTGAAGTAGGAAATCAAGCACTAAGAGGATTAAAGTGAAGACCTATTTCGTTAAACAAGTAAGTCTCATTCAAACATTACTAGAGAAAGATAATATTCGTTGTCCTGTTTATTCTATATTTGATCATTGATTCTAGGTAGATTGCTCTTGTTCACAACATGAATTTATCCAATAAGAAAAAAAAAAAAAATTATTATTAGGGCTTGTTTGAAAGAGATTTTTCTTGGAATTGTTATTTGATTTTTATTTTGAAATTTGTTTGCAAAAGGGAATCATTGCATTTTTGGTTTGTTTGAAAATATTTCTTCCTTCCCATAAATAGGATTTCATCAAATCGAAGGTTATAATTCCATATTTGTCGCATTAGTTGGAGTTGAGTTATTATATCGTTTGGTTATCGTACATAGTTTATTACAATTAATGTAAAGCGAGACACTAAAATCAATCAAAACATTTAAATGCAATAATTAATCAACAATAATCACATTTAGTGTGGGTCTAGGTTAGAAGATGTATTCGGACATCTATAAACATAGGAGTTTTCATTTCTTGTCAATGTTACATTTTGCAGGTGGTCGGTATTCCACGTCATGTATATAAGACTGTTCTTCCAATAGGAAGGCTCTCCATGTACGATGAGTATATAGGAATGCTTCCCATTGTACACTTACGCGTTATACAACACTAACATGGATTGTAATTCCATGTACCCTCGGGTATATAGCAAGTCCCTTTTAGGTTGCAAATCATCCATAAGTAACTGAGTTGGCCATCTTGTTGTATGTGATACATTGAACACAACATTTGGGGAGATAACTTGCACATAGCTAACAATGTATAGAAATTTACAACAACTTGGTAAACCTTTGATACCTAGTAACCATTTTTACTGCTATTGTTTATTTGATTGATTAAAATTGTGGATTTAACTATCATACATTGTTAAAATTTCCTAATCGAAATTCACTATGACAACGTTTTTTGAATTTACTAATAAGGGAACCCCTTTTCACGGGGATCCTATTCCTTTTCGTTGCTTTGGAAATGTTGGTCCTCCTTCAATATGGCTATGTTGTCCCTTCCTAGATTCACGAGAGGATTACCGGTATGGTTGTTTCCAACCTTGGTGGTCCCAAATAGCCAAGCTACTTCACCTCAACCAAGTACTTCACCTTAATAACTACAACCTCTTATTTACCATTTACCTTCTTCACCCATTATGTATTCCACCCTTTCTTCTTCTTCACCTGGTGAAATTCTTAATGCTAGTAACGAGGAGGCTAAGAAGAATAAGAAAAGGAAGAAGAAGAAGAAACAATATAAGAAAGAGGCAAACCAACCAACCATTATTTGAGTGTTGATAATATTGAGGAACCCTCCAACATGCGTCGCAAGCCCAAATACCCTTGCAAGCTTTGTAAGGGTGCCCACCTTCTTAAGGATTGTCCTAGTATACCTAGAGTCTTAGAAGTGTGGTTTAAATATTCTCATCAACTTACTGTTGGTCCTTCAACTAGTGATTATAAGGTTAGATGAGAAAAGGGTAAAGTTAGGTTTCCTTGTAATTTATGTGAAGGGAGTCATCAAACTCACCTTTTCCCTCATATGGATGAAGCCTATAAATTGTTGGAAAACCTTACTGTTTCTCAACATCAACTTCCAATTGGTTACCATAAGCTTTCTTTGAACCTACCATTAGTTGATAAAGTGATTGATCCCATTCTAAGTTTGGTCAATCCCACTCTTCCCTTGGAGAGTGAAACCCATACCACTTAGGTTGATGAACCATTAGTTGATGAAGTGGTCGACTCGATTCTATATTTGGTTGATCCCACTCTCCCCTTAGAGAGTGAAGTTAATATGACTCATGTTATTCTTGTTACTTTAGATTCCACTGCACAAGGGGGATTTTCACCCGTTTCAATAAAACCCCCTCCAAGTACTGAGGTAGTTTCCTTTCATTGGAATAACTTGACAGAGCCATGTCTCCCTTCTCGAATCCCTTTCCAAATCATTGTGAAGCCTTGTGATAAGAACATGCATCACACTATTGTAGATGAAGGTGCTTCTATTATCATTTTATCCTCAACCACTTGGCAAGATTTGGGTTCCCCTCAACTTGTGTCTATTACTGAGAATCTATTGGATTTTAACAGAAGAGACAATGAACCTTTAGGGATCCTTCCTCAGTTGCCCATTATCTTGGAAAGAAAAAATATCTGTATTGATGTCATGGTAGTCCAAGACCCCTTGGATATCAATTTTCTCTTTGGGCAAGACTATGTCTATGCAATGAAAGTTGTCGTGCCCACACTCTTTCATGTGATGTCTTTCCCTCATAATGGTAACATTGTGACTATTGAGAAATTTTCATTTGGTGGTCCTGATCTAACTACCAACCATCCAACCTCACTGAATGTTCCTTATATGCAAGTGGAAATCCCCCTCCCCCACATGTTAATTATGTGACAACGTGTCCCATGCCTTCACTTACTGATGAAAATGATCCTCTAATTGTATACTCGATTTCCCTTGACTTAGATCTAGTAAGTGACATGATGAACCCTTCAATGAGGACACTGGAGCTTGATCTTCCTACCCCTATTAAGTCCCTTGACATGTATTCCTTCCAGGGAATTGTTCTTCCATCTTATGAAGACCTCTTGGAAGCCATGATCAAGGTGTGTACATTGGCATGTATTCCTTCCAAAGAATTGTCCTTTTAGAATCCATGACAAGGTTCCATGAGCATAGTTCCTTTTCTTGTGTCAAGCACGTTAAAAATGAATCGGGTCATTATGAGCATAGTTCCTTTTCTTGTGTCAAGCTCATTAAAAAATGAAATAAGGTGTTGAGCATAGTTCTTTTCTTGTGTCAAGCTCGTTAAAAAATGAAACAAGGTGCTATGAGCATAGATATTTTCTTGTGTCAAGCTCGCTAAAAAATGAAACAAATCCCCCTCTAATTGATTCGAGTCTTTGACTAAATCTTGTAAATGTTGAGTTGAATCTTTCTCCTAATCTTGTAAATGAACCTTCATTTCATCCACCTATCAGTAATAATCTACTTTGGAAGATGAAATGAAGCTTTGGGGGCATGTGCCTTTGGTCATCATGCTAGAATTAACCCACTAGCCTTTGTTGTTATGTTAGGGGCATGAAACTTATCTCAAGCACAAATTTTATCTATTTCAAGCTTGTGTAAAAATGAAACCTATCTCAAGCACGATTTTTTCTCTATTTCAAGCTTTTGTAAAAATGAAACTTATCTCGAGCTTAGTCTTTGTTACTTCTCATGCTCATACATACATGAGAATACATTACTAAGTATACTTTTATAAATTTTTTAGGGCTCGCTAAAACTGAATGAAAAAGGAACCCCTTGGAGTTCTCTTTAAGATCTTTCTAGACTCTCGAAATATGAAAAGATTGCTGAGTAAACTCATTTCTTTCATGCTCTTAAAAAAATATGAAGAAACATCTACCTAGTAACTACCCATTTTACGGACTACGTAGACTATTTACGAAAAATGTATAGTTTGATCAATCATGGTTAAAAGAGTTCTCCCTTATATTATTTTACACTTTTTCAGATTCATGGGACTAAATTTATGAAAAAGAACCTTATGGAGTTTCCTTTTAATTTATTTTTCAAACTCCCTAAATATGAAAAAGAATTCGAGCTACCCCTTCACTGGACTCATAAAAAGTAAACAATGTAGGACTCGTCAATCATGATGAGACCGAACCATTCATTCCTAGGGTTCGTTCAAAATACTTCGAAGGACTTATCCAAGGGATGAGCTTATGCTACAAGCATATGTTACCCACCTCAAGCTTGCGTAAAAATAAAGAGTTACTTTTCAAAAATGGTGGGGAAAAATTGGGAAAACAATGTATAGAGTCAGTATTTTAGAGTAAGTGACTCTTGAACATGGAACTCTTTCACCTTCATGTTTAATTGGATTGGGAAAAAAATTACCTATCTGTCGATGAAACCTCCTTGAAAGTCTTCATATTGGTTTTTGATCCCATATTGATTTAGTGTTTCGAACTTCATATAATGTCGCTAATATTTTCAAGAGAAGTTTAACCTCAGTTAAAGTTACTTCCAAACACGACGGTAAAACCACCTCGTCCTCCCATTCCGATCAAATTTTTCGGTTCTTGTCACTGTCTGCCTATCTTTTAGGCAAATTCTCAAACGCGGTTTCACAGAAACCAAACAGCATCCAGTTTTTATCTAATGTCCATACATCAACTTTGATTTTCTTTGAAAGCTTCCTGGGGATTGAAGGCTGAAATTAATTTAATTACGTAATCTGAGAATATTTTAATTATAGATTTTGACAATATTTTAAATTGGAAAATATTTTAAAATTTTATAAACAAAAATAAATTAATTGTTTGATTTTTTTTGTTTGTCAAATGGTCTGAGTTTATAGGAGATTACATTAGACTTGATTTGTGGGTTGAGAACCCATGACCAGAAACATTTAAGTCATCAAAATCACCCAAGATCACACTCTGATTATCAAATCCAAGGAGGACACTTACGCTAATTTTATGTATGACAATAGTAACTTGGAGGAAGTGTCGTCTTACAAGTACCAAGGAGTTGATATTCATCGCAAGTTCAATTGGCACTATAGCATTGAGAAAAGGACTAGTGGGGGGTGGAAAGCTTATTTTGGTCTTGAAAATAATTGTAAAACGACAAATGTGGGATAGAAAGAAGTTCCTATTTGAAACTTTAGTCACTCCTATTATCTTATATGGATGTGAGGTTTGGGGTTGTAGCCTCTCTATAGAATCCTAGAGAAAGATTGAGCAAATCCAGAAGCATTTTATAACGTATAACCTCAAAATTAAAAGCAATACACCCTATCCTTCTCCTTATAGAAGTGGGTCTTTCCCCTATCGAGATCCTAGCTATGACTAGGTTTCCGTTGTACAAGCACAAACTCAATAACATAGGAGACCATAAACTTCCTAAGCTAGCTTTAAATTCCAGCCAAAACCACCTAAGGCTCAAACGAGGTTGGTATAAAGACACCAGGGCTTGGTTAAACCATTGGGAGATTGACGGGAATGTTGCATTACAAAACATTAATAACATTAAAAATATTGTTACTTCTAAGTTCAAAGAAAAAATGTGGCGTGAGAAAGATTTAGCAGCTAAAAGAAAATTAAGATATTATAAGTAGGTTATCAACCCCACCCTAGAAGATCAAAAGTATATCTCTGTTTTAACTAGCTCAAAGAAGAAAATTAATATAGCCAAGATTATAAAAAACTCTCACGAGCTCCATAGTGAAACGGGTCGTTGGGAAGTTCCCAAAACACCATGAATGGAAAGGATCTGCCATCTCTGTGACAATATGAACATCGAGGATGAAAATCACTTCCCTGTTAGAGTGCCCCGCTTACAACCACATTAAATCTTAGTGTCATAATCTTTGTTGCAATACTGACCTTCCTAGTGAGCTCGGGAGGCTTCTCCTAAATTTTTTTGAGCATAGGAATAAAATCTTAAATCAAACTAAATAATTCATTTCTTTAGGTCTGATAGACCAAAGTTTGGTCTTAGTGGACATTAAACATCATCATCATCATCATGAACCACACTTGTTGGTGGGTCGAAAGCGTCAGCCAAAAATTTCTCCCAGGATCACACTCTGCTTAAACCACACCAACCTAAATTTACACTCGGTAGACAATTAATTGTTTGACTTTATGAACCACACTTATTGGACACTCTGCTTAAACCACACCAACCTAAATTTACACCCTGTAGACAATTAATTTTTTGACTTTATGAACAACACTTATTGGTGGTTCAAAAGCGTTGGCGAAAATTTCTCTTATGTGATTTCTACTGAAAGACTTAGCTTAATTCATTATGGATCACAGAAGTCTGATACATAAATTATCTAATATTATTTATCAAATTTAATTGTTTAACTTAATTAATATTGTTAGACCTAAGACTTTTGTGATCCATAATGTAGATATAAGTTAGATCTAAGACTTTAGTGATCCATAATGTACAAAAATTTCTCTTATGTGATTTCTACCGAAAGACTTATCTTAATTTATTATTTATCACAGAAGCATGAATACAGAAATTATCTAATATTATTTTATCAAATTTAATTGTTTAACTTAATTAATGTTTTTAGATCTAAGACTTTTGTGATCCATAATGTACATATAAGTCTTTCGGATTAATCACATTGATTTGGTCAACATTTAAAACCAACTAATATGGTCTATCTTCAAGACAAACTGAAATGAACAAAGCGGGAGAGTATATCCATTCACAAGCTGATATCTCAAAAGCTGCCACCTTACATTTTAAAACAACAGATGAAAGGAATGACAACATTGTGGCGGAAGACCTCATCGGGGGGATTGAACATTATCCGATTATGTTTGACCAGGACTCGAATGAGGTTCTTTACAAATTCATCTTAGAAGATGAACTTCTCTGTGTCCTCAAATCTTTTAAAGAGGACAAAGTCTAGGGCCGGATGGCTGGACTGTGGAATTGTTCATGCATTATTTTAATCTTTTCAAACATGATCTCATTCAGATGGTTGAGGAATCTAGAATAACTAGGTATGTACACCATCACATCAAGTCGACCTATATTTCTCTCATCCCGAAGCACAACCCTCCAAATTGTTTTGATGACTACATACCTATCTCGCTATGCAATCTTATCTATAAGATTATCTCCAAAACAATAGTAGGTCATCTGATGGACACTCTCTCTCACCATATATCCCCACAACCACATGGTTTTTTGAAAGGTCGTCAAATACATGATGCAGTTGCAAATGCAAAGGAGTGTATGCACTCTATCCATACATGAAACTCTAATGCTGTTATCCTACAAGTTGATCTAAAAAAAGCTTTTGACAACCTCGATTGGGGATACCTCAGGCTTGTCCTTTTAAAATAGGCTTGCAATCAAAGTGTGTCGACTGGATTATGGCGTGTGTTGTCAATGTTGATTATTCGGTGATGATAAATGGGTATCCTTCAGAATTCTTCCGAGCTAGGAGGGGCCTTAGACAGGGATGCTCGATTTCACCTTTATTATTCATTCTTGCTATGGACGACCTCAACTTGCATATTTCAAAGGCTGTGGAACAAGATCAATTTCAAGCCCTCAAGATCGACGATAATATAAACATCTCACATGGATTTTTTGTCGATGACATTTTGATTATGGGTATGTTGCTCCGCTTTTCCTGGTTATGTCTTTTTCATATTTTCAAAAAATTCGCCAATGCAACTGGTCTTTGCATGAATGCACATAAATCCATCTTGTATCATGATAATTGTGACTTGGAAAATATTATCTATATCAAGAATTTATTTGGTATAGAGGCCAAATTGATGGATCAAGGCATAAAATATTTAGGTTTCCAAATTAAAGCCTGCAATTACAAAAATGCTGACTGGATCTGGCTTATTGATAGATTCTTCAAAAGCATCTCTGGGTGGGAATTCAGAAACCTTTCCCTGGGTGGGAGCGTTATCCTCTCCCAAGACATCCTAAACCAATTATCAGTATATTGGGCCCACTTGTTTCATATTCCTGCTGCTACCATCCTCTCCCTAAATTGAGTCATGGCTAATTTCATCTGGGGAGGCAATCATATTAAAAAAAATATCACCTTGCCAAAATTCATTTGATTACCTTGCCGAAAGTCTTGGGGGGATGGGGAATTTTAGACCTCCGCCGTTTTGGACAGGTTTTACTTATTAAATCCCTTTGGAGAGGCATCTTTGGTACAGGTACCTGGAGCATGGTCATTAGACAAAAATATCTCAAGAACCATGACTTCACTTACTGGTTCCGTAAAGGTTCCATTGGTGCCAAAAATGGATCATCCATCTGGCTCAGCTTCCAAAAAGTTTCCAAGATCCTTCTGCAACATCTAGCTTGGAAATTTGGCTGAGGACACAATATTCTCATTGGAACTGATCATATCCTGGGTTATGGTGATGTGGACAATATCCCAGAACAACTTATCACTTCCCTTAATAGCAGAGGCATATTTTTCTGGGGTCAAGCCATTGCTTCATGGAGGGGTCCACATCCTATCTGGAGGTCTGCTTTGGATCTCAGTCTGCCTCATCTGTGGGATCGGGAATGGTTGCGCATCGTGGCGGGGATGAATCAACTGGGGATATGCCATGAGGGAAACCAGGACAAGTTAATCTGGACAAGGAAGATGCAGAATGACAATATTAATGTGGCAGATGCATATTTTTCTCTCTGCTCGAGGGCCTCTAACCTGACTGAGGAACATACTCTTTATGCTTTCTAGAAAACCAACATTCCTAACAAAATTTTACTTTTCACTTGGCTAGTCTTTCACAACAAAAATCTAACATGGGAAAACCTGCAAAAGCGGTTATGGCATGGGCCTAGCATGTGTCCCATTTGTAAGAGGGATTCTGAAAATAATAATCACATTTTCCTTGTCCTCTCACTACTCATATTTGGAAATGTTTCTCTTCTCTACTTGGTTTTCCTTTTCATCAATATGATTGCATTAAAGACTGTCTATTATGGTGGAGAAGCCAAAAGGTTGACTGGAGAATCCTTCCACCTATCCTTTTCTAGGAAATATGGAAGTGGAGAAATAACTACATTTTTCAAAACTATTATGAGAATTTTCATAGGGTCATGGATAACATTCTCACCTCTCTAACTCTATACTCTTCTAAAAAAACATGCAAGATGGTTCCTTGCCATAACAAGACGGAAGTACAACAGATATTCCCGATGGTGTTTTTTGATGGTGCTGCTCAACAGAAAGTATGTGGTTGTGGCTTTTGGTTGGCCACCTCAAAGGAACAAAGATATAACGTTTTCTGGCACGACAGTAGGGCACAAACACTAAAGCGGAGGTTATGGCACTTTAGGGCCTTCTATGGTTCATGCACTTTCTAGATATTCCCCTTATCCACCTCCATGGCGATTCCAATGTAATAATACAACATTTAAAGGGGTCTGCTAAAATATCCAATCCCTTATTACTTGGATGGTTGACGAGAATTGAACAGTTATGAGCTTTACTAAACAACTCCACTATAAACCACGTCCACAAAGAGCAAAATATGACAGCAGATGAACTATCAAAGAAGGGCTTGACTGGTTTCTTAGGCAAGATGCACTTAACTATTACTATGGACTAGAAGAACATAAATATTGAAGATTTTCCCCTCCCCTAACATTCTTATTTTTCTTGATGTTTTTGTAGGGTATTAAATGTGAAATATAGCTTTTTGCGGCATTAATGATGGATTGTTGTTCTGTTTTGTACATGAATGCCTGACCACTGGGCATAAATAGTGTCCAGTACAAGGATGGACTCGACCAATCTATGCAAAACTCTATCTTTTCCTCCTCGTAGATGGTGTTGTCATTTTGATCATACAGAATCCTTATGTTGGCATACTTTACTGTCGGATGTGGCATCGGTTTAATCTGTTTCTCCTTTCAGTGTCTTATCCATAGAACACATCAATGCATATCTGCACTATCTTGTTATTTTTTGATGATGTGGGGTGCTTGCAAACTACAACTTCTTTTTATCTCTGCCATTTTGGATATGTTTTCATGAATATTTTGTTTTTCTATCAAGTTAATATTGCTATATATGGACCTCTCCCCTTGTATTGTTATCATCAAAGATAATTTGTATATTCTGACCATGCCAGTTAGGCTCATGTTCTGAATAATAAATAACATATGTATATCTTATTTTTCTGATATTAATAGAAAATTATAATTTTTTTACGAAAAAAAAAAAAAAAAAAAAAAAAAAAAAAGAAAGAAAAAAAGAAAAAAGTGAAAAATCAAATTTATCAAATATTCTCATAAATCTATGTACACTTGAATCTAATTTTTCAAATTAGTGAATATTATTTATTAAAATTTAAAATTTTCTTGAAATCAAAAAACGTTCAAAGTGCCATGCTAAGGCATCATTAAACCTATCTTGTTTTACTTTGTTAATGTTATTTATTAAATTTTAAAATATTCTCAAATTTGTTCTTTTTTTCCAAAGTTTAAATTTTAAAATCTTCTCAAATTTGTTTTTTTCAAAGGAGGCATCCTTAAATCCATGTGCACAAAAACATTTTCAAATTTGTTTTTTTTCAAAGTTACAGTGCAAAGGCATCCTTAAATCCTTGTGCACTTAAATCCGTCCACTGACCTGTTCTAAGTAAAACACTCCAAATGAGGCGGCACAGATTCCAAGGGATAATGGAGACTGGAAATATCGATGGCCGGAGTCAGGTGGAGAGGAATCGGCAAGGGTGCCAAATCCTTAGCTCCTCAGATTACGCAGGTTCCACATGGTTGGTAATCTTATCGAAACCTAATGCAGAGTATGGAACAAAGAGGCATCAGAGTGGGATCAAGAGATTCTCTCATCAGAGATCTCAACACTACAGCTTTGAGATTTCGGGTGTTACCATTTTCATTCTGCAATTCCATTGTTGAACCAGAAGAAAAAAGAAAAGTTGATGAGTCAGGATTTCGTAAAGTTGGTTGAGTTTATGTTCTTTGGGATGGTTTTTATTTTCAAGTAGTTTTTTTTTATAAAAGGAAAAAAATCAATTTTTATTTAATGGAAAGATTAGAGTGAGGTTGTTGGAATTAAGTTATCTCATAAATATATTTATTTTACAGTTTAGAAAGCTAGAAACCAATACAAAAATATTTAGCAAGATATTATAGCTCATTATGATGTTATTAGCAGAGATTTGAACTTGGGTAGGGAAAATAAATCTTGAGTTGGGAAAAGTCAACAATTGAGTTTGATCCATGCCCATTGGATAAAAAAATCCTACAATTGTCAAAAGGATGCCTAGTTCTTGAGTTGAGTATTATTGGACATGTTGAGCATGGGGGAGCATGGGTGAGCATGGTTGACTGTGGTTGACTATGATTTACTATGGTAAACATTTATTAACCATGGTTAAATATGGCCAATGTAATTGAGGGTTTATTATGCATGACATATTGATGACTATGGTTCAATATGGTTAACCATGGATGTACACATTTGGCCATGTTGACCATGCTTGTCCATGTGTGTCCATATTTAACCATTGTTGATTATGGTCACTTATGGTTGCCCATGAAAGACTATAGTTGATTATGTTTGACCATGGTTGAAGATGTGTGACCATAGTGATCATGTTTTCCTTATTATTCATGGTTGACCATGTTTGAATATGATTGACCGATGGTGAGTTAGACCCTGAATGGCTATGGAAGACCATGTTTGATTATGGTTGTCCATGATTGACTATGTGCAAGAGTGGTTGGCTATAGTTTACTATCGTTGGATTGCATTGCAAATGTGATCTTTGTGAAGGTTTATTGTCAAGATGCTAGAGAGTCCACCTAAGCAGACATGCTAGTACTTTCTAATCATGTGACACTAGCATATTTCTCATTAATAGGGAGAACAACTTGATTTTACTTCACCTAAACTTTACCTCAATTTCAACATTTAGAATATTTATTTTAGTTAAAATATACAATAAATAAATCCTTAACCAAAACCAAAACCAAATGCATCATTGTCGATTAACATTTAACATTTTCATGTTCATTTACTTAAACCAAATTGATAACATGATAAAAATACTCTATGAACCATGCCACATATATAACATATGAAAACCTTACGTTAGTGGAGCGATACGTGGTCTAACTTTCTAGAAATGCTTTACCATATCCCAATTTACAAATACAACATGCAAAGAGGGCTCGGGTTACCATCCGACCTGATCCAGGTTCGGGTGTGACAAAGGACCCTTCCAAGTCCTTTTATTTTCGTTATGTGTTAGATTGCATTTTTAAAAGAACATAAATGAATACATGTGCATGTTGTAAAGAAGAGGAACATGACATTCATCAACACATGAAAACATAAGCCGTTGATAATAGAGTTCGTCCAGGAAGGACTACATCTCCGGGCCGCGGTGTCAAGATGGTGCAGGCCGCTGCATTAAGTGTTGTCAATAGTGATGATGTACATAAGAGGTGATGTCACTATCATACAAGGAAAATCCCCTCATGCAGGAGTGGCTCCAAGAGATGTTCCGCTATAGGAACTCTCATTCAAAAGGACTCCTATCAGTGTGACATAAACTCATGCATGATGATCATCCTGCTAACATGGCATAAAAAGGATCTCAGTGCAAACATGCATGACGACAACATGAGTATCCCATCAACATACAACAAAGGCATCTCAAAACACAACATGGTGAATCATGACAACAAGTACATCATACAGATGATTCCACATCACATTAAGCAGGAATCATAAAAACAAGTAAGAAACAAAATTCCACATCAAACATCAAATAGGGATCTGTGTAGCAGAATGCATAGAAAAAGAAGTACATGAACACACTGCATATACCTCACATCCTGAGGCCATCTGAAGAAGCAGATGTCAAACTGCTGAAGCTTTTTAGACCATCGATCTCATAGCATCAAATCGCATGGAAATGACTGCTTGCACATGAACGCTGACACCTGCATTCCACTTAGAAAAGTGGCCGAAAAATGAAATGAGAAAATAGAAAATGTGAACACACCATCAGATTTATGGCATCGAATAGTGCAAAATTGGCTGTCAAATTTCTGAATTCTGAGAAAGTGGAAATCTGGGGCTCAAGGAATCTTTTAGACTCCCCTTAGATTCCTCAAAGATTCCCTCCTCTTGTTCCTCTACAAATCGCTGCTTAGATCAGGAAACTAACTGCGCCATCGGGTTTGTGTCGTCGAGAGGTGTAATATCGACATAAAGTTTGTCTAATTTGGACACTACAAAAATTTCACCCTCCCGCAAAATTTTCCTTGAACTGCGTGCCCTGCCTCCTCTGCCTGGGTGCACTAATAAACTGCGTTTAAATAATAATAATGTGGCGGACTTAACAAGAAGTCCATTGTGGCGTGTTGGTTGGAGATCTGGTTAATATGGAGGAGGTCTGGTGGTCAAACCCTGCCTCCTCCTCATTTTATATAACAATTTTTTTTTAATTTTAAACAAGGGCCGCGCTGGGCCTGCCTTGGGCGGCCTGTCGACCCCACCTTCGCCGACTCCATGCAATTCTTATTTAAGTGGCTAGTTGCATGTTTCTTTTTGGGCATGGTTGGGTCCGTGCCCCAAGGGTTAGCCCACCACTCGTGTATATATATATATAGATATATATATACATATATATATATACATATATATATATATACATATATACATATATATATATATATATACATATATATATATACATATATATATATCTACATATATATATATATATATATATATATATATATATATATATATATACATATATACATACATATATATATACATATATATATATATATATATAGTGCCGTGGTGTGGGTTATGGGGTGGCAGGGTCATGGCCGTCCACCCCGCTTACTTGTTGGTTTCGTGGGAGGGGGAGTGGCCGGGGGTTGTGGCATACCCCTCCATTAAAAACTACCTTGAATGATTGTGGTGGCGGGGTTGGTGGCTCGCCACCCTTTTTTAATATTTTTTTGTTGATTAAAACAATATGGTCATTTGTGAAAATTCTGATTTTAAGCCGAAGGAGTCATTTTAACGAGGCAACAATTTTGCTTGGAATCTGGCCAGAATTGGCCGGATTCCATCTGCCGAAAAAGTTCAAATATTTTCCTTGTTAATCTTGTCCAGTTAGCAAAAATTCAACCCAACTTTCATTGCTCCTAACTTTCGCATATAGACTCGGTTTGATGAACTGTTCACACCACTACGATCAGGACGACGAGATCTATGCTCTAGTCCTAGTCCAAAATCATTCTGATCAATTTGATTTTCAAGCTTTCATAAGCCCTCTTTGTCCTGTGTGTGTCCCTGGAACCACCTAGATCAATCCTCCCCACTGAGGAGCTTTTGTTCTTCCAAAAACATGAAAAACAATATGCAACTTTTTTGTACCTTGTCTGAAAGGTCTCGCTTCCGTCTCCTTCACCTTTGTTCTTCAGAGCCTTAAGCGATGAGCCAAAACTTGCAACCTCTAGTACGTTGTTTTTCAAATTACATGCTTGACTCTCATGACCAACTAATGACCCAAGCATCCCACACTTGCCACGAGTTTATAACACATACTCGGTGGTCAAGTTTACATCAAAATGGACACAATACCCCAGCTATGAAAACAAGGCCAACTTATCATTGGTGTTTCAACAAGTGATGGAAAACACATCATCACTACAACATATGATTTACAAAGATAAGGCCAACATTATTGTTTTCACAAGTGATGAGAACACGACATCACTTTCATCGTTTAAAATGCCACTCAAAATAATACTAGACATCATTGTTGTTGAACAAGTGATGGAAAACACATCATCACTTTTACATTTTAAAATGAAACAAATGATTTACAAAAGAACGACCATGATGCGCTAACATATCTAAAAACCATTTTTCACTTATCAATGTGAATGGGTCATTCCCCTGTGTTGGTTTTGCTTGTCGAACAATTGTTTCAATTGGTTCATGCACCGACACTTTGTCTTTAAGGTGTTGCTCTGGATGGAGCCTCCAACAAGTGGCTCTTTGATGGCCACCTTTGTCACAATGACTGCAATACATCTTCTTTCTCCAGATCTATTTAACATGTTTCTTTTCGTATTGTTGAGGGTTCTTTCATGCCTCCTCCTTTTGTGTGCTGCTATTCTTTTCCAACACTTAGAAAATGTATGGTTATGTAATCCACAAAAGGTACATGTCTTTCGATGCCATGTTTTACGTTCATCATTAACAACATGATCATAATAGAAACAAACATTCGAATGTCGAAAGTGGTTATACCTTTCCTTGCCATCTCTGGGGTAAGTATGGCGATGAGAGCTTGCTTCAACTCTTTCCTTGTAATAATACAACGTTTAAAGGGGTCTGCTAAAATCTCCAATCCCTTATTGCTTGGATGGTTGACGAGAATTGAACAGTTATGAGCTTTACTAAACAACTCCATTATAAACCATGTCCACAAAGAGCAAAATATGACAGCGGATGAACTATCAAAGAAGGGCTTGACTGGTTTCTTAAGCAAGATGCACTTAACTATTACTATGGACCAGAAGAACATAAATATTGAAGATTTTCCCCTCCCTTAACATTCTTATTTTTCTTGATGTTTTTGTAGGGTATTAAATGTGAAATATAGCTTTTTGCAGCATTAATGATGGACTGTTGTTTTGTTTTGTACATGAATGCCTGATCACTGGGCATAAATAGTGTCCAGTACAAGGATGGACTCGACCAATCTATGCAAAACTCTATCTTTTCCTCCGAGTACAAGGTGTTTTCATTTTGATCATACATAATCCTTATGTTGGCATACTTTACTGTCAGATGTGGCATCTGTTCAATCTATTTCTCCTTTCATTGTGTTATCCATAGAACACATCAGTGCATATATGTACCATCTTGTTATTTTTTAGATGATGTGAGGGGCTTGCAAACTAAAACTTATTTTTATATCTGCCATTTCATATATTTTTTTATGAATATTTTGTTTTTTTATCAAGTTAATCTAGCTGTATATGGACTTCTCCTCTTATATTGTTATCATCAAGGATAGTTTGTATATTCTGACCATGCCAGTTAGGCTTATGTTATGAACAATGAATAGCATATGTATATCTTAGTATTCTGATATTAATAGAAAATTATAATTTTTTGTACTAAAAAAAAGAGTGAAAAATCAAATTTATCAAATATTCTCATAAATCTATGTACACTTGAATTTAATTTTTCAAATTAGTTAATATTATTTATTAAATTTTAAAATTTTCTTGAAATCAAAAAAAGTTCAAAGTGCCATGTTGAGGCATTGTTAAACCTATTTTGTTTTACTTTGTTAATATTATTTATTAAATTTTAAAATATTCTCAAATTTGTTTTTTTTTTCAAAGGAGGCATCCTTAAATCCATGTGCACAAACACATTCTCAAATTTGTTTTTTTTTTTTTTTTTTCTTTCGAAGTTACAATGCAGAGGCATCCTTAAATCCTTGTGCACTTAAATCCGTCCACTGAGCTGTTCTAAGTAAAACAGTCCAAACGAGGCGGCATAGATTCCAAGGGATAATGGAGACTGGAAATATCGATGGTCGGAGTCAGGTGGAGAGGAATCGGCAAGGGTGCCAAATCCTTAGCTCCTCAGATTATGCAATTTCCACCTGGTTGGTAATGTTATTGAAACCTAATGCAAAGTATGGACCAAAGAGGCATCGGAGTGGGATCAAGAGATTCCCTCATCAGATATCTCAACGCTACAACTTTGAGATTTCGAACGTTACCATTTTGAAGAACGAAAATGGGCAGTTTTTCTGCAATTCCATTGTTGAACCAGAAGAAAAAAAAAAGTTGATGAGTCAGGATTTTGTAAGGTGGGTTGAGTTTATGTTCTTTGGCATGGTTTTTATTTTCAAGTAGTTGTTGATGTTGTTTTTTTTTGGTGTGAAAAAAATCAATTTTTCTTTAATGGAAAGATTAGAGTGAGCTTTTTGGAATTAAGTTATCTCATAAATATATTTATTTTACAGTTTAGAAAGCTAGAAACCAATACAAAAATATTTAGCAAGATATTATAGCTCATTATGATGTTACTAGCAGAGATTTGAACTTGGGTAGGGAAAATAAATCTTGAGTTGGGAAAAGTCAACAATTGATTTTGATCCATGCCCATTGGCTAACAAAAATCTACAATGGTCAAAAGGATGCCTAGTTCTTGAGTTGAGTATTATTGGACATGTTGATCATGGGTGAGCATGGTTGACTATGGTTGGCTATGATTTACTATGGTAAACATTCATTAACCATGATTAAATATGGCCAATGTAATTGAGGGTTTATTATGCATGACATATTGATGACTATGGTTCAATATGGTTAACCATGGGTGTACACATTTGGCCATGTTGACCATGCTTGTCCATGTGTGTCCATATTTAACCATTGTTGATTATGGTCACTTATGGTTGCCCATGAAACACTATAGTTGATTATGTTTGACCATGGTTGAAGATGTGTGACCATAGTGATCATGTTTCCCTTATTATTCATGGTTGACCATGTTTGAATATGATTGACCGATGGTGAGTTAGACCCTGAATGGCTATGGAAGACCATGTTTGATTATGGTTGTCCATGATTGACTATGTGCAAGAGTGGTTGGCTATAGCTTACTATGGTTGGATTGCATTGCAAATGTGATCTTTGTGAAGGTTTATTGTCAAGATGCTAGAGAGTCCACCTAAGCAGACATGCTAGTACTTTCTAATCATGTGACACTAGCATATTTCTCATTAATAGGGATACCAACTTGATTTTAATTCACCTAAACTTTACCTCAATTTCAACATTTAGAATATTTATTTTAGTTAAATTATACAATAAATAAATCCTTAACCAAAACCAAAACCAAATGCATCATTGTCGATTAACATTTAACATTTTCATGTTCATTTACTTAAACCAAATTGATAACATGATAAAAATACTCTATGAACCATGCCACATATATAACATATGAAAACCTTACATTAGTGGAGCGATACGTGGTCTAACTTTCTAGAAATGCTTTACCATATGCCAATTTACAAATACAACATGCAAAGAGGGCTCGTGTTACCATCCGACCTGATCCAGGTTCGGGTGTGACAAAGGACCCTTCCAAGACCTTTTACTTTCGTGATGTGTTAGATTACATTTTTAAAAGAACATAAATGAATACATGTGCATGCTGTAAAGAAGAGGAACATGACATTCATCAACGCATGAAAACATAAGTTGTTGATAATAGAGTTCGTTTAGGAGGGACTACGTCTCCGGGCCGCGGTGTCAAGATGGTGTAGGTCGCTGCATTAAGTGTTGTCAATAGTGATGATGTACATAAGAGGTGATGTCACTATCATACAAGGAAAATCCCCTCATGCAGGAGTGGCTCCAAGATATGTTCTGCTATAGGAACTCTCATGCGAAAGGACTCCTATCAGTGTGACATAAACTCATGCATGATGATCATCCCGCCAACATGGCATAAAAAGGATCTCAGTGCAAACATGCATGACGACAACATGAGTATCCCATCAACATACAACAAAGGCATCTCAAAACACAACATGGTGAATCATGACAACAAGTACATCACGCAGATGATTCCACATCACATTAAGAAGGAATCATAAAAACAAGTAAGAAACAAAATTCCACATCAAACATCAAATAGGGATCTGTGTATCACAATGCATAGAAAAATAAGTACATGAACACACTGCATATACCTCACATCTTGGGGCCATCTAAAGAAGCGGATGTCAAACTGCTGAAGCTTTTCAGACCATCGATCTCATAGCATCAAATCACATGGAAATGATTGCTTGCACATGAACGCTGACACCTGCATTCCACTTAGAAAAGTGGCCGAAAAATGAAATGAGCAAATAGAAAATGTGAACAAACCATCAAATTTATGGCATCGAATATTGAAAATTTGACTGTCAAATTTCTAAATTCTGAGAAAGTGGAAATCTGGGGCTCAAGGAATATTTTAGATTCCTCAAAGATTCCCTCCTCTGGGTCCTCTGCAAATTGCTGCTCATATCAGGAAACTAACTGCACCATCGGGTTCGTGTCGCTGAGAGGTGTAAGATCGACATAAAGTTTATCTAATTTGGACAATACAAAAATTTCACCCTCCTTCAAAATTTTGCCTCGAACTGCGTGCCCTGCCTGGGCGCACTAATAAACTGCGTTTAAATAATAAAAATGTGGCGGACTTAACAAGAAGTCCATTGTGGTGTGCTGGTTGGAGATCCGGTTAATATGGAGGAGGTCGGGTGGTCAAACCCTGCCTCCTCCTCTTTTTATATAACAATTTTTTTTTAATTTTAAACAAGGGTTGTGCTGGGCCCGCCTTGGGCGGCCTGTCGACCCCACCTTCATCGGCTCCATGCAATTCTTCTTTAAGTGGCTGGTTGCATGTTTCTTTTTGGGCATGGTTGGGTCCGTGCCCCAAGGGCTGGCCCACCACCCGTTATATATATATATATATATAGTGTCGTGGTGTGGGTTGTGGGGTGGCAGGGTCATGGCCACCCACCCCGCTTACTTGTTGGTTTCATGGGAGGGGGAGCGGCCGGGGGTTGTGGCCTGCCCCTCCATTAAAAGCTACCTTGAATGATTGTGGTGGCGGGGTTGGTGGCCCGCCACCCTTTTTTAATATTTTTTTTGTTGATTAAAACAATATGGTCATTTGTGAAAATTCTAATTTTAAGCCGAAGGAGTCATTTTAACGAGGCAAAAATTTTGCCCGGAATCTGGCTGGAGTTGGTTGGATTCCATCCGCCGAAAAAGTTCAAATAGTGTCCTTATTAATCTTGTCCAGTCAGCAAAAATTCAACCCAACTTTCATTGCTCCTAACTTTCGCATATAGAATCAGTTTGACGAACTGTTCACACGACTATGATCAGGACGACGAGATCTATGCTCTAGTCCTAGTTCGAAATCATTCTTATCAATTTGATTTTCAAGCTTTCATAAGCCCTCTTTGTCCTGTGTGTGTCCTTGGAGCCACCTAGATCAATCCTCCCCACTGAGGAGCTTTTGTTCTTCCAAAAACATGAAAAACAATATGCAACTTTTCTGTACCTTGTCTACATCACAAGCGTCCTGAAAGGCCTTGCTTCCGTCTCCTTCACCTTTGTTCTTCGGAGCCTTAAGCGATGAGCCAACACCTTCAACCTCTAGTACGTTGTTTTGCAAATTACATGCTTGACTCTCATGACCAACTAATGACCCAAGCATCCCACACTTGCCACGAGTTTATAACACATACTCGGTGGTCAATTTTACATCAAAATGGACACAATACCCCAGCTATGAAAATAAGGCCAACTTATCATTGTTGTTTCAACAAGTGATGGAAAACACATCATCGCTGCAACATATGATTTACAAAGATAAGGCCAACATTATTGTTTTGACAAGTGATGAAAACATGCATCACTTTCATCGTTTAAAATGCCACTCAAAATAATACTAGACATCATTGTATGTCCTATCTAGGGTGCTAGATTAGTCTATATTTATTATCGACCAGGGTAAGTAAACTTCGAGGCATGCGTCTACAATCTATAGAAATAAAGGATTCCTAACTAAGTGTTCATGATGGTAGGTTACAAAACTTCTTTACGGAAGGTTGAGGTATGCCACCTATCACCTGGACACTCAGGTCACTCAATTGATCTACCTATTCTTAAAACATTGTGTATTACTTAAACCAAGATTTCAATCCCCTTACGAGGATGTTGTGCGTGAAACCTCTGTTCAGTGAACACTCAGCATTCAATGTTTAACATTCATGAAAGATTGAAACATACTAAAATCATAAGCATACTTAAAATTCAAATACATGAGAAACAGGGTTCATGAAGATGCTTTTAAAAATAACGAAAGATCAGATCCCTTACAGGATACAGTTCAACGATCTCAGCGATGAATCCTTCAAGCCACCATCATAAACTTCACTCATGCAAATTGCTAATTAAATCAACGAAAGCATAAACCAAACTCTAATCACTGTGCATACAGAAGTTGCTAATAAAATAAAATGGCAGTATACTCGTTTCACGCATGGGCCCATCCGCGTTTCGAAGGTATACTGGACTGCGCTCAAGCAACTATAAAATCACGCAATAACAAAATCGTGACTGCAACGGAGTTCTGGTATTAAGTTCAAAAGCTCTGTTTTTCAAAATGATACACAGATAACAACTAACCAACAACACATAACTGTGTTTACATATGTCTTTTAAAAAAACTAACACTGTTTACATTTCGGAACGAATGTACATTCATTATGCGGTTGTTGCCGCTTTTGTTATGGAATAGTTTTTAAGTTGTTTCCATTCTGAACCGATTTCAAAAAGGAACAAAACTAAATTGGTTTAAAACCCTATGATGTTGCTGCTTTTGTCGCCAACATGCTGTGCTTTGACCATCATTGACCGCGCATTCAGGAGTATTAGTTCTGTTGTAGGATAGGTGTTCGTCCATGCTTGTACATTCTATTTTTCATCCCTACCCTTTGCTTTAGCTTAGCTGTCATGCCATATGTCAAACAATAAACCAATTACAAGATGTTGTAACTTCCTGTAGTCTTTTTATCAAAAATCCCTAATTCTTTAACATAAAACTCATAAATCAATTTTAATGCATCTAACAACTATAATACTGTTAACTAATCAATTTCAAGGGGTCTAAGAGATGTATGAAGGAAAAAGGTAGGCAAATGATGTGTTTCAAGAGGAAAAAGGAGGTCATGGAATGGTACCAACAATCATTGTTGTTGAACAAGTGATGGAAAACACATCATCACTTTTACATTTTTAAATGCAACAAATGATTTACAAAAGAACAACCATGATGCGCTAACATATCTAAAAACCATTTTTCACTTATCAATGTGAATGGGTCATTCCCCTGTGTTGGTTTTGCTTGTCGAACAATTGTTTCACTTGGTTCATGCACCGACACTTTGTCTTTAAGGTGTTGCTCTGGATGGACCCTCCAACAAGTGGCTCTTTGATGGCCACCTTTTTCACAATGACTACAATACATCTTCTTCCTCCAAATCTATTTAACATGTTTCTTTTCGTATTGTTGAGGGGTCTTTCATTCCTTCTCCTTTTGTGTGCTGCTATTCTTTTCCAACACTTAGAAAATGTATGGTTATGTAATCCACAAAAGGTACATGTCTTTCAATGCCATGTTTTACATTCATCATTAACAACATGATCATAATAGAAACAAACATTCAAATGTCGAAAGTGGTCATACCTTTCCTTGCCATCTCTGATTTAAGTATGGCGATGAGAGCTTGCCTCAACTCTTTCCTTGTAATGGAAACTGCCATGGGATGATGGGGATGTGTTCCCATCATTCTCTTTCCTTAACTATTTCGACGATGTCTTGGAAGAATATGACACCTTCGAGCATTCTCCTTTAGTGTATCCCATGCCTACAAATTGATGTTTATGTACAACCTCCAAAGGTTTAGTTATGCCTTGGTTATTAACACTAAGTTCTTTTTCCTCCTTGTGCCTCTTCCTAGTAAGGAGCCTCATGTTTGTCCCTGTAATTGGGATCTCCAAATCTCTAACAGAAATCATACTATGTGACAATGAAACCGAAAGAAAATCAACATCTTTTACCTCCTCTGTTGATTTGGAAAGAACTGATGAGGGCTTCTCATGATTTGTTGCTAGTGATTTGCTTTCTGTCTCAGTGCATTCCCCATCTTCTTTTCTGACATACCAAAGTCCTACCTGACGGGGTAATTCCTCTACTTTGATGGGGTTGATAATGCCTTGGCCATTAATGCCCAAGCCTTTTCGTTCATACCCCATTTTCTTCAACAGTTTGGAGCCAATTCCTGTGGTGTGATTTTCAAAAACAACGAAATCATCATCAGGACACATACATGAATTAAGAGAATTACATTTTATCTCAAATTGGGTCACGTTGCAGCTTTTCCAAGGCCTCGTCCTTTGCTTGCAGCTGTCGTAGAAAACTATATTCTTCCTCTTTCTCTTCATGTAGACACATCTTCAATTCAACGTTCTCTGTTTGAAGATTATGTTTGTTGTGCTTCAGTTCTTCCACGGCCTCTTCCATGGCTTGCAACTAAAGTTGCAATCGCTCCTTTTCCTCTGTCTCTTTCTGTAGAGTTTCATACATCATTTCTACCCTTTTGGAAATTTTGAGCATGGTCTCGTACATTGCTTTTTCATCCTCTATCGCTGCACGTTCCATTGTTCACGCTGCAATTCACATCCACGCAAAGACCGCTCTTATACCACTTGATCCAGGTCTAGGTGTGACAAAGGACCCTTCCAAGACATTTTGCTTTCATGATGTGTTATATTGCATTTTTAAAAGAACATAAATGAACACATGTGCATGTTGTAAAGAAGAGGAACATGACATTCATCAACACATGAAAACATAATTCATTGATAACGGAGTTCGTCCAGGAGGGACTACGTCTCCAGGCCCCGGTGTCAAGATGGTGTAGGCTGCTACATTAAGTGTTGTCAATATTGATGATGTACATAAGAGGTGATGTCGCTATCATACAAGGAAAATTCCCTCACGCAGGAGTGGCTCCAAGAGATGTTCTGCTACAGGAACTCTCATTCAAAAGGACTCCTATCAGTATGACACAAACTAATGCATGATGCTCATCCCGCCAACATGACATACAAGGGATCTCAGTGCAAACATGCATGATGACAACATGAGTATCCCATCAACATACAACAAAGGGGTCTCAAAATACAACATGACAAATCATGACAGCAAGCACATCACACAGATGTTCCTCATCACATCAAGCAAGAATCATAAAAACGAGTAAGAAACAGAATCCCACATCAAACATCAAACAGGGAACTGTGTAGCACATTGCATAATAAAAGAAGTACATGAACACACTGCATATACCTCACATCCTGGGGCCATTTGAAGAAGCGGATGTCAAATTGTTGAAGCTATTTGGACCATCGATCTCACAACATCGAATTGCATGGAAATCATTGCTTGCACATGAATACTAACACCCGCATTCCACTTAGAAAATTGGCCAAAAAATGAAATGATAAAATAGACAATCTGAACATACCATCAGATTTGTGGCGTCAAATAGTGCAAAATTGACTGTCAAATTTCTGAATTTGAGAAAGTGGAAATTTGGGGCTCAAGGAATATTTTAGATTCCCCCTAGATTCATCAAAGATTCCCTCCTATGGGTCCTCTTCAAATCGGATGCTCAGATCAGGAAACTGACTGCGCCATCGGGTTCATGTCGCCAAGAGGTGTAAGGTTGACATAAAGTTTGTCCAATTTGGAAACTGCAAAATTTTCACCCTCCTATAAAATTCTGCCTCGCATTGTGTGCCTTGCCTCCTCTACCTGGGCGCATTAATAAACTGATTTTAAATAATAAAAATGTGGTGGAATTAACAAGAATTCCATTGTGGCACATTGGTTGGAGATTCGGTTAATATGGAGGAGGTCGGGCGGTCAAACCTCGCCTCCTCCTCTTTTTATATAACAATTTTTTTTAATTTAAACAAGGGCCGGGTTGGGCCCGCCTTGGGTCGCCCCCCACCTCCATCGGCTCCATACAATTCTTCTTTAAGTGGCTGGTTGCGTGTTTCTTTTTGGGAGTGGTTGGGTCCGTGCCCCAAGGGTCGTCCCACCACCTGTTATCTATATATATATATATATAGTGTCGTGGTGTGGGTTATGGGGTGGCGGGGTTGGTGGTCCGCCACCCTTTTTTTAATATTTTTTATTTTATTAAAACAACATGGTTGTTTGTGAAAATTCTGATTTTAAGCCGAAGGAGTCATTTTAACGAGGCAACAATTTTTCGCGGAATCTAGCTGGAGTTGGCCAGATTCCATCTGCTGGAAAAGTTCAAGTTGTGTCTTTGTTAATCCTGCCTAGTGAGCAAAAAGTCAACCCAACTTTGACTGCTCCTAACTTTCGCATACAGACTCGGTTTGACGAACCGTTCACACCATCGTAATCAGGACGACGGGATCTATTCTCTGGTCCTCGTTCAAAATCATTGTAATCACTTTGATTTTCAAGCTTTCATAAGCCCTCTTTGTCCCATGTGTGTCCCTTGAGCCACTTGGATCACGACCCTACCTATTTCAATTATACTAGCACAGATCCATCTTAAGTACGGATCTAACATGAGCCGAAAGGGATCAAATTTTTTAGAATGCAAAATACAATGTGTTATTTTTCATTGTTTTAATTGTATTTTTGAATGCTAAATAGAGTATATATAAGACCAAATAAAAAATTTAACCATAAAAACTTAATTTTTTCCCCTATATATAGATATATATGAAGTTGATATCGACATAAATTAGTTAACATAGATCTTCAAATAGTTTATTTAAATCTCTTGTTGAAATATTTTTGAAAAGTATAAGATTTAAACATCTGATTCACACATTTTTTTACTTTTGGTTACTTTACAACATATTCTTTTTTTTAATTATAGGTGACATTATTTTTTCAATTTAGAACATAATTTTTAATTTAAAGGGGCACGAATGGATGGACAAGCTTACACATCCCCTCATACTAGGTTGTAGAATGAGCTTCTTGGCTCAATAAAAATCAAGTCGTGGTTGGGTTGAACCACTCATTGGCACTTCCCTAAGGACCAACCGAAACTCGATTGTCAAATCACACCACATACTTGTCCATTGATTTGCTGTAGTACTTGGGTCACAATATAACACATAAAAATCCTAATTCTCTCCTCTACTCGAGCATGGAGTTCAAGAAGGAGATCAACCTCCATCACATTGGAAAACCCCAAGTATTGCTCAAAAACACCCTTGATTCACCACAACGCTATGATTTGTGTCTTCTCCACTCATTCTCTTATGCTAGATAAGAGATGCATGATCCTTTCATTTTGTTTCCACCAAATGAAGTACTTGGTTATATATACATATCATAGGAGAGGTGAAGGGACCCTTTGGTTTGCTAGGGTTGACACTTGGCTCCCATGTGTTGGCTTGGATCCTTGTGATGCGAAGCCGACACCAATATAACTTACCATGTTCATAATTGATCTCATGTGATCCTTGCTCAGTAATCCCGTACAAATCTGGAGAAAAAACCATTTTGAGAACCATAAGAATCTTGGATTGCATCGCTTAAAAACCCTAATTTCAAGTAGTTTCACACTTTCCCTATGAGAAAACTGTGACATCGCAGGTTCAATCATTGCCACATGCACAATGTGTTACACTGTTATTCACTAAAAAGTGTGACACTCTTTCTACATCGGTAAAAATAAAAAGAAAATTCTAGAAGCATTATTGAGGAATTTCATCTCAACAACATGGACTTGAGCCCCTACTTATCTGGGCCTTATCCCAAGATTAATGGATTCAATCCCACTCATTATGGAACCTATTCCCCATTTTTTTGGATCTCATCCCATGGAAAATGGATCTCCAACCACTTCTCCTCTCCTATAAAGACAGTGAAAATCAAAGGAGAGGGGTTGGACTTTTTGAGTACTTGGTTTATGCCCTTATGTTGTCAAATTGAGATTGAAGGATTTTCTACAAAGGAAGGATTGGAGATCTTTGAGTGGAGGCTTATGACATCAAGGCCTGGGTTGTAATCTCTCCCTCTTATTTGTTAATACAATATATACTATTTTTCTCACATGATTTGCTTATTATTTGCATTCATTGTATCAGAGCTCCTTGATCTTTTCATTAGTATTTGTTTGAACTTATTCATCAATAGTATTTTTTAATCCTTTTGTCTGTCTCTATCGTTGTAGTTTCCAGTCTTTGGAGATCGAAGTGAAGTAGGAAATCAAGTAGGAAGAGGATTAAACTGAAGACCTATTTCGTTAAACAAGTAATTCTCGTTAAAAATTTACTAGAGAAAGATAGTATGCATTGTTTATTCTATATTTGATCATTGAGTCTAGGTAGATTGCTCTTGTTCGCAACATGAATTTGTCCGATAAGAAAAAACCATTTTCTGTTGTTAGGGCTTGTTTGAAAGAGATTTTGCTTGGAATTGTTATTTGATTTTTCTTTTGAATTTGTTTGCAAAAGGGAATCATTGCTTTTTTGGGTTGTTTGGAAATATTTCTTCCTTCCCATAAATAGGATTTCATCAAATCAAAGGTTATAATTCCATATTTGTCGCATTAGTTGGAGTTGAGTTATTATATCGTTTGGTTATCATACATATTTTATTACATTTAATGTAAAGTGAGACACTAAAATCAATCAAAACATTTAAATGTAATAATTAATCAACAATAATCACATTTAGTGTGGGTCTAGGTTAGAAGAAGTATTCAGACATCTATAAACATAGGAGTTTTCATTTCTTGTCAGCGTTACATTTTGCAGGTGGTCAATATTCTACGTCATGTATATAAGACCGTTCTTCCAATAGGAAGGCTCTCCAAGTATGATGAGTATATAGGAATGCTTCCCATCATACACTTCTTCACCCACTATGTCTTCTACCATTTCTTCTTCTTCACATGGTGAAATTCTTAATGCTAGTAACCAGGAGGCTAAGACGAATAAGAAGAGAGAGAAGAAGAAGAAACAATATAAGAAAGAGGAAAACCAACAAACCAGTCTTTGAGTGTTGATAACATTGAGGAACCCTCCAAAATGCGTCGCAAGCCCAAATACCCTTGCAATCATTGTAAGGGTGCCCACCATCTTAAGGATTGTCCTAGTATACCTAGAGTCTTAGAATTACGGTTTAAAGATTCTCATAAACTTATTGCTGGTCCTTTAGCTAGTGGTTATAAGTTTATACGAGAAAAGGGTAAAGTTATGTTTCCTTGTAATTTATGTGAAGGGAGTCATCAAACTCACCTTTACCCTCATATGGATGAAGCCTATAAATTGTTGGAAAACCTTACCGTTTCTCAACATCAACTTCCAATTGATTACTGTAAGCTTTCTTCGAACCTACCATTAGTTGATAAAGTGATTGATCCCATTCTAAGTTTGGTCAATCCCACTCTTCCCTTGGAGAGTGAAACCCATACCACTTAGTTTGATGAACCATTGGTTGATGAAGTGGTCGCCTTGATTCTATCTTTGGTCGATTCCACTCTCCCCTTAGAGAGTGAAGTTAATACCACTCATGTTCTTCTTGTTACTTTAGATTCTACCACACAAGGGGGATTTTCACCCATTTCAATAAAACCCCCTCCAATTACTGAGGTAATTTCCTTCCATTGGAATAACCTAGCAGAGCCATGTCTCTCTTCTCGCGTCCATTCCAAATCATTGTGAAGCCTTGTGATAAGAACATGCATCACATTATTGTAGATGAAGGTGGTTCTATTATCATTTTATCCTCAACCACTTGGCAAGCATTGGGTTCCCCTCAACTTGTGTTTGTTACTGAGAATCTATTAGCTTTTAACAGAAGAGAAAATGAACCTACAAGGATCCTTCCTCAACTACCCATTGTCTTGGAAGGAAAAAATGTCTTTATTGATGTTATTGTATTCCAAGTCCCCTTGGATATCAATTTTCTCTTTGGGCGAGACAGTGTCTATGCAATGAAAGTTTTCATGTCCACACTCTTTCATGTGACGTCTTTCCCTCATAATGGTAACATTGGGACTATTAACCAATTTTCATTTGGTGGCCCTGATCTAACTACCAACCATCCAACCTCCCCGAATGTTCCTTATATGAAAATGTAAATCCCTCCACCATAGGTTAATTATGTGACAACGTGTCCCATGCCTTCACTTACCAATGAATATGATCCTCTCATTGTATACTCAATTTCCCTTGACTTAGATCTAGTAAGTGACGTGATGAACCCTTCAATGAGGACATTGGAGCTTGATGTTCTTGTTATCACTCAGATTTTCCTAGAAGTTGTTGGGAAGAGGAAAGGGGTCTGAGGTAACCACAAGCCAACTTTTAAGTACATATTCTTACCAATTTGTACTCAGAGAGCGCTCTCTCTTTATGATTTAGCTTGGTTTTTAAAAGATATTAGACCAGTTGTGAAGTTTGGGGGTTTTGTTTGAGTTTGGGTGGTGAGATTCAATAGAAAAGGGGTAAGACTGAGTAGCTTAGTCCATTGGGCTGATGGAGTCAAAGAAAATGGCTTAGCTGGAATTGGTTTCTTCACAAAGGATGGTTTAACAGAGCAAGGTAGTCAAACAGGGAGCAATCAGAGACTGAAAAATGGAATGGGCTTAAAGGGTTAAAGGGCAACTAAGAATCCTTTAACATACTTTAAATGAGCAGCATATGACTAACCATCAGTAAAGTGCAATTAAGAATTCTTCATTAAATGATTAAAGGAAAAACTAGGAAACATGAGAAATCAAAAATTCACTGTTTATACTAGTTTAGAAGAAAACATTTAGAATAATAACGATTGAAAACAGAGTGAAATTAATAAAATTCTGAGTTATTCTTTTTCGTTTATCATTCAAATGTGAAACATAGATGATATTTTAAATAAGGAAAACTGTAAAACACAAGGTATAGATGAACTTATTGATCCGGTGTTTGATTCAAGAATTCTGAGAAAAGTCCTTAGCTCCAATTCTTCGTCTAGCAAGCCACAAAGTTGGTCCAAACAGCACTTCGTTCCAAAATAGTCAATGTTACAACAATATCTAAGAATCCACCCTCAATACTCCAATTGAGGGGGTATTTATACAAAAAATCTTTACAAAAATATCTCATAACAAAGTGAGATATATTCTAGTGATGACTAATTATTTTTATAGAAAAATAGAGACACTTAGTCTCGAAGATAGGAGAAAGGTGAACTGATGATGTGCTGTTCCTATTCTCATTGAATGTGCTGGAGGCAGGCCCTTTTATTTGGCTTGTTGTTGTCCTCTTTAGTAACTTTGTGCTGGCTGCCTTGTTTTGACCAATACTTTTCACCTGTTTTGATACACTTCGACTTGTTTGACCCCTTTTCATCTTTATTCATCCTGCTATGGTAAAAGCCCAAAATTTACATTTTACCAAAAGTAAATTTACAAAATTCTCAATATGTCTTCCCACCATTTTTGCTCTGGCAATCTGTGTTTTTGAAGTTTCCTCAGAGTTTCATCAGTCTCTGTATATCTGAAAAAATTAGGCTGGAGTTGAAACAAGTGCTTTACCTCATGCTCAATATAAAATAAGTTCTACAAGCTGTCATAGAGAACTCGGCCTGTGGGGAGTGTTTGTTTCCCTGATGAGTTTGTTGATGAGCTAGGTTGATCTCCGGCATACTTATTCAATTTATCTACATAATTAATGTGCTTCATTAACCTATCATTGATCAAAGGACTTGGTAGCCCTTTATTTTGCAAAACTGTGAACTTCTCCATAAAAGAATTGATTTCCACCTGCATATCTTGGCATCTTCTCTCTAGATTCTACATCAAAGTTCTTTTAGTTAGCACCCTTTTGATTTCCAAAATAGTGTCAGTCCTATCAGGGATGCCAAGTGCTTCCAGTTGTTCCCTGTTTTTGTTATTCAAAAAATGTATTAGCCTGTTGGCCTGTTCAGGCATTTGTCCTAACTCTTCTCTTGTCCTTTGAATTTCTCCATGTGCTGCTTTCACTAAATCAATCTGCTCATAAATCACTTGGATAGATGCCCACACATCATTTATAGATTGAATGATGTTGGCCCAAAGTATTTTCTTGATCTCTGCCAGGGGCTTATCAAAAGTGAGCTCTTGTTCTAATGCTTTAACTTTCTTTTCTAAGGCTTTAATCTCCCTTGTTTTCTCTGCAACACTTATTTTTGAAGCATCATACTTTTTTTCTATATTGGCCAATTGTTCTTTTGCTTGTTTTAATTCAGTAACTTGTAATTTCAGTTCTTCCATGGCCTTGATGAGCTCTTATGTGCTTAAATTAGTGCTGCTACCTGATGTTGTTCTTGCTGTTGATATACCTATGATTGCCTCTATTGTGGCTGTTGGGATATCTAGAGCTACTGCTATTCCAAGTGTAGAAGGGACTGTTATTGAGACTATGGGAGTTACTTTAGGAGGCTGAGAGGTCGACTCTCCCTACTTTTCCTTCAGTGCCTTCTCTAATGCATGCTCTGTATCATTCAATCTTTCATTAAGTTTCAGGAGCAGGTCCATCATATCTTCTTCTGATTTTTGTTGTACAACTTCTGCTATCTGAGGATGCTTTGAAGGGAGTAGCTTCAACTATTTCCTCAGGGCAGCAATGTCCTCTTCTTTCTTCTTGATCAGAGCCTGTATGCCTTTAGCATCTTTGGGATCATGTCCCAATCCAATGATGATTTATTCTAAAGATTTGATTCTGTTATCCTTGGCTAGTGAGGAGGCTTTTTCCAAATGAAGTTGAGCAGATGTATTATCCAAGGAATTTTGTAGCTTATGGGCCATCACTGCTTTGTCAGCCAGTGTGGAATAAACCATTTCCCCAGTTTGCTTGTGAAGTTCAATTTGGTCCATAGGATGAATATCTTTGGCTAGGACCTCCAAATTTGTTCTGATGTAATCTACTGTTGACTGAGGTTGTTGCACCTTTGGCTTAAAATAACTCATTAACATCTTGCCTTCTTTAATATCATAAGCTGACATCAATCTCTGCTAGTTTGAGGGGGCCATCTTCAGATACTGATTGTAAATTTGAAGCCTTACTGGATCATTCCTGGCTTTTATCTCTGTAAATGTCTTCTTAATTTCTGAGGCTTGTTTGCTTTGTGGTTTGGTGGATGATACTTCTACATTGTGTTGTCTTTCTAGCTATTGCCTTTGTGAGCTAAGAGATGTTTCTCCCAATGGAGAAGTTTTCTGGCTCACTGCCCTTTCTTCTATGTGGCTGTCTATGGATTCTTAAATGATTTCCTCTGCTGACAGGGGATTCAATATTTGTCTTTTAGTCCCAGGCTGTTCCATAGGTCCATTGGCAGGAGTAGTGGTTTCCCTGTCCCTCTTTTTGCCTCTTTCCTCATTTAGAGGAGTTTGCAACACTGGAGTTTCTACTGCTTTAGTTTCAGGTGGAGGAGTTGGTATTTGACCCTGTTCTTTGGACTTTCCAAGCTGATCTGTCATTATGGGTCGTACTGTGGTCTCTACTTCCTTCCCTTTAGGTGTCCCTCTGGCTGGTATGTTCACTTCTGGTGGATGCTGTTGAGAAGTTCCAGTAGTGGATGCCCCCTTTTCTGGCCCTTGAGATAGCTTGAAAAATACTTGCCCAAAAGAATCTAGGTCAAGGGTTTTCTCAAGATCTCTCATAGCATTTTCCATCTTTTCTTGTTCACTAATCTCTTCTACTAGGGTCCCTTCTACCTATTCATCTTGATTTGCAAACTGTTCAATTTCTGGGATCCTATGATGTATATAAACTGATAGCCTTTTTTTTGTCCTTTTGTCACATATGAAACTATTTGGGTCATATGGCACCCACCATAAACTTTTCTTTAATCTAAGGTGGTCTTGTAAAATCTTTTCAGCTTCTTGCCAGGCATCTCTAGAATTGATGACAAAAGGGCCTAACTAGTTCTTGATTCTTAGTTGAGTTTTTTTCTTTGTGCTAAAAAAATGGACTAAGTCTGCATTTATAAGATTTCTAAAATATTCTAGTGCAAATAATCTCATAGGCACATATCTAGGTAACCTGAAAGGGCAGAGTTCACACCCATACATTTTGATTTCTGTGTGATTTTGATATAGGTACCAGTCACCTATCTTGTATTGTTTAGAGAGCTGCAAAATCTTCTTCATGTCACCAGTGATCCTAGGAGGGGGAACTCCTATCAATGAAGTGTTTGTTGGATGTACAAACCAGTCAATGAACTCATCATAAGTGTAAGGGGACTCACTGGTTTTATGAAAGATGGAACTCCAAAAGATCACATATCTTCGATTTCCTTTTGAGTCTAATTTTCTGATGGGGAAAGAAAAATTGTCTGGCTAATGATACAACAAAAGATGGTATATAAAAGATGTATATTTGAAGAATCCTTCCCTCTCAAAACTTATGAATTGATCATGGATTTTGTTGGCAATGAAAGTGGCATAGTCATATCTGACAGCAAGGGGCTGTCCTGGAGTAAAGATTGAAATTAAAACTAAGGTGATGACATCAACATATTCACTAGAATTGAATCCCATGATTAGGGATATCATTTCAACAGTGAGTCTGCCAGTGTCAATGAAAAAAGTCCGCAGATAAGGAGGTGGACCTTTGGGCTAGTGCTTTGGTAGCATGAAGGTCTGAGCAATACGGTTTATCTCTGATGTGGGAAATTGAGATGCTTTTTCAAGTAGATAACCAATGGAAAGAGGAGCAAGGGGCTCAGTGGAGTGGAACTGTACCATTTCATTGACGGACTTAGCAGTTATGGCAAAAAGGACAGTTTGGGATGGGGACATAACTGCTCTATGGACAGGGTCATAGTTGGTACAACAATGATGAATTATTTCTGGGAAAACATGGAATGAGGGGAGAAAATACATGGCAAGATTGGATTCCCACAGTCCAAAGATATCAAACTTGTTTAGATAGCTTTCTCTGACTTGGCAGAAGGCCTGAAGATGGTTCCTGTCATTAGATAAATCTTTTATTTGGAATTCTTTATTTGTAAGAGGCAGATAATCTAAGTCTTTGTGAGGAGCATTAATGGGTGTGACATTCAGGGCTATAGGAGTTTCCATGTTTGGTTCTTGTGTATTCAAACTGGAATTGGGGCTTTCTGGGGAAAAATTGACCAAACAATAGGCTTAGGGTCTTTTTATGGCGATTACAAACTGTTTTTACCTTGAATTTTGGCTTTCGCTAGTAGAATTCTCAATGGAAAACAGAATTTGTAGGGTTACAGGGAAAAATGAATAAATACCTGGATTAAATAGGTAAACTGTGTACTTGCAGGTTGAATGATGGATTGCGGAGCACGATACTGGAGTTTTCTTGGCTGGGTGGCGGGCTGAATGCTCGGACAGTCGACTGAACGTTATTTTGCATGGAGAACAGTTCGCAGAGGATAATGGGGAAAATGATGTTTTTATTGTTTATTTAACGAAATTTGGTTTAGCGGGACTTATTAGAATTTATTAGGTAGATGATGTCAGTGTGATGGGACGTGTTTGTCGTTATGCAAAAGGGTGGTAAGCGGTAAGCATTGCACCGCTTTTGGGGCTAGGTGGTTTTGAATGGAGGGCGTGCGAACACATGGGGCGGGTGACGCGTGGTGGGGGTATGGCAGAAAACTGTCGGGCGATCGCGGGTTAAAACGAGGCGGGATGGGCCGTTGCGATATCGCCATCAACCGTTGGATGGGGATGCGATGATCGGACGACTGACGGGCTATGGAGATGGCGGGAGTTTATACAGTGGGGCCCGACACAATAAAACATGGTTTAATCGTATCGGGGCCAATTTTATTGGTTGATGGGTAGGTTATTAATTAACCCGAATGGTTAATTAATCCCTTTGCGTAGTGGGAAGTTAGAGTTATTAATGAATTACGGGTTAATTCATTAATCCCCTTTTAAACTATATAATAGTTATATACCATCGGGGCGGGATTATATTTAAAATTTGGGGTTTTATGTATAATTAACTAATGTGGGAAGGGTTAACATCTCTTCGGTATTTATATAATAATTGTTAAATTTAATATGAAACCAAAACGATAAGCGCCAAGTTAAAATGTTGGACATTTACATTTAAAACTTAGGCTAAAGTGGGAAAAGGGGTTTTTCAAGTGATATTATGCATTTCCTAAGTAAAATAGGTTTTTTTACTTAGGTAAAATTTATGAAATGAAATGAATGATGGATGGATGATTTCTTAAGTACTTAGGCTTTTAGATCATTGGGCTGAGGGTCTGGTCCCTCCAGAAGTCAGAGAAATGTTCTAAACCCCTTTGATTTTCAAAGTCCTTAATACTTTTTAGGGGGAATTAGTGAAATCTTTAGGGGAAAAAGTAAATGGAAGTTAGTTATTTATCCTTGCCTTGCTCAAATTGCATCAAGTGTAATGTATGCCTTGCACTGGTGAGAAAAGTAAAGATCAACACATTTAGAAGCATTTTCATCACAAGTATCATTCTGCAACATCATCTACCTACCCTACCTACTTTAGCCTGACATTTTTTCTTCTTTATTAGGGTGCACTTAGACTGGAAAACCCTTATCACACTTTTTCTTTTACATATAGAAATCTATCTAAATCTAACCTTATTACATCCAAGGGCTCAGATTACACTGTTGAGCTCCTTTTATTTACTCTACCTATCTACTTATCTACCAAGATTACACTGTTTGGTAAGATATTTATTCTCTATTTATACAGCATGAAATTGAAAAATGAATGAGCCAAGTTTGAATAGTTTGACTATTCATTAATTGTGGCATAAGATTTACAAGTTGCACACAATTGCTTATTACACAAAATGAAATAGTAGTGGCATTTAGACTTGCACACTTTCCTGGTATATTTTTGTTCGGGGTTCATTTCTTCTCATTTTTTTGACCATTTTAATATTTTTACCCTTTGATTTTTCTTTTAGGGTATACCCTCTTTAAATTTTTTTAATTTTTTTGATTTCTTGAAAATATGGAAAACCTTTGCAACAAGAAAGGTATGAACATATTACAGAGCTCATCCAGTCAATCATGAAATATGACACCTATTGGTATAGGAGCATAATAGTTCCTACCCCTATTGAGTCCCTTGACATGTATTCCTTCCAAGGAATTTTTCTTCCATCTTGTGAAGACCTCTTGGAAGCCATGATCAAGGTGTGTACATTGGCATGTATTCCTCCCAAAGCATTTTCCTTTTAGAATCCATAACAAGGTTCCATGAGCATAGTTCCTTTTCTTGTGTCAAGCTCGTTAAAAAATGAATCGGGTCATTATGAGCATAGTTTCTTTTCTTTTGTCAAGCTCATTAAAAAATAGAATAAGGTGTCGAGAATAGTTCTTTTCTTGTTTCAAGCTCGTTAAAAAGAAAACATCTCTTTTGAAACTTGATGTAAAATTTGAGTTACCTATTTATGATGGCGAAATGAATCTTGAAAAGCTAGATAGCTGGATTAAGCAGTTAGAACTGTATTGTCATATTCAGAACATTTCTGACGATAAAATGAAAATTCAGTTAGCTACACTTAGAATGGGGGGAATATATTTAATCTGGTGGGAAAGTAAAAATCAACTAGTTGTAAAGCGGAAAGGTAATGTCATCTCTTCATGGTCTAAGTTTTTAAAAGCTCTTAGGAAACAATTCTATCCATTAGGATACATGCAGCAAGCTGTTATTGATTGGAAAAATTTGAGGCAAGGTAAAGGGCAGAGTGTTCAAGAGTTTACTAAGGAGTTCAGAAAGAAAGCATTGACGCTTGGTATTTCATTGGATATAAGTGAAACTTTATTAAAATACATCGACATTTTACATTCATATTTGCAGCATACATTATTGATTTTTAATCTTGATGATTTTAACGAAGTGTGTGTTCAATCCATACATATTGAATTAGGTGGCAGACCATTCAAGTTTTCACTGCAATCATCCAAAGAGTTGGAAATCAAGGATTCCAATGATAGTAAGGGGAAGAACAATTCTAAGAGAAAGAAATCAGCGACAACTCAGAAGGAAAGGCCTACTTGTTTTCATTGCTAGAGAGTTGGTCATGATGAATCTAGGTGTTGGAAACTTCATACAAAACGTAAGCCCAAAAAGTTCCTTAAAGAGAAGGATGAAAAGAAAGAAATTGCAGTAGTCCAACAAGATCTAGGTTCCGATTCAGGTGATGAAAGGAGGATAACTTCCATAGTTTCGACAGGTAAAACTTCTGACACTGGTTCAAATTCGAATACTATTGCATCTTCATCAAACATAAATCCTTCAAATGAGGATAAAAGAGTTAAATTATTTAACATAAGGATAACTTCTAAACACACAAAGATAGATACAATATTTGACAGTGGATCACAAGAAAATTTGATATTTGAATATTTAGTTAAGAATTTGGTTTTGGAGACATGGAATCATCCAAGACCTTACCCATTAGGATGGATAAATAAATCAACTTAGATAAAAGTCACAAAATAGTGTCGATTAAGATTTGCCATTACAACTAATTACATTAATGAAGTGGAATTAGATGTGGTTCTAGTAGACATATATGGATTTGTCTTAGGAAGTCCTTATCTTTATGATCATGATGCAATATTTTATAGGAGAGAGCATAAATATCACCTTAAGAAAGATGGAGTTGAATTTATTGTCAGGGAACATCAAAGTAAAAATCACTTGAATTTAGTTGTTGCTAATCAGATGAAGCGATTAATAAGTTCAAATAAGAGATTTGTAATCATGTGTGTAAAGGAACAACATAAGATTCAACATGATGTTTGTTCAGGATATGAGTCTCAACTCAAAGATAGTTTGATCAAATGGGTAGAAACTTTTCCAGTTCAAAGAAACCAAACATCTTACTCAGAAGCAGGGAATACAACATGAGTTACAATTAAGGGCCAAAGCTCTTCTTCCTAATGTTAGAATGAATCAATTCAGTCCAAGTTTGGAAGTTATAAGTTACAGGGATGCAGGTCAGTATTGAGGAAAGATAGTGTTATATTTCTCTTGTATTGTGTCACCATTTCATGTTTCAAACAGTTTGGAAGCCTCTTTTCAAGTGGAGAGGAAGCCTATTTATTTTCATATCAAAGCATTTTCTAAATCAGTGTCAAAGTATCCAATACATCTAAGGGAACCTTATGCATCAGGGTAAAGTGCTAATTAATGGAAACATCATTTAATGAATAAGGAAACATTGATTCAAACAAATCAACAATCATTTCAATACTTTCAAAATCAAACTAAGTTGCAGCAGTTTTCATATTACAATTTGATGGGTATATTACAACAAGTTCACTTAGTAATCAAGAATTAGGAAAGTATATCAAATCAAATAACTGGTTTGCTGTAAAAAATGTCTTTGATTGTCTCTATCATTCCACAATATAGGTTGTTAATACATGTCAATAATATTGAACAATATCCTATAGAGACTGTTTTCAAAGATGTTTATGAATCACTAATTCATGGTATTTCATGGAAAGAGGTCAATTGCCATGTTCATAACAGGTTGCTTGACTATCTTCGCAAGTTGTGCATATTGCAGATGGATGGAACAATTGACAGATTCAAAGTGTACCATGATCAACATCATCAAGGTCATCACTTTTAGGTGGTTAATCGAATGTATTGGTACATCTTCCGGACAAGGTGGAGAGTAAGGGAGTTGTACCCTCATTTACTATCTGTTTAAGTCAAACTTTTGTGGTCCAAAAGCTTTCAAGTGGAGAGGATTGATCCAGGAGGATCTTGTGAGATCAGTTGCACAGGTTCAGTTTCAACATCAGCATTCAGTGTCCGGTGTCTTTAGCTTCGACATTGATGTTTATGGTTCAAGTTGTCCGGTGTTTCTCATCATCAGTTCCCCTAGGATTTGGTCGTCAACATGGGTTTGTTGTCCGTCTCGCAGGATTTAGTTGTCGACGTGGGTTGGTCATCCACCTTGTAGGGTTTGGTTGTTGACGTGGGTTGGTCATCCACCTTGTAGGGTTTGGTTGTCGATGTGGGTTGGTCATCTGCCTTGCAGGGTTTGGTTGTCGACAAGGGTTTGTCGTCATGTGATGTTTATCGCAAATGTCGCTTTGTGACAAAGAAATGTGTAATAGGTTTATGTAAAAATGTAAGTCTTTGACACTAAAGACTAAACCTAAGTCATTATATAAACCTATGCTAAAACCTAGCCCTAAAAAGCTATGGTGAAAAACATGTAATTCAAACCTAAAAGATCTAAACCTAAGTCTCGAGGTTTAATCCAAATCTATGGTAAATACATTATAAACCATATAAACCTATGCTAAACCATACACCTAAACCCACTAACCTATATCTAAAAACATGCATTAAAATGCATTAAAACTTACATCTAAAACTTTAGGCCATGGTGTAAATACATTGCATTGTGAAAACTTTATAACAAAAACCCACAATCCCTAACCGTAGGTATTAACCGCAGCGGGACCACGGAAATGAGCACATTTGAGAAGGTAGCAGTTAACAGTTATAGTTGTGACCACAGTGGATCAATGGTAACTGTAGCAGAGGTATTACGTGTAAACACGAGGTTCACCGCATCGTCCACTAACAGTGGCGTTGAAATAGCAATCAGGCGGAGGTAACATTACCATGGCGGTGACAACATGTGAACGCACTGCAACCAAAGACCAGAATCGCTGGAGGGTAATTGTGCAGTTGGCAGTTAGCCAGTCAACTGCCAATGAACTTAACTATTCACATTGGTAGCTAGCCAAAAATGCGTTGTTTGCTAACTATTGGCATTTTTCACCTATCCAAAGTTCTAATTTGGGTTTTTTAGTTGATTTTTTACCTATTTATAATTCAACTACCATGGAACTTAACCCTAAGGTGTCAAATAATGACAAGACTGAGGCATATGAACCCTTTTTGTTAGCCATTCATGCCAATCTTGGGCATAAGAAGTTAGAATGCATCCAAAACATTATAAATCCTCAATTCTATCATTGAAGAAGGGGAGAGTGGTTTTGAGTTTTGTATGCAGATTCTGGAGGATATAGGTTGTTTTGTTTTCAGTGTAATAGGAGCATCGAGAGTCAGAATTGGGAACCGAGATAGGCGTTGGAAAGCTAATTCAGGGATATTTCTTGTGACAGTGACCATAAATGCCTGTGTGCACGATCAGTCTAGTCAATATTCTATGTAATCGGCCTCCTCAGATTCAATCCTAATAAAGTGGTCGCCCATCTTGAAAGTGGACCCAGAGATGTAGTCAATCAGGGACGAAATCTGTAATCAATCTTGCTGTCTGGTATCACTGTGTTTTGCTACTTTTCACTTATGTTTACATCTTTCTTATGTTTCTCATCTATCATAATGTCTTTCCTTTCAATCGATTCTCATGGTTAAAGAACTTTAAGTTAACATTCGGTTCACTAATGGCATTAATCAATTCTACTTCAGTTTAACATATGATCATTTCAGATCACCATGGGATATATGAAGAATATGATGAAGTTTGAAAAAGAAAGAGACCCTTGACAATATATATATATATATATATATATATATATATATATATATATATATATATCTTTGGGAGATGTGTCGATATGTATGAAGAGAAAAAAGTGAAAAGTCGAAGTGAACAAAGGAACCTAGTGTGGAGAGATAAGTAAAGTTATCAATTTGAAGTTACAATGAATATTTTCGAAAAATTGAATTTTAATAAATAAAAGGAAGGACAATCCTTTAATATAGGTATTTCAATTTAGAACTTTGAATCATTAAAACTCAAAGGGGCTATTCAAGGAAAGAATATTATCATTAATATTTGTCCATACAAAGAGGAAAACAATATTGATTTCAACTTTGCAAATCAATTATTAATTCCAAAGTTATACCGATAAAAGAATACATTAATGACAATAAGGAATTTAAAATTCATGACTTACATCTATTAATGAACAATTATAAATTCATATCCCACTTCAATTTTGCAAGTTTTATCAGTTGTCAATATTGGCATAGTTCTAGGTTCTAACTTGATGGAAACATTGGGGTCATTCATTCTAAATATGGGAAAGAGTTTTTCATCAATATCCTATAAGGGAAAGAGGATAACATTACAAGATTTTAGAGTGGAGTCATGCATAAAAGTTTCATCATTAGAACATATAGACCATATACATCTTTTAACAATCTAATATGATGAGGGAATTTCACAACAAAAAGGTTATGATTATTTAGAATGGAAAATTAAAGATTTGAACATAATCCTTATCATCAAAGATGAAGAATTTGTCCACACTTGAAGGAAATTAGAGAAGCGAGATACATAAATTCACAAATTTAAACAATAGATAAAAGAGCTATAACAACAAATTAACATAAAAAATGCTCACAAAAGAGAGATTGAAGATATTAATAAAAAATGTTAACCAAAGTTGATGAAAAATTCTCATTTCAGAAATCATAGTAAACCCTACTAATAGAAATGAACAAGTTAAAGAAAGAGAAAAAGGCACAACAAAAATCCCAAGACAAGGATAAGGGTTCTAACATCGATGCAATTAATGTGGAAAAACTTAATGTTGTTGTTAATAAAGTTGTATAAGTGGAAAAGTCTCCAATAATTGAAATTGATGATAACGTGACCTCAATAGAAGGGATCTGTTATGAAACCAGCTCACAAAAAGATAGAAAAGAGAGATCCACGCCTTAGAATTCAGCCTCTTCGAGGGGGCAACCTCCTTTACATTACATAAATGAACAATTCTTGGATGATACAAATGAAAATACCTCCTTTCTATATATAGGAGTCTAAGTGGTCCCAATGCAATCAAAGCCTACATAACAATAATATTGTAGGGCACAACAGTAACAATGGTGGGCTTCTATGTGGCATAATAGTAACAATATGGGCACTACATGGGTACATCAATATAATAAGTGGGTTATACTAATAACAATAAGGGGTTACACTAGTAGTATAGGGGCCTAACATGCCCCTCTCCTTCATAAATCGTTGTCCTCAACGCTTGAGTAGTTCTTGATGCTTCTATATAAAATTATTGTCCTCCCATGTGGAATATTCAGCGGGTAAGTTCTTCCACTTGATGAGATACTCTGAAATTGATCGATTTCGTAGCTGTCGGGTTCTTGTTTCTGTGACTGCTCCAGGTTCCAATATGATTTTTCCTTCCTCTTCAATTTCTGGCAATATTGCTTGAATTGGGATCTTTTGCAACTTTTGAATAAGTGGCCATACTTCTTCGTTCTTCTTCCATTCATCCGTTGCTTCATTAATCCAATTTGGTTGGATAATATAAATAGCACAAAACAATGCTTCCACATCCTCATCCTTGAAGCATCTTCCCATTCGGTAAGGTCGCCATTTTTTAAGTGCATGTAGTATTGCCAACATTTCCTTCTCATAAATAGCTTGCTTGAGATGTAGCAGTAAAAATACCCAATCACTCACATCAAAACATTTTTCACTACAATGTTGATCTACCTGTTGTTTCCTTTGATTTTGCATCGAAGTGGTGTTATCCTTTGAAATTTGGAGAACTTGTTGTTGATGCTTGATGTGATCTTTCACTGCTTGAACATTTTTCTTCTTGATATGTCCTTCTATCTCTAAAGTTTGAGGAGTGGTAATTTCTTCCAATCCTTTACAAGATATGGTAGGATTCATTTCTTGATGCTCGATGTGATATTTCACTTCTTGAATATTTTTCTTCTTGATATGTCCTTCTATCTTGATAGTTTGAGGAGTGGTAATTTCGACCAATGAATTACAAGATATGGTTGGATTCATTTCTTCTTTATCGATGTGATATTTCACTTCTTGCACCTTTTTCTTCTTGATATGTCCTTCTATCTTGAGAGTTTGAGAAGTGGTAATTCTTGCCAATGCTTTACAAGATATCGTCTGATTCATTTCTTCTTTCTCTGGGATGGGGTCCTGACACATATCTTCTTCTTTTGATGTTTCTTGATCCTTTTCTTCCTCCTCTTCATATTCTATGTAAAATAATTTCTTCTCAGCACACCTATGACCTTTAGTGCATTTGCTATCACAATTGTAACAAAGCCCTTTTTCTCTTTTTTCTTCCAATTGTTGTGGTGTAACCCTTGTAGGTTGTGGAAGGCTGGGAGAAACAACACTTCCATCTTTATAGTTGTGAGGGGTATGCTTCCTGGTTTCCATAATTTTGCTTTCCATTATGTCACAAAGCCCTTTTACTCTTTCCAATTGTTGTGGTGTTGCTCTAAAGAAGGTGTTGCTCTTTATATCCTCATAATGTGCTATCATTTCCTCCGTGAAAATTGACCACGTAACAAGTTTTTTACGAGAACAAAGCCCTTTGTACCATAAAAATTGATCTGGTTCTAAATATGAAGATGCAATACATACCTTTTGTAATAGTTTTACACCATGTATATCAAAATATTGCTCCATCTGAAGTATCCAATTTACCGGATCCTTGCCATCAAACTTCCTCATCTTGTTTTTTCTTGATTTTAGGAGCTCTACCTTGAAACGACTGTAACTCTGTACTTTCGGATCTTTAAGTTCTGAACTTGTGACCTGTAGTAGCCCTCTGTGTCCTCTTTCCAATTCCACAAGTATGATCCAAATTGGATTCTCCAAGAAAAAGTTATGCACAATCTCCCGCAGTGACCTGATTATAGACTAGTTCAGTAGAGCGAACTTGTATGAAGTTCCACGTGTCACTGTTTCAACGTTTGACTCTGAAAAATATATAAACAGAAACTACAGTCCGTCCTCTTTCTGTACCTTCTTACGAAATTTTAATCCGATGCTCAGAAAGAAAGTTATGACAATTTTCCCCAGGTCACCTGTTTTGAGTGTAATTCGGGAGTCTGCAAAAAGACCAACTTCCGCAGATAATATCTCCGAAAATCTAGCGCGAAAAGATCTGAAATTCGGACCCAAGGTTCAGCGCCAATTCTTCTCAAATGGGTTTTTTTTTTGCGACATCTGAAACGTCACAGAAAAAAAGTTATAGCAAAAATGCCACTATGACCTGTTTGGAGCAGCGAAACCCTAGAATCCAAAGCTCTGATACCAAATGTTATGAAACTAGCTCACAAAAAGATAGAAAAGAGAGATCCACGCCTTAGAATTCAGCCTCTTCGAGGGGGCAACCTCCTTTACATTACATAAATGAACAATTCTTGGATGATACAAATGAAAATACCTCCTTTCTATATATAGGAGTCTAAGTGGTCCCAATGCAATCAAAGCCTACATAACAATAATATTGTAGGGCACAACAGTAACAATGGTGGGCTTCTATGTGGCATAATAGTAACAATATGGGCACTACATGGGTACATCAATATAATAAGTGGGTTATACTAATAACAATAAGGGGTTACACTAGTAGTATAGGGGCCTAACAGGATCAAAACTAAAACTATAATATCATTGTTGATGAAGTCTTATTAGTGAAAGAAATTCCAAAAGTTAAATTCAAGAAACAATTTAGCAATAAAGAAACATCTATAGACTTAGCGAAGGGTGACATACTATTGATCACCATTAATGAAGTCATGTGTCATTTGAAGGATGTGTCACACCACTAAATACAAAAATATCAGATACCATGTTGCAAATTGGTTTTTGTATCCATCGCATCATAAATGTTTGTAATCGATGTTTCAAACCAACCACTGTGGTTCAACTTTAGGATGAAAGAGAGATGAACCACAATGATTGGTTTGAAAGGTAGATTTATAAACATTTATGATGTTATGGATCCGGAAACTAATTTGCAAGAAGATACTAGTCACAAAGTTCTAAAAATATGATATTAGATATTGTTGTGTCAACTCAAGTGAACCATAACAAGATTAAAATAAAGATTAAGAATGATTATATTAATATGATATGGTATTGAAACATAAATCATAGAGTTTGTGGTATGCAAGAATCAACATGCCAATATCCCATGATATCCAACCAATGTGCATGTTTTTCTTACATATCAAAGCATCCAAAGATCTATGTACCTCAAATTCAGCACAAAGAAGATCAAATTCTAATTCTTATCATCAACGAGTAATAAATGGAATCCACCTTGGATGGATTGATCCTTTTTTGATGCGACAATATTATTCAAGGCTTTGACAATCTCCTCCTGGCTTTTTTTTTTTTTTAAGTTGTTTTCATTTTTAAGCTTTGAGGATAAATAATTTTTAAGGTGGGAAGAATTGCAATATACATAGGGTATATTACAATTTGTTGGGTTGCGATATATTCTTTCCACGTATTTAACAGGGGGTTTGAGGGGCACCTGTAACCCCACTTTATGGGGTCCGGGGTAGCGCCCCAGAAAATTTTGGTTCTGGACCCTATGTTAGGTTGGGCGGACCCACCTATGGCTTTGTGCATAATTTTCACACATGTTTTTTGGACGCGATGATTTTTGGTCCATGGTATTGGACTCGATGGTTTTCGGTCCATGGTATTGGATGCTTCGGCATGTATAAATATGTATTATAACATTGAAAGGAACATAATGAAAAATCAAGCTGGTAGTCCCTGTTTTGGGATCCAGGGGAAAATCTCTGTGTATATGTGTTCTATGTGTTATGCTCTCGCATTGTTTATTTTTCTGTGTTTTAGAATTCGTATGTAGGGAATTTATGTACGGGGTTAAAACCTACATTTGGTATCAGAGCAAATTTGGCTTCAAGGGGACACCTTTGTTTCTTAGGGGTTTCGCTCGGGCCTGTGGTAGACCCTGTTCAGTGGGAGATCTGCGAGATCGATTCTGGTTGTGAAAGAAGATGGCGAGCAATGGAAATATAGAGATCGAGAAATTTAATGGTCAGATTTTTGAGTTGTGGAAACTCAAGATGGAGGATCTGTTGGTGGATAAATATCAGTGGATTGCGGTAGTTCCGGGTACTAAACCAATGGGAGTGTCCGATGAAGAATGGAAGAAGTTGGATCGGAAGGCAAAGAACACAATACGCTTATGTGTCTCAGATTCAGTATCGCTGAATGTATCAAGGGAAGCTACAACAAAGGCTTTGTGGGACAAGTTAGGGACTTTGTACCAATCTAAGTCTCTGGTGAATAAACTAGTCCTGCAGAAAAAGCTGTATAACCTGAGGATGAAAGATGGAGACTCAGTGACAGAAAATTTGGACGCATTTAATACTGTGGTAAGTCAGTTAGCATCTGTTGATATTAAAATTTCAGATGAAGATAAGTGCCTCAGTTTGTTGTGTTCTCTACCAAATTCGTGAGACAGTTTGGTTATTGCAATAGGTAGCAATGCAACTGCCTTGCAGTTTGAAGAAATAGTATCAGCCTTGTTGATGGAGGAGATGAGACGGAAAAATATGGAGAGCCAAAATGGTGATGCCTTGTCTGTACAAGGACAGTCCCATAATAGAAACAAAAATAATTCATCAAGTGGGAGATCTAAATCTAGAGGGAGATCTAAATCTCCAGGAAAACCTGTAAAGGTGGTGTGCTGGAAATGTGGAAAGGAAGGCCACTTCAAAAGGGACTGTAAATCTAAAGCTCTTGACAAAGCAAATGGATCTGATGAGGCTCCTTCTACAGAGGCGAAAACCACCTCAAATGAAGGTGGGGATGTGTACTTGGCTTCTTCAAGTACACATGTAGTTCATGAGGCATGGTTGATTGACTCAGGTGCATCCTTTCACTTCACTCCACATAGAGAGTGGTTCTCTGAGTATGAGAAATATGATGGTGGTGATGTCTTCTTGGGGAATGATAGGAAGGTTAGAATCATTGGTTGTGGAAAAGAAAAGTTGAAGCTGCAAGGTGGAAGGGTTAGAACACTTCCGGGTGTTCTGCATATTCCTGCATTAGCTAGAAATCTGGTTTCTGTTAGTAAGCTGGATGATGCAGGTGTAAAAAGAGTGTTCGAGAAGGATACCTGCAAGATGGTTCGGGGAGCACTGGTATTGATGCGAGGAGTTCAGATTGGAACTCTGTACAAGCTGCAAGGTAGCACTGTTGTTGATGGGTGCAACAATTTTGTGGTTCCTAAAAGTGGAGCAAAAAATCTAGTGGTCTCTGGAGAAAAGACCATGTTGTGGCATCAAAGGCTTGGACATATTGGAGAGAAGGGTCTTCGAATAATTCATGGTAAAGGTATGGTAGAAGGTATGAGTAATATGTTAGTTTGACAACGAATTAATAATTTTGGGTAAAATGTAATTAGTCAGTTTTATACTGAATTGTCAGTTATGTAACGGAGGTCGATGATATAAAACTGGTGAATGCCCATGAAATGTATATGAGTGGAGAATCATTGTTGAATAATATATTCCAATCCCTTGCCCCGTGGATGTTTCCTTGACATATTGTCGAGGTTTTACCACGTAAATCCTGTTTCTATGTGTGTGTTTGGTTTCTAGTTAGTTATGGTGTTTTCTTGGTCAATATATAACTGAATGTGTGTAATTCTTTCCTATTTTTCCTTCTATTTTACCAACAAGTGGTATCAGAGCTCCGAGGGCCGAGCGATTGGTGGAAGCTGTATCTGCGTGAGGCGTTTCAAACTTCTGCTGAGACCTGCGTCGACCTCCCTGAGACCAGCGTGAGGTTTTTTCCCTTTGCTGCGTGAAGAAGAAGTGAAGCTGTATCAGTGATTGGTGAAAGGCTGTAACTCTGCTCCGTGAAGACCTCCCTGCATGAAAGGCGACCTCAGCGTGAGGCGTGAGTGCAAAACCCTGCGTGAAGAAGGCGTGAAAGGCGACCTGAGAAGACCTGCGTGAGATTTTTTTTCCATTTGCTGCGTGAAGAAGGAATCACTGAGACCTGCATGAGGTTTTTTCCGATTTGCTGCGTGAAACCTGAGACCTGCGTCGAAAGGAATCAAGATTTCTGATTTGCTGCGTGAAGGAGGCGTGAAAGGCGACCTGAGACCTGCGTCGACCTCCCTGAGACCTGCGTGAGGCGTTTTTTTTTGCTGCGTGAAGGAGCCGTGTGACTTGCGTAAAGAGCTGTTCTCGGCTCTGCGTGGACCTGCTGGAATCGTTGCTGAAGCGTTGAGGTGCCTGCGTGCTGCCTGCTAGAACCAGGCAGAGTCTGCATGAGGACTTGCATGCCAGAGCCATTGAAAGCAGGCCGAGTCACTGTTAAATCCGGGTATTGATCAGAGTTTCCAGATTTTTTTTTTTTATTTTCAGCAGAAATTTTTTAAGCAAAGACAGCAGATTGAAATCAAGTCAAATTTTTAAAAAAGGGTGGTTTTTTATACAAATATTGGAGAAAAAAAAGGAAGGGTTTTCTTTGTTTGTTAAAAGAAAAAAATAACAAAGGGGTTTGTAAGAAAGGGTCTGTAAATAAAGAAAAGTTATTATTTTTTGAAAGAGAAATATAAACTCTAGTTCAAAGACAGATTATTTTTCTGAAAACAAAAAACCCTAGTTTAAGGAATGAAGATTGAAATCCTAGAAAAATGGCCAAGATGTCGAATGCAAAATTCGAGGTGGAGAAATTCACCGGAAAGAGAAATTTTTCTCTTTGGAAACTGAAGGTTATGGATTTTCTTGTGCAACAAGGGTTGCACAAGGCATTGGATGGGGCAACTAAGAAACCTGCTACCATGACTACTTCAGACTGGGAGGACTTGGATGCCCGAGCTCTCAGTACCATCCAGTTATGCCTAGCGGATGAAGTTCTAGACTACAGTGTCAGGATTGTGGGAAAAACTTGAAAACCTCTATGTGACAAAGTCATTAACCAACAGAATTTACTTGAAAAGACAGTTATACAGTCTCCTAATGAAAGAAGGTTCAAACGTTGTAGAACATTTGAATGTTTTTAATACACTAATATGTCAATTAACAGATATGGAAGTCAAAATATAGGAAGAAGATAAAGCCATAACCTTATTGTGTTCTCTGCCTGAATCATGGGATCACTTCGTAACTTCAATCAACTTGAGCACTGCTAATTCTTTGAAGTTTGAATCAGTGGTGGGAGCTCTCCTGTCTGAAGAAGTACGAAGGAAATCTAGCACTGAAACAGATGCATCAGAAGCCATGGTCGCTAGAGGACGCTCAAAGGAAAGAGGAGAAAAACCAAGGGTCTTCCAGATCGAAATCGAAGGGAAAGAAGTGTAAGGCAAAATGTTGGAACTGCGGTAAAATTGGACACTTGAAGAAGGACTGTTGGAAACGAAAGGAATCCGAAAACCCGAAGAAGGAAGCGAATCAGGTCGATTCAGGTATGATGGATGAAGTTTTATCTGCTGAAGAATTATGTATGATAGATGAAACTTCACCTGAATGTAATATATCTCAGGGTTTAGATAGCTGGCTGTTAGACTCTGGTGCTTTGCATCACATGTGCCCACATAGAAATTGGTTTACTTCATATAAAAATGTAAACGGTAGTTTTGTGTTTATGGGTAACAATGTGTCATGTCAGACTGTTGGGACGGGAGATATCAGGATTAAGATGTATGATAACACAGTTAGGACATTAACTAGTGTTAGACATGTACCTGATTTGAAGAAAAATTTGATTTCTTTGGGAGTGTTGGATTCAGATGGTTATAAGTTTACAGGTCAGGATGGCGTCTTGAAAGTATTTAAAGGAGCCCTTATGGTTGTGAAGGCAGAAAAGGTCGGAAATATTTACAGGTTAAAAGGAAGTACTTAGGTCAGTGAAGCAGCGGTTGCATCAGAAAAGGAAGAAGTAGGTACTCGTCTATGGCATCAACGATTGGGTCATATGAGAAAGAAAGGTCTTCAGATACTAATGAAACGTAAATCTCTTCCCGATCTGAAATCCTTGAAGTTAGATTTCTGTAAACATTGTGTGTATGGAAAACAGTGTAAACAAAGATTTAAAGTTGGAAATCATAATAGTAAATATGTTTTAGACTATATTCATTCTGATCTGTGGGGACCATCCCCTGTTGCGTCATATGGAGGTGCATTGTATTTTTTAACGTTTATTGATGACTACTCTCGTAAAGTTTGGGTCTATATGCTAAAAAGGAAAGCTGATGTATTAAATGTATTTAAACAATTTAAAGTAATGGTACAGAAAAGAATAGGCAAATTTATTAAATGTTTAAGAACTGACAATGGTGGTGAGTTCACTTCAGTTGAATTTGAACAATACTGTAAGGATGAGGGAATTGTTAGACACAAAACTGTTGTTTATACTCCTCAGCAAAATGGTGTTGCTGAGCATATGAATCAGACTCTTATGGAAAGAGCCAGAAGCATGATCAACAATGCTAACTTGCAAAAGGAGTTGTGGGCAGAAGCAATATCTACTGCTTGTTATTTAGTTAAAAGATCACCTTCAGTAGAAATTGCTTGTAAAATTCCTGAAGAAGTTTGGACAGGCCAGTCTTGTGACTATTCACATTTGAGGATATTTGGCTATGATGCTTATTCTCTCATTTGAAAAATCAACATTCAAAATTATATCCAAAGTCGAAATGTTATGTCTTTGTTGGGTATGACTATGCAGTGAAAGGATATAGGTTGTGGGATCCTACATTGCGGAAGATATTCATTAGTAGAGATGTAACATTTGATGAATCCTCTCTGTTAAAATCAAATGTTGAAAGAATTGAACAGGAACAGGTATCGTCGAATCAACAAGTCCAGTTGGAGACTAGACCTTTCGATGACAGTCGAAAGGAAGGAGAGACTTCTGGAGAAAAAGGTGTTGAAGACACAAAGGAAACCGTTGAAGCTTCTGAACCAGTGCAAGTTTCTGAACCAGTTCAACAACCAGTCGCTCTGAGAAGGTCTACAAGGGAAAGGAAAACTCCCAAAAGGTATGAAGATTCTGCTTCATCTTTTGCTTTGATTACTGAAGATGGGGAACCTTCTTGTTATCAGGAAGCAGTAGATGATGTAGATAGTGAGAAATGGAAAATAGTTATGGAAGAAGAAATGGACTCCTTAGCCAAGAACAATACCTGGGATCTTGTAGAGCTTCCTGAAGGGAGAAGTGTTGTTGGATGTAAATGGGTCTTCAAGCTGAAACGAAAAGTTGATGGAAGTATCGAAAGGTATAAGGCGCGACTAGTAGCAAAAGGGTATTCTCAGGTTGAAGGTATAAACTTTCATGAGATTTTTTCTCCAGTTGTAAAACTTGTTTCTATTCGTACTGTGTTGGCACTAACTGCATTGCTTAATCTTGAGTTAGAACAGTTAGATGTTAAAACAACTTTTCTACATGGTGATTTAAACGAAGAGATATATATGGAACAATCAGAAGGTTTTGTACGAGGTCGCAACAGAAGATTAGTTTGCAAGCTCAGGAAATCATTGTATGGTCAGAGGCAGTCTCCCAGACAATGGTACAAGAAGTTTGATTCCTTCATGGTGAGCCAGAACTTTATAAGAAGTGAGTATGATCATTGTGTGTACTTCAAAAGTTTCAATGGAATATTCATTATCTTAGCTTTGTATGTTGACGATATGCTTATTGCAAGCAAAATCATGGAAGAGATCAACAGGTTAAAGGCTCAACTCTCTAGGACATTTGATATGAAGGATCTTGGAGCAGCAAAACATATCTTGGGCATGGAGATACATAGAGACAGGAAAAATGGTAAGCTTTGGTTATCACAGCAGAAGTATGTGGAGAAATTACTTGAAAAGTTCTCTATGAATAATGTGAAACCTGTTAATGTTCCACTAGCTTCCCATTTTAAGCTTTCTTCGGTTTTGAGTCCTAGAGCTGATGAAGAAAAGCAGTATATGTCTCATGTACCATATGCAAATGCTGTAGGCAACTTAATGTATGTGATGGTATCTACAAGACCTCACATTTCACATGTAGTTGGGGTTGTCAGCAGGTTCATGGCAAATCCAGGTAAAGAACATTGGCAAGCAATGAAATGGGTGCTTCGATATATAAGAGGCACAAGTGACCATTGCGTCGTCTTTAATGGTAGTGAAGGATCAGTCTGCGGATATGTAGATGCTGACTATGCAGGTGATTTGGACAAAAGAAGATCTACTACAGGTTATGTCTTTACTCTTGCAGGTGGAGCAATTAGTTGGATGTCAAAGCTTCAAGAAACAGTTGCGTTGTCCAATACCGAAGCTGAATATATAGCTACTTCAGATGCCAGTAAAGAAGCAATCTGGTTAAAGGTTCTGCTCGATGAAATTGGAAGAACACAAGAGAAAGTGAATGTACTATGTGATAGTCAAAGTGCTATTCACTTGGCTACAAACCATGCCTATCACAGCAGAACCAAGCACATTGATGTAAGGTATCATTTTTTGAGACATGTGATCGATGGCGGAAAAGTAGCTCTTCAAAAGGTCCATACGCAAGAGAATTGTGCAGACATGTTCACAAAGCCAGTTACAATAGAGAAGCTGCGGTGGTGTTTAGCTTTTCTTGGCTTGCAGAAAAGATGATGAATGGGCATGGGCAAGGGATTAGGAAAATTGTTGTCAAGGTGGAGTTTGTTAGTTTGACAATGAATTGGTAATTTTGGGTAAAATGTAATTAGTCAGTTTTATACCGAATTGTCAGTTATGTAACGAAGGTCGATGATATAAAATTGGTGAATGCCCATGAAATGTATATGAGTGGAGAATCATTGTTGAATAATATATTCCAATCCCTTGCCCCGTGGATGTTTCCTTGACACATTATCGAGGTTTTACCACGTAAATCCTGTTTCTATGTGTGTTTGGTTTCCAGTTAGTTATGGTGTTTTCTTGGTCAATATATAATTGAATGTGTGTAATTCTTTCCTATTTTTCCTTCTATTTTACCAACATAATAGCTCTCTGGATTTTGATTTTTTTGAAAATTGTGTATACGGGAAGCAAAATCGAGTGAGTTTCCCCTCTGGTGGTAAGAGGGCGAAACATATATTAGAGCTTGTGCACAATGATGGTCTGGACCTATGAAGGTTCCATCACTGGGTAAGTCTGTGTACTATGTATCATTTATAGATGACTTCTCAAGGAATACATGGATATATTTCCTTAAGAAGAAATCTGAAGTCTTTGATAGGTTTAAATAATTTAAGGCTCTAGTGGAAAACTAAACAGAGAAGAAGATAAAGGTGTTGAGGACAGATAATGGTGGAGAGTTTTGCAGTAAGGAATTTGAATAATTCTGCAAGAAGTGTGGTATAGCACGGTAGAAGACTACTCCATATACACCTTAGCAAAATGGAGTTGTAGAAAGAATGAACAAGACGTTGATGGAAAGGGCAAGAAGCATGCTCAGTGGTGTCGAGTTAGGATAGGAATTCTGGGCAGAGGCGGTGGATACTGCATGTTACCTGGTCAACAGTTCACCTTCATCAGTGTTGGAGGATAAGACTCCACAAGAGGTATGGACTGGTAAGAAACCCTCTCTTTCACATCTGAGGGTATTTGGATGTGATGCATATGTACATGTTCCAAAGGAGAAAAGAACAAAGTTGGATAGTAAATCTGAAGTGCATCTTTATTAGGTATAAGGATGGTTTAAAGGGTTATAATCTTTGGAACCCAATAACAAGAAGGTTATGTACAGCTGAGATGTGGTGTTCAGAGAGGTGAAAGATGTTATTAAACATGAAGTCCAACCAAAGGAACCTGAGAAGATAGAGTTTGAGCTAAAGGAGGAAGAATCAGACTCTACAGTAGAGGAGGAATCAGAAGATGAAGAGCCACAAACTCCGGCTGTGAGAAGATCAGTTCGAGAAAGAAGGCAGCCAGAAAGGTATAGTCCATCTGCATTCTATTCAAATTTCGCTTTGTCTATTACTGATGATGATCCCAGAACTATGAAGGAAGCAGTGGATTTAGAGGATGGAAAACTCTGGAAAGAGGCCATGGTTGATGAAATGGCATCTTTGCAAAAAAATGAGGCTTGGTATCTGGTGGAGTTGCTGGCTGGAAGGAAACCCATTGGCAGCAAATGGGTGTTCGAAAAGAATACAAATGTAGAAGGAAAAGTGGAAAAATAAAAAGCTCGGTTGGTAGCAAAAGGTTATTCCCAGGTGTCGAGAATTGATTTTGGTGATATTTTTTCTCTTGTTGCCAAGGTAACTTCTATTAGATTACTTTTATCTGTTGTTGTTGCTTTTGATTTTGAGGTAGAACAGATGGATGTGAAGACAACGTTTCTTCATGGGGATCTGGAAGAGTAGATCTACATGAAGCAACCTGAAGGCCTTGCAGTGAAGGGTAAGAAAGAACTGGTATGTAAGTTAAAGAAGTTTTTATATGGGTTAAAACAGTCACCAAGAATGTGGTATCAGAAATTGGATACATTTATACGGGGACTTGGCTTCATCAGAAGCAAAGAAGATCACTGTGTATATTTTAAATTAATTGGTGACCATGTTATTTATCTGGTCTTGTATGTGGATGATATGTTGTTGGTTGGAAATGACAAAGAAGTTATCCAGGATTTGAAGACCCAATTGTCCTCCAAATTCGACATGAAAGATCTTGGTGCTGCAAACTATACTTTGGGCATGGAAATTAAAAGAGATTAGGCAAAGAGGAAGCTCTGGTTAAACAAGAGGAAGTATGTCGAGACAATATTGCAGAGGTTTAATATGCAGGATAGTAAACCAGTGAAGGTTCCTATTCTTGTAGGTGTGAGGTTATCTTCTGAACAGTGTCCCAAGACACAAGAAGAGGAAGAGGACATGTCCCATGTTCCATATGCAAGTGCAGTCAGCAGCCTGATGTATGCAATGGTCTGTACTAGACCAAACATTTCACATGTAGTGGTAGTATTGAGCAGGTTTATGTCAAAACCAGGAAAGGAGCATTGGACAACAGTGAAGCAGGTTTTCAGGTATTTTCGTGGCACTAGTGATTATGGTTTGTGCTACCAAGGAAGACTAGGATTTGACAGAGTGTTGGATATTCATGGCTTTGTTGATGCAAACTGGGCTGGAGATCTGGATCAGAGAAGATCTACAAGTGGGTATGTGTTTAACCTATTTGGAGGTGCAGTCAGTTGGATGAGTAAGAAACAATCTGTAGTGGCACTGTCAACTATAGAGGCAGAATACATAGCAGCCACTCATGCAAGCAAGAAAGCAGTTTGGTTGCATAGATTGTGTTCAAGTATGGGGTTAGTACAGGAAGCTATAAGGATAAACTGTGACAGCCAAAGTGCAATTTTCCTGGAAAAGAACCCTGCATATCATTCAAAGACAAAGCACATTGATGTTCAGTATCACTTTGTGAGGGATATGATAGAAGACAAAAAGGTGTTGCTAGTAAAGGTGGACACTTTTAAGAATACTGCAGATGCATTGAAAAATCTGTGAGCTCTGAGAAGTTCTCTTGGTGTAGAGAGACAGTGGGCATTTCAGGGCTGGAAAAATGACTAAGCTCTCTTGTGGTCCCCTGTGGAAAGAAAACAACAAGTGGGAGAATGTTGGGTTGTGTTATATTCTTTCCACGTAGTTAACAGGGGGTTTAAGGGGCACCCGTAACCCCACTTTATGAGGTCTGGGGTAGCGCCCCGGAAAATTTTGGTTTTGGACCTTATGTTAGGTTGGGCGGACCCACCTATGGTTTTGTGCAGGATTTTTGCACATGTTTTTTGGACGCTATGGTTTTCGGTCCATGGTCTTGGACACGATGGTTTTCAGTCCATGGTATTGGATGCTTCGACATGTATAAATATGTATTATAACATTGAAAGGAACATAATTGTTGTAGGGAAAAGTATCCGACTCGGATGACCCTATCCCACTCTAAGGGTGATAGTACCTCAGCAACAACTGTAAAGCAAACTACTTAAGGTTTACTTCTTTATGAAAGCAAAAGAGAGTGGAGAAATGCACTAACCGTTGCCTTGCGCTTAATGTCGAATCCAAACTCTTTTCTTTGGCCACTTGCTCCTAGTTCCTTGCTCTTTTGCTAGCCCAGCTACAATGAGACCCTGCAAAATAACACAGAAGGAAACTACAAGAGGCATGCAATCATAACTGGTTCAAGGATTAGTGTAAACCAAATATACAATTATCACAATATATCATTGAAACAAGAGCATATAGAAGAACCTCAATAGCTTTTATTAATGAAGAAGTAAAGGTTCTGAGAGCGTTACAACCATTGAAGGCCCCAATCCAGCAACACCTCCCAGCAGAAAGAATTTCTCCTCTTCACCTCTCTCAAGCAATCACCCAATAGCTCTATAGTGAAACCAACAACATATCATTACTTTGCACAAAATTCCAGCCTCTTGAGCTCATAGGAGAGAGCTCAATATATAGATGAATTGAGAAAGGACGAGTCAGCTTGCAACTGATGTGTAGCTGCCTTGTGTCCTCTCTCTCTTCAATTAATCTTTAGTTGATCTTCAGTTCTTGAGTCCACTTGGAGAACCTTGCTTCCACTTGGAGAAACAGAGCCTCTGACTCATCACAAGGCGAAATCCCTGATCCAAGTGTCATTTTTGGAGCAATGACTCAGTGTGCCACTTGTCCCATCTCGCTCAGCGCAGGTGGCCTTTGTTCCACTTGCTTTGCAACGCAGGTACACCATGGAGGATCTGAGTTTCAGCGCAGAAGCCTAGTGGAGCACCTGCTTTGATTTCAGGATTGCTTGTTTTTGAGTGTTTTCAGGTGGAGAACTGATCTGAGAGCTGTTGGTTTGCCGACCTTGTTCCTCTAGGGGTAGGACCATCATGTTTAGGGAACTTTGGATCCCTTGGATTATTGACAATTCATGCCTGTTGCTGTAAGGCACAAAATTGTCTATAACAGATGCCCCCTAAAGTATGAGGTCGTTTATCGGGTGAAATGCTTTATTGAGAGGATCCGAAGTTCATTCAATCTGCTGAGAAGTGTCCTGTAATAAGATACAATACAATACATTATTTTTCATACATTTTCATGATCTAGCTGAGGCGGGCATTCCCATGCTCAGCTTTGTAAATACATTTTGGTACATAGAACAAACGATCGTCTGATTGTAGACTGATAATTTTCTGCTGAAATTATCATCCTTTTGAGAAGGATGATCATCTGCTGTAATGATGTACATATCAAATGTCTTTATGTCCTGAATATATATCGCAGCCCGGATGGATGAAACTAGATCCGGGGTCTTCAATCTCTTCCGATCTTCACTCGTTGTACAAGTCGATCCATGTGAGAATTTCTTGAAGTCGAACATGGAAAGACATCGCTTGATTACCGGTCAGTGATGTAAACCGTTAACAAGCGCGAGAGGAATCACCGATAAGGATGATGACCCTCAAGGTACGGCAGTACAATTCACATGGTGGGAATAAAGGACTTGGCGTCGACCACCATGCAAAATCTTCTGGTCGAAGGTCATTGATGTATACCTGTCGCCGGAAGTGAGAAACTTGCCATTGAGGCATGCAAGCTTCAAAGTACTGAAGGGGGTGTTCCTAGATCAACTCCTTGGATAATGAGCTGATGTCGACAAGGAGCGATCCGTCAAAGGAGGGCCTTAATGAATCCCACATCAGTGACACGGAACGGAGCTAGTGATTGTGATGAGGTGAAAACAAACTGTGATGTATGATTCAGGGTGGCGGCCATGAAGTGGATGAAGGATAATGTATGGCAGTGGATGGGACACGGTTGACTCTTTGCAGAACCACATCTCTTGAACATATAACGACACTGATGTGATGGATTGGTAGCATTACCCCAATTGTGGATGGTGTGGCGAGGACCATGGTTATGAGACTGGTGAATGAAACAACCCAACCCGATGTGATACGGAGGACAAAGTGTCATGTTCAAGAGTGACTTGCTACCATTAATGTTGTGAGGTTCTCCCAATTTTTCCCCAGTCATTGCTGACCAGTACCTCTTTATTTTTGTCAAGCTTGAGGAGGATAACATATGCTTGTTCTATAACCTGCCCTTCGGGCAAGCCCATCGCTATGTTTTAACGAGCCTAGCGATAGGGAAACTCGTTCTCGTCTAAAGACAAGTTTGTCGCTATTTAATCATTTTAACGAGTCTAACGACAAGGAAAACTCAGTCCTTTTCATTTTTAGAGAGTCTGAAAAGGTACGGAAAGTTAACTCCAAAATTCCTTTTTCGTCATTTAATCCCTTAAGTCCGAAAAAGTATAAAACAATACAGAAGGGATGAGTTTTCGATTGCTTTAACGAGCCGAACAAAACAAGCGCTCGATCTTTTTGTGCAATAATCCCTCAGGTCCAAAAAGATTAAAATCTAGAGGAGGGATAGCTCTTCCAGTCTTTTTAACGAGCTGGAAGGCCAAAACTCGGCAAACTTTTCATATTTTACGAGTCAGTGAAAAGAGCTCAAAGAAGACTCGTCTTTTGAGGAACGAGTGATAAACAGGGATAGCAGCAGATTCCAGGTACAGGTTGGAATTTTCCAATCACGGCAGTGTCACAAGGATGGCTAAGTGAAATCACTCTTCGCAGCTGTTCCTCAAAATGGGTAAACAAACATATGGAGATGAACGATTGACCAAATGAACGGATGGAGGTGATGGCATATAAACACGACCAAGGGTTTTTAATATGGCTATCAAAGGTTACATTTCTCAAGGTTATTTACCGGTTCATTTTTTCTGGATGAGCTTGAACTGTAGGGAAAGATTGCTCACAAATTATGTTTATTTTTTAACGAGCATGAACTCTATACAAAAACTGCTCGATTCTTGCGTTTATTTTTTAACGAGCATGAACATTGCTAAAACTGCTCGATTATGGATACCCCCAGCATAATAATGCAGACGAGGCATATGCCCCCTAAACTTTAAGGGGTAGTTCATTTTTTAACGAGCTTGAATGCGTTCAAACCTTGCTCAATTTATACCAGTCTTAATACAAGGAATGCCTTAGGTGAGGTAATCTTATTTAAGGAGCGATACCTCACTAATTACTCCAATTTGGCAGGTTTTAACTTTTTCCCTTCATCCTTTCTTTATGCAAGCTGGAAACCGCTAATCCTACGAGTTTAACGGGTTAGACCTACAGGTTTAAAGGGAGGACCTAAAAATTTAAAAAATAAATAGTCGTCCCGTGCTTGCACTCCAAAAGGTTTGCATGCCCCCAGGTATAAAGTATAATTTCGAGATTCTGTCCTCTTACTTATTATCCGAAAAATGGTTTTGTTCGCTGCCGCAAACTAAACTCTCTTTTCAGCGATGTCTATCATTAGGTTGCTAAGGATGGTGACTACTTGTTTCAGCAATTTCATCTCTTTCTTTGGAGACTGCCCCTACTTATCCTTCAAAACATATTGTTTTAATGGGTGAGGCTTGACATTCAAAGATGGTGGCTACTTGCTGCCACAAATGGATCTCCTCCTTAGGAGAGCCTACTTTTTTAGACAAAGGGAGACGATCTTTTCGCTCACATAACTTTGACAAAAGAATTTTATCCTAGAACAACCCTCTCTTCCTTTTTCGGACAGGGTACGGACTAGTCCATTCTTCTGCGGAAATTAACTTTATACCCAAGGTTTTCTCTGCCCAAGGCAGGCCAGGGTGCATGCCCCCTGGGTCCCAGTTCTTTCTTTCCGAATTACTCGCATTCATCGGGAAGTAGAACCGGGGGTGGTGGCATTCCTTGAGTGAATAAACCATTAAGGGATGGTATTTGACTATTTGCGATGTGTATCCTGGAAATGATAGTTGGTCTACGAGCTTGACCATTCTTCCTTCGTGCGGAAAACAGATGACTCTAAAGAGCGAGGACACTATTGCCTCCATGCAATATATATAGTCTCGTCCAAGGAGTAAGTTATAAACCAAGGGTCCCTGGACGACCATGATGTTCATATGAACTGTCTTCCCTTTCAATGTAATTGGAACATTGGGGAGAATCCCTAACGGGTGACTGGTTCCTTTATCAAAACCTGATAGATTTCTCATCTCAGGTAAAAGCGCCGGGCAACCCAGTGCTTTCCAAGCAATAGAGGAAAGGATACTCACAGATGCCCCTTCATCAATGATAGTTCCAGCCATCACCATTCTGTAGATTTGGACTATGATTCTGAATGGGATACTGGCTGGTAACCGGGGTCTGCCTAGTTGATTCCAATCAAAGGATACAACTAGGTTGCTTGGTGGTGGGACCGAATATACGGCCGGATACGACCCTGACGATGTTCCTTCCTGCGATAAAAGAATGGGCGCACTGCCCTGATGCTCATCAGAGTCTGTGTTGATGAAAATAATATGGACGGTGTCATCCTTATCCTCTTCGGTGAGGGTGTCATTTGAAGATAAATCTTCAATGACGGTGTCATTTGAGGATGAAACCTCTGAAGGAAGAACCGGGTCAACTGCCGTTTCGACCTTTAGACTTTTGTCTGGTCTGGATTCAGCGGGTTCATTCTCAATGACAGACACTTCAGCTGACCACTTGAGCGGGTCAGCTGGATTTTCAACTATCGAGGGATTAGGCGCGAGTTTTTGGTATCCAGGAGGAAGTCGTAATGGTGAAACCGGAAGATCTTCCAAAACTCTCTTTGCCTCATCTAAGAATGGACATCAGTGGATGGCGTGATCGCCTTCACACAACATACAGGGTGATCTTAGTCTCCCTTTTCGTCCTTCACTCTCGCTAGTTGACGGACTGTGATCAACATGACTACCAGAGGTTGATGCTACCGGATTGTGAAACCTTGGGGACCAGTCCCTTAGTATCCGGGGAATACAAGGAAAATCATGATGGAAGTGGGCCCCTTTGCAAATGACACATGGCGATTTAGGCCCGGTCGGTGCAGTGTGTGGATTTTTGTCAGCTGTCTTTTGCTTGCCCCCAGTCGCCTTCGCCATAGGCCCCTTCTGCTTCTTTTCTCTTTTCTTCTTTTCCTTCTTCTCCATGGGAGGCTGACTTTTGCCGGCTCTACCTTGTGAAGATGAAGGATCAGAGGGAGAATTATAAGAAGTGGAAGGCTGGTGGGTAGCTCTAGACTGCTCTGACTGTTGATTCGACTGCTCAGGATTAGTGGCGATCTGAACTACATTGGTTGAAAAGAGCCATACAGGTAGGCCAATTGTCAATCCTGGAAGTGACAATGTGGCCATATGAGGCGCACCAACATCTCCCCAAGAGGAGAAGGGATTGGGACTTCCGCCAAGGTTACTTCCTTGGTTGGTGGGCTCCATACTTTTCAACTGAAAGATCAACGTGGGAATAACAGGTGATTATGTTCCGTTTAAAATAAATTTTATTAACGACGCTTTTAGACACAAACTTGCTTTTTCATGTTTTAAGAGTCGAGAAAAAGCTAAAGATGACTCTAGTCGCCTTCGATGTTTTAACGAGCCCGAAGTGACAAATGCTCAGATGGAATTTTTCAGTTATAGAGTTTGAAAAAGGCCAAAAGAAACTTCTCTGGAGTTCTAGGCAGAGGGTGTGCCAAACTTTTCGCGAAACCACAGAATACATTTTACGGTACGGGTGGTCGATCTTCGTGAATGTTGTGTTCACTGCATCGCGATCAGTAGGGCGGCCGACACGGCTTCCTATGGATAAAGGATAATTGCCTATAGGGGTCTCCCAATATATACGCGACGGTACGTGGGAGCACAAGTCCGTATTAGTGCCACCGACTCTCAGGAGGAATCACCCACCTTCGTAGAGATCGACAGTCACTATGTTTAACGACGCCGGAACACGTCTCTACCTAGACCTCTATGTGTTTGCGTTATGTTACAAAGCGTTGTTATGTAAATTGGATTTATTTTAATGTTGATCTTGCTTAGCAGTTTGCCTTTAAGGATCACCACGAGATGTATGTAACAAATTCCTGAATGCAGTCTAAGATGAGAAGCAAACTTTTCAATCTTTCAACTTTGAAAACCTTAACTACTGAGGGAAAAGAAAGGCAAATCTTTTCACACAGATCATAGAGCACACACTAAATGCAATTTTTTCCTAAATCGTCAAGCAAACAGTCAAATGCAAAATGCACAATGCATGTATTTTCTTTTCCCTTTCTTAATGTAGATGGGTTACAAAAAGAAAGTTGTTATATAACTTTGATTTCGATTTAAAGTGAAAACAAAAAAGCTTGTCCAAAATCAAAAGACACCTTAAGATTTACTTGCTTAATCACTGGAAATGCATGAAATCAAACCATAATGACGAAAGTAAAATGACTAATCAGCTATGGACAGCAAACAAGCTAACTCTTTAGACCAGCAAAATGCCTAACACAGGTTCAGATCTAAGAGGCCAAAAGCAAGACTAGTTTACTCTTCGTTATGGGAAATTGTAAATGAGTAAGAAATACAAAAGAACAAGTACAATTTCGTTATATAGCAGAGGCAGAATGATGGCAAGTAATGTTGGTTTCAGAACAGGTGCAAGACTGGTAACTGGCAGCCAAATCTATAGTGAAAACAGGCAAGAGAAAAGGAGGAAACCCCAACAGCACTAGGCAAAATTGGGCCAACGCAGGTGCTGCACAGCCAGTCTGGCTCTCAGCACAGGTAGCCCCTTCGGGACCTGCATTGCAAAGCAGGTAGCCTGTGTACTACCTGCTTTGGAAAACGAAAGTTGCGTTTTCACAGTTTCCGGGTCATAATTTTCTCAAAAATGCACAGTTTTTGCTCAAATCAGAAGCAATCAGTCAAGCACACTCAAAGGGATGATAAGGAAGGTGAAAAGCTATCACTAAGAGCTTACAAGGATCCTTGTAGATCAGCTCTTCAAATCATGAACTTGCTCAGAAATGAGCTAGAGTAGCTGCCCTCGACTTCGCTTTTGATATAGTCAAAAAGCTTTTCGATTTGGTACTCTTTTGTTCAGGAAATGAATAGCAAAATACTACAAACACAATCAAACGGATACGATCCCCAGCGGAGTCGCCAGTTTGTTGTAGGGAAAAGTATCCGACTCGGATGACCCTATCCCACTCTAAGGGTGATAGTACCTCAGCAACAACTGTAAAGCAAACTACTTAAGGTTTACTTCTTTATGAAAGCAAAAGAGAGTGGAGAAATGCACTAACCGTTGCCTTGCGCTTAATGTCGAATCCAAACTCTTTTCTTTGGCCACTTGCTCCTAGTTCCTTGCTCTTTTGCTAGCCCAGCTACAATGAGACCCTGCAAAATAACACAGAAGGAAACTACAAGAGGCATGCAATCATAACTAGTTCAAGGATTAGTGTAAACCAAATATACAATTATCACAATATATCATTGAAACAAGAGCATATAGAAGAACCTCAATAGCTTTTATTAATGAAGAAGTAAAGGTTTTGAGAGCGTTACAACCATTGAAGGCCCCAATCCAGCAACACCTCCCAGCAAAAAGAATTTCTCCTCTTCACCTCTCTCAAGCAATCACCCAATAGATCTATAGTGAAACCAACAGCATATCATTACTTTGCACAAAATTCCAGCCTCTTGAGCTCATAGGAGAGAGCTCAATATATAGATGAATTGAGAAAGGATGAGTCAGCTTGCAACTGATGTGTAGCTGCCTTGTGTCCTCTCTCTCTTCATTTAATCTTTAGTTGATCTTCAGTTCTTGAGTCCACTTGGAGAACCTTGCTTCCACTTGGAGAAACAGAGCCTCTGACTCATCACAAGGCGAAATCCCTGATCCAAGTGTCATTTTTGGAGCAATGACTCAGTGTGCCACTTGTCCCATCTCGCTCAGCGCAGGTGGCCTTTGTTCCACTTGCTTTGCAACGCAGGTACACCATGGAGGATCTGAGTTTCAGCGCAAAGCCTAGTGGAGCACCTGCTTTGATTTCAGGATTGCTTGTTTTTGAGTGTTTTCAGGTGGAGAACTGATCTGAGAGCTGTTGGTTTGCCGACCTTGTTCCTCTAGGGGTAGGAACATCATGTTTAGGGAACTTTGGATCCCTTGGATTATTGACAATTCATGCCTGTTGCTGTAAGGCACAAAATTGTCTATAACAATAATGAAAAATCAATTTGGTAGTCCCTGTTTTAGGATCCAGGGGAAAATCTCTGTGTATATGTGTTTTATGTTTTATGCTCTCGCATTGTTTATTTTTCTATGTTTTAGAATTCGTATGCAGGTAATTTCTGTACGGGGTTAAAACCTACACAATTGAGGTTATAACATAATGATTATTATGTAATAAATAATAATCATGTAATAATATTAATAGAAAAGTTATTGTGTAATCATTAATGGGTAATAATGATAGGTCATACCCTTTGCCAAAGACATGATCAATCATGTGTAATTCTATATGTCTATTGTACTCAATGAATCATGAATTCGATGTAGATTCTTATAATAAATAATTTTTATATAATGTGGATTACTTTATGTATTCATGATACTCTCATGAAGTGAGCTACCTTCAGATCCAAAATGTGAGCCTAGGTAACTCTACATCTTATTTACTATCTCTTGCCATTTTTGGCAACTTTGAACCCATTAAGTTAGTCTTGATTAACAAATGATCGATTCAACCATGACCCAACATGGTTGTCCATACCTACAAATTTTCAGTCATTAGAGGAAATGTTAGCCTAAAAGTGTTCTCCTAAGGAAAAATAAAAAAATAACAGTTAAATAAAAAAATAAGAGTGATGAATTTGTGAAAGAATCTAGGGCAAGTGAAGTTAATGAGATTCTTCTAGCATGATAACTATTTGTGAGGTGTTTTAACTTTTTCTTCTTATTCCAATCTTCACTTGTTATTATTATAGTGTGTTTTCTTTAGTTCATCAAATAGCTACCAAAACAAAGAGACAAAACACAAGATGTTGGTTTTCTGCCAAGACCAAAACCTCTCCCTCTTGGAGAGGAGAACCCACACAAAATTCTTCTTATAGAGATTCTAATTGATGAATACCAAGACCATGACCCTTGACCTATTAGGCCACTCCAAGACCAAGACACCAATCCTCTTCTTCATTACTGCTGAGATCATCATCATTGTTGCACCATTGAGGCCATCACTGAGATCTTCATTCTTGTTGCACCATGATTGTTCCTTCATCGAGATCTTCATCACTGCCGCACCAATGCTACACCTTCACCGAGGTCTTCATCATGATCTTATCCTTGTCTTCATTAGGATCATGACTGATATCATGATTACAGTGATGCCGAGGACATGACTGTGTCTAGGATATATGCTACACCGAGATTCTTCTTCTAACATGTATGTCGAGACTTATGACTGTGTCTTCTGCACTATTCTCATCTTGGGTTCCCAACCCTCAAAGAATATCGGTCCTCTTGCCTACTCTTATCTTGGATTCCCTACACATCCTCATAGAGCATCAGATGCCAGATGATTACCCAATCCTCCATTCTTTCTTCCAGGTGAAGACACAAATGTTGTGTCTATCTCTCCCTCTCAATTAGGGAGGATACATCCATCATGTGTCTACATTTCTCTTCATGGCCTTCACTAAGACTTACCATTGTTAGTCCTCTTCCAGTGCATGACACATGAAATAGAAAAACACAATTGTCACTCCTTTTTAATCAGGGGTGACCCAATCCAAGCTCCCTCTTGATCAGGGACCTATCAGAGCTCCCTCTTAACAAGAGACTCTCCTTTCTCATCAACAACTTCTTCTTCGTGGGTCCTTCAATTGCTTGATCAATTTCTTTCCTTGATGTCATGAAATTTAGTTGAGCTTCTTCATTGTAGGGCAACAATCATCGATCACTTTCCTCCTTAGTTCATCATGTCATTCCTTTCTTCATGGAAAATGTCCTTCTTCATATCTGGAACCTTCTTCATATGGCAACTTTTTCCTCATTATGTTTCTTTCAGGAGTTTCCATCCACCACATGAATGCTAGTTGTACTTGTACTTTCAATTCTTGTCCCAGTAGCCTTGCATGAACTCATTCAGATATTATTCAAGAAATCATAGCATTAAATCAAATCATACCTTTCGAGATGGCTCTTCATCATGGCATCTTCTTGTAGGTATCATCATCCTACATACATGTTGACACATCTCCCAAAGATATCCATTGTCAAGGGTCTTCATCTTTTCAGAATTTTATCAAAGTCTCCATATCTTTCCAGGAGATTTCCTAGTTAAATCTTCTTGTTCTTTTGGATGTTGATTACCTTTATCAGGGTTTCATATCTCACGATCTCTTCCTTTATGCAACGAGTACCCTTGGGAACCTCATTGAACATTGAAGGAAAGGAAGAAGTCATCCAGGACAAGGTTCATCATACATCAATTTAGAAAGGAAACATCTGCCAGATGGGGATATACAAGATCCTCAAGATTCTATGATGGAATCCTCATCGTAGGGTTCACTAATCTAGAGAAGAAGCAAGTGTTTCATCAAAAACTTCAACTTGTGGAATTCATGGATGATGGTGACATAAGAGAAGAAGCATATCAAGGGGTTGAAGACACTTCAATAAAGGAAGTTTCTCTCCAACGAGTACTCATTATGCATACTTTTGAGAAGACCTGCACTGATAAAAGTTGAAGCTACATTGAAAACGTGTTCAATATGTTCTTTTAATGTATCTTCAATTTTAATTAGTGTGGATCTTTTCAAAAGTATGCATAATGGGTACTCATTGGATGTGGAATTTAAATCTACATCCAACGAATGTCTACACTTGAAATTTGTGTAGACCTATAAAGAGATCAACCAAAAATACAATTAGAAAAGTAGTTTTGTTTTGTTTTGTTTTTTTTTTTTTTTTTTTTTTTTTCATCCAAAATATTTACATGTACCTCTTTTTAAATTTAAAAGATTTTGATTGGTTTACATATTCTGACATGGAAATTACATGAAAAATTCATGGGCACTTTTAGGTTGAAATTTCCTCTAATGTAAACATTCTTGAGTTTGTAGGTAAGGCAAAAGAAAAGACCAACATATGCAAAAGAGTCACATCCCAACCTATGCGCAAACATGGTTGGCCATACCTATAAAGTTTCCTTTAAACATTCATGAGTTTGTAGGTAAGGCTAGAGAAGGGCCCGGTGTATCCAAAAGAGGTACATCACAACCTATTCACAAATATGTGTAGATGTGGATTTCTTCATAGGCGTGGAAAGAAATTAGATTAGAAGCAAAGGATTGTGTATGGAAATAGAAATTTGACTATCATCAAATGACAATTCAATTGCAAAGTATGCTTTGAAATAAGGTATTCAAAAAATCTCTATCTAAAAGCTCTAAACAATGATGGATCTAAACCAAATAAATGGAACAATAAGAGGCATATCAGACACCTCAAATCAACTCTATCTAGTAGGAAAAGCTCTTCTTGTGGAACCTTGAGCATTAGCAATTATACCTCCAAAAATTATTTCAAATATTGAGAAAAAAGAAAATCCTCCTCTCCTTAGCAATTGCTACTATGAAAAATGAAAAGAAGTGGAAATGATGATAGCCCCAAACTCTATCAAGAAATTAGTGCAAAATCCAATGGACAAAACCAATCATCACCGAGGTGATGAGGAATTGAGGATTTCATTTGAGGTTTCTAATCAAATATATTTGATAGATCAAGAAAACTCTAATAATACAATCAACAACAATAAAATAAATAAAATATTAAAGGAAAAAATCTTCAAAATTAAAATCTAGAGTAAAATATATAATTATTATTAAAAAAATAATACTCTACAAAATAAAATATAACTGAATACTCATCTATACTCCAAACACTTTATTTCAAAATAACTATAATATAACATATCCACTCATAAATAATAAATAAATTATTATATATATCCTAATGTATATTAAAGAAAAATCAAACATTTAATTAGCATAGCTTCAAAGTTTTTGATTCACAAATTTAAGAAATAGTCCAACCTCAAGAACTCCATCCTCTAAGTTAACACACTTTTCAAGGTCCATGTCAATTGAGTCATTTTCTTGGGCTTCTTTGGTATGTTCAAACTCCCTCAATCCTGTAAGTTAACACACTTTTCAAAATCCATGTCAATTGAATCATTTTCTTGGGCTACTTTGGTATCTTGGGCTTCTTTGGTATGTTCAAACTCCCTCAATCCTGTAAGTTAACACACTTTTCAAAGTCCATGTCAATTGGATCATTTTCTTGGGCTACTTTGGTATGTTCAAACTCCCTTTTACATTGCTTTATTAAGAAGAAGCAATGATCAAATTTATCTAATTATTGTTTGGTTTCTTAGCATTTACTCCGAGATTGATTGCCTATATGCCTCTTTCATATATATTTATATTAACCATGATTGAAATTTATCTAATTATTCTTGGTTTCTCAACATAGATTTGGAGATTGATTGCATTATGTCTTTCATGTATATTTAACTATGAGTATTGTCCAGGTATAATTCTTAACTAGTTTGAATAATGTTATAGGAAGCATTTTTGTTATTAAATGTTTCTATTTATTTTTGAAATTTGGTAACAAAAATATGTAGGAGATTGTACAATTTTGCTGTTTTAGAGTAAATAAATACTTACCATTTTAAGAAATCCCTTTCCAATTTTAAAAATAATCCACCAAAAAATATGCCAATTCAATTTTGGACTGATAAATCTACAACCTCGAGCATAATTCATGCCTATTGCTATTGACAAGAGGATCTCATGTCACGAAGGAAACCAAACAAAAGCAAAGAAATAATAAGTGGATGGAGCCATGCTACCAAACATTGACTCCTCCTGTAGACTAATCGGCATTTCTCACTGGCCTCCCTTCCTTTTCAGTAGACTCATTAGGAGAGTAATATCTTTCACCAAACTCAGAAAGTGAGTGCTTGACTTGCCAAACATGGAATGAGGTTGAAGTTAGATAACTTAAATTATTTTTTGCACAGATTATTATGTAAGTTGATGCAAAACCTACCCATTGCTACCCTGAGCGTGGTAGGTTTTCCTTAGCGCGCAGAAGACTACTTGTAGAAAATTTTCCCTAATGAAAGTTTACCAACCATGAACAACAAGGTGCCAGTCATGGTGACCTTCGTCAAGCTTGGTGGTTAGTGTTTGGAGGAGGTTTTTTGGCTCCTGATTACTCTTCTTGATATATAAATCTTCAAACAATATTGGATGAGTCTAACCATGATTCTGTAACACAGTTTTCAGGAATGGATGAGACTGAGCTTGAAGCTTTTACTGTCTCTCTTCCTCGTTGCCATCACCATTTGTTCGAGCCATCTCCCATTCCCCATTTTGCAGCTGATCTCAAACAATCTTCATCAAATATATCCTGTGCTTCTTCTGCTTCAATGAGTACTCCCATGGATTCCAATTCTGTTCTACGTCCTAGTCCAGTGGGGAGTCCCATGAGGGGAGCTCTGAGTCAAATGAGAAGTTACCTAGAAGACATGGGACACCTCACCAAGCTCAACCCCCAGGACGCATGGCTTCCCATCACTGAATCTAGAAAGGGAAATGCCTACTACTCTGCCTTTCACAATCTCAATGCTGGCATTGGCTTTCAGGCCTTGCTCCTCCCAGTGGCTTTTACATACCTTGGATGGTAATGGTGTTTAAATATCTGCACTTTTCTTATTAGTAAAGCTATTTGGTTCTAACAAGGTTTTCACAGCTCGGGTTCATGTTGAATATCAATTTGTAGATTTTTACAGTGTGAAGATTTAAAATAATTTAGAGTGGACTCACTACTCATTACCAGAGATAGAAGCAAATCATAATTTATTATTTGTTTCTATCCCTGATGATGAGCCACGAGTTCACCAGAAACATTGAACAAGTTGAAATCTTCACACAGTTAAAATCCAAAAAATTGATATTCAACCAGATTTACTTCTTAATGATTTGTGGCTAAATGCTGTTGATGCAGGGCCTGGGGGACTGTAACTTTAAGTGTGGCATATGTTTGGCAATTTTATACGTTATGGCTGTTAATAGGACTGCATGAATCAGTCCCTGGAAGACGTTACAATAGATACATGGAGCTTGCTCAAGCAGCTTTCGGTATGTCCATTAATGCTGTACTGGGCTTTGATTTCATGCATTCTTGATTGCATCAATGGAGAGAAACTAGGTGCATTGAGCATGAAGGGTGGTGGTGGGGTCATCCAATTACTTGTCAGTTACATTAACCATGAATGGTAGATCGGGTTGGTGATTCACTTAATTTTTAATCATTAATTTAATCTAAATGATTCATTAGCTAAATTGATACCGCTACATTCTAATACATTCGTTCATTTATAAAAGTGATAGATAAAAGTGAGGTACATTCTACAAGGTCTAATTATAGTTAGATTGAAAGTAATTTATCAACTGTCTGTTTTTATATTGATTCTTTGAAGAGCGTTGGATAAACCCATATTAACCCACTTGGAGGTGCTGAGGTTCTGTGATATTCACATAGGATGTATATCTCAGTGGCTGAAATTCTAATATGCATACCTGCATACTTTGATTTCACAAGTTCACTCAACAGTACACTGCATGTTGAAGATATTGAGATTTGAAGTATGCAATCTCCAGTTCACAACCAATAAGTACATTTGAACCTGGATTTTACATGGATCTTTGGCCTAGATCTGAAACCCAGGTACATCCTATGTTCCCTCTTCCAGGGTAACAAATAAGTACATCAAAACTGTTAAAAATGATTAGACAATACTTATCTCAATTTCTAATTTTACAACTTGGAAGTGCATATCATGCCATGTTTTAGTTAAGCCTTCATTGCCAACTTGAAAGTGCACATCATCCCATGTTTTAGATAAGCTTACATTGCCAACTTGAAAGTACATATCATGCCATGTTCTATGTTTTAGGTAAGCCTTCATTCCTAACTTGAAAGTACACATGATGCCATGTTTTAGTTTAGCAATCAGTGCCAAATTGAAAGTATATGTCATTGCCAAGATTGTGTGAACATGCAAGCAATTTTTATTTAAATTGAAGTTTTTGAAAAATAAAATTTATAATCAGTTAGAATTTCCATAACCATTCTAACTTGGAAGAAGTTTTTGAAAAATAAAATTTATAATCAGTTAGAATTTCCATAACCATTCTAACTTGGAAGAGTTTTTTTCACAGGGGAAAAACTGGGCACCTGGCTGGCGCTGTTTCCTGTGATAAATCTGTCAGCTGGAACGGCCACAAGCCTCATCAACGTAGGCGGAGGAGCCCTGAAGCTATTCTATAAGAGCTCCTTGGGATCTCCTGATGCTCTTACAACAGTGGAATGGTTCGTTGTCTTTGCGGTCCTGGCAGCTATTCTGTCGATTATTCCCAACCTCAACTCCATGGCATGGGTATCATTCATGGGCGCTGTGATGGCAGTAGCTTATTTCACTCTGCTGTGGAGTCTCTCCATTAGCGTACCCAGACCACAGGGACTCTCCTACCACATAGCACAGTCGTCCACATCTGCGGACACAACTTTTTCTATTTTAAACGCTGTGGGCATCGTGGCCTTTGCATTCAGAGGCCATAACCTGGTTCCCGAAATTCAGGTAAAAAATTTCCTATCTCAAAATTGAGATTTTTATGAGTTGAATTTTAATGAGTTTTTTTGAACTATTTGGTGTGATTCAATTTCAAAAATCTTGATTTTCAGAATTCTTTTTAAGAATTGAATTATTAAAAAACTTATGATTAAAATTTTTGAAAATAAACCAACCACACTCAATAGTTCGAAACTCTGCATAATCCTCAAACTACCCCCTACTCCTTACAGTACAATCATTTTTACATATATCAGAATCTTATCTTATTGGGTTCCTTTTATAAATTTGGCATGAAAAGAATTCTTTCGACAAAATCTCATAACACTCTGGTGTTGTAGGCGACGATGCCATCAACTGTGGAACGACCTGCGCATGTTCCCATGTGGAGAGGGGCATTAACTGCAAATGTCATCGTGGGGTTATGCTATTTTCCCCTTGCAATTGGAGGATATTGGGCTTATGGAAACAAGGTGAAGAGCCATGATTGGGATTGATTGATTAATCAATTTTCATATATTAATATTCATACAGATAGATGTTGTAAATAAATATTTTTTTTGGAAAAATAATATATATTACTCATATTTGGGCGGCCACTCTACCTATTATCAGAGACATGTTTCAAAATATAATAAATATACAATAGATATATATATCTCAAAACAATGATGGTTTTAATCAAGATAGAGAGTTTCTCCCGAAGGAAAAACAACTTACACAGTTTCTCCAGAAGGAAAAACAACTTGACAACCTGAATTCTAAGTAACTGTGAAAATATTTCCACCCAGTATTTATGAATTTCAGTCCACTCAGTATTTATGAATTTCAAATTATCTTTCATGGCAGATGCTCCCTGGGGGAATCTTGAACACAATGTACGCTCTTCATGGAAAAGAAATCCCTGGTGCAGTTCTGGGATTGATATATCTCTTCGTTGCATTGAACTCAGTGAGTAGCTTTCAGATATACTCGATGCCTGTCTACGATTCCCTGGAGACCAGTTACACGAGCAGGAAAATGAGGCCATGTCCGAGGGGTGTCAGACTGGGATTTCGTCTATTCTTCGTGATGTTCAATCTATTTGCAGCGGCGGCTTTTCCCTTTGTTTCCACCTTTGCAGGGGTGATGGGGGCATTATCCAGTATCCCTCTTACTTTTGGGTACCCCTGCTTCATGTGGCTCTGCATCAAAGGTTCTGATGCCAAGAAGTTGGGATTTCTGTGGTATGTCAACTGGTTTTTGGGTTGTGTGGCGATTGCTTTGGCTTTCTGTGTGACCGCTGCATGCCTTTCTACTATTATCCAAACCCATTCCTTTATCTTCAATTTCTTCAAACCTTGACTGCCAGATTCCAATCCTGTGAAGAAAAACTTGTAAATACTGGTTTTTGGTTGTGTGGGGATTGCTTTGGCTTTCTGTGTTACCGCTGCATGCCTTTCTACTATTATCCACACCCATTCCTTTATTTTCAATTTCTTCAAACCTTGACTGCCAGATTCCAATCCTGTGAAGAAAAACTTGTAAATACTGGTTGAAGGGGTTAGTTGTGTCAATGAAAGTCCAGTGTGTTGTTAGTATATCCACCAAAACATCCTTGTAAAACACTGAATGCTAAATGGTCACCGTTTCTAATGGCAGGTCACACTTACATATCGAACGCTTTGGGCCATACCAAAATTTCTGATTTTATGTGACAGAATATTGCTGCAGTCTAATTAAAATGGTTATTTTTGGAAATGGGTAATATAATTTTGGGCCAGAGTATTTAAAATGTATTTTGAAGTTATAAATAGATTTAGTTTTTATGTGACAGAATGATCTATTTTGAAGTTATAAATAGATTTAGTTTTTATGTGACAGAATGTTAGGGACAAGTTTACTGAGGCCGAGGAATTGTTTGGACCACCATTCTAAAAAAAATCAACAAATCTTGCAGATAGAGCATTTAAATTATGTTTTCGAAAGTGGTAATGAACTCAACACCATCAAAAACTTCTTAAGCACCTAAAATCTTGAAATTTAACAACTTCAACCCTGGATTTACAAAAATCTCTACCAAAATTTTCATGATTTTCAATGAAAAAAACAGTGTGGTTAGACTATAAAATGGTTTTTAAGAATTGGGTAATATAATTTTAGACCTATATATTTTAAATGTCAAAACACTTTAACTTTGTAAAATAAATATTTAAACTTATCCTTTTAACAATCTTTCCTAAATTTTAAAAAATAAAACCACAACATATTATGCTATTATTATTATTAAAAACTTATCAATGTAAAATTTCTATTCCGGATTCTAATAAGCTATTTTTCATAAAAGTATGACTTTCTTTGACCCTGTTTCGAAACTCGGAGCCCTCACGAAATCTAACAGTTAACAGTTAAATTTTCATGGAAGTCTGATTCTCTTTGACCCAATTTCGAAACTCGGGAGTCGGAACCCTCGTGAATATAATAATTCAAATTTTGTAGCTATTATTTTATGTGGGGAAGTTGTAACCCCAACATGCAGATAGGGTGTGGTTGGAAGTTGGAACCCCCACGTACTGAGTTTCCTTCCAATATGCTGAAGTATTTTTTATTAAAAGTGAGGGCGCCTGTTTCAACGTTGTACGGATTTTTGGAATGAAGCCAACTCGGTGTTAAAAAGATATTTAAATTATTTTATTTATCAAATAAATATATATGAGTATGTTAAGAAAATTTATTATAATTTAATTGTTAAATTTGTGGTGATAATTATTAGTGGGTGGTGAGAGGGTGAGTAGGTTTAATAGTGTTTCATGTGGGTGGTGAGAGGGTGAGTGGGTTTAATAGTGTTTGCATATGTCTAAGGGTCTTCTTTACTCAATGGGCAGAGGTGAGGGTGTGTACAACTATGCATCCTCACACCCCCTCCACCCATTAGGTGGAGATGATGTTGTTACCAGTGACCACACATTAGGTGTACATGACTTTGTGCATGTGTGTGGAGTTACATGCATGAACAGTGACCACACATTAGGTGTACATGACCTTGTGCATGTGCGTGGAGTTACATGCATGAACAGCCTCACCCTCAACCACCATCTACCCTTTTAGATTGTGAAGGGTTTATGTGTGCACCTGGAGAGGGTGTATGGTTTCTTGATTTCAAAAAGGAGTGTATGTTATCCAAGGGGTGAGGGTGACACCCACCCTCCTAAGGGATTAAGGTGTGAATGTGTGTTATTATCATACACGTGCATACTCACACCCACATCCACATTGTACTTAACAAATAAGGTGAGGGTGTGCATGTATGTGCCCCATAGGAACTGAGTGTGCATGTGTGTACACTTTCACCATACCCACCTCAAATCATCCAAAAGAAAAGATCATGATGAAGTGAATGTGTGTTTATGTGTCTGCCCACTTTATGTATTTGTTTATGTATTTGTTTGTGCATGTGCCTGCATAGATTTACACATTTTTTTATGTGTACTTCACTTCCAAGTAAATGGGTGATGAAAAACATTTTAATACTACTATTTCTTCCTTTTTAATCTTTTTCAACTCATTCAAAATTTAATAGCACCATAATTTTAAAAGCTTTCAAACTTCAATTTTTAAAAGTAAAAAAAATTGTTATAGGTTTTAAGTATCGTATTTAAAAAATAAATTTTTTAATTTGCATAGGTGGGAAAACCAATCATAACTCAGTGGTTAAACCAGCACTCAAGACAACCAATTCTAGTTGTTATCCGTGAATGTGGCTCATCACCCTTATTCAAGGAAAACCACACCGCCAAGAATAACTTGCTAGTGGTCCGTAAGGGGTTTTCGTAAAGGGGCAGGCTTTCACTCTTGGCAGATGCCTCTGGGTCTTGGGGCAGGCTTTCACTCTTGCCAGATGCCTCTGGCTTTCACTCTTGCCAGATGCCTATGGGTCTTGGGGCAGGCTTTCACTCTTGCCAGATGCATCTGGGTCTTGGGCCGTTAACCTAGGCATAACTTTCTAGTGGTTCGTAAGGGGGTCCGTAAGAGGGTCTGTAAAGGGGCAGGCTTTCACTCTTGTCATGTCTCTGGGTCTTAAGCCATTATACATCTGAGGAAAACAAACTCTTAACCAAACATACGCATTTTAGGGCATACTCCAGGCCCAACTATATTTTTTATTTGTCCAATCATATATATATCATATTTAAAAATAAAATATAATTTTTTTAATTAAAAAATAACATTATTTTGAAATTTAAAATTTAAATTTCCTAATAAAAACAAAAACAAAACTATCATGTCCACCTTCACGTTTTCATGTTCATACTTGTATCTATGATGTGTAGTCTCGAAATGTTAAAAATCAGATGTCACCTTTTGGATATGTTAAGTCAATAATTGCAAACTTATCCTTTTGAAAGGAAAAGGATCTTCAACAATACTGTTAGGAAAACCGTCATAATGTAGTTAGTAATCCTCACCTAACGTCTTTGGATATAACTGTGTCTTTCTATGTCAACCGATTATGCTATGTGTAATTGTAGCCTTTACTATCCGGTAAGGTATTCTTTTATATTTTTATGAATTTTTAAAGGTATTGTTTTTATATATTAGAAAGCAATATTTGTAGTAAAAAATCGATATTGGTATATTATAAATTATAATACTATAAATTGAGGGGTTTTATTTTAAATTAAATATTAAAAATGTTTAGATTCAAAATTAAATTTTACCTGTTTGATGGTTATTGCATTATATGAAACTGAACATAAATCCTTACTATTATATAGTTTAAAAAATAAATTTAATAATAAAATTAGTTTACAAATATCATTGAATTTAGAATGGGAAAATTCATGTCTAGTATAAACTTTATGCTTGATTTTATTGATAGATTTTGCTCTTCTTCCACACGATTTGTAGGTTTTTTAGAACTTGTTGGATTATTTCTTTTTCTTTTGTCAAGTTGGAAGTAGATGCAATTCACATTTTTGGATTGGAGATTATAGCCTAATGACTCATAGCAAGGTCGACAAATAGTTGATACAATGTGCTACAATCAATGTCAAGCTTCTAAATTTTCTTCTTCCATAGTTTCTCTATCTCTGGTAACTATGCATGACCAATATTTGAGCTTCATCAAGACTAGAAATCTATTCTTCGAAGGGAAACTGATTACTTGGTTATTTATAAAGAGTCTCTCATGTCTCCTCCAAGATCATCACAGATTCGAAGTTTCATAGGAAAATCAATGCCTTTGGTGGCTTTGCTCTACCATGTTCCAACTCTTCTTGATATTTCTAAGAAGTAAGATTGGTGAAATGCTAGTTCACATAGAAAATACTTTAATACTCTAGGGAAAGACCACAATTTGACATGAAATGCACCTCATACCAAAGGCAAGGCCTCATCCACTGCCTCCCCATTCCTCCTTAAACCAAAGAAACAATTCAAATTAATGTCAAGATGGAGATCAACCAACGTTAGTTACTCCCTAATCCCAACTCAACAAACCCATTATAAATAAGCCAAGTCTAGATCTAGAATAATCCTAACGCCATTCCTCATGTTAATTCTAAGAGAATTATGAAACTACTCCTCCATTGTGATCAAAGTGTGTGAGGGTACCTCAGACTTTTAGGATGTTAATCTCTCTCTCTTCTACTTAAATGATCTTTAATATAACATTTTAGTTTTGATCCCCATCGTAGAAGCATATAAATGTGTATATAATGAAAGATTAAGAGCCAAATGTTGTAATATGTAAATATTGTACATTAAAGGTTAATAATAGAAATGTGTCATGAGTGCAAATAGAGAAGGACGCAAACATTGGGGGGGTTGGGGGCTATGATTTCACTAAAGAGGAAAGAAAGGGGGTTTAGGGGGCAATAGGGGCCAAAGTCAAATAATATTATTTTATTCCTAGCCTAAAGTCTTTACTTATGTCATCCCAAGTCATATCAACCTTGGTGTTAGTGGAGGAAATGAAATTTGTGAGCTTCTTAGGAAGACACGCGGTGAGTTGTGAGAACTCAAACATATTCCATGGATTTTAGTTATGCAAGGGAGAATTGTTCTAAGAGTTTACAGTTTGCAAGCTCTAGTAAAATTTGGGATGTGTGAGAGGACTAAAGCTACCCATAGGTGATTTCGTTCTTTTGGACTCATAGCCTCAACACATGGTGGACTTATTATAGAAGGAGTATATGAAACATAGAGCTATCATTGGGTGGAACATCCTTTGTCTACAACAAGTTGGTGTTTAATAATAAAAAGATAAGTGTTATGGCTTATTTTTTATTATGTCGAATTTAATGGTATATGTATTATTCATTGGTTTTTGTTCTATTGACATGAATAAGTATACATTTGTAACATCAAATGATTAATTTATTTGCAACATCAAATGATTAATTTATTTGCATAAACCTACTTGTCACATTGCATGCATTAATTCATTAATAACAAGAGATGTATGATTATGGTATTAGAGCAAAATAAGACAAAGGAAAATTTTTGGTTTCAGTAACTATCCTTTATCCTTTATGGTCACCAGAAGGTGACGAGTACATTACAAAGTGGTATCAGAGTTATTGATTACAACACTAGGGTTGTGTAGGCCAAATAGGAATTTGGATATGAAGCTATGGTTTGCAGGCAAAGTGTTTGATTGAATTCTTTGAGAAGAGCAATTAGGGAAAATGTTATGAATTTAGTCACTTTGGAATGATGGTTCAAATTGTTGAATTGGTGTCTTTTTATAGTATATAGATGTATGAAATTTATAATCGATGGTTACAAAGTTTGGCCTATGCAAAATTTGGGGGAAATTTTTAAAATTGAGAAACTTAAGTTTTAAATTTTGGATGAAATCCAAAGGTTAATTAGCACAATGGTGTCAAAGTTAGATAGTACAAGGGTTAAAATTGACCAAGGAAGATGAGATTGAAAGATTTCATCATGGCCCTATGGAGGAAACTAGAAAAAATGAAAAAAATATAAAATATAATATATTTAATTTTTGGATAAATATTATGTGGACTTGTACTAGTGACGTCGATTAGCAGGGTTACTTGGAGGTACGAAAGTGTTTCCAAGTGGATTCAAGGAGCATGGATGGCAATCATGAGGTGAGGTCGATGGCAACATGGATAACTAAGTTGACAAAGGTTGTTTATGGAGGCAAGTGAGGTGATTTTTCAAAAGGTTACAAATCCTCCATAATCACTATTAGGGCGACATGTGTCCCTAAGGTGGTAAGTCGTTTATAAAGGCTATGGAGCAATTTGACTAGTGGTATATTATGCCCCATAATTGATCTCAACTATTGATTTGATTTCAAGTGTGGGGAACTTATGTACACCAATAGTGAATGTCAAAGATGAAGTCCTCATCCTCTCACATCAACTAAGGGAAAAGTTTCAAGTAGAGGATGCAAGGATAGAGTGGGACCCCTTTATCCCATCCATGGTTAGGTTTATGCCAAGTGGTATAAAAAAGATTGTGGAGTATGAATGGGCCATACTTAATAAACTTTATAAGATAAAGTGAACATAGAAAAGTGAAGAGAGGCCATGCGGAACTGACATGGAAATTGAGGAGGTAGGGTAAGATGACATGGCTACATTAGAAGCTTATAGCTAGACACCATTTCAACGTCATCAACCAAGTGTCGTCCTACATTAAACAAACAAAATCATTGTTAAAAAAAGTACGAAGCAAAAATATCATAACAAGAAAATAAAATATAAAACCAAGTGAAATATCAAGAGTAGTTCACAATAAGGAGAACCATAAAAGTGCCCATGAGTGTCATTGGATGATTTTGCTCCAAAATTCTAGAAAATGGAATTTAATGGTTTTTGAGAAATAGGTTGTTTCTCATGTTTAGCAACCATGGTGCTAATGAAATTGATAGTTCGAAACGCTCCTCAAACTACACTTTACAATCATCAAAATCTTCTCTTATTGGGTTCCTTTTATAAATTTGGCATGAAAAGAATCCTTTCACAAAATCCATAACACTTTGGTGTTGCAGGCGACGATGCCATCAACTGTGGAACGACCTCCTCATGTACCCATGTGGAAAGGGGCATTAGCTGCAAATGTCATGGTGGGGTTATGCTATTGTCCCCTTGCAATTGGAGGATATTGGGCTTATGGAAACAAGGTGAAGAGCCATGATTGGGATTGATTGATTAATCAATTTTCATATATTAATATTCATATAGATAGATGTTGTAAAAAAAAAATATTGGGAGAAACGGGATGCGTATATTATTAATGTTTTGGGTGGACTCTCTACCTATCATCATCAGAGACATGTTTCGAAATGTAGTAGATATACAACTGGAAATTTGATAGTTTTAATCAAGATACACAGTTTTTCTAAAAAGGGAAAACAACTTAGACAACCTGAATTCTAACTAACTGCGAAAATATTTCTGCCCAATATTTATGAATTTCAGTCCACTCAATATTTATGAGCTTCAAATTATCTTTCATGGCAGATGATCCCTGGGGAAATCTTGAACACAATATACTCTCTTCATGGAAAAGAAATCCCTGGTGCAGTTCTGGGATTGATATATCTCTTCGTTGCATTGAACTCAGTGAGTAGCTTTCAGATATACTCGATGCCTGTCTACGATTCCCTGGATACCAGTTACACGAGCAGGAAAATGAGGCCATGTCCGAGGGGTGTCAGACTGGGATTTCGTCTATTCTTCGTGATGTTCAATCTATTTGCAGCGGTGGCTTTTCCCTTTGTTTCCACCTTTGCAGGGGTGATGGGGGCATTATCCAGTATCCCTCTTACTTTTGGGTACCCCTGCTTCATGTGGCTCTGCATCAAAGGTTCTGATGCCAAGAAGTTGGGATTTCTGTGGTATATCAACTGGTTTTTGGGTTGTCTGGGGATTGCTTTGGCTTTCTGTGTGACCGCTGCATGCCTTTCTACTATTATCCAAACCCATTCCTTTATCTTCAATTTCTTCAAACCTTGACTGCCAGATTCCAATCCTGTGAAGAAAAACTTGTAAATACTGGTTGAAGGGGTTAGTTGGATCAATGAAAGTCCAATGTGTTGTTAGTATATCCACCAAAACATCCTTGTAAAACACTGAATGCTAAATGGTCACCGTTTCTAATGCCAGGTCATACTAGGTTATGCTAAATTTTATTTTTAGGAATTTTGATTGATTTTAAGATAAATCAAATTATTGAATATAAAAAGTTAAAAGGTATTTAAATTATTTTTTAATGAGCTAAATTTGGTTGGAACTATGTGATAGTGGAGTTGTATTTTTCCATTTGAAACTTCAAATCTAATGATTTGGGTTTATTTTTAGGATAAGTTAAATTGTTAAATACAGGAAGTAAGAGTTTTATTTTATTTTGGTAAGTTTGTCATAAATTTTGTTTTCAAGATTTTGGTTAATTTTAAAATGAGTCAAATTATTCAATTTTAGAAAAAATTATTGAAGTTAGGTGAGGTAGCTTGTGATAATAGTTATGAGATGGTTTGATGGCTTGGTCACCTTATAGTCCATATTTATTAAATCAACTTATCCAAGATTCAAAATTATAGTAGGTTCACTTTAACACGTTATATATGTTTAAGATCAAATGTAGTAGGTTCAAAATCTTTGTAAGCTTACCAGATTCACATGTTACATATACCTACAACGATTTCATATAAGATTATCTAAAATCCATTTGCAATCTCTCTCTCTCTGTATATATAGAGACTTTGGGGTTAGGTTAAGTAAGGATGTTAACACATCATTTTTCAAAATCAAGGTCGGTGGTCTAAGATGAAGATGTACCTTTGAGGGGGAGAGTGGGCATACACTATCTCTCTTTTATACTTTTTTCAATTTTATAGCAGTACGGTTGAAGTGTTGAGGATTCACACCTTTATGTCCTAACAAGTGAAATTTAAATGCATACCCTCAGCCACTGGGGATGATGAGTAGGTAAAAGATGAGGATGGATGGTAGGAGGGTGAAGATGCAAACATATGCACACCTGACCCCATTGGAAAGTGGGTATGAAATGCTAGATGGGGGTGGTCCATTATCTTGCAATCATTTTCCTAAGGGTGATGATGCACATGTGTGTGTCTCGGGTATGAAGTTATATGTGAATGAGTGGGGGCGAGGTGTTGAGTGTGCACATGTGGGTGGTGAGGGGGTGAGTGGGTTTAATAGTGTTTGCATGTGTCTAAGGGTCTTCCTTACTCAATGGGCGAAGGTGAGGGTGTGCATAGCTATGCATCCTCACGCACCCACCACCCATTAGGCGGAGATGATGTTGTCACCAGTGACCACACATTAGGTGTACATGACCTTGTGCATGTGTGTGGAGTTACATGCATGAACACCCTAACCCCCAACCACTACCTACCCTATTAGATTGTGGAGGGTGTATGTGTGCACCTAAAGAGGGTGCATGATTTCTGATCTCAAAAATGAATGTATGTTATCCAAGGCGTGAGAGTGACACCCACCCTCCTAAGGGATTAGGGTGTGAATGTGTGTTATTATCATACACATGCATACTCACACCCACATCCATATTGTACCTAACCAACAAGGTGAGGGTGTGCATATATGTGCCCCATAGGAACTGAGTGTGCATGTGTATACACTTTCACCATCCCCACCTCAAATCATCCAAAAGGAAAGATCATGATGAAGTGAATGTGTGTTTATGTATCTGTGCACATTATTTATGTATTTGTTTGTGCATGTGCACGCATAGATTTACATATTTTTTTTATGTGTACTTCACCACCAAGTAAATGGGTGATGAAAATCATTTTAACACTATTATTTCTTCCTTTTTAATCTTTTTCAACTCTTTCAAAATTTAATAGCACCATATTTTTAAAAGCTTTTAAACTTGAATTTTTAAAAGTAAAAAAAATTGTTATAGGTCCTAAGTATCGTATTTAAAATTAAAAAAATATTTTTTTTAATTAAAAAATTATTATTATTTAATTCATTAATTATATTTTATTTTTTTTTTCATATGTGGGAAAACCTATTATAACTCAATTGTTAAACCAACACTGAGGACAACGAATTCTAGATGTTATTTGCGAATGTGACTCATCACCGTTATTCAAGGAAAACCACGTCACCTAAAATAACCTACTTGTGGGGAATCACCTATTGGTGGTCCACAAGGGAGCAGGGTTTCACTCTTGCCAGATGCCTCTGGGTCTTGGCTCGTTAACTTGTTTCCTTACATCCGAGGAAGACGAGCTCTTAACCAAACATAAACACTTTAAAACATACTCCAAGCCCAACTATATTTTTAATTTTCCAATCATATGTATCACATTTAAAAATAAGATATAATTTTTTAATTCAAAATTAACATTATTTTGAAATTTAAAATCTAAAATCTAAAATCCCTCATAAAAACAAAAACAAAACCATCATGTCCACCTTCAGGTTTTCATGGTCATACTTGTATCTATGATGTGAAGTCTCGAAATGTTAAAAATCAGATGTCACATTTTGCATATCTTATTTCAATAATTGCAAACTTATCCTTTTGAAAGGAAAAGGATCTTCAACAATATTGTTAGGAAAACCGTCATAATGCAGTTGGTAATCCTCACCTAACGTCTTTGGATATAACTGTGTCTTTCTATGTCAACGGATTATGCCATGTGTAATTGTAGCCTTCACTATCCAGTAAGGTATTCTTCTATATTTTTATGAATTTTTAAAGGTATTGTTTTTATATATTAGAAAGCAATATTTGTAGTAATAAATCGATATTGGTACATTATAAATTATAAAAGTATAAATTGAGTGGTTTTATTTTAATTTAAAAATTATAAAAAGGTTTAAATTCAAAATAAAATTTTACTTATTTGATGGTTATTATATTATACAAAATTTAACATAAATCTTTATTATCATATATTTTAAAAAACAAATTTAATAACAAAATTATTTTACAAATATCATTGAATTTAGAATGAGAAAAATTCATGTCTAATATAAATTTTATGCTTGATTTCTGTTGATAGATTTTGCTCCTCTTCCATATGATCTATTTGTAGGTCTCTTGGAACTTGTTGGATTATTTATTTTTCTTTTGCCAAGTTGGAAATAGATGCAATTCACATCTTTGGATTGGAGACCATAGACTAATGACTAGTAGCAAGGTCGATAAATAGTTGATACAATGTGCTACAATCAATGTCAAGCTTCTAAATTTTCTTCTTCCATAGTTTCTCTATCTCTAGTAACTATGCATGACCAATATTTGAGCTTCATCAAGACTAGGAACTCTACTCTTTGAATGGAAAATGATTACTTGGTTATTTATTAGAAGTCTCTCATGTCTCCTCCAAGATTATCTCAGATTCGAAGTTTCATGGGAAAATCAATGCCTTGGGTGGCTATGCTCTACCATGTTCCAACTCTTCTTAATATTGCTAGGAAGTAAGATTGATGAACTGGTAGTCCACATAGACAATACTCTAATACTCTAGGGAAATACCACAATTTGACATGAAATGCACCTCATACCCAAGGCAAGGCCTCATCCACTGCCTCCCCATTCCTCCTTAAACCGAAAAAACAATTCAAATTAATGTCAAGATGGAGATCAACCAAGTTTAGTTACTCCCTAATCCCAACTCAACAAACCCATTATAAATAAGCCAAGTCTAGATCTAGAATAGTCCTAACTCCATTCCTCATGTTAATTTTAAGAGAATTATGAAACTACTCCTCCATTGTGATCAAAGTGTGAGAGGGTACCTTAGACTTTTAGGATGTTAATGCCTGTCTCTTCTACTTAAATGATCTTTAATGTAACATTTTAGTTTTGATACCCATCGTAGAAACATATAAATGTGTATATGATGAAAGACTAAGAGCCAAATGTTGTAATTTGTAAATATTGTGCAGTAAAGGTTAATAATAGAAATGTGTCATGAGTGCGAATAAAGAAGGACACAAACATTGGGGGGTTGGGGGCTATGATTTCACTAAAGAGGAAAGAAAGGGGTCTTAGGGGGCATATAGGGGCCAAAGTCAAATAATATTATTTTATTCCTAGCCTAAAGTCTTTACTTATGTCATCCCAAGTCATATCAACCTTGGTGTTAGTGGAGGAAATGAAATTTGTGAGCTTCCTAGGAAGACGTGGTGAGTTGTGAGAACTCAAACATATTCCATGGATTTTAGTTGTGCAACGGAGAATTGTTCTAAGAGTTTATAGTTTGCAAGCTCTAGTAAAATTTGGGATGTGTGAGAGGACTAAAGCTACCCATAGGTGACTTTGTTCTTTTGGACTCATAGCCTCAACACATGGTGGCCTTATTATAGAAGGAGTATATGCAACATAGAGCTATCATTGTGTGGAACATCCTTTGTCTACAACAAGTCGGTGTTTAATAATATAAAGATAAGTGTTATGGCTTATTTTTTATTATGTCGAATTTAATGGTATATGTATTATTCATTGGTTTTTGTTCTATTGACATAAATAAGTATACATATGTAACATCAAATGATTATTTTATTTGGATAAACCTATGATCTAGGAGGATCCTCAAAATTCTCAAAATTTTACAATATCGGATGCTCTTGAAACTAGCACCAAGTCAAAGAGCTCGTCGTGTTGATTTCGACAATATATTCAGTTTAAAAAATGGCCTCTATATGAAGGAGAAAACGCACTCTGAAGTTTATGGCAAACAGGTAAAAACAAATGTGGGCTTTGCAGGCCAAGTGGCATTCTCACAGTGAGACACGTGGAAGTCGAAGAGCTCGTCGTGTTGATTTCGACAATATATTCAGTTTAAAAAATGGCCTCTATATGAAGGAGAAAACGCACTCTGAAGTTTATGGCAAATAGGTAAAAACAAATGTAGGCTTTGCAGGCCAAGTGGCATTCTCACAGTGAGACACGTGGCAGTCAATAGGTGGTCAAAGGTCGGTCGGATGGGCAGGGTTGGGTTCGAACCACGACCTCTGCCAACACAGTGCAAAATTTTACCAATATGCCATGCATTTGATTTAGTAAGCTATGGGTGCAATTTTATATCAATGTTGTTGAAGTATGGTAAATGGGAGCTAAGGTTAGCGGAGCCCACCATATACGGCAGCCCCGCCAACCCAGAGTTGCTAAACGTTACACCAACTTAGGCACCTTGTAGCCGGGCTATAAATATGGTGCAGAGTGGTATGTTTTAAAAAACCATGTAACAAATACATACAACCGCCAGGGCTATGTGATGTCAAACGGTGATGTTGCGAAATCGCCGAGGGATCAAGACTTATCACATTGCACAGTTAATGCTAACTCGGCGCACTCCATGGTTCGCACAATCAACATGTCGTGCTGCCACGGGTTCACGGTTAATGTTGACCAAAGATACGAAACCGTCGAGGTTAATACCATATGGGTACACAGCAGTCCAACGTTACATCGCCACGTCAGACTTCGGTTGGCAGAGTTGTTATAACAACCATTAGAATAGTCAGCATCCACAGGAGCCACGGATCAACACGTCGATGTGGGGGTTATATCGTTACAACGAATGTTACATATGTCATGGCGCGTAGTATAGTGGGTTGTAAACTATATATTTGTTATATGTGTCCGTTCCATATAGTTGTAACTATTTCCTATATTAAAACCTTTGTAAAACAATCATGTGATATAGTTACCTGAATGCCAAAGTTAGCACATTGTTGCAACGAATAGCCATGTATAGCCCCGGGAGGTCCACAGGTTTGACCCTGGGACCTGCCCGTGTCCTTATAAAAGTGTTTACCATTGCAGTAGTCCTGCAAAGATGAGTTGAATAGTGAGTTTGAGAATTATCTAATATTTGTGAATGCAAATGCCTTTTGGGCATAACTCGGCCATCCTTGGGCCTTTTTGAGAACAAAGAGTTGCGTTGGAGAGCAGAAGTCGAGGCCTTCATTTTGATAGTAACCAGCAGTGCCTACATGCATAGTCCAAATTGGTGAAATTTTATGTAAATATCACTTTTGAGCATTCCTAATATAATAGATGCCCTTTGGAAGCAGACCCAGAGACGTAGTCTAGGAGGGACGAACTTCGTCATCAATGTTTGTTGTGTTTGCTTCTTTTCTTGTTGTTGCTCATGGTTTTTTTAGTTCTCAAGTTTATGTTTAAAGCACTTAAAAACTCAATTTTTTCTCATTCATTCACATAAAAGAAATATTAGTTAATATTTGGTGAAATTGAGCAAATAGTCAATCCTTTGTTTTCAGATCAACCTACTTGTCACGTTGCATGCATTAATTCATTAATGACAAGACATGTATGATTATGGTATTAGAGAAAAATATGGCAAAGGAAAATTTTTGGATTTAGTAACTACCCTTTATCCTTTATGGTTGACAGAAGGTAACGAGTAAATTACAAACTGGTATTAGAGTTACTGATTACAACGCTAGGGTTGTGTGGGCCAAATAGAAATTTGGATATGAAGTTATGGTTTACAGACAAAGTGTTTGAGTGAATTCTTTGAGAAGAGCAATTAGTGAAAATTTTATGAATTTAGTCACTTTGGAATGATGGTTCAAATTGTTGAATTGGTGTCTTTTTATAGTATATAGATGTAAGAAATTTATAATCCATGGTTACAAAGTTTGGCCTATGCAAAATTTGGGGGAAATTTTTAAAATTGAGAAACTGAAGTTTTAAATTTTGGATGAAATCCAAAGGTTAATTAGCACAATGGTGTCAAAGTTGGATAGTACAAGGGTTAAAATTGGCCAAGGAAGATGAGATTGAAAGATTTTATGGTGGCCCTATGGAGGAAAATAGAAAAAATAAATAAATAAATAAATAAATAAATAAATATATATATATATATATATATATATATATATATAAAATTTTTGGAGAAATATTATGAGGACTTGTACTAGTGATGTCAATTAGAATGGTTACTTGGAGGTATCAAAGTGTTTCCAAGTGGATTAAAGGGGCATGGGTGGTAATCATGAGGTGGGGTCGATGGCAACAGGGATAACTAAGTTGACAAATGTTATTTATGGAGGCAAGTGAGGTAATTTTTCAAAAGGTTACCAATCCTTTGTAATCACTATCAGGGTGATATGTGTCCCTAAGGTGGTAAGTGGTTTATAAAGGCTATGGACCATTTTGACTAGTGTCATGTTATGACCCATAATTGATCTCAACTATTGATTTGATATCAAGTGTGGGGAACTTATGTACACCAATAGTGAATGTCAAAGATGAAGTCCTCATCCTATCACATCAACTAAGGGGAAAGTTTCAAGTAGAGGATGCATGGATGGAGTGGGACCTCTTTATCCCATACATGGTTAGGATTATGCCAAGTGGTATAAAAAGGATTGTGGAGTATATATGGGCCATACTTAATAAACTTTATAAGATAAACTGAACATAGAAAAGTGAAGAGGGGCCATGGGGCACTGACATGAAAATTGAGGAGGTAGGGTAAGATGTCATGGCCACATTAAAGGCCTATAGGTGGACATCATTTCAACGTCGTCAACCAAGTGTCGTCCCACATTAGACAAACAAAATTATTGTTAAAAAAAGTACGGAGAAAAAATATTATTTTGATCATAACAAGAGAAGAAAATATAAAACCAAGTGAAATATCAAGACTAGTTCCACAATAAGGAGAACCATAAAAGTTCCAATGAGTGTCATTGGATGGTTTTGCTCCAAAATTCTAGAAAATGGAATTTATTGGTTTTTGAGGAATAGGTTGGTACTCATGTTTAGCAACCATGCTACTAATGAAATTGGCACATTTTCAAAACCCACTCGTAACCTTTTTAATGTTATTCTTCCATTTTCCATTCCTAATTCATTTTTCATCCATTATTACCTCATTTTTGGTATAGGTATGAATAATATTGTTTTTGCCACTTTTACACTTATTCTCATGCATTATGTTGTCCAATTTTCATATTTCATACTAAAATTGTCAAACATGAGCAAAATTCAGTGGTTGTATTACTCCTTCATGTCACTACAACACCCTCTACGACTCGACAACAAGTGTTGCTAGTTGAAACACAGATGCTATAACTCCTCAGACCAATATAATAAAGTGTTGCGACTATCCTCCATGACATTGTTATAACTTCGTTATGTGTTTGTAACTCTGGCATGGCCACTTACAGAAGATGTTGGAAATAATACTGAGAGGGGGGTTGAATCAGTATTTACAATTAAATAACTTTTCAAATCCATAATCAGATTTATATACGCTACTTCAATGAAGTGAACCTGCGTGTGCACACAACTTTTATTAAGGAAACCAGTGTATACCCAAAGAACTTGTGATTTAGTTATTTCATCATGTGTTGATCAGTGCATTAGTACTTTATTAAATAGTAACTACGTGTAGTAATAACAGAATAAACCATCACACATAAGAAACACACATGAACACAAAGATTTAAGGTGGAAACATAATGCGGGAGAAAAACCACCTGTTGTTATCATCTTTGAATTCTTTTTAATATAAAGAAAATTTGTTTACAATCTTGTATTGGTGTAGACTCATACCAGTACGTAAGCACCTACCTACAGAAGGCTACAACCTTCTCTCATTCTCCAACTTCTATTGGAAGGGAGCTACAACCCCTAGCTCTTGTGATAGCCAATATGTTTACCGATACGTAGGCGCTGACATACAGAAAGCTACGACCTTCACTCTTTCTCCAGGGACCACGTTTCATAAATTTTCAGAATGGATGCTCCTGGTACAATACAACACAATATGAAGGCCTCGTTTCATCAAATTTTCACACTAGACCCATAAAATACTTTGAAGCACAAACTCTATAATAACAATTGCATCATCATTTAGAACCAACTGCAACCTTAAAAATCATACATCATAATGCATATGCTACTTTAATGAACCCAACCTACGTGTATACGCTACTTCCTTTAACCAAACCTGCGTATACCTCCAAAACTATTGAATCATAAAAACCTCTGAATCAAATCTGTACCAACCAGTAATATTCTAAACATCTACTATCAAATTACAGAGATCTAGACAGTCAATAGCAAAGATCACCCTCCTCACTTAATCAATTAATCAATCAGACTCAATCTCCTTATGCATTCAGTTCTACTTTCAGATCTAAGAAGACATGATTGAATAACAACAGTAAACCAGCAACACTGATTAGATAGAACAATCATTTCTGAATAACATGTTTTTCTTTTACATACACTACTTGGAAACTTCGAACCAGCGTGTATACGTGCCTTCACCAAGGCTAACTAGTGTATAGATCTCTAAATACAAACTTACAACTTCGTTGCTATTCGAGACTTCAGACATACCTAGATCATGACATTTAAAGAATAAAACATGTGTAAGAAATCAAATCTAGCCCAACCAATATTGGATCATTCACTGATAAGTCATTTCAGGTCTCATGATCTTGATCCAACGTTGAATTCAAGGTGCACAAAATATTTCAGATTATATCATAATCATAGCCCTTGTAACATAAAATATACTTCAGATAGAGTTATTCCTGAGAAACCCTTTCACTTGCACACTTCCCTTTGATCTTCTCCTCCTTATATAGTTTTTGGCCTTTCTCAATACCTCAGACCTAAACAACACTTAAAACCTGTGGTATTCTTGGATGGGATTAAATAGTCGTTACTCCGCTCAATAATGTGGGCTAATACCATGGTATTGACCATTGGTATTCTTTAATATTGTATTTCCTTGATTTTCCAACCCATACGCGCTTTTCCTCTTGTGAAAGTGTGTGCATACCTATACTCTTTTTTTTTTCTGTGAACCTATGTTTATACGCTGCTTTGACAAGGTGAACCTACGTATACAACTTAAACTACCTTACAACAGCCTTTTCCTTCAACTTCTTGATTCTGATTAGTAGAATTTTGTTCCAACTTCCTGTTCTTCTGTACCAATGCCCTGTTACCTCTAAATTGACCTGTAACAATTGAGTTGCCTTTTATCAAATCTGAACTAGCCTATGAGTGAGTTGCCATCAAGGACAACACCTATATCATAATGCAAACAATCTCCCCTTTGGAATTGATGGCAACCATATTGGTGTTGATTACTTCAAGTTGTAGAACCTGTTTGAGATATCAAGCAACACCAAAATACTCCCCCCCTTTGACATCAAGGGTAAAGGGCAGACCAGGATATTCTCCCCCTTTGAGATACACTATGTTGTCCATGCTCTCCCTGAGTACATGCAAAGTCTGCAAAGATATTTTTTTTCAAGAGAATAACATGACTCTATAACTCAACCATGTGAGTATTACCTTCCTATCACCAATGACTCATACATACATCAATCACCCAACCAAGTGGGGATATACAAATTGTTTATACATGACTTAAATATAGCAATTATTACACCATCCTTCCCATGCATAGTGGGGATACAAATTACATCATATGTCCAATAGGACTCATTCAAAAAATAGACTATAACAGTAGGAGACATATTACACCCTAGATCTTTACATGATCTATGCAATGATGAATAATTGAAACCATAGTTGAAATCATCAACCATAATGCCAACAATGTAGAATGTTTGTGAAAGCTAATGCTCCCTCGGAACCTGTGCTACCTGTGCATTGTCAACAAATCATTCATCAAGTCATCTTCATCAGTCAAATAAAAATCAATGAACAAAGCATATCAGCAGATAGTAATCATCAATATCAGACTGAGCACCCATGTCAGAGTCCGACCCACTTTTTTTCTATAAAAAAAAACATAGATGCTCCTGCAGCCACAGAAACTCGTGTATATATGTGACTATCCTTCATGAAACCCGCGTATAGGAACCTTCCTCTGAAAACTGAATTTAACAGCAGGATGATGTAGAGACTACTCCCGGATTTTGTCTGAGATATTCAAATGTTTCTCTGGGAAGCGGTTTGGTAAATATATTAGCAACCTATTCTTTGGAGGGAACATACTCCAATTTAACCTTTTGTTCAAGCACTTGTTCTCGTAGAAAATGGTACTTAATGGGTATGTGCTTGGTCTTGGAGTGCATGACTGGATTTTTCGAAATACTGATGGCACTTGTATTATCACATAGAATGGATATGGGTGGAGAACATGTGATTTGAATGTCTTGCAAGGTTTGCATCATCTAGAGTAGTTATGTGTAGCAAGATGCAGTAGGCACATATTCCGCTTCAGCTGTAGATAAGGAAATGGAACTTTGTTTCTTTCTAAACCAAGATACTAATCATGATCCCATATAGAATGCACCTCCACTAGTGCTTTTTCAATCGTCAACATTTCCTGCCCAATCTGCATCTGTATATGCATGAAGAGTAAGATCTGTATCTTTAGGATACTATAGACGAAAGTATTGAGTTCCTTGAAGATATTTGAATATTCTTTTTACAGCCTGAAGATGTGATTTCTTTTGATTTTCTTGGAACCTTCCAACAATTCCTACTGCATGCATGATATCAGGTCGGGTACCTGTTAGATAAATCAGACTTCCAATCATAGATCTATATGCTGGTTGATTCATTGTAGGTGATTAATCGTTAGAACTGAGACTGCATCCTGTTACCATTGGAGTACATACTAGTTTAGAATCTTCCATTTCGTACTTCTTCAAAATTTGCTTGAGATATTTAGTTTTTGAAAGAAAAATACCATCTTTTGTTTGTTGTACTTGTAGACCAAGAAAATAAGTAAGTTAACCAAGTAAGGACATTTCAAATTCTTGTTGCATAACTAAAGAAATTTTTTGACTCATAGATTCTTCATTGCTACCAAAGATGATGTCATCAACATACAAAACAATAATTAATAGTTTATCATTCTCAATCTTTATGTATAAGTTGTTGTCTGCAGATCCTTTTGTGAAACTTTGTTGTTGTAGATATTTGTCAACACGATAATACGGGGCCCTTGGAGCTTGTTTCAGACCATATAGAGCCTTATTGAGCTTGCATACATTTTTTTCATCATTTCCTAGAATGAATCCTCCTGGTTGTTCAATATAAACTTCTTCTTCTAAATATCCATAAAGAAAATTTGATTTTACATCCATTTGATATACTTTGAATTATCGAAAACTTAAAAGCAAAAGAAACATTCTTATGGCTTCAAGTTTGGAAACAGGTGCAAAAGTTTCTTCAAATTCTATACCTTCTTGTTGAGCATACCCTTTACAAACAAGTCTTTCTTTGTTTATATTAACCTCTCCATTTTCATTCAATTTATTCTTGAATATCCATTTTGTCCTATAACATTTTTATCAAGAGGTCTAGGAACTAGTTCCCAAGTATCATTCTTTTATTCAAGTTCTTCATCCATTACCTTAACCCAACATTCATCTTTTCTAGCTTCATTAACATTCTATGGTTCTATGGAGGATAATAATAATAGATAATTGGAAGTTCCTACAAGAATTCTTCTTGTCTGTACTTTGGACCCTTTTTCTCCTAGAATTTGAGATTTAGGATGATTCTTTTGAACATACCTGGATGGAGTCTTTTCCCTATTAGTTATATCCGCTTCTGATGCTTCATTGATTTCTTTCTCTATATAATTTTGGTTTCATACGAGAAAGAATTCACCTTCTTCCTCATTGTCATATTCCTTTGTTGATTTCATATGTTCTAGATTTCTACATGCTTCATCAATTACTACATCAATTCATTCAACAATTTTTCGAAGTCTCTTATTATAACATTTTTACCTTTACTTCTAGATGAATAACCAAGAAGAATTCCTTCGTCTGCTCTGGGTTCAAACCTACCAAGTTTTTCATTAGTCTTTCTAATGAAACATTTGCTTCCAAAAACTCTAAAGTGTTTTATAGTAGGAGGCTTACCATACCAAAGTTCATATGGAGTTTGCTCACTGTTTACCCAAACATTAGCTTTGTTGAGAATATTTACAGCAGTAAATGCATCTTCACCCCATAAAGTGGCAAGAGTTCCAGATTCATCAAGCATAGCTCGAGCCATTTGTTGGATTGTTTTGTTCATTCTTTCCACTACGCCATTTTGTTGAGGAGTTCTGGCAATAGAGAACTATCTTTTTATTCCATGTTGTTCACAAAAATAAAAAAAAAACATCTGATATGAATTTTCCCCCTCGCTTAGATCTGAGACACTTGATTTTTCGACTAAAGCTTTGAAGGCTTTAAACTTTTCAAATGCTTCATCTTTATGCTTTATTAAACAAAGCCAACACATTCTAGAAAAATCATCAATGAATAAAATGAAGTATTCTTCTATGTGGGGTGACCTTTTCGTTGTTGGCCCACACAAATCAGTATGGATGAGTTCAAGAAGCTTAATTGCTTATCCTTCTTTCTCATTGAAATGAACTTTTGTTTTCTTACCGAATTGACATGGTTTGAAAATGGTATTTTATGGGATGCGAATATCTGGAAGATCACAAACCGCCTTGAACCTGCATGCTTTTCTTATTTGAGAGAAGCTTAGATGCCCCAATCTTCTATGCCATAACCAATTTTCATCTGTTTTGCTTAGATAGCATTGTTTTTGTCCTCCTTTTAGTATATATAGATTGCTTGGAGTTCTTGTACCTTTGATTATGGTCTTTCCTGTATCAAGCTCACGAACCACACATCCGTTTGATCGAAAAACAACTTCATTTCCTTGATCACACATTTGACTAACACTCAACAAGTTATGTTTTAAACCATAAACATACATGAAATTTCCAACTTTAACCTTTTCTTTCAAATAAATAGAACCTTTACCTTTAATGATAGTTGGTGTGTCATTTCCAAAGGAGACATTATTTTCCTTTTCCAAAGCATTATATGAATGAAGTTTATCTTTATCACCTATCATGTGTTTAGAGCATTCGTTGTGAATGTAACACTGATTTTCTTGTCCTTCTGCAAACAGAGTTATGCCACATCTTTCTAATTGATATTCATTCTTTCTCCATACCTTGGGATTTGATGATTTTTTCTCCTTTTGAATTGTTGGCTAAAATTTTCTCCTGCATTTAGATTCTTCATGACCAAATTTATTGCAAATTGAACATTCAATTTCATCTTCAAGAGGAGAAAAGTTATTATAAGAACTTTTCTTGATTCCTGTTACACTTCTTTGATTTCGTGCTTCTCTAGTCATGATAGTTTTGTAAGCAACACATTGAGTAGCCTTATGCCCAAAGTTATGGCGTGAAAAGAATTGTCAATTAAAGAAGTTTCTGTGATCATAAAATCTTTTGGTATTGTTTACCTTTTGGTTGACGCTTCTATTGATGTTCATTCTTGGAGTAAATTGAGCATGATTTACTAGATGAGTACTTTTAGATTTTTGCTGATGATTGACATACTGTTCACTGGTCTTTGTTGCATCAAGATAGCTTCTGCTGGTGGTTGACGAATTTTGAGATTGGGATGATTCTTCAATATATACAACTGATATTTATAAGAGGAGATCGTTGAACCTTGATGATTTCATCTAAAGCTTCTGATCCTTTAGCAAATCTAAGATTAAGAAATTTTGTCTTCTCAAGTTTTCTTAGACCCACTACTTCACATTCTAATTTTTCATTGTGTTTTTCTCTTTTAGTGAGTTGATGTGTCAAAGTGTCTATGATCATATTCTTTTCTTTCAACAGATTTTGAGTTTAGTGATTTTTTCAAGAAAATATTTCTCTCCTAAGGCATTCATGAAGTCATCGTTGTCATAAGCCATGAATAGTTTAAAATCTTGTTCATTTTCATCTTCATCACTATTAGACAATCCATCACTATCTTCATTATTATAGTAACTTATTCTATTAACAAACTATTTTCTATTACTTTTTGCAGACTCCTTTCCTTTTTCATGATTTTTCTTATGAGGACATTTTGCAGCATAATGGCCAACTCTACCACAAGAAAATCATTTGAATGGAAGCTTACCTCTACATCTTCTGCAACCCCATTGAAGCTTCTTGACAAAGTTTACCTCATCTTCTTCTAAAATATATTCTGATTCACTGAGATATTTCTTTTCTTTTCCCTTTGCTGAAGAATTGAAAGTTGCTTCTCTAATATCTAATGGACCTCTTTTCCTCATTTCAAAGGTAGTTTAAATTCCATGAAGTTGAACAATAGTAATAGATTGAAGATCATGCTTTTCTTCTATGGAAGATAATTTTGACTCAAATTTAGAAGACAAAGATCTCAAAATTTTCTCTACTAAAGTAGCTTCTTTTATTTCTTCACCCAGATTCTTCATACGGTTGACAATCTCATCTACTCGTAAAAAGTAACTAGCAATACTTTTTTTTTTTTGCTAATGCAAGAGTCGGACCTTCAATTTCATTAATCATCAACAAAAGAACATAAAATACAAGAATTCCCACATGGTCGTTGACCATGAAGAGATCACATCAAAACCTGAAAACCGGGCTAAAAGTACAAGCCTTCCTTCCTACAACCAAACCTTACATTTCTCAAAAGAAAGAAGAGCGAGCTAGGAAACAGATCCAAAAAGAACAACAGAGTCAAAAATATAAAGGTTTCGTTTCCCCCCGTCTTCAAAACCCGCTGCACAATGGCCAGAGTAAAAAGTCAATAGAAACCCAGGACATCCCCTTCCCGCCAAATCCTAACATCCTTTTTAATCTCAACTATTAAAATTGTCCATTCGATCCAACGGCTTTGAACCATTTCGCTGTGACAAGCAGTCCGCCGTTTACCATAGGGACCTGCAGACTTGCACGACCAATCCCATTCGTTGATCTGCTTTGTATGATCCAACGGTTGAGATTAATATCGCACCCGCCTACCTTCGCGCACTTTAGCATGTGATGAGGGTGGTATTCCTCACCCGCCCCCACCACCACGTGGAGCACACTGTGTGGTATCGCTCCCAAATAGACAAAACCACTTCCCACTTTTGCGCGCCGCGATCACTAGAAACCGCTTGGGTCGCGGTATAGTAGACCAGCCTGGAAAACCTCTGGCTTTGCGGCCACCGATGGACTCCGGCTTACGACCTATCGCTGCTTCAACCCTCCTTGACCCGACCATAGAAATTAGGATGCGGAAGCCCCCATCTTCACTGTTGAAACTTCGAACATAAGGACCGCCCGAAATCTCTTTAAGCCGTCCTCCCCGCCCTAGTTGCTCAGAAGAAAAATGGAAAACTGGATCCAAGAAATCGTGAAACCTATAAGGTCTTCCTCCCAACAGATCCTTGACGAGAATCTTTGAATGGAGCCTTGTATTCTGACCCCTAAACCAGTAGACCTGGAAGGTAATGCCCAACTAATCAAACCTAGGTTTGACTTGTCGCTCTTCAAAACTGCTCGACTGATCTAGACCATTGAACCAATCGCAAAATCCAACGGTTGTCCAGAATGTCGCATCGCCTGAGTTAACCATACTTTAATGCGCGAAAAGGGTGGTTTTCCAATCCTCCCTCTGCCACGTGTGGGAAGATGTATGGGATCGCTGCAAATTCTCTAAAACCACTTTCCCTTTCAAAGCTGTGCGATCATCAAAAAACCGCTTAGGAAGTGGTTTTTCTCTCCAAGACCCCAAAAAACACTGATTCCGGCTACCGATGAAATCCCTACCAAGTTTGCTTGTCTTTCTAGCCTGAACATGCATTCCCTGGAGATCAATGCTAACACTCTTACTACTACTCAGGTATCTATCACTCTTCGGTGATCGACCCTTCTTCAAGGACCTATAAGCTAGATTCTGAAAACACATGCAAAGGCCTCGAAATTAAGGGCTTGCTTCTAGGACTCTATGTCTGAAGACTCTAATGTCTTCCTCCTCTTGTTCACTGCATAGAGTTTTTAAACTGCTTTGTCTCAACTCCTGCCATCCTATCGAAACATTGACATCTGTATTGCTGACCCCCTGATTGGCTAACAGGTCAGCCAACTTGTTGGCCTTTCTGCGAACATGTTGGAAGGTGACCGTGCGCAAGTTATGTAGGTGATTCTGAATTCTCTGGAAAACCCTGATTAACTTCCAGTGCTTGGAGACTTTCTCCGGCGCTGATCCATTACTAATTCTTTTCACTGAGTTAATAACTATCTCTGAATCTGCTTCCACAATCACATTGCAACAATTCTCCTGACTTAGAAAATCTAGGCATTGCTCCAAAGCCATGAGTTCAGCCATATTATTGGTAGCTGTACCGAGATGACAATGGAAAATGAAGATAATACTTCCTTTGGCATCCCTGAGTACTCCCCCATACCCAGCCAATCCCGGATTTCCTTTAGCCGCCCCATCAATGTTGAATTTTAGATATCCAACCGGGGGAGGATGCCAGAAATCCTGCTCCCTGTCCCTTACTGTAACCTTTCTGTTAAGACCTTGATGAGAAAGTTCCTGCAGCCCTAATTGTTTGAGAATATTACTTTCCAGATCCGAGGGAGGATTAATATGGTGGCTGCAAATTGTGGAGCCTACAGTCTCCTTAAGTTGTTTCAAAATATTCTCAAACAATACATGTGGGGGATTTTTCTCCTCCTTGAATATTCTTTTATTCCTCTCCTTCCATACATTCCATATAATAAAGCTTGGTGTAAGGGTCCATGCTGAGTTGAGAATTTCATGCTCTGAGAAATTTCCCCTCCAACTAATGAGGGTCTTGAAGATGCTTCCTCTGTCCCTGTCAGTTTGTTGAAATTTTTTAGCAAATATGTCCCATAACCAGGAGGTGAAATAGCAGTAGTTAAGAAGATGTTCCATCGTTTCTTCTTGCTCTCCACAGAGAGGGCATCTGGAAGGCCCTAGAACACCTCTCTTCCTAATGTTGTCCCAAGTCAGTATTTTCCTGTGGTAAACCAACCACATGAAGAGTTTGATTTTCATCCACCCCTGGTGCCTCCAAAGTTTCTGCCAGATTTTATCCAGAACCTGGGGATTCAGCTCCAGGAGAATGCCTTTGGCTTCTTTGAGATTAAAGGTGCCCTCTTGATTCTTGCCCCATCTTAGTTGGTCTTTCCCTTCAGAAACTAAGATTTTCCTTTGTTCCACCATTTTTTTTAGCTCCTCTGCTTTAATTTTCAAGAGGATATTATTTCTGCAATCAATATTCTTCCAGATTCTCCATTTCCCCATTGGCTGAGTGTTATCCCAGAAGTCCATGACTTTAATTAAGCCTTGTGAATCTGTCTCCTGTTTAAGCTCGAGGAAGTTCTCTTTTAATAGTATTGGTTCCTGTTGCCATTTATCTTCCCAAAAGAGGGCTTGATTCCCTTCTCTGATTTCCCAGAAACTATTTTCTTGAACTAATCTTCTGTTTTCCCAGGCTTTGTTCCAGATGTGTGAGCCCTTAATGTTCCCTGACATTCTTATGAGATCGTTAGTTTTCCAGGATATGGCATATTTTTCTTTCCAGATATTAGCCCATAGAGTCTCTGGATTATGAACCCAGCGCCACCAAAGTTTGGCCCCTAAAGCCTTGTTGAGTATTTCCTGATCGTCCAAGCCAAGCCCTCCATGGTCTTTGGGTCTACAAAGTTTCTCCCAAGACACTAAAGCCCATTTCTTCTTATTCTCCTCCTTTCCCCAAAGGAAGTTTCTTTGTATATTTCTCAATTGTTGAAGGACTCCTTTCGGAGCTGGGAGGGCAGATAACATAAAAATAGGGATGGCTTGCAGAACAGCTTTAGTGAGAACCAACCTGCTTGCAAGATTTAGAGATCTGAAGGTCCATTTGCTGACTTTGTCCTGCAACTTATTCATCAAGGGTTCCCAAATGCTTTTGAGCAATGGTTTATCTGTTAGAGGGATACCCAAATATTTTGAGGGAAGGGAATCCCTTTGAAAACCAAGAATTCTGGAAATATTCCTTTGGATTGCCAAGTTGGTGTTAAAGAAAAAGATTTTTGATTTAGAAAGGTTTACTTCCATACCTGTGGCCATGGCAAAAGCGTTCAGAATATGTTTATAAGTTGTTGCTTCTTTGACAGTAGGGATTCCTTGAAGCATTGTGTCATCTACAAATTGTTGATGAGTAAGAGCTTGACCATTCTCGGAAAGTAGAAGGCCTTTAATCTTGCCTGCAACTTTAGCTTGCTTGATGGCCCTGCCAAGTCCTTCCATCATAAGAATGAAAAGAATAAGTGGTTTTACTTCTCCTTTATTCAATTAAAAAAGGGGGATCAAAAAGGGATTTCCTCTATCCCTCCTTGTTTTCTTCTCATCATAGAAAATCCTAGTAGATCTCTAAAGGAAACCTCGGCAAATGGTAGTCTCAAAAAGGTATAAATATGAGAAATTCTTGTAATATCACTCATTTACACTTTGTTAACAACATTTTCGTCTTCTATGAAGGATCCAAAAGCATGGCTGAGAAACTATATGGGGTAATTGATCTCTTTTATGAGACAATTAGTATGAAGATAACCTCTATTAATTTAACAACCTCTTTATATGTCTCTTAGAGTGAGAAAAAATCAAATATCACAATTATTCCCATACAACATATTGGATTTAGATGTTGGAACGAAATATTTAGGATTTCATATAAAATCTAACTTGTATAAAAAGGTGACTAGTAATTGTTGATAGAAAATGTGGAGAAAAAGATAAATACTTGATGCAAACATTGGCTCTCCATGGGTGGAAAACTAGCACTAGTCAAAGCAGTCCTTGAAGTTATTCCTATATATTAGATGTCTGCCACTTAGATCTTGAAAGGTGTATTGGAAATAATTAGACAATTATGTTTTAGGTTCTTTAATGGTCTAGAGGGATAGGGAAGAAATGGATGGTGTTGAGTTCATAGAAATAATTATAATCTCAAATTCTTGAGGTGGATGGGGCCTCAATAACATCTCCATTTTCTCAAAGGATTTAGTTGTAAAGTGTGTTTTAAGACTCATTTAAGGCTCTTGGTGTGGGTACATGTCATAATGGACAAATACATTGCACCTAACTTTACATAATATTGGGTAAGAAAACCTGCAAAACAAATCCACAAATGCATCAATGATATGGAATGAAATCATCTCAGCTTTCTCATTGATTTGCAACTAGCTGGTATGGTGAATAGGGAATGGAGACAAGGTTTTGGTAGGACAAGATCCATGAATACGAAGCAGGGATTCTTACAAGCTTCCAACCCATATGATAGCATAGTACCTTGAGGCAAATTATAAAAGGAGATAAAAACATTGATGGGCACCAATAATAACTATCTTGGAAAGAGTTGGGTCATAGGGAAGAGGATGTTGAAAAATGAGAGAATAGCATTTGAAACCTATAAGAAAGTATTTCATGTAGGCTAAATGATGAGGAATATCAGATAATATCATCTTGGAATCATATAGGGAAGTATGAACCAAGAATAATGTATAAAGAACTTGCAATTGAGGGTAATGACAATCCATAGATCTAGTGGTGGAACCATCTCTAAAAAAATAAATGTCTAGCAAAATCCAAAATCTTCATGTGGCTTCTTTTGAACAAAAAAGCACTAAGATGGGGGAGGGTCCAAGAAAAAAAGTTCCTATAAGCTCAAGAATTCAACAAATTTGCATCTCATTACTCGTGTGTTTTTACAAAGGAGGGTTGGCTAGAGCTAGACATAGCTCTATAGAGTGTTATCCACCATTTGACTTTTTATTTATTTTTTATATAAATAAAATTGCTTTTGTTTTTTTAATAAATACAATATATTATATTGTAACAACATTTTCAATAAAAATCACATAAAATAAAATCCCATTGACGCGTTTCGAACCAACCAATGTGGTTCATCTTCAGGACAAGATGAGGGATCAGATCTAGGCAATGGAATAAATATATGATGAGAACAACTAACTAGCCGTTAGAAAATAACAGCTAGTTTGACTAAAAAACTGAAATAATTAATTAAGCTTTGACCAAGAATTTAAAAGGAATTTTAATTAATAATTAATATTATTTTTGAATTAGGTTAAAATATTATTTATATAATAAATAAAATCAATAGAATAATCTCATTTTAATATTAATTAATATTAATATTATTATATTAAATTATATTTATAGTATAATAAAAATCGATTTTATAGAAGTATTAACCGAGAAAATATATTATTATGGAGATAATATTAATAAGAATTAGTATTCTATCTAATAAATAAATAAATAAGAAATAATATAATAAGAAATAAATTTATGGACATACTATTAATAAGAATTAGAATTCTAATAGATAAATAATCATAAATAAATAAATAAATAAATAATAATAATAAGGAAAGAATAAGAAGATAACAGGAAAACACTAAAAATTCTAGGAAGAAAGAGCAGGGATCCAACACCTGTTGATACTCCAACCATCGTCTCTGTTCAGATTGACGGCCCTTTTTTCGATCTCTAAGGCCTCTCTAAATTTCAGATGATGAATATGGATCATAGAAGTCTAAATTCTACAAATATATTATATATTTTATGTTTTTGTTAATTGAAATCATTTCCGATTACAATTAATATGGATCACAAAAGTCTAAATTCTACAAATATATTATATTTTTTATGTTTTGTTAATTGAAATAATTTTGCTTGGTTCCATGGAACAATTATTATCCTCTCTACATATGTTCAATTTTTTGTCCATGACATGATGAGCTTTCATGCTTTGATGATTACTATTATAATGACTTAAAAGTTGAAAAAAACACATTCTTATGTAAGTACATTGGTAGGCTAGCTTGAAACCAACAACCTCACCATTATGACCTAAAAGAAACAACTTCAATTTAACTTTTTGGCTTTCCTTTGAAAAAAATATTAATTTTAATTATCTTATTGAGAAAACTAACTTTTCTAAATATTGACACATAGCAACAAAACAATGTAGTGACAATAAATTATATAATTTAAATTCCAATAAAATTAAGAATGGTAATATTATATGAGTAAAAAATTATGCAAATTGAAAATAAAAAATTATACAGATTAAGATATATTTAAATCATTACAATCCTTTATGATATAAAAAAATAATAATTTATACCCTATAAATTATTATTATAATTATGATAAATTTATTTGTTTGCGCTTAAAAATTAAATAATATTATAATTTTTATATAAAATAAATTATAATAATTAATTATCTGTTTAATAAATTTATTTTTACGATTATATTTTTCATTAACAGTCTTGCACCGTTTGGACTATAGTAATCAAAAATTTCAATTTAACATTAGTTTCGGCATATTGATGTGACAAATAACCAAACATTTTATGAGTAGTTGTGTATTTTTTTAATGCAACTGGTCTTGTCATCTTATTTGGCCTCTTCCCTAGGCGGGAGGCCAAAAGCATATGCTATTTTGATTTGTTTCCCTTGGCACTTTCGTATTTTCAAAAACAGTAAACTAATGTTCGCATTAGTTGAAATCTTGGAAGGCACTATCAGTTAGGCTAAGCAACCGATGGGTTCAACTTCTTCGTAACATTTAATGTTTTCACTCTACAAGGTTTCAAACTTTAACTTTCGACTGCCTTGTGAACTTTAACTTTCCATCGCCCTCTGAATTTTAGGACATCTGGACTTCAATGTTTTACACCTGGCAACATCTGGTAAAGCTCTTTCAATATTCATATTGAGTGCCTTTGCTTCACCTCCCTGACCAGCCTTTGCTTCACCTCCCTGACCACCATAGCTTGCAGGGGATGTTTGCTCAGTGAAGAGCATCAAGATAAATCCAATGGGACACGACTATGGCTCTTAGCTTTTTGTTCCTCTATGACTATGACATCAAGGTAATCGATATCAAGATAAGACAAAGCAACAACAGTACACAGTTTCAACAGCCTTAAGCTTACGCTGTGCCCACTGCACAACAATTGATTTGCATTGTGCCCACTACTATCAATGCCTTCATAGGTAATCCACCGGTCTTCTTCTTTGTTGCACGAATTTGTTAGAAGGAACCATAAATCTGCGGATTTTATAAACTTCAATTAGCTTAGTACTGAAAACAAAAACTCCTAGTTTTTTTTCCATTTTTTTTTTTTATATTTTTTCTATGACAAAATATGGTAGGTATGTTATGTAAATACCAAGTTTTCTTATAGAATGCATCTATAAAGACGGTACAAGTATAATCATCAGGATGTTAATGCATCCTAACTATTTTTTCCAATAACTCACAGGCTTCATTCAACCAGCCCGAGCTGCAGAACCCATGCATTAACCTTGTAAAAGTGATAATAATGGGAACAAGGCAATTCATTATCATATCATAAAAAAATTAAAAGCCTCTAGCAACATTGGTTCTATTTTAAAGAAATGCTCCCAAATCAAAGTATCATATGTTACAGAACGAGGCACCCTCGTTTCTTACTAATGAACAATGCATTCTCACAAGGTTTACGTCTTATATCCAGGATGGAGTCATTTGCTTTGAGCTTAATCTTTAGACCTGATAATATTACTGTGATAACCCCAGTTTATGTAAATATGAAAATCTACTGTGGTAAAAGACAGTAAAACAGTTGTTGTTATGTGTTAAAAGAACAAAACTGGATAAACTATTTTATTAAAGTAATTTAAATATTTTCTTGAATTGCTGGCAGCCTCTAGGAGGTGAATTTTAAAGAAAGTGATCAGTTATAATAACTGAGGGGAACTACCTTCCCAGGAATCAGGAAAAGTCCTGGCTGGGGAAAAACTCTGTGCTGTGTGGACAGGCAGAGGAGACCTTTTCCAAGAGAAGGAAAAAGGAAAAAGACAAGAAAGAAAAAGACTGGTTAAGTCTGGTTAGGACCAGATAACCAAGCACAGAGAGTGCAAAAATCTTGCTGAGGGCTTGAGGTCTGCAAGATGGCTCGGGGGAGACTTCCATTTGAGGAATGGGTCTCATGGCTGGGTGGACGAGCAGAATTAAGTTCAGGTGACTTGCTTTGTTTGAGAACCATTCCTAGCTCTGGCGAACCAGGTACGGATTCAAACTGTGAAGTCTCTGACTAGAAATAAATGCATAGTGAATTTACAGTAGATGAACATGAAAAACATGTCTTGCATTCTCCTAGACACTGTCGTAATGTTAATATAAATGTACAGATGTAGTCCTGGAGTTAAGGGACAGACTGTCAATTAGCAGACAGGGTCTAAGCTAGCATTACCGTAAACAGAGCTACACCTAGATATTCAGCCAAGACTGAATATCGGTACAAGGAAAGGTTAATCGAAATCTGGTTATGGAATAACAGATTGACATACCTTTATTAGCAAAACCAGAACGCTGTTTAATAGCCGTAAGGTTAACAGTGATACAAAACAATATTGAGTATTTGAAAGAACATTTTTTAATACTGTGATGTGTCGACGGAAATGAGGGTTAGGACCCCTGACTTCGAATAGAGGAGCACTGACCGTAGTCAGGTGCGACTATTGACAGGTAAATATTAAATCCTACTGCTATCTGGGTAATAGCTAAGGACAGAAATAGAATAGACAAATATTCTAAATAAACAGAGCTATCGATAAACTATGTGACAGAGAACGATAATCATCTTGTATCTCATAACCCACATTTTAAGTCACAAGTGGACATGATAGCAAAAACCCAGTTCTTAGATCGATAACAGGAAAAGTAATATACTTTTATATTAAACGAAACCTGTGCATGTAGCTTCAAACAAGAGTTACAGTTATAAAGTTCTGTGCATGTAACATCGAATACGGGTTACAGATATATAAACACAAACTGATGCCTGTAATCTCGAATAAGGGTTATATTTATATATACCATTCTCGCACACAACCTTGAACGAGACATGCATTCTTTAAAATATAGGAAATGCTGAGCATATAGCTGCAAGAGAAACCTCAGACAATGCGGTATTTTCGTAATAGAAGGAAAATATAACACAGGTTACAACCATTCAAAGCATGCCGAGCAGACTAATAAAACAATGGACTCATAGTGAGAACAGAGTATAAGATTGAAGCAAATATCGTAACCTGGGTTTAGATATTCGAATGCAAACAGGTAAATAAGCAAAACAGTAATATTAAGATAAACCCCATGTTCTGCATCGGAATTAAAGTAAATGTGAGACAAAATTATATTAGATGCAAGCGTAAATCGCCTAGAGGCTTAAACAGTCTCACAGTACCATGAATATGTGTAAATCGATTGAGTCTTAAACAGTTCTGTGATACCAAAAATCTAAATACATAGCATTGAACGGTAAAAACCTGAGAAGAAGATCAAATGTACATATGGGTTGAGGATAAACCTCGGAAGGTTTGCTGACAGATCTGAGCACTGAAGCCAGACCCGCAACCATTAAATACAAACAGAGATAACCCTCTAACTCGGGTATGCCGCTATGGTAGTTACAGTATAACAGCGGAAAAGAACTAACTATAAACATCTGAAAAGAACTCAGGTTCCGATGAACCATGACTTAAACAACGATTTACTGCTAAGACCAGACAGCAATAAGGATGCAACCGCGAAGATCCTCTACGGGAAATACCTCAGCGTTTGGGAAGAGGAAACCCGCGTTGGAGTGGCGGTCTGCATCCACCATAAACCATGACCATAGCTTAAGATCTGAACTTTGAAACTCTGTTATGCAGGCTAGTAGTAAAGTCATAACTCACCTGTGGTTGAGAAGGTTGAATCGCTGGGAGAAGCCACCCCTGTTCCATCCGAAGGGTTGTAGGGCGCGGTTGCAAACCACAGCAACAGAGAAATTAATCAGTGCGGAATTGTTACAAATAAACCAAACGATTAACCAACACTATGAAATTGGCAAACCAGAACCAGTACCTGAGATGACCGGATGACAAGCAGTTCTTAGCTTCTGATGCGTTTGCCGAGTGAAGGAATGCTGCGGGTGACATTAACCCTGAGGTGAAGCGCTGGACCGGAGCCGAGAGGATTAGCACGCAAATGAACCCCGAGACTGTAGGCGGGTGATTATATATCATCTCAAACCCTTGAAAGCATATTAACCCTCCGATCTCTGGATGAGATCCCAGCCGTTGAAGTAAGGCGGGAACCCAAAGCATCAGAACCGAGATTCCCGTTTCCAAAGTGTCACATGGCCATAAGAGCCAGATCATGCCACATGCCCCCGCAAGGACGAATGTCTTAAAGATATGGGTGAGTTGGCATCTGTATAAGCTGCGGCCGGACCATCAAAGGCCGCGCCAAGTTAATACACGTTACGGTTGTAGACTTATAGCTAGGTTTGTGTGATGTGAGAGTAGGGCTTACACACAACCCCGGTCGAAACACATAACAATGTTGTATGGTTCATGTAATTCCAAGGTTTCCGTTTAACAAACATATGATGTGATAATCGATTGTATAAAGTATGTGGTTGCTCGTTAAAAGCATGGGAATACATATAAACACATGGAAACCATAATGTATTGCTGGCTTATTATGTTAGGTGTACATTAATTTTTTTTTTTGATTATGTATAAGTGAACAGAGGTGTGACAAATTGGTATCAGAGCCCAGTTTCAACACTGTGGCCTCAGGCAAACATGTTTCACTGTGAAAGCCTACACCATGCATATGGAAGTAAGTTAATAATTCATCTAACTGCTGTTCTGTTTATGAAGGGATAAAGTACAGAATTACAACAGTTAACAGTTAAAGCAGTGAGGAGACAAAATGCAAGGACCCGGCAGTAATCCTCAGGAGAACCCGGAGCTGTGGGTGCAGTTGGGTGAGGCAACACGAAGCACCAATCTGGCAATACTGGAAACGGTTCAAGAATTGAAGAATGAGATGGCACGGTTGCGAGAGGACAACGCGCGTTTAACAGTTGAACAAGAAAGGATTCTGAAGAGCTTGTCGGACAGACAGAATCCACCTCTATCTAATCCCAGTGCGGAGCAGCAGAGGATGACAGAGGAACAAAATTATCAGATGGAACCTGAAATTTCCGAGGGCAAAGAGGATCATTCAGACAATGTACCAGAGCAGCAAACTTCAAAACGTCAGAGGATGGAACTGCAGGGAGAATTCCGGAAGATTAAACCTCCACATTTCGATGGCGAACAGGAGGAAGCTGCTGAAGCCTGGTTAATAAATATGAATAAATATTTTCAGTTGTATGAGTATGACCATAACTTGAAAGCAAGACTAGCAATCTTCCAGTTACAAGGTAAGGCAACCTTGTGGTGGGAGGAAATCAAGATTGTCAAGGGTGTCAGCGAACGGACCATTACATGGGAGAAGTTCCAGAAATACTTCAAGGAAAGGTACCTGACTGAGCGCTTCTATGATGATAAGGCAAGGGAATTTCATGATTTAAGATTAGGACAGCAGACCATGGACGAGTTCATTAATCGTTTCACCTCTCTGCTACGTTATGTACCTTACATCAAGGAGGAGAAAGCTAAGGTCCAAAGGTTTGTGAGCAGCTTACCTGCGTATATAAGGGAGAGGATTGAGTTTGACAATCCTAGAACCATGGATGAGGCTATTCGTAAAGCAAGGATCTGCTATCAGCAGAGTAAGCAGAAGGGGGATACTTCAAACAAAAGATGGAATGAAAAAAAGAGCAGTCGGGTGGTTGGAAGCGGCAAGGGAGGTCGCAGCAATGGAAGTAAGGGAGCTGGTAAAGGATTAAACAACAGATCTGTAACAAGAAGTGCGCCCCGAACTAGACCAGGAAGTGAAAACAGAGTTAGTGAGCAGCCTGCTAGACCAGAAGGTGAGGGGATGACCAGACCCCCAGTTCAATGCTGGGGCTGTGGAGGGCCTCACTATGTTAAAAACTGCCCACAGCGAAAGGGGACAGACCAGATATCCCAGATTCATGAAGCATCGCCTGTTGGGGACGTGGCACGCAGTGTACCCAGAATCAATGCAGCGCTGGAGGACCGTCAAGCGGAGTACCAGCCATCTATGGTTGAATTTGAAGGTAAAATTTCAAACCTCTCTATAGCTGTTCTTATTGACCCAGGGGCTACTTTAAGTTATGTTAGCCCAAAAATAGTAGAACAGTGTAAACTGCAAGCTGAAAAGTTCAGGAATCCGTGGCTGGTCCAATTAGCTACAGGAGCCAAGAGGCGAGTCTTGGCCAAGGTAAATAATTGCTCATTAACTATAGCGGGACAGCCAATCGTAGCAGATCTAAATGTACTACCGTTGGGTTCATATGACATCCTGATTGGGATGGATTGGCTGGAGAAGCACTGGTCCTTAGTGAATTGCAAGACAAAAACTATTTACTATAAGGATGACTGTGGGGAGCAGCAGGAGTTGCAAGGAATCAGACATCCTGTACAGATTCGACCCATTACAGCAACTCAGTTAGCTAAATGCATCAGAAAGAAATGTCAAATCTATGCTATTCAGGTGGGTTATGCTAATCAGAAGGATAAAACTGCCACGTTGGGTAACATTCTGGTGGTGCAGGAATTTGCAGATGTTTTTCCCGAGGAGGTACCGAGATTACCACCTAAAAGAGATGTGGATTTCACCATTGAACTGATTCTGGGGGCAGCACCTGTATCACGGGCACCATACCGTATGAGTGTACCAGAACTAACAGAATTAAAAATGCAACTGCAGGAGTTGTTAGATAAAAATTACATCCGTCCCAGTGTATCACCCTGGGGAGCCCCAGTGTTGTTTGTCAAAAAGAAAGATGGCACCTTTCGGATGTGCATTGATTATCGTCAGCTGAATAAGCTCACGATAAAAAATAAATACCCTTTGCCTAGGATCGACGAACTTTTTGATCAGGTGAAGGGAGCGACGGTATTCTCTAAAATCGATCTACGATCTGGTTATCATCAGATCAGAATTAAAGAGGAGGATATCGCTAAGACCGCTTTCAGAACGCGGTATGGGCATTATGAATTCGTGGTGCTACCTTTTGGTCTGACCAATGCACCTGCTACCTTCATGTGTTTGATGAATAGTGTGTTTCACCTGTTTTTAGACAAGTTTGTACTGATATTCATAGATGACATTCTGATTTACAGTAGATCAAGAAAGGAGCATGAGGAACACCTTAGATTGGTGTTGCAAACTTTGCGAGAACATCAATTATATGCAAAGTTTAGTAAGTGTGATTTCTTCAAGGAGGAGATACAATACTTAGGCCATGTAATCACAAAGGAAGGAATCGCAGTAGATCCTGAGAAGATCAGAACTATAATGGAGTGGCCCATACCAAAGGACGTGGCAGATATTAGGTCCTTTATGGGGTTAGCGGGTTATTATAGAAGATTTGTTGAAGGCTTTTCGAGGGTAGCATACCCTATCACCTCCTTACAAAAGAAGGGAAAAGTATTTAAGTGGACCTCAGAATGCCAGAGGAGCTTTGAACAGCTCAAGCACTTACTCACCACCGCACCTGTATTAAGTATAGCTGATCCTAATAAGGATTACGTGGTTTGCACGGACGCAAGTAAAGAAGGTGTGGGAGGAGTGCTGATGCAAGAAGGAAGAGTCATTGCTTATGAATCTAGGAAGCTGAAAGAACATGAGCAGAAATACTCTGCTTACGACTTGGAGCTGGCAGCTGTCATTCATGCCCTGAAAATGTGGCGGCACTACCTATTGGGCAGAAAATTTCTGTTACTAACAGACCACCACAGCCTAACAAACTATTTCAGCCAACCCACTTTAAACACAAGGCAAGCTCGTTGGGCTGACTTCTTAAGTGGATTCGACTTTGAAATTAAGCATTTAAAAGGGAAGGAGAACCGAGTGGCTGATGCATTAAGTCGAAAAGTACAATGCTTGTGCAAGATTTCAGTTAGTAAATGGCAGAATACTCTATTGGAAAAGATAAAAACAGCAGCTGAACGTGATGCTGTTTACCAGCAAATTAAACAGCAAATACAACAACTTTCTGGTAAGGAAACACAACAGGGGCATGAGCTGGATGATGCCGGAATGCTGTACTTTAACAAAAAGCTGTATGTACCCAATGAAGATAGTATTAAGAAGCTGATTCTGGATGAATTTCATATCAGCCATTATACCGGGCATCCGGGCTACCAGAAAATGGTTACCGCTCTTCGAAAAGAATATTACTGGCCAAAAATGAAGAAAGAGATAGCTGAGTATCTAGCACGATGTCTAGAATGTCAGCAGATTAAGGCGGAACATTTGCATCCAGCAGGGCTGCTACAACCCTTACCCATTCCGGAATGGAAATGGGAGACTATCTCCATGGATTTTATAACTGGATTGCCTAGAACGAAGAAAAATAATGATTCCATTATGGTGGTAGTGGATAAGTTGAGTAAGGCAGCACACTTCATACCTGTGCAATCGACATATAAGGCTGTGCAAATCGCTCATATTTTCATGCAAAATGTGTTCAAATTGCATGGACTTCCGAAGGTAATTATCTCCGATCGTGATGTCAAGTTTACATCAACCTTTTGGAGAACATTGTTTGCTGAATTGGGAACACAGCTGAACTTTAGCACAACTTATCATCCCCAAACAGATGGCCAAACAGAACGAGTGAATCAGGTTGTGGAGGACATGTTGAGAGCATGTGTTATGATGAAGCCAACCCAATGGGAAGATTATCTCCACCTGGTCGAATTTGCATATAACAATGGATATCACTCCTCAACACAGATGAGTCCTTTTGAGGTCATGTATGGGCGGAAGTGCCGCACACCCGCAAGCTGGGGTGGACCTGAGGACAGGTTACGAATTGGTCCTGATATGCTCAAGGAAATGGAAGACACGGTAAAGAGGGTGCATACCAACTTAAAAGCCGCTCAGGACAGACAGAAAAGTTTTGCTGATCGAAAGAGAAGATTCAAAGAATTCCAAGTTAGGTATCATGTGTTTGTAAGAATCCAACCAAGAAGGAGTACCTTGCAGTGGAGCGGATGTGCCAAACTAGCACCTCGCTATTTTGGACCTTTCCAGATCTTGGCAAGAGTGGGGCCGGTAGCTTATCAACTTGCCCTACCAAGCCATATTAGGATCCACAATGTGTTTCACGTATCCGTATTAAAGCAATACGTTTACGATCCTAAACATGTGATTCAATGGCAGAATGTTCGGGTAAGAATTAATCTGGTCACTATAGATAAGCTTTGTTCCTAAACTGGAAAATAATTAAATCTGTTGCTGATTGCAGGTCGAGCCGGAAGGCGAGGTTCTGGTCGAACCACTGACCATTCTCGACCGGAGAGAAGTGCAGCTGCGGAAACGGGTTATTTTCCAAGCTAAAGTGCAGTGGCAGCACTATGGGCCGGAAGAGGCCACTTGGGAGGATGAGGAACTCCTTAGAGAAGCTTACCCGAATTTGTTTAAGGGAGACAGACATCGGGACGATGTCCAATCTCAGGAGGGGGAGATGTGATAACCCCAGTTTATGTAAATATGAAAATCTACTGTGGTAAAAGACAGTAAAACAGTTGTTGTTATGTGTTAAAAGAACAAAACTGGATAAACTATTTTATTAAAGTAATTTAAATATTTTCTTGAATTGCTGGCAGCCTCTAGGAGGTGAATTTTAAAGAAAGTGATCAGTTATAATAACTGAGGGGAACTACCTTCCCAGGAATCAGGAAAAGTCCTGGCTGCGGAAAAACTCTGTGTTGTGTGGACAGGCAGAGGAGACCTTTTCCAAGAGAAGGAAAAAGGAAAAAGACAAGAAAGAAAAAGACTGGTTAAGTCTGGTTAGGACCAGATAACCAAGCACAGAGAGTGCAAAAATCTTGCTGAGGGCTTGAGGTCTGCAAGATGGCTCGGGGGGAGACTTCCATTTGAGGAATGGGTCTCATGGCTGGGTGGACGAGCAGAATTAAGTTCAGGTGACTTGCTTTGTTTGAGAACCATTCCTAGCTCTGGCGAACCAGGTATGGATTCAAACTGTGAAGTCTCTGACTAGAAATAAATGCATAGTGAATTTACAGTAGATGAACAGGAAAAACATGTCTTGCATTATCCTAGACACTGTCGTAATGTTAATATAAATGTACAGATGTAGTCCTGGAGTTAAGGGACAGACTGTCAATTAGAAGACATGGTCTAAGCTAGCATTACCGTAAACAGAGCTACACCTTGATATTCAGCCAAGACTGAATATCGGTACAGGGAAAGGTTAATCGAAATCTGGTTATGGAATAACAGATTGACATACCTTTATTAGCAAAACCAGAACGTTGTTTAATAGCCGTAAGGTTAACAGTGATACAAAACAATATTAAGTATTTGAAATAACATTTTTTAATACTGTGATGTGTCGACGGAAATGAGGGTTAGGACCCCTGACTTCGAATAGAGGAGCACTGACCGTAGTCAGGTGCGACTATTGACAGGTAAATATTAAATCCTACTGCTATCTGGGTAATAGCTGAGGACAGAAACAGAATAGACAAATATTCTAAATAAACAGAGCTATCGATAAACTATGTGACAGAGAACGATAATCATCTTGTATCTCATAACCCACATTTTAAGTCACAAGTGGACATGATAGCAAAAACCTAGTTCTTAGATCGATAACATGAAAAGTAATATACTTTTATATTAAACAAAACCTGTGCATGTAGCTTCAAACGAGAGTTACAGTTATAGAGTTCTGTGCATGTCACATCGAATACGGGTTACAGATATATAAACACAAACTGATGCCTGTAATCTCGAATAAGGGTTATATTTATATATACCATTCTGTGCACACAACCTTGAACGAGACATGCATTCTTTAAAATATAGGAAATGCTAAGCATATAGCTGCAAGAGAAACCTCAGACAATGCGGTATTTCCGTAATAGAAGGAAAATATAACACAGGTTACAGCCATTCAAAGCATGCCGAGCAGACTAATAAAACGATGGACTCATAGTGAGAACAGAGTATAAGATTGAAGCAAATATCGTAACCTGGGTTTAGATATTCGAATGCAAACAGGTAAATAAGCAAAACAGTAATATTAAGATAAACCCCATGTTCTGCATCGGAATTAAAGTAAATGTGAGACAAAATTATATTAGATTCAAGCGTAAATCACCTAGAGGCTTAAACAGTCTCACAGTACCATGAATATGTGTAAATCGATTGAGTCTTAAACAGTTCTGTGATACCAAAAATCTAAATACATAGCATTGAACAGTAAAAACCTGAGAAGAAGATCAAATGTACATATGGGTTGAGGATAAACCTCGGAAGGTTTGCTGACAGATCTGAGCACTGAAGCCAGAACCGCAACCATTAAATACAAACAGAGATAACCCTCTAACTCGGGTATGCCGCTATGGTAGTTACAGTATAACAGCGGAAAAGAACTAACTATAAACATCTGAAAAGAACTCAGGTTCCGATGAACCATGACTTAAACAACGATTTACTGCTAAGACCAGACAACAATAAGGATGCAACCGCGAAGATACTCTACGGGAAATACCTCAACGTTTGGGAAGAGGAAACCCACGTTGGAGTGGCGGTCTGCATCCACCATAAACCATGACCATAGCTTAAGATCTGAACTTTGAAACTCTGTTATGCAGGCTAGTAGTAAAGTCATAACTCACCTGTGGTTGAGAAGGTTGAATCGCTGGGAGAAGCCACCCCTGTTCCATCCGAAGGGTTGCAGGGCGCGACTGCAAACCATAGCAACAGAGAAATTAATCAGTGCGGAATTGTTACAAATAAACCAAACGATTAACCAACACTATGAAATTGGCAAACCAGAACCAGTACCTAAGATGACCGGATGACAAGCAGTTCTTAGCTTCTGACGCGTTTGCTGAGTGAAGGAATGCTGCAGGTGACATTAACTCTGAGGAGAAGCGATGGACCAGAGCCGAGAGGTTTAACGCGCAAATGAACCCCGAATCTGTAGGCGGGTGATTATAAACCCTCTCAAACCCTTGCAAGCATAATAACCCTCCGATCTCTGGATGAGATCTCAGCCGTCGAAGTAAGGCGGGAACCCAATGCATCGGAACCGAGATTCCCGTCTCCGAAGTGTCACATGGCCATAAGAGCCAGATCATGCCACATGCCCCCGCAAGGACGAGTGTCTTAAAGATTAGGGTGAGCTGGCATCTGTGTAATCTGCGGCAGGACCATTAAAGGCCGCGCCAAGTTAATACACGCTACGGTGGTAGACTTATAGCCAGGTCTGTGTGATGTGAGAGTAGGGCTTACACACAACCCCGGTCGAAACACATAACAATGTTGTATGGTTCATGTAATTCCAAGGTTTCCGTTTAACAAACATATGATGTGATAATCGATTGTATAAAGTATGTGGTTGCTCGTTAAAAGCATGGGAATACATATAAACACATGGAAACCATAATGTATTGCTGGCTTATTATGTTAGGTGTACATTAATTTTTTTTTTTTGATTATGTATAAGTGAACAGAGGTGTGACAATTACCTTCCGAGAACCTTGCGATTGCGAACTTTGGAACCAAGAAAATGATAACACTGAGAAGGCAATTGGAAATGCTTTGATGGAGGCAATGGGAACATGCTTTAAACAAAGTTACCACCCTACCTGGAGAATATTATTTGAATGGAAACAACCTTTCAATCGAGGGATGGTCGATGCCAATAGGACATGCTTGCTATGTATAATGATGTGTGGTTTGATGGTAAGTCTACTTCGGCGAAGCCTCGGAGACTGAAGTTCAAATCTCATTGAGTACTAGCACTTGCTAAAATCATAGGATCTTAGTATATCGACTTGCAGGTAGTTGGATGTACTCTTAGTGTTATTTGGTGTTAAAGAGGCAGCTACGAGACTTGCAGGTAGTTGGATGTACTCTTGGTGTTATTTGGTGTTATAGAGACAGCTACGAGGATTGATCCTGAGTCTCTTGCTAAAATCATAGTATCTTAGTATATCGACTTGTAGGTAGTTGGAAGTTCAAATCTCATTGAGTACTAGCACTCGCTAAAATCATAGGATCTTAGTATATCGACTTGCAGGTAGTTGGATGTACTCTTGGTGTTATTTGGTGTTATAGAGGCAGCTACGAGGATTAATCCTGAGTCTCTTGCTAAAATCATAGTATTAGTATATCGACTTGTAGGTAGTTGGATGTACTCCTGGTGCTATAGTGCTATAGAGGCAGGATTGATCATGGGTCTCTTGCTAAAATCATAGTATCTTAGTATATCGACTTGCAGGTAATTGGATGTACTCCTGGTGTTATAGAGGCAGCTACGAGGATTGGTCTTGGGTCTCTTGCTAAAATCATAGTATCTTAGTATATCGACTTGCAGGTAGTTGGATGTACTCCTGGTGTTATAGAGGCAACTACAAAGATTGATCTTGGGTCTCTTGCTAAAATCATAGTATCTTAGTATATCGACTTGTAGGTAGTTGGATGTACTCCTGGTGTTATAGAGGCAGCTACGAGGATTGATCCTATCTTAGTATATCGACTTGCAGGTAGTTGGATGTACTCCTGGTGTTATAGAGGCAGCGACGAGGATTGATCCTAGGTCTCTTGCTAAAATCATAGTATCTTAGTATATTGACTCGCAAGTAGTTGGATGTACTCCTGGTGTTAGAGAGGCAGCTACGAGGATAGGATTGATCCTGGGTCTCTTGCTAAAATCATAGTATCTTAGTATATTGACTCGCAAGTAGTTGGATGTACTCCTGGTGTTAGAGAGGCAGCTACAAGGATTGACCCTGGGTCTCTTGCTAAAATCATAGGATCTTAGTATATTGACTTGCTGGTAGTTGGATGTACTCCTAGTGTTATAAGGGCACCTACAAAGATTGATCCTGGGTCTCCCATAGATTAAAACCCGATTCACCATGTAATTTAAAAAAATAAAACATGCTTGCTATGCTCCTACTTTTCCCTTAACATTTGGGCCGGGTAAACTCTATCTAGAGAAAATGTATTTGTGGTGTCTAAAAACTACGAATGCCAACAATGGCAATGACGACAACTACAATGGAAGCAACGGTGCAGCTACAATCAATGGCTATGGCAAATGGATTGATTTCTTTCTGGATGGTTGCTTGTTGGTTAGATGTATGAATTTATTGCTTTCGGCTGACTTGCTGAATGGAGGGATTGATTTATCTCCCGATTGTTGGCTGGGCTGGCTGGATGGGATGGTGAGCTTTGCTGGGATGGAGAGCTTTGCTGGATCGCTTGCTGACTCTTGACGATATCTTCGCTGGGAAGTGCATGCATTTTATTACTTACGATATTTTTTCACACATAGAATGACAACTTACCCCCCTTGCTTACCCATCTTCCCTACAACTCGTTGATTAGTTAGGCATAAATCAAACCTAAGTAATATTTTAGTTCCACACTGGATAGGATGGATTGATTTATTGTTGGTTGGAGCGTACAGAGAGATGGAACGCAATGATACCGCATTCACCTTACCGGTTGAGCCTTATATTACCGCGGAATCAAATACTAGAAATCACCCGATAAACTACTCGGACAATTCAGATTCTTGATGGCTTGATTAAGTGTGAAAACGGGGTTGTGGGAGACCACAATATAAGCTCTATGCGTCTAGGTGAAGTCGTGAGCAGTGGGTACAGGATGGCTAGCGGCAAAGGTGGTTCTATATGGAGAGCTCTTCTATCCTTTGTTTTCTGTAGGCGAAGGCAGTCTGGGGACCTAGCATGCTGAGAGCCAATTGAGTCCAGATCCACTCGCTACAGTGTATGATCTGTTTCAAACGAACAATTCCTTACAAAATCAATCATGCTGAGTTTGGTGACCATGGGATTGTAACTAAAAGGATTTGGAGAAATCTAAAAGACCTTTGCTTGCACTTCTTTGTTTGTGCTTCTGGATAGAGTTCATGCTCTATTCATGAGCTTGGGTAAACAGATTATACTTATTTGTTTGTGCTTCTGGATAGAGTTCATGCTCTATTCATGAGCTTGGGTAAACAGATTATAAGTTTTAACTTTTACAGATTATAAGTTTTAAGTTTTAAGTTTTTGTATTCAAGTTTCTGTGATCTATAATTAATTAAGCAAAGTGTTTAGGTAGAAATCACATAAAAGAAATTTTTGACTTATTAATTTCCAACCAATTTCCAACCAATCACGATAGTTCAACCATCCATCACACTGGTGGTTTCTAATAAAAAGACTTTGCTTAATAAATTATAACCTACCAATTTCCAAAAAAAAATGGTATCAAACATCGATCAATGGGGAACGACATAGCTGAAACTGTTCAGGGCCTCTGCAATCATACCATATTTTGCATATCTCTAAAACATTCCGCTCACAGTTCCTTGTGTTGTTACAATCGTATCTTTGACCAACAACAACTCTACCAATAGTATGAAGGCAATGTTCATATAATATATTACTTGGAAACAGGCCATCTTCCAACATGATGCTTAGGCAACTGCAAAGCTATGTTTCCCTGGGAAAACAGCACTGAGATCCCTGTGGACGCAGGTGCGAATGCATTGATTCAACTGGAGTCTCACCTACCTTTGGGTTTCTCCCTTGGCTGATGGCAAAGTTGGGAAAACAACGCTGAGAAAGCAACACTGAGATCGTGGTGGAAGCAAGTGTGAATGAATTGATTCAATTGGGCTCAGGCCTTCCTGCCGGATGATGGTCAAATTGCTGGTAAGGAATGTGCCACCTCAAATGTAACTACAGGTGCCAAAGCATTTCTTCCACCTGCATGGGAATTTGAATGCATATTGACTGCGTGTCTAGCGATATATGACATTTGTTGAAGGTGATTTCTTAAAAGTTCTTTGAGGGCCGCGGTACTTTTATGGGGTATCTTCTTCGCCACCTGTCATTGCAGCATGGAGTAGCAGGATCACCTCTTGAATCGATTGCATTTCCACCTGGATCGGCTATGGGCAATCACTGGCTCTAACTATGACTAGAAAGAATTTTGTCAATTGATTTGCAATACCAAAAATTTTCGAGCGCAGAACGCGCGACATTCTGTTGGCATAGGAAGGTGGTGTAATTACCTGAGTGCACGTCACGAGCAGAATGTGCGGCACTTTGTTGGCGTAGGAAGGCAGCGTAATTACCTGAGTGCACGTTAGGGCTATCAATGGATGCTCCCATAGATAGAACCACACTTTACTTTTACCCTCCATGCCTCGACGACGCCTTCCTTTGCCTACTGGTGGCTTTAGTTGGTTATTTGAGAGGGGCCACCAATAAGTAAAATGAACGAAGTCGCTCATCCATCCGATGGGTGAGGTGGCATATCCAGATGATATAAAATGCTCAGTGTCTCAATCTGGTCAATTCAGTATGCAAGGGTGTTGAAGTTTTCAGGCTTTCTTTTTCAATCCAAGAAGGCAATTTCGATGATCTCCTCCCACATCAAACCTGAGTTGTAACTGTGTCGGGGGAATTCTAATCCGTGTCGTGCCATCCAACAATCAAATCCAACAATCAATCGAGGAAAGTCCACTGCCCCTTGTTCTATTGGCAGGGACTTGCTGATCGACAACCATTCTTGTTAAGCTTGATTTCTTCTGAATTCCTATATTATGAAGAGCATTATGTCTACCAAATTTTAACTTAATTTCATAGGCATTATTATACCAAAAATAATATATAAAAAAAGCCAACTCCTAGACTTTTAACTCAAAAGTTTCACTCTCAATTTAAAATTTTCGAATATCTTGGAAATATAAAATTAAAAATAAAATAACCTTCGAAATACCCAAGGGCAGACAAAAGAGAGGATGAGGATAGAATGCCAAGTAAGAAATTATAATAAAACAAACCCATTCCACTCACTTGACGAGGAATTATAACTATAATAAGTTAGAAGACAACGAATCACAAAATAAAATAGATTATCCTACTTTTTATGTGGCATTATTAGTTTATGCTTAATTTAAGTGTCGTAATTATTATATCTAAATATAAATAGAATAGACTAAATTTTAGTTAATTATTAATGTTCTAAGTTTATATTTGTTTAATTTAGAATAAATTTGATTATTTTAGGTTTATGATTTTTTTAATTAAATTGTATAAAGAATTTCAAAATTCTAGATTTAAATTTTGGAATAATTTTCTTTTGATTTATAGTATATTTTATTTTTAATGAATTTTAAAACCTAATATATTTGAAATTTTAATATATTATAAAAATTATTCAAATTATATATTTAATTTAATTCTGGGATGAGGTGGTTTTCTGGAAAAAAAGAGGAGGGAGAGACTCTTATCTCTTTTCTTGACCAAGTGGTCAAGGGACATGGAAACATGCTCCCACAAAGATATTAATGTGTTCTCATGTATTAACATCTCACTTGAGCCAAATAACACACCCCAACTTCAAATCCAAGGCCATGCATTACATTCGTCTTATGAAGCAACTACTCTTCCAAGACAGTCTCGTCCCCAAGTGGGAAATGGATTGCACTCATATGCTTATAACCATGGCCCCCCTTCTCATTGCTCACCATCTTGCCTTTTGGTCAGTATCTCCATCATCTGTTTTGAGCTCCTTCCATGAAGGGATCTGGTCAGCTCACCTCAGTGAAGCTTGGTCAGACGTTGTCACAATTAACCTCCATGTCTCTAATAGCTGGAAATTTAGTTGCAATATTCAATGGTTTCAGCGCTACTTGGCTAATTTCCATATGGCCCTCTGGTTCGTAAGATTGAGTCCACTATTTCTTTTTTCCTAAACTCGTCCTCTCATCATACAAGCTTAGTCCCTGACACCACCCTACTTGGCTAGCTTGTTGTCTGCTCTCATCCTTCTTTGTGCCTTATTTGATACCCCAATGCTAGCTGGAAACTTTTCTTCTCACCTTCTGTTGAATAATCTATACCCCTGGTTACATGTCCACCCCCCTTTCTTTCGCGACTCCCTTTTCTGAAGTTTATGCCCACTTGTTCACATTCTCCTTTGTCTTTCGCAGTATCAGTGATTGGTTTGGAGCCATGCCTCGTCAATGCACACGTATGTCGAGGGGCCGCCTAGTATCAAGAATGTACTTCTCAAGGACATACTTGTGTGCACCACAGGCTTCAAGAGTTCATTGACTGGTTTCGGGACCTCACCCCAAACAAATTTAGGAGGAACTTACCCACTTGGAAAGGAAGGGAGCTCCCATAGACAACAACTTTTAAACATTGAAGTTTAGGTGGACTTGGTAGATTGGATACTCAATGTTGATATATGCACACCATTGATTTGTACTGGCATCTAAAGTTCCTACTAGGGAGAATATTTTGGACTGCACTGAGCATAGGACTGACATTCTACACTTATTAGAGCACCTCCACATGCATTTAAGGGACATCGATCAACTTATGAACCACATTGAGCACCATCTAGGCATTCCTCCACTAGTTGGCAACATCCCCGACAACAAAAAAGAACTGATTTAGATGACTACTACAAATTCTAATGCCTAGACATGTTTGTTGTGTTCATGCCCATTTTGTTTTTGAATCAAAGAGTTATATCTTTAACCCAGTGTGGCCAGTTTTTTTGTACATACTCTCTAATCATTTTGTAAATCATGATCTCACTTGCTTCTAAATGAAAAATACACTTTTAGTTATGGTTTAGTCTCCCTAATATATCCTATCATCAAGCTTATCCATGCAAATTCAAAATTGAAAAAAAATACAATTTTATCTATAAAATGCTATTTAAAAAAAAAAAAGAAAAAAAAAATTTACAAAATAATATAAAATATAGAATTTAATTATTTAATAATTAATTTAAATTTGGATTTATGTGTAAGTTGTATAGACCTTTTATGGTCATTACAAATTTTAAAATATCTAAAACTTGTCATGAAATAAGTTTATGGTCATTACAAATTTTAAAATATCTCAAAAATTTGATGAATCAACTTCTTTCATGTGAATGAAATTTCTAAAATATTTCAAAATTTGCAATCTATATATAAATATGGCCATCCCTTTTGCTTCAACTTCTTCAAACATGGAACACCGAACTCCAATCTGAAAAAGAAAAATATGTAAAAGCTAGTTAATGGGTTTGGTTGGGTTAATTGAAGTCCCTTGTAAAACACCGAATGGTTAGTTGCGAGAATGAGTTAATTCCAACATATGGTTACTATTCCAATGGCAGGTCACACTAGCATATCGAATCCTTGGGCCAAGATGATATTTAAGTTTTTATATCACATTCAGACTATCACTAGGTACTACTTTTTTTCGGGGAAAGATTATTACAAGGTACTTCTCATTACGAGAATGGAAAAATGGACAATTCCTCGATCGTCTAGAATATACGGTTTAAATTTCATGGAATTAGAGCTTTTATAGGCCTAACTCCCTCATGAAAGGGCCCATGGAAGATGAGAGAGCAGAGTAGCTGTATTTATTGAGTGTGGATTGTTGCTAGGTATTTGAAGTGTGGGAATCATCCATCCTAGATTAACAAATATAAACTTGGGCTTTCATTGTGTATCCCCATTTATTAGCAAGCATTTGAAGTCACAAACATATAATGCTCACCTGAGAGAATTTGGTGTCATGTGCTAAGAAAATTGTAGCAAATGCAAAAGCTTTTTTCAATAGAAAAAAACAACAAACTTTCTATTAAATAGAGACTATTTACATATATCATAAAAATTGTCACTTCCAACATCTATCTTGAAGATACCCCAATAAACAATATGACCCATTTATTCCACAGAGCATCTTACAAGATAATCCTAAACATAGCAGCATCAACTTTTTTAACAATAATGTAACTATCAACATATGACCCGAGCAAGTATATTATGTAAGATACATTGGTGCAAATGTACCAAAAGAGTATACCCCCATCTATGTCAAGTGTAGAAATTTTTTTCAAACCCAAGATAGTTGTTGTTGTTGTATGCACTATAGTTGATCTCGCAAGGAAGATATTGATAATGCATTAGTGGTCCAATTTTGTTCCAATAATATATGAGAAAAAGGTAGTTTATTGAATAATTCGATCAATTTTTTTATCTTATGCGAAAAAAAGAAAAAGAAAACGTGGGAGGTTTACAAGATGTCTCGACCATAGCCCACTGAATAATCGCTTTGGAGTCACCAAAAACATCCATGACCTTTATGGATAACCATTTGCCATAATATAAAACGCCCCTGAATGTTATGATCTCCACCCTCATGTTAGTACCCACCCCACTGAACCAGTGGAAATGAAAGAAATGTCTTGGGTTTAAAACAATGTATGCACAACTCCCATATTTGTTCATATTTGAAGCCCCATTAAAAAACCCCACCAGGTATCGACACCAAATGTCTACCAAATTGATGCATCTCTTCAAATTCTTGCACACCCAAGGACTGATCTCATTGAAGTAAGTGCATATATTAATAAGTACATATATTAGTATTGACCCTAATAGAAGTTGGTAGAAGAAAATGTAGAAAATGGTAGAAGGTTTGTAGACAATCTCTAACAACAAACAAGTTGACAGAATTGCTTGGAACTCACTAACAATTATGGTATCATTTGTTTCTCCTAATTTGGGTTCCTGAGGGCATACACCTAATACGTTGAGATCATTGGGGATTCATTCAATGAACCTATGACTTATCACGTGTGTTCCTTACATATTAAACAATACCCTTAATTTGACTACATATTGGAAAATCCCTCTAAAAGTCACATTATTTAACCCCCTACCAATATGAACCCAATACAACTTCCCAATTTAAAAAAAACCTCTACTTTCACTAGATATTGTAGGTATCCATTTTTTCATTAACATTTTTCATACCCCTTTCTATTTTTTCATTAAATTTAAGCTCCATTTTTTATATTTGTCAATATAAAAACCTTTTACCCTCTATATATCCCCCAATATATTATGTCATTTTTTCCTCAATATATATCCCCCAATATGAACCTACGTGGTATGATATTGCTCCGAAGTGAAACCCAGTGATTGAGATACACAAGCATTATTGCTTGTTGCATATCTTGCTAGTTCTTGCAGCAAAGCTTTGGAGTTTGCAAACGTGTTTGGGCATGAAAAATCCTCTCATGGAGTTGAAATCGGCTTTAAAAACCCCACCACTGAAAATCAAAAGTAATGGTAGTGATGAAGGATAAAGGAGTTATCTTTGGGAAAGGAATTTTAGTGGTCTGCTCATTGTCACAAATATAGAAATTTTCTAGTTGTTTCTTCACCAACAAGGGTTCTTGTAAGTCTAAATCTGGACATACAATTATTAATTTTCGTTTAGTGGAAGCGCCTATGGGCCGTGGTTGTGTCATGCATGGTCTGTATGATGAGGATAAAGGTTGTCCCACTCCATTCAACGCGTGAGTCCCATCATTGTTAATGATAAAGAGAGTTTTTCGATGCATGGTGTACGATTTTGGCTTGTGCTACCAAAACAATGCTTGAGAAGACAAGTAGTTTACAGAGATGTGAAGCATCTTGAAGATGGTTTAAAGGTGGCAACTAAAGTAAGTTTGTCCATTTTGATGAGATAGTTTGACAAGTAGTGGTTAGTCTATTGGAATCTATAACAACATGTGGATAAGATGGTGAGAAATGTTTTAATGTCTTTAGAATCTTGGATGTATTAAGCTTTATTGAGCCAAACTAATTCATTATAAATATAATTATTTTTTTAGAATTATATATTCTAAAAAATGGCAGGAGAGGTAAAAATGTTCAAGACATTTATTGAATTGAGATGCCGAAGATGGAGACAAAGATGCCTAATATGTAAGTGACTACAAAGAAAGACCATGTGTGTCTTCTAAAATATTAATTTGGTGTCAGTTGTGGATATTTTTGGAGTAGGGGGAGAGGTGGACAAATAAGGTAAAGGTTCGTGTGTTTAATAAGAGAGACTCATGACCATTATGTAATGTGTACCACATGTGCTTGTAAGCAAGTCTGTAGAGTCATGTTTGAGTTGATGTAATACATGGTATCTCCATGAATGTAGTATTTTATTGAACCTGCCTCAAATGATGGTGTGTACCCCCATAATTCATTTTGTAGTGGATGTTTGTGATATGTCGGAAACCATTTGTGAGAGGGAAGTGGATAGGGATTCATGTAGAAGCACAGTGTAGGAGCATCACAAGCATGGTCGAGGGTCAGTTGACAAAACCCAAAGCATGGTTAAGGGTCAGCGAGAAAACCCATAACACGATTAAGGGTTAGCAGATAAAACCCATAGCATGGTTAAGGATCAACCGAGAAAACCCAAAACATGGTTAAGGGTCAACTGAGAAAACCCAAAGCATGGTTGAGGGGTGGTAGAGCGTAAGTTGACAAAACCCATAGTTATGTGGATAGGGAATCTTGTAGAGTTTTTTGTTCTTTGCTAGAGCATTACAAACATGGTTGAGGGTAAGCTGACAAAACCCAGAGCATAGTTATATGTAATCTGAGAAAATCCAGGATGATGATGATGGAGGGGGGCTTAAAGGTACATGTATGAAGTTAAGGATGGTTGAATGAAAGATGTACAAGAAAGAACATCCTAGTAGATTTGTTGCAATGGTTGGTGACACATGCATTCCAGTGGATGGTTGTTCCTTTATATGGGTGTCAACATTTTGATAATATTTGATATGGGTGCCAACATTTTGATAATATACGTAAATTTGAGGTTGGAGTATAAATAGACTTTGTTGATTGAGTTTATGAAAAGTAATTGTTAAGGGAGGTGTTATAATATGTAACTACTAATCGTTATGTTTATCATATATTTAATTATTTAATTATTAAATTATTGGTCATTTTTCGTAGAGTTTTATTCTTTACAACAAGGAGTTTGTTCCTATTAGTTAGGAGGTTGTTGAGGCTTATTTGGTTGAGATATTCTCTCTAGCTAGTTAGCCTCCTAGATTGGAGTGTGGTTGAGATATTTTCTCAATCAATTGATTACATGTCCAAGATAATTTTCCTACATTGAGACATAGTTTGATATATTAATATTTGTAATGTGGATTCTCACTTACATAGGGAACTTGAAGAGCGAGTACACCACTCATTAGGAGGGCAGGTGGTGTGAGGGTCAAGTTCATCACCAAGAGTGAGGGTGTAGTCATACAACTCCTACACCACACACCCTTTAATGGGTGTCAAGTGGGTGAGGAATTGAATATGCATAAACATAGACATCCTTGCCCACATGAAGATGAGTAAGAGGGGGGGTTGAGGTGTGTATGTGAATGTGCATAAACACCCGCACCCCACATGACAATGGGTGTAGGAAAATAGATGTGATCTGATGTGTGTGTGGATTGGTAAGAGAGTACACTCATGCACACCCTCACCCCCTCTGACCTTTCCTCCCTCCCCACGAGGATGGGTGTTGAAGGTGTAGACCCTCACTTTCTTCCCCCTCAACTCGCATCCACTCACACGTACCTTCACCTCATAAGATGCACATCCACACCCTCATCATCCAAAAGGAAGAACACACCCTCAACACCTTACAACCCACCCCCACAAGAGTTAATGTATGTATATAGGTGCACCCCAAGAGGGTATGCATATGTGTGCACCTTAAAGTGAGGGTTGTGATGGCAGATACTAAGAATGTGCATATATATATATATATGTGTGTGTGTGTGTGTGTGTGTAATTTTCAATGGTTAAAAAATTGTATACCTAACATTTTTACTATTATTATTTAAGCAAAGCTAGAAGATATTATATTAATAAAACTCGTATTAGAGCTATTGACAAGCATAAATAATGGAGTTGTTAAGGATTCTTAGTAAACTTGCAAATCTCATAAGTAACAAATATATTACTTTCTAACTTAATATTACATTCTAGTTATTAACACAAATATATTACTTAAGGAAAACTCTTAAAACTCTAACAACTTTAAGAAACTTAGGACCCAAATAAACACAAGCTAACTAGTGGCCTTACCCTATCCAACCATGGAATGGAGAGAGGTCATGTAATTCCACTTCCATGCCCTTGTCATATTAATGCATGGTCTCCTCTTTTTTGGGATCTACATGATCTGAGTTGATAGATATTTGATGATTGGAGATAGTAGAGAAAGAGTATTTGTGTAGGTTTAGAACAAAATTTATAAGAATACTACATTCTGCTTCAAGCTCATTCAATTTTTTTTTTCGTTGAATGAGAAGGCTCATTACATTTGGATTTTAGAAGCATGTTGTTTTCCATTATCATGGAACTTAATAAAATCTAAATGAAAGGATACATGGTTTCTTATAAGAGTCTCTTGATGCCCATAAAGGATCCTTCTCACCTCCCACAAATCCATTAAATCCATGAGTTTGAATCCCTCCTCAATTATGCTTCTAGGAGCTAGGTCTAATTACTAGGGATTGAATTGCCTCGAATGAATAGTTACACCTAGATGGAATCTTGAAGTCCACATTTCTTCTCCTTTCTCTTAAATATTACTAATCCTTGCTCTAAATAAGCCTAATGAACTAGACTAAAAACAAAAATTATGGGGGTAGGATTTCCCAATTACAACACTTGAAAGAAAACACAAAACAAAATGCAAATTGAAATCCATCATGAAATAATTAAAGCCTTGTAGGAACCAAATAACAACAAGCTAGAAATAAAATATCATATCTTATAACCAAATAAAAGGAATAGATATTACTTGATTTGCATTATATTTGCACCAATTCCCAAGAACCTAAGGTGAGCATTGAGATAATGCAAGGAGGGTATCAAGTAGAACATAGGTATGAATCCCAAATAAGCATAAGAAAGAGAGAAATTTTGAGGCTGTCACAAAATTCCAATCCCTCTCCCCCCAATATACCACATCACCAACAAATCCCCATGATGGAGGAAAGATAAAATAGAGCAAATAATAATGCTTGCATGTAACAAAGTAGTGTTTTCATCTCTATGAATCCTTTCCACACATTTGACAACAAGTTTGGGTAATCCTACGATATGGACTAATTTATCAAGAGGTATGTAGCTTAAATTCCAATTTGGTTAAAAACATTAGGGGATATGTGAAAATATACGAACCCAATTTTCTAACAAGACCCCCTATGATAAAGTGGTTGCTTCATTTTTAGGATATCAACCTAAGAGTTGAGACCCTTTAACACATGATGGAATAGCAAACGTCGTAGATAAATGGTTGAATTTGTTGGAAGGATATTTTTCAGTTCATGACTTTTCCAATCGGGAAAAGATTACTTTTTCACTTCTCAAAGTCGCCCCACACATCAAGGACTGGTGGGAAACCTACTACGAACAAAAGGATGAGAGGGAATCCTCATTTTTCTCAGTTGCACCCACTTGGGATTCTTTCTGAGATGCCATCAAGGAAAAATATTACCTTGTCAGGACCTATGAAGATAAATACATAAAGTGGACCATGTTGTGACAAGGAAGGGACCAAGATGTGTCAGAGTTCACAAATGTTTTCCATGCCCTCTACATGAAGTTGGGTATCAAGGATTCTGAGCGGAATTTGGTACTCAAGTACCGTGACTATCTATACAAGTACATCCAAGATGAGATGGAGTTTGTGGACATCTCCTCACTCGGCAAGACATACCGATATGCTGTCAAGATCGAGCATAAGTTTAAACAGAAGAAGTGAGACTTTGGATCTATGAATTTGAAGCAAGGAAAATGCACCCCCAAACCATAGAGAAAAGGCCAAATCCAAGGCAGGGCGACCCAAGACACCTCACTGAAGCCACAAGAAAATAAAAACACCATGAAGACAAATAAGGACATGGTAAAATGGTGTGAGTTCCATAAGATCTCCACTCACAACACAATTAAGTGTTGGGTCAAGCAGTCACTAGTGTTCGAACTGAAGGCTTCCGAACCAGATGCATGTTTTGACTCTGAGTCAGAACCCAACAAGGGGAATGAAAAAGGGAAGCATATCATTGACACGGAGCCCAGTGCCACCGTGGCCACCACCAAGATCCAGAAGAATGATCCTGAAGATCTAGAGGGGGAATGTGTTATGAAACCAGCTCAAGAAAAGATAGAAAAGATATATCAATGCCTTAGAATTCAGCCTCTTCGAGGGGGCAACCTCCTTTACATTACATAAATGAACAATTCTTTGATGATTCAAATGACAAAACCTCCTTTTTATATATAGGAGTCTAAGGAGTCACAATATAATCCAGCTGACCTAACAATAATAATATAAAGCCACAAAAATAACAATAGAGGGATTCTATGGGGCACAGTAATAACAATATGGGGGCAATAGGGGCACAACAATATTAATAAGGGGTATAAATACAATAGTAATGGGGTAATCACTAGTATTATAGGGACCCAACATTCCCCTCTCCTTCAAAAAAGTGTTGTCCTCAACGCTTGAGTAGTTCTGGATATTCTGCATAAAATTCTCATCCTCCCATGTGGAATCTTCAGCGGATAAGTTCTTCCACTTGATAAGATACTCTGAAATTGATCGATTTCGTAGCTGTCGAGTTCTTGTTTCTATGACTGCTTCCGGTTCCAATATAATTTTTCCTTCCTCGTCAAGTTCTGGCAATATTGTTTGAACTGGGAGCTTGTCGCCTATAACCTTCTTTAAACATGAAACATGGAAAACTGGGTGCAATCGAGAAGCTGCAGGAAGCTCCAATTTGTATGCCATAGTACCAATCTTTTGCAACACCTTGTACGGACCATAATACTTTGGTGATAATTTATTATCCTTCTTAGCTTGCTTGAGGGACATTTGCTTATATGGTTGTAGCCGTAGGAATACCCAATCACCTACATCAAAACTTCTTTCACTGCGATGTTGATCTGCCTGTTGTTTCATTCTATATTGTGCCAACACGAGGTTATCCTTTAAGAGTTGGAGGACTTGTTGTTGATGTTCGATGTGATGTTCCACTACCTGAACCTTAGATTTTTCTCTTAAATATGATGTGATGGATGGTGGTTGATACCCATAAAGTGCCATAAATGGGGTCATTTTTGTTGTTGTATGGAAGGAAGTGTTATACCACCATTCAGCCAGAGGCAACCATTTGACCCATTGTGTCTGTTTATCAGATACAAAGCAACGAAGATATCCTTCCAAACATTTGTTTACTATCTCAGTTTGCCCATCAGATTGAGGATGATAAGATGAGCTATGAGCTAACTGAGTACCAAGACAAGAAAATAATTCTGTCCAAAAATTCCAGTGAAAATGGGATCTCTGTCACTTACAATAATCTTTGGGTTTCCATGTAGCTTTTGAATTGTTTCCATAAATGCAGTAGAAACTGTACTGGCTTTAAATGGATGTGATAATGCACAAAAGTGTGCATCTGTCAACTACCACCATGATGACACTCTTTCCCTCAGACTTGGGTAAACCTGTGATAAAATCCATTGAAACCTCCTCCCAACGTTGGCTTGGAATGGATAAAGGTTGTAATAGACCCGATGTCTTAATTGTTTCAACTTTATTTTGTTGGCAAACCAAACATTCCGCCACAAACTTTTGAATATCTGATTTAAGGCCATCCCAAAAAAATTCCTTCTTAACCCTGTGGTAAGTTTTTAAAAATCCTGAGTGCCCTCCTAAGGGAGAAGTGTGCAATTCCATAAGAATCTTTTGTTTTAGCTGGGAATTCTTACAGAGGTATAAGCGATCTTTGTACCATAACGAATCATTTTTCCAGCTAAATGTATCAGACGTACTGAAATCTTGTTGTAACTTTCGAATAAGTGCCCACACTTCTTCGTCATTCTTCCATTCCTCCCTTGCTTCGTTTATCCAATCTGGTTGGATAATAGAAATAGTGCACAACAATGCTTCCACATCCTCATCCTTTCTTGAGAGTGCATCTGCCACCACATTTTGCTTCCCTTTTTTGTAGATGATTTCAAAGTCATAACCCAACATCTTTGTGACCCACTTTTGTTGCTCTTCAGAGGATAATCTTTGTTCTAAAAAGTATTTAAGGCTATCATGATCCGTTTTTACCTTGAAGTGTCTTCCCATTAGGTAGGGTCGCCATTTCTTAAGTGCATGGAGTATTGCCAACATTTCCTTCTCATAAATAGCTTTGCTTAAAAACTTTCCCTTGATTGGACGACTTTCAAAAGCAATGGGTCTTTCATCTTGCATTAGAACAGCACCAATTCCATTTCCTGAAGCATCACATTCCACAATAAAGGTTTTTGTGAAGTCTGGTGTAGCTAAGACCGGTGCTTGGCACATTGCCTCTTTAAGATGTTCAAAGGCCTTTGTTGCTTCCGGAGTCCATGAAAATGCATCTTTCTTCAATAATGTTGTTAGAGGTGCTGCTATTCTCCCATAATTCTTAACAAACTTGCGATAATACCCTGTCAACCCGAGAAATCCTCGCAGATGCTTTATGGATGTGGGGATTTTCCATTCCTTAATGGCTTTAATTTTGCTAGGGTCTACCTTAACTCCTTCATGAGATACAATATGACCCAAATATTCCACCTCCTGGACTCCAAAGAAACATTTGGATCTTTTTGCATATAATTGTTTCTCCTCCAATAGTTGTAGCACCCTGTCAACATGTTCAACATGATCCTTCCAAGACTTGCTGTAGATTAGTATATCATCAAAAAATACTAACACAAATTTTCTAAGGAATGGTTTGAAAATTGAATTCATCAAACCTTGAAATGTTGAAGGTGCATTGGTAAGGCCAAAAGGCATGACCAAAAATTCATAATGACCCTCATGAGTTCTAAATGTTGTTTTTGGAATGTCTTCAATCTTCATTCTGATTTGATGATATCCTGAACGAAGATCCAACTTGGTGAAGTAAATTGATCCATGCAATTCATCCAGTAATTCATCAATGACAGGAATGGGGAACTTATCTTTAATAGTGAGCTTGTTGAGCTCCCTATAATCCGGACACATGCGCCATGATCCATCCTTCTTGTGCACCAATACTACTGGAGCGGAGAAAGAACTTTGACTCGGTTGAATTATACCAGCCTCTAGCATTTCTGCAACCATACGTTCAATTTCACTCTTTTGGACATAGGGATATCTGTACGGCCTGATGTTTGGAGGAACACTTCCTGGAATCAGATGAATAGCATGATCATGATCACGCATAGGTGGGAGACCTTTGGGAGTCTCAAATACCTTGGAATGATTGTCCAGGACTTTTTGGAGATCTGGAGAAATAGATGATTCCAATGTGGAAACATCTAGCGAACATAATTGTGCAATTACACCTCTTTGCTCCTTTTTTAGAAGCTTTGTCATACCATTAGAGCTGATTATCTTTCCTGGTTTCCCTGCAATACCCCTTAATTCAACTTCCTTTCCTTCCATAGAAAATTTGATGAAAAGTTCTTGAAAATTAAAAGCTATTGTACCCAAGGATTGTAGCCATTGGACTCCTAGTACAACATCAGCACCTCCCATTGGAATGGAAAGCATTGGGCTAGTCAATACATATTCTCCCATGGATAGCTTGATATTATGGCACTTTCCAGAGCAATTTATTGTTCCTCCATTTGCAATCATCACTTGACACTCTGGTGCTGGATATAGGAAGCAATTCAATTCTTTTGCTACCTTACAATGAATAAAATTGTGGGTGCTTCCTGAATCAATCAACACTATTACCTTTTTCTTCTTGATTTGTCCTTCTATCTTGATGGTTTGAGGAGTGGTAATTCCCGCCAATGCATTACAAGATATGGTCGGATTTATTTGTTCTTCATCTAGGCTTTGTTCCTGGAGTATATCCTCTTCTTTTGACCTTTCTTGCTCCTTTTCTTCTTCCTCTTCACAATCTATGTAGAATAATTTCTTCTCAGCACACTTATGACCTTTAGTGTATTTGCTATCACAATTGTAACAAAGCCCTTTTGCTCTTTTTTCTTCCAATTGTTGTGGTGTCAACCTTATAGGTTGTGGAAGACTAGGGGCAACAACACTTCCGTCTTTATAGTTGTGAGTGGTATGCTTCCTGGTTGCCATAATTTTGCTTTCCATTTTTCTTGCTAACCTGAATGCCTTCTCTAATGAATCAGGTTCCCAAAGGCGAACATCATGTTGGATATTATCCTTTAAAGACCCTATGAACACATCAATCCTATGCTCCTCTGGAATATCTTTTACCCTTATGTTCAATTTTTGGAACTCCTCAATGTGCTCCATTATTGAACCCTTTTGTTTGAGACTTATCAATTGGCTAAAAAAAGTGTTGCTTTTTGTATCCTCATAATGTGCTATCAATTCTTCCGTAAAAATTGCCCAAGTGATAAAAATTTTACGAGAGAAAAGCCATTGATACCATACAAACTGATTTGGTTCCAAATATAAAGTTGCCATACGTACCTTTTGTGTGTTTTGCACATTATTGAGATCGAAGAATTGCTCCATCTGTAATATCCATGTGGCGGGATCCTTGCCATCAAACTTCCTCATATCGATTTTTGGAACATGGTGAGTCTTCGATCCAACATTAGAGTCTATGGAATCATGATTAACATTTCTTTTGTTCTCATCATGAGTTTCCTTTAGTACCCTTTCACCCTTAGTGACCATTTCTTGTAGCAACTTATTCATATTTATCTTCAATTCTTCCATCTTATCATCCATGCCATCAATTTTAGCGTCCATGCCATTCACATTAGCTTCCATACCATCCATATTAGCATCTACACCTTTCTTTAAACCATATTAGCTTCTACATCTTTCCATAAACCATCCATCTTAGATTCTGTTGCTTTTTGTGCAAGTGACACTTGTTGCACTTGTTCTTGTAATTTTGATATATCATATAGCATTTCTTCTTCTTCTTCATGAGTCATGCTAGAGCTTTCAGGTTCCTTACTAGGTGTTTGCATTTTCTTTCCTCGGGGCATCAGTTACCGATAATAATTCTCTATTATGCCCTTTGAATTCCTTCAAAATAAATTTTCAAACCAAGCTTAAGCAAAAATTTAAGAAAATCTACACACCTTTTTTCACTTTGTAGGAGCTCGATATTGCCTCTGATGTATCTCTGTAATTTTCGATCATCTAGTTCTGGATTTTTGACCTGCAGTAGCCCTCTGTGTCCTCTTTCCAATGCCACAAGTCTGACCCAAATTGGATTCTCCAAAGAAGAGTTATGTGAAATCTTCCACAGTGACTTGATTATAGACTAGTTCAGTAGAGCGAACTTGTACGATGTGCCACGAGTCACTGTTTCGACCTTTGGATCTGAAAAATTCATACAAGAAAATAAAATCTGTCCTCTTTCTGTACCTTCTTACAAAATTTCAATCCAATCTCCAAAGAGAAAGTTATGATGATTTTCCCCAGGTCACCTGTTTGGAATGTAATTCAGGAGTCTGCAAAAAGACCAACTTCCTCAGATCATATCTCCACAATTATAGTGCGAAAAGCTCTAAAATTTGGACCCAAGGTTCAGTGAAATTTCTTCGCAAATGGGTTGTTTTTTCAACTTTTGAAACGTCGCAGAAAAAAAGGTATAGCGAAAATTCCACGATGACCTGTTTGGAGCAGCGAAACCCTAGAATCCAAAGCTCTGATACCAAATGTTATGAAACCAGCTCAACAAATGATAGAAAAGATAGATCGACGCCTTAGAATTCAGCCTCTTCGAGGGGGAAACCTCCTTTACATTACATAAATGAACAATTCTTTGATGATTCAAATGACAAAACCTCCTTTCTATATATAGGAGTCTAAGGAGTCACAATATAATCCAGCCGACCTAACAATAATAATATAAAGCCACAAAAATAACAATAGAGGGATTCTATGGGGCACAGTAATAACAATATGGGGGCAATAGGGGCACAAAAATATTAATAAGGGGTATAACTACAATAGTAATGGGGTAATCACTAGTATTATAGGGACCCAACAGAAGGCCTCTTCCACTCACAAATGTGGGTTAAGGGTTCTCTATTGCAGTTCATTGTCAACAGCAGGAGACAAAAGAAACTCATTTTAGTATAGTTCGTGAAGCGGTTGGGCATACCAATGAAAACACATCCACGGTCGTACACCATCAGGTGACTTTACCAAGGATGAGATCTTCGCATTAGCCAATAGTGTTGCCTTCCTTACATCATCAAGCCCTTCATGGATGAGGTACTGTGTGATGTTGCTCCTCTTGAAGTTTGTGATGTATTATTAAGACAACCATACTTGTGTAAGATACATGATGTCTATGAGTCTATAACTCGCTCTATGATTATTACTTTGGGAAATAATTTGTACATAATACCATAGTTAGCCTCACCTACTACCATCTCTTTGATCACTACAAAGAAATGTAGTAAGATCATTTCCTAGACTAGGAAATTTGTTTTCCTTATGATTCGCCCTCAGGGAAAGAAGAAGGTTGTGGCCACGAATTCCATAGAGGGCTCCTCTGCATAGCATCAACATATGGACAAGATCATGGAGGAGTATAGGGACATTTTCGCCTCACCTACAGGGGTAACTCTACACTTTCAGGTCAAGCACTCCATCGATCTGACCCCGAGCGTGTAGCTACCCAATGGACTGATCTATTGATGTTTTTTTTCTGGAGAACGATTAGATCAAGAGGTAGATTCAGGAGTTGTTTTAGAAAGGCCACATCAAGCCAATCTCATTACCCTATGGGAGCCTGCTTGTATTGGTACAGAAGAAGGACAAGACCTGGAGACTCTGTATTGACTATCGAGCATTGAACAAGATTATTGTCTAGAATAGGTACCCAATGCCACAAATTGATGGCCTTCTAGACCAGCTAAAGGGGTCCAAATATTTCAGCAAGATTGACTTGAAGTTTGGCTATCGCCATGTTCCCATCGAACCCTTCGATGTGTGTAAGACTGCCTTCAAATCCAAGGAGGGCCTTTTTGAATGGTTGGTCATTCCTTTTGGGTTGACGAATGGTTCCGAATCCTTCATGAGATTAATGGCCAGTATCCTATGACCCTTCACCAATGCATTCATGGTGGTGTATTTAGATTACATCTTGATCTTCAACCAGTCTAGTTGGGAAGAGAACCTCCACCATATTCAACAGGTCTTTCAAACCCCACAACAACACAACTTGTGTGCCAATTTGGAGAAATGCACTTTTTGCATGACTCAGGTTCAATATCTGGGGTATATCATTGATGAGTAGGGTGTGCATGTTGACCCAACCAAGATACAAGTCATTCAGGATTGGCCAGCCCCAACCACTCTAATTGAGATCTGCAGCTTTCTGGGTCTTGCCGATTTCTACCACAGATTCGTGTTGGGGTTCTCTCATATCACTTGGCCCTTAAGTCAAGCCACCAAGGGTAGAAAGAAAGCAAAGTTTTTTTGGTCTGAAACCCAATAGAAGGCATTTGTCGAGTTGAAGCATTGCCTCTACTATGCATCAATGCTCACATTACTATACCTGCAACAACTATTTGAGATTGAGACAGATGCCTTTGATTATGCTATTGGTGCAGTTCTTACTTAGCAGGGGCATCCAATGGCTTACAATAGTGAGACACTTTCAGACACAGTTTGAAAGTATCCCACTTACGAAAAAGAAATTTATTCCATTGTGAAGGCCTTTCATCAATGGAAGCATTACATTTTGGGGAAGGAAATGGTCATCCACACAGACCACCGACCCTTACAGTTCATACAGGCACAAGGGAAGTTGTAGAATGATCGTCATTAGAAATTATCCACATACCTACAACAGTTCCATTTCAACATTAAGTACAAGAAGGGAAGAACCAATAATGTTGCAGACTACCTCAATTGACCACCAGTCAAGGCATTGATCACTATGCCCAACTCCTATGGGCACGAGACTTTGAGGTGGTCACATCTTTACAAGAGCGATCCAGAATTTGGCAACACATACCAAACACTCCTAGAAGGGAAGCAATTTCCAAATTTTCACCTCCAAGATGCACTGTTATGCCACTTGGGACACATTTGTGTTCCTTCAATTGAGCTTACCAAGATGATTTGGGAGGCACACTACAGTCAGGTCATTGGACATTTTGAAGTAGAGAAAATAGTGGTGGTACTGCAGAAGTGTTTTTATTGGTCGAAACTTCACAAGGATGTGGGAAGTACATTAGATCCTACATCGCCTGCGCCATTTCCAAACCAACCATCAAGAAGCAAGGCCTATATACTCCTCTAACTACTCCTAGTCAACCATGGGAATCCATCTTCATGGATTACATGTTGGGCCTTCCTTCAACTAAGCATGACAACGACAATGTTTTTGTGGTCATCGATGATTCTCTAACATGGCCATCATGACGCCCTGCAAGGAGGGTATCACAACAGAGGCCACTGCTAAGATCTTCTTTGAGCGAGCGTGGGTACATTTTGGGATCCCACAATCCATTATCTCAGATCACGAAAACAAATTCCTAAGTGCATTTTGCTCAAGTCTCTAATCGATTCTGGATACCAAACTCACTAAGTCCAGGACATTCCACCCCCAAACCGATGGCTAAACAAAGGTCATCAATAGGATGATCGTACACATTTTGCGCATGTACAACTCGAAGCATCCACAAACATGGGATGAAATCCTCCCCTATGTCTAGCACAGCTACAACAAAGCTCTCCATAGCTCAACATGCCATAGCCCCTTTCAGGTAGGGCTAGGATTTCAACCATTATGTCCCATTGATGTGGCCATACCATTTGTAGCTACTCAAGCAGATTTAGCTCACGTCTAGTTCGAAGCCAACAGAGCTAATAGATTCATTGAGCGCATTCAACACATCCATCAATAGTTGCATGGTATATTGGAAAGATCCAATGCTAAGTACAAGTAGTGCCATGATCAACATCGAGTTTCACACAAGTTCCAGGTGGGTGACAAAGTTTGGCTACATTTGCAGAAGGAGCACCTTGTTGGACCTCACTGCAAACTTCACCCACTCTAATATGGGTCATACACCATCACCAAGGATGTAGAGGATAATTCCTTTGAGCTCAACATCCCATTGTTCCTTGATCTGTGCCTAGTGTTCAATGTAGACCACCTTCGGCCATACTTTCCACCATTGATGGACACATCCGACATTGCAGAACAACTAACACCAACACAACTAAACTCGGACTGCATGGAACAGTCCAAAATTGATTAGATCATGGAAACACAAATCAAGAACACTCGCTAACAGAGGATCCAACTATATCGGGTTGTCAAAGTAGGCTAACTCCTTTACCAGGGCAAGTGGTTCATAGAGGACTAGGTTCAACAAAAATTTCCTCACCTCATGGAGGCTCTGCATGTAATGGGGACCATTGCTTCCTAAGGAGGGAGGACTGATCTAGGTGGATATTGGTGGCCACCTACCTATTGCACCTGTACCTCCAGTTTGTTTCATCTGTTTCCTTGTTTATTTCAGCATTTACTATTTTTAGCAGTTTTTCGGGTCTTGAACTTTTGGAGCAGTTTTGACCCCATAAACGACACTTTTTTAGGTCTACAGCAAGCTCGTGCCTATGGTACAAGCTTTCAGAAAATCCTATAGTACTCAGAGAGACCTTTCCAACAAGGTATTGTACATGCCAAACATAGATAATATGACTAAGTTACGACCCTGGGAAGTTGGCGGCCTAGCTATCCCCAACAGGGACCAAAAACTCTTGGTGTTTCATCTCCTGGTGTTAGGGTTTTGGTTGTTTAGGGTTTTCCCCTGTTATTTAATAATAAATCAGCCCTTGAGCCTCATTTTAACAATAGTTCAAAGGCATGTGGCTACCACATCTCTTCTCAGAGATAAGATACCATCGCCCAAGCTAGTTTATTTCCATTCTCTTTGTAAGCATATTTCAGTATTTTGATATTAATGAAATGAAGGCTTTCTTTTTGCTACATCTCTATATTTATGGTTATATCTATAATTTGATGCATTCCTATTTAATTTCGAATTAGAAAGTGATATGCATTAGGGGAAACACCATTCTAACAATAATGAGGGTAGGGGAGAGTACAAGAAAACTTAGTTAGAGGTTAAGGTGGTCACTTACCATGTTTGAATCATAATTGGGAGAAAATTCACATTGGATTTGTGACATCATTACACATATAGGAGGTTTATCATGGGGATTACCACTAGAAAATGGCTCTAAGGGATTTCGTAAAGCACTAATTTTTTGCTCTTCCAACTCATTTCCATTAAATTATCCTTTTCTTGGGGCTAATTACTTCTTTTGGATATTGAATAATCAATATTTCCGCATTTAGGATATCGATATTGGTAATGGTGTGTATTTTAAAGCATGCATGGTATTTTGAGCCAACCATGCCAAGGTTATTTGGTGTCATGATTATGCAGAGTTCCTCCTTGTCAGAGTCCTACAATGCTCAAGGTTTTGACCTCTTAGTGGTGATCACTTTGCGCATGGTGGTAACTTCTTCTCTGCAAGGCTTTATTTCGTTGTTATTTCTCATCGCGACGTTATGTTTACTTTTGGTTTTGTTGGTGTTTGGGTTTATATTTCCTTTCTTGATATCATTGAATCATTCTATTTATGGTATCATGTATTGTCTTGTTGACCAAATCCTTTTCTAAGCATACACATCAAGTCTGTGCTCTTGATTTTATCCACTACATAGTGTGCCTAGCCCTTTCCACCTTAAGGTCTACCTTTTCTGGGCTTGCTTGGAACTATGACTAGGCAAGCCCTTGCCTCTTCGTATGCCCTCTCGGTCATTTTTTATTGCTTGTCATTCTAGCCAAAATTTTCATAGCCTTCACGGTCACAAAATCTTTGCAATACCACCTAATATTCCTTGTCTAGTGATAGTCTCATTGATGTATTCCACTCTACCACCTAATATCCTACTTTTTTCAATATGTAAGTTGTCTTTTTCAACAATCTTTTTCACTCAATCTCGACTCCTTTGTTGTTGTCAATATTTTCAATATTCCCCATGGCGGGTTGATTCCTAGGCATAGGGGTGGAAAGCATGGTTGAACCACTACCTCTGATCCAATGGAAAATCATGCTACCTCCTCTTCATTGCCTCAAACCCAAGCTCAAGTTCATAGATCCTCTTTCAGTTACAATGATATTATTCTTGAATTGGTTCGTTAGGAAATTGAACATGTGGAATTTGATGTGCACTATAGTCGATGATTTATCCTAGACATCCATGTCTATAATGCCACCAAATAATGGATTCCTTATATAAGAAATTCTTCTCATCCTAAATTTTTGTAGTATAAGAAAGCTATAAATGTATATTGTCACACTAAGATCCTCATGGGGCGCATACTCACAGACAATGCTGACACCTAGCAAGAAATCACAATCTGAATTGTAGAGATGGAGGATAAAATTGACCACATTGATCATAAGATAACCATCTAGCTAGGAGATTAGCCAACATCACCTTATTTTTGGATGAGTAAGGTGATCCACAACTGCATATGCATAGGGATCCTCCTCACTAGTATTTAGGCTCCATTGGAATTTTGTTTATGCATTAGGTGATATATTTTGTTTAGCTATGTTGCAACATGTAAATGGTTGGCATAGGTAGCTTGTTTATAATAGATTTTATCTAAAGGATGCTATGATATGGAGAGGCATTAGTAACCTCAAACCTTTGAACTTGTGCTACTAGTCTAGTTTCCCTTCAGGTAAACCTGTAGTAAGCTATATTTGTCTATGTAATTTCCTCTTGAAGTAATCCAAAGTTCCTAACTTTAAAAAAAGGGTGATGCTAGGATCCCCAACTATAATCAATGATTGAATACTAGAGTTGACCGCAAATAGTATGCCATGTAGTAGAGCATAGGATTCAACTTGGTTATTAGTAGAAGTTCTGAGCCCCTAGGGAAAGGATGATTCATGTTTTCCTTCATGATAAAAAATGATCCCCCCACTACTGCCACTCTTACCCAATCATTTTAACTATAAACAAAAATTAAAATCAATTTTCTCTTTCATTTCGAAACTAAGAAACATTATTACCTTTCTTATATATTCTATTAAAATTTTAAAATTATGAATTCCCAAATTTTAAAGAAAAAAAAGATTCATTGTACTCAGAGCCTTAGTTTTTGGTTGGTATGCTTCTATATATGACCTTCCATATCGAAATAGAAAATTCCAAAACCTAATGGTTAAATAGGTTAAACATTCAACAAGGATCAAACTTTCCCTTCAATAACATAAATATTTAATGAATATTGTTGGGAAGATTGTCATAATGTAATTAGTTTATGAGTATCAAATGTTATAACTTCGTAGAAAAGATTCGAAGTGCTTCCTTATGATTCATAGATGGTAAATAGAGTAAATTGTCAACCCCCATTACAGATACTAATAGTGAGAGAGTCAAGATAGTTGAACCATCGCCTTTTCCACTTTGAGGAAGTGATCTAACACCTAACTCAAGTGATATTTTTTCAAAATCATTATTTTTGTTTTAACTTTAAAATATAAAATTAATTCATGTTTTACAAGTAGTAACACCTTCAATATTACTCATTGTTATTTAACAACTTAAATCTACCACTCACTCATTATTACCAAAAGTGTTGCTCCTATTTGCTTCTTACTTACCATAATATATTATATGACTTGTGGTTACATTGGTTTCCTCAATTTATATTTGAATTTTCAATGTTATGAGTTGTAATGATTTTTATTTTATCCATTCCATAAAAAGTGATTTCACAACTTCATATTTTTTTGCTTTTTCTTTTATAATAAAAATGTATTCATATTAAAAATAGTTAATAAATCAATTGACTTGTTAAGACCTAAATCTACTTTATATTGACTAAGAGCTCATCTTCCACCAACATAAGGAAATAATTTGCTAGATCTAAGTTCTAAAGGTTTGGAAAGAGTGAAACTTTACCCCTTTACACACCACCAATAGGTTATTTCAGGTAAAATGGTTTTCCTTGAATAGTGGTGATGGGTGAGCACACATTCACAAATAGTAGCCAATGATGGTTATCCTCACTATTGGTTGACCACTAAGTTATGATAGGAATTTCCACCTTAAGAAAAAAAAATGACTTGTTAAGAAGACAAATGTTATGAAACCGACTCACAAAAAGATAGAAAAGATAGATCAACGACTTAGAAATCAGCCTCTTTGAGGGGGCAACCTCCTTTACATTACACAAGTGAAAAATTCTTGGATGATACAAATGAAAAAACCTCATTTCTATATATAGGAGTCTAAGGGGTCACAATATAACCAAAGCCGACCTAACAATAATAATATAAGGGCACAAAAATAACAATAGTGGGCTTCTATGGAGCACAATAATGACAATATGGGGACAATAGAGGCACAACAATAACAATAAGGGATACAATGACAATAGTAATGGGGGAATCACTAGTGTTATAGGGACCTCACATGCCCCTCTCCTTCGAAAAAGTGTTTTCCTCAACGCTTGAGTAGTTCTGGATGCTTTTGTATAAAATTATTATCCTCCCATGTGGAATCTTCAATGGGTAAGCTCTTCCACTTGAGGAGATACTCTGAAACTTATCGATTTCGTAGCTGTCGAGTTCTTGTTTCTTTGACTAGTTCAGGTTCCAATATGATTTTTCCTTCCTCATCAAGTTCTGGCAATATTGTTTGAACTGGGAGCTTGTCACCTATAACCTTCTTTAAGCATGAAACATGTAAAATTGGGTGCACTCGGGAAGTTGTAGGAAGCTCCAATTTCTATGCCATAGTACCTATCTTTTGCAACACCTTGTACGGACCATAATACTTTGGTGATAATTTATTATCCTTCTTATCTTAGTTGAGGGACATTTGTTTATATAGTTGTAGTTGTAAGAATACCTAATCACCTACATCAAAACTTCACTCGCTGTGATGTTGATCTACCTATTGTTTCATTCTATTATGCGCCAAGGTGAGGTTATCCTTTAAGAGTTGGAGAACTTGTCTTTGATGCTTGATGTGATCTTCCACTGCTTGAACCTTAAAATTTTCTCTTAAATATGATGTGATGGATGGTGGATTATATCCATAAAGTGCCATAAATGGGGTCATTCTTGTTTCAATATGGAAGGAAGTGTTATACCATCATTCAGCCAGAGGCAAGCATTTGACCCATTGTGTATGTTTATCAAATACAAAGAAATGAAGATATCCTTCCAAATATTTGTTTACTATCTTAGTTTGCCCATCAAATTGAGGATGATAAGATGAGTTATGAGCTTACTGAGTACCAAGGCAAGAAAATAATTTTGTCCAAAAATTTCTAGTGAAAATGGGATCTTTGTCACTTACAATAATCTTTGGGTTTCCATGTAGCTTTTGAATTGTTTCCATAGATGCAATAGAAATTGTACTCGCTTTAAATGGATGAGATAATGCACAAAAGTGTGCATACTTGGTAAGTTTGTCAACTACCACCATGATAACACTCTTTCCTTCGGACTTGGGTAAACATGTGATAAAATACATTGAAACCTCCTCCCAATGTTGGCTTGGAATGGATAAAGGTTGTAACAGACCTGGGGTCTTAATTGTTTCAACTTTATTTTGTTGAAAAGTAAAAAATTCTGCCACAAAATTTTGAATATCCGATTTAAGGCCATCCTAAAAAAAATATTTCTTAACCTTGTGGTAAGTTTTTAGAAATCCTAAGTGCCCTCCTAAGGGAGAGGTGTGCAATTCCCTAAGAATATTTTGTTTGAGTTGGGAATTCTTACATAGGTATAACCGATATTTGTACCATAACGAATCATTTTTCCAGCTAAATGTATCAGATGTATTGGGATCTTGTTGTAACTTTTGAATAAGTGCCCACACTTCTTCCTCATTCTTCCATTCATCCCTTGCTTCATTTACCCAATATGGTTGGATAATAGAAATGGTGCAAAGAAATGCTTCCACATCTTCATCCTTTCTTGAGAGTGCATCGACCACAACATTTTTCTTCCCTTTTTTGTAAATGATTTCAAAGTCATAACCCAACATCTTTGTGACCCATTTTTGCTGCTTTTCTAAAGATAATCTTTGTTCTAAAAAGTATTTAATACTATCATGATATGTTTTTACCTTGAAGTGTCTTCCCATTAGGTAGGGTCACCATTTCTTAAGTGCATGTTATTGCCAACATTTCCTTCTCATAAATAGCTTTGTGTATATACTTTCCTTTGATTGGACAACTTTCAAAAGCAATGGGTCTTTCTTCTTGCATTAAAACAACACCAATTCCATTTCCCAAGGCATCACATTCCACAATAAAGGTTTTTGTGAAGTCCAGTGTAGCTAAGACCGGTGCTTGGCACATTGCCTCTTTAAGATGTTCAAAGGCCTTCATTGCTTCCGGAGTCCATGAAAATGCATCTTTCTTTAATAATGTTGTTAGAAGTTTTGCTATTCTCCCATAATTCTTAACAAACTTGCGATAATACCCTGTCAACCCGAGAAATCCTCGCAGATGCTTTATGGATGTGGTATTCTCCATTCCTTAATGGTTTTAATTTTGGTAGGGTCTACCTTAACACCTTCATGAGATACAATATGACCCAGATATTCCACCTCTTCTACTCCAAAGAAACATTTGGAGATTTTTGCATATAATTGTTTCTCCTCCAATAGTTTGAGCACCCTTTCAACACATTGAACATGATCCTTCAAAGACTTGCCATAGATTAGTATATCATCAAAAAACACTAACATAAATTTTCTAAGGAAGGTTTGAAAATGGAATTCATCAAACGTTGAAATGTAGAAGGTGCATTGGTAAGGCCAATTGGCATGACCAGAAATTCATAATGACCCTCATGAGCTCTAAATGTTTTTCTTGGAATGTCTTCAATCTTCATTCTAATTTGATGATATCCTATAACAAAGATCCAACTTGGTGAAGTAAATTGATCCATGTAATTCATCCAATAATTCATCAATGAAAAGAATGGGAAATTTATCTTTAATAGTGAGCTTGTTGAGCTCCCTATAATCTGGACACATGCATCATGATCCATCCTTCTTCTGAACCAATACTACTGGAGCAGAGAAAGAACTTTGACTAGTTTGAATTATACCAGCCTCTATCATTTTTTCAACCATATGTTAAATTTCACTCTTTTTGGCATAGGGATATCTGTAAGGCCTGATGTTTGGAGGAAAACTTCCTAGAATCAAATGAATAGCATGATCATGATCACGAATAGGTGGCAGGCCTTTGGGAGTCTCAAATACCTTGGAATTATTGTCCAAGAAGTTTTGGAGATCTGGAGAAATATATGATTTCGATGTAGGAACCTCTATTGAACATAATTGTGCAATTATGTCTCGTTGTTATTTCTTTAGAAGCTTTGGCATTTTGTTAGCGCTGATTATCTTTCCCAGTTTCCCTGTGATACCCTTAATTCAAATTCCTTTCCTTTTGAAGAAAATTTCATGAGAAGCTCTTGAAAATTAAATGCTATTGTACCCAAGGATTGTAGCCATTGGACTCCTAGTACAGCATCAACACCACCCATTGGAATGGAAAGAATTGGGCTATTCAATACATATTATCCCATGGATAGCTTGATATTATGGCACTTTCCTCCACTTGCAACCATCACATGACAATCTGGTGTTGGATATAGGAAGAAATTCAATTCCTTGGCTATCTTACAATGAATAAAATTATGGGTACTGCCCGAATCAATCAACACTATTACAATTTTCTTCTTGATATGCCCTTCTATATTGATGGTTTGAGGAGTGGTAATTCCAACCAATACATTACAAGATATGGACGGATTCATTTCTTCTTTCTCTAGGGTTTTTTACTGGTGTATATCCTCTTCTTTTGACATTTCTTGTTCCTTTTCTTCCTCCTCTTCACAACCTATGTAAAATAATTTCTTCTCAACACACTTATGATCTTTAGTGTATTTGCTATCACAATTATAACAAAGCCCTTTTTCTCTTTTTTATTCCAATTGTTGTGGTGTCAACCTTGTAGGTTGTGGATGGATAGGGGCAAAAACACTTCCATATTTATGATTGCGAGTGGTAGGCTTCCTTGTTGCCATAATTTTTCTTTCCATTTTTCTTACCAGCCTGAATGCCTTCTCCAATGAATCAGGTTCCTAAAGGCGAACCTCATCTTGGATGTTATCCTTTAAAGTACCTATGAACACATCAATCCTATGCTCCTCTGGAATATCTTTTACCCTTATATTCAATTTTTGGAAGTGCTCAATGTGATCCATCATTGAACCCTTTTGTTTGAGATTTATCAATTGGCTAAAAAAATTGTTGCTTTTTGTATCCTCATAATTTGTCATCATTTCATCCACAAAAATAGAGCAAGTGACAATTTTTTTATGAGAGCAAAGCCATCGATACCATACAAACTGATTTGGTTCCAAATATAAATTTGCAATGCGTACCTTTTGTGTGTTTTTCACATTACGGAGATCGAAAAATTGCTCCATCTGTAGTATCCATGTTACTGGATCCTTGCCATCAAACTTCCTCATATCAATCTTTGGAACATGGTGGTTCTTCGATCCAACGTTAGAGTCTATGAAATCATCATTAACATTTATTTTTTTCTCATCATGAGTTTCCTTTACTACCCTTTCGCCATTAGTAAGCATTTATTGTAGAAACTTTGTCAAATTTGTCTTCAAATCTTACATCTTAGCGTCCACACATTTCTTTAAATCATCCATCTTAGCTTCTACGCCTTTGTTTAAACCATTAATCTTATCTTCCACGCCATACATCTTAGCTTCTACATATTTCTTTAAACCATCCATCTTAACTTCTATTACTTTTTGTGCGACTAAATTTTGTTGCACTTGGTCTCGTAATTTTGATATAACATGTTGCATTTCTTCCTCTTCTTCATGAGTCATGCTAGAGATTTCAGGTTTCTTACTAGGTGTTTCCATTTTGTTTCTTTGGGGCATCAATTAATGATAATAATGCTTCACTATGCCCTTTGAATTCCTTCAAACTAATTTTTCAAACCAAACTTCTGCAAATTTTTTTAGAAACTACACACCTTTTTTCACTTTGTAGGAGCTCGATATTGAATCTATTGTATATCTGTAATTTTGGATCTCCAAGGTCTAAAATTTCTTCCTGTAGTAACCCTCGAAGTACTCTTTCTAACCCCACAAGTATGATCAAGATTGGATTATCCAATAAAGAGTTATGTCAAATCTCTCGCGATGGCCTGATTATAGACTGGTTTAGTATAGCGACCTTGTACGAAGTTCCACGTGTCACTGTTTTGACCTTAGGATCTGAAACTAATACACAGAACACTATAGGATGTCCTATATTTGTAAATTCTTACGAAATTTAAATCTAATGCTCAGGAAAAAAAAAAATAATAAAATTATGACGATTTTCCCCAGGTCACCTGTTTGAGATGTAATTTGGGATCCTGCAAAAACCCTAACTTCCGTGGATCATATCTCTGAAAATATAGCGATACAAGATTTGAAATTCGGAAAAGAGGTTCAAAGAGATTTCAACTCAAATGGGTTGTTTTTTGAGCTTCTTCAATGTTGCAAAAAAAAAGTTATAGCAAAAATTCCACGATGACCTATTTGGAGCAGTGAAACCCTAGAATCCAAGCTCTAATACCAAATGTTATGAAACCAGCTCACAAAAATAGAAAAGATAGATCAACGACTTAGAAATCAGCCTCTTTGAGGGGGAAACCTCCTTTACATTACACAAGTGAAAAATTCTTGGATGATACAAATGACAAAACCTCCTTTCTATATATAGGAGTCTAAGGGGTCACAATATAACCAAAGACGACCTAAAAATAATAATATAAGGGCACAAAAATAACAATAGTGGGCTTCTATGGGGCCCACTAATAACAATATGGGTATAATAGGGGCACAACAATAACAATAAATGATACAATGACAATATTAATGGGGGAATCACTAGTATTATAGGGACCTAACAAGAAATTTGAAACTTGTTGGGCTTCACCTATAGAAGTTCAAACATTGTCATTGTGTCTAACTATGTACAATTGAAGTGGATCTAAAGGTTAACAACATTTATTTGGTTAAAGGTGACATATTTGATTCTAAAGAAGGTCGGGGTATGTACACCTTAAAATTAAGCATTGATATGCAAGAAATTTAAAATTATCACAACCAAACCCAAAGCACTTATCATATAGGAATCAATAAAGAAGTATGAAAATGTTGAATTAATGTGAACATATCTTAGAAAAATTTGAAGATTGTTTTGAAGTCATAATATGGAATATTGACCTAAAACTTATGTAAATGAATTTATATATGTGGATTTATGCTTTTAATTTAAAGGTTTAAAGAACACGAAAATAAAGTTAAATGTATAATCTCGTACACATGCATCCTTCACCTCTACCTAGTGAGTTGGAAATATCCTCACACACATAGACACATGCAAACCTTCCCTTGGTGAGGTGGTGGGAGTGCATGAGGATGCACAACCTTGCCCCTTATCACCCACCTACAATCCATAACCTCTCCAAACCCACCCCTTCAGGACCTAGATCTCTCCCACCCCCCCAACACACACAAACATCCAAACCTCTCCTTAATAAGGGATCAAGGTGGAGAGGGGAGTTGTCACACACATGCACGCCCTTGCCTCCACGAAATGAGTGGTGGCAGTGTCAAGGTGTGCATGTGAATGTGAGGGCCTTCCCTAGTGACTAGGTATAGGAAAAGATGTGCATGTGTGTGAACAAAGACACCCTCTTCCCTCCTATCACCCACTCATGTAGAAACCATTCACCCCACAATCCCCCCATCACCTAGTTTCACACAACTTCATCCATTTGGATGAATACATGCATTCCTTTACAACACAAGAGGTTGGGTAGTGGTTTGTGGGTAGAGTGTGTAACTTCATGGTCCCACTACTAAGGTGGAGGTGAGGTTGTGCATGTGTGTGAGGGTCACACCCTCACCTCTACCCAAATATACCCAGCTAGTGGTGGAGGCACGAGAGTGCATACTCACACACATCCTTATACCCTTAAGGTCACAACCTCACCTTCACCATTAAATGGGTGTGTAATGGTGCAAACATTCACACATCCTTACACCCTCAAAATCACATCCTCACCTTCACTCAATTAATGGTGGGAGAATGACCTTCACAAACATGAATGCCCTCGCCTCCACCTAGCGAGTTATGGAGGAATGAATGTGTGTGCACACACACATGCACACCCTCATCTCTACCTAGTTAGTTGTGAGGTGTGAGGGTGTGCACAAATGTACATCCTTGCCCCACTAGCCTTTTGTGTTGTGAGGTGATGCATGTGTTTATCCCAAGGGTTAAAAGGTGTGTGTAAGTGGGTGTAGGGAGAGGATTTGTTAGGGTGTGTTAAAGTGTGAATTAGGGGGCAAGGGTGTACACACATGCACACCCTTCACCCCACACCAATCACCCTTCCTAGGGTTTAATGTGTGCACCCTCAAGGGTATGCATGTGTATGCATCCTAATGTGATGGGTGCGAGAGGTGTGCGATGGGGGGTTTAGGGTCTACATGTGTGTTTATGGAAGTGTGAAAAGGTAGGGGGTGCATAGAGACGAGTGAAAATTTTTGGAGGGGTTGGGGACATACACACCTTCTAGGAATGATGAATTTCATGGGTTTAGCTATAATGCACATGCATCCTCACACATTCATTGTACATAACGGGTGGGGAGTGAAGGTGTAAATGTGTGTGACCATCATACACTTGCATATGCACACCCCCATTGTACCTAAGGTGTGGGGGGTGAAGGTGTGCATGTGTGCGCACATTGAAGGTGAATGTGCATTATAGTACACTTTCATCCTCCCTCTCCCCTTCCAATATCACACACCACCATTATGCCTAAGGGGTAGGGGGTGCATGTGTGCATGTATGCCCACTTCCCCTCCCCCACTTGTCACCCACTCATGCCCACATTTGTCGCCCAAGAAGGGTGGTGGTGGGGGAGAAGGTGTGTGTCTATATGCATGCACATGTTATTTTTGTGCATGTGTGTGCCACACCCTATGTGTGTGGATGTTGGATAGGTGCCAATATTCATGTGTGTGCACAGGGAGTGGAAGTATGTTTTATGGGATGAGAGCGACCATGTATGTGCATGGGGAAAAATGGTAGGAAATGAAAGTGAGTGTGCACACGCACAGATACCCTAAATGCATAACCAAGAATACATAATCCTTTAAATTGTGGAATGATATACACTTAAGTGCTTTAAATTCTCCCCCCTTGGCATGAGGTTACATTACAATAAGGTGTTATTCCATACATGACAACATTATATTGATCCTAAGGAAAAAATTATCTAGCAAACTTCAAGGATTGAATAACACTATAGGTGGAAGTATAGTTACAAATTGAATGAGTTCAAACCACTCACAATGACTTAATTACATCAATAGCATTTGTATGGTTAAATACCAAACAATGAGATTAGTTGATGGTTTATCTATATAATTACTCACTTTTCAAGACAAATTAAAAGTCTTTCCACAAAGAATAAAAGTGAGATTTAAAACTACTCATGTATTAAACAAGGGCTAGCAAAAAATTCCCCATATTTTCAAAAAAAATAAAAATAAATGAATTTATCAGTTCCATGTGTTGATAAATTAGAAATTCAAAAGGTGTTAAAAATATCATTAAATGAAGAATATTATAAAACAACTATATGGTCATCGTGTACTTCTTTCAATCAACCATAAAGCCTAGGTAGTTGAAGTCCTTTGAGTTTTGATATGCAATATTGTAGTGCTCTATATAAATATGAATATATATATAACCCAAAGACATAGATTAGATGTTGATTTTAATTGATGTGCTAGTGGAAACATAGAATAATTTTTACTTAGAGGCTTCCTTTAATCAAATTAATTGTCATAGAAAATCCCCTGTGACCTGAAGGTTAACAATCCCTCTTTCCTGAGTATATTTTTGTAAGTGGTATAAGCTTTTGAATTCACCTCAGTTATTTGTTGGTCTTCCTATATTACCTTTGACCTAAAATATGTGTTTCTTTGAAAGATGTAGAATAAAGCCAATCCTGCTAATAGAATTTGGACCTTGACAAACCCTATTGAAATATCACTAACCCAAAGTCTTTTCCACCTATATATTTGATGGGAATATCTATGGTTTAACCTTTGGAATAACCTTATAATATACAAAGAAAGCATTAACTTTTGTATCTACTTAAAAGGCAGGCATCATTTTCTCTTCAAACAAAATAGAGTTTCTAGCAATCATCCCCACATAACTAGAGATGGATTTCCCTAAAACGCTTTATATTTCGCAAAATAAACCAAACATTATTACATTTATCTAACGATTCTCATTTCCAAAGGTTTTGGATGCCTAAAATCTCCCCAACCTGACCCAAACTTATTGAGAAAAAATACAATGCAAGAGCAAATGTGAAGTGTTTTCCTCACTACACCTGAAAATCAAACAAATAATTTGACCTACTCTAATTCTATTATGGAGGGATTCCCATGCAAAACGTTTATTATTAAATATGAACCACGTTAACAACTTACACTTGGGAGGGTGGTTGAAGGGAAAGTACCCCTAGGGTCCTTTGGGCTAAGACTCTACCAGACTGAAAATTGCTTATTTAAAGAAACACACACACAGCCATCATCTTTACTTTTAAGCAAATTCTAAGGTTTAGGGCACATACCTATGGTCCTACGTTCGAGAAGACCGTTAGGGTGCAAACCCTCCTTGGAGTTCCCTTCTTCTTTCTTTGACCTGCAAGACAAACAAATCAAAGAACACAACAGTACCTGTACAAATACTTATGTATAAATCATCTTCATGCTATAAAGTTAGTTATAAAAGATCTTTAAGTAACCACTTTCACTAGAATTCAACACAAGAATTTCATAAGCATAAAGAAAGATTATTCGGGAACAAAGACGTGTTTCTTTATAAATAAAGGCAAATAAAGTACAGATATCGGAAAGATATCACCTGAACACCTTCAGCAGGCTCCAAGCAAGCTTCCTCCCGGATTCGTTCCAGCCTCAAGCCTCCGACAAGAGCTCCTTCCAAGTCCTACTCCAATGATGGTATCAAGGATGAAAGATCACCAATATACATGGAAACAAGGGTTTCCTATGCAAGATGGGGGAAGTGCAGACAGCACCAAGGACTTCAGACCTGATCTAAGGGAAAAATCTCAGCATAATAATCTTGCTCTCCTTTCTCTCTCCCCTTGGCCTTCCCATTGATGTCTTTTTATACCCTCTCCAAAGTAGTTTTTTAGTTAGGAGTTGGTTGGGAACAGTTGGGCCACGGGCACTAACAGGTGATCCAGCAGGTAAACCCGCGATCACCGCCCGAAAAAGAGGAAATTATATATTTTTTAAGTGTTTTAATAGATACACGCGGGTTGGGTATGACAGACCCGCGTGTACACGCGTGTAACTCAGGGCAATGTCGCGTATAGGGAATAAAACACTGTTTTTTAAATTTTTGGACCAGGTCTGGAAGGAGGGGTTGCCCTAGGCCATGAGTGCAGCATCACAAACCATAAGAGTGGGATTTGGAGCTATAACAGAGGGTTCTTAACTTTCCAAAACATTTTATACACCATTTTTCATCATCAGTCCTAGTCCAAAAGTGTTGAGTACCCAAGATAAGGTGTAGAATTTCCCCTTGATCCATTGAGAGCCCAAATTAATTCATGCAAGGAATTGTTCAATATTGTATGTTCCTTCTTGATTTCTACTAAAAATTGGTCCCACCTTTGGACTATATTTCCTTCTATATCAAGATCGATTTCCCTTCTTTGACCTTTAGACCACATGGATGTGTTATCTAGGATATCAATCAAATTCAGTGTACATCCACCAATTACATGTAGGTGCTATATGGTTTCTTCGGGGAGGAATGTGTCTCTACCAAATATTGTTATTGAACTTTCCCCCATTATCACGTGTGTTCCATCTTTCATTCTCCATGCCAAATATAAACCTCTGGCTAGGAATGTTAGTGTTGTTGCCTTGCACTAGTTGGATACATTCATTATACTCTTCCTTTCCTTTCTTAACTAGTCAAAAAGAGTTCATGGAGTAATGTATTTCTATATATGAATCCTTTTCCATAGGTTCTCTTTTGCAATGACATTCCATAATGATTTTACTACCATATCTTTACCAAATAAACATATGCTCTTCAATCCCTTACCCAATGCTTTTGGAATTGCAATATTTTTCCACTCCATGATATGATTCCCTTTGTAGTCATTACTCATGTGCCATAGAAATTAAAACAAAACTCTATGATTTTTTCATGAATACCATTGGGTATATGAGATAGGTTGTGCTTGTATATTTAAATAACTTCTAACATTAACTTTATCAAGAAAACAGAATATGCACCTGACGAAATATCTGAGACAGAATATTCTGTTGTCGGGAAAACAACATATTTTGTTGCCTCGGGATCACCTAATTATTTTGTGACGCCGTGCGGAAACAGGAGGCAGTGCTTAAAGAATGCATCCAGCCTTGGCTCGATGAAGCATTCACAGTCTCTACAACCATCGAAGGCAAGTTAGCACACATGCAGGCAATAGGTGATCTCAAACAGGCAATTGCAAGTGATACGGATGCATCAACGGCTCGCTTAGAAAAGGTACAGAGGATAGCGGCAGAGTTTGTTGAAAGCACGCACAATGCGCAGAAATTGTTGATCGACCTCCGCGCAAAGATTACCGCACCGGTCGAGTGACTCGGGACGAGTCACGATGATTGTGTTGGGGGATTGTTGGGTATTGGAAGCCCCGCGTAACATTTTTGGGGCTCAAAGCCCAAAATTTTGGGAAAAGATATGGTAAATACTCCACGGGATGCATGGAGCGCGAACTGTAATAAGTCAAGTCAAAGGGTTTTCCACCCGAAAATAATGTAAAGTGATTCGGCCTGCCCATGGTCCGCAGACCATGGAAATGTATAAATAGAGCAAGGCTCTATGGTTAGGAGGCAGTTAGTTTTGGGGATATGCATTATTGATATGAACTATAATGGGTTTATGAGGCAAGAAGTTGTGGAGCGTCTGTAAGTTTGAGTCAAGGGTACTGGTGGGTAGATAGAGGCTCTACAGCTGTGTGCGCAGAGGCCTAGTAGAGTCCGCAGCTATGTGCGCAGGCCCCTGCAGCTGGGTGCGCAGGGCAAATTTGGTTGTATTAACAGAAGAGTTGAATAAAGATAAGTTGGTTCCAAAAAACTGTGTTGAATATGGAATATTGTGGATCTGGTTAATTTACGATTGATATTTCTATTTTATCTGTATTCTTATGCATATGTTATATGCACATCTATATCTCTTTTGAGTACGTGCACTGGGTATCTCTATTAAATGTTTGCTTAAAGACCGTAACAGTTTTGTAAAGGTCTTTGTAACTCTTATGGGGACACAATTCGACCGAGGGCGACCTAGGTGAAATAGGGGACACAATTCGTGAAGTAGGGGACTGTAACTATTGGGTAGCAGAGGCACTGCGTAACGGTTTTGGGGCTTAAAGCTCGAAGTTTTGGGTAAAGATATGCTAAAGACTCCGCAGGATACGCGAAGCGTGAAGTGTAATGAGTCAAGTCAAAGGGTTGTCCACCCAAAAATAATGTAACGTCAGTCAGCCTACCCATGGTCCGCGGACCATGGAAATGTATAAATAGAGCGAGGCTCTATGGTTAGGGAAGTCAGTTTTTATGCATTATTGATCTGAATTGTAATGGGTTTATAAGGCAAGAAGTTTTGGAGCATTTGTAAGTTCGAGTCAAGGGTATTGGTGGGTAGATAGAGGCTCTACAGCTATGTGCGCAAAGGCCTGATAGAGTCCACAGCTGTGTGCGCGGACCCCCGCAGCTGAGTGCGCAGGGTAGATCTAGTTGTATTGGTGAAGAGTTGACTAAAGATAAGTTGGTTCTGAAATATAGTGTGAATCTGAAATATTATGGATCTAGTTATTTTATGGTTGATATTACTGTGTGATATCTGCACTTAGGCTTATGTTATGAGTTTATGCCAATCTATATATTTTTTGGGTGCACGCACTGGTTATCTCTATTAAATGCTTTCTTAAAGACTGTAACCAGTAGATCTGATCTATAACAACTCATTAAATAATAAGTATTAAGGAATTGCCTTGTTCCGAATCTACGGGAAAGTAGAGTAGCGCGAGGCCACAGAACGACATGCGAACCCTCTAGACCACATCAAGGCATCCTAAGGGTGCAAAAACCTGGTTCCAGCACCCTCCCCTGCTACCTCGAGTGAGACCTCAGTCCGCGCTCCACGAGATGTTGCCGAAAGTGCCGGTAGCAGTGGGATTTGTTTGGCTAAATAACTCTTCCGAACCTGGGTCAGGCCCATATAAGACAACTACAGGAGGAGATGTGCGGAAAGAGTGTGCAGAAGATGTGAAGGGGCGTGACACCCCTAGAAGGGAACCTGACTTTGGGGTGGAACAAGGGAAGAAGACGCCTAAGGAAGCTTAGAAGAGCTTCATGGAAGTCTCTACTCCAGGTAGGAGGGACCCAATTGAGCCAGGAATGGATCCCTCCATGATTACTACCTTTTTAGAGACATGCATGAAGCTGTTGCATGACACCAAAGCCATTAAAGGACTACAAGAGTTGATCACTAAGTGCACAGGGTCGGGTGAGCCGCCCGTAGTCCAGAAACTGGGAAGACATGCTCTATGCACCGAACAGGAGATGCGAATGATAGTGCAAATCGGTGAGTACGATATGGACTAGGTCATTTTGGATTTAGGATCAGATACGAATGTATTACCTAAGAAAACGTGGGAACGCATGGGTAGGCCCACACTACAGTGGTCTCTAATTCAACTAAGGATGGCAAACTAGCAAAAGATCTTACCGATGGGCTAAAACCAAGGGGTGACAGTGGACATTGAAGGCGTAAGTACACATACCGACTTCGAGGTAATAGAAATTGTTGATGACAGTAATCCATACCCTGCATTTCTTGGAATCAATTGGGCCACGGGCATGAATGGGGTCATCAACTTTAAAAGACGGAAAATGACGTTTGAAAAGAAGTCACTATGGGTAATAGTTCCGCTGGACCAAGCTGAAGGAGAGCATTACACCGAACTGGTGCACGACGAGGACAGTGACGATGAACTAGACTGCATCTACCAGATAACAACGTAAGATCAAGATCAGTTGAATCCCACAAAGGATGGAATAATCTCATGGGAGCGCGATAGTTCTTGCACCTCAGATTCAGATGAGGAGACTGAAATATGACAGAACCGATTACATGAAGTCACAACACTCAACTTTAATATGATCATTAGATCATTACGATGCTTGACCACTGAAGTAAGACAACAATTAGTGGATATCGGCGCAACAAATGGGGGTAGTTCATCAACCCTAACACTTCAATCGTAGCCCAGAAGTAGCTTGGTGCATCGAAAGGAGCAATGCATGCACCAAGGTGGTGTGCATAGAGGAAGATGAGAGGTAGAAGGTGGTTCCGGGTACAGATTAAAGGACGGGTGTGGCAGCCACATTGGAGCAAGGTGGTCATCCATCTACAACGAAGGGTACGGTTGTATGTTCCGCAACCACCGACCCACCTAATCTTCACGTAACAATGGTTCGCTAAGTCGATAAGACCATACACAAAGCAGGGTATGCCAAGGGAACTCTATCCACGACTAGACGGGCCAATGCCCCTACAACCCGACCTAAACACAAAGACCTGCATGAAGGGATTCGACAATTATGGGAAGCCATTCGGCGCGGAAAAATGAAACTTCACGAGTTAGAGGAAACAAGGGCCAAACTACGAGAGAAAAGTGCAATGCTAGATGAAGAAATTGATAAAATAAAATTAACAGCCACCCACACGGGCCACACAAAAGAGCTATTGAAGGGACCAGACATGGTAGGCTCTCCTACACTACTAGGACAAGCCGCAACCCTGCTAGCATGGTTGCGACTACACCCTAGGGCACAAGGAAGCACAGACTACAATACGATATTAGACTCAACGAAATGTGAATGGTGCCCACAGCCTAGGCTAGTAGGGTCGCGGAAGGCTCGCACGACCAGTGCAACCACCTGACTATCTGTAGGAGCCCCAGTTTCAGTGCTCCACACAGTTGGAAGAGGGCACGGGACTATAAAACATGCTACAAGAAAGCTGTGTGATTTGGCCGATGAGGATACTATCCAACCAGTGCGACGACCCAAGTATGTGCCTCCAAGCAAAGGGAAGGCTAAGGTCCCTACCAATCTGGATGAAGTCGATAATATACTCATCATCCCGTCTCTTCCAAAAGGGGTTCCAGTTATATAGCCAAACCAATCCTGCAACGACCAGCCCTTTCGGCAATAGCCCGCAGAGTGCAGATTGAGGTCTCACCCGAGGTGGCAGGGAAGGGTGCTGGAACTAGGTTTCCGCACCCTTGGGATGCCTTGATGTGGTCTAGAGGGTTTGTGCATCGTTATGTGGCCTTGCGCCACTCTGCTTTCGCGTAGATCCGGAACAGGGCAATTCCTTAATACTTATTATTTAATGAGTTGTTATAGATCAGATCTACTTTTTACGGTCTTTAAACAAGCATTTAATAGAGATAACCAGTGCGCACACCTAGAAAAGATATAGATTTGCATAAACTCATAACATAAGCATAAATGCACATATCACATAGTAATATCAACCATAAATTAACCAGATCCACAATATTTCAGATTAACACAGTATTTCAGAACTAACTCATCTTTATTCAATTTGTTCGCCAATACATCCAGATTTTCCCTGCGCATTCATCTGTAGGGGTCCACGCACATAGCTATGGACTCTACCAGGCCTCTGCAAACACAGCTACAGAGCCTCTATATACCCACCAACACCCTTGACTCGCACTTACAGACGCAGAATATACTGTCTTCACAGACCCATAACATTAAGATTCATTCAAACCCAAAAAACTACTTTCTACCATTAGAGCCTCGCTCTATTTATACATTACCATGGTCTGCGGACCATGGACAGGCCGACTTACTTCCTATTATTCTATATTATTTCTTGGGTGGACAACCCTTTGACTCGACCTATTACATTTCGTGCTTTGCATATTTCAGAGTTTTACAATATCCTAACTTATAAGCTCTTAGCCCCAAAACTATTACGCGAGACCTCCGCTACCCAACAGTCCCCCAACACAATCATCGTGACTCGTCCCGAGTCACTCATCAGTGTGGTGAGATGCGCTATCTAGGCTCTACGGTTCACCTCCCTGTGAGTGACGCTATTCGTTCTGCTATGCCTTCTGTGTCTCCTGCACTACTTCTTCCATCTCCCGATTCATTGTTTCTACCAATTCTTGCAACCGATAATGCTCATGCTGCTCTACTCGGTTAACACAGAACACCTCCTCATAGGATTTTCGCTCTAGCTGGGGGGTCACATACAGGACCTCCTCGTACCAACGCAGCCAATTTCTAATTTCGTATCTTCTCTTCACACTGTTTGCTGCATCTTGTGTTGCAATTTTGCAAGACCATTGCTACTGTCCGCGAGATCCCAATCCTCAAGGTACATCAGAGAAGACTTGTTAACTGCAATTCCACCTGTTAGAGTCGGTCTAGTAGCCCTCCATCAGCAATCAAAGCTCTTTGCATTTGCATAAGTAGGTGTCTCATCAGTGTCATCTTATTGCATTCCATTAGGCATGCCATAACCCTGATGGAGGAGCTTGTGTCTTTATTCCCCTCTTGGTACTGCTGGATTCAGTTTGTTTCAGTCAATAAAATTATTTACAGGGTCATTGGTCTTGTCTTGAAGTCAAGGTCCTAGGTTTAGGGTTTAGTCCAATTTTGTCTTTTGAGGTCATGTCTTTTAAGGTCAATAAATGCCCAGCAGGCCAGAGGGATGTCCAGCAAAGCATCACTTCAAATGATTTCATATTGTATAGCTAATTTTTACCTTGAGTTCAAAAACCCTGTTTTTGAAGGCAAGGTCATTTTCTCATTTTTTGTAAAAATTTGTAAAAAATTCAAACTCTCCAGAAGTTGGCATGCAGCCTTGGTCTCCTTTGCCAAGACTCCTCAGAAGCTATCCCTGCAAAAATTTTCAAGAAAAAGCATCATTTCAACCAATTTCATAACAAAAGGAAACCACAAGTCAGCAGCAATTAGTTTTAAAAAGTGTCATTGCATAAACATTATAAAGTGGGTTTGAGGGGAAATAAATTTAAATCAAGCTTATAAAAGCCCCTCTCTCCTCATTTTGTAATTCTTTTGTCTCCAAGACTCCAAGAGCAAGTGTGAAAGGCGATTTAGTGTGAAACTGGATGAATTTGGTGACTGCACCTGCGTGCTACGCATCAGGGCCTACGCGCTACGCGTTGGGCACACGCTACGCATCAGGGCAGTCTCTGCAGTGCAAAAATTGGTCGGGCGCTACGCGTTGGGTGCGCACTACGCTCCAGAGCCCGCGTGCTACGCGTTGGGTTTCCACCTTCAGAAATTTGCCAGTGAGCCACAAATCGACTTCTTCCTCCTCAATTTCTTCAGGTAGGCCTCAAATCATTGAAGTTCTTGCTTTGTAAAGATAACATGAGCGTGAAAATGTGTCAAATGCCATCAATTTGAAATAGAAAATTCATATGTATTATGTTTAAAAAATTCAAATGCATGTGAGCTAGGGTTTTACATTTGTTGCCCAAGGTCATCCTTTTTCACTCCCTCATTTCCCCACATTCCCATTATCCCCTCCCTTGTCATTTTCACCTAATCCCCCTAACAAAAAAAAATCAAAAGCCCTAAAACCCTACCTATCCCTAAAATTCAATAAAATCTCCCTAAACCCTACCTCCTATCAAACCCCTGCAAATTATGATTATGTGATGATGTATATATCACAATTCTTTCCCTAAATTCCCTTATATATATATATATTCCCTAAATCCCCTCAAAATTCCCCCTCCCTAACATCTCCCTTGTGTTTTTTGTCCCCTTGGAGCAGCATTCAAACAGTCAAAACAGCAGGTCATTTGAGCAGAAGCAGCAGTACATTTCAGCCATTTTGCTCTTGAAACCATGTCAGAAACCGAAACAGATTATGAGCAAAGTGATGACCGTGAGTCAACACCGGAGGTTGAGGTGCCAAGGAGGCCTCACAGGGGTGGTAAGGGTGGTCAGCATGTGAGAGAGGAGCCCACCTCTTTGGCCTATTTGCAAGCTTGTCCACTTGCAGTCACATGTTTCTATCATCAATCATGCTATGAATATTGCGAGAGAATTTCCCAAATTCAGCACCACAGGGAATTGGTCCGCTTGTTTATTTTGCATTTGCACAATGGGCATGTGAATCTTGCAGGGGTGGATTTTACATTGTCACCTGAGGTTGTTGCTCAAGCAACAGGGATACCCAATGTTGGAGAAGAGTGGAACAAGCGCCAGCTGTTGGACAGATTCCAGTATGAGCCCTACATTAAACCTGTATATATGAGGCACCTAACTGGTGTATTTCCTTTCAGATTCTTGAGGGATGAGTATGCACCCTTGATGAGGCTCATCATTCGCTATTTCACCTGTGAGGGCAGATTTTCACGTTTGTATTCGTACCATATCCGCTTGTTGATGCATTTCACACGGGTACGGATGATGAACATACCATTTTTCATGTGCCGGAATATTGAGAGGATGGTGCCCTTGGTGCAGAGAAAGAGCCCAGCACAGCAACACAGGAGCATCTACCATTATTCTTTGATCAAGATTGTGGTCATGCATTAGTTGGCCCAGCAGGGTATTCCATGGGAGGATTTCATCTCTCGAGATTTCTTCACAGCACCACCACCCCCTGAGGTTGTTCATGAGGAGGGAGGACCTTCACAGCAGTATAACATCCCTGAGCCCAGACATGTCAGCTCCCCTCCATTGGTCACATATCAGAGAGGCCACAGGGCCTTATTTGCATCAGCTCGGCGAGTATTTTCTCCACATCAGGTGGAAGGGGTCTCGCTTTCTTCATCGGCACCGCAAGTGTTATCTCCACACCAGGTGGAAGGGGCCTCGTTTCTGACAGTAGCACAGGTATCAGATAGGGGCAAGCAGCCCATGATTGAGGAGGGATTGTTAGGTGATCCAGATATTGACATCGTTGATCTTGACACCCGTTTTCCTAGCTCGGAGCTTAAGGAGATCATTCAGCAACGGGAGGATGAAAATCGCTTGTTGGAAGAAAAATTAGAGATGGCACAATGGAAAATCACATATTTAGAGCAACACAACAAGCAATTAGAGGATGAGCACACTCTCGATGAGTTGCGGAGGATCCATGAAGACCGCAACTTGGCTCGTAAGAGACCCGGTGATTTGGTACCCATTGAGCGAGATGGTATGCTTCTCCGGGTCAATGCTCATTTGGAGAGGTTGTTGGCCAAGGCTAACAAAGATAAGGACATGCTCTGGAACATGAAAAACCATTATTGGGCTCGAATGCACGTATGTAAGGCAAAAATGAAGGTGCTCAAAGGACGATTGGCCGAGGCACTAAAACGAAGAAAAAGGCCCGATCCCCTCCACATCTTGGCTGAGGCTTCCTTGAAGGAGCATGGTGCTAAATGAATTACCTTCTACACAAATTTCAAAAAATTTTGAGCATTTTTGGTCATTTGTAAATTTTTTGGGCAAAAAACAGGCTTTCTTCCCCAACGCGTAGCGCGCCGCGCGCTACCCTGAAGATGGGCAACTCCTTTTCATGAAAACTCAACATTTTTGGATTTTTCATGCAAAAATACACTTTCTCAGCAATTTCCAAGAGATTCCATCAAGTTTTGAGCCTCCAGAAGGTCAAAAAACAAGCAAAAAATGACTTTCTGCCACTTTTTTGACACACAGGAAGCAGTCTTGGGAGGTTGCCATTTTGGAGGGGCAAATGGTCACCAAATTCATAAATTCCACTTGGGTTGGAAAGTAGACATCCAGACCTTTCTAACAAGCCCACTTTTGCCTCATTTGGACTCCGGGAACTGCCTCAAAAGTAGGCCCAAATGCGCGCTACGCGTTGAGAATCAGGGCGCTACGCATCAGGCTATTTTTCCAGAAATGCACCTACAGCTCAGCAAAACGCAATTTTGACTAGGTTTGACTTTTTGGAGTGGGTATTGATCCTCCTTGATGTAAATGATGTAATTTTATGATACTTTGACACTTATTTATCTCTTCTATAAGATTCATTCATGAAATAGGCAAAAATTTAATGAATGAATTGGTTTCCTAGCTTATAGAGGCAAGTTGTTTTGACTGCCTAGATTTTAGTGATCAGTTTGGAATTGGTTGAAACAGCTCCTAGGATAGTGAGCTCGACCCCTAGAGGCAAGGAAAGATGTTATATTGCCTATATTATGTACTTTCTTGATCATTTTCAGGGTTGGACTCTTGAGGGAGAAAGCTTCTATTGTATTACTCGTTGTATCTCTGCAATATTTGGCAAAGGAAGACCAGGGTTTTGCAGTCCTTTTTGGGATTCATGTGGTTACATGTATTGATGGTGTGTTTCTCTTTGTACTTGTAAGTTTTTTATGTGAATCATCTTCTTACTTTTTCTTCTGCATATTAGGCAAATGAAGTGTTAAGGTAGAATTCATGGTTACTATGCTCTGCCTTTAAGTTTGCTTAATATCAATGTTTTCAGCTGTTTAAGGAGAATTCAAGGTGATTTCTTGCTCTCCTTAGCTCCTCACCAGTCATTCTCATCCATAAAAATATTTCAAAGGCATAAATACAGTCTCCTACCTTGCCCCAAAGAACCCCCTGCGAAAACTGTGTCCAATCCCCGCACCCAAAATTGCCTTTCCCCAATTTTCCACCAAAACCCTAAAAATCCGAAATCAAACCTTTTTATCAGTTTACTAGCCTAAAATATGTGTTCTTTATTGGTTATCTCTGCACGTTGAAGATCTTTGCCGAGATAGACCAGAGAGAGCCCTCTCCTGCCCCGTAGGGCTAGCTACGAGGCTAAGTGGTTTGATGTTGCCTTGGAGTTTACCTTTTTCAGCCTGAGGTGAAATTTCAAGTGCTAACACCACCATTGGTCTCCATATTGATAACCTTTCTCGTATCTTTTATGATTCATCGACCAGCCCATGGGTGAGGCTGCAGCATCTGGACCAGTTCTACTTCGAGTCTACAAATTTCGGCACATCCCCTATCGTCGATGTTGAACTCTGCATGGTGCCTGCAAATGTCAAAACCGTATTCGTCAAAAAGCCTTGCATCTCCATCAGCCAAACCCTCGGGCTTACTCCTTTTTAACGGGAAAAGTGTCTATTCAGAACGACCCTATCCCACTGAGGTGTGACAGTGACCTCAGAAACAAACAAGGAAAACTACTTTCGTATTCTCCTTTATGAACTATAAATGAAGAGGAATAGGATGAACCAACCTGTGTCTTTCGCTAGTCCTTTGATCCAATCTCTCTCCTCTTTGACAGCTTCCAGCTACCTGCTCCCTTACTTGCCCAGCTTCACCAAGTTCCTGTAAGATCACAGAAGAAGGAAACTACACAAAGACATGGATTTATATTCATAAATAGCTTAGGACTAGATTCAAACTCTTGGAGAAGCTGTAATTTGTTGACCTTGTTTCTTTAGGAGCTGGAACAACACTTTTAGGGACTTAGGATCCCTTGGTTTATGGACATTTCATGCTTAGAGCTGTAAGGCACAAAAATGTCTATAACAGTTGCCCCCTAAAGTATGAGGCCGTTTATCGGGTGAAATGCTTTATTAGGAGGATCCGAAGTTCTTTCAATGTTGGGAGGAGACCTGTAATAATATACAATACAATACATTATCTTCATACTGTTTTCATGATCTAGCTGAGGCGGGCATTCCCATGCTCAGCTTTATAAATTCTTTTTCATGTACATAGGACAGACAATCGTCTGATGGTAGACTGATGATTCTGATGGAGTCATCATCCTTTTGGTAGGATTATTATCTGTGCTGCAATGCTGTACATTTCAATGTCTTTATTTTTCCTGAATATATATCGCAGCCCGGATGGATGAAACTAGATCCGGGTTCTTCAATCTCGTCCTATTTTCACTCGAAGTACAAGTCGATCCATGTGAGAAATGTTTTGAAGTCGAACATGGAAAGACATCGCTTGATTACCAGTCAATGATGTAAACTGTTAACAAGCGCGAGAGGAATCACCGATAATGATAATGACCCTCAAGGTACTGCAGTGCAATTCACGTGGTGTGAATAAAGGACTTGGCGTCGAACACCACACAAAATCTTTCGGTCGAAGGTCATTGATGTATACCTATCGCCGGAAGTGAGAAACTTGCCATTGAGGCATGCAAGCTTCAAAGCACTGAATGGGGTGTTCCTAGATCAACTTCTTGGATAATGAGTTGATGTCGACAAGAAGCGATCCGTCAAAGGAGGGCCTTAATTAATCCCACATCAATGACACGGAACGGAGCAAATGATTTTGATGGAGGTGAAAACTATCTGATGATATATGGTTCAGGGTGGCGGTCATGAAAGAATGAAGTATAATGTATGGTAGTGGATGGGACACAGGTGACTTCTCTGGATGACTTCTCTTGAACATGTTGGCGACACTTATGTGATGGATTGGTAGCATTTACCCCAAATATGGATGGTGTGGCATGACCATGGTGATGTGACCAGTGAATGAAACAACCCAACCCGACTCAGGCATGGAGTGGATGTGTCATGTTCAAGAGCGACTTGCTACCAATAAAGTTTCTTTGAGTTTTCTTCCCAATTTTTCCCCAGTCATTGCTGACTAGTACCTCTTTATTTTTGTCAAGCTTGAGGAGGATAACATATGCTTGTTCTATAATTTTCCCTTCAGGCAAACCCATCGCTATGTTTTAACGAGCCTAGTGATAGTGAAACTCGTTCTCACCTAAAGACAAGTTTGTCGCTATTAATCTTTTTAACGAGTCTAATGACAAAGATAACTCGGTCCTTTTCATTTTTAGAGAGTCTGAAAAGGTACGAAAGGTAACTCCGAAGTTCCTTTTTCGTCATCTAATCCCTTAAGTCCGAAAAAGTATAAAACAATACAGAAGGGATGAGTTTTCGATAGTTTTAACGAGCCGAACAAAACAAGTGCTCGATCTTTTTGTGCAATAATCCCTCAAGTCCACAAAGATTAAAATCTAGAGGAGGGATAGCACTTTCGGTCGCTTTAACGAGCTGGAAGGCCAAAACTCGGCAATCTTTTCATATTTTACGAGTCAGTTGAAAAGAGCTTAAAGAAGACTCGTCTTTTGAGGAACGAGTGATAAAATGGGTAGCAGCTGATTCCAGGTAAGGTTTGGAATTTTCCAATCACGGCAGTGTCACAAGGATGGCTAGTGAAATCACTCTTCGCAACTGTTCCTCAAAATGGGTAAACAATCAAATGGAGGTGAATGATCGGCCAATGGAAAAGTGGAGGTGACGGTGCAAACATGACCAAGGCTTTAATGGCTGAAAATGCTTCATTCACAGTGGTTATTTACCGGGGGATAGTTCATTTTTTAACGAGCTTAAACGCGGGTGGAAACATTTGCTCGGTCTTATGTTTATTTTTTAACGAGCTTGAAATATGCGCTAAAACTGCTCGATTAATCTAGTCATATGATAAGAATGTCTCATATAAAAACGGCAACTTTTAGATTTTTGCCCCACATCCTTTCTTTATGCAAGTTAGGTGACGACTAATCCTACAAGTTTAAAGGGTTAGAGGTCCTAAAAATTTAAAAAATAAATAGCCACCCATCGCTTGCACTCCAAAAGGTTTGCATGCCCCTAGGTATAAAACAGAGTTTCAAGGTCACCCTCTATTCGAGCTGACAAAACATTCATTTTATCAGGAAGGGTCACCCTTTATTCGAGCTGACAAAACATTCATTTTATTAGGAAGGGTACGACCTCTTACAGGTTACCCAAAGATTGTTCTATTCACACAGCAAACAAAACATTTCTTTGGCGATGTCTACCGAGATAAACAAAGGTGAGCGACGGTGCCCGCCAACTCACATAACTTTGACAAGAGAATCTTATTCTAGAATAACCCCTCTTCCAATCACGGACGGGGTACAGACTAGTCATATTCTCCCGCGGAAACCTACTCTATACCCGAAGTTCTCCTGCCGAAGCAGACCGGGATGCATGCCCCCTGGGTTTCAGTCATATCCCTCCAAATTATTCGCGCTCATCGGGAGGACGGACCGGGGATTGAGACATTTCTTGCGTGAAAAGACCATTTAGGGACGGTATATGACTATTTGCTATGCATGATCCGGGAAATGAAAGCTGGTCCACGAGCTTGACCACTCTTCCTTCGTGCGGAAAACACATTACTCTAAAGAGTGAGGAGACGATGGCTCCCATGCAATAAATATAGTCTCGTCCAAGGAGTAGGTTATAATCCAAGGGTCCTTGAACTACCATGACGTTCATGCGAACTGTCTTCCCCCTCAATGTTATGGGCACATCGGGAAGGATCCCTAAAGGTCGACTGGTTCCTTTATCAAAGCCTGTCAGATTTCTCATTTCAGGCAACAATGATGGCGAACCAAGCGCTTTCCAAGCAATAGAGGAAACGATATTCACAGAAGCCCCCTCATCTATGATGGTACCAGCCATGACCATTCTACATATTTGAACGATAATTCGGAATGGTATGCTTGCTGGCAAACGGGGTCTGCCTAGTTGATTCCAGTCGAAGGATACAACTAGGTTGCTTGGAGGTGGGACCGAGTAGACAGCCGGGTATGGCTCTGACGAACTTCCTTCCTGCGGTAAAGGAATGGGTGGATTGCCCCCATGTTCGTCGGAGTCTGTGTTGATGAAGAGAATTTGGACGGTGTCATCCTTGTTCTCTTCAGTGACTGTATCATCCGAAGATAAAACCTCTGAAGGCAAGACCGGGTCAACTGCCGCCTCGACCTTTTGACTTTCGTCTGGTATGGATTCAGTTGGTTTATCTTCAATGGCAAGCGCTTCAGCCGACCACCTGAGCGGGCCAGCTGGGTTCTCAACTAGTGACGGATTAGGAAAGAATTTTTTATATCTAGGAGGAAGTCGTAACGGTGAAACCAGACGATCATCCAAAACTCTTTTAGCCTCGTCTAAGAAGGGACAACGGTGGAGGGCATGGTCGCCTTCGCACAGTTTACAAGGAAATCTAACTTTCCCTTTTCGTCCTGGGGCTTCACTTTCACTAGTTGACGGTGTGCTTTCAACATGATCTCCAGAGGTTGATGACACCGGTTTGTGCAAACGAGGAGACCAGTCCCTTAGTATCCGGGGGATGCAAGGACAATCTCTGTGAAAGTGGTCTCCTCTGCAAATGACACATGGCGATTTAGGCCTGGTCGATGCTGTGTGTGGATTTTAGTTAGACGACACTTTTTTTGACCCATTCGCCTTTGGCTCCTTCTTCTTTTTCTCTTTCTTCTTCTTTTCCTTCTTCTCCTTAGGAACTTGGCTTTTAGCCTTACCAGTCCCGTCAAGCGAAGAGGAAGGAGGAGAGCAAGAATTAGAGGAAGTAGAAGGCTGGTGGGTAACTCTGGACTCGTCTAATTGCTGATTCGATTATTCAGGAATAGTGGTGTTCTGAATGACATTGGTTGAGAAGAGCCATACTAGCAAGCCAATTGTCAGTCCTGGAAGCGACAATGTGGCCATATGGGGTGCACCAACATCTCCCCAAGAGGAGAAGGGACTAGGATTTCCACCAAGGGGAATTCCTTGGTTGGTAGGCTCCATTTTCTCAACCCAAATATCAACGTAGGAAAAGGGGATGAATATTCCGTTTAAAATAAATTTTAACACACTTTGACACAACTTGTTTTTTCAGTTTTAAAGAGTTGAGAAAAAACAAAAGATGACTCTAGTCTCCTTCGATTTTTAATGAGCCTGAAGTGACAAGTGCTCAGATGGACCTTTTCCGTTAAGGAGTCTGAAAAGGAACGAAAGGGACTGCTCTGGAGGTCTAGGTAGAGGGAGTACCAAACCAATCGCAAAACTGCAGAATACTTTTTACGGTACGGCAGTCAATCTTCCCAAATGTTGTGTTCGGTGCATTGCGATTAGTAGGGCGGCCGACACGGCTTCCTATGGATAAAGGTTTTATGCCTATAGGGGTCTCCCAATATATACTCGACGGTACGTGGGAGCACAAGTCCGTACTGGCACTTATCGTCTCAAAGTGGAGGAATCACCCAACCATCAGTGAGGACAACAGTTACTAGGCTTTACGATGCCGGAATACGTCTCTAGCCTAGACCTCTAAATGTTGTGCGTTAAGTTACAAAGCGTTGTTAAGTTCATTGAATTTATTTTAGGTTGATCTTTCTTATGAAGTTTGCCTTTTGGGTTCACCACGAGATGTAGATGTAATTCCTAAAATGCAATCTAAAGATGATAAGCAAGCTTTTATCTCTTTTCAGCAATGAAAATCCTAGCTACAAGGGGAAAAGAAAGACACAATCTTTTCTCAAAGAGCAAAGAGCACACTGTAAATGCACTTTTCCTAAATCAATCCAAACAGACTGTCAATATGCAAATGCACATGTGCATGTATTTGTTTTTCACTTTCTTAATATTGATGCCTAAAAAGAAAGTTGTTGTACGAATTTGAATTCGTTTTCAAGTGAAAAACACAAACAAGCTTCTTTTCGAAATCAAAAGGTAGAGACGATTACGACACTTTATGATTTTGAAATAAACACTTGTTTCGACACTAGAAATTCACAAATTCAAGCCAAAGGCAAAAGTAAAAGCATAATCAACTGTCAACAGCAAATAAACTTTCTCCTAAGATCAAAATCGACACTTACGACAGATCTAAATCAAAGGGCGACAGTATGGCTATTCTACTTTTGCAATGGGAAACTGTAAATGACGCAAAAAACACACAAAAACACATACAGTTTCTTTTATACAACTGAGGCGGAATTAAGGCAAAGAAAAGGGGCTTTTAAACAGACACACACACTGATCACAGGCTGCAAAAATCAGAGACAAAACTGAAAAAATTGAGCAAAGAACCTCAGCTGCACAAGGCTAGGCTGATCAACGCACCTGCTACACAGAGAAACTGGATTGCAACGCAGGTAGCCCTCTCAGGAACTGCGTTGAAATGCAGAATCTCTTCACAGAGCCTGCGCTGGGGCAGAAACGAGAATTCTATCCAGGTTCTGGGTCACGGTTTGCAATTTAATCTATGGTTTTTGGCCAAGTAAACGCAATCAGTAATGCACAATCAGAGGGTTGATTTAAAAGAGGTTTAAGAGCTATCACAAAGGGTAATCAGATCATTTGTGAATCAGCTGTTCAAATCATAAACAGATCCAGTGAATGGATTGAAGTAGCAGATGTCTACTTTGCATTTGTTAATGGCAAATGTAGTTCGATTCGCTACTTCTAAGTTTATGAAACAAACAACAAGAGAAACACAAACAAACTAACTAGACACGATCCCCAGTGGAGTCGCCATTTTGTTAACGGGAAAAGTGTCTATTCAGAACGACCCTATCCCACTGAGGTGTGACAGTGACCTCAGAAACAAACAGGGAAAACTACTTTCGTATTCTCCTTTATGAACTATAAACGAAGAGGAATAGGATGAACCAACTTGTGTCTTGCGCTAGTCCTTTGATCCAATCTCTCTCCTCTTTGACAGCTTCCAGCTACCTGCTCCCTTACTTGCCCAGCTTCACCAAGTTCCTGTAAGATCACAGAAGAAGGAAACTACACAAAGACACGGATTTATATTCATAAATAGCTTAGGATCAGATTTAAGCTAAACATACAAATGTAAACAACATCAATGATATACAAGCATGTAGGAGAAACTCAAATAGTTTTATTGATAAAACAAGAAGATCCAGGAGGAGTTACAGCCGATGATTCCTGATCCAGCATCAACCTCCCAGCATAAAATCCCCTCTTCACCTCCAACAAAGCATAAATCACCCAATACTCTGATATCTATCTCAAAACCAACAACAATTCTCTGCAATGTACAAAATTCCAGCCTCCGGATCTCTTGGTGAGGGATCCATATATAGATGTATGCAAAGAGGATGAGTCAGCTCATGGATTGATTAGTGGCTTCTCTCTGTCAGTTCTTGCTTCCACTTGGAGACTGAGAGCCTCTTACTCATCACTGGTTGAATTCAGTGAGGCAAGTGTCATTGGGGAAGATTCTGGAAGCTTCCATTGTCTCTCCACCTCGTGGAATTACTCTGCCACTTGTCATTTCCCGCTCAACGCACCTTGGTAGTGCATTTAGGTGCGTTGCAACGCTCCTAGCTAGTGTATTTGGGTGCTTTGCAACGCAGCTAGCTAGTGGAGCAGCTGAAATGATCCTGATTTGACTAGTTCTGAGCAGTTTCTGGTGGAGAACTTCTGGGAGAAGCTGTAATTTGTTGACCTTGTTTCTTTAGGATCTAGAACAACACTTTTAGGGACTTAGGATCCCTTGGTTTATGGACATTTCATGCTTAGATCTGAAAGGCACAAAAATGTCTATAACACTCCTTGAACATAGATAATGAAGAGTTCCATAGCGGTGGGAAGGCACAATAACTTATGGTTTTCAGAAGCACAGCTCATTCGGTGGATGCCCCCTGTGATTTATAAGTGTTTCAAAATTCAAATTCGTTGGCTCCCACCTTTTTTGGTGCCCTCATGTTAATCTCGTGGCAGATCGTTCCAGATTTGGCTCATACCCCATCTCTTAATTGCCCGCCACCCACTCCATTTTTCCATAACTCAGACATCTTATCATGAATAGTGACAGCAACGGTCACCTCTCTGCTTGTCAACGCAGTAGCGTAGCCCTTTCCACGCACCCACAATCCTTGTGACAAACCAAATCTACGCGCACCCCGGTGGGCGCGCGGCTTCCCCCCAAACTGCTTTATCGTCCCGCGCTCTCTTTCAATTGGCTGGAGCGGTGAGACTGTCCTTCGGTCGGTTATTCAGCACCTGTGTAGAGCTTAAGGCAACTGCCATTCACTATTCCCGGGAAGGGGTCTCCATTGAGCTTGGAAATCTGGACCGCACCTCCAGCTGTAACTTCTTTGACTACATAGGGTCCCAACCAATGCATTCGGAGCTTGCTAGGGAATTTCTCGAATTTTTTGTCATATAGTAATACTAGATCATTCTCCTTAAAAGTGTGCACCTTGATATGGCAATCATGCCACGCTCTCTCTCGTTGTTTCTGTACTTGCTGATGGAAGCTGGCCAAAAATCATTCCTCCTCAAGATCCTCCAGTTGCGCAAGCCGTTCCTCCAAAGCCCCGTGGTCGGCCATGCCTGTTATTGTTGTGATCCGCAAACTAGGTACAATGTATTCCATGGGCATGATGACTTCCTTGCCATAGACTAATCAGAAAGGTGTCTGACCTATCAACATCTTGCACGTGGTTCGGTATGCCCATAACACAGTAGGGATGTGCAAGTCCCAATCGTTCTGCTACGCATTATAGACCTTGGTCAACGCAATCTCCAAATTTGTGTTGAACGCTTCAATAGTCCCATTCGCTTGCATATGGTATTTCATACTTTGTTGATGATATATCTGGAATTCCTCAGTGAGCACGCTGATCGTTTCATTCAGAAAGTGCATTCCTCGGTCGCTCATTAGAATTTTGGGACATCCAAACCGTGTCAACACGACAAAAATTTCACAACGGTAGCAGTCGTACAGTCCTTAACCGGTTGTGTTTCTGCCCATTGGGTCAAATATTCTGTCACAGTGATGATATAGCATGCACCCGTCTTCCCTTGAGGTACGATAGGTCCTACAAAGTTGATTTCCCACTTCTCAAACGGTTGCAGCGTCATCTGTGGCTTGAGTGGTATTTCATCCCTCCGCGATGGTTTCCCAGTCCGTTGACATATGTTGCAAGCCCGACAGTACGCTTTTGAATCTTGATGTAGAGTTGGCCACCATAGTCTTGCGCGAAGAATTTTTTGTGTTGTAGCACGACCTGCAAAATGTCCTCCAGCCACCCACCCATGTGCTTCGGCCAGGATCTGTCCGCGCTCGAATTCAAGTACATATTTGCATAATATTCGTTGTTGCTTTGTAGGGGTGACCTGAAATAACAGTAAAGTCTTTTGCAGATATCACCAATTCTTTCTTCTGCTGGATGGAATATCCCTGTGGCGCGGTTCCTGTGGTTAAGAAGTGGATTATATCCTCAAAATGGCCATCCGCGACGCGCATGGCATACAGTTGTGCATCTAGTAGTCCTTCCTCTAAGTTTGTGGGCTCTTCGTCGTTCTCAATTCGGGACAGGTCTACATTTAGACGTCCTGACTTTACGATGACTTCGAAGTCATATTCTTGAAATAATAGCAACCACCTACAAATGCACCCCCCCAACACAGGCTTATTCACTAGGTATTTTAGCGTAGAGTGGTCAGTATACATCTTAAAATGTCCTCCAAGCAAATAGTGGCGGTATTTCTATCGTGCATATACCATTGCCAATCCCTCTCGCTCAGTAGTGGAGTAATTCTTCTTAGCTTTTGATAATCATCAACTTGCGAACGTAATCGGGTGATCAATTCCCTCTGCTCCTTCTTCAGTGAGTACCGCACCTAAGACGATACACGACACATCGACATGTATGTGAAATTTGATGTCCCATTTCGCAAAGACCAATATAGGGGTAGTTGCCATCTTTTCCTTAAGCATTTCCAGACTTTTGCTGCATTCCTCATTCCAACAATAAGTAGCATCCTTCTTTAGCAACTATTCCATTGGTGTCGTGATCTGTGTGTAGCTTTTTATGAACTTCCAATAGTAACCAGTGTGTCCCAGTGTGGCACATAGTTATTTGACACTTCATGGCAGATTGAGTATGACAGTGATCTTCGTCGGATCCACCATCAAACCTTGCTTACAAACCACATGGCTGGGCAGGTTCCCGAAGGGGACAAGGAAAGTACACTTCTGTAGGTTTAGCACAATCTAGTGCCATCGGCAAGTATCCAGTATTAACCGTAAGCTCCCGGTATGTCTCTTAACTAGCCTGAATACGGTCCAATCATCAAGATATACCTCTAAGAACTTGTGTATAAATTCCTTGAATGCAGCTACCACAACGTGTGAGAATATCGCTAGCGCATTCTTTAGTCCAAAGGGAATCACCGTATACTTAAAAACAACCCCATTCGGTGGCAAAAGTTGTTTTACTCTTGTCCTCTAGGGCGATCTTGATCTGGTGGTACCCCGAGAAATCGTATGTGAAGGAGTAGGCTTCCTGTCCACCCACATTTTCCAGTACCTCATCTATAAATGGCGTCAGAAATGGGTCGTTAACACATGCATCATTGAGCTTCCTGAGATCCACGCAGATGCGAATTTTACCCTTATGTTTCTTCTCATGCACAACTGTAGGACTTACCCAGGTGGACTCCTCTACTGGTTCAATTATTCCTGCAGCAAGCATCTTGTCCAACTCTTTGCGGACCTTTGCTTTGTATTTGGGATTCAACCGATAAGGTCGCTGCTTAACTGGCTTCACATCCGGCTTCAGGGTTATCTTCATCATTCCCAGGTCACCGAGGATCCCTTTTAACTCCATGATTTTTGTTGGGAATAAATCTTGATATTCTCGAAGCAACTCAACGACCTTTTCCACCGTGGCATCATCCCAATAGTCCCCAAGCGTTGCATACTTTGGTTGTTCCTTCGTTCCAATGTTTACTTGTTTTGTTTTCAGTGGCGCAGTGATGTTTGGATCCTCGATTGCTGGTCCACGTACCTCGTGACTCCCCTCTGTTTCTGGAATATTGATGTTTCTAGGGTTGTTTTCATCATCTTCTACTTGCACATTGTAACATTCTAGGGCCTGGCTCAGTTGTCGCGACTAGTCTGGCTGCACGATTTCTTCTGGTTCCAGTGGTATTTTGAAAATAGTGGCCTTCACAACCTGCAACGCGTCGTCCACAGTATCCATCCATTGATCTTCAAAGAGGAATGTTGATAGGAATCCTTCGCGCAAGATATCCCACTCGCCTATGCCATGTCGGAGCTCTGTTTCAGTATACCAGTTCCTTGGAATGACATCTAGGGTATGATAAAATAAGTGTACCCACTCTGGTTGAGGCTCCTCTCCATAAGCTTGGACCCACCTGGTAAGGTGCATCTACAGATCATCACGTCCATTGTATTTCTCAGTTATTCGTAGTTCCTACCTCCCAAATATTATCTGCATCATGCGCCAGTAGCCGCGCCAATTTTCGAAGGTTCCTTCATGTGTTCCCCACCGGTGTGCAGGTGTCGCGCGTAATGCCCATCTCCATGCATCAAACCATTAGTGCTCTGATACCGCGCTTTCAAACTTGGTCAAGAATTCGTCTACTGCTTTCAACCCATCATACATCGGTAGTTTGCAATCCTGAGCTCTAACGCAATACAACAATTTAGTCATCATATTGCAGTGTAACGTGGTTACTCCGTTCAACCGGTTATTCCATCGCTCGTCTTCTTCATCTAAATCTTCGGTGAAAGACTCTGCATGCCCCCATGATATTTTCCTTTCCGCTATCGGCTTGACCCACTCTGGATTTTGTGCAGAAATTTTGTAGACACAATCTAATGCAGCGTCACTCCCTTCGTTGCACACGGGTTCAGTGTAACGCAGCCCTTCAGTCAGATCTAGCAGAATGATTACGCGGAGTGACTTCTTCTGTAATATCATTTTCCGCTTCTTTAAATTAATAACCCCATTCATATCGGTGGCCATGTCTATCCCCAACAACGCAGGGTAGGGGCTACTTTCATCCATAATTTCTATTACTTCAAAGTCTGTCCGGGTGCTCGCGCCTTCTATATCTACCATAATTCATTGTAGTCTTCCCATGGCCAGGATATTTTGTTGGTTCGCCATCCGCAATTGAATATGAGACCATTGTAATGTGGGCTTGCCCATGCGCTCCCAAGTTTGTTTAGGTAGTACATTTGCGTCTGAGCCCAAGTCCAGAATGATCTGATCCATCTCATAGTTGCCAATCTGCGCTGTTAATCGCATTTCCCGCCCAGTTCGTGACACATGTTTTCCCAATTTTTGGACCACGCAAGGTTCACTCGACCCTGCACACCTATTTATCAGTTCTTGCAAGCCCTTAACTGCCCTATTGTCACGAAGTAATTTCATGCATGTCTCTAAAAAGGTAGTCAGCATCGAGGGATCCCTTTCCAGCTCGGGTTGATCCCTACTACCTGGGGTAGAGACCTCCGTAAAGCTTTCCCTAGCTTCCAGACATGTCTCCTTGTGAACCCCTGCGTCTTCCTTGGTTAGTTTCCCCTTATCCTCTCCTGTGACTGTGCCACTTCTGAGTACCATGTTCATGTTGGGGTCTTCCTCGCGAGGTTCGGACCTCATCATCTACACATTCTATGTCGTCGTAGGTTGTGTTGCCCTTTTTTCATGAATCTGCGCTATCAGTGTGGGGCAATCTATTAGCTCATGATCGAATTGCTTGTAGTAAGGGCATGATATTTTGGTCGGGTTGGTATAGTCCCACGCATAGTGTCCTGGTCCTCCATAGTTGTAAAAGATTAGCTGCTCGCCATCGATTCCTAGCCCCATTCCTCCCATCCTCGTCCACGTCCCTAGAACCCATTGCGCACTATTTCCGCAGCTGGATCCTGACCTCGCGCTTCAGTCTGCATCCTATAGGCAGGTGACTGGTCCATTAATAATTGATAACTACAGCAGTCTCATTCCTCATGACCCACCGATCTGCAAAAGTTGCAAAATAGTTGCTGGGAGGTCTGGTTAAATTTTGGGAGTAGATGACAGTTGTCCGTGTTGTTCTTTCCTCCCACCTGACAGATTTCGGACTAGAGTGGGGGTGTCGCGCTTGGCCCTGCTTGTGCCTCTGGTCACAATGGTGTTGGTCCCCCTATCGACACATAGTTCACAAAGATCGGACATTGATATTTATCATGCCCTTGGCTTCTACATTTGGGAGTAGATGACAGTTGTCCGTGTTGTTCTTTCCTCCCACCTGACAGATTGCGCACTAGAGTGGGGGTGTCGCACTTGGCCCTGCTTGTGCCTCTGGTCACAATGGTGTTGGTCCCCCTATCGACACATAGTTCACAAATATCGGACATTGATCTTTATCATGCCCTTGGCTTCTACACTTTATACACCACACTTCCTCCCGGGCTTCTGGGCGGGGTGCCTGTTCTTGTTTTAACTTCTTCATTTTCAAACATAGGTTTTGTATCTGCATGTGGATTTGCTGAACTCCCAACCCCGGATCCTGTATCGGAGTTTCATGTAACCTCATCGTTGTCTCTAATGCTTCAACAAGGGTTGAGATCTTTCGTCAATGATGCCACAAACCATGCGCAATGTTGTGCATCCAACAGTGTCATGTTCGCCTTGCAGATTGTACCTTTCAATCTCTGATCTAGATTCCATGGGGTTTCACTAGACATCATCCCGATCTCCTTGAACCCTATGATCGACTGCATTTCTGACTTTCGCTGGCTAAATTCTTTCTTCAATTTGGCCTGGATCTCTGTTGTCCCCGCATTCAGGTGATTTCTTGAGTAGTTTATATACCATGTCAGCGCTCGGTGCTACAACACGCTAACTAAGGTATCCTTTTGATGTTATCGTCTGTAACTTCGTGTGCTTCCCATATCGTTGTTACCATGAACCAAAATTGTTCTGGATCTTCGCTTCCTGCTCCTTTGAATACCGATAATTGGATCGCGCTCATCATTTTTAACCTTTGGTTTGTGTGTCGGTATACTATGAACTAGTACTACTTCTAATCCCCTCAATCCTCAAATTCTTTCTCCATAGGGTTCCAACATTCCAACATCAGACATCCCTTAGGCAAATCCCGGTCCCGAAAATAGAATATTCTGTTGGGTAGCGGACCATTACAGTCTTTAAGCAAACATTTAATAGAGATACCCAGTGCGAGTACAAAACTGGTGCTTTTTGTACAATATGGTGTGCATCCCGAGTCACTCGGTTGGCATGACAATCTTCACGTGGAGGTCGGTTAGTAGCTTCTGTACTTCGCTTGTACTTGCAACAAATTCTTCCACCATCCGCTGTACCTGTTCAACGCGTGCCGCCGACACATCAGTTTCTCTCAGTTGTTTCCCCGGGTGCATATTCTACTTGCATTTGTTCCACCTTGCACTCGATGGAAATCGAAACCGCAAATGCCTCATCAAGCCATGGCTGGAGACGTGCTTTAATCACCACTTCCTTCTGTCGGGCAGCATTAGCTTGGATTTTCATGGCTTGGGCCTCCCTTATCTTGTCCAAGCACTATGTAATAGCAACCGTCTACGCGATCCATCTGACATTATCATAGGCTTGCTGGAGCTCTCTTGCCTGTATTTCCAGTCATTGTAGTGTTGGATCTTCCTAGAGTGAAGTGAGCGTAACAATCGACTGAGCCAACAAGTCAGTGCATTCCTTCATGGAACATGTGATTGTTTCTCGCCTAGAGATAATGATGCTTTTGCGTTGCTCGGTGACCTCTGGTGGCGTCAAAGGCTGCACCTACAATTTCAGTTCTACGATCTGCAAACTGAGCTCTAGCTGAATCCGCGCAACCTCCTCCTATGCTTTAAGGAACCCACTAGCCATCTTGTGGATTCGCGTGCCAACAAGCAGCTCGGTTGCAATCTCCAGCTCAGGGGCACTCGAGCAGGCTTCCCCTACAAGTTGCTCCACTTGCTGACTCTGTGAAACTGCTTCGTCATGTTGGAGGCTCAACTCTTCTATATTAAATTCTTTGTTCGCTGAGTACCTATTCTGCAGGTTCTTCCTTGGTGCGAAGCTCCATCGTGGCGCTATCCTACAGCTAGTATAAGCTTTTGTGCGGGAGGGCAGCCAAATTTAACCCAAGCCTCATAAGACGTCCTACCACAGCTCTCTCCTCCGCATTTTCTGTTATCAATGCTCTTGCTGGGATAGCGATAGTATGAGCCATTTGGGCCTTCAACAACTACTCAGTGGTTGACATACCCGTAACCCCATGAGTAGCGATGGTTCCCGTCTGTGCTGCCCGTGTCCCAAGTCCCTATAGCTGTGCGCAGAGCTCCCCCAAAATAATATGTTGCTCCGACATGGCCTCATCGATTGCTTCTCAAGTAACTTTTCGAACTGTGTCCCCTATGTCACCTAGGTCGCCCTCGGTCAAGGTGGTCATTTCACCGTTCCATTTAGATGCCTTGGCCTTCTTCCATGGCTTTGTCCATTCCATCGGCAGCAGTCGTTTTAAGGGCGCACCCGTGGTGGTTGACGGTGTTCCTTCCTTCTCTTTCTCTGTGGCCGTCTCAATGGGCACCTTCTGACCACTTTTGTCCTTTATCGTCGCAGCCCCTCCTGCTGGCGCCTTTTCTGCCGAAGTTTGCGCCGCCTCCCGGGTCGCCCGAACCTCCACAGCGTGTTGTTCATTCCGCTTTTGCTATGATGTGTGCTTAGCTTCAGTCTTCTGCTTCTGGATAGCGGCCTCATTGTGCCCCACCACATCTGGTCTGCGCCATTTCGGTGGCCAGGTATCCAATACCGCATCAATAGCTTCGTCAATGGCAAGGAAAGGGAGTGTGGTCCACATCTGGTCAGGGTCCTTGCACGCCCAGATGTAGACAAAGTGCATGTCCGCTTTAAATTCGGCAAAGTGCTTCACAGTGTCATATATTTCGTTAAACAAACGATCCACTATTGAACATTTGCGTCCATCAACATCCAAAAAATCTTGATTCCCTGGATTCTTGCAGCGTCCCTTGTTGCCCAAAGTGACGCATATTTGGCGGCTTCTGGCCAATCCTGGTCCAAGGAGGGAAACTGGCTGTCTTCGGGTAAGTCAGTGGTAACCAGCACAATGGAAAATAGCAACCACATATAATGGAAGGTCTTTCCCTCCTCTTGGACCTCCCTACAATTGGTCAGGAACTCTTCACAAAGGAACTGTGACCAATTGAACCGTGCTCCGGCTGTGCATTCCTCAGCGAGCGTAATGACTATCGTTGGAACCTCGGTGCCATGAAATTTCTGCATCACTTTCTCTACCAGCAACTGTGTAGCAACGTGCAACTATGTCTCCGTAAGAGTTACAAAGGGCTTTACAAAACTGTTACGGTCTAGGGCGACCTAGGTGACATAGGGGACACAATTCGCAAAGTAGGGGACCGTAATTGTTGGGTAGTAGAGGCACCATGTAATGGTTTTGGGGCTCAAAGCCCGAAGTTTTGGGTAAAGATATGGTAAAGAATCTGCCAAAAAATAATGTAGAGTGATTCGGCCTACCCATGGTCCGTGGACCATGGAAATGTATAAATAGAGCAAGGCTCTATGGTTAGGGGAGTTAGTTTTTATGCATTATTGATCTGAATTGTAATGAGTTTATAAGGCAAGAAGTTTTGGAGCATCTATAAGTTCGATCAAGGGGGTTGGTGGGTAGATAGAGGCTCTGCAGCTATGTGTGTAGAGGCCTGATAGAGTCCGCAGCTGTGTGCGCAGACCCCTCAGCTGAGTGCGCAGGGCAGATCTGGTTATATTGGTGAAGAGTTGAATAAAGATAAGTTGGTTTAAAATATAGTGTGAATCTGAAATATTGTGGATCTAGTTATTTTACGGTTGATATTACTATGGCTTATGTTATGAGTTTATGCCAATATATATATTTTTTGGGTGCGCGCACTGGTTATCTCTATTAAATGTTTGCTTAAAGACCATAACCAGTAGATCTGATATATAACTACTCACTAAATAATAAGTATTAAGGAATTTCCCTGTCCCGAATCTATGCAAAAGCAGAGTAGCGTGAGGCCACAAAACGGCATGCGAACCCTCTAGACCACATCAAGGCATCCCAAGGGTGTGGAAACCTAGTTCCAACGCCCTCCCCTGCTACCTCAGGTGAGACCTCAGTCCACGCTCCGCGGGCTGTTGCCAAAAGGGCCAGTAGCGGTGGGATTTGTTTGGCTAAAAAACTCTTCCGAACCTGGGTCAGGTCCATATAAGCCAACCACAAGAGGAGATGCATAGAAAGAGTGTGCAGAAGATGTGAAGGGGTGCAACACCCCTACAAGGGAACCTGACTTTAGGGTGGAACAAGGGAAGAATATGCCTAAGGAAGCTCAGAAGAGCTTCACAGAAGTCTCTACTCTAGGTAGGAGGGACCCAATTGAGTCACGAATGGATCCCTCCATGATTACTACCTTTTTAGAGACATGCATGAAGCTACTGCGCAATAGCAAAACCGTTAAAGGACTACAAGAGCTGATCACTAAGTGCGCAGGGTTGGGTGAGCCACACGTAGTCTGGAAACTAAGAAGACATGCTTTGTGCACCAGACAGGAGATGCGAATGGCAGTGCAAAATCGGCAAGTACAAGATGGACTAGATCATTCTGGATTTAGGATCAGATGTGAATGCATTACTTAAGCAAACGTGGGAACGCATGGGTAGGCCCGCACTACAGTGGTCTCCGATTCAACTAAGGATGGCAAACCAACAAAAGATCTTATCGATGGTTCGACTGCAAGGGGTGATAGTGGACATTGAAGGCGTAAGTACACAAACTGACTTCGAGGTAATAGAAATTGTTGATGACAGTAATCCCTACCCTGCATTGCTTGGAATCGATTGGGCCACAGACATGAATGGGGTCATCAACTTAAAAATATGGAAAATGACATTCGAAAAGAAGTCACTACGGGTAATAGTTCTGCTGGACCCAGCTGAAGGAGAGCGTTACACTGAACCAGTGCATGACGAGGACAGTGACGATGAACTGGACTACATCTACCAGATAACAATGCAAGATCATGATCGGGTGAATCCCACAGAGGATGTAAGAATCTCATGGGAGCACGATAGTTCCTGCACCTCGGATTCAGATGAGGAGACTGAACGATGGCAGAAATGATTGCATGAAGTCACAACACTCAACTATAATATGATGATTAGATCATTACGATGTGTGACCACTGAAGTAAGACAACGACCAATGGATACCGGCGCAAAAAATGAGGGGCAGTTTGTCAACCCTGGCACTTCAATCGTAGCCCAAAAGTAGCTTGGTGCGTCAAAAGGAGCACCGCGCACACCAAGGTGGTGTGCACAGAGGAAGATGAGAGGTATAAGGCAGTTCCAAGTATGGATTTAAGGACGGGCGTGGCAGCCACGTTGGAGCAGGGCGGTCATCCATCTACAACGAAGGGTATGGTTGTATGTTGCGCAACCACTGATCCACCTAAATTTGTGCGTAACAAGGGTTCGCTGGGCCGATAAGACGGTACACAGAGCAAGGTATGCCAAGGGAACTCTATCCACAGCCAGACGGGCCAGTGCCCCTAGAGTCCGACCTAAACACAAAGACCTGCGCGAAGGGATTCGATAGTTATGGGAAGCTATTCGCTGCGGCAAAATGAAACTTTGCAAGTTAGAGGAAAAGGGGGGCCAGACTATGAGAGAAAAGTGCGAGGCTGGATGAAGAAATTGATAAAATAAAATTAACAGTCACCCACACGGGCCACGCGAAAGAGCTATTGAAGGGACCAGACATGGTTGGCTCTCCTACACTACTAGGACAAGTCGTGACCTTGCTAGCATGGTTGGGACTGCACCCTAGGGCACAAGGAAGCACAGACCGCAATACGATATCAGACTCAACGAAACATGAATGATGCCCGCAGCCTAGGCTAGTAGGGCCATGGAAGGCTCGCACGATGGGTGCGACCACCTGACTATCCATAGGAGCCCCAGTCTTAGCACTCCACGCAATTGGAAGAGGGTGTGGGACTATAAAACAGGTTGTAGGAAAGCAACATGATTTGGCCGATGAGGATACTATCTAGCTAGAGTGACGAACCAAGTATGTGCCTCCAAGCAAAGGGAAGGCTAAGGTCCCTACCAATCTGGATGAAGTCGATAATATACTCATCACCGCGTCTCTTCCAAAAGGGGTTCCAGTTGAAAGCACGGTGACTAGCCGTATTTTGACGATGAAATTTGAAGACTAAGACCTTGTAGATACAACAAAATTTCCCCATTTGGCGACCGACGAACTAATGGAGCAGAGCGTGGAAGGGATAGTTACAACACTTGAACCAAAGGAATGGTTGCGCAAGGTGGAGAAAGCTGGGTTGCTCTGTCTCTTGTCTATTCGCCATTGCTCCAACCCCCTATCACAATATTGGTCATCAAACAGTTGCTCTTTCTGGTACATGATGGATACTTATGGATCGGCAAACCCATCTGCATCACACCAGAACTCATTCATAGGATCTCACAGCTTCCCTGTGAAGGAAGGGACCCCAGGGAGATTGTCGATAAGAGTGGTGATGTAACGATGACAGAAACCCTGAAAAAAGAAATATAAGCTCGAGAAAGGGCAGCGAGGGTACATTATTGATAGTATTTCAGACAACGTAGTCCACATTGCTACCCAGTTGTTGGTAGGGAAAGTGATGCGGAAATGTCATGGCACCGAGGTTCCAGCGATAGTCATTGCGCTCACTAAGGAATGCGCAGCCAGAGCACGGTTCAATTGGTCACAGTTCCTTTCTGAAGAGTTCCTGACCAACTATAGGGAGGTCCAAGAGGAGGGAAAGACCTTCCATTATGTGTGGCTATTGTTTTCCATTGTGTTGGTTACCACTGACTTACCCGAAGACAGTCAGTTTCCCTCCTTGGACCAAGATTGGCTATAAGCCGCCAAATATGCATCACTTTTGGCGACAAGGGATGTTTCAAGAATCTAGGGCATCAATATTTTTTGGATACTGATGGATGCAAATGTTTGACAATGGATCAACGAGCAACCCCGTCTGACCAATGAAATATATGACAATGTGAAGCACATTGTCGAATTTAAAGTGGACATGCACTTTGTCTACATCCGGGCGCGCAAGGACCCCGACCAGACGTGGACCACACTCCCTTTCCTTGCCATGACAAAGCTATTGATATGATATTGGATACCTGGCCACTGGAATGGTGCGGAATTGATGCGGTGGGGTGCAATGAGGCTGCTATCTAGAAGTAGATGACTGAAGCTAAGCACATAGCACAACAAAAGCAGAAAAAATAGCACACTGCGGAGGTTCGGGTGGCCTGCGAGGCGGCGCAGACTTCGAAAAAAAAGGCGCCAGCAGGAGGGGCTGCGACGACAAAGGAAAAAGCGGTCAGAAGGTCCCACAGAGACGACCATGAAGAAAGAGACGGAAGGAACACCGTCAACCACCATGGGTGCGCCCTTAAAATGGTTGCCATCGACAGAATGGACAAAGCCAAAGAAGAAGGCCAAGGCGTCTAAATGGGACGGCGAACTGACCACCTTGACCAAGGGCGACCTAGGTGACATAAGGGACACAGTTCGTGAAGTCACTCGAGAAGAAATTGACGAGGCCATGTCAGAGCAACAAATTATGTTGGGGTATCTCCCCGCACAACTACAGGGATTTGGGACACGAGTAGCACAAACGGGAACCATCGCTACTCATGGGGTTATGGGTATGTCAGCCACTAAGCAGTTGCTGAAGACCTAAATGGCTCATACTATCGTGATCCCAGCAGAATCATTGATAACAGAAAATGCGGAGGACAGAGCTGTGGTAGGACAACTTATAGGGCTTGGGCTAAATTTGGTTGCCCTCCCGCACGAAAGCTTATACCAGCTCCAGGACAACACTAGGGAAGGACACGCGGAATAGGTACTTAGTGAACAGAGAATTAATATAGAATAGTTGAGCCTCCAATGGGACGAAGCAGTTGCACAGAGTTAGCAAGTGGAGCAACTTGTAGGGGAAGCCTGCTCGAGTGCCCCTGAGCTGGAGATTGCGGCCGAGCTGCCTGTTGGCATGCGAATCCACAAGCTGGCTAGTGGGTTCCATAAAGCAAAGGAGGAGGCCGCGAGGATTCAGCTGAAGCTTAGTTTGCAGATCGCAGAACTGAAACTGTAGGTGCAGCCTTCGACGCCACTAGAGGTCACTAAGTAGCACAAAATCATCATTACCTCCGAGAAGGAAACGATCACACATTCCATGAAGGAATGCACCGACTTGTTGGCTTAGTCGATTGTTACGCTCACTTCACTCTAGGAAGATCCAACACTACAACGACTGGAAACAGAGGCAAGGGACCACGTAGACAATTGTTATTACGCAGTGCTTGGCTAAGATAAGGGAGGCCAAGGCCCTGAATATCCAAGCTGATGCTGCCCGACAAAAGGAAGTGGTGATTAAAGTATGTCTCCAGCCATGGCTTGATGAGGCATTCACGGTTTCAACCGCCATTGAGCGCAAGGTGGCACACATGCAGACAGAATATGCACCCGGGGAAAAAACTGAGACAGAGACTGATGTGTCGGTGTCACGTGTTGAACAGGTACAACGGATGGCGGAAAAATTTGCTACAAGTACAAGCGAAGCACAGAAGCTGCTAACCGACCTCCACGTGAAGATTGTCACGCCAGTCGAGTGACTCGGGACGAGTCACGATGATTGTGTTGGGGGACTGTTGGGTAGCAGAGGCACTGCGTAATGGTTTTGGGGCTCAAAGCCTGAATTTTTGGGTAAAGATATGGTAAAGACTCCGCGGGATGCGTGGAGCACGAAGTGTAATGAGTCAATTCAAAGGGTTGTCCGCCCAAAAATAATGTAAAGTGAGTCGGCCTGCCCATGGTCCATGGACCATGGAAATGTATAAATAGAGCAAGGCTCTATGGTTAGGGGAGTCAGTTTTTATGCATTATTGATCTGAATTGTAATGGGTTTATAAGGCAAGAAGTTTTGGAGCGTTTGTAAGTTCGAGTGAAGGGTGTTGGTGGGTAGATAGAGGCTCTACAGCTGTGTGCGCAGAGGCCTGATAGAGTTCGCAACTATGTGCACGGACCCCTGCAGCTGAGTGCACAGGTCAGATCTGGTTGTATTGGTGAAGAGTAGAATAAAGATAAGTTGGTTTTGAAATATAGTGTGAATCTGAAATATTGTGGATCTGGTTATTTTATGGTTGATATTACTATGTGATATGTGCGCTTAGGCTTATGTTATGAGTTTATGCCAATCTATATCTTTTTCGGGTGCACGCACTGGTTATCTTTATTAAATGTTTGCTTAAAGACCATAACTAGTAGATCTGATCTATAACAACTCATTAAATAATAAGTATTAAGGAATTGGCCTGTTTCAGATCTAGACGAAAGCAGAGTAGTGTGAGGCCACAAAACGGCGCGCGAACCCTCCAAACCACATCAAGGCATCCCAAGGGTGCGAAAACCTAGTTCCAGCACCCTCCCTTGCTACCTCGGGTGAGACCTCAGTCCGCGCTCCGCGGGCTATTGCCGAAAGGGCCGGTAGCGGCAGGATTTCTTTAGCTAAATAACTCTTCCGAACCTGGTCAAGCCAATATAAGCCAACATCAATCTACCTCCCCTAGTGAGCAACCTATTTCACCAAAAATATATGTGCTTTTCAATTTTAGGCAAAACTAATACTAATATGTCTTTCCACACAAATTATACTTAAGAGTAAAGTGTAACTATTTAAACCCTTTTTACATGTCTAACTGTTGAAAAGAAAAACATCCTCCGATACTTAAATCCTAACTACCTTCCCAACCAACCACATAAACTACAGAATTATTCTAAGTTTATTTCCATGCCTATAGTTGTAAATTGTTCTTAAAACATAGACCCTCCCTTCCTAATTCAAAATATAATGGTAGAGAATCATCTATAAATAGTAAGTGTGTGAGTGCCTAGCCTCTTCCTATTCTCTGACCTTTGATTCTCCTTATTCTCCTAGCTTTATTAATAGCTCTAGTTAATCCCTTTCTAGGAAAAATATTGCAAGGGAGTGGGGTGGGGCGGGGGTGAATAAATATTTTTTATTTCACTTGGTCTTCAATTTCAAATTCAGAAAAGTGTACGTGAATGTTATTCAGACAACTTGCATGTGTACGTGCCTTCAGTGAATTAAAACCACTTATGTGCAGATTACTAATTTTTCGCAAATTCCATCAGTGATTGAACTTAACCATTGCATCATTATTTCTTTATTCATTCATTATGCAGTAACCATGAGCAGTAAAGAGCAGATAAATCATAACACATAAGAAACACATCAATACATATAGACACCAAGATTTTAGGTGGAAACTCAATGTGGGAGAAAACCACCATTGTTGTTGTCTTTATCTTGTTCTTTTATTATAAAGAACATCTTCTTACAATTTTGTACTAGCGCAAACTCTTTCTAGCACATAGGATCCTACTTGCATGAGGCTACAACCTCCACTCATTCTTCAGATCCCACTAGAAGGGAGCTACAACCCCCTGATTAATTTTACCGACTCCTACTGGAAGGAAGCTCCAACTCCCTTATTAAAGGCTCTAACTCTTAGCACCTCAGCAGACCATGTTTAATAATATTTCATATTGGATACACCTGTCTTAATCAACCATCAAAACATGCATACCACCTTTCATCAAATTTTCAAATTGGACCCATAACTCAATCACAAAATACCAATAACCTCTCTGAAACCAAGCACTAAATACTAATAAAATATCTATGCAATCAATCATTGATCAAACAAAGATACAAATCAACCAATCACAGATCAAGCCAAGACCAATCATCAACCAATCACTAATTAACCAAAATAATAACCACATTGTCAAATACCAGACATCCTTGATAGTCATAAACAAATAACACATAATCAATCTACTTTCATTACAAACCCTAATCAAATTCACCTCAGAATATATACACGATTGTTCTGAAAGGTATCTACATATATACACACTTCTTGCACATAAAACTTGCATACAAATATCAAATCACTAAATACAAAAACTGCATCATTGAATCATCGACCCAACCTATGAATCACTAAATACGAATACTGAATCACTATAACCAAATCATACCAATATAACAAGCCAACCAAAACACTCAACAAGATATTGTATCATAAACCCTTGTCAGATGCCAAACAAAGGTAAATATTGTCATAATGAAACAGTGCCAAACCAAGTGAATACTCATCATGATCATCATCAAGACCATATACCAATCAGTAACCAATCATATATCAAACAAATAAAGAGACAAATTCTGATCAACAAATGTCATAACAGTAATAAAGTCAACCTTGATGAAAAACAACAAATAACATAAGATTCATTCATTGTCATAGCTAGAGTAGTATTGCAAACCCTAATCAAATCATAATGTATACGTGACTATCAAAAAGGGGACTTGCATATATACACGACTTTTATGCAGAATACTTGCATACAAATCTCATACCATTAGATACCAAAGCCAAACCATTATGTCTATTGAAAGTGAATCTACCATCATCATAAACATTACTTAGTAGCAAGAAAAATAGTCAATAAGCCAGATTGAACAACAATAAAACACTTCAGAATGTATACACAGATGTTATAAGGCAGATCCATGTATGTGTATGGTACTCAAGTGTACAATAAATCTCAAACTACTAAATAAATTTAGCTGTACAAATACAACCCATGTCAAACACAAATCTTTGTGCACATATTGTAAAAAATCACAGATCTCAGTAAAAATATTCAGATCACAACTCCACTATAATCATAGATCCTACATTGTTATCTACTTAAACATAAGTAAATCAATCATGTATATCCATACACTTTCAAATCTAAACCTTCTCCTTACTCCCTGGTGTAGACCTGTTCCAGATCATATCACACATGAATTATTATTCAAATGCACACATAGCTCCTTGATCTTATTCTCTTCATATAGTCATTTGCCTTGCCAATACCACAGGAAAATCCCTTTGTAATGTTGTCAATAACTATTGATAAACGTTTCCAACACAATATTGCAGGGGATTACCATGGGAACAACTATTGGTTTTCTATTTTCCATGGTTTGGATCATGTACGTGACTTTCATTCCTTAAACCTGTGTATGTACGTGACTATTCTTTACAAGGGTCACATATACTTTTCAAACTTCACATCTTCATCCTTTCTCAAGTGAAACCTGTAACAAGGTTTCCAATACACTTCCTCATTTCCTCAATACCTATAGCAATATTTTGTCATCTGCATTAGTTCCATAAGAATCGTATACATCAAGGAAATATTTTATATGCAAGTTTCCATCAAGGACAACATATTAGCCATAATGTCAACATCCCTCTGTTACGAAAATAAATGATAGAGTGAAAATGGAGAACCATATCTAAGGCCCCTTGAAATCTTAAATAAGTATGATATTGATTCATTAATAAATATTGCAAAGTACACAGTAGTCACACATCCCAAACCACTTGAACAAAGGAAGTCAGAACACTATGAGAATTAAGAGTAGGTGAAGGTACAAGCATGAGACCTTATGATATGCCTTATAATGATCTAACTTAATCATTGCCAATGAGATATTTGAGCTTTTGATAGTGTGTATACCCTCTTGTGTTAATCATGTAGCCTCATGTATATGGCGTCCTTCTAAGAACCCAAACTGCTTATGTGAGATTACTTCTGAGAAGATAATCTTTAGTAAAAATACAATTACCTTGGAAACAATTTTATTAATGCGGTTGCATAGGAAAATAAATCTAAATATATATAAGTATTGGGACAATCCACTTTTGGGATGAGAGTAATAAGAAATGGAATTAAAAGATACATGAATTCTCTTAAAAACTATCACTTCTTCAACAAATCTAAGTACGTTCCCAGCCAACAAGTAAAAAAACTCAATATAAAATTCCACAAGCCAACCATTAGGACTTCGAGTTTTATCTTTCTTAAAAGAGTTAAGAACATAAAGGATTTCCTCCCTTATGATTGTCTTATAATCCTATCATTCCCCTCTTCTCCAATCAATTTAGGGAAATAAGATGCCACCTTGATAATTTCTTCTATGTTTACTCGATATTGTTATTTAAACATGTCACACTCTTGATTCAGTTAGATATTGAAATTTGATGACGTTCCTCCCTACCCTATTAGTTTTTTCCTAGGTAGTATTAACACTCATTCTATGATTGGGAACATTTTGGAAGCATTCAGTATTTTGATCCCCCAATTCTATCTTGGTAGCCCAACTAGTCTTAAGCCTACATTCCCTTTCCTTATTCGAAATATGCTTTTTTTTTTTTTTTTTTTTTTTGACTCCAACTCCTTCATATTGACCTTATCCTCATCACTATATTAACATCCCATATTATAATAAAAAAAGTGATTCCAACTCCTTCCCCTCTTCTTCTAGTTGACCATCCCTTTCTCTATGTCTTTTTCCTGCATAAGCAATGATCTTTTCCTTGACTCTTTTTAGATCCTTTATAGATTGTTCACAAGTATGTCAGGCCAGGTAGTAACTCCACAAAACAAAAATTGATTCGCATTATTCATTCAATTAGGTAGGTCTGTTATATACATGAGGGAGAGACTGTTCAGTTCATCTCCCGATGACTGTTCACATTTCTCAATTATTTATTTACAATAATTCCCCAATCACAAGGATTAGGTGTCAACATTCCCCCCCTTAATCTGAAGGGATGTTGGTGATTCCAAGCATTGTTTTGAATCTTTCAAGCTTTTCTCTTCCAAGTGCTTTGGTGAAGATGTCTGCAATTTGCTCATTTGTGGAACAATGATGGAGATGGATTGTTTTGGCCTCAACATGATGTCGAATCAGATGATATTTAGTATTGATGTGCTTCGTTTGATCATGGAACTTTGGGTTTTTGGCCAAATTTATTGCAGAGGTATTTTCAATCATGAGTGGAGTTGATTGTACTTGTTTTACCTGCAAATCTTCAACAATTTTGTGAGCCACACAATTTCTTTTGTTGCTTCAGCTGCTGCAACGTATTCTGCTTCTGTTGTGGAATCTGCTGGAACTGATTGTTTGCGTGATCTCCAGGAGACAGCTCCTGATCCAAGACTCATAGCATATCCTGAAGTAGATACCCCAGTTTCTTTGTCTCCATCGAAGTCTGAATCAGAGTATCCAATCAAGATGAAGTCGTCCACCTGTGTATACTTGATTCCAAGGTCTTGAGTTCCCTTCAAGTACCTTAGAACCCTTTTTGCAACAGACCAATGTCCCTCACAAGGCTTTTGCATAAACCTGGAGAGGATTCCAACAACAAATGAAATGTCTAGTCTGGTAGTAGTGAGGTAGATGAGACTTCCTACAAGCTGACTATACTTTGTTGCATCCTCAAATTCCTTTCCTTCAATAGATGTGAGCTTTAAGTTTTGTTCCATTGGAGTAGTAAGAGGATTTCACTCTGTCATGCCAAATCTGTTTAACAAATCTCCAATGTATTTCTTTTGAGAAAGAAATATGGACTTTGGATGTTGGGTTACTTCAATGCCAAGATAGTAATGAACATAGCCCAAATCAGTCATTTCAAAACTTTTCCCCAATTCCTTCTTTATGGATGCAATGTAGCTTTCAGTGTTCCCTGTCATTAAAAGATCATCTACATATACCACAAGATATACAACTGTTTTTCCAACTTTCTTGACAAATAAAGTTGCATCATCAAGATCAAAATGATTGAAGTTTAGTTTCAGAAGATGCTCAGTTAGTTTTTCATAACAGGCTCGCAGTGCTTGTTTGAGGCCATACAAGGACTTCACAAGTTTGCATACTTTATGTTCATGTCCTTTCACAGGAAATCCTTCAGGTTGGGACATAAAAACATTCTCTTTTAGATCTCCATTCAAGAAGGCAGTTTTTACATCCATTTGATGGACTTTCCAACTGTTCTGAGCTGCTAGTGCAAAGACTGTCCGGATGGTGGCCCATTTTGCTATGGGGGAAAAAGTTTCCTCATAATCGACCCCTTCCTTCTGTGCAAAACCTTTTGCCACAAGCCTAGCTTTGTGCTTGTCAAGTGAGCCATCAGCTTTGTACTTGTTCTTGTAGACCCACTTGCAGCCAATTGGTTTGGTTCCAAATGGAGGGTCGACCAGCTTCCAAGTGTCGTTCTTTATGAGGGCATCATACTCCTTTTGCATCGCTTCTTTCCATTCATCATGAGAAGCAGCTTCTTTGAAGGAAGTTGGTTCAAAATCTGTAGGCAAGTACAACTCACAATCATAAGAAACATCCATATCAACAGGTGAATTAGAGTCATCTACATCACCTCCATTTTGTTGGTTTGAATTTATGGTTCCTGTTTTTCCAATTTCATCAGGATGAACACTTTCAAGTGTCTTTGTCAGCCACTTTGGGGGACCTTTCTGAGATGGTCCAAGCTGCTCTGTTGATTGAGTTGGGACTAAATCAAGATTAAGTCTCCCAATTCTATCAATTACATCACTTAAAGAATCATCCGTTGTTGGAGTTTCATTCGGGGGAGAGTGTTCTTCATAAGAAGATTCCACATGTTGATCTAGAATAGGAATCCCCCCTTCAAGATGTGTAATCTGATTAACAAATTCTTGAAATGATTTCGTTTTTGCGAATCTATCCAAGCGATCAAGTTGCCGCTCAACAACATTGTTAGATTTGGATGATTCAAGAAAAATTACATCTCTAGATACAACAAACTTTTTATTTACTTCATCATAGTGGCAGTATGCTTTGGAGGTGTTTGAATACCCCAGGAAGATACACTTACGACTTCTAGCACCAAGTTTGTTTCTATGTACCTTTGGTATCAAAGCATAACAGGTGGAACCAAAGATCCTGAGATGTTTTACCGAAGGAACATGTCCATACCACAATTCATAAGGAGTCTTGTTTCTTATAGCATTAGATGGACATCTATTCTTTATATATACAACACATAGAACAACATCAGCCCAAAACATTATCTTTACATTTTCGAAGAAAAGCATGGATCGTACCATATTCAAGATTGTTCTATTCATTCTTTCAGCTACACCATTCTATTGGGGATTATAAGGCACAGTTGTTTGATGTTTGATCCCATGTTGGCGAAGATAGTTTTCAAATTCATTTGATGTATATTCTTTTCCATTATCAGTGCGAATAGTCCCAATATGATATTGTGCATCATTTCAATCCATTTATGAAAATTCTTGAATGTTTGAAAAGCATCAGATTTGTTCTTCAATAAATAAACCCAACACATTCTAGTGTAATCATCAATAAATGTCATGATATATTTATTTCCATTTGCAGAAGGAACAGGCATTGGACCACATAAATCTGAATGAATGAGTTCAAGCTTCCTATGTGCTCTTTAATGTGAATCATGAAAAGACTATTCGCTATGCTTTCCTAGAATGCAAGCATCACATTGCTTATGTTTCCTAGGAATTGTAGGCAAACCAGCAACACCATTTTTCTTCAATAAGCGGAGACTGTCATAGTTTAAATTTCCAAATCTAGCATGCCATAATAAACTTGATGGAAGTGTACCTTCTTCATGATGAGAAATATATGAGAAATGTTGTGCATGAGCAGACGTTCCTTGCAGTTTGAGAAGCCTTTCTTCTTCTATTCCCCTCATGACAAGTGAGTGGTCAGATGCTTTTCTTACCTCAAGCTTGCCATCAAACATATGAATGGAGTGACCTTGCTGGCGGATGTGGACCAAGGACAACAAGTTTCTCTTGAGCTGTGGGAGATATAGAACATGATCCAGAAGAAAGTCTGGAAGACCAGGAAGTTTAAGCCTGATTGTGCGAAGCCCTAATGGCCTGATTTTTGACTGATCTGCAAAGTATACTGCTCCATCAACATTGTTAGTGAAATCTTCAAAAAAATATTTTCTATGAGTCATGTGACAGGTTGCTCCTGAATCAAGCAACCAATCATTTTTCAAAGAAGCAAGTGAAGCATTAAACAAATCTTCACTTACTCCAATGTTACATTGTGCCTCAATATAGTGAGCGGATTCAGGTGCTTTACCTTTGTCTATATCATCAGTTTTACCTTTCTGTTGGTTTCTTTTTTGCTCAATTTTGTCCCATGGTAGCTTGCATGTAGAGGCATCATGTGATCCATTTCTTTTGCAGCGAATGCAGTGCAGATCTGCCTTTTCTCCTTGAGAATGTCTGCCCCCCTGCCTCTGAAATATCTTCCTCTTCCTCTTCGTCCACCTCTTCCTCTTGTAGAATCTTGAGCAAGATGCTTTTCTTTATGAGCAAGGCACACAGTCTCTTCAGAAGATTCAGGGACTGCCTTCTTTCCAAAAGCTTTCTCTCTTTCAACAAACTTTTTCACAAGAGAGTCAAAGGTTATATCTTTGAGATTTCCATTTGCTTGCAAAGACTCAAGATAATTGGAGTAAGTAGGATAGAGTGCCTTAAGAAAATCAATAAGAGGGATATCCAGCTCAACCTTAGTGGAATTGATATCATGCATTATAGACTTTACTTTAGATGCAAGAGAAAGAGAATCATTATTTTTCAGTTCAAGAGTGAAGAGTTTAATCATGAGCCGAACAACTTCAAGTGCAGAATTGTGAGTCATAGAGTTCTTTCAGCTTTTGTAAGGCTTCAAAGGCAGTTGAATATGACGAAATATGGTGACTCACCTCTTCATTTACAGATGTTGCGATTAATGCATAGGCTTTGTTGTTCTTTTTTTCCCAAATGACGAGCTCTTTGTCTGAGGTAGGTTGTACTGGGTCTTTGTCTCCTTCTCCAACACACACTCCTTTCCATAACTCATTGAAGATGAGTGTGTGTTTTATCATCCGGGACCATTCAGGATAGTTCTCCTTGCCAGTGAGAACTATTCCTACCATAGAGATGATTGAATGCATTCTGTAAAAAAAAACTTCTGCTGATATAAAAAAAAATACTTCTGCTGATATATAGTGAAATTGTACTCAAAAAATTTCTGTGGGAAACAATTTTGGTTGTTTAATTCATATCACAGTCAATAATCAATCATTCACCGCGAGCTCTACAAAGTTGGAGCAGCAACGGCATCAACCGCAAGCTCTACAAAGTTGGAGTAGCAATGGCATTACAATTTCAAAGCTCATTGAAAGGAAAACACCATAAATTCCTTTGATTCTCTAGACCTTGAAGCCAGTAATAAAAAATATGGCAGTGTTAAAGTGCTGGACAGTGTTTAAAAAATATGGGACAGCGTTAAAGACATTTTAAAGATACACTAAAAATGCGTTGTCCAATTGATACCATATATATGATTTAAATGCGTTGTCCATTCAATATGATTTAAATATACCAATCGATACCCGCAGAGACCGACAGTTACCCTTCTGCATTCAAATGTTACCATTCAAATGTCGATACCAGGAGCTGTCTCCCACGCAGAGATACCAGGAGCTGGAAAACTTTCTCACTATTGCGATCCACCACAGAGGTTCGATACAGGTGGCTTTATTCCAAAGTTCGCCCACTATTAATGGCCAGTGGGAGTGCAATCACTCACAATGCCTTCCGGTTCACAGTGCTGCCGATTCATGTCTGTAACCGAAAGGGTTTGCAGGCCGCTTATGATGCCCCAAGCCAAACACCCTCTGCTCTTGTTATTTGTGAACAGGTATTCGCACTATGTGAACAAACCTTAAAAACGTCTATGCTGACAAACGCGGAAGCTTCATCGATGGTGGCGTATCTCTGCAGTGGCACCCTGGCATGAAATGCTCGTTTCGTAGCTTGGAGGATGTGAACGAAATGAACGAAATTACAGAAGAGAATGGCCAGCGTATTCAACATACACCACTCAGCATTCAACGCAGATTCATTCAACATACACCATTTAGCATTCAACACAGATTCAAGGAAACATCGATTGCTAAGGAATCAAAGTAATGCAGAGATCATTGAACGCAGAATACCATGTAATCATTCAGAGGACAGAGGCGTTGAGGCTATTCATGAAGACAGAGGTGTTCACAAAAAAAATTTAACGCAACGTTAATATGATTCAACAGATATGGGACAGCGTGTCAGGCCTCAGTGCTAAAACAGGAAATGACAGCGCTATATAAAAAAATTTAACGTATAGTGCTTCTGTCTGGACAGTATGGACAGATGTGCAGCGCTGGCAGAGGCAGGTTATTTCAGGACAGAGGGGAATAAGGCAGAGGCAGAGGCAGAGGCTAGGACAGAGGAGTTACAAGAGCATAATAGCTAAAAAAAGGAGTTGGCCCTGATACCATGTCAGGCCAGGCAGTAACTCCACAAAACAAAAATGATTCATGTTATTCATTCAATCAAGTAGGTCTGTTATATACATGAGGGAGAGACTTTTCAGTTCATCTCCTAATGACTGTTCACATTTCTCAATTATTTATTCACAATAATTCCCCAATCACAAGGATTAGGTGTCAACAAAGTAGTTCCCTCCTATGAAGCATAATACCTAAACCAATTTACCTTCAGCAGGATCCTGAAACTCCACCTCACTAGCCCATCTTGGATTAAACTTGAAATGAGGTCTCAATTTTGGGTCATTTTTGTCCAATTCCAAAACAATTGGAATGTGGTATGAGAATCTATTGGATCCTACCCATGATCGATACCTTTCCACCTTCCATAGAAAGTCCCCATGAATACAAATCCTATTAAGCCTCTTGGAAACATAGTTTATTGTTCTAAGTTGGCTTGAGCGCGATACACTCAATGTCCACAACACCTACCCAATTAAACAAGTTATGAAAAAATCCAACTAAGTTATCCATTGTAGCACTAGACCCCCATATCTCCCTTCAATTGAAAGTAAGATTTAATTTCCCCACCCCAACCCCCCACAACCCCAGATAATGAGGTTATCAACTTCAAAACACACAAGTAAACAAATTTTCCTAGTAAATTTGTTTACCCTCATAAGACCCATACACATTTAGTAAAGCCAATGTCAAGCCCAATATTTTATTGTTTACTTCTGTGCAAAACCCTAAATGAACATAGAAATAATTAACATGGGATACATTGTGATTCTAACTAATAATAAAACCCCTTAAAAACCTTTTTGAATCTAAAGCAAGAAAGTTTCATCCACCCAAAGAATTTTTCAGTTCAAAAATTAACTTGTCTTCCTTTCCCATTGGCTCTTGTACCATAACTATATCTAGTTTGTCTAGCTCCACCAATCACTTGAGCACTAGTCTCTTGGCGTACTACCACACCCCCCCCCCCCCCCCCCAACAAGCCTCTCATATTTATTGAAAGTACTTTCACTAGAATTTTAAGGAGGACTGTGTGATCAACCTTTATTAACCCTGATTCACTTATTTAATTGCTTTCTCCTAAGATTTTTCAAAGCTAACTTCCTCCCTATAGAAAAAGGTCTTAGGTATTTCAAGCAATATCAACCTAGATCCTCGGATGTTGTTACAACTAGTGGGGAAAACCCCATTTTTGACATAGGAGGTAATGCCCTGCCCTTCCTCATAGAGATGTGTAAGGTGACTCAACTATTCCCACCACCAATGATATATTCCTTATCAACAGAATGAATACACTCACATGAGTGGACATCATAGGAATCCTACCCAAAACCCATTAACACTTATTGAAATCACTTGAGAAAGAGACCATCCTACCACTGCAAATAACCTTTTACTTTAATTCCACTATAAAATTTGTCTTCTTCTTCCATCTTTTGAAAAGTAAAGGACTCCACAAACAAATTGATAAGTGGTGTATTAGAATTACCTAAAATCTCAAGATCCTTCATTACTATATATTTCTTCAAATCTTTCTTCTTTGCCAAGGATAAGAGCATAACAATATGTTGTAGCAGCTACAACCACCCTCCAAAATTATGGCTCACATGGAAATTTCAGAGCTTTCCATGGATCCTGTGATCGATCGTTCCTTGGTCACTTATTGGTAAGCCGATGATCTCAAGCCCCCTCCTTGATCGTAAGAGTTATTCACGTTCTCATCTTTATGCGACATTTGTCGTCTTTGGGCATAGGGATTATCGTTTTTCATGCAAAGTGTAGAGCCTCTATTCTACACCTACTTGTCTACCATTTGCCTCAGTTTTTCCTTATCTTTCCTTCACTTTTGCCTCATTTTCACCATAAAACCTCTCAGATCATTACATTAAGTGTCAATAAGCATGATCAAGCAAGTTTTGCTAATGGATGACTATTTGTTTAGATTTTGACTTACTTGCAGGAATCCCGCAGCTATCTGATGATCCCGCAGCTATCTGAAGATCTTGCAGCCTTTTTGTTAAACACTATGATCCACGTGTCGGTTTGCTAGATGAGCCACATGGGCACTCAGGTATCAACGTGCTCGAGGTTCCTGTCCCATTGTTCCAGCCATCCACGTCATCTTCACCCATGGTCAAAGCTGGTTAAGCTACGGTCAACTCAAGGTGGTTTAAACGGTGATTGTGAGCTGCTTGGTCACGTCATCTTAAACGGTGATTTGTCCATGATCTACAGGTGGCAGGGGACATGATCCAACATGGGATTCATGACCCATGACGACAGAACCACTAAACTCGTCCACACAGCCGTGATGTGTCAAGGGACCATTAATACGCATGACTGTTTATTGTTTTTCTGTTAATTAGCTGTACGAGTAGGCTATCTTAGGAACCTCTATAAATTGCTGCGTCTGCGTACGCTCAAAGAACTTTTGATTAGTTGTAATTTTCTGCACTTGTGTTGAATTTAGAAGCATTGTGAACTCTGTTTTCTAGTGCTATTCCAGCACTCTGTTTTGTATACTTTTTGCAAATGGAGGAATAGATATAGCACCGTTTTGAAGTTTCCAGATCTCTGAGTTTTCTTGTGGCTGAATGAACAGAGGGCCCCTGCTCATCTCAGCCTTTGTAAAGTATTTTATGTGCAGTATTTCATTACTTTCTTATTTATTTCCTTAAGCATGTATAGTTTCATTTACTTGTTTTCCTTTCTTTTAAGCTGATCAGTGTTATTTCTTTGCAGGTTTCTTTTAGCCCGGGATTTATTTTTATATGTGTGTGTTTGCTTTACAAGCTAATGGTATTTGAAGTTGACAATTCAAGTGCTGCCTTTGTCTTTATAGTTGATTTTTAATCTTATTTCTCAAAGAGCTGTTAACATATATGAATGATCTTCATCATAAACTATTATCTTTTAAGATCAAAATATCACTAATTTGCAGCTAGTTTGGGTGCTTTTTGGACTGTTCTTTCACTACTTTCTTTCCGTGCTTTACACAGTACATGTGCTTTGAAGCATCGAGTTAGAAAGAGCAAATCATTACCACTAGTCTTTAAAGTAGAAGTTTTGATTTTAAAGTGCTTCCTAGACTATTTCCTCACTACTTTCTAATCATGCTTTCCATAGTACATATGGCTGAAGTAGAGAATTAGAAATAGCAAATCATTATCATTAGTCTTTCAAGCATATTTTTCTCACTTTTCTAATTCCACTTAAGCTACTTTCTTTCCGTGCTTTACACAGTACATGTGCTTTGAAGCATCGAGTTAGAGAGAGATAATCTTTATTTTTGGGTTTTAAAAGTGACTCTCTTTTCTTTTATTAGCAGCAACTTGGACGGTGTCTAGTGCCATTGGTAGTGGTCATTTGCTTTCAAGTTTGTTTCAAGTCATTTCAATTCATTTATTCTTTTCAAGCATTTCCTTTCAAGCAATTAGTTAGAGATCACTCAACACACACTTCCACTCATTTAGGATTCACTCTACACACACACCATCACTCACTTGTCTATAAATTCTCATTCCATCTTAGGAACATAATTAACCACAACAACACCCCCCAACGATAAGAAAAACTCTAAGAGGTTACTTAAGTACATATAGTACACCTTCACTTCATCAGCTTACGAGCCCCGGGTTGACAATAAATACTAGCAATTTAGATAACACTAAATTGACTAAACACAAAGGGAAGTTTGTTCTGCTTCAAGGGGAAATATTCGTGTGTATGGGTTGTTCTCATCACATAGACATGTTTCACACTCACTTCATGCACTCTTGTCACGAAGGTTGTTGCATCAAGCAGAGTATGTTTTATATGTTATGGATGGTCTATGTTGTATCACTAAGTGTTCGTGTGTGATCATAGTCAAGTTCTATCATTGTTTACATCAATTTCATTGATCTCACACTTAGCTAGTTTCCCAAGCAACCTAGCCTCATATAGATTTCCAGAACTGCACACTTTGCTTCTACAACCCTCAAGCTTTTTCCCTTGCCTGCTAGGACTACGCAATGCACAGAGACCCCAGCCTCCCTTGGCATCCAAAACTGCGCAATGGTGTCCTCTAGTGTCCTTCCCCAGTCGGAACCTGTTGTCTTTAGAAATTGCACAATATTGTCCTCAACTATCCAATCTATCTTGCAACCTTAAACTACACAAGGGTGTCCTCTCGGGACCCCATCTTGCAATAGTTCCTTGCATTCAGAAACTACTCAATCTTGTCTCGCAGCTGCCTAGTCTGTCTTTCATTTAGAAACTACGCAGCAGTGTCCTTCCAAGAGCCCATCCCTCAGCAGTGTCTTACATCTCAAAATTTTGCAGTGTTGTCCAACCTATCCATGTATTACATTCAGAAACTGCATAGACGGGCCTCCCAAGGCCTCATCCCGATATCAGTCACTGTCTGTTGAAACTGCGCAAATCTATCTATCAGTGGCTGCAGGAAAATATGACATGCTAGATCACTCTCAAGGAGTTGAGGAGAAGGACCAAGAAACCGAGTGATGAAAAAAGATCAAGACCGCATGCAAACTTCGTCGGATGCATAATCATCTTGAGGGTAAGTATGGTAAGTAAAGTACATCCTTTTGAAGTACATCTCTTAGTGTAGCTTGAAGTACTTCTTATCATTGTTATATCATTCTGTCTTCAATAACATGCATGTTTGCAAGCACTAAAAGTCATTCCATGTGTTCCCTCTACGTGTCTTGCTTCCTTTTCGCTTGTTGGACCAATTGTCATCTTTTGGCATGTTGATTGCTATATCATGCTTGCAATCTTGTTATGGAAATTTTGAAGGTTTGTCTTTGTGTGCATGAGTTGTTTTCTCTATGTGAACATTGATCGTACTCACACACAAAGTTGTAAGCACCGTCGCACAAGTGTCATCACGGTCATTCGAAGATCTATCTTAAGTGTCGCAGTTTTCACTCTTAACCTTTAGATAGTCCCACTAAGCACATACTTGTCTTTTTTATTTGATGTGTCTTGTCATCGAGTCATGCTAAAGTGTGTGATCACAATGTCATGTATGAAAGTTCACTTGCTCCCACACTTAGCCATTTTTCCTGAAAATATGTCGACCATACAACCCTCCTTCAGCTGAACCTTGACTGAGCTGCACTGCATAGTCTCAGCTCTCAATGACCTTGCTCTGCTACCCAGAACTATGAAGAGCTTGAGGCTATCCTCTGGGATAGCCTACACTACGCAATCCTGGAAGTGAGCAAGCTGACTATCTCCCATAACTGCACAAAAATTGTCCCCAAGTCCGATCCAGTTTACACTTCCCACAAGATCACTCATCAAGCCTCCCTCTGGTCTACCAAAAACCTGAACTGCATTGTGACTCCAGGCTACGATGCTCTCCAAAACAATGCAAACATGCCCAACTTCCTGCCCGAAATTTCCTCCAAAAATTGCGCAGACATGTGAGTCAAGCCTCTATTTCCTGTCACTGCAATGTTCCAAGAAATTGCACATTGTTGGCTTCCTCTACCCTACCTCTAAAAATTGCACATTTTTTTACTGGTGCTCTCCTTGCTACTTGGCTCTGTACTCATCCTGGAAACTGTGTAGTTGTGTTGGAAAGGCCCCTGTTGCATGTCCCGCATTATCCCTAAAAAATGCGCAATTGTGACCAGCAGCTCCCCACAGCTCGATCCTGCCCTGCTCTGGAAAACTGCATAGAATTGTCTGCCAATGCTTCTTGTTGCCCGGTCTGTCCTCCTCAGAGAAACTGTGCAGATTCCTAGCTGGACCTCAGATCACCTGCCCAATCCTCATCTTGAAAATTGCGCAGAACTGTCCAATAGTTCCCCAGACACCTTGTCTTGTCTTCCTCCCAAGAACTACGCAGTCTTGCCAAGCTGGGTTCCACCTTGCAGCTATCACTACTGTTCCAGATTGCGCAAATCTTCCTCCCAGTGACCTTTGCTCATTTTTTTCCAACAACCCTCTGGAGCCTCTTATCCCGGCCTGAGTTGTTCTCTGCGCAGTTTCAGTGTCTTGTTCCCCCTCTCGGTGACCTCGACCAGAGACATGAGAACAATGCATCATGCTAGACTAGGAGGTTTTGGATTTGATGTCATCCCGTCATGAGTGAATTGGAGGAATAGGTACACTGATGGATCATGGTGCGATGACAAATGGGATGAAGAAGGAGTGCATGCTAGAATAATTTCTCACAGTTGAACGTACACACGAAGCACATCAAACAACAAGTGAAAGAAACACATGCATGGAACCATCTTACGAAGAACAAGACCATTGAACACCCTGCAGCACCAAGCTATGCGGAGATGAAGACAAAGTACATTTGAGGACACATCCATCACTTAACAACACAATAGCTTAACATGGACACCACAGTCAGCCAGTACATGTCAATAGTGTCATGTCAATTTGTGTTATGAGTTGTCTCGATCACCTCACTACCATTATTCGTAACTGTTGTAATCCAATATAATGTAAAGTGAAATTCCAAGTGTCATTAGTGGAATGCAAATAATCATATGTAATGTAAAGAGTTATATGTAATGATGTTCAAGAGTCATGAGGGTAGTCCAAGAGTCAAAGGGAAATGTCAAGGGTCACCCCACCCTTTGCTATGTGTAGAACCTCATAACTCATAGAATGAGCTTTCGGGAACCAAGTTTTTGCTAGGCATTGCTTCAATAAGGGCTTGGAGAGTATTGTGACGAGCCTTGGCTTCTCCATAGTGTAGAGCGAGTACATCTCTCTGGAGAAGCAAGCGGTGTTGACTGTAATGTTCCACTATTGGGGCTAGCTGTTGTCATGGTGTATCTATGGATGGAACTATCACTTTATATAATATAACAGAGCCAACATGTTTTCATGCATATGTTGTTATTGTAGTTGGACTATTCTGGTTGCTTTAGCAATGTATGTTATTTAACTTATGCATTCATGTATGAACTACTTTGTATATGATTGTATGAATCTTGTTGGAATCATGTTGTTGGTTTAACCTGTCACCCTAGATTGTGGACTATTCTGCTTCCAACCCATGATGTCATTATGCTCATGTGTTCCTTTCAATTTGCATACTATTACAGGCTTTTAAGGGACACACTTCCTTTTCCCCTTCATGTGTTAGAACCTACCCATGCATCTCTCTTGACTCGCTGCAAGGTCACACACTTGCTTCCAACAAAGATATCTTGCTTACCTCTGTGCACTATCACAGTCAAGGCATATCTGATCCGGATTTAAACAGGAACGCAACAAATTACAGAGATAACCATATACGCAAAGATGCAGGGGAAATAATACTTCATTTCCTTAATGGAAAATACTGAAATATGCTTACAACCAGAAATGGAAATAAACCAGCTAGGGCGATGGTAGCTTATCTCTGAGAAGAGATGTGATGGCTACATGCCTCTGAACTGTGTTACAATGAGGCTCGAAGGCCTATTTATTGTTGAGAAACAATGGAAAACCCTTAACATTCCAAAACCTAACCCTAGGAGATGAAACGCCAAACTGTGGGCCCCGTTTGGGGTAAATTGGTACATCAACTTCCCGGGGTCCTAACTTTGGCATATGATCTCTGTTTGACGCGTACAATAGCTCATTAGAAAGATCTATCCGAGCACTATCATTGTTGGAACGGCCAACATTGTCCATTCCATGGACCCATGTTGCCCCCGGATTCCCCAAAAAACGTCGTTTAGGGCCTCAAAACGGCTCTGGAAGTTCGGGACCCGAGAAACTGCTAAAAATAGTAAGTTGTGCTACAATTAAGGAAACTGAAAATGCTGAGAAAGACAATGGTGGGGGTCCAGGTGGACTTGGCAGGTGGCCACCAATATCCACCTGGATCATTCCTCCCCCCTTAGGAAGTAATGGTCCCCATTGCATTGAGCTCCTCCATGAGATGAGGAAACTTCTGCTGAACTTGTTCCCTAGTGAGCCACTTGCCCTGCTGAAGGAGTTGGCCCGCTTTGACAACTCGATACAGTTGGATATTCTGTTGGCGAGTGTTCTTGATCTGTGTGTCCATGATCTGATCAGTTGCAGCTTGTTCCATGCAATCTGGATTTAATTCTGTGGGTTTGAGTTGTTCTGCAATGTCGGATGTGTCTAGCAATGGTGGAAAGTATGGCCGAAGGCGGTCCACATTGAACACTGGGTGCAGGCCAAGGAATGGGGGAATGCTGAGCTCAAATTCATTGTCTCCCATGGCCTTGGTAATGGTGTAAGGACCATATCAGAGTGGTCTCAATTTCCGATAGGCTCCAGTAAGGCGTTCCTTCTGCAAATGCAACCAGACTTTGTCGCCCACCTGAAACTTGTGTGGCACCCGATGTTGATCATGTCGCTGCTTGTACTTGGCATTTGATTTCTCAAGAATGTCATGGACCTGCTGGCGAATATGTTGGATGCGCTCAATGAAGCTGGTGGCCTTATCTGTTTCGGACTGGACATGAGCTGAATTCATGTGAGTAGCTGCAAGTGGCATGGCAATATCAATGGGGCATAGTGGCTGGAATCCCAAACCCACCTGGAAAGGGCTATGGCCAGTGGAGCTGTGAAGACCTCGGTTGTAGCTGTGCTGAACATAGGGGAGGCTCTCGTCCCATGTGTGTGGATGCTTTGAGTTATCCATGCGCAGAATGTGCACAATCATCCTATTGACAACCTCTGTCTGGCCATCAGTTTGAGGATGGAAGGCTGTGGACTTCGTGAGTTTGGTGTCCAGCATTGACCAGAGACTGGACCAAAATGTGCTGAGAAACCGACTGTCCCGATCTGAGATGATAGACTGTGGGATCCCAAAGTGCACCCACACTCATTCAAAGAAGAGTTTAGCAGTGGCTTCTGCTGTGATATTCTTCTTGCAGGCCATCAATGGCCATCTTTGAGAACCTGTCGACGACCACAAAAACACAGTCATTTCCATGTTTAGTGGAAGGAAGGCCTGACATGTAATCCATGGAGATGGATTCCCAAGGTCGACTAGGGGTAGGCAACGGGGTATAGAGGTCGTGCTTCTTAATGGTCGGTTTGGCAATGGCACAGGCAGTACATGATCGGATGTACTTTCCAACATCCTGTCGAAGATTCGGCCAATAGAAATAATTTTGCAGTACTGCCACTGTTTTCTCGACCCCGAAATGCCCAGCAGCCCAACTGTAGTGTGCTTCCCAAATCATCTTGGCACGCTCGCTTGAAGGAACACAAAGGTGACCGAGGTGGCATAATAGGGCATCTTGGAGGTGAAAATCTGCAACATGCCGACCCTCCAAGAGTGTCTGGTATGTGTGGCCGAATTCTGGGTCGCTTTTGTAGAGAAGTGGCCAATCAGAAGTCTCGTGCCCACAAGAGTTGAGCACGGTGGTTAGCGCCATGATCGGTGGCCGACTGAGGCAATCTGCAACATTATTGGTGCTGCCCTTTTTATACTTGATATTCAAGTGAAACTGTTGCAGGTATGTAGACCACTTCTGATGGCGATCATTCTGCAATTTCCCTTGGGTCTGTATGAACTGCAGAGGTCGGTGGTCTGTGTGGATGACCGTTTCCTTCCCCAAAATGTAATGCTTCCATTTTCGGCAGGCCTGTACAATGGAATACATCTCTTTATCATAAGTGGGGTACTTCCGGACTGTGTCTGAAAGTGTTTCACTGTGATATGCCACTGGATGTCCATGCTGAGTAAGGACTGCCCCAATAGCATAGTAAGAGGTATCTGTCTCGACCTAAAATGGTTGTTGTAAATCTGGTAACGCGAGCACTGGTGCCGTGCAGAGGCGATCCTTCAACTCCCTGAATGCCTTCTGTTGAGATTCAGACCAAAAGAATTTTGCTTTCGCCCCGCCCTTGGTGACTTGACTCAAGGGCCAAGAAATATGAAAAAACCCCAACACAAACCTGCGGTAGAAGTTGGCAAGACCTAGAAAGCTGCGGGGCTCTGTTAGAGTGGTTGGAGAGGGCCAATCCCGAATGACTTGGATCTTGGCTGGATCGACATGCACCCCCTGTTCATCAATGATGTATCCCAGATACTGAACTTGGGTCATGCCAAAAGTGCATTTCTCCAAATTGGCACATAGCTTGTGTTGCCGCAGTGTTTGGAGAACCTGTCGGATGTGGTGGAGGTGCTCTTCCCAACTCTGGCTGAAGATCAGAATGTCATCCAAGTATACTACTACAAAGGAGTTGGTGAATGGCCGCAAGATGTCATCCATTAGCCTCATAAAGGTTGCAGGAGCATTAGTCAATCCAAAAGGCATGACCAACCATTCGAAGAGGCCCTCCTTGGATTTGAAGGCAGTCTTCCACACATCGGAGGGTTCGATTGGTACCTGGTGATATCCTGACTTCAGATCGATCTTGCTGAAATATTTCGCCCCCTTTAGTTGGTCTAGGAGGTCATCAATCCGCGAGATCGGGTACCTATTACGGACAGTGATCTTGTTCAGCGCCCGATAGTCAATACAGAGTCTCCACGTCCCATCCTTCTTCTGTACCAACACGATCGGACTCCCACAGGGCGATGAACTCGGACGGATGTGACCTTTCTGCAGGAGCTCCTGAATCTGCCTCTTGATTTCATCGTTCTCCAGAACGGAGCGCCGATAAATTGGTCCATTGGGTAGCGGCGCACCTGGGGTCAGATCAATGGAGTGCTTGACTTGACAGTGCAGAGGAACCCCTGCCGGGGAGGTGAAGATGTCCTCGTACTCCTCCACAATCTTGTCCATCTGTAGTTGTCGTGTAGAGGGACCCCGTTTGGAGGCCGCGGCCACTGTCTTCTTCTTTCCTTGAGGGCGTATCATCAGGAAAACAAATTTCCTGGTTTTGGAAATGATCTTACTGCATTGTTTTGCAGTAATCAAAGAGATGGTGGCAGGTGGTGCTACCTCTGGTATCCTGAACAACTTATTTCCCAATGTAATAATAATAGCACGGGGCCTTGATTCATACACAGCATGTCGCTTCCACAAGTATGGTTGTCCTAGTAATACATCACAAACTTCAAGGGGAGCAATGTCACACAATACCTCATCCGTGAAGGGCTTGATGTTGTATGGAAGGCGACACTGCTGGCTCACGCAAAGATCTCGTCCTTGGTGAAGCCACCCAATGGTGTATGGTTGTGGATGTGCTGTGGTCGGTAAGCCCAACCGCTTCACGACTTCTGCCGAAATGAGGTTCTTTTGACTCTCGCTATCAACAATGAACTGTATCGGGGAGCCCTTTACCCACATCTGGGAGTGGAAGAGACGCTCCTCCTCCTCTGGATCTTCGGGTTCATTTTTCTAGATCTTTGCGGTAGCAACAGTGGCGCTGGGATCCGCATCAATGATCTGCTTCCCTTTTTCATACCCCTTATCGGGTTCTGACTCAGAGTCGGAACATGCATCTGATTCTGAAACCTTTAGCTCAGCCAGCAGTGACTGCTTGGCCCGACACTCACTTGTGTTGTGAGTGGAGCTCTTATGGAACTCGCACCATTTTCCAGTGTCCTTTCTCGGCTTCGCGGCGCTGTTCTTTGCTTGCAACTTCAGCTGGTTGTCTTGGGTTGTCCCGCCTTGGCTTTGTCCTTTGTTCTGTGGTTTAGGGGCACCTTTCCCCTTTGGATTCGCAGATCTAAAGTCTCGCTTCTTTTGTTTAAACTTCTGCTCGACCTTGACGGCATATCAGTATGTTGCGCCGAGCGAGGGGATGTTTAGGAATTGTATTTCTTCCTGTATTTTCTTGTGCAGGCAGCCACGGTATTTGAGTATCAAATGTTGCTCCAAATCCTTGATACCCAACTTTGTGCGAAGGGTATGGAAAAGATTGGTGAACTCCGGCACGTCTTGGTCCCTTCCCTGCCGCAGCGTGGTCCACTTTATGTATTCATCCTCATAGCTTCCGACAGGGTAGTACTGCTCCTTGATGGCATCTCGGAACGAATCCCAGGTGGGTGCGGCTGAAAATAGTGAGCCAGTACTTTCATCCTTTTGCTCGCAGTAGGTTTCCCACCAGTCCTTGACGTGGGGGGCTGCTTTGAGAAGCGCAAAAACAATCTTTTCCCGACTCGAAAATTAATGAACAGAAAAATAACCCTCTAGCAGATTTAACCACTTATCTATGGCATCTGCGTCTATCTGACCCTCGAATATGGGGATTTCAAAATTAACTTGTACCTTAAAGGGTGTGGCGTTTCCAGAGTAGCTGTTGGAAGCCGATGCATTGCTTCTGGGTAGCCGCTGAAGGATCTGGGCAAAGTTGTCCATCATCGCGTTCCGTTGTCGCTCGAGGGCTTCTTCGAGCAAGATTTTGATGGGATCTCCTGCCCCCTCGTCTTTCTTCTCGTCCGCCATGGGAGGTCGTCAGGATTTGCGAGGCTGGTCTTGCAAAGGTTCAACCAGTTCAAGCCCTAACTCCTTATATCCCGATCTTGTTGGGGACATGCAAAGAAAAACAGAGAAAAAGCAGACCGCTCTGATACCACTAATCCGGATTTAAACAGGAACGCAACAAATTACAGAGATAACCATATACGCAAAGATGCAGGGGAAATAATACTTCATTTCCTTAATGGAAAATACTGAAATATGCTTACAACCAGAAATGGAAATAAACCAGCTAGGGCGATGGTAGCTTATCTCTGAGAAGAGATGTGATGGCTACATGCCTCTGAACTGTGTTACAATGAGGCTCAAAGGCCTATTTATTGTTGAGAAACAATGGAAAACCCTTAACATTCCAAAACCTAACCCTAGGAGATGAAATGCCAAACTGTGGGCCCCGTTTGGGGTAAATTGGTACATCAACTTCTCGGGGTCGTAACTTTGGCATATGATCTCCGTTTGACGCGTACAATAGCTCATTAGAAAGATCTATCCGAGCACTATCATTGTTGGAATGGAATGGACCATGTTGCCCCCGGATTCCCCAAAAAACGTCGTTTAGGGCCTCAAAACGGCTCCGGAAGTTCGGGACCCGAAAAACTGCTAAAAATAGTAAGTTGTGCTACAATTAAGGAAACTGAAAATGCTAAGAAAGAAAATGGTGGGGGTCCAGGTGGACTTGGCAGGTGGCCACCAATATCCACCTGGATCAATATCTTTACTACCCACTGCTGGGACTCCTAATACAAGCGCTCTGAGGTCTAGTTGGGACTTCTTATCGGGGAGATCCCCTAACATGTTGGTGGTTCCAACACCGTCAACACAATCCAAGTCAAGTTCCTATGCCAATACATCATCTTTCCCCAACACTAATCATGAGCCCATATTCAAGGGTATACGTATACACACACACACACACACACCCATCAACACTTATTGAAATCACTCGAGAAAGAGACCATCCTACCAATGCAAATAACCTACTACTTTAATTCCACTAGAAAACTTGTCTTCTTCTTCCATCTTTTGAAAAGTAAAGGACTCCACAAACCAATTAATAAGTGGTGTATTAGACTTACCTAAAAGCTCAAGATCCTTCATTATTGTATATTGCTTCGAATCTTTCTTTGCTAAGGATAAGAGCATACCAATCCAAGTCAGGTTCCTAAGAAAATACATCATCTTGCCCCAACACTAATCATGAGCCAATAATCAAGGGTATATATATATATATATGATAGGTGCTCACAACCTTCATCTGTAATATGACCTTTACATGTGCAATCTCAACATGCATTTGTTGGTGTGTGTGTGTGTGTACACACACACATATAAAAAATGTGTAGGGATAGATGTTTTGACTTTGTGAATGAGTTGCAAATGGAATGGTGTTTTAGCTTCATAGTTTGATTGAATCACATCATGCACGTTTCTCTTAATTCGTTGAGTCGTGGATATACAACCCTTTTTGTTTTCAATGGAAAGACGATTAATTTAGCATCAATATCTAGTGGTTGGTTGCAACAACAACCATAATTATAACATATCTTCTTAGAATCTATTGTACATTGGCAATATCTATTGTTTCAATGGTTTGTTAGATCCCTCCTTTTAGTGTGGCATGCAATAGGAGTTTAAAATATTGGAAATGTTGAAGACGAAAGCTTTTGTGGAGTGGTGATGATTCTTTACTCTAACCATAAGTAGAATTGGATTTTAGATTGTTTGAAGATAGCATTACACATGAATCTTGGTAAGGATCGCAATAGTTCGATATGCCAAAGTTTTTGGTAGGAGGACATAATAAAGTGGAGTAAACACTAACCCTTACCCTAGGGTAGTGAAGAGCAGAGAAGGATTTATGTTAGAGAAGGCATGGGTGTTGCAAAAGGAGCTTCAGGCAAGATGGATCCCTAATGACCAAGTCAATAATCGCTACTCTAATTGCTATGTGGCTTGAGCTAAATTTTTAGTATGACACAAACTCTTTCTTGAAAAGATCACAAGATATATTGTTGTATATACAAAAGTGATTACTTAGTGGTGTTGAGCTTCTCTTTTTTTGCGATTGCAATGTTGTAGCAAATGCCTTTGTCATTTGTAGTCCACTAATGCAGGGGCCATTGTTAGTGCACATATGTTCTTAGTCATGGAGCAAAGAGTACATTGCGAGGATCCATAAAACCACATAATATTACCACATCATCACTTGGGTGAGTCTACTTCCACAAGCTTGGTAAACATATTGCTGAGAACTTTGGTTAATATCTCGTGGTAAAAAAACCTAGGGTTTAAGTGATGGAGGAAGATATTAAGCTTGTGGACTGTTTTGAAGACTCTTTACCTGAAGATGACCTTTTTGCTAATTATCCCAGTAGTGCTATGTTGGTGGAAAGGCTCCTTAGGGCCTTGGGGGTCAAAGGGGAACAATATTGTGTAAAATCCAATTTTAGGGATAATGGTTCAATCAACAATCTAGTGGGAGGTATTGTGGTTCCAAGATGCGATGCCTTTTTGTAAGTATGTTTTCAAGATTTGGATTGTCCTTTAGAGGATGGTTATTAGATTTCTTCGGAAGGAAATGATGGTTCTTTTGTGTGAAAAGAGTAAAGACATCTAGTTTCGAGGTCTTGGAAGGAGAATTCTTGAACCTAAGAAGCACTCTTTCTAATCAAGTTTTTGTTTCTTGAGCACAATGGAAGGAACAAGGGTTTTTGAGGTGGAAGATAATGGTTTCATAGGTGGGCAGTGGGAATTACAACATTTGCAAGGAGAGATGAGGGTAAAGGATGTGAAGGGAAAGAAGTGGCACAAAGTGGTGAAGACGTAGTGGATTGGGCTTGCCTTGGTGATTGATGAAGACATGAGTGTAAACTAAATAATTGATTTAGTAGAAAATACTTGAAAAATTCGGAATGGGTAGTGTGGGTGGTGTTGGAATAGCTTGGAGGTTGGATTCAAGAAGCAATGGGTTTTCCTTTAGTGGACGTTAAAATAATTTTTTCTTCTTGATTCGTCTTTTCACATTGTCTCCCCCATGGAGGTATGGGGCTCGTCATCATTTGCCGGAGGAAACAGGGGAACATCGAGAAGGGGAAGGGCTAAGCTCCGATTTTTCTTCTTATTATGGCTCCCCGAAGAAGAAATCGTCGAACGCCATCACAGGTTTTTCCAACCTGGTTCGCTCCTGCGACTGCGAAAAATCCAAACGAACCAAGAGAAGCCTCACTTTGATGAAATTTGATGCGTCGACTTTACATTAATTGGACACCACTGTCGAAATCGTGCAAGGGTTAGGTTTAAGCCCTTTTAACTGTTTTTCAATGTAGAATTTACTTGATAAGTTACATTTAAAAGCAACAGGGGTGATGGTGCAGTTGGTAATTATACACCACTGTGGAACATCGTGCAAGGGTTAGGTTTAGTCATTTTTAATTGTTTTCCAATTAGATTTTATTATATAAGTTCCATTCGAAAGCAACAGGGGTGGTGGCGCAGTTGGTTAGCGCGTAGGTCTCATAGCTTATCTGAGAAATCCTGAGGTCGAGAGTTCGAGCCTCTCTCACCCCAATCTTTTTTGAACTCCATTCAAATATCTTTATTCTCAACTGTAAAAAATCTGAAATGCTCAGTCAGATATCTTCTCACTAATATGAACTCCATTAAAATATCTTTATTCTCACCAGTAAAAAATCTGAAATGCTCAGTCAGATATCTTCTCACTAATATGAATTCTCTTTGCAATGATTTCTGTATGATTAGGTTGGATTCATAATCTTAGTTTCCACGTTTGGTAAAATTCTCACATGTAAAACTCTGAAATGCTCAGTCACATATCTTCTCAGTAATAAAATATATTTATTCTTACCTGAAATCCTGAGGTCGAGAGTTCGAGCCTCTTTCACCCTAATCATTTTTGAACTCCATTAAAATATCTTTATTCTCCCCTGTAAAAAAATTGAAATGCTCAGTCAGATATCTTCTCACTAATATGAATTCTCTGTGCAATGATTTCTGTATGATTAGGTTGGATTCATAATCTTAGTTTCCATGCTGTTTGGTAAAATTCTCACCTGTAAAAACTCTGAATGCTCAGGCACATATCTTCTCAGTAATAAAATATATTTATTCTCACCTGTAAAAAATCTAGATGCTTAGTCAGATATCTTCTCATAATATAATTTCTCTGTGCAATGATTTCTGTATGATCAGGTTGGATTCATAATCTTAGTTTCCATGCTGTTTGGCAAAATTCTCACCTGTAAAAACTCTTAAATGCTCAGTCAGATTTCTCAGTAATATGAATTCTCTTTGCAATGATTTCTGTATGATTAAATTGGATTCATAATCTTAGTTTCCATGCTGTTTGGTAAAATTCTCACCTGTAAAAACTCTGAAATGCCCAGTCAGATATCTTCTCAGTAATATGGATTCTCTGTGCAATGATTTATGTATGATTAGATTGGATTCATAATCTTAGTTGCCATACTGTTTGGTAAAATTCTCACCTGCGCAATGATTTCTGTATGATTACATTGGATTCATAATCTTAGTTGCCACACTGTTTGGTAAAATTCTCACCTGTAAAAAGCCCGAAATGCTCAGTTGGATATCTTGTCAGTAATATGGTTTCCCTATGCAGTGATCTCTGGATGATTAGGTTAGATTCATAATCATATTATCTTTATTCTCACCTGTAAAAAATCTTAAATGTTCAGTCAGATATCTTCTCAGTAATAAGAATTCTCTGTGTAATGATTCATGTATGATCAGGTTGGATTCATAATCTTAGTTGCCGTACTGTTTGGTAAAATTCTCACCTGTAAAAAATCTGAAATGCTCAGTCAGATATCTTCTCAGCAATATGAATTCTCTGTGCAATGATTTCTGTATGATTAGATTGGATTCATAATCTTAATTGCCGTATTGTTTGGTAAAATTCTCACCTGTAAAAAACCAGAAATGCTTAGGCAGATATCTTGCCAGTAATATGGTTTCCCTATGCAGTGATCTCTGCCTAATTAGGTTGGTTTCATAATCTTAGTTTCCATACTATTTGGTAAGAGGACAAGGTATGGTTAAGGGAGTTAAACCATTGCCAAAGGAAGGGATACGGCTCCCTATTTAACCCTTTTATTAGCACCATGTTATTGTCTGCCATCCCAAGGCACTCAAATTCACTTGAAGTACATTGTGTCTACCAAGACTAAGCTTGACTTCATCTGAACATCCATCTTCCCAGTAATACGGTTTCTCTATGCAGTGATCTCTGTATGATTAGGTTGGATTCATAATCTTAGTTGTCATACTATTTGGTAGAGGTTGGTAAGAGGAAAAGGTATGGTTAAGGGAGTTAAACCCTTGCCAAAGGAAGTGACATTATTGAACCCTTTTATTAACACCATCTCATTGTTTGCCATCCCAAGGCACTCAAATTCACTTAAAGCTCATTGTCTCTATCAAGACTAATTTTGACTTTTCATTTGAACTTCCATGCTATAAGGAAGAAGAAAAGGTGAAATTAGATAAACATACAAAGTTTTCAACTAAGCCTTCTATTAATAAATATTCTGAAGCCAGAAGAAGAAAATTTTTTGAAGCCGGGAAGAAGAAAAGGTGAAAGTAGATCAAACTTACAAAATTATCAACTAAGCCGGGAAGAAGAAAAGGTGAAAGTAGATCAAACTTACAAAATTGTCTACTAAGCCTTTTATTAGGGAAATTTTTTAAGCTTTGAAATACTCAAGAAAGGACAACGGGAGGTGAAAGGAACAACTTAAAAACTATAATAAAACACCTCATTACACTTAAATTTTTAAAGGATTACAATAATTGTGAGTCAAAAGACAACATATCATAAAAGTAAATTTCATTTCATCCGCATTGAATTTGCAGCATAGTGTTATGGGTTTCTTCATATGAATGTACTAGTTGATCCATAATAGCTGAATGGATTGATAGTGATAGTTAAAATAGGTTTTAGTTCACTAAGTTACCTAAGCAAGAAGCAACTAAGATTTCAATAAAGGGAAGGAAAGAACATGTGACTTTGTTAAACTTCAAATGTTGAATGAATAAGCAAGAAGAGGATCCTAGCTCCATGAATTTTATTCACATGACAAGAAAACATATTTTGTTACTCTACAAATAACAAATGTAACAAATCATTTTTTCTATTCTACAAGTAACAAATCCCTAGATCCCATCTGCAAAACAAAGTGAACCATTTTAGATATACTTGAAGCATTCAAGTAACAACATCAAACTAATGCAAGCAAATATGGAAGGTGGAGAAAGAGATTTAAATAGAAAAGCTTACTTCATGCATCCATACTTTAGGTAGTGAGATGGGTATGAATCATTTTTCCTTGGTTTTGTTCCTTTTCTAGGTTGTCTCATGTCTAGTGTATTACTTGTTATCGTCAATAATCTTCCAATGGTTCCTCTTAAACCTCGAAAAGAAAATTAGGCAAGTGGATACAAAGGTGTAAATCGGGCCTTCCTTTGCGTGGGACAAAAAAAAATGCAAGAAGTCTCCAAAGATCTAAGACCAATCCCAAAACTAGATCAAAAGCTATCAACCTCATGTGAAGGAAGCTTGTACAAAGGGTTCTTAGATTCTTCTTGGGATTTTTTGTGTGATGGACATAGAACAATCATCAGTTATCACTCATTCATATGTATCACTCTATACTTGCAATTATGGCCAAGTCAACATTTTATTTCATTTATGTATCTAGGTTTATATGTAAGATCAATAACCCTATTTCAATGTGTGCCCTTTCTTGTGGGCCCATGACCCCCTCTTGAAAGGATGCTTCACTTGAGTTGTGTATAAATACACAACTTAAGCTCTCATTTTATATCATCTAATCTTGTGATAATCTTAATAAAAATACAAAATATTATAAGTCTAAAGAACTTAATTTTGGTATTTTTTTTATTAGGTGCAATTGCGCGCTTTTGTTTTCTTCACTTATATTTAGCATTTTCACTCTCTCTCTAGCATATTTGCTTTACTTCTCTCTAGGGTAATTGTGAGGAGTTTATTTTAGAATTTAATTGAGTTTTGGTTCTATTGGCTCTTCTATCGATTGTTATGAATCTCAATATTATATGAAACCATGTGTGAACCTTACTCTTTCAATTTTTTTTTCCAATCTAAAAACTATTGGCTAGTGAAATATTTATGATAGTGCAGAACTAGGGCTTTCTTGGATAGGGTTTCTGGAGATATAATCACTAATCTAGGGTTGTGATTTCTTTTTAGGGTTACCTTGCATTTTGTACCATTTGGATTTATAATGGTGAATATTTGTCTACATTACATAAGGAGCCTTCATCTTGTTGATGTTGATCTTATTAGTTCAAAGTGGTCTTTTCCTCATTTGGATGGGGCTAATTGTACTCTTTGGTAGCTCAAATGACTTCCCTACTTGAAAGTAAAGGTCTATGGATGTACCTAGCGAGGATGCTTCATGTTAAATATGATGATAATTATGACCTAATATGTTTGAATAAGGTTAATGCTCTTGGGTTGATCACTCTCTATGCCAAGCTTGATCTCATTCATCACACCAAGGATAACAAAGTTTTGAAGGGAATATGAAATTCTCTTTGGAGTGATGAAAACTACTTAGGTCGGCTGACTTGAAACTAAACTCTCTAATATTAACGTGGATGAATTTGACATGGTTGAGGAGTATATTGCAAGATTTAAAAACTTGAAGGGTGATGTTATTAAAGCAAGAGGAAAAGGAAAATTATATGCAAAACTTTGAAGTATTGTAATGAATTATTTCTTTCTAACATTCAAATATTTTACTCTTATAGACTATGGTTTTCCTTTATTTGTCAAGGATTATATAACTCTTCTTACTGATGTTTTCTCTAATCTTATCTAACATGAATTTACCTTGAGGAATATAGGTGAATTAATTCCCTAGGATCAAACTCATCCAAAGGCTATATAAACCCCTTTTAAATTCAAGTCCCAGTAAGGTAAATAGTTATCCTTGAAATCCTTCAAAAAGGAAAGAGTCATATGTGGCTATTGTGATAAGGAGAATGATCTCTTCAAATGTGTTTGTGTTTTTCAAATATCTAAGAGCCGACAAGATCTATAGTAGGTACCAAATACATTTTTTATGAGAATGTTGGATCTTTTCATAGTGCACATTTGGTAGAACACTTTGCACTTTAGTCTTCTTCTGAAAGAGAGTAAATTTTTTATTTAGGAGCTACTTGACACATGACCAAACATGAATGCCATCTTTTTAATTATAGACAACAACAAAATGGAGATAAAGTGGTTATTGGTGACAGTTCAACCATATAGGTTATATAGTGATTTCATCGTTGATACAATGAAGTTTGGAGATGTTATTCATGTTCCAAGCATTGGACCAAATATTTTATTTATCGACCATATTACACATACAAAAATGGTGGAATTTTGGTCAAGTCATTGAAATCTAAAAGACATGAATGATGGTGGAAGAATCTGTTGTGGCCCCAACCACCACCCACTCAAAACTTGCCTTGCCAACAATTTTGGATGGGTCCCCTAGAAGTTAATCTTGCATCTCTCTGAATGATCTATTTTACCTAAGGGAATTGGCTCTCCGGAGAGCCAAATCTTCCATTCACAAATGGTTAAATCCCCTTAACAAATCCATATTCCATTCACAAATGGTTAAATCCCCTTAGCAAATCCATCACATATAAACTCGTTTAAGCCCTTCATTCCTATGCTCATCGGGATTTATCTAACTCATAAAACCCCCATCGCATCATTATTCCCGTCATAGCTCTTTATAGCAGAAATGCTCAAAACATGCATAAATCATCCCTTTTTCGCTTATCGCACTCAACCTTGGCACATAACACATACCATAAGGCATCGGACCCGACGACACTATTAACCATACTTCATATATATGTCGGGTCCGAAGCCCGTCGCATATCGCAATTGGCCAAGGTCTAAGGCCTATATATATAAGGTGCGCCACCATATTCCGGACCCGATGACACTATTAACCATACTACATACATATTTCGGGTCCGGGGCCATATCGCATATCGCATATCAGCGGAGCCCATGCCTTATACACATTGTGCGCGGGGATATGGTGGACCCAACGAGCTTATCAAATATGATATATATGTTTTCGGGTCCGGGGCCGTATCACATATCGCAATCGGCGAAGCCCTAGGCTTGTGCATATTGCGATATGCAATATGCCAAACCCGACAATATTTATAGGCCTCGATACATAAAATTTGAGGTTCGACGTGAGTGATCGGGGAGGGATTTTCTTTGTTACCCCGTGTTTTCCAAAATTTTCGATATAACAAAGGGATCAGGTTTTTAGTGTAAAAGGCGGGCCTATGGAGTCTCGATAGTGTAATCGCACATCGGGGAAGTGGAAGGCATGGGTACTGCGACCCACAGAGGGGCCGATACCCGATTGTGATTAAGTGAAGCCCTCGAAAACCATGCCAAGCCTATGGATTAAGCGGGAAAATTGTGTGTTGCATGTGTTTTGTGAGAAGTAAAGGACGCAAGAGTGGACTCGAAGAGTCATGTATGCAGAAGCGTTGTGTCTAAAGATCCGGCTTTAGGCGTTCTAGGTCGGAATCCCACGCGTTGCATGTGCATTCCGAAAGAAAATTTGTCTCGATTTTTGTTATGGGGAGGCGACACATAGTCACCCTTTTATCAACATATGTTCACTTCCTTAGGAAATGAAGCGCTCCAGTAGATATGCTTTCTATGCGTCAACGGTTACGCTGACGATCCTATCTTTGTATACTCGGTCTATATATCAAAAATAGTGGGAGGAAATGAATAGGCAGGGAAGACCGAGAGTCACAGGCTTTCGCATAAGTATTACCTCCAAAGATGAGAAAAGGGCTTTGGGTTCGGAGAAAAACAATTTTTATTTATTATGAATAAAGAGGATTGTTTGGTTCGAGAAGGAGCCTGTTGTTTCCAATTTGTTTCCCCTTTATCTGATATGTTTAGAATCAGTGTGTTGTCACTAGTATGAAGACAAATGTGATTTTCTTTGTGTGCGTTGATAACTAACTGCTCATGATTATTCCTGGTTATTTGAATGTGATTCAATAGCATTAATAATTCATGGAAGGTTGCTGATTCGAAACTCTGTTAAACATCGGTTGCAAATGTTATTTGTATGGAAAGGAATATGTATTCCTGTATAAGTAATTAGATTGCAATTAATATTTAATACAGTCTTGTTCTTATGTGAACCAGTAATTGATTCATTTGAACTTGGAATTTTATACGATGTTTAACCTCCTTGTATTATGCTCCTGCAGGATAGATTAGGATAGTTAGGACTCGCTTAAGTAGTTTAGATAGGATTTGATACATTGTCGTTAGCTGTTTTATTTTGTTGATGTAATTGAAGCCTTCTTCCCAGAAGCAATCTTTCAACTCATTTAACAGTTCATGGGGTCCCTTAAAATCCATTGGAACTAGCCGTTCCAAATGAAAGTAGGTCTAGTTGGGGCTTGCGATTGGGTTAGTTCCCCTTGTTGGTATAACGAAAATTCGCCATGTCAACAAATTGGCGCTAGAAGGAGGGCCTGAACCGCCGTCCATAGCTTTTCAAGAATTCATTTATAAGTGCCACACATGGATTCAAAAGGATTAATGCATGGATTGTGAAGGTCGAAAAGATCCTTCCTCTCATTTGGAGAAGCCTCACTTCGAAGAAGAGACACTGTGGGAGTATCTTGTCACCTAGGAACAACCAGTCAGAAGACTTACTCGGGCTTATGCTCGTTCCCTATCATAGCTCCCTATCTTTTAGTCTTTACCTCCGACAACAAAAAGAAGGTCAAGAGTCTATCACATAAACGAAGAGACATCTGCAACCCCTTCTCTTGAAGATATTGTGCTTGATTCTTTGTAGAGTATTGACTCTCCTTGGGAAGAAATTCCTGAGGATTCGCCTTCCGAAGGCAATCCTTGGCCTAATTTAGAAAATCCTAATGAAGAAACCCTCAACTAGAACATCCCTATCCTTGATATGGCTAATATTCCTCAACCAGGTGGAAACCAACTCCCACCTCCTTCGAGAACACTGCCTCCCTGGCTCACTCAGGATGTCGTGGCAATACCTGAGCAGCAACATCCCTTACCCAAGAATGCAAAATAGGTATTTCCTAAATTCGACCCTGGGCAGGGAGACACTACCGAAAACCACATCAAATCGTTCTTCCTGGCCGTATGCATACTGGGGATAGCTGATGAGACATAGTTTGTCACATATTCCCTTTTACCCTGATTGGCGTAGCTTCCACATGGTACTTTAGCCTGAGAACAGGATCAATCACTTCGTGGGCTTCCTTTCAGCAGGCCTTTTTAGACAAGTATGGTGATGACAAAACCCCTACGGCCTTAGTTCTAGAACTATCTCATTTGAAAATGGAAACCAAAGAAAAGGTCAAGGATTTTAACATCTGGTTCAACACCTTGTTCAAAAAAATCCCAGCCATCGCTAGACCTACTAAGGAGGTGCTCATGGAATTCTATGTCACTGCTCTCCTTGTCCCTACTGCGATGTGGGTCAAGTGGAGTAATGCACGAACCTTACAAGGTGCCATCGATGAAGCAGTAAAGGTCGAGAATGAAATGCTCAGTCTCACAACATGCCACCCTACAACTGAAGAAAAGAAAGCCTCTCAGGCAGCCAAGAAGAATAATGGGAGTGGTAACAAAGAGGCTGAAACCAAAGAAAAGGTTACCACAGATGTAGAAGGTTTGCATCGGATCATTAAGAAGTTGACAAATACAATCATCGATATGAAAAGGAATTCTGGAGAGAGTACAAGCGGGAGTGGAGGAGAGTATAACAACAAAAAACCTTTCAAACCTTTCTATCGTAAAAAGACAGAAGGTAGTCATGGTCCACTTGCACTGCCTACTCCATCCAATGAAGGAAATTTAAATACAGAAGAGTTGGCTCTTATCGGATCGCTCCTTAACCAAGAAGAACCTATAGTGGAGCTAGAGGCAGAAAAAGAAAGTGAGGAAGAATACCAAGTAGAAGAGCCCTTGGAAGAAGAATCTCAAATCAACGTACTGTGGGATTTCTATATAAATGAGAACGATGATGACCAAGGAGACAGTATGGCAAAAATCCACACTAATGAAATCCACACACGAAGCAAAGGGCCACTTGTAGGTGTGATGAAGCCTGTAGATCAGACCAAGAAAGATGTCCGCCCAGTGAAGGCACCTGCTCCCAAATTCCCTGTTGAGAAGAGTAGACCCAGTGGTCAGTCCAAGAATACCCTAGTTGCAAACCATCCAGAGAAAGAAAATGCATCTCCCGCTACAATGAAGCCTACTCAAGATGGTAAGCTCCCACCTAAGAACGAAAAAACCGGTATGTTTACTCTGCCCTATCCTATTTATAACATTGATTACACTATTGTGGATGATCTTAAGAAATCTAGGGCTAATATCGCATACTTTGATTTGTTGAAATTAATGCAGCAAAGAGATTTGCTCTTAAGAGCTATGAATGAGAGAAATTCCAAAACTTTCACCATCCCAAGCAGCCAAACCAAGAAGTCAGTGTCCACACCTGTCAACACCTCCATTGTAGCCCAAATGCCATCAGTTATGGAATCCACTTCATCTAAAATGAATTGAAAACCCCAACATGTCAGTGTAGCCATGATGGGAGAAAATAAAAATCCATGACCCCACCTTTCCTTATCACATTTGAAATCCTCAACATGAATGTACACAATTGCCTGGTAGATTCGGTGCCTTGTCCACTGTGATGCCTTATGCTGTTGCTAAAACACTACATGCAATACTTGAGAAAACTAGGACTCGAATTATGCAATTGGACAGGACAAATGTGAAAATAATTGGAGAATTGAAAGATTTTTTGATTCAGATGGCTGCTAAACCACAATACACACAAGTCATTGATATAGTGGTAGTCGATATACCCAAGGCCTATGGAATGCTGCTTAGCAGGGATTGGTCAGCAAAACTCAATGGATATTTCTCAACTGATTGGTCCCACCTCTTGCTACCTCAGAAGGGAAAAGGTGATATGCTGAGAGTTGATCGAGAAAGATACATGAAGTATGTGGTAATGGAACTAAATGGTCCCAATGAACCTATAATGTTTACCAACTCCATCCTTGGGAACTATAGTTTCAATGTTTATGTTATAGAAACATGTTATGGAGAATTCCATGCAGGAACAGTTGAAGAAACTTTGACATACACATAGTTGGAAGCTCCCTCCCATAATCCAACTAATAAACTATCCTGTATTATAGTAGATGATAGGAATAGTATCTTAGATAGTGGTTCAATTGATGTAACATTAGATTCTATGTTCTGGACACTCTATTTTGATGGTTCTAACTGCCTTGAAGGTGTAGGTGCTGGGAGCATTCTCATCGACCCGCAAGGGAACCAACATTTGATGGCCAGTCGATTGGATTTTGCATGCACCAACAATACAACAAAATATGAAGGCAAGGCCTGAAGAAAGCCATTGATATGAATGTAAAAAATTTTAAAGCTTTTGGTGACTCACAGATAATCGTGGATCGGGTGAGGAAAAGGATACATTGAAATTCACCACACCTAGTAAGGTACTAGCATGAGGTATGGAACTTAATTGACAGTTTTGACTCTTTTAATACCACATATATACCTCGAGAGAAAAACCAAAATGCTGATCTGATGGCTAGTATGGCTGCTAAAATTTCACCTGATTTTAGATTAAAGAAGAACAAATGTTATGTTGAATTGATTTTTAGACCATCTGTGCCTGATAAGATCTCAAATTGGCAGGTGTTCGAAGATGAAAAGATTATGAATGGGAGTAAAGAGGAGGCTAAGCCCTACCAACGAAAGCTTCGAAAGATGCATCCAGGCCCAGGACCATTGGTGAAGAAAGAGTTTAACAAAACGCTGGATGCCAAAATCATCTCTCTGGTCATGCACACCCCCTGGGTAGCCAATCTCGTGCGAGTAAGAAAGAAAATTGGGAACATCAGGCTATGTATCGATTTTAGAAACCTGAACCAAGCATCCTAGAAAGATAGCTATCTTGTCCCTCCTATAGAACACATTCTCCAGTGTGTTTCTGGGTCTGAAATGTTGTCCCTATTAGATGTGTTTTTAGGATATAATCGAGCATTGGTGTCTAATGGAGATCAGCTTAAGACAACATTCCAACACTTATGGCTGAGCCAATTCCAAGTTGGGGAAAAAATTGGTCAAGGAACTTACATATTGAAAACTTTGTAGGGAGAAACTGAAAAACTCCCTGTTAATGGCCAACATCTAAAGAGATACTTCCAGTAGCCACCACATGGTTGTTACCTCTTGAGTATCTTAGAGTTCATTTCATTTTGTTGTTATAATCGAGCATTGGTGTCTAATGGAGATCAACTTAAGACAACTTTCCAACACTTATGGCTGAGCCAATTCCAAGTTGGAGAAAAAATTGGTCAAGGAACTTACATATTGAAAAATTTGCAGGGAGAAACTGAAAAACTCCCTGTTAATGGCCAACATCTAAAGAGATACTTCCAGTAGCCACCACATGGTGGTTACCTCTTGAGTAGATTAGAGTTCATTTCATTTTGTTGTTAGTTTATTTGTATTTCTGTCATTTCCTTTTTTGTTTTATATAAAGTTTATTTTCCTGCTGTTTTGGAATTACAGTCCTTTTTTAGCCCACTGACTTTGGCCCTCCGAACCCTCACTCTTCTCAGATTTTCCCTCATGCACCGCCTCTAACTTTTCCCTTCCTCATTAACCTGCTGATGATTTCGTTGTTTCTAAATCCATCATTACCTTGCAAATCAAACAAACTTCCTATCAGCCCATGAGAACTTGAAAATAAGTTGTAGAATTCAAACCAAGCCACTCATTGGCATCTGTTGAGAACTAGGTAAGATCTGTTGATAACTTAGATATCTGGAGCATGTAGGGGCATCTTTATAAAACAAGAATGTGTAACTAGAGCTGCACTGGCATGGAGGGACGTCGCATTTTGAATAAATCCCATTTAGACCTAGCATATACTTGCATGTAATGTTTACAATGATTCTCCACTAGTCACATCCACCACACTAAATTGTCCAATACCTGTTATCCACAAGTAAACCTCCTTTCATGGGCTAAACTCACTGTCATATACCTGTGGAAAATCTAATTGTGCTCTAGTCCTTGTGCTTGAAATTGGAAGGACTTATTTGAAAAAAAAAGAAAATGAAATGTCTGTAGAAATTTTGAATAATTTAACACATATTCACAGAGATTATCCTGATCATACAATTATAAGCGGAACATGTATAATACATAATCTCCTCTACGTTGATCAGGATAATCTCTGTGAATATGTGTTAAATTATTCTAAATTTCTACATGGTATCAGAGCTTCTTGATTTGTAGCATGCAGCCATACCTCCAAGTAGGAGGTGGGGTGATGTGGATTCATCGTCCCAAGGAGGAGGGGCAAGATCCTTGAGGTACCCAACCTCTTGGATGAGACCTTGCTACGGGAGCCCCAATGTGTAGTAGCAGGAACTGATTGATTGGGTAGAGACAGATGCGGATGGAGCGACAGTGCAGGGAATCCCAGGACAGCGCATAGCTAGCAAGCTGCATCAATGCGAGAGGCACAAGTGTTTTGCACAGTGCTATGTGGCACAGAGAGGTGTGCAATGGTGCGAGATGCATGGAGATGTCGCAGTAGCGCAGATGTCAGAGAGGGAGCACTTGTCAGCAACAGGTAGAGCTTGAGCATCAGAGGATGTTTCTGGCCCAACAGGGAGGTCAGTTGGGAGGTGCGGTGCGGATGCAATGCTGGGAGATAAAACCAGCAGTAGCACGGATGCAGTCAGAGATCAAAGTGACAGAAGCTAGAGCAGTCAGCTACTAAAGAGCACAGAGATGCAGAGTTTCAGTCGACAAAGGCAATAACAGTCAGAGACTTTGATGACAGAGCAAGTGGACCGGCTAGATGTGTTGCATGGAGAACATTCCAGAGTTTCAGTATTGGGTTTGAGAGGAAGCCTTTCTTGTTGAGAGGGAGTGTTGAAAAGTGTGCAACAAGAAATGCTTGTTGAGAATGCAACAAGATGATGGAGCTTAGTGGAAAGGAGTCACCTTCACTAAGTGGGCCCGCAGGCAAATTATGGCGCATGTTCTATTTTTTATCACAGTGTGGGTGATCACAGTGTGGGTGACCACAATGTGAGTGATCACAGTGTGAGTGATCAAAGTCTATTTTTAGACTGGCTGTCAAAAATAGAAAAGTCAAATATTATTGTCTCATAATAATATTTGGACTATAAACTTGATCTTATTCTCTTGGAGCACTTCAGGATGAGCTACGGATGTGGTACATGCAGATCCCAGAGGGAAATACATGGTTACCTATGGGATGACTAATATTTGCATGCAGGACTTCAATTAGAACTCAAGTGAGTTGAGTTTAGTGGACTGGAGGTGCAGTTGATGGAGTTGTGTTCAGTTTAGCTTTGTTAAACTAGTTGTATTTAGTCTAACTGATCAATAGACTAGATATGAGTTGGGTGAATTAGTTATTAATTAATTCACAAGTTATTAACTCATAATGCAACTATAGAATACATCAGTTAACTCAGTTGCATGTCAGTGCATGTTCAGTTCAGCAGGGACAGGTGTTAGAGGATCAGATTGCTATCAGTTGCGACTATAGCTGTGCATGATGATTTGCACAATCAGAGGGATTGAGTATGCCAATGAATTGGCCAATATCAAGAATTGTAGCCTGTGCTCACGTTCAACAGAGTGTGAGTGATTATTTGTAGGTCAAATACGAGTTTGGTAAGCCATTCTCATCAATTCTTGAGCAGGTATTGAGTTGTGGAGGCAGGCAAGAAACGGGGAAGATTTGGAGATCAGATCTGAGTTGTATTGTGTGTAGCATGTGAAGATAGTACTGAGTACTTGTGAGGAGTATTGTACTATGTATTGTTACATGATTCAATCACTATAATATACAGATAGTTGGGGTTTTTAGCGAGATGCTTTCCCCGGGAAAATATTGTGTTGATATGTGTGATTGATGCTTTTATGTACGCCTGTGAATGTTTCTGCTTCTGTAAATTGATGATCAACATAGGGGAGGTTATGTATTATGCATGTTCCAGTTATAAGTGTATAATCAGGATAATCCCTGTGAATATGTGTCATATTATTCAAAATTTCTATAATGTCAGGTCCTTGTGCCAAACCGGAAGGACAAGTTGTTTAGGAAGCCGGTTAGAGTAGGGACTATTGTTGGGCTCAAAGTACCGGTTGATACTGCAAGCTCAACCTTTCTTAAGCAGTTTAAAAATATGGCAAGATCCATGATTGCGCCCCACTCAATACTATGAAAATACAACACTGAAATTCTTATATAAAGTGTAGACAAACATATTTGTATCAAGTTTGATGAACAATGAAGAGCTGAGGTACACACCTAAATAGGTATGGACAGACCAGTGATGGCCCCAAAAGGATTTTTGAAAGTAGGAAACAGGTAAAGGGAGGTCAATAAACCCCACAATACTTCCATTGGAGAATGCCTGTCAAAATCCTATCAGTAAGTAAAAGCTATTTGTCTCTATCCCACCTAAAGCAATTAATGTTGAAGTGGAACCCATGCCTTTTCATTTGTACAGTTTGCATTTCAAGTTTATCTTAACACCCTAATGTTTTATTGATCTGAGGTTTATTTGGAAACAGAGATAACTGGTTTGCCCAACGGTTCGCCATTTGTTGTGGCCACAACCACCACCCATTCAAAACTTGCCTTGGCAACAATTTTGGATGGGTCCCCTAGAAGTTAATCTTGCATCTCTCCGAATGATCTATTTTACCTGAGGGATTTGGCTCTCTGGAGAGCCAAATATTCCATTCACAAATGGTTAAATCCCCTTAACAAATCCCTCACATATAACCTCGTTTAAACCCTTCATTCCTATGCTCATCGAGATTTATTTAACTCACAAAACCCCCATCGCATCATTATTCCCGTCATAGCTCTTTATAGCAGAAATGCTCAAAACATGCATAAATCATCCCTTTTCTGGTTATCGCACTCAACCTTGGCACATTACATACCATAAGGCATTGGACCCAACGAAACTATTAACCATACTTCATATATATGTTGGGTCTGAAGCCCCGTCGCATATCGCAATCGACCAAGGTCTAAGGCTTATATATATAAGGTGCGCCACTATATTTCGGACCCGATGACACTATTAACCATACTACATACATATGTCGGGTCCGGGGCCATATCGCATATCGCATATCGGTGGAGTCCAAGCCTTATACACAATGTGCGCAGCGATATGGCGGACCCACCGATCTTATCAAATATGATATATATGTTTTCAGGTCCGGGGCCGTATCATATATCACAATCGGCGGAGCCCTAGGCTTGTGCATATTGCGATATGTGATATGCGGAACCCGACGATATTTTTAGGCCCCGATATATAAAATTTGAGGTCTGGCCTGAGTGATCGGGGTGGGATTTTCTTTGCCTTCCCGTGTTTTCCAAAATTCCCAATATAACAAAGGGAGCAGGTTTTTAGTGTAAAAGGCGGGCTTGTGGATTCCTGATAGTGTAATCGCACATCGGGGAAGTGGAAGGCATGGGTACTACAACCCGCAGAGGGGCTTGTTAGCTCTGCTACATACTTTGACATTTTGAGGGTAAAATACAGGCATGGCCATGCTGTTCATGCTCAAAGAGAACTCACATCATTCATCCTTCTCATTCTCCCTCACTCCGCTTACACTCTCATAACCCCTGCTACCTCCGTTTTACCTCTAAAACCCTGTATAAGCTCATGTTTCCTCATGCCCCCGAGTGTAGAGCTCAAACCGTCATGTGACCCTATCCACGTGACTCCACGCTCCCATGACCCTTCCTCGCCTTTAAACCGTGGCCGTTCGCTCTCCCCACCGATCCAACGACCCTCCCGTCACATCAGTCGAACTGATCCGCACAATTAATACCCACCATCTAATCATCCCCACTGTGATCGGATGACGATCGCTTCCCCCGTACCCGTGAAATGATAGCACGATAACTCATGATCAAAAGCGGGTTTCATCCCGCCCTGTCCGCCACGTGTCACTGTTTGAATGGGTTCGCTCCCCCTCGTACGATTGCCGCCCGACCCTCAATAGCGGTGCGAGCAATACCACTCACTACCGAAACCGCCTTTCCCTGCTTGTTAACGCCTCCACATCTTCGACACCCGACAACCGTTGGATCTATCTGCCTGAGATCCAACGGCCCGCGTTTCTCTGCCTTCGTACCTCCCGGTACTCCTTTCCAAGCACTTTCCGCCGTCGATCTTCCCAATCCAACGACTGATTCTTCCCCTCCATCCTACCTGACTATCCACGTCCTTGAACTGTCCCATGCACCCGAAGGACGAAGGCAACTAGTTACTAGTACATGGCACATTAGATCCTCAACCACCATATTTAAGAGGCAGTATGGCCGAGAAGGAAAGGTATATAGCCGAGTAGGTAAACACATTCAATAGCTATGGGATTTCGTCCCATATAATAGTCCACCTGCCCGAGAAGGACAATGGAGTGCCAGAGAAGATCAAATCTTTCATTGAAGCAGGCAAATTGCACCAGAGACTCCCTCAAATAGTTGAAGTGGTTTGTGGTCAATTATGACCCCTCCATGCCTAGACTGGTTGAGTGCCTTTGTAATGAAACTCTATATATACCCAAAAAACAGATGTAATCAGGGTTGATGGTTGTTGTTTTGATGTAAGGTTCAACTTCTGGAGACTGTAACTGCTTTGATACTTGCAGCGTCTCGTCTTCATTTTCAGCTAATACAAGCTTCTTTTGTTGTTAATTGCTCACTTTCCATTTCTATTATGTTCTAGGTTGTGCTTGATTTGTAGTTTTCCTGAACTCTTGATGTGTAGCATTAGAGGAGCTATCATCCTACCTGTGTGTTATAATCTTGCATGTATCAGTGAATGTGTTAATCGGATTTCTTTTCACTTAGTGACAGAGAGTTGTCATCCTATCTGTGCACTAGGGAATTAGACTTGCAGACCTCTTTACTGGTTGCAGCCAGCCATCACAGGGTCCTATGCATCTGCTGGTGTGGTCAGTATTCTCCATATTCACCCAATCCTTAAACTGTGAGTAACTGGTGGTCTAAAGCCTTGTAGTCTGGGGGTGTTCACGCATGTCTAGAGTCAAGCAAAGTATAAGTGGTTATCTGGCTTGAACAAGCATCATTCCTTCCATTCATCCATTTCCAACATTAAGTTGAGTTTGTAATGTTCCCGAGCATCTCTGAGCTACAACCTAGGAGAGTTTCTTGGGGTGATAACATTGATTGGCGCCGTTGTCGGGGAGAGGAGATTGAAGCTTAGCTTCCCTGGGAGAACGACACAGTTCCAGCTTTGATGATAGACAAAGTCTGGACACATTTCTGGTTGTAATCATCTATCTGGCGACTCTATTGGAGAACCTACCTGGTGGCGACTCCACATTTTAGTTCTGGCTCATTTTGTGAGGCATACTCAGAGAAATCCTCAGAAATCACCACCTGACCCAGTGCCTAACCCTGAGAAGATTGCTAAGCAGAAGAAAACTTCACAGAAAGGAGCATCAGGATCAGGTAAGCTTAAGAAATCTTATGCATCTCTGAAAGAAAATATTGCAGCTGAGGATATACAGTTTGAAGATTTAGAGCCTAGCACTGTTAGTAAAGAAATACCTTCAGAGATTCATAAAGCTCCTTGTTCAGTCAGTTCCCCTTTGGATCTCAGTCCAAAGAAGGCCTCCCACATAGTCCATCATATCCCCTTGTGTCTGTCATCTGTCTCATTACTTCCTACCATTCAATCTGCCAGTATCCTTCAACCTATCCCAGTCATGGCGGGCTAGCAACCTCCCACAAAGATGGAAAGAATCATAGCTACTAGGTATGTACCCTTGGTCTTGCCTGTTCCTTTGAATGCCATGCCTACATGAGAATATCAGAAATATATGCCCAAGTTCACTGGTACAGAGGGAGTAACAGCTGAAGAACACCTTGAGTCCTTTTATAGTTATGTTGATAACCTGGATATCAGTGAAGATGATGTGTGGATGAGAGTGTTTTTCGAGAGCCTCGATGGAGAGGCCAGAAAGTGGTTCATAGAATTGCCCCATAGGTCTATTACTGACATTGAAGCATTGGATGATGCATTCCTGAAGCAATGGGGAGATAGAAAGGATCTGCTCTATTACCATACTGAGTTTGGTAACCTAAAGAGGGAGAATGGGGAATCATTGCCTGATTTTAATAAAATATTTAACCATATGTATAGTAAGATACCAGCTAAAGTAAAGCCTACCCCCACCTCTGCAAAACTCACTTATGCTAATGCTTTTGACTCGGATTTCTGCCTGCTTTTGAGAGAAAGAAGATGTGCCACTCTAGCTGATATGAAAGATGCAGCATTGGAGGTGGAATCAAATATTATGGCTGCAAAAAAGCTTAAAAGTCATGCTGATAGAAGAAGGTAGAGAGGTGAGGCTTCTTCTTCCTTTGCTTCATCTTCAGAACCTAAACTAGATAAAATGACTAAAATGATAGAGTCATTGGCTACTGAGATATCTAAGCTGAAAGTTGAGCAGAGTTCTGGGAAAATAAGGTTTCAAAACACATTTGCCCCAAGAAATCCAAATCCATTCAGAAGAGAAAACGAACAATTACAAATCATTCAAAGGGGTAAAGAAACAAATGAAGAACAAAAGGTTAAGGCTCCTTTCCAAAATGTAGTCATGGAGGAGGAACAGTTTGAAGAAGAGGATGAAATTTGTTGCATGGAAGATAAAGTTTGTGCTACCTTTTTTACATTGGCTGCATGTGAAGAGTCATTAATGCAGGACCAAACTAGTCAAGAGTGGGACAGATAGGTTGTTTTGCAGACTCGTGAACAACAAAGATATAATTTGAGGTCAAAAGCAAATAATGTCAAGGAGAATCCTACCCAAAGAGTTTTGGTCCAAACAGAGCAACAGAATAACAAATAGAAGAAGCCAGCAACTGATCCAATCATCCTCAAAGCACCAGTTCAAGAGGTAAGAGGTACTGATAAGTCCCCTTTCCCTTTCAGTTTTGAATCATAAGTCCAAAAGTTAAAAATATATGTGCCTCTGATAGAAGTGGTAAAGAGTGAAGTTTTTAGAAAGCCTATCCTTGATGCTCTTGAGCTAAAAGCCACACAAACCCCCACTGACTATGTCAATTTGCAAGATGATAAGCTTGTAGTTGTGCTTAGCCCTATGATCGAACCTGCTGATAATAATTCTCCATCATTTTATGTCTCCTTGACCATTCATGACAAAATACTCCACAATTTCCTACTAGACACAGGGGCCAGCCACAATTTGATGCCTAAAGCTGTCATGGAAGAGTTAGGCCTTGGTGTCACTAGACCATATCATGACTTATTCTCATTTGATTCAAGAAAGGTAAAATGCCTAGGATTAATCAAAGACATGGCCATTACCCTAACTCAGCTGCCCATAAAGATTATGATGATGGACATTGTGGTAGCAGATGTCCCTCCTAAGTTTGGCATGCTATCTAGAGGATGGATTAAGAGACTAGGTGGGACACTACAGAATGATCTATCTTATGCCATTGTCCCAGTTTTTGGAGGAGAAAGCAGGAGATTGTACAGAGAAGCACAACTGGCCTACATCATCAGTGATGAGAAGAACCCTTCTAATCATCCCATATATGCCGTGGACACTGATTTTGGAGCTTGTATCCTCCAAATTGAAGAATCCCAGAAGGCCTCAATGCAGATCAAGAAACCAACAAATCAGGCCGAGGGAGAGCAAGGAGGTCTGGTTTGGGAGATGTTCTTTGATGGAGCATGTTCTAGGGAGACCGCAAGAGCAGGGGTGGTGCTGATATCTCCAGAACAAGAAAGCACCCATCTGTCTTTTAAGTTGGCTTTCCAAGTCACCAACAATATAGCAGAATATGAAGCTTTGCTATTGGGCCTTAACACAGCTAAAAACATAGGAATCAGAAACATAAAGGTGTTTGGAGATGTTGATCTTATCATCCAGCAAGTAAAAAGAAAATTTCAAGCAAAGCACCCAAGGCTGAAAGCATATAGAGATGAGGTATGGAGACTCAAAGATTCCTTTGATAACTTTTGTATCTCATACATCCCTAGAGTGAAAAATCAGCTTGTTGATTCCCTTGCTGTGTCTGCTAGCATGTTTATTCCTCCCATGCCTCCCAGACTAGTTTATGAAGTCTAAATGAAATATAGACCATCCTTGCCTGATAATATCCAGCATTGGAAAGTTTTTGAAGATGATGATGAAGTAAATAGATTTATGCAAGTCATTGATGAATTTTCCAAAATTCAAATTGACAAAGAGAATGAAGCCTTGGAAGAAAGTCCCCAATCCCAGCTTAGAAACAGAATTGGTAAAGATAGCGTTGTCCAACTGCCCAACAATCATATACCTAAGGATTTGGTTCCATTAGAAAATTTGTTTGACCAAAATGATGTGCCTTATAAGGTTTCCAAAAAAGAAGACCAATCTGTAGTCTGTAGACATAATATAGGGAGTTCAGATCAACCCAGATACATAAATATGTCCACTCATTTGTCTGCTGCCCATAGTGTTGAATACTGCAATTTAATGAAGTAATTTGCTGATGTCTTTTCTTGGGAGTATAGTGACCTGAAAACATATGGCAAGAAGATCATCTAGCATAAAATCCCTTTAGAGAAAGACACCATTCCTTTCAAGTAGAAGCTGAGACCAATAAATCCTCTACTCCTCCCTTTGATTGAAAAAGAAATAAAAAAGTTATTGGCTGCCAAAATCATAGTCCCTCTTAGATATTCAAAATGGGTAGCCAACTTAGTAGTGGTGAGGAAGAAAAGTGGAGAAATCAGGCTTTGCGTTGATTTTAGAAACTTAAAGAAATGCTCTAAGAAAGATAACTATCCTCTGCCCAAGATGGAGCATTTGCTGCAGCAGGTCTCAGGGGCCAAAGTGATGTCTTTTCTAGATGGATTTTCAGGCTATAACCAGGTTGTTGTACATCCAAATGACCAAGAGAAGATTGCATTCACCACTCCTTGGGGCACTTTTATGTATTCTAAGATGCCTGTTGGATTGATGAATGTTGGAGCCACCTTTCAGAGAGCTATGGATATATCATTTGTGGGAGAGAAGGATAAGTTCGTCCTTATCTATTTAGATGATATAAAAATGTACTCCAGCAACCATCAAGACCATTTACAGCATTTAAAGAAAGTATTCCTGAAGTGCAGAAGGCTTGGAATTTCAGTCAATCCTAAAAAATCACAATTTGCTTTAGAAGAGGGTAAGCTATTAGGACATGTTGTTTCTGCTGCAGGTGTTCGAATTGACCCAGAAAGAGTAAAAGCAATACAGACCTTGTCTGTCCCGAGATCAAAGGAATATATTCACTCCTTTGTGGGAAAAATAATTTTTTTGAGGAGGTTTATCCCAAATTTTGCAGAACTGGTAAAGCATATTACCTCCATGTTGAGGAAGGGGTCGGAGGTCAAATGGACTGATATAGCAAGAAGATCTTTTGAGTCCATTAAGAAAGCTATTATGGAAGCTCCTACTTTAATCAGCCCAGATTACAGCAAGGAATTCCACATATTTTCATTTTTCTCTAAAGACACCCTTGCAGCAGTTTTATTGCAAGCAGATGAAGAAGGCTCAGAGCATCTAGTGGCATTTTTCAGCAAAACATTAAGGGATGCTGAGCTGAAGTATGATATCATTGAAAAACAGGCATATGCTCTTATCAAATCTTTGAAGGCTTTCAGAATTTACATTCTGCATTCCAAGATAATTGCATATGTACCCTCTGCTTCAATAAAAGATGTCTTAACACAGTCTAACGATGATGGAAGAAGGGCTAAATGGATTGCAAAGTTAACTGAATTTAATATAGAATTGAAGCCCACCAAGCTTGTCAGAGGTCAAGGCCTTGCCAAGTTATTGGCTAAAGAAAATTGCAGAACATTGGACATAAATTTCATAAGCATAGATGCAGAAAGGGGTCAAACAGAAGAAGAAACAGCTGAACCAGGAAAACATTAGTCATTGGCAGAAAATCTAGCTTCTTGTGATTGGTACTCTGCAATAGCTAAATTCTTGTTGAAGCTAGAAATTCCTCCAGGCCTTAGTTCAAGCCAAGCCAAAACTATTAAGCTCAGGGCAACAAAATATTGCATTCATGAAAATCTACTTTACTGGAGGGACCCCTCTGGAATTCTTTTGAGGTGTCTGGACAAAGAACAATCCATTGAGGTCATGCAGCAATTTCATTCCATCATGTGTGGAGGACATCATTATTCGAAAACTACAGCCCACAAGGTCCTGAGAGCTGGGTACTATTGGCCCACTTTATTTTCTAATGTCTTTTCATTTGTTAAATCTTGTGACAGGTGCCAAAAATTTGAAGGGAAACAACAATTGAAGTCCTTGCCCTTAAAACCAATATATGCAAATGGCCCTTTTCAGCAATGGGGCTTGGATTTCATTGGAGAAATTAATCCACATTCCAGTGGCCAGCATAGATGGACCTTAGTTGCCACTGATTACTTCACTAAATGGATTGAGGCCATCCCTACCAGAAAGGCTGATCATCATGTGGTCATGAGGTTCTTGACAGAGAATATCTTCACCAGATTTGGCTGTCCACATAAATTAGTCACAGACAATGCAGTAGCCTTCAGGGCAAAGGAATTGGTGGACATGTGTGACTTAATGGGCATTAAGTTGGTTCATTCCACCTCATATTACCCTCAAGGCAATGGTCTAGCAGAATCTTCCAACAAAAGCCTGATAAGGATAATTAAAAAACTGTTGGAAGACAATAAAAAGAATTGGGATTCTAAGCGCAAATATGCACTATGGGTTGACAGAGTAACCATGAAGAAATCCATAGGGAATTCTCCTTTCAAGTTGGTATATGGCACTAAGGCTATGTTTCCAATTCTGTTAACTCTCCCTGTGGCAAAGTTCCTACAAGAAGAGCAGAATGAGGAAGAAGATATGGCAAAAAGGATCACTGATTTAGCAGAAGTACACCAAATCAGAGAACAGTTGGTTGAAAAGTCTACAACACATCAGAAGAAGATCAAGGATGCTTTTGACAGAAGGGCCAAAACCAATAATTTTCAGGTTGGAGACTTGGTCCTTAAGTGGGATGCACTGAAAGAGAAGAAAGGAAACCATGGGAAGTTTGATGCTTTTTGGACAGGGCCTTTCATCATTTCTCAGATCCAGGGGAACAATACTTTCATACTGCAAAGTATGGGAGGAGAAGCAGTTTTTGATGGCCCAGTTAATGGGCGTTTTCTGAAAATTTATGTTGCTTAAGGTCTTTTGGCCTTAAGGTTGTAAATATGTTATTTTATCAGTTTCTAGTATAAGCTCAGTTAGACTCCATGCCCAATGGAACACTAGGAAATTTTACGAATCTGATTTTCACAGGGAAGGCATTGATCTACCAGTTATTGAGACCTCACGGGGAGGATCTCATCCCCAGAAGGAGCCAGTGTTAGCTCTGCTACATACTTTGACATTTTGAGGGTAAAATACAAGCCTGGCCATGTCATTCATGCTCAAAGAGAACTCACATCAGTCATCCTTCTCATTCTCCCTCACTCCGCTTACACTCTCATAACCCCTGTGTTACAGGGAAAAGTGTCTATATAGAACTGCTCTATCCCACTAAGGTGTGACAGCTGCCTTAGAAACAAATAGAGAAAAACTACTTTTGTATTTCATTTATGAATTATAGATAGAGAGGAACAGAAAGACCAACCTCTGTCTTGCGCTAATCCTTCGATTTGATTCCTCTCTTCTTTGATAGTCCCCAGCTACCTGCTCCCTTGCACGCCAAGATTCACAAAGTACCTGTAAGATCACAGAAGCATAGCACTATACAAAGACATGGATCTATAATCATAAACAATCTAGGATCATATGTAAATTGACCATATAAATGTAACAAGCATCAATGATACAAAAGCATGGAGGAAAACTCAAATAGCTTTTATTGATAAAACAAGAAAAGATCCAGGAGGAGTTACAACTGGTTGTTCTGACCCAGCATCAACCTCCCAGCAAAGAAGCCCCTCTTCACCTCAAACAAAGCTTAGATCACCCAACAATCTGATGTTTGTCTCTAGAAACTAACAACAATTCCTTACAATATGCAAAATTCCAGCCTTTGGATCTCTGGGATGAGGGATCCATATATAGATATATGTAAGGGGGATGAGTCAGCTTGTGATTTGAGTAGTGTCTTCTATCTAACAGTTCTTGCTTCCACTTGGAGATTGAGGGCCTCTTACTCATCCTTGGTCGAATTCAATGAGACAAGTGTCACAGGAGAAGATTCTGGAAGCTTCCATTGCCTCTCCACCTCACGGAATGACACTACCATTTGTCATTTCTCGCCCATCGCACCCCACAGAAGGGACTTTTGAAATGAAATGCACCCTCACAGTGTATTTGGGTGAGATGCAACGCACCTAGCCAGTGGAGCAGCTGCAATGATCCTGTTTTGACCAATTCTGAGTAGTTTCTCATGGAGAACTTCTGGGAGAAGCTGTAATCTGTTGACCTTGTTCCTTTAGGGGTTATAACAACACTTTTAGGGACTTAGGAGCCCTTGTTTTATGGACATTTCATGCTTGGGGTTGTAGGGCACAAAAATGTCTATAACAGTTGCCCCCTAAAGTATGAGGCCGTTAACCTTTTGGTGTCGGGTGAAATGCTTTATTATGAGGATCCGAAGTTCTTTCAATGCTGGGAGGAGACCTGTAATAAGATACAATACAATACATTATCTTCATAATATTTTCATGATCTAGCTGAGGCGGGCATTCCCATGCTCAGCTTTATAAATTCATTTTCATGTACATAGGACGGACAACCGTCTGAGTGTAGACTGATGATTCTGATAGAGCCATCATCCTTTTGATAGGATGATTATCTGTGCTACAATGATGTACATTTGATGTCTTTATTTCCCTGAATATATATCGTATCCCGGATGGATGAAACTAGATCCGGGGTCTTCAATCTCGTCCGATCTTTACTCGAAGTACAAGTCGATCCATGTGAGAAATGTTCTGAAGTCGAATATGGAAAGACATCACTTGATTACCAGTCGATGATGTAAATTGTTAACAAGCACGAGAGGAATCACCGATAATGATAATTACCCTCAAGGTACTGCAGTACAATTCACGTGGTGTGAATAAAGGACTTGGCGTCGAACACCATGCAAAATCTTTCGATCAAAGGCCATTGATGTAAACCTGTCGCCAGAAGTGAGAAACTTGCCATTGAGGCATGCAAGCTTCAAAGTACTGAATGGGGTGTTCCTAGATCAACTTCTTGGATAATGAGCTGATGTCGACAAGAAGTGATCCGTCACAGGAGGGTCTTAATGAATCCCACATCAATGACACGGAACGGAGCAAATGATTTTAATGGAGGTGAAAATGATCTGGTGATATAAGGTTCAGGGTGGCGGTCATGAAAGAATGGAGTATAATGTATGGTAGTGGGTGAGACATAGGTGGACTCTCTGAATGACTTCTCTTGAACATATCGGCAACACTGATGTGGTGGATCGGTAGCATTAACCCCAGATGTGGATGGTATGGCGTGACCATGGTGACGCGACCGGTGAATGAAACAACCCAACCCGACTCGGACACGGAGCGGAAGTGTCATGTTCAAGAGCGACTTGCTACCAACAAAGTTTCTTTGAGTTTTCTTCCCAATTTTTCCCCAGTCATTGCTGACCAGTACCTCTTTATTTTTTTCAAGCTTGAGGAGGATAACATATGCTTGTTCTATAATTTTCCCTTCGGGCAAACCCATCGCTATGTTTTAACGAGCCTAGCGATAGTGAAACTCGTTCTCGTCTATAGACAAGTTTGCCGCTATTAATCTTTTTAACGAGTTTAACGACAAAGATAACTCGGTCCTTTTCAATTTTAGAGAGTCTGAAAAGGAACGTAAAGGTAACTCCAAAATTCCTTTTTCATCATCTAATCCCTTAAGTCCGAAAAAGTATAAAACAATACAGAAGGGATGAATTTTTGATACTTTTAACGAGTCGAACAAAACAAGCGCTCGATATTTTTGTGTAATAATCCCTCAGGTCCAAAAAAACTAAAATCTAGAGGAGGGATAGAACTTCCTATCCCTTTAACAAGCTAGAGAGGCCAATGGCTCGGAAATATTTTCATATTTTACGAGTCAGTTGAAAAGAGCTTAAAGGAGACTCGTCTTTTGAGGAACGAGTGATAAAATTGGTAGCAGCTGATTCCAGGTAAGGTTTGGAATTTTTCAATCACGGCAGTGTCACAAGGATGGCTAGTGAAATCACTCTTCGCAGTTGTTCCTCAAAATGGGTAAACAATCAAATGGAGGTGAATGATCGGCCATGAAAAAGTGGAGGTCATGGTGCAAACACGACCAAGGCTTTAATGGCTGAAGTACTACATTCACGATGGTTATTTACTGGGGAATAGTTCATTTTTTAACGAGCTTAAATGTGGGGGGAAACATTTTCTCATGTCTTATGTTTATTTTTAAACGAGCTTGAACTATGTGCTAAAACTACTCGATTAATCCAGTCGTGTGATAAGAATGTCTCATATAAAACGACAAATTTTAGAGTTTTGCCCCACATCCTTTTTTATGCAAGTTAGGAAACGACCAATCCAAAAAACAGATAAATGATCACTCTTTGCTTGCACTCCAAAAGGTTTGCATGCCCCCAGGTATAAAACAGAGTTTCAAGGTTACCCCTTCTTTAGTCCGTTAAAACATTTGTTTTACCGAGAGAGGCCTACCTCTTACAGGTTACCAAAGATAGTTCTATTTACGGCGTAAACAAAACACTTCTCCGGCGATGTCTACCAAAATGAACAAAGGTGAGCGGCGATGCCCGCCAACTCACATAACTTTGACAAGAGGATATTATTCCAGTCCAACTCCCTCTTCCAATCACAGATGGGAGTACGGAGGTCATATTCTCTCGCGGAAACCTACCCTATACCCGAAGTTTTCCTACCGAAGCAGACCAGGGTGCATGCCCCCTGGGTTTCAGTCATGTCCTCTCGAATCACTCGCACTCATCGGGTGGACGGACTGTGGATTGAGACATTTCTTGCGTGAAAAGACCATTTAGGGATGGTATATGACTATTTGCTATGCGTGATTTGGGAAATGAAAGCTGGTCTACGAGCTTGACCACTCTTCCTTCGTGCGGAAAACACATTACTCTAAAGAGTGAGGAGACAATTGCTCCCATGCAATAAATATAGTCTCGTCCAAGGAGCAGATTGTAATCCAGGGGTCCTTGAACTACCATTACGTTCATGTGAACGGTTTTCCCTCTCAATGTTATGGGCACATTGGGAAGGATCCCTAACGGTCGATTGGTTCCTTTATAAAAACCTGTTAGATTTCTCATCTTAGGCAAAAGCGATGGCGAACCAAGCACTTTCCAAGCAGTTGAGGAAAGGATACTCACATAATCCCCCTCATCTATGATGGTGCCAGCCATAACCATTCTATATATTTGAACAATAATCCGGAATGGTATACTGGCTGGTAAACGGGGTTTGCCTAGCTGATTCCAGTCGAAGGAGACAACTAGGTTGCTTGGAGGTGGGACTGAATAGATGGTCGGGTACGACTCTGACGAACTTCCTTCCTGCGGTAAAGGAACGGGTAAATTGCCCCCATGTTCGTTGGAGTCTGTGCTTATGAAAAGAATTTGGACGGTGTCATCCTTGTTCTCTTCAGTGACTGTATCATCAGAAGATGGAACCTCTGAAGGCAAGACCGGGTCAACTGCCGCCTCGACCTTTTGACTTTCGTCTGGTATGAATTCAGATGGTTTATCTTCAATGACAAATGCTTTGGCCGACCACCTGAGTGGGCCAGCCGGATTTTCAACTAGTGACGGACTCGGCAAGAGTTTTTTATATCCAGGAGGAAGTCGTAACGATGAAACTGGATGATCATCCAAAACTCTTTTAGCTTCATCTAAGAAGGGACAATGGTGGACGGCATGATCGCCTTCGCACCGTTTACAAGGAAATCTATATTTTCCTTTTTTTCCTGGGGCTTCACTTTCATTAGTTGATGGTGTGTTTTCAACATGATCATCAGAGGTTGATGACACCAGGTTGTGCAAACGAGGAGACCAATCCCTTAAGATCCGAGGGATGCAAGGACAATCTCTGTGATAGTGGTCTCCTTTGCAAATGACACATGGCGATTTAGGCCTGGTCGGTGCAGTGTGTGGATTTTCGCTAGACGACACTCGTTTGCCCCCATTCACTTTTGGCTCCTTCTTCTTCTTCTCTTTCTTCTTATTTTCCTTCTTCTCCTTAGGTACTTGACTTTTGGCTTTACGAACCCCATCAAGCGAAGAGGAAGGAGGAGAGGAAGAATTAGAGGAAGTAGAAGGTTGGTGGGTAACTCTGGAATCATCTAATTGTTGATTCGATTGTTCAGGAATTGTGGTGTTCTGAACGACAGAGGTTGAGAAGAGCCATACAGGTAAACCAATTATCAGTCCTGGAAGCGACAATGTGGCCATATGGGGTGCACCAACATCTCCCCAAGAGGAGAAGGGACTAGGACTTCCTCCAAGGGGAATTCCTTGGTTGGTGGATTCCATTTTCTCAACCCAAGATCAATGTAGGAAAGGGGTAATGACTATTCCGTTTAAAATAAATTTTAGATGCTTTGACATAACTTGTTTTGTCAGTTTTTAAGAGTCGAGAAAAAACAAAAGATGACTCTAATCGCTTTCGATTTTTAATGAGCCTGAAGTGACAAGTGCTCAGATGGACCTTTTCCGTTAAGGAGTCTGAAAAGGAACGAAAGGGACTACTCTGGAAGTCTAGGTAGAGGGAGTACCAAACCAATCGCAAAACTGCAGAATACTTTTTACGGTACGAAAGTCAATCTTCCCGAATGCTGTGTTCAGTGCATTGCGATCGATAGGGCAGCAGACACGGATTCCTATGGATAAAGGATTAAGCCTATTGGGGTCTCCCAAAATATACTTGACGGTACGTGGGAGCACAAGTCCGTACTGGCACTTATCGTCTCAGAGTGGAGGAATCACCCAACCATCAGTGAGAACAACAGTTACCAGGCTTTACGACGCCGGAATACGTCTCTAGCCTAGACCTCTAAATGTTGTGTGTTAAGTTCCAAAGCATTGTTAGATTCATTGAATTTATTTTAAATTGATCTTGTTTATGAAGTTTTCCTTTCGGGTTCACCACGAGATGTAGATGTAACTCCTAAAATGCAATCTAATATGATAAACAAACTTTTTATCTCTTTTATGTAATGAAAATCCTAGCTACTAGGGAAAAGAAAGACATAATCTTTTCACAAAGAGCAAAGAGCACACTCTAAATGCACTTTCCTAAATCAAGCTAATCAGACTGTCTATATGCAAATGCACATGCATGTATTTGTTTTCGACTTTCTTAGTATATGGATGCTAAAAAGAAAGTTGATGCACAAATCTGAATTTCTTTTCAAGCGACAAATATAAACAAGTTTCTTTTCGAGATCAAAAATGGAGATGATCACAAAACCTTACGATTTTGAAAATAATACGTTCTTGACACTAGAAAATTACAAATTCAGACCAAAAGCAACAGTAACAGGATAATCGACCATCAACAGCAATCAAACTCTTTCCTAGGACTGAAATCGACACTTGCGACAGTTTCAAATCAAAGGGCGACAATACGATTATGTTACTTTTGCAAAGGAGAATTGTAAACGACTCAACAAACACACAAAAACATCTACAGTTCTTTTGTACAAAGGAGGCGGAATAACAGCAAGGAAAAGGGGTTTCAAATAGACATATACTAATCGCAGGCAGCAAAATTTAGGAATAGACCTAGAAAGAATGATCCACAGAAACCACAACTGCACAAAGCTAGTCTGATCAGTGCACCTGTAACACAGAGAATCTTAAATTCAACGCAGGTTGTCCACTCGGGAAGTGCGCTGAAATTCAAAATCTCTGAACAGTACCTGCGTTGGACCAGAAACGAGACTCTGTTCAGGTTCCGAGTCACAGTTTGCAGTTCAGTTCTTGGTTTTTGGCCGAGTAAAAAGCAATCAGTAATGCAACAATCAGGGGTAGATCTAAGGAGGATCTAAGAGCTATCACAAGGGCAATCAGATAGTTTGTGAATCAGTTGTTTAAATCATAAACAGATCCAGTGGATGGATTGAAGCAGCAATTATCTACTTTGCATTTGTTATGGCAAATGCAGTTCGAATGATACTTATAAGTTTATGAAACAAACAACAAAGAATGATAAACAAACAAACTAATTATCTCCCCAGCAGAGTCGCCATTTTGTTACAGGGAAAATTGTCTATATAGAACTGCTCTATCCCACTAAGGTGTGACAGCTGCCTTAGAAACAAACAGAGGAAAACTACTTTTGTATTTCCTTTATGAATTATAGATAGAGAGGAACAGAAAGACCAACCTCTGTCTTGCGCTAATCCTTCGATTTGATTCCTCTCTTCTTTGATAGTCCCCAGCTACCTGCTCCCTTGCACGCCCAGCTTCACAAAGTACCTGTAAGATCACAGAAGCATAACACTATACAAAGACATGGATCTATAATCATAAACAATCTAGGATCAGATGTAAATTGACCATACAAATGTAACAAGAATCAATGATACAAAAGCATGGAGGAAAACTCAAATAGCTTTTATTGATAAAACAAGAAAAGATCCAGGAGGAGTTACAACCGGTTGTTCTGACCCAGCATCAACCTCCCAGCAAAGAAGCCCCTCTTCACCTCAAACAAAGCTTAGATCACCCAAAAATCTGATGTTTGTCTCTAGAAACCAACAACAATTCCTTAAAATATGCAAAATTCCAGCCTTTGGATCTCTGGGATGAGGGATCCATATATAGATATCTGTAAGGGGGATGAGTCAGCTTGTGATTTCTGAGGCAAGTGTCACAGGAGAAGATTCTGGAAGCTTCCATTGCCTCTCCACCTCGCGGAATGACACTGCCATTTGTCATTTCTCGCCCATCGCACCCCATAGAAGGGACTTTTGAAATGCAACGCACCCTCACAGTGTATTTGGGTGAGATGCAACGCACCCTCACAGTGTATTTGGGTGAGATGCAACGCACCTAGCTAGTGGAGCAGCTGCAATGATCCTATTTTGACCAATTCTGAGTAGTTTCTCATGGAGAACTTCTGGGAGAAGCTGTAATCTGTTGACCTTGTTCCTTTAGGGGTTAGAACAACACTTTTAGGGACTTAGGAGCCCTTGGTTTATGGACATTTCATGCTTGGGGTTGTAGGGCACAACAATGTCTATAACACCCTGCTACCTCCGTTTTACCTCTAAAACCCTGTATAAGCTCATGTTTCCTCAGGCCCCCGAGCGTGGAGCTCAAACCGTCATGTGACCCTATCCACGTGACTCCACACTCTCGTGAACCTTCCTCTCCTTTAAATCGTGGTCGTTCGCTCTCCCCGCCGATCCAACGGCCCTCCCGTCACATCAGTTGAACTGACCCGCACAATTAATACCCACCGTCTGATCATCCCCACTGTGATCGGACAATGATCGCTTCCCCTGCACCTGTGAAATGATAGCGTGATAACTTGTGATAAAAAGTGGTTTCATCCTGCCCCATCCGCCACACGCCACCGTTTGAATGGGATCGCTCCCCCTCGTACGATTACCGCCCGACCCCCAATAGCGGTGCGAGCAATACCACTCACTGTCGAAACCGCCTTTCCCTACCCATTAATGCCTCCACATCTTCGACGCCTGACAACCATTGGATCTGTCTACCTGAGATCCAACGACCCACGTTTCTCTGCCTCTGTACCTCCCGATACTCCTTGCCAAGCACTTTCCGTCGTTGATCTTCCCAATCCAACGGTCGATTCTTCCCCTCCATCCGACCCGACTATCCACATCCTTGAACTGTCCCATGCACCTGAAGGACGAAGGAAACCAGTTACTAGTACACGGCGCATTAAATCCTCAACCACCATATTCAAGAGGCAGTATGGCCGAGAAGGAAAGGTACAAAGCCGAGCGGGTAAAAACATTCAATAGCTATGGGATTTCGTCCCATAAAACAGTCCACCTGCCCGAGAAGGACAACGGAGTGCTAGAGAAGATCAAATCTTTCACTGAAGTAGGCAAATTGCACTAGAGACTCCCTCAGATAGTTGAAGCAGTTGGTGGTCAATTATGACCCCTCCACGCCTAGAATGGCCAAGTGCCTTTGTAATGAAACTCTATATATACCCAAAAAACAGAGGTAATCAGAGTTGATGGTTGTTGTTTTGATGTAAGGTTCAACTTCTGGAGAGTGTAACTGCTTTGATACTTGCAGTGTCTCGTCTTCATTTTCAGCTAATACAAGATTCTTTTGTTGTTAATTGCTCACTTTCCATTTCTATTCTGTTCTAGGCTGTGCTTGATTTGCAGTTTTCCTGAACTCTTGATGTGTAGCATTAGAAGAGCTGTCATCCTATCTCTATGTTATAATCTTGCATGTATCAGTGAATGTGTTAATCAAATTTATTTTCACTCAGTGATATAGAGCTATCATCCTATCTGTGCACTAGGGAATTAGATTTGCATACCTCTTTACTAGTTGTAGCCTGCCATCACAGGGTCCTGTGCATCTGCTGGTGTGGTCAATATTCTCCATATTCACCCAATCCTTAAACTGTGAGTAATTGGTGGTCTAAAGCCTTGTAGTTTGGGGGTGTTCACGCATGTCTAGAGTCAAGCAAAGTAGAAGTGGTTATCTGGCTTGAACAAGCATCATTCCTTCCATTCATCCATTTCCAACATTGAGTTGAGTTTGTAATGTTCCTGAGCATCTCTGAGCTACAACATAGGAGAGTTTCTTGGGGTGATAACAGGGCCGATACCCGATTGCGATTAAGTGAAGCCCTCAAAAAATGTGCCAAGCCTATGGATTAAGCAGGAAAGTTGTGTGTTGCGTGTGTTTTGTGTGAAGTAATGGACGCAGGAGTGGACTCGAAGAGTCATGTATGCAGAAGTGTTGTGTTTAAAGATCCTGCTTTAGGCGTTCCAGGTCGGAATCCCACACATTGCATGTACATTCTGAAAGAAATGTTGTCTTGGTTTTCGTCATGGGGAGGTGACACACAGTCACCCTTTTATCAACATTTGTTTACTTCCTTAGGAAATGAAGCGCTCCAACAGATATGTTTTCTATGTGTCAGTGATTACGCTAATGATCCTATCTCTCTATACCCGGTCTATATATCGAAAACAGTGGGGGAGATGAAGAGGCAAGGAAGACCGAGAGTCACGGGCTTTTGCATAAGTATTACCTCCAAAGATGACAAAGGGGCTTTGGGTTCGAAGAAAAATAGTTTTTATTTATTGTGAATAAAGAGGACTATTTGGTTCAAGAACGAGCTTGTTGTTTCCAATTTGTTTCCCCTTTATCTGATATGTTTAGAATCAGTGTGTTGTCGCTGGTATGAAGAAAAATGTGATTTGCTTTGTGCACATTGATAACTAATTGCTCATGATTATTCCTGGTTATTTGAATGTGATTCAATGGCATTAATAATTCATGGAAGGTTGTTGATTCGAAACTTTGTTAAACATCGGTTGCAAATGTAATTTGTATGGAAAGGAATGTGTATTCTTGTATAAGTAATTAGATTGCAATTAAGATTTAATACAGTTTTGTTCTTATGTGAACTAGTAATTGATTCATTTGAACTTGGAATTTTATACAATGTTTAACCTCCTTTTGTTATGCTTGCAGGATAGATTAGGATAGTTAGGATTAGCTTAAGTAGTTTAGATAGGATTTGATACATTTGATACATAGTGGTTAGTTGTTTTATTTTGTTGATGTAATTGAAGCCTTCTTCCCAGAAGCAATATTTCAACTCATTTAACAGTTCACGGGGTCCCTTAAAACCCGTTGGAACTAGCCATTCCAAATGAAAGCAGGTCTAGTTGGGGCTTGCGATCAGGTTAGTTCCCCTTGTTGGTATAGCGAAAATTCGCCATGTCAACAGAATATTATGGCGCACTAAGAATTTCTTGAGATTTTTCTACATTGAAAATTCATTTTACACATGGTATTTTTTAGCTTTAATTTTACCAAGAATTTGAAATATTACATTCTTCTTGCATCACTCATCATAGAGACATTATTTGGTACTACTCGCATGTAATAAGATTTTGGGGCATTTTATAAAAATAATGTTGATGTGAGCATTTTTGCACAACAATAAGTTTTAAGTCTTAGATTGGAAATATAGAAAGGTAGGGAATGACAAAACACACACTTCTAATATGAATATCTTAATGTGACTAGGAAATGAACCCTAGACATGCATTTAGTGAAGCAAGGCAATTTTGGTCTATTTCAATAAAAAAATGTAAAAGTTGTTGACTTGGCCAATTCTATGTAGGTAAAGGGAGGAGAATTTTAAATTTTGGCATATAGTTTTGTTATAATGATCCATATTTATGAAGGAACGAAATGAATTACAAATTTAAAACAGAAACACAAGGACACAATGAAATTGAACTTAAGTTAATAAATCACAATGTTGAAAATTGTTTACATGCAAAATGAAAGAAAACCAGCATGGGCGATGGTAGCTTATCTCTAAGAAGAGATGTGATGGATACATGCCTTCTGAACTATGTTACAATGAGGCTTGAAGGATTTTTTTATCATGAAGAAACAATGAGAAACCTTAAACCTTCAAAACCCTAACCCTAGGAGATGAAGCACCAAAAGGTATGGTCCCAAATGGGATTAAGTTGGGAAATCAACTTTTTAGGGTCATAACTTTGGCATATGATCTTCGTTTGGTGTGCATGATAGCCTGTTAGAAAGGTTTCTCCAATAACAAAAACTTTGGACTAAAATTGTTAATCAAAGACTCACATTTTCCTGATTCCCCAAAAAACGTCGTTTAGGGGCTCAAAGTGGCCCCAAAATTTTAGGACCCGAAAACTACCAAAAATAGAAAATTGTTGAAATAGGAAACTACGTTGAAAAATAGGAAACTGATAGAAAACAATGTTTGGATTCCAAATGAAATAGGCCAATGGTCACCAATATCCACCTAGACCACTCTTGCCCCCTTAGGAAGCAATGATCCTGATTGTGTTGGGTGCCTCCATGAGGTGAGGAAACTTCTGCTGAACTTGGTCCCTGATGAGCCACTTGGCTTGGTGCAGGAGTTGGCTGACTTTAACAACCCAATACCATTGAATCCTCTATTGTAAAGTGTTATTAATTTTTTTTTATCTATGATCCGATCAATTTTGGCATGTTCAATGCAATATGGGTTGAGATCCGTTGTGTCAGTTGCTCAACAATGTCTGATGTGTCCAATAATGTTGGAAAGTATGGTTGAAGGTGGTTCACATTGAATACTAGGTATAGGCCAAGGAATGGGCTGAAAATCAACTCGAAAACATTGCCACCTATAGCCTTGATGATGGTATAAGTCCCGTATTAGAGTAGTTGAAGCTTATGATGGGCTCCAACGAGGCATTCCTTCAACCAAACCTTGTCACCCGCTTGAAACTTATGTGGCACCCTATGTTGATCATGACATTGTTTGTACTTAGTATTGGGTTTATCCAAGATATCGTGAACTTGTTGGTAGATTTTTTGAATGCATTCAATAAACTTGATAGTCTTATTAGCTTTAGATTGAACATGTGCAAATTCTGTCTATGTAGTTGCAAGACACATTACAACATCAATGGGAAAAAATGGTTGAAATACCAGGCCCACCTGAAAAGGGGTTGTGGCTAGTTAAGTTATGGAGAGCTCTGTTTTAGTTTTGTTGCACATAAGGGAGACTCTCATCCCATGTTCATGGATGCGTAGAGTTGTACATGTGTAATATGTGCACTATCATCCTATTAACAACCTATGTTTGACCATCAGTTTGGGGGTAGAATGTAGTGGACTTGGTGTCCAACAATGACTTGTTATCCCGATCTAATATAATGGTATGCAGGATCCCAAAATGTACCCACACTCATTTGAAGAATGCCTTGGCAAGTGATACTCTTCTTGCAGGTAGATCTATTAATGACCACAAACACACAATCATTACAATGGTTGGTAGAAGGAAGGCCAGAAATCTAGTCCATGGAGATGGATTCCCAAATATGGCTTGGAGTAGGTAGAGGAGTGTACAAGCCTTTCTTCATAATGGTTGACTTGACGATGGCATAAGGAGTGCAGGATCTAATATTTTTTCCAACATCCTGTCGAAGTTTTCAATAAAAATACTTTTGCAACAATGCCACTATCTTCTCCACACCAAAGTGTCATGTGACCCAATTATAATGCACCTCCCAAATTAGCTTGGTATGCTCGCTTGAAGGAACACAAATATTTCCCAGATAGCACAACAGTTCATCCTGAATGTGGAAGTCTTGAACTAGCTTTCTAGCCATCAACATCTTGTAGGTGGTAGTCAATTCCAAGTCATTTTCATATAGTTGTGGCCATCTAGAGGTATCATGTGCACAAGAGTAGGGAATTATGCTCAGTGCCACAATTCGAGGCATGTAGAGGTAGTTTGCAATGTGATTGGTGCTACCCTTCTTGTATTTGATGTTCAAATGGTATTATTGAAGGTATGTGGACCATTTCTAATGGAGATCATTATGCACCTTCCGTTGTGTCTACATAAATTAAAGAGGTCGGTAATCCATGTGAATGATCATCTCCTTCTCCAAAATATAATGTTTCCATTGCCGAAACACATGCACGATAGAATACATTTCCTTATAATAGGTAGGGTACCTTTGAACAATGCTATAGAGTGTCTCCTTGTGATAGGCCATTGGATGCCCTTACTGAGTGAGGACTACACCAATAACGTACTTGGAAGCATCTATCTCAATCTTAAATAAATGTTGCAGGTTTTTCATGGTGAGGGATGGGGAAGAGAAAATGCAGCATTTCAATTAAATGAATTCCTTTTGTTGTAACTCAGACCAAAAAAACTTTGCTTTTGTTCCACCCTTAATAACTTGAATCAAGGGCCAAGTGATATGAGAGAACGCCAACACAAATATTTGATAGAAATTAGCGAGCACCAAGAAGTTGTGAAGCTCTGTTAGATTCATCAGGGTTGGGCAATCTCGAATGACTTGGATCTTAGTTGGATCCACATGCACACCTTGGTCATCAATTATGTAGCCCAGTTATTAGACATGGTCCATGCCAAGGACCCAGTTATTAGACATAGTTTGTGCTGCTGTAGGGTTTGAAGGACCTGCCAAATATGTTGCAAGTGCTCATCCCAACTCTTGCTGAAGATGAGGATATCATCTAGATATATAACCATGAACGAGTTGGTGAAAGGTTAATATGTCATCCATAAGCCTCATAAAAGTTGCAGGGGAATTTTTCAACCTGAAGGGCATGACTAACCACTCAAAAAGAGCCTCCTTGGAATTGACGGTAGTCTTCCATAAATTCGTGGGTTCGATTAAAACCTGGTGATAACCAAACTTCAAATTGATCTTGCTAAAATACGTAGCCTCCTTGATATGGTCAAGAAGGTCATTACTCAATGGGATAGGGTATTTATTCCTGACTTCGATTTTGCTTAGTGATCGATAATTAATGCAAAGTCTCCAAGTCCCATCTTTCTTTTGCAGTAGTATAATTGGGCTCCCCCAAGGTGAGGAACTTGGTTGGATGTGATCTTTTTATAACAACTCCTGGATCTGCCTCTTGATTTCTTCATTTTCCATAAGAGAGTGGTGGTAGATTGTCCCATTAGGTAAAGATGCACTAGGGGTTAGATCGATCGAATTCTTGACCTAGCAGTGCAAAGGTATCCCTGTGGGTGGGGAGACAATATCCCTATATTCTTCCAAAACCTTATCTTCTTGCTTTTTTTGTGCGTTGAAGCCCTTTCTGGAGGCCATGGATGTGGCCACAATATTCCCCTTATTTTGAGAGTGAATCAGGAAGAAACAAATCTCCCATTATGGGAGACGATCTTACTACATTGCTTAACAAATATCAGAGATATGGTGGTAGTTGGGGCTACCTCCAGTATCATGTATAATTTTCTACTCAAAGTAATAATAACAATACAAGGTCTGGACTCGTACACAATATCACACTTCCACAAGTATGGTTTCCCTAATAAAAAATCACAAACTTCAAGGGGAGCACCATCACATAATACCTCGTTCGTGAAAGGATTGATGTTGTAAGGTAGGCGAAATTGTTGGCTGACACAAAGATCTCGCCCTTGGTGGAGCCAACTAATGGTGTGTGGTCGTGGATATGGTGTTGTTAGAAGACCCAACCACTTAACAAACTCTGCTGAGATGAGGTTCTTTTGACTCCCAATATTGACAATGAACTACAACAAAGCACCCTTCACCCACATATGTGAGTGGAAGAGATGCTCACCCTCCTCTTGATCTTTGGGCTCAATTTTCTTAGCATTGGTGGTGGAAATGGTGGATTCAGGCTTTTCATCAATGATTTGTTTCCCCTTGTCAGGTTTTGGCTCAGATTCAGAACATGTGTCTAACTCTAAAGCTTTCATCTCAACCACTAGTGACTTCTTTGCGCGACATCCACTTGTGTTGTAGGGTTCTTGTGGAACTCACACCACTTTCCTATGTATTTCTTCGTCTTCCCATTGTCATTCTTTGCTTACATATTCAACGGGTTATCCTAGGTTGTTCCATCTTGGACATGTCCTTTGTTTCAATGGTTAAGGGGTGCCCTTGCCCTACTTCAGATTCGTAGACCCAAAGTCTCGCTTCCTCTGTTTAAATTTTTGCTCGATCTTGATACCATATCAATACGTTGCACCAAGTGAGGAGATATCCAGGAACTCCATCTCTCTCTCAATGTATTTGTGCAGATAGCCACGGTACTTGAGCACCAAATGCACTTGTAGTCCTTGATACCTAGATTTGTGTGTAGGGTATGGAAGATATTCATAAACTCTGACACTTCTTGGTCCCTTTCCTATCGTAGTGTGGTCCATTTTATGTACTTGTCTTCATAGCTCCCAACAGGGTAATATTGTTCGTTAAAAACATCTTGAAAAGAGACTTAAGAAGGTGTGGATAAAAATAGTGAGGATTTGTTGTTAGTCCTTTACTCATGATAAATTTCCCACCAATCCTTGACATAGGGGGTGGCCTTAAGGAGACTTTCAAAAGTAATATTTTCTCTATCAGAAAAATTATGGACTGAAAAATATCATTCCAGAAAATTTAACCAATTATCTAGAGCATTTGCATCTATCTAGCCTTCAAACATGGGAATGTCAAAATTAACTTGTACGTTAACGGGGGTGACGCCTATGAAGTGATCACTAGATGAATATGCTTCGTCCATTGGTATTTGTCGAAGGATCTAGGGACAATTATCCATCATCTTATTCCTTTGTCGCTCAAGGTTGTAACAACTTTGGTTACAAATTCATGTAAAAAAATAAGACCAAAGTCACGGGACACGTATTCCAAGCTGAATGGTGGGAAAAACATCCTAGTGGGTGTTCATTTTAGTTTATTATGGATAAAGGAAATTGGCAAAGATAATGACAAAGGAATTTGGAAAGGAAAAGAGACATTATTTACATTTTATTTATGAAAATAATGGAAATTAGGAGAAAATGAAGGTGAAAGGTCATAGGTTGCATGTGAGGAGGAAATTGATGAAATTAGAGGCCTCACTGATAAAAAGGCTTCTGAGGATCAGTTGGTAACCTTTTGTCAATTCAGTTTTGGACCTCTCTCTATTCTCTCTCTCTCATACTCTTGGACACTTAGAATTTTCTTGGAGCACTCTTGGAGGAGTGTGGCATACTTGGAGTTTTGGAGCAAGAAGGAAAAGGAATAGCAGGAAAGTGCAAGAGGATATCATGATCAATAGCTACAATGGGTTTTGCTTGCAGGTACCAAGTTGCATGTATGGTTTCCTTATTATTTTTGGCATGCATGGCACATGCATGTGGTTTATTGGTTATGAGTTGTCATTGGCATGGAGGATTACCTGGATTGATAGTGATTTTTCTTAGCCTTGCGATTTCCTAGATAGCTATGGTGTTTTGGGATTCTTTCCCTTTTTCTTTTTGGTTGGTTCTCATGTTCCTTTGGTTGTGGTTTGAGTTATTATTTCTTGGCGCCTTAGTTGGACAAATTCTTTGGAGCCCTGTAACAGCTTGGGTTGAGTTACTATTCCTAGACCCTTGGTTGGACAAACTCTCTGGAGCTTGGCAGCAGCTATGGGTTGAGTTACTAATCCTGGAGCCTTGGTTGGAACAAACGCTCTGGAGCCCTAGAAATCTTGGGTAGAGACCAATCTGGTGATGGTTAGTGATGTCTGACCATGAGGTGGAATCATTGGTTGAGGGTTGAGGTGGTTTGGCCTATAGAAGCCATGGTTCAGTTTTGATGGATTTCTTTCATGAGATCCCATATTCATGCTTGGAATATGACATAGCGGTGACAGGCTGAAAGAAAGATTTAGTTTGGCCTAGTTTATGGTCAGGTGGTTCATGGAAGTCCCAGACCTGGTTGCATTTTGCATATGTTAATAAGAGCTTCTTTCATCTTGTATTGTGGGTAAATATACTTGTTTATATGGTTTTTATGGCTGATATATTTTTGTTATTTCTATTGGCTATATGTTGGTTATGAGTATGTTTTATGAAAGTGATGATGTATGGATCTCATCATGTTTTGATTTGAAAATGAATGAACAATGAATATGTGACCTAATAGATCATAACACAGCTCTTGTGATAAGGCATCAATACTTCTTATTGATTCTTAGATAAGTATAAGACCCCTATGCTGAGATCTATGGTTGAAACCTACAGATTTCATATTTGTGATATGTTTGATGAAATGAATGTCATGGTTGGGCTTGGTTAGGTCAAGTCCTTGATCAAATTTTGTGTTGAAGGCTTTGTCTTGGTGTCATTTATTGTCTCAGAAAGTCTTATCAAATTTCGGGCAGTGGTTGAAGACTAGCTCTGAAAAATGGCTTAAATCTCATAGTCTCTGGCACAAAACTAGCTGAAAAAGACTAGAGTCTCTCTCTTGCAGGTATTGTGGGAGACATTGGAGGGTCCCAGTCACATGCATGCCCATGTCATGGGAGCGATTGGGGGATTTTCAGTGAAAATTCAATTTGGCTCAGGGCTTGGGCACTTAGAGGGGTGGTTTCACTCCTGTGGGTTCTGTAGCTCTCGAGGAAGGTTAGTAAGGTTTTCTTGTGTCGATTCTACTTCCTTAAGGTGATCTAGTAGGTTGAATCATATAATAGTAACTCTTCATCACATGTTTACACCGTTTGGTCGATTACTTGGGTAGGTGTGGGAGGAGGACCGTGTTACAGAGTGGTATCACAACATGGTTCAACACTTGGACTGGATGAGCGGAATGTGTTTTTCGTGTATACATGTCGGTTGCATATATTTCCTTATGCTTGTGGTCTATGTACTTATGTATGCATGCTAGTGGTCATTGTCACAATTGTGTTTCCATGTAGGAGTTGATGATGTTGTTGTTGGAATGCTTTAGTTATGAATGCATATCAGTTGTATATGCATTTGTTATGCATGACAATGTCTATAGGTTTTTGTGCATGCATTGTTATGGATATGGTTATGCATGCATAATAGGTTAGATATGCATTGTGAGGTCATTGTGTGTAGTTATCTCATTATGATATTGTTGCTATGTTATGATTCTAATGTGTTGATTGAGATAAAGCAGGAGATGCAGACCATCAGAGTGAGGTTGCAACACTAGGATTTGGGATAAGAGCATATCGTCATATAGGTTTGTATGTTTGGCATGCAAGTATGTTAGTTAATGGATTGTTATATGCATTAGAGTTATATACATGTTTGTTATTTTATTGTTGTTGTGGTTACATGCATGGTAGACTCTAGTGAATTAGTGTGATCATATGCACATGTGTCGAATTGTCATGAATGATAGTAACCTGTTGTTATATGCATTGTTGTTGTTGTTGTTGTTTTGTATTAGTTAACTTGATGATTAGGGTTATTGCATTAAGATATTGATGTTATATGTATCAATCTAAATTGGATTGGCCTATGCAGATGATTATGGTTATGACATTCATGTATGAGTTAATATATTGTGATGTTATGTCATACTAATCTAGATTGACTGTGCATATGTGATTGTTATGCATGCATCACAATTGTTTATGAACTTATGAGGTGAACATGTTAGCTAGTTACTATTATGGATATCATGACCTTATTTATGTTTAGTGGATGTGTTGTGAAGTTATATCATGCTAATCTAGATTGATTGTGCAGACAAGATAACCTCCCCTGAGATACATCAAGGTATGAGTTTTCTTATGTCGTATACTTGGTGTTGAATTTTTTATTATGTTGTTTATTTGGTGTTGAGTGTTTGGTGTCTAGTATGTCGTCTATCTTTTGTTTGAATGTTTGATTACTTGAATGATATGAGTATGTGTCCATAAGATTGCATGAATGAATGGTCTTGTTTTAAGATGGTTGTACTAACACATTATGTGTTGAGACAGTTGATATGCACTTGAGTGTAAGTAGGTGATATTTGTAGCATTATGTATTATGACTGATGAATGTGAGTTGATTTTTGAGTATGACATGGTTGTTACTCTTGGTAAAGGTTTATTTCAAATTCATAGACATGATGTCTTGATTTGTGGTAAATGTAGTTGACATGTGTGAATAGTTGAAAGGCAACATGCTTGGTAATAGCATGACAAGGTAATAGTTGATGTGTTTATATAACTAACAGTTGGGTGATGTGACAATGCATAGTAAGACTCAATTGTAACAAGGTAGAAAGGCAAAAGAAAGAAATTGGGCGAGATTTCTTTTGACTATGTTTGGATACTGCAATCCCAAACGAATGAATGCTTTGAATACATGAAGTATTCTTAACCCTAATCTTGTCTAACATGATGTGGATATTTTCTAGATTCATGAACATGTATTTGACAAGTATATTAGCTTGTTTATAGGTATAACTGGATCCATCAAGGGAATCAGAGTCCCTTGAGAGATGGCATGGATGTGTTCAATTACAGTTCAACATGTTTGGAACAACAAGGTAAGATAGCTAGTATATTATTATATTTATTTATGCACTGATAGTTATGTGTTGATGGTAGTATGATGCAAGAGATTGCATGGAAAAATAGACTGCCATGAATTCTTGAAGAAGAATCGGGTTAAGCTTTCCCTTGGAAGCACTGGGGACCAATGGGGTTGAGTCATGATGTTTGTTGCTAGTTTTGTGATTTTGGTGTTTTGTGATTTGTTTGCACTTGATTTGTAGTTTGTTTGTGTCTAGTGCAAGGCCTTGCCACTTTGTTTGTGGTGTTGTTTTGCTATTGGCATTTCATGGTTTCTTCTAGTTTGTTTCTTCTTCTTTCCTTTTATGGTTTAAGGGTCTTGGGATTGGTTGGGAAATAGGAAAGTTAATGGAGCTCAAGGATATTTGAATAAAATATAACAGGTAATGTAAAACTCGGATGAAGCCGGTGCATGTATAAGGACAGTTGAAGGCAAGATTATGATAGTGGATTATATTGGATGGGTCCATTGGGATAAATGGACGATGGAAAAACAATCACGAGAAAGGTAGTAGGAAAGTTAAAGTAAATGGACTTGAGGCATCAGATGCATTGGCTATGTTGGGAAATGTTGTTCTCAATGTTGGGCATGTTGTGCATGGATAAAGGGAGTTATCTTAACCTTGATCTTATGCTATGTGGTAATTATGTTGTGATCATGATTGTGCTAATGTATATATATGTAAACATGTATGTATGCATGTATGTTGTGTTTGACAGGGTCATCATGGATCATGATTATTTTATGCTAATTTTTATATATATGTATCCATGTCACTGTCTGACAAGGTTTTCAAGGATCATTCTTGTGGAGGAATGATTTCTTATGCAGGTGAATGGCATGAAGAGGTTTCTGGTCTTTTGGGGAATCAAGTGGGAAGAGTAGCCCTGACAAATCTATGAGGTAAATATCATGTGGTTATGAATTGATATTATCTTAGTATACTATGTCTATGTTATGAATAGACTATGTTAAGGGACACATCAATAGAATGAAAACAGTATGATCTGCGACATACTAGGGCGAGCATGGATGGTGGAAGGACACTAGGAGAAAGGTTTCCTGGTAGAGATAGTGTGGTTTTGGATGTGTAGTGCTACTATTGTGTATATGTTGTGCATATTGTATATTCAGTGATTGTAACTATGGACCAATGTACGTATAGCACATGTGGTGCTTTGTACATATGGTGCTATTTACATGTTGTATATGTAGTATAATGTACATATGATGTTGTGTGCCTATTGTATATATGTTGTTGTGTGCATATTTCATATGCAGTACTTGGTATAGATGGTGCTATGTACATGTTGGATATGTAGTGTTGTGTACATATTGTATTGTGCGCATGATGGATATGTGGTGTTGTGCGCATGTTGGATATGCGGTGTTGTGTACATATGGTGCTATGTACAGGTTGTATATGTAATGCTTTGTACATATGGCATTGTGTGCATGTTGTACATGCGGTGCTATGTACATTTTGTGTTGTATACATGATTTCATTGGATGATGTGTGCATGTGGTGTTGTGTACATGTTGTACATGTGATGTTGAGTGTAGGTGGTGTTGTGTACATGTTGTGCATGTGACATTGCGTAAATGTGGTGTCGTGTACATGCTATTCATGTGGTGTTGTGTACATTTTATTCATGTGGTGTTGTGTACATGTGGTATTGTATACACATTGTATAGGTGGTGCAGTGTACATGTGGTGATGTGTAGACGTTGTGTAGATGGTTCCATGTACATATGGTGTTGTGTAAAGGTGGTACTGTGTACATGTTGTACATATGGTATTGTGTGCATGCCGTACATGTTGTGTTGCGGGCATGCAGTACTATGTATGTGCATTGTGTAGTCGTCGTATCGTGACATGTGTATTCGTTGTGTTGTACTTTGTGTATGCATATGTGTTGTGTTGTGTTGTACATCGAGTGTGGGTGTATGTATTTTGTGTGTTTTACATTGTGTGTGTGTACGTGGTTGAAGAGAAGGCGCTGGGTGTTTTTCAGGTGTGGAAACCGATATGATGGGCATATGAAAATGGCCAAGGATAAAGGTAGAAACAAATGACCAATTAAAGGATATGTATCATTGTTTTATTTCTGTTTTTATTATACATGTGATCTATGACTCTGGTTTATGATGTTTACATGTGATTTATGATTCTTGATTTATGATGGTTGAGCTTGAACTAACTAGATGTGATATGTTTATTCATGATGATTTGATCAAATAGTTAGTTTGACTTGTTGTGACAGGAAGTAAACAAAGTTGCAAATGTACCTTATTGATGGACTACCAATGAGGTATGATGTGAATATATTTCAATTTATTTTGACTCTAATGGAAATTATGTGCTTGGTACAACAAGCACGAAAATGCCTGGTTGGGTGGTTGAAACTGGTTGCAAGAATTAGCAGCACTAGTAAAAGGAACTGGAACATGCAACAGTATGTTGGTAAAGCATTTTAGGAGTAGGGTCATTATGGGACAATGGTACCCAATAGTGTCCCTTGATTTCCATGAGCATGCTATGACTGGTATGATGGTTTTGAGGCAGGGATATGCCTTGGTTTTTGGACCTTCAGATGTGAGGAAACCTTTCCAAGGGAGGGGTCACCCGAGGGAATGTGTAGCAGAGAAGGGGATGCCCACAAAACATGGAAAGTGTTTGACTGCATGTAAGGGGGTGGCCGGATTGTCTAAGGAACTGTGTAATAGAGAAGGGAAGGTCGTAACTATTCACTCAGATGCACATTGGGAGTGCGCCTTGGAACAATGAGCTGATAACTGTTCACTTAGAGGACAAGTGACACAAGATTGTAGCATTGGAAATTGATACAGACTTTGACTTTGGCAGTGGATTATGGACTTCCTAGGAAAGAGTTGGATCTTGGTATTAATTTGAGGGTGGAGGTGTGAGCCTTTGGATTCCCTTGTTGCTGATAAGGGCGTCATATCCTTCTATTTGTTGGTTGAGAAAATGTGCATATGTATATGTGTATATTATTGTAAATACTGTATCAAGCTGGATTTATAAAGCTCCATAGACAGTATGGTTGTTTGTTGGTTGAAACAAATGTGTATAAGAGTATATGTGGTTGTTATTGTAAATATTGTAATGAGTTGTGTTATAAAGCTCCAGTAAACGGTATGGTTGTCATGTTTTCAACAGTGGTTATTGTAAATACTACAACGAGCTGTGTTATAAAGCTCCATGGGAAGAGTTTTTTTCTTTCACCGGTCTTGTTGGATATAGGTGTCATTGAACACCAAGGACGATGTTCCCCCAAGGGGGATATTTCTGTAACAAACTTGGCTAGAAATTCATGTAAAAAAATAAATAAGACCAAGTTCATGGGACACGTACTCCAAGCTGAATGGTGGGAAAAACATCCTAGTGGGTGTTTTTGGTTTATTATGGCTAAAGGAAATTGGCAAAGGAAATGACATAGGCATTTAGAAATGTAAAGAGACATTATTGACATTTTATTTATGAAAATAATGGAAATTAGGAGAAAAGGAAGGTGAAATGTCATAGGTTGCATGTGAGGAGGAAATTAAAGGAAAATAATGGAAATTGAAGAAATTAGAGGCCTCATTGATAAAAAGGCTGATGAGGATAAGTTGGTAGCCTTTTTTCAGTTTAGCTTTGGAGCTCTCTCTCTATTCTCTCTCTCTCTCATACTCTTGGACACTTAGAGTTTTCTTGGAGCACTCTTGGAGGAGTGTGGCATACTTGGAGTTTTGGAGCAAGAAGGAAAAGGAAGAGCAGGAAAGAACTAGAGGACATCGATATTAGTAGCTACAACAAGTTTTTATTGCAGGTATTGAGTTGCATGTATGGTTTCCTTCCTTATTTTGGCATGCATGGCACATGCATGTGGTTTCTTGGTTATGAGTTGTCATATGCATGGAGGATTTCCTAGATTGAAAGTGGTTTTTCCTAGCCCTACCATTTCCTAGATAGCCATGGTGTTGTGGGAGTCTTTCCCTTTTTATTTCTGGTTTCTTCTCATGTTCCTTTGGCTGTGGGTTGAGTTATTAGTTCTAGGAGCCTTAGTTGGACAAACGCTTTGGATCCTTGTAATAACTTGGGTTGAGTTACTAGTCTTGGAACCTTGGTTGGAGGAATGCTCTGGAGCCCTTGGTGGGTTGAGTTACTAGTCCTGGAACCTTGGTTGGAAAAATGCTCTAGAGCTCTTGGTGGGTTGAGCTACTAGTCCTGGAGCCTTAGTTCGACAAACACTTTGGAACCCGACAACAGTTGTGGGTTGAGTTACTAGTCCTAGAGCCTTGGTTGGAACAAACACTCTAGAGCCTTGAACAGCTGGGGTAGAGACCAATTTAGTGATGGTTAGTGATGTATGACCGTGAGGTGGAATCACTCGTTGAGGGTTGAAGTGGTTTGGCCTCTAGAAGCCTTGGTTCAGTTTTGATGGATTTCTTTCATGAGATCCCACATTCATGCTTGGACTATGGTCGGGTGGTTCGTGGAAGTCTCAGACCTGGTTACATTTTGCATATGTTAATAAGAGCTTCTTTCCTCTTGTATTGATGGGTAAATATACTTGTTTATATGTGGTTTTTATGGCTGATATATTTGTGTTATTTCTTTTGGTTGTATGTTGGTTATGAGTATGATTTATGACAATGATGATGTATGGCTCTCATCATGTGATGATTTATGGCTCCTAATCGCATGCATACCCATGTCATGGGAGCGATTGGGGGTTTTTTCAGTGAAAAGACAATTTGTCTCAGCGCTTAGGCACCTAGGGGGGCGATTTCTCTCTTGTCGGTTATGCAGCTCCTGAGGAAGTTCAATAAAGTTTTCTTGTGTTAATTCCACTTCCTTAAGGTGATCTAGGAGGTTGAATCATATCATAATAACTCTTCGTCACATGTTTACTCTGGTTGGTTGGTTACTCAGGTAGATGTGGAAGGAGGGCGTTACAGAGGGCTTCTTTAAGAAAAAATTGATAGAATCTCTTTCTCCCTCGTCTTTCTTTTCTTCTGCCACGGGATCTCGTTGGGTTTGGTGAGGACGGTCTTGCAAGGGTTCAAGTAGTTTGAGTCCCAACTCATTATACCCTAACCTTATGGGGGACATGCACAAAAAAACAGAGAAAGAGTAGACTCATCTAATACCACTGATCCATATTTATGAAGGAAAAAAACAAAATATGGATTTAAAACAAAAACATATAGACATAGTGAAACTGAACTTCAATTAATACATAGGAAATGCTAAAAATCGTTTACATGCAGAATGAAAGCAAACTAGCTCGAGCAATGGTATCTTATCTCTAAGAAGAGATGTGACAGATACATGCCTTTTGAACTGTGTTACAATGATGCTTGGAGGCCTTTTTATCATGAAGAAACAATGAGAAACTGTAAACATTCAAAAACCTAACCCTGGGAGATGAAACGCCAAAAGGTATGGGCCCTGATGGGGTTAGTTGGAACGTCAACTTCTCGAGGTCGTAACTTCGACATATGATCTATGTTTGGCATGCAAAACAACCTGTTAGAAATGTTTATTTGAGGGAAACAACTTTCGACTACAAACATCAGTCAAAGAACTATGTTTTCTCGTTTCCCCAAAAAATGATGTTTAGGGCCTCAAAATGGCTCCAGAAGTTCAGGATCCAAAAACTAACAAAAATAGTAAATTTTTGAAATAGGAACTTGTGCTAAAAAATAGGAAATTGATAAAAAATAGCGTTAGGGGTCCAAGTAGAATAGGAGGATGGCCACCAATATCCACTTGAATCATATAAAGGCATGAACCTCTAAATATCACATTTCAATTTCTAAAGATGACACTTCATAAATTTTGGCATGCATTTTTCAAGAAATTAATGCAAATTTGAAATCTATTTGACTTTTACCTAATTAATTTTTGTAAACCTTGGAATATGAAGAATTACATTAGAAATTTGTAACAATTAGGGTTGTTGAAAGGTCATCTATCAAGGAGCATAAGCATAATATGGATTTTGCGAATGAATAAATTATGTTTGAATCTCTATTGGTTTTCTTTTTTTTGGTGTTGTTTATAGTGAGTTCCAAATATCTATGCATAGGTTTTGTGAATGTATTAAGGCTTGAGAGCATTGAGCACTGACTTGACAAAAGATGTAAAGACTAGTGTTTAATGTATTTGCTATAAAATTTTGTGATATCAACATATTGTGTATAGGAATACCCTATTTAAATTAGAGTATCTCAAAAAATTGTGTTTTGAATGCTTCCATCCCAACACACATTGATTTAAACATCATATACAAATGGTGAAAGAATCTTATGATGGAGTAAGCATTTACTCAGATTTTTCTAGATTGAAAATGAAATTACAATAAAGTATGTGAATTCTCAACTTTTCTGAGAAGCACTCATAAATATAGAAATCATGATTTTTACCTTCCTTTAAGGTGGGATGTGGTCGGATGTGCATTTTTCTATTTGTGATGAAAAAGTACAAGATAATGAAATGATTATTTATCAAATAGACTAGTGCATGCAAAAAATAATTAAAAATTGTGCGTCATGGGTTATGTAGTAAATGCTTCTCAAGTCAACCACGTACATTTATGTTACATGTGAAGTTATTGTGTATGGAAAAGCATGCATTTTACTAGATTTCACTTTCAAGTAACAATGCACTGTTTTAATAATTTGCATGCATTTTAAGGTAATGAAAGAATGTGAAATGAAATGAAACACCTCTCATACCTCATCAACCTTTAGTAGTGTGTTCATTTTTCGATGTGCATTTTAATATATATATGCTTAGTTGTGGTTTACAATTTTTTTAAGAAAATAATATTTGAAATGTAATGTTGATGGAGAATTTAATGCGATTACATTATATTATAATCCAATAATATATCAATGACATAAAAAAAAATGAGTGCAGTAAATAGACCAAGAAAATTCTAGTGCTGATTACAAAATATATGTAGTTATTTAATCTCTATGATAAAAAGACTTTTTCCTTCCCTTCAAACCGCTCATATTTTAAAAAGTCCATATATGTAAAATGTTATATATTCATATATAATAAATCATGCAATAATACAAATATTATTTACATTCACCAAAACTATTAATGATAGTTACACAAAATTCACCATTGTTATAAGATATAAGATATTTTTGCAATACATTAAATGAACTATAGCAAAGAAATTAGAAATATCATTGATTTATTCTTAATTGCATAACTTTAACTTAGAAATAATAATGATTAACATTTAAAAATGAATCATAATCTTTCCATTGATATAGAATAAAAGATTTTATTTTAAACCTCCTAGCTTAGGAGTAGTAATCAAAACCTAAAAGGGAATGATCACTTGTTCTTCTATAAGGTGAGGTCTCTTTGAGGTTTTTACAATGGGTTAACTCTATAAGAAAACACATTTTCATGAAATTTTTTGTATTTATTGGTACCCTCTAATTCTTGAGAAGTCACAACATGTACAAGATTTTCAATTTGTTTTTACCCATAAGTGGAATTCTCTCAATGATTTCACATTAGTCTTATATCTTTTGTTGCATATTTTCTTTTTTTCTTTCATCTCTTCACAAATAGATAACATCATTTGTTTTTTTTTCAATTAATTTCTTAAATTTTCTACTTCCTTCTTTAAGCATGGTTTCTCTCTCATCACGTTAAGTCAATTTCCATGCTACAGATGTGTTTTGTTTGTTTGTTTTTATTTTCTTTTTTTTCTTTTTTTTTCTCACTATGAACTCTATTGCAAATTCTATTGTAATATTTATTCTAACTCAACAAATTTTCCTTTGAGGTCTTAGATTTCACATTCAAAATCCAAATATTGTGCTATGTGATTCTCCAAGATTTGTTGTTCATTTCACTAATCTTATAATATTTTTCGACTAGCTTGTCTAGTATTGCTAGAACTTTGGGTGATGGGGTAGACATACTACAAAGGGAGAGCATTGATACAATAGAATTTTGCAACATTTTTATCTTATTCCTTTAAGGATTTAGCCTTAGTTCTTTGGTCTTTTAGAAATATAAATTTCTATAATCAAAATCCACTCTTTTAAATTGATACATTCATTATTACTATGTTTCAACACTTCACTCTACAATGGGATATTATTTTTTTATTTTTTGATCTTTTTCTTATATTTGTCCATTCTAGGTACCTATACTACTAGTTTAACCCCTTATTGTTATTAGTGCAACCCCCTTATTATATTGTTGTGCCCATGTAGTCCCCATATTGTTATTATTGTGCCCCATAGAAGCCCACTATTGTTATTGTTGTGCCCTTACATTATTATTGTTATGTCGGATCTTATTATATTATGACCCCTTAAACTCCTATATATAGAAATGAGGTCTTGTCATTTGTATCATCCAAGAATTGTTGTGTAATGTAAAGGAGGTTGCCCCTGTTGAGCCCGAAAACTACCTACCTCTTTTTCAAGCATTTTCTTAAACCCTTTTTCCTCTATTTTCCCATGCCAGTGCATCCTAAGCTATCAAAAGTCATTGCATGTTGATCCCAGGAGTGTATTTTAGTGATTTTCAAATTATATCATTATTTGTGTTATTTGGATTAGGTTTTGTTTCTCAGCTATGGAATGTAGCCACTTTCTGTAGCCATATTCATCCTTTTGCAGGTTACAGGTGTCAAGAAGAGGAATGAGCCACATGGGCAGCTTAGGAAATTCCAACACATGGATAAGGTCCTATTCACTTGATCAAATTCAGAGGAAAAGACCCCAGTCAAAGGGGAGTCAACGGAGAAGTTCTATGCCGGTTAGAACTCTGTTTTGGCACGCAAGTGAGTCCGAAACCTATTCTTGAACCTGAGGATTCATTTTGCCATCTGCACACCATCTGCATAACTAAATCCAACACCCACTATGCATAGATTTACTGGTTATGCCAACTGGAAGGCTGGATCCTCGGATACATGACCTGTTCACATGTCCAACATAGAAGAATTTCCTCTTAGAAACAGTTAACAATTTCTCCTATAAATTCAAGCGTTTGGAACACAGACTAGTTAACGTTTGTATTATTGATATGGTGTAATTTCCATTTTGTGGTCAAGAGACATACAGTTCTATTTTCATAATATAAAACTCTATTTTTATATGGTTGTCTGAGCGTGTGTGAAGTAGCATTGCATTGTTAATCCGAAGCTGTGCAGAGGGCCCCTGCGTGGCTGAGGTTCTTCTTTTCATTTATGTATAGTTCTATGTGTATTTTCTTTTGTTCAAGTTGTATATTGCTTGTGTTTTGTTTATGTTCATAATCTTTTTAACCTTGTATATGTCTTGCAACTTGTCACTTATTTTTTACTAACCCTGACAGATGCATTTCAGAATAGGTCTTTAAATTTGCTTATGCTCGAGCTTCTTAGTTGTAATTTTTGCATCAAGTAACATTTCTGGGACTCACTCCTACTGTACTTTAGTTTTCAAATTCAAGTTGTTATGGTTTTGTTTAATAGGATAGATACTCATTACATAAGTACATGTTTCTGGAGCCATGGTTTACCTTAAGAGCTAATTGGCGAAATATGGAGTTTATGAATGAGATTTGTTTGTTGTTCAGTACCTTTTCTTGCTTAATATAGTTTGATGTCATTCTCTCATGCTATATGATGACATTTCCGGAGCCTTTAGCTTAAGACTGATTTAGAAGTTAATTGGCGAAATGTTATGATTATAGGTGAGACTATTGGCTTTGCTTTTCCTTAGTGTAAAGTTAGATAGTTTAATGTCATTTCTTTCATGCTATATGATGATATTTCCAGAGCCTTTAGCTTAAGAATAATTTAGAAGTTAATTGGTGAAATATTATGATTATAGGTGAGATTATTGGCTTTGCTTTTCATTAATGTGAAATTAGATAGTTTAAATGTCATTTCTTTCATGCCATATGATGATATTTCCGAAGCCTTTAGCTTAAGACTGATTTAGAAGTTAATTGGCAAAATGTTATGATTATGGATGAGATTATTGGCTAACCATTAGTTTAAAAGCAGTTTCAAGTTTTTACTTTTGCCTTTGGTTTAAATTGCAGTAGTTCATTAGATTTTAATTCTACAAATAGAATGGACATAAGAGGCAGTAGTTTCATTTATAGTACTTCATTCTTAGTTTGATTTATATAGTTGCACATTCACTCTCTCATTCAAGTTTTGATTTTGTAGATAGCAGTTTCAAGAGACTTTTAAGCTCATAGTCTAGAAAACATCACAATAAGCAAGAGAATAAGCTTTGTCTTCATCTTCTTGAGAACTCCACATCCAAACTTGATCTAAAAAGTACTTTTAAACTCTTACTTTAGCAATAGATTAGGATTTCAATTGCATTGTAGCACTCTAGGAGACTAACAGAACAAAACCCCCAAAACAACATAAAACTGAAAATAGTGAGGTAAGACAAAGGCTATCTAGCACATATAGTGCACTACACTTCATCAGTTTACGACTCTCGGATTGATAATTTATGTAGCAATTTAGGACACTAAATTGACTAAACATTTTGGCGCCGTTGCCGGGGAAGTGTAACTAGGTAGCCTATCTCTTACATTCATAAAAAAAAAAAAAAAAATTAATAATTTCTCGAGTATGCTCTCCTCTTGCACTTAGTGTGATCTGGAGGATCAGAAAAAGAATTATTAGTCTAATTAAAATCATCAAAAACAACAAAAAATGACATGCATAGAGAATGAGATTCTAGGGGAAGATTTATAGCTAGGGGTAGAAGTTCGATTTTCACAACTCTAACTACTCCACCAAGGATTAGAAAGGATACACCACCATCCTAGACTCATAATCCCAGCCTTAGGATTCTTGGAATTCAAGGGGCATCAACTAAATTAGAAGATTCTCCCACTTCATCTACTAAACCAGATCTAGGAGAAGAACCCTTTTTCACCTCTACAGGGGAGCCTATTGTAGTTGAAGAAGTAGAAATACCTAGAGAAGAAGAAGAGGTAGAAACTCTCTCTCATCAGCCATTAATAGAAGAGCCAGAAGATTCTGAGGAAACTATCATGGCAGAGGAAGAGCAAGATGGATAATTTTCACTATTTGGAGGAGGGGGTAGAGGTAGAGGTAGAGGAAACAGTGGAGGAGGTAGAGGTAACAATGGAGGAGGTAGAGGAAATAGGGAAGGAGATAACTCATTTGGATTCCCTATAGTAGATGAGGAGACCCATACAACAATGAAAAACATTTCACCATCCGTCCTCCCAAACTTTTATGGGTTGCGAAGTGAGGATCCTAAAACATCTTTGTCTAAGTTTGAAGTCTTATGCCAAACCTATGACTATCTAGAAGACTCTCAAAACCTCAAATTGTTCCCGTCAACACTGAAAGGGGCTGCTCTAAAATGGTTTTAGGGATTAGTCGCTCAATCCATTGGGACTCGGAATGATATGAGGCATGCATTTTTGGATAGATACTTGGATTACTATATGCCTACCAATCATAAGGATGAGGTATTCAAAATGATGCAGAAGGAGGATGAAAACTTAGAGGATTTTCTTGAGAGGTTTCAATACAACTTGAAAAGAGAAAAAATGAACAATTTAGATGAAGAGACCTTGAAAGCCCTTTTGTTGAAAGCCATTAGAGATGAATGGATCGATATTTTAAACATGATGGGGAAGGGAGACATCTCTCAACTTCCATTGAGTGACATAGCTGAAATATGTGTCCATATCTCAAGAGGAAAATCTAAATTGGGAAAGGGCCTAGAGATCCTTCTCTTATTAGAGCTAACAAATCTGCAACTGGAACTGTAAGTAGGGCATAAATTGGCAATATGCTTGATGAGTTCAAAATTGATATTCTAGGGAGCCTTGTGAGCAGCTAAACACCCTCAAAATCCAAAACAAGCAGAAAACAGAAGCTGATGCCTTAGCCATCTTTTGTCCAAAATGTAGGAAGAAACATGATCTAAGAGAATGTCCCTTAGATGCAAAAGTTGTAGAAACATGTATGATTTGTTCAAAATATCACGAGACCAAGGATTGTCCTTCAATCCCAGGTCTTAAGGCTGTCTTTCAAGAGGAAGTAGTCCCAAATTCTGTAGAGCCTCTTTGTTTTGTTTCAAGAAGACCTTGGCAAGGGTAACAAAATCAAGGATTTAACAATCCAATGAATTTTCAGCCCCCACCAAACTGGAATTCTTGGCAACAACCTTAGTCTTAACCTCAAAATCAGTATCAATCTCAATCATGGGCACAACGGGTGCAAAATTCCTATGGGATATTTGCTCAATATTATCAATATACTCCATCTTATCAGAGCTATCCTCCCCCACAAAACCAATAGAAAAATCCACAACCACAACTTCCAAATCAAAGCCCTCACCTTTCATTGCCATTTCCACAACAACAACCTCCTCAACAAAGTCAAAATCCTCAACTCTTGCTTCTATTTCAACAAAAGCCAAATCAACTACCAACCCAACTATTACCAAACCCCAATAATAAAAACCCTCAGAATGCTTACATGGTAGAAGGACAACAATTTCCTACTTACATGATTGTTCCTCTAGATCTTAATGAAGTTCAACTTAGATCTGGTAGGATTTTAGAAAAGGAAAAACCTTATACAGGTATTCAAGAGCAAGATGCTTCTGAGGAGGATTCTCTGAAAATCAATAAAAGTTTTGAGGAGACATCCCTTCAAAACGCAACCATTAAGGAAGAAAAACAAAAAGAGTCAATCCACACAACTCCTATAGTTGAGCAACCTGTATTTACATCCACACCTCTTTTTCCTGAGAGATTACAAATTGATAGAGGGGTGGAAAAACAAATCTTGTTGTGTGATTATGATTTCCTATGTGAATTAAAGAATTTCTATATCAAGATTCCCTTTTTACAAGCCATTACAGAAATTCCTATTCTAACAAAAACAGTAAAGGTGTTGAGTATCAAATGACCAGGTAGGAAACCAAGAGACACAAAAAGAATCCACCTGGTAGGAAAAATAGCATATATCATGATGGGAAAGATTACCATACAGAAATATGTGGATCCAAGAAGTCCAATTGTCAAGACACACATAAATGAGATTGAAATTCCAAATACATTGATTGACTTAGGGGCAGCTATAAACATTATGAGTAGACAGACTATGGAACAGCTTAAACTTCCTAATCTTATTTACACACCTACCTTACTACAACTTGCAGATAGATCAGTAATCAAACCAGATGGTGTGCTAGAAGACATTTAAGTCTCCTTATATTCTTGGGAATAACCTGTGGATTTCATGATTTTGACTCCCAAGAATAATCTAGGAGGACATCACTATCTTAGGAAGACCTTGGCTAGCCACAACAGATGCTTTTATTAGTTGTAGATCTGGTGACATGTACATTTCTGATGGTAGTTCAACAAAGGAATTTACTTTGTATCCTCCAGCAAAATCAATTACAGAAATAGATGACAATGAATGGGTCAATGATGAAGAGTTATACAACCTATCTTTACTATATCAGAAATTAGTGAGGATAGTCAAATTTTGAACACATTAGAAAATTTTGAAACATCTTTAGAATATGATCATAAACAATTTCAGTTAAATTCTGATATTGAATACTTGTCATCTAGGCAGATGTATCTTTACTCCATGGAAGAGTTTGGCAGTTCTGCAATTGAAATTTTTCCAGGTAGAACATTGAATATCAACAAAAACTTGGAGAAGTTACAACAAGAAGAGCTAACCAAAATCTTATAAAAACATTCTGCTGCATTTGCATGGGAATATACTGATATGAAAGGTATTGAACCTAAGACTTGTATCCATCATATCTATATTAAGGAAAACAGTAGGCCAACCAGACAACTCAGAGAATGATGAATCTGAATCTTAGGGAGACTATGAAAGAAGAGCTCTAGAAAATACTCAATGTAAACTTCATTTACCCAATCTCAGATAGCCAATGGGTTTCTCCCTTGGTAATAGTGCCTAAAAAGAACGGTAAATGGAGGGTGTGCATTGATTACAGAGAATTGAATAAAGCAACCTTGAAGGATCACTTTCCTTTTCCCCTTATAGATCAAGTATTAGATACATTAGTGGTTATAATCAAATTCAGGTAGCACTTGAAGATCAGGGTAAGACCACATTTACTTGTCCATGGGGAACTTTTGCCTACTGAGTGCTTCTTTTGGATTATGCAATGCACCCGCAACATTCCAAAGGGCAGTACTAGGAATTTTTTCTGATCTAATACATGATTGTGTTGAGGTATATATGGATGATTTTACAGTCTATGGTAACACATTTGAAGAAGCCTTGGAAAATTTTGAAAAAGTCCTTAAAAGATGTAAAGAAACAAACCTTTCATTGAGCCATGAAAAATTCTTTATGATGTTTACGGAAGGTATTGTTTTAGGACATCATATTTTAGGGGATGGGATTAAAGTGGACAAATCTAAAGTTGAAGTCATCTCCAAGTTACCTATTCCAAATTTCCAAAAGGATGTTAGAAGTTTTCTAGGATTTACAGGATATTATAGAAGATTCATAGAAAAATTTACTAAAATAGCATCTCCACTCTTCAAATTTCTTACAAAAGATTTCAAATTCAAGTGGAATCCTAATTGCCAATTAGCATTTGAAGCCTTGAAAACAAAAATATATGAAGCACCTATCTTAAGAGGACCAAACTTATAACTTCCTTTCCATATTTCTACAGATGCTTCAGATACAGCTCTAGGAGCTATACTGGGACAAAAAGACTTGATTCCTTATGCCATTTACTATACAAGTAAAAATTTGACTCCCACTTAGTTGAATTATACTATGACTGAAAAAAAGTTCTTAGCTGTTGTTCATGCAATTAACAAGTTTAGACATTATATAACAGGCTATGAAACTTTTGTTCATACTGATCACTCTGCAATTAGATACTTTATGAACAAACCTATTACTAATGGAAAAGTTACAAGATGGCTTTTATTTTTACAAGAATTCAATATTACTGTGTTAGATAGACCTAGGAAATAAAACACAGTCGCTGATTTCTTGTCCAGGATTCAGAATATCAAAGAAGACTCTCCGGTAGAGGACAAGTTTCCTGATGAATACTTATTTGCAGTAACTACTCAAAATCCTTGGTTTATAGATATGGCTAACTATTTGGTTACAGGGAAGTTACCTTCACATTTATTTCCTAAAGAGAGACGAAAGATTATTCAGGAGAGTTCAAGATATTCATGGATTTCTAACGAATTGTATAAAACAGGGCCAGACTTTGTGATCAGAAGATGTGTCAGGGAAGATGAAATGCTTGATATTTTTAAAGCATGTCATGATGAGCCGTGCGGTGGAAACTTTGCTGACAGAAGGACAACTTATAAAATCCTTTCTTTAGGATATTATTGGCCATCCATCTTCAAAGATGCAAAAGAAGATGTCAAAAGGTGCGACAGCTGCCAAAGGGTAGGGAAACTGCCCCCTCAAATGAGATGCCATTACAACCTCAGGTACTTATTGAACCCTTTGAAAAATGGGCTTTAGACTTTATTAGACCTATTAATCCTCCATCCAAGCAGAAAAAATATATATTGGTATGTACTGATTATGTCACTGAAAGGGTAGAAGCCAAAGCATTATTTTTTGCTAACGAAGATACAATAGTTAATTTTTTTGTGAGGATATTTTTACTCACTTTGGTGTCCTAAGAGAAATTGTGACAGATCAGGGAGCACAATTCACATCCAGAATGATAGGGAAGCTTATGGAAGAATACAAGGTCAAGCATAGGAAATCCACTCCTTATCATCCACAAGCAAATGGTCAAGTGGAGTCCACAAATAAGTGATTGAAGGAATCATTACCAAGACTATGCATCTACATAGAAGAGATTGGGCAAGAGGCTTCTTGAAGCCTTGTGGGCCTATAGAACTACATGGAGGAACACAACGGGACACACACCTTATAAACTTGTTTATGGAATGGAACTTCTATTTCCCATTGAGTTCCAAGTTAAAACTTTCAATATGGCAGTTCAGTTGGGAATGGATCTATCAGAAGCTCAAAAGCATAGACTGGAGTAGTTGAATGAATTTGATGAAGTTAGACAAGAAGCAGTTCAAAGAACGGATCTAGTTCAGCAGCAGAGAGCTAAGCCACATGAAAAGTACATCAAGGACAAAAGGTTTCAAGAAGGAGATTAGGCATTGCTATTTGATTCAAAGTTCAAGGATTTTCAAGGTAAATTTCAAACTCATTGCCTTGGGCCATATGAGATTGAAAAACTTTTCAACAATGGAGAAGTAAGAATCAAAAACATCGATGAGCACCAAACTCCTCTCCTTGTGAATGGTCATAGATTGAAGATTTATCAGAAGCCAATCTCAAAGGAGGAGTTTATCAAGATCTTTCAAGATAATTCTGAAATGAGGCTGGTGAAGAAGAATCATTCTTCTCCACCAGCTTAGTCTTTGTTCTTTTCATCATTGAAAAAAAAAATGTATGAGCTTGAAAACCAATCGCTGATTGACATTCTTATACAAAAAATACAGGGTGAAAATTAGAAGATTCTGACACCCTATATTTTCCAAAAAAGAAGGTCTCTCATTTCACTCATGGTTTGTTTCATTCCATTCCATTTCATTTCCACAAAGTTCACTCCATCTCACCACCACATTCCATCAATAAAATTTCTTTCAGTATTTCTTCATATCCACTTTTCCATGTTTCATCCATACAGTCATTTTCCGTTTTCATTCATTCATCAAGTCATATTTCATTCACTGTGTTACATTCTGCAACTATTTTCCAATTCCGCAACTATTTTCCAATTCCGCAGTTGTTTTCTGATTCCGCAGCTAATCATGTTACTCTACAGTGACAGTTGAATGATTAACCAAAAAAAATAAAAATAAAAGCCAGATGCAGGTATGGAAGGAGAAATCTTTTGAATACATCAGCACCTAAAGCACCTACAAAAGCAAGCAATCAAAAGTTAGCAAATGGAAAAGGTATGATTCCAAAGGTGAGAATAAAACCCATTTCAAATAGCACTTTAAAATCATAAATTTTATAGTTTGAATAATCACTACTCCTTAACATGTAATGATGTGATTTGATTGTTGCCATAACTCCACCATACCCTCCGAATTAATCCTTAATGGTCTCATGATTTGCCTCCGATTTTAACTCATACTTAATCGTACATCCTTATTCCACCTGTTGAAACGGCTAATTATGTGAACATAAGCTGGTTGAATACGGCTCTTTCCGACTAACGTTTTCATTTTCTTACTCCTGCAGCCTTTTATGAACTCAAACCACCCGGACTCCATTCAGTCTTACGATTATTTTCATGAGTGATGCTCTGCCTCCACGCAGTCTGTTTGTGCACAAAACCTTACAGCCTTCATAATGTTTCCCGTGCATACGAGTTTTTCCTACTTCGTAACTCTCCCTAATCCAACCTCATACTCATCGTTTTTCCCAGTTTCATACCCATCGACTCTCACCACATTCTTCTTCCATTTTCGTCCATATAACCGTTCTGTTTCCATATAACCTTCATTTACAGAGGTATTTACACAGTGAAAAAAAAGAAGAATGGGTCTCATTGTGAGGACGGAGCCCATAGGAGTCAAGTTCATGGAGGGATACCCTTAGCTGAAGGGAACATTGAAGAAGGCTGGCTAGCTGAAGTTTATCAAGAAGTTAAATGGCCATCACAAGGAAGTTACCAAAACATTTGCAAGATCTTTCAATGGAGTAGAAGTGGAAATTGGGGATATAAAATTTTCAGTGATTGAATCATCCATTGCAGCTGCAATAAAACTTTCAAAAGATGGAGAAAGATGGTTCAAAAATAAAGACTTCGATGAAAAGGTTTGGAGGGTTATTCTTCGAAAAGCAGGTATGGACATATCAATCTTCAAAAGATGAATTCCTATCTCAGCATTAACAGATAAATGGAGTAGTTTCCTCTTGATCATAAAAAATTTATCACGTGTGAGGGTAGATATGGCTCAATGTACATGTATCACATAAGGTTATTAATGAACTTTTTGGAAAACGAGACCATCAATCTCCTTTACTTTTTTTTGAATAGTCTAAGAAAGATGTCTACCATTGTTCAAAGGACCATAGAAGATACAGAACCCCAACTTTACCACCATGGTCTCATAAAGATCTTAGTTGAAAATCACTTGAAAGATAAGGGAGATACATGGGAAAACTTCCTAGTTAGGAACTTTTTCCAAGATCCACCTAAAGTACTTGAAGGGAGTTCAGTAAAGAGAAGCAAGAGGAGAAGAGCAACTTTAACAATCCAAGATACTCCTACTAGTTTGACAAAAGAAAACATTGAGGAAGAACTGCCTTCTGAAACTCTAAGTGAAATCATGAAGCAAACAAAACAAAAAGGAAAGAGGAAAGTTGAAGAAATTTACCAGACTCCTGAGCCTTCATCAGAAGAAGAACAATTTCTCTCTAAAAAATTAGTCCATATTAAAGAACAGTCCAGGAAAGCAAAAGAAAAGGGAAAGAAGAAACAGGTCATAGAAAAGGAGGATATAGGCTCACAAATTCTAAGAAGAAGCTCTAGGCTTAAAGGCAAGTTGAAGAAAACACAAACAAAAGGAGCTCAATTCATAGACTTGGGAGGGGAGACTCCAGCCCAATCACCGGAAAATACCCCACTTGAGCAAAGTCCACATATTCTCCTTCTCCTCAACTAGACTTTGAAACTAGTCCAAGAAAAGCATCTCCAGAAATTGACCAAGCTCAGCAGCAGATCTATGATTTCATTGAATAATTGGAACAAAAAAACACAACAATAGAACAAGGGACTTCATCTAATCAGCCAGATACAACACAGGAAACTCTGATTCAGTCACTAAAGCAAGAAATCTATGAATTAGAGGTCTTAAATAGACATATCCAGAGGGAAAATGAAACTTTGAAGGAGCAAAACAAACTGGAAAAAATCATCCATGACAATACCATGTTGCATTTGGGATTATGGCATAAGAAAAATAGAAAATTGAAGAAGAAAAATAGGAAGCTAAGCAGGGCCCTCATCAACCTTAAATACAGATGCCTTATGAGGAAGCCTAGAATGGCAGTGGCAGTAAGGAAAAAGAAGAAGAGGTTGGATGTCCTAGAAGAGGTTTAAGAACAGATGCAGTAAAAGGAGGATTGTTACAATTTTAGTTGCATGAGGACATGCAACAACTTCACAGTGGGGGTATGTTGAGCCCCAAAACTACCTCTTTTTCAAGCATTTTCTTAAACCCTTTTTCCTCTATTTTCCCATGCCAATGCATCCTAAGCTATCAAAAGTCATTGCATGTTGATCCTAGGAGTGTATTTTAGTGATTTTCAAATTATATCATTATGTGTGTTATTTGGATTAGGTTTTGTTTCTCAACTACGAAATGTAGCCACTTTTCACAACTAACTAGCAATTCCGCAGCCATCTTCATCCTTTTGCAGGTTACAGGTGTCAAGAAGAGGAATGAGCCACATGGGCAGCTCATGAAATATCAACACATGATAAGGTCCTATTCACTTGATCAGATTTGGAGGAAAAGACCCCAGTCAAAGGGGAGTCAACGGAGAAGTTCTATGCCGGTTAGAACTCTGTTTTGGCATGCAAGTGAGTCCGAAGCCTATTCCTGAACCTGAGGATTTGTTTTGCCATCTGCACACCATCTGCATAACTAAATCCAACACCCACTATGTATAGATTTACTACTTATGCCAACTGGAAGGCTAGATCCTCGGATACATGACCTGTTCACGTGTCCAACGTAGAAGAATTTCCTCTTAAAAATAGTTAACAATTTCTCCTATAAATTCAAGCATTTAGAACGCAAACTAGTTAATGTTTGTATTCCTGATATGGTGTAATTTCCATTTTGTGGTCAAAAGACATACAATTTTGTTTTCATAATATAAAACTTTGTATTTATATGGTTGTCTGAGTGTGTGTGAAGTAGCATTGTGTTGTTAATTCGAAGTTGTGTAGAGGGCCCCTGCGTGGCTAAGGTTCTTATTTTCATCTCTGTATAGTTCTATGTGTATTTTCTTTCATTCAAACCGTATATTTCTTGTGTTTTGTTTATGTTCACAATCATTTTAACCTTGTATATGTTTTGCAGCTTGTCACTTATTTTTTACTAACGACTGAGTTTATTGTGGAGGCAAGTATGCTGTCATGAATTTCAATAAATCTTAATGAATTAAAAATTAATAATGATTGTGGAATTACCCCATCATCATTTTCTCTCCTTGGCACTGTCGGAGCTCTTGTTCTAAGCCTCTAGTATGTAATTCTGATTAATTAAAGAATTTCCTGTGTGCATTTGCTAACATGACCCAACTCTCTTAATCGCATTTCTAGTTGTGCGATGGTTGTTTCTGAGTTACCTAATGATGACAACTTGATTAAGTGGTTCTTATCGCTACTCTTCATAACTACCAAAATTCAAAATTGGTTTAAGGTATCCCTGAAGGAGTTAATGTGATTAATATGTCCACATAATTAATGTACCAGTATACTGAGAAAACATGATTTGTTGTTGATCATAACTAAAAGATTATAAATGGAAACCATAATTAAAGAATATACATGGGTGAATACATGTTCGAAGGCGTAATTATTCATCCTGGGAAAGAATATAAGAAGCATTTCTCTAGAAAAATTGTTCATGTTGTACATAGAGTGAGAATGATTTTTATAATTGCATGTATCTTTTCATCTGCTTATGTAGTGGACAAAGATGTTGGGTGAGATGTTGATTTCATAAATGGCTTCAGTTAACTATTTCAGATACATCCAAACTAATTACTTCAGATAGATCTAGATCTTGTTGCAATTATTTTACCAAGGCTCTTAAATAATAATGGGAGAAGTCCTTGTTCATGGGCCTTGGATAGACAGTGATTGGGTGTTCCGTTAAGGTACTCCTTGATGTGAAGTCACTGGTTCAATTCCCTGCCTCGATCCGAGTGAAATATTGGGCATGATGAAGATATAGTCATGCCAAGCTTATAAAAAAAAAGCTCACAAAAAAAAATTGCATTACATAAAAGCTTCCTTAGTGTGGCTTCCCTCATTCCATTCTCTATATAAAAATTTACGTGAAACAAATTGCTTTCCCATAAACAACCTCACTTCCCAGTCATTTACGATTCTAGTCCTATTCAAATCAACGTTGCCAATTAAATTATTAGACAAACAAGTCTTGTTTTGATGGTGTGTATAGGAGGTACGATCCAGCACAAGTGTCAGCGCACTTGCTAGGTCTTCATTGAGCAAATAAATTCTTATGTTGGACTCTAAACCCAATTAATATTGTTCAACCTTTCGATTAACGGGGGCACTTGGATCAAGTGTGGGGTGGCATGTAATACATTATTGTTTATAAGAAACATGTACTTATGCCAAATGTGATGATCTTGAACACCCCAAACTCAACGTTGTGTTTCGAATTTTTATATATTATACTAAAATGATCTTGGGTGTTGCTTCGTATCAGGCTTGGAATTTCAATTTTATCTTACCTGTCAAATAGAAATTTGGTGACACTCATTTGCTTTTCATGCATGTCACTTTACATTTTATGTAGATTCGTGAGTGTCAAATTTTTTTGTTGTTATATGCAAACTTTGTATAACAATTGGGGGGTAGGCTTGAAAATAGTCATCCTTAGAAGAAGAAAGCACAATGACTCACTAGCCTAGCTCTAGTGCACCAAAAATATATGAAGGTTCAAGTAATTCTTAAAAACCACAACTTCCTAGAAATGAGGCTCCTAATAAAAAGTTAGGTAAATGGGGAAGGCACAACAACTAAAAAAGGATATGAGGAATAATATGACAAATATGACAAACCCAATATATTAAGTAATCAATATCTTAAAAAATATGTAATTATAGAACTTAATTTTTGCATCCTTACATGCCATCTAAAACATGTTTGGTTATTTATAATTGTTTATTTCACATATACAAATATCCATGAAAAAAAAATGAGAAATATTTTTTTCAAAACTTTTAATAATGCAATCTACAATCAACCATATATCTTTCACTTACTAATGGTCAAGGTTCTTCTTTTTATTACCCGGTGGATGTGTAAGCTTCCCGGTTGAATTTGATCCTTTCTATTTGCTACAAAAATGAAATTACGAACTCCACACTCTCTCGCCCTCCAAGACTAGGTTAGCTTTGTAGCACAACTCCTAGTCAAGAACACAATTCCTCGATTGGTTGCTTAACCCACGCCTTGAGTGTGAGCCCAATCACTATCGAGCTCTACACTGTGTGGGCCATAGCCCCAACTCCAAACCTAGGTGGCAAAATAATCCAAGAAAAAATGATGATGATGGTTAACATCCACTGAGACCAAATTGGTCTATCGGACCTATAATTTCTTAATTTCTAATTGTCTAGCTCCTCGTCTTTCTTGGCGAGATTGGTGATGTAGCTTTCTTTTTATTCTCTACAGTCTTCCAACTTTCTTTATCTTTCATCTCCTTCATCTCTTTTGGTTCTTGGGACATTGGTGTCTTAGCTTCGTGATCTATTGTGTTCGTCCTTTTGGAGATAGTCGGAGAAGAAGTTTGGTCTAGGAGATCTGCTTGCCTGTTAAATGAAGATTTATTTTGCGCGTTATTCGAAACCTCATAACTGTCGATGCTTGAGGGGTTGTTGAGTTCACTTTTTTGTTGTTGGGCGGGGCTTTCCCCCTGCTTGTCTTGAGAGTTGTTTCTATCTTGCCTGATTTCTTGTAATTCAGAGTTTTCTTGAGAGTATTCTTCTTGGATGACAGTGTAGTGTTTTTTTTGTGCTCCTTCCCACCATGTAGATCTATGGTGATTTTTTCTAGCAGAATTTTTCTGGGAGGCTTTTGGGCAATTTTTGGCTAGGTGGCCTGTCTCAAAGCAGGATCGACATCTGAAGAGGACACTTTCGTACTTGAGTTTCTGGTTCCACACATAGTCTTTACTTGTTAGGTGTATTTCAGTTGGGAATCCAGCGCTGAAGTCCATTTCCACACAGATGCGTGCATAGGTGGTTCTGGCATATTCCTCTGTTTCTGGGCACCTGCAGTAAAATTTCCCAATTGCATTTCCAATGGCTTTTAGCGAAGAAAAATTCCATAGATGCAAGGGTATGTTTGGCAATCTCACCCAAACTGATGTTGAGGTTATGACTGTTGTTGAGGGATCGAATGATGGGTTCCATGGCTTCATGAATAGGCCTGATTTATCCCAAAACCAAGAGCCGGAATCTAGAATACATTGTTTGCTTTCACGATTTTCAAAATCTACTATAAAGAAACCCCTAGCACAGGGGTAGATATTAATTGCATCAGGAATTAGAGGCTTCCATACCTCTGAAATCCAACTGTGGAGAGCTGTCAGCCGCAGCCAAAAACCATTGAATCAACATATTAGGGCACTTTCAGAGAACTTCAAAGCCTCATCGAGTGAGGCCTGGACCACCTGGACAGTGGGAGTTGGGGCTTCACTGACAATATGGGCAAGAGCTTGCCCCCCAGAGGCAAACAGAACTAAGCCAATAGCGATTTTCGCGAAGCTGGGAGCCATCTAGAGAATGTTCTCCTTAGCAGGCGAGGGAAGCAAGACCGGGAATGTATATTAAATGTGCTGCAAATCATATCATGGCAGATCTGAAGGCCACAGATCTGAAAGCCGTAGATCACCAGCAGAACACCTTAGCAGGCGAGGGAAGCAAGATCGGGAATGTATATTAAATGTGCCACAGAGCCACAGATCATATCATGGCAAATCTGAAAGCCGTAGACCGCAGATCACCGCATATCTGAAAGCCACATAAAATATCAAAGTAGATCGCCGTAGAATCACCGCAGATTTGAAAGTCGCAGATCGGAGCACGCAAAGCCCAACCGCACTCCTCAGCGACAGCGGCAACTTGAAGGAGAGAAAATGGTACGCGAAGCTCAGTTACAGGAAACTGAAAGAGAGCGTAACTGAAACATTATACAAGACAATGTTACATTGTGGTTCCACGAGACTTGATCAATGGTGGAAGGTTTGCGCAAAGATCAATGGTCTTGATCTCATTAGGTCGCAAACTTTGACCCCAACCTCGATTAGCCTGGTACCCAATAAACCTCTGCATATGGAGCCAATACTACTATCAAGTGCATGACAAGGTCTAGGGCAGCCCCACCTCATGTAGTCTAATGGCCAATGATTAGGCGAGCATTCAATGGTCAGATTTGGGTCTCAAATGATCTACCATTGAGATTGAATGCGCCTCATTAAAATTATAGTGGGCAACCTAGATACTTGGACCTCAAATTTATGGTGTAAGGCTTTTCTTAAACTTGACACTTTATACATTTCAAAAAAAGTTAGGTTTAAAAAAACCAAGTTGTGGAACATCAAATTGTCACCGATATAGACTGCTCTGACCATAAAACGGTTAATGGTAGGACTATCATAACCATCCACCTGCAACATGTCAATGCGATTTACTCTTACTACAAGTCCTTTGGGCAGACCTGGATTTATTTACTATTACCAAGTCTTTTGAGGAGAGGAGACATGCTTTTGAGAACTGGATTTACTCTCACTGAGTCATTTTGGCAGAATCTTGAAGGGTAAAGAGGAAACTTACTTTCGACAAGGAGAGGAGTAATGCGGTTCCCTTGAAATAGCGTCAATCCAAGCATAATTGTTCCACTGCTTCATCGTATAGCAGGTTTGTCCGCGACCTTCGGCGCCTTCTAAAAGAGCTCCACAGTATACGAACTCCTATTCCATGGCCTTAGAAGGGCCCCTTGCTCCACTGCTGCTGCTATTACCTAACCCTAACCCTTGACCCCAGAGAGTGCCAAAAGACAGTAATTTATGATGCTATTGCCGACTTTCTTGTCATTTTGAAGCAAATTCTTCAGAGAAGCAAAATTGTTCACAATGTGCAATTATAGTGATAAACCCTCCAACATCATTTGCATTAGCAGAACAAACAAACTCCATCCCTGCAGATTGACAGGAAGCGAGTGCAGTTGAAGGAGCAGTAGGGGATCCAATTTCTTCGATCTCAGTGGGGCAAGGCTTTTTCTTCTTGGAACCTGCAAGGAAATTTCATAAAATCAACAAAATAGAAGATGAAACATAAGGCTGGAATGAAATAAAATAAAGGCACGCATAGACTCTATGGGTTGAGTAGAGCCAAAAAGCACAGAAGGAGAGGATGATGAGGCGGCCTTCAAATCGTTTAAATTTCTTCCGCATTGGTAATTCGCCTTACAAATCCCAAACAATACCTTTGCAATTTTTACCTCCTGTTCTGCGATTGATGAGGACACCTGCACGGTTAAAATGACATCGACTCAGAAACCAAACAGGATACCCTTGGTAATCCATAAATTTGGTGAGTTCTAACCTCCAAAAATAGCTCGAAATCCCATCTCAAAGAAAGCAAGTGGACTCACAAACAAAAAAAATACAATTTTTGTGGTAAAACTCTTCGAATCTTTCCATTGCAACTAGGAGGAGAAGACGTCTTCGCTACAGAAAAGAAATGTGAAGCTATGGTGGCAACTTCTGTAATAAACGGGGTTGATGATGTCACCTAATGAGCTTTCTTCAACAATGCTGTTTATACAAGAAGCACAGTGAATCAAAATGAAGTGACCCTAAAATCATTGATACACCAAGAAAACCCTACCTTAACATCTCCCTTTACAGGTTTAGCTGGATTTGCTCCTCAAGCTTAATTCAGTTTCATTTTATGTCAACAGGGGTGGTGGCGCAGTTGGCTAGCGCGTAAGTCTCATAGCTTCACTGAGAAATCCTGAGGTCGAGAGTTCGAGCCTCTCTCACCTCAACAATAATTTTGCCTGCTAGATTCTTTATTGTCACTCGAAAAAATGCCAAACAGTTTGCATATCCTAATTATGAATATGCTACCTACGCAGCTTACTGCGTTCCAAGGAATCGAACCTGCACGGGAAAGCCCATTTAAAACCATATTCATAAACACAACACTAAATCACTGAAACGTCGACAGCAGGGTTCGAACCTGCGCGGGCGTAGCCCAACAGATTTCAAGTCTGTCTCCTTAACCACTCGGACATATCGACTTTCCTGTTGTGGGTTCCTTTGAAGAGAGTGATAATCATTTCTAGAGTTAATTCAAATCTATTTCCTTTTTTGTCAACATAATAATATATGACATGCCTTTATTTACCTTATTATTTCAGTTTTATGGTTTTGAATTATTTATTATTTTTCTTTTATTCATATTATTTTTTTCCTTTAATAAAAAATTATTATAAGATATCATTTATATTTATATAAATTAACATAGAAGAACAACAAAATCCAACTTCCCATCAATTAATTGATGTTGTAATTTTTAAATAAGGTTGTTTTCTAAAATAAAGAACCATTGCATTAGTATCATTAGCATGGTATTGATGGTATTTTTTATATTTGATTAATAATTCCATGGTTAAGTGGTATTCGGATGGGATTATCCTAGACGTAATTATAAGGTAAGTATGTACTTAATTTAGGGTTTTTCTAATTAAATTTTTTATATTTGAAATAGTAAATTATTTCTAATTAAATTTTTTATATTTGAAATAGTAAATTATTTCTTTATATGGAGTGCTTAGGAGAGGGATCATGAGTGAGCAAAGCTATCATGTTCTCACTTCAATCAATAAATAAGTAGAGTGTGTTACCTTTCTCAGTTATGCATGATTAATGTGTGGTTGATCATGGTGTGCCAAAGAACTTGTTGTTGCAGAGGTAGAGATGACATAGGAGGAGGGGGTTGCGGTACCACAGTGGTTCGTGAGCTCAAATGTGGGACACAAAATCAAATTGTGCTTTTGACGAGCAAACCATGTACGGAATCAAAGAATAGTTGAAGGATGTGGAAGAGGATGTTGTGGTGGAACGGGCATACATGCCATACTCTGAGGTAACAATATCCCTAGCATCTTGCATTCCTAACATGTAATGCATGTAAAAAACTAATCCAATACCTACACACAATGTAACTCTATTACATAATGAAGACACTCTTAAGCAAAGTCTTATTGGACAGAAACGATGCTAAGAATGAGATTCATCAGCTATGCATGATCAATGTGTGGTTGATCATGGTGTGCCAAACAACTTGTTGTCGCAGAGGTAGAGATCACAAAGGAGGAGGGGGTTGCGGTACCACTAGTGGTTCACAAGCTCAAATGTGGGCCGCAAAATCAACATGTGCTTTTGACGAGAAAACCATGGACGAAATCAAAGAATAGTTGAAGGATGTGGAAGAGGATGTTGTGGTGGAATGGGCATACATGCCATACTCTGAGGTAACAACATCCCTGGCAGCTTGCATTCCTAAAAGGTAATGCACGTAAAAAACTAATCCAACACCTACACACAATGTAACTCTACTATAGAATGAAGACACTCTTAAGCCGAGTCTTATTGGATAGAAACGATGCTAAGAATGAGATTCATCAGCTATGCATGATCAATGTGTGGTTATGGTGTTCCAAACAACTCGTTGTCGCAGAGGTATAGATGGAAAAGGAAGAGGGGGTTGGGGTACCACTAGTGGTTCACAAGCTCAAATGTGGACCGCAAAATCAACATGTGCTTTTGACGAGCAAACGTGGAAGAGGATGTTGTGGTGGAATAGGCATACATGTCATACTCTGAGGTAACAACTTCCCTGACAGCTTGCATTCCTAATAAGTAATGCATGTAAACAACTGATCCAATACCTACACACATTGTAACTCTATTAGAGAATGAAGACACTCTTAGGCAGAGTCTTCTTGGACAGAAACGATGCTAAGCATGAAATTCCGTAGGTGTTGGATGATCTGATTGTGCAGTTGTAGGATATTGACAATTGACTTGTGAGCTTGGAGGCTGGGGAAGCTATTTTTCCTAGCCATAGTGGCTCTCACCAAGCTAAGAAAGTTGTGATTAAGGTCGGTGCCTCCCTTTCCACCTAGTTTCTATGTTTGTGCTCCTTGTAGGGTCTTTGCTTTGTGATTGTCATCGGTTAGGTAGCTGGATCCGATTCTAGTTAATGCTTTGGGTAGACATGGGATCCAATTTGTGTTTTCTACTATTATTTATCATATGCCCTGACGATCCCTATGGCCCAAGTTTCAACTTGTTTAAGTTTGTTGAGACTATGGATGAAAGGTCTTTGGATCTTCCTCTAGTCTAGTTTCCAAGTGGCAAGTTGAGGAGGAGCCAAATCCAATGGATATATGTAAATGTTTAGTATGAATGAACATAAGTTTTAATATAGTCTCTGAAGCCTTTGAAATGATCAAGAAAGGACAAGAGGAGGTGAAATAGACAAGCTAGAAATTATCATAAACAACTCATCCCTCTTACCTATTTAGGGGTTACAACAATCATAAGTCATAAGACAACATAGAACAAAATTTAGTATCATCTGCGCCACAATCACAATGAATTAGCAAAGTATTATAGGATTTTTCATATGAATGCACTACTTTGATGCACACTAGTTGATTGGAATGATAGTGATGAAGAAAATAAGTTTTACTTCACTAAGCCTACCTAAGCAAGAGGTAACCAAGGTTTCAATAAGAGAGAACTTGTAACTTGTGCTTCTTGACAAATCTCGAATTGTTGAATTAATAAGCAAGAAGAGGATGCTAGCTACATGAATCATGTGCACATGAAAAGAAAAGAAGCTTTCATATTCTATAAATAACAAATCCCTAGATCTCATTTGCAAAACAAAGTGAAAACCCTTTTAGCTCTACTCTATTAGTATAATGAAGGAAAGCAATCCATTCAAGTAACAACATCAAGCAAATATAAGAGGTGGAGAAAGACAATTCAATTTAAGTGGAAAATATTAGATCATTTTGTTAATGTTTTGGGTAGCATCAGGAGTATTCCCGTGTGTGGGGAAAGTGGGCTATGTGACTGGGCTTTGCACCCATAACCCTGTGTTATACACCCGTGGTATTCTGATGATCCATGGTATTTCACCCTTTGTAAAAGTATAAGTACAAGGGTGATTGATTCATTCTTGTGGTTTACAAGAGAATATCGAGAGGGATGAGATGGCCTGTGGTCGGAAAGAGGGTCGATAGGGGCAAGAAGGCATGTAATTGATTGAGAGGGCCAACTGGACCTGTGTTTTTTAAAGAGGGCCGATATGGCCTTGGTTGGAAAAGAGATCCAAGAGGACCATTGGTTGTCAAATAGGGACGAGATGGACTATTGATGGCAAGATAAAATCAAGATGGTCGAGTTGGGATGAGAGTGTTAAGAATGCTAAGAGGGTTGAGAGGCCTTATGAAGGGCCAAGAGGGATTGTTGTTGGCAAAGAGGGCCAAGAGACCTTGTCATTTGCAAAGAGGGTCGAGAGGCCCTGTTGTTGGAAAATACGGTGAAGAGGGCCTATGGCAGTCCAAAAGATCCAGGAGATCCTATGATTCAGGTTGATATTGGTGGACATCTACCTATTCCACTAGGCTCACAACACAATTTCCTATCAGTTTCCTATTTTGGTAGTTTTCTATTTTGGGCAGTTTTCAAGTCCTGAACCTCCAGAGTCTTTTTGAGGCCCCAAACAACATTTTTTTAGGGTAATGGGAAAACATGAATCTTTCGTTGATGTTTGCAATCGAAATATGTTCTCCTTAGATAGGCCTTTCTAATGGGCTATCATGCACGCCAAACGCAGAGCGTATGCCAAAGTCACGACCCTAGGAAGTTGACATTCCAACTTACCCCGTCGGCACCCATAAGCCTTTGGCGCTTCATTTCCTAGGGTTAGGGTTTTCTATGTTTAGGGTTTCTCATTGTTTCTTCATGATAAAAACGCCTTTAAGTTTCATTGTAATATAGTTCAGGAGTGCGTGTAATCATCACATCTCTTCTCAAAGATAAAATACCACCATTCGCGCTAGTTTCTTTCATTCTGCATGTAAACAGTTTCAACATTTCTATTTGTTAATTGAATTTCAATTCCATTGTATCTATGTGTTTTAATTTTAATATGTATTTCATTTCATTCCCATCTTAAATTTGGATCAGTGGTATCAAAGCAATCTTCTCTTTCTCTATTTTTTTGTGCCTATCCCAAACCTAGTAAAGGTATAAGGAGTTGGGGCTCGAACTTCTTGAGCCCTTGCAAAATTATCCTTGTTGACCTCGACGACATCTGATGGAGGAAGAATACAAGGGAGTAGGAGATCCTATCAAATTTTTACACAAAGAAGCTCTCGAGCAACAAAGGAACGACATGATGGATAATTTTTCCCAGATCCTTCGGTGGATTCCAATGGGCAATTCGAAGGTGTTGCCCCGTTCAAGGTATAAGTTAACTTTGATATTCCAATATTTAAAGGCTAGATAGATGCATATTCTCTAGATAAATGGTTAAATATTCTAGAAGGATATTTTTCAATTTATAATTTCTCTGATAGAGAAATGATTACTTTTGCACTCTTGAAGGTCTCCCCCCACGTCAAGAACTAGTGGGGATACTTATTGTGAGCAAAGGGACTTGGACGAATTCCTCTATTTCTAGTCATATCCTATTAGAACTCTTTTAGGATGTTTTCAAGGAATAGTGTTATCCTGTTGGAAGCTATGAAGAGAAGTACATAAAATGGACCACACTACAATAGAAAAGGGGCCAATAAGTGTTAGAGTTCACGGACGTCTTTCATACTTTATGTAAAAAGATAGATATCAAGGAGTTTGAGCAAAATCTAATGCTCAAATACCTTGGATGTTTACACAAATACATCCAGGAAGAAATCAAGTTCTTGGACATCTCCTCGCTTAGCGCAACATACTAGTATTCTGTCAAAATCGAGAAAACAATTTAAACAAAAGAAGCAAGACTTTGGATCTACGAATTCGAAGTAGGGAAAGGGCACCCCCAAACCACAAAAAAAAAGACAAAACCATGGTGGAAACCCAAGGACAACCCATCGAAGCCACATGCAAAGAATAGTAATGGGAACACCTTACACAAGAAAGTGGTGTGAGCTCCACAAGAGCCCCACTCATAACACAAATGAATGTTGTGCAAAGTAGTCATTGGTGGCCAAGCTAAAATATTTAAAATCAGATGTAGGTTGAGACTCTGAACCAGATGCTGACAAGGGAAAAAAAATTATTGATGCAAATCCCAGTGCCACTGTTGCCACCACCAAGGTCAAGCAAAGAGCCTAAAGCTCTGAAAGAAGATGAACATCTCTTTCACTCACATATGTGGGTGAAGGGTGCTCCACTTTGTTTCATTGTCGACCGTGGGAGTCAAAATAACCTCATCTCAACAGATGATGTTAAGAATTTGGGCCTACGGAAAACACCACACCCACAACCATACGCCATTGGGTGGCTCCACCAAGGGTAGGACCTCTACATTAGTCGACAATGTTGTCTGCCTGACAACATCAAGCCTTTCATAGACGAGGTATTGTGTGATGTTTCTCCCCTTGATTTTTTTGATGTTTTATTAGTCCAACCATACTTTTGGAAGCATCATGTTGTGTATGAGTCTAGACCTCGTATTGTTATTATTACTTTGGGAAAAAAACTATACAGTATACCAGACGTAGCCCCACGTACTGTCATTTCTTTGATCTCTACTAAGAAATGTAGTAAGATCATCTACTAGGCTGGAAAATTTGTTTTCTTCCTGCTTCACTACCAAAGTAAGGGGGAGATCGTGGTCACATCTATGGCCTCTAGAAAGGGTTCCTTTTCACAACAAATGTAATTGGATAAGATCATGGAAGACTAGAGGGACATCTTCTCCTCACCCACAGGGGTGCCTTTGCACTATTAGGTCAAGCATTCAATCGATCTGACCCCTGGTGCACTTCTACCTAATAGGTCAATCTACTACCACTCTCTTCTAGAAAATGGGGAAATAAAGTGGAAGATCTAAGAGTTGCTACAAAAGGGGAATATATGGCCAAGTTTGTCACCCTGTGGGAGCCCAATTGTACTCGTGTAGAAGAAGGATGGGATCTGGAGACTTTGCACTGATTATTGGGTTCTAACAAAATCATAGTCGTGAATAGATACTTGATTCCATTGATTAATGACCTTCTTGACCAGCTCAAGCAGCCCAAGTACTTCAACAAGATTGACTTGAATTCTAATTATCGCTAAGTTCCAATAGAACCCACAGAAGTATAGAAGACTTCCTTCAAGTCCAAGGAGGGTCTCTTTGAGTGGTTGGTCACGCCGTTCGGTTTGACGAATCACCCCATAACGTTTATGAGGCTGATGGAAGACATATTGTGATCTTTCACCAACTCATTCATGGTTGCATATATGGATGATATCCTCATCTTCAACAAGAGTTGGGCAAAGCACTTGCAACATATTTGATAGGTCCTTCACACTTTGCAACAACACAAGCTATGTGTTAACCTAGAGAAATACTCCTTTAGCATAGACCATGTCTAATATTTGGGTTACATAATTGATGAGCAAGGTGTGCATGTGGGTCCAGCTAAGATCCAAGTCATTCGGGATTGGCCAAACCTAATGAATCTAACATAGCCCAATAACTTCTTGGGCCTTGATAATTTCTATCGAAGATTCATGTTGGGGTTCTCCCACATCACTTGGCCCTTAAGTAAAGTTACCAAGGGTGGAACATTTTTCTTTTTTGGTCTAAGTCACAATAGAAGGCATTCATTGAACTGAAACACTACCTTTTCTCTGCACCAGTCGTCACCTTGTTAGACCTGCAACATTCATCTGAGATTGAAACAGATGCCTTTGACTATATTATTGGTTCAATCCTCACTCAACAAGGGCATATAGTGGCCTATCATAGTGAGACGCTATCTAATAATATCTAAATATACCCCACCTATGATAAGGAAATGCATTCCATCTTGTAGGCCTACCGATAATGTAAACATTATATTTTGGGGAAGGAGACGATCATCCACATAGATCACTGGCCTCTTCAATTTAGGCAGACACATGGGAAGTTGAAGAACGTTGTCATCATAAATGGACTATTTAAATCATGCTAAAATTTCAATCTTCGAGCTAACAAAGATAACGGGCCAACGAGAATTGATAATCCATGCACTCTCATTGCACTCTTCAGCAGGTAAAGAAGTTTTTGCTTCTTAGGTAATGTCCGGTAACTCTTGCGATATTGTCAAATATGTTGTTAATGTTGTAAATTTAACTTCTAACACTCTCTATCTCCATTTTTGTTAACTTTCAAAAAATTTAATATAATGTTCACAATTGTTTGATTGATTCTGGTGCATCCGCGAATGTTATGCCATTGTCGATGGCTAAGAAAATAAATGCTAAATGGTATAAAAAGGATGCACGAATCATACAACTGGACATATAATTTGTCCACGTCATTGGTGAACTCAACGATGTTATTATTCATTTTCTATCTGAGCATGGAGTCCTTTCATAGAGTTCGCAAAGATAACGAGCCAATGGGAACTGATAATCCAGGCACTCTCATTGCACTCTTCGGCAGGTAAAGAAGTTTCTGCTTCTCAGGTAATGTCTGGTAACTCTCAAAATATCATCTAAGCTATTGTTAATGTTTTAAATTTAAGTTATAACACTCTCTTCCCTCCATTTTTGTTAACTTTTTTTTTTAAATTATAATGTTCACAATTGTTTGGTTGATTCTGGTGCATCCGTGAATGCTATGCCACGGTGGCTAAGAAGATAAATACTAAATGGGATAAAACTGATGCACGGATCATACAACTGAACAGATCATTTGTCTAGGCCATTGGTGAACTCAATAATTTTATTATTTGTTTGTCATCTAATCATAGAGTCCACCAGTGTATAAATATCATAGTTGTGGACATTCCCGAAGCCTATGGCTTATTGCTTAGCAGATATTGGTCCAAAAAACCCCAAGGACACTTTGGGATGGACTGGTATCACTTATGGATTCCAAATAAGGGAAGAAACAACCATATTCTAGTTGAAATCGAGCCTTACATGAAGCATATCGTGACACAACTTGAGGGAAAAATGAACCAATGGGCTTTTGCAGATGTGATTTTTTTTTTTGGAAGTAGATCATGTATGTTATCTAGCACAACCTTCACCCATCTCACTAATACACTGTTGGAACTCCTTCCTCGAAATCCAACTAATGCTAATGACCTTTCAATAGATGTAGATAATAGTAGTATAGGAAATAGCTCTAGCATTTGGATTTTATACTTTGATGATTTGAAAATGTAGGAGAGCTCTTGAGCCGGTTGCATTTTAATAGACCCGTAATAGAGAAAACATTTTATCTCTTGCCGCTTGGAATTAGAGTGCACCAATAACGTTGTTGAATATGAAGGACTCATATTGGGTTTGAAGAAATCCATTGACCTCAAAGTTGAGGTACTCAAAGCAGTAAGTGACTTCGAAATCATCACACATCATGTGTGCAACATGATACAATGTGTGTCACCTAATCTCAAAAGTTATCAACAAGAGGTATGGCATCTGGTTTCACAATTCCAATCTTTTAATATTATTTATGCTCCTAGAATCTGTAATGTTGTTGAGATACATTTGAAAATGCTTCTACTAGGTTGTCACCATTAAGGGATGGATTTTCTACTGAAATTATTTATAGGCCATTCGTTCCAGATAATATCACTAATTTTCGCGTTTTTAATGACGACTAGCAGATACTGGATTTTATGGAAAACTCTAATGTATTCAAAGACACAAGGATTGACAAAGATGAGCACGAGAAAGCATTGTAGGATGCATCTCAAGCAAGAAAAGGAAACCCCATGCCCAAGTGCGTGGTGTCATTGGAAAAGATGTACGATCTACAAAATTGCTTTAAGGGACCATTCAACACAAAGACTCTTAGTTCGACCTTATCGCACGAATAGATAAATCTTGGTACAAAAGAAGATCTGAAGTCTATGAATATTGGTACTTGTTTCACACCTCAAGAGTGGAAAGCTTTCATATGCCTATTTAAGCAATTCCAAGATGTTTTCGCATGGACATATGATGATCTTAAAACTTACGACATGTGGATAATCTAGCATGTGATGCCAATTATGGAAGGGGCTAAGCCTATTCAGCAGAAGCCATAGAAATTTAATCTAAATAATGAGCCCATGATTCAGAAAGAGTTGATAAAGTTGATGGATGCTCAGATCATTTTCAAAGATTGTCATTCAAGATGGGTCTCAAATATGGTTCCCGTAAGGAATAAGTTTGAGGAAAAATATACTTGTGCATGGATTTTCGTAATTTAAATCACACCTCGGACAAAGACAATTATCCAGTGTCATCGATGGAACACATTTTATAAATAGTATCAGGGTATGAAATGTTTCCATTGCTGGACAAATTTTTAGGTTACAACCAGGTTTTGGTGTCAGAACCCGACAGGCATAAGACAACTTTTAGAAACAAGTGGGGTACACTTGCTTTTAAAAAATTCATTTTGGGCTTATCAATGTAGGTGCAACCTTTCAACGCGCTATGGACATTGCATTTCATGGTTTGATTAGAAAAATTGTTGTGGTGTACCTGGATGATGTGACAATATTTTCAAAAATAATATCTAACCACTTATGCCATCTAAAGCAAATTTTCGAGTGATGTCACAAATACAAGATATCTCTTAATCCTAAGAAGAGAATTTTCGTAGTGTCCAGGGGAAATCTCTTGGACCATATCATCGCAAAGAGTGGGATTAAGGTGGAACCTGAAGGGGTCAAAAATATTATTCAGATTCCCATCTCGCTTAACAAGAAATCCATGTAGTCCTTCTTAGGGAAAATCAATTTCATCTCTAATTAAGCAGAGATTATGAAACCATTACAAGAGATGATAAAGAAGGATTCAATATATAAATGGGATAAAAGGGAAAAGGATGCATTCACCTGTATTAAGCAAGCGATCACAAAATCACCAGCACTATATAGTCCAAACTTCAACAAAAATTTCTTGTTGTACACCTTCGCTTCTGATACTTCTCTCGTTGTCGTTCTTACGCAAAAGGATGATCAAGATAACGAGTGGCCTATATCATTCATGAGCAACAGCTTGCAAGGACCTGAACTAAATTATCCCACCATTGATAAACATGCTTATGATGTCTACAAGGCGGTAAAGCATTTTAGGCCTTATCTTTTGAAGAATCATGTTATTATATTTGTGCCACAACCAGATGGTAGATCATTGTTTGTTCAACAAGAGCTGGGTGAAAGAAGAGCGAATTGGATGACTAGCTTGTAATAATATGACCTTGAGTCAAACCAGTTCACATGATCAAAGGCCATGGTCTATTCCAGCTGGCAGCAAAAGAGGAAAGTTCACCAGAAGATGATTCTTGTGGATGGGAGTAGGAAATAGAGATGTATAATATTGAACAAGATACCCCCATTGAAGCATCCTGTGTGCAAGAGTATCTTGATCACGACACCCTTCCCTCTTATTTATCAGTGAGATAGAAGAAAACCACTAGATTGAAAGTTGTTTCTTATCAGTTGATACATAGAGTGATTTTCAGGAAGCACTATAATGGGGTCCTACTGAGATGCTTAGAAGCACAAGATTCAGAAAGGGTGTTATGTGACCTTCATGACACACCATCCAGAGGAATTTTCGTTGGTGACACTACTCCACACAAATATATGTGGGTCAAATTCTATTGGCCCCCACTGTTCAAAGATGCCCATGATTATGCCCACAAGTGTCTATCTTGTTAGAAATGCATTGGCCGAGATAAGAAGTTAGCTGCCCCATTGCAACCTAGTGATGTAGAAGAACCATTCTAGCAATGGGGCTTAGATGTTATTAGTGAGATCTTTCTGCACACATCAAAGTAACATCGCTATATACTTATTGATACAGATTACTTCACATAGTGGAAAAGAGTGGTTCCTCTCAAGCAAATGAATAATCAAGAAGTCACCTGCTTCCTCAAGAAAAACATTATCACCAGGTTTGGCGTTCCGACTTCACTTGTTTTTTACAATGCAACATATTTCTCTTCACTAAAAATTTATGATTTTGCATTAGAAAATGGTATTTTATTGAAACATTAAGCTAACTACTATCCATAGGGGAATGGTTGTAGGTTTTAACCTTATATATAAATTACCTGCAAATGAATTCTTAAAACAAAAAAAATATACAATGGTGAGAACATAAAACAAATATATACAGATATTATCCCTTAGATCCCAAAACCAGGACTACCATGTTGATTTTTCATTATATCCCTTTCAATGTTACAATACATATATATACACGTCGAAGCATTCATAAAACCCAATCCACTAACCGTGAATTAGATCATAACCGTAGTTCCCTTGAATGGATCTACAAAATACCATAGACAAAAATCCATCATGCCCAAAACCATGTGAAAAACCCATGCACAAAACCATGGCTAGGTCTACCCATCGTCTTTGGGTTCGCCCCCCATGGGTGGGGCTAGTTGTGGAAATAATGTAACACACACAAAACAACAGTCTTTTCGAGTCAAATAATAAGAACCTTATCTGAATAATAAAAAATACCATCTTCTCTAAAGAGAGGAACTGGCACAATGCTTTGGTGAACACTCTTTGGGCTGATCATGTCACGTGTAAACCTTCTTTGAACACGTCCCCTTACTTTCTCATGTATGGAAAAGAATCCAACCTACCTTCGAACATTACCTTCCCGCCCTTCAATTGTCACAAGAATCTTAGGGAAAACTTTGTCTTTTGGTTTAGAGTAGGATAGACATGCTCTTGAATTTACCAAAAGAAAGGAGGAAAGTAAAAGAAAAAAATTATCTTCACCAGAACCACATCAAGAGATGGTTCGTTAAGAAGTCTGCGGGGAAGAAGGAATTCAGTATGGGTAACCTGGTATTGAAGTGGGGAAATTCCATGAAGAGAAGGGGAAACACACTAAGTTCCAGTCCCTGTGGGTCGTACCTTTCATTGTTCATAAGAAGTTTGGCTATCACACTTATTGTCTGTAATATTTAGACGGGAATACTGACTCTCTTCCTGTAAATGACCAAGATTTGAAACTGTTTTTTCAATGATAGCTTAGGGTTGTACCCTATCCCATGTACATAGTCTATTGTTTCTATTTGTATGTTTTTTAAGTTCAGTCTTTTCAGTTTGTCCTTTTGTTAATGTTAATAAGATTCGTCTGTAAGTGTGTTTCTGGTTTTGAAGTATGTGGCAAAATAGAAAAGGGACTCGTGACACTGCAACATTTGGCTAACCTTTAGTCCTTCTTTGTCTTGGTTCAAAGCTTTTGGTCGATGATGTTTTGATGGAAAACACAATCCTTTCATAAAGAGAGCTTTGTGTGAAACAAATACACCTATATATATTCTAGGAGCCTCATTTCTATGCTTGATTCTTTATGTTTCGGCATTTTGCACACTAATCCAATCAAGTAGAGAAGGACGAGTGGAAAATATTAATGAGAAAACTCATATCAAAGGTTTTATATATGATTCTTTGAAGGAACAACTTCCTCTGCTCTTAATAAGTCAGGATCCTTCTTCCAACCCATGAAATAAATAAGTGTTGAAGCATAGTTCTATATAAAATAAATAAATAAAGGGTGAAAGAAGAGAAAGGCTTCCTATGCAGGGAGGTGAAGCAAGTAAATTTTTGGGGGTACTATCTAGGTTCACTAGAAGCTAAGGAATTCTTGTGTTCCTATAGTGACTCTATCGAGGTACTCTCCAGGTCCACTGATAATGGAGCAACACTATAAATGAAAACTCATACTCTGGATATATTAAGCATGCGAGTTACATTACCCTTCTCCTGAATCGAAACATTGTGATATGGCTAGCCTTATGATTGTGTTCAACTGAGAAAGAGATGAAGGGGATTGTATCTATAACTAGGTTAAGTGGGGAAGCTAGAGTAATCTGAATGATGAATCAATACTTCCTGAAAAACTAGACCCTGCACAAAATATTAGAGCAAGGCAGAGTAGTTGTAGTTGTAGAAAATCTGTGATAGGTTAACTCGATAATGCAATATAAATCAAAGCAGAATATTATAACCTAATTCTACTATCAATCTACGGAAGCTTAAAGACTGAGCTAAACAATATAACAAGAAGAAGAAGAATCAATGGCACAATACACATGAAAATACTTTGGGGAAATCCTCAGCTAAAAACCCCACACTATTGTATTATCATACATGGTGGAAATACATAGGAATTATACAAAGCCTTAGCTCTCACAGCTAGCCAGCTCTCAGTACAATCCTCACAGGAAATCTTGGCTTCTCTCCAGCCTTCCTCTCTACCCTCCAAGCTCCTATTTCCTTGCATTGTTCCTTGTGGATGATTTGCCTTCAACCGAGTGGAAAACCTCCTTCAAAACTGCACAATCCTCAAGGATTTATCCTTGACTGCATGCATGCATTTTCTCCATGAGAAAACACATGCAACTGATAGTACATTGTCCTTGACTTTAATCTCAACTGGGTCTTTCTCAGAATAGACATGCATGAGTTTCTGATGAGGGAATCTTTAGTTAACTTGAGTAGCACTAGTTGAGTGCATTAATGCATCAACTGACTGTTAACTCGCTATTATTTCCTTAAACAGTTTGGAACTAATTTAACTGGACTTAGCTCAGTAAACTGAGTTAACTAATTACAACTCAAATATAACTCAATCTTATCTCCTTAATTTAAGGGATAACTCTTGCATGGCTTCAAAAATACTTCTAACTTGAATTTCTCCATCTAATTAATTTAAAATAAAATAAATTAATTATTTCCAAGTAGCTGTTAAGACTAAATTTGATTTTAATTCACAATTTAATTCAAGGACAAATTAAATTGGAATATTCTTGTTGCCATATTTCAACACCCTCTCAACAAGAAGGGATTATCTGCCACCCTGATCCTGTCTCTATGGAACTCGAATTTACACTTTGACAATGCCTTTGTCAAAATGTTAGTGTCTTGCTCCTCTGTCGAAATATACTGCAACAACATGATCCTCCTCGCTACACAGTCTCTGAGATGATGATACCAGATGTCGATGTGCTTGGACCTATCATGAAATACTAGATTCTTAGAGAGTTTGATACAACTCTGATTATCACAATAGATCACAGTTGGATCCATCCTCTAATCAAACAAACCAACTAGGATTTTCCACATCCAGATGGCCTCACATGTTGCTTGACTTGCAGCCATGTATTCTGCCTCTGCCAAGATGAGTGAAACCAAACTCTGTTTCCTACTGTACCAAGAAACTGTCGCTGACCCAAGGTTGAAAATCCCTCCTTGATGTGCTCTTCCAATTTGATGGACTCCCTGCCCAATCTGCATTAGTGAAGCCCTGTAACTTCACTCCCTCTGTCCGTCTGCACCATAATCCATACTGAGATGTGCCTCTGAGGTATCTCAATACATGCTTTGCCGCCTTCCAAAACATCTTGGTAGGCTGAACCATTGCTTGACTCAGCTGGTTCACCACATAGCACAAATCTGGTCATGTGTTTAATAAGTACATCAGTGAACCCACAAGATTCTTGTACACAATAGCCTCTACCACTTCTCTTGAAGTAGCAACCTCCTTCCTCCTGTTACCTGCTAGAGGAGTCTGCATGGGCTTGCACTTCTCCATGTGGAATCTCATGAGTATCTCGTTGTCATACTTTCCCTGAGACACAAACAACTCCCCATCCTTCTACCACACTTCCATTCCAAGGAAGTAATGCGTGAGACCCATGTCTTTCATCTCGAATTCTCTTGCAAGGTCCTCCTTGCAAGACATGATCAACTAATCATCACTAGTCAATATGAGATCATCAACATAAAGTACGATGATTAACAACTTACCTTTCACCACGATGTGGTACAGGTTCGCATCCGCTTCACTCTTTGTGAAACCCAACCCGATGAAGTAGTTGTCTATCCTGGTGTACCAAGCACGAGGTGCTTTCTTCAGCCCGTACAACACTCTCTTAATTCGGCACACATGTGACTCACGATCGAAGGTCTCAAAACCTTCTAGCTACTCTATGTACACCTCTTCCTCAATCTAGCCATTGAGGAATGCAGTCTTCACATCCATTTGATGGATCTTCCAACCCATCTATGTTGATAGTGCCAACATAGATCTAATAGATGAGTACCTTGCGACAGGAGCAAAAGTCTCATAATAGTCAATCCCCTCGACCTGTGAAAAGCCATAGGCAACAAATCTTGCCTTATGCTTCTCCACACTACCGTCAGCAGCTTGCTTTACCTTGTAAAGCCAACAGGAACTCACAACTGACTTGTTCTCTGGTCTCGGAACCACGTCCCAAACACAATTACGAACTATGGACTCATACTCCTCTACCATAGCATCAACCCAAATCAGCTGCTGCATTGCTTCCTCAAAGGAATATGGCTCGGTCTCAACACATTCCCCAGCAAGGGCCATGTATCCAGTGTACCTCTCAGGTGACCTCCTCTATCTGCACTGAGAATATGGTGCTCCCACATTCTCTCTCACATCCTCTAACAATCTGTCAGCTTCTCTTGTGCGCTTCCATCCATCTCTGGAAGACTCTACTTGAGTGGATGTCTCCACCCCTGGAACCTCTACATGCGGCTGCTCCACATCAGTTTGAGGCTCCTCCTCCTTAGAAACCAACAGTTCCTCCACAACTTGTAGTTGGAGCTCCCTCTCAAGGGAAACTCGCATGACCTTCTGCTCATCAAACTTGAGATCTCTGCGAACCACTGTCCTTTGATTGGTAGGCAAGTACACCCAATAGTTGTGAGGTGTATTAGTGTACCCCAAAAATATCCCCAACTCTGTTGTTGGCTCAAGCTTCTTTCATGCATCCTTTGTCACATGGCAATCTACCAATGAGCTAAAGATCCTGAAGTGACCCACATCTGGTCTCTTACCGGAGAAAGCTTCCTCTGGTGTCTTCATCCCAAGTATGCGATGCGGGCTTCTTTTCTGCAAATAGACCACTATGTTGCATGCCTCATCCCACAAGTGAAGTGGTAGGCCTTGGTCATGCAACATTGCCCATGCTGCCCCTACAATAGTTCTGTTCTTCCTCTCGACCACCCCATTATGTTGTGGGTTATGAGGCATCGTCAACTCTCGTTTAATTCCTTCTGCTACACTGAAGTCCTTAAACTCTTGAGAGACATATTCTCCACCGTTGTCGCTTCTCAAGGCCTTGATCTTCTTCCCTGACTCTTTCTCGACCAAAGATTTGAACTCACAAAACTTTGTGAAGGTTTGGTGCTTCTTCTGCATGAAATAAATCTAACATTTACGAGAATAGTCATCAATGAAAATCACATAATACCTTTTCTTCGCTGTGGATTCCGTCTAGAATGGTCCACACAAATCAATATGAACTCGCTCTAAGATAGCCTGTGCTCGATTGTCTTGATCATGAAAGGAAGACTTGGTGTACTTTCCCAAGGTACAACCTTTGCATGTGTCAACTTGCTCAAGTTTACCTTTGGTAAGTCTTGTAGATATCTACTGCATTATCTTCAAAGCCCCATGATGCAAATGGCCCAACCGCCTGTGCCACAACTCGCCAGTGTCTTGGCTTTGCACCAATTCTACTTTTGTACTCAATGCTGCACAATCATCTACCTCTAGTTTATAGAGATTCTTCACCCGAATCCCTATCCTCTTGGTCTAACCCATGGCTATGTGTCTTAGGAACGCCTTTCCTTTACTGAAGACAACATCGTAGCCTTTGTCCTCCAACAACGCGATCGATACCAAGTTTTTCTTTAGTCCAAGCACATAAATCACATCTGTCAAGGTGAGAGGAGCTCCATGCTCCCTCTAAAAAGCAACGTGCCCACTCCTAAAACACTATACCTTCTGTCGTCACCCATCTCTATGCACATCTTGAGGTCTTTCTCCTCCAAGGCACTGAATAACTTTTTATCACCGGTCATGTGGAATGAGGCTCCACTGTCAAGATACCAGACACAACCCATCATCGATGACACCATGCATGCGATGAGGGTAAAGTCCATTTCGAACTGAGAGGCTAATGCCTCACCTTCCGATCCTTCCGAGGATCCCTTCTTGGACTTCTTCAATGGGCAATTAGTCGCATAATGTCCCATCTTGTGACAATTAAAGCATCTTACTTTAGACATGTCACCCTTCTTCCCTCCATGAGAAGAATTTGATTTGAAATGGGAAGCCTTCCCCTTCCATTTCCTTGCCTTACTTACTAAGGCCAGATTTTCCTCATCATCATTCTTGGATGAAGAACCATCTCGTGTGCTCCTCCTGATCTCCCCCTGCATAAGATTCGACCACAGTCGTTCCCAATCCAGTAGTTTCTCCCTTCCATTCACAGAGTCCTAGTAGCTATTCCAACTCTTTGGAAGGCCAAGGAGAGTGAGGCTCACCATATCATCATCGGCAATAGTTATTCCCACACTGCCAAGCTCATCTCTACAGGTGGTGAGCTTGTTCAGATATGTGGAAATAGTATTGCCCTTCTCCATCTTGATTCTTCGAAGCTTATCCTTGAGCGCCAATTTCCTCTGTTTGATATTGTTCTGGTAGAGGTCCTTCTATGTCTTCCACATTGAAAATGGAGTATCCTTCCCATGGAGACTCGAGACAATATGGTCTCGAAATCCCTCAAGGATGGTCCGTCTCGCCTTCGCCACACACTTCTTCCACTTAGCCAACTCTTGTGCATTAGTTGAAGCTGGCTTTGGGATTTCTTGATCAATGAATTCCTTCAAGCCATTGTCTTCTAATACAACCTCCATTCTATCTTTCCATGCTATGTAATTCGAGCTACCTTCCAAGGAATACTTGAGTCTCAATCCATAGAATGCCATTGGCCAACCTTGAAGTATGATATGAATTCGATTTGCACCTGCAACCCGAACTTCAAACTTTGAATTCTCTTCTCAATATATTGTTCACAGCTTCGATACCATGTAGAAAATTTCTACAAATCTCGCTTTGATGCCATCTAGAAAATCTGTGATAGGTTAACCCAATAATGCAATATAAATCAAAGCAGAATACTATAATCTACTTCTACTATCAATTTGCAGAAGCTTAAAGATCGAGCTGAACAATATAACCAGAAGAAGAAGAATCAATGGAACAATACACATGAAAATACTTTGGGGAAAGCCTCAACTAAAAACCCCACACTATTGTAGTATCATACATGGTGGAAATACATTTGAATTATACAAAGCCTTAGCTTTCACAACTAGCCATCTCTCAGTACAATCCTCACAGATGCTCACAGGAAATCTTGGCTTCTCTCTAGCCTTCCTCTCTACCCTCCAAGCTCCTATTTCCTTGCAATGTTCCTTGTGGATGATTTGCCTTCAACCAAGTGGAAAACCTCCTTTAAAACTGCGTAATCCTCAAGGATTTATCCTTGACTGCATGCATGAGTTTTCTCCATGAGAAAACACATGCAAATGATAGTACATTGTCCTTGACTTTAATCTCATCTGGGTCTTTCTCATAATAGACATGCATGAGTTTTTGACGAGCCTATCTTCAGTTAACTAGAGTAGCACTAGTTGAGTGCATTAATGCATCAACTGACTGTTAACTCATTATTAGTTCCTCAAACAGTTTGGAACTAATTTAACTGGACTTAACTCAATAAAGTAAGTTCACTAATTACAACTCAAATATAACTCAATCTTATCTCCTTAATTTAAGGGATAACTCTTGCATGACTTCAAAAAGACTTCTAACTTGAATTTCTCCAACTAGGTAATTTAAAATAAATTAATTAATTATTTCCAAGTAGCTGTTAAGACTAAATTCGATTTTAATTCACAATTTAATTCAAGGACAAATTAAATTGGAATATTCTTGTTGCCATGGGTAAAAGCATGTTAATGTGTATCACTTTTTCCCTCTTTGTGGCAAAGAAGTTTTATAAAAATAAATGGAGTTGGAAAGTTTACTCTTAAATTTACAAAATCATCAAAAATTAGGTGGTGGTAAAAGAAGACAAAACATGTCAATTTAAATTCAATTTCATGTCATATTTTTTCTAAAATTTAATATATATTTTTTTATCTAATTTATTCATTTTCTTTAAAAGATATCATTAATATTTTACATAAATTTTTAAGTAGTGACAAAACTGCGACCCCCCATTTCTCTATTGATTTATGTTTTTCAATTCCAATTTCTTTAAGAGATGTGTTGTAAACATTCTAAAGATTGCTAAACAAATTTAAAAATAAAAAGTAAGCATATTTTTTAATTATTGTTAAAATACTAGTAAAAATGATCATCTTTTCGTATATATAAAACTGTGACCCAAGAAACTACCCTTTCAAGTTTATAAAATCAATTTTTTTTAATAGAAATTTGAAAATAACATATAACAAAATGTTAAAAATATTTTTTGAAAAATTTTAAAATATATTTTAAATTTTTTATAATAAAATTTTTAATTATGATTATAATAACATATTTTATATTATTCAAAATATAATATATAAAATTATTTGTTTAGAAATTCTAATTTTATTTTTATATATATTTTTAAAGAGTTTTAACATTTCATTTAACTTTACATAAAGTTATTTATATTTTGTGAGTGATTAACCATAGTTTTTACCAGCATTTACTATCAGTTGACTTATTTGCAAATTTAGTATTTACTTTTTATAACATTATTTATATTTTCTAAACCCATTAAATAGGTTCACTATAGCTTTTACTAAAATTAATTGTGAGTTAGCTTTGTTACAAATTTAGCATTTCAACAGTGTTTCAACCAGTGCGTCGCCAAGTGTTTTCGTTGCTACAACACCCTCCAAAATTTTGGCCTACATCCAAATTTCAGAGCCTACTTTAACCTTGCATGTTGTTGTTTCTAATATTAAGAGTTGTTCCATGTGTTTTCTCTAAGTTTTCTATTCCCTTTTGGAAGAAGCCCAAAGTTTCATCTTTTATCATGGGAAGCAATGCATATCGCATAAGTGGAGTTATGGTTTGTTTCAAGGGGTTAATTTGGTGTTAATGAGACTTGTGTAGGTTTTAAACCTATACATAAATTACTGCATATGAATTCTGCAAAACAGAAAATAAATAATGACGAGAGCATAAAACATAAAACAAATATACATAAAGATTTTCCCCTAGATCCCAAAACCAGGACTACCAGATTGATTTTTCATTATATTCCTTTCAATGTTACAATACATATATATAGATGTCGAAGCATCCATAAACCACAATCCATTAACCCTGGATTAAAACATAATTGTAGTTCCCTTGAATGGATATACAAAATACCATGGATAGAAAACCATCATGTCCAAAACCATGTGTGAAATCCATGCACAAAACCATAGGTAGGTCTGGCCACCTAATATAGGGTCCAAAAAAAAGAAAATTCTTGGGGTGTTGCCCTAGACCCTGTATAGGGGGGCTACCACCCCCTGACATACCCCCCAACAGGGGGGGTAGCCACCCCCCCTATTGCGCCCGACGCAACGTACAGTGGAGGCTACCACCCCCCCCACATGTGGGGTAGTCGTGGAAAGAATATAACACAAACCCAACAAATTTTTTATCATATAGATATGTATTACACTTATTCCTAATGTTTTAAGAACTTTCGCACAAGTGTCATCATTGTCATCACAAAATTTACCTTTAGTGTCGCACTTGGGAAAACTTGTCACATTGGCATCACATTAAGGGCATATTGTGGTTCTTTTCTTCTGAGTGATCAATGTTGTGTCATCAATTTATCTAAGTGTGTGATCATGCTTAAGTTTTTTCCTTGTTCACTTTGACTTCATTGATCCTGCACTTAGTTGAATCCAAAAATGTTCCTTCACGAGAAACTTGACCTTGCTCAGCCTTCCTGAACTGCGCACTATGTAGTCTCAGCCCTCAAGCTCAAACCTAGCCTCTTGGAACTGCATAATGCACAATTCCTGCCTTTCAGAACTACACGTTGTGCTGTCTCAGTGCTCAACTCTGACCCTTGAGCTCCATAATTGCACAGTATTGCCTCCCAATCACCTTCTTCTGCGCACTGCACAATCTCAAGCATCAAGCCTCCATCCTAATCCCTTCAACTGCGCAATTATGTAAGCCCTAGGCCTATCTCTTTCTAGAACTGTGCAGTTGATAACCTCAAGCCTCAATCTTGTCTCCTTAAGACCCTCAACTGCACAGTCACCCTTCCCTGACCTTCCTAAACTATGCACTATGCAGTCTCAAGCCTCAGTCATGACCCCTGACCTCTTGAGTTGCGCAATCCCTAAGGTAGTCTCTCAAAGTAGCACCTAGTTCCATCTTAGTCAATGGTTTTCATGAAGCATATTAGACTATGGGTTTATCAGATTGATGTCGTCTTATCATGAGTGGATTCCATTTGCAGGTATTATATCTTGTTATGACAAGATGACGATGAAGGAGATAAAGAAGGAGACCCTGCTAGAAAACACCTTTGTAGATGAAAAGACAAGTTGATCATTAAATAAGAAAAGAAGGGACACTAGATTGTGAAACAGATGGAGACCAATATTGTGTTGAAGACTCCCTACCTTCAGCCTTATGGAGAAGGAGGAAGAAGAACATGTACCATCTTTCAAGAAGATATGAAGCTAGTAACAACAAGAATGGCTTGACATTGTACTATTAGCATGCAGTCCATGTCATCAAAGTCATGTCATGTCTTCTCAAGGTGTCATGACAAGATGTATATGAGTCATCATTTGCCACATCATTTGTGGATTACGTAATTTTCAATATGTGAGAAATTTAATGTAAAGTGGAAACCCAAGAGTCATCTATTTAATTCGAAAAGTCATGAAGGAGTCAAAAGGTCATGGAGAAATTGAACAGTCGTGAGGGTAGTCCAATATTCACAAGGGACGTGAATAGTCACCCCATTTGTTATATATACACTCTCATTGCTCATGCAAAGGACTTTTCACCTTTTCTCCTTTTACCAAGCAATAGAGAAGGAGGTAGTTTTTTTGGAGGAGAAAGTGGTTGCTCTAATGCTCCACTATTACTATTGGAGTTGATGGTGTTCATTGTACTGATGTATCTTGGAACTTTTGCTTAATACTTGAACCTTCCTGAGCCAACACACTTTCATGTGTATATCATAAATATTGTAAGACTACTCTTTGAATGTTTGTGATGTATGTTTTTTTCATCTGTACTAAGGAAATTGAACTATTTTGATGGCTTTGGTACTTATCTTGTTGAAGGTGTGTTGTATATGTTTTAACAATCGTTGCTTTTATGTGAACTACTTTGCTAGTTGATCCATAATTCATTCATATGTATATGCTCATGTGTCTTTACTAGATTAGTACTATTACTCTTCTTTTAAAGGTTCACTCTTATTTCCCCTCCGGTAGAAGAAACTGGATACATTTTGCAACTGAACATTCCACAAGGCATACTCACTTGTTCATCCGAAAGTACATGCACATTACTCCTCATACTAAACATTGTGACCAAGGAAAATATCTAAGAACATATAGCAGCCGAGTCTTATTTCCAGAAGGGCCCCCACACCAAACGATGCGAAGTTTAATTGGGACTTTTCATCGAGGAGACCCCCTTATCATGTTAACGATAAGACTCTTGCCATGCTATTAAAAGAACTTGGGAAATTGAAAATAGGGGACAAAGAAAGAGTTAAATATTTTAACCAGAGATTTACTCACTTGTTGAACAAGTTCCCCATTGATGTACAACCTCACTATGATATCACTAAGGAGTATTACACAGCTTCCTTGTCAACTAACATTTATTTATGTGTTAAAAGAGATAATAATAATACTCTGGCCTTAAACTTTGTATAAGATCTTGCTTTTGAAAAGGATTTGTGATTGATTGGAGTCATTGATGACACTAACGATCTTAAAGACTCCAAAGAAGTTGGTAAGAAAAACCAAGCCTCTTCCAGCAGAACTAAAGACAAATACTCTTTCGATATGGAAAGCTTGACCAAATCTCTGAAGTTTCTAACAAATGAAGTATCAGACTTGAAGAGAAGTTCGAGTGAGGCATCCACCACCAACAACAAGCTTTTCATGCCATCATTCTTTGAAAATAACAACAACTCTCAACCAGCCAAATCAGCTCAAAGTTCTAATGGAGTGTTCAATGTCGAAAGCTTGGGCATGGATAAATTATGCACCTTTCATCAAGAGAAACATTCAGAAAATGCATGCCCACAATGGAACCACAATATGAACACTATGATATCTAATCTTGTTGACACTCTATTAGCAGAAGAAAAACCTGAGCAGAGTGAAGAAACAAACGAACTTTCCAAGACCGAAGAAAGTTCAGGTGCTAGACATTTAGTGAATATGTTCATCGTTATTTACAATGTTGAAAAACAAAGTGTTGATCAACCTTCATCAGTGAAGCTCCTCGCAAGGATTCAACTAACCGTTACAACTTGAGGAGCAAGGGACCTATTTCTGAGCAAGAAATTAAGAATCAATTGTTGCATCTAATCCTACCACCTTCCAATCCAGCTCAAATTTTGTAGAATTTCCCACTGTAGATCACTTGATAATGCAATATACTAAAGCAAAATACTTGATCTACTTCTACAAACAAACTTGCGAAAGCTTAATCGATTTTGAGCAAGATCAAATAGAACACATATAATAGAGAATGAGAAATCAATCACACATGAACACAGCAGAATACTCTGGGAAAGCCTTAGCTAAAAACCTTGATCTCTGTATTATCATACAAGTGGAAATATGTCTGGATTACACAAAGCTTTAGCTCACAAGCTATCTAGCTCTTAGTACAATACCTTAATGCAACTCATAGACTGAATAGACACAACATATGCCCTCCTCCAATCCTCCAAGCCTCCTATTTCCTTGCGTAGTTTCTCCTGGGGTCCAATGTTTCCACCTGTGTGAGTTAGCCTCTCACACAACTCACCAAACTCAGAAGTAACTGCGCAATATCCAAGGAATGAATTCCTTCTGCATGCAAGAGATATCCTCAATGGAATATTCCTACAACTGATAGTACATTGTCCCATCATCTGATCTCAACTAGGTCTCTGACTGAACTGACATGCATGAGTTATATATGAGAGAATATTCAGTTATCTGAAGTGCAGTAGTTACATGCATGCATGCATTAACTAACTGAACTCACAATCAGTTCAACAAACTGTTTGAACTAATCTAACTAGACTTAACTCAATTAACTGAGCTAACTAATTACAACTCAAAGTACAACTCATCCTAATCTCCTTAATCAAGGGATAACTTCCTCAATCAAATGGGAAACTGTTGCATGCCTTCACATAGACTTCATGTTTGATTTTCTACAACTAATTAACTCAAGATGAATTAATTAATTATTTTACAAACAGTTGCTAAGATCAAATTCGAATTTTAATTCTCAAATTTAGTTTAGGGACTAACTAAAATTGGAATGTATCCCAAAATTCTATTTATAGCAGTGCTATTTTTAGCACTTCTATTTTTAGCATTTCTTGTTGCTATTTTCAACACTCCCTCTCAACAAGAAATGGATTATCAGTCACCCAAGTCCTGTCATTGTGGAACTCGAACTTGCATTTTGACAATGCCTTAGCCAAATTATCTTCATCCTGTTCCTCGGTTGAAACATACAGCAACAACATGATCCTCTTCACCACACAGTCTCGAAGATGATGATACCATATATCTATGTGCTTGAACCTGTCATGAAATTCTGGATTATCAGAGAGTTTGATACAACTCTGCTTATCACAATAGATCACAGTTGGATCCATCCTCTGACCAAACAATCCCACTAGAATCTTCCGCATCCAAATGGCCTCGCATGCTACCTGACTGGCAGCCATGTATTCAGCCTCTGCTAAGCTAAGTGCAACTGAACTCTGTTTCCTGCTATACCAAGAAACTGCAGCTGAACCAAGATTGAAGATTCCTCCAGAAGTTCTCTTTTGGCCTGATGTACTCCCTACCCAATCTGCATTTGCGAAGCCCTGAAGCTTCACTCCCTTTGTCCGTCTATATCACAATCCAACTGAGATGTGCCTCTGAGTTATCTCAGCACATGCTTCGTTGCCTTCCAAAATAGTTTGGTAGGCTAAACCATAGCTTGAGTCAGTTGGTTCACCGCAAAGCACAAATATGGTCGTGTGTTCACTAGATACATCAATGAACCCACAAGTTGCCGATAAACAGTAGCAACTACTACCTCACCTGAAGTAGCATCCTCCTTCCTCCAGTTACCAGCTAGAGGAGTCTGCATGGGCTTGCACTTCTCCATGTGGAATCTCCTGAGTATCTCATTGACATACTTGCCTTGAGACACAAACACTTCCCCATCCTTCTGCCACACTTCCATGCCTAGAAAGTAGTGCATAAGACCCATGTCTTTCATCTCGAACTCTCTTGCAAGGTCCTACTTGCAAGACTTGATCAACTGATCATCACCTATCAAAATCATATCATCCACATAAAGAATAATGATCAATGGCTTACCTTCTACCGTGATGTGGTAAAGTTTCGCATCTGCTTCACTCTTGGTGAAGCCCAACCTGGTGAAATAGTTGTCGATCTTGGTGTACCAAGCACGAGGTGCTTGCTTTAGCCCGTACAAAGCCCTCTTGAGTCGGCATACATGCGACTCATGATTGAAGGTGTCAAAACCTTCCGGATTCTCAATGTACACCTCTTCCTCAATCTTCCCATTGAGGAACACAGTCTTCACATCCATCTGATGGATCTTCCAATCCATCTGAGCTAATAGTGCCAACATCGATCTGATAGATGAGTATCTTGCTACAGGAGCAAAAGTCTCATCGTAGTCGATCCCCTTGACCTGTGAGAAACCACAGGAAACAAACCTTGCCTCATGTTTCTCAACACTTCCATCAGCTGCCTGCTTTACCTTGTAAAGCCATCAGGGACTCACCACTGACTTGTCCTGAGGTCTTAGGACAACATCCCAAACACAGTTTCGAACAATAGAGTCATACTCCTCCACTATTGCATCAACCCAGACTGGTTGCTGCACTGCTTCCTCAAAAGAAGAAGGTTCAGTCTCTACACACTCCCCAACCAGGGCCATGTAACCAGTGTACCACTCAGGTGACCTCCTCTGTCTGCGCTAAGAAGATGGTTGTCCCACATTCTCTCGTGCATCCATCATCAACCTGTCAGCTTCCTTGAGCGTTTCCGCCCATATTTGGAAGACTCGGCATGAGTGGATGTCTCCACTCCCGAATCCTCTGCATGCGGCTGCTCCGCATCAGTTTGAGGCTCCTCCTCCTTAGGAACTGAAAGTTCCTCCTCTGCGTGCAACTTGAGCTCCCTCTCAAGTGATACTTGCATGGCTTTTTACTCGTTGAACTTTAGATCTCTGCGTACCGTTGTCCTCTAACTGGTAGGCAAGAACACCCGATAGTTGTGGGGTGTATCAATGTACCCCACAAGTATCCCCAACTCGGCTATTGGATCTAGCTTCTTCCAGGCATCTTTGGTCACATGGAAATAAATCGATGATCCAAATATCCTGAAGTGACTGACATTTTGCCTCTTCTCGGAAAAGGCTTCCAATGGTATCTTCATCCCTAGTATACGGTGCAGGCTTCTGTTCTGCAAGTATACTGTTGTATTGCATGCCTCAACCCACAAATGAAGTGGTAGGCTTTGGTCATGCAACATTGCTCAAGTTGCTCCCACAATTGATCTATTCTTCCTTTCATCCACCCCATTCTATTGTGGGTTATGGGGTGCCGTCAACTCTAGTTTAATTCCTTCTGTTGCGCAGAAGTCCTTAAAATGTTGGGAGACATACTCTCCACCATTGTCGCTACGCAAGGCCCTTATTTTCTTTCCAGATTCTTTCTCTACTAAGGCTTTAAACTCACAAAACCTTGAGAAGATCTGATCCTTCTTCTGCATAAAGTAGATCCAACATCTACGAGAAAAATCATCAATAAAAATAACATAGTACCTTTGTTTAGCGCGGTGGAGGTTGTAGAGAATGGTTCACACACATCTGTATGGACTCGCTCCAAAATTGCTCTAGCTCTACTGTCTCAATCCTGAAAGGAAGATTTCACATACGTACCTCAAGTACAACCTTTACATGTATCCGTCTACTCCATTTTTCCCTTGGGAAGTCCAGTAGAAATCTGTTGCATGATCTTCAAGGCCCCATGGTGCAAGTGGCCCATTCTTCTATGCCATAGCTCACCAACATCTTAGATCTGCACCATCTCTGCTTTGGAACTCGATGCAACACAGTTGTCTACCTCCAGCTTGTAGAGATTCTTAACTCGAATCCCAATCCTCTTGGTCTGTTCAGTGCCGATATGCCTCAGGAATACCTTTCCTTTACTAAAGACTACATCATAGCCTTTGTCTTCCATCATAACGACGGGCACAAGATTCTTCTTCAGACCCAATACACACTTTACATCAGTCAGGGTGAGAGGAGCTCCATGCTCCCTCTGAAACACAACCGTATCTTCACCTGAAACACAATACTTTCCATCATCACCCATCTCGATCTGCATCTGGAGATCCTTCTCCTCCAAGGTACTGAAAATATTCTTGTCGCCGGTCATGTGGAATGAAACTCCACTATCCAGGTACCAAACACATCCCACCATGGATGAAACCATACATGCGATGAGAGAGAAATCCAATTCGAATTGTGAGGCCAGTGCCTCACCATCTGATCCCTTCGAGGATCCCTTCTTGGATTTCTTCTGTGGACAATTTGTAGCATAATGGCCCACCTCATGACAATGAAAGCATCACACTTTCGATTTGTCAAACTTCTTCTCACCATGGGAAGAACTAGATTTGGAATGGGACGCCTTCCCTTTCCCTTTCCTTGCCTTACTCGCTAAGGCTATATTTTCTTCATCATCTTGCTTTGATGAAGATCCATCTCTGGTGCTTCTTCTTATCTCCTCCTGCATCAGATCTAACCAAAGTTGTTCCCAATCTGGTAGTTTCTCTCTTCCATTTACCAAGTCTTGGTAGCTATGCCAGCTCTTAGGAATACCGAGGAGAGAAAAAGTCACTATGTCATCATCGACTGTCGTGATCCCTACACTTCCAAGCTCATCCCTGCAGGTGGTGAGCTTGTTCAGATATGTAGAGATCGTGTCACCGTTTTCACACTTGATTTTTCGAAGCTTGTCTTTCAGTGCTAGCTTCCTCTGATTGCTGTTTTTCTAATATAGATCCTTCAATGCTTTCCACATTGAAAACGGTGTCTCCTTCCCATGGAGACTCGAGACTATGTGGTCTCGAACTCCCTCTAGAAGGATTCTCCTCGCTCTAGCCACACATTTCTTCCATTCCGCCAATTCTTGGGCATTAGCTGTTGCTGGCTTGGGGACTTCTTGATCAATGAAGTCCTTTAGACCATTGTCCTCTAATACCGCTTCCATGTGATACTTCCAAGCTATATAATTCGCGCTGCCATTAAGGGCATACTCGAGTCTTAAACCGTTGAACGCCATTGGTGAAATTTGAGATGTGATAAGAATTCGAATTCTATAATCAGGAACTTCAAACTTGGAACTTCTCCCTTCTTTGTATACTGTTCTTCGCTTTGATCACCTTTGCTCTGATACCATGTAGAATTTCCCACTATAGATCACCTGATAATGCAATATACTAAAGCAAAATACTTGATCTACTTCTACAAACAAACTTGTGGAAGCTTAATCGATTTTGAGAAATATCAAATAGAACACATATAACAGAGAATGAGAAATCAATCACCCATGAACACAGAAGAATACTCTGGGGAAAGCCTCAGCTAAAAATCCTGATCTTTGTATTATCATACAAGTGGAAATATGTCCAAACTACACAAAGCTTTAGCTCACAAGTTATCCAGCTCTCAGTACAATCCCTTAATGCAATTCACAGAATGAATAGACACAACATATGCCCTTCTCCAATCCTCCAAGCCTCCTATTTCCTTGCGCAGTTTCTCTTGGGGTCCAATGCTGCCACCTATGTGAATTAGCTTCTCATGCAACTCACCAAACTCATAAGTAACTGCGCAATATCCAAGGAATGAATTCCTTCTGCATGCAAGAGATATCCTCAATGGAATATTCCTACAACTGATAGTACATTGTCCCATCATCTGATCTCAGCTGGGTCTCTGACTGAACTGACATGCGTGAGTTATTTATGAGAGAATATTCAATTATCTGAAGTGCAGTAGTTACATGCATTAACTAAATGAACTCATAATTAGTTCAACAAACTGTTTGAACTAATCTAACTGGACTTAACTCAGTTAACTGAGCTAACTAATTACAACTCAAAGTACAACTCATCCTGATCTCCTTAATCAAGGGATAACTTCCTCAATCAAAGGGGAAACTGTTGCATGTCTTCATATAGACTTCATGTTTGATTTTCTACAACTAATTAACTCAAGATGAATTAATTAATTATTTTACAAACAACTGCTAAGATCAAATTCGAATTTTAATTCTCAATTTTAGTTTAAGGACTAACTAAAATTGGAATGTATCCTGAAATTCTATTTATAGCAGTGCTATTTTTGGCACTTCTATTTTTAGCATTTCTTGTTGCTATTTTCAACAAATTTCATAGTGTATAAATATCTTAGTTGTGGACATTCCTAAAGCCAATGGCTTACTGCTTAGAAAATATTGGTCTAGCAAACTCCAAGGATACTTTGAGACGATTGGTCTCACTTATGGCTTCCATATAAGGGCAAAAACAACCAGATTCGAGTTGAAGGAGAGCCTTACTTGAAGCATAACGTGACATAACTTGAGGGAAAAAAAGAACCAATGGGCTTTGCAGATGTGATTTTTGGAAATTATTTTCTGGAAGTAGATCATAGATGTTATGTGGCACAACCTTCACCTATCCCACCTGATACACAGTTGGAACTTCGTCCTCAAAATACAACTGGTGCTAATGACCTTTGTACAATAGATATAGATAGTAGTAGTATAGATATAGCTCTAACATTTCTAACATTAGGATTTAATACTTTGACAATTCAAAAAAGAAGTAGGGCTCTAGAGCTGGTTGCATTTTAATGGACTAGCAACACATAAAATGGCATATGATCTCTTGTCACTTGGAATTTGAGTGCACCAACAACATTGTTAAATACAAAGCACTCATATTCTTAGGTTTGAAGAAAGCCATTGACCTCAAAATCGAGGTACTCAAAGAAATAGGTGATTATGAAATCGTCACACGTGAGTTGTGTAATACAATACACTGTGTGTCACCCAATCTCAAAAGTTTTCAACAAGAGGTATGGAATTTTATTTCACAATTCCAACCTTTAATAGTATTTATATTCCTCGAATCTATAATGCTACTAAAGATACATTAGCAAATTTTGTTGCTAGGTTGTCACCATTAAGGGATGAATTTTTTATTGAAATTATTTCTAGGCCATCTGTTCCAGATAATTCACTAATTTTCTTATTTTCAATGACAGCTAGAAAAATCAGATTTTCTGGCGAACGTTGATGTATTCGAAGACACAACCATTGACGAAGATGAGCAAGAGAAAGCGTTACGTGATGCAACTCAAGCAAGAAAAGGAAACCCCATGCCCAAGGGCGTGGTGTCATTGGAAAAGTTGTACGATCTACAAAATCGATTTAAGGGACCAATCAACAGAAAGACTCATAGTTCGACCCTATTGCATGAACTTATAAATATTGGTAAAGAAGAAGATATGAAGTTTGTGAATCTTGGTACTTTTTTTCACACCTCAAGAGCGGAAAGCTTTCAACCACCTCTTTAAGTAATATTGAGATGTTTTTGCATGGACATATGATGACCTCAAGACTTACGACACACAAATAATCTAGCATGTGATTCCATTTATGGAAGGGGCCAAGCCTTTTCAGTAGAAGCTCCAGAAAGTTCATTCGACTCTTGAACCCCTAATTTAGAAAGAGTTGAGAAATTTTTTGGATACTCGAATCATTTTCAAACTTCGTCATTCAACATGGGTCTCAAATTTAGTTATAGGAAGGAAAAAGTCTAGGGAAATATGCCTGTGCGTGGATTTTCACAATTTTCAATCGCGCCTCGGAAAAAGACATTTATCTAGTGCTGTAAATGGAACATATTTTATAAGCAGTATCAGGGTTTGGAATGTTTTCATTGTTGGACAGATTTTTAGGTTACAACTAGGTTCTAGTGTAAGAACTTGATAGGCATAAGACAACTTTTAGAACCAAGTGGGGTAAATTTTCTTTTAAAAGAATGCCTTTTGGGCTTATCAATGCAGATGCAACCTTTCAATATGCTATGGACATTTCATTTTGTGGTTCGATTGGACAAAGCATCGTGGCATACCTGGATGATGTGACAATATTTTCAAAAAAAATATCTGACCACTTATGCCATCTAATACAAATTTTCGACTGATGTCACAAATACGTGATATCTCTTAATCCAAAGAAGAGCATTTTCACAATTTCTGAGGGAAATATATTGGGCCATATCATCACAAAGAGTGGGATTAAGGTGGACCCTAAACGAGAAAAAACTATTCTTCAAACTCCCTTCCCAATTAATAAGAAATCCATGCATTCCTTCTTCGGGAAAACCAATTTCTTTCACAAGCTCATCTCTGATTATGCATAGGTAATGAAATTGTTGCAAGAGATGATGTTTGGTAATTTAATTGTTTTTAATTTACTTCACTAATTGTCAACCAAGATTCATGTACTTATGAAATGTATGTGCACTATATATGCTAGGATTCTTTCTATGAATTAATTGATTCTAGAAATGAAACTAGTTCTAAGCATGGACAAATATTTTTAACACAATTTGGAGAATAATTACACACATGTTCTTTCAATCCAAAGTTATATTAATTCCATATTAACTGAATTGAAATCCACTACTTTGCAGAATTTGAAAATTTGTCTAAATTGCAGAATTCAAACTTTATTCTAATTATATGAAAGGAAAATGCTTAGAAACCAAATTTCAATAAAGAAACAATCTAACTCTATTTGCAGAATTATAAACATTCTACACTCACTTGCAGAAATAAACTTGTATACTAAATTGCAGTAAGGAAATTCTATACTAACAGCATGAAAGAGAAATAACAATAAAACGGATCTAATTCCTACTTGCAGAAAATGAAATTGAAATCTTTACAACTTGAGAATGATTACTTGTGTGTGCGTTTAGCCTTTAAAGAGTATTTCATCAACATTTAAGAAATCAAATTAAGCTATGAAGTAATTAAGTGCTGGAAAGAAGGTGCATTCAATAATCGAAATCTTTTCATTGTTTTTTTTATTTTTTGTTTATGAGTACTCTACAATCAAAATGAGAATCACCGAAAATGTAATTATGATGGAAACCAATTCTTGAAAGAAACTATAATACTAAAAACAAGTAATGCAAAACAAAACTATAAACAAAACCTCACAGCTCGACAGGGGGCCCTCCTGTGAGTGCATATCAATTAGTAATCACAAGATCTTCACGCACACATTGAGAACAAAGTAAATTATATTAGTTGGAACAAAGTATCATCGGTCTTCACAATAAAACAATTATAAACTTAATACTCGAGAAAACTTATGTCTCAGGTCTCGGCTTACAACCTTTATACAAATTTCATAAAACGATTTTAAGAATTTTAAGCCGACATGACATGAGCTATTTTGACATCTATGAGATAGATTCAATTTGAAACCTAATCTCTTTATGACTTGCTACTAAAAGAGGAAGTCATAGGAGATTCATCTTGATCCAAAATCTAATAGTTGAACAGGTCTTCAATCTCGCTCACTTGATGTTGTTTTATTCCTCCACTGCTTTTACTTGATCACTACATGTCATTTTCAGAGTTTGACTCTGAATTTGACTTCTAGATTTCTCAATCCTCGTAGCTTTCCAAGTTATGCTGATAGGTGGTTATCCATATGGTAGAAATTTTTCATCTCTAGGTAGTCTTCATCCTTTTATTGAAGTGATGCAACCTGTCTAACAATGAATATTGCTGGGGAAACCAATATTAGCTGCAGAATGTATATGATTTTTTCATTGTAAGAATATTTTCATTATAATTCATTAATAAACAAATATTCTAATTATGGATAATGAATACATTTTTAAGAGTTGAACTTGACCTTGAACATGCTAAGATTGCTATAAAATGGTGATAAGAAGGTTAAATGAGATGGCAAAAAGGATAGTAAAGAAGAAACAATTCCAGACTTCAAAATTCCCCCACACCAAAGGTTTTGCATGTCCTCATGCACCAAAAATTCAAAATTGTCTCTTCTTTTCTCCTTTAGTGAATGATCTTTGAAGCTTGTGCAAGCACATCCAGACTAGTGCTTGATTTCTTCTTTTTAATGCTAAAAGTGGTCCTTGGTTTCTTCATCAGAATTCTGCCTTGTAACCCTCTGATTTTGTTCTTAAGAAACTTGTTTTTAACCTTAAGTTTCTTATTCTTCTTATACCAATGACAAAGGTGTAGAAGTATATTATCATTTTGGGTTATGAGTATATCATTCTAAGTTTTTTATGCTTCCCTTTCTTGAATTAAGTGTTCGTTAAGAACCTCCAACTCATATATGTATTGATTTATGTTTTCTTCAATTTTGTGTTTTTGTTCTGCATTTTGTTTTGCTTCTGAAGTTTCACTTATTTCATATTGAGAAAATTTTTCCTTTTGTTGTGCCCTTTGCCCTAGGGATTCCACAAAGTCATAAATTTCTTTTCAGACTGGATCAATTTCTATAGTTTTTCTTGTTGGACTCACTGTGTGAGGTGGTGTATTATACCCTCCTTCTTCAAGATCTATCATTTCTGGTGACTTTGTACTTAACATTTTCAAAATTCTTTTGCTTCTCCTCAATTTTACCTCTGAGCTTCTAGAGTCTTGCCCTTTTCTTATTATCCTTTGTTTTCTTCTTTTCCTCTGGTAATTTTTTGCTCGAGCTAGCTGTCTTTCTTCTAAGGTCCTGTTTGTCATTTTTCTGTTTAAATTTCTCAAGATACTGGAATAGTGGGGTATCATCTTCAAATGGATCTCCTGGTGTTTCAGTTACATTCTGCTCTCGAATTCTTCAATTCTCTCTATTTCAGGGTTAGGGTTTGACTTTCTTTGACTTCTTTTAACCCTACCATTTGTTTCTTCCTTTGGGGCTTTTACAAAATGGTTTCTCACTAAGAAATCTTGCCAACTATCTCCTCTAGCTTCCAAATGTGCTTCTACAAGAATCTTGATGAGTCCATGATGGTAAAGAGAATTATCAATTGACCTAGATTCTCTGTGTATGCCAAATTCCATTTTCTTTAAACTTTGAAGCAGAAAGTAAGAAAAATTAATCTCATTTACACCAAAAAATGCATCATAAGCCTGCCATGGTAGAAAAACATTGTCCCAAATATATGTTCACGTGTTACAAATGTTTGAATAACTATCAAGAGATTTCTCCATTTTCCCTTTAACGTAGTAACTAGAATACCCTTTTTGAAAATGGATAAATCCATACTCGGTTCTCTTGGAAATGGACCCAATCATTCTCTTTGATTCTCCTATTCTTGAACCAGCTTTCCCCATTTCTTGGTAGCCCTGTTGCTTTTGCTACAATAGAGTTTGTGAGGATGAGCTTAATATCTTTTATCTCTGCTTCTACTCCATCAAATGCTTGGGCGAAGGCTTTGGTAACTTATGTTTCATACCTGTTGAATTTCTCAAAAAATTGGAGCCATCCCACTTGTTGCAATTGGTCTTTAACCCTTGGATATGCCTAGAGAAATTTTACTCCATTTGGTTTAGAATGAACAAGCATTCCCATGGTGAGGAGAAGTCTCAGCCTTAACTATTTTCTTTCGACTGGGATAATGGAAGCTTTGAAAGAGGGAATGAATGAAATGTGAATTGGAAATGAGTGGAATGGATATGAAACAGGGTTAAATTATGGCAAGGTAAGGCGTTGATGGAAGAGGTTATGTTGCGTTCAGATTGTACTTTCACAGTTTTCCAGATTTGATTTCAAATAATCGATTTCATGTGTTTAATTCCGATCAGACTTGATGTGACTAGCGGTGTAATGATAAGGGTATATGGTATAACGGTTGTGAATATGATAACAATTGTATAAGGTCCTCAACTTGTTAATACAATCATTCATAAATTAAAACCTAAGCTCCTATATGAAATATAATTTTAATATTCTTACATACCTTTGTTGATGTGTTCCACTGATATTCTTTTTCTGTAGAATTTGATTTTGGTTGCAAAATTGACAATCAGTTGCTGAGTGATAGGATTTTTTTTTTTTTTTTGCTTATCATTCCTTGGATTTTCTTTATCTGATCTGGAGAAACTTCTTTATTGTTGTTGTTGTTTTTGATGGTTAGTGAAGATACTGATCCTTATGAATATGGCTTGGCACCTGAAAATTTATTAGAAAAATAAGGATAAAAAGAAATAGGGACAAGAAAGAGGATGTTTTGAAAATATAAACTGCCAAGAGATCTTGGTTTTCAGTTAATATTTCTGTATAAACATGCCAACATAGTCGGTTTTCATGTTTATACTTTTATTTTTTATTTCATATATATATCTTCTTTTTTTTCATTTGAAAAATTACAATGAAGCTGGAGAGTAAGGAGAAGAATCCCTTTCCTTGACCAACTTGAATTCAGAATTATCTTGCAAATATTTGACAAATTCTTCCTTTGTTAGTGGTTTATAATACAACCTTAATATATGACTATTAACAAGGAAAGTAATTTGTTCATCATCAATAACTTTGATTTTGGATGCTCCATTATAAAAAATAGTATCAATATCATAAGGACCAAGCCAATGAGTTTGAAATTTTCCTTAAAAGTCTTTGAACTTGGAATAAAAAAGAAGAGCCTAATGACCTTGCTTGAAATTTTTAGCTTTGATAATTTTTCATGCCACTTAGACATTTGTTGTTGAACTATGTTGGTTCTTTGAATGACATCTTGTCAGATCTCATCTAGCTCATTCAATTGTGCCAATCTTTGTTTCTGAGCTTTTGATAGATCAAGGTCCAATTTAGCTATTGTTCTGAAGGTCTCCACTTGGAATTCAATTGGAAGAGAAAAATTCTTTCCATAGAAAATATCATAAGGAATATGTCCAGTTGTATTCCTCCATGTAGTTTGGTATGCCCATAATGCTTATGGAAGATTTTCTGCCCAATCCTTTCTATGCAAATGCACAGTTTTGATAATAATTGCTTCAAGAACTTTGTTGGTAGATTCCACTTGTCCATTGGCTTGTGGATGATATGCAGTAGACTTTTGATGCTTGATTTTATATTGCTCCATGATATTTTGCACCAACTTGGATGTGAATTGGGTACCTTGATCTGTTACAATTTCTCTTGGAACACCAAAATGAGTAAAGATATCCTCAAAAATAAATGTAACTACAACATTTTCAGTTGCAAATAAAAGAGGTTTAACATCTACCCATTTTGTAACATAATCTGTGCAAACAAGTATGTACATTTTCTGTTAAGATGGAGGATTTATTGGTCCAACAAAATCTAGAACCCACTTCTCAAAGGGTTCTAAAAGTACCTATGATTGCAGAGGCATTTCATCTGATGGAATGGGCTTCCCCATTCTTTGACAACTATCACATCTTTTGACATATTCTTTGGCATCCTTGAAAATGGATGGCCAATAATATCCCAAAAGAAGGATTTTGTAAGCAGTTCTTTTATCGAAAAATTGTCCTCCACATGGCTCATCATGAAAAGCTTTCAAAATTTTAGGTACTTCATCTTCTCGAATACATCTTCGGATAATCAAATCAGGTCTAGTTTTGTATAATTCTACACCTATCCAAGAATAAGGTGCATTGGTTTTGATCACTTTTTTTTTTCTCTGGTTGATAGTTGTGGAGGTAACTTTCCTGTAGCCAAATAATTAGCAATATATGAAAACCAAGGTGTTTTACTAGATACTTCAAAAATATATTCATCGGGAAAGTTATCTTTTACAAGAACATCTTCATTATTATGCTCAATTCTAGAAAAAAACAGCAACTGTATTTTCTTTTCGTGGTCTATCAAGAATAGTAATGTTGAATTATTGTAACAATATCAACCATCTTGTAATTCTACCATTAGTGACTGGTTTTTTCATTAGATATCTAATGGAAGAATGATCTGTATGAATGAAATTTTCATAACCAATAATATAATGACGAAATTTATTAACGACATGCACAATAACTAAAAACTCCTTCTTTATTTTAATGTAATTTAATTGCGGGAGTCTAATATTTGCTTGTATAATTGATAACATAAGGAGCTAAATCTTTTTGTCCCAACACAACTCCTAGAGCTATATCTGAAGCATTAGTAGCAATATGGAAAGGAAAACCCCAATTAGGTCCTCTTAAATCTGGTTCTTTGGTAATCTTTTGTTTTAATGTCTTAAATGCTTTATGACAGTCATACTTCCAAACAAATTAACAATAATTTGTAAGGAGTTTGAAAAGTGGAGAGGGTATTTTTGCGAAATTTTCTATGTATCTTCTATAATATCCAGTGAATCCAAGAAGCCTTCTAACATCTCTTTGAAAAACAAGAATTGAAATTTTAGAAATTATTTCTACTTTAGATGTATCCACTTTAATTCCATCACTCGAAATATGGTGGCCTAAAACAATCCCTTCATTGAACATCATAAAACTTTTCTTGTGGCTTAATGACATGTTTGACTCTTTACATCTAACGACAATTTTTTCTTCTTCAAAAGCATCACCATACACAGTAAAGTCATCCATTTATACTTCCACATAATCATGAAATAGATTAGAAAAGATACCTAAGACTTCCCTTGGAAATTTGGCAAGTGCATTACATAATCCAAAGGGAGGAACCCTATAGGCATATGTTTCCCATGGACATGTAAAAGTAGTTTTATCTTGATCTTCTAGCGCTAGTTGGATGGGGTTATATCCACTAAAGCCATCCAAATTGAAAAATACTTCTTTCTTGCCAAGCTATCTAATACTTGATCTATAAAAGCTAGTGGAAAATGATCTTTCAAAATAGCTTTGTTTAATTCCCTATAGTCAATGCACACTCTCCATTTTCCATTTTTCTTAGAAACGATCACTCAAGGTGACACCCATTGACTATATGATATTGGAAAGATGAAATTCACGTTAAGTAACTTTTGTAATTCCTCAACAATTTCTCTCAGATTATGATTCATCCTTCTCTAAGGTTGTCTAACTGGTTTGGAATTTTCTTGAATATAAATATGATGCATACAACTTTTAGGACCAATCCCTTTCATGTTAGTGTACTCCCATGCATAAGAAGAAGAGTATTTTTGTAGTATCTGTATTAATTTTCTCTTTTGAAATTCTTCCAAATTATTGTTAATATTCAATGTTTTATTTGAAAAAAATTCTACTTGAGAATTGTAAAACTTTTCCATAGAATGTAAAGCCATTTGGTGAGATGATAAATATTCAATATTGCATTGTTCTTGAAAAATTTGATCTTGCTCACAGTATGAAGAAGAATCATTATTATTCATTAAATTTTTCAATTTATCTTCTTCATCTAATTGTGAAAGAGTATAAACTGGTTGCAAATCGTTAAAGTCTTCATTATCATTATCTATCCAAATCTCACTTTCAACTTCAGTTATTATTTTTGCAGGAGGATACAATATAAATTTCTTAGTGGAAATTCGATCATAGATATACATATCACCAGATCTACAACTTGTGAATGCATCAACTATAGCTAGCCAAGGTATACCAAGCATCAATCGATGGCCTCCTAAACTATTCTTGGGGTTAAAATCATGAAATCTACAAAATATTCTCAAGAATCTAGAGAAACAGACACATATTCTAATACTCCATCTAGTTTGATAACATATTTATTTGTTAATTATAATAATGTAGGAGTATATTGAATATTAGGAAGCTTAAGTTGCTCCATTGTTTGTTTACTCATGATGTTAATGGTTGCTCCTAGATCAATCAGAGTGTTTGGAATCTCAATACCATTGATATGAATTTTCACAATGGGACTACTAGGATGTAGATATTTTTGAACAATAGGTTTCCCATCATGATATCAACGATTTTTCCTACCAATTGAATCTTTTTAATATCTTTTATTTTTCTTCCTGGTTTTCTTATGCATATATCCTTACTAGTTTTTGAAAATATTGGTATTTACTTTATAGCTTGTAATAAATGAATTTTAATGCAAATATTCTTAATTTCATCTAGCATATCATAATCTGGGAAAACAAGTTTTCTTTTTATTCCTTTATCAATTTTGAGCCTTTCAGGAAAAGGTGGATCTTTCAAAGAAATAGAAGGTTGTTCTACTAGAGGAACTGTAGGAGCTTGCTTTATTTTCTCATCCTTTGATGATATAGGAATATCTTCCTTTAGAGGAATATTTTCTTGATCAAGATTTTCATCTTTCTCATGAACTTCATCCTCTTTATATTTTGGATGGCGGTTGTTGTGACTTCTTTTGCAAAACCCCACCAGATCCAAATTGAACATCATTTATACATAATGGGGTAATCATACACGCTTGAAAATTTTGTCCTTCGACATTATAAATAACTTGTTGATTTTTATTGTTTGGATTTGGGAGTGGTTGGGCAGGTAGTTGATTGGGTGTTTGAGGAAATGGTAATGAAATTTGTTGATTTGGATTTTGAAATTGAGAAAGTTGAGTTAGTTGAGGAGGATAATATTGTGGTAGAAAAGAAGGACATGGTTGTTGGAATTTGAGGATATTTGCCATAACGATTTTTCCAACCTTGTGCCTAAGATGGATTTTGAGGTTGTGGGGGCCAAGGTTGCCACAACATGGGTGTAGTCCAATTGTTCTGTGGTTGTGCATATTATTGAGTATTGAAACCTCGATTCATATTTTATTGTTGATTTTTCTATGGTCTTTTAGCAATAAAACAAAGAGATTTAGCTTGCCTTGTTTCAACTTCATCTTGAAAAACAACTTTAAGACCAGGTATTGAAGGGAATTCCTTCATGTTATGATTTTCAGCACATATGACACAAATTTCTATACTATCAAGGGGACATTTTCTTAAGGCATGTTTATTCCTACACTTGGGATAGAAAATAGATAATGCAACATTCTCATATTTTTTCTTGTTTTGTATCTTAAGGGTATCTAGTTGTTCACTAAGACTCCTAGGATATTTGTTTTGAAATTATCAAGCACATTTTTCTATTTCAGCTCTACTTACTGTTCCAATTGCATATTTATTAATTTTGGGCATCACAGGATCTCTTGTATTTTTGCCAGTTCTAGCCTTACCCCTTGAAATATGTTTACACAAATCACATATTTCTCCAAATGAAAGTTATGAAACATCTCCCTTGCCCATTAAATTAAGAAGATCAATCCATTCATCTATGATGGACTTTAATAAAAGAGTTTTTAGTGTTTCATCATCCAAATTATACATCTTATCCCTTTTGATGTTGTAAGAAAATATTTCAACTAGATATTCAAGGCTTTCATCCTATTTTTGCATCATCTTAAAGACTTCAGCTTTAAGGTTATGGGGAATACGATAATCCTTGTATTTTTCTAAGAACACATTTTTCATTTCTTCCTATGTTCTAATTGTATGTGTCCTTAATCCCATAAACCATTTAAGTAATCCATCTTTAAGAGTTGCTGGGAATAATTTCAATTTTTGAGGATCAAGTAAGTAGTCATAGGTTCTCCACATAACTTCAAACTCAAAAAGAAATGTTTCATGGTCCTCATGCCTTAAACCATGGAAATTAGGGAGGATGGAGGGTGGGATGTTCTTCATTGTGGTTGTGGTATCTTCATCAAAGATGGGAAGTACATTAGGTTTTGGTTCTCTCCTAACACCTCGACCTCCAAGTCCTCCTCAATTTCATCCTCTGCCTCTTCCACCTCCAATCTTAAGTTCACCATTTACATTATTTACTTCTCCTTCTCTTTCCCCTGTCATTGTATATTCCTCAGAGCTAATATAAGGTTCTATGATAGGATTATCTAGCTCTTATTTTGGTTCCTCTACTAATGGTATGTTAAAATAAGTTTCTTCTTTTTCTTCTTCACTAGGAACCTCTAGTTCTTGTCCTAGAAGTTGTTCTCCTATTGAAGAGAGGAAAATTACTGCTTTTGTGGGGGATGTAGGTTCTTCAACTACAACTTCGGTAGAGGAAGTTGGTGAATCTCTAGATTTGATTTCAGATCTATGCACCTCAGGAAGTCTATGTCTACTTTCCAATGATGGGATACGAGTATTGGTGGATGGTGTGGCATTATGAGGTCTAAGTGGAGTGAGTGGTGATGTTGAAATTGAACTTCTACCTCTACTTACAAATCTAACCTTAGAATCCCTTTCTCTATGCATAAATGTTTTTTTATCATTTTTCAATTTATTAAAATTAAAATCTCCTAAAGATGATATGCAAGAATGGAATCCTATATATACTTCCCTGGAAACGGTGCCAAAATGTTTGATAAATTAATTGTTCTTAATTTACTTCATTAATTGTCAACCAGTATTCGTGTACTTATGAAATGTATGTGCACGATATATGATAGGATTGTTTATGTGAATTGATTGATTCTAGAAATGAAACTAATTCTAAGTATGGAAAAAATGTTTTTAACACAATTTAGAGAATAATTACCCACAAGTTCTTTCAATCCAAAGCTATATTAAATCCTAATTAACTGAATTGAAATTCACTACTTTGCAGAATTTGAAAATCTATCTAAATTGCAGAATTCAAACTTTATTCTAATTGTATGAAAGGAAAATGCTTAGAAACCATATTTCAAGAAAGAAACAATCTAGTTCTATTTTGAAAAATTAAAAAAATTCTACACTAACTTGCAGAAAGAAACTTTTATACTAAATTGCAGTAAGGAAATTCTATACTAATCGCACGAAAGAGAAAATGGAAATAAAAAGGATTTAATTCCTACTTGCAAAAAATGAAATTAAAATCTTTACAACTTGAGAATGATTACTTGTGTGTGCATTTAGCCTCTAAAGAGTATTTCATCAACATTTAAGAAATTGAATTAAGCTACGAAGTAATTAAGTGTCAGAAAGAAGATGCATTCAATAATCAAAATATTTTTAGTGTTTTTTTGTTTTGTTTATGAGTACTCTGCAATCAAAATGAGAATCATCAGAAATGTAATTATGATGGAAACAAATTCTTGAAAGAAACTATAATACTAAAACCAAATAATGCAAAACAAATCAATAAAAAAAATGTCACAGCTCGATAAGGGGTCCTCCTGTGAGTGCAGGTCAACTAGTAATCACAAGATCTTCACACACACATTGAGAACAAAGTAACTTATATTAAGATGGAACAAAGTATCATCGATATTCACAATAAAACAATTATAAACTTAATATTCGAGAAAATTTATGTCTTAGGTCTCGACTTACAGCCTTTATACAAATTTCATAAAATGATTTTAAGAGTTTTAAGCCGACATGACATGATCTATTTTGAAATCTATGAGATAGATTCAATTTGAAACTCAATCTCTTTATGACTTGCTACTGAAAGAGCAAGTCATAGGAGATTCATCTCGATCCAAAATCTAACAGCTGAACAGGTCTTCAATCTTGCTCGCTTGATGTTGTTCTATTCCTCTGCTGCTTTTACTTGATCGCTACACATCGTTTTCAGAGTTTGACTCTAAATTTGACTTCTAGATTTCTCAATCCTCGTAGCTTGCCAAGTTATGTTTATAGGTGGTTATCCATATGGTAGACATTTGTCATCTCCAGGTAGTCTTCATCCTTTTATTGAAGTGTTGAAACCTGTCTAACAATGAATATTGTTGCAGAAACTAATATTAGTTTCATAATGTTTATATTCTGTCATTGTAAGAATATTTTCATTATAATTCATTAAGAAACAAATATTATATTTATGGATGATGAATACCTTTTTAAGAGTTGAACTTGACCTTGAACATGCTGAGATTGATATAAATGGTGATAAGAAGGTGAAATGAGATGGAAAAAAGGATAGTAAAAAGAAAAAATTATATACTTCAACAAATGATAAAGAAGGATGCAATATAGAAATGGGATAAAAGGGAAAAGGTTGCATTCCCCTGTATTAAGCAAGATATCTCAGAAGCACCAACATTATATAGTCCAAACTTCAAAAAAATATTCCTGTTGTACACCTTCACTTTCGATACTTCTCTTGTTATCGTTCTTACATAAAAGAATGATCACGATAACAAGTGACCTATATCGTTCATGAGTGTTGGATTACAAGGACCTGAAATAAATTATCCCTCCATCGATAAATGAACTTATGCAGTCTACAAGGTCATAAAGCATTTTAGGCCTTATCTTCTCAAGCATCATGTTATTATCTTTGTGCCACACCCAACTGTTAGGTTGTTGTTTGTTCAACAAGAACTGGGTGAAAGAAGAGTGAATTGGATAACCAAATTGCAAGAATATGACCTTGAGTTCAAACCAGTTCACATGATCAAAGGCCATGGTCTATGCCAGCTAGAAGAAGAACCGACAAGTTCACCAGAAGATGATTCTTCTAGATGGGAGAAGGAAATAAAAATGTATAATATCAAACAAGCTACCCCCACTAACGCATCCACCTCTTGGTACACAGATGTGCGACAATAACTTGAGCACGGTACCCTTCCCTCTCATTTATCAGGGAGACAAAAGAGGGCCACTAGATTGAGAGATTTATCTTATCCATTGGTACCTGGAGTGATTTTAAAGAAGCACCATAATGGTGTCCTACTCAGATGCTTGGAAGCACCAGATTCATAAAGGGTGCTACATGACCTCCATGATGGACTAGATGGAGGACATTTTTCGGGTGACACTATTGCGAACAAAGTTATGCGGGTTGATTTATATTGGCTCACATTGTTCAAATATTCCCATGCGTATACCCGCAAGTTCCCTATTTGTCATAAATGCATTGGCCGAGATAAGAAGTCAACTACCCCATTCAATCCCATTGTTGTAGAAGAACCATTCCAACAATGCGGCTTAGATGTTATCGGTGAGATATTTCCACACTCATTGAAGCAACACCGCTATATTCTGTTGGGAATAATACTGAGAGGGGGGCGGGTTGAATCAGTATTTACAAATCTATAACTTTTTCATTTCCATAATCAGATTTATATACACTACTTTAGTGAAGGGAACTCGCGTGTGAACGCAACTGTTATTAAGGAAACCAACGTATATCCAATGAACTTATGATTCAGTTAATTCATCATATGTTGATCTTTAATTAGTGCATCAGTAATTTATTAAACATTAAACAGTAACCATGTGCAGTAATAACAGAATAAACCATCACACATAAGCAACACACATGAACACCAAGATTTAAGGTGGAAACCCAATGCGGGAGAAAAACCACCCGCTGCTCTTGTCTCTATCTTCTTTTAATATAAAGAATAATCTGTTTACAATCTTGTACTGGTGCAGACTCATACCAGTATGCAGGCACCCACCTGCAGAAGGCTGCAGCTTTCTCTCTTTCTCCAAATTCTAGTGGAAGGGAGCTACAACCCCCGAGCTCTCGTACTAGCTGACATGTTTACTAGTACGTAGTTGCTAGCCTACAGAAGGTTACAACCTTCACTCGTTCTCCAGTTGCTACTGGAAGGGAGCTCCAACCCCTTGATCAAATCACCAACCACTACTGGCAGGAAGCTTCGACTTCCTCATGGAAGGTTCCAACCCTCAACATCCTCCAGGGACCGTGTTTCATTAATTTTCAGACTGGATGCTCCTGGTACACAACAACACAATATGAAGGCCACGTTTCATCAAATTTTCATACTGGACCCATCAGTAACATTGAAGATCAAAATCAATCACCACTACAATACATCCATCAAATACATCTACGTCAACCAATCACTAAAACTTAATCATCAATCTCTGATATAACTGAAACCCAATCATCAATCTCTGAATCAACCATAACCGAATCAATCAATCACTGAAACCTCTGACATACTGAATCAAACAATCACTAAACCTTTGACATATTGAATCAAACAACCACCAAACCTCTGACACAACTAAATCAAAAAATGGCTGAACCTCTGACACAATTGAATCAACCATTCATTCAAACTTAATCAAATTCAACCAATCAACTGGAACAGACAGATCACTGTAACCATCACACAGATCTGAACCTAGAACACTGCATCAACAACCAGAACCAACTGTAGCCTCAAAAATCATGTGTCAGAATGTATACATTTCTTTAATGAAGCCAATCTACATGTATACGCTACTTTCTTTAGCCCAACCTGTGTATATCTCTAAAGACATTGAATCATAAAACCTCTGATCCACACACTGTACCAATCAGTGACATTATGAAGATCTATTGTCAATTTACAGAGTTCTAAATAGATAGCAGCAAGGATCACCCTTCTTACTCAATCAATCAATCAATCAGACACAAACTCCTTATGCATTCAGTTTTACTTTCAGATCTAAGAAGACTTCATTGACAGACAATAGTAAAACAACAACACTGATCAAATAGATCAGTCATCCCTGAACAATAGACTTTTCTTTTGCATACGCTACTTGGAAGATCCAAACCAGCGTGTATATGCACCTTCACCCAAGAGAACCAGTGTATAGATTTGCAAATACTTACTTATAACTTCGCAGCTATTCCAGACTTCAGTCATACCTAGATCATAACATATAAAGGATAAAACATTTGTTAGCACTCAGATCTAGCCTATCCATTATCAGATCACATCAAGATAAGTCATTATGATCCTGATCCATCATTAGATCTCCTTCATCATCAAACACTCAGGTGCATACTTAGTCCAGATCAAGCAAAGCATCAGAAACCCATAACATCCAAAAAAAATTTTGATGTAACTCTTCATAAGATATTCATTCCTTGTGCCTTTATCCTTTTGATCTTCTCCTCCTTATATATTTTTAGTACTTTCTCAACACCTCGGACCAAAACCACTTAGGACCCATGGTATTCTTGGACGGGATCACATAGTCATTACTTTGCTCAATATTATGGGCTAATACCATGGTATTGACCCCTGGTATTGTTTCCTCTTGAATTTCCTTGATTTTCCAACATATACGCATTTTTCTTCTTATGAAGGTGCATGTATACCTATATGATCTTTTTGTTCTTTGAACGAGTGTGTATACGTTGTTTTGACTAAGTGGACCTATGTGTACATCTTAAACTGCTTTACACCATCCTTTTCCTTCAACTTCTTTATTCTGGTCAATAGACCTTAGTTCTATCTTCATGTTCTTCTGTTACACTGTGAGTTTCCTTTTATCAAAACTGAAATGACCTGTGAGTGGGTTGCCATCAAGGGCAACACTTGTATCATAATTCCAACAATCTCCCCCTTTGGACTTGATGGCAACCATGTTGGTGTTGATTACTGCAAGTTATAGAAACTGTTAGAGATAACAAGCAACACCAAAGAAACACCAAAATACTCTCCCTGTTTGACATCAAGGGCAAAGGGCGGACCAAGATACTCTCCCCCTTTGATATACATTATGTTGTCCATGCTCCCCCTGAGTACATGCAGAGTCTGCAAAGATATGTTTCAAAATAATAACATGACTCTATAACTCAACTAAGTGAGTATGACCTCCCTAAGACCAATGACTCATACATGCATCAATCTCCCAACCAAGTGGGGATATACGAAATTTGACTCATCTACCCAAGCAAGTGGGGATATACCAATTGTTTATACATGACTGAAATATAGCAATTATTACATCATCCTTCCCATGCATAGTGGGGGTACAAATTACATCATATGACCAAAAAGGACTCATTGAAAGACTATGACAGACATAGACATATTATGGGCCTTTATATGACCTTTACATCAAATGATATACATGAAATTTATAACAAAGACCAAATATCTAAAGAACACACTTCCAACTTAAGAAGAGAAAGGACCTCAAAATTGGCCTTAGCAGAACATGTTCACTCTTCCTCTCATTACATCTGCATGGAAGAAGTCAAACTAGTTAGAAAAGAAGACCACTATCTTAAAAGGAAAATCAAAGAAGCCACTGAAATAGAAAAAAGGAAGAACAACTTGAACTGAGACGATGGATTAAAAATAAGAAACACTTGGAAACCTTTACTTGAAATCTTAAAGAATCAATAATTAACTCATATCCCTTTTAATAATTTAATCCCTCCTCTCTCATTAAAAAATAATAAAATATAAATCAAATCAACAAGGAAACATTATCTAACATCCTCCTTAAACAATAAAACAATAAACAAATATAAACATATAAATAAATAATTGGCTATTTCATAACTAATCATTTGATAATATTAAAACAGACTAAAATCATAGTTTATTAATTATAATATTATAGTAACATATGAATTTCTATTAAGCATATAGTCGTAATAAATCAAATTAAAATAAGTAGAAATTAACAACAAGAATTATATATAAAATTATAGGAAATTAATTAATTTTTTTCCACTGGAAAAATCGTAATCTTACATTATAATTGAAAAATTACATGTTGTAGATGCTTTTCAACATATGTTGTATTTGGCCCTTTTCCATCTCTATGGCCATAATAAAAAATGGTGCTCAGTTTTGTCAAAAATATGATGCATATAGCATCCATCACCACGAAGGGTTCTCAGTTACTGTCTAATATAAAAACTATAAACATGGATGCTATCTACAATAATTCACATACACCATGTAGGGTGATGTCCTTTCTGTATGGTATGAATATATAAACAAGAAATGAAAAACTGAAATAATATATACAATAGATAAGTTTGTGCATATCCATCAGAAATGTCCAAAAAACTCAAAATTAGGGACTATATGCCCTGTGATAAATCTGATCATTGTAAGGCATGTGATAGTAGTGGTTCTCATTTGAGTCTCTTTGTTCCTAAATCATCCACTCTCCTCGGGGAAGTACCGTGGCCTCCTTGGAAAGCCCGTCAGCACTGCAGTTATGTTCCCTGTAAATATGTTGACAAGAAATAGAATTAAACTGAGCTTTGAACAAGTTCACTTCATCCAGAATATTACTGAGAGTGTGTGAGTGAAAAATAGTAATATTATTGAACCAATTTACTATGATTTTTGAGTCTCCATATATGTTTAGATCCATGCAATTATGACCAAATGAAAAATGCAGCAGATGACAGAGTGTAATAAGTTCTGTGAAATTATTCGTTCCATCGCCAAGCCCCATCTTGACCTTATAATAGTGTTGTTCAGTAAGATATAAAATGAATCCACTGCCACATCCATGGTGTTGTGCAGCACCATCAAAAAATGCCTAGGGAGAGTTTTTATCTATAGGAGCAGGGGCATGCGGCCTTCGAGGCCGAGGTCTGTTGGGCTCAGGCATATCGTGATAAGTTGATATAATCTGGGCTGGTATATGCGGCCACCTAGCAGTGCTGTTGTAAAAAATTATTCGGTTTCGGGCTAGCGAGAGATGCCAGCAGATGAGAAGGGGAAGGCATAATTGTTTTGTGCCACGATTCATATTGCACCAATTTTCCCAGGCTCGATAGATATTATCACCCTCCCATTTCCCAGATAAATGAATCGAGGAGGAGACAATCTGCCAGAGATTGCTCTGAGTTTCACATTGTAGGAATAAGTGATCAGTCGATTCAATAGATTTTTTGCATAAAACACACCAGTGAGGGCCATGGAAAGAGCGATGTGATAGTGATTCCCTCGTGGGGACTTTGTTCTTGAGGACACACCAAAAGAACAATCTTGTTCTCGGGGGCGAACCAAGCTTCTAGCTGCTCTTCCACCATACTGATGTCTACTCAGGCTGTTTGTGCAATATAAGGTTGACGTAGCTGGCCTTTGGGGTATAATTCCATTCTCTGCTAGGAACCAAACAAGTTCATCTGGTCCTTCCTTTATCCTGATGTGAGATTCACTCAGAGCATTTATATAATCTTGCCATTCCCAGTACCAATGAGGAGGAATATCAAGTTGTTGGGAAGATTTCCATCCTTGAGAGAAAATGGTGGTATTCATCTGATCCGCTATGTGTGCCAGTACCTTTATCTCATGTGAATTAAAATGCTAGATGAGATCTGTCAATAGCTAGAATCTTCCTCCTCCCCTAGTCCATGGATCCAATCCTATTCGAGCTTTTGATCCATCATTAATTCTCCAAACTAGATTGTTCTTGATGCTAGGCAGGGAATGCAGTAGAGCCTTCCAGACAGAAGATATACCTGTTCTTGGCCAGCTAGGCATGTGAACCCAATCCATGATTTGGTGAGGCCAAATGTACTTATAATAGGAGACAGTGGTCCAAAGGTTCTGCCCGATCAATAATGTCCAGCCCATTTTTGCAGCCAGGGCTTGTGCAAATAGAGCTAGGTCCTTGAGTCCCCAACCTCCCCATTTTTTGGGCAAAGCAATCTTGGTCCAGCTGACCCAGGCAAAAATCTTTTTATCTTGTTGCCCATTCCAGAGGTATCTTCTACAAAGCTATTGAAGACGGGCCAGAATATTCTTGGGAACCCAGGCCAATGCCATCCACAAAATAGGGGTGGCTTCAAGAACAGATTTGATGAGCACCAATATGCCTGCTCTGGATAAGTATCTGTGACTCCAATTTGAAATATTTTTTTCCATCTTGGTAATGAGCCAGACCCAGTCTGTTATTTTTTTACTGAGGGGATTTATCCAAAATCCTAGATATTTGAATCAACGGTCAAGGGGGATGATACAATAAGGAAAGTGGTGCTGAGCAAATCGAGACTCTTGGATGGAAGTGAGGGCTAAGGTGATAGCGGATTTCCCTTGATTAGCCTGCATGTCAGTAGCCTTCGAGAAAAGGGAAAGGATCTTTGAGAAGGTAAGAGAGTCTCGAATGCTCCCATCAAGGAAGATGAGAACATCATCCACAAATAGGAGATGTGTAAGATAGCAGAAATCATTTATCTTGAGGCCACAAAAACTGCCATCTCTTTTAGCTTTGGCAAGTAATCTGCTAAGCCCATCCATGACAATCAGAAAGAGTAAGGGAGAGAGGGGGCAGCCCTGTCTGAGGCCTCGCTCAGCATGAAAAAAGTGGGAGGCAGATCCATTGATGAGTACACTGAAAGTTGGAGTGGAGATGCATGCCATAATCCAGGTGACAAAAGCATGTGGAAAGCCAAGGTGGATAAGGAGCATCTTGATGTAGAGCCAACTGACTCAATCGAAAGCTTTTGCCAGGTCAATCTTTAAGATGATTCCTTTTATATTTTTGGTCTAGATCAAATGAATGGCCTCTTGGGCCGTGCCAATGGCTTCGTGGATCTGTCGATGCTCAAGGAAAGAAAACTGTTCGGGAGCAATATGGCGAGAGAGAATGGGCTGAATACGATTTTCAATGACTTTTGAAATAATCTTATACAGACAATTGCATAAAGAGATGGGCCTGAAGTCATTGAAAGAGGAGGGGGAATCAGATTTCAGAATAAGGGCAATGAAAGTTGTATTGATAGCATTGTAAATGGATCCAGAGGTTCTACACTCTTTCTCGACTTTTAGCAGATCATCCCCCAGGAGTTCATAGAAAGCAAGATAAAATTCTATCGTCCATCCATCCGGACCAAGAATTTTGTCTTTTTTGAACCATTTCAACATCCCTTCCAATTCGCTAGTAGTAACAGGAGATATTAGCTCTTCTGCCTCATCTTCGTTTACAAAACGAGGGAAATGTCCAACAACATTGATGATATCAGCAAGATTAGACCCAGGTGGGGTTTTAAAGAGTTGCTTGAAATGAGAGGTGCCAAGATGGGAGAGTTTGTTGAAGGTGTCTGCTACTCCTCCATCAGGTAGGGGTAAGTTCCAAATTGTGTTAGAAACTTTTCTACCTTTTGCATAGTTCTGGAAAAATCTTGTGTTGTCATCTCCTGCTTGTAACCATATAGCCCTACTCCTGAGTCGCCAAGATTCCTCTCTTTCCTTCAGAATCCTTTCCTTTTGATTTCTAGCTCGATCAGGTGAGCTTTGTCATCAGCAGATGTAAACCCCAGGTTGCAATCATCTAACAGTGCACACAATTTAGACTCGATTTGAGTTAAAGAGTGATCCTCCCTCTAATTTTTCTCTTTGGCCCAATTGTTGGAAATATGCTTGAGCTGGGACAGGTTGTGGCAAAAACCCTTTGTTAAAGATTCATGTCTTTCAATAGGGTTGGCTTTCCAAAAATCTGAGACCAGGTTGATGAAACCAAGGTCCCGTAGTCAGACATGATTAAATTTGAAGGGAGCTTTGGGTTTAGCATGGGGACCAAAGACTTCAAGATAAATGGGAGAGTGATCCGAGACACCCTCGGAACCCACCCATTGCTTGTAATGATGCAAATGATTCATAAGGGGAACCTTTATAAAAAATCGAGCTAAACTTCTGGCTAGTGCAGCTTACCCCACCCTTCTGTTTCGCCATGTAGGGAGTAGCTTATTCATGGGAATATCCACAAGGTTGTGTTGTTCCAAAAGGTTCATCATGAAGCCTGTAATAGAGTCCACTTGAGCTTGTGATCCCCATGATTCCCCAAAACCAATGGAGAAATTGAGATCACCCCCAAGAATTATGTGATCAGGGGATATGATCGAGAGATTGAGCAGATGTTGCCAGAAGTTCTCTCTCTGATGGCATGGACCATATATATTGATGACCCTCAGGTTAAGGACGAGCTCCACTGAGAAAAAATCCAAACCGATAAATCCAAGTCCTCCCTAGGATGCTAACACTTTGATGGTGCGAGGATTGAGCCCTATGGCTAAGCCCCCCGATCGAACCAAAGCATCTATGGTGAAAAATTGCCATCCAGGAAGTAGGGAGGCTAAAGTGCTGGTGATAATTTCGGCGTCACCTAGGGTTTCTTGCAACATGATGATATCGGTAGGCTCAACTTCAAATAATCGGCACAGGACTAGTTTCTTGGAGGCACTAGCCATGCCTCTACAGTTAAATGAGAGGCACTTCATGGGGGAACCCTGCCTGGGGTATTCAGTGCTCTAAGAACCCCTTCCAAAGTGAATTGTCTTCTAGAGGTGACCTCTACCCTAGCCCTTTGAATGGCTTTTGTGAGGTTAGATTTTTGCCCACAGGTTGAAAGGATGACCGATCCAGGTTGGGAGAGTCCCAATCCTGAGAGATGAGTCGAGTGACCATCAATGTGTGAGCGAGAGCAGAGGTTGTAGTTATGGGATGATATCCTCCCGTCAGAAGATGGGGAGGTAGAAGTGGATGAAGAAGGGGGTAAGGATGGAGCGGTGGTAGCGATGGTGGGAAGTGAAGGAGCCAGTGTACAGTGAACCACAGAAGTATTAATGGTAGAAGAGACAAGTGAAGTGCTGTAAGTGAATGAGGAAGGGCAAGAGGTTAGAGGAATACCTGAAATTTTTGCGGCCTCAACAACTGCACGAGTTCTTATTAAGGGGGGCGATGGCATTTTGTACTCTCCTGCATCCGTCCGCGGGGTCCTGTTGCTGACTGGTGCCTGTGGAGCCGAACTAGGAGAGCGATTCTGAGTAGGTGCATCTGTCCCCATGGATGAAGGAGGTGCCCTCAGAGGATCCTCTGGTTTTTTTATAAGTGGGAAATCCTTGAAGATGTGCCCCACTTTGTGACATCTTCTACATCGAAAAGGGACTCCTTCATAGTCCAAGATCTGCACCCGAGTGTATTTCCCCCATTGTAGAGTGATTTTTTCTTCCAATCCTTCTCGCATGTCCAAGTGGGCCAGAATGTGAGTTAGGGTTCAATTCTTTGATTGAACGAATGTTCTGTCATGGTCCAGGTAAGTGCCAAGGGCATTTCCAATTCTGACGAAGACCTCCTCGCACCAGTACTGTAGTGGAAGCCCTGGCAAGCGAACCCATAGAGGTCCCGCCCCAATCTGCTCCTGCTCTGGGTCGAAAAGGGGGCTCCATCTCTTGAGGAGGATTGGAGCCATCTCAATATGCCAATACCTAGCGAGGACCAGGTCTGTATAATTTTCTTTGGCAAAATGAAGAGAAAACCAACCCCTAGGCAGTACCCACACCTCAGGCAGATCTTTAAGCATAATCCCCCAAATTTCTCGTACCCATAAGGTAAGTACGTCTGCTAAGTATGCTATGCCTTGAACATGTCCAACCAACACTGTAATAGCCATGTAAGCTACCTACCCAATGGCAGTACGTTCGCCAAATCGGATGGTGATGTCCTTTGAGGTTGCCTTCAAACACTTGGTCTTTCGCTTCCTAGTTTCGTGGCGCTGATGGATGGTCCAACAACGGGTCTGGTGTGACAGTGCCCTCTTGAGGCAGATGGGCCGTTGATTTGACCTTCACCGCAGGAGTTTCAAAACAGCCCGACGGAGAATTTGCAGAGATGGGAGGGTTTTGACCACAAGATGTCGGGGTATCCTCAGGCGGTGCCAAATACAGGGTCGAGCTAGACGGATGGTGGTGGTTTATCGATGGATTTGGCTCAAAAGAGGGCGATGGCGGGGTAATAGTAGTGAGAATGTGAAGGGTTCCCGGAGATAATGGAGGGTAATCGAGGGCAGGAGAATTAATAGATAGTGACCCAAAGACCAGCAAGGATGTACTGTTTCTAGGGAAAGAGACCACTGGCGCAGTGCATGATGGAACAGAAACAGACGGGAGAGGTGAACCTGAAACTGAAGAAATTAGGTTAGGGTTTCCAAAAATTACCCAGTCGGGAAATGGTTCCTCGGAGTAATCAAGCTCCTCAATCTCCATGAAATCGCCCATGCTGGATGCTGTTAACCGCCGGCAGACGGAGACAACTGTGAAGGAAACGGAGAAACGAAATACTGTCGGTCGTTCGAGTGCCTATTGATGGTGAAAGTTGTGTTGTAGTAAAAAATAGGGTTTTTACCCTAAACCCCTGCTGAGCCTCCTAACCTCGTGCTCCATCCTCATCCGAGAATCTTTATTCTCCTCTTAATTAATTAAACAAATTAATTAAATGAACAAACAAACAATTAATGCATTAATTAAACAAATTAATTAATAAAGAATTAATTAATTAAAAATAAATTAATTAAAAATAAATAAATAAAAATAAAAATCTGAATATTAACAAACTAATTGGATAATGGCCAACCTAATTTCTTAGATTAATTCTTTCATAACCTATATATATACCATAAATTATAGCTCATGGATAACTCATTAATATCTTTAGAATATCTATTGACGCATCCCCTGATGATGGACTCACTTGGTAGTCCGAAACATTGGGTTCATTAAACTCTATAACAGGTCATTCCTCCTCTATTTAAAACTATCCTCACTTGTATGGATTCATTATTTAACAAGACCATGATAGTCATCAGCAACTATCATACACCATATATGATCTGCTCCATAGGCATCTGTCAACAACATCCAGACCAACAACCTGTATATGTCCATCATCAGTTCCCAAGATATGACAATGTAAATATCATCAACCTGTGACAAAGTATGCCGTATAGATATCAACTCATCCTCTTGATCTCATCCAGATCAACTTACTCTGTTTCCTTAATAGAAAGAGCCTTATCATAACCTTCCATGAATCAACTAAGCAATGTCATATCTCCAAGTAGTAACACAAAATCATATCATATGAATGTGAAAACACCATAGTCATCATCTATGATCATAGCATCATCATCAAGAACTACATGATCTTTCCACAAGAGCCCTCAATATATAAACCATGCATCATCACTAGGTAACATCCCACATTTGATAAGAATTAACCATGATAATCAACATATGTGAGTATCAAACCTATCATCATAAAGTAATAAGGCATCATTATTATGTGACTAAGTAAGCCATGTCTCTGAATATCCATGTCTTCAAATAGCTATTTCTTCATGAGACCTGCAATAACACCATTTTGTTGGCCAACCAAAAATATTTATCAATATGTAACTTAAGTAATAATCCATCTATCCATCATAATGTGTATCCATCAAAGAGATACATATATGTATCTAGCAAACCATAAGCTCATAGTCATTTGTCAAGCTTTCTTGATACCATCAACAACAACAATCCTCAACCATGTGAGAGCTAAGAACTATAGGAATCATGCATCATAACTTCACCATATGAACTTTATGCATCTTTGAAGGCATGCTGACAGCAACATAAAAGAAATGAGTGACTTATCATCAAATAATGAAGTTGTGTACTCAAGCTTTGTAATTCTCCTTGTCCTTATGAAGATCACCATGTAAGAAACATATCATATGTACTGTATGCATCATCAAAAAATCATCCACAATAATCCATAAATCTGATCTAAATAACAACTATGTAACCCCAAGCAATACAAGTATCATCTGAGACTTTATCATATGCAATTCATAACCGCATCATAGAATGATGTGTCATTTAACCACTTAATCAACATAAGCATCCTCACCATTGATAAGAATCGTTATGTACCAAAGACTTCTAAACATAATGCCAACAATGCATTATTAGAAGCATAACATATTCTCCTCCTGAACTTGTGCCAACTGTTCATTTTCAGATATGATCATTACAAATATCAGTAAGAATCATCAAGGCATCATCATCAATCAGATATGCATCAAGTCATCAACAACTTATGAGGGTCAAAATCACTTCTAAGTAATGTTCATTGATTGTAGTCATCAATCATCTAGGCAGAAAAGATAATTAATAATTGTCTGAACAATATTAGACCTCTTTTATGAGTTTGTGCCACTTATTTTTCATCAAACCAACATATACGCGACTGAGCAAATTCGAACTCGCGTATATACGCAACTTGTCTTCATGATAATTGCGTATGAGAATTAGAATACTGAAATTTCATACTTTCAGTTCCTTCTGAGTATGTTCTATTTGTATACTGAGCTATGCCACATGTTTCTAACTGTACTTCCTTCTTCTTCCATACCTTGGAGTATGATGAAGTTTTCTCCTTTTGGTACGTTGGCCAAAATTTTATCCTGCATTCTTTTGCTATATGCCCAAACTTGTTACAAGCATAACATCTTATATGTTTCATATTCGCTCTATAGAAATCAATGGTTTTGTGACCAAACATATTTCAAGAAAAACAATATCTCTTAAAGTCTTGGAAGCTCATGATCTTTCTGTTTATTAGCTTGAACCATTCTACTTTTGCATCTGGCTGCAACATTTCCAAAATTATGACATAAAAAACATTCAGCATTATTCCTCAAAGGAAATAACTGACTATTACTTCCATAGTTAGGAGTAAATGATTTTCTTTGAAGACTTTCTTTCCTTGGTTGTTGATGGGGTTGACCTCTTATCTCTTTGTTGAGCATTTCAGATTTTGCACTAGAGTTCCTTGCTTCAGTTTGTGAGCTAGATTTACCTTTAACAGTTTCATGAAAACCAAGACCAAATTTGATGGCAGGAGACCTTTGACTACTAAGAATGTCATCCAAGATCTTAGTACTATCTTGAAATCATAAAAGTTTATCCTTTTCTTCTAATTTACCTTTTAGGATATTTACCTCTACCTGATATTGCTCTTCCTTTTCAAGATACTGCTTCTTCATGATTTCTTCATATTTTCTTCCTTCTTCCACTTGTTGCTTTAATTTTAGAATCTCATTTTCTTGTTCTTCATCTACTTGAGGTAGTTCTTCATTCTGCTTATTTGAATTTTCAAGATCTTCTCTTAGAGAGACTATCTCATCTTCAAGACTTTTATAGTAACTGGATCTTTCTATAAGTTTCTTGATTGTTGTATCCTTCTCATTTACTTCATTTCTCAATGATGTTACTTCATCCTACAACCTTTGACATTGATCTTCCTTTTCCTTGTACTTCTTCCTTACTTTGTTTCCTTCCTCCAACTGAGCTTTTAATCTGGTAACTTCTTCTTTGTAGGCACATTCCCTTTTATCAATTAGATATTTTTGATCTCTAATTGTGTTTGTGATATTTTTAAATTCTGCCTCTATTTGATTTCTTTCTCTTTCACCCATAAGAGAAAATTCAGTTGTTTCATTGTTACACTCATTATCTTCAAAAGAACAGAGAAATGTATCACTAGAGGACAACAAATTCGTAATTGATAATTCTTTTTCTTGTTCACCTTCATTCTGAGGTGATTCTGAATCTGAAGAGTTTCTTCCACATAATGGCCAATCGTCTCTCCCACTATCACCATTCCTTTGAGATGTCTTCTTCTTTTGAGGTGGTTTCTTCTTTAGCTTCTTTCCCATTGTTTCTACAGATCTCCTTCAAGCGATCAAGCTTCTGCCAAAGGACCTGCTCTGATACCAATTGTTGTGAATAATATTGAGACGGGGGGGGGGTGAATCAGTAGTCACAAATCTATAACTTTTTCATTTCCATAATCAAATTTATATACACTACTTCAGTGAAGGGAACTCACCTGTGGATGCAATTGTTCTTAAGGAAACCAGCGTATATCCAGTGAACTTATGATTCAGTTAATTCATCATATGTTGATCTTTAATCAGTGCATCAGTACTTTATTAAACATTAAACAATAACCATGTGCATTAATAACAGAATAAACCATCACACATAAGCAACACACATGAACACCTAGATTTAAGGTGGAAAACCAATGCGGGAGAAAAACCACCTATTACTCTCATCTCTATCTTCTTTTAATATAAAGAATAACCTATTTAAAATATTGTACTGGTGTAGACTCATACCAGTACGCAGGCACCCACTTGCAGAAGGCTACAACCTTCTCTCGTTCTCCAGCTTCTAGTGGAAGGGAGCTACAACCCCCTAGCTCTTGTACTAACCGATATGTTTACTAGTACATAGGCGCCGAATTACAGAAGGCTACAACCTTCACTCGTTCTCCAGCTGCTACTAGAAGGGAGCTCCAACCCCCTAATCAAATCACTATCCACTATTGGCAGGAATCTTTGACTTCCTCATGGAATGCTCCAACCCTCAGCATCCTCCAGGGACCATGTTTCATTATTTTTCAAACTAGATACTCCTGGTACACAACAACACAATATGAAGGCCAAGTTTCGTCAAATTTTCATACTGGACCCATCAGTAACATTGAAGCTCAAAATCAATCACCACTAGAATACATCCATCAAGTACATCTGCATCAACCAATCAATGAAACTTAATCATCAATCTCTGATATACCTGAAACCCAATCATCAATCTCTGAATCAACCATAACTGAATCAATCAATCACTGAACCTCTGCCATACTGAATCAAATAATCACCAAACCTCTGACACAACTGAATCAAAAAAACACTGAACCTCTGACATAACTGAACCAACCATTCATTCAAACTTAATCAAATTCAACCAATCAACTGGAACAGACAGATCATTGTAACCAATACACAAATCTGAACCCAGAACGCTGCATCAATAACTAGAACCAACTGTAGCCTCAAAAATTATGTGTCATAATGTATACGCTTCTTCAATGAAGCCAACTTGCATGTATGTGCTACTTCCTTTAGACCATCCTACGTATATATCTAAAGATACTGAATCATAAAACCTCTGAACCAAAAATTGTACCAATCAATGACATTTTGAATATATATTGTCAATTTACAGAGTTCTAAACACATAGCAGCAAGGATCACCCTTCTTACTCAATCTATCAATCAACCAGGCACAAACCCCTTATGCATTTAGTTTTGCTTTCAGATCTAAGAAGACTTCATTGACATATAACAGTAAAATAGTAGCATTGATCAAATATATCAATCATCCCTAAAAAACAGACTTTTCTTTTGCATATGCTACTTGGAAGAGCCAAACCAATGCATATATGCACTATCACCTAAGCGATCTAGCGTATAGATTTGAAAATACTTACTTATAGCTTAACAGTTATTCCAGACCTCAGTCATACCCAGATCATAACATATAAAGGATAAAACATTTGTTAGCACTCAGATCTAGCTGATCCATTATCAGATCACATCAAGATAAGTCATTATGATCTTGATCCATCATTAGATCTCCTTCATCATCAAACACTCAAGTGCATACTTAGTTTAGATCAAGCAAAGCATCAGAAACCCATAACATGAAAATTTTCTTTTGATCTAACACTTTATAATATATTCATTCCTTGTGCCCTTATCCCTTTGATCTTATCCTCCTTATATAGTTTTAGGCCTTTCTCAATATCTCAGACAAAAACCACTTGGGACCCGTGTTATTCTTGGACGAGATCAAATATTCGTTACTCCACTCAATATTGTGGGCTAATACCATGGTATTGACCCTTGGTATTGTTTCCTCTCGAATTTCCTTTATTTTCCAACATATACGCGTTTTTCTTCTTGTGAAAGTGCGTGTATACGTATATGCTCTTTTTGTTCTGTGAACCATCATGTATATGTTGTTTTGACTAAGTAGACCTGCGTATACATCTTAAACTGCTTTACACCATCCTTTTCCTTCAACTTATTTATTTTGATCAGTAGACCTTAGTTCCATCTTCCTATTCTTTTGTTACACTGTGAGTTTCCTTTTATCAAAACTGAACTGACCTGTGAGTGAGTTGCCATCAAGGACAATGCTTGTATCATAATGCCAACATATTCGTACTACTAGAGATTACTTCATGTTATGGATAGAAGCAATTCATCTCAAGCAAGTGAATTATAAGGAAGTGATCAACTCCCTCAAGCATAACAATATCACCAGGTTTGACATTTCAACTTCACTTTTTTTTTATAATGCAACATATTTCTCATTGTTGAAACTTTATGATTTTGCATTAGAAAATGGTATTTTATTGAAAAATTCAACTAACTACTATCCACATTGGAATGGTCTCATCGATTCAACCAATAAGAAACTTATCCACATCATAAAAAAGATCATATTCTCTGAACAAAGGAACTGATACAATGCTTTGGTGAATGATCTTTGGGCTGATTGTGTTATGCATAAACCTTCTTTGAACACCTCCCCTTACTCTTTGGTGTATGGAAAAGAAATCATCCTACCTCTGAACATTTACCAGCCTGCCCTTCAATTGTCACAAGAATCTTAGGGTAAAATTTGTCTTTTGGTTTAGAGTAGGATAGACATGCTCTTGAAGTTACAAAAAAAGGAGGAAAGCAAAAGAATTTTTTTCTCTTCACCAAAATCACATCAAGAGATGGTTTGATAACAAGTCTATGGGGAAGAAGGAATTCAATGTAGGTAACTCAGTATTGAAGTGGAACAAGCGCCACCGCAAGAAGGGGAAACACGCTAAGTTCCAGTCCCTGTGGATCAAACCTTTTGTTGTTCATGAGAAGCCTGGACATCATACTTATCATCTGCAATATTTGGATGGGAAGACTGACTCTCTTCTTCTAAAATGTCCAAGGTTTGAAATAATATTTTCAATGATAGTCTAGGGTTGTGCCTTTCCCATGTACATAGTTTGTTGTTTTTGTTTGTTTGTTTGTTATGTTCAATATTTTCATTTTGTCTTTTTGTTAATGTGAATAACCTTCGTGTGTAAGTGTGTTTTTGGTTCTGATGTATGTGGAAAAATAGAAAAGGGCCTTGTGACACTGCAACATTTGGCTAACCTTTAGTCCTTCTTTGTCTTGGTTCACACCTTTTGGTCGATGATGTTTTGATGGAAAACATGATCCTTGCGTAAAGAGAGCTTTGTGTGAAACCATGACACCCGTATCTATTCTAGGAGCCTTGTTTCTATGCCCAATTCTCTATGTTTCAGTGTTTTTTACGCTAATCCAATCAAGTAGAGAAGGAAGAGGGGAAAATCTTAGCGAGTAAACTCATATAAGAGGTTTTATATATGCTTCTCTGAATGAATAACCTCTTTTTCTCTCAATAAGTTGGGATCCCTCTTCCACCCCATGAAATAAATAAGTGTTGAAGCACAATTCTATATAAAATAAATAAATAAAGGGTGAAAGAAGAGAAAGGCTTCCTGCATAGGGAAGTGATGCAAGTAACTTTGCTGGGGTATTGTCCAGGATCATTGGTAGTGAAGCAATGGTTGTGTTCATGTAGTGACTCCACAGGGTACTATCCAAACCATCTAGCAGCGTAGCAACACCAAATATGAAAACTCATACTATGAATATCTTAAGCTCGCGAGTTACATTACCCTTCTCCTCAATCAAAACATTGTGATATGGTTGGGATTATGATTGTGTTCAACTGAGAAAGAGATGAAGGGGACTATATCTATAATCAGGTTAAGTGGGGAAGCTAGAGTAATATGCATGATGAATTAATACTTCCCAAAAAGCTAGACCTTGTACAAAAGATTAGACCAAGGCAGAGAAGTTGGAGTTCAACCAGTGTGTCTCTAAGTGTTCTCATTGCTACAACACCCTTCAAAATTTTGGCCTGCATCCAAATTTCAGAGCCTACTTTGATCTTGCAAGTTGTTGTTTCTAGTATTAAGAGTTTCTCCATGTGTTTTCTCTAAGTTTTCTAGTCCCTTTTGGAAGAAAACCAAAGTGTCATCTTTTAGCATGGGAAGCGTCGCATATCACATAAGCAAAGTTATGGTTTGTTTCAAGGGGTAACTTTGGTATTAATGAGCCATTTTTATCATCTTGATATGCATTACACTCATTCCCAATGTTTTAAGCATTGTCGCACAAGTGTCGCCACTGTCATCACAAAGTTTACCTTTAATGTCGCACTTGGGAAAAGTTGTTGCATGGTCATCGCATTAAGGGTATCTTGTGGTTGTTGTCTTCTAAGTGATCAATGTTGTGTCATAAATTTCTCTATGTGTGTGATCATGCTTATGTTTTTTTCTTGTTCACTTTGACTTCACTGATCTCGCACTTAACCAAATCCAAAAAAGTTCCTTCTCGAGCAACTTGACCTCACTCAACCTTCTTGAACCGCCCATTGTGTAGTTCTATCCCTCAAGATTAGACCTTTCCTCTTAGAATTGCACAATGCATATTTCCTGGCTTCCAAACTGTACACTGCGTAGTCTTAGTGCTTAGCCCTGACCCTTGAGCTCCAAAACTATGTAGGCTTGCATCCCAACCACTTTCTTCTATGCACTGTGTGGTCTCAAGCATCAAGCCTCCAACCTGATACCTTGAACTACGTAATTACGCAATCCCTAGGTCTCTCTCCCCCTGGAACTACATAATGGGAAACCTAGAGCCTCAAGCCTCAAGAATATCTCCTTGAGCCTCTAAATAGCACAATACCCTACCTTTTCCTTCCTAAACTACGCAGTCTAAAAACTTAATCCTGGCCCTTGACCTCCTTAGTTGTGCAATTGCACAATCCCTAAGCCAATCTCTCAAACTAGCACCTAGTTCCATCTTATTCAATCGTTTTGTGAAGCATGTTAGACTATGGGTTTATTAGGCTGATGTCATCTTGTCATGAGTGGATTCCAGTTGCAGGTATTATATCTTGTTACAACCCTACTATAAGACACCTTTGTAGCTACAAAGATAAGCTAATCATTGAATAAGAAAAGAAGGGACACCAGATTATGACAACAACTAGAGACCAAGATTATGTTGAAGAGTCCGTGCCTTCAAGCCTTATGGAGGAGGATGAATAAGAACATGTACCATATTTAAATAAGACAAGAAGCTACTAGCAAAAAGAATGTATTGACATTATCATATCATCATACAATCCATGTCATCAATGTCATGTGATGTCTTGCCAATGTGTCATCTCAAGATGTATATGAGTCATAATTTGCCACATCATTTGTAGATTATGTAATTTTTAATATGCGATAAATGTAATGTAAAGTAGAAGTCCAAGAGTCATCTATAGAATGTGAAAAATCATGAAGGAGTCAAAATTTCATGGATAAGTGAATAGTCATGAAGATAGTCCAATAGTCACAAGGGAGGTGAATAGTCACCTCGTTTATTATATATACACCCTCATTGCTCATGCAAAGGAATTTTCACCTTGGCTCAACCTACCAGGCATTAGAGAGGAAGATAGTTCTTTTGGAGGAGTAAGTGGTTTCTCTAACACTCCACTATTGGAGCTAGTGGTGTTCATTGTATTGATGTATCTTGGAATTTTTTCTTAATACTTGAACCTCATTGAGCCAACACATTTTCATGCATATTTCATAAATATTGTAAGACTACTCTTTGAATGTTTGTGGTTTATGTTGTTTTCATCCATACTACAGAAATTGAACTATATCAGTGGCTTTGGTACTTATCTTGTTGAAGGTGTGTTGTATTTGTTTTAATATTCATTGCTTCTATATGAACTACTTTGCTAGTTTATCAACGATTCATTCATATGTATATGCTCGTGTGTCTTTACTAGATTAGTATTATTACTCTTGTTTTAAAGGATCACTCTTATTTCCCCTCATGTAGAAGAACATGGATACATTCTGCAACTGAACATTCGAGAAGGCATACTCACTTGTTCATCTGAAACTACATGCACATTACTCTCTCATGTTGAAAATTGTAGCGAAGTAAAATCTCTAAGAACATATGGCAGTCGGGCCTTATTTTCGGAAGGGCTCCCATACCAAACGGTGTGAAATCTAATAGGGAGTTTTCATCGGGGAGACCCCCTTATCATGCTAATGATAAGACTCCCGCCATGTTATTAGAATAACTTGGGCACTTGAAAATGGGGGACAAAGAATGAGTTAAACACTTTAACTAGAGATTTACTCGCTTGTTGAACAAGTTCCCCACTGATGTACAACCTCATGATGATATCACTAAGGATTATTACACAACTGCCTTGCAAACTAACATTTCTGTATTTGTTAAAAGAGCTGCAAAGAATACTTTGCCCTTGAACTTTGTAGAATCTCTTGCTATTGAAATTGATTTGTGATCAATTGGAGTCACTGAAGACAATGACGGTCCTAAAGAATCTAAAGAACCTCTTAAGAAAAACCAAGCCTCTTCCAACAGAACTAAAGACAAAGACTCTTTTGATATGGAAATCTTGACCAAGTCTCTGAAGTTTCATATGAACGCAGTATCAGAGTTGAAGTGAATTTCAAGTGAGGCATCCACCACCAACAACAAGTATTTTAGGCCACCATTCTTTAAAAAGAATAGCAACCCTCAGCCATCCAAATATTCTCAAAGTTCTAACGTGGTGTTCAATGTTGAAAGCTTGGGCATGGATAATTTATGCACCTTTCATCAAGAGAAACATTCAGAAAATACAATCCCATAGTGGAACTATAATATGAACACTATGATGGATAATCTTGTTAACACTCTATTAGCAGACAAACAACCTAAAAAGAGTGAAGAAACCAATGAACCTGCCACAAGCAGTCAGCCAACCATTACAACTTGAGGAGCAAGGGACCAGTTTCTGAGCAGGAAATTAAGAAGCAATTGTTGTGTAGAATCCTACCACCTTCCAATCCATCTCAGAGTTCACAGAGAAAGTTTGGAAGTGTGCCTCCTTCCAAGAACACTTCCAACAACAACAAGAACAAGTCCATCACTCCTGCTGCAGTGGATAAAATTACACCACCTGATTCATAAACACAACTGATTAAGACACAAATCATTGATTACAACATTATTGAAGATATGAGAAGAGCTTGCAGTAGCATTTCAATATTTGAGCTTGCAAAGATAAAGGGTCAGCGGGAAATGATAATCCAGGCACTCTCATCGCACTCTTCAACAAGTAAAGAAGTTTTTTATTCTTAGGTAATGTCTGGTAACTCTCGTGATATTGTCAAATCTGTTGTTAATGCTGTAAATTTAAGTTCTAACACTCTCTTCCCTCCATTTTTGTTAACTTTTGAATTTTTTAATTATAATGTTAACAATTGTTTGGTTGATTCCTGTGCAACCACGAATTTTATGCCACTGTTGGTGGCTAAGAAAATAAACTCTAAATGGGATAAAATTGATGCACGAATCATATAATTGGACATATCATTTGTCCAGGCCATTGAAGAACTTAACAATGTTATTATTTGTTTTTCATGATCATAGAGTCCACCAGTGTATAAATATCGTAGTTGTGTATAAATGTGGCTCACAACACAATTTCCTATTAGTTTCGTATTTTTTGGCACAATTTCCTATTTTCATAGTATTATATTTTTGGAAATTTTCAAGACTTGAACTTCCAGAGTCGTTTTAAGGCCCTAAACGACGAATTTTTTTTGGGAGAAATGAGAAATGTGATTCTTTGACTGATGTTTGTAATTGAAAGTTGTTCTCCTCGAATATACCATTCTAACGGTTATAATGTGTGCCAAATAGAGATCATATACCCAAGTTACGACCCTAGGAAAGTTGACATTCCAACTTACCCCATCAGAGCCCATAAGCATTTAGTGCTTCATCTCCTATGGTTAGTGTTTTGGATGTTTAGGGTTGCCCATTATTTATTCATGAAAAAAATGCCTCTGAGTCTCATTGTAATACATTTCAGGAAGGTGCATAACCATCACATCTCTTCTCAGAGATAAACTACCTCAATTTGAACTTGTTTCTTTCATTCTACATGTAAACAATTTCAACATTTCTATTTATTAGTTGAAGTTTAGTTCATTATATCTTGTTGTAGCAGCTACAACCAACCTCCAAAATTTTGGTTTGCATGCAAATTTTAGAGCCTACCGTGGATCCTGTGATCCATCATTCCTTGGTCACGTATTGGTAAGGCGATGATCTCAAGCCCCCTCCTTGATTCATAGATTGTTCATGATCTCATCTTTATACAGTATGTGTCATCTTTGGGCATCGAGATTATTGTTTGTCATGTAAAGGGATGCTTGTTTTTCTTCGAGGGGAAATATTTGTGCGTATGGGTTGTTCTCATCAGATAGACATGTTTCACACCCACTTCATGCACTCTTGACATGAAGGTTGTTGCATCAAGAAAAGTATGTTTTTATACATTCTAGATGGTCTATGTTGTACTTCATGCACTCTTGACATGAAGGTTGTTGCATCAAGAAAAGTATGTTTTATACATTCTGGATGGTCTATGTTGTATCACTAAGTGTTCGTGTGTGATCATAGTCAAGTCCTATAACCGTTTACACCAGTTTCAATGATCTCACACTTAGTCAGTTTCCCGAGAAACCTAGCCTCGTCCAGCCTTCCAAAACTGCACACTCTGCTTCTGCAACCCTCAAGGTTTTTCCCTTGCCTGCTAGAACTACGCAATGCACAGAGACCCCAGCCTCCCTTGGTATCCAAAACTGCATAGTATTTTCCTCCATTGTCCTTCCCTAGTTGGAAACCACTGTCATCATAAACTATGCATTATTGCTCCTTAGTTGCTCAGTCTGTCTTGCAACCTGAGACTGCACAGACGTGTCTTCCCGAGCCCCATCCCGCAGTAGTGCCTTGCACTCAGAAACTACACAATATTGCCTCTGATCTACCTAGGCTTCACTGCACTCAAAAACTACATAGAGTTTTCCTCCCAGTACCCCATCATGAAGCAGTGTCTTGCATCTCAAAACTGCGCAATGTTATCCAAGCTATCCAATCTGTCTTATATTCAGAAACTGCGTAGATGGGTCTCCCAGGGCATTATCCAGGTAACAATCACTCATCGTTGAAACTGTAGAGATCTATCTCTCAGTGACTACAGGAAAGGATGACATGCTAGATCACTCTCAAGGAGTTGAGGAGAAGGACCAAGAAACCAAGTTATGATAAAAGATCGAGACTGCATGCAAACTCTGTGGGAGGCATGATCATCTCGAGGGTAAGTATGGTAAGTAAAGTATATATTTTGAAGTGCATCTCTTAGTTTAGCTTGAAGGATTGCTTTTCATTTTCATATCATTCTCTCTTCAATAAAATGCATGTTTGCAAGCACTAAAAGTCATTCCATGTGTTTCCTCTACGTGTCTTGCTTCCTTTTCGCTTGCTGAACTAATTGTCATCTTTGGCATGTTGATTGTTATGTCATGCTTGTGATCTGGTTCTTGTGATTCCAAAGGTTTGTCTTTGTGTGTTTGGGTTGTCTTAGCTATGTGAACACTCGTCACACTCACACACAAAGTTGTAAGCAATGTTGCAGAAGTTTCGTCACGGTCATTCGAAGGTCTATTCCAAGTGTCACACTTATCGCTTTCACCATTAGACAGTCCCACAAAGGGTCATGCTTTTCTATGTTAACCGGATTGCTAGTGTCGCCATGCTGTCATGCATTCTAAGTGTGTGATTACAATGCCGAGTCATCACTAAGTCACTTTCTCTCACACTTAGCCATTTTTCCTGAAAAACAATCGATTGGAGCTGCATTGTGCAGTATCATCTCTCATTGACCCTACTCTGCTACCCAAAACTACACAGAGCTTGAGGTTGTCCTCCAGGGAAGATTTCACTGCGCAATCCTAGAAGTGAGCAAGCTAACTGTCTCCCAGAACTATGCAGAAGTTGTCCCCAAGTCCGATCCAACCTGCGCTTCCCTCATGATCACTCATCAAGCCTCCCTCTAGTCTACCAAAAAATCTAAATTGCACTGTGACCTAGGGCTACTCTCCTCTCTAGAATTGCACAAACATGCCCAACTGCTTGCATGTCCTCCATTGCCTACAGAAATTACACAGTCATGCTGAGTTAGGCCTCCTACTGGCTTGCCCTACACTATCCCGGAAAATTGTGCAGATCTAGCTGGTACACCTGTTTCTTCCCCACTCTGTACTTTTTCTGGAAATTGTGCAACAACTACCTATCCTACACTATCTCCCAAAAATGCGCAGTTATGACCAGCAACTCCCTGCAGCCCAACATGCCCGGCTCTGGAAAACTACGCAGAATTTCCTACCAGTGTCCCTTGCTACTCAACTCTGTCTCCCTTAGATAATCTGCACAGATTCTTAGATGGGACCCAACTAACCTACCCAGTCCTCTCCTTGAAAAATGTACAGAAATGTCCAACAATTCCCCTAGACACCTTGCTTTGTCTTCCTCCTAGGAATTGCATAGTTTTATCCAGCTAGGTTCCACCTTGCATCTATCACTGTTGTTCTGGATTATGAAAATCTATTTCCTAGTGACCTCTATGCATTTTTCCTCGACATTCCTCTGAAGCCTCTAATCCTGACCTGAGTTGTGCTCTGCACAGTTTCAGTGTCTTTTCCTCCCTCCCAGTCACCTCAACCTGAAACACGAAAACAATGCATCATGATAGGCTAGGATGTTTTGGATTTGATGTTGTCCCATCATGACTGAATTGCAAGAATAGGTACACTGATGGATCATCACATGATGACGAACGGGATGAAGAAGGAGTGCATGCTAGAATACTTGCTCGCAGTTGAATGTACACACGAAGCACATCAAACAACAAGCAAAAGAAACACATGCATGGAACCATCTTGCAAAGAACAAGACCATTGAAGACCCCGCAACACCAAGCTATGCAGAGATGAAGAGAAAGTATATTTGAGGACACATCCATCACTTAACAACACAACAACTTGACATGAACACCACAGTCAACTAGTACATGTCAGCAATGTCATGTCGAGTTGTGTTATGAGTTGTCTCAGCCACCTCACTACCGTGAGTCGTAACTGTTGAATCCAATATAATATAAAGTGAAATTCCAAGTGTCATTAGTGGAGTGCAAACAATCATATGTAATGTAAAGAGTTATATGTAATGAGGTTCAGGAGTCGTAAGGGTAGTCTAAGAGTCAAAGGGGTATGTCAAGGGTCACCCCACCCTTTTCTATATATAGAACCTCATAACCCATAGAATGGGCTTTTGGGAGTCAAGATTTTGCTAGGCATCGCTTAGAGAGGGCTTGGAGAGTATTGTGATGAGCCTTGGGTTCTCCTCAATGCAGAGCGAGTACGTCTCTTTGGAGGAGCAGGCGGTGTTGAATGTAACATTCCACTATTGGGGCTAGTAGTTGTCATGTTTGTATGGATGGATGGAACTTTAACTTTATATAATATAACAAAGTTGACACGTCTGCATGCATATGTTGTTATTGTAGTTCGACTATTCTTGTTACTTTAGCAATATATATTTTTTAACTCATGCATTTGTATGAACTATTTTGTATATGATTGTATGAATCTTGTTGAAGTCGTGTTGTTGGTTTAACCCATCACATTGGATTGTCGACTATTCTGCTTTCCAGCTTGTGATGTCATTTAGCTTGTGTGTTCCTTTCAGGCTGCGTACTATTACAGATTTCTAAGGGATACCCTTTTTTCCCCCTTTGTGTGTCAAAACCTCCCCATGCATCTCTCTTGAATCATTACAAGGTCACACACTTTCTTCTAACAAGGATATATTGCTTACCTCTGCTCGCTATCGTGTGAAGGCATAACTTTACTACCCACTGCTAAGACTACTACTCCAAATGATCTGAGGTCTAGTTGGGACTTCTTACCGAGGACATCCCTTGACATGTTGGTGGGTCTAGCACCGTCAACATTTCTGGTGCTAAAAGGAGGGCCAAATGACAAGCTGAGTCCTCAAAATTTGTTTTGAATCTTTACACATCTATCATGACTTATGTTACAATTCACCTCCGAGTAGTATGTTTTATGGAAATTTGTTTGAAGTCTCGAGGGAGTTCTGGGATCTCTTATCACAATACACATATGAAGGTGAAGGCGAAACAACTTGGCCTAGGAATAAAGCTTCTTTCGAAGCTCTCTATGATACCTTGGACGACCCTGAGGATTATGTGGCCTTCTCGTTGTTCGCATACATGCTTTGAGGGAACCCATTGCAATGGTGTGTCACACTACACGATAAATCTATTTGCTCTCTTCATCAGTTCGTTGAAGAGATAGACCGTGATTTCCATCATTATGATCGTAATGCACTCAAAAAGAAAATGTTGCAATTACGGAAAGCACCTAATGAATCCCTTGTACAATTTTGGGATCACTTTTGTAGTCTCACCTTTCAAATCCCCGAGGATGAACCTAATGAATCCCTTGTACAATTTTGGGATCGCTTTAGTAATCTCGCCTTTCAAATCCCAGAGGATGAAATTGATTGGAAATTTCTTCGTGAAAGATTTCAATACCTTCTTCACATATATAAAAATCCACAAGTGTTAGAATCATTCAAACCCCGCCCAAAATCCAAAGTGGACAAGGTTGCTGTCACAAGTGACTATCCGCCCCCATCTCATCAAATAACTCTAGCCCCGGAGTGTGAGGTGGGAGAAGGTTCACATCCATCTGTTGAACTGTCACACCCTACCACCCCACCTGCTCTTTATTTCTTGGCATATTTGGATTGCAAGCCTGTTGGTTGTCACGTGGACTTGTTTCCTCAACCTCCGTCCCCACGTTCTGTTGATCCACCGAAATGTATTGTGTTGTGTTCTCCCATTCTGGACTCCACACTTGTTGTTCATGAGGATCAAATTTTTGATGGAGATGGTGTTGAGCAACCAACCTGCATTATCATTTATGATGAGTGTGTGTGGGAATCTGAAGAAGAATCTGTGGTGAAGGACGACTTACTTTTGTCCACACCTCATCCACTTTTTCCTGAAACCTTTGGTGATTTGGCCACTATTAATTTTGTTGGAAAAATACTGAGAGGGGGAGTGAATTAGTATTTTAAAAATAAACAATAATAATTTTCTTTTCTGAAATGTATACGTGACTTGACTGAACCCAACTAGCGTATATACACGACTGTTGTAAAAGAAACTAGTGTATGCTCAGTAAACTTGTAAAACAACTAATTCTTTATCTATTAAACTTGAACCAGAATGTAAGAGATTTATCAGGCATTTGATAAGTAGTAAACAGGTGTAGTAAGAACAGAATAAAGTATCACACATAAGTAACACACATGAACACCAAGATTTAAGGTGGAAACCCAATGTGGGAGAAAACCACTGTTGTTGTCGTCTCAGTCTTCAAAACTTATTAATATAAAAAACTTCTTACATTCTTGTACTGGTGCAGACTCATACCAGTACACAGGCACCCACCTACTGAAGGCTACAACCTTCACTCGTTCTCTAGCTTCTACTGGAAGGGAGCTCCAACCCCCTGATTTGGTCACCAACCACTACTAGCAGCGAGCTTCGACTTCCTCACTAAAGGCTCCAACCCTCAGCAACGTTCATGGACCATGTATCATAAATTTTCACACTAGATCCAATATCAACACTTATTCTCAATCATCATTGTAATATAGAATCAACTAATCACTGAAAACCCAATCAATTGATACTTAATCAAAAATCAACCAGTCAATAGGAACAGTAAGATCATTGTAACTAGTACAGAGAACTGAACCCAAAATACTGCATCAACACATAGAATCAATTGCAATCCTGATCATTCAAATGCCAAAATGTATATGCTACTTCACTTAAGGCAACCCGTGTGCATATGCATTTTTCTATAGAGAAACCCGCGTACAAATCTTAACATACTAAAAACTGGAAACTTGACCATTGCAATTTCTGAAAAGAACATTGAATCATACTCAGATCTACTACAAAACTCTGAACCAATCACAAAACTATATCTTATCTTCAATCACAATCAACAAGTAATCTTAACATTCTTCAATCAATCCATAACCACATTCAACTTCATCATTCAATCATTTCTACTTCAAACATTATCACTTAACCCAGATCAATCATGAGGACATCATTAGCAGACAGCAGAGAAGCAACAACATTGATCAGGTTGATCAGTCATTTATGAACATAAACCCTTACTTTGTATATGCAACTTTGAAGAAGTGAATCCATGTGTATATGCACTTTTCCTGAGACCAACCAACGTATAGATCTGCAAATTTTGACCAAAAAATGTGCAGCTCTTCAAAACTTCAGAAAGACCCGGATCATAATATTCAAAGATAAAAGCATGCATCAGTACTAAGATCTAGTCAATCCATGAGTAGATCATACAATGAAAAGTCATTTAAGGTCTCATGATCCTGATCCATCATTGTATTCATTGGTGCATAATTATTTCAAATCTATGTGACAATTATGACCCTTACAATGCAAATATATTGCACATTGAAGTATTCATCAAAAATCCTTTTACTTTCACACTTAGCCCTTTGATCTTCACCTATTTATATAGTTTAGCCCTCATCCAACACCATGGGTCAAAATCTAATGCCGATGGTAATATTTGACGAGACCAATATCTGTTGTCGCGCTCATTACTATGGGCCAATACCATGGCAAAAACCATACACTACTTTTCTTCACTAAACTCATGTGCATACACGACCTGGCTTAACAAAACTCGTGTATAGTCCTTGAATTTCCAACTTTATCATTCCTCTGAACTGATTCTTCTGAACTACCATGCATTCTGTCACATCTGTAAACACATCTTGTTTATACCTTTAACAAGTATATTTTCATAAAGAGACAACTTTATCAATTAGGATTCCATTAATAAAATAGGTTGTCATCGAGGACAACTGGTAGGTTCCATCAAGGACAACACCTAATTCATAATGCCAACAATATCTCTGTATCAAACTTTTGATTATGATATGTAAACCTATGAGCCATCATTCTGGTATTATGTTCCATGATTCTGTCACCTCTGAACTGACCTGTGGATTCATCTAGTTACCATATACTTGTTCTGTTACATGTGAGTTTCCATCAAGGAAAACACATGCATCATAATGCAACAATCTCCCCTTTGGACTTGATGGCAACCACTTTGGTGTTTGGTCACCGCAACTTGTAAATAGCATCAAGCCAAGCACCAACCTTTTCAAAACATCAAGCTACTCTCTAAACACAAAGGTACTCACCCTATTTGACATCAAGGGCAAAGGGCTGACCAATGTTAAATGAAGACTTCCATATCTGAACTGTTGAATATGAATAATGACCATGCTCCCCCTGAGCACATGCCGAAATCTCTTACGGATGTAAAATGAAGTACACGACTCTATGACTCAATTGAGTATGACCTTCCTATCACTAAGGACCCATACTTACATCAAGCACCCAACCAAGTGGGGATACATATTTGACATGATCTCAAAAGTCCATACATGACTAAATATGACAATTATTACATCATAGATCTTTACATGACCTTTACATCAAATTATATACATGATATTTATAACAAAGACCAAAAATATCTTAATAGTAGCATAATTCAGCAACCAGAATGCCAACAATGCATTATATTCTGCAAGGCTAGTGCTCCCCCTAAACCTGTGCTACCTATTCATTTTCAACAACTCATTCATCAAAGCATCTTCATCAATCAGATAAATATCAATGAGAAAAATATAACTCGATATCAGCAAACTATACCCATCAACACTAGACCAAGAGAAATTAAATCATAGCTATCAGAAGCATGTCAGAGGCTGATCTTGAGTATGTCCCACTGTTTTTCTATTAGAGAAAAACATATGCGATTGTATGCAAAGAAACTCACGTATATACACGACTGTAAATCATGAAACTCATGTATATCCAAAAACCTTTTGTATTTTCACTTGTACACTGAGAAGACTAAATTAACAACAAAATGAGGTAGAGACAACTCAGTTTCTGTCTGAGATATTCAAATGCTTCTCTAGGAAGGGCTTTAGTAAATATATCAACAACTTTTTCTTTGGAAGAAACATACTCCAATTTAACCTTTTGCTCAAGCACTTGTTCTCGTAGAAAGTGATACTTAATAGGAATATGGTTGGTCTTGGAGTGCATAACAAGATTTTTGGAAATACTAATAGCACTTGTATTATCACATAGGATGGAGATGGGTGGAGAACATTTGATTTGTATATCTCGTAATGTTTGCATCATCTAGAGAAGTTGTGTGCAACAAGAAGAAACCGCTACATATTCTTCTTCCACTATAGATAAGGCAATGGAACTTTGTTTCTTGCTAAACCAAGATACCAATTAGGGTCCCATGTAAAATGCACCTCCACTAGTGCTTTTCCGGTCATCAACATTTCCAGCCCAATCTACATTTGTGTATGCATGAAGGGTAAGATATGCATATTTAGGATACCATAGACCAAAATCTTGGGTTCCTTGGAGATATTTGAATATTCTCTTTACTGCCTAAAGATGTGACTTGGAAACGTCCAACAATCCCAATTGCATGCATGATATCTGGTCTGGTACCTGTTAGATAAAGCATATTTTCAATCATAGACCTGTACTCTGGTTGGTTTGCTGCAGGAGAATCATCATTAGAATTGAGGCTACATCCTATCATAATGGGAGTACACACAGGTTTGCATTCTTCCATCCCATACTTCTTTGAAATTTGCTTGAGATATTTTGTTTGTGAGAGAAAGATGTCATCTTTTGCTTCTTGTACTTGTAGACCAAGAAAATAGGCTAGTTCCCCAAGTAAATACATTTCAAATTCTTGCGGCATAACAAAAGCAAAGTTTTGACTCATAGATTCTTCAGTACTGCCAAAAATTATATCTTCAACATAAACAACAATAATTAGCAGTTTATCACCCTTAATTTTTGTGTACAAGTTGTTGCCCGCGGATCCTTTTGTGAAACCTTGTTGTTAAAGATATTTGTCAAGATGATAATACAATGCTTGCGGAGCTTGTTTTAGCCCATATTAAGCCTTTTTTATTTTGTGTACAAGGTTTTCATCATTCCCCAAAATGAATCATTCAGGTTGTTCACTATATACTTCTTGTTCTAGATATCCATTAAGGAAAGTAGATTTTACATCCATTTGATAAACTTTGAAATTTCGAAAAATTGAAAATGTAAGAAACATTCGTATGGCTTCAAGTCTGGCTACTGATGCAAATGTTTCTTCAAATTCTATACCTTCTTGTTGAGCATAACCTTTATAAACAAGTCTAACTTTGTTTCTAATGACCTCTCCATTTTCATTCAACTTATTTTTGAATATCCATTTTGTCCCAATAACATTTTTATCATGAGGTCTTGGAACCAATTCCAAAAGTATCATTCTTTTCAATCTGATCAAGTTATTCATTCATGGCCTTAACCCAACATTCATCTTTACTATCTTGATTTACATTTTGTGGTTCAATGATGGATAATAAAGCTAGATAACTAGAAGATCCTACAAGGGTTCTTCTTGTCTATACACTAGATTCCTTTTCTCATAGAATTTGGGTTTCTAGATGATTATTTTGAACATACCTAGATGGAGTCTTTTCTTTGTCTGATGTATCTTCTTCTGTTGCTTCATTAGTTTCTTCCTCTATATCATTACGCTTTGATGTGGGAAGGAATTCATCCTCATCATCCTCTTTTGTTGATGTTACCTTTTTGGGCCCTGTGCATGCTTCATCAATCACAACATCAATGCACTCAACAATTTTCCGAAGTCTCTTATTGTAACATTTATATCCTTTGCTTCTAGATGAGTAACCAAGAAGTATTCCTTCATCTTCTCTAGCTTCAAACTTACAAAGTTTTTCATCATTATTTTTTATGAAACATTTGCTTCCAAAAACTCTAAAATGCTTTACAATGGGAGGCTTACCATACCAAAGTTCATACGAATTTTTATCACTATTCACACAAACATGAGCCTTGTTGAGAATATTTACTGCAGTATGTGCAGCTTCACCCCAGAAGGTGTCAGGAGTTCCAGACTCATCAAGCATATCACGAGCCATTTGTTGAACAATTCTATTCATTCTTTCTGCCACACCATTTTGTTGAGGAGTTTTAGCTATAGAAAATTGTCTTTTTATGCCATGTTGTTCACAAAAATCAAAGAATTCATCTGACATGTACTCTCCTCCTCGGTTAGATATGAGATATTTGTTGTTTAGATCTAATTCATTTTCAACTAATGCATTGCAGACTTTAAATTTATAAAATGCTTCATCTTTGTGTTTCAATAGATCAATCCAACACATTCTGGAAAAGTCAATAATGAATAAGATATAGTATTGTTCTCCACGAGGTGACTTTTTCCTTACTGGTCCACACAAATAAGTATGTATAAGTTCAATAGGCTTACTTGTTAATCCTTCTTTGGCATTGAATTGAACTTTGGTTTGCTTACCGAATTGACATGACTTACATATGGTACTTTATGGTATAGTGATATAGGGTATATCACGAACAACTCTGAGGTTGCTTGATTTGCTTATTCGAGAAAAGCTTAGATGTCCCAACCTTCTATGTCATAACAAGTTATCTTCTGCCTTGCATAGGTAACATTGTCCTTGGCCACCTTTAAATATATACAGATTGCTCGGGCTTCTTTTTCCTTTTATTATAGTCTTTCCTACGTTAAGTTCACGAACCACACATTATTGTGATCAAAATACCACCTCATTTCCTTGATCACACATTTGGCTAACACTCAACAAGTTATGCTTTAATCCATAGACATACATAATGTTACCAACTTTAACTTTTTATTTTAGAAAAACAAAACCTTTACCCTTAATGACAGCAGGTGAGTCATTTCCAAAAGTGGCATTCTTTTCTTTCTCTAAAGCATTGTATGAAATAAGTTTATCTTTATCACCTATCATGTGTTTTGAGAATCCGCTATCAATGTACCATTGATTTTCTTGTCCTTCTACAAACAATGCTATGCCACAACTTTCAGACTGTAACTCCTTCCTTTTCCATACCTTAGAATTTGTTGATATTTGCTCCTTTTGAGATGTTGGTTGTAATTTACTCCTGCATTCAGATTCTTCATGTCCAAAGTTATTGTAAAATGAGCATTCAATTTCATCTATAAGAGGTGAGAAGATATTATAAGATTTCTTCTTGACTCCTATCTCATTCCTTTGTTTTCTTGCTTCTCTAGTCATGATAGTTTTGTATGCAACACATTGAGCAGCCTTATGACCAAAATTATGACATGAGAAACATTGTCCATTAAAGAAGAAATTTATGTGATCATAGAGTTTTCTGGTGTTGTTTTCCTTTTGACTGGTGCTTTTGTTGTTGTTCATCCTTGGATTGGAGTTGTTAGAAAATTATATATTACAAAGAAATGGAACACATAAACTATTGCATAAATATAAACACAGAAAATGCATAAAACAAGAGAGACACAGATATACGTGGTTCACCTAGTTTGGGCTACGTCCATGGAGAAACAACCAGTCCTTCCTTTTATATTATCCAGCAAATTGAAGAGATACAACCTACAGCAGGTCCGCTATAATTCCCTCTCCGCTCTCAATCTCCTCTCTCTTCCTTACTTAGAATACAGATCTACATAGATGCAATACAATTCCCTCATATATAGTGAGGGGTTGCCTTCTAGGGAAAAAACCCCAAATTAAACATAACTTCTACCATCATATCTCTGCCTAATGATTGATCCAGATTGACTACGAAATTACAATATTTTACTAGGCAATTTACATCTATTTTTAGCTTCAGGGGCACTGTTGCGAATATTTTATGGGTGGCGTTGCCGCCCCCTTACGAACTAGGGTCTAATGCGGTGATACATTTGAATACATAAGATAATCAGGCTCCACACCCAACAATCTCCCACTTGGAGACTGATTATAGCAACTCCACCGCTGCTTGATTTGCTGGACAATGACTCCACTTTGGACCTGGCTATTTCTCATCTTCTTCATCATACTTGAAGACCAATTGAAACTAAGCAGATTCTCAGTTTCTCCCTGGTTACAACTTTTGTTAACATATCTGCAGGATTCTGGCTAGTGTTTATCTTTTCCAGCTTCAACTATACATCTTCCAATGATGACCGTATGAAATGGTACTTGAGCTATATATGTTTAGTCTTGGAATGAAATGCAGAGTTCTTTGCAATATGTATGGCACTCTCTCTATCACTATGTAACCTGCCCAACTCCTGCTTCTTACCAATTCATCCAGAAACCTTTGTAACCAAGTCATTTCTTTACTAGCCTCTGTAGTAGCAACATACTCTACTTCTGTTGTGAAGAGTGCAACAACACTTTGCAATTTTGAGACCCAACTGACAGTTGTTCCACCTACAGTAAACACATACCCTCTTGTGATCCCCCTGTTATCTCTATTACCCGCTATATCTGCATCAACATATCCCTGTAGAGCAATTTTTGAAACACCAAAGCATAATGCTTGATTTGTGGTACCTCTCAAATACCTGAGAATCCACTTCACCACCATCTAATGTTATTTTCCTAGATTGTTCATGTACCCGCTTACAACTCCCACTGCCTGTGCAATATCGGGCCTTGTGCAGACCATTGCATGCATTAAGCTTCCAACTGCTGTGTACTGAAGCTTTGCTGACTGGTTTTTGCTGCATTACTGAAGCTTTGCTGACTTATTTTTGTTGCATTACTGAAGCTTTGCTGACTAGTTTTTGCTGCATTTAGATAGCTTCCAATGGTGGTTGAAGACTTTTATGTTTGAGATGTTTCTCTAGTGTATCCAAGACCTATCTTCATAAGAGGACAACGTTGTACCTTGATAATTTCATTTAAGGTTTCAGATCCTTTAGCAAATCTAAGATTTAGAGTTTTTATTTTCTCAAGTTCCTTTCTTAGACTTACTACTTCACATTCTAACTTATCATTATGCTTTTCATTTTATATGAGTTGATGCTTCAAAGTATCTATGGTTAGTTTGTTTTCTTCCAAGAAAATTTTGAGTTGAGTAATTTCTTCAAAGAAATAATTTTCTTCTAATGCATCCACAAATTTATCATTAGGCTCATTAGTATTTTTCTCAAAAGCCATGACTAATTTAAGATCTTAATCAGATTCATCGTCTTCACTATTTGACAAGCCATCACTATCTTCATGAGTATAATAACTTCTTCTATTGTCAAACTGTCTCCTATTACATTTTGCAGTATCCTTCCCTTTGTCATGGTTGTCTTTATGAGGACATTTAGCAGCATAATGACCAACTCTACCACAAGCAAAACATTTGAAGGGAAGCTTACTTTGAACCTTTTGATGCCCAATTGAAGTTTCTTTACAAAGTTCACCTCATCTTCTTATGATATGTATCTTGATTCCTTGCGTTCTGCCTTTTATTTCCCTTTTTCAGATGCTTTAAATGCGACTTCTCTGACTTTTGAGGGACCTCCTTTCCTCATTTCAAAAGCAGTCAAGATCCCATGAAGTTGAACAATAGTAAAATCTATAGATCTTGCTTCTCTTCTATGATAGACACTTTTGACTCGAATTTAGGAGTTAGAGATCTTAAGATTTTCTCTACTAAGGTAGTGTCCTTTATTTCTTCACCCAGATTTTTCATGCGATTTATAATCTCATCTATACGTGGAAAGAAACTGGAAATACTTTCATCATTATGCATTCTGAGAGTTTGGAGTTTAGCACTTTTTAGCTTGGAATCGCCTTCATAGGTTTGAATGATTTTGTCACTATTTCTTTTGTTGTATTTAGTTGCATAACTTTGACAAATTTTGATTATGTCAGACTTCCCAATAATGCATTGACAACTTTGGCATTGGTTTCATACATCTTCTTTTATGCTGCATCTGTGGGAACTGCAACTGGATATTAGTAACCTCCTTCCACAATTGCCCAAACATCTACTACAAGAGACTGAAGATAGGATCTAGTCCTTGTCTATATAAAAATTATTTCCATTGACAAGTGGTGGCCTGATAGATGTCGATCCGTCTTGATTTCTCATCTTGGGAGATCTTCCTTCAAGCGATCAAACTTATTTTGAAGGACCTCCTCTGATACCAATTGTTGGGAAAAATACTGAGAGGGGGGTGAATTAGTATTCTAAAAACAATCAATAATAATTTTATTTTCTGAAATGTATACGCGACTTGACTGAACCCAACTAGCATATATATGTGACTATTGTAAAAGAAACTAGCTATGCTCAGTAAACTTGTAAAACAACTAATTCTTTATCTATTAAACTTGAACCAGAATGTGAGAGATTTATCATGCATTTGACAAGCAGTAAACAGGTGTAGTAAGAATAGAATAAAGTATCACACATAAGTAACACACATGAACACCAAGATTTAAGGTGGAAACTCAATGTGGGAGAAAAACACCGTTGTTGTCGTCTTAGTCTTCAAAACTTATTAATATAAAAAAATTCTTACTTTCTTGTAAGACTCACACCAGTACGCAGGCACCCACGTGTTGAAGGCTACAACCTTCACTTATTCTCTAGCTTCTACTGGAAGGGAGCTCTAACCACCTGATCTGATCACCAACTACTACTAGCAGGAAGCTTCGACTTCCTCACTAAAGGCTCCAACCCTCAACAACATTCATGGAACATGTTTCATAAATTTTCACACTAGATCTAATATCAACACTTATGCTGAATCATAACTGTAATATAGAATCAACCAATCAACTGGAACAGTCAAATCACTATAACTAGTACATAGAACTAAACCTAGAATACTACATCAACACACATAATCAAATGCAATCCTAATCATTCAAATGCCAAAATGTATACGCTACTTCACTTAAGGCAACTCGCGTGCATACACGTTTTTTTGTAGAGAAACCTGCGTACATATCTTAATACATTGAAAACTGAAAACTTAACCACAATAATTTCTGTAAAGAACACTAAATCATACTCAAGTCTACTGCAACACTATGAACCAATCACAGAATTGTCTCTAATCTTCTATCACAATCAATAACTAATTTTAACATTCTTCAATAAATCCATAACCACATTCAACTTCATCATTCAATCATTTCTACTTCAAAAATTATCACTTAACCCAGATCAAACATGAGGACATCATTGACAGACAACACAAAAGCAGCAAAACTGATCATATTGCTTAGTCATTTATGAAAAAAAAAACCCTTACATTGTATATGTGAATTTGAAGAAGCAAACCTGTGTGTATACATGCTTTTCCCAAGACTAACCAACGTATAGATCTGCAAATTTTGACCTAAAAATGTGCAACTCTTCAAAAATTCAAAAAGACCCAGATCATAATATTCAGAGATAAAAACATGCGACAGTACTGAGATCTAATCAATCCATGAGAAGATCATAAAATGAAAATTCGTTTCAGGTCTCATGATCCTGATCCACCATTGTATTCATTAGTGCATAATTATTTCAAATCTATGTAACAATTATGACCCTTACAATGAAAATATACTTCAGATTGAAGTATTCATCAAAAATCCTTTTACTTTCATACTTAGACCTTTGATCTTCACCTATTTATATAGTTTGGCCCTAATCCAATACCATGGGTTAAAACTACACAAGTGTCGGTGGTAATCTTTGACAGGATCAATATCCGTTGTCATGCTCATTACTATGGGCCAATACCATGGTAAGGACCCCTGGTATTTAGAATACCATGGTACAAAAACCATATGCTACTTTTCTTCACTAAACTCGTGTGCATACGCGACTTGGCTTAAGAGAACCTGTGTATAGTCCTTGAACTTCCAACTTTATCATTCCTCTGAACTGATTCTTCTGAACTGCCTTGCATTCTGTCACATCTGTAAACAGGTTGTCATCAAGGATAGATCATCATTTAGGTTTCCATCAAGGACAACACCTAATTCATAATGGCAACAATATCCTCGTATCAAACTTCTGATTCTGATTTGTAAACCTTTGACCCATCATTATGGTATTATGTTCCATCATTTTGTCACCTCTGAACTAACCTGTGGATTCATCTAGTTACCATATACTTGTTTTGTTACAAGTGAGTTTCCATCAAGGACAACACATGCATCAAAATGCCAAAATATTTTATGTGTGAGAATTCATTCCTGGATGCATCTACTTACAATCATTCACAAAGTACACCGGATGTCAGTCTGTCATTGCATAGCAGAGAGGACAAAACTGTGTTTGCAAATCCACTTAATATTTCATCTGTCATTTCCACAAACACAGAGGGTGAAAATTCTTGTTTCTCGTCAACCCCCATGTATGATTCATCAGATCATGAGGATGCTGATGAACATATCGAATTTTTTATCATGGTTGTCGTGATATATTTAGTCCTTCATTCGATCACGATGATGATTCATTTGCCGTTTACCTTTCTAAGCCACCTGTCTTTGATTATCTACCTGCTGATGAAGTCGAAACCGATCAAGTTGTCGAGGCACTTCAGCCCGAGCTGATGGTTATGTCAGGCCTTCGCTTTCTTGAGGTCGATTCCACTTTAGATCAGAAATCTGATGATACACCCAGGGCTCCTCATCACTCTCCTATTTACATTGAAGATCAATCTAGTTCAAAGATTCCACATTCTCCACATGAATCACATGATCCCATCACTTATGCATTGGAGGAATCATACACAACGAGAACTATTAGTAAATGTAAGTTGTATTTATTTCTCATGTTTTCTCGTGTGTCATGGTCAAAAAAGTGTGCATGTTTATCATTTGTGCACAGTGTGATGCATAACCATGATACATCCGCAAAATGATTATCTTGAGCTTTTATTCTTTTCTTTTATGTGGACATTTTTAAATTCGGAGTGTGTTGGTCTTCACTATTATATTTTTCTTGTTTCCTGGTTTACACACTTACATTTCTCATAAACCACGCCTTCACCAACATGGGTCAACCAATGCACCGATGGCTGCATTGGAAATATCACTTTATATGAAGAGGCCCATGCATTGTTTAGTTTAGGAGTAGGAGTAGTGTTTGTTTTCTTGTTTCGCTTTGTTTGCGTGCTTGCTTTGTTTACTTTTTTTGATTGACTTCTGTCCTTTGCTTTCTTGTTTGTTTGCTTGTTTTTCACCCATAGGTTTAGTTTCGCATGAAACCGTGTGTGGCTCTCCAGCTAAGCAAGGTAAAGTACAAGAGGACTTGTACAACTATCAGCACTTGGTTATCTGGTTTCCTCTCTCTTTATGAAGAGCTCGTTGTCTTTAGTCGATGATACCCTGATGGAAAATACGTTCTGTTCAGAGTGAATCTTGGTGAAAACACAACGCTTGCACTTTTAACTAGTACCGCCTACTCTAATCAGTTCCTTTGGCTTAGCCCTTGTCGCTCAGTCAAGTAGAGTAAGGTGAGGGGGAATACCTTAACAAGTATTGTCAGAGGTATATATTAAATAATTCTCTGAAGATACAACCTCTTATGTTCTCAATAAGTCGGGATCCCTCTTCATCCTCTGAAATAAATAAGTGCCTATGCACAGTTCTTTGAAAAAGGAAAAAAAAAATGAAAAATGAAAAAAAAAGGTGAAATAAGAGAAAGTCTTCCTGCATAGAGAGGTGATGTAGGTAACTCTGTTGGGGTACTGACCAAGCTCTCTGGTAGAAGAGTGATGCTTGTGTTCCTGTGTGACTCCATTGGGGTACTGTCCAGGCCTGCTGGTAGTGGAGCAACACCAGAGATGAAACTAAAACTCTGACAATTATATTACTTGTGCATCCATATATCCCTCATCACCAATCAAAACAACTCAGTTGACTTGGCTTGGTATGTGTGCTAACCGATCAGAAGAATGGTAGGGAATACAACTTTCACTCAAGCTAGTGAGGAAGCCATGACGATCAAAGAATCGAACAATACTTCTGGAAGGGTTAGACTTGATTTTCACAAAACACTGTCCATACAGAGAGCTGGAGTTCTACCAGTGTGTTTCTAATGTTGTAGTGGCTACAACCAACCTCCAAAATTTTGGCTCATGCAAATATCGGAGCCTACCATGGATCCTGTGATCGATCATTCCTTGGTCACATATTGGTAAGGCAATGATCTCAAACCCCCTCCTTGATCTTAAGAGATTGTTCACAATCTCATCTTTATACAATATGTGTCATCTTTGGGCATCGGGATCACCGTTTTTCATGTAAAGGGAAGTTTGTTTTGATTTGAGGGGAAATATTTGTGCGTATGGGTTGTTCTCATCACATAGACATGTTTCACACCCACTTCATGCACTCTTGAAATGAAGGTTGTTGCATCAATCAAAGTATGTTTTTATACATTATGGATGGTCTACATTGTATCACTAGGTGTTCATGTGTGATCATAGTCAAGTCCTATCACTGTTTACACCAGTTTCACTGATCTCACACTTATTCAATTTCCCAAGCAACCTAGCCTCATCCAAATTTACAAAACTACACACTCTGCTTCTACAACCCTCAAGGTTTTTCCCTTGCGTGATGGAATTGTGCAATGCGCAAAGACCCCAGCCTCCCTTGGCATCCAAAATTGCGTGATAGTTTCCTCCAGTGTTCTTCCCTAGCCAAAACCAATTGTCATCATAAAATGCGCAATATTGTCCCTCAACTGCTTAATCTGTCTTGCAACCTAAAACTAAATAGATGTGTCCTCTCAGGACCCATCCCGCAGTAGTGCCTTTCACTCAGAAACTGCGCAGTATTTCGTCTCAGCTGCCCAAGATGCACTACACTCAGAAACTACGTAGAGGTGTCCTCCCAGGACCCCATCCCGCAGCAATGTCTTACATCTCAAAACTGCGCAATGTTTTCCAAGCTATCCAATCTATCTTGTATTCAGAAACTGCGCAGATGGGCCTCACCCCAATAGCATTCATTGATCATTGAAATTGGGTAGATCTATCTCTTAGTGACTACAAGAAAGGATGACATGATAGATCACTCTCAAGGAGTTGAGGAGAAGGACCAAGAAACCAAGTTATGATAAAAGATCAGGACCGCATGAAAACTTCGTCTGATGCATGATCATCTCGAGGGTAAGTATGGGAAGTAAAGTATATATTTTGAAGTGCATCTCCAAGTGTAGCTTGAAGGACTGCTTGTCATTGTCATATCATTCTCTCTTCGATAACATGCATGTTTGCAAGCACTAAAAGTCATTCCATGTGTTTCCTCTACGTGTCTTGCTTCCATTTCTCTTTTTGAACCAACTATCATCTTTGGCATGTTGATTGCTATGTCATGCTTACAATATGATTTTGGTCATTCCAAAGGTTTGTCTTTGTGTGTTTGGGTTGTCTTAACTATGTGAACACCCATCACATTCACACAAATTTGTAAGCATTGTCACGCAAGTGTCATCATGATCGTCCGAAGGTCTATCCCAAGTGTCGCACTTGTTGCTTTCACCATTAGACAATCCTGCAGAGGGTCATGCTTTGCTATGTTGTCCTAGTGGTTAGTGTCGTCATGTTTTCATGTATGCTAAGTGTGTGATTACAATGTTGAGTCATCACTAGTTCACTTTCTCTCACACTTAGCCATTTTTCCTGAAAATTTGTCGACCGAACAACCCTCCTTCAACCGGACCCCGACTTAGCTGCACTGCACAATATCAACTCTCAGTGGCGAATCCTTCACTATGCAATATTCGAAGTGAGAAAGCTGACTATCTCCCAGAACTGCACAGAATTTGTCCCCAAGTCTGATCCAATCTGCGTTTCCCACATGATCACTCATCAAGCCTCCCTCTAGTCTACTGGAAAATTTGAACTGCACTATGACTTGAGGCTACTCTCCTCTCCAGAATTTCACAAACATGCCCCACTTCCTGCCTGCCCTGCTGCTCGCAGAAATTGTGCAATCATGTTGAGTTAGACCTCCTACTAGCTTGCCCTACATTGTCCCTGAAAATTGCGCAGATCTGGCTAGTACACCTGCTGTTGCCCCGCTTTGCACTGTTTCCAAAAACTGCGCAACAACTGCCTATCCTGCACTGTCTCCCATAAATACACAATTATGACCAACAACTCTGTTGGGTTGTGTTATATTCTTTCCACGACTAGCCCATGTAGTTACCCAGGTGGTTAGAGGGGGGGCGGAGTCCCCCTTCGTTGCGCCGATTGGGGGGGGGGGGGGGGGGGGTCATAGGGGGTTTGAGGCGTACTCGTAACCCCACTTTATGGGGTTCGAGGCAGCGCCCCGAAAATTTTGGTTTTGGACCCTATGTTAGGATGGGCGGACCCACCTATGATTTTGTGCATGCTTTTCGCACATGGTATTGGATGTGATGGTTTTCGGTCCATGGTATTAGATGTTTCGGCATGTATAAATATGTATTATAACATTGAAAGGAACATAATGAAAAATCAAGCTGGTAGTCCCGGTTTTTGGATCCCGGAGAAAATCTCTGTGTATATGTGTTTTATGTGTTATGCTCTAGCATTGTTTATTTTCTATGTTTTAGAATTCGTATGCAGGTAATTTCTATATGGGGTTAAAACCTACATTTGGTATCAGAGTTGTTTTGGCTTCAAGGGGACGCCTTTGTTACTGAGGGGTCTCGCTTAGGCCTGTGGTAGACCCTATTCAGTGGGAGATCTGCGAGATCGATTCTGGTGGTAAAAGAAGATGGCGAGCAGTGGAAAGATAGAGATCGAGAAATTTAATGGTCAGAGTTTTGAGTTGTGGAAACTCAAGATGGAGGATCTTTTGGTGGATAAAGATCAATGGATCACGGTAGATCTAGGTACTAAAACTAATGGGAGTGTCCGATGAAGAATGGAAGAAGTTGGATTAGAAGGCAAAGAGAAAAATACGATTGTGTGTCTCAGATTTGTTGAATGTATCAGGGGAACCTACGACCAAGGCTTTGTGGGACAAGTTAGGGACTTTGTACCAATCTAAGTCTCTGGTGAATAAAGCTGTATAACCTGAGGATGAAAGATGGAAACTCAGTGACAGAGCATCTGAATGTTTTTAATATTGTGGTAATTCAGTTAGCATATGTTTGTAGGTTTTAACCCTGTACAGAAATTACCTGCATACGAATTCTAAAACACAGAAAATAAACAATGCGAGAGCATAAGACATAAAACACATATACAGAGAGATTTTCCCTTGGATCCCAAAACCGGGACAACCAGCTTGATTATTCATTATGTTCCTTTCAATGTTATAATACATATTTATGCATGCCAAAGCATCCAATACCATGGACCGAAACCATCGCGTCCAATACCATGTGCGAAAATCATGCACAAAACCATAAGTGGGTCCGCCCATCCTCCATAAAGTGGGGTTACGAGTACGCCTCAAACCCCCCCCCCCCCCCCCCCCACTACATAATCAGCGCAACAAGGAGGGGCTCTGCCCCCCCTCTAACCCCCTAGTTAACTACAAGGGCTAGTCGTGGAAAGAATATAACACGACCCAACATTCTCCCACTTGTTGTTTTCTTTCCACAGGGGGCCACAAGAGAGCTTAGTCATTTTTCCAGCCCTGAAATGCCCATTGTCTCTCTACACCAAGAGAACTTCTCAGAGCTCACAAGTTTTGTCAATGCATCTGCAGTATTCTTCAAAGTGTCCACCTTTACCAACAACACCTTTTTGTCTTCTATCATATCCCTCACAAAGTGATACTGAACATCAATGTGCTTTGTCTTTGAATGATATGCAGGGTTCTTTGCCAATAAAATTGCACTTTGGCTATCACAATCTATCCTTATAGCTCCCTGTACTAACCCAATACTTGAACACAATCTCTGTAACCAAACTGCTTCCTTGCTTGCATGAGTGGCTGTCATGTGTTGAGCCCTGAACTTGCATCTATCCTATACACTTTCCTAGACTCTTTCCATTCACCTGGACCTCCTAAGATATCAACATCATTGCATATTAATCATAAAATAACATTTAAAGTGGTTTTTAACTATGTTTTATGTTTGTTGTTTGAACTAGATTTTTGCTCATTGAGCTGCGAAATCCTGTCACTTTCCGCAGCTGCTTCAACTTTCCGCGGTTATTTTTGTTCAAGTCTACATTGCAGGTGTCATCAGGCAAAGCGAGCCACATGGGTGGAAATGAATTGGACATGGACCGAGTCCTATTGGCTCAGTTGGATTCATCAAAGGATGTGGTCAACGGTGGTCAAGTGGTGGTCAAACAGAAGAGTCCTATGGCAACAGGACTCCGTTTCCAAGAACGTGAAATATTTTCATGGCCGTTTCTAGATCTCTGGAGGCACGCTGACACCTGTAGGCTTCCCACGATGTGAATCCAACAAGCCGTTTTCAATATATTTCATAATCTCGGCAGCCATGATGCTAAATCCATGGACGATGTTGTTTACATGTTCTCTGTCAGCGTAGTTTATAGGAAAATAGTTATGTAACCTTTTGTTATAAATAATGTGTTTCTATACGCATAGTAGTTAGTCTTTTGAATATAATTTTGCTGTTAAAAAGCCCATTGTGCCGTGACACTAGTTTCATTGTTGTGACTGTGTTCTGAAATATATGAGAAGACTATGTTTCTGAGCGTAATTCTTGATTGATAGTTGTTGCCCGAGGTTGTACAGAGGGCCCCTGCACCCGCCGAGGTTTTGTTCTTTTATTATTGTACAGATTTATGTAGTGTTTCTTTAACTCCGTTACATATATTCCACAGTTATTCACTTATGTATATTTCATTTACTATGGTACTAACGCTTCATTCTTGTTCATAGTTTTACATGCTTGGTACATTGTTGTTAACGCTGATTAGTGTGTATGTTCCAGATTACAGTAGTAGCCCAGGCATTTGCATATAATTTTCACAATGACTAATGACATGGGATTAATTCTCTGCTGACTTTCCTTTTCCTAGTTGTTAATTCCAGTTCTGCTTTGTTAATTTCAGTTTTGTTTCCTTGCTTTATTAGTTAGCTTAGATATTAAATTGCTCATATCATTGTCAGTTACCTCCGAAAGCCATAGCTAGACCACTGGCGAGGGATTGAAGTATGAGTGTGTAATTTGATATTAGTTTTTTTTTTTTGCAATTAGATATCAGATTGCTCAAGTTGTTGATGATTACCTCCGAAAGCCATAGCGGGACTAACTGGCAAGAGGCCAAACTATGAATTGATGTGATTTGATTTTAAGTTTTACTTTTCTGCAATTAGATATCAGATTGCTCAAGTTGTTGATGATTACCTCTGAAAGCCATAGCGGGACTAACTGGCAAGGGGTCAGAATATGAATTGATGTAATTTGATTTTAGCTTTACTTTACTTGCAATTTTTGGATTTCTTTGAGAGCAACAGGGATAATGGTTTCATGATCAATAGTTTGTTGTTTGTTTGATTAGAATAGTGGCACATTTTCATTTTCTTTTAAGAATTAATTTCATCATTAGTATGTTCTAAGACCCTCTAAAGTTTGAAGTTTTTAAAATCATTATAAAGGACATAATTGCCTTGAAAATTTATATCCATACTTGTCTTTTATAATTTCAATTTCACATTAGGAGATAAACGAAGATAAAAACCCCCAAAACAAAATAAAAAATCAAAAACGACAAAAAGTAAGAAATAGGTTATCTTGCACATATAGTGCGCCACAATTCAACAGTTTACGACTCCTGGATTGAAAATTAATATATCAATTTAGGACACTCTAAATTGACCAAACATTTTGGCACCGTTGCTGGGGAAGTGTAACTAGGTAGCCAATTTCTAAAAAAAAAAAAAAATTCAAAGAAGGGAAAAATTGATAACTTCTCAAAGTATGCTCTCCTCTTGCACCTAGTGTGATCTGGAGGATTAGAAAAGAGAGTTATTGGTTCAATAATTTCTTGAGTATGCTCTCTTCTTGCACCTAGTGTGATCTAGAAGATCAGAAAGAGAATTATTAGCCCGACTTGAAAATAAAAAATAAAAAATGACATGCATAGAGCAAGAGATTCTAGGGGAAGGTTTATAGCTAGGGCCAAGAGTTCGATTTTTACAACTCTAGCTACTTCAAGGCATAGACAAGATAAACCTCCATCATCTCCAACTCACACTCCCAGCCTTAGGGTTCCTAGAATTCAAGGGGCAGCAGCTGAATTAGGAGATTCTCCCACACTATCCATCAAATCTGACCTAGGGAAAGAACCTTTCTTCACTTCTACAGGGGAACATATCGTAATCAAAGAAGTAGAATCACCTGAAGAAGAAGAGGGAGAAATTCCTCCTCATTCACCATTAATAGAAGAACCAGAGGACTCTGAAAACTCTGAGGAAACTATCATGACAGAGGAAGTAGTAAACGGAATTGGAGGAGGAGGTAGAGGTAGAGGTAGAGGAGGAGGAAACAATGGAGGAGGTAGAGGTAACAATGGGGGAAATATGGATGGAGATAACTCATTTGGATTCCCTATAGTTGATGAGGAAACTCATACAACAACGAAAAACATCTCACCATCTGTCCTCCCAAACTTTTATGGGTTGCGAAGTGAGGATCCTGAAACATTTCTATTTGAATTTGAAGTCATGTGCCGAACTTATGACTATATGGAAGACTCTCAAAAACTCAAATTGTTTCCTTCAACATTGAAGGGAGCTGCTTTGAAATGGTTCATGGTATTAGTCACTCAATCTATTAGGACTTGGAATGATATGAAACAAACATTTCTGGATAGATACCTGGACTATTACATGCCCACCAACCATAAGGATGAGGTATTCAAAATGGTGCAAAAAGAAGATGAAAACTTGGAGGATTTACTTGAAAGATTTCAATACAACTTAAAAAGAGAAAAAATGAGTAACTGAGTAACTTAGATGAGGAGACCTTGAAAGCCCTTCTATTAAGAGCCATTAGAGATGAATGGATAGATATTTTAAACATGATGGGGAAGGGAGATATTTATCAACTTCCACTTCGTGACATAGCAGAACTATGTGTCCATCTCTCGAGGGGAAAATCTAAAATGGCAAAAGGGCCTAGATATCCTTCTCTTATTAGAGCAAACAAATCTGCAACTGGATCATTAATTAGGGCAGAGATTGGCAATATGCTTGATGAGTTCAAAACTGATATTCTAGGGAGCCTTAGTGAACAACTAGACACCCTTAAAATACAAAACAAGAAGAAAGCAGAAGCTGAAGCCTTGGCCATATTTTTTCAAAAATGTAGGAAGAAACATGCTCTAAGGGAATTCCCCTTGGATGCAAAAGTTGTAGAAACATGTATGATTTGCTCGGAAAGCCATGAGACCAAGGATTGTCCTTCAATTCCTGGGCTCAAAGATATCTTTCAAGAAGATCCAAATTCAGTAGAGTCTCTATGTTTTGTTTCAAGGAGACCTTGGCAGGGGCAACAAAATCAAGGTTTAACAACCCTATGAACTTTCAACCCCTGCCAAATTGTAATTCTTGGCAAGAACCTTGGTCCCAACCTCAAAATCCATATCAATCATGGGCACAAGGGATGCAAAATCCTTACGGAGGATTTGCTCAATTTTATCAATATCCTCCATCTTTTCAAAATCAACAACCTCCACAACTTCCAAATCAAAACCCACAACTTTCATTACCATTCCCACAACAACAATAACCTTCTCAAAAAAATCCAAATTCTCAACTCTTGCTTCCATTCCAACAAAAGACAAATCAACTACCAGCCCAGCCATTGCCAAATCCTAATAACAAAAATCCTCAGAATGCTTACATGGTAGAAGGACAACAATTTCCTACCTATATGATTGTTCCTCTTAATGATGTACAACTCAGGTCTGGTAGAGTTTTAGAAAAGCCTTCTATAAATGCTCAAAAGCAAAGTACTTCTGAGCAAGATTCTCTTAAATTCAATAAAGGTTCTGACGCATCTCTTCAAAACCCAAACACTCAAAAAGAAAAAGAAAAAGATTCAACCCCCACAACTCCTATAGTTGAGCAACCTGCATCTTCATCCACACCTCCTTTCCCTGAAAGATTGCAAATCAACAAAGGGGTGGAAAAACAAATCTTGTTGCCTGACTATGATTTCCTAGATGAATTAAAGAATGTCTGTATCAAGATTCCCTTGCTACAAGCCATTAGAGAGATTCATATTCTAGCAAAAACAATAAAGGAGTTGAGTCTCAAAAGACCATGAAGGAAACCAAGAGATACAAGAAGAATCCACCTGGTAGGCAAAATTTTAAATATCATGATGGGAAAAATTACCATGCAGAAGTATGTAGATCCCGGTAGTCCAATTGTCAAGACACATATAAATGGGATAGAAATTCCAAACACTCTGATTGACTTAGGGGCTGTTATCAACATTATGAGTAGACAGACTATGGAACAGCTTAAGCTTCCTAATCTTGTTTTTACACCTACCTTACTGCAACTTGTAGATCGATCAATAATCAAACCAGATGGTGTATTAGAAGATATTTCAGTCTCCTTAGATTCTTAGGAATATCCAGTAGATTTCATGATTTTGACTCCCAAGAGTAATTTAGGAGGGCACCCACTCATCTTAGGAAGACCTTGGCTAGCCACAGTTGATGCTTTCATTAGTTGTAGATCTGGAGATATGTACATTTCTGATGGTAATTCAACAAAGAAGTTCAATTTGTATCCTCCAGCAAAAGCAATTACAGAAGTAGGAGATAATGAATGGGTCGATGATGAGGACACTATACAACCTGTCTTTACCATTTCTGAAATCAGTGAAGATAGTCAAATTCTGAACACATTAGAAAACTTTGAAACATCTTCAGAATATGACCATACACAATTTCAGTTAGATTCTGACATTGAGTATTTATCATCAAGACAAATGTCTCTTTACTCTATGGAAGAGTTCGGTAGTTCCACCATTGAGATTTTTCCAGGTAAAACATTGAATATCAATAAAAATTTGGGAAAGTCACAACAGGAAGAGCTAACCAAAATCTTGCAAAAACATTCTACTGCATTTGCATGGGAGTATACTGATATGAAAGGTATTGACCCTAAGACTTGCATTCATCACATCTATAGCGAGGAAAACAATAGACCAATCAGACAACCTCAGAGAAGGATGAATCCAAATCTTAGGGAGATAGTGAAAGAAGAGCTCCAAAAATTACTCAATGTAAACTTCATTTATCCAATTTCAGATAGCCGATGGGTTTCTCCTTTGGTTATAGTACCTAAAAAGAATGGTAAATGGAGGGTATGCATTGATTACAGAGAATTGAATAAAGCAACTTTGAAGGATCACTTTCCTTTGCCCTTTATCGATCAGGTATTAGATACATTAGCAGGCAAAAAGTACTTTTCATTTCTGGATGGTTTTAGTGGCTATAATCAAATTCAGGTAGCACCTGAAGATCAAGATAAGACCACATTTACCTATCCATGGGGAGCTTTTGCTTATCGAGTGCTTCCTTTTGGATTATGTAATGCACCCGCAACATTTCAAAGAGCAGCACTAGGAATCTTTTCTAATCTAATCCATGATTGTGTAGAGGTTTATATGGATGATTTTACAGTTTATGGTAATTCGTTTGAAAAGGCATTAGAGAATTTGGAAAAAGTCCTTATAATATGTAAAGAAACAAACATTTCATTAAGTCATGAAAAATGCTTTATGATGTTTACTGAAAGTGTTGTTTTGGGACATCACATTTCAAGGGATGGGATTAAAGTTGAAGTCATCTCCAAGTTGCCTATTCCAAATTGTCGAAAAGATGTTAGAAGTTTTCTGGGATTTACTGGGTACTATAGAATATTTATAGAGAACTTCACTAAAATAGCATCTCCACTCTTCAAATTGCTTACAAAAGACTGTGAATTCAAATGGGATCTTGATTGTCAATCAGCATTTGAAACTTTGAAAACAAGAATATCTGAAGCACCCATCTTGAGAGGACCAAATTGGAAAATTCCTTTCCATATTTCTACAGATGCTTCAGATACAGCTCTAGGGGCTATGTTGGGTCAAAAGGATTTAGTTCCTTATGCCATTTACTATACCAGTAAAAATTTGACTCCCACTGAGTTGAACTATATTGTAACTGAAAAAGAGTTCTTAGTTGTTGTTCATGCAATCAATAAGTTTAGACATTATATAACAGGCTATGAAACTTTTATTCATACTGATCATTCTGCGATTAGATATCTAATGAACAAACCTGTTACTAATGGCAGAGTTACAAGGTGGCTCTTACTTTTACAGGAATTCAATATCACTGTGTTGGATAGACCAGGAAAACAAAATACAGTAGCTGATTTCTTGTCTAGGATTCAGAATACTAAAGAAGATTCTCTTGTAGAGGACAAGTTTCCTGATGAATATTTATTTGCAGTAACTACTAAGACTCCTTGGTATGCAGATATAGCTAACTATTTGGTTACAGGGAAATTGCCTCCACATTTATTTCCTGGTGAAAGAAGAAAGATTATTCAGGAGAGTTCAAAATATTCATGGATTTCTAACGAATTGTTTAAAATAGGGCCAGATCTTGTGATCAGAAGATGTGTTAGGGAAGATGAAATGTCTGATATCCTCAAAGCATGTCATGATGAACCATGCAGCGGACACTTTGCTGACAAAAGGACAGCCTATAAAATCCTCTCTTTGGGATATTATTGGCCATCCCTTTTCAAAGATGCAAAACAGTATGTCAAAAGGTGTGACAACTGCCAAAGAGTAGGGAAACCTACCCTTTCAAATGAAATGCCATTGTAGCCACAGGTACTCATCGAACCCTTTGAAAAATGGGCTTTAGATTGCATTGGACCTATTAACCCACTATCTAAACAAAAAAAGTATATATTAGTATGTACTGATTATGTCACTAAATGGGTAGAAGCCAAAGCATTATTTTATGCTACTGAAAATTCAGTTGTTAATTTTCTTTATGAGGATATTTTTACTCGCTTTGGTGTTGCAAGAGAAATTGTGACAGATCAGGGAAGTCAATTCACATCCAACCTGGTGGAGAAGCTGATGGAAGAATACAAAATCAAGCACAAAAAATCTACTCCTTACCATCCGCAAGAAAATGGCCAAGTGGAGTCTACAAACAAAGTTATTGAAGGCATCATCACCAAAACTGTTCATTTACACAGAAGAGATTGGGCAAAAAGGCTTACTGAAGCCTTGTGTGCCTACAAAACTACATGGAGAAATACAACATGACATTCTCCCTATGAACTTGTTTATGGGAAAGAAGTCCTGCTCCCCATTGAGTTCCAAGTCAAAACTTTCAAGATGGCAGTTCAGTTGGGAATAGATCTATCAGAAGCCCAAAAGCACAGAATGGAGCAGTTGAATGAGCTAGATGAGATCAGACAAGAGGCAATTCTAAGAACTGATCTAGTTCAATATCAAAGAGCTAAATGGCATGAAAAATACATCAAAGAGAAAAAGTTTCAAGAAGGAGATTGGGCATTGCTATTTGATTCCAAGTTTAAAGATTTTAAAGGAAAATTTCAGACTCATTGGTTTGGGCCATATGAGATTGACAAAATCTTTAGCAATGGAGCGGTAAGAATCAAAACCATTGATGAGCATCAAACTCCTCTTATTGTGAATGGCCACAGATTAAAGATCTATCATAAGCCACTCTCAAAAGAGGAATTTGTTAAAATATTTCAAGATAGTTCTGCAATAAGGCTGGTGAAAAAGAATCATTCTTCTCCACCAGCCTAGCCTTTGTTCCTTTCTGTTACTAAAAAAAATGTATAAGCCTGAAAACCAATCACTGATTGGCAGTCTTATACAGAAAATACAGGGCGAAAATAAGGAACTCCTAACGCCCTATATTTTCCAAAAAAAAAAAATCTCTCTCTCTCATTTCACAGTTTTGTGACACTCAACTTCATTTCATTCCACTCCACTTCATTTCATTTCACTCCATTTCATCCATTTCATTTCATTCCACCAATAAAAGTTTTTTTCATGACCATTTTCATTCAGTCAGTTATCATTTATCCATCTCCATTCAGTCATATGATTGTTGTGTTAGTTTTCGCAGCTGAACCCAGTTTCCGCAGCCAGAAGCAATTTCCGCAGCTATCACTCTGTTTTTCAAAACTGACAATCAGAGGTTAGTTAAATAATCATGAAATCAAATGTAGGTATGACCAAGGACATATTATGAAGAGATGAGGCACTTAAAAGCATCAATAAGGAGCAGCTAATTAAAGATTAATGGACAAAAAGTGACAAGAATTCCAAGGTATGAGTAGAAATTTATTTCAAATAGCATTCAAAGCACATTTTTACATAGTTATAAAACCATAGCTCCATTATATGCAATGATTGGCGTTGATAGCTCCATAACCGTTCCACGATCTCTATATGATTCCCCCACAATCCTTGCATTTATTTTCAAATGGCCTCATGATCAAGCCTCCGGTTTTAACTCGTGTTCAGCTGTACTTTGATACTCCACCTGTAATTATGGGACGTGGTTGATTTGATCACGGCTTCTCTCCGCCGCACAAATTCCGCAGCCATTTCATAAGCGTGTTTACGTCCACTTCGCAGCCATTCAGTTTAAAATTATGCCGGGTTCACTTTACTCCCCTACTATTTTATTGAAGCCATGGTTGCATTTCCACCTTGTTCATATAAGTCTCCGCTCCATTCCGTGAATTCACTCCCGCTACCTATTCTCTTTTTTCCATTTATAGTCACTGTTTTCTTCTCCATAAACCCTGTGCACCACCGTAACCCAGCCGTCTTACCTCCGCTAAAAACCTTACTCACGCAGACGAATTTCAAGACAGAAGGAAGGATGGGTCTGTTGTTGAGGGCAGAACCGGAAGGGCCCAAGTTTATGGAAGGGTACCCGCAAGTGAAAAACATACTGAAGAAGGCAAGGTGGCTACGGTTCAAAAATTCAAGAGCTACAACAAGGAGATTACAAAGACTTTTGCGAGGTCTTTTAACGGCCTGGAGGTGGAAGTTGGAGACCTCAAGTTTACAGTCACCGAGGCATCTATAGCAGCTGCTACAGAACTTCCGCAGGAGGGTGAACGCTGGTTCAAGAACAAGAGCTTTGACGAGAAGGCTTGGAGGGTTATCCTACGAAATCCAGGTATGGATGTAACTATTTTTAAACGAGGAATCCATGTCCATGCTTTAGAAGAGAAGTGGGCCAGTCTATTGTTGATTATTCAAAAGTTCATTACCTGTGAGGGACGTTTTGAATAAATGTATATGTATCACACCCGGTTGTTGATGAATTTCTTAGAAAACCAAACCCTCAATCTACCTTACTTTTTACTGAACAGTTTGAAAAAGATGTCTGTAACCGTCCAAAAGAATCTAGGGGACGTAGAACCACACTTGTATCACCATGGCCTTGTGAAAATCTTGATAGAAAAACAATTGAAAGAAAAGAAGGACACATGGGAGCAGTTTCTGATCATAAATTTCTTTAAAGATCCACAAGAAACCCTTGAAAGTAGCACATCAAGAAGAAGCAGAAGAAAGAGAATAAGTGATAAAATTCAAAGTACTCCTACTAACATAGTTGAAGAAACTAGTAGAAAAGAAAGACTATATAAAAGAAGGAAGGAAAAGACTGAGGGTAAGAAGCCAACAAAATCAAAAGGGAAAAGAAGCATTGAAGCTGTGCATAAAACCCCAGAACCTTCCTCAGAAGAAGACCATCAAGTATTGTCTGAAAGACTAGTTCACCTTCAGGAATAGTCAGCTGCAGCCAAGAAGAAAGGAAAAGAAAAACAGAGTAGGTTGGAAAAAGACACTAGTCCACAGCATGTAAGGAGAAGCTCCAGGCTTAAAGGGAAATTAAGGACAGTGCAAACCAAAGGACCCCACTTTATTGACTTGGGAGGGGAAACACCGGAGCAACCTCCAGCAACCTCTCTTGACTGTAGCCCACACCATACTTCCATTTCACAACCAAATTTTGACATGAGTCCTTCTCGGCCAGATTTGGAAATTAGTCCTTCTCAACAGGATTTTGGGGTCAACCCAAGGAAAACTACACCCGAGATAGACCCGAATCAGCAAGAGATGTATGATTATATAGAATCCTTGGAAAAGACAGCCACAGGTCCAAGCATTTCATCCACTCAACCTCACACAGCACAAGAAGCTCTAGTCCAATCGTTGAAACAAGAAGTTTTTGAATTGGAGGTCTTAAATAGACACATTAAAAATGAAAATGAAACATTAAGGGAACAAAGCAAATTGGACAAGATCATTCATGACAACACTATGTTACATCTTGGGTTATGGCAGAAAAAGAACAAGAAATTGAAGAAGAAGTGCAAGAGGTTGAGTAAAACACTTATCAACCTCAAATTCAGATGCTTGATGAGGAAGCCTAGAATGTTAGCAGTACCAAGGAAGAGGAGAAGAGGGTTGGATGTGCTGGCGAAGGTGCCAGAGCATATGGATTGAAGAGAGGATGATCAAAATTTTGGTTGCATGGGGACATGCAACACCTTCACAGTGGGGGTATGTTGAGCCCTGAACTTACATCTTTCCTATACACTTTCCTAGACTCTTTCCATTCACCTGGACCTCCTAATCTATCAACATCATTGTATATTAATCATAAAAGAGCATTTAAAGTGGTTTTTAACTATGTTTTGTGTCTGTTGTTTGAACTAGATTTTTTCTCATTGAGCTGCGAAATCTTGTCACTTTCCGCAGCAGCTTCAACTTTCCGCAGTTGTTTTTGTTAAAGTATACATTACAGGTGTCATCAGGCAAAGCGAGCCACATGGGCAAGTTGGAAATGAATTGGACATGGACTGAGTCCTATTGGCTTAGTCGGATTCATCAAAGGAGGTTGTGGTCAACGGTGGTCAAGCGGTGGTCAAACAGAAAAGTCCTATGGCAACAAGACTCCATTTCCAAGCACGTGAAAGATTTTCGTGGCCGTTTCTAGATCTCTGGAGGCACGCTGACACCTGTAGGTTGCCCACGATGTGAATCCAACAAGCTGTTTTCAATAGATTGCATAATCTCGGCAGCCATGATGCTAAATCCATGGACACTGTCGTTTACGTGTCCTCTGTCAGCGTAGTTTATAGGAAAACAATTATGTAACCTTTTGTTATAAATAATGCGTTTCTATACACATAGTAGTTAGTCTTTTGAATATAATTTTGCTGTTAAAAAGCCCATTGTGCCTTGACACTAGTTTCATTGTTGTGACTGTGTTCTGAAATATATGAGAAGACTCTGTTTCTGAGCGTAATTCTTGATTGATAGCTGTTGCCTGAGGTTGTGCAGAGGGCCCCTGCACACGCCGAGGTTTTGTTCTTTTATTGCTGTACAGATTTATGTAGTGTTTCTTTAACTCCGTTACATATATTCCACAGTTATTCACTTATGTATATTTCATTTACTATGGTACTAACGCTTCATTCTTGTTCATAGTTTTACATGCTTTGTACATTGTTGTTAACGTTGATCAGTGTGTATGTTCCAGATTACAGTAGGCAGCCCGGGCATTTGCATATAATTTTCACAATGACTAATGACATGGGATTAATTCTCTGCTGACTTTGCTTTTCCTAGTTTTTAATTCCAGTTCTGCTTTGTTAATTTTAGTTTTGTTTCCTTGCTTTATTAGTTAGCTTAGATATTAAATTGCTCATATCATTGTCAGTTACCTCCGAAAGCCATAGCTGGACTACTGGCGAGGGATTGAAGTATGAGTGTGTAATTTGATATTAGTTTTTTTTTTTTTTTTGCAATTAGATATCAGATTGCTCAAGTTGTTGATGATTACCTCCGAAAGCCATAGCGGGACTAACTGGCGAGGGGTCAGACTATGAATTGATGTGATTTGATTTTAAGTTTTACTTTTCTGCAATTAGATATCAGATTGCTCAAGTTGTTGATGATTACCTCTGAAAGCCATAGCGGGACTAACTGGCGAGGGGTCAGAATATGAATTGATGTAATTTGATTTTAGCTTTACTTTACTTGCAATTTTTGGATTTCTTTGAGTGCATTAGCTTAATTCATTTCTTTCGTATCTAGACAGCTGCAGGGATAATGGTTTCATGATCAATAGTTCATTGTTTGTTTGATTAGAATAGTGGCACATTTTCATTTTCTTTTAAGAATTAATTTCATCATTAGTATGTTCTAAGACCCTGTGAAGTTTGAAGTTTTGGAAATTATTATAAATGACATAATTGCCTTGAAAATTTATATCCATACTTGTCTTTTAGAATTTCCATTTCACATTAAGAGATAAACGAAGATAAAAACCCCTAAAACAAAATAAAAAATCAAAAACGACAAAAAGTAAGAAATAGGTTATCTTGCACATATAGTGCGCCACACTTCAATGGTTTACGACTCCCAGATTGACAATTAATATAGCAATTTAGGACACTCTAAATTGACCAAACACCATGTATTCTGCCTCTATAGTTGATAGTGCCACTACAGATTGTTTCTTACTCATCCAACTCACTACACCTCCAAATAGGTTAAACACAAACCCACTTGTAGATCTTCTCTGATCCAAGTCTCCAGCCCAGTCTGCATCAACAAAGCTACGAATATCCAACATTTGGTCCAATCCTGGTCTTCCTTGGTAGCACAAACCATAATCACTATTGCCACGCAAATACGTGAAAACCCGCTTCACTGTTATCCAGTGCTCCTTCCCTGGTTTTGACATAAACCTGCTCAATACTCCCACTGCATGTGCAATGTCTGGTCTAGTGCAGACCATTGCATACATCAGGCTATTGAATGCACTTGCATATGGAACACGGGACATGTCCTCTTCCTCTTCTTGTGTCTTGGGACATTGTTTAGCAGATAACCTCACACCTACAAGAATAGGAACCTTCACCGGTTTACTATCCTGCATATTAAACCTCTGTAGTATTGTTTCGACATACCTCCTCTGGTTTAACTAGAGCTTCCTCTTTGCCCAATCTCTTTTAATTTCCATGCCCAAAATATAGTTTGCAGCACCAAGATCTTTCATGTCAAATTTAGAGGACAATTGGGTCTTCAAATCCTGGATAATTTCTTTGTCATTTCCAACCAGCAACATATCATCCACATACAAGACCAGCTAAATAACACGGTCACCAATTAATTTAAAATAAACACAGTGATTTGCTTTGCTTCTAGTGAAGCCAAGTCCCCGTATAAATGTATCAAATTTATGATACCACATCCTTGGTATTGTTTTAACCCATACAGAGACTTATTTAACTTGCATACCAGTTCTTTCTTACCCTTCACCACAAAGCCTTCAGGTTGCTTCATGTAGATCTCCTCTTCTAGATCCCCATGAAGAAATGTTGTCTTCACATCCATCTGTTTTACCTCAAAATCAAAAGCAGTAGCAACATATAAAAGTAACCTAATATAAGTTACCTTGGCAAAAAGAGAAAAAATATCACCAAAATAAATTCCCGGCACCTGGGAATAACCTTTTGCTACCAACCAAGCTTTGTATTTCTCCACCTTTCCTTCTGCATTTGTCTTCTTCTTGAACACCCATTTGCTGCTAATGGGTTTCATTCTAGCCGGCAACTCCACCAGATCCCAAGCATCATTTTTGTGCAAAGATGCCATTTCATCAACCATGGCCTCTTTCCAAAGTCTTCCATCCTCTGAATCTACTGCTTCCTTCACAGTTCTTAGATCATCATCAGTAATAGATAAAGCAAAATTTGAACAGAAAGCAGATGGACTATACCTTTCCGGCTGCCTTCTTTCTCGAACTGATCTTCTCACACTCGGAGTTTGGGCTCTTCATCTTTTGATTCCTCCTCTGCTGTAGAGTCTGATTCTTCCTCCTTTAGCTCAAACTCTATCTTCTCAGGTTCCTTTGATTGGACTTCATGTTTAATAACATCTTTCACCTCTCTGAACACCACATCTCGACTGTACACAACCTTCCTTGTTGTTAGGTTCCAAATCTTATAACCCTTTAAACCATCCTTATACCCAATAAAGATGTACTTTTGAGATTTACTATCCAACTTGGTTCGTATCTCCTTTGGAACATGTACATATGCATCACATCCAAATACCCTCAGATGTGAAAGAGAGGGTTTTTTACCAGTCCATACCTCTTGTGGAGTCTTATCCTCCAACGTTGATAAAGGTGATCTGTTGACCAGGTAACATGCAGTATCCACCGCCTCTGCCCAGAATTCCTGTCCTAACCCGACACCACTGAGCATGCTTCTTGCCCTTTCCATCAATGTCTTATTCATTCTTTCTGCAACTCCATTTTGCTGAGGTGTATATGGAGTAGTCTTCTGTCGTGCTATACCACACTTCTTACATAATTCTTCAAATTCCTTGCTGCAAAACTCTCCACCATTATCTATCCTTAGCACCTTTATCTTCTTCTCTGTCTGGTTTTCCACCAGAGCCTTGAATTCTTTAAACCTGTCAAAGACTTCAGATTTCTCCTTATGGAAATATATCCATGTATTCCTTGAGAAGTCATCTATAAATGATACATAGTACACAGACTTACTCAGTGATGGAACCTTCACAGGTCCAAACACATCACTGTGCACAAGCTCTAATATCTGTTTCGCCCTCTTACTACCAAAGGGGAAACTCACCCAATTCTGCTTCCCATATACACAATTTTCACAGAAATCAAAATCCAGAGAGCTATTACTCATGCCTTCTACCATACCTTTACCATGAAGTATTTGAAGGCCCTTCTCTCCAATATGTCCAAGCCTTTGATGCCATAGCATGGTCTTCTCTCTAGAGACAACTAGATTTTATGCTCCACTTTCAGGGACCATAGAACTATTGCACCCATTAATAATAGTGCTACCTTGTAGCTTGTGAAGAGTTCCAATCCGAACTCCCTGCATCAATACCAGTGCTCCCCGAACCATTTTGCAGGTATCCTTCTCGAACACTGTTTTTACACCTGCATCATCCAACTTGCTTACAGAAATCAGATTTCTGGCTAATGCAGGAATATGTAGAACACCTGGAAGCGTTCTAACCTTTCCACCTTGCAACTTCAACTTTACTTTTCCGTGACCAATGATTCTAGCCTTCCTATCATCCCCCAAGAAGACATCACCACCATCATATTTCTCATACTCGCAGAACCACTCTCTATGGGGACTGAAGTGAAAGGATGCACCTGAGTCAATCAACCATACCTCATGATCTACATGTGTACTTGAAGAAGCCAAGTACACATACCCACCTTTATCTGAGGTGGTTTTCGCCTCTGCAGAAGGAACCTCATCAGATCCCTTTCCTTTGTCAGGAGATTTAGATTTACAGTCCCTTTTGAAGTGGCCTTCCTTTCCGCATTTCCAACACACCACCTTTACAAGTTTTCCTATAGATTTAGATCTCCCTCTAGATTTAGATCTCCCACTCGATGACTTATTTTTGTTTCTGTTCTGGGACCGTCCTCGTACAGACAAGGCATCACCATTCTAGCTCTCCATATTTTTCCGTCTCATCTCCTTCGTCAGCAAGGCTGAGACTATTTTATCAAACTGCAAGGCAGTTGCATTGCTACCTATTGCAATAACCAGACTATCCCACGAATCTGGTAGAGAACACAACAAACCGATGCACTTATATTCATCTGAAATTTTAATATCAACAGTGTTGGAGTCACGATTGTCGTTACACCAAAACCCGCAGGTGTTAGTAAATAGACACATCACTAGATTTAAGCACATGCCACGAAACACACGGGGAGCGTTGACCTTCTACATCGCCATTAACAGGGAGCCAAAAATCTCCCCCCCCCCAACGCGAGCCCATTGTGTTTCGAACTCGAGACCTCTGGCTCTGATACCACTTGTTGGAGTCACGATTACCATTACACCAAAACCCGCAGGTGTTAGTAAAGAGACACATCGCTAGATTTAAGCACATGCCACGAAACACATGGGGAGCGTTGACCTTCTACATCGCCATTAACAGGGAGCTGTCCCTGAAAATTGCGCAGATCTGGCTAGTAGACCTGCTGTTGCCCTGCTTTGCACTGTTTCTGAAAACTTCGCAACAACTGCCTATTGTGCACTGTCTCCCATAAATGCACAATTATGACCAGCAACTCCCCGCAGCCCGACATGCTTTACTCTGGAAAATTGTGCAGAATTTCCTACCAGTGCCCCTTACTACTCATCTTTGTCTACCTCAGATAATATGTGTACAAAGGAAGGTACCCAAGGTAATAATGTAATAATGAGATCGGCCATAGTAATAAATAAGGTGGTTAACCCATATCATGTAAGGGACCACAAGTAGTTAGTAATAATGTAATGGCCCCATGGTATTAGTTCGATGGTATGAGGGAACCATGGTAATGATCTATGGTATTGTATGTATGAAGCCTATATAGAGGTTAGAGACTCCACATGAAGAGGGTGTCAAGGATTATTGTATGAACAGGCATATGGCTTGTGGAGTGTTCTCCTTCCTTAAGGAGTGACTGTATGGTGTTGCCCTACCTTAAGGGTTTTGATCTTTTAGCATATTAGGACTATATAATTACTATAACCATCTATCACCTTAAATTACCTTATAAATGTATTTATGAAAGTAAGGTCCTTTATCTAACTAATTTCCTTTAAATTTATATAAAATTTTAACCAACCAATAAGTTATCACTATATAAAATTATTTTTTAAAAAGTTTCTAGTTATTTATATTTTGACCTTTCCCCCTTAATTTTACTTTTCAACTAACTTTTGTTATTTTATTTATATATATATTTATATATAGTTATTATAACTAACTACCACATATATATATATATATATATATATATATATATATATATATATAAATTCAGGTCCTTAATCTAACTAATTCCCATATAAGTCATTATTCTTATTAAACTAATAACATAATCAATATATATAATTATTTCTTTTATTTAATCTAAATAACTCCCATTAATTATCATTTTGACTTTTTGACTGTAGTTCCTAAGTCAAAATTAGTCGTTGGTTAAGATAGCCATTAGAGGCTCTGCTCAGACTATTTAGCATGCATAGCTGGATCTGTTTCTTCAACTTGTCATGACGATGAGCCATATTGGTTGGTTCGAAACGCGTTGACAAATGTCTCTCTTTATGTGATTTACGCCGAAGTTCTACTTATAAATAATATGGATCACAGAAGCCTCAATTCAACAATAAACAATCATTTCATATTACTTCTGGGTTTATTTGCATTGTCTTATATTTTCATATCAGATCTATAACAAGTGGTATCACAACACTTTTTTGGGCAAAAAAAAGTGGAGAATTTTTTTTATTTTTTGTAGGATTTCGGGGGCGGCAAGTTTGCAGATCATATCTGTATGTTTTGGTGCAAGATCTACAAAATCTAATTGCAGATCTGGATTCTTTGTGAAAAAATACCCGATTTCAAAAAAAAACGGCTGAATCGAAGTCCGGATGAAGGAGATATTGCTAATCTAAAAATCTGTGGTGTTGCAGACAATTTTTCAGGGCAGTGAGTTTGTGGCGCAGATCTGGACGTCTTGGTGCGAGATCTGCAAAATCTAATTGCAGATCTGAATTCTTTGTGAAAAAATACCAATTTTCAAAAAAAAAAAAAATCAATCGAATCGGAGTCCGGATGAGGGAGATATCGCTGATTTGAAATCAGCTCTTTTTTGTAGAAATTTTGATGATGGCGGAGAGTTGCAGCGCAGATCTGAAATTCCAGTGCCTGGATCGGGATTTCTATCACATGGGCAGATGCAGAATGGTTGTTCCATTTCCAAAAACAGGTCATAATAGGGATTTTGAGCAATATTGACTAAACTGTGACAATTTAAATTTTCGCCAAGGTTTTTTTGTGATGGCGAGCCTAGATCAGAATTTGAAGGACTTGTATAAATTTGATGGCTCTCATCTAGCCAAATGGCTAGAACAAATGGAGAAACATTTCAAATTGAATTACATATATGATGATGAGACTCAGCTGAGTGTGGGAAAAATGTACTTGGACAATGAAAGATGGCAATGGTGGCAAGGGCACCAACGTTGCTATGGAAGGCCCTTGACTTGGGACACATTCAAAAGAGCTCTTATGGACCACTTTGACCGTAAATCTAATCTTGTGAATAAGCTCACACAGACAGACACACATCCTAGCAAAGATTTTATTTTTACAGGAAAAAAGGAAACCAAGAAACCTAAAGGGTTATTTTCTGCTGGTATCTCCTTATTGCAGGTTCATGGATTGATTCAGAAGGAGAAGATCATTGTTTCTATAAATCCTAGTTGCAAGCATAAGTTTATCAATGTTAATTTGGAAAAAAAATTGCAAGTTCCAACGAAACACATTGAACACACACAGGTGGATGATGAGGATGCTCAAGTGTATAAGGATTTGAAGATTTCTATGGATAAGTATGTGTTGCATGGTGATTTTTTTACTTTAGAGATGGATAATATGGATGTTGTTTTGGGATATCCTTGGATGGAATCAGTGGGTACTATCAATATTAATGTGCAGAAGAAATTCCTAAAGCTCTGGTATAAAAAGAAGAAAATTACATTACAGGATATTTCTATCAATAAATAGGGAGAGTCCACGGAGGTTGACGCAGAAGATGTTCCAGGGACTGACATATCAGATGATGAGCAGTTGATGGTCGACAATCAAACACAAACAGAGGTTGAAGCTGAAAAGGTTATAGGTGCTGACACATCTGATGAGGGTTCAGTGGTTGAAGTAATATTAGAAGATAAGACACCACAGCAGGCACCACAACATGAACCAGATAATAGTCAGGCTCCAGTAAGGGGTGAATTAAAGAAAAAGACACCGTGGGTTAAAACTTCAACATATCATCACCCACATCAACCCGCAAGACAACAACCAACAAGATGGCAACCAATTAGCCACAAGGACAACAACCCCCACATGACAGATAGAGCGGAGCGAAGATCCACCTACTACACATCAACACAGAAGAGCTGCCACAGTCAACTTCCATCTCAAGCAAGCGAGGCATTAGCGAGATCGAGGGTTCACCTTTCTCTTGGATGGCTAGATGCACGTGTATGGTACCATTGGACTACTCTTTTGAGTAGATCTTATTATTTGTGTTCTTCCCATGTTTTGGGGACGAAACATGCTAAGGGGGTGGAATGTTATATACCTAGGGGGGATAATATGAGGTACAAAGGGAGGTACCCAAGGTAATAATGTAATAATGGGATGGGCCATAGTAATAAATAAGGTGGTTAACCCATATCATGTAAGGGACCACTAGTAGTTAGTAATAATGTAATGGGCCAATGGTATTAGTTCGATAGTATGAGGGAACCATGGTAATGATCCATGGTATTGTATGTATGAAGCCTATATAAAGACTAGAGACTCCACATGGAAAGGGTGTCAAGGATTATTGTATGAACAGGCATATGGCTTGTGGAGTGTTCTCCTTCCTTAAGGAGTGAATGTATGGTGTTGCCCTACCTTAAGGGTTTTGATCAATAAAGAATCATTTCATATTACTTCTGGGTTTATTTGCATTATTTTATATTTTCATATCAGATCTATAACAGATCGTCCTCGTACAGACAAGGCATCACCATTCTAGCTCTCCATATTTTTCCGTCTCATCTCTTCCATCAGCAAGGCTGAGACTATTTCATCAAACTGTAAGGTAGTTGCACTGCTACCTATTGCAAAACCAAACTATCCGACAAATCTGGTAGAGAACACAACAAACTGATGCACTTATCTTCATCTGAAATTTTAATATCAACAGTGTTGGAGTCACGATTGTCGTTACACCAAAATCCGCAGGTGTTAGTAAATAGACACATCGCTAGATTTAAGCACATGCCACGAAACACACGGGGAGCGTTGACCTTCTACACCGCCATTAACAGGGAGCCAACAATCCCCCCCCCAACGCGAGCCCAATGTGTTTCGAACTCGAGACCTCTAGCTCTGATACCACTTGTTGGAGTCACGATTACCATTACACCAAAACCCGCAGGTGTTAGTAAAGAGACACATCGCTAGATTTAAGCACATGCCACGAAACACACGGGGAGCGTTGACCTTCTACATCGCCATTAACAGGGAGTTGTCCCTGAAAATTGCGCAGATCTGGCTAGTACACCTGCCATTGCCCTACTTTGCACTGTTTCTGAAAACTGCACAACAACTGCCTATCCTGCACTGTCTCCCATAAATGCACAATTATGACCAGCAACTCCCCGCAGCCCGACATGCCCTGCTCTGGAAAATTGTGCAGAATTTCCTACTAGTGTCCCTTGCTGCTCAACTTTGTCTGCCTCAGATAATATGCATAGATTCTCATCTGGACCTTGAATGACCTTCCCATTCCTCACCTTGAAAAATGTATAGAACTAACTGGCAGTTCCCCAACACACCCTTCCTTGTCTGCCTCCTGGGAATTGCACAGTTATGTCTAACTTGGTTCCATCTCGCAGTTGTCACTGCTGTTCTGGACTGTGCAAATCTTCCTCCCAGTGACATATGCGTAGTTTTTCCCGACAGTCCTCTGGAGCCTCTCATCTCGCCCTGAGCTATGCTCAGCGCAGTTTCAATGTTTTGTCCTCCCTCCTAGTCACCTTGACCCGAAACACGAGAACAATGCATCATGCTAGGCTAGGAGGTTTTGGATTTGATGTCGTCCTGTCATGAGCGAATTGCAAGAACAGTTACATTGATGCATCATGGCACGATGACGAACATGATGAAGAAGGAGCACATGCTAGAAGACTTACTTGTATTTGAAAGTACACACGAAGCACATCAAACAACAAACGAAAAAAACACATGCATGGAACTGTCTTGCAAAGAAAAAGACCATTGAAGACCCCGTGGCACCAAGCTATGTGGAAATGAAGACAAAGTACATTAGAGGACACATCCATCACTTAACATCACACCATCTTGACATGGACACCATAGTCAACTAGTACATGTCAATAGTGTCATGTCGAGTTGTGTTATGAGTTGTCTCGGTCACCTCACTACTGTAAGCCGTAACTATTATAATCCAATATAATGTAAAGTGAAATTCCAAGTGTCATTAGTGGAATGCAAACATTCATATCTAATGTAAAGAGTTATATGTAATGAAGTTCAAGAGTCATGAGGGTAGTCCAAAAGTCAAAGGGGAATATCAAGGGTCACCCCACCCTTTGCTATATATAGAACCTCATAACTCATGGAATGAGATTTTGGGAGCCAAGTTTTTGCCAGACATCACTTCGAGAGGGCTTGGAGAGTATTGTGATGAGCCTTGGCTTCTCCTTAGTGCAAAGCAAGTACATATTTTTGGAGGAGTAGGCGGTGTTGACTGTAACGTTCCACTATTGGGGCAAGTGGCTGTCATGGTTGTATGTATGGATGGAACTTTCACTTTATATAATATAATAGAGCCAACTTGTCTTCACGCATATGTTGTTATTGTAGTTCGATTATTCTAGTTACTTTAGCAATGTAGGTTGTTTAACTTACGCATTTGTGTATGAACTATTTCGTATACGATTGTATGAATCTTGTTGAAGTCATGTTGCTAGTTTAACCCATAACTTTGGATTGTCGACTATTCTTCTTCCCATCTTGTGATGTCATTCAGCTCGTGTGTTCCTTTCAGGCTGTCTAATATTACAGGCTTCTAAGGGATACACTTCGTTTCTCCCTTTGTGTGTAAGAACCTCCCCATGCATCTCTCTTGACTCTCTGCAAGGTCACACACTTGTTTCTGACAAGGATATCTTGCTTACCTCTGCGCGTTATCACAGTCAAGGCATACCTTTTCTACCCACTGTTGGGACTCCTACTCCAAATGGTTTGAGGTCTAGTTGGGACTTCTTACTGGGGATATCCACTGACATGTTGGCAGGTCCAACATCTTCAACATATCTATATGTTTTGATTTTAATCTATATTTCATTTTGTTCCTGTCTTAAATCCATATTAGTGGTATCAAAGAATTCTTCTCTTTCTCTGTTTCTTTGTGCATGTCCCAAATGAGGTCAAGGTATAATTAGTTGGGACTCGAGATGCTTGAGCCCTTGCAAGACCACATTCACCAACCCCGATGGCCCCCCATGGTAAAAGAAATGAAAGATGAAGAAGCAAGAGATCCTATCAAATTGTTGCTCGAAGAAGCCATCGAGCAATAAAGTAATGTGATGATGGATAATTTTTCCTAGATCATTCGTTGAATATCAACGGCTGATGCATCTTCATCTAACAGTCATTTTAGAGACACCGTCCCCTTCAAGGTATAAGTTAACTTTGATATTCCTATATTTGAAGGATAGATAGATAGATGCTTTAGATAAATGGTTAAATTTGTTGGAAGGATATTTTTTAGTCCATAATTTCTTGGATAGAGAAGATATTACTTTTGCACTCCTAAAGGCTGCCCCCCAATGTCAAGGAATAGTGGGAAACTTACTGTGAGATAAGGGCCAAGGAGGAATCCCCATTACTTTTAGTAGCACCCTCTTGGAATTATTTTCAAGATCTTGTTAAGGAACATTATCACCCTGTTTGAAGCTATGAAGACAAGTACATAAACTGGACCACACTACGACAAAAAGGGGACAAAGAAGTGCTAGAGTTCACGAATGTCTTTCATACCTTACACACGAAGCTGGGTATCAAGGATTCATAGTGACATTTGTTGCTCAAATATCGTGTCTATCTGCACAAATACATCTGGGAAGAAATGGAGTTCCTAGGCTTCTCCTCACTTAGCGCAACATACTGATATGTTGTCAAAATCGAGAAAAAAATTAAATAGATAAAGTGAGACTTTGGATCTACGAATATAAAGCAGGGCAAGGGCACCCCCAAACTACAGAGAAAAAGGAAAAATCTAAGGCGAAACACACTAGGAAAACCCATCAAAGTTGTAGGCAAAGAATAGTAATGGGAAAACAAAAAAAGACACGAGAAAGTGGTGTGAGTTCTAGAAGAGCCCCAATCACAAAAAAAATGAATGTCATCCAAATCAATCACTAATGATGAAGCTAAAAGCTTCTAAGTCATAGGAAATTTATAATTCAGAGCCATAACCTAACAAGGGAAAAAAGATCATTGATGTAGAACCCAGTGCCATTGTTTCCACTACCAAGATCAAGCAAACTAAGCTCGAAGATCTAGAGGAAGGTGAGCATCTCTTCCATTCACAGATGTGGGTGAAGGGTGATTCACTTCATTTCATTGTCGACAGTGGGATTCAAAAGAACCTCATCTTAGTAGAGGTCATTAAGGGGTTGGGCATGCCGACAACACCACACCTAAAACCATACACCATCGGGTGGCTCCACCAAGGGTGAGACCTTCGTGTCAGTCAACAGTGTCACCTTCCCTACAACATCAAGCCTTTCACAGATGAGGCATTGTGTGATGTTTCTCCCATTAAACTTTGTGATGTTTTATTAGGCCAACCATACTTGTTGAAGACCTCGTATTCCATTGCACCAAGGAGTTGATAATGAGCGCATAAACATAATACACAGAAGGAAACATAGGGAGGAAATGAATCGAGGGACTTGCAGAAGGGAACTAGATAATGGACCTTTCAAGTAAAGTTCTCCTTAGGTAGGTTCACATGACTTCCATAATGTGGAGTATGGGAGACCATGTAGGTTGCAAGATGGAAGGTTTCTTTCCTTCTTCTTTGGTGCCCAAAATGCTCATCCTAAGCTGGGGAGAGAAACCTTCCTTAAGTAGCCTCCATGGGGATATATTTTTATTGTTTAAATATAATCCATATTTTCGTGGCCTAAAATGTAATGTAATGTCATGCTTTCAAACCCTCCATTGACATTGCATTTGAAATATTCATTCCTTAAAAATTTTATACCTTGATTAAGCATTTATGCACTACTTTGAAGAAAACACCAATCAAGCAAATTAAACCCTAGATCTGTCCTCAATTGGTTGATATGGATCTCCTTTGTTGCTTCGTGCTCTTTCCTAGGATCTAACATAACTGAGTATCTCACTTATAGAAAACTTGTAATGTTACTCGTGCAAATTTTGCTTGCTTGAGAAAATATCTTTCCCAATGTCTCGTGCCTCTGCACGTCTTTATGCTCTTGCTAACCAGACACCTGCTCGACCCTCTTTGCCAAAAATAGACCCTCTCAACCCTCTTTGTAAACAATAAGCCCTCTTGACCCTCTTTTCCAACAAAAAACCCTCTTGGCCCTCTTGGCCCTCTTGTCCCTCTTTGCCAACAACAGGCCCTATCAACCCTCTTTCCCAACAATATGCCCTCTTGGCCCTCTCGTGCCAACTTGCCCATCTCATCCTTCTCTTGCCATCCATAGTCCATTTCGATCCTCTTTGACAACCAAAGGCCCTCTTAGACCTCTTTGCCAACCACTGACCATATCGACCCTCTTTGAAAAACACAAGTCCTCTCAACCCTCTTTAATAACCACATGACCTCCTGGCCTTACTTAGCTCTCTCGACCCAACTCGACCATCTCATCCCTCTCGATATTCTCTCGTAAACCACAAGAATGAATCACTCACCCTTGTACTTTTACTTTTACAAAGGGTGAAATACCATGGGTCATCAGAATACCACAGGTGTATAACACGGGGTTATGGGTGCAAAGCCCTGTCACATAGCCCACTTTCCCCACACACGGGAATACTCCTGATGCTATGCAAAACATTAACAAAATGATCTATTTTCCACTTAAATTGAATTGTCTTTCTCCACCTCTTATATTTGCTTGATGTTGTTACTTGAATGGATTGCTTTCCTTCATTATACTAATAGAGTAGAGCTAAAAGGGTTTTCACTTTGTTTTGCAAATGAGATCTAGGGATTTTTTATTTGTAGAATATGAAAAGCTTCTTTTCTTTTCATGTGCACATGATTCATGTCGCTAGCATCCTCTTCTTGCTTATTAATTCAACAATTCGAGAATTGTCAAGAAGCACAAGTTACAAGTTCTCTCTTATTGAAACCTTGGTTACCTCTTGCTTAGGTAGGCTTAGTGAAGTAAAATATATTTTCTTCATCACTATCATTCTAATCAACTAGTGTGCATCAAAGTAGTGCATTCATATGAAAAATCCTATAATACTTTGCTAATTCATTGTGATTGTGGCGCAGATGATACTAAATTTTGTTTTATGTTGTCTTATGACTTATGATTGTTGTAACCCCTAAATAGGTAAGAGGGATGAGTTGTTTATGATAATTTCTAGCTTGTCTATTTCACCTCCTCTTGTCCTTTCTTGATCATTTCAAAGGCTTCAGAGACTATATTAAGACTTATGTTAATTCATACTAAACATTTACATATATCCATTAGATTTGGCTCCTCCTCAACTTGCCACTTGGAAACTAGACTAGAGGAAGATCCAGAGACCTTTCATCCATAGTCTCAACAAACTTAAACAAGTTGAAACTTGGGCCATAGGGATCGTCAGGGCATATGATAAATAATAGTAGAAAACACAAATTGGATCCCATGTCTACCCAAAGCATTAACTAGAATCAGATCCAGCTACCTAACCGATGACAATCACAAAGCAAAGACCCTACAAGGAGCACAAACATAGAAACTAGGTGGAAAGGGAGGCACCGACCTTAATCACAACTTTCTTAGCTTGGTGAGAGCCACTATGGCTAGGAAAAATAGCTTCCCCAGCCTCCAAGCTCACAAGTCAATTGTCAATATCCTACAACTGCACAATCAGATCATCCAACACCTACGGAATTTCATGCTTAGCATCGTTTCTGTCCAAGAAGACTCTGCCTAAGAGTGTCTTCATTCTCTAATAGAGTTACAATGTGTGTAGTTATTGGATCAGTTGTTTACATGCATTACTTATTAGGAATGCAAGCTGTCAGGGAAGTTGTTACCTCAGAGTATGACATGTATGCCTATTCCACCACAACATCCTCTTCCACGTTTGCTCGTCAAAAGCACATGTTGATTTTGCGGTCCACATTTGAGCTTGTGAACCACTAGTGGTACCCCAACCCCCTCTTCCTTTTCCATCTATACCTCTGCGACAACGAGTTGTTTGGAACACCATAACCACACATTGATCATGCATAGCTGATGAATCTCATTCTTAGCATCGTTTCTGTCCAATAAGACTCGGCTTAAGAGTGTCTTCATTCTGTAGTAGAGTTACATTGTGTGTAGGTATTGGATTAGTTTTTTACGTGCATTACCTTTTAGGAATGCAAGCTGGCAGGGATGTTGTTACCTCAGAGTATGGCATGTATGCCCATTCCACCACAACATCCTCTTCCACATCCTTCAACTATTCTTTGATTTCGTCCATGGTTTTCTCGTCAAAAGCACATGTTGATTTTGCGGCCCACATTTGAGCTTGTGAACCACTAGTGGTACCGCAACCCCCTCCTCCTTTGTGATCTCTACCTCTGCAACAACAAGTTGTTTGGCACACCATGATCAACCACACATTGATCATGCATAGCTGATGAATCTCATTCTTAGCATCGTTTCTGTGCAATAAGACTTTGCTTAAGAGTGTCTTCATTATGTAATAGAGTTACATTGTGTGTAGGTATTGGATTAGTTTTTTACATGCATTACATGTTAGGAATGCAAGATGCTAGGGATGTTGTTACCTCAGAGTATGGCATGTATGCCCGTTCCACCACAACATCCTCTTCCACATCCTTCAACTATTCTTTGATTTCGTACATGGTTTGCTCGTCAAAAGCACAATTTGATTTTGTGTCCCACATTTGAGCTCACGAACCACTGTGGTACCGCAACCCCCTCCTCCTCTGTCATCTCTACCTCTGCAACAACAAGTTCTCTGGCACACCATGATCAACCACACATTAATCATGCATAACTGAGAAAAGTAACACACTCTACTTATTTATTGATTGAAGTGAGAACATGATAGCTTTGCTCACTCATGATCCCTCTCCTGAGCACTCCATATAAAGAAATAATTTACTATTTCAAATATAAAAAATTTAATTAGAAAAACCCTAAATAATTTACTATTTCAAATATAAAAAATTTAATTAGAAAAACCCTAAATTAAGTACATACTTACCTTATAATTACGTCTAGGATAATCCCATCCGAATACCACTTAACCATGGAATTATTAATCAAATATAAAAAATACCATCAATACCATGCTAATGATACTAATGCAATGGTTCTTTATTTTAGAAAACAACCTTATTTAAAAATTACAACATCAATTAATTGATGGGAAGTTGGATTTTGTTGTTCTTCTATGTTAATTTATATAAATATAAATGATATCTTATAATAATTTTTTATTAAAGGAAAAAAATAATATGAATAAAACAAGAATAATAAATAATTCAAAACCATAAAACTGAAATAATAAGGTAAATAAGGGCATGTCATATATTATTATGTTGACAAAGAAGGAAATAGATTTGAATTAACTCTAGCAATGATTATCATTCGATTCAAAGGAACCAATAACATGAAAGTCGATATGTCCGAGTGGTTAAGGAGACAGACTTGAAATCTGTTGGGCTTCGCCCGCGCAGGTTCAAACCCTGCTGTCGACGTCTCAATTATTTAGTGTTGTGTTTATGAATACGGTTTTAAATGGGCTTTCCTGTGCAGGTTCGATTCCTTGGAACGCAGTAAGCTGCGTAGGTAGCATATTCATAATAGGATATGCAAACTGTTTGGCATTTTTTCGAGTGACAATAAAGAATCTAGCAGGTAAAATTATCGTTGGGGTGAGAGAGGCTCGAACTCTCGACCTCAGGATTTCTCAGTTGAGCTATGAGACCTACGCGCTAGCCAACTGCGCCACCACCCCTGTTGACATAAAGTGCAAGTGAATTAAACTTGAGGAATGAATCCAGCTAAACCTGTAAAGGGAGATGTTAAGGTAGGGTTTTCTTGGTGTATCAATGATTTTAGGGTCACTTCATTTTGATTCACTGTGCTTCTTGTATAAACAGCATTCTTGAAGAAAGCTCATTAGGTGACATCATCAACCCCGTTTATTACAGAAGTTGCCACCATAGCTTCACATTTCTTTTCTGTAGCGAAGACGTCTTCTCCTCCTAGTTGCAATGGAAAGATTCGAAGAGTTTTACCACAAAAATTGTATTTTTTTTGTTTGTGAGTCCATTTGCTTTCTTTGAGATGGGATTTCGAGCTATTTTTGGAGGTTATAACTCACAAAATTTATGGATTACCAAGGGTATCCTGTTTGGTTTCTGAGTCGATGTCATTTTAACCGTGCAGGTGTCCTCATCAATCGCAGAACAGGAGGTAAAAATTGCAAAGGTATTGTTTGGGATTTGTAAGGCGAATTACCAATGCGGAAGAAATTTAAACGATTTGAAGGCCGCCTCATCATCCTCTCCTTCTGTGCTTTTTGGCTCTACTCAACCCATAGAGTCTCTGCGTGCCTTTATTTTATTTCATTCCAGCCTTATGTTTCATCTTCTATTTTGTTGATTTTATGAAATTTCCTTGCAGGTTCCAAGAAGAAAAAGCCTTGCCCCACTGAGATCGAAGAAATTGGATCAACTGCACTCGCTTCCTGTCAATCTGCAGGGATGGAGTTTGTTTGTTCTGCTAATGCAAATGATGTTGGAGGGTTTATCACTATAATTGCACATTGTGAACAATTTGCTTCTCTGAAGAATTTGCTTCAAAATGACAAGATAGTCGGCAATAGCATCATAAATTACTGTCTTTTGGCACTCTCTGGGGTCAAGGGTTAGGGTTAGGTAATAGCAGCAGCAGTGGAGCAAGGGGCCCTTCTAAAGCCATGGAATAGGAGTTCGTATACTGTGGAGCTCTTTTAGAAGGCGCCGAAGGTCGCGGACAAACCTGCTATACGATGAAGCAGTGGAACAATTATGCTTGGATTGACGCTATTTCAAGGGAACCGCATTACTCCTCTCCTTGTCGAAAGTAAGTTTCTTCTTTACCCTTCAAGATTCTGCCAAAATGACTCAGTGAGAGTAAATCCAGTTCTCAAAAGCATGTCTCCTCTCCTCAAAAGACTTGGTAATAGTAAATAAATCCAGGTCTGCCCAAAGGACTTGTAGTAAGAGTAAATCGCATTGACATGTTGCAGGTGGGTGGTTATGATAGTCCTGCCATTAACCGTTTTATGGTCAGAGCAGTCTATATCGGTGACAATTTTGCTCGGTGACAATTTGATGTTCCACAACTTGTTTTTTTTAAACCTAACTTTTTTTGAAATGTATAAAGTGTCAAGTTTAAGAAAAGCCTTACACCATAAATTTGAGGTCCAAGTATCTAGGTTGCCCACTATAATTTTAATGAGGCGCACTCAATCTCAATGGTAGATCATTTGAGACCCAAATCTGACCATTGAATGCTCGCCTAATCATTGGCCATTAGACTACATGAGGTGGGGCTGCCCTAGACCTTGTCATGCACTCGATAGTAGTATTGGCTCCATATGCAGAGGTTTATTGGGTTCCAGGCTAATCGAGGTTGGGGTCAAAGTTTGCGACCCAATGAGATCAAGACCATTGATCTTTGCGCAAACCTTCCACCATTGATCAAGTCTCGTGGAACCACAATGTAACATTGTCTTGTATAATGTTTCAGTTACGCTCTCTTTCAGTTTCCCTGTAACTGAGCTTCGCGTACCATTTTCTCTCCTTCAAGTTGCCGCTGTCGCTGAGGAGTGCGGTTGGGCTTTGCGTGCTCCGATCTGCGACTTTCAAATCTGCGGTGATTCTACGGCGATCTACTTTGATATTTTATGTGGCTTTCAGATATGCGATGATCTGCGGTCTACGGCTTTCAGATCTGCCATGATATGATTTGTGGCTCTGTGGCACATTTAATATACATTCCCGATCTTGCTTTCCTCGCCTGCTAAGGTGTTCTGCTGGTGATCTACGGCTTTCAGATCTGTGGCCTTCAGATCTGCCATGATATGATTTGCGGCACATTTAATATACATTCCCGGTCTTGCTTCCCTCGCCTGCTAAGGAGAACATTCTCTAGATGGCTCCCAGCTTCGCGAAAATCGCTGCTGGCTTAGTTCTGTCTGCCTCTGGGGGGCAAGCTCCTGCCCATATTGTCAGTGAAGCCCCAGCTCCCACTGTCCAGGTGGTCCAGGCCTCACTCGATGAGGCTTTGAAGTTCTCTGAAAGTGCCCTAATATGCCGATTCAATGGTTTTTGGCTGCGGCTGACAGCTCTCCACAGTTGGATTTCAGAGGTATGGAAGCCTCTAATTCCTGATGCAATTAATATCTACCCCTGTGCTAGGGGTTTCTTTATAGTAGATTTTGAAAATCGTGAAAGCAGACAATGTATTCTAGATTCCGGCTCTTGGTTTTGGGATAAATCAGGCCTATTCATGAGGCCATGGAACCCATCATTCGATCCCTCAACAACAGTCATAACCTCAACATCAGTTTGGTTGAGATTGCCAAACATACCCTTGCATCTATGGAATTTCTCTTCGCTAAAAGCCATTGGAAATGCAATTGGGAAATTTTACTATAGGTGCCCAGAAACAGAGGAATATGCCAGAACCACCTATGCACGCATCTGTGTGGAAATGGACTTCAGTGCTGGATTCCCAGCTGAAATACACCTAACAAGTAAAGACTATGTGTGGAACCAGAAACTCAATTACGAAAGTGTCCTCTTCAGATGTCGATCCTGCTTTGAGACAGGCCACCTAGCCAAAAATTGCCCAAAAGCCTCCCAGAAAAATTCTGCTAGAAAAAATCACCATAGATCTACATGGTGGGAAGGAGCACAAAAAGAACACTACACTGTCATCCAAGAAGAATACTCTCAAGAAAACTCTGAATTACAAGAAATCGGGCAAGATAGAAACAACTCTCAAGACAAGCAGGGGGAAAGCCCCGCCCAACAACAAAAAAGTGAACTCAACAACCCCTCAAGCATCGACAGTTATGAGGTTTCGAATAACGCGCAAAATAAATCTTCATTTAACAGCAAAGCAGATCTCCTAGACCAAACTTCTTCTCCGACTATCTCCAAAAGGACGAACACAATAGATCACGAAGCTAAGACACCAATGTCCCAAGAACCAAAAGAGATGAAGGAGATGAAAGATAAAGAAAGTTGGAAGACTGTAGAGAAGAAAAAGAAAGCTACATCACCAATCTCGCCAAGAAAGACGAGGAGCCAGACAATTAGAAATTAAGAAATTATAGGTCCGATAGACCAATTTGGTCTCAGTGGACGTTAACCATCATCATCATTTTTTTTTTGGATTATTTTGCCACCTAGGTTTGGAGTTGGGGCTATGGCCCACACAGTGTTGAGCTCGATAGTGATTGGGCTCACACTCAAGGCGTGGGTTAAGCAACCAATCGAGGAATTGTGTTCTTGACTAGGAGTTGTGCTACAAAGCTAACCTAGTCTTGGAGGGCGAGAGAGTGTGGAGTTCGTAATTTCAGTTTTGTAGCAAATAGAAAGGATCAAATTCAACCGGGAAGCTTACACATCCACCGGGTAATAAAAAGAAGAACCTTGACCATTATTAAGTGAAAGATATATGGTTGATTGTAGATTGCATTATTAAAAGTTTTGAAAAAAATATTTCTCATTTTTTTTTTTTTTTTTTAATGGATATTTGTATATGTGAAATAAACAATTATAAATAACCAAACATGTTTTAGATGGCATGTAAGGATGCAAAAATTAAGTTCTATAATTACATATTTTTTAAGATATTGATTACTTAATATATTGGGTTTGTCATATTTGTCATATTAATCCTCATATCCTTTTTTAGTTGTTGAGCCTTCCCCATTTACCTAACTTTTTATTAGGAGCCTCGTTTCTAGGAAGTTGTGGTTTTTAAGAATTACTTGAACCTTCATATATTTTTGGTGCACTAGAGCTAGGCTAGTGAGTCATTGTGCTTTCTTCTTCTAAGGATGACTATTTTCAAGCCTACCCCCCAATTGTTATACAAAGTTTGCATATAACAACAAAAAAATTTGACACTCACGAATCTACATAAAATGTAAAGTGACATGCATGAAAAGCAAATGAGTGTCACCAAATTTCTATTTGACAGGTAAGATAAAATTGAAATTCCAAGCCTGATACGAAGCAACACCCAAGATCATTTTAGTATAATATATATAAATTCGAAACACAACGTTGAGTTTGGGGTGTTCAAGATCATCACATTTGGCATAAGTACATGTTTCTTATAAACAATAATGTATTACATGCCACCCCACACTTGATCCAAGTGCCCCCGTTAATCGAAAGGTTGAACAATATTAATTGGGTTTAGAGTCCAGCATAAGAATTTATTTGCTCAATGAAGACCTAGCAAGTGCGCTGACACTTGTGCTGGAACGTACCTCCTATACACACCATCAAACCAAGACTTGTTTGTCTAATAATTTAATTGGCAACGTTGATTTGAATAGGACTAGAATCGTAAATCACTGGGAAGTGAGGGTGTTTATGGGAAAGCATTTTGTTTCACGTAAATTTTTATATAGAGAATGGAATGAGGGAAGCCACACTAAGGAAGCTTTTATAAGCTTGGCATTACTATATCTTCATCATGCCCAATATTTCACCCGGATCGAGGCAGGGAATTGAACCAGTGACTTCACATCAAGGAGTACCTTAACGGAACACCCAATCACTGTCTATCCAAGACCCATGAACAAGGACTTCTCCCATTATTATTTAAGAACCTTGGTAAAATAATTGCAACAAGGTCTAGATCTATCTGAAGTAATTAGTTTGGATGTATCTGAAATAGTTAACTGAAGCCATTTATGAAATCAACATCTCACCCAACATCTTTGTCCACTACATAAACAGATGAAAAGATACATGCAATTATAAAAATCATTCTCACTCTGTGTACAACATGAACAAATTTTCTAGAGAAATGCTTCTTATATTCTTTCCTAGGATGAATAATTACGCCTTCGAACATGTATTCACCCATCTATATTCTTTAATTATGGTTTCCATTTATAATCTTTTAGTTATGATCAACAACGAATCATGTTTTCTCAGAATACTGGTACATTAATTATGTGGACATATTAATCACATTAACTCCTTCAGGGATACCTTAAACCAATTTTGAATTTTGGTAGTTATGAAGAGTAGCGATAAGAACCACTCAATAAAGTTGTCATCATTAGGTAACTCGGAAACAACCATCACACAACTAGAAATGCGATTAAGAGAGTTGGGTCATGGTAGGAAATGCACACAGGAAATTCTTTAATTAATCAGAATTACATACTAGAGGCTTAGGACAAGAGCTCCGACAGTGCCAAGGAGAGAAAATGATGATGGGGTAATTCCACAATCATTATTAATTTTTAATTCATTAAGATTTATTGAAATTCATGACAACATACATTGCCTCCACAATAAACTCAGTCGTCATGATTCATATTTATCTTTAACTAATTAAATGGATTAATAATTTTCATATTATTATAATTAATTAAAACTACAATTAATTATGATTTCTCATATTTTTAATTAATTAAACACAATTAATTAAGAACAAATTTAATTAATTATGATGTTTAATAATTAAGGTTAAGCTTCAATTATGTATTTCTTTGAGTGTTTGAAAACATGATTAATAGTTATATAGGATATTCTTTAGTGGATAAAGGTGTGACATTTTAGGGCAATGAGTGGAACCTAGCAATTTTCCCTTGGACCAAAGATTCGTAAGATAGTACAACTTTTAGTTGCATTAATTAATATTAATTATTAATTTATGTTTTGACTAGTTGTGGTTGTCTCCACGCTAGTGTGGCCTTCACTACTATGTTCACAATAGTAGGGTCACCAAGGGATGTTACATAGATCTAGGGATTTGTTAGTTGTAGAATAATAAAGCTTGTTTTCTTGTCACATGTGCATGATGCATGTAGCTAGCATCCTCTTGTTGCTTATCCATTCAACACTTCAAGATTCATCAAGAAAAACACGTTATAATTTCTTTCATTCTTTATTGAAATTGTTGTTACCACTTGCTTAGGTAAGCTTAATGAAGTAAAACTTATTTTCTTCATCACTATCGTTCCAAGTGAACTAGTGTGCATAAAAGTAGTACATTCATATAAAGAATCCTATAATAATTTGTTAATTCATTGTGGCTCAAATGATACTAAATTATGTTCTACGTTGTCTTGTGATTTATGATTGTTGTAAGCCCTCAATAGGTAAGAGGGATGAGTTGTTTATTATAGTTTCTAGCTTGTCTCTTTCACTTCCTTTTGTCATTTCTTGATCATTTCAAAGGCTTTAATGATTCTATTAAAACTTATATTCATTCATTTTGAGCAGTTACATATACATGGGGGCTTCACTCAATGAACCTCTGATATATCAGATGGTTTCGTGACATATTAAACAATGCCCTTAATTTCATTACATATTGAAAAATACCTCTAAAAATCACATTATTTAACCCCCTACCAATACAAACCAAATACACCTTCCCGGTTTTAAAACCCCTATTTTCATTATATATTTTAGGTATCCATTTTATCATTAACATTTTTTATACCCCTTTATATTTTTTCATTAACTTTGAGCTCCATTTTTTATACTTGCCAATATAAAAACCCTTTACCCCCTATTATATGCTCAATATATTTTGTCATTTTTTCCCCAATATGAACACACATGGTATGATATTGCACCCCCACTGAAGCCCTTGTGGATATATATCCATTGGCTATGGCTCCTCCTCAACTTGCCACTTGGAAACCAACCTAGAGAAGAGTCGAAGACCTTTGTCCATAGTATTGACAAACTTAAACAAAGATGAAACTTGGGCCATAGGGATTGCCAGGGCATATGATAAGTAGTAGTAGAATTCAAAAATTGGATTCTATGTCTACCCAAATCATTAACTAGAACTAGATCCTAGCTACCTAATCGACGACAAATAGAAAGCAGAGTCACTACAAGGAGCACAAGCATAGAAACTAGGTGGAAAGAGAGGTATCAACCTTAATCACAACTTGCTTAGACTGGTGAGAGCTGCCAAGGCTAGGAAATGTAGCTTCCTCAGTCTCCAAGCTCACAAGTCATTTATCAATATACTACAACGACATAACCACATCATCCAACACCATTGGGATTTCATTCTTAGCATCGTTTTGTCCAAAAAGACTCTGCTTAAGAGTGTCTTCATTCTCTAATAGAGTTACATTGTGTGTAGGTATTGGCTCAGTTGTCTACATGTAATGCAAGCTATTAGGCACATTGTTACCTCAAAATCTGACATGTATGCCCACTCCACCACAACATCCTCTTCCACATCCTTCAACTTTTTTTAATTTCGTTCAGGGTTTGCTCGTCAAAAGCACACGTTGATTCCACGACCCCAATCCCCTTCACCTCTGTCATCTCTAACTTTGTGGCAACGAGTTGTCTAGTGCACCATGATAACCCATCGCAAAGCCCATGAAACTAGCCTACTATCCTTGGATAACCTCGGCTGCAATGGGGGTGGAGACGAATTCAACCAAAAAACAAAGATTTCATTAAAGAAATTTTGAGGCCTAAAATGGGTTTCCTAAGGAATATTATAAAATAATAGTGGAAATAATAAAATAAGTTTATTTTACATCATCAAATTTTAGAGGGAAAAAAAAAAAAACTATTTTTTCAACTCGTATTTTCAACTTATCTCCTTACTGTTTGACTCAAATTTCAAGCTTGAGCACTTGCCAAATGTAGAATTTAATTCATCATCCAAAGAGTACCAATGTTGCATATTTTTGGTGGACTCTGCTACATGAAAAATGAGAAATACATGAAAAAACATGATTGCAATCATGTTTTTTCATGTATTTCTCATTTTTCATGTAGCAGGGTCCATCAAAAGTATGCAACATGGGTATTCCTTGGATGAGAAATTAAATTTTGCATCCAACGAGTGCTCCTACTCAAAATTTGAGTAAAGCCATAGGGAGATAAGTTGAAAATACGAGTTGAAAAATAATGTTTTTATTTTTTTATTTTTTAATGTTTTTACTTTTTTACTCCAAAAAAAGGTGAATCACCCCATGATTGACATTATCATCTTGAATCTTATTGTTTTTATAAATTTGATTTTGGTTGTACATTTTTATTTTGAGGCCCATTTTAGACTTCAAAATTTCTCTAATGCTAATAGAAGTTGACTAGACGAGATGCAGATACAAAGTATGCTCACTAATCACTCAAGATGTAGGAAATATTCACAATTCAGAACTATATCAGATACAAAATCATATTGTTGTATTGTCATGATGCCCATTGAATTACTCCACTACCTCAGAAAAACCTTCAACATTATATACTTAGCTACAAACCATCTAAGAATAAAGTTAACATTTGCAATAATCCAACCCCAGATATAAACCCTCATAAAAAAGATTCAGTGGACAAGATATATCATTATGATAGCTCCTCAAAACCAAACACCAAACATGTTGATCATGCATAGCCAAAGAAAGTAACACATTATGAGGTGGGAGCATATTAGCCTTGCTCATTCTTCTAATCATCCCATATGAAAAAATAATTTACTATTTCAAATATAATTTTTTTAATTAAAAACACCCTAAATTATATACATACTTCCATTACAACTATATATTCAATAATCCAATCCTAATACCACTTAACCATAAAATTATTAATCAATTATCAATTAAATACTATGCCTATCAAACCATATATTAATGCAATGCTTTTTTTAAAAGAAAAGAACCACCTTTAAAAGTTACAATAAAAATTAATTAATATTATTTTAGTTAATATTAAATCCTTACAATTACTAATATCCCTAGATCTATTAATACTTATTCCCTTAAATAACCTCACTATTAAATTTATATTAATTAGTTACTCAAGACATTAATAATAAGATTAATACTATAACATTATTATAATAATAATATATAATTAATTATTATTAGTTATTATTAAATCATTTCGATCACTAACAATGATTTTCTCTAGATATATTATTATATGTTAACATTTCAATCAATTTTATTATAAATATTCCCTAGTAGTATTGTTAACTCAAATATGGTTAACTTTTCACTTAAATAACATATCATAGGTATTAAAATAATATTTGTTTTAGCATAATAATATCATATAATTAAACAATTTGAATAGTCAAACTTAGCCGTTTCTTGGTCAATCTTAACCGTTTATCCAGTGTGATCTAATATAGCCATTTTTCAGTGAAATCTAGCCGTTGGATGATCTGCTCTCCCTATTTAATATGTAGCCATGATCTGATTCTTCAACTTGTCCTGACGATGAACCACACTTATTGGTTCGAAACGCATCGACAAATGTATTATCATGTGATTTACGCCGAAAAAACTTTTTCTCATAAACAATTAATTAAATTGTATTTTCTTTGTTGTCGTATATTAATCTATAAAAATATAAATGATAAATGATAAAACTGAAATAAGGTGAACAAAGGCATGTAAAGAAGAAATAGATTTCAGTATACTCTGGTTGTAATACACTCAAATGATATTACAAAAACATTTGACCATGAATGTCGCTATCTCCGAGTGGTTAAGGAGACAAATTTGAAATCTGTTGGGCTTACACCCGCGCAGGTTCGAACCCTTTTGTCTACGATTCATACACATTTTAACGTTCGTTGATCGTTTTAAATGCGCTTCCCGTGCATGTTCGTTTCCTGCCGCTGAAGGGGGTAGAACTCTTGGCAGCGCGTTTCCTGCCGCTGAAGGGGGTAGAACTCTTGGCAGCGCCTAACCAGCCATATATCAAGTATTAAATGCACCCGGAGATGCACGCGACATAGCCCGTTAACACGCAAAATGTCTTTTTTTATTTAGTGACGAGTTTTCAAATTCGTATGTTAACGGATTATCTCGCGTGCATCTCCGGGTGCATTTAATACTTGATATATGGCTGGTTAGGCGCTGCCAGAACTCTTCACTATGTTCGGAAGTTTCCAAGATTAAGTTCATGTTTGTAATGAGCACAGGACGCTGCGTCGTGAGCATAATCATAACAGCACAGAAATCCGAGGAGCAACACCGCCGGTTCATTAACATTTTTCGGGAATGCGCCACACAAACTGTTTGGCGTTCATAGATTACTGCATTCAGAAATTGTACAAGTGACAATAAATAAAATTTAACGGAGTTCAATACTCTGTCCGGTAGGCAAAAAGGGCTATCGGGTGAGAGAGGCTCGAACCCTCGACCTCACGATTTCTCACACAAACTGTTTGGCGTACATAGATCACTGCATTCAGAAATTTTACAGGTGACAATAAATAAAATTTAATGAAGTTTAATACTCCGTCAAGTAGGCAAAAGGGCATATGGGGTGAGAGAGGCTCGAACTCTCGACCTTCAGAAATTTTACGTGTTACAATAAAGAAATTTAATGGAGTTCAATACTCTGAACAGTAGGCAAAAAGGGGATATGGGGTGAGAGAGGCTCGAACTCTCGACCTCAGGATTACTCAGACTAGCTAGAGACCTACGTGGTAACGAACTGCGCCACCACCCTGTTGATTTACATGGCCGTAAATTGAGCATCTTCTAATTTTATAGAAAATAAACAATGCAAACGTCAAATCTGCACGATGTTGTAAAGGTAGATGGTAATGTAGGGTTTTCTTGGTGTATGATTGTTTTTACGGTTTTTTTTCCTTCTTTTCTTTTTGATTCACTGTATTTATTGTATAAACAACATTCTTGAAGAAAGCTTATGAGGTGACATCATGAGCCCCGGCCATTACGGAAGTTGCAGCCACAGCTAGAGATTTTTTTACTGTGGCGAAGGCGTCATCTCCTTGCAGTGGAAAAGATTCGAAGCCTTTCACCCTTCCATGGGCGTCTAAACTAACTATAAAAATTGTATGTTTCTTTTGTCTGTGAGTCCACTTGCTTTGTTTGAGATGGGATTTCGAGTTTTTTCGGAGGTTAGAACTCACAAAATTTATGGATTCACAAGTAGATTCATCTTAACCGTGCAGGTGTCCGCATCAATTGCAGAGCAAGAGGTAAAAGTTGCAAAGGTATTGTAAGGCGAATTACCAAATTATGCAGAAGAAATTTAAATGATTTGAAGGCCGCCTCATCATCTTCTCGTTCGAAGCCTCTTCTCTGTCCTTTTTGGCTCTACTCAACCGATAGGGTGTATGCGTGCCTTTATTTTTATTTGATTCCAGCCTAATGTTTCATCTTCTATTTTATTGATTTTTTCCATTGAAAATTGTTGAAATTTCCTTGCAGGTCCAAGAAGAAAAAGCCTTTGCCTCACTTGGATCGAATTGAATTGGATCCCCTGCTGCCCCCTCAACTGCACTCGCTTCCTGTCAATCTTGAGGGATGTAGATTGTTTCTTCTGCTAAGGAAGATGATGTTGGTGGTTTAATCAATGTAATTGCACTCTGTGGACAATTTTGCTTCTAACTGACAAGGAAGTCAGAAATAACATCATAAATCACTGTGTTTTGGCACTCTCTGGGCTCAAGGGTTAGGGTTAGGGTTAGGGTTTGGTAAAAGCAGAAGCAGTAGAGCAACGGGCTCTTCTAAAGCCATGGGAAAGGAGTTAGTGGACTGTGTAGCTCTTTCAGAAGGCGCAAAATGTCGCTGACAAACTGCTATAGATCAAGCAGTGGAACAATGATGCTTCATAATACAGTTACGGATTACATATTACTAAGTAACATAGTTATGGTTTACAGATCACTGAATAACAGTTTATCAATATTATTGATATTGATTGCAGAGATTTAAAGTTGAACTTTAACCCTGATAAATGACAAATTGGGGCAGTTTCTGAGTAATGTGAAAGGAAATAACTGAACATACAGACAATCACAGGGCAGATTCGTTGTAAGAATATGTTGAATTGGGTAAATAAGCTTTCAATTTTTTGTTATAAAACGAACCATCTTCATTAAAAGGAGAATTAAATTAAATCATTGCCGCTATTAAATTTTTGATGCAGATTATGATATGAAATACATATTATGCCATATTTTGGATATCTATATTATATCTTAACACATATATTTGAAGAAGAGGTTTTAACTATTAGTGATTTGAGTATTTGACATAGTTTTGTTTAAAGTAATTTGGGATTAACGGAATCGGCAAATTTGGGATAGAAAATACTTTGAGGTAACTAAGGTCATTAGTATTCTCCATGGTGGTGGGCAAGGGGAAAATAATGACATTAATTGTCATTATTGTGGCAAGGAAAAGGAAAACCATATGAAGAAGCACTACACAAAGAGGTTCACTCACGAGAAGAGTGGTAATGGAGGGCTTCGACAACATGTTCATGTTGTAGAGCAGATAGAGGAGGAGTCAGCCTTTTGTGCATTCATGGCCACAATGCAACTAGATCAACTCAAGTCATTGTTGTCGCTGCTATAACCCCTTCCAAAATTTTGCCTACGCTTTGATTTTGGAGCTACCTTCGATCATAAGAATTTTCATTTTAAGTAGCATCAAGTGTTCTTATTGTTTATTAAGTGTTGCAATGGCTTATTCTTTCATGTGAGGGTTGTGATGTCTTAATTGTGTTATCATGACGACAATTAGGCCTTGTTAACAACACTTGCACAACTTTTGAAGACAAACTAACTCTCCTCAAACACATGCTAAGTCATGCCTTCATCAAACACCAGTGGTATGGCTTGTCTTGAGGAATTGCGCAATCCTCTGTCACAGGGAAGTGCACAACTCGTTGTGAAACTGAATTGTGCAACCCTTAAGGCATGCAACGATAGAAGAAAACTGCACAATCACCTTGTGAGATGAAACTGCGAATTCACTGTGCAACAGAATTGCGTAGTCCCTTGTCATTGGGAACTGCGCAGTCTCTTCAACCAATTAACTATGCAGTCCCTGGTTTTAGTCAACAACACACTCCTAGAAAATAGGAGGTGCGCATTCTTATCTAGCAGTGTGGCACAAATTTGATCTGAAGACAAGTGTTAGTCCCCCCTTGATTTTAGGCATACATGTCATAAACCCTAACCCTAATCTCGTGAGTGCTAATCTATATAAGAGAGGCTCATAGAGCTCATCCTCACATTCGCCATTGGAGCTCTAGCCATTCTCACGAGTTCAAGGAGCTCTAGATTCAATTTGCATTGTTTTTCTGGATAAGTTTCTCAAGTGTCGCTTTTGTGTTTGCAAGTGTCGTTTTGCCTGATTCTTCTTGTAATAAGTGGCATTTATGTTATTATTAACTTGTACACGTGTCGTTTCAGTATTTTGAGTTTCTTTACACGTGTCACATCACATTTATTGTCTTTTCGCCTACCAAGAGTTACTATTGTTGGGTATATTTATGCATGCATCTTCTTCTCTTTGAAAAATCTTGTTTGCTCGATGTCTGTGAACGATCCGATTGTTTCTTGGACCGATCTACACCCTTCCCCTCTTCAATCACAGATCCAGAGCCTACCCTTCTCTTGGAAGAAACTGCACAATCCTTGAGCCTCGCTGACCTCTCCAACTACGCACTGCGTAATCTCTTCCAACATAAGCCCTTGCTTGCTGGCTAAAACTACGCACCACGTAGTCACTGGCCTTCCCCAGTGGTGCACTGTGAAATCACAGGCAACATTGACCCTTGTCTGTTACCTGAAATTGTGCACTGCGAAATCCAAGCTCTCTCTCTCCTAGTAGAAATTGCGCATTGTGAAGATCCAGTGCACAATTAGCTCCCTTGCAATCCTAAACTGCACAGTCTTCCTCCATAACTGTGCAATGCGTATTTCCATGCTTAGTCTACCCATCTTGAGCCCAACATTATGCAATCCCTTCCCTTAGTGATTTTTTTTCTACATGAAAGTTGATTGTTGAAGTGATATTTCTTGAACTAACTTGTCATTGCCATGAGTGCATCTTTTGCAACAAGTACTGCAGATCTAGAACACATCTTTTGGATAATTGACATTGTTAGATTGATAGTGACAGTAAGAGTGTTGGCATTGATGTCAACCAGACTAGCATGGATGTTGGTTGCAACTGATGTGCTGGCATGATATTAAGAAAATTAGCATTGATGTCCACTAGCCTAGCTATGATGGTAACTGGGCTAGCATTAATGTGCTTGATGTGTCAAGCTCAGGGGAAGTCCCATGGTTGTTACAATTTCTTGCAAAGAATCATCATAGTAGTAAGCTTATTGCAGAAGCCATAAAATGATGGCTATGATGGTTGGGATTCCCATACTTTGAAGGAGATTCTGCCTTAAGAGATTAGCTCAGATACTCTTGGAGATAACACAGTTGGTTAGTGCTCGAAAAGAGTTTTCTAACAGTATGTGGAAGTCTAGAAATGACCTCCTAGATCAGGAGTTATAGTTGGTGGAAGTTGACAACCAAAAATATCACTCGCTCAGGACTTAGGCATATTGTCATTGATGAAATATATATTGTTGAGCTCTCCTAGTAAATGTCACCAGGAAACCTTACATTTCCAAATGGCCTTATTCTCCATGAAGCCATTCTATCCTACTTCCAATTCTGCACTAATTCATGACTAGTGACAATAAAAAAAAAAAAATTCACTACCTTATAGGCAACCTATCAATATGATTCATATACCATCTTTTAGAGCATAATTTTTCTCTTCCAATGAGCTCTTACTTGGCTTGAAACTCCAAATAGTTTGGGAGATATAGATTTTTAAAGTTAGGGATATTAATCTGGCCCTTGAGCCGACTTGTGCTAGGCCTCTTGGTGGGGAACTCGAGGATGCAAACTTTAATTTCAATAAATTTAATACTGTGGCGTTGGTACTTCAAGGACCTTATAATTAATTTAGAAATTAATTCTACCTACCTACACCCTTCCCTTAAGTGATCACCCTCATGCGATCTCAGGCTGAATCCGTGGGCTTATTTCTCCGGTTAAAAGACCCTTGTTTTTCGTCCTTAGGGTTTGTTTGTCACTTCTTCTTGTTCGTCACAAGGCCTGAGAGAAATGAGAGGGCAAGGGTTTCAACCCTATGACCGCCTGTGGTTTGTGGAGGTTCTTTGTCTGTGAAATGGCTTCGGCTTCTTCTTTGCGGGGTCTTTGTCTTCACGAGACACACATGCTTGGTAACATTGTTCGTTTTGTTACTATTATCCTTCAACTTCTGCTCAGATTTCCACAGTTCTGTATGTGACTTCTATAACCATCTTCTATGTGTTCAACAGGTTTCGGCTTCGCTCCTGAGCACCTCAGCTTCATCACGCACAGGTAAGTCTTTTGTTCTAATTCTTTCCATCAACATTTGTCTTCGTTTTACTGATCTTTGGGCTCCTTTGTGAGCAGGTAAAAACCCTTTGTAACCTCACTGTGACGGAGTCCTGCTCGTGCTTATTTTGGTCTTCTCGTCTTCTGGTTCGATGACTTGTCTCTCCAGGTAAGTTATCAACGGAATTCTTCGCTTCCTCTCTTTGCAGTCTTGTCTGTCAATCATATTTCTCTATCTTTTTTATTTGGGTATTTTGTTGTGGTTGCAGGTATCGAACCTGGATAGCTCCTTGCTAACTTCGAGGTCAAAGCTCCCCTATGCGAAAAGGGTAGGGCCTTTCCTTTGTGACTGGTAGTTTAGTTGTGTTAAAAAACTTAAAACCCTAAGAGGGTTTTTGTCATATCATATTCTTGAGCAGTATTGTGCTTGTCTCGGGTTTGTTTGAATATGTTATCAGTTTTGTGAGCATGGTAGAACCTAGTAGTTTGATAATACATATATTTTTACCCTTGCTGGGTTTGTTGTTCAATACCGTCCAAGTGTCAAGTTTAAGAAAAACCTCAAACCATAAATGTAAGGTCCAAGCATCTAGGTTGATTGCCATAATTTTAATGAGTAGTTTAATAAGTATTTTGCTTTGGGTGTATAGACACATTCAATCTCAGTCGCGACGACCTGATTTCGATCATTGAATGCTCGCCTAATCATTGGCCATTAGGGTCCATGAGGTGGGGTCGCCCAAGACCCTTTCATGCACTTGAAGGGTTCCAGACTAGTCGAGGCTAGGGTCAAAGTTTGTGACTCGATGAGATCAAGGCTATTGATCTCCGCGTAGACCTTCCACCGTTGATCAATCACGTGGACCCACAATGTAACATTGTCTTGTATAACGTTTAGGTTTTTTTTCGGGATTATTTTACCACCTAGGTTTGCGGTTGGGGCTATGACCCACACAGTCTAGAGTTAAATAGTAATTGGGCTCAGACTCAAGGCTTGGGTTAAGCAACCAATCGAGGAATTATTTTCTCGACCAGGAGTTGTAATACAAAGCAAACCTAGTCCTGGAGTGCGAGAGAGTGTGGAGTTCGGAATTCTGGAATTTTGGTTTTGTAGTAAATAGAAAGGATCAAATTCAACTGGGAAGCTTACACATCCATCGGGGTAATGGATCTACTTTTTTTTTTTGGGGATATTTGTATATGTGAAATAAACAATTATAAATAACCAAACATGCCTTAGATGACATGCAAGGATGCAAAATTTAAGTTCTATAATTACATATTTTTTAACATATTGATTACTTATTATATTGGGTTTGTCATATTTGTCATATTATTCCTCATATCTTTTTTAGGTGTTGTCCTTTTCCCCATTTACATAACTTTTTATTTGGAGCCTCATTTCTAGGATGTTGTGGTTTCTAAGAATTACTTGAACCTTCATAAATTTTTGGTGCACTAAAGCTAGACTAGTAAGTCATTGTGCTTTCTCCTTTTAAGGATGACTATTTTCAAGCCTACCTCCCAATTGTTATACAAAGTTTGCATATAACAACAACAAAATTGACACTCATGAATCTGCATAAAATGTAAGGCATGAAAAGCAAATGATTGTCCTCAAATTTCTATTTGACAAATAAACTAAATTTGAAATTCCAAGCTTGATACGAAGCACCATCCAAGGTCATTTTAGTATAATATAATTCAAAAGACAAGCTTGAGTTTGAGGTGTTCAAGATCATCATATTTGGCATAAGTACATGTTTTCTATAAACAATAGTGTATTACATGCCACCCCACACTTGACCCAAGTGTCCCCATTAATCGAAAGGTTGAACAATATTAATTGAGTTTAGAGTCCAACATAAGAATTTATTTGCTCAATGAAGACCTAGCAAGTGCGCCGACACTTGTGTTGTAATGTACCTCCTATACACACCATCGAAACAAGACTTGCTTGTCTAATAATTTAATTGGCAATGTTGATTTGAAGAGGCCTAGAATCCTAAATGACTGGGAAATGAGGGTGTTTATGGGAAAGCAATTTGTTCCTCTTAAGTTTTATGTAGAAAATGGAATGAGAGAAGCCACACTAAGGAAGCACTGAGGAAGCTTTTATGTAATGCATTTTTTTTGTAATTTTTTTTTATAATCTTGGCAGGACTATCATGCCCAATATTTCACCCGGATAGGGGCAGGGAATTGAACCAGTGACTTCACATCAAGGAGTACCTTAACGGAACACCCAATCACTATCTATCCAAGACCCATGGACAAGGACTTCTCCCATTATTATTTAAGAGCTTTAATAAAATAATTGCAATAAGGTCTAGATCTATCTAAAGTAATTAGTTTGGATGTATCTGAAATAGTTAACCAAAACAGTTTATAAAATCAACATCTCACCTAACATCTTTATCTAATACATAAGAAAATTAAGAGGTGCATGCAATTATAAAAATCATTCTCACTCTATATACAACCTGAACAATATTTCTAGAGAAATGCTTCTTATATTCTTTCCCAGGATAAATAATTATGCCTTGGAACATGTATTCACCCATCTATATTCTTTAGTTATGGTTGCCATTTATGATCTTTTAGTTATGATCAACAAATCATGTTGTATCATAATAGTACACTAATTATGTGGACATTAACTCCTTCGGGTATAACTTAAACCAATTTTGAATTTTGGTAGTATGGAGAGTAGCAAGAAAGTTGTCATTAGATAACTCTGAAACAACCATCACAGCTAGAAATACGATTAAGAGGGTTGGGTCATGTTAACGGATGCACACAGGAAATATGATTTTTCTTCTTTTTTAATTAATCAAAATTACATACTAGAGGCTTAAGACAAGTGTTGAGGCAGTGCCCCGGAGATAAAATGATGATGGGTAATTCCACAATCATTATTAATTTTTAATTCATTAAGATTTATTGAAATTCATGGCAAGATAAACTGCCTCCACAATAAACTCAGTCGTCATGATTCATATTCACATTTAACTAATTAAATGGATTAATAATTTTTATATTATTATAATTAATTAATTAAAAATGTAATTAATTATGATTTCTCATCATTTTAATTAATTAAACATAATTAATTAAGAATAAATTTAATTAATTTTGATGTTTAATTTAGATATTCTTTAGTGGATAAAGGTGCAACATTTTAGGGTAATGAGTGGAATCTGGGAATTTTCTCTCAACCAAAGATTTGTAAGGCAGTACAACTTTTAGTTGCATTAATTAAGATAAATTATTAATTTATGTTTTGACTAGTTGTGGTTGTCTCCACGCTAGTGTGGCCTTCATTACTATGTTCACAATAGTAGGGTCGTCAAGGGGTGTTATAGAGATCTAGCGATTTGTTAGTTGTAGAATAAGAAAGCTTGTTTTCTTGTCATGTGTGCATGATTCATGTAGTTAGCATCCTCTTGTTGCTTATCCATTCAACACTTCAAGATTCATCAAGAAGCCCACATTATAATTTCTCTCTTTCCTTCTTTATTGAAATTGTGGTTGCCTCTTGCTTAAGTAGGCTTAGTGAAGTAAAACTTATTTTCTTCATCACTATCATTCCAATGAACTAGTGTGCATAAAAGTAGTACATTCATATAAAGAATCCTATAATGCTTTGCTAATTCATTTTGACTCAAATGATACTAAATTTTGTTCTATGTTGTCTTGTGACTTATGATTGTTGTAAGCCCTCAATAGGTAAGAGGGATGAGTTGTTTATTATAGTTTCTAGCTTGTCTCTTTCACCTCTTTTTGTCATTTCTTGATCATTTCAAAGGCTTTAGAGATTCTATTAAAACTTATATTCATTCATTCTAAGCAGTTACATATACACGGGAGCTTCACTCAATGAACCTCTGACATATCACGTACTTTTGTGACATACTAAACAATACCCTTAATTTCACTACATCTTGGAAAATACCTCTAAAAATCACATTATTTAACCCCCTACCAATACGAATCCAATATACCTTCCTAGCTTAAAAAACCCTACTTTCACTAGATATTTTAGGTATCCATTTTATCATTAACATTTTTTATACCCCTCTATATTTTTTCATTAACTTTGAGCTCCATTTTTTATACCTACCAATATAAAAACCCTTTACCCCCTATTCTATGCTCAATATGTTTTTTCATTTTTTCCTCAATATATATGCCCTAATACGAATGCACGTGGTATGATATTGCATCCCTAGTGAAGCCCTTGTGTACATATATCCATTGGTTATCACTCCTCCTCAACTTGCCACTTGGAAACCAACCTAGAGAAAGAGTCAGAGACCTTTGTCCATAATATCAACAAACTTAAACAAAGATGAAACTTGGGCCATATGGATTTTCAGGGCATATGATAAACAGTAGCAGAATTCAAAAATTGGATTCTATGTCTACTCAAATCATTAACTAGAACTAGATCCTAGCTACCTAATCGACGACAAATAGAAAGCAAAGTCACTACAAGGAGCACAAACATAGAAACTACGTGGAAAGAGATGCATCAACCTTAATCACAACTTGATAGCCTGGTGAGAACTGCTAGGGTTAGGAAATGTAGCTTCCTCAGCCTCCAAGCTCACAAGTCATTTTTCAATACCTACAATTGCACAACCAGATCATCTAACACCATCAGGATTTCATTCTTAGCGTCATTCTTGTCCAACAAGACTCTAATTAAGAGTGTCTTCATTCTCTAATAGAGTTATGTTGTGTGTAGGTATTGGTTCAATTGTCTACATGTATTACCTATTAGGAATGCAAGCTATTAGGGACATTGTTACCTCAAAGTGCCCACTCCACCGCAACATCCTCTTCCACCTCCTTCAACTATTTTTTAATTTTATTTAGGGTTTGTTTGTCAAAAGCACATGTTGATTCCACTACCCACATTTGAGCTTGTGAACCACCTATTGTACCCCAACCCCCTCCACCTCTGTCATCTCTACCTTTGTGGCAGCGAGTTGTCTAGTGCACCATGATAACCAATCACAAAGCCCATGAAACCAGCCTACTATCTTTGGATAACCTTAGCTGCAATAAGGGTGGAGATGAAAATTCAACCAAAAAACAGAGATTCCATTAGAAAAATTTTGAGGTCTAAAATGAGCTTCCTAAGGAATATTATAAAATAATAATGGAAATAATAAAATAAGGTTAGATTACATCATCAAATTTTAGAGGGAAAAAATAAAAAACTACTTTTTCAACTTGTATTTTCAACTTATCTCCTTATGGTTTTACTCAAATTTCAAGTAGCAGCACTCGTTAGATGTAGAATTTAATTCCTTATCAACACGGTGCTCATGCTGCATATTTTTTATGGACCCTGCTACACGAAAAATGAGAAATATATGAAAAAACGTGATTGCAATCACGTTTTTCATGTATTTCTCATTTTTCATGTAGCAGGGTCCATCAAAAGTATGCAACTTGGGTACTCCTTGGATGGAGAATTAAATTTTTCATCCAACGAGTGCTCCTGCTCAAAATTTGAGTAAAACCATAGGGAGATAAGTTGAAAAAATAGTGTTTTTATTAGATATCATTTTGGGATTCAACTGCGTTAAGTAAGTCATTCACGTATGACCATTTCCATGAGAGGTAGTCGTAACTGACTAATTTCTCATGATTTTTGAATAGTTCACTTAGCACTCATTGCATCGGGTGATGCTCACAGGGGTGAAGAAGTGGGATTGAAACTAGTGAAATGAATCACATAACATCAATCATCACTTCCGAGGCTTGCACCCGGTAACCAGGACTTCCCAGGAGGTCACCCATCCCACTTCTTCACCCCTGTGAGCATCACCCGATGCAATGAGTGCTAAGTGAACTATTCAAAAATCATGAGAAATTAGTCAGTGACGACTACCTCTCATGGAAATGGTCATACGTGAATGACTTACTTAACGCAGTTGAATCCCAAAATGATATCTAATATAATGCACTGCGTAAACCCCCATACTTAAATAGTGTTTTTATTTTTTTATTTTTTAATATTTTTACTTTTTTACTCCAAAAAAGGTGAATCACCCCATGGTTGACATCATCATCTTGAATCCTACTGGTTCTTATAAAGTTGATTTTGGTTGTACATTTTTATTTTGTGACCCATTTTAGACCTCAAAAATTTTTCTAATGCTAATAGAAGTTGACTAGACGAGATGCAGAGTACAAAGTATGCTCACCAATCGTTCAAGATGTAGGAAATATACACAATTCAAAACTATATCGGATACAAAATCATATTGTTGTATTGTCATGATGCCCATTGAATTACTCCATTGTCCAAGAGAAACCTTCAACATTACATACTTAACTGCAAACCATCTAAGAATGAAGTTAGCATTTGCAATAATCCAACCCCAGATATAAACCTTCATATAAAAGATTGAGTTGATGGTAGCTCCTAAAGACCAAACACCAAACATGTTAATCATGCATAACTAAGGAAAGTAACACGTTATGAGGTAGGAGCATGCTAGCCTTGCTCACTCATGCTCACTCTTCTAATCATCCTATATGAAAAAATAATTTACTATTTCAAATATAATCTTTTTAATTAAAAACACCCTAAATAATATACATACTTCCTTTCCAACTATATATTCAATAATCTAATCCTAATACCACTTAACCATAAAATTATTAATCAAATATCATTTAAATACTATGCCTATCAAACCATATGTTAATGCAATGATTTTTTTTTTTAAAAGGAAAATAACCTTCTTTACAAATTACAACAACAATTAATTAAGTTGGATTTTCTTTGTTGTCATTATAAATATAAATGATAAATGATAAAACTGAAATAAGGTGAACAAAGGCATGTCATATAATATGATGGATAGCAAAGAAGAAATAAATTTCTGTTTAATCTGGAAATAGTAAAACCAGCAGAATGGCATCACAAAAGGAGCTAAACGTTAAAGGCGATATGTCCGAGTGGTTAAGGAGACAAAATTGAAATCCGTTGGGCTACGGCCGCGCAGGTTCGAACCCATGTTTTTTTTTTGGATTATTTTGCCACCTAGGTTTGGGGTTGGGCTATGGCCCACACAGTGTGGAGTTCGATAGTGATTGGGCTCAAACTCAAGGCGTGGGTTAAGTAACCAATTGAGGATTGGTTTTCACGACCAGGAGTTGTGCTACAAAGTAAACCTAGTCTTGGAGTACGAGAGAGTGTGGAGTTCAGAGTTTTGGAGTACGAGAGAGTGTGGAGTTCAGAGTTTCGGTTTTGTATAAAATAGAAAGGATCAAATTCAACCAAGAAGCTTAAACATCCACCAGGTGATAGAAAGAAGAACCTTCACCATTAGTAAATGAAAGAGATATTGTTGATTGTAGATTGCATTTTTAAAGGTTTTGAAAAAATATTTCTCATTTTTTTATGGATATTTATATATGTGAAATAAACAATTATAAATAACCAAACATGGCTTAGATGACATGCAAGGATGCAAAATTTAAGTTTTATAATTACATATTTTTTAAGATATTGATTACTTAATATATTGGGTTTGTCATATTTGTCATATTATTTCTGATATCTTTTTTTAGGTGTTGTCCCTTTCCCATTTACATAACTTTTTATTTGCAGCCTCATTTCTAGGAAGTTGTGGTTTCTAAGAATTACTTGAACCTTCATATATTTTTGGTGCACTAGAGCTAGACTAGTGAGTCATTTTGCTTTCTTCTTCTAAGGATGACTATTTTCAAGCCTACCTCCCAATTGTTATTCAAAGTTTGCATATAACAACAACAAAAAATTGGCACTCACGAATCTACATAAAATGTAAAGTGACATGCACGAAAATCAAATGATTGCCATCGAATTTCTATTTGACAGGTAAGATAAATTTGAAATTCTAGGCCTCATACGAAGCAACACCCAAGATTATTTTAGTATAATATACAAAAATTCGAAAGACAACGTTGAGTTTGAGGTGTTCAAGATCCATCATATTTGTCATAAGTACATGTTTCTTATAAACAATAGCGCATTACATGCCACCCCACACTTGACCCAAGTGCCCCCATTAATCGAAAGGTTGAACAATATTAATTGGGTTTAGAGTCCAACATAAGAATTTATTTGCTCAATGAAGACCTAGCAAGGTTGTAATGTACCTCCTATACACACCATCAAAACAAGACTTGTTTGTCTAATAATTTAATTGGCAACGTTGATTTGAACAGGACTAGAATCCTAAATCACTCGGAAGTGAGGGTGTTTATGGGAAAGCAATTTGTTTCACTTAAATTTTTATATATAAAATGGAATGAGGGAAGCCACACTAAGGAAGCTTTTATGTGATGCAATTTTTTTTGTGTGTCTTTTTTTTTGTAAGCTTGGAAGGACTATATCTTCATCATGCCCAATATTTCACCCGGATCGGGGCAGGGAATTGAACCGGTGACTTCACATCAAAGAGTACCTTAACAGAACACCCAATCATTGTTTATCCAAGACCCATGGACAAGGGCTTCTCCCATTATTATTTTTTTTTCCCGGTGGTTCACGTACACCCGTGGTCAGGGGGTGCAGGCTACGCCCATGAAATAACTAGGGTTGATCTCTAGGATCACACCCCTCAGCCATCACAGACCTAACCCCAAGGGCTTCGGGTAGAATCAACCCTGTGACCTCCTGTTTTGGCGAGGCACGACTTGACCAGTTGGGCTAACCCTTGGGGCTGGCTTCTCCCATTATTATTTAAGAGCCTTGGTAAAATAATTGCAACAAGGTCCATATTTATCTGAAGTAATTAGTCTAAATGTATTTGAAGTAGTTAACCAAGGCCATCTAGGAAATCAACATCTCACCCAACATCTTTATCCAATACATAAGCAAATGAAAAGATGCATGCAATTATAAAAATCATTCTCACTCTATGTACAACATGAACAATTTTTCTGGAGAAATACTTCTGATACACGGGGGAACATGTATTCACCCATCTATATTCTTTAATTATGGTGGCCATTTATGATCTTTTAGTTATGATCAACAAATCATGTTTTCTCATAATGGTACATTAATTATGTGGATAGATTAATCACTTTAACTCCTTCAGGTATACCTTAAACCAATTTTGAATTTTGGTAGTAATGAAGAGTAGCGATAAGAACCACTCAATAAGGTTGTCATTAGATAACTCAGAAACAACCATCACACAACTAGAAATATGATTAAGAGAGTTGGGTCATGTTAGCAGATGCACACAGGAAATATGCTTTTTTTCTTCTTCTTTAATTAATCAGAATTACATACTAGAGGCTTAGGATAGTGACAAGGAGATAAAATGACGATGGGGTAATTCCACAATCATTATTAATTTTTAATTCATCAAGATTTATTGAAATTCATGACAACATACATTGCCTCCACAATAAACTCAGTCGTCATGATTCATATTTACCTTTAACTAATTAAATCGATTATTAATTTTCATATTATTATAATTAATTAAAACTATAATTAATTATGATTTCTCATAATTTTAATTAATTAAACATAATTAATTAAAAATAAATTTAATTAATTATGATGTTTAATAATTAAGGTTAAGCTTCAATTATTTATTTCTTTGAGTGTTTGAAAATATGATTAATAGTTACATTCGGGTATTCTTTAGTGGATAAAGGTGCGACATTTTAAGGTATTGAGTGGAATCTGGCAATTTTCCCTCAAACCAAAGATTTGTAAGATAGTACAACCTTTAGTTGCATTGATTAATATTAATGATTAATTTAGGTTTTAACTAGTTGTGGTTGTCTCCATGCTAGTGTGGCCTTCACTACTATGTTCACAATAGTAGGGTCGTCAAGAGGTGTTACAGAGATCTAGGGATTTGTTAGTTGTAGAATAAGAAAACTTGTTTTCTTGTCATGTGTGCATGATTCATGTAGCTAGCATCCTCTTGTTGCTTATACATTCAACACTTCAAGATTCATCAAGAAGCACACATTATAATTTCTCTCTTTCCTTTTATATTGAAATTGTGGTTACCTCTTGCTTAGGTAGGCTTAGTGAGGTAAAACTTATTTTATTCATCACTATCATTCCAGAGAACTAGTGTGCATAGAAGTAGTACATTCATATAAAGAATCATATAATACTTTGCTAATTCATTGTGGCTCAAATGATACTAAATTTTTTTCTATGTTGTCTTGTGACTTATGATTGTTGTAATCCCTCAATAGGTAATAGGTAAGAGGGATGAGTTGTTTATTATAGTTTCTAGCTTGTCTCTTTCACCTCTTTTTGTCCTTTCTTAATCATTTCAAAGGCTTTAGAGATTCTATTAAAACTTATATTCATTCATTCTGCGCAATTACATATACACGGGGGGCTTCACTCAATGAACATCTGACATATCACATGCTTTCGTGACATACTAAACAATACCCTTAATTTCACTACATATTGGAAAATACCTCCAAAATCACATTATTTAACCCCCTACCAATACGAGCCAAATACACCTTCCCGATTTAAAAAACCCCTACTTTCACTAGATATTTTAGGTATCCATTTTATCATTAACATTTTTTATACCCCTTTGTATTTTTCCATTAACTTTGAACTCCATTTCTTATACATGCCAATATAAAAACCCTTTACCCCCTATTATATGCTCAATATATTTTGTCATTTTTCCCCAATATGAACGCACATGGTATGGTATTGCACCCCCAGTGAAGCCCTTGTGTATATATATCCATTGGATATGGCTCCTCCTCAACTTGCCACTTGGAAACCAACCTAGAGAAGAGTCAAAGACCTTTGTCCATAGTATTGAAAAACTGAAACATATATGGAACTTGGGCCATAGGGATTTTCAGGGCATATGATAAATAGTAGTAGAATTCAAAATTTAGATTCTATGTCTACCCAAATCATTAACTAGAACTAGATCCTAGCTACCTAATCGACGATAAATAGAAAGCAGAGTCACTACAAGGAGCACATACATAGAAACTAGGTGGAAAGAGAGGTATCAACCTTAATCACAACTTGCTTAGCCCAGTGAGAGCTTCTAGGGCTAGGAAATGTAGCTTCCTCAGCCTCCAAGCTCACAAGTCAATTGTCAATATCCTACAATTGCACAACCGCATCATCCAACACCATCAGGATTTCATTCTTAGCGTCGTTCTTGTCCAACAATCTTTAAAATGCAACAAGAAAATCCTAATTTAATTTTGTCCTTGAATTAAATTAGGAATTAAATTGTAATTCCACATCTCCTGAGAACTTGTAATAGTTAAGTTAATTTGAATTAGTTGGCTCAGTGAATTCGAGTTGAGGGTCTAACTTGAGTTATGTAGAGTGTCTCCTATGTTTTAGGAGCTTTGGTTGAGTTGATTTTGAGTTGTAATTATTTAATTCAGTTTAACTGAGTTAAAATCAGTTAAACTAGTTCCAACTGATGGAGGAATTACTGGGAGATCCAGTAGTGAGGTGTAACTTGCAGTAGTTGGGTGTAACCACCACTAATCAACCAGTAAACTGAAGTTTCACTCATGATTAAATCATGCATGTTAGATCAGAGAAAGACCCAGTTGAGATTGGAGTTTAGGGACAATGTACTATCAATTGTATAATCATCTGAATTGTACAGGTGGTGCATGCAATCAGAGGAAGGCCTATGAGGATTGCACAATTCATATTTATGGAATTTCCCAATTAAATATGGGCTAATTCCCTAGGAAACTGTGCAAGGAAATAGGAGTTTGGCAGACAACATAATTGGCTAAGTATTAGCTTGAGCTTATCTAGGAAGCAGTGAGATAGATAGAGATAGTGCAGAGGTTGCTCAAGCTTGAGCAAATCATTGTAATCTTCTCATATTTTTTGATTAATGCAATATAAAGATAACATGGGTTTTTAGCTGTGGCTTTCCCCAGAAAATTATTGTGTTATGTGTGATTGAATTTTCTCTTTTATGCATCGTGATTTCATCGATCATTTATTGTTTCCGCTAATGAGTAGAGTAGATTCAAGTCAATTTTTTTAGCATATTACAATCTACAGTTTGAATCTACAAGAAATTTCTACATGGTATTGGAGCAGAAATCACTATAGAAGAGGAGAATACGAATTTGTCTTTTGCAGGAGAAATCTAATTTGCAGTATCATACTTTAGAGCCGGCGGGATGTTGTCCTACAAATTAAGACTCGAATATGCCCTTAAGATTAGTTAGAACTATATTGCTTGGAAGGACAGGATGGAGGCAGTGTTGGAAGACAACGGGCTTAAGAAATTCATGGACAAAGACATTCCTAAGCCAATTGATGCTTATGATCTAGCATAGTGCAGAAAGTGTGTGGCAAAGGCGAGAAGGATTATCCTAGAAGGAGTTTGAGATCATATTGTCTCGAACCTCCATGGTAAGGAAACTCCATTTGTAATGTGGAAGGCCTTGACAGACCCGTTTCAAAACAAAAATGACCACATGAAGCAAGAACTGAAGGATAAGCTTAGAAAGATCAAGATGGAGAAGGGTGACACGATACTTAAGTACTTGACCAAGTTTAGCCAATGTAGGGATGAGCTTGGAAGTGTCAGTGTTATAGTTGCTAAAGACGATCTGGTGAGCCTAGCACTTCTAGGCCTTCCCAAGTGCTGACACAACTACCAGGACTCAGTTAATGGGAGGGAGAAACTACCAGAGTGGGAGCGATTGTGGTTTGACTTGGTACAAGAAGAGATTCAACGAAACACTAGGGATGGATCCTCATCCAAGCATGATGATGAGGAGAACTATGATTTAGCTGGAAAGGCGAAGAAAGGGAAGGGGAATTCATCCCATTCCAAATAAGATTCCAACTAGGGCGGCAAGAAGAAGGACATATCAAAGATTAAATGTTTTCACTGTCACGATATGGGACACTATGCCACAAAGTGTTCGCATAAGAAGGCCGGTAAGAAGCCCTCAGGAGCAGTGTCAGGTGAAGCTCTTGCTTCACAATTCGAGCTGTATTTCACCCTCATCGCTTGCATGGTGACATCGGTGATGGGTAGTGTGTGGTACCTAGATAGTGGAGCCTCATTCCATATGACCGACAACAAAGAGTTCTTTAGTGAATTGGAGGAGAAGGACCTCCAGATGCACATCGAGATGGGAGATGATGGGAGGTATAGCGTGACCGACATCAGTATTGTTACCTTTCAGAGGGAGTCTAGTTCTCCTCTCACATTAAAAGATGTCATGTATGTTCTGGGTTTGAAGAAGAATTTGGTTTCAGTTGCCATGTTGGAGGGCCATGGATACGATGTGATATTTAGCAAGGGAAAGTATTTCCTTCGTCACATAGCCTCAGGACAGGTGAGGTGGATCGGGGTTTGGGTGAAGAACCTCTAGAAATTATATGTAGAAGACTACACTAATTTGAGCACAAAAGCAGAGAAGGTGCAAAGCCGAGACATCGGTGAGTTGTGGCATAGAAGACTGGGTCACTTGCATCACAAAGCTTTGAAGATCATGAAAACAAATTCTATAAGACTTCCCAAAGGTACACTAGAGCAGAGAGACACATGCAAAGGGTGTACATTGCGGAAGTACACCAAAGCTTCCTTTCATGATAAAGTCAGTCGAACACAAACAATCCTTGATAGAGATCACTCAAATGTGTGTGGATTGTTCTCGACAACATCCACAACCAAGCACATGTATTATGTAATATTTGTTGATGATTTTTTTCGTAAGTGCTGTATTTTCTTCATGCAAAAGAAAGATTAGACGTTTGCTAAATTTTGTGAATTTAAATCACTTGTCGAGCAAGATACTGGCAGGAAAGTTAAAGCTCTCAGAAGCGATAATGATGGAGAATATGTGTCGAATGAATTCAAAAAATTATGTGCATCAAAAGGCATTCGACGAGAGTTAGTAGCACCTCATAACTCACATCGAGAGTTAGTAGCACCTCATAACCCACATCAGAATGGGGTGGCTGAAAGGAAGAACAAAAGTATTATGGGAGTTTCACGAGCCATGTTACATGATCAAGGCTTACCATTGCACTCGTGGGCTGAAGCATGCAACACAACTGCTTATTTGCAGAACATAAGCCCTCATCAAATTCTTGGGATGAGTACACCAAAATAAGTTTTTTCAGATAAGAAACCAGATGTGGCACACTTTAGGATCTTTGGTTCATCAATCTACTGTCATGTTACCAAGGATGTACAAAAAATGCTAGAGCTAACAACTGAGTTGGGCATATTTGTGGGCTACACTGATACACCTTACAACTATCAGGTATACCTTCCATCCAACAAGATGACAATAGTTCGCAGAGATGTGAAGTTCGATGAAGAGAAGTCCATGAGATGTTCTTTTGAGAGGGAGATTCAGTTACATGTAGATGATGAGCTTTTAGCTCCAAAGGAGGAACCTCAAGATGATGTGGAGCAACCACATGTAGAGGAGAAGAGAGTGGAAGCACCCACTCATGTAGAGACTTCTAGATATGGAAGGAAGCGCACCATAGAGGCTGACAGATTGATGCATGATGCTAGAGAGAATGTGGGAGCACCCACATCACAGTGCAGGCAACGACGGTCACCAGATCGATACACTAACTACATGGCTTTGATGAGCAAGAGTGTAAAGGTTGAGCCATCCTCATTCAAGGAAGCAGTGCAACAACCAGTATGGGTTGATGCCATGGTTGAGGAGTATGACTCCATTATCTAAAAATAGTGTTTGGGAAGTGGTCCCAAGACTAGCAGATAAGTCAGTGGTGAGTTCCAGATGGATTTACAAGGTAAAGCAAGCAACAGATGGGAGTTTGGAGAAAGACAAGGCCAAATTTGTGGCTAGAGGGTTATCTTAGGTGGAGGGAATTGATTATGATGAGACCTTTGATACATTAGCAAGGTACTCTTTAATCATATCTATTGTAGCACTGTCAGTGCAAATGGGATGGAAGATACATCAGATGAATGTGAAGACAACATTCCTCAATGGCATGATTGAGAAAGAGGTGTATATTGAGCAGCTAGAAGGGTTTAAGACCTTCAATAGAGAGTCAAATGTGTGCAGACTCAAGTGAGCGTTGTATGGACTAAAACAAGCACCCTGTGCTTGGTACACCAAAATTGACAGCTATTTCACAGGGTTAAGATTTACCAAAAGTGAAGCAGATGTGAACCTTTACCATTTTGTGGTTGAAGGTAAATTGTTGATTATAATACTATATGTCGATGATTTGATTCTAACAGGTGACGAGAAGCTGCTAAAATCTTACAAAGAGGATCTTGCAAGAAAATTTGAGATGCATGACCTAGGGCTCATGCATTACTTTCTTGGTATGGAAGTATGGCAAGGAGATGAGGAACTGTTTGTCTCTCAGGGAAAGTATGCCAACGAGATACTGAAAAAGTTCCACATGGAGAACAACAAACCCATGGAGACTCCTCTAGCAGGTCATTGGAGGAAGGAAGATGCTACTTTAGGTTTTTTATGGAAGCTACTATTTATAGACAACTTGTGGGTTCACTTATGTATTTGGTGAACACATGACTGAACATGTGTTTTGTAGTTAACCAGCTTAGTCAAGCCAACCAAACTTTATTTGAAGGCAACTAAACATGTGTTGAGAGACCTCAAAGACACTACTCAGTTTGGTATTTGGTACAAACGACAAGGGGGAGTGAAGCTTCAAGGCTTGACAGATGCAGATTTGGTAGGGAATACATTCGATAGAAAGAGCACATAAGGGGGAATCTTCAATATTGGGTCAACAATAGTTTCTTGGTACATCAGGAAGCAGAGATCAGTTGCACTTAGTTTGGCAGAAGCATAGTACATGGTTGCTAGTCAAGCAACTTGTGAGGCTATATGGATGAGGAAGATCCTTGTTGGGTTATTTGGTTAGCAGATGGATCTTATAGTGATTTACTGTGACAATCAAAGTTATATCAAACTCTCTGAGAATCCAATTTTTCATGATCGGTCCAAGCATATCGACATCTAGTATCACCATCTACGAGATTGTGTGCAGAGGAGAATCTTGTTGCTGGAGTACATTCGTACAGAGGAGGAGGATGTGGATATTTTGACAAAGGCATTTTCAAGCTGCAAATTCGAGTTTCATATAGGCAAGATCGGGGTAGCAGATAATCCCTTTCTTGTTGAGAGGGTGTGTTGAAAATGCAACAAGAAAATCCTAATTTAATTTTGTCCTTGAATTAAATTAGAAATTAAATTGTAATTCCACATCTCATGAGAACTTGTAATAGTTAAGTAAGTTAATTCGACTTAGTTGGCTCAGTGAATTCGAGTTGAGGGTCTAACTTGAGCTATGTAGAGTGTCTCCTATGTTTTAGGAGCTCTGGTTGAGTTTATTTTGAGTTGTAATTATTTAATTCAGTTTAACTAAGTTAAATTCAGTTAAACTAGTTCCAACTAATGGAGGAATTAGTGGGAGATCCAGTAGTGAGGTGTAACCTGCAGTAGTGGGGTGTAACCAACATTGATCAACTAGTAAACTGAAGATTCACTCATAATTAACTCATGCATGTTAGATCAGAGAAAGACCCAGTTGAGATTGGAGTTCAGGGACAATGTACTATCAGTTGTATAATCATATGAATTGTACAGGTGGTGCATGCAATCAGAGGAAGGCCTATGAGGATTGCACAATTCATATTTGTGGAATTTCCCAATTAAATATGGGCTAATTCCCTAGGAAACTACGCAAAGAAATAGGATTTTGGCAGACAATAGAATTGGCTAAGTAGTAGCTTGAACTTGTCTAGGAAGCAGTGAGATAGATAGAGATAGTGCAGAGGTTGCTCAGACTTGGAAAAATCATTGTAATATTCTCATATTTTCTGATTAACGCAATATACAGATAGCAGGGGTTTTTAGTTGTGGTTTTCCATAGAAAATTATTGTGTTATGTGTGATTGAATTCTCTCTTTTATGCTTTGTGATTTCATCGATCATTTATTTTTTCCGCTGATGAGTAGAGTAGATTCAAGTCAAATGTTTTAGCTTATTACAATTTGCAGTTTGAATCTACAAGAAAATTCTACAAACAAGAATTTTCTTAAGAGTGTCTTCATTCTCTAATAGAGTTACGTTTTGTGTAGGTATTGGCTCAGTTGTCTGCATGTATTACCTATTAGGAATGCAAGCTATTAGGTACATTGTTACCTCAAACTCTGACATGTATGCCCACTCCATCGCAACATCCTCTTCCACGTCCTTCAACTATTTTTTAATTTCGTTTGGGGTTTGCTCGTTAAAAGCATACGTTGATTCCACAACCCACATTCGAGCTCGTGAACCACCTTCTATACCACAACCCCCTCTACCTCTGTCATCTCTACCTTTGTGGCAACGATTTTTCTAGTGCACCATGATAACCAACCAAAAAGCCCATGAAACTAGCCTACTATCCTTGGATAACCTCAACTACAATGGGGGTGGAGACGAAAATTCGACAAAAAAAAGATTCCATTAGAGAAATTTTGAGGTCTAAAATGGACTTCCTAAGGAATATTATAAAATAATAGTGAAAAAAAAAAAAAAAAAAGTTAGATTACAACATCAAATTTTAGGGGGAAAAAAGAGAAAACTATTTTTTCAACTTATCTCCCTACGATTTTACTCAAATTTTGAGCAAGAGCACTCGTTGGATGTAGAATTTAATTCCTCATCCAAAGAGTATGCATGTTGCATATTTTTGATAGACTCTGCTACACGAAAAATATATGAAAAAACATGATTGCAATCACGTTCTTCATGTATTTCTCATTTTTTTTATGTAGCAGAGTCCATCAAAAGTATGCAACATGGGTACTCCTTGGATGAGGAATTAAATTTTGCATCCAACAAATGCTCCTCATCAAAATTTGAGTAAAACCATAAGGAGATAAGTTTAAAATACGAGGTGAAAAATTAGTTTTTTTTTTTTTTAAACTACAAAAGTTCTGAACCATCCCCCATGGTTGATATCATCATCTTGAATCCTATTGGTTCTTATAAAGTTGATTTTTGTAGTACATTTTTGTTTTGAGGCCCATTTTAGACTTCATAATTTCTCTAATGCTAATAAAAGTTGACTAGACCAGATGTAAAGCACAAAGTATGCTCACCAATCACTTTAGATGGAGGAAATATACACAATTCAAAACTATATCAGATGCATAATCATATTGTTGCATTGTCATGATGTCCATTAAATTACTCCATTGCCTCAAAGAAACCTTCAACATTACATACTTAATTGCAAACCATCTAAGAATGAAGTTAGCATTTGCAATAATCCAATCCCATATATAAATCCTCACTGAAAAGATTCAGTTGAAGAAACGTATCATTATGATAACTCCTCAAAACAAAACACCAAACATGTTAATCAGGCATAACACGTTATGAGGTGAGAACATGCTAACCTTGCTTAGTCTCCTAATCATCACATATTATGAAATGATTTACTATTTCAAATATATATTTTTTTAATTAAAAACACCCTAAATTATATACATACTTGCATTACAACTATATACTCAATATTATTAATCAAATATCATCTAAATACCATGCCTATCAAACCATATATTACTGCAATGACTTTTTTCTTAAGAAAACAACCTTATTTAAAACTTTTTTTTGTTGTTGTTATATATTAATTTATAGAAATATAAATGATATGTGTCTCAAAAGATATTTAGATTTATTTTATTTTATATTGAGAATTTTTTTATTAAAAAGGGTAAATAATATGAATAAGGGAAAAATAATTCAAATTTATAAAACTGAAATAAAGTGAACAAAGGCATGTCATATGATCAGCAAAAAGAAATAGATTTCAGCTTACTCTTGAAATGATTCCGTACAAAGGTTTAACTGTTAATATCGATATGTCACAGTGGTTAAGGAGACGGACTTGGAATCTGTTGGGCTTACGCCCGCGCAGGTTCGAACCCTGCTGTCGAATACACGATATATAAAATTTTTCATTTACGTTTTAATGGTTTTAAATGCGCTTCCTCGTGCGGGTTCGATTCCTACTGCTGAAGGAGGTAGAACTCTTCACTATGTTCGAAAGTTTCCAAGATTGAGTGAATGTTTGTGACGCTGCTTTGGGAGCATAATCAGCATGTTGACACCTAATCCTTGTGATTGGGTAAATATCTGTAAATAAATAAATGTGAAATGTGAACAGTCAGCGGGAGATGAACTGAATAGTCTCTCCCTCATGTATATAGCAGACCTACCTGATTGAATGAATATACAAATCAGTTTTTGTTTTGTGGAGTTACTGCCTGGCCTGACATGGTATCAAAGCCAACTCCCTGTTTAGCCTTTATGTCTTTGTAACTCCTGGTCTGCTCCTCTGCTCTCCATATAATTCTGTGACTGATTACCTGCGTTCTGTCTACCATACCTACACTCTCTCTACCTGCACTCTCTGTCTGACATTCAGCTGACATGGTATGGGAACGTTTGCGCTGCCCTGACATATTCTATTTATAAGTCCTGCGCCTTGTTCATCTGAATACGCTTAGACTCCATAAACGTTTCATATTCTCTGAACGTTGTCTATCAGTTACATTTGAATTCTGTCTGCCATATTCCCTTGAAACTGTTGTTGCGGCTTCCATTGGAAGAACTCCTGCTGGCTGCGGCTTCTCTGGGGATGAAGGCAAACATGGGCGTTCTACAGTATTCCTGGGAGATCTGACTTCGAATTCTGGCAGAAATATCGTGGCTTTTGAATCGGGTATCCAGAGCCCTGGGCAAGCCGATTATGGAGCATTGCCTTGACAAAAAAAAAAAAAATCTGATTCCGTGACTCATTGTTTTCCCCTTGGCTGTCTGGTCATCAGGTTTTCTCTCATTGAATTCGCTCCTCCTGTCCCGCCATTGAGATCTAGGATTGTTTTATTTTGAAATCATAGCAAGCGAGATATCTCAGCGTGGTGTGGTAACACTGAGAGCAGAACTGGAAATGAAACCATCATGTTGAATGGTGCTCCAAGCCGCGGTGAATTGCCCCCCTCCGGTCAATAATACTCCTCGGCCTCTCTTTTGTCTGTGTATTTAAATATTGCAAGATTTTTACATACCTACTGGCGAGCATGAATAATACACCTCGCTCTCTTCATTGTCATCGGAAAAAGAACCGCGGCACACCGTGAAGGGCTGCGGACCATTCGAACTCGGGACGTAGCTTAGGGTGAAGCTATTGTGCGTGAGTTCCAACAAGCTCATTTCCATCCAATTCTGAGGCCGAGCATATAATAGAAATGGTAATGAATGAATCCAACTGTGAAGGATTTCTGACTTTATACAAGTCAGAGGGCTCGAGAGGAGTCTTTCATGTCATTTCGAGCTGATGGTTATTGTTTGGCTATGATATTTTTCCTATGGATAAACCCCATATTCGTTGGGCGTTCCTTTTTTGGTGTTAAAATTTTAAACTATGACCGTATATCACTTCAAATGTGTGTTAGTTTTTTTTCCACATTGCCATTTATATGATGGACATGGCATATAATGGATTAAAAAGTTATATGCGGTGAAGATTTTTATGACAGTGGTAGCATGGCTATCAAAGTTCCTTTCAATGGTCAATGATATATGAATGGCATAGCAGAATTCTATTCCTGCTCAGATTTTGGATGGTTTTGAATACACTTTCATATCAGAATCATTTTTTTAGCAGTAGAAGTTTTTTTTCTCCACAAAAGCACATTTTTTTTTGCCATCAGAAGTATTATTCTATCAGCAGAAGTATTTTTTTTACAGAATGCATTCAATCATATCCATGGTGGGAATAGTTCTCACTGGCAAGGAGAACTATCCTGAATGGTCCCGGATGATAAAACACACCCTCATTTTCAATGAGTTGTGGAAAGGAGTGTGTGTCGGAGAAGGAGACAATGACCCAGTACAACCTACCTCAGACAAAGAGCTCGTCATTTGGGAAAACAAGAACAACAAAGCTTATGCATTAATTGCAGCATCTGTAAATAAAGAGGTGAGTCGCCATATTTCGTCATATTCAATTGCCTTTGAAGCCTTACAAAAGCTGAAAGAACTCTATGACTCACATTCTGCACTTGAAGTTGTTCAACTCATGATTAAACTCTTCACTCTTGAACTGCAAAATAATGATCCTCTTGCTCTTGCATCTGAAGTAAAGTCTATAATGCATGATATCAATTCCACTAAGGTTGAGCTGGATATTCCTCTTATTGCTTTTCTCAAGGCACTTTATCCTACTTACTCCAATTATCTTGAGTCATTGCAAGCAAATGGAAATCTCAAAGATATGACCTTTGACTCTCTTGTGAAAAAGTTTGCTGAAAGAGAGAAAGATTTTGGAAAGAAGACAGCCCCTGAATCTTCTGAAGAGACTGTGTGCCTTGCTCGTAAAGAAAAGCATCCTGCTCAAGATTCTACAAGAGGAAGAGGTGGACGAAGAGGAAGAGGAAGATATTTCAGAGGTAGGGGGGGCAGACATTCTCAAGGAGAAAAGGCATATTTGCACTGCATTCGCTGCAAAAGAAATGGATCACATGATGCCTCTACATGTAAGCTACCATGGGACAAAATTGAGCAAAAAAGAAATCAACAGAAAGGTAAAACTGATGATACAGATAAAGGTAAAGCACCTGAATCCGCTCACTATGTTGACGCACAATGTAACATTGGAATAAATGAAGATTTGTTTAATGCTTCACTTGCTTCTTGGAAAAATGATTGGTTGCTTGATTCAGGAGCAACCTGTCACATGACTCATAGATTTTTTTTTTTTTGAAGATTTTACTGACAATGTTGATGGAGCAATATACTTTGCAGATCAATCAAAAATCAAGCCATTAGGGCTTGGCACAATCAGCTTAAACTGCCTGGTCTTCCAGACTTTCTTCTGGATCATGTTCTATATCTCCCATAGCTCAAGAGAAACTTGTTGTCCTTGGTCCACATCCGCCAGCAAGGTCACTCCATTCATATGTTTGATGGCAAGCTTGAGGTAAGAAAAGCATCTGACCACTCACTTGTCATGAGGGGAATAGAAGAAGAAAGGCTTCTCAAACTGCAAGGAACATCTGCTCATGCACAACATTTCTCATACAATTCTCATCATGAAGAAGGTACACTTCCATAAAGTTTATTATGGCATGCTAGATTTGGACATTTGAACTATGACAGTCTCCGCTTATTGAAGAAAAATGGTGTTGCTGGTTTGCCTACAATTCCTAGAAAACTTAAGCAATGTGATGCTTGCATTCTAGGAAAGCATAGCAAACAGTATTTTCATGATTCACATTCAAGAGCACATAGGAAACTTGAACTCATTCATTCAGATTTATGTGGTCCAATGCCTGTTCCTTCTGCAAATGGAAATAAATATATCATGACGTTTATTGATGACTACACTAGAATGTGTTGGGCTTATTTATTGAAGAACAAATCTGATGCTTTTCAAACATTCAAGAATTTTCATAATTGGATTGAAAATGATGCACAATCTCATATTGGGTCTATTCGCACTGATAATGGAAAAGAATACACATCAAATGAATTTGAAAACTATCTTCGCCAACATGGGATCAAACATCAAACAACTATGCCTTATAATCCCCAACAGAATGGTGTAGCTGAAAGAATGAATAGGACAATCTTAAATATGGTACGATCCATGCTCTTTTTCAAGAATGTAAAGATAATGTTTTGGGCTGATGTTGTTCTATGTGCTGCATATATAAATAATAGATGTCCATCTAATGCTATTAAAAACAAGACTCCTTATGAAATGTGGTATGGACATGTTCCTTCGGTAAAGCATCTCAGGGTCTTTGGTTCCACCTGTTATGCTTTGATACCAAAGGTACATAGAAACAAACTTGGTGCTAGAAGTCGTAAATGTATCTTCCTGGGGTACTCAAACACCTCCAAAGCATACCACCTCTATGATGAAGTAAATAAGAAGTTTGTTGTATCTAGAGATGTAATTTTTCTTGAATCATCCAAAACTGACAATGTTGTTGAGCGACAACTTGATCGCTTGGATAGATTCACAAAAGCAAAATCATTTCAAGAATTTGATAATCAGATTCCACATCTTGAAGGGGGGATTCCTATACTAGATCAACATGTGGAATCTTCTTCTGAAGAACACTCTCCCTCACATGAAACTCCAACAACGGATGATGCTTTAAGTGATGTAATTGATAGAATTGGGAGACTCAATCTTGATTTAGTCCCAACTCAATCAATGGAGCAGCTTGGACCATCTCAGAAAGGTCCCCCAAAGTGGTTGACAAAGACACTTGAAAGTGTTCATCCTGATGAAGTTGGAAAGACAGGAACCAGAAATTAAAACCGGCAAAATGGAGGTGATGTAGATGACTCTAATTCACCTGTTGATATGGATGTTTCTTATGATTGTGAATTGAAATTGTCTACAGATTTTGAACCAACTTCCTTCAAAGAAGTTGCTTCTCATGATGAATGGAAAGAAGCAATGCAAAATGAGTATGATGCCCTCATAAAGAACGACACTTGGAAGCTGGTTGATCCTCCATTTGGAACCAAATCAATTGGCTGCAAATGGGCTACCATTCGGACACTCTTTGCACTAGCAGCTCAGAACGGTTGGAAAGTCCATCAAATGGATGTAAAAACTGCTTTCTTGAATGGAGATCTAAAAGAGAATGTTTTTGTGTCCCAGCCTGAAGGTTTTGCTGTAAAAGGACATGAACATAAAGTATGCAAACTTGTGAAGTCCTTGTATGGCCTCAAACAAGCATCGTGAGCTTGGTATGAAAACTAACTGAGCATCTTCTGAAACTCAATTTCAAACATTTTGATCTTGATGATGCAACTTTATTTGTCAAGAAAGTTGGAAAAACAGTTGTATATCTTGTGGTATATGTAGATGATCTTTTAATGACAGGGAATAATGAAAGCTACAATGCATCCATAAAGAAGGAATTGGGGAAAAGTTTTGAAATGACTGATTTGGGCTATGTTCATTACTATCTTGGCATTGAAGTAACCCAACATCCAAAGTCCATATTTCTTTCTCAAAAGAAATACATTGGAGATTTGTTGAACAGGTTTGGCATGACAGAGTGCAATCCTCTTACTACTCCAATGGAACAAAACTTAAAGCTCACATCTATTGAAGGAAAGGAATTTGAGGATGCAACAAAGTATAGACAGCTTGTAGGAAGTCTCAACTACCTAACTACTACCAGACCAGACATTTCATTTGCTGTCTGAATCATCTCCAGGTTTATGCAAAAGCCTTGTGAGGGACATTGGTCTGCTGCAAAAAGAGTTCTAAAGTACTTGAAGGGAACTCAAGACTTTGGAATCAAGTACACACAAGTGGATGACTTCAGCTTGATCGGATACTCTGATTCAGAGTTCGATGGAGACAAAGAAACTGGGGTATCTACTTCAGGATATGCTATGAGTCTTGGATCAGGAGCTGTCTCCTAGAGATCACACAAACAATCAGTCCCAGCAGATTCCACAACAAAAGTAGAATACGTGGCAACAGCTGAAGCAACAAAAGAAATTGTGTGGCTCAGGAAAATTCTTGAAGATTTGCAGGTAAAACAAGTACAATCAACTCCACTCATGATTGACAACACCTCTGCAATAAAGTTGGCCAAGAACCCAAAGTTCCATGATCGAACAAAGCACACCAATACTAAATATCATCTGATTCGACATCATGTTGAGGCCAAAACAATCCATCTCCATCATTGTTCCACAAATGAGCAAATTGCAGACATCTTCACTAAAGCACTTGGAAGAGAAAAGCTTGAATGATTCAAAACGATGCTTGGACTCACCAACATCCCTTCAGATTAAGGGGGGAAATGTTGACACCTAATCCTTGTGATTGGGTAAATATATGTAAATAAATAAATGTGAAATGTTAACAGTTATCGGGAGATGAACTGAATAGTCTCTCCCTCATGTATATAGCAGACCTACCTCATTGAATGAATATACAAATCAGTTTTTGTTTTGTGGAGTTACTGCCTGGCCTAGCACAGCACATAAATCCGAGGGGTAACACCGCTGGTTGATTAACTTTTTTCAGAGAATGCGCCACACAAACTGTTTGGCGTACATAGATCACTGCATTCAGAAATTTTACGAGTGACAAAGAAAATTTAATGGAGCTCAATACTCCGAACAATAGGCAAAAAGGCAACTGGGTTGAGAGAGCGTTCTGAAAAAATGGGGTGAGAGAGGCTCGAACTCTCGACCTCAGGATTTCTCAGATAAGCTATGAGACCTACGCCCTAACCAACTGCGCCACCACCCCTGTTCATGTACAGAGTCTTGAATTGAGCGTATTCTAATTTTAGAGAAAAGAAACCATCCAAACCCCATATATCTGCACGATGATGTAAAGGTAGATGCTAAGGTAGGGTTTTCTTGGTGTATCATTGTTCAACATTCTTGAAGAAAGCTTATGAGGTGACATCATGAGCCCCGTCCATTACGGAAGTTGCAGCCACAGCTAGAGATTTCTTTTCTGTAGCGAAGGCGTCATCTCCTTGCAGTGGAAAAGATTCGAAGCATTTCACCCTCCCATCGGCGTCTAAACTAACTACAAAAATTGTATGTTTCTTTTGTCTGTGAGTCCACTTGCTTTGTTTGAGATGGGATTTCGAGTTTTTTTGGAGGTTAGAACTCACAAAATTTATGGATTACCACCGGCATTCTGTTTGGTTTATGAGTAGATTCATCCTAACCGTGCAGGTGTCCGCATCAATTGCAGAGCAAGAGGTAAAAGTTGCAAAGGTATTGTTTGGGATTTGTAAGGCGAATTACCAAATTATGCAGAAGAAATTTAAATGATTTGAAGGCCGCCTCATCATCTTCTCGTTCGGCGCCTCTTCTCTGTCCTTTTTGGCTCTACTCAACCGATAGGGCGTATGCGTGCCTTTATTTGATTTGATTCCAGCCTAATGTTTCGTCTTCTCTTTTATTTATTTTTTCCATTGAAAATTGTTGAAATTTCCTTGCAAGTCCAAGAAGAAAATGTCTTTGCCTCACTTGGATCGAGTTGAATTGGATCCCCTGCTGCCCCTTCAACTGCACTCGCTTCCTGTCAATCTGCAGGGATTGAGATTGTTTCTGCTGCTAATGCATATGATGTTGGTGGGTTTATCAATGCAAGTACACATTGTGGACAATTTCGCTTCTCTGAAGAACTTGCTTCAAAATGACAAGTCAGCAAGCGATAGCATCATAAATCACTGTGTTTTGGCACTCTCTGGGCTCAAGGGTTAGGGTTAGGTAATAGCAGAAGCAATAGAGCAATGGGCTCTTCTAAGGCCATGGAAAAGGAGTCAGTGGACTGTGGAGCTCTTTCAGAAGGCGCAAAATGTCGCGGACAAACTGCTATAGATCAAGCAGTGGAACAATGATGCTTCATAATACAGTTACTGATTACATATTACTAAGTAACATAGTTATGGTTTACAGATTACTGAATAACAGTTTATCAATATTATTGATATTGATTGCAGAGATTTAAGGTTGAACTTTAACCCTGATAAATGACAAATTGGGGCAGTTTCTGAGTAATGTGAAAATAAATAACTGAACATATAGACAATCACATGGCAGATTCGTTGTAAGAAGATGTTGAATTGGGTAAATAAGCTTTCAATTTTTTGTTAAAAAATGAACCATCTTCATTAAAAAGAGAATTAAATTATATCATTGCCTTTATTAATTTTTTTATTCAGATTGTGATATGGAATACATATCATGCAAGATTTTGGATATCTATATTATGTCTTAATATAGATATGTTTGAAGAAGTGGGGTTTTTTGGATTTTTTTGTCGATCCAAAAAAACGCTTTCTTTTTATTAATAAAAAAGAGAGTATATTCACTGAGATTTTCTATTCAAAGTTTTATGGATTTTTCTATCTATAACCATAAGTATCTTTCTACTATATTCTACTTTACTATAGTGGTAAAAAAAACGAGAGTACATTGAGATTTTCCATATATAGTCTTCAATTTTTTGGATTTCCCTGACTTAAACAACGAGTATCTTTCTACTATATTCTACCTAATTTTAGAAACAAAAAGATTGTAAATCACTTTTAATTCTACAAGATCATGTAAAGCCAACAAAAGTTGTTGGTACCAACATATGTAGAAATACCATATCGTAATCAAAAAATAGGGAAAGGGTTCCCTATATGGAGTTGATAGTTCCAACATTCATTAGTGTGCCTTGTACATATGCATCGAAATGAAACTTACTTGGCTCTGAGTCGATACCCCTCTTAGAAAGAAGGTCTGCTACTTGGTTCTCTTCTCTGTATATGTGCGAGAAAGTAATGCTCTGAAAATTGTTTGCCATAATTCTAATGCGCCTCATCCAGTTGGATAGTATGTGGGAGCTGAATAGAGTGTAATCCTTGACCCAATCTATGATGCTCTTAACATCTCCATGTACGAAAATTTGTTCCATTCTCAACCATTTGGCGCATGTGAGGATACCCCAGAGTGCTATGAATTCAACTCTACTGTTTGTTCCCTGTCCTTCCTTCCACCATAAGTGGTAGAATCACCTCGGCTCCAGTGTAATGACAACACCACATCCACATCTTCTTTGTTGGCATGCCCCATCAAAAAATCCTCTAGGATATATCCCCTTTATGTCCTTAATTTTAACCTTCCTCTTACTGCGCACAACCTTCTTGGGTCCAATCTCTGCAAATTATGAAATGGTTTTCAAGACCACCTCCCGGATCACTGGCCTTTTGTGATCAAATATCCAAGCATTCAAGCTGCGCCAAATGGTCCATATGACATAAAAGGGTAATCCACAATGCTCAATTCTGTTCTTGAACCATGTATAGAAGCATGTACTCAAAGAATGTTGTGGTCTCAAATGTTCTAGATGTAGTAAATACATTACCCCTGCCCACACCTCCTTGGAAAATGTACAACCTATTAATAGATGGTCAATCTCCTCATTTTGATTCATGCACATGGGACAAATGCTAAGGCCTTGAAATCCCCTGCCTTGCAAATTATCCCACATTAGCACTCTATTATGAATGACCAACCAACCAAAACAAAGGAGTTTTATTCAAGAATCCCCCAACCCCACGCAACTTTGTACCATGTTTTATACTCGAATTCTCTCTCAACTAAATGGAGACTATTGTAAATATCCTTGACCCTCGACTCTCCTTTACTTGTTGTACCTTCCCACTGAAAACTGTCTTTGCCTTCACCAATGTAAACACATGCATCGTACAGTTTTGTAAGATAATCTTCCCACTCGATGGCCAAGTTGCCATGTAGTCCAAGGTCAATAGACCTCAACCATGATTGTTGTGAGATGAAATGGTTGTTTCTGCAATTGATATGTGCAAATTTTATAATGACCTTGTCAAGAAGGGTGTTAAAAATACCATCTGAAATGGAGTGGTTACCATATAAGCCCTTCAATGCATCCAGTCCCACCTCCACCTTTCTACCATCCTCAAGTTCCCATCGCAGAAACCCCATCATCCAGTGACATTTTTTTGTCATACTTCTCCAAATATACGAGGAATCTGAGGTCCTCCTTGGCCCCTTCCTGGTCCAGATCGTGAAAGATTGACCATTCATATACTTGTCTCTGATGATGTGTCCCCAAATTCCATTCTTTGTTGACACCCTCCACAAGTTTTTGATGATCAAGGCTCTGTTAAAATTGAGAGTGTCCAGTATACCCCATCCCCCCACTTCAATCGGCCTTGCTATGGCTTTCCATCTTACCAGACGTATCTTCCCCTTCATATCGGGTCCATGCCCGAATGAATCTAGCCATAATATCAACTATCTTGTGACAAATCTCCATAGGCAGCATAAATAAATGCATCCATAATACCGAAATGTTTTGTAGGACAGATCTGACTAAAGCCATTCTTCCACCAATTGCTAACCACTTGTGTGCCCACCAGAGTATTTCATGTTATATTTGTCGATCAACCATTCCCAGTCTTTGTTGCTATATTTATTTGCCTTAAGACAAAATCCCAAATATTTGATCCCCTCTTCTAAATGTACTGCAGTGACCCCAAATAGGTTACATATCTCCCTGCACCGAGGATCCTCCTTATCATAAATGATCAACACTGATTTATTTTTTCTCATATATAGGCCAGATGCTTCGCTAAATGTCTTGATGATTTGTAGTATTGACCCCCATTTGTCATGATTGTTCATACCACCAAATAGAAGGTTGTCTACAAAATTCAGATGTGTAACATGCATGTTCCTAGAGACTTTCACTCCTTTGATTCTATCGTTGTCCCTTGCCTCTCCTAGCTTGTGGCTAAGGCAGTCCATAACCAGAATGAAAAGTAGTGGCGATAAAACACACCCTTGTCAGAGTCCCCTGTGAGCCCTAAAGAAACTAGTCGGTAATCCATTGATAATTATTGTGAAATTCGTAGATTGTAAACAAACCATGATCCAACTAATGTTTGATGAAGATATGCACACCTTATTTAAAACCATTCTCATAAAATTCTAGTCAATGGAATCACATGATTTGATCAAGTCCACCTTGAGTCAACTTGCCTTCTTTTTTTTTACCTTCATGGAATGCAAGCACTCCTGTGCTATGCCAATGGCATCTTGAATTTGTCTACCATCCAAAAGCCTAATTTTTTTAAGGGGGATGAAGGTGGATAGTGTCTTCTTGATCCTCATGGCAATCAACATAGAAATTATTTTGTAAATAGAATTGCAAAGAGATATGGGCCTATAGTCTGATAAAAATTTCGGATGCTCCTTCTTTGGGATTAATGCTATGAACGAAGCATTCATAGCCCCATTTATGTGACCAATGGTTCTTGATTCTTTTGTAGCCACAAGAATATCTGGTAACATTAGTTCTTGGAAGTGGAGAAACAGTTCCACCCCCCAACCGTTTGACCCAGGGCTTTTCTCTTTCACACTAGACTTCAATACTTCAATAATCTCCTTTCTGGATCAGCCTACTGAGGAACTCATTTTCCTCCTGATTAAACATGAGAGGCATAGTTTTGTTCCTTTGCTTCGTATTGACTTATGAAATGTATAAGTTCTTCTTGTTCTATACCTTGTTGATCTAGTAAAAGTTGTCCATCTGCACCCCTGATGCCTCTTATAGAATTTATTTGTTTCCTATGGTTGGCACATGCATGAAAAAATTTGGTATTTTTGTCCTCGCCTGCCACCCATAGTGTGCAACTTTTCAATTGCCATTCAGATTCCTGTGCAAGCAGAATCCTATTCTTCTCCCCTTCCAGTTCTATGATTTTCTCCTTGTAGTGTCCTGAGAAAAATAATGGGTCCACAAGATCGTTATAGTACCTTAGAGCTATGTCAATATCTATAACTAACTTAATATCTTCTCCTTTTTTCCTCTTTATCCATATTTTGGCTTCCTTCTTGAGGGACCACAATTTACCACATATATTCCCCAGCTAGCCGCACAGGGTAGGGATGACAAGTCGTCTCTATACGCCTGTTGTTGGACATTGGATAAACCAACGTTCCCCGTGTGTTTCACGACATGGACTAACCACCTCTCATGGATCCTTATCTCTAGTGATGCGATCGTTGACTAACACCTGCGGGTTTTGATCTAATGTAAATCGTGATTCCCAAAAAGTGGTATCAGAGCATAGGTCACGAGTTCGATACACACCCGGCTCGCGTTGGGGGGGGGAGATTGTTGGACATTGGATAAACCAACTTTCCTTGTGTGTTTCGCGACATGAACTAACTGCCTCTCGTGGATCCTTATCTCTGGTGACGCGATTGTTGTCTAACACCTGTGGGTTTTGGTCTAACGACAATCGTGATTCCCAACACTTGCAACCAATTCAACAAAAGCTGCATTATGGAGCCACTAGAGTTAAATTTGAAAGGGTAATTCATCTTGAAATCCCATCCCTTCCATGAAAAAATAATCGATTGATGGTCAGATAGAATGGAGGGAATGACCTTAGAGGCTACCCCCGTCAAAAGCCCAACCAAAGACTGGCTGATGAGAAAGTGATCCAGGCGCTTCAAAATGCCTTTCATCCCTGTACGACCATTCCGCCAAGTGGGTACAATGGTCTCTGGGACAATATCGCACATTGCAAAAGAGTCCATCATGTCCAAAAAAACTTAGATAATGGATCCTTTATGGCCTTTGAACCCTAGATTTCGTGTCTCCCCACTGTCAAGTTGAGATATCCAAACAAAATAATTGAGTTCAATCCCAAAATACCAGAAGTTCCAAATTTCTCCCAAAATGTACGCCTACCAACATATGGGGCATATAGATCAATGAAACATACTCTATGATAAGTTCCCAACAGATGCCACGACAACTATAAAGGATATTGGGATGTAAGGACAATTTGAAAACTGTCCGAGCTCAGAAATCGCAAGACCCTCCTTAAAACGTGACAATGTAATGGTCTGGGTTCAAAATTGTACTCCCTCGGCTGATCAATCGATCCATCGAAAGGTAGATTTAGAACAAAACGTCCTTAGGACCATAATCAGTCAAACCCGGTTCCAGATGGACTAAATCCCCACCCAAACACAAATTTTCTGAACTGTCATGCGTCATATTGAAAGTAATTTCAGATTATAGAAAATTATTTCGTGCAGAGTCTTTCTGAAAGTACGGACTACTCGATTTCATGTCCCGAGACCGTGCCTAAAAATATAGCGTTGAATCTCCGGATCCCACCTCACCCTTTTCCGCTGAGTCCTTCCAGCTTCGTATGCCTCCAATTGTAAATCTCTGAGGGAAAACATGTTTTAAATGACCCGTCTGATGGTATAGTAGGCACCGAAAGGGTATCCCCAGTAATCGATAATGATTCTGATATAATATGTCCCCCATTTGATCTCCAAGTCTGCCAAACAATCCCTTACCAAAATCCATTTCTACCAGAACCCATGCCATTCTCTTGTCAAGTTGTTCGAAGCTCCCCCCATCCTAGAAGTAAAATTTGCCTATACGATTTGCTATATTACCAATTGTCGCCTCGTTCCATAGTTCAAGTGGCATCCCGGCAATTTGGAACAAACTAGATTCCGACGTGAAATTTACCTGAACGGTTCGAATCCGGCTTGCCATCTTTGCAGCACAAGGAACCCCCTACCCTTGACCTAGGGGGACGCCAAAATGAGTTCAGAGTCTTCAGGGCGGAGGAAGTGGAAGCAAATCCACCGTTAGACAAACTGCTTACTTTCGGATGATATTTCAGGACATGAAACCATTGTGTTTCCACCCAAGACTTGACCTGCTCGCAAGTCATCCTCAGATGGTGCCACCGACCCAACAGTGCCCTCTGCTTCAATCACTCCAAACTTTCCCAAAAGGAATCTGCCCCGAGAATAAGAGGTTGCTCCCTTGAGACCGCTTTCAGGGCAGCGGCTAACCAGCCTGTCATAGGGCATTAAATGTCTGGGGAGATGCACGCTGGATAGCCTGATAACACGCGAATTCGGAAATTGGACATTAAATAAAAAATGGGAATTCGCGTGTTATCGGGCTATCCAGCTTACATCTCCCCGGGCATTTAATGCCCTATGGCAGGTTGGTTAGCCGCTGCCCCGCTTTCAGTGCCTTTTTGTTTTTCCAAGAATGTGGTACTTTGACTAATTGACGGTCTGATACGAATCTTCCCCCTTCGACAAAGAATGGTTCTCCTTGACACGTAGAGGAATAGTCAGAATAGAGAGTTGAGAGGATGTTTTGCCCAAAAGGGCCTCAATTTCAGCTTGTACCGTAATCTCAATCAACCTCTCTGGAGAGAGATAAGAAAGTCCCATCATGCCCGCCATGTGTCTCCACCAAAAGAGTAGTAATGACCCGAGACCCCCATGTCACACAACGTTGGTGAAGTCGCTCCATAGGTGTGTAGACGGGATCAACCAATTCCCCGAAGAGGTGGTTTTAACTATTAGTGATTTGAGCATTTGGCATAGTTTTGTTTAAAGTAATTCAGGATTAAACGAGATGGAAAATTTGGGATAGAAAATACGTTGAGGTAACTAAGGCCATAAGTATTGTCCATGGCAGATGGCACTGAACAAGGGGAAGATTATTGTGGAAAGGAAAACCATATGAGGAAGCACTATAGAAAGAGGTTCGCTGACTAGAAGAGCAATAATGGGGAGCTTCAACACCAGGTTCATGTTGCAGAGCAGATAGAAGAGATGGAGTTAGCCTTCTATGGGTTCATGGCCACAACACAAGTAGATTGGCCCTCGTCATTTGTGTGGTTATGTTGTAGCTGCTACAAACCCCCTCCAAAATTTTTCCTACTCTTTGATTTTGGAGCTACCTTCAATCATAAGAATTGTCATTCTAACTAGCCTCAAGTGTTCTTATTGTTTATTAAGTGTCGCAATGAATTATTCTTTCATGTTAGGCTTGTGATGTCTGTGTCATCATGATGAAAATCAGGCCTTGTCGACAACAATTGCACAACTTCTGAAGACAAACAAACTCTTCTCAAACACAAGCTAAGTCTTGCGTTGATCAAACACCAGTTGCATGCCTTGTATTGAGGAACTGTGCACTCCTCTATCACAAGGAAATGTAGAACTCCTTATGAAACTAAACTGTGCAACCCTTCAGGCATGCAGTTGATGAAACTGCGCAATTCACTGTGCAACAAGACTACACAGTCCCTTGTCACTGGGAATTGTATCTCTTCAACCAGTGAACTATGTAGTCCCCGGATTAGTCAACTGCACACTCCTAGAAAATAGGAGGTGCACATTCTTATCCAACAATGTGGCATATGTTTCCAATTTTGATATGATGACAAGTATCAGTCCCTCCTTGATTTTATGCATGCATGTCAGAAACCCTAACCCTAATCTCGCGAGCACTAATCTATATAAGAGCGACTCATATAGCTCATTGTCACACTCGTCATTGGAGCTCTAGCCATCCTCAAGAGTTCAAGGATATTTAGATTCAATTTGCGTTGCTTTTCCAGGTAAGTTTCTCAAGCGTCACCTTTTGTCACTTTTCTGTTTGCAAATGTCATTTTGCCCGATTCTTCTTGTAACAAGTGGCGTTTATGTTATTATTAACTTGTACAAGTGTCGTTTCAGTCTGTTGAGCTTCTTTACACATGTCGCATTGCATTTCTTATCTTTTCGCCTATCGACAATTACTATTGTTGGGTATATTTATGCATGCATGTTCTTCTATTTGCACAATCTTGTTTGCTCGATGTTTGTGACTAATCTGAGTGATCCTTTGGCCAATCTACACCCTTCCCATCTTCAGTGGCAGATCCAGAGCCTGCCCTTCTCCCTTAAGAAACTGCACAATCCTTGAGCCTTGCTAGCCTCTACAACTACACATTGCGCAATCTCTTCCAGTAAAATCCCTTCCTTGCCAGCTGCAACTATGCACTGCGCAGTCACTGGCCTTCCCCAGATGCACATTGCGCAATCAAAAGAAAAAATGACCCCTTCTTATCAATTTAAATTGCGCACTCCGCAATCCAATCTCTCTCTCTCCTAGAAGAACTTGCACATTGTGTAGATCCAATGCTCAGTCAACTCCCTTGCAATCTTGAACTGCACTTTTCCTCCACAACTATGCAGTGCGTATTTCCAGTGCTTAATTTTCCCCTCTTCAACCCAACATTGTGCAATCCCTTCCCTTAGTGATTGTTTTTCTGCTTGAAATTTGATTGTTGAATTGATCTTTCTTGAACTAACTTGTCATTGCCATGAGTGCATCTTTTGCAACGGGTACTAGAGATCTGGAACACATCAATCTCTCATCATTAGGTAGCACCATGCCTCCCAAGAAAGAAACATCAAAGGAGGTCACAGAGACTAGAGAGGCCATTGACAGTACCATGACAGGGGTTCCTATCTTGTGAGATACACAATGCTATATTGAAAAGGATTCTACTATCAGTTGGCTCACCATCAAAGATGTATATACGTCAATAGAGTCCAAAGAACATATGGAGCATAGGAAAGTTTATGTAAACATCCAATGATTAGGGTTCTACAAGGTTTCCTACAGATATCTAGTACTACCATGTGCATATGTTATCAAGTGGATATTGTAGGGTCTAGACACCAAGAACATGACTTTGAACAATGTTAGTGGGAAACAACTTTCCCCTTACTGACCACATGAAATTCACTTGATTTACAACTTGCTCAAGCCTAAGCAACACTTGGATTCTCAATTCTATGCAAGTAGTGAACTATTTTTCAAGTTAATTAACGATTCTCTCGTATGCTCGTACGTCTCTTTTATGATAGTACTATTACTTTTCTTCAATAGGCTCACTCTTTTCCCTTTTGTGTGAAAGAACCTCTTATGCATTACAATTGATATTTCACAAAGTTTAATAACTTTTTTTCACCAAATCTATGTGTATATCATCTTATGTGTTCATTGCATCCAAGACACATTTTTTAGATCATCATTTTGGCAACCGTTTGTATTTTTGATTGGGGCTCCTACTCCAAACAATGTGGGGTCTAATTGGGACTTCACATTGGGGAGACCCCCTTCCCTGTTGTCGACATCCAACACTGTCAACAAGGTCAATAATTCAAGTGCATCATGTCATTTCACCAACAAACATGACATAATACAAGCCTTGTTCATCCAATTATTTAGTGATATTCAGCGATGGGGAAGAGTGTACAATAGTTGGTAGAGGAAATGCCCATATTTCCTTTGCAGGGACTATGTTCATGTTACTTAGTGTCTACTATGTGCAAGGTATCGAGCTTAAGCTACTTTCAATTAGTTAGATTATGAGACATTGCCTCCATCAAGATGTCAACTTTATCAATAAAAAATCTTACATGGTTGACAAGGGGGACCAAGAAGACTGTTGCTCGTGGTGTGCATGGCCATAATTTGTTTAGATTAGTGGATATTAGATAGGTCATAGAGCATGCAATAACAACTGAGAGTCCATCATATATCAACACACTATGCCGTAAGAGTCATGGACACCTCAATTTGACCTATCTCTCTTAGTTGGCACAAGAGAAATTGGCAGATGGACTTTTAAACATTCACTGCCAAATATAGGGGAGTTTACAAAACTTGCAAGGAAGGGAAGCGACATTGTGTGCAATTTAATGAAGGAAAAGCTTGAAAGACCAAAGAGTCCTTCACTTGGTTCATGGAGACATTTTTGGACCAATGAACACAACATCAATCACCGATGCTAAGTTTTTCCTTGTTTTTGTTGATGATTACAACAAAAAAAATGTGGGTGTATTTTTTGAAAGTGAAATCTCAAGTGCTTAATGAACTTCAAAGTTCAAAGTCTCAGTAGAAAAAGAGTCAAGTTTCCAAATTACCTTTCTTATGCCTGATAATGGTGGAGAATTTTATTCCATAGAATTCAATAACATTTGTGTTAAACATGGAATCAAGAGGTAGTTCACTGCACTCTACACTTCACAACAAAATGCAATGTTTGAAAGATATAACTGCAAAATCATATGGCCATATGTATGTTTCATAATATGTGTGTTCCACATAAGGTTTAGGTTTAGGTAGTATTCACAACAATATACTTGCTAAATATATCTCCTATGTTGGCAGTGAAATAGAAGACACAATAGTTAGATATCTAAGTCTTTGGTTCAACTACGTACACTTGGATTCTAGCTAAGAAGAGAACCAAGTTAGATCCAAAGAGAAATAAGTTGATGATCACAAGGTACAAAGACACTCATAAGGCTTACAAGTTGGTTGATATTGACACTGATAAGGTGAGCTTCAACTGAGATGTTGTTGTTGATGAGGAATTCTTTGTTGGACCTTTCCAAACTTATTTTGAGTTTAAAATTACCAAGCTTCTAGAAGTGGCACAGGGTTCATGTATCAAGATTAGGTAGCTCCACTTGAAGGGTGGGAATATTTTGAGCACAAGCCTCCGAGAACGGTAATTTCTACTCCAAATATTCCGAATCAACAGTCAACTAGCATTCATATGGGTAACCCAAGCCATGGTGGCAATATTGACTTGGATGAGGAGGATACTAAGAAAAGGCCTAAGTGGTGGCACCACACTATTGGGGATGTTCAAATACGAGAAAGGATTGAGGGAATATCATTGAGGAGAAAGAGAAAACATAAACCAAATATGGTTAAATATGCTTTGATGGCTAATAGACAAGAAATTTATGAGCCAAAACACTTTGTGGAGGTGAAAGGAAGACCCGAATGGGAATATTTAATGGCATCTAAACATGAGAGTTTGATGAGAAATTATACTTGAGATCTCACATCTCTTCCACTAAGGAAGAAACCTATTGGTTGCAAATGGATGTTTGAAGGGAAATTACAAGGAAGATGATACAATTGACAAGTACAAAGCATATTCGGTTGTAAGAATGGTTCTCTCAATGAAAAGGCATTACCTATGAGGAGACTTTTACTCATACAACAAAGATGAGCACCATTTGACTTGTTCTAGCCATGACATTGCAATTTGGTTGAAAATAGATGTGAAGAGTGCCTTTCTCAATGGAAATTTTTAATAAGAGGTATATATGTATCAACCATAGGGGTTTCAGGTTTGAGGGAAGGAGCATCTCGTTTGTCGACTGATGAAGGATTTATATGGTATGAAGCAGGCACCTCGGGCATGGGACTTAGATGAATAGGGGTTCCATCATAGTCCTTTATATTCCAACATGTATTTCAAAAGAGTTAGTAATATTATCACCCTTTTGGTTATATATGTAGATGCTATTATTATTACTAGTAGTGAGGAAAATGCAATACTACATATAAAATCTAGTATGAGTGACACTTTTGACATGGCTAATCTAGGCCTCATACAATACTGTCTAGGTGTAGAAGTTTGACAAATAAGCAATAATTTTTTTCTCATAAACAAATATATTAAGAGTTTTCTTGACATGTTTAGAATGATGGGTCACAAAATATCGTCTACAACTATGGATAAAGGGTTCAAACTTTTAGCCAAAACTAACTCTAAGGAAATTCACAAGTTGATATATAGGTGACCAATGGATAGCTTGATATATCTTACAACCACTTGACCCGATTTGAGTTTCGCTATTGAGCTTCATTTCCAAATTCATGATAATGCCAAAAGTTGGACATTGGACTGCAATAAAGTGAGTATTGAGATATGTGAAAGGAAGACTTGACTTTGACAATCCATAGAGTAGAAACAAAGACCCTAAACTATGTGATTATATAGATTCAAATTGGGTAGTTTATGTCAATGATAGAAGATCACTTCTGGATATGTATCTAACCTTAACATGTGTGCAATCACACAGATCGACAAGACATGACATGCAATAGTCCTTTTTTTCCTTCGGGGCTTTTGTCCTAAAGTTGTAAATAAATAAACTTGCATAACCATACAAATTAGATGGTTGGTAAATGTTGATAGGCATCAATCCATGATAACCATAATTTTTTTTTCTTCATGATACATCTCATGATTATAACTTTATTTTAATCATCATTATTATTTATAAAAAGCTAATTTATTTTTTAAATATGTATACATTTAAGAAAACACGTAAGAAGATGCTTAACAATGGAGATTCACATCCACTTTACCATGGAGATTCTTAATTTGTAAATATACTTTGTTACAATATCATGGGCCATTACCATGATTTATAAGTACCACATACCTAAAAAACCATAACTCATTTCATATGAGACTTGTTCATAAGACAATTTTTTAATTAAACAATTTAATTAAAAGGGAAAAAATTAATATAACTACTTTGGAGATATATATCAACATTTGTGAATACTACTAAGAATATTCTAGAATATTTCGTGGAGGCTAAATCCATACCATCCACTTAATAATTATTATTAATAAAATTAGAATTTTGGAAGCATTATTCCAAAATAGATATATCTATTGATGTAATTAGAAGAATGTAAAGGGGCCCTTAGACAATGACTCCGAAGGGTCACCTCTTTGTATAAATTTAGTTCCACATCAATAGAAATGGCAGGTGTGGAGTTACTCATTTTTCTCCTGTCATGGTATCAGAGCCAACCCAACACCTTTCCGCTCAGAAACATCTTAGGCCCATCTACCCATGAAATCTTCCATTCCGGTTGGCATGTTAGCTATGACATCATTATCTATGTGACTTGTGAAGCACTTTAGATTCTTTTCTATGCATTCTCTCCATGAGATGTAACACTTGCCCCTATTTCCCTTTGTTCTTTCACTCTCCCAATGGGTCTATCTCGAATGTGTACCCTCTATGGTAGCACTATCTGCATGTGTCTTGGACGTGTATTCTAATGTTTCTCTTCATTCACTCGGTCCTCTCTCAATATGTGGGTATCCTCAATGCAATGATCTCAATGGTTCAATGCCTAGGTCACTGTAGAAGTTTCCCACAATTTCTTTTATGGCAATGCTTGGATTTGCGAGGTTCCATTAACAATATGCATTTATTGTTTTTCCTATCGCCAATGTCTCCTTTGTGCCTCAAAGGTCTAAGAAATTGAAGTTTCCACTAGTGTGGTTGTGACCACCATTGTTTTTTCGAGAGACAGTCTCCATCCAAGTATGGTAGAGATGTTGTAATGTCATGTTTAACATTTTGACTTGGTCAAATTACATAAAAAAATAAAAAAATAAATAATAATTATAATTAGCACTAAAACATTTTGACTTGGTCATATTACATAAAACTAAAATTAATTATAATTAATAATTGAACTAGCCTAGGTCCATCTTAACTTTGGATCTACCAAGTGTCAAGAGGGATCACATCTCTTCAGATGCAAACCACATTTAGAGTGAAAAGAGATTTGATCCCTCTTGATGCTTGGTAGATATAGAGTTAAGATTGATCTAGGCTAATGTTACATAATGGTAAACATTAGCATTAATCATCTAACCACCAGAATTGCAAACATTCAAAAGCTAAGTCACATAACACCATGTGATAAGGAGGTGAGTCTTTCAGACATAATTTTATTGGAAGGCTCTTGTTACTCTATATAGGGGAGTTCTCTGATTCAAATCATTAAGTGCACTTGAGTACTCCTATACATTGTTGCTTACCTCATCTATTTGAAGCAGTCACAATTGAAAAATGAAGGAGATGTGAGCTATGGCCTTGTGAATAGGCTCATAATAAAGTCCATGAACTGTTGAACTTATTTACTTATTTTGGTGTTGGGACCAACTTTGAAATTTATAATTATTTAATATGTCTAAATTTCAAGTATGTCAATAGATAAGCACGAAGTGAAATTATATCGCATATTATTCAACAAGTTATTTTGATATTTTGTTCTTAATTTGACCATATAAACTTTGGGAGTTTGAACTATATTACTTTTCTTTGTTACTGGTTTTCTTTAGAAATTAATGCACTCTCTCATCTCTATCTTAGTGTACTGCTGTCTAGCAAGGGGATCTAAGGAGAATGGTCCAAAACGTTCATACATACTCTCGTTTTTAGTGACTTTGTGGAAAGGCATATATGAGGATAGGATTGTAACATGCCTACCAAGCCCGCATTAGCTTAGGAGCTATCCACCTTCGAGAATAATGATAATAAATTCTATTCCTTGATTGTTGCATCTATAAGTGAGGGGGTGAGATTTCATAAAGTTCCATTACAAATCCTTGTAGTGTATTAAAGAAATTAAAACATCTAGATGACTCACACTTAGAATTAGAACTTGTTCAACTGATGGTCAAACTCTTCAACCTTTTCTTAAAGATGATGATCCATTGCCCTTAGCCTCTAAAATCAGATGCATCATGCATGATATCAATTCCACTGGTGTGAAGATAGACATTCCTCTCATAACCTTTTTTAGGGCCCTCAAACCTACACACTCTCATTATCTTGAATTGATACAAGCTAGTAAGTAACTCAAGTCAATTATGTTAGACTCTCTGGGGGAGAAAATTTTAGAATGAGAGAAATATTTCGGGAAGAGGAAGAGAAAAACTCAAATCCCATGAAGGAATAGTGTTCCTTACTCAGACATAGAAAAATTGGTCACATGATTCTCCTAAAGGAAGTGGAAAAAAAATATGTAGAAGAAAGAATTTCAAAGGCGAGGAAAACACCATCAAGAAGAAAGATCCTATCTTCACTGCATTCGTTGTGACAAAGGTGGACATGATACATCAACATGTAGAAACCCTTGAAAGAGAATGAAAGACATTTGAAATAAGTAAGAAGACATAGGTAAGAATCTACTCATTTATTGTTTCCCATTGCAATATTGGAGTAATCGAATATTTGTTTCACACTTCATTTACTTCTTGGAGAGATGCATGATTGCTTGATACAAGTGCAACATGCCACATAACCATTCAAAGTGACTTCTTTGAAAACTTTTGTGACAATGTATATGGAGAAATGTATTTCTTAGATAAATAAAGTCTTAAGCCCTCATGACTTTGTACCATCATGCTTAAATTACTTGGATTTCTTGATTTTCTTCTGCTTGGTATACTCTACCTTTCGGAACTGCAAAGAAATTTGATGTCCATTGTTCAAATTCTCCTGCAAGGAGACTCTATTCATGTATTTGATGGAAAAATAGAAATAGAAAGCATATGTCAACATGGTTGTCACGATTGGAGTGGATGATGAATAATCGCTAAAGCTGAATGGCATATTTTCTCATACACAAAATATTGCATAGATATCTCATCACGATGAAGGTATTGTTGTGCAATTTCATTGTTAGTTAAATTACTTGTCATTAAATTGTCAAACCCGAGGTTCGTGAACTTGCGAAGTATACTTGCACAATATATGCTAGGAACCAACTTTCAATTTCAAAATAGAATCCTAATCTATTGAAAGAAATAACAAAACTAAAATAAAATGTATTCATAAAAAAATTCTAAGATAACCATGCACACACATTCTTTTTCAAAAGTCTCAAATTCAGAATTTGGGAGAAAATATGTTAATCTATGAAATTGATATGACAATCGCCATGAAATTAAACTTACTCTATTGAAATAAAATAAATCTATTCCAGTGACATGAAAGTAAACATATTTTACCAATAGGAAAGTAAATCTATTCTAATGACTTGAAAGAAGAAAATCCTATACCAAGAAAGCATTGAATTCCGAAACTATGAAATTTAAAGGCAAACTATTTTGAAAGAAGTGAGAGATCAATTGAAATTACTAATGTGTGCATTGTCAAATTAGAATCATTCATGGGTATATATCAAATAAATTGAAAAGAAATGGATCTATGAAATGAGAGAAATTAAATGCTTAACCTACAAAAGAAGATAAATGGAATGGACATGAAAGATTGTAAACAATGCATCTAATCAAAGACTAAAGATTATAATAAAATTGCTCTTCACGATTGGAATTCCTATCTTAAAAAGCTTTATGAATCTCCAAATGTCATGGATAATTTGGAAACCTAGCTCACAACGAAAGAAGTTTTCTCTTTAGAAGACATTAAGTTTGGGGTTAATCGCCTCGCTAATGGGAAAGCTAAGGACATTGAAGGTTACCAGGCGGAAATCTAAAAAATTGGAGGTCATGTCCTCATCCCCCACATCCACAAGCTTTTCAATCAAGCAGTCAAGCAAGGGTTCCCTAAACCTTGGACTGAGAGCCTCATTATCCCTATTTTTAAAAGTGGGGATACAAATAACCCCTCTAATTATCGAACAATTATGATCAGCCCTCTCTTAGCCAAGTTATATGGTAGTATGTTGGAAAAGAAGTTAAGCATATGGCTTGAAAGTGAAGGTAAGCGGGCTAAAGGCCAAGCAGGTTTCAGAAGGCATCACTCAACAACAGACCACCTCGTTACGCTTAGGATCATTATAGAGGAATGTCGTAATGACAGATCCAATTTATTTTGTTGCTTTGTGGACTTTAGAAAGGCTTTCGATACGGTTCCTAGATACAACCTTTGGAATAGATTAGAAGAGCTAAAGGTTCCTCTTGAGTTGAGAGCTGCCACTATAAGGTTATACGAGAATGTAATTGCCAAGCTAAAAAGCAATGAGGGGTGGTCGAAAGATATTAAGTGTAACATCGGAGTTAAACAAGGTTGCCCCCTCTCCCCTACCCTATTTGGCATTTACATCGATAAGCTCGAAGGCTATTTAGAGGAAGCAGGATGTGATGGCACGATCTTAGCTGGGATAGTCATTATCCTTCTTCTCTATGCTGACGATATTGTTCTTTTGGCAAGGTGCCCATCTGATCTTGATAAGCAACTCAGGGGTACGACTATTAACACTGACAAAACAAAAGTTATGATTATCAAATCCAAGAAGGACACTTACGCTAATTTTATGTATGAAAATAATAACTTGGAGGAAGTGTATTCTTACAAGTACCTAGGAATTGATATTCATCACAAGCTCAACTAGAACCATAGCATTGAGAAAAGGATTAATGGGGGGTGGAAAGCTTATTTTGGTCTTGAAAATAATTGTAAAACAACAAACCTTGTAATGTGGGATAAAAAGAAGTTCCTCTTTGAAACTTTAGTCACTCCTGTTATCTTATATGGCTGTGAGGTTTGGGGTTGCAGCATCTCCAGAGAATTATGGAGAAATATTGAACAAATCCAGAAGTGTTTTATAACTTATAACCTGAAAATTAAAAGTAATACACCCTATCCTATTCTCCTTATAGAAGTAGGTATTTCCCCTATTGAGAGCCTAGCTATGATTAGGTTTCTATTGTACAAGCACAAACTCAATAACATAGACGATCATAGACTTCCTAAGCTAGCTTTAAATTCCAGCCAAAACCACCTAAGGCTTAATTGGGGGTGGCATAAAGACACAAGGGCTTGGTTAAACTATTGGGAGATCAACGAGAATGATGCAATGCAAAACATAAATAACATTAAAGGTATTGTTACTTCTAAGTTCAAAGAAAAAAATGTGGTGTGAGAAAGATTTAGCGGCTAAAAGAAAATTAAGTTATTATAAGAAGGTCATCAACCCCACCCTAGAAGATCAAAAGTATCTCTCTATTTTAACTAGCTCAAAGAAGAAAATTAATATAGCAAAGATTAGAACAAATTCTCATGAGCTCCACAGTGAAACAGGTCATTGGGCAGTTCCTAAAACACCATGGATGGAAAGGATCTGCCATTTACGTGAGAATAGGAACATCGAGGATGAAAACCACTTCTTCTTAGAGTGCCCCGCGTACAACCACATTAGATCTCAGTTTCACAATCTTTGTTACAATATTGACCTTCCTAGCCTTTTACAATGTCAAAATTATAGTGAGCTCGGGAGGCTTCTCTCCAAGCTTTTTGAGCATAGGAATAAAATCTTAAATCAAAATAAATAATTTGTTTCTTTAGGTCGGATAGACCAATGTTTGGTCTCAGTGGACGTTAACCATCATCATCATCATCATCATCAAAAGGCTTAAAATGAACATAAAGAACCTAAATAAAACATTATAATACATCCCATACTCATTAGGTGGCCATCCCAAAGTGCATGAGAGGTGGAAATTTGAGAAAACTCTTGATCAAACACCAATTGAAGGCACAACCATATCAAAGTGAACTACAATGGTATTCATTAAATCAATCATAAGCATAGTGCCAATCCTTAACATCCAAAACTCTACATTGAAGCATGAACATAGCTTCCAAACTTTTCACACCTTTTGAGAGAAGAAGACACTCATATTTATACAAAAACTAAGACAACTAACTCATAAATGTAGATGCACGAATAACTCATGTGGTTACAACCATGTGTTGACATCTAACAATTAGCATCTCTTCATATCCTCTCATAAATCTCTCCTAGATTTGATAGGAGACACTTAAGAAAACTTTCATGATATTTCTCCATGAAATGTGCTTGAGCAATGATCTCAAATCTTCCTCAAATATTCAAGAGTTTGAAGAGGAAATTCGAATTTGAGTCTTGGAGGCCAAATATGACTATCATGGAATCTTCAAATATGCCTACACATGTCACACAACTCACAACTCATCCAACTTTTATATATAAGTAAGTACATGTCATTTTTCTAATATTTAACCATAAATTCACTCAAAATACCAAAATAAATGTATTGGAAAATAATGTGTCTAAATCCATATTTAATTATGAAGATGGTCTTAGCGCATGGTTATGGAGCTGCGAAATATGGAAAATTTTGAAGCAAAGTGAAAGAAAAGAGGGTGGAATGAATGACATTTTGGATACCCATAGGTACATTTCCATCTAGTCTTCTATGACATGCTATATTTGGACATATTAATTATGTCACCTTTCGTCTATTGAAAAAAGAATGGTGTTTCTAGTTTTCATATTATTCTACAACCCTTTAAGGATTTTACTTCTAGATGATGAAGAAAACTTGGATTGATACATTCTGATTTGTGTGGTTCTATGACTATTCCTTTTCCTAATGGAAATAAATATATGATGACTTTTATTGATGATTACACCAAAATGTGTTGGGTGTACTTATCAAAAAGTAAATCTCAAGCTTTTGAAACCTTCAAAATTTTTCATGCATGGATTGAAAATGAATCACAATAACATTTTGGCTCTCTTCATATTGATAATGTAAGAGAATATACCTCTAATGAATTTGAAAATTATCTTCGTCAACATGGGATTCGACATCAAACCATGGTTCCATAAAATCCTCAACAAAATGGTGTAGTTGGAAGAATGAGTAGGAATATCTTGGATATGGTTCAAAAACCAACACCATCTTTCCAACTTTGGGACCCAGACATCAACACAGTGTCGGCCAGATGTCTTCCCAGACAATGATTCACTCACAAAGCCTCAACACCCCTTGATCCAGCATATCAAGGATGACCAATCTCTCCCAATCAAACTGATTAGTAACCAACATGCTATCAAAAACCTTCGAGAGATTTACCTGTACAAACACAACCCCAATCAATAATATACTTTCACATGTACATAATCAAATACAAACCTCTGGGGTCATTTTAAATGTTTCTCCTCAACTCAGTAGGACTATCAACCGAATCTTTGACAAAAGATTCCTCAATCATATGTTTTCCTACTTCTCATGTAGCAACATATCCTCCAAAATTCATTCTTCATCAAAACCAAGCTATACCCTCCCTCTCAACTAGGGAGCATATTATTATCTAGACTCCCTCTTAATCTTAGGGAGATATCTTCTATTCATGCTTCCTCAGGGATATCAACTTCTTCTTTTCTCCATCAGAGAATCTTTCACATCTTCCAGCCATTTCATCAGAGTTATCCTCATCATGCTTATCACATCAACAAGCATCTTCACCATATTGAATAATCTGTACCTACACAACTTAAATAGCAAGTACAACCAAGTCTATCGAAACATGAAGTTAGCCATATCAGAATCATGGAAGCATTTCAACTTTATACATATAATATACCCTTACTTGATTACAAACAAGAAACGTATACTCTTTAACATCTTGCTAGGGACTTTGTCATAAACCCTAGACTACTTCATAACAACTTTCATTCCATCTATGGTTTCAATGTTTCTTCCAAAGGTATGATATATCTTGCTATAACATATATCAAACCCTAGAAACAATTCAGAGAAATATAAAACATCCAACAACTTTTCAAAATTCATAAGTTAGACTTCTCACTAGGGTTTCATACAAATCCTAGATTTCTTACAAAGGAATCAATCAAAACCAATCACAACTTAGTCACTAACATGACCAACTTCCACTAGGGTTATTTGCAAACCCTATACTTTTGATCAACCATAAATCCCAACCAAAAAAATCAGATTTCAAGAATCTTACACAAATCTCAAATTATCATATAGTCATCATACATCAGAGATTTCTACTTCTACTAAGGTTCAACTCCAAAATCCTAGAATTCCATTTTCACAATCTCAACAATTATATATATATATATATATATATATATATATATATATATATATATATATATATATATATATATATATATATATATATATATATATATAGATAGATATATATCTCATATTGTTATATCACACATACTAGACAATGTAACTACTACTAGGATTTAGCTGCAAAACCTATATTTCCAAATTTCATCATCCTAGAATCTCAGATAAGGACTTCCATTAAATCCTAAGACTTATGACCATCAATGACTAGGTCAACACACATATCTAGGAATTCATAATCATTCATAAGCATATCATATGTCTGACAACATTAATACATCCAACCTAGACCAAGCTAGGGTTTCAACCAAAAGGGCATATCTATATATGCTTAGATTTCATCATCATGCAAATACATTTCATATCAAGTGTTAGTCAAACCCAACTTCACAAAAATATAAAATAAGAGTTAGACATACAAACTTGATTAGACTAGGGTTTGATCAGAAAAACACACACATACCAAGGAAATTATTTCAAAGACATTATAAGGGTCTTTCTCACACATTCCACCAACAGCTAATGAACTATGGTTTCAATGTAGAAACATAGCAAATCCAACATTACCAAGACTTCAAAGGTTTAGGATTTTAGACCTTATCATTCAACCCTAACAAGTTAGGTTTTCCTGATCATACCAAAATCCCAAGCATGATATCATCAATAAAAAGTTCAAATAACATTTCACAATATCCCTAAGCAACTTAGGGTTTTAGAAATTCACATTAGCATACTTTTATGAAGAATTTGGTATCTACGGATAAATACTAATTCCCTAGATAAGTAGCCATATCTAGAACAACAGTTTAAAGCACTTTAGCCTTTTTCTATAAACAATAGATAAGAGAAAGAGAATGAGAGGACCTACTTGTACTTTCGCTTTCCTCTTGTCTCCTTTGTATCTGTCTTGTCGCTCCTTCCCATACTTAACATGCTTGAGAAGTACCTGTAAACATCAACAAAAGACAAAGAACCAATCAAAGCAAAAGATCTATTGATTACAAGTAAATGGAATCAAATACATTCACACATATAAGCATTCATATATCAAGATAAGCATATGGAAAAAGGTGTAAATACTTTATTAAATAGAAGGAAGAATTACAACCATGAAGCCTGATTCGAAGTCACTCCTCCAGCTTTGGTTCCATCCACATCACATCATAAGCATGACATTCCAGCAGCATAATGACACTTACAATAGTCTCAAATCTCAAACTAACGTTATCTCCTTACAATTCATCAAAGTCCAGCCCTTGATCACTTAGATGAGTGCTCAATTTATAGGAAGATGGAGGAGGTTATGTCATAAATGGGGGTATTAAAAGGCCTTCTATAGTTAGAATTAGTTCCATGGGGAAGGGATGAGAGAATATGATCCATCTTAACTCATTCTTCATCCATTTTCCAGCTCATAGGAGTTGATAAGTGAGGGAAACTTCTAGAAGACTCCAAGAGATAAGAATATTCCCCAAACCCTATGTGAATTTCACTCAATCTCACCCAGCGCAGGTCAAAGAGGGCCTAAGTGCTCTGCAGAGCACCCTGGAATGGACTTAACTGCTCTGCAACACACCCTTACATGGGCCTACCTGCACTAGTCCCTTTAGAGGTCATTTCAGGATATCTTCAAGTCATGAAATTTTTTGGGAAGGAGGCATTCAAAATGTTGAATTTTTAGGGCATGTAGCAACTGAAATTAGGGTTTGATGAGCCCTAAAACATTGATCTGGATGATGGGAGTGATATGCCCAAATGGATCTGTAATAGCTACCCCCTAAATCATGAAGTCCAAAAATGTAAATGTCCAATGAAATGCTTTACAATGTGATGAGGAGGTTTCGAAGTGGAAGATGACCTGCATTAATTACAATACATATGATATTTTGATTTTTTCATGAACCACTGAGGGAAGGCATACCCATGTTCAGCATATAAACTTTCATTACATGTACATAGACAGTCGTCTATAGATATAGACCCATGAATGGATGACCATCAATGTAAGGCCATTGTACATATGATTTAGTACTCCTGAAATCGTAGCCCGGATGGATGAAACTAGATCCAGGGTCTTCTATCTCATTCAATCGTTCGCTCAAGTACGAGTCTAACCATGTGAATATGTGATTTGAAGTCGAACACAGGAAGACACCGTCTGATTACCAACCAATGCTGTAAGTTGTTAACAGACGCGAGAGAAATCACCAATAATGATAATGATCCTCAAGACACTGCAGTACATTCTACATGGTGTGAATGGATGTTTTGATGTCGAACACCACACAAAGTCTTTTGGTTGAAGGCCAGTGATGTCAACCTATCACCAAAAGCGAGAAACTTGCCATTGATGTATGCAAGCCTCACAGTATTGGAAGGGTGCTTCTAAGTCAACTTCTTGGATAATGTGCTGATGTCGACAAGAAGTGACTCATCACAGGAGGGCCTTGATGTATCCCACATCAACAAGTGTAATAATTTTGGAGACGAAATTAACTGACGACATAAGGTTCAGGAATGGCATTCATGAAAATGAAGGTTTATGGTATTGCAAAGGATGAATTTTAACTGGATGACTTCTCTTGAACATGTCAATGACACTGAAATGAATTGGTAGCATTGACCCAAAACAAAGTGATATATGATATGATAGACCAACGGTATGATAACCCCAACCCAAGTAGTCATGGTGATGAAGTGAAAGTGTCATATTCAAGAGTGACCTACTACCAAAAGTGGTTTACCCCTTTTTCCATTTTCCCTAGTGATTGCTAACCAGTACCTCTTTATTTTTTATCAAGCTTGAGGAGGATAACATATGCTTGTTGTATAATTCCACCCTTTGAGTGAATCCATTGCTATGTGATGTTTTAACGAGTCTAGCAAAGGTGAAACTCGGTCTTGTCATGATTGACAAGTTTGTCGGTATTTGATGTTTTAACAAGTTTAGCGACAAAGATAACTCAGTCCTTTTCATGTTTAGAGAGTTTGAAAAGGGACGAAAAGAGAACTCCACAAGTTCTTTTTCGTAGATTCGTCTCTCAAGCCCGAAAAATCATAAAACAATACGAGAGAGAACCTATTGACCATGTTCGATCAATGTATTCCTTTTTTGTAAATAATATATCTCAGTCCAGAAAAGGGTTAAACTTATACTGAGTAGATGTCATTTCCAATCTGTTAACGAGCTGAAAAGGACAAGTGCTCGACAATCTTTTCATATTTCAAGAGTCTGAAAAGAGCTTAAAGAGGATTCCAGTTTGAGGAACGAGTGGTTTCTAGGATAGCAATTGATTTCGGTGATGTTGGAACTTCTCAAAACATGTTGATTTATGTGAAGAGGCCGGCTAATAAGACCCCTCATTCCAACTGTTCCTCAAAAAGGGTAAAACAACCAAGTGAAAGCGTATGATCGGCCAAGCAGATAGTGACGATGGAAGGAGAAAAACCAAGGCTCATCTGACGGAAGAGGCTGATATAATGGCAATCACGAGGGTTAAAATGGAAATGGGTTCATTTTTACACAAGCTTGAACCATAGGGAACTTATGCTTGAATTCAGTTTCTTGTTTACACAAGCTTGAAACGAAAAACTATGCTTGGATTCAGTTTCATTTTTACACAAATTTGAAACGAGGAAAAACTTTGCTTGAAACTAGTTTCATTTTTACACAAGCTTTAAACGAGGAAAAACTTTGTTTGAATTCAGTTTCATGTTTACATAAGCTTGAAATGAAAAACTTTTCTTGGATTCAGTTTCATTTTTACACAAGCTTAAAACGAAGAACTATGCTTGAATTCAGTTTACATGCCCCTAGCATGATGACTCGATTTCTAGGTGCATACCCCCAAGCTTCATTGAATTCAACTAAGTAGACTACTCGTGGCTATCAGGTGGATGGAATGAACGTTCATTTATGAGATCAAGTGAAAGACTCGAATAGGATTTTATGAGATCTAATCAAGGACTCGACTTGGAACTTTTGCTCTAGGGGACCTTGTTTCATTTTTTAATGAGCTTGACACAAGCCAAGGAACTCTGCTCAGATTCCTTGTTTCATTTTTTAACGAGCTTGACACAAGACAAGGAACTATGCTCATATTGCTTGTTTCATTTTTTAACGAGGTTGACACAAGACTAGGAACTATCCTCATACCCTTTGTTTCATTTTTTAACGAACTTGACACAAGACAAGGAACTATGCTCATACCCTTTGTTTCATTTTTTAACAAGCTTGACACAAGACAAGGAACTATGCTCATACTCCTTGTTTCCTTTTTTAATGAGGTTGACACAAGACCAGGAACTATCCTCATGTTCCTTGTTCACGACCCATAAGAGGTCATGACTTCCAAGAGGTTCTCATCAGATGGGAGAATAATGCTCTGGAAGGGATCCATAACAAGGAATCCATTAGAGAGATCTGGTTCCAATGCCCCCAGTACATAATGTACAACATCACGGAATTGATCGTCAGTTGATGTAGGCATGGAACGGGTTGCCACATAATTAACCTGTGGCGGGGAAGATACCATTGGTACAAAAGGACCATTTAGGGAAGATGGTTGACTGGAAGCCATATTTGGACTAGGAAATGAAAGCTGGTCAACGGTGACAATTATGCCTTCATGTGGGAAACACATCACTCGAAAGAGTGTTGAAACAATAGCTCCCATGTCATAAACATAATCACGCCCAAGAAGTAAATTGTAATCTAAAGGGCCTGGGACTACCATCACATTGAGATAAACAATTTTTCCTCCCAAAGTAATAGGTAACTGAGGGAGGATCCCTAATGGTTGACTGGTTCCTCTGTTAAAATCCAACAGATTCTGGGTAACAGGCACAAGCGACGATGAGCCAAGAGCTTGCCAAGCAGTGGAGGAAAGGATACTCACAGATGCACCTTCATCTATAATAGTGCTAGATACAATCATATTACAAACCTGCACTATGATTTGGAAAGGCACATAATAAGGAAGACGACATCTTGCCAGTCGATTCCAATCAAAGGAAGTGACCAGACTACTTGGAGGGGGTACCATGAGAACAAGAGAATTACCCCCTTGAGTTACGAGAATGGGTGGATTTTCCTTCTGTCTTGATGGAATAGGAGGGTTGCCCCCAAGCTCATTGGAATCTGAAGAAACGAAAAGAACTTGAGTGGTATCATATTCACTCTCTATGGGAAAGGTACGATTAACTGAAGGTGAAATCGGGTCAACTGTTTCCTCGAACTGTTGATTTGGGTCAGGTATAGACTCATAGGATTCACTTTCAGAGAGAGTGGGTTTTACCGACGGTTGATTTTGTTCAGTCAATTCATCAACTAGTGAAGGATTAAGGGAGAGTCTCCTGTAACCAAATGGAAGTCGTTGTAGAGAGGCAGGACGGTTATCCAACACTTTTTTTTGTTTCATCCAAATAGGGACAAAGGTGAATGGGATGATTCCCTTCACATAACCTACATGGAAACTTAACTTTACCCTTCTTTCCATGAACTTTACTACCACTAGTTGATGGTGTGTCACTAGCATGATCTCCAGAAGTTGATGACACAAGATGATGTGAACGAGAAGACCATTCTTCTAAGATCTGAGGAATATCAGGACAATTTCAAAGAAGATGGTCTCCCATACAAAGTTTACATGGATATCGAACTTTGTGAGGCTTATCAGACGGTTTCTCATCAGAAGTTGCATTCAAAGCAATGGTTTCTTGGTTGCCCCCCTGCTGAATTTTCTTCTTCTTCTTCTTCCCTTTCTTCTTCTTCTTAGCCACCTGGTTACTAGTACCAATACTTTCACTAGGCGAAGAGGAAGAAGGGGAGGAAGAAACAACCAAGGAAGAAGGCAAAGGGTCAACTTTAGGATCAATTGGAGGTTGATTTTGTCCAGTTGGAGGAGTACTCGATTGCAAAGAAATCACGACATTTTGAACCAAGGAGGTTGAAAACAACCATACTGGCAAGCCAATGGTAAATCCTGGAAGGGATAATGTAGCCATATAAGGAGCACCAATATTTCCAAAAGGAGGAAAAGGACTAGGATTCCCATCAAAAGGAATTCCTTGATCAGTGGACTCCAGATTTGTCGCCATATGTCTCAACCTAAGATCAACTAAGGAGCAAGCGTGGAGGATGTTATCTGCGGTCAATTAATTTTATTTTAATCAAAATAACAAAACAAAACAAAATAAGGATGATCTAGGAAAAAGGATTACCAAGTAACTGTGAAATGCATAATACCTCCCAGCGAACCGAGAAGTATGGGTAGGCAATCTCCCCGAATGCTGTGTTCAGTGTATCATAGTGTACAAGGCGACTGACTCGGTTACCTAAGGATGGATAACAACCTAGTGTTGTCCTCCCATATATACCCGAAAGTACGTGGAGGCCCAATCTGTATTAGCGCTGTCTAATGCGAAACCATACAGTGAGAGCATTCCCATATACTTTCGTATTGTAACACTGCCCTATATACCCAAAGGTACATGGATGAGCTACGACATAATCATGTACGTGGAATGAGGTATCAAACTCGATATGTATCACAGACAAGTTAGAAACATCTGCTATGTTTTACGACATTGGAACACGTCTCTAGCCTAGAACCTCTAAATGTTTTGGGTTAGGTGACAATGCTCCATTAGGTTAATTCAGATGAATTTTAAGTTGATTTTCTTTAGAATTTGCCTTTCAAGGTTCACTGCGTGATGTATGTTTGCAATTCTTAGAATGCAACTATTATGATAAACATTCTTTTCATTCAATTTGAACAATGAAAACCTTAGCTAGAAAGCGATAGAGCAATCGGATCTTTGACAAAGAGCAAAGAGCACATCTAATGCAATTTCCCTAACTATTCCTATCAAGCATTCACAAACTACAATGTGCACAATGTAAGTTTTTCTTTTCAATTCCCTTAATGTTGAAATGAACAAAAGGAAACTAATGCACATACAATCAATCAATCTTTTTGCAAGAACGAAGACTTTACGACAGTTCTTGTTTCGAAGGAAAGGAAGACTTTTACAACACTTTCTTTCGAACAAAGATTAATCGACTATAATATAACTTTGACGATGAATCGATAATGACAAAGAAATCATTTAAGAAACATTAATCAATCAAGTCAATGTAGGGCTAGCAAAGGAGATACAATCTTGATTTTAGAGACATGATAATCATTGATATTTCAGCAAGCCACTTCAGAAGGAAATTTGGAAAAAATTAAGCCAAAGGTAGAATTTTTGGCTTAAGGAGGATCAACACAGCCCTAAATGGGAGACAGTGCACTGCAGAGCATTGTTTCTAAGCCAAGGGTGCTCTGCAGAGCACTGTCCCTTGACCAAGGGTGCTCTGGTTACATCACATTCCTAGAATACGCATTTTAGTGCAAATTTTGACCAAAAACACTAAAAAAAGCTGAAACAAGATCAATGAAGGCAGGTAAAGTCTACTAGAGTGTCCTAGGATATGGATAAGCTACTTGGAATGATGATCATTCCCCAACGGAGTCGCCAATTTGTTATGGAGAATTTAGTATCTACGGATAAATACTAATTCCCTAGATAAGTAGCCATATCTAGAACTACAGTTTAAACCACTTTAACATTTTTCTATAAACAATAGATAAGACAAAGAGAATGAGAGGACCTACTTGTACTTTCTCTTTCCTCTTGTCTCCTTTGTATCGGTCTCATCGCTCCTTCCCGTACTTAACACGCTTGAGAAGTACCTGTAAACATCAACAGAAGACAAAGAACCAATCAAAGAAAAATATCTATTGATTACAAGTAAATGGAATCAGATACATTCACACATATAAGCATTCATATATCAAGATAAGCATATGGAAAAAGGTGTAAATACTTTCTTGAATAGTAAAAAGAATTACAACCATGAAGCCTGATTCGAAGTCACTCCTCCAGCTTTGGTTCCATCCACATCACATCATAAGCATGTCATTCCGGCAACATAACGACACTTACAATAGTCTCAAATATAAAACTAACATTATCTCCTTACAATTCATTAAAGTCCAGCCCTTGATCACTTAGATGAGTGCTCAATTTATAGGAAGATGGAGGAGGTTATGTCATAAATGGGGGTATTGATTGGCCTTCTATACTTAGAACTAGTTCCATGGAGGAAGGATGAGAGAATAGGATGCATCTTAACTCATTCCTCATTCATTTTCAAGCTCATAGGAGTTGATAAGTGAGGGAAACTTCTAGAAGACTCCAAGAGATAAGAATATTCCCCAAACCCTATGTGAATTTCTCTCAATCTCTCGCATCGTAGGTCAAAGAGGGCCTAAGTGCTCTACAGAGCACCCTGGCATAGACTTAACTGCTATGCAACGCACCCTTACATGGGCCTACTTGCGCTAGTCCCTTTAGAGATCATTTTAGGATGTCTTCAAGTCATGGAACTGTCTAGGAAGGAGGCATTCAAAAGGTTGACTTGTTTAAGGCATGTAGCAACTGAAATTAGGGTTTGATGAGCCCTAAAACACTGATCTGGATGATGGGAGTGATATGCCCAAATGGATCTGTAACACATACCCTTAGGTTAGGGTTTTCTAGAACCTGTCTAGGGTTCTACACAATCAATTAGGAATATGTGTGGGGTGGGTAGATTTATCAAGTAATAAATCACCCAAAACAATAATCACTATGATTCAATATAGCTAGACATAACAATGTTAGTAATAGATTATCAAATGAATAATCCTTTCAATATAAATAAATAAATGTATTTAAATCATACATTTGTTCCTCGACCAACTTTGTCTTGAGAGATCCTCCTTCATACTCCTTGCAAATCCCTAATCAAGACAATAGGGGGAGAATGCTGATTAGTATTTATTATAATTAAAACTGGAATGAATACATGAAACCAAAAACTAAAAGGATATGATATATTTATCTTAGGGAGTTGTTGGGGGCTCCCTCTAAAGCTTGAGGGATACCTACAAACTTATAAAACAATAAAAATGTCTTTTCCAAAATATGTTAAAAACCTATAAAATCTAGAACATATAAAACAAGATATCTAAAGCTATAAGAAAAGGACTTACTAGTGTAAGTCCCTAATGTCAGATTCTTTGGGCTTGGATTTCTTTGAGTCTCCTTCCTCAACATAGTTAGCATGATCTCTATCTCTCTTATTATTCTTTGGATTGTGGGGATAGTCACTCTTGTAGTGAACCTTCTTATGGCATTGATATCATTCTAACTTGGACATGTCAACTTTCTTCCATGGTCCCTTTGATCTCTTTCCTTTATGTTGAGGAATGTAGGCATTTGAAACACCTTCAGAATTGGCAACTAAAGAGATCCTCAATTCTTCTTTACTACAAGTAGTCCATAGTTATTCAAAATTGGGAGCTTCCTACCAACTGTTAAGACCCACAACAAATGAAACCCAAGTAGGTGGTAATCCTAATAGGGAAGTGATCATGATTTCTTTGTCTGGAACAATTTCATCAATGGCCAAGAGATCATCCCTGATTCTATCTATCTTCACAAAGAAGGTTGCCACAGTGCCTTCTTTAGTCATCTTTGTGGTCCTTAGCTAATTCTTCAAACTTGCTACTTGACCAATGTTCTTAATAGTAAATAACTTTGACAAGGCTTCATACATTTCTTGAGCATGATCGATGTTAGCTATGAATGGAACAAGGTTGTCCTTTATTCCTTCCACCATTAGAGTGATGGCCACCAATTCTAATTCCCTGTATTTCACTTTGTCAGCATCACTGGAATCCTCTATAGGCTTCTTTACTTTTCCTTTGACCAAGTCCAGTGCCTTGTTATTTTCAAGGATTAGGTAAAGCCTCTTCTTCGAGGACCTGTAGTTAGAGGCCCCTTCAAGTTTGTTATCTCCCTTGATTGTGTTAGACATCTTCCTTGAATATAGTAGCCTCCTTCCCTGAGATAGTCCTTTTGAATGATTCCTTGATCAAGTGCTTGAGAATGCCTTTTACTTCCTTCTTCACCAAAGCTCTGGTACCATGTTAGAAAATAAAAAAGGCAGAAAGATTTTATTATTCTTGATAATTACTTGTGATGTTTCTTGTTATTATGATTCTTTATATATTCTTCTTTTATTTCATCAAGCAATTACCAAAGCAACAACACATAAAACAATAGAAACCATATGTAGGCACTATGCCAGGGAAAAACACCCCTCGAGGGTAAAACCCAGTCAATGAATTCTTCCTTTCAATAGTATTCTTTGAGACTCTTTACCCTAGACCAAGACAAAACCTTCCCTCCACACCAAGTCAACCTCCCAAAATTTCAACCCCTTTCCAACAACTTCGACTTGGCAGCAACTTCCGACAACTAGCAGCCTCCGACAAAAGACAAACTTGGAAGACTTTGATCTACTAATCTAGAGCATGAAATAGAGAGAGAGAGAGGCACCAAAATTTCATTTTTTCTTTTCTCTTTAGAATTTCCCCAACTCACGTTCACTTTATCTTCCCGACAACATGTATCACACTTTTTCTCAGCTACAAGAGAACTTCACACTTTTCCCCATCTACAAGAGATATCAAACTTGTGTGCGAGAAGGATTCTCCAAATGAATTCAACGAGCTTCTATTTATAGGATCCATGTGAGGTCGAATAGGGTCCTTAGGCCAACTTGATCTTCTTTTAGGCTGACATGGTGTGGAGGATACATAAATTATATTTGACTCAATAATTAACCTTTTTACATGATTCAAAATCCCAAGAAGGGTCTCTTTAAAAGTACAATAACTCTATTGACTCATAATAAATCCAGAAGTCCTCAATGGAGAATTTGACCTAAAACAAGGTGACCCAAGCATGAAACCCATGCTTTAATCAGTCATGGTAATAATAATAAATAATTTTCTTTATTCTTTTGACAAGTACTTTACATGATGACTCAAGTACATTAATGAAGACCAAACATAGTTACATTTTCCAATAGGAGCAACCTGGACCATCTCAAAAATGTCCCCCAACATGGTTCTCCAAATCACTCGAAAGTGTTCATTTTGATGAGGTTGAAAAAACAGGAACCAAAGGTTCTACCAAACAAGATGGAGGTGATGTAGATGATATGGATATTTCATATGATTGTGAATTGAATTTATCTACTAATCTTGAACCAAATTCCTTTAAAGAACCTGCTTCTCATGATGAGTGGAAAGAAGCAATGCAAAAGGAATAACATTACCAACTTAATGAGAACTATAATCTCAAAACAAGAACTCTAGCAAAAAAGTGCCTATTTTTGTGCAAAAAACATGGAAAAACACTCTGAAATCGAAAATTGGTGTTGTTGCATCACTCTTTTTTTAAGGTTAAAATTTTAACATTTTTCAACCATGGCATTAAAAACCAAAATCATGATGACTGGAAACCTTCAAATTCCAATATTTTTCAATCATGTCATTAAAGACCAAATATCATGAATACAAAAGAAAACATTAAAATTATGACATTTTTTTGTGCAATTAAAACCAAATATTATGAGTACGAAAAACCTTAAAATTTCAACATTTATTGTAAATTGTAAAATCATCATTATTGTAATATCTTTTATTATTTTGTTTTGAAAATTTTAGTAAAAAAAATTAAATAATTGGAAAAAAACACATTTTTTAATTTGTTTAAATCAATAAAAAATGATTAAAAAAAAAAAATTAAAGTAATAAAAAAAGAGTAAAAAAATAGTTAAAACTGTATATAAAAATAGATAAAGTTTGAATATATAAAATTAAAATAGAATATGTATGTAACAATCAATGTTAATGAATCACTAAGGATGAACTATTGATTCCACAACAAAGAATGGAGTATGCAAAATTTTCTAAGATTTGTGTTTTCTGCAGGTTTCCCCATCCACCGCCACGAGCCTTGGGCTGAAGATCCTTCTCGTGGGAACATCATGGTCTGAAGATCTAGACTTTAACCATTTTTTGGATGAATACAATCAATTGTCAAAGTTATTGTCCATGGAGGAAAGGACACCCTGCAAGGGTATTTTATGCAAGTATTTTTTACAGAATGCAACCAATACATTTTCTGAATGGGATCAGAAGGAATCATCGATCTTTGGCCACATTGGTTGGCTTTTGGAGTCAATAAGGGGGGTTTGGGGGAAAAGTTTTTTAGTGACGTTGTTTGGCCGTCTCTTAATATATCCTTTGATCCCACACATACATACAACTATATGTGTACATCGATCCGTGGAGGTAATACTCTCATTTCTAAATCTGGAGTCTGGATCTAAGGATCCTCTCGCAGGGGTTATGTTCTTGGATTTTGGAATCGTAGATCTTCTTGCGAGGGTTACAATTATTATTATTAATTTTTTTCTTTTTCTTTGGAGCCTAAATCAATGGACTGAGACAAGGATTCAGATCTGAGTGAAGATATCTTACCTCTGGATCAACCCATCTATGAATCTCCTCTCCAATGTTTATAACTAGATTTGGACAAAATCCAAAAAGAAAGAGAAAAATACCATATCTCTGTCAAGAAATTAACTGGGAAGGCCACAATCCGTTGGATCCATGGCATAGATCTAGTGGAAAAACTAAATCTAAGCATCCCAAATGAACACAAATTGCAATCTCTACTTGTACTCTAAAGTCTTCTTCATAGTACAATATGATGCACAAAAAGATATGGAAAAGGTTCTAAACGAAGGGCCATGGTTTTGGGGTAGAGTCAAGCTTTTTGTTACCCCATGGTTCCCATAGTTTGATGCAACAAGCATGGTGGTAACAATGATGCTGGTTTGGGTGAGGTTTCCAAACCTCCCTCTTCCTTTTTGGCACCATAAAGTCTTGGAGGATATTAGAAATATTTTTGGAAAATTAAAAAAAATGGATCTAGACAGAACAACAAAATGAATCTTTACATTTGCTAGGATATGTGTAGAGATCAACCTTAGCAAAGGTCTTCCTGATTTTCTTCTTTAAAACATGAAAACTTCAGTGGACACAGGTGTTATATCATTAAAATACGACATTCAAATGCCACACTTATTTTTAAACATGTCACTTGTAGAATACTTTTCCCACAAGCAAAAAGGGCCTCAAGAAAGAAAAAGAGGCAATCCCCTAAGCCAACGGGATGAGAATTTATTGACACTTTAGAAGACGCAAAATAAAAGCCTCAGGAAAATATTCCATATACAAAAGCACATGCACAACCTAACATTCAATCAAATGGTGGAGTGGAGGATTAGTCACGGACAATGACTCTTAGCTAAAAGGGCACTAAATCATAGTATCATAGTATCATAGCAGCATAAGGCATAAACACCCACGAAAAAGGAAGCATGGGGCATAAATAGAACCCATGTATTTGAGAGCTTGAACTTTGATGAATTCCCCCCAAAGGAAGAACGAAATCAACTAGCAATAGTAAAAACCACTCCCAATCAATGAGTCTAGCAAAAGGTGGAGAAAAGAAAGGAAAAAAGGGGAAGCTATGTGATTTTTATCACACTTGCCCCCAGAAAATTTGTGTAATTTTTTTTTTTATAGTTTTTTTTGTGCATTCGCCGAAAGACGAACATGATCAAATGCTTTCAAGCATCTGCAGAATGTAATTTTGTTCTTTGTTTTTCAGGTTAAATAAAATTACAATTTTTCTTAAGACAAAATACAATTAAAATTTGAAATGTAAATTAAAAAATTAAAATTAATTTTTTTGGGGGGAAATAATTAAAAAAACATAACCATTTTTTATTTTTATTTTTATTTTTTTTAAATAAAATAAAAAATATACATGAAAGCAAAAAACATTATTTTAATTGGGGACATTGTTGGGAATTGCCCCCACACATGAATCAGTACTACAACTATCACACAATCTGCATTTAAGTTTTGTGGTGGTTGCAGGTTTGTTGCATGGTTAGGGGGCGACGTTGGTTGTCCACAAGGTTAGCTTGAAGCTATCACACAACACATACTTATTTTGTTTTATTTTTCTTTTCGTTTTTTTAAGTGTTCTTTCTTATTTTTATTTTTTATTTTATAATATCTTAAAATTATTTTACGTTTTAATTTTTTTAATTAAAATTTTAAAAATATATTAATAATTTTTTAAGTTTGTTTTTGTGTGTGTGTTTTTATAAATATTTTACTATTTTTAATTCTAGCCAAAACCCCACCTTCGACTCATGCGAGGGTGGCATAAGAATATCGAGCCTTGGATAGACCATTGGGGAATAAAGGAGGAGATAATATTGTAGAATTTTGTAGGAACACTCATATGATCATGATGGCGGCACATCTCTATGATCTTGCCCATGATATATTCTGCTGGTCAAATTATCATATACTCTTTTTATGTTTTTGATATCCTATACATATTATCTTTTTGTATATGCTTTGGTTGCCGATACACTAGTTTTTACTATGTCTGCTCAGTACTGGCCATGATGTTCTATATTTCTGGGTACGCCAGTATATCTTTGATGTCAGATCTCATAGATGATATTTGATGATTTCTATACATCTGTATGTTGCTATCTATAACACATATATAACTCAATTATATGATGAATATAATGTCTTTTTCATACTGAAAAATAAAAAAAAATATTGTAGAATTCAGAGAATATTAAAAATATTGTTACTTCCAAATTTAAGAAGAAATTGTGGGGAAATAGAGAGCTAGAGGGAAAAATGAAGCTACAATATTACAAGGAGATGATACAACCCCAATCTTAAAAACCAAAATTGTCTCTCTGTCTTGAATAATGTTAAGAAGAAAATGAGCATTGCCAAGATTAGAACTAATTCTCATGAGTTTCATAGTGAAATCATATGTTGGTCAATTCCCAAAACACCATGGGAAGAAATTTTTTGTCACCCGTACGAGCTTAGGATGGTTGAAGATGAGAAACACTTTCTCTTAGATTGTCCATCTTATACTCATATTCGATCTAATTTTCAAAATCTTTATCGCACCACTAACCTTCTTGACCTTCAAAAAAAATAAAACAATGGTGAACTTGGAGTGTTTCTCTCACTGCTTGTAGAGCATAGAAATCAAATGTTAAAGAATTTTGATTAATCTCTTACCCCTTCTTAGGGTCTGGGAAACCATAAGGTACGAATGGATGTTAATCATCATCATCGATAACTAATTTTTTTGTTATTATTTTTAATTTTTATATTTTATGTTATAAATTATCCTTCTTTTATTTTGTTTTATTATTATTATTATTTAATTTTTTCCCTAGAATTAAAAAAATAAGATTTTTTTTACTTTTTAAGAATAAAAATTTGGTTTTTAAAAATTACTATTTTCTTTTAATTGCTTTTTCTCCTTTCAATAAATTATTTACAATTTCTCTCTCAATTTCTTTAATGTAAATTATTTAAAAAAAAATTAATACTTAAACAAAAATGATGTAATGTCAATTTTAGATTTATAGTCAACCTTTTATATATATATATATATATATATATATATATATATATATATATAATCAAGGCCATAATGCCAATTAATTGGTAATTTTAGCCCAAAAAAATATTAAAATAAAATAAAAGTCAAAGAAATTTGAAAAACACTTTAAAGCAAACATTAAAAAAAAGAAAAAAGAAAAAAAGAAAGTTATACATACTTCAACAACTAATTTTGTAATGATGATACTTGGAGTTTAATGCCAAGGTTGAAAAATGTTTGAATTTTACCATAAAAAGGGGGGGTGATATTGCATCACTATTTTTGTATTTCGATGTGTTTTTCATGTAGTTCGTATTATTTATGATATTTGGTTTTTATTGTCATGATTAAAAAATGCTTGAATTTTAACCCTAAAAATGTGATGTTACGACACCACTTTCACATTTCAGTGTGTTTTTTCATGTCTTTTGTAATTACAATGTTTGGTTTTTTATGTCATGGTTGAAAAATGTTAAAATTTTAACCATGAAATGAAAAAGGTGTAACATTGCACCACTACTTTTCAAAATGAACATCAAAATTAGTAGTAAATGTGACCTCCAAAAAACAAGAACTTGGTCCAATTCTTGTTAAGTTGGTAACTTTGTTAACTATAATGCTCCCATAAAAAATGGAACATGGAAGTTGGTGGACCCTCCATTTGGGACCAAACCAATTGGTTGCAAGTGGGTCTACAAGAACAAGTGCAAATCAGATGGCTCATAGTGACAAGCACAAAGCAAGGCTCGTGGGAAAATGATTTGCACAAAAGAAGGCGTTGATTATGAAGAAACTTTTGTCCCCATATAAAAATGGGTCACTATCTAGACACTCTTTGCCATATAAGCTCAAAATGGATGGAAAGTTCATCAAATGGATGTGAAGACTGCTTTCCTAAATGGAGATTTGAAAGAGAATACATTCATGACTGAGTCATCAAGTTTTGTTGTGAAGGGAAAATAATAAAAAATATGTAAACTCATCAAATCCTTATATGACCTAAAACAAGCACCACAAGCTTGGTATGAAAAGTTAACTAAGCATTCTAGAATTCAATTTTGAAAACTTTGATCTTGATGATGCAACTCTATTTGTCAAGAAAGTTGGAAAAACTATTGTATATCTTGTAGTATTGTGGATAATCTATTGATAGCGAGGAACAATGGAAACTATATTGCATCCAAAAAGAACGAGTTCAAGATGTGCGTTGACATGATATCATGATATCTGTGGGACATCTTCACTACTACATAGGAATTGAAATGACTCATCTCCCAAAGTATATATTCATCTCCTAATGGGCTTCCTATGAAATATTATAAAATAATAGTGAAAATAATAAAATAAAGTTAGATTACATAAAAAGAAAAAACTATTTTTTCAACTCGTATTTTCAACTTATGTCCCTATGGTTTTACTCAAATTTTGAGCATGAACACTTGTCAGATGTAGAATTTAATTCATCATCCAAAGAGTACTCATGTTGCATATTTTTGATGAATCATGCTACACGAAAAATGAGAAATACATGAAAAAATATTATTGCAACCATGTTTTTCATGTAACAGGGTCCATCAAAAGTATGCAACATGGGTACTCTTTGGATGAGAAATTAAATTTTGCATCCAACGAGTGCTCCTGCTCAAAATTTGAGTAAAACCATAGGGAGATAAGTGAAAATACGAGTTGAAAAAATATTTTTTTAATCTTTTTACTTTTTTACTCCAAAAATGGAGAATCATCGTCCATGGTTGACATCATCATCTTGAATCCTGTTGGTTCTTATAAAGTTGATTTTTGTTGTACATTTTTGTTTTGAGGCCCATTTTAGACCTCCTTTTTTTTAAATTCTAATAGAAGTTGACTAGACTAGATGCAAAGCACAAAGTATGCTCACCAATCACTCTAGAAGGAGGAAATATACAAAATTCATAACTATATTGGATACAAAATCACATTGTTGCATTGTCATGATGCCCATTGTACTCCGTTGCCTGAGAGAAACCTTCAACATTACCGACTTAACTGCAAACCATTTAAGAACGAAGTTAACATTTGCTATAATCCAACCCCAAATATAAACCCTCATCAAAAAATTCAATTAACAAAATGTATCATTATGATAACTCTTGAAAGCCAAACACCAAACATGTTGATCATGCATAACTGACAAAAGTAACACATTATGATTATGAGGTGACAACATGCTAACCTTGCTCACTCATACTCACTCTCCTCATCATCCCATATAAAAAAATATTTACTATTTCAAATATATTTTTTTAGTTAAAAACCCTAAATTATATATATACTTTCACTACAACTATATATTCAATAATCCAATCCTAATACCACTTAACCATAAATTTATTAATCAAATATCATATAAATACCATGCCTATCAAACCATATATTAATGCAAACTATATATTCAATAATCCAATCCTAATACCACTTAACCATAAATTTATTAATCAAATATCATATAAATACCATGCCTATCAAACCATATATTAATGCAATGATAATTTTTTAAGAAAACAATCTTATTTAAAAATTACAACAATTAATTCGTGGGAAGTTGGATTTTGTTGTTGTTGTTCTATGTTAATCTATATAAATATAATGTTGTGTGTCTCAAAAAATATTTAAATTTATTTTATTTATATTGATAATTTTTTAATTAGAAAGGAGAAATAATATGAATAAGGAAAAAATAATTCAAATCTATAACACTGAAGTAAGGTGAACAAAGGCATGTCACATCGTATGATGGTTGAAAAGAAGAAATAGATTTCAGTTTCCTCAGGAATTATTACCTCTATCAATTATTCCATATAAGATATTGATCATTAAAGTCGATATGTCCGAGTGGTTAAGGAGACAGACTTGAAATCTGTTGGGCTACGCCCGCGCAGGTTCGAACCCTGCTGTCGACGATTCACATGCTTTTCTGGTTTTAAACTGGTGTTAATGGTTTTAAACGGGTATCCCCGTGCAGGTTCGATTCCTGCTTGCTGGAGTTCGAAGTTTCCAAGATTGTGTTAATGTTGGTAATTTTCCTGCTGCTGGAGTTCAAAATGTTGGTAATTTTCCTGTTGCTGGAGTTAAGGTTTCCGAGCACTCGGCACATAAATCCGAGGAGTACCACCGCCGGTTCATTAACATTTCTCAGAGAATTCGCCACACGGCACATAAATCCGAGGAGTACCACCGCCGGTTCAGTAACATTTCTCAGAGAATTCGCCACACAAACTGTTAGGCGTACATAGATTACTGCATTCAGAAATTTTAAAAGAAAATTTAATGGAGTTCAATACTCCGTCGAGTAAGGGAAAAATGACATGGGGTGAGAGAGGCTCGAACTCTCGACCTCAGGATTTCTCAGATAAGCTATGAGACCTACGCGCTAACCAACTGCGCCACCACCCCTGTTCATGTGCAGACCCGTGAATTGAGCGGATTCTAATTTAAGAGAAAAGAAACCATCCAAATGGCGTATATGTAAGATGCTAATGTAGGTTTTTCTTGTGTATGATCGTTTTTAGGGTTTTTTTCTTTTTTCTTTTCTTTTCGGTTGGATTCACTGTATTTCTGTATAAACAGCATTCTTGAAGAAAGCTTATGAGGTGACATATGAGCCCCGTCCAATACGGAAGTTGCAGCCACAGCTAGAGTTTTCTTTACTGTAGCGAAGGCGTCATCTCCTTGCAGTAGAAAAGATTCGAACCGTTTTACCCTCCCATCGGCGTTTAATCTAACTACGAAAAATTGCATGTTTCTTTTGTCTGTGAGTCCACTTGCTTTGTTCGAGATGGGATTTCGAGTTTTTTTGGAGGTTAGAACTCACAAAATTTATGGATTACCACCGGCATTCTGCTTGGTTTACGAGTAGATTCATCTTAACCGTGCAGGTGTCCGCATCAATTGCAGAGCAAGAGGTAAAAGTTGTGAAGGTATTGTTTGGGATTTGCAGGGCAAATTACCAAATTATGCAGAAGAAATTTAAATGATATAAAATCCGCCTCATCATCTTCTCGTTCGGCGCTTCCTCCCTGTCCTTTTTGGCTCTACTCAACCGATAGGCCGTATGCGTGCCTTTATTTGATTTGATTCCAGCCTAATGTTTTATCTTCTATTTTATTGAATTTTTCCATTGAAAAATGTTGAAATGTCCTTGCAGGTCCAAGAAGAAAGAGCCTTTGCCTCACTTGGATCGAAATGAATTGGATCCCCTGCTGCCCCTTCAACTGCACTCGCTTCCTGTCAATCTGCAGGGATGGAGATTGTTTTTCTGCTAAGGAAGATGATGTTGGTGGGTTTATTAATGTAATTGCACATTGTGGACAATTTTGCTTCTCTGAATAATTTGCTTCAAAATGACAAGGAAGTCAGCAATAGCATCATAAATTACTGTGTTTTGGCACTCTCTGGGGTCAAGGGTTAGGGTTAGGTAATAGGAGAAGCAGTGGAGCAATGGGCTCTTCTAAGGCCATGCAAAAGGAGTTAGTGGACTGTAGAGCTCTTTCAGAAGGCGCAAAAGGTCACGGACAAACTGCTATAGATCAAGCAGTAGAACAGTGATGCTTCATCACATAGTTGCGGATTACATATTACTAAGCAACATGGTTATGGCTTACAGATTACTGAATAACAGTCTATCGATATTATTGATATTGATTGCAGAGATTTAAAGTTGAACTTTAACCCTGATAAATGACAACTTGGGCCAGTTTCTGAGTAATGTGAAAGGAAATAACTGATCATATAGACAATCACAGGGCAGATTCGTTGTAAGAAGATGTTGAATTGGGTAAATAAGCTTTTAAATTTTTGTTAAAAAATGAACCATCTTCATTAAAAGGGAATAAATAACTGATCATATAGACAATCACAGGGCAGATTCGTTGTAAGAAGATGTTGAATTGGGTAAATAAGCTTTTAAATTTTTGTTAAAAAATGAACCATCTTCATTAAAAGGGAATTAAATTAAATCATTGCAGCTATTAATTTTTTTATGCAGATTGTGATATAGAAGGCATATTATGCCACATTTTCGATATTTATATTATGTCTTAATATAGATATGTTTGAAGAAGTGGTTTTACTTATGTTGCATGAGTTTTTGGAATATGGGAAATTGGAGCATATATATATATATATATATATATATTTAAATTAATTTAATATATATATATAATCTCTCTTATATATAAATATATTTTCTGGTTGTCTCTCCTGAGTCTCTCCCTTTTATATATACAAAATATTAAAATGTCAAGTTCATTATCAGTGCTCTGACACATGACATATTCTCTCGATGTCTCTCTCCGTGAGTCTCTCCCTTTTATATACATAAAATATGAAAATGTCAAGTTCATTATCAATTCTTTGATACATGACCAGTCATTGAAAGAATTTGGCTTAAAAATAAAAAGGAATAGTTTTACATATGTTTCTCTAGTTATTCTTGAAAAAATTGTAAAAAAACTCTAATGTTCAAGCATTGATTGCCACATACAATATGCACACACAATCCTCTGTGATATATATACATAAATAGCGAAAGAAATACTCATCAGCATGACATCCCAGATATCGCCCTTACATCAAGGTGCCACATGCTTCCTTAACCCATCAAGATATTGCTCCAGTTTCTCAATTAAGGATATCGGTGTTAAGGATGGCTTTGGTCTTTCTTCCTGCGAAGGTTTCAACATAGGCTCATGTTTTGTGGGCAGTTTAACATATTTCTCTACAAGCTTTGTATTCCCAAACCCCAGGGAACGCTAGAAACCCAAAAGAGTTAGCCTTCTATGCATTCATGGCCACAACACAAGTAGATTGACCCAAGTCATTTGTGTGGTTTTGTTGTAGCTGCTACAAACCCCCCACCAAAATTTTGCCTATGCTTTGATTTTGGAGCTACCTTCAATTATAAGAATTGTCATTCTAACTGGGGTCAAGTGTTCTTATTGTTTATTAAGTGTCGTAATGACTTATTTTCCATGTTAGTTTGTGATGTCTCAATCGTGTTATCATGACAACAATTAGGCCTTGTCGACAATAGTTGCACAACTTCTGAAGACAAACAAACTCCTCTCAAACACAAGCTATGTCCTTCCTTGATCAAACACCAGTTGCTTGCCTTGTCTTGACGAACTGTGCAATCCTCTGTCACAGGGAACTACACAACTCCTTATGAAACCGAACTATGCAACCCTTGAGGCATGCAGTTGCTGAAGCAAACTACACAGTCACCTCGTGAGATGAAACTGTGCAGTCCCTTGTCACTGGGAACTGTGCAATGTCTTCAACCAGTGAACTGTGGAATCCTTGGGTTTAGTCAACTGCGCATTCCTAGAAAATAGGAGGTGTGCATTCTTATCCAACAGTGTGGCACAAGTTTCCAAGTTTGATATGAAGACACGTGTCTATCCCCCCTTGATTTTAGGCATGCATGTCAAAAACCCTAACCCTAATCTTGTGAGTGCTAATATATATAAGAGAGGCTCATAGAGCTCATTCTCACACTCACCATTGGAGCTCTAGCCATCCTCTAAAGTTCAAGGAGCCTGAGATTCAATTTGCTTTTCTTTTCTCAGTAAGTTTCTCCTTTTTGTCGCTTTTGTGTTTGCAAGTGTTGTTTTGCCTAATTCTTCTTGTAACAAGTGGCATTTATGTTATTATTAACTTATACAAGTGTCGTTTCAGTCTTTTGAGCTTCTTTACACATGTTGCATCGCATTTCTTGTATTTTCGACTACCAACAATTACTGTTGTTGGGTATATTTATGCATGCATGCTCTTCTCTTTGCACAATTTTGTTTGCTTGATGTTTGTGACTAATTTGATTGATTCTTGGGCCGATCTACACCCTTCCCATCTTCAGTGGCAGATCCATAGCCTGCCCTTCTCCCAGAAGAGACTGCACAATCTTGAGCCTTGTTGGCCTCTCCAACTACATATTGCACAATCTCTTCCAGCATAAGCCCTTCCTTGCCAGCTGTAACTACGCATTGTGCAGTCATTGGCCTTCCCCAGCTATGCACTGTGTAATCACAAACAACAATGACCCTTGTTTGTCAGCTGAAATTGTGCACTGCTCAATCCAGACTCTCTCTCTCCCAACAAAAACTACACATTGCACAGATCCAATGTACAGTCAACTCCCTTGCAATCTTGAACTGCACAATTTTCTTCCACAACTGTGCAATGCATATTTCCAGTGCTTAGTTTGCCCCCCTAGAGCCCAACATTGTGCAATGCCTTCCCTTAGTGATTGTTTTTCTACTTTAAATTTGATTGTTGAACTGATCTTTCTTGAACTAACTTGTCATAGCCATGAGTGCACCTTTTGCAACAAGTACTGCAGATCTGGAACACATCAATCTCTCATCATTAGGTAGCACTATGCCTCCCAAGAAAGAAGCATCAAAGGAGGTCACAAAGACTAGTACCAAAGAGGCCATTGCCAGTACCATGACAGGGGTTCCTATCCCATCAGATACACAATGCTATATTGAAAAGGATTCTACCGTCACTTGTGTTATCACTCCTCCGGATCTCCAAGGCTGAGGAAGAGTCCAGTTGAGGTAACCACAAACCAATATTTTGATTTGGTAGCTAGCCCTACCAAGACAGAGAGGGCTCTCTCCAAAGGATCACAACCCATAGGGCTTGATGGATTAGGGTTTTAGGCTAGATATAGTAGCTCAGGGTTGTTTTGATTTGATTTGGTTGGGGTAGTCACTAGATGAGTGAATTAGGTCAGAGAGTGAACTAGGTCAGGGCAAAAGAGAATCAAAATTGTAGACATCTGATGGGACAAGGTAGGCAAGTTACTTTAACACTTGGTAGTATAGTGATGAGATGGTTTATACTAGTGAGGTACTAAAAACAACATGAGATCACGAATTCTTTTTAAACTGAAGAAATGAAACAATCTATGAAGATTTTCCCAAAACAGAGCATACAGGATGAATTCTGCTTATCACACCTTGAAAATCAAACATACTTAGAGTGAAATGAATCATTGGAGGTACAAAATATTCATACATATGAAACTGAAGAAGAAACAATATCAAAATACCATGCCACATGAATCCCACCAAAATAGCTGCAACTCATCCAATATATTTCATGCTGAAGTCTGAAACACTAATACAACATCAAATAGAGTCCAACCTATAGAATGACTGAGAAATTACATAATATAGGCCTCAAACCAACTCATCCTAGCCCCATGGATCAAATCTATGAGAGGAGGAGTAGTTGCAACAAACATTGAACTAATAGCTAGAGTGTAGGGTGGTCAAAATGACTCATCCTTGACTTAAGCAAATTGATTCATTACAAGTCATAGAGGCCATTTACCTAATGTATTTACCCTAGGTAACAGTAAAAACATAATAATTACATCATTCTTATCAATTACATCAGTAAAACACTAATTTCCCATAGGTAAAAATCAAATTGGAGAGAAACAATGAAAATCTAGGTTAACTGTCAAACGCGCATCGCCAGTGTCAAACACGCAGCACTATCTTCAAGCTGACTTTTGTCTGCCTTCTTGATGTCCAAATCTATCCTAGGATAGCTCATAGGAAAGCTTATCCTGTCAAGTCTCCAAAAATACACTTGGTTTCCAAAATGGGCTTGATTTGCCCCTCCAAAATTCCTTTCTCCCAAGACTACTCAAACGCGCAGTGCCTAGTCTAGAAATGAGGTAGAAACATGATTTTTAGGTGGTTTTTTACCTTTTTCACCAACTAGTTTTGCTTTCTAGGGCTAGAAACATGGTTTTCCTGGATGTATTGGTCCTTCTGAATCCAATGGTGGTGTCCATTCCTCCAAAAAGTGCGCAACGCCTAAGGCGTTGCACGTTTGACCAAACTGTTGATATAAAAATTGCCTTAAAAAGACGGGAAAAGCAAGATGACAAAAATTGAGTCAAGGGTCTTCAAAATTGTTCAAGAAGCTGATGTCTAAGGTGGCTAGGAAAGGATTGAAGCCTTTGCAAGTATATAAAGCTTCTTCTTCTCCTCATGGTGAGTTAGGGCTTCAATTCTTGCCCTTGCTATTTGGTGTCTTCAGCAATAATACTTTGCCATCTTTGTCTGAATGTCAGTGTCTTTTTTGGCCTTGTCTAAGAGGCTTTCAATATGGGTTTTCACCCACTCAAGCCAATGCTCCCGGTTCTCATTTACCATTTTTGAAAATTGCTCATTTAGGGTGAGCTCATTAGCTAGTTCAACTTCCTTTTGTCTTTGTAGCTCCAAAGTTCTCTTTAGGCCTCTAGTCCTTGGCCTTTTTCTTGGTACCTGTCCCTCCAACTCGTCACTATATTCTCCATATGTGTCATCAAGTAAGGCCTTAGCCTTTTCAGCCTCCCTCTTTGCCTTGATGAGCTGAATTTCCATGAGCTCATATTTCGTCTCAAACTGCGTGTTGTCTTGTTCATAGTATGAAATGATGTATTTTTCCCTTTGCAAATTGACCTGGAGCTCTCCTATGAGTGCATTCTTCTCTTTGATGACAATGGATGTGCTCTCACTGTCATCATTTTCACTTAGGTCAACTAAGTGAAAATATTGCTCTGTCTCATGGAGGTCCTGCTGCTGCTGCTGGATCTCTGCCTCTATCAATTTTTACTTGCCCTTCAGTACCTTCTTTGCTGATGAAGAAGGCAAGGCGCCTCCCACATTCTGTGGGGAAAACACTTTCCTATGCCCTCTCTGATAGGTATGTGTCAAGGTACCCAAACCAGCCCTTTTAGGCTTGCTGATCTCACCATGTTCAATGTGCTCTTCCTCTCTGCCTTCATCTCTGTTAGGTGACTGAATGGGCTCATGAAATGGTGATGATGGAGGTGATGGCGTGGATGACTCATCAGATGAGGATGAATGATGTATGCGCTGAGATGGAGGAATGGAGGTGGATGGATGAGATGATGAAGGGATGGTTTGAATATTTTGAGTAGATGCATGAGTGAATATGGGATTAGCTATGAAGGTACTCCATGCAATGTTGAGTTCCTTGAGATGGTAAAGGACTATGATTTTAATGAGGGAATGATGAAATAAGCTCTTCATTTGATCTTTGTACTCCCTCTTTTGGGCAATGTAGGCCATCTTCTCAACACTCTGGAAAAGATAGTAGGGTATATTAAGCATTTTTACCAAAGTGAAATGCATTAAGAGCCGTATATGATAAGAATAGAGCCTGGAGAATCTACCTTCACATGAAAATTATTTCAAAATAATCTTCATCATTGGGGCATCACTGTCAAGGAGGTATGAAAAAGGCAAACAACCCCTTCTTTCATTTTGGTACCTTGGTTTCATGTAAGGCTCATAATAATGCCTCTCCAAATCACCTTGTTTAAACCATTTTTCCCCAACATCTGGAATCCCGGTGGCAGCTGATATATTGGCAGTAGATAAAGTGAAAGTTATACCTGCAAGAGTGACTTGGTTGTCTTGGAGTTTAGAAATGAAGAGCCTAGTCAACTCAGGATGATGTTGGACTGCCATCACTTGCTCATAGAAATCATAATAGCCTAGCCATTTGAAGGATGTCACAGTCATAGGGGATGCTAAGAGTTCCCTGAGATCTGTGGGCTCAAACCTGTGTATCTGGCCTCCTTTGTGTGGCCTCCTCTGTTCCCTATCTTCTTCTCTATCTATTTCCTCTTCCTCACTATGTGGTCTGTATTCCTCCTCTGCCATGGTGTTTAGTATCAAACCCTAGGGAGGTGTAAGGTAGGGGGAATATAGTTTTTAGGGAATAATAAATGGGGAAGGGTAAATATGAAGATGATGGGTGAAGGGATATATGTATTGGAGAGGGATATAGGGTAGTAGTATGATAGTTTGGGGATGGGGGAAATTGTTTGCAATATAGGGGTTTGGGAGCCTAGGTAGTTGTATCACCTAGGACTTAGGGTTTTGGGACAAAGGGTTAGAGGGTATCTGGGATAAAAAGATTTAGGGAAAGGGAAGGAGGGTGGAGGGAAGTGTGAAAAAGGGAATGAGAGTGGAAGGTAGTTTTTGGGGAAGATCTAGGGTTTAGATATAACAATTAAACCAAATTTTCAATGAAACCTTTCAAACACTTAGGAATTGACTTGAGGAGGGGGAAAAGCACATCCCTTAGCTGCTACTTACTTGTATTGAGGTTGAAAGCATTTTGGAGGAGCTGAGGAGGTGATTGGAGCGTTGTTGGACAAACGCGTAGCGCCAATGCAGAGTGCAGAACGCCTCAGGCAAACGCGCAGTGCCTTAAGTTAATGCGTAGCGCCTTAAGGAAATGCGCAGCACCAAGTAAACACACAGTGCCAGAAGAGAATGTGCAGCGCCAGAAGGAAACACGCAACGCCTGCCCTGTTTCTATTGATTTTGCCTAGAACTGTGAAAAGGCTCTCTTAGGGTTTTCTCAATGAGTGCTAGGAGGCAAATGAAGTTGAGTTTGAAGCCAAGAAGTCCTTTATAGGTGATATGAAAATGAGATCTTAAATCAATATGAAGGTATTACAGACTCATATGCAGGAATGCCTATATTACTTAGTGCAATGGATCAAAAAGATTGTGAATAATATAGACAATGAGCAGTTAGAAAACATAACAGTCACACACACTAACATAGCAAAATAATCAAGGAGTTCACTAGACTTCCTGGCTACGTCTCCTGGTCCAGCTTTCAGTGTTGACCTCTATATTATGTCTTCAAGAGCAGATTATTACAAGTGTGAGCTCAAAACCGAGTCTCAACACAACAGTGACAAAACAACATGGATTTACTTGAAATCCTCAAGTCTACAAGAGTACACAGACTCTCCCTCTTGCTATCTGTCCTCTGCTTTCTCTCTATCTCAGCAATTGCCTCCCTCTATCTCTGCCACTGAATGGCTTTTAAGCTTATCGGCGCTTGTCTGTTCTTCCCCCGTTTCGGGCTCTCTGGCTTCCGGTCGCTGTCCCTTCCTCTCCTTCTGGAGCGTTTAACAATCATTGCTAAATGCCCTAAGGTATGGTGGCCACCTGTTCGTAACGGAAAGGATCACTGACGTGGGTGAAATCCCAAAAAGTCCTTTCTCTGTTTACTGTTTAGTCAATTTAACGTCTTAAATTGCTCTACATAAATTATCAATCCGGGTATCGTAAACTAATGAAGTGTGGTGCACTATATGTGCTTAGTTAACCTCTTTCTGACTTCGTTGTTTTATAAAGTTATAATGTTCAACTCTTCCTAACCCTCTGCTTCCAACATATAGTACTATGTTAAGCACGATTAAGAAGTAGTCAGAAATAAGTCCAAAAAGTAATCAAGCTCTAAGGTGACAAGTAAGAAAAACCACTTTAAAGACCAATTATAATGTTCAACTCTTCCTAACTCTCTGCTTCCAACATATAGTACTATGTGAAACACGATTAAGAAGTAGTTAGAAATAAGTCTAGAAAGTAATCAAACTTTAAACTTACAAAGAAAGAGCTTGAAAGAAATAACTTGAAATGAAACTGAAAGCAAAGCATAAAAACCACTTTCTAATGGCACTAGACACCATTCATGCTGCTGCAAATAAAAAGGTAAGAAAATCACTTTAAAAACCAATGATAATGTTTATCTCTTCCTAACTCTCTGCTTCCAACATATGGTACTATGTAAAACACGATTAGGAAGTAGCTAGAGATGAGTTTAAAAAGTGATCAAAAATGAGAAAAATCCACTTTAAAGACTAGTTATAATATTCAGCTCTTTCTAACTCTCTGCTTCTAACATATGGTACTATGTAAAGCACGATTAGAAAGTAGTTAAAGATTAGTCTAAAAAGTACTCAAAGCCAGCTGTAATTTATTAGTATTCTGATCTCTAAAAGATAAACAATTTATGATAAAGAGACCATCAATATGTTAACATACAACTTTGAGAAACTAAACTAGAAGTAAGCTAGAAAATCAAAGTAAAGGCAGCAACTTTGAATCTGTCAACTGAAAATACCATCAGATATAAAGCAAATACAACAAAGACACACAATCCCGGGAGAAAATAAAATGCAGTAATTCAAACTGTACAAGGCAGGGGTCCCCTACTACCTATGAAATCAAAGCAAAATTAAACACACTTGCATAAATTAAAATTGCATGAATGAAAATCTAATCTACCTTACATTCTACAAAGCAATATTTACAAAATGAAATCTAATCTACTTACATCCTAATATGCTCCATGACATCTACTTCACATCTCCTTCCATGTTGAGAACATCAAAGCTTTATTCAATTTATTCAAAAGTGCAAAGTACAACAAAGCTCTCTAAAGCTTTCAAAAGCCACGGGACTAACAAACTAAAAGGACTAAGAAAAGACTAAAGGAAAAAGACTAGCAAATGAAGGAGAGAGATCTCCTATTTATACAAAAAGATGAGAGCCATCTCATTAATGATAGTCCATGAATCTCTCCCTCTACCTCTAGAGTCCTAATCAAAATAGGAACTGATAAGACACATGTCTTTTTAGAGTTACAATACAATTAGGAGATGTGACACATATCCTCATGATCCCATGATTCTTTCCAACCAAATTCGAATTTGGCCTTAGAGTACCACATAAGGGTCTTCTAGAAGCCTCCTTTCAACCTACACATGTCAACAAACTCAACCCATTTGTTAGGTATAAGCATATGCACATTATTTTCTAATGTTTAATCACAAATTCACAAAAAAGGCTTAGAAATAATAAATATTGGAAACACATAAAGGTGGCCCAATAATAATGAAAGTGGGATGAATGTGGTGACATAGTAGTGAAATGGAGGTGATATAATGGACATAATAGTGAAAGTATAATGCAAATGAATGACTTTTTCAAGACTCAACATTTACACAGAGAAATACACAAAAAACACTGAAAAATCTGACGAAACGCTTTCTATCGGACTTCAAATAATATTGAATCCACCCTATAACCCTATTGGATCCGCCTTTGGTCGCTATTGCAAGCCCATCGTTGATCTGCGTGATCTCCGATCAAACGGTTGATATCTATTTCAGGCGACTTATGTGCACGGAGATTACCTGCCCGAAAAGGCGGTTTTCTCTCTCTTGCACCAAGCCACGTGTCGGCCAGTGTATGGGATTGGGTGGAGCCCGTCCAATACCACTTACTACCTGAGGCCCGCCCAAAATCCCGCTTACCACGGAACTCAAATAATATAAAGTTGCATTTATAAACCTTTCGGGTCTAGTTTTATCGCTTCGGGTGCATTTCCTTTGTATTTCAGTTTTATAACGGAAATGCGTAAATACATAGAAAAACCCGACAAATCCCTTTTTATCGGAACTCAAAATTTATCAAGCCGCATCTATAAACCCCGTCGGGTCTGGCTTATCGCAAGTCGCATGTTGTGTCAGTATCGCTGCGATGCGATATATTGCATGGTCTTCTGGCCTTTGGTAAGTCCTCCTATGTGTTTTAGCGATGTGATATTGCGAGTTAATTTGGGTCGTTGATTTGCGCGCTCGATCAATGGTCCTCGTTAAATCGCGCTGATCGCTATCGCGATTTCCATAGGGCTACTTCCGATGTACTCCGCTGACTTCTCCCGATTGCGATATTCTGATTAGATTTGGACCGTTGATCGGTCCAATCCGATGACTCCTATGCAGCATGGCTTCCACCTTCACTTAGCTCTGTTTTCCACCATTCTTTCACTATTTTCCCTTCCAATAGTGTTTCCAATAGTAAATATATATGAAGACTTAGAGGTTTTATGATCCATTTTGGATCACTCCTTCCCACTGAAAAGCTTTTGGACCACCAAAAGTTGGTTTTTAGGCATCGATCAAGTGAGGATATAACTCATTCACTTTTTTAACTTCTATCCACCGTGCTTTGCTTGGATTTGAACCTTTGAGCCCTATTCTTAGGTACTCAACATCCCCTCCACGCATAGTTCTCACCTTCCTGTCCAGAACTGTATCTTCCTGTAACTCATTGAGATATTTAGGCAACAGATCCTCAATAGAAGGCAACTGATTTTGCTCTTCAGGATCTTCAATCAATGAAGGTTCATACAATCTCAAGTTTTATGCATTAACGACTGAATAGATCTGCATATAAGCTAGCAAATCAAGGTGAAAAGCATTTTCACCAATTTTATCAAGTATCTTGAAAGGTCCATACTTTATTGGTTTTATCTTCTTACCTTCACCTTGCATTCGGTCTTTGCTGATGTACAGCCATACTTGATCACCAACTTGGAAACTATGCTCAACCCGATGCTTGTCATGTCTTTCCTTGTACTTGGCTTGACTTCTTTCCAGCTGTTCATGTACTGCTTGGTGAATTTCCTGGATTTGTTCAATGAACTTGGTTGCTTTTTCCACTTCACTGTGTCCATCAACTGTTATGTCTTTACCAAAGACAAAATCCAAGGGAGACTTTGGTATAAAACCAAAACAAGTCTCAAAAGGAGATCTCTGAGTAGAAGAGTGCTTGGCACGGTTGTAAGCATGTTGCACATAACAAAAATGTTCATCCCAAAGCTTGGATGCTTGCTGCAATAGCCTCTGAGCAGCTAGATCACCGTCCTGTTGACCACCTTTGTCCGACCATCTGTTTGTGGATGAAATGTTGTGCTCTTCTTCAACCTGGTGTCCATCAACTCCCATAGATTTGACCAAAACTTCCCAACAAATTGAGAATCTCGATCAGATACAATAGAAGTGGGTAAACCAAAATGAACCCATACATTCTGAAAGAACAACTTTGTTGCTTGTTTAGCTGTAACCTACTTGTTACAAGGTATCAAAATACATATTTTACTGAGCCTATCCACAACAACATACAAATAATAATGACCTTTTCTAGATTTTGGCAATCCCCCAACAAAGTCCATGGAAACACTTTCCCAAGGACAAGAAGGAATTGGAAGTGGAGTGTACAAGCCTAATTTTCTATTACTGGGCTTGCTTGTAGCACACATAGTACACCCTTTGATATATCTAGAAACTGTCTCATGCATTCTAGGCCAATAACAAAATCTCTGCAATTGTGCAACTGTTTTACTTACACCAAAATGACATGATATTAGAGAAGTATGTGCTTCTCGAATTATGTTAACTCTTTCAGTTTGTGGAATGCATACCTTTCCCAAATGATATAAGAGTTGGTCCTTTACATAATAATCCAATTCTTCACTTGTTTGCCATGACTTAAAGTTGCATATACATCTTTAAAATCTACATCTTGAGCATATTGTTCAATGTAACTTTCATGCATTACTAAGTTATGCTTAAGTATAGTAGATGCATTTATGATTGGCCTTGATAACATGTCTGCAACCTTATTGTGTATGACCTTCTTATATCTGATAACAAGATGAAATTGTTGTAGAAAACCCATCCACCTATAATGTCTTGATTGCTGCAATTTAGTTTGTGAGTGCAAATATAGAAGTGGTTGATGATCTATATGTATGATTGTTTCCTTACCCATTAGGTAATGTTTCCACTTTTTCACACTTTGTACTAATGCATACAATTATTTATCATATGTGGGATAATTAACTACTGCAGAAGTAAATGTCTCAGAATGATAACATATGGGTTTACGGTGTTGCATCAACACTGCTCCCATGGCATAGTCACTGGCATCTGTCTCAATCTCAAATGGATGTTGAAGATCTGGAAGTGCTAGTATTGGTGCTGTACTAATTTTTTCTTTTAAGGTGTCGAAAGATTTTTGTTGTTTTCCTCCCCACTTAAACACCTATTTCAATCCTGTTAAAGCATGTAATGGAGCTACAATCAATGAAAAGTTAGCAATAAACTTTCTCCAGTATTGTGCTACCCCTAGGAAACTTCTAACCTTTGTAGCAGATTTGGGTTTAGGCCAATTCACAATGACTTCAACCACCCCCTACAATATGACCCAAATAATTTAAAGATGTTTTGCCAAATTCACATTTTGACAGTTTTACATAGATATTTTTCTCTTTTTAAAACATCTAAAGTTTGCTTTACATGCTTTACATGGTCTTCCCATGTCTTACTAAAAACAAGAATGTCATCTAAATAAACAATTACAAAATCATCAATAAAAGGTCTAAGTACATCATTCATAACTCTCATAAACGTAGCAGGAGCATTAGTTAAGCCAAAAGGCATAACCAACCATTCATATAGTCCTTGCTTTGTCTTGAAAGCAGTCTTCCATGCATCTTGTTCTGCAACTATGACTTGATGATAGCCACTTTGTAAGTCTAACTTAGAAAAGTAAACTGCGTCTTTCAATTGATCTAATAGATCATCAATGCGAGGAAGAGGATAACGATTCTTGATCGTTGTTTATTCAGTGCTCTATAATCAATGCACATTCTCCACGAACCATATTTATTTCTCACCAGCACGATTGGAGATCCACATGGTGATGTGCTTGGTCGTATAAACCCTTTTTTGAACAACTCTTGTACCTACTTTTTTATCTCTGCATTCTCTAAAGTTGACAACCTGTACATTCCAATGTTAGGTAATGGAGCATCTTGCTGCAAACAAATATCATGTACTATTTCTCACTTGGGTGGCAGACCTTTTGGTTCTTGAAATAGAACATCATACTCTGAAACAACTTTAACTAAATCATATTTCTGTTTAGAATCACAACCCTCAAATGCATTGGATTTTTTAGTATCCTTTGCCTTTACAACCATTAGTAAAAATTGCTTACTTGAATTCACAATTCTTTTGATATGTCCTGAGTTAATGAGAGAATAGTTATTTTCGAGTTTATGAGCTCTTACAATATATTCTATTCCATCTTTAGTGAGTTGATACTTATTTACAACTCTATAGAAGATAGCTTTCCTATCATACAAGTATGGACTTCCCAAACAATACCACATATATCCAAGGGAACTATATCTAACTCAACCTCATCTACAAATGTTGATCCAATAGCGAACCTAAGTTTACATTGTCTTGTTACTTGTAGCTTTGTTTTATCACACACCCACCCTAATGGATATGGTTTCTCATGAGGTTTTGTTTGTAATCCCAACTTCTTTACAATTGTTTCAGAAATCAAATTTACTTGTGATCCACTATCAAACAAAGTATCAATCTTATTATGCTTGGAAATTACACTAATATGAAAAAGAACATTTCTTTCTCTCTCGTTACTTTCATTATTAACAGATTGTGCAGAATTACTGGTGGATGCTTCAAAATATTTACCTCTAATACCTGTGGTTGTAACTGTTGTTTCATCGCTTGAATCTGATCCCAAGTCCCGTTGAATAGCTGCAGCATTCTTTCTCTCCTTACCACCGAACTTCTTGGGTTTTAGTTCTGGATGCAAAGACCGGCAGTGTGCCTCATCATGTCCTTCTTTCTTGCAATGAGTGCATGAAGGTTTATCCTTCTTTACAATGTTTTCTTTCCTCTCCTTTCATTTCAGTTTCTTCTTTTCCTTGTTCTTGCTTACAGAATATTTAGATGTTCCCCTAACCTATGGGTTTACATTCTTACCTCTAGGTTCTAGATTTGTTGCTTGAACTGATACATCATCTAAGCTAGTGGGATTAAACATGAGTATAGTATGCTTTAAATAACCATGCAGACCACCTATATACTTCAATAAAGTCTCAGGTGAGTCCAAGGATATACCTAGAGTTAAAGCTCTTTTCTTGAATTCCTGAGTATAACTTTGTACACTCTGACCCTTCAACTGGCGAAGAGTTTGCCAACTCATCATTGCCTGCTGCATGTAAGCTAAAGGATAGAATTGCTTTTTGATAGCAGAAACAAAGTCTTTCCAGGTAGAAAGGATTTTACCATGTTTTTTCAGATCAGCTTGTGTCTTGCCTTCCCACCATACTAGTGCAGTTCCTCCAAGTCGAAGGCTAGCCAGCTGAATCTTTCTCCTTTCTGAATCAATGTTCTGCACCCTGCAATATACATCAATCTGTCTTATCCAATTATCTAGCTTCTCTGCATTTAGTTCTCCATCATAAATTGGCAAATCAAACTTCACATCTAATTTAATCAAATAAGTTTTCTTCTTTTTCTTTTCAGGGCTAGTTTTATGCGAAGAAGATGATGAGGATGATGAAGGTGATGGTGGAGGAGTTGGTGGAGGAGGCATTTCTCACTATCCTTTGCCTTCTGGAGAGGCAACTAGAAAATCTTTCTCCGCTCCTTTATCTGATTTAGGTGTTGAGGGGCTTTCACTTTGACCTTTCTTAAATTCCAGATACATCTCTTCCACCATGGCTTGGAGTGCCTTAAAACCTTCCATAAATTGAGATTCTGATCCCAATGGAGTTTCTTCTGCCATTCTCCTCTGAGAATAAACTATTACAATCTCTGGATTAGCCTCAACAAGTTCTCCTTCTCCTAATCTGAGCTTTAATCTAGTTAGCATTCAAAATCCAGCACAAGCTTGTCTAACCTTAACAAAACCTAAAGCTTTGATACCACTTGATTTGAAAATGAGATCTTAAATCAATATGAAGGTATTACAGACTCATGTGCAGTAATTCCTATATTACTTAGTGCAATAGATCGAAAAGATTGTGAATAATATAGACAATGAGCAGTTGGAAAACATAACAGTCACACATATTAACACAACAAAATAATTAAGGAGTTCACCAGACTTCCTGGCTACGTCTCCCGGTCCAGCTTTCAGTGTTGACCTCTATATTATGCCTTCAAGAGCAGATTATTACAAGTGTGATCTCAAAACCGAGTCTCAACACAACAGTGACAAAACAACAAGGATTTACTTGAAATCCTCAAGTCTACAAGAGTACACAGACTCTCCCTCTTGCTCTCTATCCTTTGCTTTCTCTCTGTCTTAGCAACTTCCTCCCTCTGTCTCTGCCATTGAATGGCTTTTAAGCCTATCGACACTTGTCTATTCATCTCCCCTTTCAAGCTCTCTGGCTTCTGGCCATTGTTCCTTCCTCTCCTTCTGGAGCGTTTAACAATCATTGCTAAATGCCCTAAGGTATGGTGGCCACCTGTTCGTAATGGAAAGGACCACTGGCGTGGGTGAAATCCCCAAAAGTTGTTTCTCTGTTTACACAAAGAAATACACAGAAAACATTGAAAAATCCGACGAAACACTTTCTGTTGGACTTCAAATAATATTGAATCTACCTTATAACCCTATCAGATCTGCCTTTGGTTGCTATCGCAAGCCCACCGTTGATCTGCGTGATCTCCGATCCAACGGTTGATATCTATTTCGGGCGTCTTATGTGCACAAAGATGACTCGCCTGAAAAGGAGGTTTTCTCTCTCTTGCGCCAAGCCACGTGTCGGCTAGTGTATGGGATCGGGCGGAGCCTGTCCAATACCACTTACCGCCTGAGGCCCACCCAAAATCCTGCTTACCACGAAACTCAAATAATATAAAGCTGCATTTATAAACCTTTTGGGTCTAGTTTTATCGCTTCGGGCACACTTGATTTTGGTTTTATAATGGAAATGCATAAATACATAGAAAAACACGACAAATCCCTTTTTATTGGAACTCAAAATTTATCAAGCCGCATCTATAAACCCTGTCGGGTCCGGCTTATCGCAAGTCGCATGTTGTGTCGGCCTCGCTCCTTTGTATCGCTACGATGCGATATATCACAATCGCATATCGCATGGTCTTCGGGCCTTTGGTAAGTCCTCCCTTGTGTTTTAGTGATGTGATATTGCGAGTTAATCTGGGTCGTTGATCTGCGCACTCGATCAACGGTCCTCGTTAAATCGCGTTGATCACTATCACGATTTCCATAGGGCTACTTCCGATGTACTCCGCTGACTTCTCCTAATTGTGATATTCTGATTAGATTTGGACCTTTGATCGGTCCGATCCGACGGCTCCTATGCAGCGTGGCTTCCGCCTTCACTTAGCTCTGTTTTCCACCATTCTTTCACTATTTTCCCTTCTGATAGTGTTTCCGATAGTAAATATATATGAAGACTTAGAGGTTTTAGGATCCATTTTGGATCAATAGGTAAGTGAGTTTGACCTTTTTCTTTTCAAACCCATTTTCTAATGTTTCATTTGACCTCTTTGTTAATTTTCTTTCTGACTTTTGCCTTTGCAAGTGGATGATGTTGAAGTTTTGGAAATCTTCACTTTTTACTTTGGTTTGGATGATATTGGAAATGGAGTTTGAGTAAACATCTAAAAATAGTTACTTATTACATATTATAAACATAAAATTACATAAATAAATACAAAATATTACATCTCTCTTTTCAAATAAAAATTACAAATTGGAAAGAATTTCTTGCTTAAAATCAAAATTGGAATTTTAGCAACCATCGTTACATGCTTATAAACTCTTATTTAACTGAAAAGGGGATATTATTTTCTTCTCTCTCATACTTTGTTGGCTTATGCAGTGAAATGGTGTTTTATTGGACCTTGGAAAATGAAACCTAGTGACCTAATGGGACCCTGAGTGAGCAGACTTCATGGTGACTTGACTGACATAGAGACATGATGAAATAAACTTTCATAATTGATATATGCTTAGTAAGACATGAAGGTGGGCCAACAAATATAAATTTTTGAGAGGAGATGGGGTTTCAACTTGGGCTACCATCAGTGAGTAAATTTTTGAATGAGGACCTAGGTGGAATGACAAAAATTTCTGAGCGAGACCCTAATATGAATATGAAAAGAGGAGTTTTGATCACTGATGGCAGTATGAAAATACTGACACTAACATTGGCCTTATTGGGGATGGCAACTCCTTGGAGGTGTCAAGAACACTGTAGACCAAGTGCCTAACCATGTGGGCCAATACGGTAAAAAACTTACAACCAAATTGAACACTGAAAACACACACACTGCAAACTATAAACCAAATGTTGAAGGATGCTTGTCCAGTAAGCTTATTGCACACTTATCCTACACTAATCTACTGCAAAATCACTGAATCAAGTGATATTAAAGTGCCAAATCAACCAATCAAGCAACTGTTGTAATGATGAGGTTGTTTGACGGTGCTTGAACCAGAACATAATTGGAAATTCTACCAGCAATATATACACATAATACCTCTGGCTCTATAAAAGGAAATCTGGTTTGTCATTCAAACTAAGAAAATATTCCATATATGCTGCTATAGGATCATAAAAACCAGATTCTATCTGCTGCCCCAACTCATTAACATATGCTCTCGGCTGGAGATTGTCACATCCTTGCTATAAATCAAAACATCCGTCAATCCAACCATCCAAGGGCAGCCTTACCTTTTCTTCTTTGGGAGGAGGGAGAGTTTCCAAGAACTGTTTAGGATCTTGGAAATCATATGATTCAATTTGAACATCCAATAGTTCAATTTCATTTTCTAATATTTCAGCAACTAAACCAAGAAAACATTTTTTACTTTCAGGTGTGAGTTAGTTGGATTTCAAACAATGAAATACTGATGTTGAGAAATTCTGATAAATCTGAAATTTTGCTAACTCATTCCTAAAAGTTAGTAATATTTCACCACATAAAGGATTTGCCACATACCCTGTCATTAGTAATTACCATCAATGCTCTGAAATCTGGATTCTTTGGCAGTGAAGTCGCTCTGAACTTTGAAGCTCAGGATCTTGAACAATCGAGTTGCTAGGTGGATGATTCAACCTTATTGTGTCCAACTGTTGTCCACCATCAACAACCGGATCTGAGTCATTGTAATTCTTTCCCGAGGAAGATAGAGCTTTCGGTCTTTGACAACAACACCAATATGTTCACTCCTCGGGATCTCCAAGGCTGAGGAAGAGTCCAGCTGAGGTAACCACAAACCAATCTTTTGACTTGGTGGCTAGCCCTACCAAGACGGAGAGGGTTCTCTCCAAAGGATCACAGCCTAGATGGATGGATGGATTAGGGTTTTAGGCTAGATATAGTAGCTCCAGGTTATTTTGATTTGATTTGGTTGGGGTAGTCACTAGATGAGTGAATTAGGTCAGAGAATGAACTAGGTTAGGCTAAAAGAGAATCAGAATTGCAGATATCTGATGGGGCAAGGTAGGAAATTTACTTTAACACTTGGTAGTATAGTGATGAGATGGTTTAGACTAGTGAGGAAAGAGCATGAGATCATGAATTCTTTTTAAACTGAAGAAATGAAACAATCTATGATGATTTTCCCAAAACATAGCATACAAGATGAATTCTACTTATCACACCTTGAAAATCAAACATACTTAGAGTGAAATGAATAATGAGAGGTACAAAACATTCATACCTATGAAATTGGAGAAGAAATAATATCAAAATACCATGCCACAGGAATCCCACCAAAATAGCTGCAACTCATCCAATATATTTCATGCCAAAGTATGAAACACTAATACAACATCCAATAGAGTTCAACCTGTAGAATGACTGAAAAATTACGTAATATAGGCCTAAAACCAACTCATCCTAGCCTCAGGGGTCGAATCCATGAGAGGAGGAGCAGTTTCAACAAAGACTGAACTGATAGCTAGAGTGTAGGGTGGTCAAAGTGACTCATCCCTAACTTAAGCAAACTGATTCATTACAAGTCATAGAGGCCATTTACCTAATGTATTTAACCTAGGTAACAGAAAAAATAATAACAATTACATCATCCTTATCAACTACATCAGTAAAACACTAATTTCCCATAGGTAAAAATCAAATTGGAGAGAAACAATGAAAATCTGGGTTGACTGTCAAATGCGTAGCACCAGTGTCAAACACGCAGCGCCATCTTCAAGCTGACTTTTACCTACCTTCCTGATGTCCAAATCTAGCCTAGGATAGCTCATTGGAAATCTTATCCTGTCTAGTTTCCAAAACTACCCTTGGTTTTCAAAATGGGCTTGATTTTCCCCTCCAAAATTCCTTTCTCCCAAGACTACTCAAATGCGCAGCGCCTGGTCCAGAAATGAGGTAGAAACATGATTTTTAGGTGGTTTTTTGCCTTTTTCACCCACCAATTTTGCTTTCCAAGGCTGGAAACATGGTTTTCCTGGATGTCTTGGTCCTTTTGAATCCAATGGTGGTGGCCATTCCTCCAAAAAGTGTGCAGCACCTAAGGCGCTGCACGTTTGACCAAATTGTTAATATAAAAATTGCCTTAAAAAGACAGGAAAAGCAAGATGAAAAAAATTGAGTTAAGGGTCTTCAAAATTGGTCAAGAAGCTGATGTCTGAGGTGGCTAGGCATGGAGTGACGCCTCTGCAAGTATATCAAGCTTCTTATTCTCCTCACGGTGAGTTAGGGCTTCAATTCTTGCCCTAGTAGCTTTGAGCTTTGCCCTTGTTATTTGGTGTCTTCGGCAATAATACTTTGTCATCTTTCTCTGAATGTAAGTGTCTATTTTGGCCTTGTCTAAGAGACCCAATGCTCTTGGTTCTCATTTACCATTTTGGCAAATTGCTCATTTAGGGTGAGCTCATTAGCTAGTTCAGCCTCCTCTTGTTTTTCTAGCTCCAAAGCTCTCTTTAGGCCTCTAGTCCTTGGCCTTTTCCTTGGCACCTATTCCTCGAGCTAGTCACTATATTCTCCATATTCTTAATCAAGTAAGGCCTTATCCTTTTTAGCCTCCCTCTTTGCCTTGATGAATTGAATCTCCATGAGATCATGTTTGGTCTCAAACTGCTTGTTTTCCTACTCATAGTATGAAATGATGTATTTTTCCCTTTGCAAATTGACTTGGGGCTCTCCTATAAGTGCATTCTTCTCTTTGATGAAAATGGATATGCTCTCACTGTCATCATTTTCACTTATGTCAACTAAGTGAAAATCTTGCTCTGTCTCATGGAGGTCCTCCTCTCGTTGCTGGATCTCTGTCTCTGTCACTTTTTCCTTTCCCTTCGGTACCTGCTTTGTTGATGAAGAAGGCAAGGCCCCTCCCACAGTCTATGGGGAAAACACTTTCCTATACCCTCTCTGATAGGTATGTGTCAAGGTACCCAAACCAACCCTTTTAGGCTTGCTGATCTCACCATGTTCAATGTGCTCTTGCTTTCTGCCTTCATCTCTTCTAGGTGATTGAATAGGCTCATGAAATGGTGATGATGGAGGTGATGGTGTGGCTGACTCATCAGATGAGGATGAATGATGCATGGGTTGAGATGGAGGAATGGAGGTGGATGGATGAGATGATGAAGGGATGTTTTGAATATTTTGAGTAGATGCATGAGTGAATATGGGATTAGCTATGAAGGTACTTCATGCAATGTTGAGTTCCTTGAGATGGTAAAGGACTATGATTTTAATGAGAGAATGATGAAATAAGCTCTTCATTTGATCTTTGTACTCCCTCTTTGGGCAATGTAGGCCATCTTCTCAATACTCCGGAAAAGATAGTAGGGTATATTGAGCATTTTTACCCTAGTGAAATGCATTAAGAGCCTGATATGATAAGAATAGACCCTAGAGAATCTACCTTCACATGAAAAATATTTCAAAATTATCTTCATCATTGGGGCATATTTGTCAAGGAGGTGTGAAAAAAGGAAAATAGCCCCTTCTTTCATTTCGGTACCTTGGTTTCATGTAAGGCTCCTAATAATGCCTCTCCAAATCACCTTGTTTAAACCTTTTTTCGCCAACATCTGGAATCTCAGTGGTAGTTGATATATTGGCAGTAGATAAAGTGAATGTTATACCTGCAAGAGTGACTTGGTTGTCTTGGAGTTTATAAATGAAGAGCCTAGTCAACTTAGGATGATGTTGGACTGCTTGCACTTGCTCATAGAAATCATAACATCCTAGCCATTTGAAGGATGTCATAGTCATAGGGGATGCTAGGAGTTCCCTAAGATCTGTGGGCTCAAACCTGTGTATCTGGCCTCCTTTGTGTGGCCCCCTCTTTTCCCTATCTTATTCTATATATGTTTCCTCCTCCTCACTATGTGGTCTGTATTCCTCCTCTGCCATGGTGTTTAGTATCAAACCCTAGGGAGGTGTAAGGTAAGGGGAATATATATTTTTAGGGAATAATAAATGGGGAAGGGTAAATATGAAGATGATGGGTGAAGGGATATATGTATTGGAGAGGGATACAGGGTAGTAGTATGATAGTTTGGGGATGAGGGAAATTGTTTGCAATATAGGGGTTTGGGAGCCTAGGTAGTTGTATCACCTAGAACTTAGGGTTTTTGGAGAAAGGGTTAGAGGGTATCTGGGAAAAAATATTTAGGTAAAGGGAAGGAGGGTGGAGGGAATGAGAGTGGAAGGTAGTTTTTGGGGAAGATTTAGGGTTTAGATATAAGAATTAAACCAAATTTTCAATGAAACCTTTCAAACACATAGGAATTGACTTGAGGAGGGGGAAAAGCACATCCCTTAGCTGCTACTTACTTGTATTGAGCTTGAAAACATTTTGGAGGAGTTGAGGAGGTGACTGAAGCGTTGTTGGACAAACGCGTAGTGCCAATGCAGAGTGCGCAACGCCTCAGGAAAACGCGCAACGCCTTAAGGGAATGCGTAGTGCCTTAAGGAAATGCACAACACCAGAAGAGAATGTGCAGCGCTAGAAGGAAACGTGCAACGCCTGCCCTGTTTCTGCTGATTTTGCCCAGAACTGTGAAAAGGCTCTCTTGGGGTTTTCTCAATGAGTGCTAGGAGGCAAATGAAGCTGAGTTTGAAGCCAAGAAGTCCTTTATAGGTGAGTGAATTTGATCTTTTGCTTTTCAAACCCACTTTCTAATGTTTCATTTGACCTCTTTTTGACCTCTTTGCTAATTTTCTTTCTGACTTTTTCCTTTGCAGGTGGATGATGTTGAAGTTTTGGCAATCTTCACTTTTTACTTTGGTTTGGATGATATTGGCAATGGAGTTTGAGTAAACAGCTAAAAATAGTGACTTATTACATATGATAAACATAAAATTACATAAATAAATAAAAATTATTACATCTCTCTTTTGAAATAAAAATTACAAACTAGAATGAATTTCTTGCTTAAAATTAAAATTGGAATTTTAGCAACTATGGTTACATGCTTATAAACCCTTATTTAACTGAAAAGGGGATATTATTTTCGTCTCTCTCATACTTTGTTGACCTTATGCAGTGAAATGGTGTTTTATTGGACCTTGGCAAATGAAACCTAGTGACCTAATGGGACATTGAGTGAGTAGACTTCATGGTGACTTGACTGACATAGAGACATGATGAAATAAACTTTCATAATTGATGTATGCTCAGTAAGACATGAAGGTGGGCCAGAAAATATAAATTTTTGAGAGGGGATGGAGTTTCAACTTGGGCTACCATCAATGAGTAAATTTTTGAATGAGGACCTAGGTGGAATGACAAAAATTTCTGAGCAAGACCCTAGTATGAATATGAAAAGAAGAGTTTTGGTCACTAATGGCAGTATGCAAATACTGACACTAACAACTTGGATCACCATCAAAGATGTATTCACCTCAATAGAGTTCAAAGAAGATATGGAGGATATGCAAGTTTATGTAAACATCCAATGATTAGGGTTTTGCAAGGTTTCCTGCAGATTTCCAGTACTACCATGTTCATATGTTATCAAGTGGATATTGTAGGGCCCAAACACCAAGAACATGAATTTTAACAAATTTAGTGGGCAACAACTTGCCCCCTATTGACCACATGACATTCACTTGATTTACAACTTGCCCAAGCTTAAGAAACACTTGGATTCTCAATTCTATGCGGGTTGGAGCTATCTGAATACTAAAGAAGTGATCAAGTCATGGTGGAAGGAACTGACCAAATTTCACCTAAAACCTAATAATACTTACAAAACCAAGTCCCTCAAAACAATATACCAATACTTGATGGTTATGTGTTGCCAAGTCTATGGATAAAGGAATATTGAATCCTTCCTCGAAGGGTGGATCTACATGTTGTATCTGATTGTCACAAAAGGGAATATATTCAATAGGTCTCATTTATTATCTCAACAACTACAAATCAATTTGAACAAGGTGAAAAACACATCGCAAGGAAAGCACACACAATTTTACATGTTTGCATACTTGTTGGATGGAATATGTGCTCGCAATGAATTCCCTAGTCTAAACTAGAGGTGGAACCCTAGAGAACCCCCTATCCACATTTATTGCAAATTGTTGGCAGAATGCAACTATCGAGGAGTGTATGAAAGGCTCGTTGAGCACTTCTTCAAGGTCTTATATCAGATGATCTTTGAGGAAGAGGCCCCTTGCATGTCCCATGAGGCAATGAAGACAGTGACAAAAGTAGCAGATTGGTTTGCCTCACTGGATGGCACATACCTCAAAGTATTTGATTGTCAGAAGCCTCCTCATATTTTACTGAGGTATGTGACAAATAAAGTGCTCATGCAGGAGATTTCTTATCATCGTATCACAGGTCTATTTTCAGTGCTATAGAGGAAGAAGAAAGCACTTTGACATTCATTTCCTCTGCGACTGGGATCCTATGAGATTAAGAGCTTAAAGGTTGCAAAAGCAGAAGTGAAAGAACTTGAAAGCCTTAAGTTTAGTTTAATGAGATTCCATAGGTATGATCCCAGAGGAGTATGCAAAAAACATTGTGCTAAGTTTCACTTTCCTAGCTATATGAGTCTTATTCCAGGACAAAGGAAGATAAGATAAAGAATTTCTATAATGCTTCCCAATCACATGCACCAGGCAAAAAGGCAGGCCCTTCTAGTGCGGTCACTGAGCAGAGTGTTACCCAGGAAGGAAAGCAACAGGAAGTGCCCACTCTAGTAAGCATCAAGTACAAGAGGAAGACTACACATGATCCATAAGCAGAGCAGAGTCGTAAGTTCAAAGTAGATCCTATCATTCTGAGAGTGGCCATGGCAGCTGGAAGGAAGAGAAAGCAATAGGATGAAGAGAAGAGGCAAGAGGAGAAACGAAAACAAGAAGAAGAATAGATCTAGAAAGAATAGAAAGAAAGGAAATAAAGGGAAGGCACGCTGACACCGAAAGAATTGAAGAAGGAAGGAGAAGAAGTGAGACAAAAACAACTAGTGGAAGAACAACAAAGACAGTTGGAAGAAAATGGGAAAAAGTAGGATGAAGAGTTTGCACGAGAGATGGAGGAGAAAATACAGGACCAGGATATGGATATTGAGTGGGAGGAATATAACCAAGAGGCTGACATTGTGCCCTTTTCAGAACCAACCAATAGTCAACCTTCACCTTTTCTTACAGGTGGCCACATCCCATTCAGTGATCTGGGAATATCTCCTCCAGATGAAGATATGGTCATGGATATTTCCAACTTGATCTTTGATCAATTAAAGAGAAGAATAGTACATGAGAGTATTAATTACCTAGTTCATCTTACTTCCATCCATACATACATAAAGAGTGATTGTGATCGACACCAGGATAAATTCAAAGACAATTGCGGCAACAAATCTAGCCTTTGCAGGAGCTGTAAAAGTGAACACATATTTCTTGATGGAAGAAAAAAACAATTGGCAAAGGACTTAGCTGTTGCAAGACAATAGATTGATCATCCCCAAGTTGAGAACCAAAGATTGTCTTTTTTTAATTCTCACTTGAAGGAGCTACAAGTAGCGATATATGATGAAATCCAATTACTGGGAGGCAACATGAGACAACTTTATGATGAGATGATTACCCTTCACAAGGTTGTAGTGCCCTTACATGCAATGCAAAAGAGATCGTGGGAAAATGTAAAAGTCTTGAAGGTGATTCATGCAACCATCAGTGCGAGCCAGGAATGGGGTACCAAGAGTAGGAATGCACCACCAGAGTTGGCCAGGAAACTAGATATGAAGCAAAATTGGAAAAGGTCGAGGTTAGGATGTTCATACAAAGTAACATGCAACTTGGTACTTATGCGGCCAACATAATAACCACCTATGCACGATTGTACAATGGTTTGTAATCCTTCATCAAAGCACACGAGATTCTTTCTATTGGACCATGTGCAGAGATGAAGGGCAGAAACATCATCAGACAATGAATCCACAAATACTTGGACAATTTGAAGCAGATCACTACTAGAGAATATTTGGAAATCACTAGACAAAACATGCAGTTGTATGTAGTTGGACCTGCCAAAGTAAACACGAAACTATTCTTATTATGGAATGAATCTCAAACTGGCTCCAAAACTATTTATCTAGATGCTATGGAGGCCAGAGTCAGATATTAGCCAAATCTTCCTTCAAAATTTGAGGACATAGTAGCACAATATAAAGCTTGGTACCAATATCTTACTATGGAACTACAAGTAGAAGTTTTCGAACTAGAGTTTCCTCAAACTCAAGCAGAATGTGCAAAGTTTTGTCTTATTAGGATCTAGCCATTTTTATCTTATGTGTAGAGTTTTGTCTTATTGTATTTGGAAAATAATAGTGTAAATGTAAGTGGAAGTCCAAGGCACGGGCGTTCGCCCTGATATGAAAATTAGTGAACACAAATCATTAGCTTATCAATGATAACAAAATATCATCATTTGTTATTTCCATGCTACATGATCAATCAATTATAAACTGACTTTTAACACCCAAACATTAATTTAGTCAATTTTATAAAAATCATTATGAGATCCCCTTGTGGGAACTTTATTCATGGGAAGTCATGGGTTGAAATTACTTCTTTTGTGTTGGCACCCCTTTCCAAATCGGGTTGACCCACCAACTCGTCGCACGAACGCCCTAGCATGCCCAACATGTGACGCCCCCATGGGCACCTGGATGCCCTGCCATCGTGAGGGCGTGCCTAGGGCTCGGTCGTTTTCCCTTATTTGAAAATCAATGAACACAAATCATCAGCTCATCAATGAAAACAAAATATCATCATTTTTTATTTCCATGATGCATTATCAATCAATTATAAACTGACTTTTAATACCCAAACATTAATCTAGTCAATTTTCTAAAAATCATTATGAGACCCCCTTGTGGGAACTCTGTTCATGGGAATTCATGGGATGAAATTACTCCTTTTGTGTGCGTGCCCCTTGCCAAGTTAGGCCAACCCACCATCTCATTGCATGGGTGACCCTACAAGGCGGGCGCCCTGGCGTGCCCAACACGTGATGTACCCATTGGCGCTCAGGTGCCCAACCTCCGTGCGGGCACACCAAGGGCGCGGGTGTTCGCCTTGCTGTGCAAATCAGTGAACACAAATCATTAGCTCATCAATGAAAACAAAAAGGCATCATTTTTTATTTCCATGCTGCATGATCAATAAATTATAAACCGACTTTTAACATCTAAACATTAATTTAGTTAATTTTATAAAAATCATTATGAGGCCCCCTTGTGGGAAATATGATCATGTGCGGTCATGGGTTGACATTACTTCTTTTTTCCGGGTGCCCCTTGCCAAGTCAGTTCTACCCACCAACTCATCGCACGGGTGCCCTAACGTGCCCAGCAAGCAATGCCCCCATGGGCATCCGGGTGCGTTTCCTTCATGCACGTACGACCAAGGCATATGTGTTCACCCTATTGTGAAATTCAATGAAAAAAATCATTAGATCATCAATGACAACGAAATATCATCATTTTTTATTTCCATGTTGCATGATCAATCAATTATAAACTGACTTTTAACACCCAAACATTAATTTAGTCAATTTTCTAAAAATCATTATAAGACCCCCTTATGGGAAATTTGTTCATGGGAAGTCATGGCAACATTACTTATTTTTTGTGGGCGCCCCTTGCCAAGTTGGGCCAACCCACAAACTCATTGCACGGGCACCCTATATTTCCCAGCACATGACGCCCCCATGGATGCCCAGGCACCCCGCCTTCGTGCAGGCATTCACCCTGTTGTGAAAATCAATGAACACAAAGCATTAGCTCATCAATGACAACAAAGTATTATCATTTGTTATTTCCACGTTGTATGATCAATCAATTATAAACTGACTTTTAACATCGAAACATTGATTTAGTTAAATTTCTAAAAATCATTATGATAGCCCCTTGTGTGAACTTTGTTCATAGGTAGTAATGGGAAGATATTACTTCTTTTGTTCGGGTTCCCCTTTCCATGTCGGGACGACCCACCAATCCATCACACGGGCGCCCTTGCGTGCCCAACACATGATGCACCCATGGGCGCTCGCATGCCCTGCCTTCGTATGGGCGTGCCCAGGGCACGGGGGATCACCTTGGCATGCAAATTAGTGAACACAAATCATTATCTCATCAATGAAAAAAAAATATCATCATTTTTTAGTACCATGTTGCATAATTAATCAATTATAAACTGAATTTTAACACTTGAACATTAATTTAGTTAAATTTCTAAAAATCATTATGAGATCCCCATTGTGGGAACTCTGTTCATGGGCAATCATGGGCCAACATTACTTATTTTGTGTGGGTGCCCCTTTCCAAGTCTGGTCGACCCACCAACTCATCGCACGGGTGCCCCTACCAGGCGGGCGCCTTGGTGTGCCCAATATGTGACGCCCCCATGGGCACCCACATGCCCCACCTTCGTGTGGGCGTTTGACCTATTGTGCAAATCAGTGAACACAAATCATTAGCTAATTAATAACAACAAAATATTATCATTTTTTATTTCCATGTTGCATGATCAATCAATTTTAAACCGACTTCTAACACCCAAACACTAATTTAGTCGATTTTCTAAAAATCATTATGAGGCCCCCTTGTGGTAACTTTGTTGGACAGTTGTGGGCCTACATTACTTCTTTTGTGTGGGTGCCCCTTGCCAAGTCGAGTCAACCCACCAACTCGTCACACAAGCGCCCCTACCAGGCGAGTGCCCCAGCGTGTCGGCTAGCAAAGGAAGACCCCATAGGCACCTGGGCAGCCCACCTTTGTGCATGTGTGCCCAGGGTGCGAGAATTCACCTTGTTGTGAAAATTAGTGAAAAAAAATCATTAGCTCATTAATGACAAAAAAATATTATAATTTTTTAGTACCATGTTGCATAATCAATCAATTATAAACCGACTTTTAACACCCAAACATTAATTTAGTCAATTTTCTAAAATTCATTATGAGACCCCTTGGTGGGAACTTTGTTCATGGGCAATCATGGGTTGACCTTACTTCTTTTATGCGGGCTCCCCTTGCCATGTTAGGTCGACCCACCAACTTGTCGCACGGGCACCCCTATCGAGCAGACGTGTTGGTGTGCCAGGCTCCCGATGCCCCTAGGGGTGCTTGGTCGCTCTGCCTTTGTGGGGATGTGTCCAGGGCTTGAGTGTTTTCCTTACTATGCAAATTAGTCAGCACAAATCATCAGCTCATCAATGACAATAAAATGTAATCATTTTTTAGTACTTCCATGATGCATAATCAATCAATTATAAATCGACTTTTAACACCTAAACATTAATTTAGTCAATTTTCTAAAAATCATTATGAGAAACCCTGGTGGGAACTCAATTCATGGGTAGTTATGGGCCGACTGTCGTGTCTCTTGGTTCACCCGTCGCCCAACTTGCCCGATACATCTGCTTAACGAACCAAAGTCAAAATTTGAATGATGGTATAAACGTAAATGAGCTTCTCTTATTTTTAAGAATAATATATTCTCTACTTAACAAGGCCAACCACATGAAGGTGGAGGCTTATATCGCCCCTCCCCCTCCTCACGTAACTCTCAATTCCCTGATACACAATCTATCTACTATAATATATTTGAAAGAAACACAGTAACATTCAAGCATAACAACTAGGAAAATAATTTTTTTAGGTGAACGAAAGAGAACAAATCAACTGAAAACATATAAATACATACCTCATACTTTTCAACATTCTGAGATCATTAATCATCCATCTCATCATTTGTATAATCCAGTTCATAATTGATTTTCAAGGGATTCACCATATCAACATCATCATCATCATCTATACAATCATATGGAACATGCTCTTCTACATTAGGTTCAACTTTCTCAAGTTCTTCGTCCAACACAATGTTAATATCATATAGTTCATCTAAATTAACATTTTATCGATTAACATATATTCCTTGAACTTCTTCGACATCTTCTTCTGACACTAAATGAACCCCCTGCTCCTCTACAACATCTTCTTCTTCAATTTCATCTTCTCCCACTACATTATACTTTACGGGCCTTCCTTTGGGATCATATATAACAACATATGACCAACCCGCTTTACGTGAGATGTCTACATAAAATACTTGTTCACATTGGCTTGGAAGAACATATCACTCTAATCTTGGCTCAAGATTCCTTGTATTAACCATGGTAAATCTGTTAGCATGCTTAATAACAATTCTATTAGGGTCATGTTCATGGATTCGTAGCCTAAACCATTTGACATCAAACACAACTATTTTGAAGGATTCAAATTCACACTTAATTATATCATGCAGATACCCATGGTATCGATTCTCAGAGAGTTTTGGATGTCTGTTGCTTTTAGAGGAAACATTGATAAGTTGAAATACTGCAGATATCCCGCTATCAAAAATTTTCATCTTTTCATCAAACCTTTTGATGCGAAATTTGCAGCCATTGCACCACATTTTGTTGTGGTATTTCAACTGCAATATGTCAAAAACATTAAAAATAAATAAAAAAATAAAATAAAAATAAAAAAATTAAAAAATTAAAAAAATGCATTGTCAATTGATAAGCATGCATATTTATACTTGCAAATTTTGAAAATTAAGAAAAAACCACTCCATGTGCATCAATATAATTGTAAAAAAACCAAGTAATATAGGTGAATATGCTTGTCTGATAATCTTTTAAACCATATGCTAATTCAATTTCCCTCTATGTAAGATTGGTATCTCCACTACGTTGAGCTTATTTGACCAATGAAGATTCACCATACCATGATAACCTACCAATATTAGCTTGTTTGCATCGTTCAAACCATACCTCCATCCAATATTTATTGTTCACAATAATCCAATATTATGTAATTTGTTACCATGTTATACCTTCATAATAATGGATTATGCAGGAAGACTAAAAATTAAATAAGTACAATATACATAAAAACAAAAAATTCAAATGTGCTATAAATCTCCACTATCTACTTACATCTCACTTTGCTCATTCTACCTTTCCCCAATAGGTGCTCCCCTTCAAAATCGTCCACGGAGTTGACATCCCAAATGTGATCCAATACATTAATACTTTTTCCTATTTCATCACTATATTGATGAATATAAACCATGGTTTGATATACCATATATCCCTCTACCATAGAACCCTCAAGACATGCTCTTTGTCTAACCAAAGCCTTTAGTGATTTCAAGTGCCTCTCAACCATCCACATTGATCTTGTGTGTACAGGTCCACACTTTTCAATCTCCTTGACTTGGTGTATGAGGTAGTGTTCTTGTGCATTGAAAAATGTCGGAGGTAGATACTTTTGCATTTCACACATTAGACGAGGAATTTGTTTTCTCCAATACTTTATATATTCTTTATCGATTTCTTTAGATGACAACCATCTACAAATGAAGCAAGAAAATCATAGGTTTCAAACAAAAAGTATAATATAATACATGATGACAAGAAAAACACATGCAGTAAAAAATATGTGACACAACAACTTATTGAACAAATTACACTTTGCACATAAATCTCCACTTACCTCATGTATTTTCCAAGATCATATATAACTTGTTTGACATTGTTGTCAAAGTTTTTTGGGAGAGATAAAGGTAGAACATACTGTAACAAAAATAATGATCGATCATTATTTTTTCCCAAATTAATAGAAAAAACACTAATTAACAAGATGTTTCACCAATGTATAAAATATATATACACCAAAATAATTACCTTAATGAACATATGCCAATCATGAGTTTTTACCCCACCTAATTCACCTTTATTTGTTAGTATATTCTTTATGTTTGAAGAAAATCTAGTTGGAAATTTGATTTTTTCAATAACCTCTTTAACATTCTTGCCTTGATACTTTGTCAATAACCATGGAAGGGTTCCTATATTTTGGCCATCTCCATCACTATTTGAATGAATCGCACTTTGCAATGCATAGTCGACCATCTTAATCTCATTACAAACCTTGACGATTTTTTCTTTATCTCTCCTTCCATCTAAGATTTTCCATAAGGTCTCTGTTACATTCTTCCCAATGTGCATTGCATCAAACAAATGAACAATTTCTAGGTTCTCATAGTAGGGGAGTTTATTGAATTTCTAGAGATAACTTTTCATTCCTCATGGAAGTGCCCTGTTATTAATGCCTTGACGACCTACAACGTGAATCATAATTAAAGATATTATAACAATAATATAACATGTCAATTAGTATAATGAAGAAAACGCCATAAAAAGATAAAATAATCCAAACATATCATGTATATTTATACATAGACAATTCGATCCATACCTTGAGAGACTCTATTATATTGCAACCTCCATGCACGAGTTGTGATTCTCCGTGGTCTTAATCTAGTCCCTTTTTTCCCATTGAAAAAATGTTTTTCACTGCTTCAGTACCTATGGTTCTTAGAAAAAAAGTGCCTATACGCATCAAACACCTCCTTTCATAAGCTTCTTGAAAGATGAAATTTCATCTTAGGACCACAAACTGGACAAAAAAAATTACCCTTTGTTTGAAGACTGCAAGAAATGGAATAATTTTTATATCAATTATTTTAAGTATGTATAATGAAGGTCGAACTATTTAAAAAACATACTTGAAATTAACTTCATAAAATTAAACATTATTAAAGTGTAGGGTAATGTTATAACATACCACATAAATGTGTTAGCCTTGGGGCATCATGAATTGTCCATACAAGCATTGCATGGAATTCAAATTCCCTTTGTGCAACTACTGGTCTAGAGATATCATACATAGTGACATTGTTCTATAACTCCACTAACTCAAGAATAAGAGGCTCAATATATACATTCATATCTTTGACCTAGTACTTACCTAATTGATTGAACATACAATACATAATTACTACATATATGAGTAAATAAAAAAATTTATAAGACATAATTATAAGGCATAATTGAACATATATGAGTAAATTAACAAAAAAATATAAGACAAAATTATGAAACAAACAAGACAAATGAGATGTTATTGTGCTAAAAAAAATTATTCTAAACAAATTAATACATTGAACAATCACTGTTAACGTTATGTTCCCCCTCTTTATTGGCTTCCACGAAGGAATGCTATTGTTGATAACAAAAATGGGTCACACCAAGTAATTAGATCTGAGCTCTCCAAATGGATTGACACCATCAACTGCTAATGAAAGCCTAAGATTATGAGGTTCTATTTTAAACTCTGACCACTTTTCCTCTATATTCCTAAATGTAAATCCATCTGCAGGCATTCGAAGAACATCATCTTCACTTTTATTCGTTGCATGGTAATCCATAAGTTTTTCTACACTTTTGCACCTGAACAATTGTCGCTGACATGGAATTATGGAAATATAACGAAGAACCTTGCGAGGCACCTTTTTTGTTACTTTATGGGTTTAGTATCTACTCTCATTACATTTTGGGCATTTTTATTTAAACGCGTGTTATTTATAATATAGAATATAGTCATTAGGGCATGCATGAATAGCTTGATACTCCATTCCAATGTCTTTCATAATGGCATGTAAATCTCGGTACGTACAAGGTAAAACATTTGACAGTGGTAACAAAAATTCACCTAATAGTCTACAACATAAAAAAATATTATTGGTTAATGTACTAAACAATATTAATCGTACATATTGCATCCAAATGTTACAAATTAATGAAATGATGCAGATCAACATACTAACATTAAAAACAACGAAAAAATAATTGTTTTATCATGTATATAGTACTAAATGTCACAAAATATATTACATACCTTAGGAGTTGTCTCACACATGTGTTTGGAAAACCATTCACCACCTTTAAGTTGACCAGCAACAATACAACAAAGAGAAGAGATGTTTTTGAGCCTTCATAAAGAGGTTTAGTTGTCCTCTCAAGTACAAGTAAATCAAAAGCACGGTCATCATACTGGTTGTCACCATCATCCATTTTAACATTATTAAATGTCTCCTGGATGAATCTATTTGTCCCGTCTTCGTCAACTATGTTATCAACATCATTATATTCTTCCATATGATCATAAGCTTGATCCTTAATATTAATCGCTCCATGTTCTTGAATAGGAGCTTGTTCTATAACCACGTCTTCCTCGTTGAGCAATGCCCTAGGGGGGAGATACTATAGAATTACAATCAATAAATTAAATTAGTATATATATCAAATATTGAAACATCAATATATTAATAGTTTACAAATATAATATATAAGGAAAATAAAGACAATAAAGACAAATAAAAAGACAACTTAGGTGAGACCAAGAAACAAATAAAACAAATCAATGTTGATGCTTGTGTCATTTATCAAGATATTTAAGAGTATGTTGAAACAATCTAAGAAAGATGTTACTTTTCTTGACATGTAGGAAGTGAGACACTTTCTAAGATATATAGTCACGACCATAATAAAAAACATATTGCTCCTATTTTTCATTCATCATTATAATGTCATATTCTTTCTTAATGTCATATTTTTCATAATATACTTTAAAAACTTATTTATAATGTAAAATCCATTATTAACCTCTAAATCCTCTAGGTCCAAATTAACCCCCTAAACATACATTAACCCCCTAACACCTTAACCTTGTTCCCCTAAGCCCTTAAACCCCTACCCCTTAACCCCTAACCCCTAAACTCTTAAACAATAACCCCTTATCCCTAAGCCCATAAAATAATTATCTCCTAATTCGACCTAACCCCTTAATCGAACCTCACGAAAATAATCAAATAATATTTCTAGTCCACATCAAGATGACAACATAGTTCAAGCACCTCCAAAAAGAATATTATAAAATACATTTACAATAGAAAGATAATACAATTTAAAATACAAAAACATACAATCTAAAATATAATATACATATAAATATTTACAAAAACAATCTACAATACGGAGACACATAATAAGTAACTTACAAATGGATGATATTCATGTCCGCCTTCAACGTGTCCATAGTCGCTACAATGCTTTTTAGTTGATTTTATTAGAATTCTCCTTGGCCTCAAGACCTTGCAATTATAATATTAATGTTATATTTATTGTAATTAGTTAAATTGATCAATGTAAAGCAGTCCCATATTAGACATTGTTAGCGAAAAAAACATTAATGGTGGAATTGAATGTTATGCAATGGTTATTTGTCATTTGTCGAAAATTGGACAACACATTTTTATATTGGATATAGCATTAGATATCTGATGATAAAAGAGCTCTCGTCGAATATTCCATGATAGAAGGGATTATAGGAAATCGTTGGATAATCAATGAGATAGGGCAATCCGTCAAATATTTGACCGCTAAATAAATCCTATCAGATATTCGACAAGCATCAAGATTTTAGGAAAAAACATAAACGAAAAATACCTCCTCATCAACTAAGAGGAGATCGTTGTGATTTTGGCTTAACCTCCTTCTCTGGCCTATTTAAGATTGTAGCACACCCTTATTACTAAGAAAAGCGTGTCATAATGTTGGTCATATATTATGTAACCTACTTTACCTTAGTATGTAACACTTTGTCGCTTCATCTAGCCCGCGTTACCAAAATCTCACCTAGTCACGAGCAAAAATCTTGAGTTAACTCATTGTGATAGTCTCATTCACATAAGGAAACTCTTACACGGTGGAACCTTATCACCCCAACCTCATATATAGATTTTTCTTATTCAAATAAATCACTATAAAGTGGCTTACACTACAAGGAAAATACCTTCTAACGAAGGTTTTTGTGGAAGCCCCTATAAAAATAGCCCAAAAAATTGTTTGTAACGAAGGTCACTAGCAGATTTGGGCAGACAAATGTTTTAGTGGATGGTTTTTTATGATGCATATACAATATACAAATGCATCGATTTTTTAATATCGATATAAGCATCGTTTCCGAATATAACATGGTGCACCGAGGTAGATTTATTTTTATCAAAAAAAATGGTGCACTAAATAACAAAGAGTACTAGTGTGTATACTACTCGATAGCATTGGAAAATGGTTAAATTTACAAAAAAGATAGTCGTAAAATTAATTTTGCCTAGTCCTATGTTATACTGTGACGACGACCTGATGCTAAACTAGAATTATATCGACCTAGTGTGTGCACAATATACCACACATTGATGCTTAAATAATTGATAACACCGGAAAAAAGATTAAATTTTTAAAAATTGTCGGTGTTATATACACCCACAGCACCGCTGTCCTTCTTGTAGTAAAATGCTTCATTGCATACTTAAAAGGAGCACCACTATAGTTTTTAATTTAAACAAAAATATGGTGTTACATTCCAATGAAGCATTGGTGTTTTTCATGTATTAAAATGCCCCAATGCGTCTTCTAAAGAGCACCGCTAGGCAGTTTTTAATTTTAAAAAAAGTGTGGTGCTATATTCCAACAAAACACCAGTGTGGGACATGTATTAGAATGCCTCGGGGTGTCTTAACAAAACCACAACTATAGGTTTTTTAATTAAAAAAAATGGTGCTCTTGGATATCTGACACACCAGTGCGTTAAATAAAAAATATCTCCCAATTATAAATTTAATATTTACCATCTACAATGTTTTAGAGCTCTAAAGCACCAATGTCACTCTTGCCTCATGCTAGTTCCTTGACATTGATGCTTCTCTTTCTCACCATCCTTCCGTGTCGTGCTCAATGCATGGATTTCCAATTTTATCAAATGATGGTGAAATTTGTTTTTCTCATTTACATATCAACAATGCCTCTCTGAGGAGCAAATCTCTAAGTAATGTCTATGTTTCTCTTTAACTTAATTTTTTAGCAAATTAGAATTGCAAATTAGCTCAAAAAATCCATTGTTTAAAAAAAAAATTTATCCTGCACGGTGCGTTGGACAACTTTGGCTTGCATCGATAGCAGTGCACCATATAAATTTCTAGGGTGCACCATCGTTTGATGCATGAACCTAACACACTACTATTTTTGTGGTGTTTTTCGTAAATGAAAACACATAAGGAAAATCTATAAACTGTACATAAGTTCATACATTTTTAGGTTACGCTCGGTGCATTTATATTTACCAAACACACTATAAAAATAATATTAAAAAATATAGCTTAGTGCATTCAATAACCCGAACGTTCCGTACGACTGCAAAAAGGTTATACATGTGCACCAATGCATAAGATTGAGATGCACTGCGATGAAATTTTAAATATGTGAACGAAAAGCGGTGTGTCATACGTATATATGCATTGTATCCAGTGCAGTTGTGTTTGATATCACACCAAAGTAGGTGCAATACTTTTTTTTAGGCGCATTGAGGATTTTTTATATTATTTTTAATTGAAAGATATGTTTCCATATTTATAAATACATTTTTCATTTAATAAAAAAATTTGTGTTTTATGTATGAGGTCGATGTATTTTATATGTTAATCATGTAGCAGAGACGTCAACAGAGAGAGCAACAACAGGAGCAAGAGGAAATAGTGGACCAATACAATGTGGTATGACCATGGGAAGCCCAAGAGAGGGAGAGGGATTTATACCCTCGCCTTATTAGCGCAACAACCCGAGCGCTCTTAAGGAATGTAGGCCTCCTCAATTACTATGAGAATGTTGCATCCCTGAAGGTGCACTCTATCTTGTTGGCACATCTAATTCAATGGCAGAGTGTCCAGGAGCATGGTTTCCATGTCGGTCGTAAGACTACCACCTCACTTCTGGAGGTATAACTACATGGATGGAAAAATCTACCTCTATCTTGTAGAGGTTTCTCACTCTGACTCCAATCTACTTTTCTTTGCTAGTAGCTTTGTGTCTCAGAAAGGCTTTCCCCTTATTGAAGATCACACCATAGCCATAGTCTTCCAAAACTGCTAAATAGATGAGGTTCTTCTTCATGCCTAGTACAAACATAACATCTTAGAGGTTACTGTACCAATCCCGGTAACACTGTACCTTCCATCATCCCCAAATTCAATATGCATATGGAGATCTTTATCCTCCAAGTCACTGAAAAACTATCTACACCCTATCATGTGGAACGAGGCACCTAGATCCAAGTACCACACACTCCCCTTCACAGTGTTGGCCATGCATACGACCAGGGTGAATTCTAACTCAAACTATGAAGCCAATGCTTCACATGTTCCTCCTACTGCATGCTCCTTCTTGCTAGACTTTTTGTGTGGACACTTTGTAGCATAGTGCCCGAATTCATGACAATTGAAGCATTTTATTTTGGACAAGTCCTTCTTCTTTCCCCCTTGGTTGGATTCAACCTCTCCTTTGGACTTATTTCCCTTGGCCTTCAATCCTTTGCTAACTAGAGAAAATTATTCTTCTGCTTCTGTGGATGTTACTCCATCTCTGGTATTTCTCCCGATTTCTTCTTGTACCAAATCGAACCATAAGAATTCCCAATTTGGTAATTTCTCCCTCTCGTTCATGGAGTCCTGGTAGCTATGCCAACTTTTGGGAAGGCCTAGAAGAGATAGTCTCACCATCTCATCTTCTGCAACCTTCACACCAACCCCTCCAAGGTCATTCTGAACTTTTGTAAATCTAGTGAGATACTGCATAATAGTATTATTCTTTTGCATCTTAATGTTTTGAAGTTTGTCTTTGAGGGCCAGTTTTCTATGGTCATTGTTATTCTTGAATAGCTCCGGCAGTGCCTTCGACATTGCGAAAGGCGTTTCTTTCCCATGGATATTTGAGACAATGTGGTCTCACACTCCCTCCAATATTATTCTCCTCACCTTTGTTACATCTTTATTCCATTAAGCTAGATTCTAGGCATCAACTGATCTTGATTTTGCAATGTTTGTCTTGACATATTCTAGCAATCCGTTGTCATCAAGCATCGAATCCATGCAATCCTTCCATGCAATGAAATTTTAGTTTCTTCCAAGGCATACTTCAATCTCAGTCTGTTGAATGTCATCTTCCCAACTTTGAAGCGTTCCTGCTACACTAAAGCTACAAATTCAAACCTCCTAAGGAACAACTTCGAAATTCCTATTCTAATGTGAATCCTGCTCTGATGTGATGTAGAAATATGGTGTATAATTGCAATTTCTCAAGAAATTTTAATCTAAATCAAGAGACATAACTCTACTCTATTACTCTGCGGAAATTAATTGGAAATTTAGAACAACAATTTCATACATGCAATAAGAAACAATACACATGCACAACATTTTTCTAGGGGAAAGGAACTCCTAAAAACCCCTTAAGTTTGTTTGCATTAATCATATGAATAGAGACTATATCACAATTTCTAGGTGGCTTTGAGCTCAACTTGTAAGTGAATAATCTATCTCTTTGCTCAATGAGAAGCTCTGACCCATACTTAGTCAATTTCTGCCTCTACTTGAGCCCCTATTTCCTTGTGCAAATCCTGAGGAATTAGGCCCTATTCTATAGGAATTTCCCTCTAATTCACTGTGCAATTCCAAAGGTTGGATCATTGATTGCATGCAACACCTGTACAACTGGATGATCTCTGAGTTAGACTATTGTCCAATTGCACAACTGACCTTCCACTAGTTCCATTAATTGTTAGAACTAGTTTAACTAAATACAACTGGAAATAATTGACTTTCATTTCCCCAAATTAGAAATCACACATGCTTAACTGAACTCCAAACCTTCTAACTTGAATTTACTAAGCTAATTGAGTGACAAGAACCATGTCACACAAGTTAACTACCTCCAAGTTGTCTGTTGATGTGGAAATTCGAATTTTCTCAATTTGACCAAGGAAAAGTCAAATTGAGAATTTCTTGCTACACTTTTCAACACCTGTGATTATTAGTGACCACCATTGCACACATTACTAGTGATGGGCAACATATTAGTTGTCATATTTTGTATTATGTCTATTCTTTTATTCAGGTGCCACGATGTATTAGATGGTTGTTGGGTGAAAATATTATCGTTTAATTCTGTTGTAGTATTTGCCCAACTATTTAATTTGTCAATCTGAGGTTCGTAGACTTACGAGACACATGCACTATATATGCAGGACTGAAGTGGAACTAATCTAATCTAATCTAAATTACTGAAATCAAATTAATCTAGAAAAGCATTGAAACACTAACTAGGAAAGCAGGAAATTGGAAAAGCAATACAACATGTGAAGAATTTGAATGACAAACAACATATGTGAGCTCACAACAATAAAACTATCTCAAATTATATTACAAGAATCAAATTACAAATCATGAAAGCATAACAATAAAAGATGAAAAACTAAGAATTCCTTTCCATTATTCATTATTATCAAAATGAAGAGAGAGCACTCTCTTATATACATGAGGAAGATAACCATCTCATAATTACATATCCAATATTCTCTCAAGCACTCTCAACTAATTTCCCATTATTACAAGATATGATCCCTTTGAATCCTCCACAAATCTCTCAAGCATTTTCAACTACTTTCCCATTATTACAAAATATGATCCCTTTGAATCCTCCACAAATCTCTCACATATCTTGGATAAGATATGCTAACCAAATCCTCCATGATTTTCTCCTTAGGAATAGGCTTGCATAATTATCTCCTTAATATGGTGGAGGAGATATTTGAGAAGTCTCTTGGAATTAATTCTTCACATATTTCCTACACATCAAAAAACTCACATATTCTTGAGATATATATAAAAATATGTATATTTTCTAATATTTAATCATAAATTCACTTGTAATACAAAATGAATAAAATGGAAAATAAGAAGGTGAAACCCAAATGTATTTATGAAAATGATATGATAAAAGGTTAATGGGATGATGAAATGTAAGGAATAGTGAAGAAAAAGGTGGATGAAAATTGACATTTATGAGTCCCAACATCCTCCCCAACTGAACTTGTTGCATGTCCTCATGCAACCATGCATGGGTCTCTTTAAGAACGTTTGACATCTTGAACTTTGTCTTTACATGATGATTTCTTTTAATAATGAATGTTTCCAGGATATGTGAAAGACATGAGTAACAACTTACATTTTCTTATGGTTGGTTCTTGTGTGACAACCATGAATACAAAGAATGTTGGTTCTTGTGTTAACAACATTCATTTCATTTTCTGTTCTCTTTTCTTCAATAATAATGTAAACACTCATTGGAAATCATAATGTGCATAAGAAATCCCTTTTGTAATATTAATGAAGCATGCCAATATTGTGTATGAAGCAAAGTGCAACAAAGTATCATTGGAAAATAAATGTTGGTGAATGGTAAATGAAAAAAAATGGAGTGATAGTGGTGAATAAATGGAATCATGGTAGTGAATATGTAGTGAATATAGTTCTCCCCCCAACTGAATTGGTTGCATGTCCTCATGCAACTTGACATGGCTCATGAAAGGAAATGTAGCATGGTGAGGGAATTTTCCAAAATATTCAAGTTAGCATATAAGGAATTGCATGATTAAAGATTAGAAAACAACATACCTTTACTTACCCAAGAATGATGAACTATGCAATAGGAATGTAGCTACTGCTGCTACTGGATTAGGAAAATGTGACTGATGTTGTTGTAATTGGATCCTGGGAAATGAAGGAATCTGAACTGTTGATGCTAAATCATGGAAAAGATAAACGCTGAAAGTGGAACTTTGGTACTCTTATCGATCAGAACTCATGCTGCTGTAACTGCTGAGGGAGTCGTGAAAAAGTGTACAGTATTCACATGCTACTAAACTTCTTGGTACAATTCTAATCATGCGAAAGAATGTGTTGATGTCGAGCATGAAAAGAAATCATTGGATTACCGGTCATTGATGCATGCCGTTAACCAATGCGAGGCAACTCACCATTGATGTCAATGAGTGCCAAGGTACCCGAGTACATCTTGCAAAATACGAATAGAGGGGTTGACGTCGAGCCATTTGCAAGATCTGACGATCAAGGGACATTGATGTATTCCCATAATCGTTAGCGAGAGAACTTGCCATTAAGGCATGCAAGCCCCTAGGTACTCAAAAGGAAATCTAGTCTATTTCCCAGATAAGGTGCTGATGTCGATGGGGCAAGACTTGTTGAAAGGTGGGCCTTAAGGAATCCCACATCATTCAATGCGAGTTTGTACAAAAAGATTTGGTAGGACTATAAATGGAAAGAACTCACGGACAAGCAGTGTGGATCAGCATGGCGAGGAAAACAAGGCAATGTAATCATGGAAAGGGAATGAGTTTTATTCAAAAGGAAAACTAGAAGGCAAAAATAAACTGAAAAGGATAAAGGAATGTATGCGATTCAGAAAAATAGGCGTGCATGAAGTTGTGAAAGATAAGGTAATGGAAGATGGCTGCAACATAGGGATGGTCTAGGCGTTTGGAAGGAAATAGGTGAGTAGTCATGATGCAAAAGGATTTTTGTGTAGTGGAAAATGTCATGATATGTGCAGTGAAGAATTAGTTCCTTCAAGCGTCCAATGATGCATGTTTCATTGTGATTTCGAAAAATCACTTTTGCATTAGATTGTCTTCACTTTGAAAAACTTAGCACCATTCCTGCATAAAAATTGTCACCTTTGTGTGCCATCTCCATCGATCATTCCTGTATGAAGTGACTCAAAAACAAATTAGCTCATTTTCAAGAATTTATGAAATGTCCATTATTTTTCAAAGTTACACTAATTGTGGATGAAAAAGGGTGTCACATCGTAATGTTGAGCTTTCTGCATAAGCTTCTTGTTGACCTACACATAACACCAATCTCATTTCACTTGTTAGTATATGCATCCTAACTCTTGCCCACAAATTCACTTTAAAATAAATGATAAAATCCAACATACTTTATTTCCCCCCAATCTAGAAATATTGCATGTCCCCATGCAATGTACTCATTGATTGTGCAATACTTTTTCAAAATGTTTTTATTGGTTTGTAGGAAAATTGATTTAAAACATTTGAAAAGGCTTTTGTATTTCTTAGGGAACAAGTATTATGAATGAATGAGGGAAATTTTATTTTATTTTATTTTTTTATTTTTTTTATTAATAAATAACAAATTAAAAAAAAAAAAACAAAAGTTTTTAATTTATTATTTATGTCGATTTTATTTATTTATTTATTAAAAACAAAACTAATAATAAAAACAATAAAAGAAACTAACCTTAATTAAAAAAAACGGCCAAAGACTATGAGACATCTGCAAGTTCAATTTTTGCCTTAATCTTCTGGTGTTCTTCATTCTTTGGGTCAAAAGAGTCAGTCATGCACCATTCATATGCCGCAAACAGTTGGCCAGGTTTCAGTACTCTTTTTATCTCTTTGTAGCAGCCAACTGCATCTGGTGCATGACAGGTAGCCTCAATTGCATAAACTGCATCAAAAGTATCGTTGGAGAAAGGCATCTTCATGAAGTTTCCCTTGACAAAATCACAGCTTTTGTCTAGCGCACATTGCCTGTTAAGCTCTTTTCCTCTTGATATCTGATACGCATTATTATTCAATCCTGTGATCGAAGTCCGGCTGAACCTAGCAATTTCTCTCAATGGACCTAATAAAGTTCTAAGTTTGTGTGTCCAACGCAAAGCGCTATACAGAACTTTGTTGGTTTGTTTTAGGTTGGTTGAGGGGACAAAATGGCGGGCAGAAATTTCATGCACAGGGTTCTCACCTACATAGTGAACGAACTCGTTGTGGATCGCCTGGCCAACAGTCATTCATTTCAGAGATTTGCTGTGAAATCATCGAAAGCTTTGGAAGAAATTTCTCAGAGAGCTCTTCAGCAAAGAGAGAAATTATTTGAACAACTTGAACAAGCTTCAAAAACTTTGAAGGCTGAGGCTGAGAAAGGCTTCAGGGACCAGAACAGGAGATGAATTTTTCTGCATGAGCACTGACGTTCAATTCCTAGCTTTGTTTGAGCTTTTTTTCATGACAATTTAGTTTTAACATGTTTTGTCATTTCAAATCCTTTTTGTATGGTTTATTCTCTGATGCCTATGGTTATTTTCTAATAGGAAGAGTTCTTATGTTTCATTTCTACTCGGTTGCATGAGGGAGTTGCGATGGAGGAGGGCATCTTTTCCATTTTTGTATTGACAATTCGTTTACATTTTTTCGATTTGCACTAATAACCTGCAATCCCCAAGTCTCAGTCCCGAGGCATATGTATGAGAACGCTATGACAAAATTGTTTTAAATGTGTAGGTGCAGTGATTGAATTCCAAGTTTATTATGCAGCAGAAGCAATGGTTTCTTCTGTGCACGTCTCTGCTCTGCTGTAGCAAGGCCTGGTGAAGCGTTGCCACCAAAATTCATTGAGAAATGTTGAGAAATGGCGTTGGTGAATCTGCAGTCTCGGGCCTGCAATCTACAGTGCATTTTTTTTCTTTTTCTCCTTTCGGCGATGCGTTTAATATTTTTTTATGTTTTATTTTTTTGTTTTTGTGAGTGCGCTGGTTGGTTGTTTTATTTTTTATTATATATATATTTTTTATTAAAAGTTAAAAAAAAATGAAATTAACCCTATCTTTACAAAAAAAAAAACGGTTAGTTTTTAAATATATTTTTTTTAATCAATGAAAAACTAAAATTTAGAAAGAAACTAAACTTTCTCTAGACTTAATTTTTTTAACAAATGGACACAATGAAAGATGTTTTTGATGAAGCATATTGAAAAACATTTATTTATTCTTGAAATTAGTCTAAATCATCCCTATTTTCTGATCCTCGCAATTGCACTAAGCGCGGAGGAGAGCATACTTATTCTAAGCAAAACTGATAATGAAAGCAAAAACTAAAAATGAAAGCCTACCTACTCTATACTAATTAGAGAAAAAAAAATAGTTATGTGTAATTAAACTTCCAATGAAGCCATTCACGTAGCAGTAACAACAATATATTCAGTAACAATTTTTTAAATGATGGATGAAAATATTCGAAAGTGAATGAGTCTAGTTGTTGTATCTGTAAATCAACTAAATAAAAATAAAAATACGAATCTAATCTAGTACTTACCCGGAACCATTGTTCGATAAAGCTTTGATAGGCACAGTTTCTCTCACTTAGATCATGTTGTAACTCATGTTCTTCTTCTCCGATCTGTTGTTCTTCTTCCTCAATCTCCTGTTCGAATGATTTTTCGTCATCAGATATGCAGGATTCTTCAGATGTTGAATCTTCGTTTATTTCTTGGGGAGTTAGTTGAACTTTCATCAATTCTTGTCAAGATCTCCTTTTCCAGGGAAGAGGAGATTCCGAATTCTGCAAGGATCTGAGTGAGTAGCTCCAAGCTGACACTCATTATAAAATCATGTTGAAAGAGATTCTAAAAACAAAGTGCTAATAATTGTTTGAGTTTTTAGTCCTTTTACAAGGTTTTAGTTCACAAAAACTCTTCCAAATCAGCACACTAAAAATTGAATTAAAAACAAAAGGACCACAGAAATAATCTTGAATTCAATACTCAATTAAACCCTCTTACAAGGACTACTCATTAATTGAGTAATTGAATTCTTCAATTACAACCATGAACCATGAATTCATCAAACACTCTTCACAGTTGCGAAAATCAAACACACTTGCAGAAATTGAAATTCACACTTGCATGAAAAATCAAACTAAACTTCAATCCATCGTGCCTCCCCGGCAACGGCGCCAAAATGTTGGGTGAAAATATTATCGTTTAATTCTGTTGTAGTATTTTCCCAACTATTTAATTTGTCAATCTAAGGTTCGTAAACTTATGAGACACATGCACTATATATGCAGGACTGAAGTGGAACTAATCTAATCTAATCTAAATTACTGAAATCAAATTAATCTAGAAAAGCATTGAAGCACTAACTAGGAAAGCAGGAAATTGGAAAAGCAATACAACATGTGAAGAATTTGAATGACAAACAACATATATGAGCTCACAACAATAAAACTATCTCAAATTATATTACAAGAACCAAATTACAAATCATGAAAGCATAACAATAAAATATGAAAAACTAAGAATTCCTTTCCATTATTCATTATTATCAAAATGAAGAGAGAGCACTCTCTTATATACATGAGGAAGCTAACCATCTCATAATTACGTATCCAATATTCTCTCAAGCACTCTCAACTAATTTCCCATTATTACAAGATATGATCCCTTTGAATCCTCCACAAATCTCTCAAGCATTTTCAACTACTTTCCCATTATTACAAAATATGATCCCTTTGAATCCTCCAAAAATCTCTCACATATCTTGGATAAGATATGCTAACCAAATCCTCCATGATTTTATCCTTAGGAATAGGCTTGCATAATTATCTCCTTAATATGGTGGAGGAGATATGGATAAGATATGCCAACCAAATCCTCCATGATTTTCTCCTTAGAAATAGGCTTGCATAATTATATCCTTAATATGGTGGAGGAGATATTTGAGAAGTCTCTTGGAATTAATTCTTCACATATTTCCTACACATCACAAAACTCACATATTCTTGAGATATATATAAAATTATGTATATTTTTTAATATTTAATCATAAATTCACTTGTAATACAAAAATGAATAAAATGGAAAATAAGAAGGTGAAACCCAAATGTATATATGAAAATGACATGATAAAAGGTTAATGGGATGATGAAATGTAAGGAATAGTGAAGAAAAAGGTGGATGAAAATATGACATTTCTGAGTCCCAACAACGGTCTGTCGTTTTTTTGAGGCAATTTTGTATGGATTTAAATAGATGGTGTGTGATGATACATGGGAGGATGAACTTCCCTTTAGTTTCAAATCTTTTTTGTTTATTGTTTGAGAGGTTTCCAAGGACGAGCCCTACATTTGACTATTTCCCTTCTAGGTTGATGACTGATGTACAAGTGTGAATGTGGGGCTAGATGATGCCCAAGAGGGGTCCGTTGGAGTATCTGACCAATCTTTCCACCAAGGCACTGGCGTTACTGACCAGTGAGGACGACCATGTGTTTATTTTGTTTATGCATCCGTACATGGGTATTGATTAGAGACAATGTCCTAACATCCTCTTCACACTAGATGAACCCGAAGATGATAGATGTAATATTAGTGCTTTCGTTAAATTAATCTAGTTTCATTTTATTATCTTAATTAATTAGAATAAAATTTATTCTAGCACGTTCGTTAACTTGTTTTATTAAAATGTTTAATGAAATTGTCTAGTTATTATTGTGTACTATGTATTTTGTAGGCATTGACATGTTGCTTGGAAACATGCCTCCTCCCCCACCGAAGGGAGTAGATGATGACATGTGTGACGCCCAAGAGGGTGAGGCACATCCTCAGGGGGGTGTAGGCATCTAGGCTTGTAGGGATGATATGAGATTTAGGACAGACTACTGCGATATATTGTCTAGAGTTTTGGTTGAGGAGGGAGTCCACACTATGAGGTTTCGAGACATTAGTGCAAATCCTAGGTTTGTGGATCTCTTGAGAGACTCTCCACGTGAGATGTTGACTCTTATGCATCATATCGTCAAAGCTAGTAGGCTAGTAGTAGTGATGAGGGATGTAGGGCATGGCAGTATCCAATATGTCAGATGGGCCTTCACGCAGTTCCACTTCATCAAATCATGGTTAGGGTGTCAGTGATCCTTTTGGTAGTACACCTCCTCGTCATTCCCTTGATGATCATATGCAAGAGCTAGAGGATGTGCCTCATGTTTCTCCTGATAGAGTAGACTAGCCACCTCCTACTCCACCTCAGAGTTTGATAGACATTGAGGCAGTAGTCGACCATCCATCATCTTCTACTGCAGACCAACCACCTCCTCCTCCACCTCAGAGTTCGGCAGATGTTGAGGCAGTGGTTGACCATCCATCGTCTTTTGCTACAAAACAGATTGGCACTACTAAGTCTATTATATCAAATATTTGATTGTATTTATTTGACTTACATATATATATATATATATATATATATATATATATATATAGTGCATTTTTTTGTTCATGTTTATGTGCTTAATTTATATGTTGGTTTTGATATTTATATTGTTAGGTCATGTTATATATTGTTGGGTATGTGTTATGTTATTTCCACGACTAGTCCCACGCGTTGTATGTTGCATTGGGTGCAGCAGGGTGGTCATAAGGGGGGAAACACCCCCCTGTCGGAGATTTTGCAAGGGCGCAGTAGCCACCGTACAAAGAGTCGGGGCAATGGCCAATGAGTTTTTTTTTATGTGGACCCAATAATATTTGGGCGGACCCAAAGATGGTGGATGGACCTACCCATGGTTTTGTGAATGGGTTTTGCACATGGTTTTGGGCATGATGGTTTGTAGATTCAGTCAATGGAAGTATGATTATGTTCTAATCTAGGGTTAATGGATTGGGGCTTATGAATGCTTCGACATGTATATATATGCATTGTAACATTGAAAGGAATATAATGATAAATTAATCTCGTAGTCTCGGTTTTGGGACCTAAGAGAAATTTCTGTGTATATCTGTTCTATGTTCTCGGCATTGTATATTTTTTTGTTTTAAGAATTCTGTAATATCCCTCCGCTTAATAATAAATAATAAAAATAATAAATAATACAAAAATAATAATTAATAATATAAAGAATAAATAATAATAAATAATAAAAATAATAAATCATAAATGTTAAATAATAAATGATATTAAAAATAAAAATAGTAATAACTATACTAAAGCTCTAAATAAGAATAAATAGAAATAAAACAAGAAAACTATCAAAAAGAAGAAAATAAAACAAGAAAGCTAAAAATCAAAAGAAAAGTAAAGAAATAAAACAAGAAAGCTAAAAAATCAAAAGAAAGTTGCATGTAGACACATGGAGTGTGTGCATGTGGTTCCCCTTCCAATGTTGTTCTATTTAATAGATGGTGAGGAAGATGAGAGGCATTCCTGCATTCCATCTTTCCGAGATTCTGTCTTTCATTCTCTTGGGAGAATGGTGTTCTAAGACATAGGAGTCACTGGCAGTAGTACGTTGATTGAGGGCTCGGGGGTGGCCAGTTGTAGCAAATCTTTGCACAATTGAGCCTACGGTTGGGTGGAGAGTCGTCCCCAAAACCTTGTTGCGGTAAGCCTACTTCTACCACAGGTAAGCACTATTCATAGTTGAATTTAGTTTTATTAATTACATGTTTATTGGGCTAGGTAAGTGCCACTCTCATTTAAATTTAATGTTAAATTAGATATTTATTTTTGGACTGTTACATATGGTATCAGAGCTTTGGCTCAACCCTTAGGGCCTATGGGCATCTTAGAAAAAAATTTATTTGTTGGGATTTTTAACTTGACTTGTTGTTGAAAGTTACAGGATGCTTACTTTCCTACGAGTAATTTCCACGGCAACTGAACTTTGGAATCAGGGTTTCTAGATTTCCGCATTTTGATTTGTTTTCATTAATTTATTAGCCATTTTTTACAATTGTTTGCGGGTTCTACAACAACATAAACCGAGTGGTGTGTGTTTTATGATAGGCATCAGATAAAACTCGTTTATCATAAATTTATTTATATTGTGGTTCTGAAAGATAATTTGTTTCTGCAATCATTTTTGTCCGAATTTTTTTTAGTTTGGTTATTTAATTTTGGTAATCGACATGCACTTCCCACATCTGTAAACTCCATTATTGACATTCGGATATATAATATCATTCCACCTGTGTATTTGGTCTCTAAAAAAAAGAAGGGGGCGAGAGATCCAATTGGGGATATTTGGCGACTTGATTGAAATCGGAATTCAATATATCGATAATATCGGCGCTTTCGTTATTAACAACATCATTTCTCAACTTATCCCACAGCATGGGAACCGTGGCCCGGCCATCGTAGCCAATCCCTCCTTTTTCTGCGAGCGTAGACCTCCTTCAGAGTTTTGCATCCATTTGCATTATCCACCGATAAGCGCAGGTATCCGGCAGTAGAGGAATTGGAGCGGGAATTCGAATTTCATTCTGGTTATTATTGTTATGCTTTCTGATGAAGCTGGTACTCCAATTTTTCTTCTGGTTATGATTGAGAATGACGAACGTTGGCATTGGCAATGGGAATAGAAGTGAAGGAGGAGCCATTCAAATCCAGATGAAAATAGGAATTGGAATGAAGATTTGTCATTGCTTTTTCTTCAGCGTCCACTTACAATACAACCAAACCAAGAAACCAAAGACTTATTCAGTATAACTGAGAAAAAAATTTCTGTATGCAGTAGGAGTGGCACTGTTCAGATTTCTGTACCGGGATTCCAGGTGAGTTACGCTGAATTTACTTTTTCACTTTGCGTGGGCTTTTTGTCATTTTATTTCCTTTTTTATGCTATTCTTCTGTGTCTGTAAAGATGGCGTCAGTATATGTCCCGTGAGGCAGTGGCCTCAAGCTTCGTGAAATAATCAGATCGGTATCCATGGTTAATGATCAGGAATATGCACAATTTAATCAAGTTTATCCTGCTGAATAAGAAGCTTAATGGTGTGCAAAGCTAGAGAAATCACTAATTTTAATTAAACTGTCTGCCTGTATGGGGATAACCAGAGTAAGGCTGTGGTGTTGGAGTTTGCATAATTGAAGGTTGCAGGTTGTTTAAGGGTTTGATTGTGAGTGGTTTGTAGGGTTACAACTATGGTGTTTAGTGATTAGAAACCAGGAAAACCATATATTTGATATATTTGTTGCAAGTAGAGATATCTAGGCAAATCCTTTTGTTCCTCGTATTGTTAATTATGAAGATTTCGTTAAAATTTTGTAAAACTTTTCGACTGTTAAGGATCATATTTTGAAACCGCATATATCACCAAAAGTTTGTCTTGTTAGAAAATTCCATGGATCATCATTGAAATTGTTCAAAGGATGTAAACTTCTTCTTATTATTGTGCATGATAAGTAAAAACTGGTTTGGTGTTTGAAGGAGGATAAGCCTTGCACAACCGGATATTGTGCAAGCAGGAAGGTAATTCTATTTTGAAGCTGCGGAAAAATGAGAAGGGTACTTTTAGTAAATGGTCTAGAGAACTGTTTGATTTAAGTATGTCTATAAAACGGAATTAGAATCTCTAGTCTCCGCTTTAAAAAAAATAAAATAAAAAAATTACAAGGTTCATGGTTTCTGTGCCCTTGTTTTAATTTGTAGTTGAAGAGTGGACAGATCCGCAATCGAGTTTCTTTCCCACTTAAAACTTGTATGAATCAAATAGTTGTGCTTGGAATCGTGTTTATCTTACTGGGAAATCCTGTTACTTGAAATTGGATTGAAGAAATCCATTGTCTATGAGATGATTTCATGTGCATTGAAGAAGAGAAATTGATTGCCTGTAGAGAGAGTTTTAGATTGTGAGTTTGAAGTACGATTTGCTCCATACAATTGTCAGGCCAATAAACTCTCTGTTGACTTTTGAATTCATGAATCTCTTTACCCAATAAATGATCATCTCTTCCTTTTATCGTTGAAATAGACTCTACGCCGTTCAAATCTCATTTCAGGTATGGGTAATACTTTCTCTCTATCTTTTGAATAAATTATTATTTCTTTCCAAATTCTGTGCCCTGATTCCTGAAAAGTAGAATATCATTGCACTAACACAGCAGATTGAAAGAAAATTTTTGAAGGAATTACTCCGAATTTATGTTACTTTATTAATTCCTACATTGTCTTTGCAGTGTTGTAGCAATCTGTTCATCCTGCATACTGATTTTTAACTAAGTTGTTCTGATTTTTCTTGATTTAATTGATTTAGCCATTTTATAGTGGGATTTCAATGAGATTCTTTGTTTTTTTTTTGGCTCATGATGAGTAGGATTTTGCCCTGGAGAAAGTATATAGGAAAACTTGGTGTTTTCAATTATAGGAAATTATCCAAACTCTTAAATTTTAACCGGTTGGAATTTGCAAACTCAAATTCTGCCTGAGCGAGATTACATTTTTATTCCTTCAAATTTGATTTATTAATTTTTTAAACCAACCTATAATGTCAAATCTGCAATTTGTGCACACTGTTCATATTCCAAATTAGGTGTTTAAAATGACGCTAATGAATTAGAATGTATAAAAATAGGAGTATGAGTATGAAGGTATTCCTTAAACTATACAACGACCATACGCTTGTTAGCGGCAACAATGAAAGGATGAGTATCATCATAAAATTATATTAGGATTGACTGTAGCATCAATGTTAGACATAGAACTTATGTAAATTTGATACAACTTAAAATCAATTCCAATATAACTGGGAGAAGTGGCATATAAATACTTACATTTCATCCCACTATAAATTTGAATTCTTTTCCATTAACAAACTTGCACAATAAATAAATAAAATCTTCTTTAAGAAATGACAACAACGAGATATTGACGGCTCTTATTATTTTGATTCTCCTTTGAGAACGCTGATTTATTCAATATATAACTTTATATATATATGGTGAACTTGAATTATAAGTTAATAAGAAATTATAATATTTTAATTATGGTTTATATTGTATATATATATTTAATGTTAGGGAATTTAATAGTAGCCATATTTTCTAAACTAAGTGATTTCTTGAATGATCTGTTTTAAAATCCAATCATGCATTTTGTTATTAATCATAATATTTTGTCAAATTCCATAATGTATTATATATTTTAGTAGTGAAATTACGATATTCAATATGGTTACAAATAAGTATTATTTCAGAATTTGAATACACTTTATATGGATATGGTAAAAAAAAAAAAAAAAAAAAGATCAAGTTATACATAAATCTCATAAGAATCATTAATAATGAAATTGGTGAAATGTGGTTTAAGTTTGTAGTTGATGCAAGTTCTTGACTTGGTGAAGATTATTTTCTTGTCCAATTTGTGTATAATGATAGTTATGGTTGCGTCTATTTTTTTGTATTGGTCAAAAGTTGTAAACAATTCTTTCAATATCTTTTGTTAGAGTTTGTAGGCATCCTAGTGGTTAGATCAAAAAGTTATAATAAGCAATTCATGTCATTAAGAAATTCCATATGTTAAGAAGAAGCCAAGGAATGATGACATTTTTTTATGCTCCCTATAGCATGCACAAATTTTTTTAATAAAGGCGATAATGAAATTATGGTAACATTGGGTTATAGAAGTAATAACTGCATGAATATTTGTATGATGGGAATTGGATAACTTTGCAAGTAGATGCAAAATTGGAAGATTTAAAAGTGTCTAAATTGGAAGTTGAGAATACTTGTAATTGATGAGAATGTCAAGTGATAAACTAGGACGAAAATGATGATTAATTGTTGGAAAATGATATAGACTATGTAGACTAATATTAAACACCAAACATGAAGCCTAGGAAAAAGAATTATATAATGAAACCTTGAGAGGGACTACACATAGATTGATAAGAGAAGAGAAAATCAATTAATAGAGGATGTACTGGATTCATGATATTGAGGCTTTTGCAAAAGAATTTATCAAGTTTTTACCATGGGAAATGGAAGGAGTTACCAAGCACAACAAGCATATGAAACCTTTTTATGGATGATAGTGGCTTTGGGCTTCAAATGATTAACTAAGGATGAATATAATGAGACAGTAAGGCAAAGGTGTAAATTGATGTAAAATCCAATATTAATAATTTAAGGAATGTTGTAAGGCTAGTAATATATTGAGGAAGGAAGAAAATATGACGAGAGATTAAATTTCAAAGCTGATGAGGTTCATGATGTACTTAATGAATTGTCAACTTCCTAGTTGAAAGAAGTGAAAATGAATATTGGAAAGCAATTGGTATCTTGATGAAAACATGACAATAATAGTATTCATGAGATAACATAGATCTTAGAGGGATGTTGAATAATCTTAATTCATAGTTAGTATTCATTGTTTATATAATTAAATGAAATCAGTTCATGATAATAATGCTTAAAGTGCATTGTTGTTCTATATTTGATAAGTATTGAGATGGTTATCATATTAATGATGTTTCATGATGTGATGGTATGAGGGTATATGTGATGCTTTTTTATTTATCTGTTATTATAACGATGTTGAATGCTCATAATGGGTATGATATTCATAGAGATCATGATGTTATGATAAGATGTATATTGACATGTGTTTCATTTATCACGTGAGGTCATGATATATTTTTGATGAAAATATGTTGATGTTATAACTTATGATGGTATTTCATGAGGTGAAGCATGTGATAGTTGCATACAAATTTATGACATGCATGAGCATACAATTCGTTATTTTTTGCGATTAACAATGATGAATGTTCTCATGATGACATGAAAGACTTGGCATGTGGATTATTTTCTATGATACTATGATGGTATAGCTAATGCATTGGTTTTATGTTGAGGTGTGATGATTCACAGGACTCCACAAATGGGCCGAAAGGGCCGGTTTATTTGATGATCTCATATGAGCCCATACGCATGAGAGAGAATAAGTAACACCATATGGGCTAGGGATAAACTCAATCAACACTACATATGCCAGTGGTTCCTTTGTCTTGTGTATAACTCTTGATGGATAGCTCTAGAAGAACTATGAGACCATCTTGAGGAGGCCACATGCCTGATGTTCTAGGCTAGGTGCCTAGTATTGGATTGGGATGACGAAGTCTGGAAGGGATGTAAAGGAATTCGATGCCTGGGGTTGTGCGCCTTAGTAGTTATGGAGGGAGTGGGCCAGCCTTGCGAGATGCCCGAGGTCATTGAGTACCGGACCGGATGCCTACCTTGGGGCAGATGAGGTCTGAGTCAGGCGCGAGCCTTGGACTAGGATACAGACTGGGTCAGGCTTATGCCTGGTGCCGAAAGTGGGAAAAAGGACAGAGATTCCTTGAGATTTCTCGGGGTGTTGGGGACTTTCGATGCCTGCTGGTTATACTAGTTCAGCAGAGGGTGTTGGCAACATGAAGTAAATAAAATAATAAATAATAAAAATAATAAATAATAAATAATTCAACTTAACTTCGGGACGAAGTTCCTTAAAGTGGGAGAGTATGTAATATCCCTCCCCTTAATAATAAATAATAAAAATAATAAATCATAAATGTTAAATAATAAATGATATTAAAAATAAAAATAGTAATAACTATACTAAAGCTCTAAATAAGAATAAATAGAAATAAAACAAGAAAACTATCAAAAAGAAGAAAATAAAACAAGAAAGCTAAAAATCAAAAGAAAAGTAAAGAAATAAAACAAGGAAGCTAAAAAATCAAAAGAAAGTTGCATGTAGACACATAGAGTGTGTGCATGTGGTTCCCCTTCCAATGTTGTTCTATTTAATAGATGGTGAGGAAGATGAAAGACATTCCTGCATTCCATCTTTCCGAGATTTTGTCTTTCATTCTCTTGGGAGAATGGTGTTCTAAGACATAGGAGTCACTGGCAGTAGTACGTTGATTGAGGGCTTGGGGGTGACCAGTGGTAGCAAATCTTTGCACAATTGAGCTTACGGTTGGGTGGAGAGTCGTCCCCAAAACCTTATTGGGGTAAGCCTACTTCTACCACAGGTAAGCACTATTCACAGTTGAATTTAGTTTTATTAATCACATGTTTATTGGGCTAGGTAAGTGCCACTCTCATTTAAATTTAATGTTAAATTAGATATTTATTTTTGGACTGTTACAAATTCATTTGCATGTAATTTTTGTATAGGGTTAAAACCTATATATATTCTTATTTAATGTGCTTACAGATATATCTGTATGTGATAACAATTATTTGACATGAGATGTATATTAATTTGAGAATGTGTGGTGATGATGCTAGATTACAATGTTTGTTTTTTGTTAGATGTGATCACGATGATGATGTTAGATTACAATGTTTGTGTTTAGTTAGATGTGATGATGTCTTGTTAGATTATTAAGTTTGTGTGCTAGCTAATGACGTTTATATGTGCTAGAAGTGTATATAATTATATGATGGTAGTGAATACGAATGTGTATCTTAGATGATTTTTATGTCTGTTATATGGTTATCATCATGATGTTTATTTTTATCAAATAATATTTATTAGAAATTATGTATTGGTGAACTTATATCAAAATTTTATATATGAAATTGCATGCAAAACGACTTACTTTAAAAAACAATACAAAGATATTTTTAAAAATTACAAAATTTAGTATGGTTGAAACTATGATACAACATTGATACATTTAAATACAAACTACACCGTTGCGTTAAAATATTAATCGCACTGTTTTGGGATTTTGAAAAAAAAGGGTATCATGTCGATGTGTTGAAATAATTTGGTGCCTCAACAATGCCGGTGCACTTTACTTGTAAATACACCAGTGCTCTTTATTATTGAATGCATTGATGTTCAAATTAAGTGAAAAAACCAAAAAACAAAAACAAAAACAAAAACAAAACAAAACAAACTGTGATTTTTTTCTTTTTCTTAAGATTAAAAAATGAGCAACAATTGATTTTTTGAAATCTCATTTCATAAAGTCTTTTAAATAGTAAAAATTTATTCATTATTTCATTAGTTTCCCAAAATTTTCAGAGAATGATTTGCAAGAAAGACATACCAGGAGCATTGTGCAGCAACAAAATACTTTGGAGCAACATAATTATTTAGAAGATCAGAAGCTAAAAGATATGGTGATTCACTCAAAACCTTGCATAGAAAAAAAATTAAATTTTATTGTTGATTTTACTAATAAAAAAATTTACAATTTCTGTTAAGGTTTAATTAAAAGTGAATCATTTGCAAGAGAGACATATTGGGAGAACTATGGAGAAGCATAATATTTTGGAACTACAGAAAGATCAAAATTTGAAAGGTATGGTGATTCACTCAAAACCCTCCATATCAAAAATTTTAAATTTTACTAATGATTTTACTGTTAATTTTTTTTACAATTTCTATTAGATTTGTTCACAATTCAAAAATGAAATTAAAAATAAAAATTTACTATTGATTTTACTAGTACAAATTTTTATGCCCTCTATTCATATTTAAATTTAATTAAAATTCAGGGAAAAAAAACAACAACAACAACAATACTTATCTTAAAACCTTGCTGCTTTTTTCTTATGTGTCTGCAAAATTTCAACTTAGAGTTCAAACCCCTCTACCACTTCACAATTAGAGTTTTTCATTTTAGGCATTTTAGATTTAATGGGTTTGTGTAGTTACTATATATAGGGTGTTTGACATGTAAAGTAGGGGAATCGCTTATTGAATTAGATCCAAAACCTATCGGCCATGTCCATTTTTTTTTAAAACAACGTATGTTTCACAGTGCACTAATGTAATATAACATACCCATGCACCTTGTATAATACAACACATCAGTGTATTATAACCCTGTAGGTTATGTCCAATCTGTTCACCAGTGCTCCCAGTGTAATATAACACATTGATGCGCCTCTACCAAATAGCACCATTAAGTCATTGCAATGTGTTTCATTACAAATTGCACTATCATAATTTAAAATTATTTTAAAAAAAATCGTTGATGGCACTGAACAATTAAACTTCGGGTGTATTTAATGGCCTAAATGCACCAGTTACCAGAGCTCATTTTGGATGAAATTATTTGATTTATGTATAAAATATATTTAATGGTTTCTGTATTGAATGGTACAAGTTGTATATTGATAAAAAAATGTCTGAGAATATGTCAAGTAACAAAAATATTGATCGATACAATGATAACACATTGAAAAAAGTAGAGAAAACAAGTCCTTTGTAAATTATTTACAAAATTAATATGTTTGAACTATATATAAATTTAACTAATATGTATTGGTTAGTGTGTGTCATGCAGAGCCACAAAATGAAGAATGCGGATAAGATTATTTCTAATCTAAATGCAGAAGAAGGTAAAAGCTTGATAGAAAAATTGCAAAAAGATGAATCAGGTGAATGAAAAAATACTATTCAATATGAGTCTCTTTTTTCATTAATAATATACTTAAGAATATTAGATAACATGTTTCAAATAATCTATTAATTCATATATGTTTAATGTTCTACAGGGAGAAACAACAAATAAAAAGATCAATGTCATTCTAAGAAAATAAAAATTATGGAACATATAAATGATGATGAATTCGTCTTTCATTAGAAGAACTTTGAGATCTAAAATGGACCTCCTAAAGAAATTATAAAATAATAGTGGAAATAATAAAATAAGATTATATTACATCATCAAATTTTAGAGGGAAAAGAAAATACTGCTTTTGCAACTTGTATTTTCAACTTATCTCCCTATGAGTTTACTCAAATTTCGAGCAAGAACACTCGTTGGATGCAAAATTAGAGTCCTCATCCAAGGAGTACCCATGTTGTATACTTTTGATGGACCATGTTACATGAAAAATGAGAAATACATGAAAAATGTGATTGCAATCATGTTTTTTCATGTGTTTCTCATTTTTCCTGTAGCAGGGTCCATCAAAAGTATGCAACATGGGTACTCCTTGGATGAGGAATTAAATTTTGCATTCAGTGAGTACTCCCGCTCGAAATTTGAGTAAAAACATAGGGAGATAGGTTGAAAATACGAGTTGAAAAAAATAGTTTTATTAGTTTATTATTTATAATCTTTTTACTTTTTACTCTAAAAATGGTGAATCATCCCCCATGATTGACATCATCATCTTGAATCCTATTGGTTCTTATACAATTTATTTTGGTTGTACATTTTTCTTAGGAGACTCATTTCATACCTCAAAATTTCTCTAATGAGCTCATTTGGAGTGGTGTTGGAGGTTAATCAAAAGGGTGGGAGGGGGGAGTTTACAAAATTATGACTCAGGGATTCAATGGAACAAACGTATAGAATTGCTTTTCACTTACAATACAAAAATCAATCCAATGATTCTAAGAACCAAATTATATCTAAATTACACGAAGCGTTTCCAGAGAAATGACCAATGAAACATGTCAAACTTACAAGAGCAAAAATATACAATAACAAAAAAAAATCATTCAAAAGGTAATATTCCTAATTAAAATGATTTTCTAGAATTATATGTATATATTAATACAAACCATTTATTTATTAATATCTATTTTGTTATATTTAGTTTTCATATATCAATATAAAAATAGTTTATTACTTTTTTCAGGAAGATTATGAAAATCTCAAATGAGCAACGGGCTGATATGTGAAACATGCTAATAAGAATGTCCAAAAAAGTTTACAAGGGGATAGTCAAAGAAATGGACATAATTGCATCACAGAAAGAGTCATATCAACAACAATGTGCTTCAAATGTATGTAATCATGATTGAATTTGTACATATACAAAAAATTATTTAGCATTAAATATTAATTTTCAAGTATTTTCTTGCAAATAAACCCATGATTGTCAGGAGGATTTTTATTAAATCATGGGATGAAAATCTATATAAAAGATTTCGGTTCCCCGAAATCACAGTCTTTTAGAAGTTCCCGTGGACCTGTCCTTAAAAGGTTCCACTTTGTAAAATAATGATGTCTAGTCACGAGGACTATTCATGACCAGTTTCTCGTGGGATTTTTTGTACAAAAGCATCTACCTTATAAATATTTTGTCAAGGTATTTTCCGTGGATTTGATAAATCATCCACAGTGTTTTCCTGTACAAAGATTCTTCAGTCACGAGACTCGGAGCACTTCTCCGACCTTTGGTGCGCTTTGAGCCACATCTCCATGACTGACAGAATATTAGTACCAAAAGTTTGTCGGCCCAATGTCTGGATGTTTGTCCCCTCCTTTTCCTATATAAGAAAGGGGTAAGGCTCATTCAAGGCATTCGGAGTTTGAGAGTCTTAGAGTCTTAGAGATCTGAGAAGCCTGCGTATCAGTGTGCTCGGCACTGGTAAGAATCTAAAGTGGCCGGATCTAGTAGAGTTTAGAGTCTTGAGTCTGTATATTCTGAGATAGAGTCTGTGTGTTGCCAGGAAGCCTTCGGTAGTGCTTTCTCCTCTGTGAGAAGCCGAAAGTCCGATAAATGCAAACACAGTCGATCTCTGGAAGGGATACATTGTAATCAATTCCATTTTCTGAAATAATATGAGAAGAGTGTTGTTGTTCATTCCGCATTTGAGTACTTGTGCGCTTGAGTAAATGTCTGTTGTGTAGTAGTTGTTTTCAATTTATCTTTGCCTTGAAGTTCGCCAAAAGTTCGCCAAAGGATAGAAGGGACGCCAGACCGTTAAAAGGCGAGGGAAGCCGTGTGAAAGTTCGACACAGCGAGAAATATCCAAGTAGGTTCGTGTATGGGTTCACGTTGGGTTCATGTAAAGGAAGATAGTTGAAGGCAATCGAAGAGACGCAGCAAGGCCAAAGGTCGAGCAAGCTTGTGTGAGAAGCCCCTGCTAAAAATTGGTATCAAAGCCAAAGCGTTTGGTTCAGGTTAGTACTCAGAAAAACACTCTGTATTGAAATGGAACCTTTCAGAAAGTCTATTTCTTTCCACGATATAGAAGAAAGAGAATTATCTGTAAATGAGAATCCCCTCAAAGATATGTTTGCATCTTGTTCTAGTCGTGTGTTAAACCAAGCCGAACTAGAATATGAAGAAACACAGCCATCTGCAAGATGGCAACTTCCTAGCATTGCTGCATCAGAAGTTTATTCAGATCTGTCTGTATTTCACTTAAAAGCTGCTACTAGAATCAGTATTAAAGAGTCAATAAGCCAGATCCAAGAAAACTCTGATAGTGTACAGTCTATCCCTCTTCTTGATCCAAAACAATTACAAGCTGAAGCAAAGAGGCTTAAAACCAAATATTTGCATTTGGGATGTATTAGAATCGGCATAAATCCTCTGACCCATCAAGGCCTGAATACTTTTGTGTTAGCCACTGTCAGAGACTTAACCCATAACAAATATACCAATTCATTGATAGGAGGAATAGTTGCTCCTTTGTCTAATGGCCCAGTCTATTTTGACTGTTATCCAAATTTCTCAGTTTATGTCTTTGATGAAACTATTGATCAAATCCTACAACTACAAATCCAAACCACCGGATTTGATATGCATAAGAAGAGACATAACATTGCTATCCAGACAAGGGGTTGTTTCTGGCATACTAATACTTTGTATCCAGTCGTCCTCCATGCACCCAGTAAAGATTCCAAGTCTAGTGTTGTTGTTTTGACTGACTCAAAAAATCAGAAAATTGAACACCAGACTATTCGTTGGGAAGATCTCACTTTCCCAGAACACTGGGTCGTTTCTAATCCCAAGCCTCCTGCTTTGAGAAAAATAACTTCTGCAGATATCCAAGAAAATCAATCCTCTGTTGTCCTGTCTTTTCCCAGAAGATCCACAATAGACCGCAGAAGAATAGAACAAGCCTGCAGAAGCTCATCAGCTTATCAAGATCCAAGCATTGTAGATACCGCTTGCTCCAGTTCTATTTTAAATCCTTGTCGTCATATTTCATTATTTGAGTTTGCACAGATTGTAAATTTTTCTTCATTAGAAGTAAAATGTCCCGAGTGTCACTCATTTGTAAATTTGAGTATTCTTGCTAAGTCTGTCATACATGAGAACCATCATCTTCGAACTGGTGAAGCACCTCCTTCCACATCTATAAATCCATGTCCAAATCCGAAATGTTCAAACATTCCATATAAAACATGATGACAAGGAAGAAGAAAATTGATATCAAAGTTTGTGAGTAATTATTAATATTTCCTTATAACAACTCAAGGTTTCATTTTCGTATATTTTAAGTTGTTTTACAACAAAAATCATTGAATGTCTTCAAATAGATGCTAACATACAAAGAAGAGCCATGAGAAGAATTGATTGACATTCGGTTAAATATGGGCTGTAAATATATGTTGGCATATCAAAAATTAGTTGTGAAATTTGTAAGTATCTATGTTGTTTTACTTCTTTGATTTTATAATTAATAGAACAATAAAATCCCTTATATTAAATATATGATTTATAATGGGATTTAAAACATGCAGAAAACAAGGTATGGAACTATGCCAACAAAAGACTTGTTGCAGCAAAGCATGGGACTTGGGTTTAAAACCATGTGTACATTTTATGGGTCACATTTTTCTATGTTACATTGTTATTCAATTTACATTGATGTATATTAGTTATTTCAATTTCCATTATTCTCACCAATGTATATACACTCATTACACTTTATTTTTATGTTTTCAAATGGAACAAGATCAATAAGACAAAAACAATCGATGCAATCAACAAAACATTCATCCAAATAACCCAAATCATGGAAGTAGCTCAAGCACTAACAACAATTCCAACAAAGAATGATGATCTATTTGGATATCAACGCAACCTGTTTTATTTTTTGAAATAATTGTCTGTGAAAATCAAACATTTTAATTAATGTAATGGACATAGTGTTATTGAAATACAAGGGGTTACCAATAACAATCTTATTTTGTATGAAAAATAGTCTCTTATCTATATATAATGAAATACATCTTAATTTACTCTATTGTTATTCAATGTCGTTGTGAAATGTTACAACACTAATTAAATATTATGATGAAGAGATACAAAATCTCATAATATAACAAATTAATCCAAACATCATATACAAATGCACTGATCAAATTTTAATTTTTATGATTTTTTTTTAAGATATATGTCGATTTTTCGATGAATAACAGATTTTAAAAATTACAATAATCACATTGTCACAGATCGATGTTTAAAAAAAAAGAAAGAATTTTTCATACAAAAAACCGGTGCGTTCATAACATAAGCATGCATTGGTGCATTATGTTATATAAAAGCATCGTGACGACATCTTTTTTGCATGATCGATTTTTTTTTTTTAAATGACAACATCAGGGCATTTAGTTCTTCAAGCACTGGTATTGTTTGCAATTAACGCCCCGGTGCATTTCAATTCTTAACGAACCAATGCTTTCATAAAACTTATGCCCCGATCCTACAAAATAGCATTTCCAGCTCTACTGCAATATATATATATATATATATATATATATATATATATATATATTTTACAAGGTCGGGTACTGATATATTATAAAACAACAATGAGGGGACAAGGTCCCAGTACATGTGGAGAGGGAAGATCAGTGAGGGAGGTGCAAAAGGGGAACGCAATCCTGTCCTCCCAAACATTGATCTTGCTTCTTAGAATTTGAAAAACAATGCAACTATATCGTCGGACGAACTGTCTTAACAATACACAAAATTTACATAACATAGTAAATTATCAAGGAGGTCACCAAAACTGATTGACAGAATCCTCGGGGGGCTTGTCTTTCTTGTTGCTGAACTTGGTCGAGGCTTTGCCTTGCTTGCTTCGGTTCAGTGTTTTAATGAAGCTCACCACTTCTTCCAAATGTTGGCATTTTTATTTTAGACCTTTGATCTCTGCTTTCTGCTTCTCGAACTTTTTCTTCTTGGATTTATTTTCAGTTTCCATTTCAGCCCTGAGCTCATTGAGAGTTTTGATGAAGCGCCCAATCATGAAGCAATTTGCCCTGCAGAGCGCGCAACTATTGTTGTTTTCAATCTATTCCAAGGGATTACCAGACATATTGAAAACAGGGAAGGAGCTCTTCTTATCCTTATTGCAGTTCTGAGTTTGAGGTCTTCTGATCGTGAATAGGTAGGGGACAATAGTACTCAGATTCTTGATCGAATTTTTCCCTTGCTTCGAAAGTCTGAAGCTGCCCGAGTAGTGCTTGGAATGAAAATCCTCATTAAAAGTTAACTGGAGTTAATGCCTGCGGATGAGGGAGATTAAGTAAGAAGAGATGAGATAGCGAGGAAGAGCCAGCCAAATAAAGAGATCACATCTAGAGCCCACAGGTCTGATGATATAAGAGGGAGAGGGGTGATTGGCAGATTGGATGAAGTTCTGGGGGCGTGGAGAGGTATTGAGCAAAGGAAAAGGTTTGAGAACCACAGAAAAAGCATGAAAAACCCTGTGCACAAAACTACACGAGACCACAGGAACAAATAGAGTGTTAGCTGAAAATTTGCATAGCCAATAAACCAAAACAACATTACCTCTGCCAACGCACAAAAGGGAGCTTATGAAACTCCTCGGAAACCTCCTGAAACATACACTACGACCTGGAAAACTTCTGTTAACGATGTTGAGATAATTCTTCTTATGAGGAAACCTGATCCCGGGTTGCTTCTTATAATATTTGATATGAAATTCCTCATGAACCCTTCTTGCAGCGAAGTCATTGCAATTCGTGACAAAACTAGATCCTCTGCACTTGAAGAGACTTTTACCAACTTCTATCATGTCTTGAGGACGGTATTTCTTTGCCATAAGGATACTCAGCTTACTGTTTTGAACTGGGGGGATTTTCCACGCTGCTCTAGGCAGATTTTCTTTGTTTTTTCTGTCAGACTTATGGTGGATATTTTCGCTCTAAGTCTGCATTGTACTAATTTCCTCTTTTTTCAAATGTGTGATGATTTTTCCCAGGTCTTGTATTGTGGGCCAAATCACCTTTGAAGACTGGTTAAGGTATTGGTTTTTCATAGACATCATTATTTTCTCTTGCTGTCCCGACCCCTCTGTCCACCGCCTTGTTGGCTAAGGCATCTGCTGCTTGGTTATGAACTCTTAACACATGTTTGTAGACAACTTTCCCAAGTAGGTTGACATTTTCAATAATTCTTTGCTTTATCTTATTCAAGGCTTGATTTTTAAATTCTCTTCCAGCATCCATTGCTGCTATTATAATAGCAGAGTCTCCAATAATAATTGGATCTTTTGCTTGGAGCTTTATGAGAATGTTGGTTCCCATTAGCAAACCATAAGCCTCTGCTCTGTTGTTTGATAGAGTCCCTAGCCCCCATTCAAACGTTGAAATTGTTTCACCTTGCTGATCCAGAATTAGCCCACCCGCCCCAGCTCTTCTAGGGTTGTTCTTTGAGGCTCCATCAAAGAAGAGGATGTAGTTTTTTTTATTTTTGATCCACCCCTCTATTTCCCTTTCATTACCCCGAAGCTTCCAATTTGCTTGCTTGTTTCCAACATTCTTTGGTATATAATTCCTGGCTAGGCCATCCATGGGGATCTTATTGTACCAATCCTTTTCTACTAGAGTCCAGCTGGTTTGTTCCGGGGGAGGCATACCTTTAGAGCTGATCATTTCCGCAATTTGGGCCCAGGTTTTGGAAAGAATAGTCCTTGAGCTTGGTTTTTTGCCCTTGAAGATGCACTTGTTTCTTGCCAACCAGATGTGCCAGCAAAGTGTGGAGGGGAGACACTTCCAAACACTTATAATGGCAGCCTTGTTTCGCTTAGCATAAGGGTAGCTGTGAGCCCAGTTCTTGTGTAAAGGAGACAGTTGCACAATTGACTCAATATTCAATTCGAGGGGGCTGATAACTTGCTTCCAGCACTGTCTAGCAATGGGACAGTTCAGGAAGAGGTGTTGTGTGCTCTCTTCCTTTGATTGGCAAAGAACACACATTGAAGGCCCATGTATGCCCTTTTTCCTCAAATTCTCAGCAGTAAGAATCCTCCCTTTTAGAAGGGTCCAGGCGAAAAACTTGATTTTAGGAAGACAAGCATTCTTCCACACAGCAGGCCAGAGGCTCCAATTATCATAGTTGCTATAATTACGAAGGAAGTTGTAACCAGATTTGACAGTGTACATTCCTCTGCTGGGGTCCCAAATATAACTGTCCTTATTCTTTTTGTTTATCGGAGCTGAGCCATATAGCAGGGCCTTCAATTCTTCCCACTGATCAGAGAGGCGATTTGGTATAGGAGGCTTTTTCCAAGCAGTCCATTTATCTTGATCCCACTCCGAGATGGAAAATAAGGAAGATATACCCTTCTCCTCCAACCAGTCATGAAGGTCATTCAGATTGTGATGTCCTTTTAACGGTGTTGCTCCCATAATTCGATCATTCCAAATGGAGGTGTTTTCTCCATTTCCAGGATTTCTTGAGAATTGATCTTTGATGTGGGGAATGATTTTTTAATAAGCCTCTAGATTTGGGTACAAGGACGATCCGGGATCAACGCGTTAATCAGCAAGGACCTCTGCCCGTTGAGATATTTCTTGGCCAAGGCTTCTCCCCACCATTGATCCTACCCAATTAGCATGTGCCAGACTAGTTTAATTCCAAGAGCTTTGTTTGTTATGTTAGGGAGGCGGATGGAGATACCTCCATATTCAAAGGGAAGAGTCACTTGATCCCACTGTACCAAACTGAACTTTTTAGATTCCTATCTCCCTCCCCGCCAAAGGAAGCCTCTGATTATAAGCTCCATTTGCTTATAAATGCTAGATGGAGCCAGAGTTAAGGCGAACTGATATATTGGCTAAGCCGAAAGGAGAGCTTTGATTAAAATGGTTCTACCAGCCAAGTTTAACCACATCATCCCCCAACTTTGGATTTTCCCTCTAACTTTCTCGATTTGTTTGTTCCAGGTCTCTCTCTTAATCCCTTCTTTGGCCAATGGTAATCCCAAATAAATAAAATGGCTCCATTTTCGTTGAATTGGAATTTCCAATATTTTAGATATCCTTTGCATGATATTATTAGGCACATTCCAGGTGTATATTCTACATTTTTTATTATTCAAAAGACCTCCCAAGGTAGCTAGGAAGTCATCTAACACCTTTTTGAACCTTCTAGCAATTATACTAGATGTGCCCCCAATCAAGAGGGTGTCGTCAACGAAGAAAGAGTGATTAATTTCTTTAACACCACGAGCAATTCTAATGCCAGTAATCTCCCTTCTCATTCGCTGATTTTCCAGCTGTATGCTAAACGTTTATGCCATTATTATGTAGAGAAATGGGGACAGCGGGCATCCTTGCCTTAGTCTTCTAGTACTGCAAAAGTATTTACTGGGCCTTCCATTAATGAAAGTTGCAATCCATGGGTTGGAAATGCAAGCTTCGATGATCCTAATAAACTTGTTTGAAATGCCAAATTTTTGAAGAGCTGCAACAAGAAAACGATGACAAACACGATCAAAAGCATTAGCCATATCCAACTTTATAACCATACCTTTTTCATTGTTTTGGATGCTGCTGTGGATGGCTTCTTGAATGAGGATTACATTGTCAATTATTTGCCTTTTTGGGATGAAGCCCCCTTGGTTTTCCGAAATGATACAAGGAAGGATTTTTTTAGTCGATTTGCCAAAATCTTGGTGATGATTTCATATGAAGAATTACATAGAGAAATTGGCCTGAATCTGTCAAAGGAGACAAGATTTGGCTCTTTAGGGATGAGGGCCAAGTGAGAAAGTTTTGTGTTTTCCCCCACTTTATGTTTTTTTAAAACATTCTTAATCATACGTACTAGAGCTTTTTAATTGTCTCCCAATGGCACTTGTAGAAGGCGATGGTGAATCCATCGGGGCTTGGAGCTTTTTCCAGGTGCATGCTCCAAACAGCTTCCCTTATTTCCTCCGTTGTTACCTCCTTCTCGAGCTCACTGTTTTGCTGTTCACTAACTTTGCTGCTAATTTGCTGAAGAAAATCAGCGCTATCCACTTGTAGCTCCCCAGCTGTGAGGAGGTTTTTAAAGTGGTTAAACACTGCTTCTTTTATTTCTTCTCTCCCCTTGATTTCCTGCCCTTCCACTTGGATTTTGTCAATTTGGTTGCCTGCTCGTCGAATCTTGAGGTTGTTGTGGAAAAAGGCAGTATTCTTGTCCCCTGCTTGGATCCAAAGACATCTGGACTTTTGTCTAAGTTCCTCCTCTTCGTTTCTATTTTGTTGGTAGAGGGCCACAAACATTTCTGTTTCGTGGGCTTTGTCTTGTTCAGTAACTTGCTGACTTTCTTTTTCTTTGTTCCACTTTTCCAGCTTGTCTTGCAACTCTGATTTTCGTTTCTTGTCCCTGAAAGCTTCTTCTCTGGCCCACGTTTTTATTTTTTCTCTCACATTTTTGAGCTTGGTCTCCCATACGTACTGTGGGGAGCCCAACACCTCTGCGTCCCAGCTTGCTTTTATTAAATTCCTGAAGCTATCCTTGCTGTCCCAAATTTTGCTATACTTGAATGGGATCGGACCCTGATTTTCCCACTTGTCCAGGGTGAGCACAACCGGCTTATGATCGGATGCCGAGGCATGCACGATTTTGCTCTTGATGGACGTAAAACTTGCAGCTAAATCCTCCTGAATCAAGATTTTGTCAAGCCTTTCCTTTATGTTTTGAGCACCGGTTCTTTTGTTGCTCCATGTGAATTTTCCGTTGCTGGGATGGATATCAAGCAACTTATGTTCAGCAATAATATCCTCCAAGACTGCTCTTGACGAATCTCCTATGAATCTGCCTCCCAGCTTTTCCTCTATATTCCGAATCAGATTTAGATCCCCTCCCATGACTAGATTGTCTATCTGAACATCTTGTATTTCTTCTTTTAGAGACTCCCAACATAAAGCTTTGTCTCTATAGTGATTTGGTGCGTAGATATTTATGACCGTATATTTGATGTTTGTGTTCTTCTTTGTTAGATCTATCTTGATCCAATTAGTCTTGAGTTTTTGGCTGATAATTTTCCAGTTCCATTTATTCCACAACGTACCAATGCCTCCTGAGGCCCTGTTTGAGTCTGTTGCTATTCCTTCGTAATTTTTTTGAGTTGCTATCAAGGTTTGAAACTCTCGGTTATTGATTTTGGTCTCTTGGATCATTAATATATCCAGCTATTCTTGCTTTATTAGATCTCTTGTTGCATTGAGTTTTAAGGCAGAACCCAACCCCCTACTGTTCCAAGAGACCAAGATCATTATTTACTTGGTTTATGGTGGTTCCTAGCCTTGTCCTTTGGTTGCGTTTTCTCCCCACTCCCTTTCTGTTTGCCAAGGAAAGTGTCCATTGGCTGTTGAGTTCCGATAGCCATATCCTTTGCTGCGGCCTCATCTCTAAGTTCCTTGTTGGTTTTCCTCCCAGCTTTTTTAGGTTGCTCCAGAGCATTGGATGTTTCTTTGACTTTGTTTCTAGTGAGGATTCTATCAATGGAGGGTGGGGGAGGCGAGAAGCTGGGGGTGGGGAGGAAGCACTGGCAAAAATGAGTTGGGGAGGGGAACGAGGAGATGGGGGATCTTCTTCCAGGAGTTCAAAGGGATTAGAAGACAATTCAACCAGAGGAGCAGGGTTGGAGAGGGGGTTTGAGGAAGTAGCAGTATTTCCATGAGCTTGAGGAGGGTTCTGAGTGTTTTGTTTATTACTAGTTTTCTTCCTTTTCACTTGTTCCCAGTTATTTTCATGAGTTTCAGCAGTCTCAACCGTCTCGACATCCTTAGGTTTGCTACACCTATTTGCAAAATGACCATACTCGTGACATACCTTGCATTTGAAGGGGATTTGATCATAGTCCAGCTGCTGAATGTGCGTCCATTGATCCACCTTGAGTTTGATTGCCTCCGGAAGCCCTTTTCCCATATCTAGTTCCACGCAGATCCTAGCACAAGCGTGCATGTTGTCTTTTGGTTCGCATCTATCAATATACTTGCCCACTGCGTTCCCTATAGCTTTGACTGATTCGTCCTCCCATCAATGAAGAGGGAGATGCGGCAACCTGACCCAGACCGGCACTGCATTTGGGATGTCCATCTTCGGATCAAAGTCCGGAGACCACCTATTCAGATATAGGCCTCTCAAATCCATAAAGTATGGTCCATTCCTGAAAATAAGGTTCTTCTCTTCTTTAGATTCAAACAAAAATGTGTAATATCCCCTTCCACAGAACCTAATTGCGATTTTCCCTTGTATATTGGCGCTCTAGTTTCTCTCCGCCCATTTTTGGACTGCTCTGGGGGAGGGCCACAGACCTGTGAACTGCCCAACCAGTCCCCGTTCGGCCAGAGAAATGGCTGCTTTTCGAGGTAGAGTTGGAGGTAAAGATATCTCAGGAATGTCATCTAGTTTTTTGACAAATTTACTTGCAACTGGCCTGTTTTTTGGAGCTCCATGATTTGCTATTAAGGAGGCAAAGGCTGCTTCATGGTTGGGATCTTCATTCGGAGAAGGAGAGTCGTCCCCCGACAGGTTAGGCATTGGCCAGAGGAAAGCTCAGTAGCAGAAGGCTGCCAAGCCCAGAGCAAGGAGCAGAGATCAGCGCGGAAGGATCCAACCAAGAGGAAGCAAGAGGGGAGGGAGGCAACCCAACAGCAGTAGGCTACCACGCAGGGCTGCTGCAGGAGGCAGTGCGAGAGGCAGAGGCACAGGCTAGGTCACGGGCGCACAACAGCTAAAAAAAAAAAAAAATCAGCTCTAGTGCAATATTAAAGTTAACAACAACGGTCCTTTTATAATTTTAGCACACTGGTGCATTTATACAAACAATACACATTGACGTTGCGAGTTTAAATAAAAGCACTAGGTCTGCAATATTTTTTGCGTGCCCTGGTGTCATTCTTTAAAATAATGCCCCGTGGCATTTTTTTATGTATACACACCAAGGAAGTATACATTTCAAAAACTAGTGTTCTTTGCATTCAACGCCTTAATGCTTTTAGTTATGTATGCAACCTCGATGCTTTTGATATATGTAGCACACTAGTGCTATTTTTTCTATTAAGTGCATCACAAAAAAACATTTGCTAAAACCTCCAGTCACCTAGATTTTTTCAGTTATGATGAATTTCCGTTATAATCTCCACTAAAACATCCATTATCACAAATGAATGTTTTTTTGACAATTTTATAACACTAAAAGCCTTTGTTATAACCTCCGCTAGAAGGTATTTTCCTTATAGTGTTAAAGCATTTGACAATAGGAAACATTAGGCACTCCAAACCATTTTACCAATTTGTACTAGAGAGAAACTAACAGTCTTCATAGCCTCCATTTTCCTATAAATTGAGAGCTTGGCCATTCATAAATGGGATCAGAATTCAAAGAATTGTTGCGCTATCAAGATAATCATTGAGAGAGAGTATTAGAGATAGGAGCTAGAGGAGGTCATGTTGCAACTTCAACACTTGGTTGTAAACTTCCTTCTTCTCATTAATATATAGATCGACTATTCTTCCTTCCAGACCATTGTCCATTGATTATCTCTATTATGATTGACTAATGATTGTTTGGAAGCTTGGCTTATAATGGTTTATTCAATGATGCTTAGTTTTTTTTATCTATTATGGCTTTGATTGATGGTATTATTATGTTGTGAAGGGTTTGTTTTGTTCCTTTGTGTGCAAGATAAGCCTTTGGAGCTAGCTAGGAGCACTTCCCAGCTACACTGACAACTTCAACTCATCTACAAGGAATACAAGAAGGTTCTTCCTTAGCATTACTTTGTCAATATTGCTTTATTTCTTGCATTGTTGAATGGGTCATGTCTTAAGATAGTCAATCCCTTATCATGTCTATTTCGTGTTTCCAAAAAAACCTAAGAGGGTAATTGTTTGTTCATATGAGCATTATTCCCTCCAACAGAATTGGCAACTCCACTAGGAGGCGTATTTCTTCTTGGCTTATTTTTCTCTCCTAGATCTTGGATCTCTAATCTCGTCACTAATTGAGTTCCTATCATTTGCATGCATGTTAGTTTAATTTATTTGAGTTCTTGTTTTTTTTACCTAGACTGTATTTTTCTGAGTAAAAATCTTGTAATGCTTCCTATAAGTAGAAACCAGAGCGTTATAACACACCTTTCTGTGTACCCAATGTGTTACTCTTGTGTATGCCACACTGTCTTCTTTAGATCACCTATGTTACTACTTTAAAGCCTCTATTTCTCAACTTTGTTATGGATTTGATTATTTGTGTTTTGCCTATTTGTGGCCCTGGAGTATTTGTTGTCCTCAACTTTGATTAATTTTCCTGCATTCATCATTTTATTTTGAAAACTAGCTTAGCTTGCATTACTTGCATCCTTAAAATAAAAGAAAAAAGAAATCATTTTATCTACTTTGCTTGATCGTTCAGTTCATTAGTGTGCATTTAACTTGAGTATGGTTGTCTAGATTTCTTAGGTGAGTTGGAGTTTGCATTGTTCTTGTTTATTTTGGGAAACGAATTGTGCTACTATCTCCTTGTAGAACTATTCTTCATTGAAAGAAAAATATAAAGAGCATGAGCTACATAGTTTGAGTCAGAGTTATCATGAATTCCATACGTCAAAACCCCTACTAGAGACATTTAAGAAGTACCCTAAAAACAATCACATAATAAAATTGATTAGCAACTCTTTTAGCAGGAAAAACACACAGTAGTCTAGGATAGGGTCTTGGGTTAGGCTATGCAAGTCAACTCCCCAAGGATATAAATCAGACTAGAGTTAATAGTGAGTGAAAATACTATTTCACCCTCATTGACTGGGACCGCTCCTCTAACACAAGAGTTAAGCGTGAGGCAACATCAGAGTGTATGAGAAGGTGTCCTTCCTTTAAGTGCATTTTAGTGGACATTCTATGTACAGGGGATTCCTTCGGGAATTTCGGGGTTGTGTTGGGGTCTTAGGTACCCTACCCACACAACGTGTTTCCCACGATTGTGACCCCCCCGTAGTAACAATGATTTGTAGGTAAATGGTAATGGCCAAAATCTTATGGAAACATACACAAGATGACTGGGGCAGGTTGCCCTGGTACCTAAAGGAAGACGAACTGTTATGAAACCAGCTCAAGAAAAGATAGAAAAGATAGATCAACGCCTTAGAATTCAGCCTCTTCGAGGGGGCAACCTCCTTTACATTACATAAATGAACAATTCTTGGATGATACAAATGAAAAGACCTCCTTTCTATATATAGGAGTCTGAGGGGTTATAACATAATCAGAGCCGACATAACAATAATAATGTAAGGGCACAATAATAACAATAGTGGGCTTCTATGGGGCACAATAGTAACAATATGGGCACTACATGGGTACAACAATATAATAAGTGGGTTATACTAATAACAATAAGGGGTTACACTAGTAGTATAGGGGCCTAACACGAACCTACTCCATCTTTAGCTTGTTGGGAGGGTACTCATCTCCATGAGAGTGCTTGCACCATTGAAGTTTGGGCGAAGCTCGGGAGTAATAGTAATTGTCTCTATCCCAACTGGATTCTTCTCATAGTCCTTTGATATTGGGATTCATATCCAACTAGTTGTGTTTATTGGAAAAAGTAGGATTGTGTGTTAATCTCTTAATTATTTTTTCTTTTTAGGAGTGTGTTGTTTGTTACCGAGTATATTTATAAAAAAATATATCATTAATTATGGCTACTATAGGACCTCGTAGACCTAGATGCCTACGAGGCCTCCATCCACTCACTATGGAGGAATATACGAGTGAACCAGATTACCCCTCTGATCAGGGGAGTTTGTATCCAATTTCAGACCCTAAATTGCACCTTACTTACCCAAAGTCTCCCTTGTCAAAGGATCCTTTTACATAAGGTTTTTTTCCTCACTATAATCCTCCCCTCACTGACCCTCTTGGGCCTATATTGATTTAGGTTGCTCCTTTTCCTTTTGTATCTTCTTCAATTTCCCATCTAAATGTCCCAATGATGGCTAGTGAATCCCACTCCTTTGTGGACACCTTTGCTTCACCTCTACTCAGTCAACCACTAAACCCACATGCACCAAGTTCAACACATGTTGTTGGTTATCCAACTATAAAACCTTTGATTAATCCAAGAACACCAACTACACCCACTTTGGGTAGTGCTCAATAATTTATTTTCTCCACCAACCCAACTCCTTTTGTGTTGGCTTGTGGTACCTCAACTCCCACCCCATTAGGTGTTCCCAATTCCACAACCTTCAATAACCCTTTTGGCTAGAATCCATTGCTTAGTTTAAATCCCCCTCCATTATTGTTTGGGGGGAATGTTTCTAGCATCCATCTACCTATCGGGGGCACTCCTACCCCCATGCAACCTTTGGTACAACTAGGTACTTCTTTTATTGATGCTTTTCTTGTCGGTGGTTATGTTGTCAGTAGTGGTAATGTACTTAGTCCATCTTACGTGCAAAGTGGTGTTTCATTTCCAAGGTGCTGAGGGTTTTAGCCTTCAGTGAGGGAGTAGGATCTCCCTTCCTGTAGGAGTCGGTAAACGAGACTTGGGGTTATAGCCTTCTTCCAGTGGGTGTTGGAGAACTAGTGGAGGTTGTAGCCTCCTGTGGGTGGGTGTCTGTGTGCTAATAAGAGTTTGCACCAATACAAGATGTAATGATGATTTTCGTTATATATTAAAAAAGAAGATAGAGACAATGACAGTGGTGGTTTTCTTCTATATTGGATTTCCACCTAAAATCCTGGTGTTTTAAAAGTGCTTCCTATGTGTTGTGATTTATTTGCTCTTTCTTATGTTCTGGATAGCTAATAATGCAATAGTTAAGATAACTCACTGATAAAAGATATGACAAATTAAGTAAATTGGATATAAACCTTTTTTCATTCACTAAAGTCGCGTACAGATGTGGGTTACATAAAGAACAATAACGTACAAAATTTTGAATGTGAAATTGTGAAAACTAAAAGTGAATTAAAAACATTGATTCACCCCCGGCCCCTCACCCCCTCTTAGTATTTTTTCCTAACATAGGAGTGTAGTAAAAAACATAAATAACAACTAGATGAGTTGCAACATGCATACATGGGTCTGTTCTCAGATCCTAATGGGATACCATCCAAGAGGGAAATGGAGCATGAGATTCAATTATTTCTAGACTCCTCGTTGCCAAACATTGGGATATACAAGTAGTTTGTTATATAAGCGAGGTGAAGAAGCAATTGCAACATCTACTAGAACATGGTACAATTCAACCAAGTACCTCACCATGTGGTTCACCCATCATCACTGTTGCAATCAAGGATGGGACTTGGCAGATGTATATCGATTACAAGTTGTTAATAAAAATTACCCTCAATAACAAGTACCCCCTACCTAAGATAGATGATTTGTTGGATCATTTGCAACAAGACAAATACCTCACCAAGCTAGACTTAAAGTTTGGATATCACCAGGTTGAAGTAAAAAAGGAGGATATTTGGATGACTTTTTTCAAAACTAGGTAAGTTTTGTATGAGTGGTTAGTCGTGCCTTTTGGCTTATGCAATACACCAGTAACATTTATGAGGTTAATGAATGCTATATTGCGTTTATTTATAGATTCATTTGTTATTGTTTATTTGGATGATATACTGGTATACGTTGCTACTTGGGAGAAGCACAACTCACATTTGATGTAGGTGCTATAGACATTGAAGAAGCAAAAACTGCTGGAAAATCTCCAAGTGTGAGTTTTCACAACAGTCTTTGGTGTGTTTGAGGTATGTGATAGGTGGAAGAGAGCTAAAGATATATACCACCAAGATGGAGACCATCATGAAGTGGTTGGTCCCTATTAATGTTTCTGAAGTTAAATAATTTCATTAGGACAACACAATGCTTGAGGAAATTCATAGCCTCATTTTCAACAGTAACAACACCACCCCACACCATAACGACAAGTGGTAAGAGTTTCTAGCGCTGAGAGGGTCAAGAAAGGGTTTTTGAGGAGTTTTCACAGTAGTATTTGGTGTATCTAGGGCATGTGATGGCTATAGGAGTTTGCACAGTAGTATTTGGTGTATCTAGGGCATGTGATAGATAGAGAAGAGATAAAGTGGTTGGTCTCGACCAATGTTTTAGAGGTTAGGAGTTTCCTTGGGGCAACACAATACTTAAGGAAATTCATAGCCTTTTTTTCGGGAGTAGCAGTGGCACTCCATGCCATAACAACTAGTGGAAAGAGTTTCTAGTGGGGAAAGGGTCAACAAACGGTCTTTGAGGAGTTAAAGAAAAAAAATCAGTCAAGCACCGATTTTAGCATTACTGAACTTGCAACATCCCTTCGAAGTGGAGATACATTGAGTGAATATGCTATGGGAGCGGTCTTAATACAGGGAGGAAGGCTTGTATGCTACCATTATGGAGTATTTTATGGGTCAGTTCTTAACTACCCTACCTACAACAAAGAGCATTATGCCCTGGTGCAAGCTATGAAGAAGTGAAAATGTTATCTAATGGTAAATGAGATAATAATCCACACATATCATCAACCACTACAATACCTGTAGGCCCAGAGTAATATTAAATAAAACATCCTCTACAAGACATAACCAATTGTTATTGAGTGCTCTTCTCATGCCTTATGCAATCTTTACTGCACTAACAAGTCTCACGTTTTGAATTTTCCATAATTCAAAATTAGTTTTACCATTAAACCTTTCCACCTCCAACTTGACATTCTTCATTTTCACCATTAATTCTCTTCACACAAGATCCACAAAAACATTTTTTTTTTAAATATCCCAATTTGAATTCCAAAAATTAAAAATAATACACCAAAATCTCCAAAAATAAAAAGAAAACAACCCTTCTTCTTGACAACTCCTGAAATAGGTTCAAGGTTCAACAGTTGCCTTCGACTACTGTCTTTGTAGCCTCATATAGCTTCCACCAAAAACTTGGACAAAATTTGGTCTTTATAAAAAATAGACTCCATTGGCCAAACAAAAAAGGTTGGTTCTATCTTCACTAGCACCAGCCTTCACCAACAAAATAGGGTTTGCAGCCTCCACTTAAAACAATTTGGGTGGAACCATATGCAACCAAATTAAGAAAATAACTTGAGCTTCTCAAAACTCAACAAAATTTTGAACATGGTGAAGAGTTTTATCTCCTTTACTTTGACAATCAACAACATAAACATGAAAATTGGACTATGACCATGTTTCTAGTATGTCACTATAATACACTGGAACTAGGTGAGATTTTTTTTTTTTTAGGAAAGGAAAAACCAACAACTTTCTATTAAATAAAAAACATTGTTAGATGTAGCAAGCTAGTATAATCCCATATTACATATGCATAGCATATATGTGCTAGTATAATCCCATATTACATGTTAGTCTAATCTCATATTACATGAGAATGATATCATTCAAAGGCACGCAGGCCCCTCAAAGAAACCCACAGGGAACACCATTTATAGCGCAAACCCATAGGGAACACCATTTATAGCGCAAACCCACAGGGAACACCATTTATAGTGCAAACCCATAGGGAACACCATTTATAGCGCAACGACGGGCAACCACTCATCATTCTAGCAATGTCAGAGGATACTTTCACTGACATGATAACACGTCAAAAGATATTGTAACCAGCAAGATAAACACCAGAAGAAATTATGACCAACAAGAACATAATAGCACCAAAAGATATTCTGAACAACAAGAAAACCCTAGAAACGCTCCAACCAGCGTGAAAAAAAACTAGAAAAGCAAGCCTGAAGAAAAAAACCCGAAAATACATCATTGAAAAATACGATCAAACTAAAACGCGTAGCTAAATATCTATAAGAAAACATAGGCCTAAATGTAAACCTCGAAACAGGGCATTAGACGAAGCCTATAACGAGCAACATACAATGCGGGTTAAAAAAAAACCCACCCGAGAAGCATAAAGAAAAAGAGCCGCAGGGCCCATGATAAAAACCTCAGAGGGACAAATTACAAGGCAAAACTCTGAACAGAGTAAGAGAGTGGCCCCAATGGCTGCACAACCCACAAAAACGACAGCAACCCCAAAGCATCAACCGGCTAGAATGACATTCGCAACCACGGAGTAGGAAACCGCCAAGAAAAACAGGGTCGTTGGGCACAAGGGAAAACCACGACCACCTCTTCACCAGCGACACCAAAAGAACCAACAGGTGGGACCATACAAATTGTGACAAAGATATCTAGGAAGTGGGTAACTCTGAGCACACCAACTGAAGAGAAACCCTCGACATTCAAATAACGACACCATCCACGGTTGAATAAACCGTGAAACCGCACCACTGAGCCACCTACAAAAAGACGACACGGCAAGAGGGCAAGGGGAGGCATGAAAATAGGCGTGAGGGCAACTAGGGTTCGTCGCCTCTCCCCGTTCCAGTTTTTCTAGCTTGACAAAATTCTTCTAAAGTGGGTGGGATCTATATTGTCAACAATCTATGGAACTATAATTTAGGATCAAAATTAATGTTAAAGCGCATACCAAAGTTGTGCATAACTTCATGCTAATTCTGCATACTCTCCCATTTGCGAAATCTGATTTATGTTGAAGAAGTTTGGACTAGTTTACACCTAAGCAGTTTGGAAACAAAAGTGTTGATACATGACACTGATTTGCTTGCCAAATCTAAATTATGCAAATTATGCCTAAGCGGTTTCGTACTCTCCCATTTGCCAAATCTAATTTATGCTTAAGCATTTTGGAAATAGAAGTGCAGACGTGCTGATACAGGACATTGACTTAAAAGGAACGTCGACAACAGGATCCAACCCTGTTAGTGTCTATGAGTCACCAGTGATCAAATGTACTCTTTCCATGTGGTTGATAGGGTGATTAGGTCAAATTGTTATGTTTTCAAATAAAATTTGATACCTCTTGGTTGTCAAATGGTCATTGGTTTCTGTCTAGGTCATTTCTACTCCCTCCACTTGCTCAAGGTCATCATCACTCATCATGGTCATGTCATCATTTAGGTGTCCTAGGTCATCAAAAGAGTTAATGTACCATCATATAGGTCATGGTCTAGGATTTACATTTGATTGTCATCATAATGTCAGTCAATAAAAATCAAATAAGGGAGTCATGTCCATCATTTGGGTCACCATCATGGGAGTTAGCAACTTAGGGAATAAAGTAAAAAGGTAACATTTCCATTTGAAGAAATTATGTTGCAGTCACATCAGTCAATAGTCTTTCTTTCAAAAGTACACATGATGTCATGAGCCAAAATTGAGTTTTTTGAGCTATAAAGAGAAATAAAGCTTTTCAAGAGTTCATTCTATCCTTCCAAGTCTCCAAGAGCTCCTCTCAACCATTGTAGCACTTGCCACAACCATTAGAAGTTCAGATTACATCACCAATTGCTCAGTTCACTAGCTTGTTGCGCTTCTGGCAGGGTTGTTGCGCTTTTGTTTTGGAGACATAAGGAGGGAAAGAACAGGTGAAAACTCCATCTCGGTGTTTCAAACAACTTCAAACAAGTAAGTGGGACCATTACAAACCCATGCTTTAGTCAATTCCTTCACAAAACTGATAAACTTCTTCCCTAAGGTTTGTTGTTGTGCTTTTATGATTTCATGGTTTTGCTTCACTTAATAAGGAAATTTCCTAGTTTCTTGGCCTATACATCCCTAATATCCCTCATTAGACACTCCCTACCATTCCCCTCACTTTACTTCAGTTATTTCATCATTTTCTCACACAACCCTAGCTAGTTGCTGTGCTTCTAGACTAGGACTGTGTTTTCCCTCTTTTGCCCCCTTCCCCTCACTCAAATTCAGAAATTCCACTCTCATTGTGTTCCAAAAACACTTCCCTACTCCCCATAATTTTCTCAGGAATTATCTCATCTCCCTTCCCCTTCATTTCCTCACCCCAACTTGTTGCGCTTTTAGCCCTGTTTTGCAAATCAAATCCCTTGCCTCCCCTTCACAACCCCTTTTGTAGAAATTTCCACTGTAGATCAACAGATTATGCAATATACTAAAGCAAAATACAATATCTACTTCTACAACAAACTTGCGGAAGCTTAATAGAATTTGAGCAAGATCAAATAGAACACATATAATTGAGAATGAGAAATCAATCACACCTGAACACAGAAGAATACTCTAGGGAAAGCCTAAGCTGCAAACCCCGATCTCTGTATTATCATACAAGTGGAAATATGTTTATATTACACAAAGCATCAACTCACAAGCTATCCTGCTCTCAGTACAATCGAACAATACAGTTCACAAACTGAATAGACACAAGATATGCCTTCCCTCAGCCCTCCAAGCCTCCTATTTCCTTGCACAGTTTTCCTTGGGGTCCAATGCTGCCACCTATGTGAATTGGCCTCATCACACACTCACCAAACCCAAAAGTAACTGCGCAATCTCTAGGAATGAATTCCTTTTGCATGCAAGAGATATACTCCATGGAATATTCCTACAACTGATAGTACGCTGCCCCATCATCTGATCTCAACTGGGTCTCTATATGAACTGACATAAATGAGTTATTTATGAGAGAATATTCAGTTATCTGAAGTGCAGCAGTTACATGCATGCGTGCATTAACTAACTGAACTCACAATTAATTCAACAAACTATTTGAACTAATCTAACTAGACTTAACTCAGTTAACTGAGCTAACTAATTACAGCTCATCCTGATCTCCTTTAATCAAGGGATAACTTCCTCAATCAATGGAGAAACTGTTGCATGTCTTCACATAGACTTCATGTTTGATTTTCTACAACTAATTAACTCAAGATGAATTAATTAATTATTTTACAAACAGCTGCTAAGATCAAATTCAAATTTTAATTCTCAATTTTAGTTTAGGGACTAACTAAAATTGGAATGTATCTCGAAATGTGATTTATGGCAGTGCTAATTTTAGCATTTCTTGTTGCTATTTTCAACACCTTTCTCATGAGCAACACTTCCTCATACCTTTGTTTGCATTCCATATTGATTCAAAGGGTAAGTCTACATCTCCTGCGCCATGGAAACATCAAAGACCAAAAAGGAGGTGATTGGCATGATTTTTAGGGTTTTGAGGTCATTTGCTGCACATAGGGATAATTTTATTTCAAAATTAGTTTCTGAAGTAATGAAGATGAATCTTGGAAAACCAAAGGAGGTTTATGTTAAGGAAAAACCAATCACAATAACCTCCTTCAGTTTCTACACAGGTTTCATAGATTGGGAGATATTCAACTTTCTTGGAGGCCTATTTCAGAAAATCAAATTCTCCAATTTAATTTCCTGTTTTAGTCATTCTTTTGTGGCACGTATTCCAAGAAGATGGGAATGAATTTTACAAAACTGAGAGAGGTTTTCTTCATAAAAAACTTATCTACAAAAACCTCTCCCAGTTTTGCAAAAAGTATTTTTGTTAGAGAGATATTGGTTCATCTTTGAGCCCTATTTTTGCAGAAATGCAGAAATTTCACTGCCCAGAAACACAGCGTGTGCTCGCTGCGCTTTTTCCCAGAGGCTCTAAATGAAGATTGAAAAGCATGTGGAGATGGCTAATGATGCAAGGATGACAGAAAAGTACTTTGGGAAGCTTGGTAGCAAGCTAAGTGGGCTTGATTGTGGAGAAAACTCCACAGTTAAGCGCGCTTGAGCCAGAGGAGTTCTGGGATGGGTGACCTCCTGGGAAGTCCTGGTTACCGGGTGCAAGCCCCGGAAGTGATGATTGATGCTATGTGATTCATTTCACTAGTTTCAATCCCACTTCTTCACCCCTGTGAGCATCACCCGACGCAATGAGTGCTAAGTGAACTATTCAAAAATCATGAGAAATTAGTCAGTTACGACTACCTCTCATGGAAATGGTCATATATGAATGACTTACTTAACGTAGTTGAATCCCAAAATGATATCTAATATAATGCACTGCGTAAACCCCCATACTTAGATGCATAAATTTTCAGAAAATGAAAAAATAGTGCTCATTTTTTACCTTTCTGCCACTATTTTAGACCACTCGCTGCTCTTTTGGACAGTTTGACTTCAAGGCAATTTTTCAAGGGTTTGGAGCAGTGTTTTCCAGTGCTTGATGATTCCATGGTGTAGTAGACATCTCCATCTTTCCAACCATACCATTTTCAGCCAAAAACTCCTCCGGGAAGGCCTCCAAATCACCTTCCAAACTTTCGTTGTGCTTCTTCTGTCAAACGCTGCGCTTCTGCAATCATTCGTTACGCTTCTATGGATGAAGCCTTTTTCTGCATTTTCGTGGTGTAGAGTTGATTTTTCTTGATGTAATTAGTGTCAAAATGATTTTACCTGATGTAGTTGAGTGTTTTAATGATGGTTAGAGTGAATATCTTGTAATTAAATGCCTTCAAAGTCAAATTCAAATCAGTTAGTGTAAAGGAGGAAAGTGGTTTCTAACTCCTCATGATGTGGCAGTGGTTAGGTAGGATTAGGAAATCAGTTCCTAGGAAGCAGGATTCGACCCCTGAGAGGGGGAATGTTGTTTTGCATCTATATGTAGTTAGAATGAACTCATAGAGGGGGTTGGATTCTTGAAGCTCAGCTCTTGGACTAGTGTACTAGACATTTTTGCAGAAATATATGCAGTTGCAACTATTTTTATGGGATTCTTGTGATGTGGTTTGTGGCACTATATTTCTTCAGTTTTCTCTATGCATCTAATGGCTACGTATTTCCAGCATCCATCTATATTCTTCTGGTGATTATCTCTTAAGTTTTAAAGCAGATTTCATGATCAATATGCTCTGTTTTGTCTGAGATTTTCATATAAGTGTTTTTTCTTCTAAGCAAATGAATTCATACCTATATGCTCATTTTGCTTCCTTTTTCCCCTCACCATACTACAATGACAAATTCACTTTGTGCCATTGATTACACCTACCTTGCCTCATTCTATATCTGCAACTAATCATTTGGGATACTTGACCTAGTTCTCAGACCTAGTGCTTCTATCCAACAAACCCTAAATCAAACCCTATTGTGCTAAATACCTAGCCTAAAATCCATATATTCTCCAGTCACTTCCATTGGCTGTGAGGTTGTTTTAGAGAGAACCCTCTCTGATTTGGCAGAGCTAGCTGCCAAGTCCAAAGTTGGTCTGAGGTTACCTCCTTAACTTCCTTTCTCAACCTAGCCAACTCCAAAGTTGGCATGAGGTTATCTCCTTAGCTTCCTTTCTCAACCTTGGGACACTGAAGAGTGCTAATAGAACCTGCAAGAGCAAAGTGCAGATTAGACATTATTATAAACACAGCAAAATCATTGCCATCAAAGTTCGAACCTGCGCGGGCAAAGCCCAACAAATTTCAAGCCTGCCTTCTTAACCTCTCGGTCGGCCATATCAAATGTCATGGATGACAAATCTACTTCATTTTTGTTAACCATAATAGCGGTTATTCAACTCATTTCAATTTTTCATGAAACAAGGAAAAAAAAACCATAAAATTTTATAAACTTCAATTATTTTTCCTTGAGTTACATTTTTCCAAAAAAATAGTTAAATTTACATTTTCCAGATACATACACGTAAATCCAAAAATTAGATAAATGCATAATTTTCAGTCTTGGTTTGAAGGCAGAAAAAATCTTTTTGAAGTTCAACATTTATATAAACTTTGAACATAAATAAAATAGAAGTTTCTTAATAGTATTTTCAGTTATATCTCAAAAAACTGCCAGAGAGTTTTCAGTTAACGACTCCCTCTTATAAAAAGTGTGGGGGGTAAAACTCATAATGTTCAGCTTTTCTGGACTCTCTGATTAGGCACTGCATATAAACTAGCGAAACACCTTTTAGATAAGGAATCTGCAATCTGCAAGCACATTGAGCTCCTCGTATACATAAACAGCAAGATAAGCTCTTGAAAGTATCTCTAACACTATTAGAACTTCATCCAGTGAAAATAGCAAAACAGGATCTGCTGCCTTCCGCTTACAAACCTCGGATGAAATCCTAAACAAACATTGTAATTTTTAAGTGTGATTTTTTGGAATTTCTAATAGATTTTTTTGTTGGAATCTGGCAAAAAAAAAACAATTGTAGCGAAATCTTAATTGGTGTTGTTTAAACTGGTTTTTTGATTATATATGTGGATTTACCAACCTCAAAAACCCTAAGAGACTTTGATGGTGAAGAATTCACCTGTCAAATTTGGGATTTCAATAAATCCCTGCGAAATTCTAAGACAAATTAAATCAGAAAATTGTTAACTAAAAGACACCTGATATATTCAATAAACTGAACAGCTCTCAGATGAGGGCTTCCCCTGGAGACTCTCTGACAGAACACTCTATGAATGTATTATTAACCATCATGAATAAATAATATCATTAACCATAATGTATAAAAAATTTACATCATACAAGTAAGAGAGTTAGAATAAAGTGTAGAAACTAAATCTTAATATAAAGCTCATGCTCAACTAATGAAATCTTCTCAAAAATACATTTCTACATTAATTTCAACCAAAAATAAATAAACTGAAGAAATTTCCAAAAATTCACCCTCTGACTACTCCAAAAACTTAAATACTACTCCACGAACGAGGACTTCGAGGCCCCAGAACAGGTATCTTAACCCACACAAACTTCTCGAACACTCTGCAAACAACTCCTCTGCACAGACTTCTGCAAAGGGTGGCTCGAGATAATCCCTCCGTGCGGACTCGACAGAATTGGCGACAGAATTGGCTACATCTCCTGTGTTGACACGCACGGCCGCTCCTCCACAGCAAAGATACTCTGCACGGGTTCTCGCATGCTCAACGAACTTTAAACCTCTGCGACCTCTCTCCTCTGTGCCCCATGGAAAAAAATAAAACTCAGCCCCAAAAAGTGGCACAAGGAAAAATTCATCACATAATGCCAATTTTAAGTGGTAAAAGCTTAAGAGTATGTCAAGGAGAAGGTAAGATATTTTATTGAAGAAAATCAAGCTTACCATTAATTTATCCCATCTCTGTGGCTACATAGAAATATCTATCTTGGCACCACTAAATAATTGCTATCAGTTTGGTAAACCAACACACCATTACATTTATATAAAGTAAATTTTGATTTTTACAATATACTGTTGTCACAAATTTAACCAATATGAAAGAGATAAATTTAAAACATACTTATGTGATAATGATTTCCTATCTGGCACAATGAAGCTGGTGTATATGGAAAGTTAGAGGAACCTGCTTACAATGATAGCAATGGGTGCCTTCATGAAACAGATTCAGAGCATCACTCACCCCAAACGAAAGAATTCAATGTATGCTCAGTGACCAATTCAATCTGAGAATCTCGTTCGCATAACAAGCTACTCTCTGAGAATCTAATTCAGACTAAAGACTATTGTCCAATGACAGTATGAAGTTGATTGAAGCCGGCCAAGAGTATTATCAAAATGAGAATAATTTTGAATCATGAATGAAACTGTTATGAAGCTCACTCTGGAAAGACTTGCTTCAACAATTTTTAGACCAAAAGAAAGATTTACCATGCTTGTTCAACCTCACAATGGCCATTTGTTCCATGCTTGCCTGAGTGGTCATTAACAATACCTCTTTAAAAGCTATAATCCCTGCCCACCAACTATTTGGAATAATGAATGAAACTGTTATGAAGCTCACTCACTCTGGAAAGACTTGCTTCAACCATTTTTAGGCCCAAAAAAAAAAAAAAAGATTTACCATGATTGTTTCAAGCTCACAATGGCCATTTGTCCTATGCTTGCCTGAGTGGTCATTAACAAGGCCTCTTTAAAAACTATAATCTCTGCCCCCCAACTAGGTTGGTTAAATGCAGAAGGGTTGTTGAAGGATTGGATCTGAATATAAAAGATCAGGGGGCCACACCAAAACAACGAATACAACTGAATTTGAACACTTACGGTTGGGGAAGATGAAGATATGTTATATCATCTTTCGATTCATTGATTTATACATACTTTAGCGACGTTGTTCTTGATCGATAAGAGGAGTAACATCAAAAAAAGATTATGTTAGACAATTCTCACATGCTTTTATAAGTTTCATATCCTATGTGTGATATCTGGTATGTTATATTGCGCGAGTTTTTTGGAATGCAGGAATGTTGGGAACTTAAGTATGGTTGTCAAGAACTATGGGAGGTTTCTCCAAAATTTACAGGAAATAGCTAATTGAAAGCGGTAATATTATATAATAAAAAAATAAAAAAATAAAAAAATATTTGTTTAATTACATAATTTATATAATGATCAAAATTAATATTGAATCAAAATATTCAAATATTAAAATCAATTTAAATATATAAATAATAAATATATAATTTCTTTTATATATAAATATATTTTTTTGGATCTCTCTCCCTGAGTTTCTTCCTTTTATATATATAAATATTAAAATGTCAAGTTCATTATGACACATGACAAGTCTTTGAAACAATCTGGCTTAAAAATACAAAGGAACAGTTTTACATATGTTTCTCTAGTTATTCTTGAGCGAAAAAGTAAAGCAACTCTAATGTTTAAGCATTCACTGCTACATACAATACACACACACAATCTTCTGCGATATATATACATAAACAATAGAAGAAATACTCGTCAACATGACATCCCAAATATCGCCTTTACATCGAGATGCCACACACTTCCTTAACCAATCAAGAGATTGCTCCAGTTTCTCAATTAAGGATATCGATGTTAAGGATGTCTTTGGCCTTTCTTCCTACAAAGTTTTCAACTCACGTTCATGTTTTGTGGGTAGTGCAACATATTTCTCTACAGGTTTTGTATTCCCCAACCCCAGGGAATGTCAGAACTCCAAAAATAACCGTCTTCAAAACTTCCAAAACTTTCCCAAGCTCCCATTGCAGCTCTCGCTGAAAAGGGAACGTTCCCATACAGTTCCAAAGCTCTCGGGAGCGCGAGAGCCATTGGAACGGGTTTCCCAACTCTTTAGAGAGGTTCCCGTGTAACAAAGCTTGTATGTCATGAAAATCTGAAATCTCCGTTACCTCCAAGGATTTCATTGTTGTGAAGTAATTCTAAGATAATAAGATAAGATAATTATATTTATGTACAATTACTGACCACAAAGTAGGTCAAAAGGACTATTGAGTACAATGATGTCCATACAAAGCGGGGAACCAAACGGTCTAATAAAAAAAGATATAATGCATAAAGTAAATCAACATTTGGCCCTAGCGGAAAAGATCTAGGAGCTAATAAGTCTGAGGATCAAACCCATCTCTCCTAACATTCGAGGTTGAATAAAGAGCAATGAAGAAACTCAACAAGGTCTGTTGGCTCGATGAAGAGTTGGTGGAAAGTGCGGATTGTCCACTAAATTGTCCCCTGGGGGGGTTCACGCGCTGCTAAGGTCTGGAGGGCCTAGTCCGTCTCCCAAGAATGGATCCAAGACAGATTTGTTGTTGAGATCTCGTGTGGCGGGGTGAGGTCCCACAGATCCTCACTGATCTAGAGTCTAGATATGTACTGGTATCAATCGGTCTCTTGGTGCCCCTATCTGAAGGTAGTACCCTAAAAAATGTCATGATCCTCTGTGTGGGGTCTGGTCTGATGGGAGGTTGAAGAATATGCATTCGGAACTTGAGAGCCTCCTGCATATATAGGGCCAAACATCTCTGATCGGGGTACCTGAAAAAGTCGGTGAGGGTCCGAGAATCTCTAAACAAGCAATGAAACCTTCATCTGATCTCGTAGTAGACGTGGCATCCAAGAATGAAGTGCACTTCGGTCTCCACTTCCTGTAAATAACATACATGGCAAATGTTGTCTGGACTATCCACCTAGTGGTCCGTCTCTACCTGAAGTCTATGAGAACCTACTCTGAATTGTCCTAGAGGAATGCGAAGAGCATGCATCCAATGGTGAAACATATACTGGGGTCGAACAATGAGCCTATCTCTCAACTCCAAGAAGTGCTCAGCGTAGAAGGCCATCTTTGGGCGCAACCTCTCCGAGGATTGACCCAAGTGACTTAGATGAACTCCCTGTAGATGTCCTCCTTGATGATCTTGTTTAGCACTTGTCTAATAGGTAAAAGGTGACCAAGAGCATCTAAGGAATATAGAAAAGGAGGGAGACGATCCAACTAAATTCCCACTGACTCTAAGAGATCTGAAACTCCTGTAAACCAACATCTAGCTCGGTCTAAGGGAGTAGAACGGGTAATAGTCTTAGAAGAAAAATATGCCAAGTAGGGATACCGGTCCCTACTCTTTACCGAGTTTGCAAAGCCCTGGACATGATGCAAGAATGAAACCAATCTAAAGACAATCTAAAGACCGTCTCAAGCCGAAAGGGTTGAGCTCCAAACTCGACAAGGATGATGTGTTGCGGTATTGTCAGTTTGCATCTAATGATCCGGCGGAGAAGAAGAATCTAGACTCTCTCAGCAGAAGCCCAATCTAACTCAAGTAAAGACGGTCCCCAAATCTCTGAGCCATATAGAACAGTGAGATGGATCAAGGTGTCCATGAGGCTCATCTTTGACGAGATGTCCTGGAAGTGATGTCGAAAGCACTGTCTCTTGAGAAGGGCTAAGGATCCATATCCTTTGTTGATTTGTGGCTGAAGCGTTGGTCACACACTGAAGGGGGGACCTGAAAATTGCACCCCCAAGTAAGCATATGTGCTGGTGATCTCAATCTCCTCCCCTCTAAATAGGAAGTGAAGGTCTGAGGTTTTCTTCACCCCATTGAAGATCATAACCTTGGTTTTACCCAGGTTGACCGCCAATTGTCGATGATCATAAAACAGAGCTAAGGCATCCAGTTGCCTCTGTAATCCTTCTGGAGATGAGGAGAGGACAACGTCGTCAGCAAAGAGTAGAATAGATATTAGAACTTGGTGAAGAAAGCAACCACCAGTGTCCAGATATGCTCATGTAGAAATGCCTCCAACCCATCAATATAGATCCCAAACAGGGTAGGGGACAGTGGACAACCCTATTTAGCCCCAATAGTGCTTCTGATGAAATCAGACATCCCATGAGCCGCGAGAAGACGACCAAGAACAGACTCATATATGCGCATAATAACGGTCAATAAAGTTGCAGAGTTGCCAATATTTCTGAGTCTCTAGAGCAAGGCCTCCCTCGACACAAAGTCAAAAGCTTTTTGAAAATCTACGAAACAACAGTAGACTTTTGAAGAGCGGTATTATGCCTCCTCAATCATGGCGCTAAGAGTGAAGATGTGGTCAATGGTCTGATATGCCAGTCGAAAACCTACCTATCCCCTAGCTCTGAATTGTCTATGAGTTGTCTACCCTCAAGATCACTAGAGAGCTTCCTAAGGTCCAGGGATCAAGGACCGTGGAATCGATCAAATTGGAGCAGAATTCAGGCACTTCGTAGTATCAAGCCCTTTAACCTTTGCAGTGGACGGCTAACAATGAATCTAGGAGAAGCAGGCCAGCAGATAACCCAATACGGAGCAGAAACAAAAAGGCACAATAACAAATGTAATATGTATTATTGTTTCAGGAAGGAAGCGAGCAGCACCCCGCCCAGATAAAAGATCCATAGCGAACAGTTCCAGCTTTTGGCCGGTTAAAACCAATCATACGTGGTGCGGACGTTCAAGTCGAGAAGATGTTGTGGGGGTTACAAGCCAGCGATCAATAGTGCGTGACAAGCCAGTCTTACCGAGAATACAGTTATATGGATATTCATACATTCGGGTAACTTCCTCCATACAGTCAGTTTTCAAGTTCTTTCTTCCCTGTCTTAGATTCACCGTTCCTTCCGACACTAAATAAAATGAAATTTCCTGTAACTGTAAGTGGATCAAAACCCTCCTTGCTGTAAGCCGTGTTGTTTCTTTAATGGTGACAGGAGGATTGAAAGGAAGTCAACCGGCAAGAGGCTAAAAACCCAAATTACTGGAAGAAATGAATTGATTGCTCGAACTGTGACTGGTAGCCACTGAAAGAAATATCCCATATCGATTGCTTAACTGACACATCAAATTACCTGATTACATCATACTCAGCAGCTTGAAATATGATCCTATAACGTCAACCCCAGTAGCCCAATCCTACGAAAAAACAAATGGGCTTTTTTAAAAGCCCGAATAACACCCCAACAGTTCCTTTCTCGGTTTCGATTGTTAACAAGTACGGCTTGTGGGGATTCTGTGATCATTTTGACAGACTGAATATCAAAAAAAAAAAAATTATATATCTATATATATATATATATATATATATAAAAAAGAGACCTCACTACAGCACAGAGGGCTTTAAGGGAATCCAAGCATCATTGTTCCTCTGCTTCATCTATAGCAGCTTTGTCCGCAACCTTCTGCGCCTTCTCAAAGAGCTCCATAGTCCACTAACTCCTTTCCCATGGCCTTAGAAGAGCCCATTGCTCTACTGCTGCTGCTATTACCTAACCCTAACCCTTGCCTAACCTCAATATCAACAGAGTGCCAAAACACAGCAATTTATTATGCTATTGCTGACCCACTTGTGATTTTGAACCAAATTCTTCAGAGAAGCGAAATTGTCCACCATTTGCAATTACATTGATAAACCCACCAGCATCATCTTCCTTAGCAGAAGAAACAATCTCCATCCCTGCAGATTGACAGGAAGCGAGTGCAGTTGAAGGAGTAGTAGGGGATCCAATTTCTTCGATCCCGGCGGGGCAAGGATTTTTCTGCTTGGGACCTGCAAGGAAATTTCAACGATTTTTAGTGAAAAAATTCAATTAAAAAGAAGATGAAGCATAAGGCTGGAATCAAATAAAATAAAGATACACACACTCTATCGGTTGAGCCAAAAAAGGACAGAAAAGAGGCACAGAAGGAGAAGATGATAAGGCGGCCTTCAAATCATTTAAACTTATTTTGCATTGGTAATTTGCCTTGTAAATCCAAACAATTGGACTATTGCAATTTCTACCTCTTGCTCTACGAGTGTTGCCGACACCTGCACGATTAAAATCACATCTACTCAGAAACCAAACAGAATGCCAGTGGTTAAACTCCCCAAAAACTAGAAATCCCATCTCAAAGAAAGCAAGTGGACTCACAGACAAAAGAAACATACCATTTTTCTGGTTTGTTTTGCCACTGATGGGAGGGTCGGAGGAGATGACGTCTTCGGTACAGAAAAGAAGCAACTTCTGTAATGGACGGGGCTCATGATGTCGCCTAATCAGCTTTCTTCATAAATGCTGTATATACAAGAAACACAGTGAATCAAAAAAGAAAAACAATGATACATCAATAAAATCCTTACCTTAATAACTCTATGTCGTGTGATGTCAGTTTTGGTCATTCTATTATCCTATATATATTCATTGTATAGGAATGGTAGCCACTCGGGGTGGTGGCGCAGTTGGTTAGCGCGTAGGTCTCATAGCTTATCTGAGAAATCCTGAGGTCGAGAGTTCGAGCCTCTCTCACCCCATTTTGCCTGCAGACTATTGAATTCCATTAATTTCTTTATTGCCACTTATAAATTTTCTGAAATCATCAGTTGGATATCTTTGGATTAGCAATGTAAATTTGCCTACTGATTATTGAATTCCATTCAATTCATTTCAGTTGGATATCTTTGGATTAGCAATGTAAATTAGTTGGATATCTTTGGATTAGCAATGTAAATTTGCCTACTGATTGTTGAATTCCATTCAATTTCTTTATTGCCAGTTATAAATTTTCTGAAATTATCAGTTGGATATCTTTGGATTAGCAATGTAATTTGTTACTCATGCTTACGACAGATCTTCCTCTCACCGCATAAGAAAGGTTAAACTTGAAACTTCTGGTGCGGACAGCAGGGTTCGAACCTGCGCGGACGAAGCCCAGCAGATTTCAAGTCTGCCTTTTCAACCGCTCGGACATATCAACTTTCTGATAAGAATTTAAAGTCAACTATTTATTAGAGACCTGTATATCAACCATTCACAAAGCTATCGAAGAGTATTTCGATTTTGTTAACCATAACATTCGTTTATTCAACTCATTTCAATTTTATAGATTTGAATTATTTTTCCTTTTTGTTGTACAAGGCCCCAATTTTGTTTTTTTTAGCAAAATTCTCACCAAAATTTAGTAAAAAAATTTAAGAAATTTAAATGTAGGAGTGTTTGAATTGTTTTTTATGGTGAAAATGGGTTCAATGCCATTAAGAATAAGTTGGGCATTCAAAATCCTGAAGCTTGACAAGATTTCCAAAAATTTCTGCGGGAATTTTTCAAAATTTGGTGGGAATTTACATTGTTTTCCCGGCAAAATTGTGGTCTCGTTAGACTATGATTTTTCCCTTTATTAATATAACTAGCACAATTACATTAACAAATATGGTTGATAAACATGGATAAACCTATATCAAGCACATATATCAATTATCAATAATATTAAGAATTAATGTTATTATCAATAATATTAATATAAATATAAGAACTATATTAATAATAATTAATATATTATTATTATTATTATTATTATTATTATATTAAATATTATTATTATTATATTAAATAATAATAATAAAGATAATAACAACAATTATATTAATAATCATTTAATAAATTATATTAATAATTATTTAATAAATAATAATGAAGTAATTATGAAATCAACATTTCATACAAATCAAACAACAATTTAATTGTGGTTGATAGGAAATTCAATTTTAAATACTCCATCAGAACATAGTTACTAAACACTAGTCTCTTTCAAAACACACTGAGACCAATGACAAACGCTGCACCAATTCAAATCAACAAGATAATGATCACGACCATTCAAGCTTTCCAACCAATCCCTTCTCACATTGTCTTGCATTTTTGCATGACGTTGAAAAGAAAAAGGTGGTGAAATTTGCAAACCATCTATTGATTTCACTCTTGATATAGCTGTAAATGTCATACTCTACCTCTCTCTGCCTCCAATATCTATAGTGGTTTGTTGCAAGGGAACAATATTAAACTCAGGGATAAATAATATAAACCCTAAGATAAATATTATAAACCCTAAAATAAACATGCTTGACCATGATTTACCATCATTGATTTTCATACTAAGATGATGTTTGTCACTATGTGATGTTGGACCATGGTGGACCATGGTTGATTTTCATATTGATATAATCTCTGGCACATTGTGACATTGGTGTTAGCCTCTCTCATAAAACAATAATAAATCCAAAAATAAATAAATTAATTAAATATTCCAAGTTAGGAATTTGTGCCTAACTCTTGGGTTGTTCCTCTAAGATAGGAGTTAGTTTAGGTAACTCCTATATTGGTGTGTGTCTGGTGAGAAATTATCTCAACCAAAGGAGAAATTATCTCAACCAAAGGTGTCTAAGATAGCACGCACTATCTTGAGACACTGTCTCTCATCTATTTATTTGTAACACTATATTCAATTATTTTAAATGAATGAATGAAATGAGAGAGAATACCTGAGAAAACCATGTGGCTTCAGCCTTTTTTCGACAATATTTTGTCTCTCGTTTTCATGTGTGCTTTATATATTTTCTGAATTAATTTCTTTTTTCAATAATTGGACCATCGTTGACCATGGATGACTATGATTGTAAACCAAAGCGGTTTATATTAAACCCTAGGATTAATATCATAAACCCTATGAATAATATTAGACCCTAGTAATATGAACCAAATAAACCCAAGGGATTGATATTATAAACCGAAGGGAATAGCAAACCCAGGGGATTAATTCTAAAACCCAAAGCTATTATAAACCCAAGGGATTGATATTATAAATGCAAGGTCTATAAACCCTAAAAGGATTGATATTATATAAACCCAAGAGAATAATAAACCCAAAGGATTAATACTAAAAACTCAACGGATTGATAATATAAATTCAAGGGAATAATATTAAACTCAAAGGATTAATATTAAACCCTAGGGATAAATATTATAAACCCTAAGATAAATATTTGTCGCAATGCGACGTTGGAATATGGTTGACCATGATTGATTTTCATATTGAGACAATGTTTTTCACAATGCGACGTTGGACAATGGCTGACCATCGTTGAGTATGGTCGATCTCCATATTGAGACAATCTTTGTCACAAAGCGACGTCGGACCATGGTTGACCATGGATGACCATCATTGTGACAATGTGACATTGGACCAAGAGATAGTCTTTGTCATAATTGAGCTACTTTTATACATTTTTATTTGAAAATTAAAGCAATCTGCCATAGAACACTCCTTCAAATCATTAACATCTAAACCACACTCAGTTACTAAATTTATAGCGGACACATAATTGATCTCGTGGAGATTCGTGGCATAAGCTGGTCAAACCTTATACTCCTCATTTGTACGGTGACACATATTCCTCTCGAGAGTCAAGGTCTCGTAAGTTGGCCTCATGATCCAATATCAAATGCCCAAACTTCTCATAGACATTGTCCACGTTAAATTTTCCACTATCAGACACCTGTGGTAGCGTACAAATATATGTATGTTCAAATACTAGTAAAGCAGACAAGGAAGTAAGTTGTTTCCACGATTATAGGAAAATACCTTGTTATATATGGTATGGAAAAATTTGTTATTAATCGAAGAAGACGTAGCATTCACAACTTGTAGCCCACATTCTTCTAGCAAGAGTAGAAGATTGGAGTAGACAATATGATCTTCGAACACATTGAGGGACATCTTAATGCCATAATGGATGGAATTTATTTGCACCATAGTGAAGATGTAGGAAAATACCTTGTTATATTTACTTATATATAAATGAATGTTATAAATACTAATCAAGAATTTATCGTGGAGGAACTTATTGGAATTGTAATAAACTCAAATCCCTAGGAAATTGGTGGGTGGGGAGCCACGTGGCACGAATCTATTATTTTAAATTTATTAAAAGTAATGGACCATTTTGCTAAATAAAATTTGCTTATATATAAATGAATGTTATAACTAATAATGAAGAAATTATTAGAATTGGAATAATCTCAAATCCCTAGTAAAATGGTGGGTGGTGAGCCATGTGACACAAATCTAATTTTTTAAATTTATTAAAAGTCAATGCAACCTAGCAAACGTTGTTTGTTGATAAACATTATAAACATTAAGAAGAAGCATATGTTAAGCATATTCAATTGAAAGTCAACCTAGGCCCTCAGTTAAAGAAAAATCAACAAAGCTTCTTCCATCTAAAGTTCATATATATACGCTAATTATCAATATAAAAATAAAATAAGTTTAAATATTACCAATATTTTTTGGTTTGTCAAGTTGTGATTTCTCCAAGAATTACAACAAGCTTGACCTTTGGCTCGAGAAACTGCAACCCAGGGGTATCTAAGCCATCAAAATCCACTGCGGCCTGGCCTAGGCGACACTAGCCCTTAACATGGTTATATTTTTTCTACACCCTGTGGGCAAATATTATCAATATAAAATGAAACAAGTTTAAATATTTTTTAAATACATATTTTAGTTAGTTTTATAAACTAGTGCAACCATATAAATTAATTAACAATCACTAAATACCAATAATAATAATAAAAAATCATAAAAATTAACTAAATATAATTATATTTTAAATTATAATTATTATTAATTTATTAATTAAAAAAAAAAAAAACTTGAGTTAAACATATGTATATGTATATTGGAAAAAATATATAACAAAATCCCTAATCATGGAAAATGATTCCTGCTTTACCATTGGGATTATTATGGTGTTTTCTAAACATTATACTTTTGAGAGTTTTTTATTGGAATCCCGCAAAATTTTATTACCTCGAGGACATTGATATTGTGTAGATTTCAAAACTTAAGCTTCTGATTCCAACAAATCTCTTTGTTATTTTGGGCAGCAAATTAGACCCGAAAAACGAGTAGAAAACCCTCCAAAACATATAACAGATAGACTATCTCTAAATAGATTTTGTTATAATACCATGGGTCAATACCATAGTTGACTAATTTAGAATATGACTTTAAGAATTTTAATTTAATTATCAATAATTATTATGTGGATGGTAAGGATTTAAGCTACACAAATATCCCTACCATATAAATGAGTACCATATGAAGTGACTTATGTTTTTTTGGGCATATGGTATTAATAAATTATGGTATTGTAATAAATCATGTTTATAGATTAAGAATTTCTATGGTAAAGTGAGAGTAAATCTCCATGGATAAGTATATGTGTTTTTATATTTTAATTTTTTTATAGTTAATCATAATAATAATAATAAATTTAAAATAAAATTACAATTTAGTTAGTTTTGTGATTTTTAAAATTTTAACAGCATTGATGTATTGTCAAGTAAATGTTTTGATGCTTATTATGGATTCAGGTGTATTTTTGTTGACCAACCATTTAATTTATATAGTTGCCTATAATTAATATGGAACAAAAAGGTCCAACTTACTATGAATTAATTTTTATTGTAATTTTTAAGTAAAGTTGTTTTCTAAAATAAAGAAACATTGTATTAGCACATGGTTTGGTAGCCATGAATTTATCATATTTAATTAATAATTATTATTGCTCTAAGAGGCCCTCTACAACCCAGTATATAAGGGATTACATTTTATATATGTGTGTGTGTGTCCATTAATTAATGAAAAATAAAGAATAAGATAACATTATCACTCACAAAGTCCAGATTGATCTTTACTGCTGCACCCGCTGCGCTCGAGTCCTGCCTCGGCCCTGTGGCCGCCTCGGTGGCTTCCTGCGCGGATCCAACTCTGCGCGGTGCTCTTCCTTTCTGACACTCCCTCCCCGAGTTATCCCCCCAACCTGTGCGGTGTTCCTCTATTCCTCTGGGTTGGATCGAGGACTATGAGAGTTGAAGCCTGGGCAAGCTCGCCCCGCTCGAGCTAAGCTGCCGATGAAATGGAACCGTCATCGCCTCACCGTTCTGATGCAGAGGCATTCATAAAATTGCTGGAATCTCTCCCAAAGAAGAAAGCAACGGAAGCCGCGAAGTTTGTCAAGCGTCTAGATGACATTCCTGAGATTGAGCTCCCTCCTGAGGGGCCGATTCAGGTCGCCCTCTCATTGGCAGAGAGAGCATTGGTTGGGCAGTTCACTGGACTCTGGCCCTCCCCCAAAACCATAGAGAGCTGGGTAGCAAGGAACTGGGCACCGCTGATCAACAATAGAGTCACTTCATACTTTCTAGGGAAGGGTTTCTTCCTCTTTGAATTCGCCGAAAAGGAGGATAAGGAACTGATATTCCGTAATGGACCCTATTTCATGGGTCCTCAAGGGCTGTATCTCAACAAGTGGACGCCTGACTTTGATCCAGCAGTCGACGTTCCCACAGCCGTCCCAGTGTGGGTTAGATTGCCCAACCTGCCAATGCACTGCTGGAATTGGGAGTCCCTCAAACACATTGGGAATACATTGGGCAAGTTTATAGATCGAGCCAACAACAAAGATCAATTTGATTGCACTCGAATCTGCGTCGAAGTGGATCTTGAGGTGGGATTGCCTGAGGCAATAAAGATAAAGGTTGGAAATTGGGTGCATCTCCAAAAGTTGGATTATGAGCAGCTTCCGTTTAAGTGCAGAAAGTGCCATGTCTATGGTCACTTTGCTCGTGGCTGCCCAAAGAATAGTGAAGGGGAGAAAAACAAGGAGGGAGGATGGACACAGGTCAAAAGGACCAAAACCACTCATAAAAACCCTAGAACTGGAAATAAAAACGGTAAAGCCCCCCGGCCAGGCCCTGGGACTCAAGCTTCCCCTATGGAAGAACAAGGTAACAAATATACGCTATTAAGCTCAGCAACAGAAGACCCTCAAGAAATAGAGATTCAGAATGAAGCATTGCCCCACATGGAGGTTCCCTCGGGATCAAAGCAAGCTAAACCTAACTCAGACAAGCAGAAAGAGATACCCACAGAAGAGGCTGAGGAAGAGCAAGGATCGAAGGATTCAGAAGAGGAAGGTGAAATAGGGGATTCACACACTTCGGCCAGAAGATCATTGAGAGGTCGAAAATCAGCTCGCGAGAGAAGAGAACAGGAGACTTATAAAGATAAACTACAAGGAAGCCAACCAACCCTTGAGAAACTCTTGGCAAAAACTCCGAAGATGACCAGAAACTAGTATCAGAGCTCTAAAGGAGCTCCCCACTCAAAAATCAAGTGATGAAGATCGTCTCCTGGAACTGTAGGGGTATGGGAAGCATAACAAAAGAAGAAGCCGTCAAAAGCCTGATAAGCACTGAATCTCCTGATATACTCCTCATCCAGGAGACTATAATGGAGGATAAGCCCTTCCTCCATACAGTCAGAAATCTATGGAAAAGAAGTGAAGGGCAAGCTGTTTCAACCCGTGGTGCGTCAAGAGGACTGGGCACCCTTTGGAATGCAAATAAAGTTTCAAAGATCAAAGATGTCGCCAACACCCATTGGCTGCTCACCAAGCTGCAACACATGGATTCAAATGAGACCTTCTGCCTCTTCAATGTGTATGTTCCAACCAGCGCAGGTGAGAAAAGGAGCTGTTGGGATTCCATCAGAAATATGGCAGATTCGGAAGATTTAAAGAATGTCATCATCGCAGGGGACCTTAATCTAACCCTCTCTCTGGCTGAAAAGCGTGGAGGAAGCATTGTAAGGGATCCGGCGTGAGAATGGGTTGAGGACCTACTTCAGGACTGGGACCTGATTGACATAAAACCCTCGTCGGGCAAATACACCTGGTCCAACAAAAGACTCGGTCCGGGACACATCGCTGCAAGGTTAGATCGTTTTCTTGTTCAAAGTTCTTTTCTTCTCCTTGGATTAGATTCTAGAATGCATATTCTTCCATGCAGTGCTTCTGACCATAGACCCATCAAGCTCGAGCTACTGGCACACATGAATCAAGGCCCCATTCCATTTAAATTCAGTCCCCTCTGGATTAAAGAACAAACCTTCATGCAACTAGTAAAAGATACTTGGAAGCAACCAGTCAACGGTTCTGCCTTCTTTGTATGGGAGGAAAAGCTCAGGAGAGTGAAAGCTGCTTTGAAATCTTGGGTCAAATCCCTTCCTAACCCAACAGTGGAAAGGAAAAAGATCCAAGAATGCCTTGAGATTCACCATATGAAGTCGAAAAATGAAGAAATCACAAAAGAAACTCTAGATAAGGACGCTGAGCTACAAGGAAAATTTCTCAAGGCAAGTTTGGCCGAGGAAGAGTACTGGAGGATCAAATCCCGTAGGCTTTGGCTCAAGGCTGGAGATAGAAACTCCTCCTTCTTCCACAAGCAAGCCCAAGCCCGAAAATGTTTCAACTCCATCTCAAAAATCAAGGAAGAGAATATAAGTCACAAAGACATGCAAAGTATAAAAAAGGCTGCCTACCTCCATTTCAAAACGATGTATAATGAAGAAGAGGGACAGGGGTTTGCATTAAATTCTGTGGACAAGGTACCTTCTCTCATCACAACCATAAAGAAGCAGTTTTTGGAAGTAGAAGTCACCAGCAATGAAATAAAAATCGTTCTCTTTGCAATGGAGCAAGATAAGGCCCCGGGGCCGGATGGCTTCACAGCTAGATTCTTGCAGAATTGTTGGCAGATAGTGGAAAAATACTTATGCAGAATGGTGAGGAAATCTCAAGCATGTCAGAAAATTGGGGGAAGCACCAACTCGGCTTTCCTGGCCCTCATTCCTAAGGAAAAAGGTGCCAACTCTTTCTCCAGATTTCGCCCTATCTCCCTCTGCAATATAGGCTATAAGTTGATAACAAAAGTAATTGCAAACAGATTAAAAACCATTCTTCCTGACATCATCCCCGAGAATCAGGGAGGCTTCATCTAGGGAAGGCAGATTGTTGACAACTTTATTCTGGTCCAAGAGGCTATTCATTCAAGCCTGAATCAGAAAGAGAAAGGAATGGTTATTAAACTAGACCTTGAAAGTGCCTTTGACAGGGTAAGACACAGATTCCTGTTCGAGGTCCTCCACAAATTTGGCTTTGGACTCAAATTCATCAATTGGATCAAAGCTTGTATCAGTGAGCCCTGGATTGCCCCTTTGGTAAATGGGAGGGAAACTAACTTTTTTAAAGCCATTAGAGGGCTGAGACAAGGGTGCCCCCTCTCCCCCTTGCTCTTTGTCCTCTAAGCTTTTGTCCTAAGTTTCCTACTAATCAAAAAGCAGAATGACCAAGAAATAATGGGACTGAGCATTGCAAGAGGTGTAAAAAATATAAATCATGCCCTATTTCCGAATGACTCCCTTCTGCTGGGTGCTACCTCCTTGACCACGGCTAATCATTTCAAAGAAGTGCTGGATGCTTACTGTGAAGGCTCATGAAGCAGAATCAATAAAGGCAAATGTCACATCTATTGTTGGAATTCTTCTCCCAGATTCCTCCAAGCTATCTCCAACTACTTTGGTTTCGCAGCCTCCACTTCTTGGACCTCTTTCAAATATTTGGGGCTCCCTATTTTCCAAAAAAGGGCCCTCAGCAAAGATTGGATGTCGTTATTGGAAAAATTTAAGCTTAAAATTCACACCTGGGGCTTCAATTGGCTCAACCTGGCCGGAAAGACAGTGCTGGTCAAAGCTGTCTTGAACAACCTTCCCATCTACCAAGCTGCAGTTATGATGGCACCTGTAGGTATTATGAGAAAAATGGAGGATTATATTAGGAACTTCTTCTAGAAAGGCGGAAAAGCTAATGAGAAAAAAATTCCCCTTATAAATTGGGACACAGTCTCCCTGCCCAGAATGGAAGGAGGCCTCAATTTCAAGAATTTTAGCAAGCAAAACATTGCTTTGGTCGCAAAGCTTTTGTGGAGGATAATTGCTCCAAAGCCGGGTTGGGTTGAGGTTGCGATGTGGAGAAAATATTATGGTGGACAGAGAACCCGCTGCCTTGACAAACCCAAACCAAAAATCAGAACATTGGTCCACAAATTGTGCATAAAAGTGGCCCCCTTGATCAATCTTCACGCGCATTGGATTCCTGGAAATGGTAAGCGCATCAACATTTGGGATGACCGCATCATGGATAGTGAGCCCCTCTCTGAAGATCGCTCTCTGCTTATGTTGAGAGAATGGATGGACAGAGCGGGCCTTAAAACGTTATGGGATATCTCTCAATGGGAAAATGGCAAATGGCAGAACTGGATTAATATCGAGGTTCCTCACAACCTCTCCAGCGATCTCGTCTCCCTCCGCTCCCTCTTAGCAGGCAAAGCGCCATTGAACTCCAGGAAGCCCGACATCAGGGGATGGGGTCCATCATCTGGACGCTACACAGTTGCGCAAGGTTATAATCTCCTCTCCCTTCGACCTCACGTCCCCCCTGATCCGAAGCCTTGGCAAGGGATATGGTCGCGGACTTCAATTCCAAAAATTGACGTATTCAGTTGGCTCTTATGCCATCAAAAAATATTGACAGATGACAGGCTGCGTAGAAGAGGATACATCGGGCCATCCCGTTGCTCGTTATGTGAGGTTGATGAGGAAAACGCCCCCCACCTTATGCTCCGCTGCAAGTTCTCTTCTGATCTTTGGACCGAGGCCTTAAAACCGTGGAATGTTGACTTTGCCTTGCCAAATTGCTGCGCAGATTTGTTTGCAAATTGGAAGTCAAGGTATCCAGGCGGCTCCCCCCAGAACGTCCACATCAAAGAAGCCTGGCTCGTCCTCCCTAAACTCATCTGCTGGCATATATGGTTGGAAAGAAACCAGCGAATTTTCAGAGACAAAAAAAGTGACCTCAAGATCATATGGGAAAAAATCAAATGCCATCTAAGAGACTGTTTGGGTGATCAGCTTGACAGGGCAGATTTAAGCGGCCAAGAAGCTGTATGGGGCGCTTACCTTAACCTCAATTTCACTGATATTGTCAAACTTCCTCCTCTCCTAAAAAAATGGCAAATTCGACTTGAGGCTGTAGAATTTTCAGAGTTTTGCAGCAAGAAGGAAAGATACACTCTCTTTTTTGACGGGGCAGCAAAAGGTAATCCTGGTATATCCGGTGTAGGTGGAGTAATCAAAAGTGCAGAGAGCAGAACTGAACTAAGATTTGCCTAGGGAGTGGGCTTCAATACAAGCATCCAAGCCGAAGCACTGGCTCTCTTTCAGGGTCTCAAACAACTTACTTCCCTGGGTATCAAAGATGCAACTGTTTTTGGGGACTCCCAATCCATCATAAAGATCATTGTAGACAACTCCCTGCCTGCTGATCTAAGGCTATCAAGATTGAAGAACAGAATTAGAACTCTTACAAACTCCTTTCAGAACCTGGAATTTCTTCATGTAAAGAGAGACAACAATAAAGAAGCCGATGCTGAAGCCAACAAAGCGGCTCTCCTCCCACATGGAGTCCTGCTAAGAAATGAAGACGAAGGCTGGGATCCCATCCCTTGACTATTAACTTAAAATGTTTTACTGTCTTTTATTGGAGCAGTTTGTTTGCTTATGTAAATCAGGAAAGATAGAGAAGAGCAAGTGTATAAAAGTCCAAAGAATTCGCAGACTCACTAGGGGGGAAACCATCTGGTTCCTATCCGAAGAGAAAATTGAGTCCTGCCTATTTATTGTAACCTGAAATGAGGCATTTCTGCCGAGAATTAATACACCAACTAACCATTTCTGTCAAAAAAAACATTATCACTCACAAAATTAAATAAAGTAAAATATTTTTCTTCCACAACTCTTAAACTATATAATTTGTAACCTATAGTAATGAAATACAATTATTTGTTTGTAAATTATGCTTGGCTTCACCCTCAGACAACAAACTTACTTGAGTATAAAACTTTATGTTTGGCTTCACATTGGGACCACAAACTCACCCAGCTATAAAACTTACCAACACCTCATTCCTCATTCCACTTAGCTTTGAGGGCATTACACAAAAAATATTAGATTAGAATTTATCTGTAATGTAAATAAGATTATTTTTCAAAACGTTAAACTCATATACTCTCATTACTTGTGAAATGTTACATGGAATTAGATAAATTGACATCATAGTTAAAATGTGTTTGTGTGATGTAAATTTTATCAAAGTAAAAATAAAAAGTGAGTATTTAAAATATGTAAATTAAGTAAATTGATATGATAGTTACAAATATTATTTATGTGAGGTAAATTTTATCAAGTAAAAAAATATTAATATTTCACATATATAAATTAAGTAAATTGATATGATACTTAGAAATATTTTGTGTGATTTTTTTTTATTTTTTTTAAATTAAAAACCAATAAGTATTTATGATATATAAATCAAGTAAATTGATATGATAGTTAAAATGCTTTTATGGTAAAATATTCCTAAATAAAAATTAATAAGTATTTCATATATATAAATTATGTAAATTGATTAAAATATTTTTGTGTTATGTAAATTTTATCCACATAGAAAACAATAAGTATTTCTAGTACATAAACTACTTAAGTTGATATCATTTACGTATTGCAAAATTTGAGGAAAGATTTGCACCTTGAGAGATTTGATGCTCTGTGGTGCTTGCGCTTGATAGGGGTTAAGATGAATCTAGGCTGGTGGTTAATTGGTATGAGGATTGTATTATTAAAGATATACTTGTAATGTAAGTGTGAATGTAATTTAATGTTTTTATTTTTATATTTGAAATAATAAATTATTAAGAGAGTTGAAAGTGTGCCAAATAATTAATTGTTTAAAAAAAACCTAATTATGGAAATTCAAAGTAAGTAATTCTAAGAGTAGGATAATGTGGTGTTTTATGGATTTTCCTTGTAATATTTATTTTGAGAAAATTTATGATTAGGTAATGATCCTTGATGTGTGGTGCTAGTAAGGTTATATTTATAATCATAGTCGCTATATTACGGTTAAGGGAGTTGAACATTATGAAAGGAATGAACGCTGGTTAGGCATAATATTTGTGTCTACCATCCCAAGGTAGTGAAGCAAATTGTTGATCATTGTATCTACCAAGACTAAGCTTGACTTCATTTGAATTCCCATACTATGAGGAATAAGAAGTGGTGGAAGTAAACAAACATGGAATGCTTTCAATTGAGGTTTGTCTTTTATAGAATCTCTAAATCCTTTGAAATGATCAAGAAAGAATGGGAGGAGGTTAAAGACACAATCTAGAAACTATAATAAACAACTCGTTTGAATTACTTATTGAGAGGTTACAACAATCATAAGTTACAAGAAAACATAGAAGAAAATTGAGTTTCATTTGAGCCATAATGAATTAGCATACTTTTATGGGATTTCTTTTGTATCAATGTACTACTTATGCACAATAGTGATAATGACGAAGAAAATAAGTTCTACTTCAATAAGCTACCTAAGTAAGAAGTAATCAAGGTTTCAATAAATAATGAAGGATATGATCTTGTAACTTGTTCTAATTGACAAATCTTGAACTATTGAATGAATAAGTAAGAATAGGATCTTAGCTACATAAATCATGTGTACATGAAAAGAAACATGCTCCCTATTATACAACAAACAAATCCCTATATCTCATTTGCAAAACAAAGTAAAAACCATTTCAGTTCTACTTGATTAGTTTAATGAAGCAAAGCAAGGCATTCCAGTGACAACATCAAGTCAATGCAAGAAAATACAAGTGGTGGAGAAAGGAGATTTTGTTTAAGTAGAAAATATTACATCATTCATACATAACTTTAATCTATGAGATAAATGTGAATCCTTTCTCCCTTGTTTTGTTCCTTCTCTAGGTTGTCTTTAATGTCTTATGCTATTCAATGATAACCTCAACAATCTACTAGTAGTTCTCCTCAAACCTCCACAAGCAATTTGGGAAAGTGGATATAGAGAGGAATATTATCCCTTCCTTTGTCTAAGAAGAAAATGAATACAATATATCTCCAAAGCTCTAAAACCAATCCAAAAATTTGACCTCAATCCATAAACTAGAGCAAAATTTACCAAACCTCATGTGAAGCAAGACTTCATATAGGGTTCTTAGATTCTTCTAGGGATTTAATATAAAGAAAGGATATAGAAAAATCATGAGATATTGTGTTGATCTAGGTGGATATTGGTGGCCACCCGCCTATTCCACCTAGACCTCCAGTCGATTTCATTAGTTTCCTTGATTATAGCAACAATTACTATTTTTAGCAGTTTTTTGGGTCCTGAACTTCCGGAGTTGTTTTGATGCCCTAAACAATGTTTTTTTGAGGTCTACAATAGGCACGTGGCCATAGCCACAAGGGTTTGCCGTAAATCTTGTAGTACTTGGAGATATATTTCCAACAAGGTATCATACACACCAAACATAGATCATATGACCAGGTTATGACCCTGGGAAGTTGGTTTCCCAAATAACCACAACGGGGCCCACAAACTCTTGGCATTCCATCTCCTAGGGTTAGGGTTTTGATTGTTTAGGGTTTCCCTTTGTTTTCAATAATAAAAAGGCCCTTGAGCCTCATTGTAACATAGTTCAGAGGCATGTAGCCACCACATCTCTTCTCAGAGATAAGCCACCATCGCCCGAGCTAGTTTATTTCCATTCTTCTTGTAAGCATATTTCAAATCTTTGATATTAATGAAATGAAGATTTATTTCTACTGCATCTTTGTGTTTATGTTTATATCAGTATTCTATTGCGTTCCTGCATAAGTCTAGATCATGTGCTTTGGGAGAATTAATAGAAACCAAATTAGATTAAATTCGGTGAGCTTTGATAAACTTTGACAAATTCAAGGGGGAATGTGCAAGTTATGTCCATGTTCATACATCTTTCATTAACCTACAAAAGGAAAATGCTTGACTATCAATCCTTATGTGTTCGATAATAATATCAAGGAAAATGCTCAAAGTTTCCAAAATTCTAACACAGCTTAAGATACTCCATAAACTAGACCAATTTGTAGGGCACTTAAGGGATTTGGATACTTGATACATGCAATAGAAAGTCCCACAATAAAAAATTCCCCTTGATGTGTGAGGTCACTAGAGAATCGCATGGATGAAATGCATTATGTCGTTTATTCATCAAAGTGGATATTAAAGAGCCTATGGAGGAAGTAATTATTCCATAGAGGACAAGGAAACCACATTCAACTAGAAAAAAAGGTAAGATTATCATCATTTCTTTCATGAGTTTGGCATCCCCAACGTTGTGAATGGATCAAGTAAAGTACAACCAATGAGCGACTCATGGCACAACAAAATAAGAGGTCATGCCATGGTCCATCACATATATAAATGGTCCTCAATGTTTCAAGAAAAATAGACCATGCCAAAGTACTTCAACATCTCAAATGCAACATCAACATACATCCTAAATATCAATAGTATGATTATACAAGGTAAATAGCACAAAAATGAAAAAGATGAGGCCCAAAGATTAGGAGACTAAGACATTAGAATTATTAGCATGATTTACATAAGTGGCCATGACCCATTTATATGTATCATTGTGTACTTGTAGCTATGGCTAAGGCCATATTTTATTTCATTTAGTATGTACTAGGTTTATATGTAAGATCAATAATAGTATTTGGGTGTGCACCCTTTTTTGTGAGCCCATAACCCCTACTTGAAGGAACGACTCACTTGAGTTGTGTATAAACACACAACTCAAGCTCTCATTTATATCATTTAATATTTGGAACATCTCAATCCAAAATACAAGGTGTTATAAATCTAAAGGCACCTAAATTTGGGATTTTCTATTAGGTACACTTATGTGTTTTTAATTTGCACACTCTTTCTCTAGTGCATTAGCCTTATCTATCTCTAGTGCGCTTTTGAGGAGTATAGTACATAAATATTGGAATGCATGGAATACATATTTATAAAATACTGAGTAATAAAAATGATGGATGGTTTTTTTACAATGCATGGACCCAGCATAAATATAACTTGGGGCACCTTTTCTGAATAGTGATGACCCAAAGTCATGACTCTTTAATTAAGTATTATTTATTTATAGCATTTCCTTCCCCTTAAAGTAAATACTTTGTCCTCAAAGTATAGGTAACCAATGGTGTTGTTGATGAAATGTCATGTCTCCCAAGAGGCTTCGTTTTTCGATAAGTTCTTCTACTTAATAAGATATGCTTTAATTACTTGTGATCGTAATTTATTTTCTCTAGTGGTAATGATGCCTTCAAATTCTAAAACGATCTTCCCATCATCATATAGCATGAGAAGTTTTGTTTGTTCCATTTGGTGCTTACCTAGTACTTTCTTGAGGAAAGATACATGGAAAACATTGTGAATGTGGCTTTTATCACGGAAGCTCAAGTTGTATTCTATCTCACTAATCTTTTTATTAATTTGATATGGTTTATAGAACTTTGGAACTAGTTTTTTATTTCCGTATTGTTTTAGGGATAACTGCTTGTAAGTTTGAAACTTCACAAATACCAAATCTCCAATTTCAAATTCTCTTTCTATTTTGTGATGGTCGGCTTGCTATTTCATATGATTTATTGTGATATTTATATTTTATTTTGTTGTTAAGAGGATCTTTTATTTTTCTTCTAAATGATCATTCATTACTAGAAATTTTGTTTCCTTTATAGCAAATTCTTGAACCGTTTAGGGGGCTCATAATTGTAAACAACTTAAATGGAGTCATTATTTTTAAGTGTAATATGTAGTGTTGTACCACCATTTAGAAAGATGTAACCATTGCAACCACTTATTCTATTTTTTTTGTTACATAATAATTAAGGTAAGATTTGAAACAAGTATTGCCAATTTATAATCAGTCATTTGTGTAGGGATGATAAGATGAATGCATGTTGAGGTACATTCTATTTTTTCTAGAAAAGTCCCTCCAAAATTTCCCCTTAAATTTGGCATCTCTATCGCTAATAATAACTTTCATAAATCCATGCAATTTGTAGACATTTTTGTAAAATACTTTAGCAACTTGTTTTGCAAATGCTAATCTCATCACTCCTAGGAAGTGTGCATACTTGTGAATCTGCAAACTACTGTGAGGATTTTGTCCTTTCCATATAACATGAGTAGTCCTTCAATCAAGTCCATTGATATTTCTTCCCACCTTTTGTTTGGAATATGTATGGGGTGGAGAAATCTAGGACTCATAATGTTTTCATTTTTATTTCTTTGGCATTGATCACACTTTGCTACATAATTTCAAATATCTTTACTCGTAGATTTCCAAAAAAATGACTAGTGTGTGTTATAGTAGGTTTTAAAGAAACCCATATGCCCTGATGTTGGAGATTCATGTGACTCCTTGAGAACCTTAGATTTAAATCTTGAAGTTGGGATTATGCAATTTCTTCATTTATACCAAAGGATGTCATCTTTCCATCCAAATTTGGAGTTTTGAATAAGATTATTGATCATGGTGCATGTTTCTAGATTCTTTTCATATTTTCTTCAAATTCCATTAAGCCATAATGGAATTACAATTGGAACTACAAGTGATGGTGACTCTTCATGTTTTCATGAGAGAGAACCTACTACTATGTTGCCCTTTCATTTTTTGCGTAATATCTAGAAATCAAAAGTGGCAATTTGTTTACCTCTATTGTTTTATAGAAATGGTATTTTGTTGGAGGTGTTGAAGATTATTATGATCCGTTCATACCAGAAAATTTCTTCCTAGAAGATATTGTCACCATTAAGCATGCATAATATGTAGATTTTAGAATTTTTTTGTTATAATTTTTTTTCTTTCAAATGTTATAGGGTGTACATCCTGGATCAACACTACCCCTATTATGAAACTTGAAGTATCACACTTGATTACAAAAGGTTTTGAAAAATATGGAGTTGCTCATATAGGCGTGGTGGACATCATCTCCTTCAAAACTTCAAAACATCATTCTACTTTATCATCCCATTGGAATGAGTTCCTTCTTTAAAAGATTTATTATGGGGGAAATTATGTAAGGGTAATTTTAAATAAACCTTTTGTTAGCCTCCACAATGTCCCAGGCTGAGAGGAATCTACGGAGGTAACCACAAACCAATCTTTCAATTTAGTAGCTAGCCCTACCAAACCAAAGAGGGCTCTCTCTATGAGATCACATCCAAATAATTGACTGGAATATAAAAGGATTTTAGGCTAGATATGCTAGGCTCAGGTAGGTTTTGAAAATTTAAGGTTTTGATGTTGGACAAGGGATGAAAACCAGGTAATTAGGTCAAAGGATTAAAAGGGTAACAATAGCAAAGATATAAAGGAGCAAGGTAGCAATAGTTTTGTGATGGCGTAGGGTTTGTCAGTGTAGTGTAGTGTAGTGTTTAGAAGAAACAAGAGGTATTAATGAGCATGTACATCATTGTTACACAACATTTTGTCACTGTCCCTGTACTCCCCATTCCTTGATCCTGGAGGACCTCTACAGTGAACCCCACATGCTTTGCCTTCATGAAGAAACTCCCATTGTGTCCCTCTTCATGAGCAGATCAATTCCCTTTTGCACCATTTCCCCTGAAACTTCTATTTTGCCCAATTTACAAGACCGACGCTAATGGCCTTTGTCTCCCCCGCACCGATGTGTAGGGATTAGCACTACTCCTCACGCCGACCGGAGCGACTGGGTTGTATCTCAGCCACGCCAGTCCTGTTATGGAAAGCTTTTTAAATTGCAGCTGAAGCTTCTAGCTCTAGAAGCTCAGTAACGAAAGTCTGGTAAATGGTTTGGCCCGATGGGGTCAAGGATGATAGTTTGGGCTCCTTTCCCCTATAATGATGGAACTACCTCACGGGATAAGTCCTTCTCCCATGAGAAGAGGATCCATCTCCCATCCATATTTCCTATATAAACCTCCCTTCTTCCCAAGCACAAATGAGTCATAGTCATAGTTTTTGGTTGAGTGTTGATGCTATTTTGGTTTGGAGTAGACGGGCAAGCTATTACTAGTTGTAGCTATATAGTTGTATCTATCTAGTTGTGTGAGGAAGAAGTGTATTTTGATTTGGAGTGAAGCCTAAAGGGAAGAGATTTTAAACTATTGTTGTTTGAAGTCATCGTGGAATGCTAGCAGAAGTGTGTGGGAACCTAGTCTTGTCAGAGGAAGGCTGCAACGTCAAGACGAATGGTTGTAATCTCTCTTTGATATTAATATATGCAACTATCAATTGATTTCCTTCATGTTTTGTAATATTACATATTTATTTCTTAATGTTTCTTGACTTGTTAAGTAGGTTGAATTGCAATTTGTCTATTATTATGTTTGTGTGTTGTTGTTGTTTACTTGTTTCAGGAGCTTGATGAAGGAAGTGAGAGATAGTTGGAGCGAGCAAGCAAGGACATCATCAAGCAAGATAAGCGACCAAGAGGTAGGCCCTCTTGATTGATTCTAACCTAAGGAAATCTTCCATAGAATGTATCTGTTGTGGCTAGACCCATTATCGGGCTAGAGGAATTCGTTCGTGTCCGCACTTATAATTTTACTTCACCACAAATTGGCGACTCCACTGGGGAACCCAATCCTTTTGTTTGTTTTGGATTTCATGATTTCGTGAGAACTTTTTTAGTTTCACATTTTCCCTTTGGTTCTGTTTCTTTTCTCCTGCTTACTGGCCTAAGTCTAAAATTCATAGTAGCATCTCTGGTCCCTGTTTTTTTTTCTTTTTTTTTTTTTTTTTGCCTTAGTTACCTCGTCTAGCACGCTTAATCTGTTGATAGTCGTGCTGACCAGCGCGATTTGTTGAGGAATAGTTGCGCCGACCAGCCTCTGGTGCTTGTTGTCAGTTAGGAAGTCACACCGATGCCTGCAAGTGAAGATTAGGGCTTGACCCCAATTTTGGCCAGTGTGTTCTGCTCTTATGTTTTTGACCTCGTAAATTTTTTGGACTATTTTCTCCTTGATTAGAAAGCTACTTTTCATTTGGTTTTTCTTGCTTGTTGGCTTGTCATCTTTCTATTTGATTGATTGAGTCATTGAGTGGCCAGCGACACTAGGGCATCTAGTTGGTCACCCATTCAACAGTTTGTGAACTCACTAAGTTAGGTTGTAGGTGTGTTTACTCCTTGCATTTGTTTTTGGTCCTTTTTATGACTTTGACCTCTTTTTGCACAAGTTTGAAAAAGTTTCATTTACTAGCCTGAACGTCTCTTTTCGGCATAGATTACATTGTTGGCCTTGTGTTTGGTAAAGTCAGTGTTTCATTGATCTGAATGAACTTCTCTTTTCATGTTTTCATTTACTTGAAGAGCTCATTGTCTCAAAAACGTTTTCATTGAAAGATTGTATGTGAAAAGTTTGTTTCGTTATTTCATGAGAAAGTATGAAATTCTAGCTTGTTGCATCATTATGTTACAATAATTTGCATCTTTTTAAAGACTAGAATTGCATAAGCATTTGAAAAAGGAAGAGAATTTTTTGTTTTGAAAGGACTAATACATAAGTGCTTGTCATGACATTAGGAATTGGAATGCATTTTTCATTAGTTTATTTTTTGAAAAAGTAAGGTAGTGAAAGATCATTTCGTTTTTAGTTGCTTGATTGTTTGCATTTGATTGAGTAGTTTCTACCCTCTCTAGTGTAGGCATTTCATTGAATTGAAAGGGTCTTGTCTCATTTAGTTGCATTTGAGGTTTTTCGAGTAGCATCGCTAAGACCTGAAAACTGAAACTTAACTCAAGATCAACTCTAAAATGAATTCAATTAACCTAAGGTGCATTTGACATTAATGATCATATCTAGAAGGTCTAGGCTAGAGACGTGTTCCGACGTATTTAAACCTAGTAGCTGTCGTTAGCTTCGGCATTAGACAACACTAGCATGGATTTGTGCTCCTCGTATCGTCGAGTATATAACGGGAGACCCCACTAGGCTGCAATCCTTTTATCCTTAGGAAGCCGAGTCGGCTGCCTTGCGAACGTGATACACTGAACACAACATTAGGGGAGATTGCTTGCTCGTACTTCTTGGTTTGCTAGGAGGTATTCTGCAGTTCACAATTTCCTGGTAATCCTGTTTACCTAGATCATCCAGAGCAATCATTTGATATTTTTGACTCATTAAATTTAAAAGATCATTCAAGCACTTGTCCTTTCGAGCTCGTTTCCAATCGAAAGTGATAGAGTCATCTTTGTTTCTTTCTTGACTCTTAAAAAATGAAAGAACATCAGTCTTTTATGCATCTTAATAATTGATTGCCCATGATCCAAAACATCCTGTTAGTCTTTTTGACCAAATTGTGAGTTCCCTTAAAAGGACATTTTAAAGCCTTGAAGTTATTTGTTTTGTCGACTAAGACAAGGTCATCGTGTCTAAACCATCTGGTTCACCCATTCCTCTTCCTCTGCTCCATTTGAAAGATTGTCTGAGGAGTCGTTTCCTGAGTTATCAGAGTCACTTGATGACCAAAATGTTGAAATCACAATTGTTTTGAGTGTTCACCATTGTCATCTCATCCTCCACCTACTTTCGATATAGGGTCATCTGCTGATCTTGTCCTGGAATCTTCGGACAATCTCGTTCGAACTCCAGAGAACTTGGCGACCACTAATGGTCAGCTTGGACTGGTTATCTATCCTCCAAACCCTCTGCTTGATGTTTTTGAGATATCACTGCAACGTCCTTACAGTCCGTACGACCAGCGGGGTGTTCCTTTGGAACTATCCCCCAGTACACGTTCGATCATTCGTCGTTGTTTGTTTTCAAACATGGAACCCGAAGACGACGCTCCAGTCACATCTCCATATGAGTCCAAAGTTTCTACTCCACACAATGTTGAGGGGGAAGAATTGCAATTGTAGTTTCCTCTCGAGGGTTTCCCTTTTTCGGAAGGTATTCCCACCAGCTTGCCACCCAACTATGTGTCTTTGGGGCACTTAGTTTCAGGCACACCTAGTGCCTCATCACTCTACCATAATCATGTATGGGCGTCAGGCGTCAGGCCTACGTTAGGTCCATTCGTCACAAACACGACTTCCCAACAGGTTGTTACTTCAGTCCCGGTGCAACCCACCGTTCTGAATACTCTTGTATCATCGATCCTAGTTACACGTCAGTCACAACCGACAGTTTCAAAGATTGTCTCTATTAGTTCCTCTATCCCATTAGTCAGTGGCCAGATTATGCCATCGCCTGGGGGGCAGAACCTGAATGTTCCTATGGTTTCAGGTGCCACTAATGTGAGTTGTTCACAAGCTCACATGCTTGGTATAAACCAACCCTCTTCTAGTATTATTTATAACCCTGCTGATCCCACTGGATCAAGCAATGTCCAGTACCAACAGGTTCAGAATCTCGTTGTTCCATTTGGATTGAGCAATGTTCAGTATCAGCAGCCCTATGGGGCTCAGGTATAATACCAAAATGCTTACATTCCATATGGTTCTCAAGGATTGGTTAATCAACCTTACACCCTCCAATCTGGGCAGTACATCGAGCTTAGCTATAGCCAGATTCAGTTCGGCAATTTCCCGAGCACTGTTCAAGTACACTTGCAGCAGCAAGGGCAACCTTTACAACAACCAGGAAAACCTTTGTTACCGCAAGGGCAACCTTTGTTGCAGCAAGGGCTCTCCACGCAATAATAAGGGCAAATTTTCCCGCAACAAGGTCACTTGCAACAACTGCAAGGTCAATCCTTACAACAGTTGTAGCAAACTGCACAGCAGCAAATGCAATATGCTCCGCACACCTCTTAACCCATACCCTCGCAGGGCCAACCTCTGCAACCCCAGGGATAAATTTTACAACTGCAAGGCCAACCCTTGCAACAACAAAACAAACCAGGGCAGCATCAACCCTTGTATGCATACCAACAGGGTCAACCCTTGCAGGGGAAGGATCAAGGTCAAGTCCTGCAGCAGCAGGCCCAAAACCCTCTTGTCCTAGGTCAACAAGTTCAGAATCTTGCCAGCCAAGGGCACCAGGTAAAAAACCCCTACGTCCAAGGGCAATAAGTGTATCAACCTTATGCCCAAGGGCTGCAGGTCCAGAATCCTCTTGTTCAGGGACAACAGGTTCATCAACCCTATTTTCCAGGAAAACATGCCCCATATCCATATGTCCAAGGTCAACAGGATCAACAACCTTTTAACCCATACGTTGCCTATCAGCAACCTATGCCTAGATAGTTTCAAGGTATTCAGGGTTAAAATCCTCCCTATGGTCAAGGTAATCCACAATGGGGGCAGCCTCAGATGCCATATGGCCAAAATCCCCCACTGTGGGGCCAAAATCCTTACCAGCAGGGATGGGATCCTCCCTTTGGGCCCGCTTATCGGCCTCCCATGCCTTTTAACACTCAATTACCTTTCTTGGCTACACTCGAGTTGCCAGATGTATCACGCCTTACGAATGATCTGATTCTTCATTCGCTGCACTCGCCTCCGGTGCCGTCCAAGTGATTCGGATTTAAACAGGAACACAACAAATTACAAAGATAACCATAAACACAGAGATGCAACGGAAATAATACTTCATTTAATTAATGTAAAAACTGAAATATGCTTACAAACAGGAATGGAAATAAACTAGCTAGGGCGATGGTAGCTTATCTTTGAGAAGAGATGTGGCGGCTACATGCCTCTGAACTGCCTTACAATGAGGCTCAAGGGCCTTTTTATTATTGAACAATAAGGGCAAACCCTAAATAACCAAAACCGTAACCTGAGGAGATGTAACACCAAGAGTTTATGGGCCCCATTGGGGTGAGTTGGACAACCAACTTCCCGACGTCGCGACTTAGTCATATTATCTCCGTTTGATGCGCATGATAGCCCGTTGGAAAGATCTCTCCGAGGACTACGATGAAAAAGACAATTTTAAACAGAAAATTGTTGACTGTATATTTCCAAAAAAACGTCGTTTAGGGCCTCAAAACAGCTCTAGAAGTTTAGGACCTAAAAAACTGCTAAAAATAGTAAACTGTGCTACAATTAAGGAAACTGGAAAACTTAAAGAAGTAATGGTGGGGTTCCAAGTGGAATTGGTAGGTGGCCACTAATATCCACCTGGATCACCAAGATACCAAGTGATTGCCCAAAGTTCGATGGAAAAGCTAAAGAAGATCCTCAGGCCCATGTGATGACATATCACCTCTGGTGCTCATCGAACTCGTACGTGGACGATTCCATTCATCTTCGTCTTTTCCAACGGACCCTCACAGGTGCTACAGCGAAATGGTACATCGAGTTACCTCAAAGTACTTACCATGACTTTAATTCATTAGCCATGGCTTTCCTCACGCATTTTTAGTTGCCAGTTCACTATGAAACTAGCACCTATTTGCTCACATTGCTTAAGCAAGATACTGCGATAACACATCTCTGATCACATCCATGAATGGAGACGTAGATGTCGCCTGATCAAATTCGAGATAGCTGATCAGTTTCTCACTGAATGGTTTACCAAATCATTCGTAGCCCCAATTGCTCGCGATATAGCTATGGGTGGATGCGTCACTAAAGAGCAAGCCATCACTCGTGCCTAGTACTTGGATATGGTTTACTCCCAGTCTAGCACTTTATACGAGTTGTTACCCAATGCTTTGTGGCCATCATCTGATCCCGCAACATCAAAGTCACTAGTTGTTCCTCCCGTTGATGGAGTTATTGGTTCAGTATCCCAGACCCCTGCTAAAACTTCTTCCAAACAGAAGTCGGTCTCGAATGCTGCTCCTAACAGTTCATCTCAGAATCCACCTGGCCCTGGTAAAACCTCAGAGGTCCATGCTATCCAGTCTACCACAACAGACAAATCCTTGAAAGGAAAAAAGAAAGGCAAAGCTAAAACTGATGCCCCGAAATAGAGTCCTCCCAAGTCGTCTGTTGGCGAATCTTCGCAACGGAAACCTAAGTATCCCTACCTCATTTGCGAGGAGGATCACTACACTAAGGATTTTCCTCGACGATCCAAAGTTAGTCACCTACTCAAAGGGACCCCTACTGTCCTTAAAGAGCCATTTCCGTCTCAGCAGACCCAAATGGTAGACCAACCCCGATCTACTTCCTCCGGATCTCAAGTGTTCATGATGAGCACGCCTATTAATGTGGCTACTCGATCAAAAGATTATCAAACTCCAGCTCCGGCAACTGGGAAAGAAAAAGAAGCTGCACCTTCTTCTTCTACCCTGAGTTCTAGCCCTCTGCAAATTGAGTGCCCTAACCCTGATTCCGCTACATGGCCACCCTCTCGAGGTGTGCTATGGAAATCCTCGTATAATCCCAATGCCCGAGCCACTCAACACTACAATATTGTTGAGGACTTGGCTCAGGCGCCGTCAGCCATGTCGGCTCTCGAGGTACTCCAAAGCTGCCCATCACAGTGGAAATCTTTGTTGTCAGCTATCAAGGGCATCGATCCCACCGATTCTAATTTGATATGTTTCAATCTGGAGAACCATGTTCCACAGCTCCCTCATCAGATTGCCTTTCTTATTCAGGTAGTCATTAATGAGAAGACCATCCACCACACTGTCATCGATGAAGGTGCTTCCACTTGCATCATGTCAACTGCATGTTGGAAGGCTATTGGTTCCCCTACATTGAACTAGTCTCCGAACACTTTGGAAGCTTTCGATGGGCGCGATTTGTGACCTTCGGTGTCTTACCTAACCTTGCCATCACCATGGAAGGCAAGACAGTGCAGGTCAATGTATAAATTGTTGACGCCAATCTTAATTATAATCTTGTACTCAGCCGAAGTTGGACTCGTGCCATGCATGTTGTGGCCTCCTCCTTGTTTCGCGTGATCCATTTTCCCCATCAAGGGAAAATTGTCACTATCGATCAGCTGTCTTTCTTTTCCTCTTCCTCCTCAGATGGCAATGTTCCGTACGTTAAGCACTCTGGTGCTCCCTATGAGAGTATGGGGGCAAGTCTCTTCAAATATTCTATCTTAATGGGAATTTTTCCACTCTCACCTCCTCATGTTGCCTTTGTCAGCATGATCTCGGTCAAATATGATCCCTGGGTCATACCTGCACCAGATCTTATTGATACTTGGGGCGAGGTTATGCCGCTTAGTCATAACCTCGTTTAGGTCATCTTGCATGATTATTTATGTACATTAGTGTGTGATTCATTTTTGTACAACGTGGTTTTGTGTGATAGTTTTCAAACAACTTTCCTATTTACTATGTTTTTCTTGCTTTGCAGATGTCTACGACTCCTCACGTTGGTTTCACTGATGGTGTTTGCTGTAGTACCCGGAACTTATCATTTGTGACATGGGCTATCTATGACCCTAATGGTGAGTTGATTGACCTTCAGGGTATCTGCCTAGGTCGTACAACCAACAATATTGCTGAATACGGTGCGGTCATCAAACTGTTGTCAGAAGCCATCACTCTGGGCATTAGAGAATTGGTTGTCAACCTGGATTAACAACTTGTTGTCCTTCAACTCAACAGGCAATATTCTGTCAGGAACCCTCAAATATTATGAATGTATATTCGTATCCATATAATGGAAATACACTTTGATTATATTACATATCATCATATTCCTAGACGCATGAATACATTGACAGATGCATTAGCTAATTACGTGTTGGATAGACATCTACGAAACATGTGAAAGATAAGACAACCCATTTGTACCATAATAGACAGGAAATTACAACATATATATATATATATATATATATATATATATATATATATATATATATATATATATATATATATATATATGGTGAGAATGTTTGATACATCAGAACCCCAAAAAAATTATATGTGTCTAAAATAACATCCGTGGCATGCAGGCCTAAAAAAATATGTAAGTGTTGGACCTAGGAACTAATCAACATGGTGGTCATGGTAGCACGAGACAGCTCATGCAACGCGACTCAACAGTTGGCATATCCGATTTGAGACTCCCACCGTGTGTCTCTGGTACCGACGGGGCATGTCTCCTATCCGAGCATACTCCGAGATACCATGAGTTAACCCCTCAAGGTTCCTCATGATCTCCTCCTCGTTGTCACTCCCTTCCTGATAAGGGGTGACAACATCAATAGGGTGGGGGATGCGCCTGGCTATCGAGGACATCTCGGCTGGCCACTCTGGTCCAACATCTGCATAAACAAGAGAAATGTTATAAGCACGCATATACCAAAAACAATTAAAAATTCTCAAAATTAAAAATTTGATTTTTTACCTTCGTCATTGAAGTCCTCTCCATTTGGTAAGGGCATATCTGGATCTCCATGGAAATCAGTGCCGTTGTATGGCCAATCCTCCACGATGATCTTCTGTCATTGTAGCCATGAGAAGAATGCAGGTTGGTATGACATGTGCTGAACCCCAGTGATCCTAAGCATCAAACGACTCCAGCGGGTCATCCGTGGATCGTGTGGCACCAGAGGATCTACCTCAGTCAACTGATACTGGAACAGTGGCACTTGTTCCAGGAAGAAGGTCACAAGTACAGATCCAAAGCCAAATTGCTTCAGATTTCCCGCCTTAGCCTTGGACATTTGGCGCTTGATGTTCATCTTCACGACCTCTACCCAGTTGAAGATCGTAGGAGTTGTGCAGTCAATAGAATAAATGAACTTCGACTTGTTAGTCTCATGTTCCACCTAGGACCCTGCCACTCTGTTGATAGTCAACAGAAGCACCCTCAGTGTCAAATCCCACACACTGGAAATCTCTATCTTCCCACTCTTGGATTTCAGGGCCTCAGGGCAGTGTTTGGCAAGCAGGGAAGATATGCTTGCCCCGATCGGACGTGACCCATACAAGTTCACTGGCTCACCTCTACGAGACAGTCCAATGATGAAGTAGATATATGAAGTTGTCAACTCCAGCTCTTGGTCCCCAATGACAAAAATCTCCCGATTAATGTCCCAAAGGCTTATCAAGTATCGAAGCAACTCAGGCTGGGCCCGCATCCCTGGTGTAAGGAATAATTTGAGGAGCCCGCAAGCCCTCAAAGCCTCCAGGAAATTTGGATCATTCATTGCCTGGGTGTCAACATCTTCATGTTCCCTTTCCTTCCAATCCACCATTTTTGGTGATTCTCTCCTGCAAAAGCCATTAATTTGAGTCAATAATCATCCTTGGCACATAAAATTCAAGATTAAACAGTCAGTTTTTGAGAACATAGGGTTTTTCCCTATCCACAATGCTGACGTGACTATTTTAAAAACAGTTGTGCCGATCAGCGCGGATGGGTTTGCAAATCACCCTTAACCGGCGCGATTCCGTGCCCAGAAATCGTGTCGACCGAGGGTGAAAAAGATTTTTAAAAACCTCCCTAAAAATCCAAACAAATGGCTAAAGACAAAAATAAATGGCATGAAAATGGAGCTCAGGGTTTTAGCTATTACTTGGAACTGAAGACTCGTCGATTGACCTCCTGGATCTCCCGCAATATGCTCCAGAATAATTAGGGAAAAAGTGGATAAAAAGTCTTCACAACAAAGGTAAAATGGTAAATGGTAAAAATATATTTATTTTTCCCCTTTTTATTCATTTTTTCATGAAAATATCAAGTTTTGTAAATATTTTTGACCTATTTTGCCTCAAGGACTCGATAATACACTTTGCCTTACTTGTGCAGCAACAGGTGATGGATGTTCAACAATGACGATGAGTCACGTTTCAACTCTTTTCTCAACTCGTTAAACTCATATGAAAAGATTGACGAGTATTTTTTCCCTTTTTGACTCATTAAAGAGAATAAAAATGGGGGTCCACTTTCAGCTCTTTTCCGACCCTTTAAAAAAAAAAAGATGGTCGAGCCCTTATCATTTCGAACTCGTTAACAGATGCGAAACATTGTGCTTCCAGTATAAGTTTAACCCTTTTTCGGGCTGGGAGGCACTTTTTACGAAAAAGGTACTCCTTGATTGAAATGGTCAAGCAGTTCTCTCAAGTATTGTTTTCTACCTTTTCGGGCTCGAGAGACACAAATGTACAAAAAGGGACCATGTGGAGTTTTCTTTTACGTGTCTTTTTCAAACTCTCTAAACATGAAAAAGATACCGAGTTACATCTTTGTTGGACTTGTTAAACTATTAAACGACATTGGATTCGTCACCATGACGAACGTGAGCTTCTCCTTCCTAGGGCTCATTAAAGTTACTAGGCTAGATTCGTCCTAAGGATGAACTTAGAGTGCAAGCATATGCTATCCCCTTCAAGCTTGTGATTAAAAAATAATTGGGGTACTCGCCAGAAATGGTGGGGGAAAAATTTGGAAATCTATCAATCGTGTCGGCAACTCACTCTTGAACATGACACTCTTTGCTTCGTGTCAGGTTGGGACATCTTCCTCTGTATTGTTGACCCTCTTGGATTTGGGCCATTCATTTTTGCCTTCCATTTGATCTATTGCACGTCATCATGACCACTGATCCCATGGATCCAAAAGCTACCAAACTTCTAGTTGTGTCACCGATATGTTCAAGAGTTGTCCTTCTGCAGTAACACTTACCTCTGATTCTTTGTATCATCCAAAATAATTTTTCATCCTCTCGTGTCGCGTCAATGATGTGGGATTCATTATGGCCCTCCTTCGACATGGTCTCTTTTCGTCGACTTCGACTCATTATCCGGGAAGTTGATCGAGAGACTCCCTTCCAGTACCTTAGAGCTTACATGCCCTAATGGCAAGTTCTTCGCACTCGACAACAAGTTCATATCATTAGCTTTCGATCAAGTGATTTCATGGGTGTTCGACTTCAGTTCCTGTATTCACATTCCGTGAATTGTGCTGATAGTACCTTAAGGACCATTGTCATTATTGGTGGTTTCTCTTGCTCTTGTTAATAGTTTACATCATTGACTGGTAATCAAGTGACTTTCTAGCATGTTCAACATCAACACATCTATTCACATGTTAGGATTTGTACTTTGATCAGGTCGTGTTGGAGCGCAAGACCCTGGACTCAGATCACAAAAGTTTAGGTTACGAAATGGTGTGACATGGTTATGATGATATGCATGTCTCTTTCATATGGTTGGTTGCGACCAGACCATGAGTTATCATATGTGATCCTTCTCATTATTGGATGGTTGTGACCATACCATGGTTTCGTTATGATCCTCTTTGATGGATGGTTGCACCCATACCTGGATCCATTTACATGATCATTCTCTAGATGGTTGCGTCCATGCCACGATTCATGTATCATTTGACAGAGATCTCAGTTTATGTATATGTATATGTACTTGCTTGCAGGTTTTCCGACGGCATACCAATTCCCCGCACTGATTTATAAAGCATTTCATCCCTCACTCCAGCTTGGCCTTCACGCTTTAGGGGGCATCTGTTACACAACATTTTGTCACTGTCCCTATACTCCCCGTTCCTTGATCCTGGAGGACCTCTACAGTGAACCCCGCATGCTTTGCCTTCATGAAGAAACTCCCATTGTGTCCCTCTTCATGAGCAGATCAATTCCCTTTTGCACCATTTCCCATGAAACTTCTATTTTGCCCAGTTTACAAGACTAACGCTAGTGGCCATTGTCTCCCCCGCGCCCATGTGCAGAGATTAGCACTACCCCTCGCGCCGACCGGAGCGACTGGGCTGTGTCTCAGTCACGCCAGTCCTATTATGGAAAGTTTTTTAAATTAGAGCTGAAGCTTCCAGCTCTAGAAGCTCCGTAACGGAAGTCTGGTAAATGGTTTGACTGGATGGGGTCGAGGATGACAGTTTGGGCTCCTTTCCCCTATAATGATGGAACTACCTCAAGGGATAAGTCCTTCTCCCATGATGTTAGGTCCCTATAATACTAGTGATTCCCCAATTACTATTGTTGTTGTATCCCTTATTAATATTGTTGTGCCCCTATTGTCCCCATATTGTTATTATTGTGCCTCATAGAATCCTCTATTGTTATTTTTGTGCCTTTATATTATTATTGTTAGGTTGGCTTGGTTATATTGTGACCCCTTAGACTCCTATATATAGAAAGGAGGTTTTGTCATTTGAATCATCAAAGAATTGTTCATTTGTGTAATGTAAAGGAGGTTGCCCCCTCGAAGAGGCTGAATTATAAGGCATTGATCTATCTTTTCTATCATTTTGTGAGCTGGTTTCATAACATTTGGTATCAGAGCTTTGGATTCTAGGGTTTCTCTGCTCCAAACAGGTCATCGTGGCATTTGCACCCTAACTTTTTTTCTGCGACTTTTCAGACACTAAAACAAAAACCCATTTGGGTTGAAATCATTCTGAACCTTGGGTCCAAATTTCAGAGCTTTTCGTGCTATATTTGCGGAGATATGATATGAGGAAGCTGGCATTTTTGTAGACTCCCGAATTACATTCCAAACAGGTGACCTGGGGAAAATAGTCATAACTTTTGTTTTGAGCATTAGATTGAAATTTCGTAAGAAGTTACATGAATTAATATAGACTATAGTTTCGTGTGTATATTTTTCAGATCCTAAGGTTAAAACAGTGACACGTGGCACTGCATACAAGTTAGCTCTTCTGAAAAGGTATATAATCAGGTCATCTTGGGAGATTGTGCATAACTCTTTCTTAGAGAATCTAAATTTGATCAGACTGGTGGCATTGGAAAGAGAACGTAGAGGGCTACTGCAAGTTGCAATTTCAAAACTGAAAGATCCGAAATTACAGAGATGCATCAGATGCAATATCGAGCTCCTACAAAGTGAAAAAAAGTGTAGATTTTTTTTAAATTTTTGCATAAGCTTGGTTTGAAAAATTAGTTTGAAGGAATTCAAAGGGCATAGTGAAGCATTATTATCGGTAATTGATGCCCTGAAGAAAGAAAATGGAAACACCTAGTAAGCAACCTGAAATCTCTAGCATGACTCATGAAGAAGAGGAAGAAATGTAACATGATATATCAAAACTACAAGACCAAGTGCAACAAATGTCACTCACACAAAAAGTAACAGAATCTAAGATGGATGGTTTAAGGAAAGATGTAGAAGGTAAGATGTATGGCGTGGAAGCTAAGATGAATGACATGGAAGCTAAGATGGATGATTTGAAGATAGATTTGAAGACAGAATTGAAGACAGGCATGGAAGATTTGAAGACAGAATTGAAGACAGGCATGGAAGATTTGAAGACAGATTTGAAGATAGATTTGACAAAGTTTCTACAAGAAATGCTTACTAATGACGACAGGGTAGTAAAGGAAACTCATGATGAAAATAAAATAAATGTTAATCATGATTTCATAGACTCTAACGTTGGATCGAAGAACCACCATGTTCCAAAGATTGATATGAGGAAGTTTGATGGCAAGGATCCTAGAACATGGATACTACAAATGGAGCAATTTTTCGAACCAAATCAGTTTATATGGTATTGATGGCTTTGCTCTCATAAAAAAATTGTCACTTGGGCAATTTTTATGGAAGAAATAACAACACATTACGAGGATACAAAAAGCAACACTTTTTTTATCCAATTGATAAATCTCAAACAAAAGGGTTCAATGAGGGAGCACATTGAGGACTTCCAAAAATTGAACATAAGGGTAAAAGATATTCCAAAGGAGCATAGGATTGATGTGTTCATAGGGACTTTAAAGGATAATATCCAACATGAGGTTCACCTTTGGGAACTTGCTTCATTGGAGAAAGCATTCAGGTTAGCAAGAAAAATGGAAAGCAAAATTATGGCAACCAGGAAGCCTACCACTCACAACTATAAAGATGGAAGTGTTGTTGCCCCTAGTCTTCCACAACCTATAAGGTTGACACCACAACAATTGGAAGAAAAAATAGCAAAAGGGCTTTCTTACAGTTGTGATAGAAAATACACTAAAAGTCATAAGTGTGCTGAGAAGAAATTATTCTACATAGATTGTGAAGAGGAGGAAGAAAAGGAACAAGAAATTTCAAAAGAAGAGGATATACTCCAGGAACAAACCCTAGATAAAGAAGAAATGAATCCGACCATATCTTGTAATGCATTGGCTGGAATTACCACTCCTCAAACTATCAAGATAGAAGGACATATCAAGAAGAAAAAGGTAATAGTGTTGATTGATTCAGGAAGTACCCACAATTTTATTCATTGTAAGGTAGCAAAAGAATTGAATTGCTTCTTATATCCAGCACCAGAGTGTCAAGTGATGGTTGCAAGTGGAGGAACCATAAATTGCTCTAGAAAGTGCCATAATATCAACATGGGAGAATATGTATTGAATAGCCTAATGCTTTCCATTCCAATGGGTGGTGCTGATGTTGTACTAGGAGTCCAATGGCTACAATCCTTGGGTACAATAGCTTTTAATTTTCAAGAACTTTTCATGAAATTTTCTGCGAAAGGAAATGAAGTTGAATTAAGGGGTATTGTAGGGAAACTAGGAAAGATAATCATCTCTAACGGTATGACAAAACTTCTAAAGAAGGAACAACGAGGTGTAATTGCACAATTATGTTCATTAGATTTTTCCACATCGAAATCATCTATTTCTCCAGATCTCCAAAAAGTCTTGGACAATCATTCCAAGGTATTTGAGACTCCCAAAGGTCTCCCACCTATTCGTGATCATGATCACGCTATTCATTTGATTCCAGGAAGTGTTCCTCCAAACATCAGGCCATATAGATATCCCTATGCCCAAAAGAGTGAAATTGAACGTATGGTTGTAGAAATGCTAGAGGCTGGTATAATTCAACCTAGTCAAAGTTCTTTCTCTGCTCCAGTAGTATTGGTGCACAAGAAGGATGGATCTTGGTGCATGTGTCTAGATTATAGGGAGCTCAACAAGCTCACTATTAAAGATAAATTTCCCATTCCTGTCATTGATGAATTATTGGATGAATTGCATGGATCAATTTACTTCACCAAGTTGGATCTTCATTCAGGATATCATCAAATCAGAATGAAGACTGAAGACATTTCAAAAACAACATTTAGAACTCATGAGGGTCATTATGAATTTTTGGTCATGCCTTTTGGCCTTACCAATGCACCTTCTACATTTCAAGGTTTGATGAATTCCATTTTCAAACCCTTAGAAAATTTGTGTTAGTATTCTTTGATGATATACTAATCGACAACAAGTCTTGGAAAGAGGAACATGTTGACAGGGTGCTCAAACTATTGAAGGAGAAACAATTATATGCAAAAAGCTCCAAATGTTTCTTTGGAGTACAAGAGGTGGAATATCTGGGTCATATTGTATCTCATGAAGGTGTTAAGGTAGACCCTAGCAAAATTAAAGCCATTAAAGAATGGAAAATCCCTGCATCCATAAAGCATCTGTGAGGATTTCTTGGGTTGATAGGGTATTATCGCAAGTTTGTTAAGAATTATGGGAGAATAACAGCACCTCTAACAACATTATTGAAGAAAGATGCATTTTCATGGATTCTAGAAGCAACAAAGGCCTTCGAACATCTTAAAGAGGCAATGTGCCAAGCATCGGTCTTAGCTACACCAGACTTCACAAAAACCTTTATTGTGGAATGTGATGCTTCCGAAAATGGAATTGGTGCTGTTTTAATGCAAGATGAAAGACCCATTGCTTTCGAAAGTCGTCCAATCAAGAGAAAGTATTTACACAAAGCTATTTATGAGAAGGAAATGTTGGCAATACTACATGCACTTAAGAAATGGCAACCCTACCTAATGGGAAGACAATTCAAGGTAAAAATGGATCATGATAGTCTTAAATACTTTTTAGAACAAAGATTATCCTTTGAAGAGCAACAAAAATGGGTCACAAAGATGTTGGGTTATGACTTTGAAATCATCTACAAACAAGGGAAGCAAAATGTTGTCGCAGATGCACTTTCAAGAAAGGATGAGGATGTGGAATCATTATTGTGTGCCATTTCTATTATCCAACCAGATTAGATAAACGAAGCAAGGAAGGAATGGAAGAATGACGAAGAAGCGTGGGCACTTATTCGAAAGTTACAACAAGAGTCCAGTACATCTGATACATTTAGCTGGAAAAATGATTCATTATGGTACAAAGATCGCTTATACCTCTGTAAGAATTCCCAACTCAAACAAAAGATTCTTATGGAATTGCACTCTTCTCCCTTAGGAGGGCACTCAGGATTTTTAAAAACTTACCACAGGATTAAGAAGGAATTTTTTGGGATGGCCTTAAATCGGATATTCAAAAGTTTGTGGCAGAATTTTTGGTTTGCCAACAAAATAAATTTGAAACAATTAAGACCCCAGGTCTATTACAACCTTTATCCATTCCAAGCCAATGTTGGGAGGAGGTTTCAATGGATTTTATCACATGTTTACCCAAGTCTAAAGGAAAGAGTGTCATCATGGTGGTAGTTGACAAACTTACCAAGTATGCACACTTTTGTGCATTATCACATCCATTTAAATCCAGTACAGTTTCTACTGCATTTATGGAAACAATTCAAAAGCTACATGGAAACCCAAAGATTATTGTAAGTGACAGAGATCCCATTTTCACTGGAAATTTTTGGACATAATTATTTTCTTGTCTTGGTACTCAGATATCTCATAGCTCATCTTATCATCCTCAATCTGATGGGCAAACTGAGATAGTAAACAAATGTTTGGAAGGATATCTTCGTTGCTTTGTATCTGATAAATAGACATAATGGGTCAAATGGTTGCCTCTAGCTGAATGGTGGTATAACACTTCCTTCTATGCTGTAGCAAAAATGACCCCATTTATGGCACTTTATGGATATCAACCATCATCCATCACATCATATTTAAGAGAAAATTCTAAGGTTCAAGCAGTGGAACATCACATCAAGCATCAACAACAAGTTTTCCAACTCTTAAAGGATAACCTCACGTTGGCGCAAAATAGAATGAAACAACAGGCAGATCAACATCGCAACAAAAGAAGTTTTGATGTAGGTGACTCGGTATTCCTACGGTTACAACCATATAAACAAATGTCCCTCAAGCAAGCTAAGAAGGATAATAAATTATCACCAAAGTATTATGGTCCGTACAAGGTGTTGCAAAAGATTGGTACTATGGCATACAAATTGGAGCTTCTTGCAGCTTCTCGAGTGCACCTAGTTTTCCATGTTTCATGTTTAAAGAAGGTTATAGGCGACAAGCTCCCAGTTCAAACAATATTGCCAGAACTTGACGAGGAAGGAAAAATTATATTGGAACCAGAAGCGATCACAGAAATAAGAACTCGACAGCTACGAAATCGATCAATTTCGGAGTATCTCATCAAGTGGAAGAACTTATCTGCTGAAGATTCCACATGGGAGGATGAGAATTTTATACAGAAGCATCTAGAACTACTCAAGCATTGAGGACAACACTTTTTTGAAGGAGATGGGCATGCTAGGTCCCTATAATGCTAGTGATTCCCCCATTACTATTGTCGTTGTATCCCTTATTAATATTGTTGTGCCCCTATTGTCCACATATTGTTATTATTGTGCCCCATAGAATCCCTCTATTGTTATTTTTGTGCCTTTATATTATTATTGTTAGGTCGGCTTGGTTATATTGTGACCCCTTAGACTCCTATATATAGAAAGGAGGTTTTTTCATTTGAATCATCGAAGAATTGTTCATTTGTGTAATGTAAAGGAGGTTGCCCCCTTGAAGAGGCTGAATTATAAGGCGTTGATCTATCTTTTCTATCTTTTTGTGAGCTGCTTTCATAACACATGAGAAGAGGATCCATCTCCCATCCATATTTCCTATATAAACCTCCCTTCTTCCTAAGCACAAACGAGTCCTAGCCATAGTTTTTTGTTGAGTGTTGATGCCATTTTGGTTTGGAGTTGACAGGCAAGTTATTACTAGTTGTAACTATCTAGTTGTGTGAGGGAGAAGTGTGTTTTGATTTGGAGTGAAGCCTAAAGGGAAGAGATTTTAAACTATTGTTGTTTGAAGTCATCGTGGAATGCTAGCAGAAGTGTGTGGGAACCTGGTCTTGTCAGAGGAAGACTGCAACGTCAAGACAAATGGTTGTAATCTCTCTTTGATATTAATATATGCAACTATCGATTGATTTCCTACATGTTTTGTAATATTACATATTCATGTCTTAATGTTTCTTGACTTTTTAAGTAGGTTGAATTGCAATTTGTCTATTATTATGTTTGTTTGTTTTTTTTGTTTACTTGTTTTAGGAGCTTGACGAAGGAAGCAAGAGATAGCTGGAGCGAGCAAGCGAGGACATCATCGAGCAAGATAAGCGACCAAGAGGTAGGCCCTCTTGATTGATTCTAACCTAAGGAGATCTTCCATAGAATGTATTTGTTGTGGCTAGACCCATTATCGGGCTAGAGGAATTCGTTTGTTTCCGCACTTATAATTTTACTTTTCCACAATCATGAATTCATTAAGTAAGAAAGAAAATAACACATAATGATATTCCATCAAAACAGAGTTTTGTGCAAAGAATTCTACTCATAAACTTTAAGGAAAACCAATGAAGAACTAATGAATGGAAAGAGAAGATGAATATTTTTCATATAAAACCATAACAGAGAAAATACAACATCACAAAATCATTGCACATGAATTCCTAGATAATAGCTACAACTGCTCCTTTGATTTCTTGAAAATGCTCAAACACAAGCTACAAGAGTTCTCTCCTTAGATGTCCAACCCTTCTCTCTGACTGAGAAAATGATACACATAGACCAAAATAAACAGATTCCCCACCCTTGGGGGTCGAATCCATGATTGGTGGAACAATTCCTAGGAATATCTTAACCGACAACTGGGACTGAGAAGGTTGAATACAAACTCTTCATTTAGACTTTGACTTGTGTTTTTCTTCTTTAATGAGGCCTAAGTTTACATAAAAACAACTTAACAAGACTAATTACCCACTATAACATCATATTTACATTAGTATTAATCAATTACATTATTTACGTAGGTAAAAGGTAAAACTAGGTAAAATTGATGAAGAAAATCAACCTCCTCGAAAAAGCGTAGCAAATCTGGAAAAAAACGTAGCGTGAGATTGCAGGCCACTTTTGGAGGCCTTCCTGAACTCCAAATTGAGCTCATGATATCTCATTGGAAATATCTTTATGTATAGTTATCCATAGAGCCCTCAAGCACTGAAAATGATGAAGTATAGCTCCTCAAAAGTGACTTCTCCCAAGACTGGTAAAAAAGCGTAGCGTGGCCGCTAAAAACAAGGCATCAAGGTTTTTTTGGGTGGTTTTTGGCCATTTTCACCCTCTAAAAGTTAACGAATTGGGCTTCCAAGTGTCCAAAGTTGATGTAGGGGTCAAATTCTATCCAACCATGTAGTTTTTTTTCCATTTGGAGCTCTCTAGAAAAAGTGCAGTGTGGCCCATGCTACGCTTTTGGCAGGGTGACTGTGCCAAAAATTGCCAAATTTCTGTGAAAATAGGGCTGAAAGGTGGAGAAATATCTCTCTAACCATAAATAATTTTGAAAATATGAGAGATTTTTTTGTTCTTTGGCATGTTTTGAACAATAAACTCCTCCCATTTTCCAAGATTCATCTCTGATTGGCCACAATATGCTCTGAACAAAGGACAAAAACAGAACATTTCACAATGAGACAAATAGGCCGAAATGAGGAAATATGATCTCTCAATACCTGATAACTGTGTGAAACGTGAGAGAGGTTTTTGTATCTTGGAATCTTAGGAACAAAAACCTCCTCCATTTTTCAAAAATACTTTCCCATTTGTTCAGAATCCAAGTTTGTAGTTGGTCACTAAAATACTGAGCAACTCTCCCATAGAAACTGTATTTTGGAAATTTTTCCAAAAACATGACACTTGTAAATAAAATGAAGGAGGTTTTTGTTCCTTGGTCTGTGGTTAATAAAAACCTCTTTCAATTTTGTAAAATTCATCTTCATTTGGTCAGAAAAATATTTTGAATCAAAACTGTCCCTATGTGCAATAAATGATTTGTCAATGTCCCTTTGACCTAGTGGAGGAGTTGGCTCACTCTCTTGCTCTTTCTGCCTCTTGAGCCATCTTGTTCTTTGTCTCCCTGTGTTGAACTAATTTTTTGTATCTCTACTTTTCTCCCTCCATTGTTTACAATTGAAAAGCAAAATCCTAGTGAAAGAAAGGGGAAAAATTAGAGTGTTATGAGGGAGCAGGGGATAGGGATTAGTATGTTTAGGTGAGGGATGAAGGGGTTAGGGAGAAAATGTGTGAGTAGGAAAATTTTGGGAGGTAGACAGATTTATTAAAAACCTTAGAGATGTGGAAAATGACAAAAATAATGTGGTGTTTAGTGTAGGGAATTAAAACACAGTTTTAGCCCTAAATCTGCCCAAAACGCAACGTAGGAGCTAGGGTTTGATCTAGGAATTATGGAAATTATGGGACAGGGGGCGTAAGGGTTGTGGGAAGTGTATTTTAATGTGAGTAATGGTATATTGTGTATGGGATTAGGTATTTTTACTTGCAATTTGGAAAATGAATCTCACCCACCAAAAACACAATGTAGGGCTTGGAGAGGGTGCCAATAACCTTTTGAGAGTGTCCTTTGATGTTGAATGTGCTGAAATAGTTTTTTATTATGAGTTAGTGCTTAATTCCAATGGAATGAGTGAAAGAAATTCTTGTATGGTCCTTTATGAGAGTCAAATTCACTTTTTGGCATATGTCATTGCATGACCTCATACTTCATCTTAAGACCAGATGTGATGTGGTTGCAACAATATATTTATGAACTGAAATGATACCTTTACCTTTATTTCATTTGCTTCCTAAGATGTTAACTCCCTTTATATGTGGACTCAAGATCATAAACATAACTATAAGCTTGAAACTAAAATGATGATGACAATTACAAGTGATGACCTAGACCAAGACCCGATCCAAAATGGATCCTAAAAACCCTTAAAGTCTTTCCAAAACTTAAAAGGAAAACCTTCACAAAAGGCGGATTACACTATCGGGAGCGAGAAACATGAAGAAACAGTGGAAAACAAGCCTGTCGGAGGTCAAAAGAACGATGCACAGGAGCCGTTAGATCTGGCCGATCAATAATCCAGATCCGATCGACATATCGCAATCGGCAATGGCAGGCGAAGGCTATTGGAGGCTACCACATAAATGTTGCGACAATGATTAGTGCAGGTCAACGAGGACCGTCGATTAAGCGCGCAGATCGACGGCCCAGGTTAACTCGCAATATCTCGTCGACAAAACACAAGGGAGTGGCTATCAACGGCCTGGGGACTATGCGATGCGTGATTGCGATATTGCAATATCACATCGGAGCAATGCAATGGAGCAGGGCCGATAACAAATGTGACTACGATAGCTAGACCTGATAGGATTATGGATGAAATTTCATATGTTTTGAGTTCGGGAAAACAATTTTTTCTGTGTATTTTGCATTTTCATTAAATAAACGAAATGCAAAGGAAACGCGCCCGATGCGATGAATCCAGACCCGAAAGGGTTTATATATGCAACGATATATGTTTTGAGTTCCAAAACGAGCGGGATTTTGGGCAGGCTTAGGCAGTAAGTGGTATTGGCCGGGCTGCACCTGAACCCATACACTGGCCACCACGTGGCTAGGCATCGGAGAGAGAAAACCATCCTTTTCGGGTGGGTACTCTTCGGGCGCATAAGCCACCCGAAATCGATAATAACCGTTGGATCGACGATCACTTGCAATATTGCCCAAAGACGGATATGAAGGGATTATGGGGCGGAATTGATAATATTTCAGGTTCGATAGACCACGTTTGGCTGGATTTTCCCTTGTTTTAGAGTATTTCTCTATGTAAACAGAGAACGACCATTTTTGGGATTTCAAGTGTGCCGATGGTCCCTTCCGTTACAGAACAGGTGGCTACCATCCCTAAAGACATTTAGTAATGATTGCTAACGCTCAGAGGGGGATTTGAGCGGACAGAGGCCGAGAGCCAAAAAGCTCAAAAAAGGAAATGAACAGATAGCGCCGATTGGCTTTAAAGCCACAGAATGACAGAGACAGAGGCAAGCAATGCTGAGACAGAGAGTGAGAGAAAGAGTCTGTGTACTTAGAGAGGCTTGAGGGATTCAAGCAAAAATCCTGCTGTTTTGTATCTGTTGTGTTGAGACTCAATTTGAGCTCACACTTTGTAAAAATATGCTCTTGAAGACATAATAGAGAGGTCACCACTGAAGGCTGGACCAGGAGACGTAGCCCAAGAGTTTTGGGTGAACTCCATATTAAACTTGATGTGTTTATGTGTGTTTGTCTATTATGTTTTTTTGACTACTCATTGTCTATATTATTCGCAATCTTATCGATCCGTTGCACTAAGTAGTATAGGCAAATCCATGCACATGAGTCTGTAATACCTTAAAAGTAATCTAAGATCTTCATTTTCATATCAAGTGGTATCAGAGCTTTAGGTTTGCTAAGGTTAGACAAGCTTGTACTGGACTGTTGAATGCTAACTAGGTCAAAGCTCAAACTAGGAGAAGGAGAATTTGTTGAAGCTAATCCAGAAATTGGAAGAGTCTATCCTAGGAGGAGAATGGCAGAAGAAACACCATTGGAATCAAAATCTCAGTTCATGGACAGTTTCATGACCATGAGAGCCATGGTGGAAGGGATGTATTGAGAATTTAAGAAAGGTTGAGATGAAAGTACTTCAACCCCCAAACAAGACAAGGGAGCAGAGGAACCTTCTCTAGATGCCACAGAGGGCAAAGGGAAAGGGGAAAAGCTTCCTCCATCATCTCCTCCACCATCACCTCCATCATCCTCATCTCCTAGCCCTGAAAAGAAAAAGAAGAAAACATCTTTGATTAAATTAGATGTAAAATTTGATTTTCCAATATATGATGGAGAATTAAATGCAGAAAAGCTAGATAACTAGATTAGACAGATTGATGTATATTGCAAGGTGTAGAACATTGATTCAGAAAGGAGAAAAATTCAGTTGGCTAGCCTTCGCCTTGGAGGAATTGCCCTAGTGTGGTGGGAAAGCAGGACACAAAATAATTTGAAGAAGCATGGTAAAATTCTTTCTACCTGGAGTGAATTTGTTTCTACCATTAAAAAACAATTCTATCCACTAGCTTATATGCAACAAGCAATGATGAGTTGGCAAACTCTTCGCCAATTAAAGGGCCAAAGTGTACAAAGCTATACCCAGGAATTTAGAAAAAGAGCTTTAACTCTATGCATTTCTATAGACTCACTTGAAACTTTGTTGAAGTATATAGGTGGTCCACATAGCTATTTGGGGCACACCATTCTCATGTTTAACCCCACTAGCCTAGATGATGTATCAGTTCAGGCTACACATCTAGAGGCTAGAGGCAAGAATGTGAACCCAGAGATTTGGGGATCATCAAAACCCTCTGCAAACAAGAACAAGGAAAAGAAGAAGATGAAATGGAAAGAGAGGAAGGCAAATGCTGTACAGAAAGAGAAACCTTCATGCACTCACTGCAAGAAGGAGGGACACGATGATGAACACTGCTGGTACTTTCATCCGAAGCTGAAACCCAAGAATTTCGGTGGTAAGAAGAAGAAGATTGTTGCTGCTATTCAGAAAGACTTGGGGTCAAACTCAGGTGATGAAACAACAGTCACAACCACATGTATAAAAGGTAAAAATTCTGAAGCATCTACAAGTAATTCTGCTCAATCTATTGATGATGAAGATAATGAGAGGAAAAGACATGAGCTTTTTCATATTAGGGTTATTTCCAAGCACCAAAAGATTGATACTTTATTTGATAGTGGATCACAAGTAAACTTTATTTATGAAGCAATTGTAAAGATGTTGGGATTACTAACAACAACTCACAAGAAGCCATATCCATTAGGTTGGGTATGTGATAAAGCAAAGCTACAAGTGACTAGACAATGTAAACTTAGGTTTGCTATTGGGTCAACATTTCTAGATGAGGTTGAGTTAGATATAGTTCCCTTAGATATATGTGGTATTGTTTTAGGAAGTCCTTACTTGTATGATAGAAAAGCTATTTTCTATAGAGCTGAAAATAAGTATCAACTCACTAAAGATGGAACAAAATACATTGTAAGAGCTTATAAACTCAAAAATAACTACTCTCTCATAAACTCAGGGTAGATGAAAAGAATTGTAAATTCAAGCAAGAAATTTTTACTAATGGTTGTAAAGGAAAATAACCCTAATAAAACCAATGTATTTGAAGGCTGTGATGCTAAACAAAAAGCTTATTTAGGTAAAGTTGTTTCAGAATATGATATCCTATTTCAAGAAGCTAAAGGTCTGCCACCCAAAAGGGAAATGGTACATGATATTCATTTGCAGCAAGATGCTCCATTGCCTAACATCAGAATGTACAGGTTATCCGCTCTAAAGAATGCAGAGATCAAGAAGCAGGTACAAGATCTACTCGATAAAGGGTTCATAAGACCAAGCACATCACCATGTGGATCTCCAATTGTGTTGGTGAGAAAGAAAGATGGTTCGTGGAGGATGTGCATTGATTACAGAGCACTGAATAAAATAACGATCAATAATCGTTTTCCTCTTCCTCGCTTTGATGATCTATTAGATCAGCTGAAAGAAGCAGTTTACTTTTCCAAGTTGGACTTGCGTAGTGGCTATCATCAGGTTAGAGTTGCAGAACAAGATGCATGAAAGATTGCTTTCAAGACAAAGCAAGGGTTGTATGAATGGCTAGTTATGCCTTTTGGCTTAACTAATGCTCCTGCCACTTTCATGAGAGTTATGAATGATGTACTCTGACCTTTTATTGATGATTTTGTAATTGTATATTTAGATGACATTCTTGTTTTCAGTAAAACATGGGAAGAACATTTGAAGCATGTAAAGCAGACTTTAGATTTTTTGAAAAGAGAAAATCTCTATGTGAAGTTATCAAAATGTGAATTTGGCAAAGCATCTTTAAATTATTTGGGTCATATTGTAGGGGGTGGTGAATTGAAGATAGATCCCTCTAAGGTTGAAGTCATTGTGAACTGGCCTAAACCCAAATCTGCTACAGAAGTTAGGAGCTTCCTAGGAGCAGCACCATATTGGAGAAAATTTATTGCTAACTTTTCCTTGATTGTAGCTCCCCTACATGCTTTAACAGGATTTAACAAGGTGTTTCAGTGGGCAGGCAAATAGCAAAAATCCTTCGACACCTTGAAAGAAAAAATTAGTACAACACTAGCACTAGCACTGTTAGATCTTCAACGATGATTGAGATTGAAACAAATACCAGTGACTATTCCATGGGTGTAGTCTTGATACAACATTGTAAACCCATATGCTATCATTCTGATACATTTAATTCTACAGTAGTTTATTATCCCACATATGATAAAGAATTGTATGCATTAGTACAGAGTGTGAAAAAGTGGAAACATTACTTAATGGGCAAAGAAACAATCATTCATACAGATCATCAATCACTTCAATATTTGCACTCACAAACTAAATTGTAGCAATCAAGACACTATAGGTGGATGGGTTTTCTACAACAGTTTCATCTTGTCATCAGATATAAGAAGGGCATACACAATAAGGTTGCAGATATGTTATCCAGACAAATCATAAATGCATCTACTATACTTAAGCATAACTCAGTAATGCATGAAAGCTACATTGAACAATATGCTCAGGATATAGATTTTAAAGATGTATATGCAACTTTAAGTCATGGGAAACAAGTAGAAGAATTGGATTATTATGTGAAGGACCAACTCTTGTATCATTTGGGAAAGCTATGCATTCCACAAACTGAAAGAGTTAACATAATCCGAGAAGCACATACTTATCTTATATCAGGTCATTTTGGTGTAAGTAAAACAATTACACAGTTGCAAAGGTTCTGTTATTGGCCAAGGATGCATGAAACAATTTCTAGATATATTAAAGGATGTACTATGTGTGTTAAAAGCAAGCTCAGCAACAGAAAATTACGCTTGTACACTCCACTTCTAGTTCCTTCTCGTCCTTGGGAAAGTGTTTCCATGGACTTTGTGGGGGGATTGCCAAAATCTAGAAAAGGTCATGATTATTTATATGTTATTGTGGACAGGTTCAGCAAAATGTGTATTTTAATACCTTATAACAAGCAGATTACAGCTGAACAAACAACAAAGTTTTTCTTTCAGCATGTCTGGGTTCATTTTGGGTTACCCACTTCCATTGTATCTGATCGAGATTCCCGATTTGTTGGGAAGTTTTGGTCAAGTCTGTGGGAATTGATGGACACCAGACTGAAGAAGAGCATAGCCTTTCATCCACAAATAGATGGCCAAACAGAGGTGGTCAATAGGACAATGATCCAGTTGCTCAGGGGTGTTAAGTTATGGTATGTTCTATGCTTATAACAGTTTACTTCTTTTTCTTATTATATTCCACTGATTAGCAATCACATTTACATAAAGTAAAGTGCAGATAGAACATTAAACGATCGATAGAAAACAAGCCAAGACAAGAGACACAAGATGTGGCGGCTAGCCAGGGACAAACCCCACAATGTGTGGGGAACCCTTTGATCAAATCTTCTTTTATCTTCAATAATTCAGCAGAGAGAAATAGTGCAATAAATCTGATTCATATCAGCAGTAGCAAACCCTAGATCAGTAGCATCAGCATTAGCGGCTTCATTATCAAAATAGGGCAGACTATATCTCACAAACCGACCGTCGGATTGACTTCATTCCACCACCAAAAGTTTCAGCTTCCAAAGGAGGTTCAGATGAACCTACAGCGCAGTTCAGATGAGGAGATATTCTAGGCCACGCAATTCAATCTTTACTTCTGCAGTTGCAGCTTCAGTTTCAGCAGTTTCCGGCTTCAAACTAGGGCAGTCGATATCTTGCAAACCGTTCATCGGATTGACTTCATTCCACCACCAAAAGTTGCAGCTTTCAGAGGAGGTTCAGATGAACCTACAACGCAGTTCCAAAGAGGAGATCTTCTAGGCCGCGCAAGTCAATCTTTACTTCTGCAGTTGCACCTTCAAATTCAACAGCTTCCGGCTTCACATGTGTGAGAGAGAGAGACCCATTTCAGCGCAGTAGAGAAGAGACTCATATCTGCGCAGTAGAGAGAGAGAGATGTGATGAGATGAGTGAGTCTAAATGAGGAAAAGTCCTCTTATATTTATACACAACGTTGGTGGGTGAATAGATGCGACTATTGGGCTTCTGAGCCTACATGAGTTGTAGGTCGGCTTGATAATAATTCCATAATCAAAATAAATTCATATCTCCATGAATACTTATCGGAATCGGATGATATTTATATCAATCCTACACCTCTCGACGAGAGGAATGTAATAAAAATATTATCAGCCATGAATAAGATGACCCACATGAAGTTTTGGCCTGGTTGCCAATTTTAACAAGGGGCTATTGCAGCAAGCATCCCAAGCTTTGGGATGAACATTTGTGTTATGTTCAACATGCTTACAACCGTGCCAAACACTCTTCTACACAGAGATCTCCTTTTGAGACTTGTTTTGGTTTTACACCAAAGTCTCCCTTGGATTTTGTCTTTGGTAAAGACATAACAGTTGATGGACATAGTGATGTGGAAAAAGCAACCAAGTTCATTGAACAGATCCAAGGAATGCACTAGGCAGTGTAGGAACAGCTGGAAAGAAGCCAGGCCAAGTACAAGGCAAGGCATGACAAGTATCAAATTGAGCATAGATTCCAAGTTGGTGATCAAGTCTAGCTGTACATCAGCAAAGACAGAATGCAAGGTGAAGGTAAGAAGCTGAAGCCAATAAGGTATGGGCATTTCAAGATACTTGAGAAAATTGGTGAGAACTCTTTTTGCCTTGCTTTTCCAGCTTACATGCACATCTATTCAGTGGTTAATGCAGAAAACTTGAGACTATTTGAACCTTCATTGATTAAAGATCCTGAAGAGCAAAGTCAGTTGCCTTCTATTAATGATCTGTTCCCTAAATATCTCAATGAGTTGCAGGAAGATACAGTTCTGGACAGGAAGGTGAGAACTATGCGCAGAGGGGATGTTGAGTACCTCAGAATCGGACTCAAAGGTTCAAAACCAAGCAACACACAATGGATAGAGATTGGACAAGTGAGGAAGCTGTATCCTCACTTGATCAATGCTTAAAAACCAACTTTTGGTGGTCCAAAAGCTTTTTCAGTGGGAAGGGGTGATCCAACATGGATCCTAAAAACCCTCTAAGTCTTTCAAAACCAAAAACTATCGCAAAAGGAAAACCTTCACAAAAGGTGGATTACACTATCGGGAGCGAAAAACATGAAGAAACGGTGGAAAACAGGCCTACCGGAGGTCAAAAGAAACAGGAGCCGTCAAATCTGGCTGTTGGAAATAATACTGAGAAGGGGGGTGAATCAGTATTACCAAGTCAATAATATTTCATTTCCATAATCAGATTTATATATGCTACTTCTGTTAATTAAACTTGTGTGTATATGCAGCTGTATGTAAGGCAACTAGCGTATACTCTTCAAACTTATAACTTAGTTAATTCATCATATGTTGATCTTTAATCTGTGCATCAGAACCATATAAATAGTAACCAGGTGCAGTAAAACAGAATAGACAATCACACACATGAACACAAGATATAAGGTGGAAACCCAATGTGGGTGAAAACCACCTGCTGCAATCATCTCTATCTTCCTTTAATAAGAAACTTCTTTTTACAATTTTTGTACTGGTGCAAACTTATACCAGTACGCAGGCTTCTACTTGCAGAAGGCTACAACCTTCTCTCGTTCTCCAACTTCTCCTGGAAGGGAGATACAACCCCCTAGTAGGTGCAGGCCTACATAAGGCTACAACCTTCTCTTTTCTTCCAGGGACCACGTTTCATAAATTTTCAGACTGGATCCATCAATAACATCAATCAACCATCAATTATATCTGCATCAACCAATCTCCTTTGCACCAACCAAAACTGAATCAATCAATCACTTCTCAGAATGTTGTAACCAGAATACAGTAATAGTAACTAGAACCCAAGCCAGAACCCAGAACACTGCAACAGCAAACAGAAGTAGCTAAAGCATATTTAATTAGGTATACACTACTTCAATGTGTCGAACCTACGTAGATACGCCGTTATCTCAAGGAGAACCTGCGTATACGTTGTTTTGATATGCAGAACTAGCGTGTATACACACCTTTGCTAAAGTGAACCTACGTACAGATCTGTAAATGAAAATTAAAATTTTACAACAATTCCAGACATCAGTTATACCTAGATCATCATATTTACATATTACAACATGTGCCGGTTATTTAGATAAAAGATCAAAACCACACAACGATACTTCTTTTCAAGCCTTAAGATCTTGACCCATCAATAGAACTTATCCTTCATCAAGTGCTCAGGTTCATCCTTGATTCAGTTCCAACTGTGCACCATAACTCAATCACCTATATTCTAGATCTTGCTCTTCATTAGATATTCAATACTTGAGTGTCTTTGCCTAATGATCTTCTCCTTCTTTTATAGTCTTAGGCCTTACTCAATACCATGGTCCAAAACCACTTAGAATCAATACCTTGGACCAAATACCTGGGGTCAACACTTCGGACAAGATACCTTGGACCAATACCATGGACCAAATACCACGGACAAAAACTAAGTTTTCCAACATGTATGCACCTTTCCTTCCGTGAAAGTGCGTGTGTATGCTATACGCGCCTTTTGGTCTGCGAACCCACGTGTACACGCGTCTTGGTCAATGGGGAACCTGCGTATACCTCTCTTTCTTCATTCTGTGAGCCTGAACTGTGATCTGTCATCTATGTGAGTTGTCATCAAGGACAACACCTGTGACATAGTGCCAAATCTGTATCATAATGCCAACAATCTCCCCCTTTGGACTTGATGGCAACCCCAAGTCACTCTCCCCCTTTGTCATCAAGGGAAAAGGGTTATGCTCCCCCTGAGTACATGCTGAATTCTCTGATATGCTGAAGTGTGCTGATTGAGCTCCATGCTTGAGTCCATGCTCCCCCTGAATATAAGCAAGGTCTGCAAAAAGATGACTCTATACATACATCATAAATGACCTTCTTATCACTAATGACTCATACATACATCCATCTCCCAACCAAGTGGGGATATACCAAGTTTGACTCATCCACCCAACCAAGTGGGTATATACCAAATGATTATACATGTCAAAACAAGAGCATTACATCATCCATCCCATGCATAGTGGGGAAACAAAATAGGTCATTTCATGACCTTGACATTAAAATATATACATGACATAGAGACCAAATATCTGAAACAAGACTATGATAGTTATCAATAGCATTTGTCAATCACCATCCAGACCAGCAACCATGATCTCCCCTTGAACCTTTTCCACCTGAATAAAAAACAACTGTGAATTTGTACCAAGATCTTCTAAGATAATATCAACAATGCATTATTAGAAGTATATGCTCCCCCTGAACCTGTGCCAGATGATCACTATCAGACCCATATCAGACTCCTTTCATCTTGACTCTGGCCCATTGTTTTTCTTCAAACCAACATATACGCGGCTGTATCCACAACAACCTGCATATGTACGCAGATACGCTTCATGAAACTCGCGTATAACCACTTTTATTTGAAACAGATAAGTTTCAACAGCAAGATGATGCATCAACTACTCCCAGTTTCTGTTTGAGATATTCAAATGTCTCTCTGGGTAGTGGTTTGGTGAATATATCAACAACCTGTTCTTTGGATGGAACATACTCCAATTTGACCTTTTGTTCGAGCACTTGTTCATGTAGAAAATGATATTTGATGGGTATGTGCTTGGTCTTGGAATGCATGACTGGGTTCTTTGAAATACTGATTGCACTTGTATTATCACATAGAATGGAGATGGGTGGAGTACATGTGATCTGAATGTCTTGCAATGTTTGCATCATCCAAAGGAGTTGTGTGCAGCAAGATGCAATAGCCACATATTCTGCTTCAGCCGTAGATAATGCAATTGAACTTTATTTCTTGTTGAACAAAGACACTAATTTGGAAGCCATATAGAATGCACCACCACTAGTGCTTCTCCTGTCATCCACGCTTCCTGCCCAATCTGCATCTGTATATGTATGAAGTGTAAGATCTGTATCCCTAGGATACCATAAACCAAAATTCTGAGTTCCTTGAAGATATTTGAAAATTTTTATGACTGCTTGAAGGTGTGAGTCCTTTGGATTTGCTTGGAATCTTCCAACTATTCCCATTGCATGCATGATGTCTGGTCAGGTACCTGTTAGATAAAGCAAACTGCCAATCATGGATCTGTAGGTTGGTTGATGTACTGCTATTGATTCATCATTTGAGCTGAGACTGCATCCTGTTACCATGGGGGTACATACTGGTTTAGAATCTTCCATGCCGTATTTTTTCAAGATCTGCTTGAGATACTTGGTTTGTGATAGAAAAATACCATCTTTATTTTGTTGAACTTGTAGGCCGAGAAAATATGTGAGCTCACCAATCAAGGACATTTCAAATTCTTGCTGCATTACCAAGGAAAAGTTTTGACTCATGGCTTCTTCATTGCTACCAAAAATGATATCATCAACATACACTACAAGTATTAGCAATTTATCATTATCAATCTTTGTATATAGATTGCTATCAGTTGATCCTTTTGAAAAACCTTGTTGATGGAGGTATTTGTCAAGACGGTAATACCAGGCCCTTGGAGCTTGTTTTAGACCATAGAGAGCCTTTCTGAGTCGGCATACAAGTTTTGGATCATTTCCAAGGATGAATCTGTCTAGTTTCTCAATATATACTTCTTCTTCTAAGTCTCCATTAAGAAAGGCAGATTTTACATCCATTTGGTATACTTTGAATTTCTGAAAGCTAGAAAGAGCAAGGAACATTCTTATGGCTTCAAGTCTAGCAACAAGTGCAAAAGTTTCTTCAAAATCTATACCTTCTTGTTGAGCATATCCTTTACAAACAAGTCTGGCCTTGTTTCTGATAACTTCACCATTTTCATTCAGCTTGTTTTTAAATATCCATTTGGTTCCTATGATATTCTTATCATGAGGTCTAGGAACTAATTCCCAAGTATTATTCTTTTCAATTTGCTCAAGTTCTTCATTCATGGCCTTGACCCAACATTCATCTTTGCATGCTTCATTTACATTTTGAGGTTCGATGGAGGAAAGCAATGCTAGATAGCTTGAAGCTTCTGTAATAGTTCTTCTTGTCTGCACACCTGCCTCTTTCTGTCCCAAAATTTGAGTCTCTGGATGATTTTTTTGAACATACTTGGATGGAGTCTTTTCTTCTGCCGTTATTTGTTCTTCTAGTGCTTCATTGGTTTCTTCTTCTTCAGAATTAGTCTAATTTGATGTGGAAGGATAATCCTCATCTTCTTCACACTCTTCAGTTTTTACCTGCTTTGGATTTTTGCCTGCTTCATCAACTACAACATCAATACTTTCAATAATTTTCCCAAGTCTTTTATTATAACACTTATATCCTTTACTTCGGGAAGAGTAAACAAGGAGAATGCCTTCATCTACTCTAGGTTCAAACTTGCCAAGTTTTTCATCAGTCCTTTTGATGTAACATTTGCTTCCAAAAACTTTGAAGTATTTTACAATAGGAGTATTAACATACCAAAGTTCATGTGGAGTTTGAGTGTTGTTTACCTGAACGTTTGCTTTGTTGAGGATAGTGACGACATCAAATGCAGCTTCACTCCAAAAGGTTGCAGGGGTTCCAGACTCATCTAGCATGGCACGAGCCATTTGTTGTACAGTTCTGTTCATCCTTTCTACCACTCCATTTTGCTGAGGAGTCCTTCCAGTGGAGAATTCTCTTTTTATTCCATGTTCTTCACAAATGTCGAAGAATTCATCCGAGGTAAATTTCCCTCCTCGATCAGATATGAGGCATTTGATTTTGCGATCTGATTCATTTTCAACCAAAGCTTTGAAGGCTTTGAACTTTTCAAATGATTCATCTTCATGCTTTAGAAGTCCCATCCAACACATTCTGGAAAAATCGTCAATGAACAATATAAAGTATTCTTCTCCATGAGGTGAATTTTTCCTTGATGGACCACATAAATCAGTATGAACAAGTTCAAGAGGCTTACTAGTTGATCCTTCCTTCTCAGGGAAATGTGCTCTGGTTTGCTTACCAAATTGACATGATTTGCATATTGTATTTTCTGGAATGCTATCAGGAAGATCACGAACAACCTGGAATTTGCATGCTTTCCTTATTTGAGGGAAGCTTAGATGTCCCAATCTTCTGTGCCATAGCCACTGTTCATCATTTTGCTTAGATAGCACTGTTGTTGTCCTCCCTTGAGTATGTCTAAATTATTTGGAGTTCTTGTGCCTTTGATCACAGTTTCTCCTGTATCAAGCTCATGAACAACACATCCATTTGATCGAAATACTACTTCATTTCCTTGATCACACATTTGACTGACACTCAATAGGTTATGCTTTAGACCATCAACATACATAACATTCCCAGCTTTAACCTTTTCTTTTAAGAGAACAAAAGCTTTACCTTTTATTACAGCAGGAGTTTCATTTCCAAATGAGACCTTCTTTTCCTTTTCTAAGGCATTGTATGACTGAAGTTTTTCTTTATCACCTGTCATGTGTTTCGAGCATCCACTGTCGATGTACCACTGATTTTATTGTCCTTTTGTATACAAGGATATACCACATCTTTCTGTTTGCGCTTCTTTCTTTCTCCATATTTTGGGACTCAATGAAGTTTTCTCCTTCTGAGATGTTTGCCGAAATTTACTCCTGCATTCAGAATCTTCATGACCGAAGTTGTTATAGATAGAGCATTCTATTTCATTTTCAAGAAGCAAAAAGTTATTGTAGGTCCTTTTCATGATCCCTGTCACATTCCTTTGATTTCGTGCTTCTCTAGTCATGATGGTCTTGTAGGAAACACATTGAGTAGCTTTGTGTCCAAAGTTATGACATGAAAAACATTGGCCATTAAAGAAGTTCTTGCGATTATCGAATCTATTGACCTGGTGATTGTAGTTTCCATTGACATTCATTCTTGAAGCAAATTGAGTATGATTTACCTGAGGTTGGTTGTAACTTCTGTTCATCCTTGAAGTAGATTGAACCCGATTTACTTGGTGAACTGCTTTATGCCTTTGCTGACGATTGTCAAACTGTTCACTGCTCTTTGCTGCATCAAGATAGCTTTTAGTGGAGGTTGACGGCTTCTGTGCTTGAGATGCTTCTTCAGTATATCCAAGACCTGTCTTTATCAGAGGAGAACACTGCACTTTGATAATTTCATCTAAATTTTCTGATCCTTTAGCAAATCTGAGATTGAGAGCTTTTGTTTTCTCAATATCTTTCCTTAGACCCACAATTTCACATTCTAGTTTTTCATTGTGTTTTTCTCTTTCAGCAAGTTGGAATGTTAGAGTATCTATAATCATATTCTTTTCTTCTAAACAGATTTTGAGTTTAGAGATTTCTTCATAAATATTATCTTCATCTAAAGCATCCAAGAAATCATCATCTTCAAAAGCCATCAGAAGTCTATAGTCATTATTATCTTCATCACTATTTGATAAACCATTGCTATCTTCATGCGTATAGTAGCTCTTCTTACTTACACTTTGTTTTCTATTCCATTTTGCTGATTCCTTACCTTTATCAAGCTTATCTTTATGAGGACATTTGGTAGCATAGTGACCGACTCTTCCACAAGAAAAACATTTGAAAGGTAGTTTACCTCTGAATCTTCCAGAACCCCATTGAAGGTTCTTGACAAAGTTTGCTTCTTCCTCTTCTTCTGAAATATGTCCTGATTCATTGAGTTCTTCTCTTCCTAAAGCTTTGAATGCAGCTTCTCTCATGTCTGATGGACCTCCTTTTCTCATTTCGAAAGCAGTTAAGATTCCGTGCAGTTGTGTCATAGTGATACTCTGAAGATCCTGATTTTCTTCTATGGCAGAAACTTTTGATTCAAACTTAGTAGACAAGGATCTTAAAACCATTTCAACTAAAGTAACTTCTTTTATTTCTTCATCCAAGTTCTTCATGCAATTAACAATCTCATCTATACGTAAGAAGTAATTAGCTATACTTTCATCATTGTGCATTTTGAGAGTTTCATATTGGATTCTGAGAGATTGCGATTTTGCATGTTTTACCTGATTGTCTCCTTCATAGCTTAGAACGATCTTGTCCCATATTTCTTTGGCAGTTTTGAGCTGCATAATCTTGACAAATTTTGATTGTGACAGACTCCCCAATAATGTATTGATAGCCTTGGCATTGGTTTCATATTGCTTTTTACCTGCCGTATCTGTAGGAATTGCTGATGGAAATGTATATCCTCCTTCCATGATTTCCCAGACATCTGTTCCAAGAGATTGAAGATAGGTTGTGGTTCTTACCTTCCAATAAACGAAGTTGCTCCCATCAAAGATTGGTGGTCTAATGGATCCCTCTCTTTCGTAGTTACTCATGATGATAGATCTTCCTTCAAGCGATCAAGCTTCTTCTGAAGGACCTGCTCTGATAAAAATTATTGGAAATAATACTAAGAGAGGGGGTGAATTAGTATTAGCAAGTCAATAATATTTCATTTCCATAATCAGATTTATATACGCTACTTCTGTTAATTAAACTTGCATGTATACGCAGCTGTATGTAAGGCAACTAGCGTATACTCTTCAAACTTATAACTTAGTTAATTCATCATATGTTGATCTTTAATCTGTGCATCAAAACCATATAAACAGTAACTAGGTGCAGTAAAACATAACAGACAATCACACACATGAACACAAGATATAAGGTGGAAACCCAATGTGGGTGAAAACCACCTGCTGTAATCATCTCTATCTTCCTTTAATAAGAAACTTCTTTTTACAATTTTTGTACTGGTGCAAACTTATACTAGTACGCAAGCTTCTACCTGCAGAAGGTTACAACCTTCTCTTGTTCTCCAGCTTCTCCTATAAGGGAGCTACAACCCCCTAGCTCTTGTACTAGCTGTTGTGTTTACTAGTACGTAGGTGCAGGCCTACAGAAGGCTACAACCTTCTCTTTTCTTCCAGGGACCACGTTTCATAAATTTTCAGATTGGATCCATCAATAACATCAATCAACCATCAATTATATCTGTATCAACCAATCTCCTTTGCACCAACCAAAACTAAATCAATCAATCACTTCTTAGAATGTTGTAACCAGAATACATTATCAGTAACCAGAACCCAAGCCAGAACCCAGAACACTACAACAGCAAATAGAAGTAGCTAAAGCATATTTAATTTGGTATATGCTACTTCAATGTGTCGAACCTGCGTAGATACGCCATTATCTCAAGGCGAACCTACATATACGCTGTTTTGATATGTAGAACCAGTGTGTATATGTGCCTTTGCTAAAGTGAACCTGCGTACATATATGTAAATGATGATTTAAATTTTACAACAATTCCAGACATCAGTTATACCCAAATCATCATATTTATAGATTACAACATGCGCCAGTTATTCAGATAAAAGATCAAAACCACACAACGATACTTCTCTTCAAGCCTTAAGATCTTGACCCATCAATAGAACTTATCCTTCATCAAGCGCTCAGGTTCATCCTTGATTCAGATCCAACTGTGCACCATAACCCAATCACCTGTGTTCTAGATCTTGCTCTTCATTAGATATTCAATACTTGAGTGCCTTTACCTAAATTATGATCTTCTCCTCCTTTTATAGTCTTAGGCCTTACTCAATACCATGGTCCAAAAACACTTAGAATCAATACCTTGGACCAAATACGTGGGGTCAAAACTTTGGACAAGATACCTTGTACCAATACAATGGATCAAAATACCATAGACCAAATACCACGGACCAAAACTAAGTTTTCCAACATGTACGCACCTTTCCTTTCGTGAAAGTGCGTGTGTACGCTATACGCGCCTTTTGGTCTGCGAACCCACGTGTACACGCATCTTGGTCAATGGGGAACCTGCGTATACCTCTATTTCTTCATTTTGTGATACTAAACTGTGATCTGTCATCTGTGTGAGTTGCCATCAAGGACAACACCTGTGAAATAGTGCCAAATCTGTATCATAATGCCAACACTGGCCGATCAATGGTCTAGATCTGATCGGCATATCGCAATCGGCGATGGCAGGTGGAGGCTATCGAAGGCTACCACATAAATTTTGCGACAGCAATCAGCGCGGGTCAACGAGGACCATCGATCAAGCGCACAGATTGACAGCCCAGGTTAACTCGCAATGTCGCGTCGGCAAAACACAAGGGAGCGCCTATCAATGGTCCAAGGACTATGCGATGTGCGATTGCGATATCGCAATATCGCATCGGAGCAATGCAATAGAGCGGGGTCGATAACAAATGCGACTGCGATAGCCAGACCCGATAGGATTATGGATCAAATTTCATATGTTTTGAGTTCTGGGAAAATAGGTTTTTCTGTGTATTTCACATTTTTGTTAAATAAACGAAATGCAAAGTAAACATGCCCGATGTGATGAATCCGGACCCGAAAGGGTTTATATACGCAACGATATATGTTTTGAGTTTCGAAACGAGTGAGATTTCGGGCGGGCCTTAGGCGGTAAGTGGTATTGGCCGGGCTCCGCCCGAGCCCATACACTGGCCGCCACGTGGCTAGGCGTCATAGAGAGAAAACCACCCTTTTCGGGCAGGTAATCTCCGGGCACATAAGCCACCCGAAATCGATAATAACCGTTGGATCGACAATCACTTGCGATAGCGCCCAAAGATGGATCCGAAGGGATTATGGGGCGGAATTGATAATATTTCAGGTTCGATAGACCATGTTTGGGTGGATTTTCCCGTGTTTTAGAGTATTTCTCTATGTAAACAGAGAACGACCATTTTTGGGATTTCAAGGGCGCTGATGGTCCCTTCCATTACAGAATAGGTGGCCACCATCCCTGAAGATGTTTAGCAATGATTGCTAATGCTCAGAGGGGGATTTGAGTGGACAGAGGCTGGGAGCCAGAAATCCCAAAAGAGGAAACGAACAGACAACGCCGATTGGCTTTAAAGCCACAGAATGATAGAGACAGAGGCAAGCAGTGCTGAGACAGAGAGAAAATGAGACAGAGAGTAAGAGAAAGAGTCTATGTACTTAGAGAGGCTTGAGGGATTCAAGAAAAACTCCTGTTGTTTTGTATCTGTTGTGTTGAGACTCAATTTGAACTCACACTTTGTAAAACCCTGCTCTTGAAGACATAATAGAGAGGTCACCACTAAAGGCTGGACCAGGAGTCGTAGCCCAAGAGTTTTGGGTGAACTCCATATTAAACTTGTTGTGTTTATGTGTGTTTGTCTATTATGTTTCTCTGACTGCTTATTGTCTATATTATTCGCAATCTTATCGATCCGTTGCACTAAGTAGTATAGGAAAATTCATGCACATGAGTCTATAATACCTTAAAAGTAATATAAGATCTTCATTTTCAGATCAAGACCTATATGATAATTTGATTGATCCATGACCTGTAACACTTGAAAAATGACATGACCATGATGAAGAATAATAACCATGAATGTTGAAGGGAGTAGCACTGACCTAGACACATTATCCAGTAACAAAATTGTATTTTGAAAACCTAATGAAATGATAAAATTTGATTTTGAAACCCTAACACAAACCTTGTAAGAGAATATTTGATCATTGGTGACTGACAGGACTGACAGACACTAACATTGGCTCCAGTTGGGTATTGCAGCTCCTTTAGGAAGTGTTAAGAACACCGTAGACCAAGTAGCCTTATTCATTGGGAATGGAGTCAAAATGCAAAGACTAAACTCAAATTGAAAACTGACTGACTAACTAACTTTGACAAACAATAAACAAAACAAACTGACTGACTAACTAACTTTGACAAACAATAAACAAAACAAACTGACTAAACTTACGTATGGTAGCAGACCATCGGGATCTTAAGGCCTTCACTTCATGCTTTAAATCCTAATGATAACCACCCACCTTCTGAAGATATATATATACAATCATGTGTAATGATCCCTCCAGTGTAACCAATCCAGCAAATGGCTACTTACTTGAATCTTGTTCACACTTTCCTTGAGCAAGCAGAAGAAAAAATAAAGTGGCAACTCAACTTTTCCACTGGATCCAATACATGTATTGAAAAACTTGGCAAATTCTTCCTCTACTGATGACTACAATAAACTCACTAGAGGATCATGGAAAGCATGCAACATAAGATCTTCTGGATGATTAAAAGTAGTAAAACAAACCTTATTCCACAATGCTAGTTTGTCTATATGTTGAAATTGATTCCTATCAAACGGAATGAGAGCAAACTATTTTTCATTCTCATCATCCACAATAGATAAGGGCTCTGAATTTTCTTGAATTTCATCAAACACAACAACAAGATCATATGCAACAAGGATGTCTTCATCATTAACTAGATCACATAGAAGTTGTTGAGGTCGCTGCAACTCATCATTAGAATCATGAAATAAAACTTGGCTTTCATCATTCAAATCTGATTGATCTTTAATCATGGAAGAAAATACTGTCTGTTGGAGATGTTCTTATGGATCATAAGACTACTGCAAATCAACAAATGATTCTTCAATGATATTCTCAATTACTTTTAACTGATGATTGGCAAGAGGACTTTGTTTGACAACTACAGTGCTAATGTGTACACCCACAGGATCTAAAATAACATATTCTTTTTCATTATTATCCTCTTCTTGATTAGTTTCAGGGCAAATTTCTTCCTTAACCTTTGGCTATTAGTGTGTTGTGTTGTTGCCATAATTGTTTTCTGTGGGGAATCTTTATGAGCATCTAGACAATATTCATCAACTGTTTTTTCATCAATCAAAGAAGAGGCTACTGTGTGCTGAGTATGATCTCGTGTATCAAAGTGATTAGCTTCTTCATATTGCTATTGGAAAGAAAATTCATAAAGGGCCTCTATGATCTCATAATCGAGACATTCTTCATCACCAAAAGTCTCTTCAAGGTATTGAATGAAGTTTTCATGGGATTCACAACAATATTCGAACAACAAAAATGAATGATGAGATTTTCCATAAAACTCAAAGAATGTTGTGTGGAATTATTTAAGAGAGAATAAGCTATGTGGCTTCAATCCTTCATACCATGATCTTCCTTTTCCTTCTAGGGTAGCCATAATTTTTTTTATCAAACAATCCTTATGAAACCTAATCCTGAGCTTATGTATATGCCAATGAAATTTGATTAGATGTAGAATAGCCTCATCCTCATTTCCATACATGAATTTGGGCAAATTAGTTTGCCAATCTATGTAAGGAATTCGATTCGAAAAACTAGGCATATGAACTCAATACATAGGAGCATACCTTTGAGTAGTTGAATCCATCTTGAAAACAGTTAAGTCACCAAGACGTTATTCGAACTACTTGTTTTTTAACAATGGAGTCACCATGAAAATTCTAAACCTTTGGATTCTTCGACACTAGAGTCGCCAGGTGAAAGATGCACAACCTTTCTTGTGTCTGATCAATGTTAAACATCAGCAATCATATTTGATCCTTTTCATTCTTTCCCACAGAAGATATGATATTTCGTTCCTAGGCAACGGTGCCAAAATTTTAGCCTCCACAATGTCCCAGGTTGAGAGGAAGCGACGGAGGTAACCACAGACCAAGCTTTCAGTTTAGTAGATAGCCCTACCAAACAAGAGAGGGCTCTCTTTATGAGATCAAAACCAAAGAATTGACTGGAATATAAAAGGATTTTAGGCTAGATATGCTAGGCTCAGGTAGGTTTTGAGAATTTAAGGTTTTGATGCTGGATAAGGGATGAAAACCTGGTAATTAGGTCAAAGGATCAAAAGGGTAACAACAACAAGGATATAAAGTAGCAAGGTAGAAATAGTTTTGTGATGGCTTAGGGTTTGTCAGTGTAGTGTAGTGTTTAGAAGAAACAAGAGGTATTAATGAGCATGTACATCATGAATTCATTAAGCAAGAAAGAAAATAACACATAATGATATTCCCATCAAAATAGAGCTTTGTGAAAAGAATTATGCTTATAAACTTTAAGGAAAACCACTGAAGAACTGATGAATGGAAAGAGAAGATGAATATATTTCATATAAAACTATAATAGAGAAAATACAACATCACAAACTCACTGCACATGAATTCCTAGATAATAGTTGCAACTGCTCCTTTGATTTCTTGAAAATGCTCAAGCACAAGCTACAAGAGTTCTCTCCTCAGATGTCCAACCCTTCTCTCTGAATGAGAAAATGATACATATAGACCAAAATAAAAATTTTCCCCACCCTTAGGGGTCGAATCCATGAGTGGTGGAACAGTTCCCAGGAATTTCTCAACCAACAACTGAGACTGAGAAGGTTGAATACAAACTTTTCATTTAGAATTTGACTTAAGTTTTTCTTCTTTAATGAGGCCTAAGTTTACACAAAAGAAACTTAACAAGACTAATTACCCACTACAAAATCATATTTACATTAGGATTTACGTAGGTAAAAGGTAAAACTAGGTCAAACTGATGAAGAAAATCAACCTCCTGGAAAAAGCATAGTGAATCTGGAAAAAAACGCAGCGTGGCTGAGTAAAAGCGCAGTGTGAGATTGAAGGCCACTTTTAGAGGCCTTCTTGAAGTCCAAATTGAGCTCATGATATCTCATTGGAAATATGTTTCTTGCTACTTATCCATAGAGCCCTCAAGAACTGAAACTGATGAATTATAGCACCTCAAAAGTTACTTCCCCCAAGACTGGTCAAAAATCATAGCATGGCTTAGAAAAAAAGGGCATAAAGGCTTTTTTAGATGGTTTTTGGCCATTTTCACCCTGTAAAAGTTAATGACTTGGGCTACCAAGTTTCCAAAGTTGATGTAGGGGTAAAAATATATCCAACCATGTAGATTTTTTTCCGTTTGGAGCTTTCCAAAAAAAGCGCAGCGTGGCCCACGCTATGCTTTTGTTAGGGTGACTGTGCCAAAAATTGCCAAATTTATGCGAAAATAAGGCTTAAAGGTGGAGCGATATCTCTCTAACCATAAGTAATTTTGAAAATATGAGAGACGTTTTGTTATTTGGCATGTTGTGAACAATAACCTCCTCCCGTTTGCCAAGATTCATCTCTGATTGGCCACAATATGCTCTGCAAAAAGGTGACTAAAACAGAACATTGCACAGTCACACAAATAGGTTGAAATGAGGAAAGTTTATCTCCCAATCCCTGATACCTGTGTGAAAATTGAGAGAGGTTTTTGTAGAATGGAATCTTAAGAACCAAAAAATCCCCCAGCTTTCAAAAATACTTTTCCATTTGTTCAGAATCCAAGTTTGTTGGTCACTAAAATACTGAGCAACTCTCCCACAACAACTGTATTTTGGGCATTTCTCCCAAATCATAACACCTGTGAATAAAATGAAGAAGGTTTTTTTTCCTTGTTCCATGGTTAACAAAACCCTCTTTCATGTTTGTAAAATTCATCTTCATTTCGTCAGAAACATATTTTGGTGAAAAATTGTCCCTATGTGCAGCAAATTATTTGTCAATTTCCCTTTGACCTAGTGGAGGAGATGGCTCACTCTCTTGCTATTTCTGCCTCTTGAGACCTCTTGTTCTTTGCCTCCTTGTTTTGAATTGCTTTTTTGTATGGCTTCTTTTCTCCCTCCATTGTTTACAATTGCAAAGCAAAACCCTAGTGAAAGAAAGGGAAAAATAGAGTGTTATGAGGGAGGAGGGGATAGGGATTAGTATGTTTAGGTGAGGGATGAAGGGGTTAGGGAGAAAATGTGTGAGTAGGAAATTTTTTGGAGGTATACAGATGTATTAAAAAGCTTATATAAGTGGAAAATGACAAAAATAATGTGGTGTTTAGTGTAGGGAATTAAAACATAGTTTTAGCCCTAAATCTGCCCATAACACAGCGTAGGAGCTAGGGTTTGATGTAGGAATTATGGAAATGATGGGACAAGGGGTGTAAGGGTTGTGGGAAGTGTATTTGGATGTGAGTAAGGGTAGAGTGTGTATGGGATGGTTATTTTTACTTGCAATTTGGAAAATGAAGCTCACCCACCAAAAACATAGTGTATGGGCTTGAAGAGGGTGTCAATCACCTTTTGAGAGTGTCCTTTGATGCTGAATGTGCTGAAATGGTTTTTGCTAGTGAGTTAGTGCTCAATGTCAATGGAATGAGTGAAATAAATGCTTGTATGGTCCTTTATGAGAGTCAAATTCACTTTTTGGCATATTTCATGGCATCACCTCATACTTCATCTTAAGACCAGGTGTGATGTGGTTGCAGCAATATCTTTATGAATGAAAATGATACCTTTACCTTTATTTCATTTGCTTCCTAAGATGCTAAATCCCTTTATATGTGGACTCAAGATCATAAACATGGCTATAAGCTTGAAACTGACATGATGATGACAATTACAAGTGATGACCTAGACCAAGACCTATATGATACTTTGACTAATCCATGACCTGTAATACTTGAAAAATGACATGACCATGATGAAGAATAATAACCATGAATATTGAAGGGAGTAGCATTGACCTAGACACACTAGCCAGTGACCAAATTTTATTTTGAAAACCTAATGAAATGATAAAATTTGATTTTGAAACCCTAACACAAACCTTGTAAGAGCATATTTGATCACCGGTGACTGGCAGGACTGACAGACACTGACATTGGCTCCAGCAGGGGATGGCAGCTCCTTTAGAAGGCATCAAGAACACTGTAGACCAAGTAGCCTTATTCATTGGGCATGGAGTCAAAATGCAAAGACTAAACTCAAATTGAAAACTGAGTGACTAACTAACTTCGACAAACAATAAACAAAACAAACTGACTGAACTTACTTATGGAAGCAGACCATTGGGATCTTAGGGCCTTCACTTCAGGATTTAAATCCTGATGATAACCACCCACTTGCTGAAGATATATATATATATATATATATATATATATATATATATATATATATATATATATATATATATATATATATATAGATATATACAATCATGTGTAATGATCCCTCCAGTGTAACCAATCCAGCAAATGGCTACTTACTTGAATCCAATTCACACTTTCCTTGAGCAGGCAGAAGAAAAAAGAAAGTGGCAAATCAACTTTTCCACTAGATCCAATACATGTATTGACAAACTTGGCAAATTCTTCCTCTACTGATGACTGCAATAAACTCACCAGAGGATCATGGAAATCATGCAGCATAAGATCTTCGGATTATTACAAGCAGTAAAAGAAACCTTATTCCATAATGCTAGTTTGTCTAATGTTGAAATTGATTCCTATCAAACGAAATGAGACAACACTGTTTTTCTTTCTCATCATCCACAATAGATAAGGCTCTCAATTTTCTTGAATTTCATCAAACACAACAACAAGATCAAATGCAACAAGGATGTCTTCATCATTAACTAGATCACATAGAAGTTGGCAAGGTCGTTGCAACTCATCATTAGAATCATGAAATAAAACTTGGCTTTCATCATTCAAATTTGATTGATATTTAATCATGGAAGAAAATATTGTATGTTGGAGATGTTCTTGTGGATCATAAGACTGCTGCAAATCAACAAATGATTCTTCAATGATATGCTTAATTACATTTACCTGATGATTGGCAAGAGGACTTTGTTCGACAACCACAGTGCTAATGTATACACTCACGGGATCTAAAATAATCTGTGCTTTTTCATTATTCTCCTCTTCTTGATTAGTTTGTTGTGTTGCCGCCAGAATTGTTTTCTGTGGGGAATCTTTATGAGCATTTAGACAATTTCATCATCTGTTTTTTCATCAATCAAAGAGGAGGCTACTATGTGTTGAGTATGATCTCGTGTATCAAAGTGATTAGCTTCTTCATATTGCTGTTGGAAATAAAATTCATAAAGGGCATCTATGGTCTCATAATCTAGACATTCTTCATCACCAAAAGTATCTTCAAGGTATTGAATGAAGTTTTCACAGGATTCACAAGAATCTTCGAACAACAAGAATGAATGATGAGATTTTCCATAAAACTCAAAGAATGTTGTGTGGAATTCTTTAAGAGAGCATAAGCTACCTAGCTTCAATACTTCATACCATGATCTTCTTTTTCCTTCTAGGGTAGCCATAAACATTTTCATCAAAAATTCCTCATGAAACCTAATCCTGAGCTTATGTATTTGCCAATTAAATTTGATTAGATGCAGAATAGCCTCATCCTCATTTCATCTATGAATTTAGGCAAATTAGTTTGCCAATTTATGTAAGGAATTCGATTCTGAAAACAAGGAATATGAGCTCGATTCATAGGAGCATACCTTTGAGCAGTTGAATCCATATTGAAAATAGTTATGTCACCAAGAAGTTCTCCAAACTACTGGTTTTTGAACAATGGAGTCGCCATGAAAATTCTAAACCTTTGGATTCTTCGACACTGGAGTCTCAAGTAGGTTTTGAGAATTTAAGGCTTTGATGTTGCACAAGGGATGAAAACCAGGTAATTAGGTCAAAGGATCAAAAGGGTAACATCAGGAAAATGACAAAAATAATGTGGTGTTTAGTGTAGGGAATTAAAACATTGTTTTAGCCCTAAATATGCCCAAAACGCAGCGTAGGAGCTAGCGTTTGATGTAGGAATTATGGAAATGATGGGAAAGGGGTTGTAAGGGTTGTGGGAAGTGTATTTGGATGTGAGGAAGGCTATAGTGTGTATGGGATAGGTATTTTTACTTGCAATTTGGAAAATGAAGCTCACCCACCAAAAACGCAGTGTAGGGGCCTGAAGAGGGTGCCAATAACCTTTTGAGAGTGTCCTTTGATGCTGAATGTGCTGAAATGGTTTTTGCTGGTGAGTTAGTGCTCAATTCCAATGGAATGAGGGAAAGAAATGCTTGTATGGTGCTTTATGAGATTCAAATTCACTTTTTGGCATATGTTAGGGCATGACCTCATTCTTCATCTTAAGACCAGATCTAATGTGGTTGCAACAATATCTTTTTGAACTAAAATGATGCCTTTACCTTTATTTCATTTACTTCCTAAGATGATAACTCCCTTTATATGTGGACTCAAGATCATAATTATGGCTATAAGCTTGAAACTGACATGATGATGACAATTACAAGTGATGACCTATACCAAGACCTATATGATAATTTGACTGATCCATGACCTGTAACACTTGAAAAATGACATGACCATGATGAAGAATAATAACCATGAATGCTGAAGGGAGTAGCACTGACCTAGACACACTAGCCAATGACCAAATTTTATTTTGAAAACCTAATGAAATTATAAAATTTGATTTTGAAACCCTAACAAAAACCTTGTAAGGGCATATTTGATCACCGGTGACTAGCAGGACTGACAGACACTAACATTGGCTCCAGCTGGGGATAGCAGCTCCTTTAGGAGGTGTCAAGAACACCGTAGAACAAGTATCCTTATTCATTGGGCATGGAGTCAAAATGCAAAGACTAAACTCAAATTGAAAACTGACTCACTAACTAACTTTGACAAACTATAAACAAAACAAACTGACTGAACTTACTTATGGCAACAAACCCTCAGAATCTTAGGACCTTCACTTTAGGCTTTAAATCCCAATGATAATCACCCACCTGCTTAATATATATATATATATATATATATATATATATATATATATATATATATATATAGACACACACACACACACACACACAATCATGTGTAATTCCCTTGAGTGTAACCAATCCAACAAATGGCACTTGAATCATGTTCACACTTTCCTTCAGCTAGCAGAAGAAAGAAGAAAGTGGCAACTCAACTTTTCCACTGGATCCAATACATGCATTGACAAACTTGGAAAATTCTTCCTCTACTAATGACTACAATAAACTGACCAAAGGATGATGGAAAGCATGAAACATAAGATCTTCTGGATGATTAAAAGTAGTAAAACAAACCTTATTCCACAATGCTAGTTTGTCTATATGTTGAAACTAATTCCTATCAAATAGAATGAGAGAAAACTGTTTTTCATTCTCATCATCCACAATAGATAAGGGCTTTGAATTTTCTTGAATTTCATCAAACACAACAACAAGATCATATGCAACAAGGATGTCTTCATCATTAACTAGATCACATAGAAGTTGGCAAGGTCGCTGCAACTCATCATTAGAATCATGAAATAAAACTTGGCTTTCATCATTCAAATATGATTGATCTTTAATCATGGAAGAAAATACTGTCTATTGGAGATGTTCTTGTGGATCATAAGACTGTTGCAAATCAACAAATGATTCTTCAATGATATGCTCAATTGATTTTACTTGACGATTGATAAGAGGAATTTGTTCAAAAACAACAGTGCTAATGTGTACAGCCACAGGATCTAAAATAACCCTTTCTTTTTCATTATTCTCATCTTCTTGATTAGTTTCAGGCTTCTGAATTTCTTCCTTAACCTCTAGCTGATCAGTGTGTTGTGTTGCTGCCAGAATTGTTTTCTGTGGGGAATCTTTATGAGCATCTATACAATATTCATCATCTGTTTTTTCATCAATCAAAGAAGAGGATATTGTGTGCTTAATATGATCTTTTGTATCAAAGTGATTAGCTTCTTCAGATTGCTGTTGGAAATAAAATTCATAAAGGGCCTCTATGATCTCATAATCTAGACATTCTTCATCATCAAAAGTCTCTTCAAGGTATTGAATGAAGTTTTCACAGGATTTACAACAATATTCGAACAACAAATGAATGATGATCTTTTCCATAAAACTTGAAGAATGTTGTGTGGAATTCTTTAAGAGAGAATAAGCTACCTGGCTTCAATCCTTCATATGATGATCTTGCTTTTCCTTCTAGGGTAGCCATAAACATTTTCATCAAAAAATCCTCATGAAACCTAATCCCGAGCTTATGTATATGCCAATGAAATTTGATTAGATGCAGAATATCCTCATCCTCATTTCAATCTATGAATTTGGGAAAATTAGTTTAATTCCAATCTATGTGAGGAATTTGATTTGGAAAACTAGGAATATGAGCTCAATTCATAGGAGCATACCTTCGAGCAATTGAATCCATCTTGAAAATAGTTAAGTCACCAAGAAGTTCTTCAAACTAGCGATTTTTGAACAATGGAGTCACCATGAAAATTCTAAACCTTTGGATTCTTCAACATTGGAGTCGGCAGGTTAAAGATGCACAACCTTTCTTGTGTCTGGTCACTGTTCACCATCAGCAATCAAACCTGATCCTTATTGTTCTTTCCCAGGGAAGATATGATATTTCGTTCTCTAGAAACGATGCCAAAATGTTAGCCTCCACAATGTCCTAGGCTGAGAGGAATCGATGGAGGTAACCACAGACTAAGCTTTCAGTTTAGTATCTAGCCCTATCAAACCAGAGAGGGCTCTCTCTATGAGATCATAGCCAAAGAATTGACTCGAATATAAAAGGATTTTAAGCTAGATATGTTAGGCTCAGGTAGGTTTTGAAAATTTAAGGTTTTGATGCTGGACAAGGGATGAAAACCAAGTAATTAGGTCAAAGGATCAAAAGGGTAACAACAACAAAGATATAAAGAAGCAAGGTAGCAATAGTTTTGTGATGGCTTAGGGTTTGTCAGTGTAGTGTAGTGTAGTGTTTAGAAGAAACAAGAGGTCTTAATGAGCATGTACATCATGAATTCATTAAGCAAGAAAGAAAATAACACATAATGATATTCCCATCAAAACAGAGTTTTGTGCAAAGAATTATGCTTATAAACTTTAAGGAAAACCATTGAAGAACTCATGAATGGAAAGAGAAGATGAATATATTTCATATAAAACTATAACAGATAAAATACAACATCACAAACTCATTGCACATGAATTCCTAGATAATAGTTGCAACTACTCTGATTTCCTGAAAATGCTCAAGCACAAGCTACAAGAGTTCTCTCCTCAGATGTCCAACCCTTCTCTCTCACTGAGAAAATGATACATATAGACCAAAATAAATAGTTTCCCCACCCTCAGGGGTCGAATCCATGAGTGGTGGAACAATTCCCAGGAATATCTCAACCAACAACTGAGACTGAGAAGGTTGAATACAAACTCTTCATTTAGACTTTGACTTGAGTTTTTCTTCTTTAATGAGGCCTAAGTTTACATAAAAACAACTTAAAAAGACTAATTACCCACTATAAAATCATATTTACATTAGGATTAATCAATTACATCATTTATGTAGGTAAAAGGTCAAACTAGGTCAAACTGATGAAGAAAATCAACCTCCTGGAAAAAGCGTAGCGAATCTAGAAAAAACACAGTGTGGTTGAGGAAAAGCATTGTGTGAGATTGCAGACCACTTTTGGAGGCCTTATTGAACTCCAAATTGAGCTCATGATAGCTCATTGGAAATATATTTCTGTCTAATTATCAATAGAGTCCTCAAGAATGGAAAATTATGAAGTATATCTTTTCAAAGTTACTTCTCCCAAGACTGTTCAAAAACTGTAGTGTGGCCTCCAAAAACAGGGCAAAAAGGTTTTTTTTAGGTGGTTTTTGGCCATTTTCACCCTATAAAAGTTAATGAATTAGGCTACCAGGTGTCCAAAGTTGATGTAGGGGTCAAAATATATCTAACCATATAGATTTGTTTCCATTTGGAGCTCTCCAGAAAAAGCGCAGCGTGGCCTACGCTACGCTTTTTGGCAGGGCGACTGTGCCAAAAATTGCCAAATTTCTGTGAAAATATGGTTGAAAGGTGGAGATATATCTCTCTAACCATAAATAATTTTGAAATTATGAGTTTTTTTTTCTCTTTGGCATGTTGTGAACAATAACCTCCTCCTGTTTGCCAAGATTCATCTCTGATTGGCCACAATATGCTCTGCAAAAAGGTGACTAAAACAGAACATTGCACAATCAAACAAATAGGCTGAAATGAGGAAAGCTTATCTCCTCATCCATGATACATGTGTGAAAAATGAGATAATTTTTTGTATCTTGGCATCTTAGGAACAAAAACCTCCTCCAGTTTTCAAAAATACTTTCCCATTTGTTCAGAATCCAAGTTTGTAGTTGGTCACTAAAATATTGAGCAACTCTCCCATAGCAACTATATTTTGGGAATTTCTCCCAAATCATAACAATTGTGAATAAAATGAAGGATATTTGTGTTCCTTAGTCTGTGGTTAACAAAAACCTCTTTCACTTTTGTAAAATTCATCTTCATTTGGTTAGAAACATATTTTGAAGAAAAATTATCCCTATGTGCATTAAATGATTTGTCAATGTCCCTTTGACCTAGTGGAGGAGATGGCTCACTCTCTTGCTCTTTATGCCTCTTGAGACCTCTTGTTATTTGTCTCCTTGTTTTGACCTGCTTTTTTGTATGACTTCTTTTCTCCCTCCATTGTTTACAATTTCAAAGCAAAACCCTAGTGAAAGAAAGGGGAAAAATAGAGTGTTATGAGGGAGTGGGGGATAGGGATTAGTATGTTTAGGTGAGGGATGAAGGGGTTAAAGCGAAAATATGTGAGTAGGAAAATTTTTGGAGGTAGATGGATGTATTAAAAAGCTTATAGAGGTGGAAAAAATTACAAAAAGAATGTGGTGTTTAGTGTAGGGAATTAAAACACAGTTTTAGCCCTAAATCTGCCCAAAACGCAGTGTAGGAGCTAGGGTTTGATGTAGGAATTATGGAAATGATGGGATAGGGGGTGTAAGGGTTGTGGGAAGTGTATTTGGATGTGAGGAAGGGTAGAGTGTGTATGGGATAGGTATTTTTACTTGCAATTTGGAAAATGAAGCTCACCCACCAAAAACGCAGTGTAGGGGCCTCGAGAGGGTGCCAATCACCTTTTGAGAGTGTCCTTTGATGTTGAATGTGCTGAAATGGTTTTTGTTGGTGATTTAGTGCTCAATGCAAATGGAATGAGTGAAATAAATTCTTTTATGGTCCTTTATGAGAGTCAAATTCACTTTCTGACATATGTCATGGCATGACCTCATACTTCATCTTAAGACCAGATGTGATGTTGTTGCAACAATATCTTTATGAACTGAAATGATACCTTTACCTTTATTTCATTTGCTTCCTAAGATGCTAACTCCATTTATTTGTGGACTCAAGATCATAAACATGGCTATAATCTTTAAACTGACATGATGATGACAATTACAAGTGATGACCTAGACCAAGACGTATATGATAATTTGACTAATCCATGAATTGTAACACTTGAAACATGACATGACCATGATGAAGAATAATAACCATGAATGCTGAAGGGAGTAGCACTGACCTAGACACACTAGCAAGTGATCAAATTTTATTTTCAAAACCTAATGAAATGATAAAATTTAATTTTGAAACCCTAACACAAACCTTGTAAGAGAATATTTGATCACCAGTGAAGACTGATAGACACTAACACCTTTGACAATATTCTGTTAAACTAAAAAATACTCTTAATTTGGAAATGTTAGATGGCCCGGGCCATTAGGTGATAGCTTAATTTTTTTTGGATCTACCTTCACACCTTCCTATGATCTCACATGTCTCAGAAGGTAAATTTTGACATCTTTACATAAAATTGCTTCTTTTCTATAAGATATATAACTTCCTCCAAGTTCTTTAGATGATCATCCCATGTTTTACTATATATAAGAATGTCATCAAAGACTAACACAAATTTCCTTAAGTAGGTTTGAACACTTCAGTCATGGTTTCCTAGAAAGTGTTGGATTGTTAGTTAATCAGAAAGGAATAACTTCGAACTCATAGTGCCCTTCATGAGTTCAAAAAGTGGTTTTCATCACATCTTCTAATATTACTCTAATTTGGTAGTATTCTAATATAAAATCTAGGTTTGAAAAATACTTAACTCCATGAAGCTCATCCAATATTTTGTCTATGAAAGGAATAGGAAACTAAGAAACAAGAATTTATCCATCGCTTTCAAACCTATGAAAAACTATCAATAAGGAGATGAGGTCCATCAAAGATAACATTGACCCACATCAACACCAAGGTAACTATAAAATTACCTAATCTTGTGGTAAATGCTACATTGGGGAAACTGGAAGATCCTTTAAAACTAGAATGAAAGAATCATTAGGTTTTTCATAGCCGACATTCTCTTATTTAATAAATTGATCTTTAGGATTTCATAGTCGAAATTCTTCTATTATTTTCCTTCCTTTTGCTTCACATATTTATATTGTTCTCTCGACATTATTTACCTCGGGATTTTATGTCCTGATGATGGATCCACTTATGGACCCGAAACATAGACAATCCTACAAATTAACTGTGGTAAATCTGAACTTCTAAACTAAGAAGAGGAAACTTGTTTTTCATTGTTATCTTATTCAATCCTCTATAATATATGCATAAGGGCTTTGAAATTTTTTGATAATATCACATCTCAGTAGATCTTGGAGTATTCTCTCAATTTTTGTTTTTTGATTGTGTGGACATTGATTTGGTTTACTGTTGATAGGGTTTGATCCTGTTTTAACTTCAATGATGTGCTCAGTCTCTATTTTAGGAGGCATCTCAAAGGAAAACCCTTGGAATATATTTTTGTGTTTTGAATTAATTCTTGAATATTTGCAGGCTTAACATTAACTAATTCTAAGACCAATATTTCCATTTGACGACATTGTAATATATATGATAGTGCTTCTTTTGACATTAACTTCACCTATTGATAGGAGAACACAATTTTATTTTGAGGTAGTTGAAACCCATATAATTTATACTTTTCTCCATGTCACTGAAACTTTATAAATTATTTTTTATGGTTGGCATAGTAAGTGCCTAAAGTTTGACTAAACTACTCCTCTTAGAGGTACGATGTAAAACTGAGATTCTAAATTGTAGTCTTGAATTTGTAATTTAAATTTATGGAATTTCCCCATGCCTTTGTTGAAATATGTAACTAGGTTCGGTCTTCATAATGACATATGTAATCATGATTTTATGTAAATAATGAAAAGAGAAAAATAAATTTAATATTGTTCTTGAGGCATGGGTTTCATGCTCAAGGGAATTTTTTTTAGGTTAAGCACCCATTGAGTGCTTCTAGGTTAATTGAGTAATTGTCATGTATTAAAGACCCATTTGGGCATGTTACATATTGTAAAAAGAATTTATTTGAGTCAAAATAGAGTTAAAATACCCTCCAAGACCTCGTCATGGTGCAAAGATCAAGTTGGCCTACATGAAGGGACAAGTCGGCCTAAAGATAACAATTCATTCCCCTCACAAGCCTATAAATAAGAAGGAACTCGACCTCATTTGGAGACTCACTCAAGAAAGTTCGATCTTCTCAAGATAGAAGCTGCAAAAGGATGAAAAAGAAGGAGAAGGACTAGATCGAAGTTTTTGGGCCTCTCTATATCTCTCTCGTGTTAAGGTTTCTACATTTTCTAGGTAGAAGAATTTGTTGGGCGAAAGCATTTGTTGGACAGAAGAATAATTTTGTTGGGTAGGTCGAAGTTGCAGAAGAATTTGTTGGGCAGGTCGAAGTTGTAGAAGATTTTTGTTAGGTATGTCGAAGTTGCAGAAGAATTTGCTGGGAAGATTGAAGTTCCAGAAGAATTTTTTGGGTAAGTAAAAATTGTAGAAGTTGCTAGAAGCAAGGTTTGACTTGGTCTTCGAGGGTCTTGGTCAAGGGTCATAGGTCTTGGAATTCGTCAATTGAAGTTCTATAAGAAGAGAATAATTCTTGTGGGTTTTCCTCTCATTTGGAGAGGTTTTGGCCCTAGCTGATCACCTACATATTGTGTCTTATTGTCTCATTGGTTTTATTGTTTGGTAGTTGTTTGATGATATAAAGAACACTAATAATAATCAATTGGAATAAGAAGCTAATCAAGTAAAGTAAAAATATATCACAAGTAGTTATCAAGTTAAGAGAAATCCTTTACTCTAGTTGCCCCTAGATTTCTCAACAACCTTTAATTTATTTCCATATACTACCATAATTTTCATATTCGGTATTTGGTATAAAAAAATATTCAACCTTTTGTGTCAACAAAATTACGAGTGTTTTCCATATCTATCATGACCATTACCTTTCTCTTTTTTATGTTCCATTTTAATTTTAAGGTTTGGGCTTAGATATTCCTGTCATGGATGGTAGAAATATTGTGGTGCATTCTCATCATCTGAACTAAAGAATTGAGGATCTTCAACTTCTTTCTCACTAAATCCCCACTATTTGAATCCTCTTTTACTTCACATTTATATAAATTCTTGTTATTACTTCCTCTAAGGCAAATATGTCTAGGGTCCCTTTTTTGCCACAATGTTTGCATTTGCCTTCATTTATTCATTGCGATTCCAAATTAGGTTTTCCTATTTCTTATAACTTTGGTGGAACATATTTTGGATTTTCTATTTCTGTAGTTTTGGGAATCCTTCATCTTGAATATACTTTCTCGATTTTTTATAGTAACACTCTTTCGAAAAAAATTATGTAGCTTTTTATTTCCGTATTGCGTCTTCTATAGTTGTAATATCATCTATCTTTAGCTCATTCTCGATTTGTGATTATAGTTTGGTGATGTAAGATTGAACTAGAAGTCTTGTTGACAATGTGGGTTGTAACACACCCCCCTTACCTACACTGATAAGAAGAGGTGGTTACAATAATAACCTAATTCTTAATGTAAAGTTGTGAGAATGGGATTTAAAATTTTTACTTTTTTTTTTTTCCACCAGCTTTTCAATATCTCATGATAATTCAAATCCTTTGCAAATTGGGTACCCATTAATCTGCGATAATTACTTCTAGTTGATGGTAGGTACCGAGGTTAGAAGGATGGAATGATGCAATGACCCTCCAAATTGTTATCCTATTAGTTTGTTTTCAATATTAGAATTATTGATTAGCCACAAAGTAACCTATGCACGTGGCATAAGAGCAGGGTTGGATGCTACTTGTGAAACCAATATCTTTTTACATTATGGAACATAACCAAATTAGGATCTTGTTCCCCTATAGAGAAAATTATGAATGTGTTACCTTCGGATATTTGATATATATCGCCCCACTATGGCTTTTTTGCTTGGGCCCATACTGGACTCTATATCTCCATAGAAAGACTTGAAGGCTTCTTTAGTTTTAGGATCTATTGATGTTTCCTCTTCTCGAATGATCTACTGAAGTTTGTCTTTACTCTTGGGTTGCCTTTTGAGAAGCATAATACTACTATGTACTGTATAAAATTTACACCATCAACTATTACTACTATTATCAAATATAAAAGTAATTCATCCATAGTTTAGTATTTAATTGGTAATGTTTATGCTGGTTGTAGCACGTTTTTAGGAAAAGGGATCTATGCAACAACAAAATATCCTAATGAAAAGCCCAAGGTGACAGTCATAGAATTCCTAGTTGTGGGAGAATTTGGTTATGAGAGTGATTTAAGTGAGCAAGAAGTAAAAATATGGAGTTTAAATGAATAGGCTCTCCCAAATAGTCATCTTAAGAAACTTAAAAGAGCTCATTATTGTGTGTTCCAGAACTATAATTCTAAGGATTATTCTTCGGTCCATTTGTATGAGGTAAATATGTGAGGATGAGAATGAATTAGCTTTCTTGATTTTGCAAGTACAATTATGAGAATGCTTATAAATGAAATCAAAAATTAAGGCTTGGGAATCTTCACATTGAGAGATAACATAGGGCTTTTTAAAAAACAATTTCACACATTCAACCTTGACGATATAACCACATAAATACGTGCCCTGAAAATGAAATGTTTGTAATCCTTCCCAAAATACCTTTTGGAATGTAACTGGCAAGCCTTTAGGAGGAAAATCAGGATCTTCAACCAGTGAAACATGTTCTATACTTCTAGACTTACTTGCATCTCTGAATCATAGATAAGGGCTTGTTGAGGTGAAATAAGAGACTATCCATAAATATCTCAAGGAACACTTTTCCAATGAATGTGTTTTGATTTGGAAGTGAATAGCCACTGCAACTGTGAGTGGAAGCAATCCAAAGTACTTTCAAATGTATGGCTTGTTGGAGGTCTACAAGAAAACTACTCCATATTTCTATTTCATATTCTTTACAGCGGACATAACAAAGAAGTGTAGAAAACTTTGTGAGGAGGTATACTTCTACCTTATTTTCTACATCACCATAGCTAATCTATTCTATATCTCTTGAGAAACATTTATGGTTTGGTTAAATGATGCTGAAAGCATTCCCCATATGGATAATATTTGTTTTGTTTGTGTCGTAATAAAGGTGGTATACAAACCTAGATCCACTGATCACATAAAATTCAATCCCATACTATTCGCTAGTATGCAATCGATGCCCTTGCATCTAGACTTAATCATGTTGATTGGATACACTTTTCCACATAAACTACATGCCAACAATCTAGTGAGGTTTTACGATACATGAGATAGATGTGTTGAGAAATCTTAAATGATGGAACTAAGATGATTTCTCTTCAACTTGATAACTTCTTGTGATGTGTTTTTAATTTCCTTTATTATTATCTTCTTCTATTATTATTATGTTGTTCTTATCATTAAAAAGCTACCAAAACAAGAAGATCAACAATACACAAGAACACAGGATGTAGGCTTCCAACCAGGGCCAAAACCTCTCCACTTGAGAGGAAAACCCACAAATATCTTCTCTTCTTATAGATTCTTGAAATGGAAAATTCCAAGACCTCTAGATCAAGACCAGTACCCTTCTAAGACCAAGTCATACATTCTTGATGATGTGGTTCCTTTTCCCAAGTCAAACCCAGTCAAATCTCTTCCAACTGCACAACTTCAACCCTCAGCTACAAAATTTTAGCTTCCATTGCAAGCCTGAAATTTTCGGCCCCTACAATAGTGGTTGCTTCCACACGTGTGAGAAATTTCAGGGCTTCCAAGGTGTAGGTGACCTAATAAACCTTTCTTTGACCTTCTTCCTACATTTCTCAAGTTTGATCTTGCAGCATCGAAACCCTATCCTTCCTTCTTTACACGTGTGAGAGAGAGATAGAGAAAAATAACCCAAACCTTCATCCTTTGTCCTTCTTCCTTCTTCACTAGCCTTCTTTTTCTTATTCTTCGCTTAGATGATGAAAATATGAGTGAGTGTCCATAGGAGGTCGATTTCTCTCCTATATATAGGCTTCCAAGGAGGACAACATGCCCTAATGAGGTCGACTTCTTAGTTTCCAGGCCAACTTGGTCTTATAGAGTATTTTGACTCTTTTAAATACAAAAATAATTCTTTCTACAAGTTACAATGTGCTCGTTGGGGTCTTCTTCATATGACAATGATTCTTTTGACTTCTTGACCCTAAGACAAACCCTCGAATCACTCAATGGGTGCTTGACCTCTAAATAAAATACCTTGAGAATGAAACCTATGCTATAGAAATAATAATAATAAATTTTCTTCCTTTTTACAATATACAAGAATCGAAAGTGCATTTCATATTTATGAAGACCAAACCTAGTTACACATTTCAACAAGATGGAGATATGTAAACTCTATTTTTTGGAACCTATGACAGTTCCCCTCGTCATATAGGAGGTGCCATAAGATTAGTAGTTAATTCTCGGACCCACATTAAGTATTTTCAATTGCAGGAGTATGTATATAGTTACGAGCATAATAGTTAATTGACCCGGACTCTGCCGAGTCTAGCATCTTAGATTAGTATCGATGAGTTATGCTAGTGTGTTACCTATAGGTCGAAATATGAAGCTAGTCCTTTTGGTTAGGTTTAGATTACAAGTCTCGTTACAAGTACCATTATATGGGAATTACTGAAGTATAAAAGCAACAATCATTTTTTCAAACAAGTGACCAACCACATTGCATATTACAATTCTTACCTAGATAAAGGTAGATGGGTTCATTCAGTTTCTAAAGGGCAGTAAAGCACTCCTGAGAACCCATTCTACTACAATAAAGTCATGATACTTTATCCTAACATGAGCATTGTAGGCTTAGAAAATAAATTAAATAGACCATACATATGAAAGATATATTTGTCTAGTCAATTTAACATCTTAAATTGGTCTACATAAATTATCAATCCAAGTATTGTAAACTGATGAAGTGTGGTGCACCATATGTGCTTAGTTAACCCTTTTTCTTACTTCGTTGTTTTATAGTTTATGTTGTTTTGGGGTTTTGTTTTTGTTGGTCTCCTAAAGTATTCTAATGCAATGGAAATCCTAGTTTAAAGTTTTAAGAATGCTTTTAAAGTTCAAGTATGGATGTAGATTTTAAGACAAGGTTTATGTCTCTTATGGTAATTTCCAAAACTTAGCACTTCAAAAGATCTCAAAACATGCTATTGATAAAATCAGTACTTGAACAAAAGTGTAAACATGCAGCTACATAAATCAAGCTAAAGATGAAGTACTGAAAATGAGGTTACTGTCTCTGATGTCCATCTAATTACAGAAATAAAATCTAAACTACTGCACTCAAAACCAAAAATTGCAGACTAATGAAAGCAAAATCAAATTTCTTCACTTATAATCCGATAGCTCACCAATTAACTTCGCGGGTTAAGCCATGGCACCGGATATAACGTCAAATAACATGAAGAATTGATATCTAAATTACCTACTTGCATATTAATGAAAGAAAAATCAAATTACTTCACTTATAATCTGATAGCTTGCCAATAACTTCTAAAGCGGGGTTAAGCCAAAGGCACCGGCGATATCGTCATGTAGCATGAAGAACTGATATCTAAACTAATCTAAAAGCAGTAAACAAATCTCACTAAAATGAAAGCATAACAACTCGAATTAAAAACTAAAGTTCAGCAGAAGAAGCAAGTCTCAGATCACCACTTGATGCAAAAACTACATTAAAAAGCTCGAGCAAAAACTAATAAGCAAATACAAGAACATGTAAAGAAAAACTAATCTAAAATCAATCGGTTGAACACACTTGCATCAACTAAAATTGCATGAATGGAAAATCTAATCTATCAAACTTGAAAGCAATCAAATGACATACTTGAATGAAATCAAAGCAAAACTACAAAATAAAATCAACTCTACCTTACATTCTAATGTGCTCCATGACATCTACTTCACATCTCCTTCCATGTTGAGAACATCAAAGCTTTATTCAAATTCTTCAAAATTACAAAATACAACAAAGCTCTCCAAAGCTTTCCAAAGCCATCAAAGAAGAACTACAAGCTCCAAGTTAAAGAGCTATCAGAAAGCTACAAGCTTAAGAACTAACAAGCTAAGCTAACAAATGAAAGAGAGAGATCTCATATTTATACAAAAAGATGAGAAGCCATCTCATTAATGAGAGTCCATGAATCTCTCCCTCTACCTCTAGAGTCCTAATCAAAATAGAAACTGATAAGACACATGTCTTCTTGGAGTTTCAATACAATTAGGAGATGTGACACATATCCTCATGATCCCATGATTCTTTCCACTCAAATTCGAATTTGGCCTTAGGGTGCCACATAAAGGTCTTCTAGAAGCCTCCTTTTAACCTACACATGTCAACAATCTCAACCCACTTGTTAGGTATAAGCATATGCACATTATTTTCTAATTTTAACCACAAATTCACTTAAAAAGGCTAAGAATTAATAAAGTTTGGAAAAACATAAATGTGGCCCAATGATAATGAAAGTGGGATGAATGTAGTGACATAGTAGTGAAATGGAGGTGAAATGGAGATGATATAATGGACATAATAGTGAAAGTGTAATGGAAATGAATGACATTTTCAAGACCCAACAATATTTACCTCTTGGACTCATCTTGGGAGATTTCCCGATGCATAACTATATATTTATTTGTTTGTAGGGCAGTAAATTACGTTGAGCTCTGCACTGTCCAACGTTTAAGTTCCCATTTATATAGATTATGACCATAGTTCTCCTATAGGGTAAGGCTAATCCAATTTTGTGGTTGGTATTCTACAACCAAGTTATAATCCATGTACAGTACTATATGAACATTGCATAACATAAAACCAATATTTCAAACATACATAAGGAGCCATGATACACCATATGCCTAACATACTAATAGCATCAGTCAATTCAATTGGAGTAAGCAAAAAATTGAATTTTACAATTAACATGAGAGACACTTATCTCAAATGAAGATGGGTAACTAGTTTAGGGACAATTACTCTCATCCCAACTGTAGATGGGCTACAACCTGGTCTCTCATGTAGTTGTCACCCCCGAACCATATTTCAAGGGTTGAGAAGGTTGCTCAAAGGATAAAACTAATATGATAGTTTAACCAAGGATTCCAGAGGTCCAATCTACATCCACCCTTCAGTCATGAAACGACTCAAGCATAGGTTGGTCCAAGGAATCCAAAGATATGAATCTCTACCCTCAATCAATCCCATAGACTCAAGAGGCTTCATCTCCACCCTAAATTGGTTTACTACAGTAGTTCCACCCAATGAAGGGAGTCCATAACCTACTGCCAAATTAATAAAACAAGCAAGGGAAGTTGGGAACATTCTTGTTACTAGTCCAAGGAGAAACCTACACCCTGGTTGTCAAGGGAGTCCAAAGAATAATAGATCCACACTACAGCCCCAGGGAAATTGGAGGTTTTCCATCCTCACTGGAAAGAAGTTCCACCAATTCTCCTTTGCTCAATCAAGATGCACTTCTTTCCTAAGGACTATAGTTGTACAAGATTCCTTCTTCACCATGAATTGCAACCACAAGAATCTGAACCATAGTCATCTACTCCAACATTGGTAGTGTCCTTCATGCTACTCGTGGGCATATATTATCACTATGTTGGCACTGTGGCTTCTCAACTCTGCTTACATAAATATGTTCACAATAAGTTGAGCCTTATGTATCTACATTCTTTCTAGTTCATATATCCATTTATCATCATGCAAATCGAACCTCCTATAGTTTCTCGAACTTCCTCATTGACTTTCATGCACCCATTGCACTTATTATGCTCTATTTGTGTTGCCCATAATGTGTTTCCTGTGCTTGAATTTCAACCTCTGCACCATTCTTTTTTCTCTCTCTATAACTCTCTATTACTACTCCTCCATTCACTGCATTTTTTTCTTTGTTTGTTTTCTCTCTAGTGCCAACAAGCCCCCTCTGAAAGAATGTAGCTACAAGAGGCTCAACTTATTGTGAATATATTTATGTAGGCAGAGGTGAGGAGCTGCAGTACCAGCGTAGTGATAATATATGCCCACGAGTAACATGAAGGACACTACCAATGTTGGAGTAAATGACTATAGTCCAGATGCTTGTGGTTATAATTCATGGTGAAGAAGGCATCTTGTACAACTACAATCCTTAAGAAAGAAGTCTATCTTGATTGAGAAAAGGAGAATTGGTGGAACTTCTTTCAGGTGAGGATGGAAAACCTCCAAATTCACTAGTGCTGTAGTGTGGAGCTATTATTCTTTGAACTCAAAGAGTATCAATTTCCAGATGTTTACCCAATCCTCCATTCTATCTTCCCAAGTGAAGACAAGAATGATGTGCCTATCTCTCCCTCTCAATCAGAGAGGATACATCAACCAAATCAATCTTGTATCTTAGATATACAAGCTTCTTATTGGGAAGATATTTTTTCAATATGTCAGCTACCTACTCATTGGTGGAGATATACTATAGCTACAACACACCATCTTGTACTAGCTTATGAATTTAGTGATACTTGTTATTAATATGCTTTTTCCTTCCATGAAATATTGGGTCTTCAAGCAATCATACACATTTGGTGTTATCACAATGTATCATTGTAGGGTCATAGGTCCTTCAAATAGGTCTAATAGTATCTTCCTTAACCAGACATCTTCTCTGATTATTTCACAAGATGCAATGTACTCAGCCTCAACACTACTCAAAGCAAGTGTATCTTTCTTTCTACTCATCCATGAGACTGTGGAGGATCCCAAACTAAAAAATCATCTTGTAGTGCTCCTACCATCTTGCTCACTGCCTCCCCAGTCAGAATTTTTATATCCAATCAAGTGGACATCATTCCTCCTATCATATTTTAGGCAGTGTTGGATTGTTCCTTGCAGATATCTCAGTATATGTTTTGCTATTATCTAATGATCATGCTTCGGCTCTACTTGGAATTATTTACTGAAAAATGTATGTCTGATCGAGTATTCACCAAGTGCATCAGTGATACAATCAGTTTCCTATAACTGGAAGGATCTACAGGGTTTGATTTGAAACTCCTTAGTCTTTTCAAGTTTGTGATCATTGGGGTTTTCATTGGTTTGCAATCCATCATGTCAAACCTCTTCAACATCTTGATCACATATTTTCCTTGACCTAGGTAGATCGCATCAGGTCCTTGCTAGAATTTTATTCCAAACTAGTAGTGCATCAACTCTAGATCCTTCATGTCAACCCTATTTTCTTCTTACATTCTTCAATTTAATATTCCACACCTGTCAAGAGAATATAATCCACATACAAAAGAATGATTACCAACTCTCCCTTCACAACCTTAATATAAAGGTTTTAGATCAATGTAACTCTTTGAGAATCTTAATCCTTGTAGGCATGCATCCATCCTATCATACCATGCCCTTGGTGCTTGCTTGAGGCTATATAATTCCTTCTTCAATCTGTAAACATATGCCTTTTTGTCTTTAACTTCAAGTCCCAAGGGTTGCTCTATATATAGACTTCCTCATCAATTGTGTCATTTAGGAATGCAGTCATGACATCCATTTGGTGGATGTTCCATCCCATCGATGAAATAATAGTTGTATACCTTGCAATTGGAGAAAATGTCTCTTCATAATCGACACCTTCTTATTGATATAAGCCCCTAGCCACAAATATTGCTTTATATTTATCAATACTTCCATCTGTTGCATGTTTGGTCTTGTAGAGCCTCTTGGAAGTTACCAAAGATTTGTCTTTAGACCTAGCTATGATCTCCCAAACTCCATTCTTCATTATAGATTGATATTCTTCATTCATGGAATCCTTCCATTCTTAGTGATTGACAACTTCTTCAAAAGTGGATGCCTCTGCTTCAATTAGTTTTGTCATGTAGGCTGCATACCCAGAATATCGTTTGGGCTTCTCGCTTTCCCTAAATGTACCTTGAGTTTCTCCATGACCTTCGACATCTAGAAGTGTAGACTTCAACCAGTTAGGTCTTTTTCTAGTTTCAGGAATTACCACATATTGTATTAGTTCATAAGGACCTTCATCTTCATGATTTGATTCTTCTTCTTCCCTAGTAACTTCTTCTTCAAATACCGGAAGTTCTTCATCACCAGAGTTCATAGGGAGATACTTTGATTTCTTAATTGCAATACTTTCATCAAATATCACATCTCGACTGACTTCTATTTGGTTTCCTTCCTTTATGTAGATCCTGTAGGCCTTAGAAGAGTTATTGTAGCCCACAAATGTTCCCTTCATGCCAGATGGATCCAACTTCCTTCTTTTGGCCTTAGGTATATGTATATAGACATGACAACCAAAAATTTAGAGATGCTTTACGATTGGTTTCTTTCCAGTGAACACCTCTTCGAGAGTATTGTTATCTAGAGACCTGTGGGGACTTTGATTTTGTATGTATACAGTTGTCTTTGTAGCTTCACCCCACAGAAATTTCGGTAAATATTGATCATGTAACATTGCTTTTACACTTTCTTCAATGGACCGATTATTTGATTCTACAACTCCATTTTTTCAGGATTATATGGGACTATCAGCTCCCTCTTAATCCTAGAATCCTTATAGAAATATATGATTTCCTTATATGTATATTCTCCTCCATTATCAGATTTTAATATCTTGATTCTTCTTTCTGTAAGGTTCTCTACTTCATATTTGAATTCTTGATATTTAGTAAATACTTCATCCTTGGATTTCATTAATTAAACCCAAGTCTTCCTTGAATGATCATCTATAAATGTGACATAATATAGATGAATTCCAAGTGATTTAGGAGTCATAAGACCACAAACACTTGAATGAATAAGATCCAAGATTCATTTTGATCGTGAAGCACTACTTCCAAATGGTCCCTTGGTGTTTTTACCCAATGCACATCCCTTGCATACTCCTTTGTGATCTTTTTTCAGTTCGGGGATTCCATCTACTTTAGAACTTAGAGTTGGAGGAATTTTTAAATGGATATGACCAAATATTCTATGCCAAAGTTCACATGGGCTGATTTCCATGTGAACCAAAGCTTGAGCAAGAGGGGATAACAACCTGTAAAGTATTCCTTCACAGATCCCAATTACTCTAGCATTTTCTGTGCTTGATTTTTTACCCCATACTACAAATTTTCCATCAATGAAATCCACTCTATCACCTTTATCTTCTAGACTTGAAATGGAGAGTAATTTCTTATGCAAACCCAGAACAAATAGGATGTTATTGAGATGAATATTTCCTCCATTCTTCAGCTCTATTGAGGTTGATCCATTTCCTCTCACATGATAGATCTTATTATCTCCAAGCTCTATGGAGTAAGAAGACTTTCCTTTTGACAATGTTTTTAGTTGCTTGTGATGCTTGGTCATGTGCCTTGATGCTCCACTATTGATTACCCAAATGTTCTCATCTTGAAATGTGCTAGTGAGTGTTGAGAAGAGTCCTTTGTCTTGGTTACTTTATTCTTTAGAGTAAATATGAGATTCCATGCTTCTTTGATACACTTCTTGAGATGAATTTATACTTTTGAACACTTCTTTAGAAACTTAATCAATGTAGTAGAGATCTTCATAATGCCCTCTGCCAACCTTACCTCTGAAACCATGCTAAGAAATCTATAAGGAAATGATTAGAGTGATTTCACTTTTCTTGATAATTGCTTTTGATGTCTTTTTGATTTTTCTTATTTATTATCTTATTTACTTATTATTATGTTTGTATATCATCAAGAAACTACCAAAAACAAGAAGATATAGGTTGCAATCTAGGGCCAAAACCTCTCCACTTGAGAGGAAAACCTGCAAATCTCTTCTCTTCCTTATAGATTATTCAATTGATGAATTCGAAGACCTATAGATCAAGACCAATACCCTCCAATACCAAGTTCAACCCTTCTAGATGATGTGATTTTCTTGTCCAAGTCAAACCCAGTCAAATCTCTTCCAGTAGCACAATTTCAACTCCCAACTGCAAAATTTCGGCCTTCACTGCAGACCTGAAATTTTCAAGCCTCTAGTAGTTGCTGCTATTAGCACTCTGTAATTTTCTAAGGTTGCAGAAGAAAATCACAAAGGTAACCACAAACCAACTTTGGAAGGTGGGATCTAGCCCTGCCAGTGTCAAAGAGGGCTCTCTCTGTAAGATTTAACTTTGTTGGGTTGAATATTAGGCTAGTTATGAAGTTTAAGGTTTGTTTTGCATTTGAATGGTTGTTTGATAACTAGATTACCATTGGGCTATGGAGTCTGTTACATAAAATAAAGATTGACTATAGTGTCTATAGATAGATATCACAGGGTAGGGTAGCCAAACCGACTGGATTCTTTTAGTTTATGAAATGGAGAAGGAAGAACATATTAAGATTCACTTTAAATATAGAGCATTATTACTTAAATTCCATATTTAAATATCAGAAGAAAACATTGAGACTATTTGTATCCACGTGCGGAGTGTAGATTTAAACAAATTATTCCCTTTACTTACCTATTTAATAATTCATATCTGAAAACAACCATGAGCTATAAACAGAGAAATATAAACACATAAGATGATAGATGCACTTCACCAACAACTTGACACACGAATCCTGTGAAATTGATTTTGTATTACTGGTAATTTGCTGATGCTTCAGAAAATTTAAAATAGTGTTATTCGTACAAAAACCAACATCTCTTACTTCAAATGATGAAGTATTTATACAAATTCTAAACTAAAATATCTTGAAAATATCAAGATTTGATACAAATATCTCAAACTGTATTACATAAATATAACTAAATATAGGACATTCAAAACTAATGAATCTACTTGGCACTATCTTTATGGATTGTTGGTGACAAAGAAGAGCAATTCGAATTTGATAGCAACTCTTATTTGATGAGGTGGCATCCAAGTCACTAACTGTCTTTGAGATTTTTCCTCCTGAAATTCTGAAACATAGGGTCCTATAATCCCTTTTTATATCCCAAACCATAATAGATGTTAGAAAACTGAGAGAGTTTTTTTGTAAATGATGATGTTGGAAATAAAAACCTCTTTCAGTTTTTGAAAATTCATTTCCACCTACTCGGAAATTGCATTTGAAAAAACTGACTAAAACTAGGAAAATTTGGGAAAATATGCCTACAAATATTCATTTGAATCACCCAAACCATAATAGATCTTAGAAAACTAAGAGAGGTTTTTGTACATGAGTTTTTTATCAACAAAATCTCTTTCCGTTTTTTCAAATTTGCTCTCATCTATTTTGAAAGCATGTTTTAAATTACTATGTTGTATAGGAAAAAACATAGTTTAATTGACCATGAAACAAGCATATGACGTGGAGGCGGGAGGTGACATGGAGGTCGAGGACGATGTGGAGGCACATGGTTGGTGGAAAGTAAGTGGTGTCTATAAGGGTTATGTAGAGAAATGACATGGAGTTGAGTGGGTAAAACAGTCCAAGAGGCAGGCAGTGAGTGGTGTGGGAGTGACAGCGAGGTTAAAATGTTGGCGAGAGGTGATAGGTGGAAGGGATACATGGTGATAGGGGAATGACAATTGAGTGGAAGTGGGGGGTGACGTAATCGGGAAGGCGGGTTGCGGCAGGAGGGGGGAAACCACTTTTGGAGGGGGGTCATGGTTGTTTGTGGTATTGCAGGGGGGGTCCGAAATCTTGAGGGGAAGACACGTAGCGGTGGGGAAACTGCTTTTCAGAACCCCCCTCGCCGTTAAAGAGAATCAATACATGGGGTTCTGAAAAGACTTAAGGGTCCTTGGATCAGAGCGGGATTGTGATCGAGGAAAGTGATGTGTGCGGAGTGGTGGGCTGGTTGCAGGTGTTAAGGATAATCGTTCAAAACCAGAAACGATTTCTTCAAGCTCGGGTGGAACTTCTTCTCGGGTTTCCTTTGGAGTATTAGTCATCAACCTCCAATTTTAGTTATTCTGCTAAAATAACATAACTGTTTAATTTACCCGTTATTTGAAAAACCTTCAGATTTTCCACGGAATCAAAAGGAATTAAAACCCCAGTTCATAACCTTATTGTGTCCGCCATTCCACAAACCTTTAGCGCATTAAATCTCCACCGTCGATCTCATTCCTCAATCTGACGATTATCGCTTCACCCGCTCGCCAATTAGTTCGGATGATCTCCACCGTTGATCAATCCCGCTTGATCCAACGGTTGTTGCGTAATCTCGCATGGAATCTTGCGTGATGTATAACAAGCTGAGAACACGTGAGAAAAGTGGTTTTCCCGTGCTACATGTCGGTCGCTAAGGCTAATCGGGTGAAAATTTTGAATACCACTTACCACTTTGAGACAGCGCGAGATACCGCTTACACCTACGAAGACCGCTCTTCTATTCTGATTAATGTCTGCGCTTGTTGGCATGTGATGACCGTTAGATCTATTGGATCTATCAATCAGACGATTCAGATCTACTCCTGGGTTTTTCACAAATTTTTCAGGGTTTACTCGCCAAACTTAGTACTTCCGCCAAGTTTAGTTTGTCTCTAAATTATTTCATGTGATCTGTCAGATTCAGAATATCGCTAACTAAACTCTGTGGTTTCAAAATACATTCAAGTTATTTCAATGTGCAGTGAGTGAAGATTTAGATGTGACAACACAAGATTATACAAAACTCTAATCCTAGAGGGGCCAAACTGGAAATCAACAACACTCAGAACTATTTCGAAGGAAATTAAAACCTCTGGGATTTGACCATTCATGCACAGAATTCACAGGGATACAGAGAAATTCCAAATTTTATATTCCAACCTTCCATAGCCAAAATCTGTCAAAAATCCTATTCTACTAATTCAAAACTTACATAAATACCTGTACATACAACAATTAGATCTTGAATCAATGGATTGAATCTACCTAATCCTAGATAATATCTAATCTGTATGATATTCTCCTCACGAATCTCAACTAAGCCTAAATACTTAAATTAATTACAAGATAATTCAAATCCCTGAATTCTAGCTCAAATCCTATCTAGAAAGCTTTGTAAAGTGACATCTAAAGGATCCCACTCCTTTGCTTGTAAACTTTTTTTGTATTTTTGGAATAAAATTCGAAGTCTTTTGTCTTCAAGCCTCATGCTCTTGCATCAGACTCCTGAGGACAAAATTTTTCATGAGCTCTTCTTCAGAACTGCCCAACTTCTGTAGCATGGCATCTATCATCCAAGCAGCATCAACAATTGGTTGATCCTTCCACTTGATCAAATACTGAAAATACTCCTGCCCCCTTGTCTTTTTAAACAATCTCTTATCCAAAATATTTTTTGGATGCAATGCCTTTGTTATAGGTAATTGTTTTACCCAATCAACCTCTTGTTCTTCCTTGTCTTCTGCTGTATCATCTACATTTCTATTTTCATACCTGTACAAATCAACAACATTGAAAATTGGAGATATTCCAATGTCAGGGGGTAATTCAATTTCATATGCATTTGCAGAAAATTTCCTCAAGACTCTACATGGTCCATTTTTCTTAAATTTTAACTTGTTATATTCCCTTTTTGGAAATCTTTCCTTCCTTGGGTGTGCTAAAACCAAATCTCCAACCTCAAAATTAACTTCTCTCTTCTTCAAATCTGATCTGCTCTTGTACTTTATGTTGCTATCCTATAACTGTTGTTTTACCTGTTCATGTATTGCTTGAATCTTTGAAGCAAAATCTTCTCCTTTAGCACTTCTCATTTCAGCTTTTCCCAAGTCTCTTAATTCAGACACTCCTCTTGGGTGCATTCCATAAACTATATGGAATGGACTCTGCCCTGTACTCCTGTTAGGAGAATCATTATAAGCATATTCAGCCTGTGCCAAAATTTGATCCCACTGTTTTGGATGTTCACCTGCAAGACTTCTCAGAAGATTACCCAAGCTTCTGTTTACAACTTCAGTCTATCCATCAGTCTGAGGATGATAAGCTGAACTGAAACTCAGTTTAGTACCAAGTTTCTTCCACAATGTCCTCCAAAAATGACCAACAAATCTGGTGTCTCTGTCTGAAACAATGCTCTTAGGTAACCCATGCAACCTTACAATCTCCTTAAAAAACAAATTAGCAATGTGAGTAGCATCACTGGTTTTATAACATGGAATAAAATGTGCCATTTTAGAAAATCTGTCAACCACAACATAAATTGAATCATTTCCTATTTGAGTTTTTGGTAAACCCAAAACAAAATCCATGCTTACCATATCCCAAGGTCTATCTGGAATAGGTAATGGAACATACAAACCTGTGTTTTGGCTCCTTCCCTTTGCATATTGATAGACTTTACAATTCTTTACATACTTCTCCACTTCAGATCTCATCTTCGGCCAGAAATAAAACTGATTCAACTGCTCATAAGTCTTGTCTGCACCAAAATGTCCTCCAAGTCCACCACTATGTTTCTCCTTGATTAAATTTTCCCTCATAGAGAAATTTGGTATGCACAACTAATTTCTTTTACACAAAAATCCTTCTTGCAAGAAAAAATCCAACACTTACTCCTGTCCAACAAAACAAGATTTTTACAAGCTTCAAATGCCTCTTTAAAATCTAAATCTTTCTCATATAATTCCTTAAGAAAATCAAAACCCAACACTTGAATTTGACTTTCTTGAACTAAAATACTTTTTCTACTTAAGGCATCTGCTACCTTGTTTGATTGGCCATTTATATGTTTTAATACAAAATTAAAACTTTGAAGATATTCTACTCATTTTGCATGTTTCTGACTAAGCTTTGGCTGTTGCATAATATACTGTAATGCATGATTGTCTGAATAAAGTATAAACTCTTTAGACATCAAGTAACGTCTCCACTTTTTCAATGACTACACAATTGCATAGAATTCCTTATCATAAGAAGAATATTTATTTTTTGATTCATTCAGTTTTTCACTGAAATAAGCTACAAGTCTGTCCTCCTGACTTAAAACAACGCCAATAGCTTCTCCACTAGCATCACATTTCACTTGAAAAGGTTTATTAAAATCAGGCAAAATTAAAATAGGCTTTTCAGTGATCTTTCTTTTCAACAGCTGGAAGTTCTTTTCTACATCAACAGTCCATTTAAATGGTTGTTTATCCTTCTTTATAGTGTCAATAATAGAAGCATTGATCTTACTAAAATTCCTTATGAATTTTCTATAAAAACTAGCAATACCATGAAAAATTCTTACCTCAAAAACACTTTTCAGTGAAGGCCACTCTATGATTGCCTTTATCTTCTTTGGATCCATCTTTAATCCATCAGCAGAAACAACAAAACCCAAATATACCAACTCTTCCTTCATGAATGAACATTTCTTTAAATTTAGCAGTAACTTTTCTTGTTGTAGCTTCTGTAAGACATAATTCAGATGTCTCATATGTTCCTCTTTAGATCTGCTATAAACTAATATATCATCCATATATACTATTACAAATTTACCAATAAATTATTTCAACACTTCATTCATAAGCCTCATAAATGTACTAGGAGCATTTGATAACCCAAAAGGCATTACCATCCATTCATACAGTCCTTCATTTGTTTTAAAAGTAGTTTTCCATTCATCTCCTTCTCTAATCCATATTTGATGATAACCACTTTTTAAATCCAACTTTTTAAAATATCTTGCCCCACTTAAACAATCCATCAAATCTTCAATTCTAGGTAAAGGAAATCAATACCTGATTGTTATTTTGTTGATTTCTCTTGAATCAATGCACATTCTCCAGCCTCCTGCACAAGGACTCAAACTCTCTCTAATCAATCCTTTATCTAACAATTCCTGAACCTGTTTTATGATTTCTTCATTTTCTGTGGGAGTCATCCTGTAAGCTGCTTTATTTGGCAGATTTTCCCCTGGAAGCAAATCTATATGATAACTGATTTTTCTAATGGGTGGTAACTCATTAGGCAAATCATCTACAATGATATGACAATAATTTTCCAGCATCTCTTCAATTTCAATTGGTAAATCAGAAATTTTAGTGGAAGTAATTATTACCTTGGGTTTGCAAATCAATGCAAAATTTACCTCATCCTCTTCAATCTGCTGCAAGTATTCTTTTCCACTCATCAATAGAGTCTTTGGATCAGATTTTCTTGATGCACCCTCTTCTTCCATAGGCAGCAATGTATGATTAGCACCATCTTTACCAAACTTGTATGTGTTCTTTTTCCCATAATGCATAGCTCCTCTGTCATACTGCCAAGGTCTAACCAACAATATGTGACACGCATCCATAGGCATCACATCCAACAGAATTTTGTCTTTGTATCTTCCAAACTACAACTCCACTTCACACTGTTCATTCACTAACAACTGATGTCCTTTTTGAAGCCATGACACCTTGTAATGTGTTGGATGTTTCTTTGTCTTTAATTTCAACTTTTCCACTAGTTCTGTAGATACCAAATTATCAGTGCTACCACTCTCAATTATCATTTGACAACATTTTCCTTGAACCTTGCACACAATCCTAAACAAAGTCTTTCTCTGTGCTGGTTCAACAACTTCCTTTACTGTCTTTAACAAAACTTTGTTAACTACCAAAGATTCCCTTTCTCTAGTACATTTTCTTCTTCTGACACTTTTGCTGCTTCTTCTCAAGTCTGAGCAACAATTACATTTCTTTGATTTGTTCCTGTCTTTTCTGGGCACTCATAGGCTCTGTGTCCCAGCTTGTTACATCTATAACGTCTGATTTCCCTTCCTCTACCTATGCCTCCTCTTCCTTTGGAAAAACTCCTTCTGCCACTTGCATCACCTTCTGTGGGTGTATGCTGATTCAAGCTGCTGCTAGCTCCATCTCTAGGTGTTGTAGATCTTCCTCTACCACCTTGACTTCCTCTTCCTTGAAAAGTACCTCTACTTCTGGCAGATTTCTTCCTCATGAGTTTTTCTTCAGCCTTCAATACCATCTGATAATCCTCTTCTACTGTTTTACGAGACAACACACTTATCTCATCTTGGATCTCCATTATGAGACCATTTATATATCTTGCAACCTTCTCGCCTGTATCTTGAATTTGTCCAGCACTTATGCTCACTTTGTAAAATTCCTCTGTGTATTCTTTCACTATCAAAGACCTCTGTCTAAGATTCTGCATCTATTTAAATAATGATTGTTGATAATCAACTTACCTCTCAACTTTGCCACCATCCTACTCCAATTTTTAATTCGCTGCTTACCAAGTCTCCTTCTTTCTGCCTGCACTCCATCCCACCAAAGTGCTGCATGTCCTTTCAATTTTGTGACAAAAAAGTTCACACTCTTTCCTTCTTCGATTTCTTCATAATAAAAGAATTTATCCATGTCATTAATCTAGTCTATCAACTCCTCAGGGTTTAAACCGCCTGTATAAACTGAAACCTCAAGTCTGGGTTTGAATATGGATCCCAACACTGATTTAAAGAATCTCATTTCAGGAATAACTTCTGTAGGTTCCTCTTCTTCTGCAGCTTCAACTTCAGGCTCACTGACATCTCCAGCACCTACATCTCTTTGATTTCCCATTTCCACTGCTTCTAATCTAGCTTGCATCTGTTGCATAGCTTCCAACACTTCAGCATTTGCAACTGGTCTTCCTCTTCTTTTACCAGCACCACGTCTTCCTCGAACTCTGAAAGCCATGTTGAATTTATTTTTTTGATCTTTGAGATCTTGTTCAGTGTCAATACGCTGCTCTGATACTACTAATGATGGGTTGGTTGCAGGTGTTAAGGATAATCGTTCAAAACTAGAAACAATTTCTTCAAGAACGGGTGGAAATTCTTCTCGAGTTTCCTTTGGAGTATCAGTCATCAACCTCCAATTTTAGTTATTCTGCTAAAATAACAGAACTGTTTAATTTACCCATTATTTGACAAACCTTCAGATTTTCCACGGAATCAAAAGGAATTAAAACCCTAGTTCATAACCTTATCGCTTCCGTCATTCCACAAACCTTTAGCGCATCAAATCTCCATTGTCGATCTCATTCCTAAATCCGATGGTTATCGCTTCACCCACTCGCCAACTAGTCCGGACGATCTCCATCATTGATCAATCCTGCTTGATCCAACGACTACCGCATAATCTTGCGTGGAATCTTGTGCGATGTATAACAAGCCGAGAGCATGCGAGAAAAGTGGTTTTCCTGTGCTACGTGTCAATTGCTAAGGCTAATTGCGTGAAAATTTTAAATACCACTTACCACTTTGAGACTGCGCGAGATACCGCTTACACCTACAAAGACCACTCTTCTATTCTGATTAACGTCTATGCTTGTTGGCACGCGATGACCATTAGATATATTGGATCTATCGATCGGATGATTGAGATCTACTCCTGGGTTTTTCACGAATTTGTTAAGGTTTCCTCGCCAGACTTATCACTTCCACCAAGTTTAGTTTGTCTCTAAATTATTTCCTATGACTTGTCAGATTCAAAATATCGCTAACTAAACTCTGTGGTTTCAAAATACATTCAAGTTATTTCAGTGCACAGTGAGTGAAGATTTATATGCGACAACACAAGATTATACAAAACTCTAATTCTAGAGGGGACAAATTGGAAATCAACAACACTCTGAAATATTTCGAAGGAAATTAAAACCTTCGGGATTTGACCATTAATGCACAGAATTCACAGGGATACAGAGAAATTCCAAATTTTATATTCCAATCTTCCAAAGCCAAAATCTGTCAAAATCCGTCAAAAATCCTATTCTACTAATTCAAAACTTACATAAATACCTATACATACAACAATCATATCCTAAATCAATGGATCGAATCTGCCTAATCCTAGATAATATCTAATCTGCATGATATTCTCCTCACGAATATAAACTAAGCCTAAATACTTAAATTAATTACAAGATAATTCAAATCCCTGAATTCTAGCTCAAATCCTATCTAGAAAGCTTTGTAAAGTGACAGCTAAAGGATCCCACTCCTTTGCTTGTAAACCTTTTTTGTATTTTTGGAATAAAATTCGAATTCTTTTGTCTTCAAGCCTCATGGTCTTGCATCACAAAGTTTAATGCCGACGGTCCCACAACATTTCTCGAACATATATCTTTTTACAATAAAGTCCAAACTTATAGTATCAAGGCCTTATTACAATTTATTTAATCACATTTAAATGATGTGATTAATTTAATCTAAACATACTTAATTATCCTCTAATGCTGCATTTTGACTTGCAAGCATATATATATTTTTTTTTCTTAAGGTTTTGACATTTTTTGGAAATAATTTACAACATGGAATATTATTTACAACACTTCAAACATAATAATGATCAGTAATAATCAAACGATCCTATAAAAATTATAGGACCCTAACATAGGCTCCAGCTGGGGATGGAACTCTCCTTGTGAGGTGTCAAGAACACCATAGACTAGTAGCTTGATCCATTGGGTCGATCCCAAATCTGCAACCTGCTCTGTCATAAAAATCTCTGCGACTGATACTCTTAAACTAAAATCAAAACCATTCTGGAAACTAAAATCTAAAATACACACTGAACTGAAAGTTGTACTGCTATCTGAAACTCAAATTGAAAATACTCCAAAGATGCTTAGAGTACTGAGCTTATTGGCACACACCTACTCACTCTAATATGTTGAAAATCATGTTGAATCAAATAATACAAAAATGCCAATGAAGCCAGTCAAGCAAATGGATACTTAACTGAATTCTACTCATACTTATCATGAGAAGGTAGAAAATATATGATACTGTCAACCCAAATTGCCACTGAAGTTGTTGACCATAATTTAAAAACATAAGGACAACCATTTTCCTTGATGACCACAAAATATTGGCTAGAGGATCTTGAAAAACATGAAAAGTTACATTCTGATGATTTGTAAAAGGACTGCATTCTAAGGGAGAGGGAGTAATTTTTTCATCAATCTTACTATCTTCATTTGAAACAACCAATTCATCCACAATAATAACATCCACAGGTTTTGGGACAACCTGTTCTTCTTTAGCAAAATATTCATTATCTGAAACTGGAGGCAGATTCTCAATTAAGGTAGCCACATCTTGAATAACAAAAAGGTCTACACCCACAGGGTCTAAAACAATATGCTCTTCAAAAATTTCTGCATTAAGTTTAAAGGAACAAACTTGCTACATATTATTGCTGAAAATAATGGATGGGTCATGGCTTTCTTGAGTTTTTATGCTAGCAAACTCAGAATTCTGATTTTCAAAAAAAAATTCATGGATTAAAAACTCAGGAGAAGAAGGGAATGCAAGGCAACTAGAATGATCATTTGTATTTGTGAAAATCTAAGAAGATTGCTCCAAACTATCATCGGTAACCTTTGTTTCTTCATTACAACTGAGCTTCTTGTTCTCTTGTTCTTCTGAGATGTATAGAGGTTGTGAAATGTCATCAACAAGTTCATGTGAAATTAAATCATTGAAATGCAGATTTGCTTCATTTTCAATCATGGGAGAAATAACTACTTGCTGAAAATTTTCTTGAGTGTCGTAGCAGCCAGCTTCTTCAACTTCTTCATGGTTGAAAGGTCTCTCATGAATAGCCTCTATAATCTCATCATCCATAAACTGATCATCTTCATAGTAACCTACTAGGTATTGTATAAAACTTTCAAAATGATCACAACAGTTTTGAACTAGCAACAAAGATGGATAATCTTCTTTGTATTTCTCAAAAAATATAGTTTGAAAATGCTTTAAAGAACATATACTAGCAACTGGTAAATTTTCATACGAAGACCTGGCATTTCCTTCCAAAGTAAGCATGAACATCTTCAGACAATATTCATGTCGTTCAACCTATAGCCTCCATAAATGCATATGGAATTTGATAAGATGTAAAGAAACATTATTACCTTTCTCATCTTTGAACTCTGGAAATATGATTTCCAATCTATGCAAGGCATGTGATGCAAAAAGCCAGGGATACTAGATATGTCCATAGGAGCATACCTGTGTTCTATTCTTGAACTCATCTTGAAAAAAATCAATAATAATTGATGAAATTATAGACCTTCACATAGTGGAGTCACTATGAGTGTTCTACAATCTGGATTTTTTTGACAATGTGGTTGCCATGAAAGCTTTGAGATCTGGATATTTTGAACGTGGAGTCGCCAGGTGAATGATACAACCTTTTTATGTCTAATCATTGTCCACCATCAGTAATCAGATCTGGAACTTGATATACTTTTCTGGGCTCATCCCCAGTATGGTCGCCAAAATGTTAACACTCTGTAATTTTCTATGGTTGCAGAAGAAAATCACAAAGGTAACTGCAAACCAACATTGGAAGCTGGGATCTAGCCCTGCCGGCTTCAGAGAGGGCTCTCTTTGTAATATTTAACTTTGTTGGATTGAATATTAGGCTAGTCATGAAGTTCAAGGTTTGATTTTTATTTGAATGGTTGGTTGATAACTAGATTACCATTGGGCTATGGAGTCTGTTACATAAAATACAGATTGACTGCAGTGTCTACAGATAGATCTCATAGGGCAGGGTAGCCAAACCAAATGGATTCTTTTAGTTTATGAAATGGAGAAGGAAGAATAGATTAAGATTCACTTTAAATATAGAGAATTGTTACCTGAATTATATATTTAAAGATCAGAAGAAAACATTGAGATTATTCATAGCCAGGTGCAGAGTGTAGATTTAAACAAATTATGCCCTTTACTTATCTATTGAATAATTCATATATGAAAACAACTATGTGTTATAAACAAAGAAATATAAACACATAAGATGATAGATGCACTTCACCAACAACTTGACACAAGAATCCTATGAAAGAGCTTATGTATTACTAGTAATCTGCTGATGCTTAAGAAAATATCCAATAGTGTTCTTCGTACAAAAAACAACATCTATTACTTCAAATGATGAAGTATTTATACAAATTCTAAACTAAAATATGTTGAAAATATCAAGATTTGCTACAAATATCTCAAAGTGTATTACACAAATAGAACTGAAATATAGGAAATTCAAAATTAATGAATCTACATGACACTATATTCATAGATTTATGGTGACAAAGAAGAGAAATTCGAATTTGATAGCAACTCTTATTTCATGAGGTGGCATCCAAGTCACTAACTGTCTTTGAGCTTTTTCCTCCCGAAATTCTGAAACATAAGGTCCTGTAATCCATTTTTATATCCAAAACCGTAATAGATGTTAGAAAAATGAGAGAGGTTTTTGTAAATTATGATGTTGGAAACAAAAACCTCTTTCATTTTTTGAAAATTCATTTCCACCTACTTGGAAACCGCATTTGAAAATACTGGCTAAAAACAGGAAAATTTGGGAAAATATGCCTGCAAAGATTCATCTGAATCTCCCAAACCATAATAGCTGTTAGAAAATTGAGAGAGGTTTTTGTACATGAGTTTTTTATCAACAAAAAACTCTTTCGGTTTATGAAAATTAGTTCTCATATTTTTTTAAACCATGTTTTAAGTTACTGTTTGGTATAAGAAAAAACATAGTTTAACTGACCATGAAACAAACATATGACGTGGAGGCGGGAGGTGACATGGAGGTGGGGGATGATGTGGAGGCACATGGTTGGTGGAAAGGAAGTGGGGTCTGCAAGGGTGATGTGGAGAAATGACGTGGAGGTGAGTGGGGAAAATAGTCCAAGTGGCAAGCAGTGAGTGGTGCGGGAGTGACAGTGAGGTTAAATGTTGGCAGGAGGTGATAGGCGGAAGGGATACATGGCGGTAGGGGAATGGAGGTTGAGTGGAAGTGGGGGGTGACATAACCCAGAAGGCTGGTTGTGGCGGGATGGAGGAAACCGCTTTCAGAGAGGGGTCATGGTTGTTTGTGGTATTGGAGGGGGGGGGTCCGAAATCATGAGGGGAAGACACGTAGCGGCGAGGAAACTGCTTTTCGGACCCCCCCTCACTGTTAAAGAGAATCAATGTGGGGCGGTCCAAAAAGACTTAAGGGTCATCAGATCAGAGCGGGATTGTGATCATGGAAATCGATGTGTGCAGAGTTTAACGTCGACGGTCCCACAACATTTCTCGGGCATATATCTTTTTACAATAAAGTCCAAACTTATAGTACCAAGGCCTTATTACAATTTATTTAATCACATTTAAATGATGTGATTAATTTAATCTAAACATACTTAATTATCCTCTAATGCTTCATTTTGACTTGCAAGCATATTTTTTTATTTTTATTAAGGTTTTGGCCTTTTTGGAAATAATTTACAACATGGAATATTATTTACAACACTTCAAACATAATAATGATCAATAATAATCAAACGATCCTATAAAAATTATAGGACCCTAACATCTTCTACCATACATGTGAGGTTCTTTTAGCCTCCCAAGGCTTCCTCATACCTTCAATTAGCTTTCTCTTCCTTCTGGATCTTGAGTATGCCTTCTTGTGACTTTCACTTGACCTTATTTCCTTTACTTCTTCAAGATCAAACTTGTAGAAGAAAACTCTAGATCAACTGCAGAAACCCTACTAGCCTTCCTTCACATGTGTGAGAGAGAAATAGCCCAAAGATAAGTCTCCTTCGTCCTCTTCCTTCTTTTCTGCCTTCTTCTTCTTCCTCCTTCGATTGAATGAGTGAGTGATGAATGTGATCCAAGGAGGTTGATTTTCCTCCTTATATAGGCTTATCAAGGTGGATGTTGCTCCTCAAATTAGGCTGACTTGCCAGCTGCCATGCCAACTTGGTCTTGAAGGGTATCTTGACACGTTTAAGGACAAAAATGACTTTTTGTACAAGTTATAATGTTCTTGATGGGGTCTTCACTTTATGACAATGACTCTTTTAACTTCTTGACCTATGACCAACCCTAGAACCACTCAATGGGTGCTTGACCTATAAAATAAAAGACCTTGAGCAAGAAACCCATGCTCCAATAATAATAATAATAATTTTCTTTCATTTTACAATTTGCAAGAATCAAAAGTACGTTTCATATTTATGAAGACCGAATCTAATTACACATTTTTCAACATATTTAACTATGGATTTGGTGAATTAGGTGAGATATGAGATGTATTTATTTGGGGATTTGGTATGCTAGGTGAGATTGGTGAATTGGAAGTCTCTAAAGCATTTAGTTATGGACTAGTTGTGTTTTAAAATGGGGAAAGGTTGGTTAAGATATTTTTTAATGAGGCAATTTTTTTTTGTTATTCAGTGTGATTTTTTCCAACCAATGCCTTCATCTCTGCTTGACCTTGTGTATGACATTGTAATGTTAATTAACGTGTGTTTCTAACTATTCATATTTCTTGTCCAAATCCTTCTAAAGTTCATGATGTCATTCCTCCATTTTGGTCAACCTCATATTGAATTCATTCATACACGTTGTTCTAGTGACTAATAGGGCTCTTCAATCTATTTTGATGGAATTTCTTTAAACTATTATATTTTTTTTTTATGTATGTGTGTATATGTATGTTGAAAATGCAACAAGAAAATCTCAATTTTGATTTTTTCCTTAACTAAAATTGAGAAAATTCGAATTTCCACATCAACAGACAACTTGGAGGAGTTAACTAAGGTGACATAGCACTTGTCACTCACTTAAGAACAATAAATTTGAGTTAATGAGTTGAAGTTCCATTTACTTGAGTTGATTCCTAAAAAATAGGAGTTTAGCTCAGTTAATTAGAGTTAGGGGCATGAAGTTCAGTTGTGTGTAGTGAATTCCTAAATTTTAGGAGCCTAGGTTGAGTTAATTTCAGTTCTAGCAAATTAATTCGGTTAAATTGATTTATTGTCAGTGTAACTAATTCTCATTGTTAGTAGAACTAGGGGAGGTTTAGTCAAGGGTGTGTAACTTTTTTCACACTAAGTGACAAGGGTGTGTAACTTTTTTCACACTGAGTAATCATCCAGTTAACTGATCAATCAACCTAAATTAGCTCCTGCATGGAGAGAATTCAAGTTACCCAGTTGATATTGGAGTTCAAGGGTAGTGTACTATTAGTTGTAAACCATTCCAAGTTGTATAGGTGGTGCATGCAGTCAGAGAATTTACCTAAAGGAATTGCACAATCTAGATGAGGAAAATTCCTATTAAATAGGGGGCTAATTCCTTGAGGAAGAGTGCAAGGAAATAGGGGCTTGGAGGCTCAAAATTTTGGCTAAGTATTGGCTAAGATCGATCAGTCAAACAGAGGATAGAAGATACAGGTGTAGGTTGAGCTAAAGCTTGAGTAGAGAATGTTGTATCCATCCTAATTCTTTGATTAATGCTATACAGATAGCAAGGGGTTTTGAGCAGTTTCTTTCCCCTAGATAAATATTTGTGTATGTGTGTTAAATCTTGATTCATGTTAATGATTTGTGTTCTCGATAATGAATTTGCTTCCGTAGATGAGTAGAGTAGCTTCTAGTCTTATGATTTAGTAAATTTCATGAGCAGTTTAGAATCTATACATTAGATTTCTACATGGTATCAGATATGGAATCACTGTAGAGTAGATATTTCAAAGTTTTCATTGTAGGAGATTCGAAGTTGAAGATCTCAGTGTTGCGGGTTTTCTTCAAGACTGGGAAGATGGATTTCAATGGACTAAGGCTCGAGTATGCCCTTGAGTGAAGCTTGAATTATGTTGCATGGAAGGACTTATTACACAACATTTTGTCACTGTCCCTGTACTCCCCATTCCTTGATCCTAGAGGTCCTCTACAGTGAACCCCGCATGCTTTTCCTTCATGGAGAAACTCCCATTATGTCCCTCTTCATGAACAAATCATTTCCCTTTTGCACCATTTCCCCTGAAACTTATGTTTTGCCCAGTTTACAAGGTCATCGCTAATGACCTTTGTCTCCCCCGTGCCGATGTGAAAAGATTAACACTATTCATCGTGCCGATCAGTGTAACTAAGCTGTGTTCTAGTCGCGTCAGTCCTGTTATGGAAAGTTTTTTAAATTAGAGCCGAAGCTTCCAAGCTCTAGAAGCTTCGTAACAGAAGTCTGGTAAATGGTTTGGCCGGATGGGGTCAAGGATTATATTTTGGGCTCCTTTCCCCTATAATGATGGAACTACCTCAAGGGATAAGTCCTTCTCCCATGAGAAGAGGATCCATCTCCCATCCATATTTCCTATATAAACCTCCCTTCTTCCTAAGCACAAGCTAGTTAGAGTGTTGGCTGAGTGTGAGTATACTATTTTGATTAGACAAGCAAGATATTACTAGTTGTAGCCACCTAGTTGTGTGAGCGAGAAGTGTGTTTGGTTTGGAGTGAAGTCTAAAGGGAAGAGCCTCTAAACTATTGTTGTTTGAAGCCATCATGGAATGCTAGCATAAGTGTGTGGGAACTTGGGCTTGTCAGAGGAAGATTGTGATGTAAAGACGAATGGTTGTAATCTCTCTTTGATATTAATATATGCAACTATTGATTGATTTCCTACATGTTTTGTAATATTACATATTCGTGTCTTAATGCTTTTTGACTCGTTAAGTAGGTTGAAATGCAATTTATCTATTATCATGTTTGTGTGTTGTTGTTGTTTACTTGTTTCAGGAACTTAAAGAAGGAAGCGAGAGTTTTTTGGAGCGAGCAAGTGAGGACATCACCAAGCAGGATAAGCGACCAAGAGGTAGGCCCTTTTGATTGATTCTAACCTAAGAAAATCTTCCATAGAATGTAGTTGTTGTGGCTAGACCCATCATCAGGCTATAGGAATTCATTCGTGTCTGCACTTATAATTTTACTTCACCACAAATTGGCGACTCCGCTGGGGAAGATCCCATCTTTTGTTTGTTTTGGATTTCATGATTTCATGAGAACTTTGCTAGTTTCACATTTTCCCTTTGGTTTTGTTTCTTTTCTCATAGTCACTGGCCTAAGTCTAATATTCATAGTAGCAAATCTGGTCCCTGTTTTGGAATTATTTTTTTTATTTTATTTTTTCCTTAGTTCCCTCGGACAACACGTTTAATCGGCTGATATTTGCACCGACGAGTGTGAATTGCGGAGGAACAGTCACGCCTACCAGCCTCTGGTGCTTGTTGTCAGTTAGGAAGTCGCTCTGATCCCTGTAAGTGAAGATTAGGGCTAGACCCCAATCTTGGCCAGTGTGTTCTACTCTTGTGTTTTTGACCCTGTGAGCCTTTTTTACTGTTTTCTCCCCGATTAGGAAGCTACTTTTCATTTGGTTTTGCTTGCTTGTTGGCTTGTCATCTTTCTGTTTGATTGATTGAGTCATTAATGACCAACGACACTAGGGCATCTAGCTAGTCACTCATTCAGCAACTTGTGAACTCATCAAGTCTGGTTGTGGGTGTGTTTGCTCCTTGCATTTGCTTTTGGTCCCTCTTATGACTTTGAACTCATTTTGCACAAGTTTAAAAAAGTTTCGTTTACTAGTTTGAACATCTTTTTCCGACATAGATTACATTGTTGGTCTTGTGTTTGGCAAAGTTGGTGTTTCATTGATCTAAATGAACTTCTATTTTCATGTTTGCATCTGTTTGAAGAGCTCATAGCCTTGAAAAATTTTTCATTGAAAGATTGTATGTGAAATATTGGTTTTGTTGTTTCATGAGAAAGTATGGAATTCTAACTTAATTGAGTCATTATGATTTGCATCTCTTAAAAACTAGAATTGCATCAACATTTGAAAAAGGAAGAGAAATTTTTTCATTTTGAAAGGAATAATAGATAAGTGCTTGTCAGGAAATTAGGAATTGGAATGCATTTTTCATTAGTTTATTTTTTGAAAAAGTGAAGTAGTGAAAGATCATTTTGTTTCAGTTGCTTGATTGTTTGCATTTGATTGAGTAGTTTCTACCCTCTCTAGTGTAGGAATTTCATCGAATTGAAAGGGTCTTGTCCCATTTAGTTGCATTTTAGGTTTTTCAAGTAGCATCGCTAAGACCTGAAAACTGAAACTTAACTCAAAATCAACTCTAAAATGAATTCAATTAACCTAAGGCGCATTTGACAATAATGATCATATCTAGAAGTTCTAGGCTAGAGACGTGTTCTGACGTCGGTAAACCTAGCGACTATTGTTAGCTTCGGCATTAGAAATCGCTAGCACGGATTTGTGCTCCCCGTACCATTGAGTATATAAAGGGAGAACCCACTAGGCTGCAATCCTTTTATCCTTAGGAAGCAGAGTCGGCTGCCTTGCGAACGTGATACACCAAACACAACATCCGGGGAGATTGCCTGCTTGTACTTCTTGGTTCGCTAGGAAGTATTTTGCAGTTCACGGTTGCTTGGTAATCCTGTTTACCTAGATCATCCAGAGTATTCATTTGATATTTTTGACTCATTAAACTTAAACAATCATTCGAGCACTTGTCCTTTCAAGCTCGTTTCCAATCGTAAGTGATAGAGTCATCTTTGTTTCTTCCTCGACTCTTAAAAAATGAAATAACATAAGTCTTTTATGGATCTTAATAATTGATTTCCCATGATCCAAAACATCTTGTTAGTATTTTTGGCCACATCGTGAGTTCCCTTAAAAGGATATTTTAAAGCCTTGAAGTTATTTGTTCTATCGACTAAGACAAGGTCATCGTGGTTGAACCATCTGGTTCACCTAATTCCTCTTCCTCTCCTCCATCTGAAAGATTGTCTAAGGAGTCATTTCCTGAGTTATCAGAGTCACTCGAGGACCAAAATGTTGAACTTGCAATTGTTTTGAGTGTTCAACCATTGTCATCTCATCCTCCGCCTACTTTCGATTCAGGGTCATCTGCTGATCTTGGCCTGGAATCTCCGGATAATCTCGTTCGAACTCCAGAGAACTCGCCAACCACTGACAGTCAGCTTGGACTGGTTAGCTATCCTCTGAACCCTCTGTTTGAAACTATATCACTGCAGCATCCTTATAGTCCGTACAACCAACCGGGTGTTCCTTTAGAACTATCCCCTAGTACATGTTCGGTCACTCTTCGTCATTTGTTTTCAGACATGGAACCCGAAGGCGATGTTCCAGTCACTTCTCTGAATGAGTCTGAAGTTTCTACTCCATGCACTATTGAGGGGGAAGAACTGCAGTTGCAGTTTCCCCCTGAGGGTTCCCTTACTCAGAAGGTATTCCCGCCAACTTTCCACCCGGTTATGTGTCTTTAGGGCACTTAGTTTCAGGCACACCTAGTGCCTCATCACTCTACCATAATCTTGTTTGGGCATTAGGCGTCAGGCCTACGTCAGGTCTGTTTGTCACAAACACGACCTCCCAACCAATTGTTACTTCAGTCCCGGTGCAACCCACCATCCCGAATACTCTTGTATCATCGATCCTAGTTACACGTCAGTCACAACTGGCGGTTTCAAAGATTGTTTCCGTCAGTTCTTCTGTCCCATTAGTCAGTGGCCAGATTGTGCCACTGCCTGGGGGGTAGAACCTGAATGTCTCTATGGTGTCAAGTGCCACTAATGTGAGCGGCTCACAAGCTCACATGCTTGGTATAAACCAACCCTCTTCTAGTATTATTTATAACCCTGTTGACCCTACTGGATCAAGAAATGTCCAGTACCAACAGGTTCAAAATCCTAGTGGTCCGTTTGGATCGAGTAATGTTCAGTATCAACAACCCTATGGGGCTCAAGTTCAATACCAAAATCCTTAAGTTCCATATGGTTCTCAAGGATTGGTTAAACAACCTTACGCCCTCCAATCTGGGTAGTACATTTAGCCTGGCTACAACCAGATTCAGTTCGGTAATTTCCCAGGCACTGTTCAAGTACCCTTGCAACAACAAGGACAATATTTACAACAACTAGGGCAGCTTTTGTTACTGCAAGGGAAAGCTTTGTTGCAACAAGGGTTTTCTGCGCAACAACAAGGGCAGATTACCCTGCAACAAGGCCACTTGTAAAAACTGCAAGGTCAGTCCTTTCAATGGTTGCAGTAGGCCTCACAGCAGTAGATACAATATGCTCTGCATACCTCTCAACCCATACCCTCGCAGGGCCAACCTCTACAACCCCAGGGACAAATTTTGCAACTGCAAGGTCAACCCTTGCAACAGCAAAACCAACCCGGGCAACAACAACCCTTGTATACATATCAACAAGGTCAACCCTTACAGGGATAGGGTCAAGGTCAAATCCTGCAGCAACAGGTGTAGAATCCTCTTGTCCAGGGTCAACAGGTTCAGAATCCTGCCGGCCAAGGGCACCAGGTACAAAACCCCTACGTCCAAGGGCAACAAGTGTATCAACCTTATGCCCAAGGACTGCAGGTCCAGAACCCTCTTGTCCAAGGAAAATAGGCCTAGCAACCCTATGTTCCAAGACAACAGGTCCCATATCCATATGTCCAAGGTCAACAGGCTCAACAACCTTTTAACCCATATGTTGCCTATCAGTAACCTGTGCCTAGACAGTTTCAAGGTATTCAAGGTCTGAATCCTCCCTTTGGTCAAGGTAATCCATAATGGGTGCGGCCTCAGATGCCATATGGCCAAAATCTCCCACTATGGGGCCAAAATTCTTACCAGAAAGGATGGGCTCCTCCTTATGGGCCCGCTTATCGACCTCCCATGCCTTTTAACACTCAATTGCCTTTCTTGGCTACACTTGAGTTGCCAAATGTATCGTGCCTTACGAATGATCCGATCCTTCATTCACTGTACTGGCCTCCGGTGTTGTCCAAGATACCAAGTGATTGCCCAAAGTTCGATGGAAAAGCTAAAGAAGATCCTCAGGCCCATGTGATGACATATCACCTCTGGTGCTCGTCGAACTCGTACGTGGACGATTCCATTTGTCTTCGTCTTTTCCAACGGACCCTCACAGGTGCCATAGTGAAATGGTACATTGAGCTACCTCAAAGTACTTTTCATGATTTCAATTCGTTGGCCATGGCCTTCCTCACGCATTTTCTGCTGCCAGTTCGTTGTGAAACTGGAACCTATTTGCTCACATCGCTTAAGTTGGACACTACGACGCACATCTATGATCATATCCATGCATGAAGATGTAGACATCACCTAATCAAGTTCAAGATAGCTAATCAGTTACTCACTGAATGGTTTACCAAATCATTCGTAGCCCCAATTGCTCGCGATATAGCTATGGATGGATGCGTCACTAAAGAGCAAGCCATTGTCCATGCCCAGTACTTGGATCTAGTTTACTCTCAGTCTGGCACCTTATACGAGTTGTTACCCAATGCTCCGTGGCCATCGTCCGATCCCGCAGCATCAAAGTCACCAGATGTCCCTCCCATTGATGGAGTTATTGGTTTAATATCCCAGACCCCTACTAAAACTTCTTCCAAACAGAAGTCAATCTCGAATGCTGCTCCTAATAGTTCATCTCAAAATCCACCAGGCCCTGGTAAAACCTCAGAGGTCCACGCTGTCTAGTCTACCGCAGCAGACAAATCCTCGAAAGGAAAAAAGAAAGGCAAAGGCAAAGCTAAATCCGATGCCCTGAAACATGTTCCCCCCAAATTGTCTGCTGGCGAATCTTCACAAAGGAAACTTAAGTATCCCTGCCTCATTTGTGAGGAGGATCACTATACTAAGGATTGTCCTCGACGATCTGAAGTTAGTCACCTTCTCAAAGGGCCCCCTGTTTTCCTTAAAGATCCATTTCCGTCTCAGTAGACTCAAATGGTAGACCAACCCTGATCTGCTTCCTCTGGAGCTCAAGTGTTCATGATGAGCACACCCATTAATCTGGCTACCCGATCAAAATATTATCAAACTCCAATTCCGGCAGCTGGGAAAGAAAAAGAAGCTGCACCTTCTTCTTCTACCCCGAGTTCTGGCCCTCTGCAAATCGAGCGCCCTCACCCTGATTCCGCTACATGGCAACCCTCTGGAGGTGTGCTACGAAAATTCTCGTATAATCCCAACACCCAAGCCACTCAGCACTACAATATTGTTGAAGATTTGGCTCAGGCGTCGTCAGCCATGTCGACTCTCGAGGTACTCCAAAGCTTCCCATTGCAACGAAAGTCTTTGCTATTAGCTATCGGGGGCATCGATCCCACCGATTCTAATTTGATATGTTTCGATCTGGAGAACCATGTTCCATGGCTCCCTCATCAGATTTCCTTCCTTATTCAGGTAATCATTAACGAGAAGACCATCCACCGCACTGTCATTGATGAAGGTGCTTCTACCTACATCATGTCAACTGCATGTTGGAAGGCTATTAGTTCCCCTATACTGAACCAGTCTCCGAGCACTTTTGAATCTTTCGATGGGTTCCATTCGCAACCCTTCGATGTCTTACCTAACCTTTCCATCACCCTGGAAGGAAAGACAGCGCAAGTCGAAGTAGAGATTGTAGACACCAATCTCAATTATAATATTCTACTCAGCCAAAGTTGGACTCATGCCATGCATGCCATGGCCTCCTCTTTGTTTCGCGTGATCTGTTTTCCCCATCAAGGGAAGATTGTCACCATCGATCAACTATCTTTCTTTGCCTCTTCCTCCTTGGATGGCAATGTTCCATACGTCAAGCACTCTGGTGCTCCCTATGAGAGTGTGGGGGCAGGTCTCTTCAAAGACTCTACCTTAATGGGAATTTTTCCACTCCCACCTCCTCATGTTTCCTCTTTCAACATGGTCTCGTTCAAATCTGATCCTTGGGTCATACCTGCACCATATCTTGTTGATGCTTAGGGTGAGGTCATGCCGCTTAGTCTCGCCGAAGTCAATTACATGGAAATTGTTTCGGCTTCGAACTCTGCATCCTCTTATTCTCATATGACGAAGACTTCTCTCGATATGTACTCCCAATCCCCTTGGCTTGGCACTTTGGAATCATATGATCCCTTAGCCGAGACCTTCCCCGTCGATGAAGGTATCATGGAAATCATGTCTCTCGAGGAACCACCATGGATCGATACACATCATCGCTCCTCGTTCCTGCCTCTCCTAGCAGTCATGTCTACCGCTTTCGAAGAGTCCTATTCTCATTTCTACCACCGACTGTTAGTCATGAAGTATGGTTAGAAGGAAATTTGGGTAATATTACCCAAACGATGTCGATTGACATTTCTCTCAAACCTGATGTCGTTGAACACATTCATATTGGGGTATCTTGTTCTCTAGATGAGATCAAGACATATTCTCGTCTATTTTAGGAATTCTGTGATGTGTTTGCATGGTCTTACGAAAAAATGCCTGGCATCGATCCTAGCATTGTGGTACATGAAATACCAAACTATCCACACGCGAAGCCCATTCACTAACGGCTTCGCCTGGTGCACCCTAGGAAGGTCGCTACTATTAAGGGTGAAGTCGAAAAGCTTCTCAAAGCTGGGTTCATTTACCCCATCCCCTTTACAAACTAGGTGTCCAATATTATCCCGGTGACTAAAAAACAAGGCACAAACCACGTTTGTGTGGATTATCAAGATCTTAATCATGCATGTCCTAAAGACAACTATCCTACTCCCTTCATTGATCAAATCATTGATGAATGTGTCGGGAGCAAGATCTTTTCCTTTATGGACAGTTTTTCTAGTTATAACCAAATTAATATCACACCGGCTGACCAAGAAAAGATAGCCTTTATCTACCCATGGGGTACATTCACATACAAGAAGCTCCCTTTCGGCCTCAAAAATGTTGGAGCCACATTTCAATGAGAAATGTTCTATGCATTTCATGATATTCGCAACATTTTCCAGCCTTACTTGGATGACCTTCCTACCCATTCTCGTAAGCGCCAAGATCACCTAGACCATCTTTGGCAGATTTTTCTACGCTGCAGACACTATAACATTCGGTTAAATCCACACAAATGTTTTTTCTATGTGGTATCAGGACGACTCCTTGGCTTCATCATTTCCAAAGACGGGATTTACTCGGATCCGCTAAAATTCAAGGCCATTGTAAATTTACCCCTTCCATCTTCACTGCATGACCAAATCTAGAGCCTGCAAGGAAAGGCCAACTTTCTCCGTCACTTTATACCTAACTATGTCAGGCTAGCTACAGGATTTACCCAGTTGCTCAAACAAGGAACGCCCTTTGATTGGGACGAGGTGGCCCAAAAGTCTTTTGATGATCTTAAGGTCGTCCTCATAAATACTCCTTTGTTGCATCCACTAGACTATTATCGAGATTACTTCCTTTACCTAGCCGCAACCCCTAGTAGCATTCCTATGGTGCTGGTTCAAGACATTGATGAAGGCGGTGAACATGTGATCTACTACCTTAGTCGGAATCTCCTCGACACTGAAACGCGTTATGCACATGTCAAGAAGTTGGCTTTGGCTATCGTTCAGGCTGTTCAACGCTTTCAGCACTATATTCTTTTACGTACAACTACAGTGATTTCTAAATGCAACCCTATGACCTATATCCTGACTCGTCAGTTGCTAGGGGGAAAGTATTCTAAATGGATCATTATCCTGCAAGAATTCGATTTGGTCTTCACTACGACCAAATCTAAGAAGTCACTTGTTTTCGTTGAATTGATTTGTTCCCTCCCCTCCAAAGCTCTCCCTGCTGGTGCAGATGAACAGCTTCCAGATGAGACCCTTTTCCTGATTAGCACCCTTGATCCATGGTACGGTGATATCATCGTGTATCTCCAAACCTCCACATTCTAGTCCACGTTGACCAAGGATGATCGTTGAAGGATTCAACATCATTCCCAACCCTACCGTATTATTGGTAATACTTTATACTATGTCGGTGTCGATTATGTTCTTCATCGATGCCTCACGATCGAGGAAGCTGAAAGAGCTCTCAATGATTGCCACTCTGGGGCATGTGGTGGTCATATGTCTGGTTACGCTACAACTCAGAAAATCCTTCGCGCTAGTTATTTCTAGCCTCTATCTTCAAAGACTGCATTCTTGCTATCCGCAAGTGTCATGAATACCAAATTTACCAACGCAAGATGCGCGCCCCACCCGCTCACCTACACTCCGTCATTACCGTTGGTCCCTTTGTAAAATGGGGCATCGATTATATGACATGTAACCCTCATTCGGCCGGGGGCATGACTATATTATCGTCGCTGTGGACTATTTTACCAAATGGGCTGAAGCGATGCCTACATATTCTGCAGATGGTAAGATGGCAGCTCAATTCCTTTTTAACCATGTTATTTCCAGGTTCAGCGTACCCCAAGCCATTGTCACAGACCATGGCTCCCATTTCAAAGATTACATGATGGCAGAACTGACATCTGCATTGGGCTTGCGCCACGATGGCTCGACCCCATATTACCCTCAAGCCAACGACCAAGTTGAAGCCGTGAACAAGGTTTTGGTCACCATGCTTCAGTGTACTATTGGGATGCACAAGTCAAATTGGCATCTCATGCTTTTTTCAGCTCTGTGGGCCTACCGAACTTCAACCAAAGACGCAATTGGTTTCACACCTTTCCAGCTGGTCTATGGTCTGGAAGCAACATTTCCGATCAAATGTGAGATTCCTTCGCTCAAGTTAGCTGTTGAACTCCTCCCCGAAACATCACCTCAAGAGGAACGCCTCTTATATTTAGAACGATTGGACGAGACTCGCCGTCTCACTGCCTTGGTCATCGAAGCACAAAAGAAATAGGTCAAATCCCATTTCGACCAGTCAGTCTCCCCTCGCGCTTTCTTTGAGGGTGATTTGGTCTTGCTATACGACCAAGTTAACGATAAGCTGGGGGTAGGCAAGTTCGAACCTATGTGGCATGGGCCCTATATTGTAAAACGTGTTTTGCAGAAAGGAGCCTATGAGCTTATTGATTATGAAGGAAATCCTCTCGATAAGCCCCGAAACGGGCTTTACCTCAAAAAGTACTATGCTTAGGTCATCTTGCATGGTTACTTATGTACATTAGTGTGTGATTCATTTTTGTACAGCATGGTTTTGTGTGATAGTTTTCAAACATCTTTCTTGTTTACTATGCTTTTCTTGCTTTGCAAATGTCTGCAACTCCTCACATTGGTTTCACCGATGGTGCTTGCTGAAGTACCCAGAACCTATCATCCATAGCATGGGCTATCTATAACCCTAACGGTGAGTTGATTGACCTTCAAGGTATCTTCCTAGGTCGTACAACCAACAAAATCACTGAATACAGTGCAGTCATTGAACTGTTGTCAGAAGCCATCACCTTGGGCATCAAGAAATTGGTTGTCAACCTGGATTCACAACTTGTCGTCCTTCAAATCAACGGGCAATATTCTGTCAGGAACCCTAAAAAATTACGAATGTATCTCTGTATCCATTTATTGGAAAGACATTTTGATTATATTACATATCATAATATTTCTAGACGCATGAATACATTGACAGATGCATTAGCTAATTATGTGTTGGATAGACATTTACGAAACATGTAAAAGATAAGACAAATCGTTTGTACCATAATAGATAGGAAAATAAAATATGTGTGTGTGTGTGTGTGTGTGTGCGTGTGTGTGTGTGAGAATGTTTGATACATCGGAACCCAAAAATAATATGTGTGTCTATAATAACATCTTCGGCTCGCAGGCCTCATACATCTGTGGCATGCAGGCCTCAAAAAATATGTAAGTGATGGACCTAGGAACTACTCAGCATGGTGGTCATGATAGCACGAGACAACTCGTGCGACACGACTCAACAGTCGGCGGATCCGATCTGAGACTCCCACTGTGTGCCTCTGGTACCACCGAGGCATGTCTCCTATCCAAGCATACTCTGGGATACCATGAGTCAACCCCTCGAGGTTCCTTGCGATCTCCTCCTTGTTATCGCTTCCTTCCTGATAAGGGGAAACAACATCAATAGGATGGGGGACGCTCCTGGTTATTGGGGACATCCCGGCTGGCCGCTCTAGTCCAGCATCTACATAGACAAGAGAAATGTTATAAGCATGCATATACTAAAAACAATTTTAAAAACATCAAAATCAAAATTTTATTTTTTACCTTCGTCATCGAAGTTCTCTCCATATGGTAAGGGCATATCTGGGTCTCCACAGAAATTAGTGTCGTTGTACAGCCAATACTCCACGACGATCTTCTGTCAGCGTAGCCATGAGAAGAATGTTGGTCGGTATGACATATGCTGACCCCCAGCGATCTTGGGCATCAGACGAATCCAGTGGGTGATCCGCGGGTTGCGTGGTGCAGGAGGATCGACCTTAGTCAACTGATACTAGAACAGTGGCACTCATTCCAGGAAAAAGGTCACAAGTACTGATCTGAAGCCAAATTGCTTCAAATTCCCCACCTTAGCCTTGGAAAACTGGCGCTTGATGTTCATCTTCATGGCCTCTGCCCAGTTGAAGATCGTAGGAGTTATGCAGTCAATAGCATAAAGGAACTTCGACTTGTTAGTCTCATGTTCCACTTGGGACCCCGCCACTCTATTGATAGTCAACAGAAGCACCCTCAGTGTCAAATCCCGCACACTGGAAATCTCTATCTTCCCACTCTTGGATTTCAAGGCCTCAGGACAATGTTCGACAAGCAGGGAAGATATGCTTGCCCCGATCGGACGTGACCCATACAAGTTCACTGGCTCACCTCTACGAGATAGTCCAGTGATGAAGTAGATATCTGAAGTTGTCAACTCCAGCTCCTAGTCCCTAATGACAAAAATCTCGCAATTGATGTCCCAAAGGCTTATCAAGTATCGAAGCAGCTCGGGCTGGGCCCGCATCCCTGGTGTAAGGAAAAATTTGAGGAGCTCGTAAGCCCTCAAAGACTCCAAAAAATTTGGATCGTTCAATGCCTAGGTGTCAACATCTTTGTGTTCTCTTTCCTTCCAATCCACCATTTTCAGCAATTTCTCTCCTGCAAAAGCCATTTATTTGAGTCAATCATCAATTTTGGCACATAAAATTCAAGTTTTAATAGTCTATTTTTGAGGAAAGATGATTTTTCCCTATCCACAGCATCGGCGTGCCTGTTTTAGAAAAAGTTGCACTGGTCGGTGCCAATGGTTATGCAAATCACCCTCGGCGGGCGCGATCCCGTGCCCAGAAATCGCGCCGACCGAGGGAAAAAATTCTTTTCAAAAACCACCCTAAAAATAATTAAAAAAGGCTAAAAACAGAAATGGATAGCATGAAAATGGAGCTCAGGGCTTCGGCTATTACCTGGAACTAGCGGCTCGTTGATTGATCTCTCGGATCTCCCGTAATCTACTACGGAAAAACTAGGGCAAAAGTGGGTAAAAAGTCTTCACTACAAAGGTAAAATGGTAAATGGTAAAAATATATTTACTTTTCCCCTTTTTATTCATTTTTTCATGAAAATATCAGGTTTTGTAAATATTTTTGACCTATTTTACCTCAAGGACTCGATAATACACTTTGCCTTACTTGTGCAGCAACAGGTGATGGATGTTCGACGATGGCGATGAGTCACATTTCAGCTCTTTTCTCAACTCGTTAAACTCATATGAAAAGATTGCCAAGTATTTTTCCCTTTTTGACTCGTTAAAGAGAATAAAAATGGGGGGTCTGCTTTCAACTCTTTTCCGACCCTTTAAAAGCGAAAAGATGGCCAAGCCCTTGTCGTTTCAAACTCGTTAATGGATGTGAAACGTCGTGTGCCCAATATAAGTTTACCCCTTTTTCAGGCTGGGAGGAACTATTTACGAAAAAGGTACTCCTTGACTGAAATGGTCAAGCGGTTCTCTCAAGTATTGTTTTCTACCTTTTCGGGCTCGAGAGACACAAACGTACGAAAAGGGACCATGTGGAGTTTTCTTTTACGTGTCTTTTTCAAACTCTCTAAACATGAAAAAGATACCGAGTTACACCTTTATTGGACTCGTTAAAATAATAAATGACATCGGATTCATCACCATGATGAACATGAGCTTCTCCTTCCTAAGGCTTGTTAAACTTACTAGGTCGGATTCGTCCTAAGGATGAACTTACATTGCAAGCATATGTTATCCCCTTCAAAATTGCGATTAAAAAAAAAATTGGGGTACTCATTAGAAATGGTGGGGGGAAAATTTGGAAATCTATCAGTCGTGTCGGCAGCTCACTCTTGAACATGACACTCTTTGCTTCGTGTCGGGTTGGGACATCCTCCTTTGTATCGTTGACCTTCCTGGGTTTGGGCCGTTCATTTTTGCCTTCCATTTGATCTCTACCATGTCATCATGACCATCGATCCTATGGATCCAAAAGCTACCAAACTTCCAGTTGTGTCACCAATATGTTCAAGAGTTGTCCTTCTGTAGTTACACTTACCTTTGATTCTCTATATCATCCAAAATCATTTTGCATCCTCTCATCTCGCGTCGATGATGTGGGATTCATTATGGCCCTCCTTCGACACGGTCGCTTTCCGTCGACTTCAACTCATTATCCAGGAAGTTGACCAAGAGAATCCCTTCTAGTACCTTAGATCTTGCATGCCCTAATGGCAAGTTCTTCGCACTCGACGACAAGTTCACATCATTAGCTTTCAATCAAGTGATTTCACGGGTGTTCGACTTCAGTTCCTGTATTCACATTCCGTGAATTGTGTTGATAGTACCTTGAGGACCATTGTCATTATTGGTGGTTTCTCTCGCGCTTGTTAACAATTTACATCATTGACTGGTAATCAAGCGACTTTCTAGCATGTTCGACGTCAACACATCTATTCGCATGCTAGGATCTGTACTTTGATCGGGTCATGTTGGAGCGCAAGACCCTGGACTCATATCACACAAGTCCAGGTTGCGAAGTGGTGTGACATGGTTTATGATGATATGCATGTCTCTTTCAGATGGCTGGCTGCGACCAGACCATGAGTTATCATATGTGATCCTTCTCATTATTGGATGGCTACGACCATACCTCGGTTTCATTATGATCCTCCTTGATAGATGGTTGCGCCCATACCTAGATCCATTTACATGATCATTCTCTAGATGGCTATGTCCATGCCACGATTCATGTATCATTTGACAGAGATCTCAGTTTATGTATATGTATCTGTACTTGCAGGTTTTCCGACGGCAGATCGTTCCCGCACTGATTTATAAAGCATTTCATCCCTCACTCCGGCTCAGCCTTCATGCTTTAGGGGGCATCTGTTACACAACATTTTGTCACTGTCCCTGTACTCCCCATTCCTTGATCCTGGAGGACCTCTATAGTGAACCCCGCATGCTTTGCCTTCATGGAGAAACTCCCATTATGTCCCTCTTCATGAACAGATCATTTCCCTTTTGCACCATTTCCCCTGAAACTTATGTTTTTCCCAGTTTACAAGGCCGATGCTAATGACCTTTGTCTCCCCCGCGCCGATGTGTAGAGATTAGCATTATTCCCCACGCTGATCGGTGCGACTGAGCTGTGTTCCAATCACGTCGGTCCTGTTATGGAAAGTTTTTTAAATTAGAGCCGAAGCTTCCAAGCTCTAGAAGATTTGCAACTGAAGTCTGGTAAATGGTTTGGCCAGATGGGGTCGAGGATGACAGTTTGGGCTCCTTTCCCCTATAATGATGGAACTACCTCAAGGCATAAGTCCTTCTCCCATGAGAAGAGGATCCATCTCCCATCCATATTTCCTATATAAACCTCCCTTCTTCCCAAGCACAAGCTAGTTAGAGGTTGGTTGAGTGTGAGTATACTATTTTGATTAGACAAGCAAGCTATTACTAGTTGTAGCCGCCTAGTTGTGTGAGGGAGAAGTGTGTTTGGTTTGGAGTGAAGTCTAAATGGAAGAGCATTTAAATGATTGTTGTTTGAAGCCATCATGGAATGCTAGCAGAAATGTGTGGGAACCCAGGCTTGTCAGAGGAAGACTACGATGTCAAGACGAATGGTTGTAATCTCTCTTTGGTATTAATATATGCAACTATCAATTGATTTCCTACATGTTTTGTAATATTACATATTCGTGTCTTAATGCTTCTTGACTCGTTAAGTAGGTTAAATTGCAATTTGTCTATTATTATGTTTGTGTGTTGTTGTTGTTTACTTGTTTCAGGAACTTGAAAAAGGAAGCGAGAGATTGCCGGAGCGAGAAAGCGAGGACATCATCAAGTAGGATAAGTGACCAAGAGGTAGGCCCTCTTGATTGATTATAACCTAAGGAAATCTTCCATAGAATGTATCTGTTGTGGCTAGACCCATCATCGTGCTAGAGGAATTCGTTCGTGTCTGCGCTTATAATTTTACTTCACCAGAGGACTGCATGGAGGAAGTTCTGGAGGATAATGAGTTGAAGGAATTCATTGATAATGATATTATGAAACCAGCAATATCTGATGCTAAGGATCTAGTAGAATGGAAGAATTGTGTTTCCAGGGCAAGGAGAATCATATTAGATGGAGTAAGAGACCATATCGTCTCAAATCTCCATGGGAAAGAAATTTTGTATGCAATTTGGCAAGGACTGGTAGATTTGTTCCAGAATAATAGTGACCACAGGAAGTTGGCACTTAGGAAGAAGTTTCGAAATATCAATATGCAAAAGAACGAGACTATTCTGCAATACCTTAGCAAGTTCACACAATGTCATGATGAAATTGGTCAAGTTGGTGTTACTGTGGCAAAGGATGATTTGGTGAGCCTAACCATTCAAGGCCTTCCCAAGATTTAGCACAATTACCAAGATTCAGTGAATGGGAGGGATAAACTACCAAATTGGGAGCACCTATGGTATCACTTGGTGCAAGGCAGAATACCAGAGATGGGGCCTCATCCGAAAAAGAGGAAGATGAATTTTCATTAGGCAAAAAAGGAAGGAAGGCTAAGGGGAATAATTCCCAAGGCGACGCTAATTTTGGCCAAGAGGGAAAGAAGAAAGGCTTGTCCAAAATCAAGTTCTTTCATTGTCATGAATTCAAGCACTATTCCACGAAGTGCCCACACGGGAAGGCAAGCAAGAAGGAGCACGTAGTAGCAACGATAGATGTAGATTTGGATTTACACTTCAAGCTTGACTTCACTCTCATTGCATGCATGGTGAGCAAAGTTATGGGGAGCATGTGGTACTTGTACATTGGTGCCTCGTTCCACATGACAGGGAATAGAGAATTTTTTAGTGACTTGGAGGAGAAATATATCCAGATGAACATTGAGTTTGGAGACGACGAAAGGTATTGTGTGACCGGGATTGGTACTGTCACCTTTCAAAGAGAGTTGATTTCCCCTCTTAGACATAAGGATGTGATGTTTGTTTTGTCTCTAAAGAAGAATCTTGTCTCCATTGCAGTTTTGGAATACCATGGTTATGATGTGATCTTCAACAAAGGAAAGGAATTTCTGATACACATAGCCATGGAATAGGTGAAGCAGATCAAGGTTCGAGTCAAGAACCTGTATGCACTTGAGGTAGAAGATGCATGCAAATCCTTGAGGATAAAGGCAGAGACTAGAGATGTGGTGGTTGAGAGGGAGCATTATTTGCCTCTCAAAATGGAGCCTTAGAAGCAACCTCAAGAAGTTGTGGAGAATCCAAAAATAAAGAAGTAGATAAGAGGCAAAGTGAAGACATCCACTCAAGAAAATACCTTTAGCAGGGGGAGAGTTCAAGACAAGTGGGCAGAGGGATCACATGCAACCATACATCCAGGTTTGAGGTGGGGTGATGTGAAGCCATAACCCAAGGGTTGTAGAAATTTGGGAATGATCCATTGAGGCATTCTCCTCGTGGATCATTACCTTGCTATGGGGGGCCCATAGTATTTAGTAGTAGGAGGATTACTGTTAGTCAAATAATGAGGAGTACAGAGGAGTGTAAACAACAGAGCAGGAGGCTCAGTAGCAGAGTCAATAGCAGCACCGTTTTCCCAGTAAACAGTTGCAGACACAGTTAATTCAGTTTTTTTTCATGCTTCTCAATTGCAGATGTTGCAGTTGCAGCAACAACAGTGAGAAGTATTGCATGCAGTACATTCCACAGGTGTAGGATAAGGGTCATTGATAATCCCTTTCTTTCTGAGAGCGAGTGTTGAAAATACAACAAGAAAGTCTCAATTTTGATTTTTTTTCCTTAGTTAAAATTGAGAAAATCCAGATTTCCACATCAGCAAACAACTTGGAGGAGTTAACTGAGGTGACATAGAACTTGTCACTCAATTAAGAACGGTCAATTCAATTTAATGTGTTTAATTTCAGTTTACTTGAGTTGATTCCTAAAAAATAGGAGTGTAGCTCAATTAATTTGAGTTAGGGGCATGAATTTCAATTGTGTGCAGTGGGTTCCTAAATTTTAGGAGCCTAGGTTTAGTTAATTTTAGTTGTCGCAATTTAATTTAGTTAAATTGAGTTATTCTTAGTGTAACTAGTTCTCACTGTTAGTAGAACTGGTGGAGGTTCAGTCAAGGGTGCGTAACTTTTTTCACATTGAGTGACAAGGGTGTGTAGCTTTTTCCACTGGGTAATCATCCAGTTAACTGATTAATCGGCCTAAATCAACTCATGCATGTAGAGAATTCGAGTTACCCAATTGATATTGGAGGTCAAGGGCATTGTACTATTAGTTGTAAACTATTCCAAGTTGTACAGATGGTGCATGCAGTCAGAGAATTGACCTAAAGGAATTGTGCAATCTAGATGAGGAAAATTCCTATTAAATAAAGGGCTAATTCCTTGAGGAACAGTGCAATGAAATAGGGGCTTGGAGGCTCAGAATTTTGGCTAAGTATTAGCCAAGGTCGATCTGTTAGGAAGAGGATAGAAGATACAGGTGCAGGTTGAGCTCAAGCCTTAGCTGAGGATATTGTATTCATCTAGATTCTTTTATTAATGCAATACATATAGCAAGGAGTTTTGAGCAGTTGCCTTCCCCTGGATAAATATCTATGTATGTGTGTTAAATATTGATGCATGTTAATGATTTGTGTTCTTGATCATGAATTTTCTTCCGCATATGAGTAGAGTAGCTTTTAGTCTTGTGATTTAGTAAATTTTATGAGCAGTTTAGAATCTACAGATTAGATTTCTACAATGTATGCCATTTTTTTTATTTTTATTTTTTTTCGTGTATATATTTTAGATTTTTTAACCCCAAGGGTGAGCTAAAGTGGTCTATAGCTAGACGTGAATTTATTTGATATTGTTTCTAGTTTTTGTTTGTCAAAGGTTCGACTCTCTTCGATTCCCTTGAGGCTATGCCCCGTAATCAGGTTGATCGTTTACCTGGTTTACCATCGATGAAATGTGGTGAGTACTTTTAGGTTTCCCATGCTTTCATTCCATATATATATATATATATATATATATCCACTTTATTAACTTTAGTATAACTATTTTTTTCCTAACTCACCCTTTACTGCATGGATGTGACTCACTACATAGATGCAATTTTCAAAAATGATTACTTTATAGCATGTTCATACAACCACTAATGAGTATGGCATTAGCAGTTGCTTGACGGGAAGGACAAAGTATGGTAATTGGCTACGGTGTATGGATGGTATGTCAGGGGACAGAGGCGAAAAGAAACTAACATAATAGATGGTTGAATTATACATTGTGACGCTGCATTTGTGGAGTCATATGGTCTATTTGCAATTGTTGGTGGCAATACACAATTGACCAACTTAGCTATGATACCAAATAGTATATAACTAGCAATTGCCCCAAAAGGTGTAAAGAGAGGTCGATGAGATTCTTAAATTGAAAAAAATGTATTTTGGTTTCCATAATCAAGCAAGTAATAAATGAACTTTGATTTGGAAGATTGAATTTTGGATGATGCAATTGTTTTTAAGCTTCACATGGAAGGTAGCAAAGCATATCTGCAGATGTTCATAGTACATCATAAATCACTTTACTCAAAATCATAATGCAGAATAACACATAAAAGATTCTATCCATGAGATTAGAGATTGATAATGAAAAATAACACATAAAATATTATATCCATGAATTTGACAATCTTCTCGACATCTAAAAAAGTTTTTCCAACCTAAATTTACTTTTATTGTTTTTCTCTTTTGGTCGTTCTCTATGTAATTTGTGTACATCATAAAGCTCATATGCATGTAATCTGTGTACATTTTCTATAATACAATGTCTTCTAACTTACCAACATAAAAAACACACTATACAATCTAATATAATTGATAATATTTATTTATTTTTGCAAAAATACTCTAACAATATGCTTCTTATATACACTAAAGCAATACCAAAATTTTCCACTAAATCCCCATGTAAAAGACAAAAACATAATCAAATTTCAATATAAAAAACAAAAATATAATACGAATTTAATTTTTCTTCAAATCTTAATTGATTTAAATAATGGAAATATTAAATTTGTTCACTAATTAATTATAATTTTTAATCTTTCTCAGATTCGTAAACTTTAAGCTAAAATCACCTATATAAATTTAATAATATAAAAAAGATATTTTTACCTTTCCTACCTTCATGGAAAATGAATATTTGCTAATTTAAAAATATATAAAATAAATTTAGGATAATCTAATTGTGATAGCCGGGATGGGAGGGAAAAGGCCATGGTTATTTTCCACCGTCTACTTTGCCAACAACTACTTTAGGAAGCAATAGTGCTTCTTAATCACAAGCCTTGAACCAGACAAATCAATGAAGTTGTTGTCCATTAATTGTTGCTTAACTTTTGCTCTTGGTCTGACTAGTAGAGTATAATTGAAGTCTCAAGTTGCCCCATTTGTTTCACACACATCAACAGTGAAAAGAGATGCATATTTCAAAACCCACCTCATATTTGAAAAGCCATCTCAATTGACTCTAGCTTTCCTATACCCAAGCATTCGTTGCAACACCCAATGTTGGGCAAATGTCTACCAAGAGAGCTCCATCAAGAACACCCAATACTTCTGTTTTTCCCGTGGTTGTTGAGATCGTAAATAAACCATCAAATTTTGTATCTGCATCTAAATCCTCTCCAATCATGTTTTCGTTTCTTCGCCTCTATGATGTCTTATTTCTCTTTTACTGCCCAGATAAGCCATCCTCTTCCTCTTGTGAGACTTCTTTTTCTTTTATTTTCTCTTAATACGTGCTACTTCTATGTTAGAATTTTCTTTGAAGCCTCATCATCACTTTCTTCCACTTGGTCTTTGACTTCCTGCCACCACACTCCTCTGCTTCTCCCTCTGATATTGTTGTTATTTTTGTTTTTCCCTCTCGGTTTCTCATTCTCTTTCACATATTTCAGAGAGGCACTCTACTTCTAAATTCTCATGTCAAGCATCTTTTGCTTCAAACTTAATTACTAAATCGTTGTATCTTAACCTTTTTACTTCTCATTTGTTCTCATGTTTGCTAAATAGACTATGTGTGCTAAACATGTACTTCTCCAATTAAATGTCTCTTTCCAATAGTAACTTGATAGACTCTGGCAATGAAAATATCTAATTTTGTTAACAAAAATTTACAATTTTGCAAAATTTGATATTGTAAATAATTTCTAAACCGCTCTTTTAATTGGAATGACTCCATTCACAATTCCAACAATCTTGTATAAATCCTTTCTAAATTTTAAAGTAAGCTCACCATATTCCCATATTTACCACTTCCTTCCTCGTACTTTATGAAACTACTATTTCCTTGATTTTCATCTCATACTCTTATTCCTTTAAACCTCATTCCTAGATTTTCATACAAATTTACACCTAGATTAATACAATGATAAAGAAAATGTTTTCCAAGATCAATTCAGTTTGAAAACAATTTATAGTATTTTAAAGTGATTTCATATCATTTTTTTTAATAATAAATATATTAAAGATTTGGAAAAAAATTGAAATTCGAATTTACTATAAAAGAAATAATATTAAAAATAAATTTACCAAAAAAATTATTTTGTTTATTAATTCACCATATTACCAGCATCATCTAAAATTTTATCATTTACCATTAATATATAAAAATACAATAATAATTCATTAAAACACTATTTCTAAATTCCAAAATTCATTTTTAATACCATTCCATCTCAACATCCACACCGGCCACACAAGATACTTACCACTGGTAATATAAAAAAATAAAAAGAAAAAGAAGTCAGTGATGTATCCAAATCAAATGCATAAAAAATATTTCCTTTTTTCATGATATCACTAACCAAATTTGGATCCTCTCTGTATGGTTGACAGGTATGTTCATTCGATGTATCTTTTCGGTGAATTAACTTTTAAGCTGTATAAGAGCAGATGTATAGGTGAGAGTAAGAAGATTGGACAAAGAAGAGTACATATTTCGCCTCTTTTTATTTGGATAATGAAAGGTAAGCAGGGGAGGAGATCACATTTCTGGGGGCTATTCTGGTTTTAAATTTGAATCACATTGAAAACTAGCAAATAATAATTTCTTTGTGGCTGTACCCGGTGAACTCGCCCCCATGGAACTCGCTCGCAGACTGTGGTTACAAAAATGGAGTTAGTGGAAATCATATCGGTAACAACAGATATCACGAGAATAAAGCTAGAGCTATTAAACAGGTGAACAGGTGTCATGAGCTAGTAAATTTGGTAGCTGGAAAATCTTACTGCTCCATTTCTGGCTATTAGTTATCTATGACTGCACGAGTCTCACCATGGCTTGGCGGGTACACTCTGGCTATTCATGAATTTATAATAGTTATGATTCCCTTGCTCATAATTTTGCTTAATAAAAGTGTTGTAACATTTATATTAGTCTTACATTTGCAGTGCCATTGAAATAAAAAAAAAAAAAAAAAAGTAAGAAGCTCGGTCCCATAAAAGAGAGAGAAAAGAACCGGATTGTTCCCATGTAGTAAAACGATGTGATTGCCTGGAACCTCTCTGCTGGGTTGCGGTGTCCCAAATTTGAAACTTGACCTCCTTCCTATCGATCTCCACCAACTGGGTCTAGAATTGTAAGTGTATTGTTTAAAATAAATAATGTGCATCTGGACCTCATGTAATGGCCTACCTTGCATGAGGCCCACCTAGCGTCAACATTGCAGCAGTGATAAACTTAATAATATGAGCTTGTCGCTTCGGGAGACAAGGGCAAGGGTTTGTTGGAGAGTGCAGACGAGCAATTCTATCTCGGACGGCCACTCATTCGAGCTCATGGATTCGTTCCGATCTTGAGGACACCTTAGACACTAAGCACAACAATCACCATAGTTTTATGAATAAGAGGAACGATATCCATGGCAGCAGTAATGAACATAATAATAATCGTTTGGAGTTTATCGCTTCGAAAGACAAGGGAAAGGTTTTGCTGGAGAGCATGGATGGGATTTGCGATGTTGTGTTAAATGTTGTATGTTATGAGAATGGATTGGGATTATTGGAGCCGCAATATTGTAAGCGGCGGAAGTCATCCAAAGGGCTCGACTTTGATCAGCGGGGCGCTAATAGTCAGAGACCGACGAGTGCAACGAAAATAACCCCATTCAAGCTCTAGTGGATGCTTTGGTGGGGAAAATAACCCCATTCAAGCTCTAGTGGATGCTTTGGTGGGATTTTCGGAGGTTTATAGCGGAATCGAAGTCAGTGAGATGGAGCTCTTCAGTAAGATGAATCTAGAACTCACTAGATAGACGTAAAATGGAGCTTTGCACTAAGATGAATCTAGAGCTCGCTAGACATAGAAGAACAATGGTGGTGTTTCTGGCTTCAGTTCCGTTTCAGTTTCTTCAAGCTTTGCATCTTCATATTTAGAAGAAGAATCACTGCAGTTAATTCTTTGTTGTCCATTACATTAAATGCCAGAGTGGTTGATTGAGGGGTTTGTTGAATGGAGATAAAAATCACACTTTGAATTAAATGAAGGAGTTGCAGCTCACAGGTGTGTACGGCACCTGGGAGACTGCACTCAAACAAAGAGGAGACTCCCACTCTCGTTCACTCTACATTCCATCAAATGAATATTACAATATTAAATACATCACTGAAAAATAGGTAGTTGTAAACAACCTCCTAAACTCTAGGAACTAATCCTAAACTAAGGAGATACGTTACAACCATATAACCATTTCTCCATTATTTTTAACTCCCCCCCTTAATGGAGAAAGGGTTATTTTGCACTCCTAACATCCCTCTAAATAACTCAAACTTTACTCGCCCTAGAGTCTGAGTAAAAATATCAGCTAAATTATTACAAGTGTTACAATACTCCACACATATTTCTTTTGACTGTATCTTTTCTCGAACAAAATGAAACTGAGTGTCAATATGTTTAGTATTTTTATGGAAAACTGGATTGTATGCAAGCTTTATTGTGCTCTGGTTCTCAGTTTTGATGCTGGTTGCTTCTTTCTGACTTTCGCCTGCATCGCTAGCAATCTCCTCAACCAGATGACTTCGCATGTAGCTGCACACAAGGCCTGGTACTTAGCTTCACATGATGATAATGCTACAGTACTTTGCTTTTTTCTACTCCACGAAATAACCCCGGATCCAATACTAAATGCGTAACCTGTGATTGACCTTTGATCATCCAGGTTACCTGCCCAATCAGAATCTGAATAACCTGCTAAAGTAACATCAGAAATGTCAGTGTATAAAATACCATAATTACAAGTACCACTAAGGTACCTCAACACACATTTTGCTGCAATCCAGTGACTTTCAAGTGGTCTAGACATAAACTGGCTCAGCACACTAACAGAATATGCCAGATCAGGTCTACTTGTCATGAGATATATCAAACTTCCCACTAGCTGTCTATACAAAGTGGCATACACTTGTTTTGTGCCATCATCACTGCTTATCTTGAGATTCTGTTGCAATGGTGTTGCTGCTGTTTTACACTATTCCATTCTGAATCTTTCCAACAGGGTTCTGGCATACTTTCCTTGAGTTAGAAAAGTTTGACCAGAATCTTTCCACACCTCCAAACCTAGGCAATAATGAAGATCTCCAAGGTCTTTCATTTCAAATACCTGTGACATTTGCTGCTTGATTTCTGTGATCAAGTTATTTGCATTTCCTGTTATAATCATGTCATCCACATACAAAGAAATCAAAATGATTTGTCTCTGTTTATTTATCTTGGTATACAGGTTTGGGTCGTTGAGGCTCCTATGAAAACCATGCTGTATAAAAAATGAATCAATTTTCTCATACCGTGACCTGGGTGCTTGTTTCAAACCATAAATTGCCTTATGCAATTTACACACTAAATGCTCCTACCCCTTTTTCACAAAACCAGGAGGCTGTACTAAATAAATTTCTTCCTTTAATTCTCCATTCAGAAATGCAGACTTAATATCTAGCTGGTGTAGCTTCCATTTATGTTTTGTTGCTAAAGATATTAGCATTCTAATTGTATTTAGTTTAGCTACAGGGGCAAAGGTGTCATCGAAATCTATGCCTTCTTGCTGTGAATAACCCTTTGCTACCAGTCTAGCTTTGTATTTTTCTACACTCCCATCTGCATTTATCTTAGGTTTATACAACCACTTACAACCTATAGGGGTTTTTCCTTCAGGCAACTCAACTAAATCCCAAGTATGATTTCTATATATTGATTCAATTTCCTCATGCATTGCAGCCCTCCATTCATCTGATTTACTTGCTTCTTCATAGTTTGAAGGTTCTACAATGTTTAAAATTTTGGACATTAAAGCATAGCCTTTCAATCTTTCAGGTAGTCTAGTCTTCCTACCTGATCTTCTAGGTAGAGGACTTACCTCAACTCTATCTATTTCAGCACTTTCCGGGCCTGCATCATCATTTATTACACTATCTGCTGCTACTTCTTCCTGTTTCTACTCCTGCTCCTACTCTTCATCTTCGTCACTGTTCATCTCTATCAGCAATGGAATGTGGCTATCATTGCTAGAGTCTTCCTTTCCATCTTCAGTCTGTTCATGAAAAACAACATCTCTGCTTGCAAAAACTTTATGAGTTACAGGATTATATAACTTGTATGCCTTATACTCTGTGCCATGTCCTACAAATATACATTTCAAGGCTTTGGGGTCTAACTTCTTTCTATCTGCTTTTGGTATATGAGCATAAGCTTTAGATCCAAATATTCTTAGATGACTAACTGCTGGTTTGAGTCCAAACAATGCTTCAAAGGGGGTTTTGAAGCCTAAACATTTAGTAGGACTCCTATTCTTTAAATAAACAGCAGTATTAATGGCTTCTGCCCAAAGACCATTTGATATACCTTTACCTTGAAGCATACTTCTCGTGCACTCCACAAGAGTTCTGTTCTTGCGTTCTGCTACTCCATTCTGCTGTGGAGTGTGTGGCACTGTAAATTGCTGCATAATCCCATGCTGCTTGCAGAAGTTCATGAACTCTCCTAACCTGTATTCTCCCCCTTGGTCCGAGCGGAGAATCTTTATCCTCTTTCCTGTTTGGTTCTCTATCATAGATTTGAACTCTTTAAAGTACCGAAAGGCTTGACTCTTTTTACTTAAAAAATACACCCATGAAAACCTAGTGCAGTCATCTGTAAACAACAGAAAATAATATGCACCTCCTAGGGACCTAGTTTGCATAGGTCCACAAATATTTGTATGCACTAGTTCTATGATGTCTCTTTCCTTTCTGTTGACATGCAAAGGGAATTCTTCTCTATGCATTTTCCCTAATGCACATCCATCACATTCCAGCTTGACATTATGAAAAAAAGGGAGTCCATCGACCATACCTTTCTTCTGAAGTAAGATGAGGTCTTGCAAATTGAGATGTCCAAATCTCTGATACCAGAGATTTTCGATTGTTGATCCAGCTGCAACCATTGCTTGTCGTGGCATACTCTTTGCATCCAATCTGTACAAATTCCCCACGCGCACTCCTGTTGCAAATGTTTCCATCTGGCTATCCTTAATGACAAAACCATTCTTAAAGAATTGCACCTGCATGTCCTGGTCTGTAATCATTGAGACAGAGATCAAGTTTTTCTTAATTCCTGGAACATATAATACATTTTTAAGATGTTTAATTTCGCCACTAGGTAGCTTCACAGGAATATCTCCACATCCTTTGATCTCATACCCACTGTCATCTCCTAGATAAATTTTTGATCCACATGCAGATTCTTCAAGAAATTCAAAACAGTGTTTCTTACCGGTCATGTGTGAGGATGCGCCAGAGTCGACATACCATATGTCGTCCTCATCTCCCTTTGATGCTGAAAGAGCACAATCAACTGTGAATAGTCGAAGATCATGGCTGTGGTCCTCCTCTTCTCCAGCAAAACAACCCTGATGTTTCCTCTGTTTGCCTTTTCTTTTATCCACCTGCCTCTTATAGCATTCTTTAATCTGATGACCAGGTTTCCCACAATAAAAACATCTCTTAACATAATTATCAGTCATACCTTTGAATGGTCTCTTTTGAAAAGAGCTGGCCCCCTTCTGCTGCTGCTGCTGCGGTTGCTGGTGCTGATGTTGGTGCTGGTGCTGCTTTCCTCTGTACTGTCGCCTCTTTGCCATCAGAGCTAGGTCATTGCTCTGAGTTTTCAGATTCTGTCTTCGCTCCTCCTCCTGGAGCAGAATCGCTGTCAGCTCATCAAATGAAGGGGCTTTCTCCCTCGCTGACAGTCCTGTGATGAATGTCTGATATTCATCAGTCATTCTGTTCAATGTGAGTGTAACTAGATCTGAGTCGGACACTTTTTCTCCAATAGCTCCCAGTGTGTCTCTCAGATCCTTGACTTTGGCCATGAATCCACCAATGGACTCATTCTCGTCCATCTTCAATGCAAACAATTTTCCCTTGAGTGCCAGAACACGATTTTTATTCTGAGTTTCGTACAGGTTCTTGATCGTTGTCCAAAGATCAGCGGCTGACTTGGAATCTCTGATATGTGGGATAATATTGTCCTTAACAGACATCTTCAGTATAACTTTTGCTTTCGTTTCTCTTTTATCACAGTCTTGCTCTTGGGTCGCTATTCCAGATCTCGACTCAATTCCCTCAACGATCGCCCATGCATTTACGCTCTCCAGCAAAGTTTGCATTTTGAATTTCCAGTTGGAGAAATTCGTTCCATCGAGTTTGCCAGACTCGTGGAGGTATGATTCTATATTGTTGTTCATTTTCGCCCAACTGAACACTCCAATTGGCCACCACTGGGCAAGTCCGATCTGCTTCCACTGAACAGATCAGGAACTTCATTGTGCCACCACCGGGCAAGTCCGATCTGCTGCCACCGAACAGATCAGGGACTTCACTGTGCCACCACCGAGCAAAACCGATCTGCTACCACCAAACAGATCAACAAGCAAGCTCCAACATGCCACCACCGGGCAAAGGCGATCTGCTTCCACCGAACAGATCAAGGAGCTGCACTGCGCCACCACCAGGCAAAAAAATCGATCTGCTCCCACCGAGAAGATCACAGAGCTCTGATTCGCCACCACCGGGCAGGTCCGATCTGCTACCTCCGAGCGGATCACGGAACCCCAATTCGCCACCACCGAGCAGGTCCGATCCGAGCGGATCAAGGAACCTCAATTCGCCACCACCGGGCAAATCAAATCTGCTACCACCGAGCAGAAATCTCCACGTGCCACCATCGGGCAACTCCGATCTGCAACGAAAAATTGTAGATTTCTAGAGAGAAATAGGTTGGCTCTGTGGCGCTCTGAACAGCTACAAATCCGCGCCAATTTAGTTATAATTTTGCTGGCGCGCTTATCAGCCCCAAACCAGCGCCAATTGGCGCGTCTGTTCTTTAAAAAATAGCGCCAATCTGTTTTGTTCTGGATTGGCGCGACTGTCTGCACAAAATCCGCGCCAATCTGCTGCTGCTTATAAAAAATGTGCTCCAACCCTTTCTTCGACTCAGAGATGATCAGTCATCTGAGATCCTTCGCTCCAGGTGTTACTACAGTTCCACCTAATCACACAAATACATTTACATGTACTCCTACCACTACAGAAATATAACTAATGATACATCCCTAAAAAAATGAGGCTATCTCTACCCTAAGATCTGATACCAAGATAAAAATCACACATTGAATTAAATGAAGGAGTTGCAGCTCACAGGTGTGTACGGCACCTGGGAGACTGCACTCAAACAAAAAGGAGACTCTCACTCTTGTTCACTCTACATTCCATCAAATAAATATTACAATATTAAATACATCACTGAAAAATAGGTAGTTGTAAACAACCTCCTAAACTCTAGGAACTAATCCTAAACTAAGGAGATACGTTACAACCATATAACCATTTCTCCATTATTTTTAACTGCTCCAACTTGAGACCGGTTGATATGGTGGTGGAGTCATTATTATATCCACTGACAAGTGAACACACAACCCAATTCTTTGGCCTTTTTTTACTTCATCGTGCCACTCGATACGATCATGGCACCACCGACAGTTGAAATTGCCACCGAAATTTCCATTGCATCTGGAGAATGGGGTCGTTTCACTTCAATAGCAGAAATCAGAGCAACTGCCAAGAGAATGGGGTCGTTTCACTTCAATAGCAGCAATCAGAGCAACTGCCAGAAGGGAGAGAAGCTTACTGTTGTGGTTCTCCCTCCGCAAAACCGTCATCCTCCTGTTATGAAAAACCAACGACGAGAGTTGTTTTCGAATCCTCATTTCCATTAAAAAAAAGTAGTGTGCCACGTGTTAATCAGATTAGAGCGTGCCACATGTCAATCAGAAAATAGAAGCGTAGACAATTAACTGATTCAAAAGAAGTCCTATCGGCCTAAATATTGTAATGCATGAAATAAATATTGATAAAGTATTGATTAATAAAAACAATGGATAGTTTTTTTAGAAAGGCATGGGCCCAGCTTAAATATAGCCCACAACACCTTTTCTTAATAGTAAGGACTCTTTAATTAATTATTATTTATTTATAATAGAGTCTATTTTATAAATTGGGTGATATTTGGTTATATTGATTCTTCTATTGACTCCTATAAATCTCAACACCTTACTCTCTCAATTCTTTTTCCCAATTTGAAAACTATTAGCTAGTGGAGTCTTATAGTGTGGAACTAGGGTTTTCTTGGATCATCCCTTTTATGGTTTCTAGAGATATAATCCATAATCCAAGGTTGTTATTTCATTTTAGGGTGTTGTTTGGAACTTTTCAACCTTCTTTAAATCCATTACCTTCATTCTCAAGGTTAGCTAGCTTTTGTACCATTTGGATCTATAATTGTGAATATTTGAAGTTTCCATTCCATAAGAAGTCTTCATAATATAGATGTTGATCCTATCACTTCAAATCAGTTGATTTCCTATTTTAATGGGCCAACTATCCCTTTTGGGTATATCAAATGACTTGCCTACTTATACACAAATTCCTGTGGGTGTACTTGGCAAGGATGCTTCCTATTGAAGATGGTGAAAATTATGACCATGTATGATTGAATAAGGTCAAAACTCTAAGATAAATCACTATTTATGTTTAGCCTAATATCATTCATCATACCAAGGATAACAATGTTGTGGAGAAAATCTGAAACCCCCTTCAAATTTATGAAAACTACTTAGGTCAACTGATTTGAAATTAAATTGTCCAATCTCGAGATGGGTGACTTTGACATAGTTGAAGAGTATATTATAATGTTTGGATGAAATTATTTAGTTAAGAGGAAAGGGAAAATCGTATTTAAAAATTCTAAATATTCTTATGGCTTATCTCTCTCATACATTCAAATATTTTTCTCTTATAGACTACAATATTCCTTTATTCATCAAGGATCCTATAACTCCCCCTAACAAGGTTTTCTCTAATTTCATCCAACATGAAGTTACTTTGAAGAATATGGGCGAATTAATCCTCCATGATCAATCCCATCCAAATATTTGGTAATCCTTGAAATCCTTCAATAAGGAAACAGTCATATGTGCCTATTGTCATAAGAAGAGCCATCCCTTCAAGTTTTTCTTTATTCTTCAAAAATTCAAAGAGCCTACAAGATCCATAGGCACTAAAGACATTTTCATGAGAATGTTGGATCTTTTCATACTCTACACTTTAGTCTTGTTCTTCTCAAGAGGAGTAGATTTTACATTCTAGAGATACCTAACACATGACCAAACATGAATAACTTCTCTCTAATTATAGACAACAACAAAGTGAAGAAAAAGTGGTTATTGGTGACAATTCAACCATAGAGGTTATAGGTTATAGTGATTTCATTAATTATACAACTAATTATGGATATGTTCTCCATGTTCTAGGTGTTGGACCAAATCTTTTCTCTATCTACTCCATGATTACACATACCAATAGAAAGGTGGAATTTTGGTTTTATCAATGGAATGTAAAGGACATGAATGACGGTGAAAGAATATTATGATGCACTAAGCATTTCTTGATGTTTTGTCAAATTGAAAAATCATCTTTTAAACATGGTAATATTTGACTTGATTTAACCAAGAATTTGAGATATTATATCCTTATTTTATCATCCATAATAGAGACATCATTAGATACTACTGACATGCATTAGATCTCTAGGAAATTTTATAAAAAGAGTGTAGAATTTGAGCGGTTTTGCACAAAAATATGTTTTAAGTAATATATTGGAAATCTAAAAAGGTGGGGAATGACATAACACACACTTCTAGTTTAAATCATTCATTTGGCTTCGAAAGGAGCCTTGAACATGCATTTTGGTGCATCAAGGAAAATTTGGTAAATTTTAGGTAAAAACAACAAAGTTATTGAATTGGTTGATTCTACGCAAGCAAAGGGAGGAGAATTTGAAAATTTTGAGATATTGGTTGTGGTAGTGTTTTTGCGGCAATGGTGTACCAAAAGACACCTCCTTAATAGTTGGTTGTCCCCTGCAAAGGATCACAGGTAGAATTGGTGTTGTTAGTGGAAAAACTTAGATAAATAAAGCATTAGTAATAGTGAAAACAATGCATATACAAACATAAACTAAAACAAAGAGGTAAATACACAAACAATGCTCAATGGAGCAAACAAGTAAAACAAATAATGGGGAAAGGTCCCTTTATTGACTACTGGTAGTAGAGATTGAATACAATAGATGAATCTTAAGCACTTGAAGAGAATTATTTAAGCTATTGTGCTCAAAACTCCTCAGCAAGGGGGGTTCTTTTCCTCAATCTCTTTGCAAGTTTCTCCTCTCTCTCAAAGAAGTATGAAGACTCTCTAATGGTGGACTCCTCTTCTCTCACTAAGATGATGGATTGCTTAGAAGAAATATGGCCAACATGCTAGTTCTCTTACTTTCTTTGGCTTCAACAATGGAATGTTGGTTTGCTCTGATAACAATTTGGCCAGCATAACAATGTCTCATATTTTGGTTCTCCCATGGCCTATTTATATAGAATTTTTGAATCCATCTTCCCTCTCTTGGTTCATGCATGACAATGACTCATGAGTAGGACAAGATGATTCCATTGAGGGCTGCATATCTTCAGGGTGACTCGAATTCGGTTGTCCTAGACTGAGATCCTGTCAGGGAATCGACCCCAAATGCGTGGAGTGGTCCTGAATTCGCTAAGTCGTCCATTTCTTTGACCATGCGACTTTCAAAGGATATTTTGTGTGCACACGACTATCTAAGAAATAGTTGTGGCCTCCTCAATCTTTTAACCTTATAAACTTTGGACCTTATGATAAATTCAAAAATTTTAAACTTCATGATGTCTTCAGTTGGAAAATCTTCACTTTTGCATTCTGCTAGACGTATTTTAGCGTCTTTTGGATTGTGAAAATATGTGTACAATTGTCTAGTGTTAAAAATTCCCCCCTGATTTATGAGGTTAGGAGAAAAAGTATAGTCAAAATACGTCACATTTTATGTTTTGATGGCGAATCTAATCATTTTTTTTAGAGAGAGGATAGCTTGTTATGGAGATGAGTAGAGAAACCCCTTGACTGAGTATAAAGGATAACCATGCTCTAAAGAAAACCTAAAGAGTAAAAAAAATGTTGATAAGAGGCAGGCATGTCCATGCTCGTTATGATTACTAGTGAAGAATTATTAAAATGAGACAAGAAATGGTTATGTTCAGTCAACATTATGGTGGTTGATGTGTTGATGGTTGACATTGATAACTGGTGACACCCTCAAGGGCGCTTCTTGGAAAAATAGAATGAATTTGGTTCCCCCGTGCATAACAAAGATGAAGCACTATTGAATGAGGTGTTGCGGTATGCATGGGTCTTCAACTTTGGGTACATCCCCTGTATCATGGTGTAAGCACTATTGAATGAGGTGCTTAGTGATGCGGGGGTCTTCGACTAAATGAAAGAATTGAAATGGTCATTAAGTATGGTACCACCTTGACATGAAAACTTGTTTTGGTGTCAAATTTCAAGGGGATCGATGACATGAGTGGGCAGTAGTGATTTTCATTGTGCCACCTAAGGATATCTCTTTAAGGGGGGAGTATCCAAGGTACTACCTCCATCCTCGAATATGAGTGTTGTAGTCGACAAGAAAGAGGCGTCAACTGCCCGATATGATGTGTCGGGGAATCAATATAAGGTGTAAACATACTATAATAGTGTGGGTCATATAAGGCATGATAATGAGAGTTGACGATATGAGTGGATATGGACAATTGGCTCGAGGTTGGAGCTATTATGCAAATGGCGGCAGTGAAAACATGTTTATTGATAGGGATGGCCCTAGAGTCAATAGAATTTCCAGGGTGGGTGTACGTATGTCCTGACTGACTTGAAGATGGTAAATGACTATGGGTGATGTATGAGCTTCGACCAAGGGTGAATAGAAAATTCTGCCGGGTGAAAGACATGAAAATATGGGTGGGAGTATTTTACCTAAAAAAATATCTATACACTTTCCAAAAGAAAATGAAGGTGATTTGGATGTACAGACGCGGAGACAGGTGCCCCATGATAATGGTGACCTAAATGGAGGTGTGGTGCTTTTATTGAGGGTGGGGGCCCCATTGGTTGGTCTCCATGTTGGTTTGGTGAGGCGGATGAAGTGATGCAGATGGTCTATATAATATGGGTGGATGATAGGCTAAATGTAGGACGTGGTGGTGCATCTGTCTTAATCTACCGTAAAGTATCAAGGATGGCCTGGGAATGAGGTGTATGGGTGATGAATGCAACATAATGAGGTTGATCTTCAAGGCATGTAAGTAGAGTGATTCTCGGGCCTGAGTAGGTGGTCATGGCTCTTGATAGTGAATAGGGGCCTATAAACATGAAGTGAGCCATGAGTGGGAGGGCTCTATCGACCAACATGGATGTTTATCATATGCAAGGTGAGGTGGTGATAAACATGGTCGAGATGATGGACCCTATGGTGCATTTTGGATAAATGATGTCAGGATATGCAAATCTTAAGAGGAAGCTTATCATGTTAAGTGGTGAATGATACCTACTCTGTTATTTGCCTGTCGGGGTGTTGGTCGAAGTGGATTGTTCATGATGTACCTGCAATATACACGGCCAATACCCCAAGTGAAAGCATATTTTTAACACATATACATAATTTTTTATTGACTAACTGATATGAATCAAAGAACAAGAGGAGGCATGCCTGAAATCATTTTCTCAGAATGTGGTAGGTCCAAAAAATGAGTTTTGGCAATTACTGGAACAAAGAATTCTATGATGGAGATGGTGTGGTACTGATCCTTGTGTCTCTCCCAGTTTGGAAAATGGAGGCCCTGAGCTTCTGTAATGGGCTCAAAAAAATGGTAAAGAGGGAAAAAAATAGGGTTGAGGGGGCCAAATATCATCTCATTTGCATTGTTGATCTTCAGAGGTCAGAGTGAGTTTTAGGAGTGTTTCTTGTCATTGCGGTCAGCCAGAGTACTAGAAATGCGTGCGGGGAGATACAGGTAGGAACTTGTACCCTACCCTTTGTGCTTTTGGTAGTTCTAGGGTAGAGAGGTCATACAGGGGTCCTTTATGTGGCCTTTTTAGGGTGTGATTTTAGGGCCGCGTGGGTGACTCATTTGGAGTCGCGTGGTCGCTGTGTGAACCTCTGAGGTTTGTACAGTGACACTACACAAAAATGGCCCTCAGACGCATGAACTGTGCGTTTGAGTCGCAACAATCCATGACGATATCTATCAGGGGTCGTCATGGCTTGGTCGTCAGACCACACGCGGTTTGTGTGTCTGTGTTCAACACATACTCGCAAACCTCGTGTTTGATCTAGACACAAACGCGTGGCCTTCGGCCCTTTGGTTGATGCGGCCTATGGCCTGACAGATGCGTGCACACACATTTGTTCAAGAAACAGAGGCACATTGCGTGTGTTTATAAGGTGCATAAGCGCACGACTATCAGAAAAAAAGGGGGGTTTTCTCTTTTTTTACAGCTTAGGGAGCTAAATATTGATATTTGATATCCTTGATTGCACGATGATTTGGAGAGAACGTGATTGGGTGACTGTATGTATGGAGGTCACAGGGGATCTAGTAGCCAGCCAGACTTTGGCTCAATGGGGTTTTCTGAAATTTATTCAAAACCCCATATTAAGATTGCAGGATAAATTCCTGTATTTTTTTATTCGTTGCTGGGATGTGGATCGACAGATTATGGTGATTCGTAGGGTTGATCTGCTAATATCAACCCATATAGATGTATACTTCGTGACAATTTTTCTTCCTTGTGGAGAGGCTTTTCCATATCCACTACCATCTGGGCATGTGGATATCCATCGATGGGCAGAGGATGAGGCTCATTGTGGGCCTAACCCTTATGAGGAGGGTTGTATCAAGGTTGTTGCTATTGTGTATCTCATTGAGTGGGTTTCTTTAGCAATGATTGTCAAATTGGTGGGATCAACGTCCCCCCACAAAGTATCGGGGCATCAGATAGCGGTCCTCTAGGAGTTGCAAGCAGGCCACTTCTTTGATTGGGCTCGATTCTTATACAGGGGCATGATGTCCCTGTTGAAACAGGTGTGATGTGGCGGGCTTCAGATATTTTTCTACACGAGCGTTATATGTAGTATCATGTACAAGAGGGTCGTGATGCTCCGACCTATTCTAGTAGTGTCGACAGGGCCTGCCAGGGAGCCTCGTATGTGACGATGGGAACCTATGATGCCACGAGTTAGTGGTGGTGCTGTGGGGCATATTGGAATTCCATCGTGGAGGGTTGGTTTAAATCCAACCCTCAGCTGATTTTGGAGTTCCCCTACCATGGCGTGGACTTCTAGGGAGATCCAGACATGGGGCTTCCTCCAGGTGATGCCTAGGGACCAACAAGTATGAGAGTTTTGTTTTCTACATTTATATATTTTTTACATGTATAGGTATGTTTTTTATATGATGATGTTGATACCATGTTTGTTTATTTTTAGATGCAAGGTCACAAGGGCGACCACTGGCCTACTTGGTAGGCCATGATCTGAGATGCATGGGTGTCGTAGGGGTGGCACTCGTGCCCCAGAGACCGAGAGATGCGAGGCCACCTGTTGGGCCTCAGTGGTTAGTGTAGTAGTGCCGGTTAGAGATTGGTGGACCCTCTAGTGAGGGTGACAATGCAACAGCGGTCAGGGACACAGAACCACGACGTGAGCATTCTGAGGCAGCAAAGGCATGGTTCGTAGTTGTAGAGGCCAAGCTATAGAGTTACCAAGATACCTGGGGAAGAGTTGATGCCCTGACTAAAGGGTTGCCCATCGAGGTTTGGGTGGGGTTGGAGGAGGTTGTCGTGGAGACGATGATGTCACTTGAGTGGTTGCATCGACCATTTTTGCGTCGTATAGCTATGCCGATGACCATGGAAGGTCTTATTTTGGGTGCGAAGATTGGTGCATGGGAGCGCTAGGGAGACCTTTGGGTCCATATTTTAGATGATATTATGTATGCACCAAGGAAAACACCGATTATGAGGATGCTCCCCTGTATTTTTGTTGAATTATTTATCCTGGTTGTGAGAAAGTGGATTATACAACTACTTTTTTTACTCATAAATTTTTTTGATATGTATATACGAGATGATATTTTTCGCAGCTTTTATGATGTGTCTTATGCGTCTATACTTTTGATGTATTTCTGCATTTGTTTGAGATGCATATTATGATCATGGTTTATGTATCTTAATGGTTATATATATGTGATGCATGCTAGCCTAGGATTTGATTATTTATGCGATCAGTTGTATGATTTTGATCCCTTGGTATATGTGTAAATGTGATATGATCAAAATGTTGAGCTAACCTTTGTGCATGAGACACTTTTGAAAAAGGAGTGAATCACAAACCTAAAAGGTCTTGTTCAACTGCGATACAACCACCTAGGAATCAAGGAATACATGTAGGTGACGAGTACCTAATTTGTGGGCATAGGCAAAGAGATATATGATGACGTCGTACTCAACTTGATTTTTGGTGGCTGATCATACAAAGTTTGTTATAGAGACATGTTGTGTGGTCAAGAGAGCATACCAAGTTGTGGTAGTGAGGTTTTGCGACCATCGAGATGCACCATCAGCAACTTCGTGATGATGGGCTGGTTGATGATCCATTTGTGGCACATGATGACAGAGTGATTTTTTAGAGTGAATCCATGATGAGGTGATCATCATAAAAATAAGTCATGGTGCATACACGTACATTCTAACATTTTATGGGTGAAACTTTTTGAGGTAGAGACCATTGATGGGATTTTTTAGGCAAGTCCCATTGGGCTCCGACGACTTCTTGGGAAACATCGTAGCAGAGAACTAAATCCCCCTTGGTAAATGTTTGAGGCGTGATGTTGTGATCGAATGAGGCTTTAACCCTCTTCTTATGTGCTTCGTTATTCTGGAGGGATTCTTGTCAACTTTCATCGACAAGCTCTAGTTGTACCAACCTTTGTTCCAAAGGTTTGGTGTCACTAAGAAGCTTGATGGAAGAGTGTAAGGTAGGGATCTCACACTCAATGGGAAGTACAACTTCGACCCCATATACTAGTTGGAAGGGTGTGAACCCTGTAGACACCTTGACTATTGTGCGGTATGCCCACAAGGCTGAGAACACCATATGGTTCCAATTAGTTTTGTGAGTGTTCACCATGTGCTCTAGCATGGTTTTGAGAATCTTGTTGAGAAATTCTACCTAACCGTTGGACTGCGAGTAGTATGGTGAAGAAAACTCATGAGAGAAACCAACATGTTGGGATAGCTCTTGAAAGATTTTTTTCTCGAAATTTTTACCATGGTCTAACACCAACTCCTTGCGAACACTGAACCGTGTTATGACATGGCTGAAGAAAAACTATGTTGTAGTATCTGTGGTGTTATTATACATGGGCATTACTTATGCCCATTTAGCGAAGTAGTCCACGACAAACACAATGTACTTGTGGTTTCCCGATGATGGGGGCTTACATGTCATGAATTCAATCCCCACTTGCAGAAGGAGTCAGCTACGATGACTAGATGTAGGGAAGCAGGTGTTGCTCATGCCTTATGAGTGTATCATTGGCATTATTCGCATATTTTAACTGCCGATATGAAATCGTGGAAGAGGGTGGGCCAGAAATAACCAACACAAGGATTTTTGGGCGGTGTCCATCCCTAAGAGGTGTTCATCACAAGCCTTGCTATGGAAATCATTTAATGCTTTCTCATCTTGCTGGTGGTTGAGGCATCGACGTAGGATGGTGTCGATACCTTGTCGATAGAGGACATCCCTCAAAAGGAGGTAACGGGGGCCTGGTGGCATATGTGCCTCCGATCATCGCGAGTAAGCTGGGGTTTGAAATTTTGAGTTTTTAAAAAGAGGAGGATGTCATTGTACCAGGGGTCATCCATTGATACTAAAAATAGATGTTCATCGAGAAGATCCTCATTGAAGGGAGAGCCTTGGGTTTTTGTTGGTAGATATGTGATGAACTCGACGAGGATGAGTTCCTTTTCGCTCTTAGGATAATTAAATTGTAGAATAACAATCCACCGAGCATAATTTTAGTTCATCATACGATGAGTGAGCAGATATCTCATGGGGTTAATGGCTTCTATTATAGTAGTTGTATGAAGGATGATATAATGCTAAATATTTTTTACGGAATGTGCTAGGGCTAAGGTATTTTTTTCTTTTGGTTCATACTTCAATGCAGGCCAAGATAAGTTCTTGCCGACGTAATAAATTATGTGCTCCTTGTTATCTGGTTCGTCTTGGACTAGCACCCCAGCAATGACTATCTCTAATGTTAATAGGTATGAGGTATAGTCTTTGTTGTGATCAAGTGGGATGATCAAAGGATCTTGAGATAATGCATCTTTTAAATCTTCAAATGATTTTTGAGCTTGATCATCCCGATGGAAGGGAATATCCTGATGAAGGAGGTGCATGAAACCTTGTAAGCAAGTAGCGTAATCAGGGACAAAGCGTCGTAAGAAATTGGTCTTACCTTGCAATATTTGTAATTGTTTTAATGTTTTTGGACATGGTACCTCCTTAACGGCTTAGACTTTGAGAGGATTGACTCTGATACCTTGCTGGGAAACTATGAAACCCAGTAGTCTTCTAGCATTGACACATAATACACACTTGAGAGGGTTTAATCATAGGTTATATTGTCGACATCTCTCAAAGACTAGGAAAATATCCTCTAAATGATTAGCACACTTCTTGGAACACACTGTAAGGTCATCCAGATATGTGAGAATGAGATGAGCTAGATTGTGGAAGATGTAGTTCATGGCCCGCTGGAAGGCGGCACTGACATTTTTAAGACCGAAATGCATAAATCGGTATGTGAATGTACCCCAAGGGGTTGTAAATGTTGTTTTGTATTGATCTTTATAGCGAATCTGGATTTGTTTTTACCAAGAGAACCCGTCCGTGAAGGATAGGACCTCATTATTAGCACAAGAATTGATGACTTGGATGATAAATGGTGTCAAGTAATTGTCTTTGGGACAAGCTTTGTTCAAATCCCTAAAATTAGTACAAACACAGATGGTTACCTATTTTTTCATGATGGGTATAGGGTTAGAAACCCAAGACCTATAAGCAATAGGATAGATGAACCCAACTTTGTGGAGTTTATTGATTTCCTGTTTGATTACTTCTGCCTTAGAAAGATGTAACTGACATTATTTTTGCCTAATGGGATGGGTGTCAGGCCACATTTCAATATGATGTTCCACAATTGTGGGATTGATTCCTGACATCTTAGAGTAATCCCATGAAAAAATATTCCTGTATTCTTGGAACAAGGATGTGTATGCGGTTATTTCTTCTGGAAAGCATGCTGCCCCTAGGGAGATCTATTCGAATTTTCCAGGTTTATTTGAAATACTCACTTTGATGGTAGGTGAAATAGTGTACATGTTCCCTTCTTTAAATGCATCAGGTGATGGGATGGGATTTTTGAGCCAATCGACCTTTCCTAGTGGGAGGAAATATCTTGATTCGATGGTGCAAATATCGTGTGTTTGTGCTCTGGTGGGTACAAACATTTTTCAGGTAGAAAAAATGAACGATGTTGCATGGCATCCCAAGGATATCTAGGTTCTGTCATGGCCTCTAGAATATATTCATTTGAGTGAAAAAATCTAGCATTGACGTGGTTTGTGCCAGGTCTTGAAGTTGTGATTCAGACCTATTTGTTGATGAGCCTCATAAATGGGTAATTATATGGGCTCATTTTACCTCCTAACCTAGTCAAATCAACCATTCTCTTAGCTTATTGTATGATTTTCTGATTATATTTATGCTTATAGGGTGAGTTGAGTTAGTTATTATGCCATGTGGTCTAACATGTATTTAATGCAGATTATTGATGGATTTCGAGGTCAAAGTCAAGGATCTAGTGGTCAAACTGTAGCAATAACTCGAAGTAGATAGAGGAGAGGACTTATAGGAGGAAATCCCCCTCATTTATTGCTCCTCACTTCGAATTCCCCTTCATTCAGCTCAGAGTACAAGCAGCCAAATCATGCACTAGAAGGTAGCCGGGCAAGTGGAAGATGATTGATAGTTATCTCGAGTTTTGGGAGCCAAGCCTCCCTGATTTTAAGGAAGCTATTGATAGCTTCAGATGTATAAGTAGAGAGGCCTAGGGCCTCACTAGGGTCTACTTTTTTTTTCTTGTGTAAACTCTGCTCAAATTTCGAGCTTACTATTTTATGACAGTTTTATGTAATCTTGTTGTTTTTTGATAATGAAGATGGAATCATTTTTGAGCTAGCACTGAGTTACCTCAGAGGGCTAAAGCTCTTGGGTTAGGGCCCAATCCAAGCAGCCAAGCTTCTCTTTACTTGTATTTGTATGCTTTACTTCAGTTTGTAGATTAGTTTGTTGTTAGATGTATTTCTCTTATGGTTAAGAATAGGTTGCTTTTGATGATTTAGTAGCTTGCTTCCATTTGTGCTTTCTATAGTAGGTTAAGCAGTGATCAGAAAAGATTCAAAAGGCTAGCAACAGTGCCTTGGCCTCTTTTCCTCCCTCTGGGACCATGATTTGAGGCAAAGACTCTCTTGTTGCCCAAAAACATAGATTTTCCTCATTCCTAGGACTTCTAGTGTTTGCAACTCTCTAGTAGGTTGATAGTCCAGTTTTTCTTTGCTTTAGATCTTATTTATCATGTTCACTTCCTGATTTGCAATAGTCCTTTTGCATGCTTTCCTTTCTTACAGCATTTTCCAGCATTTCCTTCTATACATCATAGTTTAGGCCATTTTAATGCAAAACTCTGTTTTTCCTAAGATGCACTCATTTCATTGGTTACTTGATTTTCTTGGTTGACTGTCAGTTTCTATGTAGTAGATCTCTTCCAACAGTAGGCCATCTTACCAGCAATCACACCCTCCATCTGATCCATGCCCTATAGGTCTCCCAAACCTCACCTCAATTCTGCCCTAGTTTCCTTCATTTTTCATAGAACTTCTTCCTCTCTCCTTGAGCAAACCCAATCATCTCTCTCTCTCCTGGTGATTCATGGTAGACCTTAGGCACCCTAAAACCTCATTCCAACCTTCATCCACCTTTTCCAACCACTCTCACACCCTCAAAACAGCGAAAATTGCTCTCAGCCTCCTCCTGTAGACCTCCTCTAATTTCCCTATTTTCCTCTTGTAGTTTCCCTATGTCCTCCTATAGTTTTTCCTGTAGGCTTTCTTTTGAAGGCCGAGTGTGGGAAAGGCCTCCAGAAGGCCACCTAAGACCTCCTAGGACCCATCCACACCATCCTACATCCTCCCAAGCTCCAAAACCGCCCTCTAACGCCACCTGTTCGCTGCCACACTCACACACAATAAATTAGATGCATGTTAAATTCACATAAAAACACATAAAAATCCAAAAATATGTTTTTTTCTTATTTACTTCCATAAATAGCATGGTTAGATGTTGTTTACTTCCATAAATAGCATGGTTAGATGTTGTTTAATTTCTTAAGTAGGTAATGGAATTTATTTCATGGTTTTCATAGTGTTTTTGGCAAAAGTAGAATTAGCTTGTTAATTAGGGTTTACTAGGTTTTGCTTTACATTCCAGTCTTTCTCCTTTCTGTAGTTAGAATAGAATATGTAGAGTAATATTTCTTTCCTTTCATCACACATAGAGCTTCTTCTGAAATCTACAGAAGTTGGCTTGAGCTCCTAGTGATCTCGCACCGGCTGACCAAGTGACAACCTGCAGTGAGAACTAGTACTTGTGCATATAGCACCAACGCTTCCAAGTTTGTTACGAACTACCAGGTTGATAAAAGTAAAGTTGGTAGCCCAGGAGTTGTAAAATTATTGTTGCAATACTGGAGCTCACCAGTTGTGCTGGTCGACAAGCAAGAATGTGATTTTTTTGTTGATGTCGTAGAACCAATCGAGGTTGAAAAAGTGCATATGGGATGGTTCTGCACCGTCAATGGTGTTACCACTGGTGAGGTGGATTTTGCAGTCTCGACACCAAAAAATGATGAGAAGATAACACAAATCATGGTTCCTACAGATGAGGAAATGAATCGTATATGGTGTTGCGTGTCGTCAGCATTAGATGGTGGTAGAATTTCATTTATGGTGGGTTGATGCCACGTGGGAGGAAGTTCTTGCATTCTTGTTGGTGTACAAGGGGAAAAAGTGGCTTCCTCAATAAGAGTTTGTCATTGAATCCTAAGCTACCGAAATGTTTGTAATAAATGGCATGTCTCAGTGCTATGAGAGGTACTCGTACAGATACCGCACACAGGACTAAAACTAACCGAATGATAGTATGGGTGGCGATATTTCTCATAGTATGAGACGTTGGTGCCTCGTTGATGTCATGAGATGGAACATCTTGGGCTGGTATCCATCTCTGAATCTAAGTATTTGTGTGATGTGACTTCCTAGTGTGGGTTGGCCTCAATGTTGCTCTCACTACACGAAAACATGGAAGGTACTAACAATTCCTTGTATGATGAAATTGAGAGAAGATGCGATAGTAACACCGTGTGATTTTCTCTTGATTGGAGAGATGGATTTGTGGAATTTGTACCACTAAGTGAAAGATGTCATTAAACTTACTCAATTCATGACATTCATTCACCAAATGGTTAGGTTTATCACATAGGGCACATGTGAGGGGTGATCTTTTTTTCTAGACGACCTTAGATCACTTTTTGTCGATCTAGATTGATGATGGTGAGGGGAGACGTAATGATGGGGGCCTTGTTGCACTGCTTGCAGTTGTTTCTCCTCAAACACACATAAAATGGACCTAGATGCTTCATTCCCTGATGGTGGGGTATGATCTGATGGTTCGGTATCTGATCCAACTAAATCAACATTCTCAATGATAAATCATCGCATGAATACTAACAAAGAACAGAATCAAGAAAGGTGGGGAGAGTGTCGCAGATGATGATTTCCTACACAAATCTGGCAAGTGTGATGTCTGTGCTTGGGTTTGTTACTTTGAGCGACATGGGGAACCAGATATATTTAGTTAAAGGCCCTTAATTTGGGGCATTGGTTGATCAAATGATCTGGTATGTCGCATAAAGTGCAAGTGGGTGCTGGTAGGGTGTTGTTGGTTCAGGTTGCCTCCGATAATGGTGGGAGCTTGATGGACCAGACAAGGGATAGGAGAAAGAAGCTTCTTCAGTTACGACGTAAAAATGTTTTTGGATCCATCCTCTATTGATAGTAATGGGGTATTGGCTTGGGTGAGTGCACCTAATGCATCCCGATATTGAGGGATTTTAGGGCAATGATGAGTGTAATGCCCGTACTTTGCGCATATGGCGCATTTGTGGTTGGTGCGCAATGCCTCATGACACGTGGATGTGCTCTTTTCTCCGACAAGGGGAGGAGGGTTCACTAGCACTTTTGGGGCATGCAGAAGATCTATGACCTCGTTTAACTCGAGGAACCTATTGTGATCTAGGTGGCTCCAGAGAGACACAGGACAAAGATGGTTTATGAACGCTCGAAAATCAAAGTGTTCAGAATGATGTCGACCTAGGACCAAAGCATAGATCTCGTCATCCTGATCGCGGTGGTGCAAATGGTTCATCAATCAGAGTCCATATGTGAAAGTTAGAAGCAGTCAAAGTTGGGCTGACTTTTTGATGATTGGGCAGGCTTAAGGAGGCCACAATTTGGACTTTTTCTGGCCACCAGATTCCGGCCAAACTGGGCCATATTGTAGGGTCTTTAAATTGTCTCCTATGGCTTGAAAACTGAATTTCCAATAACGTGCATCTTTGGTTATATAAAACAAAAAAAAATATAAATTAAGGGGGGTGGGGGCCACCAACCCCAACCACCCCCCCATACCACCAACGCAACAAAATATATGAGATATTCGGGGCCAACAGGGGTCAAACCCACCCGGCCAAAAAAATGTAACCATAAACAGTACCAACCCAAACCATAATGTTGCCAAAAAGCGATCGGCTGTAAATTAACACACTGCGCCCAAAAAATAGAAATACATGCAGATTTTCGGGGAGGCGGGATTTGATCCCCCGACCTCCCCTTAACTATTTGCTTTTTTACCAACGGGCCAGTGGGGCTTCATTATAATGTCCACTCGAGGAAAATAATATAAACCCAGTTTTCTCAGTGTGTGGGGACAGATGGAGGAACCATGATCGGGCACGGTTTTTGAGACAAATAAGTTTTAATGCAGGTGGAACCATGATTGGGCATTTGCAGGAGGGCCAAATCTCCACTTTGTTAGATTTTGACAAGTTTTATATGGATTCAACCCCTCTTGTCACCATGAACGCAATGGAGCCATCTGTTTCTCCATCAGAGTTCTGCATTTTTCGGCCATTTTTCAGTATGCAGGTGGAACCATGATTGTTGTAGAAACAGGGAGCGGAACCATGATCCTTGAAATTTTCCCGAGGAGGTAATTTTTCTCCATGTCGGAATATAGTCAAGTTTACAGTCGTTTTTCATGGTTTTCCGTAGGGATCGCAATGGCGAGGTCAGATTTGCTTTTGGAGTTGCAGATTTCCAGTCCACCTATGGAGCAAAATCTTTGAGGAATCTAGGGGGAATCTAAAAGATTCCTTGAGCCCCAGATTCTCAACTTCTCAGAATTTAGATTTTGGACAGTCGATTTTGCACTATTCGACGCCACAAATCTAATGGTGCATTCAGATTTCTCATTCTCTCATTCTATTCTTCAACCACTTTTCTAAGTGGAATGCAGGTGTCAACATCCATGTGCGAGCAGTCATGCGATTGATGTCATGAGATCGATGGTCCAAGTAGCTTGAGTAGTTTGACATCCACTTCTTCAGATGGCCCCTAGTTGTGAGGTATATGATGTTTTCATGTACTTCTCCTTCATGCATTATGTTGCACAGATACTTTATTGATGTTGAAGCAAGATCTTGTTTCTTACATGTTTTCATGATTCCTTGCTTGATGTGACACAGAATCGCCTATGTGATGTACTTGTTGCCATGATTCATCATGTTATGTTTTGAGATCCCTCTGTTGTATATTGATGGGATACTCATGTTGTCATCATACATGTTTGCATTGAGATCCCTTTTATGCCATGTTGGCGGGATGCTCATTGTGCATGAGTTTTGTGTCATACTGATAGGAGTCTTTTGACTGAGAGTTCTTGTAGTGGAACATCTCTTAGAGCCACTCCTACGTGAGGGAGTTTTCCTTGTATGATCGTGACATCATCTCTTATGTACATGATCACTATTGACAACACTTAATGCAGCAGCCTACACCATCCTGACACCGGGGCCTGGAGACGTAGTCCCTCCTGGACGAACTCCGTTATCAATGTCTTGTTATTTTATGTGGCTGATGATTGTCATGTTCCTCTTATTTATAATATGCAGATGTATTAATTAATGTTATTTTAAAAATGCAATTTAACACATCACGAAATTAAAAGGTCTTGGAAGGGTCCTTCGTCACACCCGGACCTGGATCATATTGGTGGGGAACCCCATTGTTTCACACAACACACAGTGTTGAGGGACCCTAGAGGAGGGAGTGTTTGAAGCTTCCACCTTTTTTCTTATCCCTTGTTCTAGCACTGGCTGGTGTCGGTGTGGGAACTGCGTGTGGTGTAAGCACTACTTGAGTAGGCGTTGTTTGTGGTGTCGTGATATCCTAGGGAGGAATAGGACTGATGCATGTTGTAATGATTCCTATGTTAGTTGATGTGGTATGAGGGGAAATTACCAGACCAGTATCGTGAGATTCATATGGGGCAACGAGAGCATTGTGATGACTTGAAGTGAGACAAAATAGGTGGGGGATATAAGAAGGGTGTGTGAGTGATGAAATTTGGTAAGAAAGTTAGATCGGTAACAACATTGTTGTTAGTATCTGAAACTGGTTACTGAGCTTGGGGGATGTCTGATGAGGTCATCATGCACACCGGTGCTCATGTGGTTGGGGAAATTTCCTTTATCACTAGAGGGTCTCCTAGGAATGTCCCTAGGAGTGTTTATGGATTAAACTAGCTAGGGTTGAGTTCAGTGTAAGTGGTGATAAACTTATGAGAAGATGATACTAAGGGTAACACATAGTCGAGTGTGGCTAATGTCGTCTTTGCATAATATGTGAGTTGATCTATTGTAATGATTTTTTCATCATGTGGGAACATCATTATCCTGAACACCGATGAGGAAATTGCTAACATCTCATAGATGTAACTTCAACCTAGCAAGATATTGTAATCCAACTAGGCATATAGTACTTCCCTATCTATTAACATAGTTTTCTCGGTCAACTTAACTAGAACGCTAGGGTAAAGGCCAACAGGATCAGAAGGGCACCCGTCATATGCTCTAAGTGTGATGTCAGAAGACTTGATTTTGGGGGATCCTAGTTTTTTCCAAACGGATTTGGACATTATACATGTGGAGTCCCCTTCGTCGACAATGCAATGATGGATGTTAATGTTTTAGACTAAGATTGGAATTTGGAAAGCGACGGTTGATGGTAGTCATGGGGTAGTTTTATCCAAGTTGAAGACCATTAGGTGAGAATCAGCTAGGTCAATTGCGCCCAGAGCGGAAAGTTGTTGAAAATAGAAACAAGAAATTCTAAATTTAGAAGTTCTAAATTTAGCACTGCTATAAATAGCATTTCGGGATACCTTCCTATTTTAGTTAGTCCCTGAACTAAAATAGAGAAGTAAAAATTCAAATTTGATCTTAGTAGTTGTTTGTAAAATAATTAATTAATTCATGTTGAGTTAATTAGTTGTAGAAAATCAAGCATGAAGTCTCTGTGAGGACATGCAACAGTTATCCCATTGATTGAGGAATTTATCCATCAGTTAAATAGATAAGGATGAGTTGTATTTAAGTTGTAATTAGTTAGCTCAGTTAATTGAGTTAAGTCCAGTTAGATTAGTTCAAACAGTTTGTTGAACTAATTGTGAGTTCAATTAGTTAATGCATGCATGCATGTAACTACTGCACTTCAGATAACTGAATATTCTCTCATAAATAACTCATGCATGTCAATTCAGACAGAGACCCAGTTAAGATCAAATGATGGGACAGTGTACTATCAGTTGCAAGAATATTCCATTGTAAATATCTCTTGCATGCAGAAGGAATTCATTCCTTAGAGATTGTGCAGTTACTTCTTCACTTTTGTGAGTGTGTGATGAGGCCAATCACACAGGTGGCATCATTGGACCCCAAGAAAAATTGCGCAAGGAAATAGGAGGCTTGGAGGGTTGAGGGAAGACATATCTTGTGTCTATTCAGTCTATGAGCTGTATTGTTTTGATTGCAGAGACAGCGAGATAGCTTGTGAGCTTATTCTTTTTGTAATCTGAACATATTTTCCACTTGTATGATAATACAAAGATTGGGGTTTTAGGCTGAGGCTTTCCCTAGGTTATTCTTCTATGTTCATGTGTGATTGATTTCTCTTCATCTATTATATGTGTTCTATTTGATCTTGCTCATATTCAATTAAGCTTCCGCAAGTTTGTTGTAGAAGTAGATATTGTATTTTGCTTTAGTATATTACATAATCTGTTGATCTACAGTGGGAATTTCTACAAAAGTAAGGCTTTCCTTTGGGTTGTTGGGTGTGTCTGCAGGGCCTCTAATGTTGACATAGATGATGGTGATTGTGCTAAGTCATCGACTATGATGTAGCTATGATCAGCTTTTGAGTTATGTCTTGCGCGTCATAAAGGTCCTTTGACCATTTTTTGCATAGGTTCTATAGAAAGTCGAGGAATGGTCAACGACCCTGTAGGTATTGTCGTGGTTGAGGTGGATGGGTTGGGCTCTTGGGGAGCTTCATAACTTCTATTTCACGTTTGCAGGAGGATATCTTCCCTTGTCATGAAAATATCATGATTAGAATTGTTATGGGGTTTTCCTCCAGAAGGATGAGAGTGGGATGACTACTGTTGAGTGTTAACCACTCCCTGAGGGGGAAAGGGTCTTGCATTACTACATTTTGTTGACCTCCTTGCCCCCTATTGTCCTATATCCTTTTTAACTCAGGGAGTTGAGGACAATGATGGGTATAATGACCATATTCCCCACAGATAGCACATGAATGATTAATCTGTAGACTTGTTTTCTTGATTTGTTTCTATGGGTTATTGTTGGTCGATCCCTGCTTTTTATTCTAGTTAGGGTTGTCCCTTCCTCGTGCTCGTGGGGGTTGTTGGTGGTTTCATCCCCCCTGTTCATGTTCTCCCTTTGGTTTTCTATTTGGTTTTGTCTTAACAACATTAGGCGGGTTAGTTGGGTTAAGTTTATCCTCTCATTGTTGATGTGGAGCGAGAGAAGGTTACACTAGCCTTGCGTTATTTTGCGTTGGTGGGTTATTCTCTTGTTGTGTGGGGAAAGGAGAATATTGGTTTCTTATGTCCCTGATTTGTATATGAATTATGGGAAGAGGAAATTACGTCCGTATTCCTAGAGGTGTATTGGTTTCCATGGGGGAAGATATGAGCCTCCATGAGGGGGCTAATATTGGTTAACCCTAGTGACTATATTTTTCATTGGTGTGGGTTGACCGGGGTAGTATCCTGTATGTTGCAATGGTGGTGTGTTTTGTGTAGCATCAAATGCTTGGCCATTGAACGAGTATCTAGGGTATCGATAGTTATTGTTGAGTTGGTTTTGGGTTATGGACCCAATCAATCCATCAACGACATTGGATGCACCTGGTGTCTCTTTATAAGTTTGCAGGCGCAGGGCATCTGGAAGCACATGATAGATGTATCTAGACTGGGTGTAGATAAGCTCTAACTATTGAGCTTTACTAATGGCTTCTTCCTTGTTATGCAGGGATGAATTTTCCACGTCTTTGGAGATTTCCGATGTGAGGGATCTCAAAAACAAGTTGAGGAGGACTTTATCTTCAAATTGAGCTTTACACAAGCTATAATGTTTCTGCCATTCATGTATATGATCCAATATGTGGGTAGAAGGTGTTTGTTTGAAGTGGGTGAGGAGTTCCAGGCCCAAATCATGATGAACCGGGAGCTGAAAAAATGTGAGGAAAGTTGTAGCTAGTGAGCTAAAGTTTCCATGCAACACAAAAGGTTGGTCAATGTACCATTTTTCTTCAGGCGAAGTAAGGGTGGGTTGAAATAGTCGTAATCTAATAGTATCATCTGAGACACTATTAGACGAACACCACAGGTGAAAAGTCATGACATGGTTACCTGGGTCTTCACCATGTTTTCCTTCGAACTTTGGAATGTCTGAAGGGAGCTTGGTGGGAATAGCTGGCTAATTCTAGCCATGAGCGATCGGGTCATTGGTTATCTTACTTAAATATGGTAGGTTTAAAGAAGCTAAGAACGGGATCTATGAGTTATTCACCATCACGAAATGATTTTGGATAGATATATGCAAAGGGGTCCTCTATGGGGAAGTTTCAGGAGAACTACCTCGATGGGTGTCTCGCAGACTATCCAGAGGAGTGGTGTGTGGGCTCCCCAAAGGGGTAGCACATGGGGACCCTTATGGGGTGGTGAAGGGTGTGCTTTGATGGGGAGGGGTCCCAAGAAAATATGCACCAATAAAGGAAGATCCTATAATGGTGGTTGCGTGATGTCCTCTACGCTGAAATGGTGGGAGTCCTGGCACACCTCCCGGTAATGGGGGGAGGTTTAAGAAACATCTAGATCGACGGGGAGCCATGGGGTCCCCTATGGTGTCGATTAGAGTGTGTGCTACTTTTTTATGGTGAGGGAAGGAGATAAATATCAATGCAATAAAATCACATACATAAAACAAAAGTGAAAATAAAATGGTTACTTTCCTTTTACAATTAAGCTATGTGATCAGTCAAACAAAAATGGTTTTCATTTGTTGCGTATGATAAAAAAATCATATGTAGACCGAATTGTCCTTGCCACTCTCAAAGTAACTGTGCCTTGTGGACATATCTTCTGATGGGTCTTAGGGAAATGTCCCAAAAGAACTGGCGACGCCTTCCAGCAACCAAATAATTAACCAAGGTAATGGAAATGAGGCTCAAGTGTTGCCCGCACTATCACCTATAGGGAAAGGACGCCCTATATTTTGGCCACTAAAGTACCTTCGTCCCACGTAGCATTCGATTCTTTAGCTTCTTGGTAGTCAGTTATCAGTACCGAGCACTAGATGGGTTGGGTATCCCCAAAGAGTATGACACGCACTAGACCTAAGCCGAACCCCCTTTGAATCGATTCTCTGCCATGCTCAAGTAATATTTTCTGTGGGATGATTGAAGGATTTTAAGCTCCCTAAAATTCAACAAATATGTCAAAAATGTAACATGACCATGGCGTCTTATGGGATGCCTACCCCCAATGGTCCTAACTTGAAATATAATTTTTTTGGTGGCTCCTGTGGGGAAACTTAGTTGGTTCAAGTTATGGTTGTTTTTAAGGAGTCTTAATTCACTTAGGGAGTGATTTTGTAAGAAAAAATAAACTAAGTACACAAAGCTATGGAAACTAGATGCCTTCTAGTACAAAGCTTATAGAAGCTTAGTGTGTGATGCAAGTGAACATACAAAGTGTGGTAAGATGCAGATATCCAATGATCCTTTACAATATCCTTCTAATTACACTAAGTGTTGATTGTTCCTTGTATTGAAAAAGAAATATGGTGTGGATAATGGGCCACTTACTCTTTTCCTATTAAACTATGTGAATTTCAACAAGGGAGATGGAAATTCAAATGCTTTAAGAAATTTTTCATATGCAAACCCAGGTTCGTCTAAGAGACACAAGGGAAGCAGAGATTACTTACTTTCTATAATAACGCTTGCTCCTAGTCCCAAAAATGAAAAAATGAAAAAATGAATGCTTGGTTAGTAGTAAGATTTTTGGATGATGGGCCACTTACTCCTTTACTAATTAAGCTATTTGATTTGCAGAAAACTTTAGCAAAAATAGTTTGAAAAACATATGTGGATTTTGGCCACTTACTTTTCCCCTAATTAAGCTATGTGTCTATTGCAAATACAAATGAAAAAATACTCTAATTTCTCCACTGATTGAAGTTAGTAAAGCAATCAAGCCTATTAAGCAAAAAATAACAAATGCAGAGGTGAAGGAAATTCACTAAAGGCTACCAATCACCCGAGAAAAGAGAAATGCAAGGCTATTTTTGAATTTCTAGTTACTGCGCGGGTTTAGCCACACATAAACGTGTGTTAACATCTATTAGAGAAAAATCCGCATGGGCGAGGAGAGAAAATGAAAACTCAATTACATGGGCTTAGAACAGATCCCATAGGTCTTGCAAAAAATTCTAGAGAGGTGTTGAGCGCCTTGTAGAGTGGTTATGCAGAGAGAATATCAAACAAAAAAAACCTTTAGATTAAATAAAAGACAACAGTATGGTTGCCATTCCTGTGGTAGTGTTTTTGTGGAAATGGTGTACCAAAAGACACCTCCTTAACAGTTGGTTGTTCCTTGCAAAGGATCACATGTAGAAATGGTGTTTTTGTTGGACAGACTTAGATAAAAAAAAATCATTGCTAATAGTGAAAACAATGCATATACAAACATAAACTAAAACAAAGAGGTAAATACACAAACAATGCTCAATGGAGAAAACAAGTCAAAAAAATAATGGAAAAATATCCCTTTATTGACTGTTGGTAGTAGAGGTTGAATACAATAGATGAATCTTAAGCACTTGAAGAGAATTCTTTGAGCTATGGTGCTAAAAAATCCTCAACAAGGGGGGTTGTTTTCCTCAATACCTTTACAAGTTTCTCCTCTCTCTCAAAGAAGTATGAAGACTCTCCAATGGTGGACTCATCTTCTCTCACTAAGATGATGGATTGATTAGAAACAATATGGCCAACTAGCAGATGATGGATTGATTAGAAGCAATATGGCCAACATGCTAGTGCTCTTACTTTCTTTGGCTTCAACAATGGAATGTTGGTTTGCTCTGATAGCAATTTGGCCAGCATAACAATGTCTCATATTTTGGTTCTCCCATGGCCTGTTTATATAGAATTTTTGAATCCATCTTCCCTCTCTTGGTTCATGCATGACAATGACTCATGAGTAGGACAAGATGATTCCATTGAGGGCTGCATATCTTTAGGGTGACTCGAATTCGACTGTCCTGGACTGAGATCCTGTCAAGGAATCAACTCCAAGTGTGTGGAATGGTCCCGAATTCGCTGAGTCGTCCATTTCTTTGACCACACAACTTTCGAAGGATATTCCACGTGCACACAGATATCTAAGAAATAGTCGTGTCCTCCTCAATATTTTAACTTTATAAACTTTGGACCTTAGGATAAATTAAATTTTTTAAACTTCATGATGTCTTCCGCTGGAAAATCTTCACTTGTGAATTTTGTTGGACATCTTTTAGTGTCTTATGGATTGTGCAAACATGTGTATGACTTTCTAGTGTTAACATTTGTGTTGTCATAAAGGAATAAATCTACATGCATCAAGTCTCACATTCTAAACATGATCCCTCCATAAATTTTGGCATGCCTTTTTTTTAGAAGTGCAAAATTGAAATGTATTTTTCATTTACATAGTGAAATTTTGTAAACCCTTAGAATATGAAGGGTTGTATTAGAAATTTTGAACAATTAAGGTAGTTAGAAGGTCACTTGTCAAGGATAATAAGCATAATATGATTTTTTGAAAGAAGTAATGACATTTTTCTCTCTATTGGTTGTCACTTTTCCTGTGTTGATTGTTTTAGGTTCCAAAGATCTATGTAGAAGTTTTGTGGATATAACGAGGCTTAAGAGCATTAACCACTAATTTGATCAATTTTGTAAACACTATTATTTAATATCTATGTTTTGATTTTTTGTCCTATTTACACACTATGTGTGTGAAAACTCTATTTAAATTTACCCATATATAAAATTTTCATGTGTTTAATGCTTTCATTATGGTATTCATTAATTTAAACATTATATTCAAAAGGTAAAATAATATTATGACGCAATAATATTTCCCAAAAATTTCTGGGTTTGAAAAATGAATTGTAATAGTGTATCTAAATTATTAAAGTTCTAAGGAACACCCATAAATATGGAAAATTATGGTTTTGAGTCCTATCAGATTGCACATGCATTTTACTATCTACAATGAGCCACACTTGTTGGATCAAAACGTTGACTAAAAATCATTGTGTAATGGATCCAAAAGTATCAAATCAAAAATGATATTTTTTATTTGGGAGATAGACTACATGCATGAGAAAAATCATTGAAAATTTTGTGAAATGGGTTTTGTAGTAATGTTTCTAGAGTCAACCATGTACCTTTATGTTACATATGGAGTTATTATGTCTAATAAACATGCATTTTTCTAACCCCCCACTAGATTATCCATACTATTTTTTTATAACCAAATTTCACTTTCACTTTCAAGCAACATCGATTTACTTTTTAGTCAGCGTGCATTTCAAGGTAATGAAAGAATGTGAAATGGAATGAGACACATCACACATACTATTAAGCCCCATTTTAACCTTAAATCCCCTTATTAGTCCCTATATATTGAGTTATTATAATTCTTTTGTTATGTAGGCTAGAACTCCTCACGGTCCCATTTTATTATAATTGTACCCCTTTTATCACACACACACCCACTAAGGAGACCTAGTCTTAGGATCATCAAATATTGTCTTGTACATTGTATTCACTGTAAAATGAGGTTTCCACTTTAAAGAAGATTGTAATTGGTTTCTTATAATTTTTAAGGCATAAAAATCATAACATTTGGAATCAAAGTTAATGGTCATAGGGTTTTGCTGCTTCAAACAGGTCATCATGGAATTTTCGCTATAACTTTCTTTCGAGGAGGTTTCAGATGGTGAAACTTGGAGAGTACTGAGAAACGATATTAGGAAATACCTGATTAAAATTTCATATCTTGTTTCACTATATTTTCAAAGACATGTTCCAAGGAAGTTATGGTTTCTTAATGCTCCTAAAATCTATCTCAAATAGGCCAGTTTGGAATTTTCGCTATATATTTTTTTGTGAGGTTTCATACAATGAAACTTGGACCATGTGAGGAAAAATTGCAATGAAAATCTGGTTCAAAAGTCAAATCTTGGTTCACTATAATTTCGGATATATGCTCTAAGGAGTAAGAAAACATTCTATTCAATTATAAATAACCATAAAGGTTTACTTCATGTTGTTATTTGGCAATTCTAATTTTATTTACTTTCTTTTTACTACTATATTTGTTTTATTTTTTTCTCTGGATATCATGTTTTAGATAACAAGGAACACTATATATGTAGTATGATCCTTCAATAACTGATGGAATTCGATCATAACTATAATCGGGTCTAAAACATAATAGTTCTTCCAAAGGAACACTACATATGTACTATGAACCTTCAATAAATAATGGAATCCAATCATAACTATAATCGGATCTAAAACATAACAATTCTTCCAAAATATACAATGGGAAAGCAAAAAACTAAATAAATCATTATAACAACAAGTCAACATCATTTTCAATGTTTCAAAAGATTACTACGCCATTTGATTTGGTTTTTTCATGGATTGAATTTGATATTATTTCATCAATGTTTATATATGTAGTAATTTTGACCTACTTTCTTAAAATGGATCTCTCATAGTGGGGCATTGGATTGATCTGAAATTGGAGGAGAACTTCTCATTCCTAAAAACAGACCATCCTCTAACGCTTTGCAAGTAAAAATGGGTCGTATGTAAACACAAGTTTTATGATCTCTTCAAGGATAATGAGTTAGTGTTCATGTGAACTTTAAATAAGCAACACATCATCATTTAACTCATAAAGGCAAACATGAAGAGAGACAAGCAAAAATTTGGTCACGAATTTCACACCTCTTGGGCAACATCTCCGGACCTGCTAAAACAACTAGATTTCTCCATAAATTTCAGAGATAAAGAGTACATAAAGTGTGTTGACAAAAAGAGAGGCTAGTTTCCCCTTCAAGGAAACATTCTCCTACAAAGAACTCTCACTCCGAAAATCATGACAACCTACAGTCAGACATGAAATAGTCAACAAGAAAAGGGCTCTCACATAAATACTCGGTACTCCATCTGAAAATGAGCATAACAAGTACAACAATTTGACATTGAAGTACTAAAAGAGAACTTTCCTCAACAATACATAATGAGAAAAGAGAAACATGAGCTACACCATAGATGTCACAGCTGATGCAGATAACATATGAAGGTTGGAAAACCCCTACAAGGTCCTCTACATGCTCAAAAGCCTTCTAAAAAAAAAATAAATAAATTAAAAATAAATAAATTAAAAAAATAAATAAATAAATAAATAAAAATAAATAAATAAATAATAAATAATAAATAATAATAATAATAATAATAAATAAATAAATAAAATTATATATATATATATATATATATAGAGAGAGAGATATCTTCAGAAGTGCTCCAATCAGTGAAAAAAGGCTTCCATTGGATTCAGAATGTCCAAAAAATTCCATATAAACTCTTCTTGAGCTCCAAAAGGCCAAAAACTCATCAAATTATGGCTCCCCCCTAGTTTTTGTTGCTATTCATCCTCCAAATTAGATGAACCTGCTAATCAAGTGACAAATCTGCCCTTAAATCCGCTTGGGAGGTGATAATTTTGCCTGCATTTGGTGCAAATTGTTGGGCAGTTAATTTTTCCAATGACCCTTAGGCACAATTTCAGGGCCAAATGGGTGCCATAAGGCCAAGGGTTGGGCCAACGGTCCGCCCCTGACAGCCTAGGCCCCAAATTTGTCGAGTTGTTGGTCATATGGATGTTAATGTGGTCGAGGTTCGGCCCTAACCGTCCTCCCTCGTTGTACTCGCCCTCCATTATTCTGCCGAAGGTTCCACACCATCAATGTGGCTGGGGGCCAGGGCTAACCGCTCATCCCCACCACCATAGCCCACTATCTCTTCATCGAGGTCACATGGACAATGATGGGACTTGGGGCTAGGGCCTACAGCTCCTCCCCCTTCGCCAAGCACCTTATCTGCTATACGCTCGGTCTTGTGGGTGCAATACGACCGAGGCTAGGCTTAATTTTAGCCCCTCCCATTATGCGCTCGGAGGTCTTCTGCTAGGGTCATGTGGATGCCGATGTGATTAGGGGCCAGGGCTTATTCCCAACCCCTCTCCCCCAACTCGCCTTTGCATGGTCTTTAACAATAACCCACGCCCATTGTATGTTAAGTAACATGAGTGCGATGTAGTGGTAAGACTTGATAGTGTTGTATGGAAGGTCATGAGTTCGATCCTGCCTGGCCTATGGGTCGAAACACAAAAATTTTAACCAACCACGAGGTGCCATGTGGTGACCTCTGGTTGGGCCACGTGGCATCCTCTCATTGGACCACCACAACCGAAGTTCAACCAATAAAAATGTGTCATTCTGCACTTGTACGAGCCTGTCACTTGGCAAGCCTTGATTGGTCTATTACACGTTGTTGCCATGCTGAAATCATCATGACATTAGCAGTAAGTATTGCCCAGTTAGCAACCCAATCAGCCCACCTACAAATGTTTTGGTTGTTGAGCCAGATGATTAGAACATCATAACTTTGTCATATGGAATCGGATTGAGGCGATTCAAGTGTTGTTGGAATCAAAACAATGAACACTACGACTTGATGTTGGTTTCAAAATATTTTGGACACTTTCATTTTTAAGCTAAATTTTGATCTTCGAATCATACCTCCCCACTAGGAACTTTTGGACTCCAAAAATTAGCTTCTCCTAGTAAACAAAATGAGGCAAAAGCTCAAAAATTTCCAAATCTCAATCCTTAATGTTTTGTTTTAATTTTGTGCCTACAAGATCCAATCAAGGTACTCCACCTATCCTCTACGTGAAGTCCACACCTTCCTGTCAAGAATCAAGCCATAATTCTTATCACCATGCAGAAACAAAAACATCAATGGATGGAATCTGAACATTCTCTCCCAAACCATGTTTCAAGGCTCATACAACTTCATCTTCAAGTTCCATTGTTGAAGACAAATTTTACTTTCCATCTTGGAAATCAGAAGAAGTTCAATGCTTTCCATGCACTAATTCAAACTTTTCTTTACTGCCCTCAAATTGTGCTTGTACACAAAAGTACTCTAGCTGCAATAATTCAATGATACATTTGGCCTTTTACACAAAAACATAGACATTTCTTGTACAATATTTATCATAGATTTCATTCACAACAAGCTTCATCCTTAGCACTTGTATCGGTGAGTACATTACGCAACTGTAGACAAACTAGATGACAAACATTGTTCATCCCAAAAGTCCTTAAACATTTGGACTCATAAACAAGCCAACATAACATGTCATGTCAATGAAAAACATACTTGTTGCAAATAGTGATTATTCTTGTTTCACTTTACAAAGTACCCAAAAACAGGTAATGAAAACAACAAGTATTTACATTTTACAAAGCAACAAACTATACAAACAGTCTACCCAATCTTTGCCTCTCCTAGGCTTATGGGTTCTCTTTCTGCATCTATTATGCTTTGAAGGTTTCCTTAGGAACTATGCTAGTATCCTCTTTGCCACCTATTGCTTTCCTTGCATTGGTTTGCATAACCTCTTTATCCTTCTTGGGACGAAGTTCTGGATGAAGTTTCCAACACCTTTCATTCCCATGCCCATGCATGTTACAATGGGTACAAAATTACTTTCATTTTTCAATCGACAATGAAGTTTTCAAATGTGAGGGAGGTTCTTCATGCTTGATGCCAAGAATTTGGTCCATTCTTTTGACCGTCACCTTGTGTTTCTCACAATCAACCACACAATCCACAACTGCATCACAAAAAGTGCAACGATACATGTCCCACAAATAAGCAAAATTACCAACATTTGGAAAATTCCCATGACATTTATACCTATGCCTTGGGCTGTAATTTAGATGATGTGGACTAGACGATGACATGCAAATTCCTTTGAAGCATGCATCTCCCTTAGGAGACAAATTGACATTATCACTACCATCTTGGTGTGACATATCATCCTCTGATGATTTCTTTGGCTCAAATCATTTAGAACACTCTCTAAACTCGTTATGACCATATCCCAATCCTTGATATCTTGGTCTCTCTTTCACCATGATAGGATTAGTGGATCATTGGCCATTGATTCTGAGGCCTCCTCCTTCATAACCCATCTGAGCTAATAGCTTCATACCAATGCCTTTAGTGTTTTGTTCAAAGGCTGTAAAAGATGTGTTATTAACATAAACCGAAGGATTTGAACTAGAGATGTTGATTACCTCCTTGGACTTTCCACCCATATTTTATGCTTTATATGTTGATGATGAATTTGAAGATGACTCAAGCCACCCACTTTTACCAATAGGCATATAATGAGAATCTTTGAGATGCTGGAAAAAATCACAAGCATCATTCTCCTCATAGGGTCCATAACCTATGTTTTGACCATGCCCACATATTGGCTTCACTTTTGAGGTATTCTTTGCTTCTTCTGGAGTGGAACTCTCAACAAATTTTTCCTCAAGAACATGATGCAACTGAAGGTGCACGTGCCTCTTCTCCTCTTCAACAATTTCAAACATTCTTCTCAATTCAAAATTCTCCACTCGAAGAGACAAGTTCATCTCCTCTAGCTCTTGGAGAATTTCCATCTTTCCCATTCCTGCAACTTGGTCAGAACCAACTCTAATACCAATTGATCTGAAATTGGAGGAGAAACTATCCTTCCTAAAATCTGACCTTCCTCTAACACTTTTCAAGTAAAAATGGGTATTATGTAAACACAAGTTTTATGGTCTCTTCAAGGATAATGAGCTAGTTTTCATGCAAAATTTAAACAAGACACATAGCATCATTTAACTCATAAAGAAAAAAATTAGGAGAGACAACACATAATTTGGTGATGGAGTTCACCCTTCCTGGGCTACATCTCCGAGCCTGCTAACACAGCTAGACTACTCCATAAATTTCAGTGATAAAGAGTAAATAAATTGTGCTGATAAAAATAGTGGCTAGTTTCCCCTTCAAAGAAACATTATCCTGCAAAGAAATCTCACTCTAAAATTCATGACAACCTACAGTCAATCATGAAACAGTCAACAAAAAAGGGCTCTCACATCAAGACCCTGTACTCCATCTACAAATGAGCATAACAAGTACAACAACTCCACATTGAGTTACTAAAAGAGAAATTTCCTCAACAAGACATAATGAGAAAAGAGAAACATGAATTGCACCATATATGTCACAACTGTTGCAGATAACATATGAAGGCTAGAAAACCCCTACAAGGTCCTCTCCATGCTCAGAAGCCTTCAAATACTTGTTCAACCCACTGATTTATTATGGCACCCATAGACTCAAACCTGAAAAAGTCTCTTAAAAGGTGCTCCAATCAATGAACAGAGGCTTCCATTGGATTCAAAATGTCCAAAAAACCTTATCTGGACTCCTCTTGAGCTCCAAAATGCTAAAAACTCATCAATTTACGGCTCCCCCTACTTTATGTTGTTATTTGTCCTCCAAATTGGATGAACCTGTTAACCAAGCAAAAAATTTGCTTGGGAGGGGAAAATTTCACCCGTATCTAGTGCAAATTGTCGAACAATTAATTTTTCCAATGACCCTTAAGCGCAATATTAGGGCCATGTCACCGCTCAAACTAGCAGGGGACCTAAGGGGGATCCCTAAAGGGAAAGTGCCAGGCCAAGGGCAACAAATAGAGACTTAGTCCATTGTCACCTTAGCTAAGGCTCCCTTCTATTTACGAAATTTCACTGGTGGAGGATACCTGGTATGTATGGATTCATCGATGAAGGATAATTCAATGGATATGAGTGACCCAAATAAACCCTTTCCCATAAGAGTTTGAAGGATAGAGCTTGCTTGCTTTCTAAGCAAGGTATTATGTATTCTAGGGAAAGGAATAGAGGAATTGAGGGTTAGGTTTATGGGATAAGATTTGTGAAGGAGCTCCCCAATCCCTAAAATCCTTGTTAGAATTGGTATCTTGGATGATTCTTGAAGAATGATCTTTCAAAAGAGCAGGACCACATGGGGCCAAGTGGACCCAGTCAAGGGTATGACGAAAGAATATAGCAACCAATGATATTCTTACGATAGACAAAGGTGGGGAAAGGATCAAAGAAATAATTTTCGCTTGAAGATGTCGTTTTGACCCTATGAGGTAATAGTCTTGGGGATGGAAGGGCAAGTTTTGATCCGGGGGCTAGGGCTTGGCTTTTCTCCCAATTCCACCATTGTAATGGCTTCAAAATTGGAGGAGAGCTTGAGGAAAGGCCAACACAGGAGACCCTAAGAGATCGATTTTTTTTTTGTGGCTAGCTTGTCAGGAAATTGATGCCCTAAGTACCCCAACTTGGCTACACCTGGAAGGAGGTGAAAGAATATGATTTTAGTGACCAACCTTGGTAGATCAGTGCCTTAATATTTGTGAGAATCAAGTCTATGATGAATATGAGTAGGATTTCTTGGTTCCCAGTCAAGGAGGCCTCAATATCACTTCACTAGCCTTCTAGGTCAAGGAGAAGCAACCTTGCAACTTTTATACTTCGATATGCAAAGGAAATGGCTTATCAAGCTCGAATTATTTGATAGAATTACCCCTAGGAGATTTATCTCATATTGTGTGGCCCATACATTGAGAGATGCTATAATAAAGACAAATTACACAATTTTAAGTAGTAAATGCATGTAGCAATTAGCCCTAGAACAATGAGAATCCCAGTCCAACGTATATGAAAAAAGTAAACAAGAATAACATTAAAAGCATGTACTTACTTGTAATAAAGTATATCCAACCATTCATAATTGACAAGAGAGAGGCTCCAAGAGAGGATAAACCAATATCCACACATAAAATTCATCCATAAAGCTCCAATTCATCCTTTAGAAAAAGTGTGAAAATCTCAAGAGAGATAAGATATCCAAACCAAAGTGATGATGAACAAATGAGCTCATCTTACTTGTATTTATACACAAATTTGGATTTCGAATTAGCCTCCTTGGCCTACATAAGCCCCAAAAACAAAATAATGTTATAATAATTCAACTTTTGGTGACAAGCCCACCAAACTAGCTCATAAATGAAAAAGTAAGCCTCTCAAGAGGTCAAATAATAATCTATGCATGTCGTAGGGCCCTCTAAGATGCCTAATGAGGTCTATGGGTGCCACAATAAAGAATAGGACCCTCAAAAGGAGTAGACAAGGATTTTTCCCCTTGTAATAACCTGTGGTGCTCCAAATGACATGTGGGGGCACACAAGTGTCCTCATGGGTCTCTAAACAAATCAAAGATGCATGTAGATCACATACAAGGGCTAGTATGATGGTGTAGTTGATGCCACATCATCGTGCAAGTCCTGGATCATCTATAAAGTGTATGTTGTAGATCTGGGGCCAGCTGGGCTTGATGGATCAGGTGCATCATCCTCGTCCAATAAGTGAACCACAAGCAATCTTTGAACGGCTATGGAGATCCATGGAGTGCAATCTGCGATTGTGGAGGCCCGTGGCTCTCAATTCTCACCCTACATGTGTAAATGTATCCCTCTAGAGGATTAGGACCCCGTATAGGGAGACCAAACCCAAGATGGAAACCATCCGCAATCTTGCATAAGATCCAATGCATCCCCTAGTCTTCCAGTACAACAAATCATTAGGGAAATCAAGTAAATGAGCTTACCTAATCATGGACCACGAGTGGGGATTTCATAATATTCTGCCCTTCCATAAAGGGCTTCGAGATTTTCCAATGTCTCTTAAACTCCAAATGGGGTTAACCAATAATCCTATTAGGTGGTTTCTACTTCTAAACGGGATAATATAGTCAAGGTATGTCCTTCAAAAGGTGGTCGCATGTGACAGATAGGTGAAAGAAGTAGGGAATGAGACATGGAAGCCTTGGGTCACATGTTGGGTACAATGGTAGCTAATAATAGGGAAGCCCTAGGTCACATGTTGGGTACAAGGGTAGCTAATAAGAGGGAAGCCCAAAATTGGGTTCATAATGTATATGAGGGAGTGATCGTGGTACATGAGGTGCCTGTTGGGCATGGAATCCCCCCAAGGCATGTTTTGGGGCTTAAAGCCCAAGTTTTGACCAAATCCTTTTGTAAAAGCTTCGCGAATTGTGGGTGCGGAGCGCAAAATTATGATAGAGTCACAGGGTTGTCCGCCCTCATTTTGTAATGTAATGTCAGCTTAATAGACCTACCCATGGTCCACGGACCATGGGATTGTATAAATAGAGCGAGGCTCTAAGTGTAGAGAAGGGCATAGGAGCATGAGAAGTCTAAGTGATTGAGTAAAAGTGTAAAGTGTGTCTTTGGGTCGTAGAGTAGGGGAAGGCTCTGCAACTGAGTGCGTAGAGGCCTAGTAGTCCGCAACTGAGTGCACGAACCCCTGCAGCTAAGTGCGTAGGGCAGGTCGAGGCTGTAACCATTGGAAGAATCAATAAAGGGAAGTTTACCATATTTCTGTGCATCTTTTCCTGTTTTAATATATGATTGGGTATACTTTGAAAGTATGTTGTTTATTTGTTGCGCAAACTTATGTGAATGTTTTGTATAACTAATTATAACGTAAGACATCCAAGTACGTGAAGGTAATTAACTGGTATAGGAAGATAAGTAAGATCTCAGGTAATAGTGCAGAGTGCGGCTCTAGCAGCACGGAAGCTCCACAACCCTTGGTTAGGGCTGCGTAAAGGCAATGTATCAGGGCGTGAGGAACAGGGAAGTGCGCGAAGTGACTTGCGCGCAAGGACAAACAATGGGACCAATCGGACCTCTTAGACATCTCAAGGGTGTGGAAACCTGGTTCTAGCACCCTCCCATACTAGTTCGAGTCTCCCATACTACTTTGAGTGAGACCTCGGTCCACGCTCCATGGATTGTTGTCGAAAGGGCCAGTAGTACAGGGATTTGTTTGGATAGTTAACTCCAAACTTGGGGCAGGCCCCAACAAGCCAAAAAATGGTTATGTTGCCGAGACCAGGATCTGCCTAGAGATGTCTAATGTCATATCACTGGAATCTAACAAAGAAAGGAATTGAAAATTGGTTCAACAGGAAGATTCACGAATTCACGGCGCAGGAAAACAGGAATCCGCGACTATCAAAGGAAGAGTGGTTAGACTGCTACTTATATACAGAGATCCATGAAATTTTCTTTGCATCCTTCCCCACTGAGTTATATGAGTGGATAGTGAAGCTAGCAGATAGCCAAGGAAGGTGTAAACTCGACAAACCTATTGTGTGGACTCCAAAATTGGTGCGTAGACTGGAAGTATCGGAAGATAATATCGCGTGCATTGTCGATCACTGGCTCGATCGAATCATAGGAGGATTCATCACCAAATTCACGGTAGATACTTCAATCAGTTATAGCGAGGCAGAACGACACTTCCTCAAAGGACCACGAGGTAAGTACGTTAAATCTTTGAACACTTGGATTAAAATGCTACTGTGTGAAAAACGGGTTATGCGAATAAATTGATGTTTGGGGCTACGTGAAGTGGGAGAATCTACAGAAACGAAGGTAGCACAGAAATAGAAACTAGCCCCTTGATTTCACCTCCACGAGGGGGCGAAGAAGAGCTCGCAAAGGTCTCACCAAGAAGTGTGATCAATCTGATAAGGCAGAGAATTCTACACATACCAACCCCACCCACACCACCGCCAGTTTCACCGTCTTCACCCTTGTCTTTGCCCATACCACCTCCACCACCACCATGAAGCAGTATGGCAAGCGCGATAAAGCTACCAGTGTTCAAGGGAGTAGGGAATGAAGATCCATACCAGTTCTGGTTCGTGATAAAAGCTGTATGGGAATCACAGCAAGTCATAGATGACAATATAAATAAGGGAATGTTGGTCAGCTCTCTGCAGGATCGCGCACTGACCTGGTACATTAAGCATTCCAATGACAATCCAAATGCGGGAATCGCGGATATCCAAGTTGCGCTAAACAAAGAATTTAGTAGGCCAAAGTTAGAGGCACAATCGATCATTGGGTTCAAGGAAATCACAATGCTACCAGGCGAGAACTTGTGGGAGTTGGATCAAAGATTGAAGTCCACAATTCGCGAAGCGAAATAGATGGGCAACACCGTGAATGGTTTGTAGCATCGTTAATGCCGCATCTACAGAATGTGTTGTCGCAACAGAGGCTAAGAACTCAGGCCAAGGCCTTGGAGGTCGCGATGAGATTGCACGAGACCCCGATACAAGATTGCAACTTGGGAGTTCAGCAGATTCATGCGCAGTTGAAAAACTTGTGCCTTGAGATGCAAAGTTTGAAACAAGATAGGAAAACCCGCCCAGAGATGCGCAATGAGGTATGGTGAATAAAATTCAAGGGCCAGGGGCACGACAAGGACCACTTCCTAGTGTTCGTGAATTACCTTGCGAGAGGAGGGCCAATGCCACTAAGACCAGAGGCACAAGCAGGACCAAGCGCGGCGCCTGCACTATGGTGTGCAATTTGTCAGATAGGAGGAAAGCATGCTATAGATAACTGCCATCTATTACAAAAGTATACGCAGAATTCACAGCAGTTGTTCTGTAATTTCTGTAGGTCAGTGAGACATGATGAGCGCACACGTATAAGTTATGAGCTAATGATGGATCGAACTCCCACCTACAGAGTTCAGGCCAAAACACAGCCCCTCTATCAAAACACAGGAATGGTACGCACCGGATTTCAGGGGTGCAAACAAGGTCGAGGTGGAGGGGGACCAGGAAGAGGTCATGGACAACTGATATGTTACAATTGCAGAGGGCCAGGGCATTATGCCCGCGATTGTACGAATCCAACGCAACCATCATGCTTGTATTGTACATTGTTTGATCATGAGATGGAGGATTGTCCCACACTGATAGTGAGGCTGCGCGATAAAGGAGCACTCCAACCTCCCCCAACTCAGAACCTGCAAATGATGAGGTCTGAGCCATGCGAGGAAGACCCTAATGTAAATATTGTGCTCCGGAGTGGAATTACGATGGGGGATGACAAAGGCAAGTAGCCCGAAGAAAGTACCTGGGGTCGCAAGGCTCCAACGAAGGAACCAGAATTTGATTTGGAGAGCACTAAGGAGACCTTCATGGAAGCTAAGAGGAGCTTCACTGATGCCTCCACTTCAAGAAGTAAAGATAGACTGGAACCAGAAATGGACCCATCGATGCTCACTATGTTCTTGGAGACATTCATGAAGCTGCTGCGTGATAGCAAGGCTGTAAGGGGCTGCAAGAACTCATAACTAGATGCGTTGGGACCGTGCTAGGAGAACCACGCATAGTCCCGAAGCTCGGGAAGCACACAACATGAACAGTAAGGGAGATGAGATTGACCGCGTAGATTGGGGAATATGAGATGGACAAAGTGATTCTGGATCTAGGATCGGATGCGAATGTTCTGCCAAAGCAGACATGGGAGCGCATGGGCAGGCATGTGCTACAATGGTCTCCTATCCAACTGTGAGCGACGAATCAGCAAAATATCCTACCTATGGGGAGATTGTAGGGAATCATAGTAGATATCGAAGGAGCAAGCGCGCTAGAAAATTTCAAAGTGATAGAGATTGTTGATGATAGCAATCCCTACCCCGCGCTATTGATTGGGCCACTGACATGAATGGAGTGATAAATCTAAAGAAGCGCAAGATAATGTTTGAGAAAAAGTCTCTGCGCGTAGTGGTACCTTTAGACCCTGCAGAAGGATCATGCTACATAGAGCCAGTGTGCGACTACGACAACAACAACGATCTGGACTGCATCTACAAGATAACTGCGAGCAAGAGTAGGTAAATCCAACTGCGCATGGCAAAATCTCATGGGAGCGCAAAAGCTCTTGGACATTAGATTCTGACGAGGAAATAGAACGATGGCAGAACCAGTTACACGAGGTAACCACACTCAACTGTAACATGATGACGAGGTCACTGTGCTACATAGCAATAGAGGTAAGAGATCTACCTACGTATGACGGGTTAAGCGAGGTGGATGACTTCCTGAACAAATTTGAAAGAGAAGTATTGGAACAGCAATGCTTCGACGCTCTGAAATGGGTACTGTGAGCTACGCCTGCAAGATGGTGGGGTATGCACCAAAGAATTTTTGAGGATTGGTGTGACTGCAGAAGAATGATGTGCACACGGTTTGGGAAGCCTCCGATGTGATTAACAGATAATATTATCGGATGAAATGACCCGTGCACCCACCTATCCAGGTGGATACAAGCATATGGTGCGAAACCTGCATGAATGCACACAGTCCTCGCGGTAGGAGACACGATCAGTAAGCAGGTGCGGGTAAGGCAATGGCACGAATGACCCCTCCAGTTGGGACCACAAAGTATGGAAAGACCAAGTGCGCAGAAGGATATCCACGCAGAAGCCTTTAACAAAATACGCGAAGTGCTGAACAAGGTCCATAATGTGAAGTGGACTCACTTGGGACCTACACGTACCAGTAGTTCTATGGGCTTATAGGACTGCGTGCAAGAACCTAACTGCGTAGGCACTGCCAAGGCTAGAGTATAAAGCAAATGTTGTAAGCCCTATAGTACATGAAAAGCTTAGACTGTGCATGATAGCACCGGTAGATATGACGGTTCACGGAACCTTGGAAGAAGAGGGAGGCGCAGACCCGCAAACCACGTCAACACAGTTGAAGCACCAGCACCCGACCGAGTGGACAGGGCCGCGCAAGAAGGTCAAGGCATTGAAGTTGTCTATTGACCTGATCACCCTAACTGAGGGTGATCTGCACGACATCGGTGAGATAGTATGCGATGTCACCTCCGAGGCCCTCCAAGATTTTATGTAGGAGAACCAGATTGTGTTGGGGGCCCTCAGAGCATAGCTATAGGAGTTGCAGGTGTGCCCTTCTCTGGCTGGTACCCTTTCGACCAGCCTTGCAGTTTGAATAATGGTAGCAGAACAAATGTTGCGCTCTCGGGTGATGAATACCGTAGTGCTACAAAAAGGGGCACTAGTGACAATAAATGAGGCTGACAAGCCTACAGTTAGCGTGCTGAAGGGTCTCGGCATTAACATGGCTACACTCCCATGGGAGACCTTATACGTTTTGCAGGATGGGATCGTTGCAGAACTGTGGGCTAGGGAGAGTCGTGCACTGCAAGTCCTCAGTGAGCAGAAAATCAACATGGAACAGTTGAGCTTGCAGCGCGACGAAGTGGTGTCGCAGAATCGACAGCTGGTACAGGTACTAGATGAAGCTTGCCAAAGCATCCCGGAGCTGGCCATCCCAGCAGACACACCAGCAAAGGTGTGTTGGGTTTTGTTATATTATTTCCTTCATTGTGTCGATTGCGCAGTGGGGGGGTCAGGGGGGGGTGGCATCCCCCCTGTACGGGGGGTTTGAGGGGGGCAGGTAGCCCCCTCTACGGGATCCAAGGCAGTGCCCCAGGAAAAAAAAAATTGGACCCTATATTAGGTTGGGCAGACCTACCTATGGTTTTTGGTCCATGGTTCTGGACACGATGGTTTTCGGTCCATGGTATTGGATGCTTCGGCATGTATAAATATGTATTGTAACATTGAAAGGAATATAATGAAAAATCAAGCTGGTAGTCCTGGTTTTGGGATCCAGTGGGAAAATCTCTGTGTATATGTGTTTTATGTTTTATGCTCTCGCATTGTTTATTTTCTTTGTTTTAGAATTTGTATGCAGGTAATTTCTGTACGGGGTTAAAACCTACATTTGGTATCAGAGCTGTTTTGGCTTCAAGGGGACGCCTTTGTTGTTGAGGGGTTTTTCTCGGGCCTGTGGTAGACCTTGTTCAGTGGGAGATCTGCGAGATCGATTCTAGTGGAAAAAGAAGATGGCGAGCAGTGGAAAGATATAGATCGAGAAATTTAATGGTCAAAATTTTGAGTTGTGGAAACTCAATAAGGAGGATCTGTTGGTGGATAAAGATCAATGGATCGCGGTAGATCCGGGTACTAAACCAACGGGAGTAACCGATGAAGAATGGAAGAAGTTGGATCGGAAGGAAAAGAGCACAATACGATTATGTGTCTCAGATTTAGTATTACTGAATGTATCAGGGGAAGCTACGGCGAAGGCTTTGTGGGACAAGTTAGGGACTTTGTACCAATCTAAGTCTCTAGTGAATAAATTGTTCCTGTGAAAAAAGTTGTATAACTTGAGGATGAAAGATGGAGACTCGGTGACAGAGCATCTGAATGCGTTTAACACTATGGTAAGTCAGTTATCGTCTGTTGATATCAAAATTTCAGATGAAGATAAGTGCATTAGTTTGTTGTGTTCTCTACCAGATTCGTGGGATATTCTGGTTATTGCAATAGGTAGCAATGCAACTGCCTTGCAGTTTGATGAAATAGTCTCATCCTTGCTGATGGAGGAGATGAGATGGAAAAATATGGAGAGCTCGAATGGTGATGCCTTGTCTGTATGAGGATGGCCCCAGAACATAAACAAAAATAAGTCATCGATTTGGACATCTAAATCTCCAGGAAAATCTGTAAAGGTGGTGTGCTGGAAATGCGGAAAGGAAGGGCACTACAAAAGGGACTGTAAATCTAAGCTCCTGACAAAGGAAAGGGATCTGATGATGCTCCTTCTGCAGAGGCAAAAACCATCTCAGATGAAGGTGAGGATGTGTACTTGGCTTCTTCAAGTACACATGTAGATCATGAGGCATGGTTGATTGACTCAGGTGCATCCTTTCACTTCACTCCCCATAGAGTGTGGTTTTGCGAGTATGAGAAATATGGTGGTGGTGATGTCTTCTTAGGGGATGATAGGAAGGCTAAAATTGTTGGTCGCTGAAAAGTAAAGTTGAAGTTGCAAGGTGGAAGGGTTAGAACACTTTCGGTTGTTCTACATATTCCTGCATTGGCCAAAAATCTGATTTCTGTAAGCAAGCTTGATGATGCAGGTGTAAAAACAGTGTTTGAGAAGGATACCTGCAAGATGGTTCGAGGAGCACTGGTATTGATGTGGGGAGTTCAGACCTGGAACTCTGTACAAGCTGCAAGGTAGCACTGTTATTGAAGGGTGCAACAGTTCTGTGGTTCCTGAAAGTGGAGCTGAAAATCTAGTGGTCTCTGGAGAGAAGACCATGTTGTGGCATCAAAGACTTGGACATATTGGAGAGAAGGGCCTTTGAATACTTCATGGTAATGGTATGGTAGAAGGTATGAGTAATAGCTCTCTGGATTTTGATTTCTGTGAAAATTGTGTATATGGAAAGCAGAATCAAGTGAGTTTCCCCTCTACTGGTAAGAGGGCGAAACAGATATTAGAGCTTGTGCACAGTGATGTGTTTGGACCTATGAAGGTTCCATCACTGGGTAAGTTTGTCTACTATGTATCATTTATAGATGACTTCTCAAGGGATACATGGATATATTTCCTTAAGAAGAAATCTAAAGTCTTTTACAGGTTTAAAGAATTTAAGGTTCTGGTGGAAAACCAGACAGAGAAGAAGATAAAGGTGCCGAGGACAGATAACGGTGGATCGTTTTGTAGTAAGGAATTTGAAGAATTTTGTAAGAAGTGCGGTATAGCACGACAGAAGACTACTCCATATACACCTCAGCAAAATGGAGTTGCAGAAAGAATGAACAAGACGTTGATGGAAAGGGCAAGAAGCATGCTCAGTGGTGCCGGGTTACGACAAGAATTCTGCGTAGAGGCGATGGAGACAACATGTTACCTGGTCAATAGATAACCTTCATTAGCGTTGGAGGATAAGACTCCACATGAGGTATGGACTGGTAAGAAACCCTCTCTTTCACATCTAAGGGTGTTTGGATGTGATGCATATGTACATGTTCCAAAGGAGAAACAAACCAAGTTGGATAGTAAATCTAAAATGTGCATCTTTATTGGGTATAAGGATGGTTTAAAGGGTTATAAGCTTTGGAACCTAGAAACAAGGAAGGTTGTGTACAGCCGAGATGTGGTGTTTAGAGAGGTGAAAGATGTTATTAAACATGAAGTCCAACCAAAGGAACCTGAGAAGATAGAGTTTGAGCTAAAGGAGGAAGAATCAGACTCTACAGCAAAGGAGGAATTAAAAGATGAAGAGCCACAAATTCCGAGTGTAAGAAGATCAGTTCGAGAAAGAAGGTAGCCAGAAAGGTATAGTCCATCTGCTTTCTGTTCAAATTTTGCTTTATCTATTACTGATGATGATCCCAGAATTGTGAAGGAAGCAGTAGATTCAGAGGATGGAAAACTCTGGAAAGAGGCCTTGGTTAATGAAACGACATTTTTGCACAAAAATGAGGCTTGGGATCTTGTGGAGTTGCCAGCTAGAAGGAAACCCATTTGCAGCAAATGGGTGTTCAAGAAGAAGACAAATGCAGAAGGAAAGGTGGAGAAATGCAAAGCTTGGTTGGTAGCACAAGGTTATTCCCAGGTGCCGGGAATTGATTTTGGTGATATTTTTTCTCCTGTTGCCAAGGTAACTTCTATTAGATTACTTTTATCTGTTGCTACTGCTTTTGATTTTGAGGTAGAACAGATGGATGTGAAGACAACATTTCTTCACGGGGATCTGGAAGAGGAGATCTACATGAAGCAACCTGAAGGCTTTGCGGTGAACGATAAGAAAGAACTGGTATGCAAGTTAAAGAAGTCTTTGTATGGGTTAAAATAGTCACCAAGGATGTGGTATTATAAATTTGATACATTTATACGGGGACTTGGCTTCACCAGAAGAAAAGCAGATCACTGTGTGTATTTCAAATTAATTGGTGACCGTGTTATTTATCTGGTCTTGTATGTGGATGATATGTTGATGGTTGGAAATTACAAAGAAATTATCCAAGATTTGAAGACCCAATTGTCCTCCAAATTTGACATGAAAGATCATGGTGCTGCAAACTATGTTTTGGGCATGGAAATTAAAAGAGATTGGGCAAAGAGGAAGCTCTGGTTAAACCAGAGGAAGTATGTTGAGACAATATTGCAGAGGTTTAATATGCAGGATAGTAAACTAGTGAAGGTTCATATTCCTATAGGTGTAAAGTTATCTGTTGAATAGTGTCCCAGGACACAAGAAGAGGAAGAGGATATGTCCCGTGTTCCATATGCAAGTGTAGTCAGTAGTCTGATGTATGCAATGGTCTGTACTAGACCAGATATTGCACATGCAGGGGGAGTATTGAGCAGGTTTATGTCAAAACCAGGGAAAGAGCATTGGACAGCAGTGAAGTGGGTTTTCAGGTATTTGCATGGCACTAGTGATTATGGTTTATGCTACCAAGGAAGACTAGGATTGGACAGAGCTTTGGATATTCGTGGCTTTGTTGATGCAGACTGGGCTAGAGATTTGGATCAGAGAAGATCTACAAGTGGGTATGTGTTTAACCTATTTGGAGGTGCAGTCAGTTGGATGAGTAAGAAACAATTTGTAGTGTCACTATCAACTACAGAGGCAGAATACATGGCAACCACTCATGCAAGCAAGGAAGCAGTTTCGTTGTAGAGATTGTGTTCAAGTATGGGGTTAGTAAAAGGAGCTATAAGGATAGACTGTGATAGCGAGAGTGCATTTTTCTTGGCAAAGAACCCTGCTTATCATTCAAATACAAAGCACATTGATGTTCAGTATCACTTTGTGAGGGATATGATAGAAGACAAAAAGGTGTTGCTAGTAAAGGTGGACACTTTGAAGAATACTGTAGATGCATTGACAAAATCTGTGAGCTCTGAGAAGTTCTCCTAGTGTAGAGAAATAATGGGTGTTTCAGGGCTGGAAAAATGACTAAGCTCTCTTGCGGCCCCCTGTGGAAAGAAAAAAACAAGTGGGAGAAATTTGGGTTGTGTTATACTCTTTCCACGACTAACCTACGTAGTGAACCAAGGGGTTAGAGGGGGGGTGGAGCCCCCCCTTCATTGCACCGATTGCGCATTGTGGGGGTCACAGGGGGGGTGGCAACCCCCCCTGTCTAGGGGGTTTGAGGGAGGCAGGTAGCCCCCCTCTACGAGGTCCAGTGCAGCGCCACGAGGAAAAAAAAAAAAAAAAATGGATCCTATATTAGGTTGGGCAGACCTGCCTATGGTTTTCGGTCCATGGTTTTGGATGCTATTGTTTTCGGTCCATGATATTGGATGCTTCAACATGTATAAATATGTATTGTAACATTGAAAGGAATATAACGAAAAATTAAGCTAGTAGTCCCGGTTTTGGGATCCAGTGGGAAAATATCTGTGTATATGTGTTTTATGTATTATGCTCTCTCATTGTTTATTTTCTGTGTTTTAGAATTCATATGAAGGTAATTTCTGTACGGGGTTAAAACCTACAAGCTGTGCATCCACAGGCTAGTAGCAGGGGTGCACGAGGAGCGGGAGGAAATGACAAAGGTTCAGCTGGAGTTGAACCTTCAGATTGTTGAGATGTAGTTAAAGGCACAACCGTCCACCCCTCCGAAAGTCAGAGAACAACGCACTAGCGCTATTACAGCGGGACTGGACGAGATTGGTAGTGCAGTGTGAGACTGCACCAGCATGTTGGAAGAGTCATTTGAGGTCCTCACAAATTTGCAGGAGGACCCCAACATCCAGTGCTTAGAGACAGAGGCGTGAAAACTCCAACAGCAATATGATAGCATCAAAGGAACTGTGCAGACGGTGGCCCTCACTCAGAGGCTCACGCGGATGCAACAGGCCAAAGCGCTGAAAGAACAGGTGGATGTAGCACGACACAAGGAGGCAGTCCTGAAGGCATGCATTCAAACTTGGATCGACAAGGCCTTCACCATCACAACAAAAATTGAAGGTAAGCTCACACAAATGTAGGGAATACAGGCACAGATGCAGAGAAGCACTTCCGACACCGCGGTCTCAAAACAATGCATGCAGCAAATCCAGCAGGCAACAGTTCAGTGCGATGCTGACCTTGCAGCTTAGTGCGCTACCGACCTTGCAGCTTAGTGCGCTACCAACCTTGCAACAATTCGAGCAGAGACTCCGGGAAAAGATCTCTGCGCTGACAGAGTGACTCGAGGGCGAGTCACGATGTTTGTGTTGGGGGCTTGTTGGGCATGGAATCCCCCCAAGGCATGTTTGGGGCTTACCAAATCTTTTTGTAAAATCTCCGCAAATTGTGGGCTTGGAGCGCAAAATTATGATAGAGTCACATGGTTGTCCACCCTCGTTTTGTAATGTAATGTCGGCTTAATAGACCTACCCATGGTCCGCAGACCATGGGATTGTATAAATAGAGCGAGGCTCTAAGCGTAGAGAAGGGCATAGGAGCATGAGAAGTCTAAGTGATTGAGTAAAAGTGTAAAGTGTGTCTTTGGGTCATAGAGCAGGGGAAGGCTCTACCACTGAGCGCACAAAGGCCTAGTAGTCTGCAGCTGAGTGTGTGGACCCCTACAGCTAAGTGCGCAAGGTATGTCGAGTCTGTAACCATTGGAAGAATCAATAAAGAGAAGTTTACCATATTTTTGTGCATCTTCTCCTATTTTAATATATGATTGGTTATAATTTGCAAGTATGTTGTTTATTTGTTGCGCGAACTTATATGAATGTTTTGTATAACTATTTATAATGTAAGACATCCAATTACGTGAAGGTAATTAACTGGTATATGAAGATAAGTAAGATCTTGGGTAATAGCGCAGAAGCTGCACAACCCCTGGTTAGGGTTGCGCGAAGGCATTGTATCAGGCGTGAGGAACAGGGAAGTGCGCGAAGTGACCTACGCGCAAGGACAAATAGTGGGACCAATCGAACCTCTTAGACATCTCAAGGGTGTGGAAACCTGGTTCTAGCACCCTCCCATACTACTTTGGGTGAGACCTCAGTCTGTGCTCCACAGACTGTTGCCGAAAGGGCCAGTAGTACAAGGATTTGTTTGGCTAATTAACTCTGAACCTAGGTCAAGTCCCAATAAGCCAACAGTGCCACGGACTTGATTTTTCCACCCTTCTTTTTATGTCTTTTTCCTTTTTATTATTTTCTTTGATTAACTGATTGGGGCTCAAGGGGTTAGAGCATGATGTATAAGATATAGTAGTGAATTCCCCCTTTTAAGGTGGAGCGGTTCATCGCCCACCAGGGGTTAAGACAATCATGGGTTCCTATATGATGAAGAAGACTCATAGAACCTGTAGGAACCAGGGTGATGGCCATGATGATGGGGTAGAGCTCATGTATTGGATTTTTCTGTGAGGACCATAACTCTCCAGACTATATACATTTTTTTTTTTTTTTTTTTTTTTTTTTTACACAGCAAATACAACCAGAAAAGAAACGCATTGAAATTCAAATTTATTTAGCACACATTCCTGCCACTCATTTCAGGAAACATATCATAACATTTCATACTTTTAACTAAGATCAATAGTAATGAAATACATATGTACCGTTCACCAGAAGGTGAGACTCCACTTGCTCTGTTGTTGCTCGTATTCCCTTGTAGCTGGTCACCTCCGCGAGTGAATGATGACACACTTGAACTGAATGCGAAGACCCACCGGTTAACCTCCCAGCCTACTCCTTGGGTACTCTTCTTCCTCGCGGACCCCCGAGCTGCAATGGGGTTGTACAATGGAGATAAGCACTAGCTAGTAGAGGAGAGCACACCTTGGCTCAAGAGTCCCCTCTCTAAATCCTCTACCTCACCAAACTCACTATAGCTTCGTAATCACTGCTCTCACAACATCTCATCCATCCAACAATAGGGTTCCCAAAAGTCCCTTCTTCCATGGCTGGTCCCTTCTTTTATAGGAGTCCTCATAGGTGACACTTGTCAGGTCATGCATAATTTATATTTTTTTTTTTTAATTCAATAGCTTGATTATTCACCCACCCATGTGTCATTCTCACATCAAGGGTCTCCCAAAATTATTTACTTAAATTTTTATTTAAAACTAATATTTTCCTCACCTCAACAAGATTCCTATTTCTTCTCCTAGTTGTCTCTTTATTCCCCCCTTTTATTCCTTAATTTGTGTTCATTACTTGAAGTCAATTAATGAGTCAAGATTTTATCCCCAATATGCTCCCTAATTTAACTCAAGTTATCTCCTAGATGGATATTCTTATGTTGGTTGTTGACACATGGAGCTTCTCTACATTTCTCTAAATTTAATTTATTATTCTCATTTTAATTCACCTTCCCCTTTTCTTAATTAGGTTTAAATTAGTTTACGATTAATCTTTATCCTTGCCATTATGGTTGTCTTTCCCCTTTTTCCTAATTACACCACATAATCTTCCTAGTATTTTCCAAAATGGGAAGGGTAGAGTTTTTAAGGTACTATATTTTAATTCTTCCTATGATCCTCCTTATTCCAAGTTTTATTTTTGATTTAATTACATTGGTTTCTAATCATCATTTCCCCTTGATGTAAATTTACCTAGTTTTCATTCCTTGCTTATATTTATTTATTATTATTTATTTTTAATGATTCCAAGGATGCCAAGTTTGGTTGTGCCCTTGAAGAACTTCCCTGAAGTTCCAAGGGTGCCACACCTAATAGTTTATTTGTGATGTCCAGGGTGCCAATTTGGTTGTGCCCTTCAAGAACTTCCCTAGAAGTTCCAAGGGTGCCACACCTAATAGTTTATTTGTGATGCCAAGGGTGCCAAGTTGGTCGTGCCCTTCAAGAAATTCCCCTGAAGTTCCAAGGGTGCCACACCACTTGCCCTTCAAGCATCCAGTGATTACGAGGGGAAAATATAGTGCAACATCATAGACCACTATCATCTCTTATGTTGCCTGCTATAGTGAGACTAATAGTGTCGGGGATCAAGGAATCCGCCTTGATGCGCGCCCCCCGGTAAAGTCCTCATGAGCGGCCCAACTTTGGAACCTGCCCTCATGGCATCGTGATCTTCAAGGCGAAGGTGCTTCAACCCTTCCAGCCCAAGTCACGGCGGGAGTGCTAGTGGGTGGGATCAGGGACTCTGCCCCACCCCTCCCATGTAGTTCCATCCACTTGTACAACCCCATCACCCATATGTGAGTCATTCGGTCAAGCACTAATCTGTGCCTGCAACCATTAATATATCATCAGAATATAGTTAAACATATATGGCAGATTCTAAGATCGACTTAGACTTTCAAAGATAAAATAATATGAATTTTCGTCAAACCAGGTGTCATCAACTCGTCATATGCGAGTGCCTCTGATGGTTCCCTGCCATACTCAATAATCATCAGTAACACGGTTTCTCAATGTTAGTCAATTATCATAATAGCATCATTAACAATTCCTGGTCATTCACATCATTGTCCATTGTAAGTCTGAACTAAAGGAAGTAGGTCACATAGGGGACACATCCCTCATAGATGATACATATTCATTAAGCTATCAACATCGTAACATCGTAAAAATATACCTATCCATAAAATTTATCCTCATTATGCTTTTAGTAGAGCGCATACATATTCTTTACTACCCTCATCATAATTTCAAATAGAGACCAACTTAACTATTAATATTGCAATCATAAAAATATTGATCGATAAGATACATAACCATTCATGCTACCATAATATCAATGGAAAGCATTCATTAACATCACAACCATGAATATCTCAATCGCTAATAATAGTGTCATGGGTCCAGATTCTCAATTTGAGGTCCTCGAAGAATAGAGTGTCTAAGATAATGTCGTATTAGGGTCAGGAAACTAGAGTGGGCACTACATACACCCCCTCTTAACAATGGACTTCGTCCCGAAGTCCTTAGAACATAAAGGAAAAACGACGACACATATTCTAAGAATCCTTTCTGAAACTCTTGCTAACCTTCTAGTGGGCAGGTTAAAATTTTCCCAAGGTATCTATAACACGAATTCCGTTATAACTGAAGGACTATAACTGGGGAACATTGCAACCCACTTTTTGTATAAATGTACAAAACATACATTATAGATATTATTAAAAATTAATAGTTAAAGGAAGCGTCATACATAAACTTTTCCAACAAAATCATCATAATCAAAATCACAACTAATTAAAGCAACAATTAATAACACCCACCTTCCTTCAAATGACAAATTGACTAATTTAGGAGAATTCTCTCTAGTTTTATTCATTCAATCATGCAATTAAGATAGCAATAATTTTGTATTAACTCAAATTCATAGGGGATGCCTATGCCTTTTTCATAGGAGGAACTACCCACCTTAAGCTTGGACTTCAATATTTGTAATGGTCAATAATAATTGTGTTAATTATTGGTGATATTTCACCTATGACGTAATCCACCTTTGTTTACCATGTTCTAAATCTTCAATTTTGTTAGGAACTACAATCAGTACTTTGATCTAGTCACAATAGATGCATTTGAAGAACTTGGTTGTGGAGTGGTTGTATGTAGAGAATTAACACTAGATGAAAGTTTTTATATGTGTTCCTTTAAATCAATTATATATTTCTTTAGTTTGTTGTGATTCTTGAGTTCTATTTTTATAAAAGCTCTAATATGAGTGATTTTAGATCACTTTTATTTTTCTCTAGTTTTCATGATTCTTGGCTTTGATTTTCTCTTCAACTTATCATGATTCTAATCAATCAATGATATGTTTGTATTGAGTATCTACCACTTGCATGTCTCTAATTTGTCCATTCTAAATTGGCCTTTGGAGAAGAAGTTTTAAATTTTGTAGTTTAATTATTGGTAGTTAAGTGAATGAGGTCTTCCATACTTAATTGTATGGTTTTGTCGTTCCTAAATTTTCTTAACAAAGCATAAACATTTTTTTTTTCTAAATATTCAAATTGCTCATATAATGATACAAAAATGGCAACACAAGGTTGAGTTGCAACTATGTGTTGTGATGAATGGACAACAATATGATATGGCAACTATGTGACATAGAAATCACATCTATTGTACAAACATGGAATGATGTTGGTGTATGTGTTGCAGAGTGATACAACAATTCCAATGCACGACAATTACATAGAGAACTTGGCAACATAATTTTTTAAATGTCAAGCCTAATTCTTCTAATTTTTTTTTTTTTTTTTTTTTTTTTGCTCTTTTGCAATCAAATTTGCTTGAAATAGGAATTGGTTGGAATTACAAGTTATAGTAGGTATAGATTGAGCACCCCAAAGGGTTTTTCAAGGTAATAAATCCATTTATGCATTCAAAAATGCATTGAAGTAACCAAAAATCACAATCTTGCGAAAAATTTCATCACTAGATCCTCATGAAAGAAACCAAAATAGAAACAATTAAACTATGCATTTTTAAACAACAGTGAATGAAAATAGTATATAAAAATCAACTAACAATATGGAAAAGAATATTTTTGTGTGATCATAGTGACAAGTATGGTAGAAATGACAAGTTCAATATCTCAAACTATCTTTGATACCAATGGAGCATAAAAGTCTATGATAAATTTCCTCCATGATATAAAGACAAAAATATAATAATATATAAATGTTGAATGAATAAATTAATAATGATGACATTTATTGTGAATGACCCTCATGCATATTATGAATAACCTTTATGCATATTATATAGGAAGATATTTTTATTATTATTATTATTATTTATTATATTTATTTAATTATTATTATTATTATTATTATTAGGTTTATTTAGTTGATATTTATAGAAAAAAAATATGAAAGAAGAATTTAATATACAAATATAATCTCAAAAATGTTATATAAAGAATTATAAAGAAATACTAAATTTAGGATACATATATATATATATGGATTTTCACATATCCAGATTAGCATAAGTTGCCATTAGGGATGATCACTTTATATATCTTTATCTTTAGTGGTTCATCTTTGATTTTGGAATGATGGGATAAATTATGTGAAAATAATTGAACATTGACTCTTTAGGAGATAAGCTTGGAATATGAAGGAGATACCATAACGTTCCCTTCAATTTACTTATGCAAGTGGTCACCCAAGGAAAAAAGATTGAAATGAAAGATGAATGGTCACTGTCAGATGTTTCTCCATCTCCTATGATACAACTTGATCCGTAATTTTAGATGGACAAATAACACTTCCAACCAGTTTAGAGTCTAGCCTTAGTACAAACTCATTTTGTGAAGACTATTCCATCAGGGTAACTATACACTTAACTCCTATCAGTTTTGGACAGCAGACTACATATCACATATAACCAATCTACAGTTGCTTCTACATTTGAAACTGAGATCAGAGCTGATAAGCCATCTTAATGTAAAACAATGAGCAGAGACATCGAGTAATGAGAGAAGACAAAATCTGGGAAACATGAGATATAATATTGATTGCTAAATATCTTTGATCCTTCATCATTTACTTCATAGTACAAGTTCTCACGTAATTACTTTTCTTTCTATCAAGCCAAAATGTAGGTACAGAACTTTTATAGTCCTTTCTTCTTTTAGGGTATAGTGATTGGAAGATTTATCTTTCCTGGCAGTACCGGTTATGTATGAGCTAATGCCTGCTAAAATTTATCCCAATAGAAGTTGGTAATGTTTCTTAAACTATTTAAGATATGCCTTAAACTTTTTTATCAAATATTTTTATATTGCTTATTATTACTTTTATGAACCCCTATACAAAAATAGTTTAGCAATGTAGGCACGAAAACAATTTAGAAATGAAGGAATCGTCAATCCTATCATTCCAATTTACTTGGATGCTAATAATGCTCCTACTTTGCCTGGAGTATTTATAAACAGTTCGTAGAATCATGGAAGTATTTAATGTTAATGTGGTCAATACTGTTGGAAAACCATTGGATCAGAAATAAAATGTGAAATTTAATGATAGAAAAGGAAAGGTAGTGAGCCAATCATTGGCTCACTGCCTCATGGTTAATGTTTCCCAATGGATCTATACTAACCCGATTTTATATTATGATCATTTAAAAGAAATAAAAATCAAGAGTTTCTAACTTCATTTTTGACATTAAACTTCAGAAATCAACTTTATTTCATTCAATTTATTAGCATGTTACAGATGTAGGTGACACTTTTGGACTTAAATGTTCAAATTATAAGAAGATAATTCTTCATTTATTGTCACATATCAGATTTCTCCTCAAAACCATTTATTTATTGTCTTCAAACAAGGAACAATTTAAGATCTTCAAATTAAAAGCCTCAAGACCGTTAATGTAACAACCATATTTGAAAGGGGAAATTGAGCATGATTTCTCACTAAGCTTACCCATTGCACCAAGTGGGTGACCAAAAGCCATCGCTCCTCCATTAACATTCAATTTTCAGGATCCAATTCTAATTTTCGAATGCAGTACACATATTGTGAAGCAAAGGCCTACATATGAAATATGGGTTAAATGTATACTTGACAATGTTCAATCAAATAAAGTTGGGAATTCCATAAAGTATTACTGTCTCCCAAGCTTACTTCATTAATCTCGGAAAGATCAATATCCCTTGTTTGAAGGTCGGTTGCCTTAACTGCTATTGGAATTGCAACAGCTGGGCCAATTCCCATAAGATCTAGCTCAAACCCCAGCAACTGCAAAACTCCTACATATACCAAGAATAGGTAAGCCCTTCTGAATTTCCAATGCCCTTTTCATTATGAGGGCAGCAACAACTCTATCGCTTAGTTGGCTTGAGTTCCCTGCAGTTATCGATCTGCCCTCCTTGAAAGCAGTTTTAAGATTTTCTAGAACAGAAGGGTTAGTCTAAGGTCGAATCCCATCATCAACAGATATCATAACATGTTTCTCCTCTCCAATTTTAAGATCAACAATCTTAGTTTCTACCTGGATGATTTCGTCCTTAAACTTTCTGGCAACAACTACTGGAGCTACATGCCTATGAGATTCAACAGGAGCCTGATCTTGGTCGTGTCGTGAAACTCCATAGCATTCAACAACCAAATGTAAGGACCACGATCAGAACTATTTCCATTTTCTTTTTCTTTTTTCAATGAAGCTGTAACATATTTGAACAATTATTGTGTGATACTTCATGAACAAAATCATCATATAACCCAGCTCATTTTACTGCTGGTGCGTATGCACAACCTTTTGGTTATTCTGGCTGACATTTGGGAACATTTAGCAATTTCTGAAGTCAGGAAATGACTATAACTGCTAAGGCCAGATTATAAAAGCTAACATTTAATGATCTTGTTGTTTCAGCCATGATGGAACAGAAGACACCTTGACATAAAGAATAGTCAAAATCCGATTCGAACAAAACAACTGGGTGTTTACTTTTGGTTAGCTAGCTTACTGTTACTTTTGGTTAGCTAGCTTACTGGTAGGGGTAGACAAGTAGATTAGGCAGAGGAGGAAATGGTTGTAGTCAGGAGGACACAGGCCTAAGCAGAGCAGGTGGATATTGCTGGTGGTGCCAGAGTGCAAGGCTCTAATCTGTAATGATTTTGTCTCGGTCACTTTTTAGTGAATACATTGTATTTCTTCTTGTCCTTCTGGCCGCGAAAATACTGGAACAAAAGAGTTAAGAAGACGCCTCCAATTAAGGAAGAAAATGTATCTCCCGAAGTAAAACTCACTTGGATGGAAGCAAGTCTCAAAGCCCTACAGCAGGGGAGCATGCTACAGACAGTTTAAGGCACACAAAAGTAATTTTTGCGCATCATTATATTCTTTGGGTGAAATAAACCTCAAGCTGCCTTTAACCAATTATTCAGTTTTTCCTTCCTATACTTTCCCCTCAAATTGCTGAATTTTGAGCTTTGCCCCACTGTAAACAGACTTAGCCACACTTGTTTGGAAGGAGTCTTGGAATTTATTTCGGTCCTTTGGATCTTGAGAAAAGTCTGTTAAGCAGACAGGCGAGATTCCATGCCCCGATATGCTGTCGATGAATCGCATGCCTCACCATCATACCATACTGTATTTTCGTATTTGAGATTTCTCGTAAAGCAGCTGTATTCAGAAAGTTTACGAATACATAAGGTCTGCTGTATATTGAAGTTGCAGGCAGGCTTTGACACAAACTTAACCGCTGTCACATTCATAGTGTCCAATCTAACTCAGGCTTTCCCACCCACTTCCAGATAAGGTCATCATTGCTGACAACAGAGTGCAGAATTGCCAATTGGGCCTACACCTAGCCGATCCATGGTTGTGGCCCTCCGCCCCATGTGACTAGAGATTTTAAAGAATAAAAATAAAAATAAAAGGCCTTCTATATACATGTAACTGGTCCTTCCACGGAGAATCAGAATCTATGGAGCGCATTAATTCATATACAAAATCCTGTACCCATTCCACTGTAAGTGATCTGACCCAGGTTCTCGTCACACGTCAAACACAACACGTCATCGAACGTTTACAAAACGAAAATCAGGAGTCCTCGCAAGCCCCCTCAAATATTAATACATGCTAAATGGTTTGGACCAAATCTATGCTCCCGAGTCCCTACTCGTCTATTCCCATTGTTCATTTGATAACTGAATTATAATAAAAAAAATTTCATATATATATATATATATATATACCCAAAATTTACATTGGATAATTTTACTTAAAAACATAATTATATATATAATGATCAAATATAATACCATATACGCAAAAGTTAAGCATGAAGAAGCTTCTAAACTGTGTTGCCAGCCTGTGATACCCGAATCCAGTGAAAAGCAATTACACTTTGTGACCCGATACTCAAAGTCTTACATTCAATTTGAAAGGTAACGATGTGTTTGGAATCTTAAAACCAACTCGCCTGTCAAATTGATAGTTAACATCAATTACCGGACGTATATGGAATTCGTAAGAAGATTCATGATGGGTATTAAAATCAATACGACAAAATATTCAGATATTCCACGGATTTCAATACCTCGAAGATTTATGATGGATTTTTAAAATGCGAAGAAATATTCAGATATTCCACTTATCGACTTGTACTCATGGGATTTCATTCAGTGAAATACAATTCACCAAAATTTAAACTTAAGGGGAAGCATAGTTATTTTACTACATCTTCAGTATTTTTTTTATATGAATGCCAAGACATAAGTAAATTGAATTAAACAAAAGAAAACTTTCAGATATTCTTCTCTGTGTTTAAGTAAAATATAATGCTCTTACGAACTGTTCTTTCCTTACTCACCGACTGTGATTTCTGATGAAAATAAGTTAAAAAAAAAACCAAAATCCATTCTGGGTGGGTTGCATGATATGTATTTCATAGAGTTTGTTTTTGTTATACTGAAACTTCAGGTCGTTGAAACTATTATTCAATAACCTATGTTTCGGCTGGTATGAATTTTTTTTTTTTTAAATCCAAGGATCGACACCTACTTCCGAAACAATTTCGCAGATTTCTCGGCTAGTTCTCTGGACTTAATTAACGGGTATCACGCAGAAACGAAACGTATGCAAAGCCCATAAGGTCCAAAGAGTTTGAAACCCTTCGCTCTGATACCAAGTGTGAGGACCATAACTCTCCAGACTATATACATTTTTTTTTTATTTTTTTTTATTTTTTTTTTAAATTTTTTTATACAGCAAATACAACCAGAAAAGAAACGCATTGAAATTCAAATTTATTTAGCAGACACATTCCTGCCACTCATTTCAGGAAACATATCATAACATTTCATACTTTTAACTAAGATCAATAGTAATGAAATACATATGTACCGTTCACCAGAGGGCGAGACTCCACTTGCTCCGCTGTTGCTCGTATTCCCTTGTAGTTGGTCACCTCCGTGAGTGAATGATGATGCACTTGAACCGAATGCGAAAGACCCACCGGTTAACCTCCCAGCCTACTCCTTGGGTACTCTTCTTCCCCGCGGACCCCCGAGCTGCAATGGGGTTGTACAATGGAGATAAGCACTAGCTAGTAGAGGAGAGCACACCTTGGCTCAAGAGTCCCCTCTCTAAATCCTCTACCTCACCAAACTCACTATAGCTTCGTAATCACTGCTCTCACAACATCTCATCCATCCAACAATAGGGTTCCCAAAAGTCTCTTCTTCCCTGGCTAGTCTCTTCTTTTATAGGAGTCCTCATAGGTGACACTTGTCAGGTCATGCATAATTTATATTTATTTTTTTTAATTCAATAGCTTGATTATTCACCCACCCATGTGTCATTCTCACATCAAGGGTCTCCCAAAATTATTTACTTAAATTTTTATTTAAAACTAATATTTTCCTCACCTCAACAAGATTTCTATTTCTTCTCCTAGTTGTCTCTTTATTCCCCCCTTTTATTCCTTAATTTGTGTTCATTACTTGAAGTCAATTAATGAGTCAAGATTTTATCCCCAATCTACTCCCTAATTTAACTCAAGTTATCTCCTAGATGGATATTCTTATGTTGGTTGTTGACACATGGAGCTTCTCTACATTCCTCTAAATTTAATTTATTATTCTTATTTTAATTCACCTTCCCCTTTTCTTAAGTTTGGTTGTGCCCTTCAAGAACTTCCCTAGAAGTTCCAAGGGTGCCACACCTAATAGTTTATTTGTGATGCCAAGGGTGCCAAGTTGGTCGTGCCCTTCAAGAAATTCCCCTGAAGTTCCAAGGGTGCCACACCACTTGCCCTTCAAGCATCCAGTGATTACGAGGGGAAAATATAGTGCAACGTCATAGACCACTATCATCTCTTATGTTGCCTGCTATAGTGAGACTAATGGTGTCGGGGATCAAGGAATCCGCCTTGATGCACACCCCCCGGTAAACTCCTCATGAGCGGCCCAACTTTGGAACCTGCCCTCATGGCATCATGATCTTCAAGGCGAAGGTGCTTCAGCCCTTCCAGCCCAAGTCACAGCGGGAGTGCTAGTGGGTGGGATCAGGGACTCTGTCCCACCCCTCCCATGTAGTTCCATCCACTTGTACAACCCCATCACCCATATGTGAGTCATTCGGTCAAGCACTAATCTGTGCCTGCAACCATTAATATATCATCAGAATATAGTTAAACATATATGGCAGATTCTAAGATCGACTTAGACTTTCAAAGATAAAATAATATGAATTTTCGTCAAACCAGGTGTCATCAACTCGTCATATGCGAGTGCCTCTGATGGTTCCCTGCCATACTCAATAATCATTAGTAACACGGTTTCTCAATGTTAGTCAATTATCATAATAGCATCATTAACAATTCCTAGTCATTCACATCATTGTCCATTGTAAGTCTGAACTAAAGGAAGTAGGTCACATAGGGGACACATCCCTCATGGCTATCATCAATAATCATCAATGGAGACATACATATTCATTAAGCTATCAACATCGTAACATCGTAAAAATATACCTATCCATAAAATTTATCCTCATTATGCTTTTAGTAGAGCGCATACATATTCTTTACTACCTTCATCATAATTTCAAATAGAGACCAACTTAACTATTAATATTACAATCATCAGAATACTGATCGATAAGATACATAACCATTCATGCTACCATAATATCAATGGAAAGCATTCATTAACATCACAACCATGAATATCTCAATCGCTAATAATAGTGTCATGGGTCCAGATTCTCAATCTGAGGTCCTCGAAGAATAGAGTGTCTAAGATAATGTCGTATTAGGGTCAGGAAACTAGAGTGGGCACTACATTTTCCCACGTTCTACATGTATTTGTCCCCGCCATATTTTGCACTTAGTGGTACATTTTTCCTGTTGAATGTGGCCATATGTGCTTTTATCTTTCTTTCCAGCTGCATCAACCTTCGGGCTTCATTCCAAGACATGACCCAAGGTGTGGGCAAGGGGAAGGGGCAACCTAACCCTATGTGGACCCAATGGAGGAATGTGGACCCAGGCAGAAGAAATGATGAATCGGGTAATAATGAATAGAAAGAGGGTAATATAAGAGGATAAGGGAGTGGGACCACACAACCAAAATCAGGGTTTCTCATGAAATACCATCCCTGGAACCAAATGGTCAGTAACAGAGATCCCATGGACTAGAATCTGAGGTTAATTCCTAAAATGGGTTTAGGGGACAAAAGCACAGACCTAACCCATTCTTTCTGCCAAATCCCCTCATTAATCCATGCCTAGTAGTGTCCATGTTAAGCAAACTACAATACTCAATTTCCAAATGACAAGGTATACCTTTAGATTTGGGAGGCCCACCTTCAAACATATGGTCATGGAAGATGGGTGGGGGACCACATGGTTGACTCAGGTGGTGGAGCAAATGGAACAATGAGCTAGTTTGTGGCTGTAAGGGGATTTTGGCTGTCGGTTGAGAACCATATTGGAGAAAACTTTTCTCCTAGGGATATTACACACAAAATGGTGTGTAATAGGCCACATGGGTGCCATAAGGCCAAGAGCTAGGCCAACTATCCCCACCCACCTTCCTAGGCCCCAAATCCATTAGGTTGTTGTTCATGTCGATATTAACGTCGTCGTGGGTTGGGGCTAACCACTCGCTCTTGCCACGCTAGCCCTCCATTATTCTGTCAACGATTATGTACCATAAATGTGGCCAGGGGGCAGGGCTAACCAACTATTTCAGCCGCTGAAGCCCACCATCTCTTTGTCGAGGTCACATGGACTACGATGGGACCTAGGGCTAGGGCCTACAACCCCACCCCCTCCACCAAGCACCTTCTCCGCTATATGCTCGGTCCTGTGGTGCAATACGACCAGGGCTAGGCTTAAGTTCATCCCCTCCCATTTTGTGCTCAGAGTTCTTCCGCCAAGGTCATGTGGATGTCGATGTGACCAGGGGCTAGGGCTTAGTCCCGACCCCTCTCCCCCAATGCACCTCTGCATGGTCTTTAACAATAACTTGTGCCCATTTTATGTTAAGTAACATGAGCGTGGTGCAGTGGAAAGGCTTGGCAGTGTTGTATGGTAGGTCATGAGTTCGATCTCGCTTGGCCTATGGGATGAAACATAAAGTTTTAACCAACCACAAGGTGCCACGTGGTGGCCTCTAGTTGGGCCACGTGGCGTCCTCTCATTGGACCACCACAACAAAAGTTCGACCAATAAAAATGTGCCATATTGCACCTATACAAGCATGCCACTTGGAAAGACTTGATTGGTCCCGTACACCCTGTTGGCATGATGACATCATCATGACATCAACAGTACAGATTGCCCATTTAGAAGCCTAGTCATCCCACCTACAAATTTTTTAGTTGTTGAGCCAAACGATCAGAACATCATAACTTTGTCATACGACATGGATTGAGGCGATTCAAGTTTCATTGGAATTGTTGTAACTTACCTTGTATTTTACATATATTTGTTGAGAAAAAGAAAGAAAAAATAGAAAAAAATGAAAAGGTATATAAAAAAAGAAAAAGAAAAATATAACAAAAGAGAAAAAATAAATAAAAAATGAATAAATCCTGAGAAATATTCAAAAATGCACGCTAGTTTAAATGTCGCACATCATGTTAATTAGTTGCTTGATTTGTTTAAACTTAATTAAATGACTAATTATAGTTTTTGGTAAAGCCGACTTGATGTTTTTTCGCTTTATGTAATAAAGCGCTTATCTCAACCGCAAAGATGGTCCCTGCCTAGACCAACGGTCGGGGAAGCACTTCAGACCCCCCCCCCCGCACCTTCGACGTTTAACCAAGGCGGGGGGGGGGGGTCCAAAAAGTTGTTTCAAATACATTGCAAATGCAATGTGTCCGCCCCTCAAGAATTTCCGACCCACCCCCCCCCATAAACCACTTACCATCCACCCCCCCACCCGAAAACCACCATTGATCATTCCCGCTCCTGCCAAAAAGATAAAGCCACTCTGCCTTCGCCATATATCCACTTCTCATTCAACGATCAATTAATTGTTATCCATCCATTTAATCTCCTCGACCATTGCCATCCCATAATAAATATCCTGCTCCCATAATAGATATCCCTACAAACGGTTAATCCTCCCATTCCATAAATAAACACATGGTTTACTTTTGTTTCTTTTACGCATTCTGTTTGCAAGCTGCATGTCTAGGCCCAGTACAACCAGACCAGCATCAAAAGCACTTCTTTCATCACTGCAGAAATCTGCTAATTACCTGGTAAACATCATCCCTTACCTAATTATACCTTCAACATGTCTTCCAAAGGAAAATCTAAAATGGTAGAGGAAAATCCAATGATGCCCCCTGTCATAGACTTAGATAGATTACCCCTAGTTGACCAGGAATATAAAATCGTTGAAACCCAATGTGAGTTTGACCTATATGAACTCCACAATTGGGCCAAACAAAAATTCCTTGATGCCAGTGATGAATTGAGCATGTGGGACTCCTTCCTGCCTCAATTCATCCTTCCTTAGACCCATTTCTTTCCAGAATTTGTAGCCTGGTGCCATTTTAGATACATCCCAAGCCAAAGAGCTATTATTGCTCAAAATAATGATGTTTTGTTTACAATATCCCCAGAGTCGATATGCCAAATGCTTCAAGTGAAACCTTTAGCCCCTCTGCACCCTTTATTTGTAGATTCCCTCATGGAAATATATAAAAAACTCACCTTTCCTCAAAGAGCTAAGATTTTTGAAATATTCTTGCTTGAAAATGCAAAATTACCAAGAACAAATCCTCCATACCCCTCTTCAATGTTCCCAGAAATGACTAGACAGGTTGTCTCAGTAGTTTCTTTCTATTAGGTTATCCAATTGATCAGTGGGTTGATGAGATTATTTTAGGATTTCTGTCAATGTTTTCAGCAGGTGAAAAACCCTCGATGATCTTCAATTATAGTGAATTTTTGTCTGAAGCAATACATGATTAGTTCTTGAAGTTTTCAATAGAAGGATCTTTCAAATATCAGTCAGTTCTTGTATACATGTTCTTATTTCATCAAGCAGATAAATTCCAATTTCAATTACAGAAATTAGATGAGCAGGGTAATCCTCAATCTGTAATTCATTGGACTTCCTTAGTAAGGAAGAATACCAATGAATTTTCCTTCAATGATTACACCAATCAATTTTTATATATGGTTTCATGTTTGCTCAATAGTGATGTTGTTCCTAGGATTTCCCCTGAAATCAAGAGAATTCTACATCTCAACGAGCAAACAAAGACTGGAGATTGGTATTTGTATCAAAACTACACAAAGATTAGAGTATATGGATGTGAGCTTCCTCCATATAAACTGTCTTTGTTTCAATTAGGATTTTTGCATTGTAATATATAATGCAGATGATGAATATGGATGAGCTGCACTTTGTGTCAGCTAAGAAGAAATCACAATTTAAATTAAAAGCTCAAATTGGACCCGTTATTTGTAATACCATAGCAGCTGCAAAGGAAGTAGATCTCCTTTTAAAACCAATTAAATTTAAATTAAGTTTTACCTGGTCTTATGATCACTTGGGGATTATTTCTAAGATAAGGGTATAATAGAAAACTACTCCTTATGCACACACTCCTAGACCAAAGATTGAACAATACATGAACCAGGAGGAGTGGCAGGAAAATACATTGTAGGAAGCAGAAGAGCAGGTTTTCATTTCTACAACTTCACAAACTCCAGTGCCACAGGAAAAACATGCCAAGAGGACAAGGGAAAGTATTTCCCCTCTAGTTTCAGAAATTCAGTAGACAGACTTCATAATGTACAAGAAGAAGAAAAATAACCCTCTCGAAGATCCATTTCAGGAAGAGAGTTCACAAGAACATACCACATTAGTTTTAACAGGTCCTTATGCTGAGACATTTCCAAGGGTTGAAGAAATTTTCTCAAGCTCTCATGTATCTTCAGTCATTTAGGACCCATCAGAATCAATCCAGACAAGAGAGCTAACTCATACTACTACAAAACCAAGTATATTTGCTAGAAATGGGGAAATTAAGAAGAAAAATGAGGCACTGAAGGCCACCACTTATTCAGAATTCTGGAAGCAAACTTCAGCTTCCCAGCACAGGCTTCTCTCAACATTAGATACTAAGAAAGGAAAGTTTTAGATGGCCCTTCTAGAGCCTAAAGTTCCTTTTCCAAAAATTGCAAAAGATTACAAACAATTTGTTTTTGCTTTTGACACTAAACAGATTCATCCTATAGACCAAATTGATTTACACAAGCAAGTTGGAGAAATGATTTACTCCACCTTAACTAGTTCAGCAATGGCAGCATCTAAGTTACAAGTTTCAGTGCCAGCTAAAGCTAGAAAAGATATCCTGACTGGCCAAAGATACAAAAATCAAATATTTAGAAGATCTGGTAATCAAATTGGGATATGATCCCAATAATGTTAAAGTTGTCGAGGAAATGATTAAGAGGAAAAATGTTGATATCCAAGCATTGAGAAAACAACTAAAACTCCCTACCACTGAAGATCCATAGACCAAAGAAGTTGGCGAGTTCGAAAAAGAAAAGGAAAGAATGTTCAAAATTATTGTTGAACAAAATTTACAGATACAAAGGATGGAGATTGAAATAGAAAATGTATTAAATGAAAAAGAACAACAAGCATATGTGGCTATAACTATTCCTCGAGCGACAAATTCTATTGCAGGGACTTCAATTGCAGGTACTTCAATAGATCTTATTGCAAGGAATTCTATCGCAACAGCTATAGCAGTGGAAACACAATCCATAGACTCAACAACTGAATTAGCTAAAGCAATGGGAGATTTATCCATAAAATATCAAGAAATTGAAAATCTGAAGGCTCAACTCAACAATCTCCAAGAGCAAAAGCTAAAAATTGATAATGTTTACTTAGAAGAGCTTCAGAAAACTCATAGACTAACTCAGAGAATAGAGACTCTAGAAAATGAGTCTACTATTGCTCAAACCATTGCACAGGCCAAAGAAAACATCTGGTTGGATATTAATGAGTCTATGACTAATTTTTGGCCTTCCATTGAAATTATTTTTGAGTAGGAGGAACTATTGGAAAAATCAAAGGAAGTAATTGCAGAAGTAAAGAAAGACCTAGGTCAAAAACCAAGAGAGGAAACAACATTGATTAGAATTCTAAATTCAAAAACAAGGGAAGAGCTGGAAGAATATGAAATTGAGGACAGAACTGAAACTATTTTGGAAGTGAGAAGGATTCTCACTAAAAGGAATCTAATGTTGCAACTAGAAAATAAATGCCATAATCTAGAAGCTAGTATTCAGAAGTTCCACAAAAAGTTTAATATTCTACATCAAAAAGGACTTCCAGGTTTAAGAGGAATGGAAGACAATCTGGTTCCCCTTGAAGAATACCAATGTAGGTTGCATGTTATAGCTATAGACAAATCCAGATTTGCTAAGATTAAGGGGACTATTACAGGAAAATCCTTTATTGAAGGTTTGAGTTTTGATTTATTGATTAAACATGAAATCAAACATTTGTTCGTAGTCAAACCCACTTTTCAGAAATACATTGAAGTGGATGAAACATACAAAAAGTTAATCAAATATTCCATTCCAGATGAAGAAAGATGGGAAAATATATGCCAGCTCATTGATTGAACAGACAATAGTTTTCCAACAGCAAACAACAGGTTTTCAACAACAAGATGCAGGTTTTTAGGAACAAAAGGACAAATAATTATCAAGAGCAACAAAACAACAACCTTTTCAGCCCAGTCATCACTAGAAGCCTCGAATTCAGTGCCAAGAGGCCTAAGCAGTTTTATTTTCCTATTTTGTAGTCCTATTTTTGTAAAACAATTTTGAGATATTTGTAAATAAATCTTGATATTTAAATCAAGATATTTTTAGGAAAGTTGTATAAATACTTTGTAGATCAAAGTATAAAGGGTTGAATCATTGTGATAAACTCTTGAGAAGACTTGTAAATCTTCTGAAGTTATTTTCTGAGAGTAATAGAAGGATTATGGATTCATTTTGAAACAACTTGTGTCCTTGTGAGTACTTCTATGTTTTTTATATTTTCATTTTGTTTAAATCTGCATATGTTTGAAATTAATGGGAATTTTGGGTAAGATAAGATTGAATCTCAATCTATTTGAAAGCCCCCATGAAGTTATAATCAATTACAGAGATTAGTTAATTAGAATTTTTGTTTTAATTAACTCCTCTACATCTTTTAATTGTCACTTCCCTTTAAGCTTTAAATATATTTTGTTTGGTTGTAAAAGGATTTTACACGCATCATCTGTATATGACTAGTTAAATACTTTGTTTGAAGATTTAATGAATCATATATTTTCTAAAGTTCAACCTTACACATCTTTTCAAAGCTAAATTCTGTTAAAGGTGAAGAGTCAACCCTTCTAATACATCATAAGTAATTAAGAGACTGCACATGTTTAATAGTTTAGAACATTGGTCATCCAAAAATCCAAAACAAACAAAACATTTTAGATGCTCTGGCATAATTCATTAACCTAGAATTGTCTACATAGGTACAATAGGAAAGAGAACGATGAACACTATGACTTGGCACCGGTTTCGAAACATTCTGGGAACTTTTATTTTTGAGCTAAATTTTGATCTCTGGATCATGGGCCTAGTTTTTCCATAGGTTTTTCTTATTAGGTTTGTTTAAGAACGATGTCCAACATGTTAAATTCACAAGATCTTTTACAAGTAGAATAGATGAAAGTGGTCTGATTTAGGTAAATCAAAAAGATGAAAAAGGAATGATTTTCTAAATGTTCAAATTCTTAGTTAAACCATATTCATGAAAATTGAAAAATGGTAGATTAACCCCACATTGTTTATCACACAAAATGTGTTAACGCCACATTGATTCTCTTAAGTAATAAGTTAAACCTATAGCTTAAACCCACATTGATTCTCACATAAATGGAAAAAAGAATGGGGGAATACAAGAGTTTGATTGATTAAGTGATTAACATTTATAATTACCTCTTAACCAATGTATTATTTAGGATATATTTTGGGCTTGGTGATTCCTTATGAGCCTTAATTAATTTGTGTACATGGGGTGACATCATGTGGAAGGTGGAGAGAAAAGGACATGCTCATTTTAAACAGTGAAAAGAGGTGGTGCATGTCCTATAAGTTTTGCAAACACACCGCCTATTATTGATGGGAAGATTATAGACAATGAGACCATTTAAGTATCTCCATTAATTTAAGTTATTAATTAAATAAGTAAAGAGATAATGACATGTATTGTTAAGAGAGTTTATGTGAAAATGGTTGCTGTGTTGGCCAAATAACATTTTTTATGTTGATAGGTAAGGTTGAGAATGGAGGGTATGGTTTACCCTAGCTACATGCTTCTTATTTCCAACAATTTATCTATCATACCATTTCATTGTTGTTGTTCTTGAGTTTTCTTTTACATTTATTGTTGCTACAGTTTCCAGAGAGTTCTTACCATCACTTTCATAGATAGATCTTTTTAGGGGATGGTCAACTAGTGCTTATTTGGTGATACAATGGTTCTATTGTGTTCTTTTGTCTCAAGCTTGGTTAATGATGGTGGGTTAATATGTTTCTACATAGATCTAGGATTACTCCATTCTCCCTTGTTTTTCAAGGGCAATCAATGTTGGAATTTTTTTATTGTGGTGGCAGCTAGTTCATCTTGTTTTGGTCATGTGTTTGTTCTTGATTTCCTTTGGTGGTGTTTTCTTCAATGTGGGGTAGTTTTTCTTGGCCCTTTGGTTTTATATATGGATACTTCAACGGTCAATGCAGGCTGAGAGTTTCAATATTTTTTCCTCAACTTTTTATGGTAAAGCTACTTCGGATTTTGAACCCTTTCAAGGCCTTTTGTCATTGGTAGGTTTTGGCTTAATAAAGTTTTGGAACCTTTTGTTGAATGTTTTCTTAAAGGATTTAAAGTTACTCTCCCTTGCATGGTGTTGTCGTTCTATAATTTTGAGGTTGAGGGAGTAAACGCATAGGACAACATCAAAACCACTTTGGAAGCTGGGATCTAGCCCTACCAACTTCAGAGAGGGATCTCTCTGTAAAATTTAGCTTTGTTTTATGTAAATTTTAGGCTAGTTATGACTGTACTTGTTTGTTTTGTTTGAATTGTTTGGTTGATTTAAGTGTTATAATTCCATTGGGCTATGGAGTCTATAGATTAAACTGGATTTTGCATCAATTTTTAGAGGAGTTCTCACAGGGCAAGCTAGGTTGCACTATTTGGATCTTTTCATAAATTAAATGGATGGTGAAATAGCAGAAGTGTAAGGTTCAGTAGAAATCAAGGAGCAATTAAGAATTCCTTGATTTGACTTCAGTGGAAAACATTAAAATTACCAACAGCCAAAATAGGGTGCTCTAAATAACAAATCCTATTTATCACAGTTTCTGTTGAATAATTCAGATTTTTAGAATAACAGAGAAAGAAAAACAATGTTTAAACAAATAAACAGAAGGAATACATCACCATTTAGTACACCACATGAATCCTATGAAAGGTCCTTGTATTATTGATGCTCCAATACTTTGAAAATTACAATATGCAGAAGGAAATTACATTCAGAAATCAACCCTTAATACTTCAAACAATGAAGTATTTATACTAAAAATTACAAAAATCCTTTACAAAATCATTGTCAAACTGACAGTGTATTATTAGCCTAATTACAAACAATATGATCTAATCCTGGCAGACAAATAGGCCACGTAGACAGCTGAAAATAAAGGTGGCCCTGTTTTGATGATTTTGATTGCTGAGTTAATATGAAACTGTGATGCGTTGCTGAACTGGCTGTTGTGCTGGCTGATGTGCTAGACGTTGTCTTACTACTCCTAAATTACCTTTTTAATCCAATAAATCGACCAGTTCTTCCCATCTCTTTTCATCTGGTATGGTCAATTTTGTTACCCTGCAGTAAATTTCATCTACCTCTGTGTATTTGGAAAAAGTTGGCTTCACAGTAAAAATGTGTTTTACCTCATTCTGTATGTAGAAATCATTTGACATGGTTTCCAAAAACACCCTTGATGTCATACTGCCCTTTATTCCACTGACCTTGATACTGCTTCTAGCCATTTCTTTCATCTTCAGGACATAGTCTTCCTGAGTGATTAATTTGTCATTTATTACATAAATGTTGGGCAATCCTTTCTGGATCAATGCTTCAATTCTATTAGTGAACCTGTTTACTTGCAGCTCCAAGGTTTCACATCTTTCTTCCAACTGATCAATAAGGTTCCTCTTTGTCAAGACTTTCTTGACTTCCAAAATAGTAGCAGTTCTATCGTTGATTCCTACTTCTTCAAGTTCATATTTGGACTTAGAATTTAGGAACCTGATAATGTTGGAGGCTTCTGTGGGCATCTCTCCAAGCTTCTCTCTTCCCTGCACAATAGTTTATGTAGCCTTTTCTATCAGCTCTTTCTACTCAAAGATGATTTGGATAGAAGGCCAAATCTCATTCATAGAGTCTAGTATATTCATCCAAATGGTTTCATTAGCTTGGGCCAAGGTATGGACAATTGAAGTGTCCCTTTCCACCTTTTTCAACTTCTCCAACAATCTTTGTGATTTCTGCATTTCAGTGACATGAGCGGCTTCAGCTTTGGCCTTTTGTACTTCCAAAGCCTTAAGCTGATCTTGCAAAGTCTTGATTTCTTTTAACTGGAGTGACATGTTCTCCAGTGTCTTGGTCACCTATTCAGCACTTGCAGTATGAGTGGAAGAAGTGGTTGAAGTGGTTGTTCCTGTAGCTGGAAGTTGAGAAATGGGAATGGCATCCAGGGGGACAATGGCCATATTCTAACTTTCTTCTTTCTTCTTTCTCCTTTATCATTTTCTCCATCTCTGCCTCCATCTGCCTAATCTGTATCTTCTACTCTATGGTCAGCTTCATCATGTCTGCTTTCTGTGCTTCACTTTCTTCAATGTCCTTGGTCAATGGATCCTATGTGGCTAGCAGCTTGAGCTGCTTTCTCAAGGCTACAATGTCCAGATTCTTCTTTTTAATAATCTCCTCAGTAGCATTGACATCTGTATGGTCATACCCTATATTTAGCACCAAAGATTTGATCCTGTTATCTTTTGCCAAGGAGGACACTTTCTCCGTTTTCAATTGTGATTGAACATTGGCAAATGAAACTTGCAATTTAGATAGTGACATAGCAGTGTTAGTCAATGTGGAAGATATCATCTCACCAGTTTGCTTGTGCATCTCCATTTGATCAATGGGATGAATGTCTTTAGTGTTGAACTCAAATGTGGTGCTCTTGTAGTCTGTTGTTGTTTTTGGCTATGGAACTTGGGCCTCAAGGAAGGCCATCTGCATTTTTCCATGCTCTGTGTCAAAGACTGACAAGAACCTACTCTGTGATATGGAGGTCTACTTCCAAAACTAATTATAGGTACTATTTTTTAGAATATCATTTCTAAGCTTAATCTCCTTGTACCTATCAAAAATTGTCTTCTCCTTTTTTGTTTGGACATTTTGTGACTCTAGCTCAGTTTCTTTTTAACCTTGTGATGATGAAATTCCAGTAGGAGATATTGTGAATTTGCTGGTTGCAGGTGGTGAATTTGTGATTATGATGACAACCTGCTCTTCTATTTCTTTGTCCACCTCTACTCTAGGAGTCAACTTTGTCCTCTTCCTGTAACTGATCCTAAACTCTTTGGCTTCACTCCTAGTTGTTGATGAAGATCCTTCCTCCCTCTGTCTTTTGCTTGATTTTTCTTAGGGAGTGGGAGTCTGCAAAATGGAAGTGGAAAAGAGTTGTTCTTCAGCTTCCTGTAAGGTGTTTTTTGTCATCTCCAGTTGATTGGCATACTGCTCTATTTCAGGCCTTGAAGTATGAATGTAAGGAGTTCTTTTATTCTCCACTCTGAGCTTTGAAATAATGCCACAAGGGTCATAAGACCATGTAAAGCTTAGACTGAACTTCATTTCTTTAAGCATATTATCATCTTCTTCACTTGTTGTCCTGGTATTACATACAAATGGGCCCACCAGTGTCTTTATTCTAAACTGTGATTTCTTCTTGGCCACTACAAAATGGATGTCATATAAATTCAGCATCTATTTAATACACTCCAGGGAAAAAATCCTCATTTGGAGGTATTTAGGGAGTTTGTAGGGTGCCAATTCACAACCATACACCCTGATCTCCGTGTAATTTTGGTATAAATACCAATACATAATCTTTGTATGATCTATTAGGTGCAAAATTCTCTTTATTTCTTCACTGATCCTAGGTTGTACTGCACCGTTTAGAACTTTCATGGCTAGGTGAACAAAATCTTCAGTGAACTTCTTATAAGAAAACTCATTATGTTCTTTCATGACCAATGATGTCCAAAAGATCAATGGTTGCTGATTTCCTGCATCATCAAGTTTCTACACTACAAAATTGAATTTTTTTGCCTGGTAGTAAAGGAACATATAGATCAAAATGGAGGTGTAATTAAACACTTGTTTTGTAGGAAACTTTATGAATTGTTCATTAATACTGTTAGCCAAGAATTGATTGAAATTGAACACAATGGAAGGCTTGCTGTCTATGGAGAATATGGAGAGGAATCCTAAAATGGGCTCATCTACCCACTGATCAGAATAATAACCTAAAATGTAGGAAATCATGGATATAATTTGTTTGGCATGATCAGGGAAAATGGAGAAAGGATATGGAGGATTATTTTTAGGTAACTGGGCATTCTCGGGCAAAGATATTTTGAAAATTCTAGCTCTGGTAGCGAAATATAGCTTCTGATAAAGTTGGGTGAGGGCTTCTAAGGAGAAAGGAGTATTATTTTCCATAGTGGGAGCCAACATCATTTGGTCTATGGACTGGGCAGTAGTTGTGAAGAGAATGACACCTGAAGGGGGCATGATAGCTCTTTGATTAGGGACATAACATGCCTGACACTTTTTGGTAAATGCAAGGGTTTGGAATGTTGAGGGGAAAATGTAATGGGGAAGGTTAGACTCCCAGAGCCCAATTTCATCAGTTTTATTTACATGTTTGTCTTCTAACCAACAATATAATTCAAGAAAATCACAATCACATCGAGTTTCATTAATCCTGTAATCCATGTTGGCCAAAGGGATATGATTTAAGTCTACAGAAGGGGGAATCAAAGGATTAACAGATTTGTATTGGGTTTTGGTCTTTGGAGGCATGACTGTAACAATGTGAAAAACAAGAGGAATTGACAAAAGAGCTTACCGGGGAAAGTGTTTGGGTAATGAACTGTCAAGTGAAAGAAACAGGGAACTGTCAGTTTCGGTGTTGGTCTGGTCGCGAAATAGCTCTGAGAGTGATCACAGTGCAAAGCTATCAGTTTACAGAGAATCAAGAGTGAAAATGGAGGAGAGCGATGGGTTCAGAAGATTTTTAAGCAATTCAGTGAGAGCCCCATTGGAATGGCGTGGGGCCGTTAGTTTTCAAACGGTTACCTGGGAAAATGAAATTAATGTCGAATGATTATTTATTTGTCGAGAATGCATTTAATTGGCTAACGGTTATGTGATGTGGCAGGAGGAGAGTGGCGGAGGAATCGTGGTGGGGCGCAGTAGAGTGGGCGAGGGAAAGGTGGTTTTCGGAGGGGGTAGGAAGTGGTAAGCAGGGTCAACGGGGGGGGTGTGAAATCATGAGAGGGTGACATGTAGGGGATGGGGCCCGGTGGGAGAAACAGATTTTCGGAACCCCCCCCCCCCCCCCCCCCCCACAGTAAAGGAAAGATGGAGAGGGGGGGCGAAGGTGGATGAGGGTCGTAGATTGTGAGCGGGAGCGGATCTGAATGTCTCGACAATGTAGCCTTTTAACCACATATGACAGATAGAGTTTGTCGCCATGCACTTTATGTTTTTGCTTTTTGGACTTAGGATAAGGATTAGAAATAAAACATAAAAAACACTTTATCCCATGGTGCATATTTTGGCCTTTTTTCCATATGATTAAAACTTAGGATAAAAATCACATATGCATATATTTGCAAAATCATCTAATTTACCTACCCATAACTAAACTAGCATTTTTATTTTTTCTAAAGGGTGCACTTAGACTAGCAAACCCACTTTATTTTCTTTTATACAGAATGAAAAACTATCTAGCCTATCCCTTATTTCTCCTATTGATTCAGATTAAATAGTTGAATCAATGTCATTTTCTACCTAACTACTGATTTACCTAGATTAAATTGTTGGGAAAATATTTATTCGCTAACCTAATTTACAGAAATTGAAAGGAGTTTAATCATGATTACACTGTATGATTAAACCAAAATCTAGTGATTGTGGCATTTTGAACAAGTTGCACACAACCTTTATTTTTCAATGATGAAGCAAAACTATCTATGAGTAGTGGCATTTAGACTTGCAACACTTTCAGTATTATTCCTTTTTTTTATTTTTCTTTCTTTTGGTCGGATTCAATATTTTCTTCTTTTTCAGTATTCATGTTTTTTCTATCTTTTTTTTTCTTATTTATACCCTCTTTTCATTTTTTATTCTATTTTTTCTTTTATTTGGAAATCATTGGCAGATTGACAAGTATTTACAAAATAAGATTCCTGAGGTACAATACTCAATTACCTTGAGATCCTATAAATTATAGGACCCTAACACATGGGTTGTGGTGTTGGATTTCTATGATTAGTTAATGTGGTATCAATGAAGGTAGGCTCTTTTGTGCATAACCCACTTAAAGTTAGCATTTGAGGTTCTCCTAAGTCATTGTTTTTAGGTCTTGACCTTTATTTTGTGCAATTTTTTATGCATTTGTTGTTTGAGATGTGTTTCTTGTGAAAAAAATGCTCCTTTTTTGTTTTAGTGTCCTCAAATACCTTGTTAAATGTAATTCCATCATTTATTCCTGAAATAAATGAAAATTACAAAATAAATCTTCAAATAAAAATAATATGCAATGTTGGGATAGGATGTACAGGTTAGGGGCTAAGTGTAGTTACTCTGGAATGAAATTTGAGAATTATTACCACAACAAAAGCATGATGAGATTTGGGCATGGTTACTCTAGAATGCACAATCCAAAACAAATGAACATAATTACTTTAACACACATGGGTTAGAAGTTGAGCATGGTTACTCTAGCATGCATAGGATAAAATTAGAGACCAATTACTTCAACGTGAACAAGTTAGAAGACAAGCATAACTACTCTAACACACATGCACCTTGCAAACTATGCACAATTACTCTAACTTGTGTGAGATGGAAGTTGTGTGAAATTACTCTACGTTGATTAATTTGAGAAGCAATCAAATGAATCCATCAATGCTAGGTGTTTCCACGATGTTCATTAGATCTATGAAATCGCGTTCTTATGGGTGGTGTCATCAAATTCCTTACCTCAACCAAAACCATTGTTGTGAAAATTTTGTAAGATATAAATGATAAAACATGAATAATTCCAAGGAAACCTATGTAGAAATTTTGAATAATATGACACTTATTCACAGAGATTATCCCGATTATACACTATTGCGAAATACATGCATAATACATAACCTCCTCTATTTTGATCATCAATTTAGCAGCATTAAAATCAATGAAACATCAATCGCATGCGCACATTAACACAGTATGTAACCCGAGGAAAGCATACAGCTGAAAACCCCATACTATCTATATATTATAATGATTGAGAACATGTAACAATACATAGTACAATACTCCTCACAAGTACTCAGTACTATCTCCACCTGTTACACACAAACTAGCTCAGATCTGAATCAATCACAGGTTCAAATCTCCTCCTGCTGTCTGCCTGCCTCCACTGTGAAATCCTGCGAGAGAATAATGATGAATGGCTGAAGCAAACTCGTATTTCCTTGGCTGAACCACGCAATCCTCATTGGCATTACTCAATCCCACTTATTGTGCAAGATCTCATGCACAACTATAGTCACAACTGATAGAAATCTCAACCTCTAACACCTGTCTCCACTGAACTGTCCATGCACTGAGTTAACTGATGTATTCTTTAGTTTCTTTATGAGTTAATAATTAGTGAATTAATTAATATTTAATTCACACAACTCATCATTAGTGTATTCTTTAGTTAGACTAAAATACAACTAGTTTAACCAAGTCAAACTGAACACAACTCCATCAACTCCACAATCAACTCCACCGAAACTCAACCACATGAGTTCTAATAGAAGTCCTGCATGCAATAGCTCAACTGACCCACAAGAAAAAAGCGTATTTCCTTCTGAAAACTGCATGCGCCACATCTGTAGCTCAAACTGAAGTGCTCCAAGAGGACAAGATAATGTTTATAGTCCAAATATTATTATGAGACAATAATATTCGACGGTTCTATTTTTAGCCTGGCAGTCTAAAAATAGAAATCGCCCATATGTCTAAAAATAGAAGTCCATCTATTTTTACCAACATGACCAATCATCCACAAATAACATCCTGCAACTCATAGACCATGATCCATATGTCTAAAAATAGACATAGTCTAAAAATAGACTTTGCACCAAAAATAGCCTGCGGGCCCACTTAGTGAAGGCGACTCCTTTCCACTAAGCTCCATCATCTTGTTTCATTTTCAACACTCCCTCTCAACAAGATATGGATTATCAACAACCCCTATCCTACCTCTGGAATGTTCTACATGCAACACATTTTCCCGGTCCACTTGCTCCAACAACACTTGGAACAAAACACTCCCAACTGACCACTCTGTTGGGCTAGGAACATACTCTGATGCTAAAGCTCTACCTACTGCTGACAAGTTCTCCCTCTCTGACATATGCGCTACTGCAACATCTCCATGCATCTCGCACCATTGCACACTTCTCTGTGCCACCTAGCACTGTGCAAAACACTTGTGCCTCTCGCATTGCTGCAGCCTGCTAGCTATGCACTGTCCTGGGATTCCCTACACTATCGCTCTCTCTACCACTCCATCCACATTTGTCTCTACCCAATCATTCAGTTCCTGCTACTCCACATCGGGGCTCCCGTAGCAAGGTCTCATCCAAGAGGTTTGGTACCTCAAGGGTCATGCCCCTCCTCCTTGGGACAATCACTCTATATCGCCCCACCTCCTACCTGGAGGTATGGCTGCATGTGATCCCTCAGCCCACCTGGCTCAAAGTTTCCCCCTAATGGAGGTCTCTACATGAGTAGATGTCTCTACTCAATCTCCTCTCAGCTTCCCTTGTTGTTGCTGCTCCACAACCTCCTGAAGCTGCTGCACCAATCGTGGCTCCTCCACAATCATCTAAGACTTCTTCTGGCTCTGCATGTTGAGAGGTAATATACGCTCCCTCTCAACCACCAAGTATCCATCAGTTTCCTCGTTGCTCAAGGATTTTCATGCATCTTGAACCTCAAGAGCATACAGGTTTTTGACCCGTGAACCAATCTGCTTCACCTGTCTAGTGATGATGTGTTTAAGGAAAACCTTTCCCTTACTGAAGACTACATCATAGCCTCTGTCTTCTAGCATCGCGATTGACACCAAGTTTCTCTCCAGTCCTGGTACATACTTGACATCAGTCAAGGTAAGGCGAGCTCCATGCTCCCTCTGGAAAATAACTATGCCTACACCTGAGACACTATACTTCTCATCATTACCCATCGCTATGAGTATCTGGAGATCTTTCTCCTCCAAAGTACTGAACAAACTCTTGTCACCAGTCATGTGGAAAGAAGCTCCACTGTCAAGAAACCAACCACTTCCCACCATGGATGAAACCATGCATGCGAAGAGTGTGAAATCCAACTCGAACTGTGAAGCAAGTGCCTCACCTTCAGATCCTTCCCCAGATCCCTTCTTGGATTTCTTCTTTGAGCAATTAGTACCATAATGGCCCAACTCATGACAATGAAAGCATCTCACCTTCGACATGTCAACCTTCTTCCCATCATTGGAAGAACTGGATTCGGAAAGAGAACCCTTCTCCTTCCCCTTCTTTGCTTTGGCAGCCAAAGCATAATTTTCTTCATCAGATGCCTTTGATGAAGATCCGTCCCTGGTATTCCGCCTGATCTCCTCTTGCACAAGATCCGACCAAAGTCTCTCCCATCCTGGCAATTTCTCCCAACCATTGACAGAGTCCTGATAGGAATGCCAACTCTTCAAAAGACCAAGGAGAGCCAAGCTCACCAAGTCCTCATCATCAACAGTCACCCCCACACTTCCCAGCTCATCCCGGCACTGGGTGAACTTCGTGAGATACCTAGGCATACTGTCTCCATTCTCACACTTAATGTTTCTGATTTTATCCTTGAGCGCCAGCTTCCTCTGATCGCTCTTGCTTTGGAATAGATCTGTCAACGCTTTCCACATCAAGTATGGAGAAGCCTTTCCATGCAGGCTGGACACAATGTGATCCTTCACTCCCTCCGACAGAATCCTTCGACACTTTGCTGTCTTCTTTTGCCAAGCATCAACTTGCGTAGTATCAGTAGGCTTTGGGACCTCAGCCTCTATGAACTCCTTCAGCCCATTATCATCTAGCACCACCTCCATCCTGTCCTTCCATGCAATATAGTTTGAGCTGCCCTCAAGAGCATACTCCAATCGCAATCCGTTGAAAGACATTGCAACGTTGACACCAAGAAAACACTGCTACAAATTCGAATTCCACCAGCTCAAAACTCAACCGCTTCTGATCTAAAATTTGTGAGAACAAAGTATTTCTCATACAGAGATTGACTGTATGGGATTTTACTGCATATCTCACCTTCCAAAGGAAGGATGAATCCAGAGGCTACCTGGCCAGATGACAGACTCTGCCTGAAGAAATAAAATGTAAACACTTTCTGAATAATAGATCTAATGATCAACTCTGCTCTGATACCATGTAGAAATTTTGAATAAGATGACACTTATTCACAAAGATTATCTCGATTATACACTATTTCGGAATACATTCATAATACATAACCTCCTCTACGTTGCTCATCAATTTAGCAGCATTAAAATCAATGAAACATCAATCGCATGCACACATTAACATAGTATGTAACCCGGGGAAAGCATACAGCTGAAAACCCCACACTATCTATATATTATAATGATTGAGAACATGTAACAATACATAGTACAATACTCCTCACAAGTACTCAGTACTATCTCCACCTGTTACACACAAACTAGCTTAGATCTGAATCAATCACAGGTTCAAATTTCCTCCTGCTATCTGCCTACCTCCATTGCGCAATCCTGCAAGAGAATAATGATGAATGGTTGAAGCAAACTCGTATTTCCTTGGCTGAACCATGCAATCCTCATTGGCATTACTCAATCCCACTAATTGTGCAAGATCTCATGCACAACTATAGTCACAACTGATAGCAATCTCAACCTCTAACACTTGTCTCCACTGAACTGTCCATGCACTGAGTTAACTGATGTATTCTTTAGTTGCTTTATGAGTTAATAATTAGTGAATTAATTAATATTTAATTCACACAACTCATCACTAGTGTATTCTTTAGTTAGACTAAAATACAACTAGTTTAACCAAGTCAAATTGAACACAACTCCATCAACCCCACCGAAACTCAACCACATGAGTTCTAACTGAAGTCATGCATGCAATAGCTCAAATGACCCACAAGAAAAAAGCATATTTCCTTCTGACAGCTGCATGTGCCACATCTGTAGCTCAAACTGAAGTGCTCCAAGAGGATAAGATAATATTTATAGTCCAAATATTATTATGAGACAATAATATTCGACTGTTCTATTTTTAGCCTGGCAGTCTAAAAATAGAAACCGCCCATATGTCTAAAAATAGAAGTCCATCTATTTTTACCAACATGACCAATCATCCACAAATATCATCCTGCAACTCATAGACCATGATCCATATGTCTAAAAATAGACATAGTATAAAAATAGGCTTTACGCCAAAAATAGCCTGCGGGCCCACTTAGTGAAGGCGACTCCTTTCCACTAAGCTCCATCATCTTGTTGCATTTTCAACAACCTAATCAGGGCAAGGAGATATAATGAAATAGATAAGGAACTTGATTCTATATTAGGATAATCATATCATATTACAAACAGCAAATAAGGCTCACAAAACAATTATGAAACACAAAACATATTTTTTTTCAATCAAACCCATAAAACATCTAAAGAAAGTGTGCAATGATTTTAATAAATAACTTGGATAAGTCATCAAATCTAGGGTAATATAGGATGATTTTTGTGTTATGTGATCATGAAATGTGTGGTGAATAACAAAACAACCTAATTAATGAAGTTGTAATCATTATCACTTATAAGATACAAGGGATAGAAATTGGATGATCTTATAAATTTGTACGATGACGAATTTCTGTTGATGAAAATTTACCTTCATCCAAATGTAGGATTGAATTTATCTACTTTAAAATCACAAGATGACTTCATATGAGGGTGAGGCTAGATGATCCAGGGGATTAAAAATATGCTCAAAAATGGAAGTGCTCAAATTCTCCCAAAACTGACACCAAATTATAGATCGCATCATTCGGATTCCAACGACGCTTGAATCGCATCAATCCGAGACCGTATGAGGAAGTTATCGCATTCTGAAGTTTTTGGCAAACAACTAAAAAGTTAAATTGTAGGGTTGATTGGGTAGTGTACGAATGTCACGTGGCAATCCATATGATGACATCATCAGTCAACTGAGACGTACGATTGACAGATTGGACCAGTGACGAGAGGGCATGTGGCGCATGGTGATTGGTTGAAAGGTTTTTGTGGTGGACCAATCATAGGTTGCCACGTGGGCCAATCAGAGGGTGCCACATGGCCCTATGAGAGGCCACCAAGTGTTCTAGGTTTCCGCACTAAAATTTTGTTATGGACCAGAATAGACCTCCGCAAGATTTGAGCCACCCACCAACTAACAAATCGCTCTACCAACACGCCACAATGTTTCTTGTTTACAGTATTGGCAGGGATGTATTTAAAGTTATATGGAATCGGCGTTGGAGGAAGGGTTGGGTTTGTTAGGCGTAGTGATATGGAAATTCGTGACCGATGGAAAAGGATGGGAGGGGAAAGGTGTGTGGCACCTTGCCCCATGCCCCCGCCCATGGTTCTATTAATAATGTGATGACCACGGGTGACATGCGGCGGGGGCATAGAGAAAGGGGTGGCAGTTGAGAGTCATCCCCTAGTTCATTTATGACATTGAAACCACTAGCAGAAGGCTAGGGGTTGTGGGAACGTGGCACCCCTCTCGCGCTCAGCCCCAATCCATATGGCCCACGTGACGGGGAGTACAGAGATAAGAAAAAGGGGCTCGGCCTGATTTTTTTTAGTATTTATTAATGGTTCAACAAAAGCACCAAACCTAGCATGATTCGTGTGTCAAATCCGTGACCTCCGAAAACACAAAGGAGCGCCATACCAATCCACCAAAGAGCCTATTTGTTTCCATATTTGCAGTGCGAGACAATTTATAGGGCATTTTGCAAGCAAATTGGAGAAAGAAGCTTAACTTGGTCATTTTCAGCCTTTTTGAGCCCAAGAAGAGCCCACACCAGGGTTTTTGGGCATTCTTGACATAATAACATTGTTATTTTTGCAATTTCGGAATTGCATGTTGATGTAATTTCAAATTTGAGCATATAATATAAAGGGACACCATTGGAAGCTAGACCCAGAGATGTAGCCCAGGAGGGGTGAACTCTGTCATCAAATTGTTGTGTTGTGATGTTGCTAATTGTCCATTTTTAATTGTTAAAATACACAAAATTTAACTCATTTTGTGTGTTTTTACAATCATGATCCATTTCCCATAAGACATAAACTAGCTTGCAAAACTTTACATGAAACCTTCAATTTTAATTTCAGATCAGTTTGGTATTAGAGCATGGTTTTTGTGAAGGTTTGATATATTTTTCAAGTGTTTTTCTTGAATGATTTTAAGGTATAAATTGAAAAGAGGTGGAGTTTTTGAAGAACCAAACCCTCAAATTAGTTCAAGGAGGCCACAAACACAGCAATTCATGGCACATGAAGAAGGACAAAGACGAGAGATGATGTCTGAGAATGAGAGAGCTTTTAGAAAGGATTTCTATGATATGACTGATATGGTGAAAGTGTTGTACAATTAGAGAACAACAAGGTTGCAAAGAGAAAGTTCTAATCAACTGAAAGTTAATGGTGGTGATGGGAGCAAGCCTCCACCTCCACCTCCACCTCCTTCTTCACCTCCTTCATCTCATAGACCTACTCCTCCTCCATCTCCAAAAGGACATGCTAAGTCTCCTTGGATTAAGCTTGATGTCAAGCTACAATGGGGAAATAAATGTTGAAAAGTTGGATAATTGGGTTCGTCAAATTGAAGTCTATTGCAGGATTCAAAATATTGATGATGATGTCACAAACCTCCATCTTCCTTCTCTTCGGTTGGAAGGTGCAGCTCTCATATGGTGGGAGGTCATAACTCTAGAAGATTTGAAGAAAAGTGGTAAAGTTATCTCTTCTTGGAATGATTTTGTAGTTGCATTAAGGAGGCAATTTTATCCATTAGCTTACTTGCAAAAATAAATTATGGATTGGGAAAATTTTAGACAAGCTAAAGGTCAAAGTGTCCAAAGTTACACACAAGAATTTATAAGAAGATATTTAATATTGGGTGTTGATTTGTCTTCACAATATACTCTCCTTAAAGATATAGGTGGATCACATAGTTATTTGAGACATGCTATACTTATGTTTAATCCCACCAATCTAGATGAAGTAAGTGTTCAGGTAACTCATTTAGAATCAAGAGATAATATGTTCCTCAAGAGACCAGCAAGAAACCTTCTAAATATGGAGACAATGGAAAGGGGAAGTTTAAAGGCAAAGGGAAGAAGAATGCTACTATCAAGAAAGAGGGAGAGAAACTGTTGGCTTGAGGGACTCTAGACCCAGGTTCAGAGTTAGTTGCGCCAACCAACAAGACCCTTCGTTGTTGGCCCTTCCGACAACAACCCACGTAGCGTAGGTTGCAGTCTCACCCAAAGAAATATTGGGGGATGATAGAACCAGGTTTCTGCGTCTAGAGGTCTGTGTGATGGGTGCATGTGATTCCTAGGGTTTTATTCTGACCTTCGTGAACCCTAACCCTTGAATTGTGGAAATTATGATAACTTACGGACAACAACTTCTAACTCTGCCCCGATTGCTTAAAACATTCATAACGTCAAGTAAATAAACAAATCTACTACTTTCGCGCATGAATTAAGTGTGTATTAAGATAATTGCATAAAACAGAGTGAATACACAGAAACTATATAAGTAAACATAAAGGCACAGATATACAGATTTGGCTTCAAAATAGTCTTTATTAGATTCAATCCTTTTGTTACATACTCTTTCTTCCTTGTGCACACAGTTGCTGGGGCCCGCACACTCCATTGCAGACTTACCAAGGTCTCCACGCACACAGCTACAGGATCCTTCCCCTTCACCTAAGTACAGAAAATAGACTTTTCTGCCTTAGATCACTTGCCCATACATAGATCTTCAATTATTGAGTTACTTCCTATGACTCGCTAGGACTCCTTTATATAGCTTCTTCCATTACAATACCATGGTTCACAAACCATCAGTTGGTCACACAAAATCTTAACTTCTAACAATCTAAGGGGCTTTGACCTTCCTAAAGCCCCTTTTGACTTCTATGACCTTCGTTCCCCGCTCCTCAAAATGTGGATACTTTACATAAATAACAAAAATTATTACAAAATTGACCCCAGGGGACCCTGTCCCAACGACCCCCCAACTCAAAGTCGAGACACGTCCTCAAGTCACTCTGCTGGTGGCACCTCAATCTTCACCTACAACTCACTGAATTCAATCTTCAAAACTTGTAGGTCTATTGTCCCTTGCACAATGGCTTGACGAACTTATTCAACCAATTTCACAATGGTGGAGCCTTCTACTGCAAGGACCATTGTTCTATGTGTCTGCTACATTGCCTTCATACGCCCAAGGCTACGTCCTTGAAGATATGATGGCTTCCTTGCGACGCAACTCATCAATTTCACTCTAGATGAGCTTTCCTTCCTATAACCTGGTGAACCTTTGCACTAGAGCTAAGGTTCATGTTGTTGACCTGATTTCATCGAACTGTCTCTACTTCTCTCTGATGTCCGCTTCAATCTTCTGCAGAGTTGGATCCTCTTGCAGCGAGGTCCATAATTCCATGGCATGTTCAAATAACTGAGTGCAGCCCTTGACTGTAGCTTCCAAGGTGGCAATTTCTTCTTTAATAGCAGCTTCGCGTTGCTCTCTGACTTCTGGAGGGGTAGTGGGTTGCAACTTAAGTTGTAGCTCCGAGATTTGCAGTTGCAACTCAAACCTGACTTTGCCAATTTCTACCTGTGACTCCTTTACTACGGTAGCTATCTTCTGGATCTTTTCTGCAGAGACTGCGTCTATCGGAATCTCGAGCTCGAGAAGCTCACTACAGGCTTGTGCAATAGCATCCTCTAGTTGTTGACTTCGCATTGTGACCTCCTCATTTTCCTTGATGGCCTGCTCCTTTTCTTCAAAGATCTGATGATTATTTTTTTTACCTCATTGATGATCAGTAGTGCACGTTGCTCCCAAATCCTAAGCTCATCTGGCACCCCTTGGTGCAGCTCATGTAGACTCTAAATAGGAAGCACGACCAACTTCAGACTCAAGTCCTTCATATGTAATAGGTGTGCCATGCCTTCTACTAAATCGACACGCAGGGATCCCTATGGAAACTGCACTGTGCGGAGATCCAGTGTGACTTCTGGTTCCAGGGCTGACCCGCTCACTTGCTTCACGCTCGCCTGGCCCATGCTCTATTGAATGAGACCTATTTGGACCTGCAACTCCCGCAGACCCTACTGTACCTTACCTAGTGTTTGTTGGTACTGCCCTTTGAAGTGGCCCTAAATACTTGTAGTTGCATCGCAGACCACATCCCCAATTTCATCTAGGTCCCCCTCTGTGACTACCAATTGCGTCGTGCTCATTGATTTATCTGATTTTTTCTTCTTGCACAGCCCTGCCGAACTCATTTTTTGCCTCTTCTTGACGATGAAGGGGGACTCCAAGCCTACGCCACTTCCTATTCTCCCTCTATATCTTCCTCCACGTCCGTGCATTCAGTGTCTAACTCGCTGAAGTCAATGGTGGCCTGCGATGTAGTCTTTTCATTTGTTGCTTCTTTTTCCTTGGCAGCCGCTACATTCTCCTTTGTAGCAGTTTCTTTCTATTGCGCGACCCTTTCTCTTGCCGCAACAATTTCTTTAGCGAAAGCCTTATGTGCTTCCTTCTTCTTTTCTACTATCGTGGTGGCTATGGTGTGCATCATGGTCTGTGTTGTGCTCTGTGTTGCTTCACCTTTAGCAACCTTACTGGTATCTACATCAGCATAAGAAGGGGTGAGCTAGTCACTTGGCCACTTACTGACAACCCCTACAATATCGTCCTCGACGACTAAGTAAGGAAACTTGTGCCATATTCCCTTGCCATATTTCTTTGCGTGAATGTGTAGATTATGGAAATCTCCCTTGAAGTCTGTGATATTGATGTACTACTTGTGCAAACTTGGCGATAACCTTCGTCACTGGTTAATCACCATCCTGAGCTCTTCTTCAAACAAGACCTAGAATATCTTCGTCTCCATCACTCATGCGGGGTATTTGGTAGCCCATAGTGAAGCAAACTTCACAGCCTCAGGTAGATTTGAGTCTTGTTGAGGGAATTGGCTTTCTTCGGGCGTCCTCTAGGCCACCAATGTGATCAATAATAATAACCATGCATAGTGGAACAATTTGTTGTCATCTTGGGCCTCTCTGCAGTCCTCCAGAAATTCATGACATAACTATTGAGCGCAATTATAATGGACTCCTTTTGCGCACTGCGCAGCCAAAGAGACGAATGGCGCTGACACTTCCTCATGATCTTACCAGCCAAGATCTGTGCAACAAACTGCACTGCACCATCTAATATGGACTAAATGGAATACCCGTGCGACTTCTTGACCAGACCAAAATCACTCTTCATTTGGTCTGCCAACTTCTTCTCTTGTGAATTTCCTATGAAAGCCTCCACATGATCCACTCCTTGAGGATTATTATTCTGTGGATTAGATGTCAGTGATCGGGATGGGCCCTCCCAACCAGAGGCACCCATCATGCACCAGTGTCAACAATTGGCGCACACAAACTGTATTAATAGTGGTGCGACTGAAGTGTGGCACCCACAACATATTTAGGAGCCCCGCGCCCCCAACTCCAACCACCCATTTCATCGGCTCAAGCCACGTGACATCTACCTCTTCATAGTAGACCTTCTTTAGGTACTTACTCAACACCAACCGTGGAAACCTCTCATGGTCCCCCAGGTCCCAATCTTCCATTTTCAAGTTTGGTATACGAGCCAGCAACAGGCCCTCAAACATCACATTTTCTGGCAACAAAGGTGGAGAGACCATAAACTTTGCAAAATCTGAGTCTTTGGGCACTTTAGCCATTGAATTTCTAGGTGGGATATATGGCGGTAGCTGAGTTATCGGATCAACTAGGATATATGGTGATAGCTGAGTTATCAGATCAACCTCTTCTGCATCAATTTCCTCTACTCCTCCGCGCAGTTCTTCCTCATCCAGGTCCAGGGGCTCTGTCAGTTGTTTGGACCTATCCATCTTTCCCTACTGGCCAATTTTGGTCGGAATTTTCTACAATGATTGTCACATTGGTGCTTGTTGAGGCTTCTTCTACTTCTTATCTCCCACCGTAGAAGTAGATGGCTTAGGCCTTGGTGACCTAGGCGTAGTAGTAGGCAATCCTGTAGAGACAGGTTGGGTTAGCTCTATTTCAGGTTTCGTTGTAGTAATTCTCTTGAGGATTATCTTACGGTGCTAATCAGGTAAGTTTGAGAATTCCGGTTGTGAAAGAATGCTCTCCCAATCCTTATCAGACATGCAACATTGTGCTAGACATAATTGAAAGTACAACAACTTAAGGCAAATTCTCAGGAAGCAAAGTGTTCGAATGTGGAGCGAGATGCAATATTTATAGCTCAATTTGAATTCAAATTTGTTTGTTCCCTCCAATTCCCTGTCATTAATGTGATTTTGGTGGCATATTTCCAAAGATATGCATCTTAAATGATCCCCCCCCCCACTCCTTTTAACGAAAAAATCGCCATCCAATCAGCTACAGTGCTTCCAACGGTCACTTTTTGGCTCGATTGTACAGGACCTACCATCCTAGCACAACTCCTTCGTCGCAGCTCTCCTTTGCGCCTTGCCTTGATATGTCGCACAACCCCATCACTTCATCCAACCTTTCTTTTGGCAGTGTAGTTTATAGTCTCGCATTCCCTTGAAACTGCCTGGAACACTAAGACTATCCCGCATCCATATAGTCATTGTGTAAGGGGGGATCACCCCTGTACTACTTTAATCGACTCCCATTGACTTTTCCTGGAAAATTTGTGAACTTGTTGTCATACAGAAGTACCAAATCATCATTCTTAAAGGTGCGTTGTATGATATGGTGATCATGCCATGCCTTTTCACGATCCTTTTGCACTTGTTGATGAAAACCTGCCAAGAAGCGATCTTCCTCCAACTCAATGAGCTGTGTGAGGTGTTCTTCCATGGTATCTCGATCGGCCATGTCGGCAACTACACCAATCTACAAACTAGGCACTATGTATTCCATCGACATCAAAACTTCCTGTCCACAAAGCAATCTGAACGATGTTTTTCCCGTCAACTTCTTGCAGGTAGTTCTATACACCCATAGAATAGGGAGTATGTGCACATCCCAGACATTTCACTTCATATTACAAATATTTGTTAAGGCATTCTCCATAATTTTGTTAAATGCTTCTACAGTGCCATTCGCTTGAGGATGATATGGCGTACTCTTCTGGTGATACATCTAGAACTCTTCGAGCAAAGCAGAAATTGTCTCATTTAAGAAGTGTGAACCTCTATCACTCATCAAGATCTTAGGGCAGCCAAACCGAGATAGGATATATTCAAAAATAAAATTTGCAGTTGTAGCTACGCTACAATCCTTTACAGGTTGTGCCTCAGCCCACCTGGTCAAATATTCATTCATTGTAATGATATATATGGCTCCAGTCTTCTTTCCTAGTGCATGAATTGGTCCCACAAAGTCTATTGCCCACTTATCAAACACTTGTAATGATACCTATGGGTTCAATGGAAATTCATACCTTCACGATGGTCTCCCTGTTCTCTAACAGACATCACACGGCCTGCAATAAACCTTGGAGTTCTTATGCACAGTCGGCCACCAAAGTCCTATGCATAGGATTTTCTGCGCATTTTCTCTTCCTTCATAATGTCATCCCGCTACTCCTCTATGTGCTTCAACAAGGATACTTTTCCATTCGTACTCCAGGACATACCTCCGCGATATTTCATTAAATCCCATTTTATATAGATGTCCGGTGATAACAGGGAAATCTGCAACCCAGACCACTAACTCAATCTGTTGCTGCGTGGAATTCCCTTCAGGAGTTGTACCCGTGGATAAGAACTGGATTATATCAGCAAAATGGTCATCAACAATGCTCACAGCAAAGAGTTGTGCATCAGGCAATACTTCCTCTAGATTCGTAGGTTCGTCACAATTCTCAATCTACGAGAGGTGATTTGGTCCAGCATTCAGGCGCCCTAGCTTCATAATTACCTCAAAGTCATATTCCTGAAAGAGCAGCAACCATCGACAGATTTTCCCCCCCAACACAGGCTTGTTGACCATGTACTTCAAATCATAATGGTCTGTGTACATCTTGAAGTGTGCACCCAACAAATAGTGTCTGAATTTCTGCAACACATACACCATTGCTAGTCCTTCGTGTTCTGTGGTAGAATAATTATTTTCCACCTTTGATAACTTTCTACTTGCAAATTCTATCGGATGATCGATATCACCTTCACCTAGTTGGGTTAGCACAACTCCCAGTGCTATGTAGGATGCATCTACATGGACGTGGAATTCCTTTCAGTTGGGGAAAACTAAAATGGGCGCAGTGACCATTTTTTCCTTCAAAACATCCAAACTCTTCTAGTAGTCATCGTCCTAACAAAATGTCGCATCCTTTTTCAGCAATCTTTCCATGGGCGCAGTGATCTGTGCATACACCTTGATAAATTTCCTGTAGTACCCTATGTGGCCCAATGTCATGTGCAGTTGATTGACATTCTTCGGAGGCTCCAAATTAATAATTACAGCAATTTTTGCAGGGTCGGCCACCAGCCCTTGCTTACAGACTACATGGCCCAATAGTATCCCATATGTTACGCAGAATATGCATTTCTTCAAATTAAGGGAAATCTGATACCTTCCACAAGTATCCAACATAAGGCGAAGACTGGAAACATGTCTCTTAACTAGCCCAAACACAGTGCAATCATCCAAGTATACCTCCAAAAACTTGTGAATAAACTCCTTGAAGGCTACGACTACCATCCTAGATGTTAGGTTCCTATACCAATAGGTGTCATATTTCATGATTGACTGTGGAAATGCCAAATATGATCATCCTTTCCATGCTGCAAAGGTTCCATATTTTCCAAAAAATCAAAAAATTAAAAAATTAAAAGATGGTATGCCCTAAAAGAAAAATCAAAGGGCAAGAAGAATGAATTGGTCAAGAAAGAAAGAAAATGAACCCCAAAGAAAAGACCAAGAAAGTGTGCTAGTCAAAATGCCACTACTGTCCTATTTTTTGCAAACAAGTTCAAATTATGCAATCAGTGACTTTTATCACACTTGATGGATGCCCCAACAGCTCAATCTTGGCCATTCCATGTTTAAATTTCTTGTTTTAGCATTAGAGAATAAGGTCTGTTCAAACAGTTTAAGCTTGGCAGATCACTAGTTAGGTAGAGAAGCAAGGGAGCTCAACAGCTAAATCTAAGCCCCTGGAAGAGATAAGGGCAGACTTAGATAGGAGGGCAGTTAAAAGAAAACAGGAGAGGAAGGGTTTGCTAGCTCAAACGCACCCAAGGAGAAAGAAAAAAAAATGTTAGGTGTATTAGGTTGGGTAGGCAGTTTTGAGGTTGCAGAAGCAGGTTGATGAGCAGTGCTGTCTATAGGAGGGAATTCATCTCTCATGAATATCATAAGTGCAATGGCACTTGTTTGGTTACAGTTCAGGTGGAGCATGACTAATTTCCCTTCTCATTTCCCCAAAAATGATTTACTAACCTCCCCACAAGGACATTGAGATCTGTTCATTGTTCCCAGTTCACTTCATTTCATGAAAATTACTAAGTGGAACTCTGTGTTTACTTAGCCAAAACAAGCCACATTTCTTGTGTAAAAATCTTTTTCTTCCTATATGTTAAGTCTCTACAAATTATAATGGCAGAAGTGTCCTCAGACACATAATTTTATTAATCAGAAAAAATAATTACATAATTGATTTTGCAAGAGTTTACACCCGAACCACTCAAACACTCTTGCAATGAGCTATTTATAAGCTCCATGTCCTAACTACCTTTAATTATGGATCACTTATTAAATAACAAGTGTCCATTTACAATAAATGCTATAAAAACCAACTAGCTAACAAATCTCCTAAAATAGAGCCTAAGATACGACACATTTGGAGAGTCATATCTAGTTACAACAATATGCTAATTCTAAAAGTATCCATTAAATAATTAAACATTCTAGAATAACAATTATTAATTTAATATCTTAAATTAATAATTATTTTATTCTAATTTTATAACCTATGATAAAATTGTATTTTTGGATCATCTAACATTCCCCCCTATGATCCAAAGATACATTACAACACATACCAAGTTCATCCCTGAACTTAGTAAATTTTATTCTGCCAAGCGGTTTCGTTAAAATGTCGGAGATCTGATCTTCGGAAGGACAATAAACTGGTTTGAGGACATCTTTGGCAATGAGAGATCTGATATGATGATACTTGGTGTCCACATGCTTTGTCTTTGAATGAAAAATTGGGTTCTTGGCAAGTTTGATGGCTGACTGGTTGTCAATGAATAATGATGTAGCTTCTGCCTGAGAAATGACCAAGTCCTGCAAATTCTGCGCAACCAAACAATTTCACATGTTGCTTCCCATGCTGAAATGTACTCTGCTTCTGCTGAAGAAGTGGCCACTTTAGCTTGTTTCTTACAACTCCAAGATACTACTGCTGACCCCATATTCATTAAATAACCTGATGTTGATGCTCGATCATCAATACTCCCAGCAAAGTCAGCATCGGAATATCCACCAAGTACAAAATTTTTAGTCTTTGTGTAAAGAAGACCAAAATCTTTTGTTCCTTGGATATATCGAAGAACTCTTGTAGCTGCATTCCAGTGGCTATCTAGTGGTTCCTGCATAAAACGTGAAAGAATACTGACTGCATAAGATAAATCAGGACGAGTATTTGTCAAATAAATCAAGCTGCCAATCAACTGTCTGTAAGTTGTACTGTCCACCTTTTCCCCCCCTTCAAATTTTGAAAGTTTCAAGTTTTGCTCCATGGGGGTGAGAACGGGCTTGCAATCTTGCATGCCAAATCGCTAAAGAACCTCTGCTGCATACTTACTCTGAGAAAGGAAAATATGATGTGGACATTGGAAGACTTCAACTCCAAGATAGTAGTGAAGTAATCCCAAATCTGTCATCTTAAAACCTGCATGTAACTCCTTTTTCACCTGTGCAATATGATCATCATGGTTGCCAATAATGATCAAATCATCTACATACATAACAAGAATGACCAGATATTTTCCCTGTTGTCGCACATACAAAGTATCATCAGATTCACTTCGTTGAAAACCAACTTTCTTAAGGTAGTCATCCATCTTTGCGTACCAAGCGCGAGGAGCTTGTTTTAATCCATATAAAGCCTTGACCAATTTGCAGACTTTATGTTCTTGTCCTTCAACTTCAAAACCTGGTTGTTGGGTCATATACACTTCCTCCTGTAAATCCTCGTTGAGAAAAGCACTTTTCACATCCATTTGATGAACTTTCCATCCTTTTTGAGCGGCCAATGCAAGTGTTAATTGGATGGTGTTCCATTTAGCTGTAGGAGCAAAATTCTCCTCATAATCAATGCCTTCCTGCTGCGCAAAACCTTTTGCGACAAGTCATGCTTTATACTTTTCAAGTTCTCCCTTTTGATTATACTTAATTCTGTAAACCCATTTGCATCCTATGGGTTTAACATTTGTTGGAAAATCAACAAGTTTCCAAGTGTTGTTATCAATTACTGCTTGATATTTTTCAACCATAGCCTGTTGCCATTCTTTATGTTTTACTACTTCTTTGTATGTGGAAGGTTCAGTAAAATCATTTGCTATCAAGGCAAAATTTCCTTCACTTCTATGTGCCCTTCTGGTGCCTGTTTTATTCTGTTCATCAGGCTTTACATCTTTCAAAAGTTGAACTGCCCATTTCGGAAGTTGGTGCTCACTTGTTTGTGCTTCTGTAAAGTCCCCATCATTGTAAAGAGGATTAATATAAACTGATGTTCGTCGTTCAGGTGAAGGATGTGGAGAATCACTGTCAGATGAATTGCTACTGCTTGGAGATGCGGATGAACTGCTAGAAAACCCAGATGATGTTGTTGATGTAGATGGACTGGATGACTCATCTTCAGAGGAAGGAAAATCAAGTTCATACCAATTTGGTGAAGTTGGTTGACTTTGCATTTTTCCATTTCTTTTACTTCCCTTAGTTTCTAACTTGTGAAGAAGATTTTCAATTTCTTCAGCACTCTTACTTTCAGTTTCATCAAAAATGACATCCCTGCTTACAATAAATTTCCCATTGGTCAAAAGACGATACCCTTTCTTCTCATCAGAATAGCCAATCATTGTGCATTTTAAACTTCTTGAGTCAAGCTTAGTTCGTTTTTCTTTCGGAACTAAGGCATAACACACTGACCCAAAAACTCTAAGATGTTTAACTCGAGGTTTGAAACCAAACCAAGCTTCATAAGGTGTAATTCCGTCTAAAGAAGCAGTTGGAGATCTGTTTCTTAAGTAGACAGTTGTATGAATTGCTTCCGCCCAATATGTTGGACTTAACCTTTTGAAAGTTAACATGGATCTCGCCATGCCTAACAAAGTGCAATTCATTCTTTCGAATACTCTATTTTGTTGTGGAGTGTAAACATTAGTAAGATGTCATCTTATGCCATTTTCACTGCAATAAGTTTTGAATTCATTTGAAGTGAATTCTCCCCCATTATCTGTCCTGAGAGTACCTATCTTTTCTTTGACTTCATTTTCAACAAGTTGGCGAAAAATTTTAAATTTATCAAATGCTTCTGACTTGTTCTTCAAAAAGTAAACCCAAGTCATTATGCTGGAATCATCAATGAATAGTAAGAAATATTTGCATCCACCAAAGGAAGTTTGTAGTGGTCCAAAAACATCACTGTGAACTAGTTGTAGCCGCCTGTTTGCATGCCATGAACTTGTTAGAAAACTTTCTCGATTTTGTTTGCCATAAATGCAAGCTTCACATTTTGCATTTTCCCTTTTGAAAGTGGGAAGTCCTTTAACCATTCCTTGTTTCTGTAATTGAGAAAGACTCTCAAAATTCAAATGTCCATATCTTACATGCCATAGTCTTATAGGTGAAATACCTGTAGTCACTGCCCCTACAAAATCAAAATGCCTTGGAATAACTGTCCCTTTCATCCGTAACGGTTTTCCATCTTCATAACCTGTCATGACTGTTTTCAAGTTCTGTTTGATTGAATTAATCTTGACTAAACCATCTTCCATAATCACCTGATGTCCTGCTTGTCGAATCGTGACTAAAGAGAGCAAATTTTTCTTAAAACTCGGTACATACCATACATTGGAAATCATTTTTTCTCCAATTCCAGGGAGGAAAACTTTTACTACTCCTTTTCCATAAGGAGTATGTTTTGTATCATCAGCAAGAAAAATGGAATTAAGTTGGCAATCTTGAAAATTCCAGAAAAAATCACGTCGACAAGTCATGTGCTGAGTTGCCCCGGAATCCAAGATCCAGGCATCTTCATAGTCACTTCTAAGATGGGATGAAAGTTGTGATGCTGATGAGGAAGTAAAAACATATTCTGAGTTATCATCATCTTGATCATTTGCAAATTGCGCTGAATGCTGCTGAAACTTGGGAATTTTATTAAGTGAAGTTCGACAATCTTCAACATAATGGCCAACTTTGTTACATCTTCGACACACAATTTGACTTAAGTCTCTTCCTCTTCCTGAAGATTGTCCTCTGCCTCTGCTTTGACTTCTATTTTGAGATTGTCCTCTACCTTGATTATTATATCCTTGTCCTTGAAAATTGCCTCTTCCTTGGTTGTTTCCTCTACCTTGAAAATTATTCCTTCCTCCTCTGTTAAAATTGTTTCCTCTGCTTTGACTTCGACCTCGATTATGTGCTGCTTGATTCTGATTCCATCTGCCTCTGCCTCGAGAACTGTCTGCTGATGACTTACTAGTGCTGGCCTCTGTGAGAAAAACATCTTCACCAACTTTCTTCTTCTTCCCAAAAGTTTTATCATGTTGAGTTAACATTTCACAGAGTTCATCAAACTTTAGTTTCTCTAATTTCCCAGTTACTTGTAGAGTCTCCAAAAAATGCGTGTAGGAAGAAGGAAGTCCAGCAATTACAATTGTGACCATAAAGCTATCATCAATTGCGGGAAAACCAGCATTAATAATTTCTTGCCTAATATTCTTAAGTCTTGAGATATATTCAAGAACATCACCGCCTTCAGTTAATTTTTGTTACAACAATTTTAATTGTAGATCGACTTTCTTTGATTCATGCTGAGTATCAAAGAGGTCTTTAAAAGTTTTCAAAGCAAACCATGCATCTGTAGCATTTTCTATATGGACATACATTTCATCATTCACAGAAGATTTAATAAGAGCTAAGGCTTTAGCATTCTTGATTTCCCATTTTGCTAGTGCAGCTGCATCTGTGGGTTTATTTGGCTTAACATCTCCATCACATATTCCTTGCCATAATTCATTGTAAATGAGTGTGCTTTCGATGAGACGATGCCATGTTTTATAAGATTTGGTGCCTTCAATTTTGTCGGAATCAGAAAACAAATTAATCAACTTAGACATTGTAGTGTTAAGACTTCACACCACGAATCAAGCTCCCAAAAACTCAAGATGCGCAGCACAACAGCAACACACGACGCAAAAAACGAACTATTGGGGCTTGGCCTTGACCCTCGAATAGTCGTCAAAACAGGAGAAAATTGACTAAGCTTTGCACTTGGCTCTAGTCAATTTCTCAAATTTTTACAAGGCAACTTTCAAAATTTGATTTTTACAATGGTGCTTTTTGCACAATCTGGTAGAAAATTACCCCCCCCCCCCAAAAGTAAAATTACTTTGAGTTACAATGTGATGATCCCAATTAAAAAATAACTTCTTGAAAACAAATTACCCAACACACCTTATCTCTCCAATTTACAAATTACAAATAAAACTCCTTATTACTCCAAAAATTTCAAAACATCACCCTTATTACTCCATGACAAGGCTTTAAAAAATACTTTTAAAAAGCTCACTTATCACTCTATTACAAAGCTTTAAAAAAATACTTTTATAAAGCTCACCTTATTTCTCCCCAAAAAAAAATCACTTATTACCCCCACTCACTTATCACTCCCAAAAATATACATATTACATACACTATCCTTTATTAACCTTATGATCACATTATAAACACCTTTACAAAACAATGTGATAAAACTTTCAAATCACTTTCCAAAAGTGATTTATAAAAAATGACGTGAAGATTTAATTTAAGTAATTTGGGAAAAGTAAGTAATATGAAATAATTATTTGATGACCTGTGAGTGGAACGACGGTTTTGTTGGCTCCTTCACGGCTTTACAAAGTGGACTCTTCCTCTTTGGCCAGTTCCTCGAGGATGTGGGCTCCCTTGGAAGGCAGCGTAGATTGCGCCCTCCCCATCGAAGATTAAGCAGTTTTCTGTTGGCTATTTAAAGGTCAAAAACCATCATGACTTGAATTCCTTTCTTGTTTCCCTAAAGACTAAGGCACTTTGCAAACTTAGTGCTTTGTGTAAACCTACCTCTCATATTAACATCCTAACTCTATTTATATAACTCCTATGTATATTTCCCTTCCCATACTATGTAAAACTACATAAAAACCCCAAAATACTTAAATATTCCCCGCCCCGGCAATTATAGCCATAAAACATGGCATTTCGGGAATTATAGGTTCACTTGGAACCTTATAATAACCCCTCCGCATACACAAATCATGGATTTTATTTAACACTTGGTTAAATAAATAACCGTGCTCGCAAAACCCCGATAAACCAAAGTTTAATAACCCGAGAACATTATAAAATGTTGAAAAATTAACATGGGTCCCCGTGTCATAAGCCTCCACCAACTCACCCCTCCGTCAACTGTCTGATTCAGGCTTTCCCATTGGACGATCCACGTCAATATCGGAAGCGCCCCGATGACCCAAGGATAGGCTCCGAGAAATCGGCAATTTTCCCACCGTACATAATCCACGTGTCGCTACCATGTTGTATAGCGTCCGTTCGGCCCAAAACCACCATGGTACATAAAGCGATGCAATAAAACCATAAACCACTCTCCCTTCCTGCCGTTGACATCAGCGCCCACGTCATTACCCACGTCAGCTGCCACCTCGTCACTATTTTGTCCGCGGTGTCTGCCACGTCATTGCCAGGTCAGCTTCCGTACCCCCGCTACCCGACAAAGATGATGTCATGCTGACGTCACACAACCAAAGCGCGCCAAAAACCCGCCAAAATCAAAAATTTTGTTAAAAAGTCGTTAAACGTCGTTTTTCGTCCATTTCACTTTGTTTCTTCTGCGCGATGTTTGCATGGTTTTCGACGTCCAAAACACAATTTTCGCTACAAAGTCCACCACCCAGGGAAATCAACTCCACTGCTCAGTCCCTTAGCTCGGTCTGCCACCCACATTTCGCACCAGGCATCCATAAAACATGTATTTATCAAAAACCCACTCATAAACCCTGTTTTTCCAAGTTTTTCTGTAAAAATTGCCCGCATAACCAAAATTCGAATGAGAATCATAGTGCTACCTCTACACCTCTGCATTAACATCACTGTTTTGCCCATTTTTTCAAAGAAATCTTGTGAACTATGTTTCCCACTGCAATTCCGCCCATTTAGCTAAAATTCAAGCCTATTTCGGTCTGCAATTTCCACAGAAAAGCCCACCAACTGTCATTTTACCCTACTGTTGCTGCAAAAACCCCTAACTCCTATTAAAAAGGTCATAAAATAATTTGAAAATGGAGACTCCAGTGGCCCTGAATGTTTCCCCCTTGAATGCAGCAAATAAAGAATTGGAATGGATGCCCCTTGCTGACAGGGATTTCCAAATTAAGGATATGATGGGTGACAAGCCTCACCTGCAAGCCTTTTATGAAATTAGGAATAGCTACAGAAGCAATGCCGATGTCTTTGGAATTTGGGAATCCAACATGCCCATCTACTACCTCCCTTCAGTAAATGTGCTGCATGATCTCATCCATTTGTGCTGTGCAAATTATGACCCAATACAAAGAGCAGTTATGGCTCCATCTGGGACTGTCCTCTTCTATATTACCCCTCAATCCATAAATGAGATGCTGAATTTTAAACCAACTCAACCTCTGGCCCCTCTCACCATGGAATTCTTGCTTGACCAAGCTGCCAAACTGCCCAGTTCAGAGATAACTAGAATAGCTCAATTATTCATGAGACCAGAAAGCCAGCCCAGGCAGCTACCCCCTTTTAATCAGGTCTAGTTCAATGAAGCTGGTGTATTCATTACTGATATGATTTCCTATATCTTGGGTTTCAAAACCAGTGAGCATATTGATGAAATTGTCTTAGTGGATATGTCCATATTCACTCCAGGACAGCCCCCGGCTGTCCAATATGATTATGCCACCTTCATAGCCAATAAAATCCATGAGCAATTCATGAACTTGGATAGAGAAAGAGTGTTCAAATACACATCCTACAGATATCATTTGATGTTGTACTATCAACCTGATAGTTTCCAAATTCCTCTTAAAAAGTTGTATCTCAAAGGAGAAAGGAGGTCTGTGGTATTCTGGACTTCAGTATTCCATGAAGTCCATAACTCCCCTTATACATATTGTGAGTTTGTTGACTTGTTCATATATCCAGCTACTTCTTTGTTATTGATAACTCCTCCTGCCAGACTCTCTGCTGAAATGCAGAAACTTTTGCATCTCTCAAAGGACTACAGTATTGGTGACTAGTATTTTTACCAAAATCACACAATGATCAGGATTTATAGATGTGAACTATCCCCCTACAAGTTGCCAAAGTATGTCCCTATGAGACTGTTTGCCCTGGAATACTTTAGGCAATTTATTAGTTTAGATTTGACTCATTTCTATGGAGCTAGGAAAAAGGCACAGCTCAAGATAAGAAATCAATTGGGCCCTTTTATCTTCAATAAAAGGGAAGTATGGGAGGAAGCAGATAAGATATTAAGGGATCAACTTATGCTGAAACAAAGTTTTCATTGGTCACCATATGACCCTGAACATTTCATAAGTTATAGAAAATTCAAAAACAAGCTTACAGGATATGTTCACCACAAAATCCCTGAAATTCAACAATATGCCAACCAACAAGAATGGGTAGAAGGCACATTAGTTGAAGAGATCACTTAAGAAGAAAGATTGGAAAAAGAAATGAAAGAGCTTTAAAAAACACTTGACCTGGACTCTTTTGGACAGGTCCCTTTCAAATTGCCTCAACACATTGGAGCGGGCACATCATCTGCTACAACTTCACAACAACATGCCCAAGAAAGTACTCCACCTGCAGGGGCATCCAAAGCCAAAGAAGTGCTGCATTCAGAGCAGGAAACAATGGCAGACCAGCTAGATGCATCAAAAGGGCTAGGCCCTTCAACACAAACAAAGCTACCTGAAATCCCTGTGTTACAAACTCCTGTCAATGAGGAAAGAGCCAAGAAAAGAGACAGGCAGGAAGACACACTTATAAGTGGATTAGCAGAACAGCAAGGGGAAAAGAGGCAAAGGTTAAATCCTTACTCTGAAGAGGAACTCTTGGGAGAGACAACAGGCAACCTGAGAGGTGAGGGAAGAATTGAACAGCAGACTCCTCCAATTACATCAACTAGCTCATATCAGCAAGAGCTAGAGAGGCAGCATGGTGTGGAGGTTACATCCACCAGGCCACATATCAAACAACAGAACAAGCAAGGCTCAGATATCAAGAAAGCATTTACTGAAATAAAGGCTAGAAATGAGCCAATAAGGATCCAATTTTATAATCAATTGCTGAGAATGGCCCCGACAAATCAACAAAGGCTAATGGCAGCCTATGATATTCAAGAAGAGAAAATGACCCTTAGTCACTTCAGGCCCACAATGCAGCAGCCACAGTCAGCTGCTGATTATATCAGGACCAATCTGGAAGTTATCTCTAAAGACATCCACCCAATGGACTAGATTGAATTACATAAACAAACCGGAGAAATGGTGTACTCCACCTTGGCAGACAAAGCATTATTAGCTCACAAACTGCAAAATTCATTACATAATACTTCTGCCCAATTAGAGTTGGAAAAGGCCTCCTCATTAGCCAAGGATAACAGGATCAAATCGTTGGAGGAAATTATTATTGAGCTGGGACATGATCCCAAGGATCCCAAGGGCATACAGGCATTAATAAGAAAGGAGGAGGAAGACATTGCAACCCTCAAAAAGCAATTAAAGCTGCCGATTACAATGCATCCATAAACCATAGAATTTGCACAGCAAAAAGCGGAGGATGACACGATGGGTTTACTAATGAGGATGAATGAGAGATTGGCAGAAACAGAGAAGGCATTGGAGGAAGCACTACAAGGAAAACAGGGAGAGTTGGCCTCTCAGCCATCTCAAACAGCTCCAATTGTTACAACTACTCCTTCTACAGTCACAACAGCAGTCCCTCCTACTAATCCGGCATCAACAGCACCAAGCACTACATCAACAACAGTAGCAACAACAACAGTACCAGATATCAGCATGAGCATGGAAAAGATGATGAAGGAAATAAAAGAATTAGAACTCCAAATGGCAGAACTGAAGGAAGCCAAAGAAAAACTGGCCGAGTTAGAGGTAAGCTATGATAAATCCAAAATAAATGTGGCTGAAAAAACAAGAGAGGTAAAAGCCTTGGAAAATAAGGTAAAATCATTAGAGAAAGATCTTACTCTTCATAAAACTCTATCAGGAATCAAAACAATTTTGTGGACTAAAATTGGCCAGTCCATCACTGATCAATGGAGATCAATATAGACTATCCATGAGCAAATTGAACTAATAGAAATGGCCCAAATAGAGATTCAAAATGCTACGACATTATTGGGAAACATGCCCGAGTAGGCTAACAGATTAATCAATTTTTTGAATACTCACACCAAAGAAGAACTGGCAGCTCTAGATATCAGAGATAGGACAGGCACTATTTTGACAGTTCAAAGGGTGCTGACTATGAGGAATTTTATACAAAATCTGGAGAGAAAGTGTCAAGAAATGAAGATAGAAATAAATGCTTTTACAGAAAATTTCACAGTCTTACAGCAAAAGGGTCTACCCAGTTTATTAACCAGCAAACAGAGACTGTTGACACATGAAAAATATGCTCACAGGGTGAATACATATGTTACCAATCAGATCACAACATCATCATGCACTTTAGAAGACATAGTACCTCCCTCTGGACAGAGCTTATATGACAAGTTGGAAAATATGTTCTATATCGAGCATGAAATAACACATCTTTTTGAAGTCCAACCCAATTACTACAGGTATACTGAAGCTGATGAAACATTAATAAAACTACAAAGACACTAGTTGCCAACAAACCAATGGTGGCAGAGTATGCTAGAGGTTTTACCAAGGTAGTTTTAGTTCTCTTTTTTATCATCTGCATTTAATCAAATTTAATGCGCATGCCACATATCATAAAAATGAAAACAACAGAGGAAGGAAGTCACACCAAAACGCATTGAAGCGGAATCAGGCATAGATGAAAGGGCTGGGACAGCAACGCAAGAACGCGGAATAAAGAGACAGCTACCAGCCGACTTGTTGAGTTAAAAAGTCAAATATATCAGACCACCTAAGGCAGCCAGTACAGCGGAAGTTACTCCTACATTCATTGCGCTCTGTTTTCAATGTCATTTACTTCTTTGAAGAAGTAGATGGATAAAGTTATTGCTTGATATTTTCTCTATGAGATATTTTGTAACTCTTTTTGTATAAATACCTTCCCTAGAGATGTATTGGGGGTTGGTTGGTGAATATCATTCTGGACTTGCGCTGTAAATTTTGAGAACTCTTCTGAATAAAGATTGTTGGAATGCTTTGCTGATGAACTTTCTGGTTATGGAATTAATGGCAGAAGCCCATGTTGCAGAATTCTTGGATTATCTCATGGATCAATAAGTTTTCTAACTCATGTTTTATTGTTTCTATGTTTTATATATCATCTAAGTATCATGTTCTAAATTGCAGGAAAAAAGAATAGCCCAGAATTTACTTTGTTGTACTCTGTGTTCAATTCCTGTCATTTTTTATGTTTTCTACAGGACTAGCATAGGCAAGAATTCTTGACTGCTCCGGTCTCCCTGGTTCTTACACTCTAAATATAATTAAGGAATTCTTAACTACTCCTTGGTAATATTTATTCATTTTCCCTTTGTTAGCATAATGAAAGATTCTTAATTGCCTTTCATTCCCTGACTCCATTTCATCTTATTCCAGCTTGAAGATTGTTCCATGGTTAATTATCTTGCTCTGTAGTTCCTCCTTTTGCCTAAGAAACCATACCCAGAAATTCATTTTCATTGACTCCATTAACCCAATGGTCTGAACTTCTCATACTTTGCAACCCTGTTCTATTGAATGTCACCATCCAAACATCAAACAAATATCTGCACTTCATAACTAGCCTAACATATAGCAAAACAAAGCTAAATCATAAAGAGAGAGCCCTCTCTGGCTGCAGATTGGCTAGAATCTGCATCTAAAAGACTGGTTAGTGGTTACCTCAGCCGTATTCCCTTTTCCACTGCTTTTGGGGAACAACCTGAGTGATAACATCATTGGCGACTCCGTTGGGGACCTGAATGACTATGTTGGTTACTGCTATTTATTTCCTAAAGCTACAGATGGAGCCTGAAGTTAGCCAAGAAGCCTTTGAAACTGTCTTTGATGTGCAATTACAGAAGTAAATAACAGCTGCTTCAGCCTATCTCCAGTATAGCTTTAGTCTTTAAACAACTATCTCAAAAATTTGATCAGTTTCCTCTTATTTTCAAAATATATTTAGGAAAATTCAAGGCTCTTACAATTCATATTTTCCTAGAAAGATATTGTCAAAAGCATCATCCTTCAAATATTTCCAAAAAATACCAAAAACAGATTTAGAAGCTGGCTCCAAAGAAGAAAACTTGTTACACTATATCAAATCCAGATCCTAATCCTCCAGCTATTTTTGAAAATCCTAACTTGATCTCCAAAAACCTTAGAAGACAAGAAAGTCTAGAAAATTCTGTTGATTTGAACCTTGATATGCTTCAGCAAAATCTTACCCAATCGCGTCCTCAAAAAGCAGCAGTTATTTCTACTGTTGTTGCAGCTTCTTCTACTTTACCATCATCACTTCAAAGCACCTCTTCCACTCCTCCATCCACTCCGTTTATCTCAGCTGTTATCCCTGTGCTTCCAGTTGTCCACTTTATACCTATCAATATGGCAAACCGATATGCTCCTCTGCAGTTGCCTGCAAATCCAGGGGCTATGCCTCAAGATTATCAAAGCAAAATTGCATATTTTGATGGTACTGGCTCCTACACAACACAACAACACACTAAGAAAATAATGGACTACTTTGAGAACTATGAAATTGATGATAACAATGTCAGGATGAAAATTTTTGTTCAAATTTTAACTGGTGATGTGAGGACCTGGTTTAGGGCACTTGCTGCAAACACAATTGCTGATCCGGATGCCCTTTACCAAACCTTTTTGAACAGATGGGAAAAGAAGAAGGACCCATTACATATCCTATCAGAGTATGAAAGCTTAAAAAGAGGCCCACAAGAAACTATCCAAGACTACTGTGCTAGATTCAATAACGTGTACAATGCTATCCCTCAAAACCTTAGACCTCCACCAGACTTATCCTTGATCAAATTCCCTGATGGATTTGATTCTGACATGGCATATCAACTAAGGGAAAGAGCTCCTCCAAGCTTAGAAGACATGCAAATCATAGTTGTTAGTGTAGAGGCCAACCTGATCTCTAAAAGAGCCCGAGCTAGAGCTGAAAGAAGGACTCCCTTCAAAGAAGAGCCTTCTGCATTTGAGCAAAAACTAGATGCAATTATCAAAGGAATGGATAGATTGGGTGATAGAGTGGAAACCATTGAAAGGAAATCTTCTTGGGAAGGTCAACCAAGTAACACCACCAGAAATCCAAACTTTAAAAAAAATCAAAATCCTAACACCAGGAAGGTTGGCCCTGATCAGAATATCAGACCTCCATTCCAAGAGAACTATCTCGAAGACTCAACCTCTAGTGAGCCAAAAGAGGATACTCAAATCAACCTAATGGGTCTAAACAGTGAACAACAAATCTTTCTAACCCAAGATGACCAAGAAGCTCATAATTTCAACCAATTTCAAGCCAAATCCGGAGAATCATTTGATTTTAGAGAGGGATATGATGCAGATGTCTATGAGGCCCATAAATAATACAAATTGAGAAGTAGAACGGTAGATGTTCCTGAACCCAGCAAGCTGAAAGATACCAAGAAACAAAAAAAATCAAAAGATAAAAATGCCCTGACAGAACTCCCTGCTAAAACAGACCTCAACCCAAAAGAACCCACAGTTGAGGACATATCAGACTTGCAGCCATCAAATGATCAGCCATCCACCTCTTCTCCTCCAAAAAAGAATCTAAACAGCTCTCTTGAAAATAATTTCAAAGCAGATCCAGTTTCAAACATCAGTTCTGATAGAGAAAAAATCACTGAGAACACAGCAGAAAAGAAAAACCTTGCTGCCCGGAATACAAAAATACAAGTGGAAAAACCTTTCAATCTGGAAACCGAAATTGGTAAGTTAAAAATAGCCATTCCACTCTCCGAGTTGGCTAAACATGAGGTTTATAGAGAACAAATCAGTAGGTCACTTCAAATATCAGAGAATAGAGACGCAGTGAATGTTTTAGATGACCAACCAAAGCTAATTTTCGGTCCTGAAGTAAATGCTAAAACGGTAGATGGGGGAGTCCCTCCATTCTATGTAAGCTTAAACATTCATGACAAAGTGCTACATAATGCAATGTTTGATTTGGGAGCTTCCCATAATCTGATGCCTAAGTCTGTGATGGAAATATTGGACCTAGATATCACACGGCCATATAAAGACTTGTTTTCATTTGATTCCAGCCAGGTCAGGTGTCTAGGCCTAATCAAAGATTTTTGTGTGTCTCTAGTACAATATCCTACCAAGACTATTTTAATGGATGTAGTGGTAGCTAATATCCCACCAAAGTATGGAATGCTTTTGTCCAGATCTTGGGGTGCAAAACTCCAAGGATCTTTGCAGCTAGACATGTCCTATGCCACCATTTCAGTCTTTGGCCAGCCAAAGAGATTGTACCGGGAAACATTGATGAAATATGTGGTCAGCAGTCAAGAGAAACCCCAAAATTTCCCCATTTATTCCATGCATTCTGATATGGATTCATTTATCTTATACAATGCTGAAATGTGCCCCAAAACTGATGACAAACTTCTAGAATTAGCACAAGCAAGAGACATAAATGAAGAATCTACTGCTCAAGATCTAAAAGTTATTGAAGGGATTGATGCAACAAACAAACAAGCCAAACCATATGAGTCACAAAATCCAAATCTGCCCACTAAGACAGTTTCTAAAACTCCTCATCCTAGTGGTAATCAAGAAATCTTATGGTACTTAGAGTTTGATGGGTCAGTGAATAAATTAGGAGTAGGGGCAGGGATTTGGATATACAATATGCAAAATGATCATGTTGAAGGACATGCATATAGGCTGAATTTTAGATGTACAAACAATATGGCCGAATATGAGACCCTTTTGCTAGGTCTCAAACTGATTAGAAGTCTAGGGGCAACTAAGATTTCAATTCTAGGAGACTCAGATTTGATTATTCAACAAATGAAGGGGAACTTTGTTACAAATGATCTCAGGCTAAGGGTTTATAGAGAGGCAGCAATTGAAATACTCAACACCTTCTTAGAATCCCAGCTAACCAAAATTCTGAGAAACCACAATCTACATGCTCACAGTTTGGCAACATTTGCCAACACTTGTAAGCTGCCATTCGAGCCCAACCATCACTTTACTGCTGAGATTAAACACAGACCTGTTATTCCAGACAATATCAAAAATTGGCAAGTATTTGAAAATGACACACAAATCAATAATTTATTACTTTGAAAGAGGAATTCTCAAGCACAAACATAGATATAAGCACCATTTGTGAAGAACAGCAAATAGACAAAATTGAAAAACATACATCAGCTGAAACAGCAAATCAGATTTTGCATCCAACAAATTTTACCAGCAAAAATTTACAAGAGTTGAAGCAAATGGATCTTGATGAAATTGTTGAGGAAGAGTCTGAAGTAATTGATTTAAAAGATAACATTTTGCCCACAGGCCTGACTCCTTTGGAAGATATATTTGATTCAAATGATATCCCAAGAAAGCCAAAAATTCAGCCTTTAAATGCAAAAATTAAAGACTGTAATATAGGAACTGCAAAGGACCATAAAATAATAAATTGTCCAAAGCCTTGCCTCTCGATAAAAAACTCAAATACATTGAATTGTTTAAAGAATTTCAAGATGTTTTTGCATGGAGCTATGAAGACCTCAAGTCCTATGACACTTCTGTGATCCATCACACAATACCCTTAAAGGAAAATCAAAAACCTTTTAAACAAAAGCTTAGAAGGGTGAATCCTGTCCTCCTTCCCCTTATTGAAAAAGAAGTCAAAAGAATGTACCAAGCTGGAATAATTGCACCTATTAGATTTTCAGAATGGATTTCAAATCTAGTGCTCGCTAGGAAGAAAACGAGAGAGATAAGACTGTGTGTTGACTTAAGAAACCTGAATAAAGTTTCTCTCAAAGACCATTACCCCTTACCTAAGATGGATCACATTTTGCAAAGGGTAGTAGGAGCTTCTAGGACCTCACTGTTAGATGGATTCTCAGGATTTAATCAGATCTTAGTTCACCCGAATGATCAAGATAAAACTACCTTTACAACACCTTGGGGAACCTTCAAGTATGTAAAAATGCCTTTTGGACTTAAGAATGCAGGGGCCACATTTCAACGAGCAATGGACATAGCCTTTGCAAAAGAGATCCATGACTTTCTAGTCATATATCTTGATGATCTCACTGCTTTTTCAAAATCAGATCAAGAACATTTAGAACATCTCAGACAAGTGTTTCTAATTTGCAGAAAATATGGCATATCATTGAACCCAAAGAAGTCATTGTTTGGCCTAGAAGAAGGAAAATTATTAGGTCACATAATCTCAAAAGATAGCACTAGAATCGACCCAAACAGAAGACAAGCTATCCTCCAAGTGCCTCACCCAAGAAATATCAAAGAATTGCAAGCTTTTCTAGGAAAGATCAATTTTCTGAGAAGATTCATTCCCAACTTGGCTAAAATAATAAGATTGTTGAATAACATACTGAAGAAAGATTCCAAAGTCAAATGGACAATAGAAGCTAAGCAAGCCTTTGAGGAAATCAAAATAGCTTTAACCAAAACGCCAGTCCTCACAAGCCCAAATTTTGATAGAGACTTCATAATCTTTTCCTTTGCATCTGAGCATACTATTGTTGTTGTCCTATTACAAAAAGATGACCAAGGATGTGAGAAGCCCATTGCTTTCTTCAGCAAAGCATTTAGAGATGCACCGTTAAACTATCAAATCATGGAAAAACAAGCTTATGCCCTTGTAAAGGCTATCAAGAATTTCAGAGTTTACATTCTATACTCTCATATAATAGCTCATGTCCCAAATGTCGTGGTCAAATATATTCTAACTCAAGAAGGAATAGAAGGAAAAAGAGGCAAATGGATAGCTAACATTTTGGAATATGACATTGAAATCAAGCCAACAAAATTGATAAAAGGACAGGGATTAGCCAAATTGATGACTGAAACCAATTTTCAAGCCCTTGACATCAATGAACTGGATAACGAACAGGAGATGGCGACTCCATAGATCAATCAAGCCTTTTTACAATCACCTTGGTATGCTGATATAGTTTATGTATTGTTAAACCTGCAAGCTCCTCCAGGGTTATCCAGAACTAAAAATAGATTCTTGAAAATGAAAACTTCAAAGTTTTGTATTGTAGACAATGTTTTATATTGGAAAAATCATGAAGGCATTTTACTAAATTGCTTAACAAAGGATGAAACTGACAAAGTGATGAAAGAATTTCATGCAGGGGACTGTGGTGGACATTTGTATTGGAAATCAACAGCTAATAAAATCCTAAGAGCTGGGTTTTATTGGCCCTCCCTGTTTGCTGATGTAAAAAAATTTGTAGTGTCTTGCCATAAATGTCAAATCTTTGAAGGCAAGAGAAAGTTGTTACCCCTACCCCTAAAACCCATTTCTACCGAAAGGCCATTTCAACAATGGGATTTAGATTTCATTGGAGAAATTCACCCTTCCTCTTCTGGCTAGCATAAGTGGATTTTAACTGCCACAGATTACTTCACTAAGTGGATAGAGGCCATTCCTTGTAGGCAAGCCAATGACTCAGTCATCATGCAATTTTTAGAAACCAATATCCTATCCAGATTTGGCTGTCCAGAAAAGATAATAACTGACAATGCTGCTGCCTTTAAATCTAGAAGAATGATCAATTTTTGTCATAAATACCATATTACCTTAGGCCACTCCACAGCCTATTACCCTCAAGGTAATGGTTTAGCTGAATCATCCAACAAAAGTTTGATCAACATCATAAAGAAAGTATTCGAGGAAAATAAGAAGAATTGGCACAAAAATCTCATTAATGCACTATGGGCAGACAAGTTGACCACAAAGAGATCTATTGAGACAAGCCCCTATGAGTTCGTTTATGGAATGGAGGCTGTATTCCCTTCATCCTTGGGAATCCCTGTGATAAAATTGCTGCAAGAAATACAGGCAGAACCCAATGATATTCAGAGAAGAATCAATCAAACAATTCATTTACAGCAGACTAGAGAAGAAGTGTATCACAGATCTCAGATCCTACAAGAGAAACTGAAGAAGATTTTTGACAAAAGGAAAAAGGCAGAGGATTTTTTCATAGGAGACAAAGTGCTGAAATGGGATTCCAGAAGGGAAGATAAAGGAAAACATGGCAAATTCGATTTCCTATGGAAAGGACCTTTTGCTATTTAGGTTGTGCAAGGAAACAACACCTATTTTTTAAGAAGCCTGGATCGTACAGAAGCAGGAGATGGCCCAGTCAATGGTAGGATGCTCAAGCATTATTTTGATCCACTTTGTTAAGGTGTTAGGACTGTATTTTTTACATAATAGTGTTTATTTAATGCACTTTATTACAGCGATAAGATAGGGAATAAGATGCAGCAAATTTTGAGAAAAGGCAAGGAATTGTGCCACCTTTTTGTATTACATTTTGAGTTTATCAGAAGAAGTAAAGAAAAAAATTGGGAGCTATAAAAATGATGACAAACACTCAGACAAACTGTTAAAGACAGAGCTGTAATTTTGTTCAAATCAGCTCATAGGAAAAACATATATGTTACAGAGATACAGTTTTGTTTGCCTTCAGCAAAAGGAAATTTCAGATTACAGCAAGAGTTGAATATAAGGCCATCTGACCTGTTGTTCTTGGCTTTTCACCTAGAAAAGCCATCCCCAAGTGGAGCCACTGTTAGGTTCCTACACCAATAGGTGTCATATTTCATGATTGACTGTGGAAATGCCAAATATGATCATCCTTTCCATACTGCAAAGGTTCCATATTTTCCAAAAAATCAAAAAATTAAAAAATGAAAAGAGGGTATGCCCTAAAAGAAAAATCAAAGGGAAAAAAGAATGAATTGGTCAAGAAAGAAAGAAAATGAACCCCAAAGAAAAGACTAAGAAAGTGTGTTAGTCAAAATGCCACTACTGTCCTATTTTTTGTAAACAAGTTCAAATTATGACTTCTGTCACATTTGATGGATGGCCCAACAGCTCAATCTTAGCCAGTCCATGTTTAAATTTCTTGTTTTAGCATTAGAGAATAAGGTCTGTTCAAACAGTTTAAGCTTGGCTAATCACTAGTTAGGTAGAGAAGCAAGGGAGCTCAACAGTTGAATCTGAGCCCTTGGAAGAGATAAGGGCAGACTTAGATAGGAGGACAGTTAAAAGAAAACAGGAGAGGAAGGGTTTGCTAGCTCAAATGCACCCAAGGAGAAAGAAGAAAAAATGTTAGGTGTATTAGGCTGGGTAGGCAGTTTTGAGGTTGCAGAAGCAGGTTGATGAGCAGTGCTGTCTATAGGAGGGAATTCATCTCTCATGAATATCATAAGTGCAATGGCACTTGTTTGGTTACAGTTCAGGTGGAGCATGACTAATTTCCCTTCTCATTTCCCCAAAAATCATTTACTAATCTCCCCACAAGGACATTGAGATCTATTCATTGTTCCTAGTTCACTTCATTTCATGAAAATTACTAAGTGGAACTCTGTGTTTACTTAGCCAAAACAAGCCACATTTCTTGTGTAAAAATCTTTTTCTTCCTTTATGCTAAGTCTCTACAAATTCATGACTTGGATTCCTTTCTTGTTTCCCTAAAGCCTAAGTCACTTTGCAAACTTAGTGCTTTGTGTAAACCTACCTCTCATATTAACATCCTAACTCTATTTATATAACTCCTATGTATATTTCCCTTCCCATACTATGTAAAACTACATAAAAACCCCAAAATACTTAAATATTCCCCGCCCCGGCAATTATAGCCATAAAACATGGCATTTCGGGAATTATAGGTTCACTTGGAACCTTATAATAACCCCTCCGCATACACAAATCATGGATTTTATTTAACACTTGGTTAAATAAATAACCGCGCCCGCAAAACCCCGATAAACCAAAGTTTAATACCCCGAGAACATTATAAAACGTTGAAAAATTAACGTGGGTCCCCGTGTCATAAGCCTCCGCCAACTCACCCCTCTGTCAACCGTCTGATTCGGGCTTTCCCATCGGACGATCCACGTCGATATCGGAAGCGCCCCGATGACCGAACGATAGGCTCCGGGAAATCGGCGGTTTTCCCACCGTACATAATCCACATGTCGCTATCATGTTGTATCACGTCCGTTCGGCCCAAAACCACCATGGTACATAAAGTGCTGCGATAAAACCATAAACCACTCTCCCTTCCTGCCACTGACATCAGCGCCCACGTCAGCTGCCACCTCGTCACTGTTTCGTCCGCCATGTCCGCCACGTCGCCGACAGCTCAGCTTCCGTACCCACGCTACCTGACAAACATGACGTCATGCTGATGTCACCCGACCAAATGCGCCAAAAACCCGCCAAAATCAAAATTTTTGTTAAAAAGCCGTTAAACGTCGTTTTTTGTCCATTTCACTTTGTTTCTTCTGCGCGATGTTTACATGGTTTTCGACGTCCAAAACGCCATTTTCGCTACACAGTCCACCACCCAGGGAAATCAACTCCGCTGCTCGGTCCCTCAGCTCGGTTTTCCACACACATTTCGCACCAGGCATCCATAAAACAGGTATTTACCAGAAACCCACTCATAAACCCTGTTTTTCCAAGTTTTTCTGTAAAAATTTCCCGCAGAACCAAAATTCGAATGAGAATCACAGTGCTGCCTCTACACCTCTGCATTAACATCACTGTTTTACCCATTTTTTCAAAGAAATCCTATGAACTGTGTTTCCCTCTGCAATTCCGCCCATTTAGCTAAAATTCAAGCCTGTTTCGGTCTGCAATTTCCGCAGAAAAGCCCACCAACTGTCATTTTACCCTACTGTTGCTACAAAAGCCCCTAACTCCAATTAAAAAGGTCATAAAATAATTTGAAAATGGAGACTCCAGTGGCCCTGAATGTTGCCCCCTTGAATGCACCACATAAAGAATTGGAATGGATTCCCCTTGCTGACAGGGATTTCCAAATTAAGGATATGATGGGTGACAAGCCTCACCTGCAAGCCTTTTGTGAAATTAGGAATAGCTATAGAAGCAATGCCGATGTCTTTGGAATTTGGGAGTCCAACATGCCCATCTACTACCTCCCTTCAGTAAATGTGCAGCCTGATCTCATCCATTTGTGTTGTGCAAATTATGACCCAATACAAAGAGTAGTTATGGCTCCATCTGGGACTATCCTCTTCTATATTACCCCTCAATCCATAAATGAGATGCTGCATTTTAAACCAACTCAACCTCTGGCCCCTCTCACCATGGAATTCTTGCTTGACCAAGCTGCCAAACTGCCCAGTTTAGAGATAACTAGAATAGCTCAATTATTCATGAGACCAGAAAGCCAGCCCAGGCAACCACCCCCTTTTAATCAGGTCTGGTTCAATGAAGCTGGTGTATTCATTACTGATATGATTTCCTATATCTTGGGTTTCAAAACCAGTGAGCATATTGATGAAACTGTCTTAGTGTTGATGTCCATATTCACTCCAGGACAGCCCCCTGCTGTCCAATATGATTATGCCACCTTCATAGCCAATAAAATCCATGAGCAATTCATGAACTTGGATAGAGAAAGAGTGTTCAAATACACATCCTACATATATCATTTGCTGTTGTACTATCAACCTGATAGTTTCCAAATTCCTCTTAGAAAGTTGGATCTCAAAGGAGAAAGGAGGTCTGTGGTATTCTGGACCTCAGTATTCCATGAAGTCCATAACTCCCCTTATACATATTGTGAGTTTGTTGACTTGTTCATATATCCAGCTACTTCTCTATTATTGATAACTCCTCCTGCCAGACTCTCTGCTGAAATGCAGAAAATTTTGCATCTCTCAAAGGACTACAGTATTGGTGACTGGTATTTTTACCAAAATCACACAGTGATCAGGATTTATGGCTGTGAACTATCCCCCTACAAGCTGCCAAAGTATGTCCCTATGAGACTGTTTGCCTTGGAATACTTTAGGCAATTTATTAGTTCAGATTTGACTCATTTCTATGGAGCTAGGAAAAAGGCACAGCTCAAGATAAGAAATCAATTGGGCCCTTTTATCTTCAATAAAAGGGAAGTCTGGGAGGAAGCAGATAAGATATTAAGGGATCAACTTATGCTGAAACAAAGTTTTCATTGGTCACCATATGACCCTGAACATTTCATAAGTTATAGAAAAGTAAAAAACAAGCTTACAGGATATGTTCACCACAAAATCCCTTAAATTCAACAATATGCTAACCAACAAGAATGGGTAGAAGGGACATTAGTTGAAGAGATCACTGAAGAATAAAGATTGGAAAAAGAAATGAAAGAGCTTGAAAAAACACTTGACCTGGAATCTTTTGGACAGGTCCCTTTCAAATTGCCTCAACACATTGGAGCGGGCACATCATCTGCTACAACTTCACAACAACATGCCCAAGAAAGTACTCCACCTGCAGGGACATCCAAAGGCAAAGAAGTGTTGCATTCAGAGCAGGAAACAATGGCAGACCAGCCAGATGCATCAAAGGGGCAAGGCCCTTCAACACAAACAAAGGTACCTGAAATCCCTGTGTTACAAACTCCTCTCAATGAGGAAAGAGCCAAGAAAAGAGACAGGCAGGAAGACACACCTGTAAGTGGATCAGTAGAACAGCAAGGGGAAAAGAGGCAAAGGTTAAATCCTTACTCTGAAGAGGAACTCTTGGGAGAGACAATAGGCAACCTGAGAGGTGAGGGAAGAACTGAACAGCAGACTCCTCCAATTTTGGAAACATCAACTAGCTCATATCAGCAAGAGCTAGAGAGGCAGCATGGTGTGGAGGTTACATCCACCAGGCCACAGAGAAAACAACAGAGCAAGCAAGGCTCAGATATCAAGAAAGAATTTACTGAAATAAAGGCTAGAAATGAGCCAATAAGGATCCAACTTTATAATCAATTGCTGAGAATGGCCCCCACAAATCAACAAAGGCTAATGGCAGCCTATGATATTTAAGAAGGGAAAATGACCCTTAGTCACTTCAGGCCCACAATGTAGCAGCCACAGTCAGCTGTTGATTATATCAGGACCAATCTGGAAGTTATCTCTAAATACATCCACCCAATGGACCAGATTTAATTACATAAACAAACCAGAGAAATGGTGTACTCCACCTTGGCAGACAAAGAATTATTAGCTCACAAACTGCAAAATTCATTACATAATACTTCTGCCCAATTAGAGTTGGAAAAGGCCTCCTCATTAGCCAAGGATAACAGGATCAAATCCTTGGAGGAAATTATTATTGAGCTGGGACATGATCCCAAGGATCCCAAGGGCATACAGGCATTAATAAGAAAGAAGGAGGAAGACATTGCAGCCCTCAAAAAGTAATTAAAGTTGTCGATTAAAATGCATCCACAAACCATAGAAGTTGCACAGCAGAAAGCAGAGGATGACACGATGGGTTTACTGATGAGGATGAATGAGAGATTGGCAGAAACAGAGAGAGGAAGCACTACAAGAAAAATAGGGAGAGTTGGCCTCTCAGCCATCTCAAACAGCTCCAATTTACAACTTCTCCTTCTACAGTCACGACAGCAGTCCCTCCTACTGATCTGGCATCAAAAGCACCAAGCACTACATCAACAACAACAATACCAGATATCAGCATGAGCATGGAAAAGATGATGAAGGAAATAAAAGAATTAGAACTCCAAATGGCAGAACTGAAGGAAGCCAAAGAAAAATTGGCCAAGTTAGAGGTAAGCTATGATAAATCCAAAATAACTGTGGCTGAAAAAACAAGAGAGGTAAAAGCCTTGGAAAATAAGGTAAAATCCTTAGAGAAAGATCTTACTCTTCATAAAACTCTATCAGAAATCAAAACAATTTTGTGGACTAAAATTGGCCAGTCCATCACTGATCAATGGAGATCAATACAGACTATCCATGAGCAAATTGAACTGATAGAAATGGCCCAAATAGAGATTCAAAAGGCCAGGACATTATTGGGAAACATGCCCGAGCAGGCCAACAGATTAATCAATTTTTTGAATACTCACACCAAAGAAGAACTGGCAGCTCTAGATATCAGGGATAGGACAGGCACTATTTTGACAGTTAAAAGGGTGCTGACTATGAGGAATTTTATACAAAATCTGGAGAGAAAGTGTCAAGAAATGCAGATAGAAATAAATGCTTTTACAGAAAAGTTCACAGTCTTACAGCAAAAGGGTCTACCCAGTTTGTTAACCAGCAATCAGAGACTGTTGACACATGAACAATATGCTCACAGGGTGAATACATATGTTACCAATCAGATCACAGCATCATCAAGCACTTCAGAAGACATAGTACCTCCCTCTGGATAGAGCTTATATGACAAGTTGGAAAATATGTTCTATATCGAGCATGAAATAACACATCTTTTTGAAGTCCAGCCCAATTACTACAGGTATACTGAAGCTGATGAAACATTAATAAAACTACAAAGACACCAGTTGCCAACAGACCAATGGTGGCAGAGTATGCTAGAGGTTTTACCAAGGTAGTTTTAGTTCTCTTTTTGATCATCTGCATTTAATCAAATTTAATGCGTGTGCCACATATCATAAAAATGAAAACAACAGAGGAAGGAAATCACGCCAAAATGCATTGAAGTGGAATCAGGCACAGATGAAAGGGCCAGGACAGCAACGCAGGAACGCGGAATAAAGAGACAGCTACCAGCCGACTTGTTGAGTTAAAAAGTCAAATATATCAGACCTCCTAAGGCAGCCAGTACAGGGGAAGTTACTCCTACATTCATTGCGCTCTGTTTTCAATGTCATTTACTTCTTTGAAGAAGTAGATGGATAAAGTTATTGCTTGATATTTTCTCTATGAGATATTTTGTAATTCTTTTTGTATAAATACCTTCCCTAGAGATGTATTGGGGTCTGGTTGGTGAATATCATTCTGGACTTGCGCTGTAAATTTTGAGAACTCTTCTGAATAAAGATTGTTGGAATGCTTTGTTGATGAACTTTCTGGTTATGGAATTAATGGCAGAAGCCCATGTTGCAAAATTCTTGGATTATCTCATGGATCGATAAGTTTTCTAACTCAAGTTTTATTGTTTCTATGTTTTATATATCATCTAAGTATCATGTTCTAAATTGCAGGAAAAAAGAATAGCCCATAATTTACTTTGTTGTACTCTGTGTTCAATTCCTGTCATTTTTTATGTTTTCTACAGGACTAGCATAGGCAGGAATTCTTGACTGCTCCTGTCTCTTTGGTTCTTACACTCTAAATATAATTAAGGAATTCTTAACTGCTCCTTGGTTATATTTATTCATTTTCCCTCTGTTAGCATAATGAAATATTCTTAATTGCCTTTCATTCCCTGACTCCATTTCATCTTATTCCAGCTTGAAGATTGTTCCATGGTTAATTATCTTGCTTTGTAGTTCCTCCTTTTGCCTAAGAAACCATACCCAGAAATTTATTTTCATTGACTCCATTAACCCAATGGTCTGAACTTATCATACTTTGCATCCATGTTCTATTGAATGTCACCATCCAAACATCAAACAAATATCTGCACTTCATAACTAGCCTAACATATACCAAAACAAAGCTAAATCATAAAGAGAGAGCACTCGCTGGCTACAGATTGGCTATGATCTGCATCTAAAAGACTGGTTAGTGGTTACCTCAGCCGTATTCCCTTTTCCACTGCTTTTGGGGAACAACCTGAGTGATAACACTAGAGAATATTGTAGGGGTGTTCTTAAGTCTGAAAGGGATAACTTTATACTGGAAACAGTCCCATTCAGTAGCGAAGGTAGTCTTACTTCTATCCTTCGGCATGATCTTGATCTGATGGTACCCTGAGAACCCATCAGTAAATGAATAGGCTTCATGACCTCCAACATTTTCCAATACTTCATCTGTGAATGGTGTAGGAAATGGATCGTGGACACAAGCATCATTCAACTTTATCAAGTCTACGCATATCCAAATTTCACCCTGTGTCTTTTTCTCCTGAACCACCATGGGACTAACCTAGTCTAATTCCTCAACGGGTTCAATAATCCCGACTGTGAGCATCTTATCCAATTTTGCGCACACTTTTTCCTTGTACTTAGGATTCAATCGATAAGGGAATTGCTTTACTAGCTTCACATTTAGCTTTAGAGTGATCTTCATGACGCCCAGATCCCCTACTATCCCTTTCAAATCAGAGAATTTAGTGGGAAACAAGTCCTGATACTCTCGTAGTAGCTTCGCGACTTTGTATGTTGTATCTTCATCCCAATAGTCACCTATGTTTGCAAACTTCGACTGCGCTTATGAGCCAATATTTACTTGCTTGGTCCTCAAGGGCTGTGAAATATCAGGAACCTCCGCCTTAGGCCCAGAAACTTCGCATTGTCCTTCTGATTTAGGAATATTGATGTTCTTAGGATCTTCTTCGCCTTCCTCAGTGGTCACATTGTAACATTCGAGTGCATGGCGCAACTACATGCTCCAATCTGGTTGTACCCATGCAACAGGTTCTTCAAGCATTCTGAATATTACATCTTTGATCTCTTGTAATGCCTCATCAATGCATTCAAATCCATCTTCAAAGCTAAAGGTTAACAGAAAAATTTCTTTCAGACATCCCATTCTGCGGTTCCATGTCGCAGCTCCGTTTCCAAATACCAGTTCATCGGAATCATATCCAAAGTGTGGAAAAATATATGAACCCATTCTGGTTGCGGTTCTTCTCCCCATGCTTTCATCCATCGAGCCAGATGCTTGCGCGGATCGTCCTTCCCTGTGTATTTCTCCGTAATGCGGGTATTGGCATACCCAAATCGTAGCTTCATCATCTGTCGGTATTCCTTCCAATCTGCAAATATTTTCTTATGCGTACACCACCATCTTGCAGGCATAGCTTGCGGCACGATGTCTAGTGCTTGGAACCAATGTTCCTCCAGTACATCCTTTTCAAATTTATCCAAAAATAAATTGACATCTTCTAAACCATCATAATGCAGTAAGTTGTGTACCTCAGTGGATATACATCGGAGTGACTTTGTAAGCCTATTGCATCGTAGCAATGATACCTCGTGCAACCTATTTTGCCAATATTTGAGCTCCTCATCTAAATCTGAATTATAGGAGTTGTCCTTCTCCCACATAATTCGCCCATTTGTTGTAGGGTTGATCCAATCTTCATCCCATGCAGTCAGCTTATATATTTTCTCAATATCGTCATCCTCCTCATAATCGTGGACTGGTTCAATATATCGCGCACCCTCGGTTGGATCCAATGGCACAATAACCCTTAATTCTTTCTTTTCAAATGTCATACTTCACTTCTTAAGGTTGATGACCACATTCATATAAAATTCCCAATCAATTCCAAGTAGCACTAGATATGGGCTACTTTCATCCACTATTTCAATCACTTCAAAATCAACTAAGGCACGCGCCCCTTCAATATCTATAGTCACTCCATGTAGGCACCCCATAGGAATAATCTTTTGTTGATTCATCATTCTCAGCTAGATTGGGGACCACTGTAGCGCTGGTCTTCCCATTCTTTCCCAGGTTTTTTTGGGCAGAACATTTGCATCAGACCCGAAATCAATAATTACCTAGTCCATCTCGTATTCCCTAATCTGGGCATTCAACCTCATTTCGCGACCAGTCCTTTTCTTAATTTTTCCCAGCTTATGTACCATGTGTTGTTCCAGAAATGGCTTATTCTTTCCAGTGTAGTTATCTATCAATTATTGCATTCCTTCTACTTCCTTCTTATCCCTTAGTATCTTCATGCAGGTTTGTAAAAATGATGCTAATAATGAGGGGTTTGCCTCCTAGGCAGTGCCGACGTTCTCAAGCTTTCCCATGCACATATTTTGAGTCCTTGATGTAGAAGCTCCTACATCCGAGAAGCTCCTTTTCGCTTTCATAAACGTTTCCATAACCTTATTTACATCGAATCCAGTGTCCTTATCAGCAGCCTTGCGAACCCATACGTTTTCCTCTAGTTGCTTCCCTTTATCCTCCCCGGTAGCTATGCCACTTCGCATGACAATATTAACACTAGGACCCTCTTTGCGCAGTTCAGATCTCATCATCTGGATGTTCTAGGTAGGCTGTTGATTCTGAGTCTTCTTTTCTTTCATTTGCGCAATGAGCACAGGGAAATCTTTTATGACATGGTCAAACTAGCGACAATATTGACATGAGGGACCTGTTGGATTTTGACAATCTCTCACAAAGTGACCTGGTTCTCCAAAATTGTAACTGATGATCTAGCCACAGACTCTTCCAACCTCTCCCTCGCGTCCTCTTCCTCGACCCTGAAATCCTCTGTGCGTCACAGTTTCACCTTGATCTTGAGGATGATCCTCCATCTATACTCTATAGGTTGGTGTTATGTCCATCATTAATTCATAACTTCGGAAATCATGCTCATCATGACCTACAGACTTATAGAAATTACATAACAGTTGTTGGGGAGTCTGCACAAAATTCTTAGTAAGTGACAATTATCCATCATATGTTTTCCTGTAATATGACAAATAGCGCACCATGGTACTACTCACAAACTTGGCCCAACGGTGTTCTCTGGTTTCAAGGGAACAAGATCCCCTCCAACTAGGTAATTCTAGTACATCGGGCAATGATCCTTATCATGACCCTAACCCTTACATTTCAAACACCATACTTTTGCGCAGACCTCATTCTGGACTTATTTTCCCTTCTTTAGGCTCTGCAACTCCATATGCAAGCTAGCCAGTTGTGACTGAATTTGCTACACTCCCAGATTCGTATCCTGAATGGGTGAGGCTTCTAATTTCATAGCAATCTCTAATGCCTCTGCCTGCATCCCAATCTTCTGTTGTGACAATGGCAATCTCAAATGGGGCAATAGCAAAGCAATGTACCAATCCTTGTGTTGGTCATCTGTGATCTACATATTAGCCTGTTGGAGCAGACATTTCAACCTCTGATCAAAGTCCCATGCAAACTCATTCACCTTTTGTTGGATCTCTTTGACCTCTGTTATTGACTAGGCTTGTGGATTAGATTTCATGAATTCATTATTGAGTGCTTTCTTCATTTCATCTAGTGTCGCATTTGGATGAGCCAAACAATACTTAATATATTAATATACCAGCTTAGTGCTCTATCTTGCAGTGTTGTAACCAATTGCGCTTTCTTCAGGTCATCATCTGTAATCTGTTGTGACTTCCACACAACATCTACTACAAACTAAAATTGTTCAGGGTCTTCTATCCCCAGACCCTTGAATATGGGCATCTTCATAGCGTTGGCCATGTTGAATAGTGGAGGTGGAGGTGGAGGCATAGGTGTAGGTGTAGGTGTGTGAGGCGGAGGTGATGGTGGAGGTGGAGTGGATGGATGTGGTATCCCCGCGATACCTTGCTTTACCGTTTGCAGTGCACCTAGAGGTGTCTTCAGAACACTACTTTCTTCATCACTATCAGACGCTCCCAACAGAGGACTATACTTAGCACCTGAATCTAGATCTCTTCTGAATGTTTTTCCACTTTGTGTAGCTCCCGTCAAATCTCTTCTAAACATTAATTCAATGGCATAACCCTTTTCTCGCACAATAGCATTTTAATCCAAGTTTTCAGGGACTTCAGATACTTACCTCTTGGTCCTTTGAAAAACCAACATTCAGCTTCACTATAACTGATAGATGTGTCGATCACGAACTCAATGATGAAACCACCCAAAGTACTATCGATCCAGTATTCGACAGCCTTTGCGGTCTTGTTTTCTGAGGCTTCCAGGTGCCTTACCAGCTCTGGAGTCCGCACAATAAGGTTATCCAACTTCCACGTACCTTAACTATCCACCAATTTAGATAACCACTTGGGTAATTCGCATGGAAAAGAATAGAAGAAAATTTTGTGTTTGTTTGTATATATATATCTATTCAACCACCCTTCCTTCGACAAGTGTGGATTCCTATTTTCCTGGGCTGAAAATTCGTGCAGCTTCCGATTTATCCACTTCTTAATTTCCTTCTTAGTTTGGAACCATTTATTCGATATCACATATTCCTCAGACAAATCCTGGTCCCGGTAGCGGAACCATTTGTTGGCTTGAGGGGGTCTGGACCCAAGTTCAGAGTTAGTTGCGCCAACCAACAAATCCCTTTGTTGTTGGCTCTTTTGGAAACAACCCGCGTAGCGCAGGCTGCAATCTCACCCGAAGCAGTATTGGGGGAAGACAAAACCAGGTTTCTGCATCCAAAGGTTTGTGTGATGGGTTCCTATGATTCCTAGGGCTTTACTCCAACCTCTGAGAACCCTAACCCTTGAATTGCGGAAATTATGATAACTTACGGACAATAGCTTCTAAATCTGCACCGATTTATTAAAACATTCATAACATCAAGTAAATAAACAAGTCTACTAATTTTGCGCATCAATTAAGTGTATATTAAGATAATTGCAGAAAACAGAACAAATAGACAGAAACTGCATAAGTAAACATAAAGGCACAAATATACAGATATGGCTTCAAAATAGTCTATTAGATTCAATCCTTCTGTTACAAACTCTTTCTTCCCTGCCCACACAGCTACAAGGGCCCGCGCACTCAGCTGCATACTTACCAAGGTCTTCGCGCACACAGTTACAAGAGCCTTCCCCTTCGCCTAAGTACAGAAAATAGACTTTTCTGCCTTAGATCACTTGCCCATACATAGATATTCAATTATTGAGTTACCTCCTATGACTCACTAGGACTCCTTTATATAGTTTCTTTCATTACAATACCATGGTTCGTGAACCATGGGTGGGTCACAAAAAATCTTAACTTCTAACAAACTAAGGGGCTTTAACCTTCCTAAAGCCCCTTTTGACTTCTACGACCTTTGCGCTTCACTCCTCAAAATGCAGATACTTTACATAAATAACAAAAAACTATTACAAAATTGACCCCAGGGGACCCTGTCCCGACAAAAACTTACCTGTAAACATTGTTCAAAACATGGCCATGATGAAGACCATTGTTGGAAATTACATCCAGAATTGAGACCAAAGAAGTTCAATAACAAGGGGAAACAAAATACTACTGCTACAACTCAACAAGATCTAGGATCTGATTCAGGTGATGAAACTTAAATCATAGCCATGGAAATGAAAGGTATAGCTTCTAATGAAAGTACAAGTTCTTCTAGTAAGCCTATTGAATCTCAAAATGATAAAGAAAGAAGTGAGCTTTTCCATATTAGGTTCATTACAAAACATACAAAGGTTGATACATTATGTGATAGTGGATCCCAATTCAATCTTATCTCTGAAGCAATTGTCAAGAAACTTTATTTAGAAACCATGACTCATGTTAAACCTTAACCTTTGGGTTTGTTATGTGATGATGCCAAATTACAAGTGACAAGAAAATGTAAACTCAAATTCGCCCTCACTGCTAATTTTATAGATGAGGTAGAGCTTGATGTTGTACCACTTGATATTTACGGGATTGTTTTCGAGGAGTCCATACTTCTATGAACGAAAAGCCATATTCTATCTTCATGAGACAAATGTCATATTTTTAAATATGGAGTTGAGTATATTTTTAGAGCACATCGCAAGAATATGAACTTATCACTTGTTAGTGTTGGTCAGATGAAAAGGCTTGTAAATGCTAGAACTAATCTTGTGTTGTTGATGATTAAAGCTAAAGATATTGTTGATGTTAAATTTTTTTATAGGGCTACATTGTTCTTTTCATTGATAAATGCATTTATTCATTAATACATTAAGTTCAGCCCATATCACCTTTACATTATTCATATCTACACCATTACTCATCATCATATGCAATTAAATAAAAAGAACAACATCATCATCATCAATGCAGCGGAACATAAAGGAACAATAGAAGAAAAGCATGCACACATAGAGATACCAAGATTGGTCGGAGACCAGGGCAAAACACACTATGGGGAAAACCCTTGCAGATCTTATTCTTCTTAGATAGTCATCAAATGATTCGACAAAAGAGAGTACAATGATCGATAACTTTATCTATGCAACAAAACAAATATGATATCCATGAAACAGATCTAATCATGCTTATAATCAAAACCCTCATTCTGATGGTTGTATTGTGTTTCCATTGATTTTAGTCAACTATTGAATACTGCTAAACATTGTTGTCACTTAGCGGAATCTTTCGGAATACTGAAATCTCATCTTTGAGTCCTAGAAGCAAGGAGGAGGAGTTGTGCGAGCATCTATAATAGTCCTGGACACTCTCTGCAGAACTGGAAGACTGCATACATAATATATTTGGATGCTTCTAAGTGGACTGGATGAGGGCATCCAGGCACTAACATACCCAGCTCTACCTCAAACCCTGGATTCTCTTATAAGGCTTATGTGTGAGCGTCTATGGCAGCCCGGACGCTCTCAGGACCACTTTGTGCGAGCATACGGAGACTAATATAGCCTGATATGTCTCTGAAACCCTAGACGCTCCCATAACACACTGTGCCAATGTCCAAGGCTCCCTGGTCGTTGTCATGACCACTATGTGCTAGCGTCCTGGGACTAATATGCCCAGTTTTGTGCCAACGTCTAGAAATCAAAAACCTTATATCAGTGCGAGCTTCATCCCTGTGATTCGAACCCTTGTGCGAACTTTCCTCCGACATACCTGTGCGAACCAAGATAATAAGATAAGAGAAGATGGCTTGATCAATGTCTCCAAATGATCTTGAGGAATCTTCTATTTACAAGTGTTCATGAGGGTCCACTTGGGGTTGAAGCTGACTTGTCCAATCTAACATGTTCTTAGGGCCGACCTAACCCAATATACATGACTGAATAAATAAATTCAAAAATCAACTTTCGCTTGTCCAAATAAGGTGATATTTAGGTCAATTTTGGTCCTCTCGAAAAGAGGAATCCAATGCAATCATAATCTCGGTCATATGAGTTGTCCAAGGTGGAATTTGACTGGAGTTGCAAAAATTAACACTCCCTCTCAACTAGGGAGAATTCCACCTGTCATAATCTGGGCCATATGAGTTGTCCAAGGTGGAATTTGACTGTAGTTGCAAAAATTAACACTCCCTCTCAAATATGGAGAATTCTACCTGCCAATATATGTCCATTGATCAATATGCCATTTTGGTGTCTTCAAGTGTCATCATGTATCATCCTTGATCATCTCTGTCATGTAGTCATCATGCCATGACCACCTCAAGTATCTCATCATCACAAATCATCAATGTACATCTTAATCTATCCCTTGTGTATTCCTGATTATCTCTTGATTGTTCCTGCTCATATGTTGAACATTCTTGAATGTAGAAGAAGAATATTTTTTACAGAGGGGAGCCTAAACTACAACCCTCTATCCATCCAGTTGCTACCTGAAATCTCTTTCAGTGGGCTACTAACTTAAATATCATCATCAATCATCATCAGAGAGCATATAATCAAGGAGCACATCCCAACCTAGAACCACATCGGGAAACACGTCTCAACCCGGAATCTCATGGGGGATCTATACATCTACAACCCCATATCAACCAATAGGATATCCAAACACATAGGGAAAACATCTTGACCCTGGGATCTCATCAAGGAGCTCAATCTCAACCTGGAATCACATAGGGTTATCTCAACCCATCCTATTAACTACTGATCTTCCCATCAATGACCCTGAATATTCATGTGGTAGAACACCTGCATCATAATTGACTTGGGTTGTACACCCCAAGTACACTCTCAACTCGTTGGCCAAACGAGGAGCAGTATTCCTGACAAGCCCAACTTCTGGGTATGATTCCAATTGGTGTATACTCTGCAAAGACCAAACAGGGGAGCAGAATTCTCTGACACTATGAAGATAAGGGAGCAACATCTTCAACCCTATAGGTAAAAAATAGGGGTCATACCCTATTTTTGAGAGTTCCCTCAACCCCAGGGGCCCTCCATCTCAATTACTCACCCTGTGAGCTCAGACAAGGAGGAAGAATTGGCTCAGTGTCCTCAATCAGCGCTGCTCTCATCATACTCAAATATGGTATCAGCTTGTATCAATAGCATTTGTTTCCTGTTCATACAGTGCATCAAATCAAATATCATGTCAGAGCATAAATAATCATATAAATCACAAAAGGATACGATAATCATCCTCCCTCTCAAGGAGGTTCCAACAACAAGCCTGAGCTTGTTTCGAACAGATGCATTGTCTCAATATATGAGAGTATCTCAGTCCTAACTATAAATATGGGACTTTCTGCCAATCAGATCTCACTCTATGTCATCACAATGTATCCATGTCATATCCAGATCATGCTCATACAACTCTCTAAGGAGCTTCTTCATTTTGCCTCACAGCTAGCCATGCTAGCAACATCATACTCAACATCAATCATATTATGGACCTTTCGTCCAAGATATCATGGTAGATCTCATAAAGAAGCATCCAAATGTGCTTAACAATAATCTCTATCAACAAAAATACATCCATGCAGTCACATATCATAGGAGAAATATATCAGCCTCAAAAATAGAATATCTCATGCAGATATTTCAAAGGATGCTTGATGGAAACTCTATGTGAATGAAGCGGCTCACTCATGAATTTATTCAAGTTCTATGTACATCATCTATATACAGATGGATGATCAAAACGGAACATCAATGCTTCAATCAACAATCAGATGCCATGTCAAGTTCAACAACATCTTTGAACTTCAAATCGGAGTATCCAAGGATTTGCATTTCCATTATTCAAAAACATTTTCAAATAGTTTTGCAATATGGAATTTCTTTCCCAAATTCAAGAAATCAATTCATCATGCCATGATACATCATTCTAACCTTCATAAGCTATCTCCCTCTGATTTATATCATTAGAGGCTCATCACCTTTCAAGAGTATACCATCAAGATATAAAACCATAATCAAAATTCAAAGCTATACCTTGGAACTCGTCATCCTGATTTCATCAGATAACTGTCAAATATAGACATATCTGGATCGGGGATCTTTCTTCATGCAATGCTCTAAGCATAGTGCCTTGCTAGTCCATCATAATCAACCTTACATAAATCAATGATGTACCATCACATCAACAGAGTCAGCGTATCAAAGTGTAGAAGTCAAATCATAACCATTATCAAAGTCATCAATGTCACAGTATCAATACTTTCAACCGGGTGACAGGGAGAGATCATGTCAAGTCATGACTTCGTTTATTATTATGCCAACAAGTTGTCATCAACCATACATTATCAATCCGAACTTTATCAAGTCATTCTCATAATCATAATGCATGGCATGTCTGTCGCTAGGTGCAAATACATATATCAAGGATGAGTCATGCAGTTTTCAGTTTCAAGTTGAATCACAACTATCAATACCTCAACCATTGTGCTCGGAATGAGGAGGCCAATACAAAATAATTTTTCCAAATACCCACATAAGTCATTGTTCCCACATAGCATAGACATCAAGGAAAATCGACAATCGTCAAATCAAATCATTAGACATCAAGTCAAGTCCAAATTTGTTATCGTAGAGAGATCTATAGTCAAAACATATCTCAATCATCAATTCAAAATTCCAAGTTATTGTCAAGTATCATGACACAACACTAAAGATTGTTCATCTATATCAATCAGCCAAATCATGCCAAACTCTTGTAGCACAAACATAGTGACATATCTATATGTATGTCATAGTACCCTACAAACACAAGTTATGTGTGCATGTTCATGTTATGGAAAACATTCAATCTTTTCGTGCTTCTAGATCTTGTTATCTGCAACATATTTTTGGAACTGACATCTTCCAGGTGACCATCTGATTTCATGGACAATACTTCATTTTTATGTGATCAGCAATTTAACCCAACAACTTCAGAAATCATATTACAGTGGCAGAATATGTCAGAGAAACCTTGATTTAGATTTTAGGAAGCTTCAGAAAGCTTCAGATGATGGCCAACTGTATTCAAACCCCTGGACGCTCCCTTCAGGTTAGCATGGGAGAATTTTTATCTTCCTAGATGCTACCTGGGCCTTAGCATGCGTGCGTCCAGGGACAAGATTTCCTAGTTCAGTGCCTGTGTTTGGAGCAAAAACCCTAATTTTGGTACACGCTTCATATCTAAGACTTTGTTGCGGATAAATTATGTCAAATTCAAATAAATCATACTTCAACAGTACAAAATGCAAATAGTAATAGGAGTAAGAATCTTGAGAAGAGATTTTCCCTCTGACTGGGAATCTATGTCATCAACCTGTCTCTACTAGAGTCAAGTAACAACTGATTTTTTAGATCATAAACATATATCTATCATGGCTATCCGCATTTAGACTCAAAGCATCATATAGATGCAACATCATATCTCAAATATTATGAACACAATAACACTTTCTATCAAGTCACTCAATCAAGTTAGGACATTCATTCTAACAATATGCCATCAAGACATGACCATAGGTAGTAAAATATCTAGAATATTAATTTCATAGTTATACCTCTAACATCATGCTTATCACAAGCATTACCAACAAACTCATATATAGGAGTCAATGATCTATGAAATTACAAGTATTAAGAGTATCATTTACTAGAGTCAAGGTGCTAGCCTTATTTATAGGATCAAGATGTCCAACGGATGGATGTTAGCCTAACATCAAGTGTATCAATGTATCAACATTAGATAGCCTCATAGAATTCAAGAAGATCAAAATGTTCAACACCAAGTGCATCATTTCATCATAGGAAACATGGGTCCAAGTCACTTTCACATGCATGTATGAGCCATCAAAGAAATAGATATTCTCATCATACTTTAGGGATTACCAAGCCATCAATGTTATTGTTGAAATACAACATATCATGCATACCTTGTGGTATTCAAATACATGTGCACCTTCTCATAGGTAGCTTGTAGTGTTTGTAACATTTTCATCAAGTACCTCTTTACTTCTTCCAGATCTAGCTTTTCTTTCCTGCATCTCAAATGATCCTTAAGAAGGATCTACTCATCACATCTCATCAAGGAGGTTAGAAACATCCATATACTCAAATACATATGCAGGAAGTATAAGCAATAAACATAATCATCATATCCATAAGTCTAAGAAAAAGTAAGATGCACCATAAGTCAAGAAATACTTATGTTCAATGAGAGGTGATCCTCTCCCTCTTGAACCAATCTTCAAGAGCAATCAATGTCCATTGTACATATACCAATGTTTCCTTCAATTATCCCACCAGGTCTACTAGGGATTATCACATCTAGGCCTTCATCAAATCTTTGTCAAGTGCTTGAGCATCTTCTCATTGACCAGCTAGGTTCCATATCTCATATTAATTCCATAAACCATGGTTTTCACTCCTACGCTAACCTCATTGAATCCATCAAACCCTAATAATAAAGTTTCCTATGGTTTTATTCAAACCCTAGAATTCTTTTAGGTATCCACCATCCTCTTCTTGATTCCATCAAATGTGTCATCATCAAGGTGATTTCCATGGATTTTCTTCAGCCCGACTCTGATTCCATGTTAAAAAAAATTATATAGGGCTACATTGTTCTTTGCTTTGATAATTGCATTTCTTCATTAATACATTAAGTTCACCCCATATCACCTTTACATTATTTAGATCTACACAATTCTTCATCAACATATGCAATTATATAGAAAGAATAACATCATCATCATCAATGTAGCAGAACATAAAGGAATAATAGAAGAAAAGCATGCACACATAGAGACACCAGGATTGGTCCGAGACCAGGGAAAAACCCACTATGGGGAAAACCCTTGCAAATATTCTTCTTCTTAGATCATCATCAAATGATTCAGCAAAAGAGAGTACAATGATCCATAACTTTATCTATGCAACAAAACAACTATGATATCCATGAAATAGATCTAATCATGCTTATAATCAAAACCCTCATTCTGATGGTTGTAATGTGTTGTCATTGACTGTATTCAACTGTTGGATATTGTTGAACATTGTTTTCACTAAGCAGAATATTTTAGAACACTAAAATCACATCTCTGAGTCCTCTTAGCAGGGAGGAGGAGATGTGCGAGCGTCTATAACAGTCCGGGACGCTCTCTACAGGACTAGAAGACTGCATCCGGAATAGATTTGGACAATCCCAGGTGGACTGGATAGGGCGTCTGAGGTCAAACATACCCAGATCTGCCTCAAACCCTAGACTCTCTAATAAGGCTTCTGTGTGAGCGTCTATAGCAGCCCAGATGCTCTTAGGACCACTTTGTGCGAGCATCCAAGGACTAATACAACCTGATCTATCTCTGAAACCCTAGATGCTCCCATAAAACATTATGCCAACGTCCAAGGCTCCTTGGACGCTGTCAAGACCATTGTGTGCCAGCGTTCAAGGCTCCTTGGACGCTATCAAGACCACTGTGTGCCAGCATCCATGGACTAAAATTCCCAGTTTTGTCTCAACGTCCAGAAATCAGAAACCCTAGATCAGTGTGAGCTTCATCACTATGATTCAGACCCTTGCGTGAACTTTCCTGCGACAGACCTGTGCGAACAAAGACAATAAGAGAAGAGAAGATGGATTGATCAATGTCTCCAAGTGATCTTGAGGACTCTCCTATTTATAGGCTTTCATGAGGGTCCACTTCGGGTTGAGGCTGACCTATCCAATTTAACATGTGCTTAGGACCGACCTAACCCAATATACATGAGTGAATAAATAAATTCAAAAATCAACTTTCACTTGTCCAAATAAGGTGATATTTAGGTCAATTTTGGTCCTCTCGAAAAGAGGAATCTAATGCAATCATCATCTCGGTCATTTGACTTGTCCAAGGTGGAATTTGACTAAAGTTGTAAAAATCAACAGTTGAATCTGAAGCTTTCACAATATGTGATTCTAAACTCAAGCATGAATTAGTTTAAGTTGTTAACACTTATGACAAGATGTTTCAAGAACCTGAAGAATTTTCTCCAAAAAGAGGAATCCAACATGAGATTCACTTGCAGCAGTATGCACCACTTCTGAATATTGGCATGTATAGAATGTCAGTTTTGGAGAATGCAGAAATTAAGAAGCAAATTCAAGAGTTGCTTGACAAAAGGGGCATTAGGCCTAACACATCTCCTTGTGGGTCTCTTATTGTTTTGGTTTCAAAGAAATATGGTACATGGCACATGTGTGTGGATTCTGAGCTTTGAACAAGTTCACAGTAAAGAATCGCTATCCTCTTCCTCGCATTGATGATTTGCTATATCAGTTAAAGGAATTTGTTTATTTTACTAAGTTAGATTTGAGAAGTGGTTATCATCAGATAAGGATTGTTGAAGATGATATTTGGAAAACTTCTTTCAAGACAAAACAAGGTTTGTTTGAATGGTTAGTTATGTCATTTGGGCTTTGCAATGCACCTACCACATTCATGAGAGTTATGAATGATGTATTGTGACCATTCCTTGATGATTTTTTCATAGTCTACTTAGATGATATTTTGATTTTCAGTAAGACTCATGAAGAACATGTCAAGCATGTGAAACAAGTTCTAGATGTCTTGAAAAAGGAAAAATTGTATTTGAAGATGTCTAAATGTGAATTTGGGAAAACCTCTTTGGTTTATTTGGGTCATATTGTAGGAGGGTGTGAATTGAAGATTTATCCCTCCAAAGTTAATGTTATTGTGAATTGGACTGTAACAGAAGTTGGGAGTTTTTTGGGAGCAACCCAATATTGGAGAAAATTTATCACTAAATTACTACGTTGCATGGGTTCCTAAACCCGGGGGTGGGGTTCTCGAACCCGTCCCGGGTTCTCTTCCCTAAGTACCGGATTCGGGTTTGGGTGCTTCTGAGAAGAACCCATAAGAACCGGGTTCTTCTATGAAGAACCGAGTTCTTCATTAAAAAAAATTGGGTTCTTTTGTCTTGACGGGTACGGAGAACCCTGATGATGGGTACTTGGAACCCCAAAATCAGGTTCTCTTGGGTTCTTTGGGGTTCATTTTAGTTTTTATATTCTATTTTTTAATTGATTTAATGGGATTCCCCTAATATTCTAGGTAGCTAGTTCTTCATCTTGCGAGAGGAATTGGAGTACTTATGCCTTTATCCATCTAGTAAAGAGAATTATGTTGGGCTCAAAGAAGACAGAGAGCTTAGTGTATGTTCATAGCACACTTAGTCTCATATCTCGAAAAGACCCTGGATACGAGGGTCCTTTCAAGAGATGGGACCAATACACAAATGATGCTATGTGTGTGGATGAGGAGATACAACCAGATGGCCTTATTGAGCTACCTCCAATTGCTATGGATGAGCAAGAGCCTCATGATGAGAGTGATCCCTACCTCGAGAGCATACTAATTGAAGATCTAAGTGATGTTGATGACATCGCTTGAGGAAGCCATTGTTCACTATTAGATACTTTTATTTTAGTATTTTAAAATTTCTCAGTTCTTCTTTGGAGATGCCTTAAGACAAATTTTGAATGTAGTATGACAATGGACATATATCATGATTCTTATTAATATGTAAACTCCAATTTGCACTTGATATCTAGCTAGAAATTTTGAAATTTCATTGTGAATGTTCAATGTTCAATGATGTGCATGTTTAAATATTTAAAGTTTAAATCATAAATATTTTAGTTCTCTTGTTTAAAGTTGAAAAATATGCAAATTCATATATATTATAATTTATAATATATATATATATATATATATATACCCCCAATGAACCCACGCACCCTATTTCGAAAAATGACGTACCGGTCCCCATCCCCGCACCCGTACCCGTCCCCGAACCCACGTTTCCTGGCAACATAGCTAAATTATCACTCATTGCACCACCATTACATGCTTTGACAAGTGTGAAGCAGGTCTTTCATTGGGGAGGCAAGTAGCAGAAATCCTTCGACACTTTGAAAGAGAAAATCAGTACAAAACCAGTTCTAGCGCTTCCGATTCTTAAGCAACCATTTGAAATTCAAACCAATGCAAGTGAATATACTATGGGAGCAGTTTTAATGTAGCATGGTAAGCCAATATGTTATCATTTTGAAACCTTTACCAATGCAATAATTAACTGTCCAACTTATGATAAAGAGTTGTATGCTTTGGTATAAAGTGTGAAGAAAGGGAAGCATTATTTGATGGGTAAAGAAACGATTATCCATATTGACCATCAACCTTTGAAATATTTACAATCGCAAACCAAGCTACAACAAGCTAGATATTTCAAATGGATGGGATTCTTATAACAATTTCATTTGGTAATCAAGTATAAGAAAGGTATATACAACAAATTTGCTGATATGTTATCAAGGCCTATTGTTAATGCATATGTTATTCTTAAGCATAACTCAATCATGCATGAAATTTATATTGAACAATATGCTCAAGATGAAGATTTTAAATATGTTTATGCAACTTTGAGTTAAGGCAATCATGTTGAAGAGTTGGATTATCATGTTCATAACAATTTGTTGTATCATCTTGGCAAGTTATGTGTTCCACATGGTAAAAGAGTCAATGTCATAAGGGAAGCCCACACTTCTCTTATTGTTGGCCACTTTGGTGTAGGCAAAACAATTGCTCAAATTCAGAGGTATTTTTATTGGCCTTGTATGAATGAAACTATATCAAGATATGTGAAAGGATGTTTTATGTGTGCTACTAGCAAGCCAAGCAATAGGAAATTGGGTTTGTACACTCCACTTCCTATCCCTTCTCGTCCTTGGGAAAGTATTTCTATGGATTTTGTTGGGGGACTACCAATGTCTAGGAAAGGTCATGATTATCTATATGTTGTAGTGGATCGTTTCAGCAAAATGTGTGTGTTGATGCCATGTAAGAAACAGGTTACAGCTGAATAAACTGCAAATATGTTCTTCCAAAATGTATGGGTTCACTTTGGGTTACCCACTTCTATTATTTCTAATTGAGATTCTCGATTTATTGGGAAGTTTTGGTCAAGTTTATGGGAACTCATGAACACAAAGTTGAAGAAGAGCACAACATTTCATCCACAAACCGATGGCCAGACAAAATTAGTGAACATAATAGTAGTGCACCTCCTTCGAGGATATTGTGGTAAGCATCCTAAACTTTGGGATGAGCATTTGTATTACATCCAACATGCCTACAATTGTGGCAAGCATTCATCTACACAACTATCTCCATTTGAAGCTTGTATGGGTTATTTGTCAAAGTCTCCTCTGGATTTCATCTTTGGTAAAGATATTGCAGTAGATGGACATAGTGATGTGAACAAAGCCAAGCATTTCATTGAACAAATTCAACTAGCACATTAAAGGGTACAAGAATAGCTAGAGAAAAGCAAATCCAAGTACAAAGCAAGACATGATAAGCATTGGGTTGACCATGATTTCCAAGTGGCAAATCAAGTTTGGTTGTACATCAGCAAGGAAATACTACAAGGTGAAAGTAAAAATCTCAAGCCAATCAAATATGGTCCTCTCAAAATCTTGGAGAATATTGGTAACAATGTTTTCCGATTAGATTTGCCACCTTACATGCAAATTTATTTTGTTGTGAATACGGAAAACTTGAGATTGTATGAGCCTCCTATGATTGATGATCAAGAAGAAAATGTTTAGATTCCATCTATAGAATATTTTTCTCCTGAATATTTAAATGAGTTGTGGGAAGACTCAATTCTTGAAATGAGGATAAGGAGGACTTCACGCAGAAGCAACATGGAGTATCTTCGAGTGGGGCTTAAAGGTACCAATCCAAGCAAAGAAAGGTGGATAGAGATAAAAAAAGTGAGGGAGATGTACCCTCACTTACTTATTGAGTAAAAACATATTTTTGGTGGTCCAAAAGCTTCCAGTGGGGAGGAAAGATCCACGGGATCAAAAATATGCTCAAAAATGAAAGTGCTCAAATTCTCTCGAAACTGGCGCTAAATCATATATCTCGTTGTTATGATTCCAATGACACTTGAATTGCCTCAATCCGACACTGTATGAGGAATTTATCGCATCTGAAGTCTTTGGCAAACAACTAAAAAGTCAACTTGCAAGTTGACTGGGAAATGTATCGATGCCACGTGGCATTTTGTATAATGGCGTCATTAGTTGACTAGGACGTATGGTTGACAAGTTGGACTAATGACGGGAGGGCACATGGTACACGATGATTGGTTGAAAGGTTGTTGTGGTGGACCAATCATAGGTCGTCACATGGCCCTATGAGAGGCCGCCAAGTGTTCTGGGTTTCCGCGCCAAAAAAAATGGTATGGACTGGAATGGACCTCCATGGGAATTGACCAGTTGACCGCCCACCAACTAATAATCCGCTCTACCAATGTGCCATGATGTTTCTTCTTATACACTTTTGGCAGGGATATATTTAAAGTTATATGGAATCGACGTTGGGGATGGAAAAGGATGGGAGGTGCGGGGTGTGGGGCACCCTGCTCGTGCCCCAGCCCATGGTTTTGTTAATAATGTGATGACCACGGGCGAAAGACAACGAGGGCATAGACAAAGAGGTGGTGGTTGAGTGTCGACCCTCGATTCCTTTATGACGTTGCGACCACCACAGAAAGGCTAGGGGATGTGATCACATGGCACCCCGTCCGCACTCAGCCCGAGATCATATGGCCCACGTGACCGGGAGTGCAAAGATAAGAAAAAGGGGCTCAGCCCGGTTTTTTTTACAAAAAACACCAAACCCAACGCGATTCGTGGGTCGAACACACGACCTCCGGGAACACAATGGAGCGCCATACCAATCTGCCAAAGAGCCTGTTTGTGGCCATGTTTGTAGTGCAAGACAACTTGTAAGGAATTTTGCAGGGAAAATGGAGAAAGAGGCCTAACTTGGTCATTTTTCAGCCTTTTTTAGCCCAAGAAGAGCCTACACAGGGGTTTTTGAGCATTCTAGACACAATGGCAATGCTATTTTTTCAAATTGAGCATTGTATGTTGATGTAATTTCACATTTGAGCATATAATATAAAGGGCCACCATTGGAAGCTAAACCCGGAGATATATCCCAGGAACGGTGATCTCCGCCATCAAATTGTTATGTTGTGATGTTGCTTATTATTCATTTTCAACTGTTAAAGTCTGCAAAATTTAATGTAGTTTGTGTGCTTTTGCAATCACAATCCATTGCCCATAAGACATAAACTAGCTTGCAAAACTTTACATGAAACCTTCAATTTTTAATTTCATATCACTAGAGGTGAACAGAAATACTAGAGAAAACATGAAAACATTTTTACATTTTCTCCAATATTTCCTTTTTCCCTTGCATTCCTTCAATATCTTGGATTTGTTTGTGGTTTTTCTGGCTCCTAGTCAACGCAATAATTATCGAAGCAAGCCCATGTTGATTTTTGTAACCATGGTCTATCTTCATAATGTATATTTGAGTCATTAATGTATTTATAAGCATGTTCTTCATGCTAGAAACAAAAAGAAAAAAAAATCAAGTCATGTTCCTTTTGGACATTCAAAAGTGGAAATTTGAATTTTAGAAGACAAAAATTTTGGCTCCAAAAGTGATGTCGGCCTCCTTTAAATGTTTTAATCGGCTCCAAGTAAAGACACACCCATTCTACCAAGGAAAAGGCTATCTAAAGACCTCACATTCCTCCACATTTGGGCAAGCAAATCAATCTCTTATCTTCTATGATTCGGCTTACTCTGAGGCAGGGAATTGGCATCTTTTGAGGCAAGGAAGTCTAATATATTCGCATCTCTCTATTTAAGGGTAATTTGTATGGTCTAAAGTTATTTTGAGGAAGCGAAAATCTAAAGCTAGAAGGCTGAATTTATGAAGCAATGAATCTATGTGTGTTGGAAAATGTAACTAGTTTTGATCTTCATAATTGTCAATGTACTCAAATCATTATGTATATCTTATGTTACAAGAAAAAGAAGAAATAAAAATATTAATTTTAAAGCATGGGTTTCATGCTCCATTTTTGAAGGTCATCAAGGTCAAGCAATTCTCCATGCTCTTATGGTTTGTCATGTTAAAAGAATATTTTTGAGTTAAGAGTGTCTTTATCATTTGTATAAGACCCTGTCAGACAAGAATTAGCATGTACAAGATATTGATTTTGAGTCTAGAAAGTCCTAGAAACCTCCAAGCACAAGTCGACCCTATCAACTACAAGTCAGCCTAAAGGAGGGAATTCAACCTCAAGGAAAGCCTATAAATAAGAGCAAATTCAACCTTATTGAGCACCAATTCAATATCTCTCATCAAGAAGTTTGATCTGAAGCTGGCAGCATCAAGGAAGCAAGTGTGAAGGTCTAGAAAGCAAGAAGAAGTCAAGGAGAAGAAGAAATATTTGTTTTGGGCTATTTTTCTCTCACACGTGTAAAGAAGTCAAGGAGAAGAAGAAATATTTGTTTTGGGTTATTTTTCTCTCACACGTGTGAAGAAGTCAAGGAGAAGAAGAAATATTTGTTTTGGGCTATTTTTCTCTCACACATGTGAATAAGCTAAGGTTTCTTTAGGACCAAAGTTGTAAGTCAAAGTTGCAGGTCAAAGCTAGGGGCCAAAGTTGAAGTTGGATGTTGTTGTAGCAGAATTGGTCCTTGTTGTTTTGTTTGATCTCTGATCTATTTGGAAGGGTTTCTTGGAGGGTTGACTTGGTTCTTAGAGGGGGACTTGGTCTAGGGTTTGGATCTTGGTTGTCTCATTTGAAGCAGATTCTATAAGAAGAGAAAAGATTTTTTGGGTTTTCCCCTTGGAAGGAAGGGTTTTACCTTGGCTTGGAGCCTAATTTTTGTGTCCATTGTCTTTATTGCTTTTGCACTTCATAATTGTTTGATGAAGAAGATCTAATAAAGAAACACAAGAAGATAAATAAATTTCACAAGCAATTATTAAGGTTAAGGAGGAATTGAATTAATAGTTGCATATTACATTGTCCAACATTATGAAGGATAAATTTATCTCCAAGATGTGAAACTAGATTTTCTTTGTAACTGGCATTTTGATGGAGTATTGAACTCTCTGTGATTGTTGGAAGACCAATTTCTTAGTGTATCGCACTCCTTGGAAGGACATAATCTTTGATGCTAGACCGAACTTCTGTGAAGAGACATGATTTATGAGGAAGGATCAAGTTTTGTGGAAGGCGGAAGGAAGCATCCTAAGTAGATCTAATCAGTGGACAAACCTATGACCAGGAGAACGGACCACGTTTGACCTAGTTGACTTAGATGTATCTCTGTTGAATTGAAGAATTCTCTATTGAAAATGTTGTTGGGTTTTTCCCCATGTGGGTTTTCGCAGGGTAAATCTCTGTTTTCTTTGTGTGGTTGTCTCTTTATGATCCTACTATCTTCAATGTTATATGGTTGATGTCTTCTGTGTCATTTCCTTAATGATGAAATCATGGATAAGAATGTGTAAAAGAATTATATCATCAAAAGAAATTAGCAATATAGAAGACTATTGTAAAATCAACAACCCCTAAATCGATATAGAGAATTATTGAATTGTGTTGTTAGAGATAATAATTATATTGAATTTTGTTTTTAGAGATAATAATTATATGCTTTGGAATGAAAATCCTTAGAGACAGGAAACTTGAGATTCAAATGTGTTGAATTCTAGGTCAATTTGCAAAAGCTTCAAGGCATTGTGAGCACACCATTCTTTGTCTTTAACTTTGCAATAGTAAATATCATGTATGCATCACAATATTAAAAGGGATTTACAAAGCTAATGAGAGAAAAACTACAATTTTGCTCTACAAAGTAGGCCTAAGGAGTTGCCTCTATTGGACCTTATCATGGAAGATTGTAATGCATCACCTTCTATAATTTTTTTTGAATACAAATTATTATTTTGGACACCCAAAAAGATCCCACGAGTAAATGCTTTGCTTTAACATATCCCATTTTTTGCAGTCATTGATTAAAATGATAAATAATCCATTCAAGTTTCTTACTCGAGGATAATATCAGTGATTTTGGTGGTTTGAATGTACTAGTTTGGAGTCACCCTACACAGAGATAGTGTTATATCCTCTTACAACATTTGTTTGGAAATGCAAATAATAAAGCCATAAAACTCCTTTAGAATTAGCATACTTGATTGCTTTTTCTTGTTATGTATCAAGAATTAAATTCGCTCTTTTGAGTTAGAGATTAAATTATTATAGTGTAGAAAACCCTTATTTGTGGAACTAAAAACCCTCTATGCAATTATTTACAAGACATATAACGACACTAATATTGCAAATAGAATGAAAGAAAATGCATAGCCAATGCAACTTATAGCAAGTAAGACAATGCATAACCTCCAATATTCAAGAAGATTAAAGAAATTTTCATGTTAGAACGTTGAGAATAATGTAAACAAAAATTGGGCAATGTTTTGTAATGGGGTGATTGTTCGCGAACCTCAACTTGTCACTCACTCACAGAGACCGACAAGGACGATCATGATTGTAATACAAATATATCTCTAAAACAATTGGCCCTTCAATTGGATAATGTGTCTTCTAGCCTTGCTCATAATTGCAAAACTTTGTCAAATTATCCTAATGTGATGACAACCAAAATCTTTTCTGCCATAATGTATAAAATGACATATACAAGTCCGTGATCATACATATAGACTCGATACCAAACATAAGAACAATATTCTTGTCATTTGTACAACATCATATGCATCACACGGAAAGATGGATATGTGGCACATTATTAAAACTCTACTACATAAAAAGTCTACAACTTATGTGAGAAACAAGTGAGTGATTGTATTTTTGTGGGTTGAATGTGTTGGAGTATGATTATTTGATTGTTGGCATTATTGATCATAATTAGATAGAGTTGGTTATCTATTTGGTCTTAGTCTCTAGCAAGTTGTTAGACCTAATTGAATATAAATAGTTCTTAGATTGGTGTGAGGTTAAAATATTATGTTTGTATGTGCAAGATAATTTTCCAATCCTGAGAGAAAACTTACTGAATTTATATTTTTCTTATTACAATGGTTTAAATAGAGCTTTGATTTGTCCATCGTTTTAAGGAGAATTGCCATCACTAAGGAGCAGCGTCTTCACGGAGAAGCCGCAAGAGACTTGAAGATTTTGATTCCCCATTCTTGATATGACGATCTTGTTGAAATTGATGAAGGATTGCACTACTGTTTGTCTCATTGGTGATCTCGACGGCTTCCAATTGTGGCTTCGGGGTTCAAACCGATGACCAGGAATCTAGCGTCGAACAGATTATGAACCACTGTGCTGCATTGCTGCGTTCTATGTCTGGCTACTCAAGGTCACGAGTTCGAACATTCATGTCGTTCCTATGGATGTTTTGGAGTCCGGTGCCTCCACCAAGTTGTGCTCAATTTTGTGTCTGAAGCTCAGGATAAAATACATCTTGGAGGGGATAACGATCCAAGCATGAAGAAATCGACGATGAAGTCTTCTTCTAGGTCTGGAAAAGAGACAGCTTGTCAAATGAATCCGGCCGCCCCTCGGCCATCGATTGATCCGCCAGACAGGGGGTTACTATATTCTGGATATGAATATGTTGGGGTATAGTGTTTGGAATGTTTGGAATAATGCTGCTGAAGTGATGTTGGCTCAAATGGTTGCATCCCGTAGATATTCCAGCAACAAATTGAGATGGAAATAGAATTGCAGGGGAAAAGGCGTTAGAGGTGAAAATGATCCTTGAAATGCCTCTGCCAAATAATGACATACAGAGGGGACGTCTATCCTTTCACATAGAGTCACCATAAATATCAATATTGGAAAAGTTGCACATTAAAGGATTTGTCCATGGAGATATCCAGAAAATTTTAGGGCCACCTGATAACTCAGAGTGGAGTGACGTGTGGTTATGATAGTGGTTGCCTCACTATTGTCGAAGAGGAAGTTGGACATGATGGCCATTCAAGTCCAGGCACAATGGGATTTGTTCAGTGCACACGCCTATGAGCCGATCAACGACCTAGTTCATACCACAACAATGTAAGATCACTTTGTTGCAGAAACGGAGCCAAATTTTGGTACCTAGAGTAAAAAAGGTTCCCAATCGATCTGAGGTATCATTGGTACGTTTAATTTCCAATTGGTACGCGATGATAGTTCTTCAAATTAAGGGAGGAGCATGAACACTTTTTGAGGTGGAAGCAAGCTGCATTGTAACAGGCTGTAATGGTGCACTATAAGTCCTTATTGACAGGTGCAAAGAATGTAAGACTAAGTTGGATGAGTACAATGCATAGTACCCATATATCTCAGTAGATGGATGTACATCCATAGGATGGATGGCTAGTTAATCAGTCTTCATAGTCAGATTTATGTTGGAACCTAGAGTAAAAAAGGTTCCCAATCGATCTGAGGTATCATTGGTACGTTTAATTTCCAATTGGTACGTGATGATAGTTCTTCAAATTAAGGGAGGAGCATGGACACTTTTTGAGGTGGAAGCAAGCTGCATTGTTCTTATTTGAGAAAACCAAGTGTTGATTTTAAACTGAATTTTTGGAGTGGAATGACAAGTTTGTAGTAGGGAGGACAAAGAGCTCATGGATTTCATAAAGAGATCTTTGGAGTTTGGTCCAAGCAAAGTAGGAGATAGTTCCTATATGAATGCTATAGAAACATGTAGTATTGGTTGGAGCAACAATAGAGGTCCAATGATATTGGACAAATGTATGTAAAATTGTGTGAATAAAGCAGACACATGACCATATGAGTCTGGTCATGATTCATATGATACACACTTTGGACAAATGTATGTAAAATTGTGTGAATAAAGCAGACACATGACCATATGAGTCTGGTCATGATTCATATGATACACACTTTTTCGTTGTAACAAGCCTATATGTCTTGTTTTTATTTGATATAGTGGTTTATGGAAATATTTGAGTATGTACCTAGTAACTCCATGAAATGGAGTGTGTCAAATGTACTAGTAATATATGCAACATGAAAATGACATATTGTTGTAAAACCTAGAGAGGCATGTATACTCCTTTATCATGTTTCCCTAGTAATGACTTGTATAACTTGTCTAGTTTAGTTTAGTAGTCTTTGTTAGGGAGTTCTTTAACACGTAGAGGGGTGGTTCATGTGTTGGCTAGATACTTTATGAATGGACCATATTATTTGTTGTAGACTCTAGGAGGTAAAGTTTTACATTCAAAGGGAGTTCATCCAGAAGTTGAATGAAATGCATACGCGAAGAGACATCCTAGTAGACCAATGGCTAGAATGGTTAGGTATCCATGCATTCAAGTGGATGGTTGTTTCCTTATATGGACGTCAACAGTTTCATGATGTTTGCGTAATTGAGATACAAATTGAAAGCACCAGATAAACTTTGCTATTGAAGAGGTTCTTCAAGTCATAGTGAGACATGTCCTATAGAGGAGAAGACGTTGAAGACCTTAGCTGATAAAGATTAAGACAAGTAGTCATTAAGGGGGAGCGTTGGAGTATGCAACTCCTTGTCTTAGGCGTGATCATAATTATTTGATTGTTGTGATTATTGGTCATAATTAGTAAAGTTGGTTCTCTACATAGAGTCTATTCCTAGTCTCTAGGAGCTTGTCAGGCCTAGTTGGATGCGAGAGATTATCTCCAACCAGATGATTCCTAGATTGGCGTGAGATTGAGATATTCTCGCATCGGAGTGATTGTGTCCAAGATAGTTTTCCTATCTTCAGACAAAACTTATTATATTTATATTTGTATTATTACAATTGTCAATGAAACACTCGGCCCAAATTGGATGTGTAATAAGAATCTACTCTCCCACATTTTAACAAAATGGTTGCATGCTACATGAAAATGTATTTCATTGTGTGAGCATTGTAATTTATTTTGCGCATGTTGTGAACGAATTACTAGGTTTAAAACTGTATTAAACTTGACTCATAAGTTTCACATTTCCCAAGCATACATTGCAAATAATATATATGTACAATCAACGGATAGGTGCATGCGCTTGAAATTTGTACACATATGTGACAGAATCAAACTTGGGGTTAAACAATAGGCATCAAAATTCTAATTTTAGTTTACTTGAATTCAATTAATGAAATAAATGAACTGGTCATTATTACTACATTACTTCTGTTATAAAAAATATATTGAAGGACAAAATATCTAATGTAAGAATTGAAACAATCAACAAGTGCTTAAGCTACTTTAGGTATTCTTAGAGACAAGTATGGAGGAGGTGATTCTTGGGCAACCATATGAACTGAAGAATCAGCGAAAATTGTAAAGCCATTGAATTATCAGAGGGAAGAAAAGATGCAGCTTCAGATCACAACAATGAAGAAAAGAACAAATCTCAGCTTGTGCTCAGGATTTCTACGATTGTCTGTCATTTTCCACAGTTTGAATTGAGATGCTACTAAATAAAGAGTTCTAGATTCAATTCAATTCCTTCTATTTTTCTTTTTATTTAGAGTGTTAATTCTATCATATTTAGTTATGTATCATTTGATATTGTGATTACTTGTGTAACATACCTCTATAGTTGCTGCACTCTGATGCTACCAATCTAGTTCTGTAGCATGTTAGAAAGTTGCAGAACTTGATTGTGCATCAAGTCTTATAAAAGCAAGGCAGCAACGAGGCTTGAGTGAATTGAGATCAATTTTGTGCCATTGTGGTAGCAACGAGGCTTCAGAGAGTCATTTCAACTTGTGTTTATTGAGAAATGAGTGATGGGAAGCAGTGCGAACAGAAAGGTTGTGAATGGAGGATGTATGGTTAAAGACAACGAGAAGACTCCTAAAGATGCCACCATGAAGAGGAGCAAGTCTAGGAGATGTGAAGAACCAGAAATTTGAGGAATCACGAAGGAGAATTGAAGAAATAGAGAATAAACAAATTGGAGATGTTAAAGTTATAGCAGCCTTAGAATTAGAGGATGAGATGGAAGAAGAATAAAATGTTGATGGAAGAGACCCAGCCGAGTGTATGATCTCATTTTTTAAGAATAGAGGTAATAGAAGGGTAGAAGTTTCTTACTGCGATGGTTGTGTGAAAGTGGAGACTTTCATATATTGGATAGGTAAGAGAGATACTCTGAATATAAGAATGTCCTAGACCCAAATAGATACTGTTTTATCATAACAAAGTTAAAAGGACATGCTGCACTTTAGTGGGACATTGTGCAGAAAAACAATGCGGGGAAGCATAAGGAAAAGATAAATACTTGGAAGAAATTGGTGAGTAAGATCAAGGAGAAGTTTCTGCTTTCAACCACAGATGTGTGTTGACATAAGTGTGATACCTTTTGTTATTCAAGTGTCAAAGTTTAATTACTCCTATTCACCTATAATGCCACTCAATAATTTGATGAAAGCATTGGAATTGAAAATCATAATTGGATAACAGTCCTTGAATATTGGAAAGAAGTTGTCTCCTATAGTGATCACGTTTCCATGGAATATTGCCAAACCATTAATCGTGGTTTTCAGAGTTCAAAAATGTCTGATTTGGTGGGAATCAATCACGTGATCTACAACTGACACAAAGAAGATAATTCGTTGAAAACCCACTGGGAATCAGACTTGGTAAGCAGGTTCAGCCCTCAGAAGGGTCACCAAAATAGAATTTTAGATGATGCTTGGAAATGGAACAATGCATGGAGTACATCAATGTTTCCCTTGTAAATTGTAGGTCATACAAGTGAAAGAACAGAGAGCCAAAAGAAAACAAGAGGCACGAGATATGCCCGAAATGTATCCTATTTCACTCTTCATTACTCACCTTTAAATAGCCTTGGGATACGCGCAACCTCTTTCTAAAAAGTTAAAACCCTGGTTGCCCCAATTCTTTGGGCATGAAACCACTCGACCACGTCAAACATAGTAATTGGAAAATACAATATATTATTTACAATATGATGCTGGGACAGCAATTAGGTGGCCATTAGTTTTCAACATATATGTGGATTTTGAATACAAAACATCTGTCGCCCTTTCTATGACGTGAAAATTTGGGCGCCTTATAAGCACCAAGTAATTATTTAATTCCTGAGATTCACCAGCTCAATATCAGAAAAGCAAGACTGGGACTGGCCTCGAGGTTTTCGAATTTATATTTGTAGAAATGCTTTACATAATCATATTTGAATCATTTTGCAGTCTAGACTCTAATCAATTTTATCATATAAAAGCAATTGCGAAAGCAATTCTATTGCAACTTTCTAGCATCATTTCAAAAGAAATAAGTTACACATCTTCTCGATGAATCTTCAATTGACTTGAAAATGCATACCAAAAAGTTACTCTATTTTCTCATATCAAGAAGATGATTCAATACCCTAATTCGCACTTCAGACAGGACTAAAGAATTCCTGCGACTATATATTTTTACTGAAATGCTACCTTATCTACCTCGTCCTTGTCCTTTGATGCTTATCGGCTTCAGCATCATCAATATCAATCTCAATATCTTGGGGCAAAGAAATAGAATCTTTTAAAGCACCAATGATCTGTTGGCTGTTTCCTTCATTGGATTTTAAAGAACGTGGAATTGAACCCTCCCTAATTCTCTTCACTTCTGCTTGAAGATCTTGTACCATCATCTCGGTAGTTCTTGCAGTGATACCTCTCACATACCATGAAATGGGAGGTGGTGGAACAAGAGCAGGTTGAACAAGCTGCTGTAACTTAATCAAAGATGCTACTCTTCCTTTTCCATCTGAGCAAGACTCGTACTCTTCCAATGTAGTGGGTTTCGAAATTACGCAAGCTTCTTGATCCACAAACAAAGGCTCTAGTTTCCAACTGCCTTCGAATTTCTTCATAAAACCTTCCTTTGCCAGTCGGAATTTCATCTGCCAATAAGAAGAAGAAATGAGTGTTTAAAAAGGAACACATCACCATCAATTTAGAAGAAGAGGAAATGACGATGTCAAACACACTTCAAAGTATCGTGTCATGAACCAGGGCTACAGCATAATTATTATAGGATCATACTTTGACTGGGCATTTGCTTCTGTTTCTTATCTTATGCACTTTTATTTAACCTTACCCCTGGCCATGACGTGATGGGATGTACATGTTTTGTGTGTAAACTTCAGAGGTGCCAACTGATGATAAAAATGGCCTGATCTATAACCACCTTTTGGCAAGTAATAGCACGTGTTGCTTGGCCACCTAAAACCAATGGTTGTATCCGTAGGTTTTGGTAGAGCTTTAGTACAGATTTAAGACAATAGAAAATGAAGCCGTGATGATGTAGAGGATTCTTATCATGTAAAGCACTTAGAGACTGATTCACTGAGTGTGGCATGAAGGAGAGAACATTGCCAGGGGTGGAGTACTACAGGCAAGTACTTCGGTCTATTTCTAGCTAGAACATGTTAACCGACACTATTAATTAATATGGGAAAATGGAGGTATAGATAAATCTCTGTATTTGAATGAATATCTGTTTCTATTACCTTAATAAAGAATTCTCTACATTTCCAGCTGCAATACCTTTTTAAGACTGCCAAACGGTTGAATCCCAAGGTTTTTCTATAGCTACAACACAAATGAAGTCAGTATTATATATAGGCATCTTTTCATAGAATGGAATTGATGGTATTCGCTGAGGGTGACAACAAAACATTGCCAGGAGTGGAGTACCGTTAGCAAATACTTCAATATCGTTCTAGCTAAAGCATGTTAGATAACACCCTTGATTAATATGGGACAATAGAAGTATACATAAATTTCCGTATTTGATCAAATATCTATTTCCATTACCCTTTTAAAGACTTCCCTACATTTCCAGCTGCAATAACATTTCAAGATTGCCAAACGCCTTTGTAGATTTCCTTTGTTTTTGCATTGCTACTTGCTCGTAAGTGATGTTGCCTCTTGAACTCTCACTTTTATGGGTAGAAGTTCCAAGTTAAAACCCAAGGGCAACTTAGAGGGGCTACTCACTGTCACCTCAGTGAACCCCTCTCTCACTTTAGGCTGGCTCTCTCCTCCAGAACAAGGGGAATTCTCCTAAAATATGATTGCTAAGACAATAACAAGGAGGCTCAAGGTGATGTGAAAATATAGCTTAGCATTTTGTAGTAAGGTGAAATGAGAAAAGAAGTGGTAGAGGCCCAGGACCAGTGACTGTCAAATCTTGGGAAAAATGGAGTCCAGAAGCATAAATCTAAAGAGGGCAATTTAATAATGTGTAAGACAAATAGGACTATTATATTCATCACAATCAACCTTAACTTTGCTGAAAAAAATGCAGAAATATACTCATTCAGAACCCTAAAGGTGCCACTCTTAAAGAATGTTATGGAGGTGCTATTCTATAACAAAGTATTTTTCCAGCAACGACTTTTTGATAGATGCAAGGTTAATATTCAGAAATATAATAGCAATAGGCAAAAGAGGAAGGACCTCCTCTCATTACACTCATCCAAATGGAAAATATTCCATTACAAGGCTTTCACAACAAATTCTTCATAAGGTATGTCTACAATTAACCAAGAACATATGAAAGAACGAAACTTTACGCCTCACATATGATAGAAGTAATACCTTCAATCTTCCATTATGCTTTCCAATAAAGATTTACAATGAACCCAAGAGGAGAAACGCCTTCACACCTCAATCTCCCAACAATCTTGACCATCCCAAATAAAGAGAGCTACTCTTCAAATACAGTGAGCTCCATAAACAAGTTATTGTTTTACTAGATCCATTAGTTCTCCAAGGAATACAGTAAAATATTACAATTCAAATGTTAATTCTCTTGCAAACCTAGGACCCAGCAATCCATTGACCTAACATATTACAGATCTACTGAATGAATGCACAGCTAGGTTCTTAACATTAATTAGCAAAAGCAAAAAACATAACCAAACCTCACAAAAATGACACAATAGATCCTTCCCAATCAAATCAATTCTTCATAAAAAAAAAAATAGAACCTACTTGGGCTCCCATTTTGGGATAATGGCCCAACTGAGGAAGTTACATGTACAACAATTGGATCTGATCCAGAGATCAAACCCTCCTTGGCTGATCTAGATCTCCTTGCTGCTCCCCACCTTGGACCCAACACACTAGAGTACGACACTCCTCACTAAGATGCCTCTTTCAATCTTGTGTTGTATGGTGTATCTTCTCCCTCTCCTTAGCCTTTATTTTATAACTTTTCATTGAACTAAATCCCTAATCTCCAAAGCGGTTGATAGTCGAGATTAGACCTTGCCTGCCTTGAGGTCAAGGGTTGACATTAAAACATAATTACTAAAGTAAATACTTTACTTTTTCTGATGTTTCTTTAGCTATATTAGCTAACATAATGATTATGTGCTTTTCCTAGGTTAAAACTTAGGCTAAGTTACAAATGCAACTTGCTCACACAAAGTTACAAATTATGTTTCTTTAGCTCAATTAGACAACATACTAATTATGCGATTTTCCTAAGTTAAAACTTAGGCTGAGTTACAAATGCAACTTGCTCACACTAGAGCAAGTGTCTAAGGAAATCTTGGCTGATTTCTGCATGCATAGATACTTAGGTTTGTGCAGAAGTACTTGCCCGGGCTACAAACATCAACATGAAGCCTCCTCAACAACCTCCTTATTATAAGGAGCAATGAGTTGCTGTGATACATTTTCTTCTTCAAGAAGAAATAATAAAGTACATTGGATACATCCTTACATCAACATGAAGCCTCCTCAACAACCTCCTTATTAAAAGGAGCAATGAGTTGCTGTGATACATTTTCTTCTTCAAGAAGAAATAATAAAGTATATTGGATACATCCTTATCTCTAAGGAAAAGAATAGTATAGTGTTCTCACACATAGCCAACTCATTTGATAAGTCAATCAATAATAATATAATGAATCGTTGAACAACAACCTCCAGAAATAGCACAAGGTCGAACTCATCCTCTAAATGAGTGGCTGACCAAACAAAAAGCTTCAAGAAATAATAAATGTGTGCCTCCACAAGTAAGACCCTCGAGATGACAATAAAATACTATCATGGGTGTGCTCCACAGGTGGACCAAGTAAACCATATCAATATGGCAAGTAGCCTCCAAGGTAGCCGTGTTAGAGTTTTGATCATGTAAAACGCATCAGAATAATAAAATAATACTCTCATATGATACAACATAAGACAAATGTGTAATGTGTTACACCATAGAAAGAGACTCTCGGACAGAGATCAATTTTTGCTACTGCTGTATGTGCAGACTGCATATAGCATGTATGAATCAATCATGCAGCAAATTTGGATTACCAGAGGGCATTGCCTGTTAGAGTGGCATGTTGAACTCATCTTTCAGCAAGTTGACAACAAGGACTGCAAAAGGAATTATATTGTAATACATTTCATAATTGGGTTGGTATTATAGCATATTTTCCATGCATTTTGGGGCTGAAAGCTACCCTGGATATAGAATTCTGATCGTTTTCCTTCTTTTGTGACCGAAGGATATCATGTATTTTTTTTTAAATTTTCCATGAAATGCATTTGGTTGTGTTATGTTTGCATACTGTGTTTGTCATCATAAAACCACACCCAATATACGTAGGGAGATGTACCCGATTGAACCTTGAAAATTACTCTCTATTATCTAAAGACATTTGAAATGAGGAAACGATTATGGTTTCAGAAATGGCGCATTTTGAAATTTTAGGAATGCAGAAATGGCATTAATCTTTTTTAAAATATTTAATAAATAAAAACTTCTAGAAATAAATCATAAGTCCTAACTCTAAAAAAACTGTGTTTTTCTGTTTTTTGGAATAATTTTTAGGTTTTTGCTGTTTCAGGGTTTATTTACACAAGCAGGTCATAAATTAGTCCCACTCCTTTGGGGAACGTTTAATTTTTTTTTCATTTTTGCACTGGGAATGCATCATTACCTGCATTTTTTAACATTAAACTCCTCAAAAACATTTCCAGCGATGGAACTGCCCAGAAAACATTTCCAATGAATATTTCTAGAGTTCCATACCAGTTTCAGTTTCAGAAATACTTCCGGCCGCAAGAGTTCCCTATGACCTTGCTACTGTGAGAAGTGACAAGTCATAGTGGAAATGAGAATAGAATAGGAATTGATTGATGGAAAAAGATAACTATCACAAATATGTTTATTGTTCCCACTATGATCTGGTATATACCATCTGCATATACATTTGCAGGAAGGGTGGAATTGTGCCGTGTCCAAAAAACTGATGTTTTCTGGATGCAAGCATCAACCTGTAAAGAGGCTATAGATTGTCTTTATTCATAAACATGAAATCCTGTACAGACCTAATATTCTGATGGCATGGAATATTTATGGGCTACAAACCCCAATCCAAAAATTTCAAATTGCCTTGTATCTGCTATATGTGATAGAATTAGTTAATCACTGTACTTTTTCTCACATTGCTCATGGAAAGAAACCAAAACAAACAAACAAACAAAAACTTCAGAAATTCAACTAACAAAATAGCAGGTGGACAACATTATGACATGCTCCACTATATCGATTGAAGAGAACATCAGAGCAAAAGTCGGCACAAGATCAGAGCTACATGTAATTCAAGGTCATGGTTGCAACATGAACTGGCAAGTAGGCAGGCTCTGTATTTGGTCATGCCAGGCAGAAAATATTGTAAAATTAGGATTTAAAAAATGACTCCAACCCCAGAGACCCTCTCCTACCTCTCTTTGAATGAGTTTAAATTGGAGAAAAGAGTCTTGGAGGAATATATAAAGTGTTAGTTTTTGGATATTCAAGTAGCATCAGACAAGTGTTCTAGTCTCTAAGTTGTCAGAGAGGCTAAGGAACGCGAGATCTCCAATAACCAGAAACGGTTTCGTGAGATATGACTCCAAAACACCTTATTTAAATTAATTGACTGGATAATTAAAATTTCCTGAGTCTAACCTAGGAAAACTGGTTAATTAAACTACATTAATTAAGGAAATCAACTTTTGCTCTAGAGACTTCTCAAAAGTAATTTGACAGAGTCTCAATCACGATTAGATCTTGGTTGTTGGTGCTCCGGCGAGAGAATTATAAGAGCAAGTTGATGGAGCTTGGAGAAGACACATTGAATGGGCAAGAGAGCAGGGCAATGCAAATTTCCCAAAGCGCAACATTCAGTGAGGGAAGAGTTCGAGCCAATAGAGCATCAGTGAGAGGATCATCAGAAATTGGAGAGAGGGTTTTCAGGGGAGATCTCCACTGAAAAGGATCAGCAGAAATTGGAGAGAGGGCTTCCAAGGGGAGATTCGCAAAGGACGAGTTTACCAACAAGAAAGTCAGGCGACTTTCTCCAGTGCGCAGATCTGGGCAGTAGATCACTTTTCCAGTTGCCATGATCAAATCTGGAATATAGAGCGAGTTGCCATATGCAAGTGCAGGATCATCAAAGAAGTGCAGGATCAGCCAAACCTCAGTCTTTAGCTAGTGTGTATTTCTGTAGCAACGTTTTTTGTGTGCATTTACTAGAGGAGGCCAAGTTTGATTTTGCAAGGGAAACAAAGGGTTCCCAAGTCGATCTGCCAGTTGTTGAGAAATCTCAGGGGCGACAGGTGTAGGTGATTTCTCTTCTTGATAACTGCTTGTGATGTGTTTTTACTTCACTTAGTTAGCTTCTTCTTTCGCTTATTATTAGTAGTGTTTTATATCATCAAACAACTACCAAAGCATAGAGAACAATGAGACAAAAGATGCAAGATATAGGCGATCAGCCAGGGCCAAAACCTCTCCAATCTGAGAGGAAAACCCACAAGAATTCTTCTTATAAAATCTTCAATTAACGAATTCCAAGACCTAGACCCTTGACCAAAAACTTCTCCAAGACCAAGTCAAACTTGCCTCAAGTCAAAGTTAACCTCTTCTCTATTCAGCTGCAATCTATTCTTCAACTTGAACCTTCGACCCTGCAACACTTGTCTGAAATTCTCGACCTTCTTGACTGCAACTCTCGACCTTTTGTAATGATTGTACCTTTCACACGTGTGACATTTGAGGATGTTTGAGAATTCTTCTTTCCTTCGCTTGGGAAGGATTCATATCTTTGACTATTTAGCTTGCCTTTTCAGACTTCTTTCACCCTTGATTTAGCCACTTGACTTGACTGTAATTTCGTCCTTCTATGGCTGAGAATGTGCCCTCGTTACAATCCACGTGTGTGAGGAAATGAACCCAAAATAGATTTGAAAGGTTGTGATTGTATCCCTCCTCTTATCCTCTTCCTCTTCGCTTGATGTAAGACCCTTTCTTGTCCTTGATGATTGAATTTTTGTGATCTTCATTGATGATCCTATAATGAGGCCAAGTCCTCCCATATATAGACTTCCTCATTCATGTTTTTAGGCCAACTTGGCATTGTCTTTGGATCGACTTGATGAGTGAGAAGGCCGACTTGTATTTTGCACTATGACTTGGTCTTGGAGAGTTCTTTGACTTGACTTTGACTCAAATAAGTTCTTCTTACAATATGTAACATGCCCAAATGGGTCTTTCATACATGAAAATGACTTTAATGACTTGTAGACTCAATGACAAGCCGTAAGATCTCACAATGGGAGCTTGACCTAAAAATAAATTTCCTTGAGTATGAAACCCATTCCTCAAGGTCAACAATAATAAATTTATTTTTTCTCATCAAATACATAAAATCATAATTACATGTGTCATTATGAAGACCGAACTTAGTTACGTATTTCAACACTCCTTAACTAGGGAGGTATTCATAATCTATATAAGGTACTTGGACATTCTCAATCTCAAGAATTCTCATAAGAGTTAGATTGGTAACCCATCTATATAGCATCATATCATCCAACATTGTCACATAGCAAGGCCTTGATTTATAGACGAATGATTTATAGCAAGACGAGACCAATGATTTATAGACACCTTCATCATTGTCTCTCAAGGAACATACCCCACCCGGGTGTTCACAGGGTATGTCCTCCCAAGACTACTCTTATCTTGGATTCCCAGTCCTCAAAGAATATCGATCCTTTGCGACTACTCTTATCTTGGATGCCCTACCACATCCTTAAAGAGTATCGGATGCCAGATGCTTACCTAATCCTCCATCATTTCTTCCCAATTGAAGACAAGAATGATGTGTCTATCTCCTCCTCTCAGCTTAGGGAGGATATACTCATTCCTATGAAGGAATGTACCCAAGCTCCCTCTCAAATAGGGAATTGTCCAAGCTCCCTCTTAGCTAGGGACTTGCTTCCAAGTTTCTTAATTAGATACTTGCTTTCAAGCTCCCTCTTAACTAGGGACCTGTTTTTCAGTAGCAGTTATTTCTTCTTTGGTGGAGATCATGGGACTTGTAGATCTCCTCCATTTGATGTCATGAATTTCATTTTCAATGTTATGGAGCCTTCATCTTTTGGAACTTCTTCGTAGGGCATCAACAATCCATCACTTTCCTTCTCGAATTATGTCAATCATGTCATCCTTCCTTTCATCGGAAAGTGATCCATTAGACCATATCTGGCTTTTCCTCATACAGCTACCTCTTCTACATCATGTATCCTTCAAGATCTTTCATCCTTCTACTTGAGTACCAGTTGTAGATGACCTCCACACCTCTCTTTTGGTAGCCATGTATTAGCCCAACCAAATATCTTTCAAAAATAAAAATAAAATGATCATCAAATCAAAAATTACCTTTTGTGATGGCCCTTTATCATGACATCTGCTAATATCAACATCCTGCATACATATTGACACATCTCCAAGATATTCAATGTCAAGGGTCTTCTTTCTTTACCAAGGTCTTCATACCTTTCCCATGGAGATATCATGGCTAATTCTTCTAGTTATCGGATGTTGATTTTCTTTTCTAAGTGACCATAGTTGCATCTTCCATGCTCTCTTTTTTCTTTCTTCATAGACCAATTTGGTGTCTAGCTTGGTCGCGAACTTAAAATTGGATAATAATAATAATAATAATATTGTTCTGCAAGAACTTCTATACATAGTTCCTTCATCCTTGTCAACCACCTCATATTCCATATGAGGACATATTATGTTGATTTCATCTAGACAATATGTGACACATGCCTTCATGCATTCTTCCAACAAAAGAGATCTCTTTCCTTTGATCATACTCATGAGGTAGAGTATCTATCCCTGTTATCTGCAACTATGTGATGACATGACCTATCTTATCAAACATATGCATAAATACCTCTTTTCTTCTTTTGGTCATCTAGACTTCCTTCAACAACTTCTTTTGATTGAGAGTACTTAAACCAATTCAACATGTTGCATTCCTCTGTTATCATACCACCACTATTTCAAACAATGAATCTCATCCAAGGTAGAATTCTTTAGCAAGACGCTTCTTCCAAGAGACGAACCTTCTAATGAAGATTCCAACAGAGGATCTTGATTATCCTCGCCTGCAAATGCTCCTTTCCAGTGATGTATGATGAGTTTCATACTAGATGACTTTCTTCTACTCATAAGTATTACTTATGCCTTCAATGAGGTTTGCAAGAGCAACTTCCTTCTAATGATGACTGTCATAGACTTCTACTTCAGCTATCTTTCAATCTTCTTATGTTGATGTCATGAGCTCTTGCTTCAATGGTATACAATAATGATGCCATCTCCTAAATGATGCATCCTGTCATAATGCTTTTCTTCTTGACTATCATGGTGGAGGCCTTTTTTAACCCTTCTCTCCATCTTGTTGAGATCCAGACATCCATAGTTATACAAATTCCTTCTTCCATCATGTTTCTTAGAATAGAGTTTTAGCTCACCCATCTTTACTTCTTGTACCATCATATTTATTGACAAGCACCCCAAGCAAAGTATACAATACCAAAACATGATGCCAAGATTTCATTCTAGGGTTTTTCATGGAATCATGAGGTCATCCTAGGGTTTCTAAAGTTCAAACCCTAGATCATATCTTATTCCCTCTTTATGTCATGCTAGGGTTTATCTTCTGTCGTAACTTAATTTTAACTGTGCATTTGATCTTTTTAAATGCATAAGTTTCTTTCAAAAAATAAAGTTAGACTTTATTTTTTGCACTCTGTAATAAGCGAGCAAGTCCAAATGCTACTTTTAAAATTTGGATCGGCGCGAAAAATTGATTTAAATGGTTATTTTATATAGATAATTAACTGTCGCCGAAGGAGCTAAACAATGTGCACTTTTCGACGACCAAGATTGTGCCCCACCCTACCCCCACATCCTAAACCACTTACTACCTACCCACCCCCCCCCCACAAACCGCTTTCGCTCGCTACCAACACCTCTGCCAACGCTCCCACTAATCTAGCATGCCGCTATCGCCTTCACTAAATTAACCATCGCCAAACCTTCCAATAACTTAGCAAATTTATCCGTTAAGTTATTTAATGCTCCCGCCAACATTCTGATTAATAAATCCCAATGCGCCAATAACGGTAATTTGAACTAAACCGTTGAAACCCATTCCAAATTTAAATCTTAGGTATCGCTCCATTTCTATCCTTTCGCTATTCTTGCCCAAAGAACTCTGTCAGACCAAACAGCGACCAGTTGCAGCGATCTTCTATGTTATCAGCCATCAATTCAACTGGGTAATTTCTTAGTTACCCTCTGTTCTATTAATTTCTTGAAATGACTAGTCAAAAGGGAAAATCCAAAATATTTGTAGAGAGTCTGACCCTACCCCCTGTGATTAACCTAGATGAACTCCATTTGATCGATACACAGTATAAAATTATTGAAACCCAATGTGAATTCAATCTCTACAAACTCCATAATTGGGCATATCAAAAATTTGAGGATGCCAATGATGAATTTTGCTTCTGGGAGTCAATGTTGCCCCAATTTTGTTTTCCCCAAACATATCACTTTCTCGAATTCATCACCTAGTGCGAGAGTCATTACTTACCAAGCCAAAGAGCCATAGTGGCTAGAAACAATGAAATTTTGTTCTCAATAACCCCTGAATCCATTTGTCCAGCGTTGTTGATCATCCTTCTTTGACTGATTCCCTCATGGAAATTTACCAAAAGCTTACCTTTCAGCAGCAAGCCCACATTTTTGAGTCTTTTCTGCCTGAAAATTCAGAATTACCTAGAACCAATCCACCATATTCTTCTGCAATTTTTCTATAAATGTCTAGGCAAGTTATTTCTATGGTTTCTTGTCTTTTAGGGTATCAAACTGATCAATGGGTAGATGAAGTCATCCTTGGATTTTTGTCAGTATTTTCATCTAGAAAGAAACCCTCAGTTCTTTTTAATTTTAGCTAGTTTTTATCAGATGTTATCCATGACCAATTCCTAAAATTCAGTGTTGAAGGGTCTTTCAAACATCAGTTTGTTCTAGTTTATCTATTTTTGTATCATCAGTCAAAGAGGTTTAAATTTCCATTACAAAAATTGGATTCACAAGGCAAACCGCAATAAGACATCCACTGGACCTCTCTAGTTAGGAAAAACACAGAGGAATACTCTTTCAATGATTTTGTTAATCAATTTTTGCATATGGCATTATGTCTTTTGAGCAATGATGCAGTTCCTACGATCTCCACAGAAATCAAAAGAATTTTACATCTCAGTGAACAATCTAAGGTTGGAAATCGATATCTCTATCAAAACTTTATAGAAATCAGTCTATGGTTGTGAACTTCCTCCTTATAAATTGTTAATTTTCCTACCTATGAGAATTTTTGCTTTAGAATTCATTAGGCAGCGGATGAATATGTATGAAATCCATTTTGTGTCAATGAAACAAAAGCTCAGCTCAAGTTAAAAGCACATATTGGTCCATTTGTTGTTAAAACCAGAGTGGCAGAGAAGGAAGTGGACAGTCTACTCAAACAAATAAAATTTAAATTAAGTTTCAGTTGGCCTTATGACCCACTAGGAATAATTTCAAAGATAAGATCTGAGCAAAAGTCAACGCCTTATGTTTATATAGCAAAGCCAGAGATTGAGCAGTTTGCAAATCAAGAAGAATGGGAAGAAAACACACTACAAGACACTGAAGAACAGACCTTCACTCAGACAACACTGGAAACTCCAATATTAAAGGAAAAGGAATTGAAAAGACCAACAGAAAGTGTCACCTACAAGTTCAGGACTTAAAGCAATTGGTTTCAAAGTTTTCAAAAGGATAAATTCAATGAATATAGAAGAGGAGTCATCAGAAAGCAGCTGAAATTACCTACAACAGAGTATCCACAAACTAAAGAAGTGGGGCAGCTTGAGAAAGTTGAAGATGATTGTGGAGCAGAACATCCAAATACGAAAATAGAGGTTGATATGGAATGCTTGTTAAAAGAAAAAGAACAACAAACAAGTGCAGGGACCTCTACAGTACAGATAGAGACAACCAGTGAGGAAGCCACAAAAAAATTATCAAAGGCCATGGGAGATTTATCCCTCAAAAATGTGGAAATAGAAAAATTGAAAGCAGCGTTGTAGAGGATGGAAGAAAATCAAATCAAATCAGATAATGCATATATATCCGAAATATAGAAAAATAGCTAGCCAAGCAGCTTGAAAAGTATGCAGATGAATCACTCACAACACAAACATTATCTGAAGCAAAGGAAAAGATATGGGTTGATATCAATTCAACCATTTTAGAGCTCTGGACATCTATTGAGATTATCTTTGAACAAGAAGAACTGGTAAGAAAAGCAAAGGCAACCATAGCAGAAATTAAAGAAGACTTGGATCATAAGCCAAGGGAGGCAACGAAGATCATCAAAGTGTTGAATTCAAAGACCAAGGATGAATTGGAAGACTTAGGAATTGAAGATAGGACTGACACAGTCCTAGAAGTCAGAAAAGTTTTGACTAAAAGAAATTTAATGTTACAATTAGAAAATAAATGTCAAAACTTAGAAATGTAGATAAAGAAATTTCACAGGAAATTTGCCATCCTACAGCAAAAAGGACTTCCATCTCTGAGAGATTCTAGTGGCCAATTGACTCCACTAGAAAATTACCAGCATAAATTGCATGACATAGCAGTAGACAGGTCAAAATTTGCTAAAGTAAAGGGAGTCATAAGTGGTAAGGATTTTCTAGAAGGTCTAGAATATGACTTATTTATCCAGCATGAAATTCAACATTTATTTATTACTAGGCCAACTTTTGAAAAATACACAGAGGTGGATGAAGCATACAGAAAAGTGGTTAAATTCTCAATTCCAGATGATGAAAGATGGGACAAGTTACTCAAAGTTATTAAGTAAACTAAATGCAGCATTTCAAGCCAGAAGCACAGGAGAACAAGAGTTGAATACATATTTCCAGGTGCCAGTATAGTGAAAGGAGCACAAAGAGCAGAAACAGGTTTTCAGGCAGCAGTTACAAACAACACCCTCGAATAGAGTGTTGATTATGCAAATCAGTTTTAGAAAGTCTATTTTTATATTGTATTAGTGTGATATATCCAAATCATTTTGGATAAGATTTTATTTTGTAAAGGATTGTATTAGATTAGATATTTTTGAATTACACTCTATAAATATTTTGTAATTCGAAGTAAGAAGGGTTGAACCCTTGTGATAATCCAGATACATTATTGTACTCTTCTAAAAGTTTTTGAAGATAATCAAAGGATTATGACTTCAGCCTTAACAACATTTGTGTTCATGTGAGTTTTTCTAGTATATTCATCTCTGGTTTTCATCATATATTCAAGGTAACATAAGAGTTAGGGTAAGGCTAAGTTAAGTATTAACTTCCTTGACAACCCACTGCAAAGTTATCATCATTATGGAGATTAGCTAATTGAAAAGTTTGTTTGAATTTAATTCCTCAACACCTTAAATTGTTGCCTTATGTCACCTCTTGAATATATATTTGTTTGGTTGTAGAATTCTTCTACGCGCATCTACTATATCTAGAGAATTAAGTATTCAATATGAACATTTAATTGTCATATATCTTCTCCCTTTTCCACTTTCAAAATCAATTCAAAGATTTTACGATGTTGTGAATGAAAATCAGCCCTTTGGAATTCTCAAGAGTTTTTGGATTATACAAGTGTGAATGGTTTAATGCATTGGTCATCCAATTAAATTAAAACCCTTATTTAGATGCTTTGGCATAGTTCCCGAGGCTAGAAATATCTACAAAGATACAACACCTTCCCTAGATTTCTGACAAACCCTGGAATCATATTTTCAACACTAAAACATAAAATATATACCATACATACCTTATGGTTACTTACCTTTGTCGTGATGACTTGCAATTCTGGATGCCATTTTCATTGATTTGCTTTCGAGTGTGTGAGATATTCTTCATTGTAGTCATTTGTTCCTTCATTCAAGTATATGAGTGCCTCGGAACCCTTGTTTACTGACCTTGGTTTGATGTCCTTACAGCTTCACAAGTCTTCACGTGAAATTGATAGCTATAAGTGTAACAATGTTTCTAGAGATGGTACAGTTCCAACATTTGCTTGATGACTTAAACTGCTTCAGGTTTTCTTCCTTAGTTCTTTCAAGCTTCTTCACAGTGAATGGATCTCTTCCAAAAGTTAGATCCTTCTATGGTCTTCTTTTTTATTGATCAATTTTTCAAAGAACAAATATATATGAGCTTGGTGACTACAATTTTTTGTGCCACAGGGACTCAGTCACCATAGGAGTGAACTTGTAAAGTAGAGTGGAGTAGATTTGCACAAGGACATATCTTTGAGATAGGATTTATGTTATCACAGAGATGGAGGGATCTTATGTATGCCCAGAAGAGGATCTGATCTTTAGGAACGAATTCTGACTGTGCTTCTTTTAGAATTTCCTTTATCACTTTTTGCTAGGAGACTTGAATGAGGAAAACAATTGTACTTACTTCAGAGTCTCAGTTCTATAGTTGCTACTATAGATTTGACTTCTCGAAATGATGAAAATAGTCCTTCTATGATGCCCAGAAGCTCATTTTCTTTGTCAACAGATTTTGACCTTTTTATGGCGAAAGGATTAGGTCTTCATCCTCCTAGGTGAACATACCTATATGTATGCATGCCTTTATGGAATATAGCCTAGACTTTTGTTCCACCTTGTAGTGAATTCATCTTTCAAAAGATCTTGATGGTTAGACTTCTTCATTGCCTCTATAATGGATCTAGTAACAGAATTGAGCCTAGAATTTGATCAAGTTTGCTTGATAGTCTTTGAACTCGGCCCTTTAGTAGCTCTTCTTGAGGATTCGATGTTCTTCTTGATGTCTTGTCCTTACGTTGATCCTTCCTTTAGTGCTCCAATCCTTGAGCGTCCTTTACTAAGCTGCCTTTCCTTTCCTTGTCTAGTTACCTTAGCTCTGAAACCATGTTGAGAAATCTTGGGGACAGTAGGTGTAGGTGATTTCTCTTCTTGATAACTACTTGTGATGTGTTTTTACTTCACTTAGTTAGCTTCTTCTTTCGCTTATTATTATTAGTGTTTTCTATCATCAAACAACTACCAAAGCGTAAAGAACAATGAGACAAAGGACACAAGATATAGGCGATCAACCAGGGCCAAAACCTCTCCAATCTGAGAGGAAATCCCACAAGAATTCTTCTTCTTATAGAATCTTCAATTGACAAATTACAAGATCTAGACCCCTAACCAAAAACTTCTCCAAGACCAAGTACCTTTCGCACGTGTGACAAATTTGAGGATGTTTAAGACTTCTTCTTTCCTTCGCTTGGGCAAGCTTCCTTTCTTTGACTATTCGGCTTGCCTTTTCAAACTTCTTTCACCCTTGATTCACCTTCTTGACCTGGCTGTAATTTCATCCCTTTGTGGCTGAGAATTTGCACTAGTTACAATCCACACGCGTGAGAAAATAAGCCCAAAACAAATTTGAAAGACTGCGATTTTATCCCTCCTCTTATCCTTTTCCTCTTCACTTGCTGTGAGACCCTTTCTTGTCCTTGATGATCGAATTTCTATGATCTTCATTGTGGATCATAGAATGAGGCTGAGTCCTCCTATATATAGACTTCCTCATTCATGTTTTTAGGCCGACTTGAAGTTGTCTCTCTAGGCCAATTTGATGCTTGAGAAGGCAGACTTGTATTTTGCACTATGACTTGGTCTTGGAGAGTTCTTTGACTTGACTTTGACTCAAACAAATTCTTCTTACAGTATGTAACATGCCCAAATGGCTCTTCCATACATGACAATGACTTTAATGACTTGTAGACTCAATGACAATCCTTGAGAGCTCACAATGGGAGCTTGATCTAAAAATAAATTCCCTTGAGTATGAAACCCATGCCTCAAGGTCAACAATAATAAATTTATTTTTTTCATCAAATACATAAAATCATGATTACATATGTCATTATGAAGACCAAACCTAGTTATATATTTCAACACATCAAAGGAGTGCAAGATCAACAAAACCTCAGTCTTTAGCTAGTGTCTTTCCTGCAACAACGTTTTCTGTGTGCATTTACTGGAGGAGGCCAAGTTTGATTTTGCAAGGGAAACAAAGGGTTTCCAAGTTGATCTGCCAGTTGGAGTGGTGAAAAAAAAAACAGAGCTTTGCCAGTGTTTTGGCAAGCAAATATATGTACTCTCTAATTTGTTGAAGATAATAAAATATAAACCCTCATCTGTTGCACCGGTTTTCCCTTCAAGGTTTTTTCAGGGACATTAGTCCAAACCATTGGTGTCATTTTTATGTGTGTGCATCTATTTCTCAGTTCCTGATTTATTTTATGCAGCGTTTATTTTTAATTGTGAAGATTGCAGTTGTGAGTTATTCGCTATTTGTTGTTAATTAATTAACAAAAGACAAATAAACTACATTAGTTAGAAGAATAGTTTCCAATTTATTGCAATCATGGTACTTTCACATGGTATCAAAGCGTGTAGATCGGATCTGAGGCTCAGAAATGAAAGAAGCATAGTGTGCAGTTTCAGAGGGAGATCTAAAGCACTAAGTTCCAGATTTATGCAGGCCAAGTCATGGTTTGATTTGCAGAGAAGCAGGAAATCGATTCCCAGATCCAAGAGGAGGGGAAATTTGATTTTGCTACAAATTTGTGACAGCAGCCAATTGTATTGCCGGGAAGTATTTTCGGTGAGCAGATCAGTGAGTTTGCAAAGTAGATCTGAGCGAAAATAATTGCCGCATGGGTTTACAGTTGCAAATCTGCATTGGGAAGGAGGAGGAAAGCACACAGGAGGAATTTCCAACAATTTCTTAAAGGGTTTCTAATTTTTCCAGCTAAGGGAGAGGAGATCGAAATTCCAGCAGCAAGAGGTCGAATTCTGCAATGTGAATTAGCCAGTCCAGCAGTATGAGTTGCATGAAGAGGGTTAAATAGGAGGTCGGATCAATGTCCAGAAGGCAGAGTGAATTTCTTCTAGAGGTAGAGGGAGGCTAGATGTCTCACCTGGAGGTAGATCTGGGGCTATATGAATTTCCAGAGGCCAAATTTGCACATTCTAGGAGGAGTGCGAGAAAAAGATGAAGCCAAAACTAGTTGTCAGAAGGAGAAAAGGGAGTTCCAGTTTATTGACCTCTAGCATACTTGAGTTTCGCTGAGATGGCCACAACAGGTCTCAGGGATCAAGACAGACTTGACAGAGCCTCTAACTTTGGCGTATGGAAAGCCAGAATGCAATTCTTATTGGATGAGCATGGTTTGAAGGAGTTTGTGACAAATGTCATGGCAGAGCTAGCAGATCCACAACAGTTGGCTACCTTCAAGAAAGAAATGGCCAAAGCCAAGAGGATGGTCCTAGATGGGGTTCGGGATCACATAGTCCCGCATATTGCAGACAAAAATACGACAAAGGAAATGTGGGATGTCGTCATAAAACTGTATGAGAATCCATCAAAGAATCGTAAAATAATTCTCAAGGAGAAGCTGAGGACCACCAAGATGCAAAAGGGAAAATTCGTTACATCCTATAATTCTATCTCACTAAAATTTAGACAATTAGAGATGAATTTGCGGCAATGGGAGAGAAACTTGAAAAAAGTGAGCTAGTGCAGACCTCAATAGTTTCACCAAGGAGTGGCATATTTTTGTCCAAGTTATTTATGGGCAATATATGCTACCTGGGTGGATTAGTCTATGGAGTGACTTCACTCAAGAAGAGTTGAGGCTCGATCTTGTAGCAGGTACTATCAACAGCAACAACAAGGGCCCGAAGGAGGAGGATGAGGAGAACGTAAACCTTGCAAGTAAGGGAAAGGCAAAGAAGGGTCCCAGTTAGGGACAAGGCTCAATGGAATGAGAAAAGAAGAAGAAAGACCTATTGAAGGTCAAGTGCTTCGGTTGTGGTGAATTTGGCCACTACGCCTCCCAGTGTCCTAAATGGAAGAAGGACAAGAAGTAGGAACAGACAGTAGCTTCGGCACAGATTGATGAGTTAATCGCCAGATTGGAGGAGTTTGCACTAATAGCAGCAATACCTCCAGGTGGAGGAGGGGCTTGATACCTTAGTATGTCAAGATGGGTACAGTCTGTTGCAGATGCAACATGGAGATCAGTTAGATTAGTTCCAATTGTTGCAATAGGACCATTGGCCTTGCTCAAGGGCCCATAGTATTACAGTAGCAGGTTCAGTGTCAACAAAGCTAGTTGCAGTGGCACAAGCAATGTGAATTGCTCAGTTGCAGGTTGCATATGCAGTTCCAACCAGGGTGATTTCCCATTAGGAGATCAAGGTTCAGATGGAACCTAGCTTCAAAGGGAGAAACCCTATGGAAGCTTAGAACTTCAGGTTCTTAGGAGATCAGACTCATTATTGTAGCAGCAGTGCAAGATCAGCAGCAGAGCAGTGGCAGCTGCAATGTGAGGTAGATCAAAGTATGTGCAGTAGTTGATGGATAGTGTTTAATAGTTTGCTTCTTCACAATGATTTCCAATGACAAGGAGTCAAACCCACATAGGAGGTGTAACAAATGTCAGATATCAGCAGCATGGACTGTCGAGCCAGGGGAGCATTAGTGAGAGGATTAGCATAAATTGGAGAGAGTTTCTAGGGGAGATTTCCACTGAAATTTGTACAAGCCAAGTTTACCAGTAGGAAGGTCATGCGAGTTTCTCCAGTGCACAGATATGGGTAGTAGATCACTTTTCCAGTTGTCGAGATCGAATCTGGAGGATAGAGCGAGTTGCCTAGTGCGGGCGCGAGATCAGCAGAACCTTAGTCTTCAACTAGTGTGTATTTCCTACAACACTGACTCTTTTGATTTCTTGACCTAGGACAAACCCTAGAAGCACTCGATGGATGCTTGACCTATAAAATAAAAGACCCTGAGCATGAAACCCATGCTCCAAAAACAATAATAATAGTTTTCTTTCATTTTACAATTTACAAGAATCAAAAGTACATTTCATATTTATGAAGACTGAACCTAGTAACACATTTTTCAACAGTTAGTCCAAATCATTGGTGTCATTTTTATGTGTGTGCATCTATTTCTTAGTTCCTGATTTATTTTTCGTAGTGTTTATTTTTAATTGTGAGGATTGTAGTAGTGAGTTATTCGGTATTTGTAGTTAATTAATTAACAGAGGACAAATAAATTGCATTAGTTAGAAGAATATTTTCCAATTTATTGCAATCATGGAACTTTCAAATAAAGATGATAAATTATAGAAAATGTGAAAATAGAACAAAAAGAGGTGTCTAATCCCAGCGAAGAAAACATCAAAAATCAACTAAAAACATCTCTTGAAGAAAGACAAGTTGTAATTAATGTAGGATATACAAATATTGCAATAGGAATTGATAAATATATTAGTATCCATTTATGTCCAAAATAGATCAATGGGACTATAACACAACCGCAAGTAATAACAGCAATAGAAGTGCCTAAAGGGACAACTAGAAGAAAAAAAAGTACAAAAATTACAAAAGTACCAATAGGATGTGTTGGTTCACTAGTGAGGATGATGGCTTTTGAACCATCCATGAAGGTTCCAACCTAGGAGAGACCCCCCCCATTCCCAGCAGCGCAGTTGGGGCCAGGTGCAAGACTCTGTCATTTTTTGCTTAACAGACACCATCATGTCATGACAACTTAGCCAAATGAAAGTATAACCCATTCTGGGCAGTTGAACCTTTGTGGGTTGTTAATTCTGCAAAAGTGGACCATTGGTAATTCTAATTTCTTCCTATGTAACAATAAAGTATTACTTATTAGTTACAAGAGTAGGGAAATTAAAAATTACAAAAACAAGTTAGATAAGATAAAGATAGTTTTATTAATGTCCAACAAATGATCATAAATCAGTCAAAGGAACTACTAGGTACATCAAAATCAATACACAAGTGGGAGTGTAGATGCAGCTTCTATAAAAAGCCAATCTAATCTATGAGATCTAAGATCTAAAATCTAAATTCTAACATCCACTGCTGGGAACCCACAGAAGAAAGAATTCATGTCAAGAACTCATTAGGAAGATTGTCTCAACTGAAGATACCTAGAGAAAGTGCTCAAACTTTCTTCGTCCCACCACCTAACGATAAGAAGGGAAGTTGCCTACTTTCAAATCAATACTTGCAATAAGTGGATTTCTCTTGCCATCTCAAGCCTAAGCAAATAAACTCCTAATGGAAGGTTGTCTGGACAAACTAGAGCTAGAGTTGGAGCTAGAAGATCTAGAAGTGCGGTGTTGCGGTGCAACACGATCAGTGTTTTAAAAAACGGTTGAGCCGACTCCGACCCAATTGAGCCACACTGAGCCAATACATGGTCGGGTCGGCTCGGTGGCCGAAACAAAACGGCTGGCCATGTTGTTACGGAGCCAGCTGAGCCAGTCATCGACTCGGCTGGCTCGCTAACAACTCAGCCGGCTCAGTATCAACCCGGTCGGCTCTGCTCTTTGAAAAATATCCTGAAGCACATTTGTCAAAAGTTGTTCCGCCTCCTACATATCAACAGTTGGGTTGTTGTTCATTGCATATTTATAGCCCTAAAGTAATCTATCACTGTGAGGAAGTTTTGAAAATTACAAGGCCGAAGTATGGTTATCTTAGTGGCATGAATTAGAAAACTGAAACAATGCATTGAGCCATACAATGTTTTTAAAAGGAAAAAGTTTTGGCACTGGACTAATAGATACATATTTAGCTCTGATTGTTCTAGAGCTTGACCAGAATTAAATCAAGGATTTTGAGACTTCATTAGGGGCAGATTTCTTGAAAGCATCTCCAGATGTCTAGGTAGAAGCATGAGACAAGCAGTCCTGTAGTAGAAGACATATGTTGATTAGTTCATTAGCTTATCATTTGGGAAGCTATGATTGGTTGCAGAGAGTTGGTATTATTGTTGTTGTAGTCTAGTGATTGTCCTTGGGCTGAGGTAGAAAAGAATCCTGGCATTGGTGGATAAATATGAACCTTGTATTGGACAGTGCACTGGGTGCCATTTTGATATAATGGATATATTCATGAGCCTACTTTGATCATATGTTGTCTTCTCTCTATATTCTAAAGTTTTGTGCTTGGAAACATGAACGAAAATCTTTAAAATTATGTTTTACTTACAAAAAATAAATATTTAATGTATTTTTTACAATGACCAAGACATTGAAATCAAACAAGCCAAGTCAATATCGAGTCGGAGTCGGAGTCGATGTCGGAGCTGACCGTCAGCTGTTTCCAAACCAAGGTCGGAGTTTTAAAACATTGATCACGATGCCTCGAAGAGTCATCCTTTGTTGATATCTAGAAGAGAAGGAAGTAATTGTTGACTATGACCAAAAGATTTGTCCTAGGCCTAAACATGACACCACTGCAGGGGTCTCACAAGGAGACGCTATAACTGGAAGCTATGGTGGATATGTTCTCTACCCATTTCATAGTGCTTCCATATATAAGCACTAGGAGGGAGTTTATCATCCTAGTAGTATTCGATTATAGGAATGGTCTAAGTGAAGAAGTTCTACGTCTAAGACCCTCCTTCATGTATGGTCCAAAATTCCATATATCTAAGGAAGATGGAGAGGGAGTTCTGTGATTCCCTAAAAGAGAAATGATACTAGCATGGAGTCTTGTAATAGATGCAGCACTGAAAAATGAAATGATCCTCTCTCTCAGTTTCCTATAGATGTCAGAGTAGGGAAACCCTATTTACTCGTGGGAAATGTTGATTGGCTTCAACCCAAATTTGATGTGAACCAACCTGGTATTTCCCTGAGGGGGATTCTGAGTGCTTGTGTCAAGTGGCCAAAGTGTGTAGGTTGGTTTGACAATGAATGCCTCCCTTAGCTCCATGAAATGCTCTACATAGAAAGCCATCTTGGCATTGAGCCCACGAGGTGGAATTACCCAAGTGACTAGGATGTATAATTTGTAAATATTTTCTTAAATGGTCATATTCAACTCCCGTTTATTCAATGGAAGTTAGCCAAGGGCATTCAGAGAGTATCTAGACAAGGGAAGTCTATTAATCAAAATTCCCACAGACTATAATAAGCACATAATCAGTCCATGTTAGATTATAATGGTCAATTAGAAAAGACAACAACATTAATAGCCACTTGGACTTTAGCTCATTTTATGTTTTTATATTTTATTTTATTTTAGTGTGTTTTTTTGGTCTACCCCACATTCATAATGCGGGTTGACTCGACTAGCTTGTAACTCTTTATAAGAATGCTTTCACTTTCTAATTAAGAATGCTATATTGATTTTTTTAATGTGTTCATGTATTATTATATGGTATGGTTATAAAATAACCTAAAGTCCAAGTGACTTTATTAATGCCTATGTCTAATTGTTGAGGAGTTATATTCTTTGCAACGGAAGCTCAGTTGACTACAGTTGGTCGACTGGCTAGTCAGGGGGATCCTCCAAAATGCCCACAGAATGTAATAGGCACATAAACAATTTATATCAGATTATAATGGTCAATTACATAATAGATGTAAGTGTTAATAGTCGATTGGACTTTAGGTCATTTTATGCTTTTATGCTTTATTTCAGTTAAGTGTGTTTTTTGGTCAATCCCACATCCATAAAGTGGATTGACTCAAAGAGCTTGTAACTCTTTATAAGAATGCTTTCACTTTCTCACTATGAATGCTATCTTAATTTCTTTTATGTGTTTGTGTTATTATTATATAGTGCTAATTGATTGCTACTGGAATCTGAAGTGAAATATTTTTTAGGCCAATAAATTATTGAAGTAATTGTTGCAAGCATAGAACATACCATAAAAAAATTAACACTTTAACCATCAACTTGACTACGATCGTCTAGTTGATTTTCCACAACTAGTTCATTGAGGTTCACTAGTCTCTCCACCCGACTAGCCAATCGACCACTAAACTCTAGTCAACCAAGTTTCACTGCAAAGAATATAACAACTCAACAATTAGACATAGGCTTTAATAATGTATCTTGGCAGTAACTCTAGATAGAACATCAACAATAATATGCACAATAAGACAAGCCAAGAAACACAGAGATTTAGTCTAATGCCAGGGAAAAACCCCACAAGGGAGAATACCCAACCAATCCTTCTTATTGATTAATATCAAATTTCCAGCACACAGAGAAAATCCAATTTTGTACAATGATAAACAAGAAGCCCAAAACTGATTCTAAATTTGTCTGTGTCAAATTTGCAATTTATAGTCAGTCAACAGTGGTCAAACTGTAGTCAAATAGCCTCCAATCAGTTTGGTCAAACCAACAAGCAACTTGGCCTCTTCACCATGTCAAAATCAGCCCAAAACAGAGATGTAAAACCAGTCAAACAAAGTCAACCTCTCTGCGGTCAAAACCTAGAATTATGCCTACAGTCAACATTGGTCAACATGCCCAAAATTCCTCGTTTTGTGTGCCAATGGATGCGGCCTGCTCAAACAAAGTTTCTCCAAGTCAAAATGCAATCAAACAGTGTCTCAAAGTCCTTGGTCAATGTTGGTCAAATTCAGATGCAGAAAAGTCAACGCAGGAAAACGGAACAGCCAAGGAACCCTTTGCACGTGTGGAAACAAAAAGTTGCCTCAGGTTGTACGAACCAATCAAAACAAGAGAGAATATGTGTGAGTAAATGTGCCAAAATGACGAGGACTTCACTTATATTTATAGTGGTTGACATGGGGTGAAGAGTCATGACTATTCACCAAGGAGCCAACTTCAAGAGGGGCAGATGTGACGCAACTTGAAAATGAGGCATTTGTAGGTGAGCAAAAATTCTAATTTTGAGGTGAAGGATGCCATCAAGGGTGATCCAATAGAGCGATGAGCCATCAAAAGAGTCATGACTATTCACCAAGGGGCCAACTTGAAGAGGGACAGATGTGAGGCAACTTGAAAATGAGGCATTTGTAGGTGAGCAAAAATTCTAATTTTGAGGTGAAGGATGCCATCAAGGGTGATCCAATAGAGTGATGAGCCATCAAAAGAGGGGCTTCTAGGATTGGGAATTAGCCCCTAGTTGCACTCTTTGACACTCCCTCTCAACTAGGGAGTAATTACAACTGTCAAACATCCATCCGTTGTTATGCCATCATGTCCATCATGTACCATCTCTTCAACTTATCTCAACTCTGTTGAAGATTGATATTGTATTCCAATAAGAAAGGATTGAAAGAGAGTGGGTCACAAGACCCTGCTACCCTCACCAAAATGACAAAGGCAAGTCCTCATGTCGAGGGGATAGAACCCCTACCATGCTTAATCCTTAATGACCAAGTTGTTGAACATCATTCATCCTAGACATAGGGAATACAGTAGTACCTGACGCATCTGTTGGTAGTGTTGAAGAATCTAGGGAAATTAGGTTAATAAGATTCCTCTGATGATGATAACTATTTGTGAGGTACCTTTTTACTTTTTCTTATTAGCACAATCTTCTCTTGTTATTATTACAATGTGTTTTCTTCATCAAATAGTTACCAAAACAAAAGAGACAAGAACACAAGATGTTGGCTTTCTGCCAGGGCCAAAACCTCTCACTCTTTGAGAGGGAAACCCTCACAAATTCTTCTTATAGGGGTTCCAATTGACGAATACCAAGACCTTTGACCTACTTAGCACTGAGATCATCTCCACAATGAGCTATAGATGCACTAAATATGGCACCGAGATATGTCAATGTAGTGTCACCAAAATGTGACCTCTGCAACATTGAAACACAGTGATACAACATTGAACAATAGCTCCAAAATTTCACTGTCCCTTCATCACTCCTTGCTGACCCATCTAAATTGCTCTCCCTTCTCTGTAATCCGAAGCTCAGAGGGATCCAAATTCCCTTGACTATGAGACAACTTTGTTCTGTAGTTTCCACAGAGATCTTGCCACTGCCCATTCGAATAACACTGAGATGTATCTGAACCTCATTCTGCCTCTGTCTATCCAAATTCAGAGATGACTGTAGCCTCATCCGAACTTCAGAGAGAGATATTCAAATCACTGTACTTGTAGCTAGCCCTTAGACCTTTTTGTTGTTCCATCATCATCTTTTCTCGTTGTTCCTTCCATCTGAATTAGTCTCTGTTCTAGGGATTCGAACTATATTCTTGTTATTACCCATCTGAATTCAAAGGATGATCCGAATTTCTGAACTGAAGAAATGCGAAGTACCTTGGTGCCTATATATAGTGGTTGCCCATCATAAATAAGCCGACTTGAGTGTATGAAGGGATGTGTCTCTATATAGTGAGCCAACATGAGATCCTTATTCATTTCAAGGCCGACATGAGGAGTGGAACTAGTGCTTGTCATTGGAGGGCTTCTAGACACCTTTAATTACTCATATACATGCTCAAGAAGAGCTCTTCATACATGACATTAATTTTATGACTAATAATAAATCCTAAGGCTCTCAATGGGAGCCATCTAAAATAAAATCACTTGCTCATGAAACCCATGAAGCAAGGCTTACAATAATAATTTTATTTTTCTTCATTGCATCATTTACAAAAGTCACAATTACATGTCATTATGAAGACCGAACCTAGTTACATTTTACAACGCTCCCTCTTAACTAGGGAGGTATTCATAATGGTACTTGGTCATTCTCAATCTGAAGAATTTCTCATAAGAAGAATCAGATTGGTAACCCATCTGTATAGCATCATAGTAACCAACAATGTTTCCACAACAAAGCCTTGACTAACAGCTCTATCTCTCATTAGATCAGAGCACAATGTTGGCCAATGATTATAGACACCTTCATCATTGTCTCTCAAGGTACATACCCACCCGGGTGTTCACTAAGTATGACCTTCTAGGATTATTCTTATCTTGAGTTCCCAGCCCTCAGAGAATATCGGTCCTCTTGCCTACTCTTATCTTGGATGCCAAATGATTACCCAATCCTCCATTCTTTCTTCCTAAGTGAAGACAAGAATGTTGTGTCTAGCTCTCCCTCTCAATTAGGGATGATATGCCCATTCCTGTAAAGGAATGTACCCAAGCTCCTTCTGACCAAGAACTTTCCCAAGCTCCCTCTTAATTAGGGACTTGTCAGAGCTCCCTCTTAACTAGGGACTCTCCTTTTCATCGGCAACTTATTCTTCGTGGGTCCTTCAGCTGCTTGATCAATTTCTTTCCTTAATGTCATGAAATTCAATCGAGCTTCTTCCTTGTAGGGATTTAGCATCGATCACTTTCCTCCTTGGTTCGTCATGTCATTCCTTTCTTCATGGAAAGTGGCCTTCTTGGTACATATCTGGAACCTTCTTCATATGGCTACTTCTTTCTCATCATGCTTCTTTCAGGAATTTCCATCCACCACATGAATGCTAGTTGTACTTGCACTTACAACTCTTGTTCCAGTAGCCCTGCATGAACTCATCCAAATATTATTCAAGAAATCAAAACATAACATTAAATCAAATAGTACCTTACGAGATGGCTCTTCATCATGACATCTTCCTGTAGGCATTAGCATCCTGCATACATAACACATCTCCCAAAGATATCCATTGTCAAGGGTCTCCATCTTTTTCAGACTCTCATCAGTCTTCACATCTTTCCAGGAGATTTCCTAGTCAAATCTTCTTTCACTTTTGGATGTTGATCACCTTTGTCATGGTTGCATATCTCACGATCTCTTCTTCTTACACATTTCATTCCCAGGAGCTTCCAATCAGAGTTTCTTAATTGTAGTCAATGTCCTCATATTTCATATGAGGACATATTATGTTAATTTCATTTAGTGTGACTTATGCCTTCCTGCATCCTTTCAGAGGAGGAGATCCTTTTCCCTTGATCATGCTTCTCAAGATAGAAGAGGTGATCCATGTTACCTGCAACCATGCGACATGACTTTATAATATTAAATACAAGCATACATACCTCATTTTACCTTTAGGTCGTCTAGGCTTCTCCCAGCAGCTTCCTTGATTGAAAAGATCTTCAACCCCTTGATCTACTTCATTTCTCATGTCATCATACCGTCATCCCATGATATCCATAAGTTGGAGTTCCTGATGAAACACTTGCTTCCATTTTAGATCTATGAATCCTCCGATGAGGATTCCATCAAAGAATATTGAGGATCTTGCATATCCTTATTCAGTAGATGTTTCCCTTTTGACTGATGTATGATGAGACTTGTCCTAGATGACTTTTTCCTTTGATCTTTCAATGAGGTCACCAAGAGCTATGTTCTTCAAAGTTGACTACCATAGATTTTGTTCCAACGGTCCGTCATATTTCCCTATGGTGATGTCACGAGCTCTTACTTCTAATGCTTCTCCTTCCTTGTTCTTCCTTCTTTCAGTTTCCTCCATTTCTTCGATGAAATGGGCTTCTTCTCTATTCTTCTTGTTATTGTCCTTCTTAAGCTAAGGACAATCTTTGTTGTAAAGTACATAACCTTTTACTTCCATAGCATTGAATTTCAGCTATGCTCTTTTTCCCTTTTTTGAGTAACAAAATTTTCCAAACTTCCTTTCCTTCCAGCAAATGTTTGAGTCCTCAACACTTTTGCCCTTAACTTGTCCTTTTCTATCTTGCATAGAAATCACAAGTTGAAATTATCCCACGAGTTTTGTTACCCTCGTGATGATGTCACACGTCTTTATTTCTAATGCTTCTAAGATGTCATACCACATCTTATTGTAGACATAACCTATGCAGGATCTAGGAGCCAGTGAGGGAGATTATCTTAATAATTTCTTACTCCCTCTTACCATGGAATTCTTTTCCTCAACTCCTCCTATCCTTTCAGTGATATGAACTTTCTTTTCTTGTAATGTTCATAATTCTTCTTCTAGCTTCTTTGATGACTCCAATATTGTTTATGTGAGAGGACCTTAAGAGTTCCTTCCCATGAATTAAAAGGATACCTTTTCATTGATATGTTTCATGACTTCACTTATCTACAAGGACAATGACAGTCCTCCTTATTTCATGCAAGGACCTTCAGACACCCAACCAGCTTATCGATTTCCTTGCAAAACGAAGTCATTTAACCAAAATTGATTAAAGAATGAAAAATACTTACTTGTCATGTGAAGATGAAATCTTCACCTTGATCATGTTGAAAGTGGTTGAAGCAGATGCATTGATGCTTCCTTCAGATGAGATCCTTGTTGTAATGATAGGAAGCTTGCCTTCTTGCCTTCAAGATACTTCAACTTATACATCTGATCCTTATGATTAACAAATTGTTGATATACTTGAGATGGCACTGTATTGCTATCACACAAGTGGACTATGGAACCTTGTAGCATTCTATTGAAGTTGCAGCATCGTGTAGAACCATAGAGCATTGAGGTCACTTGCCATGATTATCATCTTATAGTATTGAGACCCATCACTTAGTATTACTATGGTTGTATCAATGGACACCTTCATTCTACATCGAGTACTGTCCATACAAACTATGACTGGGGTATAGTGAGACCTATTTCTGAGCACTATGTTGTAGATGATCCGCTTCTATATGCCATCGAATATGTATCATCAAGCTCTGGGAATCAGAGTTTTCAAGACTATTTTCTATATAGAAAGGATTCAATCTGAGGTTGTGACTATCACTGGTGTGTTGAGATCATGCCATTGTGAGGTTATTGAGATCATTGTGGCATGACATAGGCCGAGACTGTGAGAGGCACCGAAACCGCTGCCATGTACCCGAGTTTTGAGCACTATAATCTAACATCGAGACCTCATCTTTTGACTAAGATTACTTAATCATCTCGTGATCTTCTATTGTGGCACTAAGATTCCAATAGCACCGAGAATGTGGGTAGTTGTAGACTGTTGTTGTAGACTGAATCTTCAATCTTTGATGTAGATCTTCATCCTTTTCTTTTGATAACCTTCAACTTGCTTTGATGCCCTTCTTAAAACTTGATCCTTGAATGTCTCTTTTATGCCCTGCCTTTGACTTCAGCGCCTTAGTTCTAATACCATGTTGAAGAATCTAGGGCAATTAAGTTAATAAGATTCCTCTGATTATGATAACTATTTGTGAAGTACCTTTTTACTTTTTCTTATTAGCACGATCTTATCTTGTTATTATTAGAGTGTGTTTTCTTACTTCATCAAATAGTTACCAAAACAAAAGATGTTGGCTTTCTGCCAGGGCCAAAACCTCTCACTCTTTGAGAGGAAAACCCACACAAATTCTTCTTATAGAGATTCCAATTAACGAATACCAAGACCAAGACCCTTGACCTATAAGCCACTCCAAGACCAAGACACTAGTTCTCTGCTCTTTTCTTCTTCTTGATTCCTCTTCCTCTTCGACCTACTTAACACTGAGATCATCTCCTCAATGAGTTGTAGATGCACTAAAGATGGCACCGAGACATGTCAATGTAGTGTCACCAAAATGTGACCTCTGCAACACTGAAACACAGTGATACAACATTGAACAATAGCTCCAAAATTTCACTATCCCTTCATCACTCCTTGTTGACCCATCTGAACTGCTCTCCCTTCTCTATAATTTGAATCTCAAAGGGATCCAAATTCCCTTGACTATGAGACAGCTTCGTTATGTAGTTTCCACAGAGATCTTGCCACTGCCCATCCGAATAACACAGATATGTATCTGAACCTCATTCTGCCTCTGTCTATCCGAATTCAGAGATGACTGTAGCCTCATCCAAACTTCAGAGAAAGATATTCGAATCTTTGTACTTGTAGCTAGCCCTTAGACCTTTTCGTTGTTCCATCATCATCTTTTCTCGTTGCTCCTTCCATCCAAATTAGTCTTTGTTCTAAGGATCTGAATTGTATTCTTGTTATTACCCATCTAAATTCAGAGGATGATCTGAATTTCTGAAGTGAAGAAATGTGCAGTACCTTGGTGCCTATATATAGTGGTTGCCCATCATAAATAAGTTGACTTGATTGTATGAAGGGATGTGTCTCTATATAGTGAGTCGGCATGAGATCCGTATTCATATCAAGGCCGACATGAGGAGGGGAACTAGTGCTTGTCATTGGAGGGCTTCTAGACACCTTTATTGACTCATATACATGTTCAAGATCAGCTCTTCATACATGACATTAATTCTATGACTCTAATAATAAATCCTAAGGCTCTCAATGGGAGCTATCTAAAATAAAATCAGTTGCTCATGAAACTCATGAAGCAAGGCTTACAATAATAATTTTATTTTTCTTCATTACATCATTTACAAAAGTCACAATTACGTGTCATTATGAAGATCGAACCTAGATATATTTTACAACAGGTAGTATTAATTAACCTATCCACTTTTCCCAACTCATCGGCTAGATGAGAGGTACTTCCCAAGAGTCTCGAACTACAAGGGTAGGATGTATGCTAGGGTATCCACAAGGGAAGGCGAACCACTCACCTTGTTCATATAGCTTACTCCATAGGGGAAGGTGAACCACTCACCCTATGCTCATATAGCTCCAAGAAGTACCCCAAGAGCTCCTAGAGATCAATGTCTACCTCAAGCAAGACCCATGGAAATGGAAAAAGGAAAGATTAGTTGAGAACCAACCAACTTGGGTGACATAGCTAAGCAACCAATACTTGGTTTAGATTGCGCAAGATTTTAAGGATCCAAAATGATTTGAAGAAAGTGATACTAGTGCCTTGTGGAGTCAACTATCTTGCGAAGAAAATAAGGTTCAAGTAAATGATGGGAAATTGTTGTTGAAAAGACTAGACTGTCTCATATGCAAATGCAAACTTAAAACTATGTGAAATGCAGGGACTCGGTTAATTTTAGTTAAATGAGGGCCTAAAATTATTTCTGAAATATATCTCAAATGTTGCTTAACTTAAGGCTCAGAAAGGTGGTGATCTAAATGAGAAAGCAAGTACTTATACCAGCATTGCAAAATGTAAAATCTGCACAAATAATTACTGAAATGCACAATGGACTGAAATGTAAAATGCTAAAAATAAAACACTTTTAAATTCAAAAATTCATTTGTATAAAATACTCAATCAAGATCATTAAATGCATAAGTAAAACTAGATTACTCCTACTTGCATAACCATGTAAAAACAAATGAACTTCATAAATTAAACTAAATGTTTTAAGCTCAACTCACATTAATGAAATATTAGCCTAGTAATCTGCTCCTAAATCAAATGTTAAAACCAACAATATATTCTAAAACAGCGGTCCTGTAACCATGGAATATTCAGAAATTTCTATGTATAACACCAAAAAAATTTAAATGACAAACTGATAAATACAATTCAGAAAATTTCCGAGTTTAATTCTTTCTGGTCTATTGAAGTATTTGATCTAAAAAACTCATAAATAAATTATTGAACAACAGTAAAACAATTTTCAGAAATTTGTTTGCAAAAGTTACTGAAGCTAACTTCTATTTCTGCAATTATACAATAGTAAAAATGTAAATTAAATATGCTACTAAACTCCAGCTAATTGCAAATCAATGCCAATATTAGCCTTGTTTTCAAAATGGAATGAGGAAAGATTAGAGGGTGTGCACCAGTCAGCCCTTAGGGGCTTGAAGACACTTGGAGGTACGTTGCTCGAATCACTAGAAATCCTCCAATTCCAAATGTCAAACTAAGAAAATTTTGAGAAAAAATTGTTAAATTTTTTGAGAAATTTTAGGAAAAATTTAGTGAGAAAATTATGGTGAAGAAGCCTACAAAGATGAGAGGTCTGAGGGTGGAATGATAGAGGCCAAGAATGAGGCTACAGATGGCCAGCACTGGCCCTCAAGGCCCTAAAAAAACTTTGCCCATGATCCTTCTAAAATTTCTCCTCAACCTGCAAATAAAATGGAGATGCCCTCAAGGGCTCAAATCTCTCTCCGGAATCCACAAAAATTGCAATTTTCATATTTTTGTATACAAAAAAATATGAAATACCCAAAACCCCAATGAATTAGAAATTTGATATTTACAAATCTACAATAATATTCTATAGACCTAGCAGATTTGCAAATCAAAGCTCTCTATTAGCCAGATTTAAACAAAATTTGCACAAATTTAGAAATAAATTTGAAATTTTAAAGAGACACAAGTCCAAGAAAAACCCTGCAAATAAAATGTTTTGTAAGATGACTTCAGAAATTAACAAACAATGGATTCTTTAGATTCTGTAATCTGAGAGTCAATTGATCCAGCGAAGAATTTCCCCGAACGCCCAAACCCTGAATGATAACTTCTGCAAATTTAGATCTGGTTGTTAAATTAATAGAGATCAAAAAAATAATCATAAAATCATCAAGAAATAGAGATACCTACTACATCTATCAAATCAAAATGATATTTCAAAAACCCAAAAATTTGTGCAAGATACCTATGCACAAATCAGTCATCAAAGGCTATTAACCAACAAATGCAAATAAAAGAAGCAAAATATTAAGAACAATATTAAAACATAAATCTGAAAGAGGAACACCACAGTCTGAAACCCCAAAGTCTTTGTGTTTTATTAACCAAAAAAATTACAAGAGTTTTCTTAGAGCAAGTACACGATTCAGAAATCTGATCAAATAATGGAGAAAGGCCTTTCATTTATAGAAAAATTCTCCAACGACTAGTTGGTTTGATCCCCGTCAAAGCAATCTCAACTATTGATGAAGATCAAATGATCTTTCAATCATCACTTTTGAGGAAATTCGAAATTAACTTTTAATTTCCTTTTAATTAACTTAAAAATGATTATTTTGAGTTATTTGCCGCAAAAAGTTGACTTTGACTTAACTACTATAGTCCAAGGGTTCAAAATATCTTGAGATTTTCAATATTCCCTTGGCCGAGAATCTCCAATAATTAAGAACTTTAAAAACCCACGAATTTTACATGTTGGCAAAAATTTAATTTTTCCTAGGACCTAAATTAATTAAATTTTTGGCTTTAGCATTTTAATTTATTTTAAACAAATTTTAATTAATTGACTCATAAGGGAATTATTAATTTTTCCAACCCTCTAATATTTAGCCATGGTGTCTAATTATGGGGGACCATACACTATTTATTTTGTACATGAAATATTACATTTCTAACCCATGAAGGGGAAACACCCGTTCATTATAGACCCTCAATAATTACCTATTTCTGCGACACAAAATATGACTAGTAGACTAAGTGACTTTTAATAAAATAATCTAACCAAATAGTTAGAATTATTCTGAAATCATTTTTACAGTGACTCGATAAATAACACTAGGACTCATTTAAAATCCTGATGACAAAACCCACCCTAGCTTTGGGTTGAAGTTGGAGGGAAAAACTTTGTCGATCATCCATGTTTAAAAACGCACATGAATCGGTGAGACTAAAAACCTACTAGGATAGAAATCATCATTAGAAAAATAAATTTACCTAGGTTGTTACATACATTTGTCTTACTAGGATCATTTACATTACAAAATGTAAAATGGGTTTACAAAACTCCAGTGTACATATAGTTGATAATGATGAATCTGTGGATCATCTGAATGCTCGAACATGATGGAGATCCATGCGAGAAAAAATGTACAGCTATGGAGTAGTTGACATGGAGTGGTCAACAGGAGGGTCTTTCCACGACTCCAAGTCTCTCTCAAAAGCCTAAGAACTTTTCCTTCCCCAAGGCCTTCGTGAGGATGTCAGCGACCTGTTCATCCATCCTGATGTGTTGGAGCCTTATTACTTACCATTGTACCATATCCCAGATAAAGTGGTTCCTGATATCAATATGCTTGGATTGGTCATGGAACGCGAGATTCTCTAAAAGGTAAATCCCACTTTGGTTATCACAATAAATGATAGTGGTATCCAGCGCATGCTCAAGCCTCAAGTACCTCACTGAAGAGCTTCCTCAACCAACTGGCTTCACAACAAGCCATACTAGTTGCAATATATTCAACCTCAGTGGTGCTTAGAGCAACAGATTTTGTTTCCAGCTCATCCATGACACTAAAGCAGATCCTAAAGAGAAACAACACCCAGATGTGTTTTTTCTATCTACCAAACTGTCAACCCAATCCATGTAGTCTCAAATTTTCTATCCATGTAGTCTCAGATTTTCAGCAATGCACCTTAGTCCATGGTTGATAGTACGATGAATATATCTCAAAAGATTCTTAGAAGCAACCCAATGTATATGATGAGGCTCAACCAAAAATAGACTTAATGTATTAACAAGGAGGCATATTTCCAATCATGTGTTCACCAAGAACATCAAAGCTCCCACAAGTTGTCAATATTCAGTAGGATTTTCCAAATCTGAACTAGCAACGCTTCCACATAGCTTCTTGAAATTGAGTTCCATTGGTGTAGTCATTAATTAACATTCCACCATGCCACATCTTTCTAACAACTTCACAATATATTTTCCTTGAGAAAAGAAAATCTCACCTACCTTTTTGCCAAACCTCCAAGCCTAGGAAGTAATGCATCAATCCTAGGTCCCTTCATCTTGAATTCAGAAGTCAAATCCCTCTTACATTGATAAATGAGAGGGCCTGCACTAGTCAAAAACAAATCATCAACATATAAGACCAAAATAAGTGGCATGTCCTTTTCAACCTTGAAATATAAGTTTGGATCAACATAGCTCCTTGTAAATCCCAGCTTCATGAGATAGCTATCAATCCTCTCATACCAAGCCCTAGGGGCTTGCTTTAACCCATAGAGGGCTTTCTTCAACTTGCATACATGTGTCTTTCTATCCTTCTCTTCAAACCCCTAAGGTTGTTCCAAGTAGACTTCTTCTTTAAGTGAGCCATGTAAGAATGTGGTCTTGACATCCATTTGATGTAGGCTCCATCCTTGATTTGCAGCGAGAGCAATTATGGATCATATAGTGGTGTATCGAGCAATTGGTGCAAATATTTCATCATAGTCAACTCCTTCCTTTTGAGAAAAACCATGAGCCACGAACCTTGCCTTATATTTTTCTGCACTTCCATCGGCTCCATGTTTAATCTTGTAGATCCATTTTGAAGTGACCACAGCCTTGTCCTTGGGTCTAGGCACCACTTCCTAGACATTGTTCTTCATGATCGATTCATATTCCTCAGCCATAACATCTTTCCATACCTGGTGCTTTATAGCTTCTTCGAAAGTGCAAGGTTCAGTTTGAATGATAGTACTCATGGCAGCCAAGTATCCTTGATACCTGGTGGGCTTCTTACTTTCTCGAAATGTCCCTCTAGGAGCAACATGATTTTCAGCATCTTGAAGTGTATCTTGGAGCCATAGTGGTCTTTTCTTTGAGGTAGAGGGATCACAAGGAGGTGGATCAAGTGGATTGATAGGGCCATCAACATCGACCGGAGGCTCTTCCTGTTTTTCAGCAACATCATCATCCTTCCTTGAGATGGGTGTTAGTTTTTGTAGCATCGGATGTGTTCTAGCCACGAAATTTTGTGGAGAGGCTAGAATACATGAAATCTCCAAAACTCAGAAATCGATTCTGGAAATTCCACCTAGAAGATAATTAGATTACTAGACATTTTTTAAATATTTCCCAAGTCTAAACTTAGGGAGTATGACTAATTAATTATAATTAATTAAGTTATGGTGTGAATCTTCTAGAAACTCACACGGATCGACTTCTATTTAATCCTAGCCATAGATTAAGATTTAATCTTATTCGTTGAAGTCTCAACGGAGGATTATAAGAAGAAAGTTGATGGGGCTTGGAGAATACACTGTTGCAGAGTTCGATTTCATGAGCAGATCGATTTCTTGAATAGCAACATTTAGTTGCTGGAGAGAGAGCCAGAGAAATCGAAGCAGTGAGAGAGGGGCAAGGATAGTGAAGCTGGAGGAATATTTCCTAATCTGGTGAGTGCATTTGAAGAGAGGCAGAAGGGCCACAGAGAGGTTGACGTTGGGGCAGCACAGTAGAGTCTAGAGGCAAAGTCGAATTGCTAGGAGAGATTAACGTTTTCAGTTCTAGAGGCCAGGAAGGAGTCCCATAGTGTCAGACAAGCACCTTTGTAGTCAGGAGAAAGCAGAAAGACTTCATCAGAGTCCAGCAAAAGGCAAGACGTCCAGCGAGCAGCGCAAAGGCTGACGCAATGCCTCGGAAGGCCAAAATTCTGAAGTGAAGTGGTGTTGGGAAATTACTTGTGGGGTGAGGAAAATTCCTCTCCAAATTTTTGCCAGTATTTCTATGTAGGATTGCCAGTTTCGGCATCCAGTTGTACTAAGATTATTTCACCGCTACATAATAATAAAACCCTCAGCTGTTGCACCAGTTTTCCTGAGTTGGGTTTTTCCAGGGACATTGGTCCAAAAATAACTGTGTTATTTTATGTGTGTGCTAGTATTTCGTCCAATGTTTATTTCTTCCACAGTTTTATTTGTGAAGGTTGCAATGTATTTATTTTGATATTTGTCATAGGAAACAACAGATAAATTGTTAAGTAGAATTAACAATTAAAAGAAATAATATCAGTTGCTGCAATAGGATTTCAGTAGTGAAATTTTCACAATAGGGAGATCCCTAGCTTTTTCGAGGGCAGTGTCTTCATCAAAAGTAACATCTCTACTCACTTCCACATCCCTTTGACCAGGTACATAAATTCGATATGCCTTTGAATCTTCACTATATCCAACAAATACACCTTTCTTCCCAAAGGCTTCTAACTTATTCCTTTTCTCTTTTGGTAGATGAAAATATACAAGACAACCAAAGATTCTAAAATAAGCAACATCTTACCAGTGAAGACTTCTTCGGGTGACTTGAAATCCAAGCTTTAATGAGGGTTCCTATTTTGAACGTACACAGCAGTGTTCGTAGCTTCTCCCCATAAAAAATTTGATAGATCTTGATCATAAATCATGGCATGGGTTGCTTCCATATTAGTTAGATCATTTCTCTCAGCAACTCCATTTTGTTGTTAATTATATGGAATGGTTGTCTCCCTCTTAATACCTGCCTCTTTGCAAAATTCATTGAATTCATTAGATTCATACTCAGTTCCATTATCAATTCTTAATGTCTTGATCTTCTTTCCTGTATGATTCTCCACCAAGGCTTTGAAAGAACGAAACCATCTAAATACTTCATCCTTCTTCTTTAGGAAATAAATCCAAGTCTTGCGGGAGAAGTCATCCACAAATATCACATAGTATAAGTATCCTCCCAATGAAGTCATGGGCAAAGGACCAGCCATGTCAGAATGGACCAATTGAAGAATATCAAATGTCTTGCTTTCACTAGAAGGGAATGGTCCCTTTGTATGTTTTCCAACTGCACAACCTTGACAAACTCCTTCATGATTCATATGAAACTCGAGCATCCTTGTAACCATCTTCCTTACGCCTTTGTAATGTAAGTGAGAAAATCTCTGGTGACATAGCTCACATTGAATAGAGGTATCATTTGCCAAAGCTCCCAAAGGACTTTCACCAACTTGATAAAGACCATCAACCTTAAACCCAAGAGTAAAAGCATCTTTAAAGTTCCTATGCCATGCATGTACCTTACCATCAATGAAAGCTACTTTGAAGCCTTTGTCATCCATTGCAGAAATAGACACCAAATTCTTCTTCAAATCGAGCCTAAGTTGCACGAAACGGGGAAACGGAAACGAGTTTCCGAAACGGGAAGCGATACGAAACGCGACCTCCCCAAATTTAGGAAACAGGGAAACGCGAATATATATATATATATATATATATATATATATATATATATATATATAAAAATATTTAAAAAGTATTATATATATGTGCAATCATAAAACATTAATGATACTATTACATTTAAACATTAAGATTAACTTTACATCACATTTACTCATGAGTCATGAATGATCACATAACGAAAATAAAAATATAGGAAAATCCAAAAGCAACATTTATTATATATCCAAGGGCAAAATCTCAAAATCAGCCTTTATTTATATTAGTATGAGGCTGCAAGTACAACAAAGACTATAAGGCTGCAAGAACTATAGAGACAAAAGACTAATCCTCATCAAAAATAGAAGCAGCACAATGCTCAACATTGGATGGTGGTGCTGAAGAAGATGATGCACCAATTCCACTTCCAAATTCGGCCTCAATATTCAAGGCAGCAAGAGAGAGCTCCAAATCAGGATTTTCTGCATCCACATCCCATTCTTTAGAAGGACCACTGTTGTATTCTAGACCCCTACAAGATGCAAGGCGAAGGTTGGAGTGCACATAAACAAGATCCTCTGCTTTCTGTGAGCCCAACCTATTGCGCTTCACAGAATGAATAAAACCATAAGTGCTCCAATTCCTTTCTGCTGATGAAGAGCTTGCCACTTGTGAAAGAATACGAATGGCAAGGTTTTGCAAATGTACACCATTTGCTCCATGACAAATCCACCACCTAACTGGATTCATGGTGCTTCTCTCCTCCAAAGCTGATATATCTACATAATCATCTATTCCTGCAGCAAACTGGCAAATTCCTCCTTTACCTCCCTATGTAGATGAGAAGGAAACATTCTCATAAGGGCCTTTTTCACCCCATTAGCCACCTCTCTATCCTTATGGGGTGCCTTCCTCTTCCCATTGCTTTGAGCAATAAGCTCCTCATCATAAAATTTGGGGTTCAAAGCATGTGCTAAAGTGTGCAATGGAGTATTGAAATTGTTCCACCTATCAACAATGATTTTCTTGATCAAACCAGCAAAATGATCATCAACAAACAAAAGTTGTGGAGACTCTTGCAAAATGATTTCCATAGTTTTCTCAACCATGGAATCCATGCCATCATATACCTCTCCCAAGAAAGGTTGGTCAGTATCAGCACTCCAGAGAAGCTCAAATGCAGGGGTTGTGAACTTTAGCAAGAAATCTACCTTGCTCCACCAATCCTCATCAAGGCACAATCTACGCACCATAGATCCCCGCTCTGAATCTGCTTGTCTCCACTCAATCCAAAGTTGACTCACCACCATAGAAACTAATGCATGCTTAACCTCAACAAGGCAGCGCAACATCACAAAGTTTGAGGCATATCTTGTCTCAGCAACTTTTAACAACTCCAATTTGGAGTACTCTCGAAATATGGCCTGAAACTAGTGGTAGTTGGTGATGAATTTGATAATCTCCCTTGTTTCCCCTGTGAGTTCCTTTATCCAGGAAACTTTGTTGTCGATCTCCTCTAAGATCAGATTCAGATTATGGACAATGCATGGTGTCCAAAAGATGTGGTCATACCTCCCCTCAATAATTAAACCTACAGCTTTGCAAACTGGTGCATTATCCGTGATAACTTGCACCACCTTGTTAGGCCCTATTCGTTCAATAGCTTTTATAATAACGTCAGCAATGAACTGTGCATCTTTCACCTCTCCTGAGCAGTCTTTTGCCTTGATAAACATTTCTCCTTTGGGGGAAGTGGCAATGATATTTATCAATGGTCTGCGCCTTATATCTGTCCAACCATCTGAGACTATGGTAACCCCAGAGCTACTCTAGGAAAAACAAATTGGAGCTAAAATTTCCTCCACAAGGTCCTTCTCATTTTTAAGAAGCTGGGTTCTGACTTTCTCATAGTTGGGCCCCTTGTACCCTTGAGGAGCTTTGTTAACTGCCCTTATCATATCTTGCCAGTAAGGAGAGCGAACAACATTGAATGGGATACCACATGCATAAATGCACCTAGCCACTCTGGAATCAGTTTCTTCTCTTGCTTGCACATTCACCAATCTAGCAATTCTGCTATCCTGAACTGGAGGGGATGCCCCTGGACCTCTGGTATTTTTGGGTGCTAGTTGTTCATGTTGTTGAGTGTGACCAGCTCTCCTCTTTCTTGCTTCAGCTACAATCCTTGGCTCAATGTTAGATGGAGCTTGAGTAAGGTCATCATGCCTTCTCTTAGTACCATCCGCCTCATCTTTCTCTCTTTGATATGCCCTCCTTGCCAATGGGTCTGCTGTTTTTGTGCAACCTGAAACCCCTTGTTCTCCTCCATGCAATAGATGTGCCTTCACTCTTGGGTAGGAGCCCGTGTACGTATTATTGCAAAGATTGCATCGCCATTCCCATGAGCCACCACCTCCACATCTTTGAAGCTTCGTCACATGCCTCCAAAGAGGATAATATTCAGCCCTTGGGTTGGCCCTAGGGCTTGAACTTGTAGCTGCACTTTGGCTGGAAGCCATTGCTGCAAAAATAAATTTAAAAAACAAATCTATAAATAAAAAACGTCTTTCATATTTCTGGCTGCACAAACCCTAGAAAAATTGAAGAAATAGTAAGAAAAAACTAACAAATGAATGTGGCTTACCCAAATTAATTTTCTGTGGCTGAAACTACCCTAAAATTCCAGAAAAGAGGAGAAATATGGCTGTAGCTGAGCCAAATCTGCTGCAAAAATAAATTTAAAAAACAAATCCATAAATAAAAAACGTTTTTCATATTTCTGGTTGCATAAACCCTAGAAAAATTGAAGAAATAGTAAGAAAAAACTAACAAAATGAATGTGGCTTATCCAAATTAATTTTCTGTGGCTGAAACTACCCCAAAATGCCAGAAAAGAGAAGAGAAATATGGCTGTAGCTGAGCCAAATCTGCGGCTGCTGAAATCCGCTGTTGAAATCTCTTTCTCTTGCTGCTGAAATCTCTTTCTCCTGCGACTGAAATCTACTTGCTCACTGCTCAAAACACCCTAACTTAAACAACTGCCAGTCTCCAAGAGAAACGACTTGCTGAATAGTGTGATGAGAGAATGAGACAAACTTCTCTTTTATAAGTTTAGACAGGCTTCTAGAACTCACTAGACAGCCTAAAAAAAATTATAAAACAAATTTAAAAAAAACACACACATACACACACAAGTTTTTGGGGAAACGTGGGTTGTACGGCCGTGAAACGCGTTTTCGGCCGTACTGGCCACGTTTCCGTTTTGGGAAACGTGGCAGTACGGCCCGAAACACGTTTCACGGCCGTACCAAACGCGTTTCCGCGTTTCGCCCCAGTTTCCGACCGGAAACGCACCTCCCCCCCACGTTTCCTGCAACATAGAATCGAGCACATACAATACTCCCTAAAGTTGTATAGTTTGACCATAATTCAACTGAAGAGTAACAGTTCCTATCCCTTTCACAGGGTAAGTGGCATTATCTCCAAGAATAATATTTAGATTAGTCTTCCTCTCAATTAAATTTGAGAGAACCTCCTTATATCCAATGAAGTGCCTTGAGGCTCTGCTATCAATTAACCAATGATCTAAGGTATCCAGAGGAGAGGCAGTAGATAAAGCAGAAATAAGATAATACTCATCTTGTTTTTCAACAACAATATTTTTATCATACCTAGCATTTATTGTTCTCTTGGGAAGTGGACTATTTCCTTCTCGAGCAGCAGGAGCATTTCTTTTTCCTTTGTTGTTAGACCTGTCATTTCTTTGATTGTTGTTGTTGTCCCTTGGAGGATTTTTCTTGTTAGGACATTCTCCAGCATAGTGGCCAACTTGTTGCAATTATAGCATCTTCCTTTGCCTTTTCCTTTAAATCCCTTCTTAGATCCTTGACCCTATAGACTCCCCTTTGTCCATCTTGATATCTCTTAACTTATTATTGAGAAAGAGGATTTGATTTGAATTGTTGACTTTGAACATCCCAATCAACTTACCATACGTTTCCTTAGAAGTTCCCAGATCAGAAATATAAGAGATTAAATGCTTTTGAATGGAGTCAACTAAGATTTTCTTAGCTTTGACCTCACCTTTTCTATACTTCGTTCTAACAGCAGTAGGTGCATTTGAAGGAGGTTCCACCACTTTCCCTTGCACATAATCCAACACTTCATATTTCCTCCAAGTCCAAATCAAGATTTATCTTCCAGACATAATAATCTAATTTGTCATTGAGCTTATCCTCAGTCTTGAAATATGAGGTAGCAACCATGGAGACCTGTCCCAATAGTCCTTGTCCAACAACAACAAGTATTTCAACAGTGATTGCTTACTTCTTCCTTGGGCTTGTCTTCACCTTGGCTCTGATACCATGTTAATTTTTATGGTATGTTCTATTCTTGCAACAATTACTTCAATAATTTATTATCCCAAAAAGAATTTCACTTCAGATTCTAGTAGCAATCAATTAGCATTCACCATTGAAAATAATTGTAGATAGAACATCAACAATAATATGCACAAGAAGATAAGCCAAGACAATGAACACAGAGATTTAGGCTAATGCTAGGGAAAAACCCTCCAAGGGGAAAACCCAACCAATCCTTCTTATTGATTAATATCAAATGTCTAGCATATAGAGAAAATCGAATTTTGTACAATGATAAACAAGAAGCCCAAAACCGATCCTAAATTTGCATCTGTCAAAGCTGCATTTTGAAGTCATTCAATAGCAGACAACTAGCCCTAACTAGTCCAGTCAACAGTGATCAAATTGTAGGCAAATAGCCTCCAATCAGTTCGTTCAAACCAACAATGAAGTCGACCTCTTCAACAAGTCAAAATCAACCCAAAACAAAGATGTAAAACCAGTCAAATAAAATCAACCCTCTGGTGGTCAAAACATGTAATTATGTCTGTGGTCAATGTTGGTCAACCTACCCAGAATTCCTTGTTTGTTGTGCCAATGGATGCGTCCTACCCAAACAAAGTTTCTCCAAGTCAAAACACAGTCAAACAATCTCTCAAAGTCCTTGATCAACGCTGGTCAAAGTCAACTACAGAAATTAAAAAAAAAGTCAACGCAAGAAAAACATAACAGCCAAGGAACCCTTTGCACATGTGGAAAGAAGAAGTTGCCTTATGTTGTATGAACCAATCAAAACGAGAGAGAAGATGTGTGAGTGAATGTCCCAAAAGAGGAGGACTTGACCAAGGCGTCGACTTGAAGAGGGGCAAATCTGAGCCAACTTGAAAATGAGGCTTTTGTAGGTGAGCAAAAATTCTGATTTTTGAGGTGAAGAAGCATGCCATCAAGGGTGATCCAATGGAGGGATGAGCCATCAAAGGAGGGTCTTCTGGGATGGGGAATTAGCCCCTAGTTGCACTCTTTAACATAAAGTTGAAGGATCGACAATGAAGTCAATGACACTAATAACATTTGAAATTAACAAAGCACTCAAGGAGCCGATGGAAGCTGATAAATGATTAGAGTAGTCACAAGCAATCGTAATTAGGCATGAGTGTAGTCGACCAACAGTGGTGGTCGACTAGTGATCAATTGGATCGACTACAATTGAACTATGTCAAAAATGGTTAGGAATCTGAAGATTCCTAGGATATCTTGGCTAATAGGATTCATCCGTCTATAAATAATTAGGGAGTTACAAACTAGGGTTGTTGTGCCTATAAATAGAGCATCACGTAAGGCTATTGAAGTATGTAATGAAAACTTCACAATAGGTAAAGATTGGGTAATATATGAGCACATTAGTATTAGGTGTGGGCTAAGGTACGTCCATTGTAATTTGACTAAATAGTCAATTGTGAATATAGGAGAGATGAAGCTCAAAGGTTCATTGGATTCCCCAATTAAGGGTTTCCAGGGTAAAATCTCTATGCACTACATAAATCTTTATCTGTGTCGTATATATTTTTTGTTTTAATATGAACTTGAAAGGTTTATGGTAACTAAGACTTTCAGATTGGTTTATACATCTAGTCGATCTATACAATTCGACATTAGGAGTCAGTCAATTGGACTCATTTATACAACATCTAGTATCAGGGCATATTTTCGCTATAACGGGACATTTCTAACATCAAGGGTTATGTAATCAATCATGGCCCTGTATTTGATTTTTTTATTAGACCTAGAATAAACCTATTCGAGTGGGAGATTTAAGATAGAACTTTAATTAAAGAAGGATAGTTAGAAGTACAAGAATTCAGATTGAGAAGTCTAATGGCCAAAATTTTTGAGCTCTAGAAGCTTAAAATGGAAGATCTCCTCGTTGATGGAGAGCAATGGATCATTGTGCTACCTAAAACACCTTTGACGGGCATGTCAATGGAGGATTGGGATAAACTCAAAAGAAAATCGATGAGTACAATTCGACTTTGTCTTGCAGAGTCAATGTTGTTAAATGTCTCATGGAAAGACATTGCCAAGAAGCTATGGTAAAAGTTAGAAAGCTTGTACCAATTGAAATCCTTAGTTAACAAGTTGTTTCTTCAAAAGAAGCTTTATCTTCTAAGGATGAGAATCGGTGATTTAGTCATAGAACACTTGAATGTATTCAATCTTGTGACTAGTCAATTATGAGTGTGGATATCTTTGTAACAAAGGAAGAGAGCAATGGATCACTATGCAACCTGAAACACCTCTGACTAGCATGTCAATGGAGGATTTGGATAAACTTGAAAGAAAAGCAATGAGTACAGTTTGACTTTGTCTTGCAGATTCAGTGTTGCTAAATGTCTCAAGGGAAGACATTGTGAAGCTATGGTAAAAGTTAGAGAACTTGTGCCAATTGAAATCCTTAGTTAACAAGTTGTTTCTTCAAAAGAAGCTTTATCTTCTAAGGATGAGAGCAAGTGACTTAGTCATAGAACACTTGAATGTATTCAATATTGTGATTAATCAATAAATGACTGTGGATATCTCTATAACAAAAGAGGAGAAATGTATTAGTTCGATGAAATACCTTGGTGATGGTGTGGTGGCATATATGTTGTCAAAGGAGATGAAGTGAAAGAAATGGAAGGATTAACCAAGGACACTCTGTTAGTTAGAGGTCAACAATTGATAGAGGTGAAGGTAAATTCTCCAATGGGAGATCTAGGTCGAAGGGAAGATCTAAGTTTCCTAATCAATGGATGAGAAGATGTTGGAAATGCAATAATGCGGGGCATTACAAGATTGCACATTGAAGGTTATTGAGAAGAAAAAGGGATTGAATAGGTATTCGACTAAAGGAAGAGCTTCTTCAGATGAAGGGGAAGTGTAGTTAGCTTTGATGAGTACATAGTTGCATTATGTGGCATAGTTGATCGACTTAGGGGAATCCTATCTACAAGTATGAAGAATATAATGGAGGAGATGTCTATTTGGGGGACAACTTGACAACCAAGATAGTCAGTAGACGTCAAGTTCCACTAATGCTCAAATGCAAATGGAGAAGAAAATTGTTGAGTGTGCTACACATTCTAGGTTTGGTCAGGACATGATTCTGTCAGTCGAATGGGTGATGCAGTTATGCATGAAAGATGGTTCATAGTGCAATGGTGTTAATGAGAGCAGTTCAAATTGGGCCTATTGACCACTAGAGTGGCACCTGAAGATTCTTCAAAGACTCCATGCCCAAGGATGTACCAAAGGCTGCTTGTACCACCAGAGATCATCATATTACCAAAGTTTTTCAACTCTACTTCTTATCATTTTCTATTGTACTCAAATTCCACAATCCTTGCAGGGACAATGTAAAAAGTGATGCTAGTATGAGGAGTCAAGTCATGTAATAGGCCTAGGTAGCCTGGAACCTTGTAATCAAGTGAGTATTCCTCTGAGAGGTTTTTTTTCACTTGGTTAGAGGTTTTTTTTCACTTGGTTAATTATCATATCCTTACAGGAACTTAATAATTAATTGAGTTTTTTCCTGCAAGCATACCCCCATAGTCGGACTACGACTTGATGGAGAGGCCTTCGGTGAGTCCTAGTGTCTAGAGTTATTTTATATTATCATACTAGATCAAAAAAAAATTGTAGAATTTCATTAGGTCTAAGGGTATATTTTTTTAGTTTCCCACAGGGCAGAAATTGGAATAAAATTTGTATAAGAAATGTAATAAGTGATGTCTAGAAAAGTTGTATGGGGTATAAATAATAAAAATTACACCTCTCACCCTCAAATTTCTACTATGACATACTTTTAGGGGTTAAAAATATGTTATAGACTCTCAAAACCCACTTTTCCTAAGTTTAGTGAGAAATTTAGTAATAAATTAAACTAGAAATAAATTAAATGGAGAGAAATAAATTGCTTCAGGTGACAAAATGACATGGAAATGACTTGGAAATTAACTCAAGTCAAAGGAATGAGTCAACAGACAAGTTGGAGGATGATTTGGCACCTTGCATCATAAAAATATGGTCCACTCAAGGAAATCAAATTTTTTGACATAAATGCAGCAGCTTTTGACTGGGAAATTCAAATTTGTGGAGTTGATGAACATTTGGGCGGTGTTGCGAAAATCGCGATAAAATCGGAAAATCGTGATTTCTGAGTTTGGCGATATTATCGCCCAATTTTTACGCTAATTTTTTCACAAAAAATCTTGAAAAATCGCAATTTTTTCGTAAAAATCTTGAAAAAAAAATTTCAACTTTGATTTTTTGATGAGGAAGAAAAGCAATAGGAGAAGGAGGTGACACAACCTACCCAAGCTATCCCTATCACCAATAGAGGACGTGGTCTACCTCCTATAGCTCCTAGTTCTTCAGCTTTTAGAGCACAGCAGAGTCCACTACCAACTCCACCCGCATCTACATCTAGAGGGGCAAAGGAAATTAGTAGTATTAGACTTTAGTTATTTGGTTCATTTCATTGTATATGACATTATGACTCATGATATGAGATACATTATTATATTTTTTGTTGATATTTTGAGGTTGAGTTGGTCCTCAGGAGTCAGGACTTACTATTCAGGACATGATTCACTATTATGTGTGATGTAGCACTAGAAATGATATTACACATCTTATATATTAGTTCTTTTATCATATTTATGTGTCGATATATTTATTTTATGTTGTATATGCTTTAGATATTAAAAAAATTGAAAAAAAAAATAATATTTTGTATTTTACGATTGTTTCCTTATTTTTACCGATTTTTTCTTGATTTTTACGATTTTTTCTGATTTTTTCCCCTCGCCGATAATATCCTGATAACGATTACTGCAACATTGCATTTGAGAGGGGATTTGGGAGAATATTTGGCGGAGATTTTTATGAGAAATTGTCCCCACATTGGTTTCCACCCACATACACTTGTCATTTCATCATGGAATTCGATTTTACTTGAGGGATTCTTGATGCCACTTGTGAAATTCGAATTTTCATAAAAGTGCTTTGGAATTGTCACCATTTGCCTTGGGATTGGCTCCCAAACTTCTATATAATAAGAGCTTTTTGCTCTCACTTATGTATCCATTGTTTACTAGCTATTTTGTTTGCGGAAACGCTACTAATTTGTACAATTTTCAAGAATATCAATAAAAAGACTTTGGGTGTCCATTCAAAAGTGTTTTTCTTTTGGAGCATGGTGCATTGTGAGTTATTGGTATAATCTTTCTATGCTTTGAATTATTTCATTTTCCATATATTTTTGTAAACTTGTTAGTGCAAAGCTATCTTGTATTAGCATTTGATTTGAAAGTAGGCTCTAGAGTTTGAAAGTTCTAGTTTATTTTCAAATAAATTTCTAGAAGTTTCAATTCATTGTGTGCTTATCTAAATATATATGGACTAATATTTGATTTGAGTATTGCAGAATAATTTTTCTTAGATCAAGCATGAGGGGAAGTCTTTGGAAGACCAACCCACTCTTGAAGCACCTTCAAAGGAACTCTCATTAGTTATTTGGATTCACTTAATTTATCTTACGAAAAGTGTCTTGCAGGGATTTGTTTGGGCATAGCTTGTATATAAGCAATTATTTTAAAAATTTTAATCTTTGAAATAGTGCTTCATTAATTCAAATTAGCTATTTGAGCGTTTTTCTTAACTAAACCAAGTGATGGGGTTCACTCCCATCACTTGATTTGGTTTCTTGTATATTATTTATATTTTATTTAATTGTTTTCATATTCTCTCTACACTAATTTGTTTATTGATATTGCATCCCATAAGTAGAGCGTTGGTGATAAGAGCATCAAGGAAGAATCATGTAAACTCTTCCTTGTAGGACCTTTCAACTCTTTCCAATGCTGATTTTTTGGGGAGGTCGTGGGCATTTGAGGATTGGCTCCTTTCTTTGTGCAACATTTCATTCACCTTTGGAGGCCAAGCCTTGGGGCATCAAAAGACACTTAACTTCTTCAATCTTGAGAGTTTTTCTCATTGTACTTCATTTTCTAAATTTGACTTTCAAGAAGGAGATCTAGAGCTTGAATAGCTTCATGCATTGTAAAGATCCCTCTTGAAGTTTTACTTGAAACCTCTTGGAAGGTTCTTGATCTTGTAACATCTAATAAAAGCTTAGTTATTCTTGTGGGAGCTTGGGTTTTCACCCAAGGCATCCTTTTCTCCTCTTGCAAAATGAGGAACATGTGGGTGGTTTGCTTTTGAGCTAGTTTTCTTAGTTTTTCATCGTGCATGCCTTAAAATTAACACGTCACTTTCACAATTTAATTTTTTGAATTTCCTTTTGTTACTTATTTTCATGCTTTTCCATTTCAAGTTTAGCTTTCAAGCACAATTCTAAATCTTACTTTTGAAAGCAACTTATTTTCTGCAACGCATCTCATTTCAAGTAGCAAAGTAGATTTATCTAATCTAACAATTTGCTTCATGTTGGCCTCACAATAGGCTCATTATTTACATACCCATTTAGTTTATTTGCTCATTTTTGCAAGCATATGAATTTTAAGTTTCATTGATTTAGTTGGTTATTGGTTTATCATTTGTCAAAGCAATTATTTGGAGAAACCTACAATCTTATATGAAGTTTATGTATTTTGCATTATCTTGAGCAATTATCCAAGTTATCTTTCTTTGGGCATATTTCCATTTACTTGAAGCAAAGCATTTAGTAATCTTACTTAATTCATGTGCAAGTTAATTTCCTTTTCCAATTGAGTTTACATTTTGCAATTTACTTTGAGCATTATTTCCATTATATTGAAAGCATTGCAAATATCTATTTGGAAAACTTACTTGCATATCATATTAGGGATTTTAGTATAGTTGCATCCTAACTCAATTTACCTTAAAGAATAAGCTTGGTTTAAAGACATTTTTTAAGCCCCCTTTATTCCATCAACTTGAGGGACATATACCCTCTTATGTGGTTAACACAGTGACCTTGCAGTCGTCAGAGTCATAGTCTCTGCAACGCCAAAGGCATCGGGTGTGTTGGGTAATCCAAGGAAGGTATCGTTAATATAGTCATTGTTGTCTTTCTCTTGGACCCCTTCCACAACTCACATAAGAGACTTGTTTCAAAACAGTCGAAAGAAAGGTCACATCTAGACTAGGCATTTAGATTAAAATTAACCAAGATAATTGCATCAAACTTTAGTTTAGGTGCATTTCATGCTAATTCATTTTACTATTTTACTTGCAAATCATTTCATGTATTTGCCATTGATGCAAATGTCTTAAATTGATTATCTTATTTAGGCAAGTATCATCTTGTTCACTTTTGCAAGTAAAGTTTAATTTATTTCCTTTGCAAGGCATTCTATATTACTTCTTTACAATATTTTAAAAATATTTCTTGAAAGCATATTTTATATCTTGCATTGGTATAATATCTTGCTAACATCTTTTGTTTGATTGATAGGATTGTTTGTGTTTCAATTTGAAACACTTCATTTTATTTTGAGCAAGTATTATTTATTCTTAAAGCAATATTTGAAATCATTGGTTTTATATATGCTTATCATTATCTCGCGTGTTGATGACTATTGAAGTTTATTTTATTTCATATTGCTCACATTATATTTGCTCATAATCTTAAAAGTAATCCATTTCACTCTAACATCTCCTAGAAACCTTCTAACTTAGTTTTCCTTTAGGGACCACCCCCCTTAGTTGACCTAGGAGAGAGCTTAAACGAAGAGAGTTGGGAATAGGTGATAGCCCCATCTCTTTAATTTGCCACCAACCACACCTTGTGGGGTTAAGGGCTTTTCTCACTAACTTAGATGTGTGTGACAAGCAGCAACATTCTTTTGGCACCATTGTCGAGGACAAGTCCTCTTGTACCTGAAATACGACTAATTTTTGGGCTTTTTTTTGCGTGTTGGATTTTACATTTAGATTCCTGTTCAAGTGGCGACTCCACTTATTTCACTTTCTGCAAGAATTTATGCTTGAAGCTTTCTTCTCGTAGACTTCTTGCTAATCTTTAGCAGGAGTCTATCTCTAGTATCCATTTTCTCTTTCAGGGTCAAGTGAGCATGACATCATGAATGATTTGTTCACCCCTTCTGATTTTACTAACATTCTAGGCTATCCGAGTTTTATTCCAGATGAATCCATTGAGACTATTGAAGAGTTGTCTAGTTTTCTAGGTAGCAATGCCATTAGTACTGAAACTCACCTTAGGAATTTCCACCTTTGTGTGAGCAAATGGTGTCATGATATTAACCATGAGGACGTTAAATGAGACTTCATGTTTTCATTAGATGGCAATGCTATGGATTGGTTCATAGACTTACCTTCTAACAATTTTGATTTTCTAGAATCAATCATTGACGCCTTTGAAGAAAAATATGGAGATGAAAAAAAGATCAAAGAGAAAGTTGAAGAAAATGATAAGGATCTCATCAAGGAGTTGACTCAAATGATTAAGGATATGCAACTCAACCAAGCTCAACTCATTAAAAACATGGAACTCAATCAAACAAGATTAATAGCAGATCATGCGAAGGAAATGAGTACCATGGAGGTTAATCATTCTAGTCAAATGGTCGCTCTTCAAAATAGATTGCTCGCCATGGAAGAAAAACAAGTGCAATTAATCAACACCATGGAAACAAATCATGCCAAGGAAATAAGTGTTATGAAGGCTAATCAAATCACTTTTTAGAATAGGTTGGAGGAAATGGAAAGGTTACAGGTACAGAAATTTCAGCTTAGGTCAGATCACGAATGGAAAAAGAGCAAAGAAACGGATCATAAGCCTCCCAATCCACTGAAGAAACGGATCTTATTATGAGGAGGTCATTTATTCCATTGAAAAATGGCTAATTGAAGGTGACCTGTATAACAAGGAAACTAAGAGGAATCAGGTTTATACTTATGAGATTGATCCATCACCCATGTCAATGCAGATGTCGAATGGAGGAAGGCAAGTCACAAAAGTTTTGGATACTTCAAATTTTCCATCTGAGCATCTTCCAGATCGGGCGGAAAGGTCTACTTTGATCGAATCAACATCAACATCACAATTTATTAAGAATAAAAGAAAAAAGCGGAAAGGATTTGGTAAATCTGATGGCCATATACAACACAAAGTTGAGATGGGTCAAATTCCTAAGATATTCAGAATTGGCCAGGGCACATCAAAAAAGCAGCCCATGGATCTACTTGAAAGTCAGCAGGTTCTCAACATGAACTTCATTGAGGGCATCTAATGCCATGGGGCAACTTTTGTATTGTATTTCTAACTCTACTCTTTATTATTATTGTTGTTAAAGTAGTTTCATTCCATGAATAAAATTGCAATTCTTAGAATAAATTTCCATCTCTTCATTTTTGTGCTCGATTTCATATGATGATATTTTAAATGGATACTTTTGATATACGTCTTTTGTTGGTGGAAGCAGATTTCAGGTTCTTGCATACTATCACTTCCTATTTACTATGCATCCACATGTGGAGCCAAATGTTAACCACTGGAGTGGCACCTAAAGATTTTTGGTACATGCCCAAGCATGTACCAAAGGTTGCTTGTATCATCAGAGATCATCATATTACCAGAGTTTTTCAACTCTACTTCTTCTTCTTATCATTTTTTGTTGTACTCAATTCCACAATCCCTGCAGGGACAATGCAAAAAGTGATGCCACTATGAGGAGTCGAGTCATGTAACAGGTCTGGGTAGCCTAGGACCTTGTCATCAAGTGAGTATTACTTTGGGAGGTTTTATTTCACTTGGTTAATTATCATATCTTTACGGGGACTTAATAATTAATTGAGTTTTTTACTCCAAGCATACCTCCAGAGTCGAAGTATGGCTTGATGGTGAAATCTTGGGTGAGTCCTAGTGTCTAGAGTCATTTTATATTAATACTAGATCACACAAAAAAATCCTTGGAAATTGATTAGGTATAGGGAATCATTTTTTAATTTTTAAAATTTCCCGCGTGGCGGAAATTGGAATAAAATTTGTATATGAAATGTAATAAGTGATGTCTAGAGAAGTTGTATGGGGTATGAGTAATAAAAATTACACCTCTCACCTTCAAATTTCTACAATGACACACTTTGAAGGGTTAAAAATGTGTTCTAGACCCTCAAAACGAACTTTTTCCTAAGTTTATTGGGAAATCAATTAAATGGAGATAAATAAATTGCTCCATGTGACAAAATGACATGGAAATGACTTGGAAATTATCTCAAGTCAAAGGAATGAGTCAAAGGACAAGTTGGAGGATGATTTGGCACCTTGCATCATAAATACATGGCCCACTCAAGGAAATCGAATTTCTTGACATAAATGCAGCAACTTTTGACTGAGAAATTCGAATTTGTGGAGTTAATGCACATTTGGGAGGATTTGGGAGAATATTTGGCAGATATTTTTATGGGAAATTGTCTCCACATTGGTTCCCACCCATATACACTTGTCATTTCATCATGGAATTCGATTTTGCTTGAGGGATTCTTGATGCCACTTGGGAAATTCGAATTTGCATGAAGGTGCTTTGGGATTATCACCCATTTGCTTTGGGATTGTCACCGTTTGCCTTGGGATTGGTTCTCAAGCTTATATATAATAAGAATTTTGTGCTCTCACTTATGTATCCATTGTTTACTAGCTAGCTTGCAGAAGCGCTGCTACTTTGTACACTTTTCAAGAATATCAATAAAAAGACTTTGGGGGTCCATTCATGGGTGTTCTTCTTTTGGAGCATGGTGCATTGTGAGTTATTGGTATAATTTTTCTATGCTTTGAATTATTTCATTTTCCATATATTCTTGTAAACTTGCTAGTGCAAAGCTATCTTGTATTAGCATTTGATTTGAAAGTAGGCTCTAGAGTTTGAAAGTTCTAGTTTATTTTCAAATAAATTTCTAAAAGTTTCAATTCATTGTTTATTTATCTAAATCTATATGGACTAATGTTTGATTTGAGTATTGTAGAAGAATTTTTGTTGGATCAAGCATGAGGGGAAGTCTTTGGGAGACCAACCCACTCTTGGAGCACCTTCAAAGGAACTCTCATTAGTTATTTGGATTCACTTAATTTATCTTACGAAAAGTGTTTTGCAAGGATTCGTTTGGGCATAGCTTGTATACAAGCAATTATTTAAAAAAATTAAATCTTTGAAATAGTGCTTCATTGATTCATATTAGCTATTTGAGAGTTTTTCTTAACTAAACCAAGTGATGGGGTTCACTCCCATCACTTGATTTGGTTTCTTGTATATTATTTGTATTTTATTTAATTATTTTCATATTCTCTCTATAATAATCTGTTTATTGATAATGCAGCCCATAAGTAGAGCATTGGTGATAAGAGCATCAAGGAAGGATCACGTAAACTCTAACACTTTTCCTTGTAGGACCTCTCAACTCTTTCCAAGGTTGATTTTTTTGGGAGGTCGTGGGCATTTGAGGAGGATTGGCTCCTTTTTTTGTGCAACATTTCATTCACCTTTGGAGGCCAAGCCTTGGGGCATCAAGAGACACTTAGCTTCTTCAATCTTGAGAGTTTTTCTCATTGTACTTCATTTTCTAAATTTGACTTTCAAGAAGGAGATCTAGAGCTTGAATAACTTCATGCATTGTAAAGATCTCTCTTGAAGTTTTACTCGAAACCTCTAGGAAGGTTCTTGATCTTGTAACATTTAATAAAAACTTAGTTTTTCTTGTGGGAACTTGGGTTTTCACCCAAGCATCATTTTCTCCTCTTGCGGAGGAACATGTGGGTGCTTTGATTTTGAGCTAGTTTTCTTAGTTTTTCATCTTGCATGCCTTAAAATTAACACATCACTTTCACAATTTAATTTTTTGAATTTGCTTTTGTTACTTATTTTCATGCTTTGCCATTTCAAGTTTAGCTTTCAAGCACAATTCTAAATCTTACTTTTGGAAGCAATTTATTTTCTGCAAGGCATCTCATTTCAAGTAACAAAGTAGATTTAGCTACTCTAACAATTTGCTCCATGTTGGCCTCACAATAGGCTCATTATTTACATGCTCATTTAGTTTATTTGCTCATTTTTGCAAGCATATGAATATTAAGTTTCACTGCTTTAGTTGGTTATTGGTTTATCATTTGTCAAAGCAATTATTTGGAGTAACTTACGATCTTATATGAAGTTTATGTATTTTGCATTATCTTGAGCAATTATCCAAGTTATCTTTATTTGGGCATATTTCCATTTACTTGAAGCAAAGCATTTAGTAATCTTACTTAATTCATGTGCAAGCTCATTTCTTTTTCCAATTGAGTTTACATTTTGAAATTTATTTTGAGCACTATTTCTATTATATTGAAAGCATTGCAAATATCTATTTGGAAAACTTACTTGCATATCATATTAGAAATTTTAGTATAGTTGCATCTTAACTTGATTTACCTAAAAGTATAAGCTTGGTTGAAAGACATTTTTAAGGCTCCCTTTATTCCATCAACTTGAGGGACATAGACCCTCTTATATGGTTAACACGGTGGCCTTGCAGTTGTCAGAGCCATAGTCTTTGCAACGCCAGAGGCATCAGGTGTGTTGGGTAATCCAAGGAAGATATTGTTAATATAGACGTTGTTGTCTTTCTCTTGGACCCCTTTCTACAACTTACATAAGAGACTTGTTTCAAAACAATCGAAAGAAAGGTCACATCTAAACTAGGCATTTAGATTTAAGTTAACCAAGATAATTGCATCAAACTTTAGTTTAGGTGCATTTCATGCTAATTCATTTTACTAGTTTACTTGCAAATCATTTCATGTACTTGTCATTGATGCAAATGTCTTAAATTGATTATCTCATTTAGGCAAGTATCGTCTTGTTCACTTTTGCAATTAAAGTTTAATTTATTTCCTTGCAAGGTATTCTATATTACTTCCTTACATGCTTTGGATTATGAATGATCATATATTTTAAAAGTATTTCTTGAAAGCATATTTTATATCTTGCATCGGTATCATACCTTGCTAGCATCATTTGTTTGATTGACAAGTTTGTTTGTCTTTCAATTTGAAACGCTTAATTTTATTTTGAGCAAGTATTATTTATTCTTAAAGCAATATTTGAAGTCACTGGTTTTATATATGCTTATCATTATCTCAAGTGTTGATGGTTATTGAAGTTCATTTTATTTCATATTGCTCACATTATATTTGCTCATAATCTTAAAAGTAATCCATTTCACTCTAACATCTCCTTGAAACCTTCTGACTTTGTTTTCCTTTAGGGACCACCCCTCTTAATTGACCTAGGAGAGAGCTTAAATGAAGAGAGTTGGGAATAGGTGATAGTCACATCTCTTTAATTTGCCACCAACCACACCTTATGGGGTTAAGGGCTTTTCTCACTAACTTAGATGTGTTTGACAGGCGGTAACAAGGCCATTGTACAAGTTGTTGGGGCATGTTGACCAAGGTGAATGCAATAGTGCAGTCGTTCTTGAAATTGACAAGTCAACCTCTTGTCTAGTGGACAAGACCATATTGTGGCATTGAAGGATGGGACACAATCGAAATAAAGGACTTTGAGCTTGTAGAGTAAAGGTATGATCAAAGGTTTACCTAGTAACTCTCTAAAAGTTGACTTTTGTAAACAATGTATTTATGGGAAGCATAATTGTGTTAAATTCCCATCTAGTGCTACTAAGGGTAAGGGGGATCCTGAAGGTAGTTCATAGTGATGTATTTGGGTGAGTACAGTGTTGAAAAGTGTAACTAGGTTCGGTCTTCATAATGGCATGTTATTGTGATTTTTGTAAATGATGAAAATAAGAAAATAAAATTATTATTGTAATGCTTGTTTCATGGGTTTCATGAGTAAGAGAGTTTATTTTGTAGATAAGCTCCCATTGAGAGCTTTAGGATTTGTCATAAAAGTCATAAAGTCAATGTCATGTATGAAGAATGTATATGAGTCAATAAGATCACCAAATAGCTCTCCAACGACAAGCACAAGTCCTCCTCTTCCATGTCGGCTTCAAGATGGAGTTACAACACTCATGTTGGCTCACCTTTTGAGACACAACCCTTCGATAAAGACAAGTCGGCTTATATTCATGGGAGACCACTATAAATAGGCACCTCGGCCTATTCCTCACACACAAAAATTCAGACATCCTTCTCTGAGTTTTTCGGATGACTATGATGGAAGATAAGTTCAGATTATCTCTTATTTGCATAACCATTTTAGTGAAGGCTAGAATTCAGTGAAGACTACAATTTAGTGAGAGGTAAGGGAATTCGGATCCCTCTGAGATTCAGGTCACAGTGACAACGAAGAAGTGTCAAGTTAGGATGTCAAGTTCAGATAGAAAAGGAAAGGAGAGAAAGGAAGAAAGGAAGGGGCAGTAAGGGTTGATCTCAGTCAACAGAAGTTCGGATCTCTTTCTGAGTTTCGGATGGATACATTACAGTGACAAGAAGAGAAGCAAGTTCGAATCACAATGTCAAGGGCTCATTACTATGACAAGAAAGAAGGTCTCGATGGCACCAAAAAGGGGCAGTGACTTTGGTTCAGAATTCGGTGTTACTACTAAAGGAGAAAGTTTGGTTTCCTTGACAAACACAGTGATCACAATTGGGTGTCATCACATATGGTGCGAAATCTGAAGTAGAAGGAACCGAGAAAGAGTAAACGAGAAGATGGAAGAGGACTTGTGTCTTGGTCTTGGTCTTGGAGAGGCTACTAGGTCAAGGGTCTTGGTCTTGGAGGAGAGGCTACTAGGTCAAGGGTCTTGGTCTTGGTATTCATCAACTGGAATCTCTATAAGAAGAATTTGTGCGGGTTTTCCTCTCAAAGAGTGAGAGGTTTTGGGCCTAGCTCATAGCCTACATGTTCTGTCTCTTGTCTATTTATGTTCATGCATTGGTTATTGTTTGATGAAAAAGAACACTAATAATCTAAGAAGAAGAAGATCTTAATCTAAAGAAGTAAAAAGCATTCACAAGCAGTCACTACTAGAAGAGAAATCACCTAACGTTAATGCCCTAGATTTCTCAACAACCCGTACAATCACTAGGTGTATCTCTATATTATGTTTCCTTTATTAATGATACCTCCAGAATGACACAGTGGTATTTCCTAAGGAATCAATATGAGGTTTTCAGAAAATTTCAAGAGTTCAAATCTATTGTGGAAAAACATATAGATAAGAAGATAAAGGTGTTGAGAAATGACAACAAAGGTGAATTTTATGGTATAGTACACCAACAATAGGACGTTGATGGACAAGGGAAGGAGCATGCTTAGTGGTGCACGATTGGCACAAGATTTGTGGGCAAAGGCAGTGAACACTATGTGTTACCTCGTAAATAGGTCTTCTTCATTAGTGTTGGTCAACAAGACTCCACATGAAATATGCCTTGGTAAAAGGTCATCCCTCACACATCTTAGGATCTTTGGCGGCATCAATCATTGAAGGTCACAAATATTGGATAAGGCATCCAACTATCTTTGAAGGCACTCTAGGGTGGATGCCAAGAGGACCACATCATCAACGAAAAAGAGGATGGAGATCAAGAAATGGTGAAAAAGACAGCCATCCACAAGGTGTACATGCTCCTACGAAAAGGATTCCAACACATTGATATACATCTCGAACAATGTGGGTAAGAAAGGACACCCCTACATTACCCCAATGGTGCTCCTAATAAAATACGACAATCCATGCATTGTGTGGAGGCAACCAAGAATAGGATCAAAGAGACATATAATAGAAGTGAGCAGTCTCCAAAGTGTCGATGTCTCTAAGTCTTTGGAACAAGGCTTCCCTCAACACTGAGTCAAATGCCTTTCAAAAGTTGACAAGGCAGCAGATTACTTTTGAAGAGCAGTGTTTTGCCCGCTCAATGATGGCACAAAGGGTGAGGATATCGTCAATGGTCCGGTACCAAGGTCAAAAGCCAACCTGACCCTTGGCCTGAAAGGAGTCTCTCATCAAGTATCTCTAATAATATTCGAAGAAGACATCAGCATGCAACTTGGAGAACGTGTGACCTGCCACGATCGTGTGATAGTTATCCCAATCAGCTCTAGGCCTTGATTTATGGATTGGGTGGATTGTATGGAGAAGTCCCAAATCAGGAAATACCACCCAAGATGATACAAAAGAGATTGTTTGGCCAAAATCCCAAGTTGCATAAAGATTGACAGAACACATAAAGTAAATGATCCCGGAGTTCAAAAATGACCTAGCCAAAACATAGTAGACAATGAATAAGGTCCATACTGAGTTGCATGTATCTTCATAGGTAATGGTTCAGTCTAAATATAAGAAGTCAGCATACCTAGGATAAGGTATGATGTCTATTACAGAACTGTTCCATGGGCATGCAAGTGTGTGAGGCAATAAATGATGATCAGAGCTCACTCCATATTTTTGTATATTATATAATATGATAGAAACAAACCTTTCTCCTGAAAAAAAAAAAAAAAAAAAAAAAAAAAAAGTGAATTAGAAAAATATCCTAAGCAAGTAGCCAATTGTTCTCGCTATAGCAAGCAAGGGGAAATTTCGACATAATCCTGGCAACTAACAAAATTTGGCATTAGTCAAAGACACAAACATGGTATCCAAATCAATATCAAGGATAAAATACATGACTGTATCATGTAAAAAGATTCCAGACATAAGTATGATGGTTTTATGTGCTCCACAAGTTCACATGATCCCTCCAATAATACTTAAGAGAAGGAAGTGTTGAAAAGTGTAACTAGGTTCAGTCTTCATAATGACATGTAATTGTGACTTCTGTAAATGATGTAAAGAAAAAAATAAAATTATTATTGTAAGGCTTGCTTCATGGGTTTCATGAGCAAGAGATTTTATTTGTTAGTGGCTCCCATTGAAAGCCTTAGGATTTATCATTAGAGTCAAAGAGTCAATGTCATGTATGAAGAGCTCTTCTTGAGCATATGTCAAATATATATGTCTATAAAGCCCTCCAATGACAAGCACAAGTCTCTCTCTTGAAGTCAGCCTCCAAACGAAGTGAAGATCAAGTCAGCTTACCTATTTAAGAGACACATCGGTTCACATGGCTCATGTCAGCTTATTTATGAAGACCAACCACTATAAATAGGGTGAAGACACTTCGCATAAAACACAAGTTCAGAAGTTTGGATTCTTCTGTAGTTTCGGTGGGCAGTTACAGTGAAGAATTCGGATGTCTAATCACAGTGCAAAATTCGGATGGGTAAGGACAACGAGGAGATCTAGGGACAGAACCTCGTATATCTCTGTGGTTCTGACATATATCACTGAGATTTCGTGTAAATCGTAGCAGAAAGAAATTCAGATCACCTCTATCCTACTCGGTGAAGGCAACAGTTTGAAGGCTACAATTTTGTGATAAAGGGAATTTGGATCCCTCTTGGGTAGAGATCACAGTGATAGCGAGGAAGAGATTGGTCTTTGTATAAGACCACAGTTCAGTGTCTTGGAAGGAGTCACAGTTCCGTATCATGAAGATCATTAAGAACCTACAGTTCAATATTATGCCACAGTGATTTGGTATATCTCACAGCAAAGAAGCATTCAGGAAGAGGATCACTAGTATGTGACTAGCCCTTCGTAATATTGTGTTGAAGAAGGTCTCAGTACTATCTCAGACATAAGGATTCGGTTCTACTGCTGGAGGAAGAGGAGTATTACAGTGACCTCAGTTTGATATAACTACATGACAACAGTGATCTCATATGATGAAAGATTTGAAGTAGAAGGAACCGAGAAAGGATGAACGAGAAGATGGAAGAGGACTTGTGTCTTGGTCTTGGAGAGGCTACTAGGTCAAGGGTCTTGGTCTTGGTATTCGTCAATTGGAATCTCTATAAGAAGAATTCATGCGGGTTTTCCTCTCAAAGAGTAAGAGGTTTTGGCCTTGGATCATAGCCTACACGCTGTGTCTCTTGTCTATTTATGTTCATGCATTGGTTAATGTTTGATGAAAAAGAACACTAATAATCTAACAAGAAGAAGACCCTAATCTACAGAAGTAAAAAGCATTCACAAGCAGTCACTAATAGAAGAGAAATCACCTAATAGTAATGCTCTAGATTTCTCAACAAGAAGTGGTGGATGCAACTTTGTAAGTATGAGATTATTATCATTGTTGCATTTTGTTTGCCTGCTATGGTGATTACAACCACCGAATATACCCCTATGGACACAAAAGACGTTATCATGATATAGGGTGCTGATCAAACTCACATGGGAGTCACCAGAACTATAACAAGATAACTTATTACAACATCCAAGTTATATCAAACACCAATAGCATTGCCCACGCATCCTCAAGATGGTACTGCAGGTATGGCAAGCCTCATTGCCTTGATAAATTTCAATATGGTTGTTTTGGCATTGCTAGTACCTTGCTTGTAAGCTGCACTTGGAGTTTGCAGCCATGGAATTCTGCTGTCCGCAACTCATGGTAGGCCAGGAGAAAATAGTTTCACTTAAAGCTAGGAAGATAGTGCAAATATGATTTTTTGAAATGTGAGAAAAGAACTAACTAGCTCTTGATGATGATGATGATGATGATGATGATGATGGTTAACGTCCACTGAGACCAAATTGGTCTATCGGACCTATAATTTTCTTAGTTTTTAATTGTCTGGCTCCTCGTCTTTCTTGGCGAGATTGGTGCTGTTACCTGTAGCTTTCTTTTTTTTCTCTACGGTATTCCAACTTCCTTTATCTTGCATCTCCTTCATCTCTTCTGGTTCTCGGGACATTGGTGTCTTAGCTTCGCGATCTATTGTGTTCGTCCTTTTGAAGATAGTCGGAGAAAAGGTTTGGTCTAGGAGCTCTGATTTGCTGTTAAATGAAGATTTATTTTGTGAGGTATTCGAATCCTCATAACTGTTGATGCTTGGGGGGTCGTCGAGTTCACTTTTCACTTGGAATTCACTTTAAGAACAGCAGAATTCCCTTCTGTTTCTTGTTTTTCTCCCATGTGCCCAAAAGAAGCCAAATCATGATGCATGTTATACTTACCATGCATAAAATAAATGAGGCTTGTACAACCTCAATATCCCTTTATTCTCTAGCATATCTAGCATACATTTGATGGATACAATGTAGCAATGAGGAACATGGCATTGACATTCTTATGCAAATGTCCAACTTAGGATATTGGCAACCAACAAATTTCAATCTCTATATATCTTTGTAAGTTGCAGAATATTCCTCTGTTATTCTCCAAATTTTACTTTTCTCCTATGTTTATCATATTCCAACCTCCTTCATGGTTTATGTTTTACTATGTTGTAAAGCTCTCCCTATCAGAAAATATTTGCAGTGGATTTCCACCACAAGTCACGCATTTCTATGACTCCCCTCTCCAAATTGCCAATGTGTATGTAGGAAGCTTCATTGTACCGACTGGAAACCTTTCCTTGATACAGAGAGATCCAAGCACTGTACAGGTGTGCAACCATACTATGATGTAAAGTTTTGTAGATGTTCTATGCTAAGAGCAATTTCACTTTTCTCACAGCAATCATACAAGTAGATAAGCAAAATGCAGATAGAACATATAAGCAGATCTTACAGAAGACAAATCAGAAACAAGAAAAATGTATGTGTTTGTTTCGGCGGTCAACAGGATGCTTCAACCAGCAAAGTCTCCTTTGGTCAGCCAGCCCAGCATGTGTCACAACAACCCTCCAACCAGTAGATGAGTCAACCCAAGTCAGTTCTACAAAAGTCAACGCTGTCCTGAAAAGTCAACGCAGGGGCAGCAAGCTAAAAGTCAACGCAGCAGCAAAACGGTCAACCCTTTGACCTCGATTTTTGTGCCAAGTAGTATGGCCTTCAAAAATCGAACCTCCCACAAGTTTTCAGCTTGTTTGGACCAAGTGTTGACCAAAGTCAACGCTGGTCAAACTTCTCCGAAACCCTAGCAGCAGAAAAATCCTCTTCGTCCTTCCCACGTGTGGCTGAAATTCGTCCTCCAGGTAGCTCGTACTTTTTAGGATGAGAGAGGAAGATGTGAGTTGTGTTGTGATCAAATTCTCTCCAACTTTTCCTATATATATATATCCATCAATGAGGGTGTGTGACACATCTGTTGGGCATGTGAGCCTACATTACAAAACTGGCTGACCTTTGCACATATAATTTATTAAGAATAATAAATTCAAAATATAAGTTCTGCTCATCGGATTAAGACTATTTTTATATGGATTTTACACCTCTCAGAAAGAGGAATCCAACAAAAATATTAGCCTCTTAATCTGAGCATCAGAACATGGAGTTTGGACCTAGTTGTCCAAATTTAACATATGAACTGTCATAATCCCTTCCCTCCAAAGGCAAGAAGGTCCAGACAGAACAAAAGGTAACCATTCAATTCAAAATAAGCAACTTACATTATCCATGCCCATTATCTTCCTATATTACGGTTGGACGCTTTAACCCCACTAATATATCACTTTGTTGGAAGTCCATTGCGCATGCTTTGTTATGGGGGAGAGCTCTGTAGTCCAATGAATATAATAATAAACCCACAAAGACGATCACAGTTTGATAAATTGAGAATAGTAAATCTGGGCAAATGACAAGGTGGTCAATGACTACGGAGAATGGTACACAAGCTCAAGGAAACTACTGCAGGTGCAAGTAGCCCTTTCGTAAGAATGTGATTGCCATCTTCCCCATCCCCTTATTAACTAACAACTCTTTGCAAAAGGTTTCAGACAATTAGTCTACGTCATGAGGCTTATTAATATGGTGGGGAAACAAATGACAGATATTGTACATGGTCCGTATACACTGGATGCATGAGAGTGCCAGCTCAAACACTAAAATGTTCTAAAAATTTTACGACACTTACTGATACTCTTTAATATGTCGATTTACTCACAATTTTAGACATGTTTCGTTTTCCAACTTTGCACGGAAACTCAAATCCAAGCTCAGTGACATAGGTTGCAACCTGATAATGACTGAACATATATTTTCCATCACTTATGAGGAAATATTCTAGGCACCATCCATTGCAAGGAAATTATATTCTATTAGAACTTGCATTTAATTAGATGTGGGAACACCTTACAAATCATATGATGAGTTTAGTTACTTACTGTATGATTGTGCCTGTCCTGTTCAACAAAAACTCTGACTGATATGGTTCCTGACCACCAAAGAAATCTCCAGATTGCAGCCTGCTCGACCTCGACCAGTTGCCGGTGTCCCTCATCTTCTAAGATCTTCCTATATTTCACTTCCTGTACATTTATGCCATCAATCAACATCATGATCAAATTCAAACAGTGCCATTTAAAAATTACAAAACATGGAGATATTTACTCTCAGAGCACTAATACCTTGATGTTCTTGAATACATTCTTGTTATCTGGATCAATAACAATGTCAAACACTGCATCTGGAGGTAATCCAACTTCTGCAGTGGCATCCAAGTGGCAGAGGGAGCCTTTTGGGACAGTAACCTGTTTCACCCACATAACAATTCATTGTAAAATAAGGGAAAATTATCCCCTTAATTGAAAGTTGTTCAACAATCAGACTTAGGACTTCAGTGTTTAGCTACGATAGGGGCTTTCAGATATAATATTGACTCTCTTGACATTGGTACAAAAGTGGATATGCTGGCCCTCCTAAGGAGGGCTAAGCAGCATATCCATGCCTTGGTCCATTGATTTATTTATGGGTCTTTGATATATCCTCTTTTTTGGTGCACTGAGAAGTTTTGGCCCTCCTAAGGAGGGCTAAGCAGCATATCCATGCCTTGGTCCATTGATTTATTTATGGGTCTTTGATATATCCTCTTTTTTGGTGCACTGAGAAGAAGATGATCATTAATATGAAATGAAATTCCAATATAGGGATATGTCACTGTAACAATAATGTTACATTGTAATTGTTACATTGTAATAGACATTAGATATATAACAATCGTGAACTGAAGACAGCCCATAAAACATGATATTAGAACGTCTCGCAATGTTAATACTGATTTGAGGGAGAATGTTATCGCATCAATCCAGAGACTTGCGTCCCAACAACAGCTTCTCAATTGGCAAAGCTTTTGGCGTCAATACAACCTCATAAACTACATCCTTTAAAAAAAAAACTACACCCTTCTCACAGTTATTATGTATTAATGAAAAATAAAATACCTTTACATTTAAAAGAATAGTCCCACCTTCACATTTAGAAAACCAACCGAATTAATCGTCCCTTCAAATTGGGATGATAAAAACCTCTAATTGAAAAGGTGGGTGTTGCCGAATACCTACCTCTATTTTAGGAGCTGGCTCAACCCATTGATTGTTTTCCCTCCATGCCTGGAGCTGTTTTTCCAATTTTACCCTGAAATCTAAAGGCTCTGGTTCGCTTGCCTCCGTGGATGTCGCGGTGCTTTTTGTTCCAGGGCGTCCTAACTTGTGTAGTGTACTGGACACGGACTTGATATGGGTGTGCCCCTCCTAATACCAGACAAACAAGCTACGATCCACAATGAGAACATGGGTACCTAATAAACATTCAATTTAAGATCCCTATCTCAGAATAAACGATTAAAATCAACAATCCAATCCATCTACGAGATTTTATAATTATAACACAAACCCAAAAGGGAAAAAGACTGACTGACCTGCATAAATTTTTGCAGGGTGTTCTTCATCCATGGAGGCAATCCTGGAACTGATATGCTTGCTTGTGGTCTACTCCTTGGATTATCCATATCCCAAATATTCCTTCGGCAATAATTGAAAGGGATCGAGAGAACGCCCAGAGATCATCAAACTATTTATGCTTCCAGTTTCCAGATCTTGATCATACTGCACTTTATTCGTTCATAGCCTTGACGGTAAAGGAATTTCACTTCCAGCCACGTTTTAAAGACGCCCGTGAAAAGTTTTCGAACAGTAGAAGTCAGGTACACGTTGCCTTTTCTAAATATATCGCTGCGAAAACATGTTTTTCCCCATTATATTTGTGTAATACCCGACGCCTGTTTCTGGGTCGAGGGTCCACAGCTGGATACTCTTTCCTTTCAACGGCTTTGTTGAATCTTTGCATTTGACCAGTATCTGTAAGGGCCGACCACCCAGAGCGTGAAAATTAAAAAATTCTAGTACACGGCTTTTCAAATTACATAGTGGGGCATATCATTTCACATTTATAGTAAGATAAATGTGAAGCCGTCTTATCCGTCATTAATTCAATATTTATTTAATATATAAATAATAAGAAAGACTCTTGGTGGGATGAAGTAATTATATGTTTTAAGGGGGAGGTTATCACTAAAATTTAAAATTGTGAAATTGTGTCTCTATTAAGTTTGAATTATTTGGATAATGTAATTTCACAATTGATTTTCACTTTTAATTTTTTCTCATGACATTTGAACCTAAAATATAGTGGGAACTAAATTCCACACAAACAAATTGTATTTCTTCCTAAGAGGTCAGACATTCAAAACCAAAGGGGTAGAGTTTGTATGCCTTCGTATATTTGGCAGTCAAATCGTTGCGTGGAGGTGGATCCCTTGTCCCACAAACAAAGGAGCCTCATACACCAACTTGATGTGGTTTGGCCATGACCTTAAAATTAAACCAACCAACAATAGATCTATTATTAACCTGGTAAACAATCACATATAAAACAACAACACGCATAAATAATGATTTACCATGGAAAACACCAATTCAGAAAAAACCAACCAACAATAGATCTATTATTAACCTTGGCTTAAATACAGTCAAGTCATCCAATATCTTGGCCCCGGCTATGTGAGCCTTCACCACTCAACCCTGACACGTTATAATGGAGAATCCCCAAACATTTTAAAAGTTTTGTCACACATGTAATACCATGGGCTTAATACCATAAGCTATAAATACCACATCCAAAAGCCACGATTATTAACCTAACTACCTTAATTCCTTCACCGAATCACATTATAATGGAGAATCCCCAAACATTTTAAAAGTTTTGTCACACATGTAATACCATAAGCTTAATACCATAAACCATAAATACCACATGCCAAAAACCACGATTATTAACTTAACTACCTTAATTCCTTCACCGAATCAAATTTACCTAACACGAATGAGATTACAATTACCTTAATAAGCTACCACAATATGGGGTTACAACTATTAGCCCAATACCCTCAACTTATGGGAATTGCCACTAACCTGATACGTTGCTATAATAAGGAGATTACGGCAACTTCCCAATAAGCCACTATGATTATATGACTACAAATTGGCTAAATATGTTGGCATGATAAGAGGATATTTTACAACTAGCTTGATAAGCTACCATAATAGCAAGGATTACAACTGACCCAATAAACTATCACAATAAAGGAATACAATACTCACATATTTTGCGACAATACAGGGGTAGGTTATAATTGGTGCGAAACTTTGAAGCACATGCAATAAAACTTGAAAATTACACGAGATAGATTAAAAAGTTGTGTAAATAACAAAAGGTTATAATGAAATTTCAGGGGTGAAGAGTAAGTATTTCATAGAGCTAAGCCAAAATGATTTTATTATATTGGGGTAAATGGAGGAAATTAGTGTAATGAGTTAAATATAGGAATAGGTGTAATTTTTAGAATCAATTAGTGGACATTCAGAGAACCAGTACTAATATATGTATATATTTTAATGAGATTGATTCTTGGGCATGTAAGGGTTGGAAGAGATGTATCAAACTGGTGGACATTTGGTGTTGATGCCCGGTCGGTTTTTTTTATGGAGTTGCAAATATGAACATTTGTGGGAGTGGTGCATACATTGTTATAAACCCAAGACATTTATATCATTTCAATTGGTTCAGTGGGTCGGGCACCAACTTGAGGGCGAAGATCATTGCACTCTGGGGCATTTTATATTGTGCAAAATGGTTATTTATAAAGGTTATGGATGTTTTTGGTGACTCTAAAGCGATTATTGAGTGGGATGCAGACGAGACATCCTTCAATCCTATTGGATGCATAAGATTAAAAAAATGATCATATTATTTGATGAGCTAACTTTTACACATATATTCTAGGAACCAAATGGGACTATAGATGCATTATCAAAAGTTGGCCATTATATATTCTTGGTGAGGTCATCTACAATGCATATAACGATAGTTATCTTGGGTCAGGGAAATTTTTTTATACATGACATAGTTGGGGGGGTTTTCTATTTTTGTTTATTTTCATCGATGTTTATTGCTATAATATACTTGTTTTGGTCATATGTTGATTGTATACATTGTTAAAAAGGTTAAAGCTATTGGTTTTAGGATTAATTTGCAAGATGCTTTTTGGGATATATGGGTCATATTGTTAAATAGGGGTATCATGGCGATAGATGCTAGATGATGGTTTTTATGTAAACAATCTTATTAATAGAAACTCTGTTGATTTTTTCCTAGTGAAAAAAATAATAATAAAATATCTCCTCCTTACTTAAGAAATATTTTTTTGATCCAAATCATGTCCTAGTCTTTGACATTATGTAGATGTAGGACAACAAGGAATTCCAAACCAAACCCCTAATGATTATGGGAACTAATAAACATGTTTTATGGGACAAAGTTATTGGATGGATCAAGGTTCACTGGTAATATTACACAAAAGGAGATGAAACATGGGAATTTGAATTAGAAATAAGAGAACTTTATCCTTATATTTTTTAGGTTAATCAGTTCCAATGTCGTAGCCTTTTTAGTGGGTGAGAAGTTGTAATATCTTGTTCTACATCTTGATTTACTTAGTTCATTTTGGTTTTGTTAGATGATATCTTTACTTAAGCATAGTTATTTTTAAAACACTTTCACTCACTTGTAATATCTTGTTCTACACCTTGCTTTACTTAGTTCACTTTGGTTTAGTTGGATGATCTCCTTACTTGAGTGTAGTTTTTTTTAAATAACTTCACTATGGTGAATACTAAAATTTATGATTATGAATGTTTTTCTCATGCAATTACATATTTCACTTGAGATATTTTACTATGGGAATAGTGGAACTTTATGTGATTATTATCCCATTTTATTAGAATATATACTTAATGAATTGATTTTATGATTATTATTTGTTCATTACCATGACCAATTGTAATGGTAAGTATGATATCACTTAACATTGGTACAATAATGATATATGATGTATTTGTAAAACTATCAAGCATGTTTGAGAAATGATGAGTACATATTAATGATGCGAAGACCCACACTAACCTAGGTCAAATGATGGGATTAAGAATGATGAGTTTTAATATTGTGTTGGAAATTGCATCTAAGGAAATGCCTTTTTCTTAATGAGAAAATTCAACCCTGAAGTTTTGACCTTGTGATGCTTGGGAATGGAAAGTTTGATCTGAAATCTTAGGAATATGGTTCCTAAGTTAAACTAGAGTTAAAGCCCAAAGAGGTTGGTTTTAACCTACTAAATACAAATAAATGACCTAAGTTTCTTTAAACCTAACCATAATTTCATCCTAATTATATTTAGGAAGGCTAATTACACTTAGAAAGGAGGTTGGAAAAAAGAAGAAGATGAAATTAGGACAAAAGTCTTTGGAAAATTATTGTTCTAATTCTTAGGGAAAAGGAAAGGAAAAGATTGACATTAGGAATTTGGTTATTGTGATATTGAATGCTTTTATGTCTTGGGAAAGAGGAAATTACCATTGGCTTATGTTGGTAGTTGGAGTAGTGGAAGATTGAAGTATTGTTTAAGTGGATAAGAGGAAGTTGGGGATGTATCTAGCTTGGGGGGTACTAAGGGCCATTATTTAAGCCTAGAATTTTTGGAAAAGAACTCCACTACTAAAGATATTATGATGTCAAGGCTAAAGTAGGAAGTGTTCTTACACACATGAAAGCCTTGAGAAAAAAAGGTGGTGTTGTAAGCCATAGGTCTCTATGAACTATTGTTGTGAGTATTTGGGTAAAGTGTACTTGTTGAGTGAAATCCTTGCGTATTCATTGAGTTAAAGCCCTCTTCAAGGTACAATACCTATTTCCAAATGTTGTGTTGGTTAAGAGGAAAATCAACCCTTGGGTGTGATTTCTCTCAAAATTCAATTGTTGATGATTTCCTTCCAAAAAAATACCTTTATATTATGTATGAGGAATACACATATTTTGGGAAGTAATTATGATACAATCAGAAAGTTTTAATTAGAGAGCCGTTATATTTTGCTTCCCCGAAATATCTTTATATTCCATATGAGGAATATTCATTCTCAAAACCAATGCAAGGACATAATTGTTATGAGCATAATATGTTACATCTGGGAATTGAACCCAAGTAAAGAGCATAACAACATTTCTTCCAATCATTAGAGCTACATATAATTGAAAGAGAGAAAATATGTATTTCAATATTATATTATCTTTATGAGATAGAAAGACAATCTTTCACAAAGTAAAAGCTCTCCAAACTACCTAATATTAAGTTGCATTGTCATATGTCATGATAGGGAAATTACAATTGCTGTAAATAAATTTACAACAAATGTTATAAGTTAAAATGATGGAAAAATAACATTTTATAGAATAATTTGTTCTAATAATGAGATTATGATTAACTCTATAAACTTTCAAAATAACAAATAAAAAACAATAATTTAAAAAAAAAAAAAAAAATCTTATTTAATTCAATAAATTTCCATAATACAACCTAATATATTCTTATAAGATGACAAATGAAAATTAACATTATATATATATATATATATATATATATAACCTGGATGCAGGTGTATTAATGGTTCATTAATGGAGAGGCTCTCCTGCGCCGGCATTTGGTCCTGCAAGTGGCAGGATTGCACACTCCTCTATGCTCTCTCTTGGTTAATGCAGGCTCACACAAGGCTCTTGCTGGTCACTCTGCAATTCGAATTTATTGTTCACTTTGGTCGAGAAAATTCTCCTGAGGTTTTATTCATGGGTTCATCGGCTCTCCCATTCATTCTCTGCTCTTGGTCCTCATGCTATAGCCTGCGTCAGACTCAGAATTCTTGCAGTGGTTCGACTGCAACCATCAGTGTTTGGCTTGGAGGGGCTTTTGCTGCGGAAGCCAAGCTCCCCCTTTCAAAGGTTCAACTCTGCTACCTGAATTTTGGGCGGTTTCCCTTCAGGTCGTCTTGTGTTCCTTATTCTGTTACCCACTTTGCTTCGGTCTCCATTCGCATCCTGACCATGGTGCACCACAACACGCGAAATCGCTATGGCGATAGGCGTGGTGGTCATGGGCAGTCTCGACCTATTCCTTCGTCTGATAGCCCTGTGGCTCTTGAGTCCCCTCCTTCAGCTCGTGCAATTCAGCCTCAGCCCAGTTCTGTCTGCAAGCCTTTCCCGCATAACACCTTCCAGACCACCCATTTCAAGTTTCAAAGCAGCCTCAATAAGCCTATTCTCTCGGCTAGCATTACTATCATCTTCGCGGAGGAAGAGGCTTTGCCTAGCGTTTCTGTGCACACCTCGGCGACGCATTCTCAGAGCGGCCATGGCAGCGAGCTGCATCTGGAAGACAAAGGCAATGTGAGCAATCGTGGTGACTTGCATGTCGAGGGAAATGTTCCTGATGACACCCAGCCCCCAGATGGCAGCTTCCAGGGAGTCTCGGGCTCTGTTGACCCTGCTGATGGTTCTTGTGGCAAACGTCGTTCGTTGGCACATCCAGGTGGCAGTGGTATGGATGAGGAGGTAAAGGAGGGTGAATTCTGGTTTGGCAATGCTTGCCCGGTTGTGGAGGAAGATCCGGGCCAAGACACAGTCATTTGATGCCTCCTGGGCCCTGCGCACTCCCCCAACTTTTCTTTTTGCTCCCTAGGTTACTTCGTTGTGTTTCTTTGGCTCTGGTAGTGTCTTTGCTATGGGTCTTTGGTTCAATTGTTTTTGCCTATGGGTCTCTGGATAGTATTGACAGTGTTGCTTAAGGCTACCACCTATCCTTTCTGTGGTTTACTGATATGTTCAGTTCTCAATGTATGGTTTTTTGGGCATTATGTAACTCCCAACCTTGGAATAGTCTTGATGAACTGAAAGCTAGTTTCTGCTCTCTTTTGAGATTTCGACCTCCTCCTTGTAACTTTATTTTTACTTTCTTTTAATATATTTAATTTTTACAGAGAAAAATATATATATATATAATTCAACAAATTACCATAATGAAACCTAATAAATTATTATAACAAAAAGATGACAACTTGCTTGCGATAAACTATTACAGAAATGAATTAAAGGGGCTGAAATGACTACATTGATGGCAACATCTCCTCAAACATGATACATTATCACAAATAGCATATACAAAAAGGTAATGAAGAGACTACTCTCATTTCAAGGAAAGTAATATGGAAAGAATAATAATTCTCAACCACTAGAAATAGACGTGTGATAACCATAAAAAATTGAGTAGGAAAAAAGAAAAATGAAGAATAATTATTCGCACTTGTGTGGTTTGATACGAGACGACTTGTGTATCGCCACAGCGGACACGTGATAGTAAAATCAAATATCCAGTAATAGTTAGATTAGAACTGAAACACTGTGACTTCGCTTTTGAAAAGTGAGTTAAATACAAGAAGAGGGGTGTCTGTAATGTAATCAAAGTGAATATTTTTGGGTTATTATTTAGTTTGTTTTTTCGTAGAATTTAAGAATATTTGGAATGTGAAAGAACGTTTAGAATATTTTGGAATTTAAAATGAAGTTAAGAATATTTCATAATCTAAAAATTATTCTCTCTTATCTAATATGCTATCCCACTCCAGTAAAATGTGAATATTATTTGATACCTTTCTTGATTTCTAATTTGTAGTACACTTCTTCATGCAATGCAAGACATCTATAGCAGATGCTTTTGTAGCAAATTATTCTCTGATAATAAAATACAGTGTCGGTCTATTTTTGTTAATAACAATAACATAGCTCAGTTTACACTTTTCAATGATGGCTTGCATTTATATATAGTTAGTTGTTGAGCATTTATGTTTACATCTTCGGTAGAGATTTATGTAAATCTAAGTAAAAATGGTTAGCTCTAGATATTTTTGATGATGCTGAATCTATTTCCACTATCAAAAACATGATTCAAATATGGCGTTTACAAATTTTTAACAAAAAAATTACCCAAATTCAAACCACTTTTAACTGTCCAAACTATTTTTCCGCCTCAATAAACAACTTCTAAAATAAAAATGAATTATTACTCCAGTTAAACTTATCATTGCAGAGGATGATTTACTCTTGGCGGTTGAAACTGTAACAGGTCCTCGGTGCCTTTCTTATATCATGTTACGCTTTTTCATGCAAGATGAGAAATCTGCAGCGAAGGCTTTTCACAATAGTTTATACTTTAATAATATATATCTCGAGATAGTAACTCTCCTCTGAATTCGAATAAAGAATGTTACCATTTATGATTACCCACGTGAATTGAGAATAAAGAATGTCAGAATTTATGATTACCCACGTGGATGTCACATGGCATTTTTCAGTTTATTAAATTTTTATGTTGAACCCAAATTACATGTGTCACCACTCTATACGGCCAACTCATTTGCTAGGTTGATTTTTTTTTAATCTCTTCTTCTCTACCATAATGTGGATAATGGGGAGGTTGGAGTTTTATCATGATATGATTGGCAAAGCTTCATCATAATGTAGAGGAAAATGTTTTAGCATCCGGTCCATAAAATATATTGCCCTCCATGAGAATCCGCATGTAGAGTGTAGAGAATGAACCTCTCTAACTTTGCCTCCTTGCTTTGCATTGCCATACCACATCACTACTTTGTATTTATGATGTGTGGAAAACTCGATGTGTCCAAAGCTCTCCTTCCTTGCCATTTCAGCTACTTTTAAAGTGTGGAGATTTCACCTACTTTTAAAGTGTGGAGGTAACACCTCCACTCTATAAAATTGACTAGGGATTATCCACTCTATAAAATTGACTAGGGATTTGACTAGACTTATAAACAAGGTTAACAAAGCATTGCAACCATTAAATTTATAACTCAAACATTAAATTTATTAAAAAGTAAATTGTTTTCTTATTAATGATCTATTTAGGATCACATCTTCTTAAAAAGAGTCTTTTGGATTTATTGGCGGTGAAGATTGAAGCACATAGCCTCTGCTTGATTTTCGAACACCACCATTCCATAAGATATGAATGTTGCTTGCATCTGACATGTCTCAATCAATCTCCTGGCATGGTCTTGCTTTGCTGCTACCAATGTTATGTTTCCTCTTCATGAATGTGTTTAGATGAGTTAGGCCTTATTGTTCTTGACTAAGCAATATTTGTTTCATTTATTACATAGGATTGTATCTCTATTCCACAAAGTAGGCACTACCGAAAATCAAGTTGCATACATCAAGAGGTGTTATATTGCATTCTACTTCACCATCATAATCAACACTAATGACAAACTATAATTTACATATTTTGGTGATTCTCATGGTAGGATTTTTCTTATAACCATCACAACAAACATGAATATGCTAACTCTAGACCAAGCTCATCAACTAAGGTTTTAGAAATCAAATTACATTGAGAAATGTTATCAAATAGGGCATTTACATTTAATTTCTTCGCTTGAAATTTATTTGGAATAACGTGCTTTTGTACCCACTTTCACTTAGTTATTGTAGTGTGGTGCATACTATGGTTTCATCCACATCATTATGCTCTCTACCATTGTTTCTTCCATCTTAGTATTTTTCTTTTCTCCTTTCTCAGACTTGTGACATTTCAGATGCAATTCCAATTGAAGCTTCTAATACTTCTCATCTATGTGTTCATGTACATCATAATGTTTGCAAAGATATTTGGAATGTTTCTTCTTTAGGTTGTGGTTGTGATATTCTTGCCTTTAGTTTTTTGTGGTCTCTTCTTGGCCCTGTTATTGTTACCTCTTCTTGAATTCTCTCTCAAGGTAAAGAACTTTCTTGCTTTCCTCATCTTTGCTTTTCACACCCAAGAATAGTAATTGCCTTCATATATGGTTGAATAGGACTCCAAGATATTGCACTATTATTTGAAGTTATTCCAAAGAGATACACAATATTATTGTTTGCTTCTAAACTTTAGACACATATTCTTGAACACTTTGTCCTTGTTCTTATTGGAAGTATTTACATCTCATAAGTTATTCCTCTTCATAGCCTATGTGATAGAATTGTCAGTCTAGTAATTCCTCAAAATTTTCCCATTTGTTACAATAGGCTTCTTACCTAGCCTTAAAGCCTTAACATGGCTCTCCCACCATAATAGAGCATATCCAAATGTTTTCAAATGGGACAAATAAATCCTTCAGGTTTCTTTTATTAGATACATACCAAAATATGCCTATAACCATTTCAATAGATATCAAGTTTCTCAACAACTTGGCCATCATACATTTGTATTTCAAATTATGCTTCAACCTTGAAAGGAGTATTTGAAGATGAATGGAGTGATTAAGTATTACTTGAATCATTAGGTTTTTCATCAACCACTGGGTTATTCCATTCTTTCTTTTATATATTTTGTCCTTGCTAAATTATCGCACTTCATTCTTCACTTCCAATAATTGTGTTACTATCTTGACCAATACAACAATGCTTTGCTCCAATTGAGTAAACCTAACTTCAAGTCCTTCCTTAGGTTGTCCTCATTACAATTTTTTTGTCATTTTTAATTGTCTGCTTCTTCCAAGACCTTATAACAATGGCTCTCCAGTCTTCTAGTATCCATCGTATGAGCATAAAGTGTTCACCATGTGCTTTTAAATTTGGGCTCTAATACCAATATGATTTGTAATTGCTTGATCTATGGCCAATTTGATTCACCGACACAGACCTTAATTAATGTTGTGAAAAAAATGGTTCTCTCTATTTGTTAGTCTATTATGGATTAATTGTGATTGTGTATTACTTATGGTTTGTAATTTGAACCAAGAAAATAGTGTAGAAGAAGTCAATCACATAAATATTAATAATACAAATATTTATCCTTGAAATTTCTTTGAGAAAACTAATAAGAAACGACCTTTGTTCGACTTGTTTTACGGTTATGAGTTATTCCAAATAGTAGCAATACACTACCAAAGAAATGTTTTTTGCATTATTATTTCTTAATTGTGTTTTGTAGAATGCAATTTTTCTTTGAGACAATCTTCATTCCCCATGGAAAGGTTCATATCATGGTCTTTGTAAAGTTTCCCTTCAGTATCACTATTGGCATAATTTTCAAACATTTAACCATGCTAGAAAATCAATCGTCAAAATCCAAGATAATTCTCAACATATATTTGGTCATAATTTATGTCATTTCCAAGATTCTAACTATATGTTGTTCCATGGTGATTATTCTCTCATCTCTTTCTTTGACATCTCCCCTCCCCCCAAAAACAAAATAAAACACACACACACACATACATATATCTGAACACCCTTAAAATTCTAGTCGATACCTTCAATGAATCTCCCACATGATCTACCTGCATCTCATCTCCCTTGAGATTTTCATATCATTAGGGCCTACTTGCCTCATGGGATGATGAATCCTTGATACACAAACCACTCCCTCGATACCTTGGTAAGCATACAAGAAATTTTTCACCAATAATTCACATATGCAACCATATGAGCACAAGAAATGATAGAAGGTGTACCATGAACACCTTCCCCCACATTCTAATTGATGAAGTATGTCACTTACCCATTTCTCACTTTTGTGACATGTAATGAGAAAATCCCTAGCCAGCATCAAAATCCAATGCACAAAGATGCTTTATTACTATATATGTTTGGTCCCTCAAATAAACCCCCACCTTGTATTCCCCATTGAATATTTTTTCTTAATTGTTCCATATACCTAAAAATTTCTCTTTAGAGCTCATCTTCAATGAATTCGCTCATGGATTTCCATGACTCAATCAAATCTAGCATATCCATGAAAAACTTGTGCTTTTGGTTCGTCAAGCTCTCCAAGTGCTCATGTATGATATCCAATTCTATCATTGTGTGTGTCACTAGATCACTCACCAAGCCACCCAACCAAGTATGATTGGTCACTTGAATATTTGTCGATTCCATGGCACCCTTGCAAGGCTATGTTGATGTCTCAATAGAAGCATCTCTCTCTTGTTATCAGGTGGAATTCCTAGTCAACTCAAGCTAAGCACTTCATCACTGCCACTAAATAAACAAACACACTACCGCCCATCCACTCTGCATACTTCCTGTGTCAATTTACACAGGATCATGAGATGACGAACCCTTCTTCAAATTCTAGATCCATCTATTATCGGTCACAACCTTTGGGGATGGGATCATATTTATATAAACCAACCACTTGTTACTTCCATGATCCTTTTGCACTCTCCTTCGAAGACCTTGATGGATCTCAACATTATAACCATCTCATTAGAGAGTCTTGGTTTGCCCAACTTTGATACCACATGTTAATTCCTAGAGAGAGATGAAAACAAAAAATGCCTGCACATAGAGACACTAAATATTTACCCCAGAAACCCTTAAATAGGAATACTAACACCTAATAGATATATTATTCTTAGCTAAACTAGCCAAGCTAGCCCAACTCTAACTAATTGAGGACCTTATAGTGGAGTTCTTCTAGCCTTTAAATATGCATCATCATATCAAATATAATGGGAAAATACCATGGGCTCATAAACCACCATCAGTAAACCCTTCAAAGGCTAACTTAAGGTTATCTTAACACTCTATGACCAAGTTAAGCCTAACCTAATAAATGTGGTTTTGATGTTGGAAATTTTTCCAAGTCATGTTTTTCAGTCCCATTTTTGGGGCTTTCTTATGTGTTTTTAGGGTATGTTATGCCTAATGATTGGGGAATTGACTCATTCCATTAATGTTATTTCTAATAAAGATAAAGAAGACCAAAAAAATCCTCAAGATAAAGGTATGATCTTGGAAAATCTCTCCTTTTTTCGAACAACTTAGATTTGGTCAAGTAAACATTCTTGCTCATCCTAATCATGCTAATATTATGGTGCTTACATTTTATGCTTTTTTTCTTCTTACATTTTTTTTCTCTATTATCAAATGTACTTTCAACCTCTTGTTAAGGAATTTTTGAATGAGCATAACCATCATAAGTATTCTTAGATATAAGTTGCCACTATTCTAGCCATTTTGTATTATTATGTATATCACCATGTTTTTCACTATTTTATTCATTAAACGAATTCAATTTTCGCTATAATACTCTACTTTTAATATTCTTTTTATGTTTTCATGACAATATTTCATGTTATTTCATTTCATTCCCAATCTAGTCTATAGATCGTTTCTCTTATTTGTGGTTATTACCTATGTGATGTATTTCAAGTTACTATTACAGTGGCATATCTATATGATGGAATTTTGTTCAACTTTAGCAATTAGTCTAGTATATTGGACGAAAACATTAGGAACTATTGTAAGGAACTTAATCTTACACAACAAGGGATTTATAATTGGGCCAATAAGTTGCTATAATATGGGATTACAATCTACATAATAAGATGTCAAAATAAGGGGATCACAACTAGCCCAATAAGTTGCTACAATAGAGATATTATAAGTGCTCCAATAACCTACCACAACATGATAATTACAATTTTTATAATAAGTTGTGACTATGGGGGGATTACAACTGCCCAATACATTGCTACAATAGAGAGATTAGAATTGGCTTGATAACTTACCATAATCAAGGGATTAGAATTAGCACGATGATATGCTATTATAGGGGTATTACAACTAGGTTGGTGATCTACTACAATAGGTGGATTATAATTGACTGAATGATCTCCCATAATAGGGGGATTAAAACTAGCTTAATAATCCCCATAAGCTATGATAATAGGGTAATTGCAACTAGGCCCATAAGCTACCATAATAGGGGGATTATAATTAGCTCAACAAGATACCATAGTTGTGATATTCCCTGGCTTAATCATGTGTTTGTAAATAATCGTGCATAACTGTATTTTTTCTTTTATTTGGTTAAGTATGCTACATGGAAAATAGATGAACATTTTAATTACCAATAATTCATTATTGATCATGGTTGTTTGTAAAAGTTGTAATTATGTTTTATTTTGTAAATAAAGATAAAAACCAGGAAATTAATGGCTAAGTACAGATGGCTAAAAGAGGAAAAAGGTTGCAATTTAAATATGAAAATTTATTATTATTATCCATTAGCAAGTCCTAGGCATCTAATCAGGGTGATTAAATTTAATTAAGAAATTATGTTATTGGAAATTAAATGTTTCCTATAAGATAGGGAGTTGTCCTCAAGAGTGGGAAACAAGAGCTCATTAATGAGCAGAAAACTACCTACCACCTATTGATGAGGTGGAGGTAGTTATTAACCCCCCAAAGAGTGGTAGATAGATAATATTTGGGAATTATCTTGATTTTGTCTCAATTATTCTAAAAGCAGAATGAGGAGAGACTAAAGAGAAGCAAGAAGGAACAGAGAAAGGAATTGCAGGCCTAATTGCTCGGGGGATGGGGGCAAGAATTTTATTGTGTCAAGGATAGGAGGAGACAAGTACTTAATCCTTAATTTACGAGAAAAATTGATCAAGTCGGTGTTCCTAACTTTATTATCTTTTTTTGTGTTAGAAATGAGAATTTGTACTCTATTTTTTATGTGTTCTATAAATTGTTTTTAAAACAGAGTACAGAGAGAAAAATAGAAGTTGAAAAGTTACTAAAAATATGAATATGAAATCAGTATGCTCATTTATGAATGCTTTTCGAATATGATAATCTTATGCTTCTTATGAGTTTTTCTAGACAATTTTAGGAGAAAAAGGAAATATTTCTATTTTGAAATGGATGCACTGGAATTTAACATGGAAGAAGACGACTAGTATTATCACTTAATTATGTGTTGTTGTTGCGACAAACACCCTCCAAAATTTTGCTTACACTTGAATTTTGGATCCTACTTGCGATCCTATGATCTGTCGATCCTTGATTGTACTCAATTGCTTCATGATTGATTGATGATTTGCTAAATGCTCAAGTCTTCCTCTGAGGTTCTAGTTGTTGAATTCACTTGCTTACACATGCTTATCTTTTGATGCATTCAGAAGCGCACCTCTTTAAAGCAATCCTAATAGTCATTGTGTACCTTAGAAAGTGAATCTTTGCATAATCCTTGCTGACAATGACTATCTCAGAGGCAGATAATACTGACTACGCAGATGCTAAGGATAATGAATGCATAGATGTTCAGGATAGTAATTTTATAGTTCTTTGTGGATGATGACTGCGAATTCTTAGAGGATAGTGATTGTGTAGTTCCTAGGGACATAGACTACACAGTTCTTGTGGAAAGTCAGTGCAAAATCGTAGGTTGATAGTTCCCTTACACTTAGTTGCAGTTGTATCATCTCTCCAGTAAGTTTCCTCAACTATCACTTTTGTGTGCTTTGGTTTTCATTAGTGTCACTTTCACTTTCGTGACTGTTGTTTTTGCTTGCTTTCACTTTCACAAGTGGAACTTTTGTATTCTCTTCCCTGTAGCATGTCTCACTTACACTCTCTTTAGCTTTTGTAAGTGTCACATTTTGTTATAGTCGCAGTTGTCGCTTTTGATGATTTTCACTCTTGTATGTGTCGCATATTAGTGCACCACTAGAGGTTGCCTTGGCGCACTCTTCTACATTAGTTGATCGTATATGTCATCAGTTAGAAAGCTCAATACCTTACCTCTTGGACTCTCTCACTTCACAAGAAGATCTGTCAATCCCTCTTGTATTATGCAATGCACAAGTCTAGTCAACAGTGAGGCCTCCCTGAGTTCCTAAAGCCCTCAATTGCGCAATCCCTAGCCTCCTGCTCTCAAAACCCTTGCATGTTGCCTCATCTCAATCAACATCTTCCACGAGTAAGAAGAGTTAGAATAGATGATTTTTGTAATAATGTTGGCTTTTCATGAGTGGTCTCCATCTAAAGGTATCATCATTACAACATGACAAGGTAATGGTGAAGAGAGGCCATCAATTGGAGGCTATAGGAGAGAACTTGGGAAGAAGGAGCAAGGGAGGAACCATCATGAAGAACACAAAGGAATCTTGGATCAAGACAAAGAGGTTGACTTGGAAGGTTCCAACATTCACCTAGATCCTTTGGAGGGTGAAGATGAAGAACAAGCAAATATATATCATGAAGAAGTCATAGTCAAAGAAGCAAAGAGAGCAACTTGGCATTTCTGTTGAGATTGCAACAAGATGATGGAGCTTAGTGAAAAGAGTCGCCTTCACTAAGTGGGCCCGCAGGCTATTTTTGGCGCAAGTCTATTTTTAGACTATGTCTATTTTTAGACATATGGATCATGTCTATGGATTGCAGGTTGTTGTTTATGGATGATTGGTCAAGTTGGGAAAAATGGATGGACTTCTATTTTTGATCAAAGTGTGAGTGATCACAGTGTGAGTGATCAAAGTCTATTTTAGACTGGCTGTCAAAAATAGAAAAGTCAAATATTATTGTCTCATAATAATATTTGGACTATAAACTTGATCTTATTCTCTTGGAGCACTTCAGTTTGAGCTACAGAGGTGGCACATGCAGCTATCAGAAGGAAATATGCTTTTCTTATGAGTCAGTTGAGTTGTTGCATGCATGACTTCAGTTAGAACTCAATCAGTTGAGTTTAGTGGAGTTGATTGTGGAGTTGATGGAGTTGTGTTTAGTTTGACTTGGTTAAACTAGTTGTAATTAGTCTAACTACAAATAGACTAATGATGAGTTGTTAAACTAATTATTAACTCATGATGCAACTAATGAATACATCAGTTAACTCAGTTGCATGTCAGTGCATGTTCAGTTCAACAGGGACAGGTGGTAGAGAATCAGATTGCTATAAGTTGTGACTATAGTTGTGCACTAGATCTTGCACAATCAAGGGATTGAGTATGCCAATGAGTTTGCTCACGTATTTGCCCAGTATTGTACCCTTTGCTCACGTCCAACAAAGTGTGAGTGATTATTTTGAGGTGAAATACGAGTTTGGTAAGCCATTCTCATCAATTCTTGAGCAGGTATTGAGCAGTGGAGGCAGGCAAGCAGTGGAATAGATTTGGAGATCAGATCTTAGTTGTATTGTGTGTAACAGGTGGAGCTGGTACTAGATTGCTTGTGATAAGCATTGTACTTTGTAATGTTACATGTTCTCAATCATTAATATACAGATAGTTGGGGTTTTTAGCGAGATGCTTTCCCCGGGTTATATACTGTGTTAATGTGTGAATGCTCTTGATGTTTTATTGTTATTGATGCTGCTATATTGATGATCAACGTAGAGGAGCTTATGTATTGTGTATGTATTCCGCAATAGTACATGATCAGGATAATCTCTGTTCAATATGTGTTAAATTATTCAAAATTTCTACATGGTATCAGAGCTGTTGATCATCAAATCTACTATTCAGGAAGTGTTTACATTCTATTTCTTCAGGCAGAGTCTGTAATCGGGCCAGGTAGCCTCTGGATTCATCCTTCCTTTGGAAGGTGAGATATCCGATGAATACAGTCAATCTCTGTACGAGAAATATTGTGTTCTTACAAATCTTAGATCCGAGGCGGTTGAGTTGGTTGTTGGTGGAATTCGAATTTGCAGCAGTATTTTTTCTTGGTGACAACGCAGCAATGTCTTTCAATGGATTGTGATTGGAGTATGCTCTTGAGAGCAGCTCAAACTATATTGCATGGAAGGACAGGATGGAGGTAGTATTGGATGATAACGGGCTGAAGGAGTTCATAGATACAGATATCCCAAAGCCTACTGATGCTACTCAAGCTGATGCTTGGCAAAAGAAGATCACAAAATGTCGAAGGATTCTGTTGGAGGGCGTGAAGGATCACATTGTGTCCAGCCTCCATGGAAAGGCTACACCATATTTGATGTGGAAATCATTAACAGAATTATTCCAAAGCAAGAGCGATCAGAGGAAGCTGACGCTCAAAGATAAACTCAGAAACATCAAATGCGAGAAGGGTGACAATATTCCCAAGTATCTCACGAAGTTCACTCAGTGTCGAGATGAGCTGGGAAGTGTGGGGGTTACTGTCGATGATGAGGACTTAGTGAGCTTGGCTCTCCTTGGTCTTCCGAAGAGTTGGCATTCCTATCAGGACTCTGTCAATGGTCGGGAGAAATTTCCAGGATGGGAAAGACTATGGTCAGATCTTGTGCAGGAGGAGATCAGGCGGAGTACCAGGGACGGATCTTCGTCAAAGGGAGCTGATGAAGATAATTGTGCTTTGGCTGCCAAAGCAAAGAAAGGGAAGAGCAAGAAAGCTTCTCAATCTGGTGCGAAAGGCAAGAAGTAGGATATGTCCAAGGTGAAGTGTTTTCACTGTCACCAGCACGGACACTATGCCACAAATTGTCCGCAGAAGAAGAAGAACAAGCAAGCTGCTGGATCTGCAGGGGGAGAGGCCTTAGATTCTCAGTTTGAGCTTGATTTTTCATTGATCACATGCTTGGTTTCAAGTGTGATGGGATCGGTGTGGTTCTTGGACAGTGGTGCGTCTTTTCACATGACGGGAGATAGAGATTTGTTCTCTGATCTGGAGGACAAAGATCTTGGAGTGCACATCGAGATGGGCGATGATGGTAGATACAGTGCGACTAGTATCGGTACCGTTTCCTTTGAGAGGGAGTCTGGTAAACCCTTCGTATTGAAGGAAGTCATGCATGTTCCAGGATTGAAGAAGAATCTTATCTCAGTGGCGATGTTAGAAGACAAGGGGTATGATGTTGTTTTCAGCGAGGGAAAGGCTTTCCTGCGCAGCAAGACAACTGGTGAGACCCGGAAGATAGGGGTTCGAGTGAGGAACCTTTATCAGTTGCATGTAGATGGATGCGCAACAATGGCAAGCAAGGCAGAAGGATTGGTGAGCCAGGATGATGGCGAGTTGTGGCACAAGAGATTGGGTCACCTTCACCATGGAACCTTGAAGATACTGCAGTAGATCACTACAGGGCTTCCTAAAGGCACACTTGCGCAGTCAAATCAGTGCAAGGGGTGTACTTTGGGGAAGTTTGTGAAAGCCACCTTTCACGAGAAGGATAGTCGCGCCACGACGATCCTTGAGAGAATTCACACAGACGTGTGTGGACCTTTCTCAATTGCTTTGACATAAAAACATAGGTATTATGTGATTTTTGTTGATGATTTCTCTCGTAAGTGCTGGATCTTCTTCATGCAGAAGAAGAGCGAGACATATTCAAAGTTCTGTGAATTCAAAGCACTGGTCGAGAAGGAGTCAGGGAAGAAGGTGAAGCCTCTTAGGAGCGATAATGGTGGTGAATACATCTCGGACGAGTTCAAGGATTTTTGCAAGGCAGAAGGGATTTGTAGAGAGCTCATAGCTCCCCATAACCCACAACAGAACGGGGTAGCTGAGTGGAAGAATAGAACGATCGTGGGTGCTGCACGGGCAATGTTGCATGATCAGGGCCTACCCCTTCACTTGTGGGCGGAAGCATGCAATACAACAGTTTATGTGCAGAACTGTTGTCCTCATAGGATACTTGGCATGAGTACACCTGAGGAGGCTTATTCTCGTAAGAAGCCTGATCTTTCTCATTTGAGGATTTTTGGTGCTAACGTTTACATGCATGTGATGAAGGATGCCAGGAAGAAGTTGGAGCCGACCACAGAGGTTGGGATATTTGTGGGGTACACTGATACGCCCCACAACTATCGTGTGTATTTGCTAGACAGTGGTAAAACTGTTGTGCGACGGGATATAAGATTTCAGGAGGAGAAAGCCATGAAGTGTTCACTTGAGAGGGAGCTACACTTGTATGCAAATGAGGAGATATTAGTTCCTAAGGATGAACTTCAGGATGTGGATCAGCCACAGGATGAGGTTCATGGAGTGGACGAGTCCACTCATGCAGCGCCAACCATCAGAGGTCGAAAGCGCTTGACAGAAGCTGAACGACTGGCTCAAGATGTAGAGAAAGTTGTAGGACCACCTACAGCCCAACACAGGCAAAGACAGTCACCTGATCGGTACACTGGATACATGGCTCTGATGAGCAAGTGTGTTGTGACTGAGCCATCCTCTTTCGAGGAAGCTGTGGAGGATCCCGCATGGGTAGACGCCATGGTGGAAGAGTATGATTCTATTGTCAGAAACAGTGCATGGGAGATTGTTTCTAGACCGGAAGGGAAATCACTGGTGGGTTCGAGATGGATCTACAAAGTTAAGCAGGCAGCTGACGGGAGTGTGGAGAAGTACAAGGCAAGATTTGTTGCCCGAGGCTTTTCACAGATTGAGGGGATCGATTATGAGGAGACCTTTGCACCTGTCGCAAGGTATTCTTCCATACGGACGATTCTTGCTCTCTCAGCGCAGATGGGATGGCACATTCATCAGATGGATGTGAAGGTTGTGTTCCTCAACGGAGTCATTGAGGAGGAGGTGTACATTGAGCAGCCTGAAGGCTTTGAGGTCTTCAGCAGCGAGTCGCATGTGTGCAGGCTCAAGAGAGCGTTGTATGGGTTGAAGCAAGCACCACGTGCTTGGTACACACGGATAGACAACTATTTCACACGACTTGGATTCTCCAAGAGCGAGGCGGATCCTAACCTATACCAGATTGTGGTGGAGGGTAAGTTGCTTATCATTGTACTGTATGTTGATGATTTGATTCTAACGGGTGATGAGATGTTGATACTGTCATGCAAGAAGGATCTTGCTACAGAGTTTGAGATGAAGGACTTGGGCCTCCTTCACTATTTCCTAGGATTGGAAATATGGCAGCGCAGTGGTGGACTATTTGTTTCTCAGGGCAAGTATGCTCGGGAGATACTGGAGAAGTTCAACATGCATGGCTGCAAGCCTGTTGATACTCCTCTTCCTGGAGGTTGGAGGAAGGAGGATGCCACTTCGGGAGAAGAAGTGGATGCCACTGTTTATCGACAGTTGGTGGGGTCGCTGATGTATTTGGTCAATACACGACCCGATATATTTTATGCAGTTAACCGGCTTTCACAAGCTATGGTTAAGCCTACCAAGCTCTTCTGGAAGGCGGGCAAGCATGTATTGCGCTACTTGAGAGGCACATCGGGATATGGTTTGTGGTACAGACAGGAGGATGAGGTGAAGCTATGTGGCTTCACGGATGCAGATTGGGCAGGGAGCCCAACGGACAGAAAGAGCACATCAGGAGGGGTTTTCAGTATTGGATCGACAACAGTTTCTTGGTACAACAGGAAGCAGAAATCCGTGGCACTTAGTTCAGCAGAGGCCGAGTATATGGCAGCAAGTTTGGCTACATGCGAGGCTATATGGATGAGGAAGATCCTGGTTGGTTTGTTCGGTTCTCATTTGGATCCTACTGTGATTTACTGTGATAACCAGAGTTGCATTAAACTCTCGGCTAATCCTGTATTTCATGATAGATCTAAACATATTGACATCAGGTACCATCATATCAGAGATTGTGTGCAGCGAAGGATCATGTTACTTTTGTACATTTCAACGGAGGATCAGGATGCTGATATTCTGACGAAGGCTCTCACCAGGAGCAAATTCGAGTACCACCGAGGCAGGATAGGGGTTGCTGATAATCCATATCTTGTCGAGAGGGAGTGTTGAGATTGCAACAAGATGATGGAGCTTAGTGAAAAGATTCGCCTTCACTAAGTGGGCCCGCAGGCTATTTTTGGCGCAAGTCTATTTTTAGACTATATCTATTTTTAGACATATGGATCATGTCTATGGATTGCAGGTTGTTGTTTATGTATGATTGGTCAAGTTGGGAAAAATAGATGGACTTCTATTTTTGATCAAAGTGTGAGTGATCAAAGTCTATTTTTAGACTGGTTGTCAAAAATAGAAAAGTAAAATATTATTGTCTCATAATAATATTTGGACTGTAAACTTGATCTTATTCTCTTGGAGCACTTTAGTTTGAGCTACAGAGGTGGCACATGCAGCTGTCAGAAGAAAATACGCTTTTCTTATGAGTCAGTTGAGTTGTTGCATGCATGACTTCAGTTAGAACTCAATCAATTGAGTTTAGTGGAGTTGATTGTGGAGTTGATGGAGTTGTGTTCAGTTTGACTTGGTTAAACTAGTTGTAACTAGTCTAACTGCAAATAGACTAATGATGAGTTGTTAAACTAATTATTAACTCATGATGCAACTAATGAATACATCAGTTAACTCAGTTGCATGTCAGTGCATGTTCAGTTCAACAGGGACAGGTGGTAGAGAATCAGATTGCTATCAGTTGTGACTATAGTTGTGCACCAGATCTTGCACAATCAAGGGATTGAGTATGCCAATGAGTTTGCTCACATATTTGCCCAGTATTTTAGCCTTTGCTCACTTCCAACAAAGTGTGAGTGATTATTTTGAGGTGAAATACGAGTTTGGTAAGCCATTCTCATCAGTTCTTGAGCAGGTATTGAGCAGTGGAGGCAGGCAAGCAGTGGAATAGATTTGGAGATCAGATCTTAGTTGTATTGTGTGTAACAGGTGGAGCTGGTACTGGATTGCTTGTGATAAGCATTGTACTTTGTAATGTTACATGTTCTCAATCATTAATATACAGATAGTTGGGGTTTTTAGCGAGATGCTTTCCCCGGGTTATATATTGTGTTAATGTGTGAATGCTCTTGATGTTTTATTGTTATTGATGTTGCTATATTGATGATCAACGTAGAGGAGCTTATGTATTGTGTATGTATTCCGCAATAGTACATGATTAGGATAATTTCTACAATTTCCACACAATCATGGAGTTCCATGTCATCATTGCCAAGTCATGGCTTGCGAAAGTGTCAGCACAATGTCATATGTCTCAATGTGTCTTGACACATCATTTTTGGATGTAATAATGTAATTTCAAATGAGAAAATGTGAATGTGTGGAAACCTAAGGGTCCCACATGGAATATGAAGAGTCCCTAGCGAATTCTAAAGTCATATAGAATCTCAAAGGTCATTTAAAAATTTGAAAAGTCATAGTAGAAGCTCAAGAGTCATGAGGGAGGTCAAGAGTCACATAGGAGGTGGAGAGTCACCTCATTTGTTATAAATACACCCTCATAACTTAATCAAAAGGAGGGAGGGGACTTGAACTTCACCTTGGCCTCTCTAGCTTGGCATAGGAGTGAGTATGTTTCTTTGGAGGAGAAAGTAGTGACTTAATTTCCATTATTGGGACTAGTGTGGTGGCATTGTAATTGTATATTTGGGGACTTCCACTTAATATATGAAACTCTTTGATCTGACACACTTTCATGCATATTTCATGAATGATTGTGAGACTATTCTTTTAATGTTTACAGTGTATGTTTATGTTAACACATACTAATGAAAATAACTATTTCTTTGGCTTTGGTATGTATCATGTTGAATGTGTGTTGTTACTTACTTTTATGATTGTGATTGTCTTGTGAACTACTTTGTAGGTTAACTAACGATCCTATTATGCTCTTGTGTGTCTCTTTTAGGATGGTACTATTACTTTTCTTCTAGAGGCACATTTTCTCTTTCCTTGTTGTGAAAGCACCTTATATACATTGCAATTGTATGCCTCACAATGTCAACTTACTTGCTTGATTCAAAGATTGTTTGTATAATCTTTTATGTTTATAATTACAGCCAGAGAAAAGTCCTAAGAGTAATGGAAACCGACCGTATTTCCAGTTGGGGCTCCTACTCCAAAAGGTGTGAGGTCTAATTGGGACTTCATACCGGGGAAACCCCCTTAGTTGATGAATTTCCAACAACGTCAAAATCATGATAGATACACAATTATAAGTAAAGTATTGATATAGGGAAAAGAACATTAACATTCACAAACATTCAACAAAATATATGTGAAAAGAAATTCCTCCGGAAGCGATAATGTGAATATACCTCTTACGATATTCAAGAAATATTTGTACAAGATGTAAATCTAGAAATAAAATAAAATTTCTCGTTGTATAAAGTACAATAGCAGGGGAATTCAAAATAAAATGCAAATAGAAGGCAATATCATTTACCTATGTAAACTTTCAAGAATCTATATCGAGTTAGAAAAATAACAAAAAATATATATTTACATCCATACAAACAAATCTGCATTATTGTAATAAACTACCAATGTCGATAGATAGATATACCATAGGAATACAATAAGATTTGGAGATTTTTTTTTGAAAATTCTTAACTATGTTGATCATTCGAGAAACGAAATGGAAGCTAAATATTAAAATTGTATATAGAAAGCAATTTAAATAAGTAACAAAAAATAATACACAAAAATTCATGAAAAGGGGTTATGTGAAACCCACATAGTAAACTGTATAAGTTGATTTAGAAAACCCTATCAAAATTGAGCTAGCAGTGTAGAACACTGAACACGCCTATGCTCGCTACAAATAAAAGTTAACAACTCTTATAAAACTTTATAAGTCTAACAAAACCCTAAGAAGCGTGTACTAGAAAAACAACAGAGTAGTAAAATATTCTGAGCAATAATTTAATTTAATAAGTTTGCCCTTGCACAAGTAGAGCCGAAGGGTTTGGCAGGATTCTCCAACCTGGAACAAAATCAATTATTGACACTAATAAGCTTAGAAAAACCCCAAAATCATCAATAACACTACTGAGCCAATTATTCTAGAGAAAATCCAGTAAGGAGTACCTAACACAAAGACAATATACATACAAATTAACTAATAGTACAAAAAAATTTATTATGAATATTTCAAATAAATATATGGCAAGGTAAGAGTCGCAAGGGGAATATTTATTACCTCGTATGATAGTTCTGGCTCCTTTGAAAAACCTCATGTGACAAATAAAAGCGGATTTAGTCTTAAAAACCTGGTGAAAAACAATAATCATGTTACTGTGATGAAGCCGATGATTGTGCAAAGAGTTTCATTAGTAATAATTTGAAGCAAGTCACTGAAGGAGACAACCAACATTTTATCCTAAACACCAAAAAAATTCTAAGAAGAAACTCTAAAACCCTCGATGTGAATGTGTAAGAGATAATCTAGCATTGTATTGAAATCATGATTCCAAACACAATATGATAATAAATATCGTGAGATTTCTGGGTAATAAAAGGAGAAGAGGTGAGTGAATCACCCTATTACCATGACTAGTAAAACCCCTCTAATAAACTCCCCTCACAAACCAATATAGAAATATACAAGAAAAAGCAAGAATTTCTCAACATGAAATCCGTAACTTCTCATGTGGCTATGGAGAACTAGGACGGTCACAAGGATATTTCTAATTCAAGATGACTATGACTTATCGAATAAATAGAGAAAACCATAACGGTTTGTAACCCTAACTATAGTAGTATTAATCAAGAGTAAAAAGACATGAGGTAGTACAATATGGGAGGAAAAAATATTGTGTTAATGAAAGAGGAAGACAATATTATACCTCCGGCATGAATGTTGACACGTTACAGAAGGAAAAACATACTTGTTCGATAAGGTATAGAGTCAAATGTTCAAAAGTGCCAAATGGTAACAACATGCCGATGGAAGAGTTTTGATGAGCACTCAGTGGAATTTACTGTAGAAACAAGAAGTTAAACCCTAGTCACAAAGTGGCACAATTGGACGAAACCCGACGAAGTCATTAACCTAACAGCAAAACCCTAAGTTCATTATCATTGTTGATTTGACATCAAAAGATCTGAATCATCAATTGGATGTTAGGTCAAAGTGATACACGTGGAAATGAGAGTGGAACTCCTTCCTACACGTAGAACTCTCCAAAAGATTTATTAATGATACATGTAATTTGAAATGAGCCTGATTATAATGATACCTAATAATACCACATTCGAAAATAAGAAAGAGTCAATATTGTTTACATTGCTAATTTACATAGTTCAATATAACAAGTGAGGAAGCCCTACAAGGAAACAAATAGTGTATACAATGACGAACTATTATAGCATTATGAATGATTCAGAAGGTCATATATAAAATAAAACTTTGGCTAGGTATCAGTGCTAATACCATATACAAGGAATGGGCTAAAGCCATATTTTTATACAAAGAATTACAACGAAAAATATAACATGCGAATATGAAATACCACATGTGATGGATGTAGAAAATCTGTGTAGGTTAACCTGATAATGCAATATAAATCAAAGCAGAATACTATAAACTACTTCTACTATCAATTTGCGGAAGCTTAAAGATCGAGTTAAACAATATAACTAGAAGAAGGTGAATCAATGGCACAATACACATGAAAATACTTTGGGGAAAGCCTCAGCTAAAAACCCCACACTATTGTATTATCATACATGGTGGAAATACATAGGAATTATACAAAGCCTTAGCTCTCACAGCTAGCCAGCTCTCATTAAAATCCTCACAGATGCTCACAGGCAATCTTGGCTTCTCTCTAGCCTTCCTCTCTGCCCTCCAAGATCTTATTTCCTTGCGTTGTTCCTTGTGGATGATTTGCCTTCAACCAAGTGGAAAACCTTCTTCAAAATTGTGCAATCCTCAAGGATAAATCCTTGATTGCATGCATGAGTTTTCTCCATGAGAAAACATGAAAATGATAGTACACTGTCCTTGAACATTAATCTCAACTGGGTCTTTCTCAGATAGACATGCACGAGTTTCTGATGAGGGAATCTTCAGTTAACTGGAGTAGCATTAGTTGAGTGCATTAATGCATCAATTGACTGTTAACTCACTGTTAGTTCCTCAAACAATGTGGAACTAATTTATTTGGACTTAACTCAGTAAACTGAGTTAACTAATTACAACTCAAATATAACTCAATCTTATCTCCTTAATTTAAGGGATAACTCTTGCATGACTTCAGAAAGACTTCTAACTTGAATTTCTCCAACTAATTAATTTAAAATAAATAAATTAATTATGTCCAAGTAGCTGTTAAGACTAAATTCAATTTTAATTCACAATTTAATTCAAGGACAAATTAAATTGGAATATTCTTGTTGCCATATTTCAACACTCCCTCTCAACAAGAAAGGGATTATCTGCCACCTCGATCTTGTCTCTATGGAACTCGAATTTACACTTTGACAATGCCTTTGTCAAAATGTCAGCATCTTTCTCCTCTGTCGAAATATACTGCAAAAACATGATCCTCTCGACCTGTAAAAAGCCACAGACAACAAATCTTTCCTTATGCTTCTCCACACTACCATCAACAGCTTGCTTTACCTTGTAAAGCCAACGGGAACTCACAACTGAGTTGTTCTCCGGTCTTGGAACCACGTCCCAAACACTATTACGAACTATGGAGTCATACTCCTCTACCATAGCATCAACCCAAATCGGTTGCTGCACTGCTTCCTCAAAGGAAGATGGCTCGGTCTCAACACATTCTCCAGCAAGGGCCATGTATCCAGCATACCCCTCAGGTGACCTCCTCTGTCTGCGCTGAGAAGATGGTGTTCCCACATTCTCTCTCGTATCCTCCAACAATATGTCAGCTTCTCTTGTGCGCTTTCGTCCATCTTTGGAAGACTCTACTTGAGTGGATGTCTCCACTACTAGAACCTCTGCATGCGGCTTCTTCGCATCAGTCTGAGGCTCCTCCTCCTCAGGAACCAATAATTCCTCCACAACTTGTAGTTGGAGCTCCCTCTCAAGGGAAACTCTCATGGACCTCTTCTCATCAAACTTGAGATCTCTGCGAACCACTGTCCTCTGATTGGTAGGCAAGTACACCCGATAGTTGTAAGGTGTATCAGTGTACCCCAAAAATATCCCCAACTTTGTTGTTGGCTCAAGCTTCTTCTATGCATCCTTTGTCACATGGCAATATACCGATGAGCCAAAGATCCTGAAGTGACCCACATCTGGTCTCTTACCGGAGAAAGCTTCCTCTGGTGTCTTCATCCCAAGTATGCAATGCGGGCTTCTATTATGCAAATAGACCGTTGTGTTGCATGCCTCAACCCACGAGTGAAGTGGTAGGCCTTGGTCATGCAGCATTGCCCGTGTTGCCCCTACAATAGTTCTATTCTTCCTCTCGGCCACCCCATTTTGTTGTGGGTTATGAGGTGTCGTGAACTCTCGTTTAATTCCTTCGGCTGCACAGAAGTCCTTAAACTCTTAAGAGACATATTCTCCACCGTTGTCACTTCTCAAGGCCTTGATCTTCTTCCTTGACTCTTTCTCGACCAAAGCTTTGAACTCACAAAACTTTGTGAAATTTTGGTCCTTCTTCTGCATGAAATAAATCCAACATTTACGAGAATAGTCATCAATGAAAAACACATAATACCTTTGCTTCGCTATGGATTCCATCGAGAATGGTCCACATAAATCAGTATGAACTCGCTCTAAGGTAGCCTTTGCTCAACTGTCTCGATCATGAAAGGAAGACTTGGTGTAATTTCCCAAGGTACAACCTTTGCATGTGTCAACTTGCTCAAGTTTACCTTTGGGAAGTCCTATAGATATCTGTTGCATTATCTTCAAAGCCCCATGATGCAAATAGCCCAACTACCTGTGCCACAACTCGCCAATGTCTTGGCTTTGCACCAATTCTGCTTTCGCACTCAATGATGCATAATCATCTACCTCTAGTTTATAGAGATTCTTCACCCGAATCCCTATCCTCTTGGTCTGACCCATGTCTATGTGTCTTAGGAACACCTTTCCTTTACTGAAGACAACATCGTAGCCTTTGTTCTCCAACATCGCAATCGATACCAATTTCTTCTTCAGTCCAAGCACATACATCACATTTGTCAAGGTGAGAGGAGCTCCATGCTCCCTCTGAAAAGCAACTGTGCCCACTCCTAAAACACTATACCTTCCATTATCACCCATCTCTATGTGCATCTTGAGGTCTTTATCCTCAAAGGAACTGAATAAATTTTTATCATCGGTCATGTGGAATGAGCTCCACTGTCAAGATACCAGACACAACCCATCATTGATGACACCATGCATGTGATGAGGGTAAAGTCCATTTCGAACTGAGAAGCTAATGCTTCACCTTCCGATCCTTTCGAGGATCCATTCCTGGACTTCTTCGATGAGCAATTAGTCACATAATGTCCCATCTTGTGACAATTAAAGCATCTTACTTTATACATGTCACTCTTCTTCCCTCCATGAGAAGAATTTGATTTGAAATGGGAAGCCTTCCCCTTCCCTTTCCTTACCTTACTTGCTAAGGCCATATTTTCTTCATCATCATTCTTGGATGAAGAACCATCTCGTGTGCTCCTTCTGATCTCTTCCTGCATAAGATCTGACCATAGTCATTCCCAATCTGGCAGTTTCTCCCTTCCATTCACAGAGTCCTAGTAGCTATTCCAACTCTTTGGAAGGCCAAGGAGAGTGAGGCTCACCATATCATCATCGACGGTAGTTATTCCCACACTGCCAAGCTCATCTTTGCAGGTGGTGAGCTTGTTCAGATATGTGGAAATAGTATCACCCTTTTCCATCTTGATTCTTCGAAGCTTATCCTTGAGCGTCAATTTCCTCTAGTCACTACTATTCTAGTAGAGGTCCTTCAATGTCTTCCACATTGAAAATGGAGTATCCTTCCCATGGAGACTCGAGACAATATGGTCTCAAACTCCCTCAAGGATGATCTGTCTCACCTTCGCCACACACTTCTTCCACTCAGCCAACTCTTGTGCATTAGTTGAAGCTGGCTTTTGGATTTCTTGATCAATGAATTCCTTCAAGCCATTGTCTTCTAATACATCCTCCATTCTATCTTTCCATGCTATGTAATTCAAGCTACCTTCCAAGGCATACTCAAGTCTCAAGCCATAGAACGCCATTGGCCAACCTTGAAGTATGATATGAATTCGATTTGCACCTGCAATCCTGAACTTCAAACTTCGAATTCTCTTCTCAGTATACTGTTCATAACTCTGATACCATGTAGAAAATTTCTACAAATCCAACTCTGATACCATGTAGAAAATCTGTGTAGGTTAACCCGATAATGCAATATAAATCAAAGCAGAATACTATAACCTAATTCTACTATCAATTTGTGGAAGCTTAAAGATCGAGCTGAACAATATAACCAGAAGAAGAAGAATCAATGGCATAATACACATGAAACTACTTTGGGGAAAGCCTCAGCTAAAAAACCCACACTATTGTATTATCATACATGGTGGAAATACATAGGAATTATACAAAGCCTTAGCTCTCACAACTAGCCAACTCTCAGTACAATCCTCACAGATGCTCACAGGCAATCTTGGCTTCTCTCTATCCTTCCTCTCTGCCCTCCAAGCTCCTATTTCCTTGCATTGTTCCTTGTGGATGATTTGCCTTCAACCAAGTGGAAAACCTTCTTCAAAACTACGTAATCCTCAAGGACAAATCCTTGACTGCATACATGAGTTTTCTCCATGAGAAAACACATGCAACTGATAGTACACTTTCCTTGAACTTTAATCTCAACTTAGTCTTTCTCATAATAGACATTCATGAGTTTCTGATGAGGGAATCTTTAGTTAACTAGAGTATCACTAGTTGAGTGCATTAATGCATCAACTGATTGTTAACTCAATGTTAGTTCCTCAAACAGTTTGGAACTATTTTAATTGGACTTAACTCAGTAAACTGAGTTAACTAATTACAACTCAAATATAACTCAACCTTATCTCCTTAATTTAAGGGATAAGTCTTGCATGACTTCAGAAAGACTTCTAACTTGAATTTCTCCAACTAATTAATTTAAAATTAATTAATTATTTCTAAGTAGCTGTTAAGACTAATTTCAATTTTAATTCACAATTTAATTCAAGGACAAATTAAATTGGAATATTCTTGTTGCCATATTTCAACAATGGATGAATATAACCTCGAAGTAATAAAGTAATCCATAAGCGTAAATATTTGCATTGGTCCAACACCAAGTAGTGGTGATAATACACATATGCACATGTCAACAAATGTGGAGGAGATGTGTACATAATAAGTTGAAAATAAGAATAAATGTTTAAGTAATTCTTTTAGAACAAAATGTGACAAAGGAATAGTCTTTATGTTTGTTAAGGAAATATAGTTTCCTTAGTAATATTTTAGAACTGATCCTAATACCAATTACAAGGAGTATTATATGAACGATTAGGGAAGGACTTTTATAGTAATTGTAGTTAGTGTATAAAGATATAATTAAAAAAAAGGGTGTAAGGAGGGTCTTTACAAGTGGTATCAAAGTTGTAGTTACAACATTGGGCCTCTTCTGGGTCCTAAAACTGAAACAATTATAGTGTCATGAATAGATTACATAGAAGAACTAAGGAACTGAAGTATGGCTTAAGAATTTAATGGATAGACTTTTGCAGGATCTCCAAGGGGTAATGCAGAACATGACACTGAATTAGGAATGGTTGGTGGTGGAACCAACAATGCATAAAAACAAGACTCCGAATTATTGCAAGTGATAAGGAGTTTAAAAATAGATTTGGATGATATAAAGGCAAATTAGGAAAGGTTGGTCAAAGCCAAAGAGGAGCAAGAGGAGATTAATGGATATATGTTAAGAAAACTTAAAAATGAAGGGGTTAATAAAAAGACTCGTAGAAAAAGATCTGGAAGTAAATCAACCAACAAAATCAACTCAATAGCTTCTAACAAAATCCAAACAAATGAGTCTGGTGATCAAGATAAACATAAATCAAGTAGGAGTACCTCTTTGCCTAGGAAAATGAGATCTTCCTCTTAGTTATAGGGAGAGTTTAGGAAAATCATACCTCCTAATTTTGATGGTCAATCTGAAGAAGGAGTAGAAGCATGGCTCCTTAATATGTCTAAATACTTTGAAGTCTACAATTATCCAAGTAATTTGAAAGCAATATTGGCAATTTACCAGCTAACTGGTAAGGCATATTTATGGCGGGAGGAAAATAAATTTGTCAAAAGAATCAGAAGCAAGAATTTAACTTGGAAATTTTTCAAGAAAGAATTTAAAAAGAAATATTTGATTGAGAGGTATTTTAATGAAAATTCTAGGGAGTCTCATGAGTTGAAGTTTGAACAACTTATTATGGATGAGTTTGTTAAAAAAATCATGAGTATATTAAGATATGTTCCCTACTTAAAAGAGGAGAAGGAAAAAATCCAAAGATTTGTTAGGTGCCTACCTTTCTCATATAGAGAAAGAATTGAGTTTGACCAACCTAAAACCATGGACAAAACCATTAGAAAAGCTAAATTATGTTTCAATTAGAGCAAGCAAAAAGGGGAAAATTTTAAAGGACAGGTGTCAAAGAAGCCTGGCAGATTTAACAACAAGAGAAAGGGGTTTAAAAAGCCTACTTTTACTAAAAGTGTGCAAGCAAGAAATTACAACAGAAATTTTAATCAACAGAAAAGTGTTGGGCAGAAAGGAGGATCTATTACAGGAAACATAAATTTCAGTGAGTCAGTAAAACCAACTATTAAATGTTGGGGTTGTGGTGAAAACCACTTGTGGAGATACTACCACCAAAATCCATTAAATAAGAAGGCAACATTAAATCATGTTCATGAATCATCACTCTATAAATGATGTTGATTGTAACATAACTAGACTTAACGCTTCATTGGATGGAAGGCAGGCAGATCATCAGTTAACCATGGTTGAAGTCCAACATAAAATCTCTGATAAAGATGTATATGTGCTTATAGATACATGATCTACATTAAGTTATGTTTCCCTTGCTGTATTTGAAAAGTGTAAACTTGAAAAAGAAAAACAAGATAAGCCCTAGTTAGTATAGTTGGCCACAAGAACTAAGAGAAAAGTCACTGAAATCAATAAAAATTGCACAGTAAATCTGAATAGAATGCATACCACCTTCAATTTGAATATCTTACCCTTGGGATCTTATGATATCCTCATAGGAATGTACTAGTTAGAAACACTTAAAATTATATTCAATCGCTTGGAAAATTCCTTTACCTGTTTTGATGATAAAGGTGAAGCTTGTATGGTTCAAGGAATTCAAAGAAAAATTATGTAAAGCAAATTTCTGCAATACATATGAAGAAGTATGTTAGAAAAGGGTGTCATTTGTTCATTATCCAAGTATAATATTTGTCTAAAAATAAGCAGAAAATGTCATTAGAAGAATATCTTGTATTTGAACAGTTTAAGGATGTCTTTCTAGAAGATATAGCAAGAATTCCTCCAAGAAGGGATATTGACTTTACCATTGATCTTATACCTAGTGTTTTTCTAGTGTCCAAGGCCCCATACAAAATGAGTGTTCCTGAACTAATGGAGCTAAAGATTCAATTACAAGAACTCTTAGACAAAAAAGACATTAGACCAAGTGTGTCTCCTTGGGGACAACGATATTGTTTGTTAAAAAGAAATATGGTACCTTGAGGCTATGCATAGACCATAGACAACTAAATAAGATGACCATCAAGAATAAATATCCCTTGCCCAAAATAGATTACTTGTTTGATAAAGTTAGAGGAGTTTCTATTTTCTCTAAAATTGATTTAAGATCGAGATGTCATCAAATCAATATTAAGGATGAAGACATGAACAAGAAAACATTTCACACATGTTATGGACACTATGAATTTGTAGTACTTCCATTTGGGCTTACTAATGCACCTACTACATTCATGTGTCTCATGAACAATGTATTAAGACCATTTCTAGATAAGTTTGTAATTGTCTTTATAGACGATATTTTGGTATACTCAAAGAGTAAGGAAGAACATGACCAACATTTGCATATGGTCCTTCAAACTCTAAGAGATAATGAACTGTATGCTAAATTCAACAAGTGTTCATTCTACCAGAAACAAGTTCATTATCTAGGACATGTAATATTAGAAGAAGGAATTTTTGTTGATCCTGAAAAGATAAAATCAATAATGGAGTGGACAACACCCAAGAATGTAGAAAAATTCAGATCTTTTATGGGCATCACAGACTACTATAGGATATTTATAGAAGGATTCTCTAAGCTTGCATACCCAATCACTAATCTACAAAACAAAGGGATCAAATTTGAATGGAGTAAAAAATGTCAATATAGTTTTAACAAATTAAAACAACTTTTGACCACAAGTCCAATTTGAAAATGGTTGATCCCAACAAGGATTTTGTGGTATGCACAAATGCATGTAAAGAAGGTTTAGGGGGAGTATTGATGCAAGATGGATATGTCATTTGTTACGAGTCTAAAAAATTGAAGGAACATGAGAAAAATTATGCTACTCGATAATAGAGTTGGCAACCATTATTCATGCATTCAAGATGTGGATACACTACATAATAGGGAGGAGGTTTCAACTAAGGACACATAATGTTAGTCTCAAATATTTATTTGATCAACCTAATCTAAATGCTACACAAGCAAGATGGTTAGGATTCATTAGTGAATATGGTTTTGAGATTACACATATCAAGCGAAAGGAAAATATGATAGTTGATGCCTTAAGTAGAAAACTTCAACAGATTTGTGCTACATCAACAATCAATTGGTCAACAAATTTAGTAGAACAATCAAAACAACTACAAATTTTGATTCAAAGTATCTAAAAATCAAAGCAAAAGTGTAGAAAACTGGAAAATTGGATAAGGAGAAAGAGGGTTGTTCAATTAACAACCAAGATTTATTGTTGTTTAAAGGAAAAAATTATATACCTAATGATGTAAATCTGATTTTTTTTCCTTAGATAAGTTGCATAAAAGACCCAGAGCTGGTCATCCTGGTTATAATAAGTTGACCATTGTACTAAGAAGGGATTTTAAATATCCAAACATGAAAATGAGACAAATGAATATGTAGCTAAATGTCTTGAGTGCCAACAAGTTAAAGAATCTCACCAACATCCTGCTGGTTTATTACAACCACTACCCATTCCAGAGTAGAAATGGAAACCATTTCAATGGATTTTATCACTAGACTACCAAAAACAAGGAAACATCATGATTCCATTATGGTGTTGGTTGACAAATTTAGTAAATCAACACACTTTGTTCCAGAGAAATCCACTTTGAAGGCTATAATAATGCAATTTTTAGACTTCATGGGATACCTAAGGTTGTGATTTCAGATAGGGATGCAAAGTTCACCTCCAATTTTTGGAAGGAGTTATTTGAAAATATGGGAGAAAAATTAAACTTTAGTACATCATGTCATCCTCAAACTGATGGTCAAACAGAGAGGAACAATAACATCTTGGAGGATATTCTAAGGATGTATGTAAAAGAAAAATAAACTAAATGGGAGGATTACCTACATTTAGCAGAATTTTCCTATATCAATGGATTCTAAGCCTTCTTAAAAATGAGCCCTTTCAAAGTCATGTATGGAAGAAGATGTAAAGTACCCCTAACTTGGGACCATCCTAAAGACATATTGGTGTTAGGACCATAAATGTTGAATGAAATGGAAGAGATAGTCAAGTAGGTTAAACAAAATTTGAAAACAACTCAAGATCGTCAGAAAAACTATGTAGACCCAAAAAGAATTCAAAATGAATTTAATGTGGGATATCATGTGTATTTAAAGGTTAAGCCTAAGAAGAGAACACTCAGACTTGACAGTTGTGTTAAGATATCCCCTAGATATTGTGGACCCTTTGAGGTGTTAGCCAAAGTTGGGCTTGTTGCTTATCAACTAACCCTACCAACCAACATTAAAATTCATAATGTATTTCATGTTTCACTATTGAAAAAGTATGTGCATGATTTATCTCATGTAATTGATTGGCATGTTTTATAAGTGGAACAAGAAGGGGAGTTCCTAGTAGAACCATAGCGTATTCTAGACCAAAGGGTAGTTACACTCCATAATAGAGATGTAACACAGTTCAAAGTTTTGTGGAAACACTTTATTCCAGAGGAAGCAACTTGGGAGTTGGAGGATGCTTCCAAAGAAGCATATCCTTCTTTGTTTTGATTAGTTGGAATGTGTTTTCAGAAAAGATGTTGATTAGGAACTGGGACAATGTCAAATTTAAGAAGGGGAGGATGTGATATTACGTGGCTTAATGATGTGTTCGTAAATAATCGTGCATACGTTTATTTCTTCTTTTATTTAGTTAAGTATGCTACATGGAAAACAAATGAAAATTTTAATTATTAGTAATTCATTACTGATAATGGTTGTTTGTAAAAGTTGCAATTATGTTTTATTTTGTAAATAAAGACAAAAACTGGAAAATTAATAATTAAGTACAAATGGCCAAAAGAGGAAAAATACTTCAATATAATTATGAAAATTTATTATTATTATCCATCAATAAGTCCTAGACATCTAATCTATCTGATTAGATTTAATTAAGAAATTATGTTATTGGCTAATTAAATGTTTCCTAGAAGATAGGGAGTTGCCTTCAAGAGTGTGAAACAAGAGCTCATTAATGAGCGAACAACTACCTACCACCTATTGGTGAGGTGGACGCAATTATTAACCACCCAAAGAGTGGTAGATGGATAATATCTGGGAATTCCCTTGCTTTTGTCTTAATTATTTTGAGAGTAGAATGAGGAGAGACTGAAGAGAACCAAGAAGGAACAAAGAAGAATTGTAGGCCTAATTGTTGGGGGGACAAGAATTTTGTTGTGTCAAGGTTGGGAGGATCCAAGTAATTAATCCTTAATTTATTGGAAAAATTGATCAAGTGTTCCTAATTTTATTATATTTTATGTGTTAGAAATGAGAATTTGTACTTTGTCCTTTACCTGTTCTAGAAACTGTTTTTAAAACAAAGTAAAGAGAGAAAATAGAAGTTGATAAGCACTAAAATTGTGAATATGAAATTAGTATGCTCATTTATGAATGCTTTTCAAATATGATAATCTTGTGCTTCTTATGAATGTTTTTCTAGATAATTTTAGGAGAAAAAGGAAATGTTTCTATTTTCAAATAGATGCAATGGAATTTAACATGGAAGAAGACAACTAGTATTATCACTTAATTATGATAGATACAAAATTATAAGTAAAGTACTGATATATAGAAAAGAGCGTTAACATTCACAAACATTCAACAAAATACATGTGAAAATAAAATCATCCATAAGTGATAATGTGTATAACCTCTTATGATATTTAGGAAATATTTGTACAAGTTGTAAATCTACAAATAAAATAAGATTTCTCGCTCAAAATAAAATGAAATTAGAAGACAATAGTATTTATCTAGGTAAAATTTCAAGAATCTATATAGACTTGGAAAAAAAGTGTCTATATATATATATATATACACACAAATTTGTATTATCGTAGTAAACTACCAGTATCAACAAAAATATGTACCATAGGAATACAATAAGGTTTCAAGAAACTAAAGGGAAGCTAAATTTTTTTTTTTCTAAGTAGGATTAATCTATTAATATAATAAAAAAAGGTAATTACAGAGAGGTGTGGCCTCCAAAGTATTGAGTATCAACCATCAAAAAATAACTCTGTTTAGCTTTGACTACCCCAACAGAGGGCAAGCCAGTCCAGGAAATAAAAAATACCCACATATGGGTTGACAGTTTTGACCAAAAAAGAAAATGACAATTCAGACATTGCATTGATCTAAGCATAAAACATGAATTTAACCAAAAATCTCCTAGTCAACATGAGAATCCTCGACCTGGCAGAAAAAAAGCGTCACCTGGCAGCCACGTGTCAGGGTTAAAGGTTGTCCGGGACCGGTTCCTCTTCAATCCTGCATGCATATTTGTACCAGTCATCCTCTTCAGCTGACGTGTCCACTTCCTAAGTTGGATGGCCTATTTCGGTGTTTCCTGATCCCACATGCAGGCCAGACGTGTCGCCTCGTCGGCTGCCAGAAGCCTGAGTGTCATCAAGCATGCTCCCCACAGCTTGCTGATTGCCAGCCGGTGCTTTGCCATGTAGGGTGGCTCTATCAACGTCGGGTTGCATTTCGCCTAGGCTGCAAACTCCTCTGTTGCTTGGAGTTGCCCTGTTCAGCTCTTCATTGTGAGCACCTTGAGGTGTCGACTGGTCCAGTTCTTTAGTAAAAGTAATTGTGACAGTAGTGGTGATGACGGGCTGGTTCAAAGTGTTACGAAAACGAAATTGCATGGGATGGGGTGCTAGATGCAGGGGAAGGGGGAAATTTTCCAAATGAACTGCAGCGTCCTGCCGTTCAGATCCTTGAAAATGGTTTCTTCCCCTTCCGCTCTGGGTGTCTGGATATCGTCTAGGGAAAGAGCCGAAAGGATTGGGGTTGTCTGCTGAAGAAGCAGGGGAAGCCGAGGCAGAGCTGGGAGTTGCAGGAGGGCGAACGCTTTCAGCACGCGTACCGCCCCTCCTGCTTCTCATTCTATGACAAACCATGGTGGGATTGAAGTCACGGTTAGCAGTGGGTGAGGTACTGGATTAATTGTGCAGAGGATGGACCGAGGAGGGCTGACCCAGAGCTAGATTACAGAGCCTGGTTTGTGAAAAATGAAATCCATTACCCAGGTCAATGTAGCTTAACAACCAGCATCGACAGCCTGTGACATTGCGAGATCATGGCTTATAGGCTTGCGGGGGGCAGACACAATGGAGCAAGGGGGAGGGATATCATAATACTCTGCAGACTCCATTGCTATGAAGGAGGTGGAGTAGTCTCGGCCTTGGGACGCATTTAATGGCTCCTGCAAGGTGCCTTGAATGTGCCTCAGGCGGGCTTGGGGAAGGACGCAGGCGGCCATGTGGCCAGCCCATCCACCGCCTGACCATCTTGTCAACTTAATTAGCCAGATAATCACCCGCATCTGGGTAAAGGGAAGCTAAATATTAAAACTGTATATAGAAAACAATTTAAATATGTTACAAAAAAATAATATACAAAAAATTCATGAGAAGGGGTTATGTGAAACCCGCATAGTAAACTATATTAGTTGATTTAGAAAACATTGTCAAAATCGAGCTAGTAGTGTAGAACACTAAACATGCCTAAGCTCGCTACAAATAGAAGTCTACAACTCTTATAGAATTGTATATTTTTAACAGAACCCTATGAAGCATGTACTAGAAAAACAATAGAGGAGTAAAATATTCTGAGGAATATCTTCATTTAATAAGTTCGCCCTTGCACAAATAGAGCCAAAGGGTTTGGAATGATTCTCCAACCTAAAACAAATGAACAGATTGATAATTAATAATAAGCTTAGAAAAACCCCCAAAATCACATGTAGCACTATTGAGCCAATTATTTTGGAGCAAATCCAGTAAGGATTACCTAGCACAAAGACAATATACGTATAGATTAACTAATAGTACAAAAACAAAAAATATTATGAATCTTTGAAATAAAGATATGGCAATATAAGAGTCACAAAGGGAAGATATATTACCTTGTATGGTAATTGTGGCTCCTTTGGGCAACCTACTGTGACAAATAAAATTGAAGTTAGTGTTAATTTCTATGGTATGTTCTATGCTTGCAACAATTAATTCAATGCCTTATCATCATTGTCAGTAATTGTAGATATATGTTCAAGAAGATATGAGATGATTTGATTACAACCGAGGGTCCCAATTATATACCTAGGTAGGTACCCGTTCATGAATGGTCATGTCCTTTCATGGACTTTCGACAAGTCCATATTCTTACCGCCTGCCTTACCTTGGGAATTATTTCCCTTGGCCTTCCTTGCCTTACTCGCTAAGGCAAAGTCCTCTTCCACTTCTTTGGAAGAGGTCCCACCTCTGGTGTTCCATTGAAACTTCTGTTGTACAAAATCTGACCACAATCGTTCCCAATCTAGCAGCTTCTCCCTCCAATTGACAGAGTCTTGATAACTATGCTAACTCTTGAGAAGTCTTAGAAGAGCTAGGCTCACCATATCATCCTCGGAAACAATGATTCCAACACTTCAAATCTCATCCCGACAATGAGTGAACTTGGTTAAGTAATTTGGAATTGAGTCACCCGCCTCCATCTTGATTTTTTGAAGTTTGTCTTTCAGTGCCAACTTCCTATGGTCACTGCTATTCTGAAATAGGTCCGTCAATTCCTTCCACATAGCATGCAAAGTTTCCTTCCCATGGAGACTCGAGACAATGTGGTCTCGAACTCCCTCAAGGATACTTCACCTCGCCCTTGCCACACACTTCTTCCATTCGGCTAGATCTTTAATATCCGATGTTGGTGGCTTAGGAATTTCTTAATCAATGAATTCCTTGAGGCCATTATACTCCAACAGTGCCTCCATCCTGTCCTTCCAGGCTATGTAATTCGAGCTGCCATCCAAGGCATACTCAAGTCTCAAACCATAGAAAGCCATTTGTCGACCCTGAAGTGCGAACTTCAAATTCAAATTTTACCTGTAACCCAAATCTCCAAATCTCCTCTATTATATTGTTTTCAACTCTAATACCATGTAGATTTTCCTGTAGATTCATAGCTCATGTAATTTCTTAAAACTCAAGACAAGAATATAATCTACTCTCAAACAATGAAAACCAATTATTGATGAAAACAATAATCAACAAGAGGGAGATAATTAATGGCACATAACATGATATTTATCTGAGGAAATCCATAGCTCAAAACCCCTACTATCTATATTGCATTAATCAGAAATCTGAGTGAAAATAGAAAGCTTGTTCTCACTAGAACAATTCCTGCACAAGTAGAATCAACTCTTTGCTCATAAGCTAGCAGAAGCCAAACCTTAGCCTCTTTTGCTACTCTCCAAGACCCTATTTCCTTCCACAATTCCTATGAGGATCATCCCATATTTAATTGGTAAATTCTTCCTCCAAAACCGTGTAATCCAAAACTAGGTCATTCTTTGATTGCACGCACCATTTGTACAACTCAGAAAATTATACAACTGATAGTACACTGTTCCTGCACTCTAGTCTCAATCGGGTCTTCCTCTGAACCGACATGCATGAGTTATTGTTGAGTGAATATTTAGTTAGTTGGAGTAGCACTGAGGATGCACCAGTGCACCAACCCACCACTAGACCTCTACTAGTTCCTCCAACAGTTAGAACTAGTTTAACTGCCTATAACTCATTCAAAATGAGTTATCTAATTACAACTCAAATAAACTCATCCCAAACCCCTAAAATGTAGGGATCACACTTACACGACTCCATATAGAATTCCAACTCGAATTTCCTAAGCTAACTAAGTCAACTTAACTTAGTTAGCTATTACAAGTTCCTATGAGAAAAGAATTACAATTTTAATTCACAATTTAATTCAAGGACAAATTAAATTGGAATTTTTGGATGTTATTTTAAACATTTCTTGTTGCTATTTTCAACAAACTTCTTTCTATGGAGTAACTTGCGGTGTTCCACTGAAGCTGACTGGTTCGAGGGACTTGGGGGAATTATAACAATTCTTCATGTCTTCTTCCTTAGGTCTGTGAAAGGTCCCGCTTGACCATTGAAAATGAATCCTTGCACAGTGTTCTTTACAAACATTCTTGAGATCGTATGGATTGAAGTCCAAATGACCAAATGCGATTTTTTCTATCTCCTTACCTTCAGTGTCAGTGATTTTCAAATTCTTAATTTCATACAGTCCGATGTGTATAGTAAGAGCGTGCCAAGGTGCTTTATTCTTCATGTGTAGAAATGTTGATAACCCTGTGGAAATATGGTACGCAACTTCTTACATGAATAATTTATCAAAGGCATACCTCGGTAGAAGACGCGGTGACTTCTATCCACCAAACACTCTAAGGAAAGTTCCATCCAGTGAGGCAAACCAATTTGCTATCTCTCACACTTCTTCCATTTCCCCACATGACATGCAAGGTGACTCTTCCTCAAATATTAAATTATATAACAGAATGAGGAAGTGATCAGTCAACTTTTCCATTACTCCTTTGTGGTTGCACTTCGAAATCAGCTTGTAGCAGATGTGCACGATAGACTCTCTTGGTGTCTAGGTCCAATTCACGCCAACAAAAGAATTGTGAGCTCATATTGCATCCAATAAGTAGGCAGACATGTAAAATATAGATTGCTTTCCCTTGGGAGGATTATGGGCATTAGCTACATGGACCTTAGCTATTGAGCCAAAAAGTTTGACCAGTTGAATGGTTTTCCTGCGTTCATAATTTGGTTCAGAAAAAATTCCCACCCTTCGGGGAAGGTATCAGTCCTTTGCTAACCATAGATTCTGCAACATAAAACTGTCAAGTACTGATAATCCTTTATGAGAGACTTTGTCTTGTAGGTATTGGTGAGTGTCTAACGAAACTTTCATGGCTTTTTCACCCAGCCCTTGGCAACCTCCTTTGTTCTCAAGTAGATGGTGACAACATAGAGGTAAGAATCCATTAGTGATTCCGGCTTTGACAAATGATACATGAGATGGTAATATGGTGCTGGAAAAGAGGCAAGCCTTTGTTTGTTGGCATTGTTAAGAGTCATAGTTTTGGAATCTATATGCGAGATTATCCAGCTGACAATGTTTTCACATGGGAAAGTTGGATACCTGCATGAAACCTTATATAACCCTGACTTTTAGACATTGATATACACCTGCCGGTCCTCAAGATATGCTTTGAAGCTTCTTGCTGAGAAAGCCTCATTCCCTTTGTGCCTTATGATATCTTACTCTTTTTCTATGAACAATTGAGTATCTGCGAAAACTTGCAAGTTGATTGCAGTACTCTCAACTGCCTCCCCGGTGCTGCTTTTTGTGGTGTCCTTTGAAGCAGATCTCTTTAGTGCCATGATGACAATAAATAATGAAGAGAAGTTCTCAATAACTGCAATCCTGTTGGAGGAAAAGAACTCATGGAAAGCAATGAATTGGCTTCAGAAAAAAGTCTCACACAACAAGATCAAGGCAACAACCACAATATTGGAGGGAATAATTGCACAAATCCTAAGCTGAGTGTAGAGGCTGGCTCTAATAACTATGCATTGCAGAGTCTCAAAAGTCAAGGGTGTAGCTTGAGGCTTGAGACTGCGTAATGCACAATCTCAGGCTGGGAAGACTGAGAAAGAGACTATGCATTGTGAAGTCTCAGGGGCAAAGGGTGTGGCTTGAGCCCTGGAACTGCACAATGCACAATTGGGCTATCCAGGTATTATGCATTGTGTAGTCCCAGAGGAAAATATTGAAGCTTGAGACTTCGAATTATGCAATGCCTAGCTGAGCAAGGCAACTACTGCCCAAGTGAAGGGAAGATCTACCCAGAAAGAGGATGGGAAAGTGGTAGATCCGAGTGATGGTGCATGTTAGAGTGTAGATATGAGTAAGGCAAGATAAATCAATGAATATTAAGTGAACAATATCAAAATGAAAAAGGAAAAAAAACATGCATAGGGAGTCATTGAAACAACGACCACTAATGGGAAAAATCAAGAAAAATGATGCGACACTTGTAAAAGGCGAATGAGGGGCTGAACCAAAACTTGTACAATCTAATATAAGTTAAAACGCCTGCAACCAGAAAAAGAAACAAGTAAAAAAATGCTCACAGAAGTGAAACGACAAAAAGTGATAAAAGATGAAAAAAGCAACTTGTGTCATCCTTTGGGAAACTAATTATCCACTCCCTATTTTCTAGGGATTTCCTTTTGATTTTTTTCTTTCTTCTTTTTTAAGAAATCGACCATGCACATTACCAAGAAGGATTCTGCAATTCCCAACCACTGGGAAACTCCCTAACTTAGTGAATTGCGTAGTTTCTTAGCTCAAGAGAAGCTTTGCACAATTTCTATACTTAAGGCCGGGTTGTCTCCCAAAATTGCACAATTTCTTAGCTCAAGGTTTGTCTGCCTATCTGGATTGCACAATTCAGATCCTCAAGGTTGGTTTGCCTTCCAATATTGCACAGTTTCTGGAGGGAAGATCGACAACGCTGCAAATTCAAGTCAAGAGATAGCTTTTGTTTGAAAGATATCAAACTAGGATTCACTCATCATAAGCACAACATAAAAATATAAGTCTTGATCATATCATGAATACTTTACGACAGTAAAATATAGGCTCATGTGGACAGAAGGGAGGCTACAAAATCAAAGCATAGGAAAAATTTTGGAGGGTGGTTGTAGCAGCTACAACACTTGGTGACATACTGGTAGAACTCCATTTCTTTGTATGGGTCTTGCTTCATGTAAAGAAGGTATAACTCTTCAGGAAGTATCGTTTAGTTCATTGATCACCATAGCTAATTTAATTAGCTTAACGTTAAATATATAATCCCTGCCATTCTCTTCATTAACATCACACTACAAGGGAAGGTCAAACTCGGATGTTTCAGTTGGGGATGAGGAGTATATATATACACAAGTGAAACAAGGCTTCCAGAGTCTTTGTTTTCATCTCTAGTGTTTTTCCATTGGCAGCAGGCCTAGACAGTACCCTGACAGAGTCACTTATGGGGCACAAATATTACTTTGCTACCAGCAAGCTTGGATAGTACCCTGGTGGAGTTGTTTGTTTCACCTCCCTATGCAGGAAGCCTTTCTCTTCTTTCACCTTTTATTATTTTTTTGCATTTTTGTTCAAAGAGCTGTGCATAGGCACTTATTAATTTAATGAGGCATAAGAGGGATCCTGACTTATTGAGAGAATAAGAGGTTTTCCCTTCACAGAAGGATATTTATGCGCCTCTAAAATATAGTTCACTTGTTAAAATTTCCTCCCCTCCTTACTCTACTCGACTTAGTTGACAAGACAAAACCGAACAATTATAAAACTGATTAGACTAGGTGGTGCTAGTTATAGATTAAGCATCGTAATTCCACTACAGTTTTCTTCGAAAAGAATGTATTTTCCATCAGGGTATCACCGACTAAAATATGCAAGATCCACATAAAGGGAGGCAATAAATAGATAACCAAGCATTGGCTATAACACAATTTCCTCTCAAAATTCACCATGCTTGCTTTGGGATACAATCATGGTCTCATGTAAAAACTATCCTACAACGAAAAGGAAAGAAAAGAGCAGGGCATAAAATAAATAAATAAAAAAAACAAAGAAAATAAACAAACTACTCCTACTCCTAAACTAACCGAGAATAGGCTAGGATTATGTAAAATGAAACTTCCACTGTAACCATCGACACATAGGTTGACCTATATAAGCGAGGGAATCTGTATCAAGAAAGATATTCAAAAATAACAACAGAGAAGAAAGATAAATAAATACATGCTGCAACATTCGAAGAGTGAAAGTGCATGCAAAAAAGTATGACATAAAAGCACAGGAAAAAATTTCTATGGATGCATGATGGTGTTTATACACATCACAACAAAATAACATGCAAGAGCATCCTTTCAAACTTCTAAGCTCGGTGAACATAAAAAAAGGTGAAAAACTTACGTTTCACGAATGATATTTCCAAGTATGATTCCTCCAATGATTGAGCGATATCATCGTGCAAGACAAGCTGAGGGTGCGAAGATTGTGGAAAGGATTGATTTTCAATTTGCGTGATTGAATGATGAGGATCCTTGAAAGATACAAGACTATCTTGATTGTGATAGGCACTGGCCTCAAGGATACGAGAACTTGACATAATCATCAGTGTGAGCTAAAGTGCCTCAACAACTTGTGGAAGTTCCATGACATCAGAAGATAGATCGTCAAAAACTAGTGGCTTAGAAAGATCAACAATAGGAAAATCAAAGTTGTGACTAGATGAATTAATGAATAGATCATGACAACCATGATCATAAATTTCAACAACGAAAATAGAGGCACCCTTTTGATCTGATTAATCGTAAAGAGGGGAAGATTGAAAACAATAAATTTCACCCTCTTTTTCTTCAGAATGATCAGGTGATGGATTATAGGGACCAAGAAGAGAAGATTCTTCCTCTCCATGTTTCGATGAAAAACTAACATTCCACGAGTTATGAGTATGATCGGAGTTACCGTCATTTGAAATTGATTCTGTGATACATTCAACAGGTGTAAAATAGTCACAGAAGATGTCAGGATAATGAGGGAGAGGTGAACAAGGAGTAACATCATCTTGCATCACAAATTCTTGTTCAGAAATAGAATCCCACATATACTCATCATAAATGATATTGCAAGTTGGCTGGTCAAGACTAACTTCATCTTGAGTTTGATCCTCATGAATGTCAAAAGAAACAATTGAAACTGATGAACACAACAACTCACAATTGGGAGGACCAAAAGAAACAATGGATGGAAGGCTAGGAGAAAGAAAATCACCAGAAAAGTCAGATTCACACTCGAATCTTGTGTTTAAATTCTGAATATGTGAGGTGGGATATGATGGCGATAGATCAGTAGAATGACTCTGAAGTTCTCCAACCTCAACCTACGTAAATGGAGCTGTTTGATGAGGGGAAGACGAAGAGTCACTTGGAACAACAACTTCCTTTGTCACAGATTTGGGAGCTCCATAACCAGTATATGTTGGGATACTTTCGAAAGATTTATATTCTTTTGGATTCATCGAAATATGAACAAGAAATTCAAAATTCTCTTTCATTAAATTTCAATCAACATCATCTTCAGAAAATTCAAAATAGAAATGAGTAAAGAGATCATGAAAATTGTTAAGAGATTCATCAGGTGCCCTTCGTAAACATATGATTTTCTTGAAAACAAATTTATAATCATACTTGTCAAAGGTGTGGTAGAGCTCTTCGAAAAGATGTTCTAAATAGTGTATAGAAGTGGCTGAAAATGTGTAACACCATTCCTTGATGCATGCTTCGAATGTGAGAACGAACAACCTGCAAGAAACATCCTCACAATGAATATTATGCTTAGTGAAAAATTCAAGAAAGAAAGCGGTGTGCTCAAGAATGGTTGTTCCACCCTCACCATCAAATTTCAGTTTTGACAAGTCATTAATTATCCCCATAAGCACTTTCAGATTTGCATTTTTGGAAAAACATGCTAGGCTTAAGAAATGGGAATAAGCCATTAAAGATAAGGAAAGTTCAAACATAATTCACAGGCTCATCTTGTCATATGGTCATCCTTCTAGAGCTAGAAATGTTGACGGTGTTGGACCCACAAACATTCAGGAGGTCTCCTCAATATGAATTCCCAATTAGACCTCACATCATTTGGAGTAGGATCCTGTAGAGTCCCTACTTTACACCTTATCCTCCATCATTACCTACTGTTTCCATCACTTTCCTCTCTCTTTTACCTCATTTTCCACCCAGATCATTACATTAGTTGTCATTAAACATGATCAAGTGAGCTTTGCTAATGGATAATTGTTTTGTTTAGTTTTTGATATACTTGCAGGTATTCCGCAGCTTTCTGCTGATTCCGCAGCCATCTGCTGATTCCGCAGCCATCTGATGATCCCGCAGCCATTTTATTGTTCTCAAGGTTCCACGTGCTATTTTGCAGAATGAGCCACGTGGGCATGTTGGAATATACATGCTCGAGGTTCCTGTGCCATCAGTTCAGCCGGCCACGTCATTTGTACCTCCGGTCAAAGGGGGTCAAGTTTCGGTCAAATAAAGACAGCTCAACGTGGATACGTAAGCTGTTTGATCACGTCGGTGGAAAAGGTGACCTGTCCATGTTTTGAAAGCCGTGGGGGACATGATCTAATGTTAGATTCATTGCCCATATCGACCAGGACCTCCAGCTTGACCACGAAGCCTATGACGTGTTAATTGCACCTTTAATACGCATGACAGTTAGTTCATTTTCTGTTTTTATGTTTACGTATTAGGCCATCTTACAGATGCCTATATATACTTGCGTCTGCGTATGCTAAGGTTACCTTTCAGATGCTGTAGTGTATGTATTTGTGAGAATTTTGGCACGTTTTCAAACTCTGTTTTTATAAGAGCTGTTCCAGCACTTTTGGATTATGTATCTTTGCATATAAAGTAATGGAAACGCTGTTTTGAAGTCTTAAGAGCATCTGAGTTTTCTGTGGATAATATGAATGGAGGGCCCCTGTTCGTATTAGCCTTGTAAAGTATTTTCATGTTCATATTTCTGCACTTTCTTTATTTTACAAACAGAATTTCTTTTCTTGAGTTATGTACAGCTTGATTTCTCTTTATTGCTGCAGCCTTTATTTTCACTGATCAGGTTTACTTCTTTGCAGGTTTTCACCCGGGATTAAGTGTGTTGTGTTTGCTTTAAAATCTAATGGTAGTTGCAGTTGTCTTGTTCATGATGTTGCCCTTTTTACTCTGTTTTTCTAGACTAGTTTTAGCTTAGTTTTACAAGTTGGATGCTAACTAATTTATGCTCTCTTTATCATGAATGGCTTATATTTCAAGAGAACAGAACACTAATTGATTGCAGCTTGTATTTGAGTAGTCTTGACTTGTGATACTAATACTTTTTCCACTTGTTACACATAATCACATATGTAGGAAGCAGTATGTTGGAAAAGGCTTAGTAGTGTTACAATTTGTCAATTAGAGTAGATTAGAGTTTTTATCAATTCTTGGATTTGTTTTCAGCTACCTCCTAATCGTGTTTTACGCAGTACTATGTGGTAGAAGCAGGGAGTTAGGAGGAGATAATCATTAACATCAATCCTTGAAGTGATTTTCTTGTTTCTTTTATTTGCAGCAGTATGGATAGAGACTAATGCCATTAGAACGTGGTCATTTACTTTCAAGTCATTTTAATTTATTCATTTCTTTCAAGTTCTTTTTCTTTACCAATTCAGCAAATAATTAAAAATCACCTTCACACACACACTTTCACTCATCTAGAAATCACTTTTCACACACTTGCACTCATCTGTTTATAATCATCACTCCATCTTAGGAAGATAAGTTAACCATAAACAACACCCCCAAACGACAAAAGCTCTAAGAAAGTTACTTAAGTACATATAGTACACCCTCACTTCATCAGCTTACGAGCCCCGGGTTGACAATTAATGACATCAATTTAGGAACACTAAATTGACTAAACATTTTGGCGCCGTTGCCGGGGAAGTGAAATTAAGTAACCATACTTAGAAAAAAACACAAAAAAAAAAATTTCAAGGAAAGAAGTTAATAACCTATCCAAGTATGCTCTCCTCTTGCACTTTAAAGTGATCTGGAGGATCAGAAAGGAGAAAGTTATTGATTTAGTAGTCTCTTGAGTATGCTCTCTTCTTGCACCTAGAGTGAACTGGAAGATCAGAAAAAGAACTATTAACTTGACTTGAAGGAAAAAATAAAAAAATGACATGCATAGAGCTAGAGATTCTAGAGGACGGTTTTTAGCTAGAGCTCGAAGTTCAATTTTTACAAGTCCATCTGCTTCAAGGGATAGACAAGAGACACCCCCCTTATCTCCAACCGAAACTCCTAGTCCTAGAATTCCTGAAATTCAAGAGCCAAGAGTTGACTCTCCTACACCTTCTATTGAGTTTGAACCAGGAGGAGACTCTTCTCTTTCTCCTACAGGAAGACCAATTGTAATTGAGGAATTGGAATCATCTGAAGAAGAAGGAGAAATCCCTTCTCATTCACCTTTTGTAGAGGAACCAGAAGATTTTGAAATCCCTAGGAGAATCATCATGGCAGAGGAAGAAGGTAGAGGTAGAGGTAGAGGAGGAGGAGGAAATAATAATAACAATAATGGAGGTAGAGGTCCCATTGGAGGAGGAAATAGAAATGGGGATAATTCATTTGGGTTTCCCATTGTTAATGAGGATTCCCGAGCCACTATGAAAAACATATCACCATCTGTCCTCCCTAACTTCCATGGGTTAAGGACTGAGGACCTTGAAACATTCTTATTTGAGTTTGAAGTGGTGTGTCGAACTTATGACTACCTGGATGACTCTCAGAAACTCAAGTTGTTCCCTTCAACACTGAAGGATCAAGCCTTGAAATGGTTCATGGGGTTACTCACTCAATCCATTAGGACTTGGGATGAGATGAAACAGACATTTTTGGATAGGTATTTAGACTATTGCATGCCTACTAATCACAAGGACGAGGTTTTCAAAATGGTACAAAAAGAGGATGTGAGTCTAGAAGATTTACTTGAAAGGTTTCAATATAACTTGAAAAGAGCAAAAATGAACACCTTGGATGAAGAGACCTTAAAAGCCCTCTTATTAAAAGCCATCAGGGATGAATGGATAGACATCTTAAACATGATGGGGAAAGGGGATATTTCTCAACTTTCTCTCAATGATATAGCAGAACTTTGTATCCATCTCTCAAGGGGCAAATCAAAAACTCAAAAAGGGCCTAGAGATCCTTCTCTCCTTAGGGCAAATAAATCTGCAACAGGATCAGTGAGTAGGGCTGAAATCGGCAGCATGCTTGATGAGTTTAAAAATGACATCTTAGGGAGTCTTAGTGAACAACTTGATACCCTTAAGATTCACAATAAACAAAAAGCAGAAGCTGAAGCTTTGGCTATCTTTTGCCCGAAATGTAGAAAGAAACATGATTTAAGGGAATGTCCCTTAGATGCACACGTTGTAGAAACATGTGTAATTTGCTCAGAAACTCATGAGACCAAGGATTGTCCTTCAATCCCTGGCCTCAAAGCAGTCTTTCAAGAGGATCCAGATACACTCGAATATCTTTTTTTTATTGCAAGGAGACCTTGGCAAGGACAACAGAATCAATGGTTTAACAACTCTATGAATTCTCAATCCCAACCAAGTTGGAATCCTTGGCAACAACCTTGGCCTCAACCTCAAAATGCTTTCCAAGCATGGATGCAAAGCATGCAAAATCCTTATGGGAGATTTGCACAATTCTATCAATATCCTCCATCATTTCAGAATCAGCAAGCTCCACAACTTCCAAACCAAGGTCAACAACTATCATTGCCATACCCTCAACAACAACAACCTCCTCCACAAAATCAAAATTCTCAATTAGCACTACAATCCCAGCAGAAGTCTAATCAACTTCCCTCTCAGGCATTACCAAATCCAAATAATAGGAACCCTCAAAATGCTTATATGATGGAAGGTCAACCATTCCCTACCTACATGGTTGTTCCTCTTAATGAAGTACAACTTAGATCAGGTAGAATCCTAGATCAACCTTCCACAAGTGTTCAACAACCAAGCATTTCTGAGGAGGAATCTCTCAAAGTCAATAAAGGTTTTGAAGTATCACTTCAAACCCAAAATATCCAAAAAGAAAAAGAAAAAGAATCAATATCTACAACTCCCCTAGTTGAGCAACCTACACCTACAACTACACCTCCCTTTCCTGAAAGATTGCAAATTGATAAAGGGGTGGAAAAGCAGATATGGGTGCCTAACTATAACTTCCTAGATGAATTGAAAAATGTATGTATCAAGATCCCCTTGTTACAGGCCATTAAGGAAATTCCCATTCTAGCGAAGACAATAAAGGAGTTGAGTTTGAAGAAAACAGTAAAAAGAACCAGAGATACTAAAAGGATACATCTAGTTGGAAAAATTGCAGACATAATGATGGGTAAGATTACCATGCAAAAGTATGTAGATCCCGGTAGCCCTATTGTCAAAACTCATATTAATGGGGTGGAAATCCCAAATACTCTTATTGACTTAGGGGCCGCGATCAACATCATGAGTAGACAGACCATGGATCAGTTAAAGCTTCCTAACCTTCTCTTTACACCTACTTTGTTGCAGCTTGCAGATAGATCAATCATTAAACCTGATGGTGTATTGGAAGACATTCTAGTCTCTCTAGATTCTTGGGAATATCCTGTTGATTTTATGATTTTAACTCCCAAGAACAATCTAGGAGGACATCCTCTTATTTTAGGAAGACCTTGGCTGGCCACAGCTGATGCTTTCATAAGTTGTAGGTCTGGAGACATGTATATATCAGATGGTAATTCCACCAAGAAGTTCAACTTGTATCCCCCAGCAAAAGCCATAACAGAAATAGGAGAAGATGAATGGGTAGAGGATGAAGATACTATACAACCAGTTCTAACCATCTCTGAGATCAGTGAGGATAGTCAAATTCTAAATACATTAGAAAATTTTGAAGTATCTTTAGAATATGACTCTGAACATTTTCAGATAGATGCAGACATTGAATATCTCTCCTCTAGAAAAATGTCTCTCTTCTCAATGGAAGAGTTTGGTAGTTCTACAGTTGAAATCCTCCCAGGAAAAACATTAAACATTAACAAAAACTTGGGAAGACCACAACAAGAAGAATTAACTAAACTGCTGCAAAAACATTCCACTGCCTTTGCATGGGAATACACTGACATGAAAGGAATCGATCCTAAGACTTGTATTCATCACATCTACATTGAAGAGAATAGCAGACCTATTAGGCAACCACAAAGAAGGATGAATCCAAATCTTAGGGAAATTGTGAAAGAAGAACTGCAGAAATTGCTCAAGGTAAACTTCATTTACCCCATCTCAGATAGCCAATGGGTTTCTCCCTTGGTTATAGTGCCCAAAAAGAATGGTAAATGGAGAGTTTGCATTGATTATCGAGAATTGAACAAGGCAACATTAAAGGATCATTTTCCTTTACCTTTTATTGATCAGGTACTAGACACCTTAGCAGGTAAAAAGTATTTCTCATTCTTGGATGGTTTTAGTGGGTACAATCAAATTCAGGTGGCACCTGAAGATCAAGACAAAACCACATTTACTTGTCCTTGGGGAACTTTTGCCTACCGAGTACTCCCTTTTGGATTGTGCAATGCACTTGCTACATTTCAAAGGGTTGTATTAGGAATCTTTTCAGATCTGATTCATGATTGTGTAGAGGTATACATGGACGATTTCACAGTTTATGGTAATACATTTGAAGAAGCTTTGGAAAATTTGGAAAAAGTACTGGTAAGATGTAAGGAAACAAATCTTTCTTTAGGTCATGAAAAGTGTTTTATGATGTTTACTGAAGGGATTGTTTTAGGACATCATATTTCAGGAGATGGGATCAAAGTTGATAAATCCAAAGTTGAAGTCATCTCTAAGTTACCTGTTCCAAATTACCAAAAGGATGTTAGAAGTTTTCTTGGGTTTACTGGGTATTACAGAAGATTCATTGAAAACTTCACTAGGATAGCATCCCCTCTTTTCAAATTGCTTACCAAGGACTGTGAGTTTAAGTGGGATCCTGAATGTCAATCTGCCTTTGAAGCCTTAAAGTCTAGAATATCTGAAGCACCCATCTTAAGGGGGCCAAATTGGAAACTCCCCTTCCACATCTCTACTGATGCTTCAGATACAGCTCTAGGAGCCGTTTTGGGACAAAACGATTTGATCCCTTATGCCATTTATTACACAAGTAAGAATTTGACTCCTACTGAGTTAAATTATACTGTTACAGAAAAAGAGTTCTTAGCTGTGGTACATGCAATCAACAAGTTTAGACACTACATAACCGGCTATGAAACCTTTGTCCATACTGATCACTCTGCCATAAGATACTTAATGAACAAACCTGTCACTAATGGTAGAGTTACAAGATGGCTTTTACTCTTGCAAGAATTCAACATTACTGTGTTAGATAGACCTGGGAAGCAAAACACAGTAGCTGATTTTTTGTCTAGAATCCAAAACACTAATGAGGATTCTCCAGTAGAAGATAAGTTTCCAGATGAATACTTGTTTGCAGTGACTACCAAGACACCTTGGTATGCAGATATGGCTAATTATCTTGTTACAGGGAAACTTCCTCTACACTTATTTCCTAATGAGAAAAAGAAAATCATTCGGGAGAGTTCACATTATTCTTGGATTTCTAATGAATTGTTCAAAACAGGGCCAGATTGTATAATCAGAAGATGTGTGCGGGAAGATGAAATGCCTGACATCCTTAAGGCATGTCATGATGAACCATGCGGCGGGCACTTTGCGGACAAGAGGACAACCTATAAAATCCTTTCTCTAGGATATTATTGGCCTTCTCTCTTTAAAGATGCAAAGCAGTATGTTAAAAGGTGTGACAGCTGCCAAAGAGTTGGGAAACCAACTCCTTCAAATGAAATGCCTCTACAGCCTCAGGTATGCATCGAACCCTTTGAGAAATGGGCTCTAGATTTCGTTGGACCAATTAATCCACCATCAAAGCAAAAGAAATATATACTGGTTTGTAATGATTATGTTACTAAGTGGGTAGAAGCAAAAGCATTGCCTTCTGCCACTGAAAATTCAGTTGTTCAATTTCTTTTTGAGGATATCTTCACTCGTTTTGGTGTCCCAAGGGAAATTGTGACAGATCAAGGCAGCCAGTTTACATCTAATTTGATGGAGAAGCTGATGGAGGAATATAAGATCAAGCACAGAACATCTACTCCCTACCATCCGCAATCTAATGGTCAAGTGGAATCTACCAATAAAGTTCTTGAAGGCATTATCACCAAGACTGTTCATCTTCATAGAAGAGATTGGGTGGAAAGGCTCCCTGAAGCCTTATGGGCCTATAGGACCACATGGAAGAACACAACAGGACATTCCCCCTATGAACTTGTTTATGGGAAGGAAGTCCTGCTTCCTATTGAGTTCCAAATCAAGACCTTCAAGATGGCAGTCCAATTGGGAATGAGCCTCTCAGAAGCTCAAAGGCACAGAATGGACCAGCTAAATGAGCTAGATGAAATGAGACAAGATGCAATTCTAAGGACCGATCTAGTTCAACACCAAAGATCTAAATGGCATGATCGTCATATCAAAGAAAGAAAGTTTCAGAAAGGAGATTGGGCTCTATTGTTTGATTCAAAATTCAAAGACTTCAAAGGAAAGTTTCAAACTCATTGGCTTGGGCCATATGAGATTGATGAAGTCTTTAACAATGGAGCAGTTCGAGTAAAAACTATCGATGAATTTCACACTCCTCTTATTGTGAATGGCCACCGCTTGAAAATCTATCAGAAGCCATTCTCAAAAGAAGAGTTTGTCAAATTGTTCAAAGAAGATTCTGCAATCAGGCTGGTGGAGAAGGATTCTTCTCCTCCATCAGCCTAAAGCTTTGGTTTTTGAAAAAAAAAAAAAAAAAAAAAGAGAAAGAAAAAAAAGAATAAATGTATGAGCCTGAAAACCAATCTCTGATTGGCAGTCTCATACAGAAAACTTGAGGTGAAAATCAGGGTCACCTGACACCTCATGTTTTCTAAAAAGAAAAAATTCCCTTTCTTCCCTTATTTTATTTCATTTCATCATCACCACCATTTCACCCACCATTTCATCCATTTTCCACTCCACCTCATTTGTTTTCATTCATCCATCCACCCACTACACTCCATCTCATCAATAAAGTCATTTTTTTTTACAACTAAAGTTGCTTTTGTGCAGTTGGAGGCTACTACTGCAGATTCCGCAGCCATCTGAGGATTCTGCAGCCATCTAATGATTCTGCAGCTCTCTGTACCTGCACAAATAAAAACACAGTCTGTTTGAAATTTCTCTACAGCAGTAGTCATCAATAATAGTCATGCAAAAAAATCAGTGAAGGGTTAAGTGGCAAGTTATAAGAGGCAAATCTAAGCGGGAATTTGAGGTATGTTTCAAATCCTAAGCTAACAATTATTCCATTATGCAAAGTTCTCTAAATTATGTTTCTTGCCACTAAGTGTAATGATTACTAGCCATGAGACCATATATCCACGTATCATCCACGACTATCAGTCCTTGATTACCATGATTTTAAATCCCACTTCCGGCTGCTTCTTCCATTAAGATCTCGTACTTAGGTGACGTAACCTAATATACTACGTCTCCACTCACGCAGCCAAGTGTAATTTCGAAGCCGAGATCTAAGGACATAGCCGTTGTTTATTCATTAACCCTTCTACCCTCTTACGCTCATATCATTTCACTCCCATTTCCACTCGCATGTTTCATTCCATCTTCGCTGCTACCACACTCTGTTATGCTATGCTCACTACGCTGCCATTCACCATACTTTGTTTTTTTCCCTCTCCGCTAATTCGAAACACCAGTGGAGGTCTGTTACGGCCGTATTCAAAGTTGAACCCATAATCCCCTGTGTTGAGGCCGTAAATTCACTGTGTAAGGCCATTTTAAAGCCAAGCTCCAAAACAGAGCCGTGAATTCACTGTGTAATACCCTTGTTGAAGCCGTGTTCTAGAACAGAGTTGTGAATTTACTGTGAAAAACCCTTGTTGAAGCCGTGCTCTGAAACCAAAGCCGTGAATTGACTGTGTGAAGCCGTTTAAAGCCGTGTTTCAAATAGAACAGAGCCGTAAAAGCAAATGGGGAAGCTCTTGAGGGCATAACCAAAAGGTTCAAAGTTTTTGGAGGGTTATCCTCAGGTCAAGGAGGCTTTACAAAAGGCAAATTGGTTACAATGTGTACAGAAGTTCAAAGGCTACCATAAGGAGGTGACAAAGGCCTTTGCAAGGTCCTTCAGAGAAAAAGATGGTCACGTGGAGATAGGAGACTTACAATTCACAGTCAATGAAAGCAGCATAGCTCAAGCTACCTCACTTCCACAGACAGGAGAAAGGTGGTTTAAGAACCGAGCAGTCCAAGATCAGCAGTGGAAACGAATTTTGAAAAACCCAGGTATGGACACAAGTATCTTTACCAAAGGGATTCCGGTTTCTTATGTTAAAGAAGAGTGGACCACTTTACTCTTGTTAGTGCAGAAATTTTTCACTTGTGAAGGAAGATTTGGGTTCTTATATGTTTATCATGCAAAGGTTATGATGCATTTTCTAGGTGATGACATTAATCTCCCTTACTTTCTATTTTCAAGTCTTAAGAAAATGTGTGCAATGGTCCAAAAGAACCCTAGAAATGCTGAAGCACATTTATGTCATCACGGTCTTGTGAAATTGCTGGTAGAGGAACAATTAAAATAAAAAAGAGACTCATGGGAGAGGTTTCTCATAAGAAACCATTTTCAAGAATTAGGAGAAACTTCTGGAGGGTCCCCTCAAGTGCCAAAAAGAAGTAGAAGAAAAAGAGGAGAGGGGGTTAACCAAGAAACCACTGCCCAAACAGAAACCATTGTTCCTGATACTACTATGCCTGAAACAACTGCCCAAGAGGAAACAGTTCAAGACCAGTTTGATGAGGAAACTGATATATAGCATCCTGAACAGGATATTGATCCTGGACTTATTGAAGATGATAACCAAGCAGCCCAAGGAATTATTTCTGAAACCCTTTTAGAACTTGCTCAAGAAATTGCTCAGAAAAGGAAAGAAGGGAAGAAGAAACGTAAGCAAGACAAAGGTAAATCTGTAGTCCAAGAAACTCCCCTCATCCCTGAAGATACTAGTGAGGAAGACACTCAACCCTTAGCTCAGAGAATGGCCAAACTTCACAAAACTGCTCTTTCCAAAAAGGAGACAAAACAGAAGCAAAAAGTACCAAAAGAAAAACAGCAGAAGGTACCAAAAGAAAAACAGAGTGCCACCTCTGTAAGAAGGAGCAGCAGATTGCAAAATAGAAAAGTAGGGGCCACAAAGGGTAAACAACCATTCTTCATTGACTTAAGCTCACCTCAAAAAGGTGCTACAAGTCCTCCACACGCTGAGCACATTGAGACTACTCCTCCACGTGAGGAAAGTCCGTTTGAACATGAACTTGAGCATGAACATGGATCTGAATTTGATTATGAACCAAGTCCCAAAAAGTCACCTGAAGTGGACCCGGAGCAGCAAAAAGTGTATAATTATCTGGAAACATTGGAGCAAGCAGCCGCTGGCCCTAGTAATGTTCAGCCTTTAGAACAACAAGTCCACTCCTTGAAATAGGAACTTTTTGAGATTGAGGTTCTAAATCAACATATCACGCAAGAAAATGAGAAGTTGAAAGAGCAAGCCAAATTGGATAAGATGATTCATGATAACACCATGTTACATTTGGGCCTGTGGCAAAGAAATAACAAGAAGTTAAGGAAGAGATGCAAAAATCTCAACAGAGCCTTGATCAACCGAAAGTTCAGATGCTTAGTAAAGAAGCCAAGGGTGAATGTGTCTACACAGAGAAAGAAGAGGAGATTGGATGTCTTGGCAGAGGCATCACAGCAGGTTGATTGATCAGTGTTTTTGCATGAGGACATGCAATGCCCTCGTAGTGGGGGTATGTAGAGTCCCTACTTTACACCTTATCCTCCATCATTACCTACTGTTTCCATCACTTTCCTCTCTCTTTTACCTCATTTTCCACCCAGATCATTACATTAGTTGTCATTAAACATGATCAAGTGAGATTTGCTAATGGATAATTGTTTTGTTTAGTTTTTGATATACTTGCAGGTATTCCGCAGCTTTCTGCTGATTCCGCAGCCATCTGATGATCCCGCAGCCATTTTATTGTTCTCAAGGTTCCACGTGCTATTTTGCAGAATGAGCCACGTGGGCATGTTGGAATATACATGCTCGAGGTTCCTGTGCCATCAGTTCAGCCGGCCACGTCATTTGTACCTCCGGTCAAAGGGGGTCAAGTTTCGGTCAAATAAAGACAGCTCAACGTGGATACGTAAGCTGTTTGATCACGTCGGTGGAAAAGGTGACCTGTCCATGTTTTGAAAGCCGTGGGGGACATGATCTAATGTTAGATTCATTGCCCATATCGACCAGGACCTCCAGCTTGACCACGAAGCCTATGACGTGTTAATTGCACCTTTAATACGCATGACAGTTAGTTCATTTTCTGTTTTTATGTTTACGTATTAGGCCATCTTACAGATGCCTATATATACTTGCGTCTGCGTACGCTAAGGTTACCTTTTTCAGATGCTGTAGTGTATGTATTTGTGAGAATTTTGGCACGTTTTCAAACTCTGTTTTTATAAGAGCTGTTCCAGCACTTTTGGATTATGTATCTTTGCATATAAAGTAATGGAAACGCTGTTTTGAAGTCTTAAGAGCATCTGAGTTTTCTGTGGATAATATGAATGGAGGGCCCCTGTTCGTATTAGCCTTGTAAAGTATTTTCATGTTCATATTTCTGCAATTTCTTTATTTTACAAACAGAATTTCTTTTCTTGAGTTATGTACAACTTGATTTCTCTTTATTGCTGCAGCCTTTATTTTCACTGATCAGGTTTACTTCTTTGCAGGTTTTCACCAGGGATTAAGTGTGTTGTGTTTGCTTTAAAATCTAATGGTAGTTGCAGTTGTCTTGTTCATGATGCTGCCCTTTTTACTCTGTTTTTCTAGACTAGTTTTAGCTTAGTTTTACAAGTTGGATGCTAACTAATTTATGCTCTCTTTATCATGAATGGCTTATATTTAAAGAGAACAGAACACTAATTGATTGCAGCTTGTATTTGAGTAGTCTTGACTTGTGATACTAATACTTTTTCCACTTGTTACACATAATCACATATGTAGGAAGCAGTATGTTGGAAAAGGCTTAGTAGTGTTACAATTTGTCAATTAGAGTAGATTAGAGTTTTTATCAATTCTTGGATTTGTTTTCAGCTACCTCCTAATCGTGTTTTACGCAGTACTATGTGGTAGAAGCAGGGAGTTAGGAGGAGATAATCATTAACATCAATCCTTGAAGTGATTTTCTTGTTTCTTTTATTTGCAGCAGTATGGATAGAGACTAATGCCATTAGAACGTGGTCATTTACTTTCAAGTCATTTTTAATTTATTCATTTCTTTCAAGTTCTTTTTCTTTACCAATTCAGCAAATAATTAGAAATCACCTTCACACACACACTTTCACTCATCTAGAAATCACTTTTCACACACTTGCACTCATCTGTTTATAATCATCACTCCATCTTAGGAAGATAAGTTAACCATAAACAACACCCCCAAACGACAAAAGCTCTAAGAAAGTTACTTAAGTACATATAGTACACCCTCACTTCATCAGCTTACGAGCCCCGGGTTGACAATTAATGACATCAATTTAGGAACACTAAATTGACTAAACAGATCCCCATCTGGAATATGGCTCTGTTGCTAACGCAGTGGCTTTTAATGATGTGCCTTGGCTGAAATAATGCATAGAGTGGTCTCTATGTGACTTTGGTGAACAAGTGTGTGACTTTGCGAAAGGTAAAGTGCGATGTATGAAAGGTTCTAACACAATGACGGGAAAGTGAGTGAGTCCCTCATAAGTCTTCAATAGTACGGAGATTGAAAGGAACACACGAGCATACAGACATCACTAGTTAGTGATCCGAACTTAAACAAGAATAAAAAATATTACAAATATAACCATAAATACAAAGATGCAGCAGAAATAACACTTCATTTCATTAATGTCAAATACTGAAATAAGCTTACAAATAGAATGGAAATAAATAAGCTCAGGCGATGGTAGCTTATCTGTGAGAAGAGATGTGGAAGATAAATGCCTCTGAAATGTGTTACAATGAGGCTTGAAGGCCTATTTATTATTGATAAACATTGGAAAACCATAAACATCCAAAAACCTAACCCTAGGAGATGAAGTGCCAAAACAATGGGCCCGTTTGGGTAAATTGGTACATCAACTTCTCGGGGTCGTAACTTTGGCATATGATCTCTGTTTGACACGCAAAATACCTCGTTAGGAATATATATCCAAGGAATGCAACTTTTGAATGTAAAACATCAGTCAAGGACCAATTTTTTTCCTAGTGTTTCCAAAAATGTCGTTTAGGGACTCAAAATGGCTCGAGAAGTTCAGGACTCGAAAAACTGCCAAAAATAGTAAACTGTGCTACAATTTAGGAAACTGAAAAACTAAAAGAGACAGTGGTGGGCTCCAAGTGGAATAATCAGGTGGCCACCAACATCCACCTAGATTAGTTAGCCTGCAAAATAGTTCACAAGTTAACCATGATGGAAATAACAACAACACACATTCAACAAGATTCGTACTAATGCAAATGAAATAGTTCATAAGCGTTAACGTAAGTGAAATAACATATATTGCAAACATAATAATACTAGTCCTACTATATTCAAAACATATGCATGAAAACATGCCGGCTCTGAGCTTTTATTAAAGTGAAAGTTCCATTCATACATATACCATTAATGAACCACTAGTCCCAATAGTGGAACAAGAAGTCTACTCCTGCTCCTCCAAGGAAAGATACTCCCTCTATGCTACAGAGAATCCAAGGTTCTCAACAAAACTCCCAAGCTCCTGATCTTAAGATAAAATCCTAGCCAAAAGCTTGGCTCCCCAAACTCCATATACATGAGTTATGAGAACATATTTATAAGAAAAGGGGTGACTATTCATCTCCCTTTTGTGAGTATTGGGCTTCTCTCATGAATCTTCAACTTATTTTAAAAATGACTCTTCACCTTCCACAATTGACACTTGGAATTCCACTTACAAATTAATTACAAGATAACATTACAATATACTTGTAGCCATATAGGACAAAATTGGGTAGAGCCAACTAGATAGCCTAATAAGAAAAATAAGTTAAGCTTGAGTTTGGGGAAACTCTAGCTCAACAACTTCGACATGTACGTTCTCAGTCCCACGACGGTGCCAAGCTTTGTAATTCACAATGACTTCCCCATACTGTGCGATGGGATTAGGATGAAAGAGGACCCTAGCCTCCATGGCATCCAGGTACACTGATTTGGAATCAGCTTGAATTTCCTTCTTTAGTAGGAGCATCATAGTATTGATCTAGACATGGCCACCAATGTTCTGCTGCACGTTCTTCCTATTCACTTCAAGATCTTCCTTGGTAGCAATATGTATGAACCGGTTCAAATTTTCTTCAACCTCCTACCTAACTTGATTCTTGTGTTTGGCTTCAACAAGTGAGCCAACTGATGGGATCTTATGCAATTTCACTATGAAATCCATGTTGTTGTACAATCATGCATATAAGGCATAAATATTGGCAATTTTTTTGTTACTTTGAATGATCATCCACACTTGTGCTTTCTCAAAATCTGCCTATCGCCTTGTTTTCTTCGCCAATTCAGATGGTGCCCCTTTGTATTGCATTGACCACTCATGCATGACAAACGATGGTTGTATGGACAACCTTGAGAGCTTTGGCATTATCCTTACACTTTTGCTACATGTCGTAAAAGAGGAAAACTTCTTTATACACGGTGACCGGCGCTTCATATAATCTCTACATAGTTTCTCCCAATGCCAATACTTCACCAAGTATAGTTGCCTCAAGTTATTCCAGATAAACTTGCATGAGAGTTGTGTTCTATACCTTTGCTTGAAGTTGTTCAACTTCTTGCCTCACAACCTTTAAGTTCTTTGCCAACTTTTTGTTCTCGACCATCAGATACTCCTTGTTTGACTTTATAGCACCTGCGAAGGCCAAGTTGGTTGTGGCAATGGCATTTGGATTCTTTCTGGTGTTTGTTATAATCACCCTTTCTTTGATGAATGCAAGAGATGCAAGATCGTCCGGAAAATGTTTCTTCCTTTCTTGTATAATTTTCTTCCAAATCTCATCATAAGTCATATTGTATGTGCCCATAACTGGACCCTCATTAGGAGAAAAAAATTCCTCTTCTTCGCTTTTCGCTTGCTCTGCTACCAGAGGAGGGGGAGACTGAATGGTGACTTGCTGAGTGCTCAAAATTAGATAAAAAACTTGGTTTAATTATTCTATTTCCACCTCCATGTCTTGAATCACAATTAACTCCTCAATTTCTTGAGCGAGCTCCTTGTCTTGCAATTTTTCACTCTCATCTTCTAGTAGTCGGTTCTTCTCTTATTCCTCAGCTTGTTTCCATGTTGCTTCTTCTTCTTCTTCTTCTTCTTCTTCTTCGCATTTCTTCTTCCATCATCCTATGCTCTTGTTCTTCCCTCTACTTTATCTCTTCCTCTTTCTTTCTTTGCTTCCTCCTCTTCTCTACTGCTATGGCCGCTTTCAAGATGATTGGATATGCTTTCATCTTGTGGCTCTGCTCTTCCACTAGACTGTGTGTAAGTTTCCTCTTTCCATTTTTGTGCACTGGGTTGTGCCTTTTCGTTGGTCCTACCTCTGGAGTGATTTCTTTCGCTGGAGTAACCTGTGATATTCCAGTGAATTTGATTGGTTTACAAGACTTGGAGGCATTATAAAAATTCTTCATTTCTTCCTCCTTAGGCCCACGAAAGGTCCCACTTAGCCATTAAAATTAATATTTGCATAATGGTCTTTACAAACATTCATGTGATTGTATGGATTGAAGTCCAAATGATCAAATGTTATTTTTTCTATCTTCTTTCCTTTGGTGTCTGCCACTTTCAAATTCTTAATTTCGTACAATCCTATCTACATAGGAAGAGAGGGCTAAGGTACTTTCTTCTTATTGTGTAGAACTACTGATAACCATGTGGAAATATGGTACAAAAATTATTGCATGAATAATTTATCGGTGGCATACCGTGGAAGAAGATGTGGCGACTTCTGTCCACCAAAGACTCTGAGGAAAGTGCCATCCGATGAGTCAAACCAATCTGTTATCTCTGAAAATGCTTTCATTACCCCACATGGCATGCAAGGTGGATATTCCTCAAATATTAACTTGTATAATGAAATGAGGAAGTGACCAGTTAGCTTTTTCATTACTCCTTTGTGGCTGCACTCCAAAAGCAGCTTGCAATAGATGTGCATGGCATACTCTCTTTGCATCCTGTTAGTACCCTATATCATAGTAGTCAAAAAACAAATTTTGTCTTTTCAATTTATTTTGGAAAATGTGTAAAGGTTAGGATATGATATTGATAGTAGTCAAAAACAAATTTTGTCTTTTCAATTTATTTTGGAAAATGTGTAAAGGTTAGGATATGATATTGTAGAGATCAAGCTATTAGTATTAATGTAGAATAAAGGTTTCATTATTGTAGTAATTATATAATAATGTGTGAAATATCATGTAAATAGTTATTAATTCCCTATGAAGTTGAGTTAAGAGAGTCGATGGTCATGTCTCATAAAAATCATGATTGAGGTCATAATGTATTTCCTTATTATCAGTGGCACAATTTTTTTGGGTCAATATGGTCAGTTAGAGTGTCAAATCACATTTTTCTATGACATCACACTGGTACAACGGTTAGGAGATGCATTGTTCTTCTGATATCTGTTGCGCTTTCATGACTGAGATTCAAAATTGCAATCATTGTCCTTGAAACACAAATTTATTCACCTTGGGAGTTAAAAGGTTTGTTTAACTTCCAAAAATACCACAAAGCCATTCATTCTTCCATTGAGAGCTTGTTATACATTTCTTGGGGTTCGCTACACAAATTCTGCAGGGGAAGCACTGCGCTCACATACAAGCATTATGCTCACGAACAATTACTGCACTCATTCAAAGAAGTGGTTAATCACTATTTCCAGGTGCCAATTCCTTATTTCCATGAATCATTTTTCTTGCTTGTTGTTATATTTGTTTTCATATGTTGAGAAAAATGCATTAAAAACCCTGCATTAACTCAGATCCAACAATTTTTAGGTTTTAACCCCAAGACCTCACCTTCATCAACTCAAATCCAACAATTAGAGTTGCATTTGAACAAGTTGGTTGCATTAGATTTTGTGAGAAGATCCAGGGATATAGTGTACAACTCACCAAGGAGTTTTCCTTGAATTTCAATGGGCTGAATGTTAAGATTGGAGAGCTCACTTTCCCGATGTAAAATGTCACCATCTTAGCTACAACAAAGATTTCTCTACAAGGAGAGCAGTGGTTCAAGGGCATGCCCATTAACCCAGCCAAATACAAAGATTTCTTGAAACCAGAGTACATAAGCAAGGGGTATGAAGCCATTGTACCAAGAGAATACCTACTTGAATCCTACAACAAACTTTTGAAGGTAATCCAAGTATATTTTACTTGTGAGGGTAGGTTTGGGAGGAGTTATTAGTACCATTTCAAGCTTTTGATGCACTTCACAGAAAAGAGCCCTTTGAATCCACCTTTTTATTTGTTTAGAAGTCTTAGTAAAATGACAGACAAGGTGCAAGGCAAGCAAATCCAAGTGGAACCCAATCTTTTCCATTTCTCTTTGACCAAGTTGTTGGTGGTAGAAGAACTACATAAGAAGAATAAAACATGACACACATTTTTAGACTCATCAAAATTGGTAGTTGACTTACCAACTAGCCCTTGCAGTAAGAAGAACACACCATCATCTGTGGCAAGGGATATATAATAACTGTTTGAAAGTTTAGTGAAAAGGCCATCAGTTTCAATTCATCCATTAGAGAAGAAGAAGGGTAAAAAGTTTCAATTTTCTCCTAAAGTAATGGAGATTCCTAAGAAGCCACTCACTAGAGCCACTACAAAGAAATTGACCTTGGAACAAATGCTTGAGCAACCATTTGAAGCTTTAGAGACCATACCATAGAATAATTTTCTTGATGATAAAGACAAAGAGATTTCAGAACTACAAGAGCATCTAAAGAAGGTACATTTGGTTATTTGCCAATTACATCGTGGCAACTGGGAATTTAAAAAGATTGTTTTAGAAAGGGAACCTAAGACTAGTGAAACTGAACTAGTAATAAAAGAATCTCCATATGTCACCAAGTCTAAAGGTAAGAAGAATATAGTGACAAAATACATTCAAGAGGTAGAAGCTCCATCAGCTAGAGTCACCAGGTCTTTTTTAAGAAAGTTGCAAATTCAGGAGGAAAATTCAATACAAGAACAGAAGAAAGCTGAGGTAAATGAGGGGAAACATACTTTTAATAGGCTTAGGATGTAGTTGGAGAAATAACACAGTGAAATTGTTGAGCTTAAGAAGTAGGATGAAAGGGGCAAGAAAAATATTTATGATCATTTGAACATGTGTGAGCTAGCAATGGAAAATGCCAAGTATGTGTTGAAATGACTCTTCCTTTACATAGGTAGCTCAAAAACATCTGAAGACTGAACCTCACCTTCAGGAAGGAGCTAAAGTTTTCCAAGCAACAGTTGCGTGAAATATAAGTGAAGGACCTAGGTAAGCTTGATTTGTTGGCTGAAGCAACCAAAGTTTGAGTATTAGAATAGGTAAATCAAAGTAATTTTGGATTTTTGGTTTTTTCCCAAGTATGCTAATTGGATGGGATAAGGAGGTTGAAAGGTCATATTTTGTGTAAAGTCCTTCTAGTCCTTCTAGTCCTTCTAGGAGCATAGTTAGTCAGAGTTCTTAAGTAACTTCCTCAAAAGGAACAACTCACACAACAATTTTGCATATTGCCAAAGCATTAGGGTTTTGATGAAAATGGGAAATTTTGTCAACTTTTAGTGAGTGGAGAATTGAAAAGGGTTATCAGGATTGTCACCATCATCAGAAGGTTATATATCATGTTCAAATACCTCAATACTGGTAAAAAACATGAAGGACAGGTTGCACTGCACTTTCATACAGGCATTGCGCTTTTGCTGCAGGTGGAGTTTTGAGAGTTGGAAGATTTATATAATGAAAGGAGGTTTCTAAAGGGGAAGTTGATGATGTCCAAGCCATTTTACACATGTAACAGTTATTGATCACTTCAGGGAGTGACCAAAGCTATATGAACCATCAATTCACTGCGCTTATGTGATGTGTTTCTCCTGGACTAGGAGGTTGCGCAGCGCTACGCTTTCACACAATTAGCCTTTTGACGGTGGAATCTATGTGAAAAATTCATGTAATTTATTTTTATGGTCATCGTTGATGTTTTGAGGCATCTAGGACTTATAAACTCAATTTATAATTTTTATTTATTTTAAATTTTCTTGAAAAATCCTTGGTCAAACGGTTCATAGTTTTCAGAAAAACAGTTCTATATGCGTTGAATTAGGTAGAAATAGAAATCCCCTTAGGGAATTTTGTTCCTAGAGGTGGGAACTAATTTATTTTGATCTATTTATGTTGTATTTGTGATGAATAAAACCATTATTCATCGTTTAGAATAAGAGACACTATGTGCATTGTATTTTTTGAAATTTTCTAGTGAATAAAAAAGATAGAGGTGTGACCTTACAGGGGTTCTTGTGTTAACTCCTAATGGTGATGTGTTTTCTTATGTTATAAGTTTGTCTCTTTGTCATTTTATGTTTTGAATGTATGTCTTCAAGTTTGAAAAAATAAGGATTTATCTCAGAATTCTCTTTAAACATGCTCTGATATAGTTTGCTAAACAATTTATATTTTTTTCTTAAATGACATTTAGAATTCATCCCACAGTTTGATGCTCTATATGTCATTTCCAACATTCTTCTACTCACCCTTCTACAATGAATTAAATTGATAACACCAAAAAAACTGCCTACCTTGCCCCTGCCAAAAGATCCCTCATTCCTTCATCCTCTCATTGGAAAATAATCAACTTTATATGGTTGTATTGCCTAATGGATTTTCCCTCTCCCCTACCAGAAAATTGTTAAAACCTATTTCCCTCTGAGCAACATACCTAGCCTAAGATCGAAGTGGCTGAAAATTTGGACAGAGAGAGCCTTTTTTGAAGCTGGAAGGGTTAGATTCCGGCTTCTAAGTGGTTTTTGGTTACCTTTGGGTTCCTCCCCTCGGCCTGGAGGAATTACATAGTGCTAACATGTCTAGGTCCAATTCATGTGAGGAAATGAATTGTGAGCGCATAGTGCATCCAACAGGTAGGAAAACATGTAAAATCTATCTTGCTTGCTATTGGGATGATTCTTGGCATTAGCTACATGGATCGTCAGATGTTGAGCCAACAAATTTGACTAGTTGAATGGTCTTCCTTCGTTAACAATTTTGGTTAAACAAAAATTCCCACCCTTCAGGGAGGGTCTCAGTACTCTGCTGACCGTAGATTCTACAACATAAAACTATCAAGTAATGATAAGCCTTTCTAAGAGAATTTTTCTTGTAGGTGTTGGTGGGTGTCTGACTAAACTTTGTTGGCTCTTTCACCCAACCCTTAACAACCTCCTTTGTTCTCAAGTAGTTGGTGGTAGCATAGAAGTAAGAATCCATTAGCGATTATGGCTCCAACACATGATACATGAGATGGTAATATGGTGCCAAAAAAGAGGCAAGCCTTTGTCCACTAGCATTGTTAAGAGTTATAATCTTGGAATCTATATGTGAGATTATCCAGTTGGCAATGTTTGCACATGGGAAAGCCAAATATCTACATGCAACCTTATTTAATCCTAACTTTTAGACATTGATATAAACCTACCGGTCCTTAAGATTGGCTTTGAAGCTTCTTGCTAAGAAAGCCTTGTTCACTTTGTTCCATGTGATATCTGACTATTTTTCTATGAACAATTTAGTATCTGCGAAAATTGGTAAGTTCATTGGAGTAAAATTAACTTCCTCCCTAATGTTGCTTTCTGTGGTGTCCTTTGAAGAAAATCTCTTTGGTTCCATGATGACAGAAATTGATGAAGAGAAGTGCTCAACAACTACAATACTTGGAGGATGAAAAACACTCATGGAAAATAATGAATTAACTTTAGCAAAAAGACTCACACAAAAATATAATGGTAGCAACCATAAGACTGGAGGGAATAATTTTGTAAATCCTAAGCTGAGTGTAGAGTCTAGCTCCAAGAATTGTGAATTGCACTGTATCAACATCCAGGGGAGCAACTTGAGGCTTGAGATCAATGCACATTCTCAACATGTGTAGTCTCAGCATGTGCAGACTTAGGGGAGACTGCAAATTGCGTAGTATTAGTGGCCAAGGGTGTGGCTTGAGCCTTGGAACTGTGTAATGCATAATTGGTCTATCCAGGTACTGTGCATTACACAGTATCAGAGGCCAAGATTTAAGATTGAGCCTTAGACTTGCGTAATGCCCAACTGAGCAAAGACAACTGCTGTCAAAGTGAAGGGCGTATCTTCTCAAAAAGAGGATGGGAATGTGGCAGATCTGAGTGATGGTTCAAGTTAGAGTGTAGATATGAACACGGCAAGATAAATAAGTTAATAAAAATATCAACATGCAAAAGGAAAAATAAACATGCATAGGGAGTCACCAAAACAACGACCAGTAATGGGAAAAAATAGGAAAACTGATGCGACACTTGTAAAAGGTGAATGATGGACTGAACCAACTCTTAAATGAGCTAATAGAAGTTAAACATCTAGCAACCAGGAAAAGAAACAAGAAAAACAACACGAAATGACAAAAAGCGATAGAAAAAGTGACAAAAGACGACAAAAGCAAAACTCACGAGGAAAAGCACTGCAAATTCCACCGAAGGCTCCTTGATCTCATTGGGAAGGGTAGAGATCCAAGATCAAATATAAAAATGAGCTATAGGGGTGGAAATTATATAGATATAGGCTAGATAGGGTTTATAACGTGCATGCCTAAAATCAAGGAAAAAACACACTTGGCAGAAAGTCCAAAAATAACAACTTGTGTGATCCTTCAGGAAACTAATTATCCACTCCATATTTTCTAGTGATTGTTTTTTTTCGAGAAACCAACCATTCACATTTTCAAGAAAGATTGCGCAACTTCCAACCAATTGGCAACTCCTTGACTTAGTGAACTACATAGTTTCTGAGCTCAAAGGAAGATTTACAGAGTTTTTGAGCTTAAGGTTGCGCTGTCTCCCAGAATTACACAGTTTCTGAGCTTAAGGTTGGGTTGTCTCCCAGAATTGCATAGATTCTGAGCTAAAGGTTGGCATGCTTGTCTGGATTTTGCAATTCAGATCCTCAAGGCTGACCCGCCTTCCAAGGTTGCATAGTTTCTGAAGGGAAGAGCGACAATGTTGCAAAGTCAAGTCAAGAGATAGCTTATGTCTGAAAGATATCAAACCGAGATTAACTCATCACAAGCACGACTTGAAAAGATGTCTTGATCATAGCATGAATACTTGACGACATTAAAAGATAGGCTCATGTGGAAGGACACAATTTTGGAAGGTGCTTGTAGTAGCTACAACAACATCATTCATTTATATTTGCAACTGTCATGACTTCTTGAAAAATTAACATTAGGTTTTTAATCCGCTCCGTGATGAAATCTTCTTTGTTCAATTTTTAAAATGTTCAAAATTCGATCCTCACATTCACCCTCAGTCATCCCAGCTTTATAATATGTATTATTTTTAATAAATAATAAATAAATTTATAACAAAAAAATAATATTTCATTCAAAATAATGTAAATCTTATTTCAAAATTCTATGTATTTATTGTAAAAGCTCATAAAACTATTTTATAGTTTCTTTTTTATTTTTATGAGATATGGACTTGAATTCAAAGTAAAGCACTTTTCTAAATAGAATGAAAGGTGAGAATAAGCTAGACTCTTAATTTTAATCACATTTTGCATAGTAAGGAAAGATATTGCCACATGATAATAAAAAATAGTTAAAATAATTTTGTTTCTTTCCATCAAAATGTTTATGGTCTCTACCATTGTGAAGACTAGAGGAAATAATCTATATGTGAGTATTTATTTAATAATGACTTACATTAGTGGAAGGTTTTCAACCATCATTTTACTTAATTACAAATCTTCTAACATAATGACAAATCTTTCACATTAAAAACACATACTTTTTAATCATCATTTTACTTAATTACAAATCTTCTAACATAATGACAAATCTTTCACATTAAAAACACATACTTTTAATCATAATTGTTATATAAAAGTTACACAAATCTTCCACATTAAAAACACATACTTTTTAATGATAATTGTTATATAAAAGTTAGTAATTTTATTTTATTTTTTATTTATTTATTTATTATTATTATTTTTAAATAGAAAATAAATTCATGATTATTCATGCCGAAAACACATTAAGTTGAAAATCACTGTTATTTCTCCAATAACAATTGGAAATTTTTTTTAATTTTACCAATATGAAAATATTTTAAAAAAATTATATAAAAATTTTTAATTGCAAATATTATATTATATGCTTGTTTAACATTCTAGGAAAAAAAAAAATTTATATAAAATTTTTTAATTGCAAATATTATATACTTGTTTAACATTCTATAATTTTTTTTTAAAAGAGTTAGATAAGTTAAAGACTTGCACGGCACACATTACACAAAAACCATTATGCACGAAACGGTATATCTTAGCTTTACACACCAGCATTTGACCCCTACATTGATAACTCCTAAACAATTACTAATTTTTAACCTATTGCATTTAAATAAAAAAATAAATAACATTTTTTTCTTTTATTATATAAAATTAATTAACAAAAACTATGAAGTTTTGGAAATATTAAATACATCAAATTTTTTATTATTTTTAATTAATTTTATATGATGATGATGGTTAACGTCCGCTGAGACCAAATAATGGTCTATGGACCTAAAGAAACAAATTATCTATTTTGATTTAAGATTTTATTCCTATGCTCAAAAAGCTTGGAGAGAAGCCTCCCGAGCTCACTATAATTTTGACATTGTAAAAGGCTAGGAAGGTCAGTATTGTAACAAAGATTGTGAAACTGAGATCTAATGTGGTTATACGCGGGGCACTCTAAGAGGAAGTGGTTTTCATCCTCGATGTTCCTATTCTTACATATATGGCAGATCCTTTCCGTCCATGGCGTTTTAGGAACTGCCCAACAACCTGTTTCACTATGGAGCTCATGAGAATTCGTTCTAATCTTTGCTATATTAATTTTCTTCTTTGAGCTAGTTAAAATAGAGAGATACTTTTGATCTTCTAGGGTGGGGTTGATGACCTTCTTATAATAACTTAATTTTCTTTTAGCCGCTAAGTCTTTCTCACACCACATTTTTTCTTTGAACTTAGAAGTAACAATATCTTTAATGTTATTTATGTTTTGCAATGCATCATTTTCGTTGATCTCCCAATAGTTTAACCAGGCCCTTGTGTCTTTATGCCACCCTCGATTGAGCCTTAGGTGGTTTTGGCTAGAATTTAAAGCTAGCTTAGGAAGTCTATGATCGTTTATGTTACTGATTTTGTGCTTGTACAACAGAAACCTAAGCATAGCTAGGCTCTCAATAGGGGAAAGACCTGCTTCCATAAGGAGAATAGGATAGGGTGTATTACTTTTAATTTTCAGGTTATAAGTTATAAAACGCTTCTGGATTTGCTCAATCTTTCTCCATGATTCTCTGGAGATGCTGCAACCCCAAACCTCACAGCCATATAAGATAACAGGAGTGACTAAAGTTTCAAAGAGGAACTTCTTTTTATCCCACATTACAAGGTTTGCAATTTTACAATTATTTTCAAGACCATAGTAAGCTTTCCACCCCATTAATCCTTTTCTCAATGCTATATTATATTTATCTAGATAGAATTTCAAATTTATTAAATCGACTTTGATAAATTTAAAATTTAAAATAAATATTTATAAAAACTCCTTATCATAAACAAAATTTCTAATTTTATTGTAACATAAAATTTACGTTTAGACATCTCAAATGAATTTATTTTCTACCTAACATTTTTTATAAAAATATAATGTTTTATTCGAATTAAAATATTTTATTTTAATTAAATTAATCTAAATAGAAATCCAAGTTAATTTTAAAAATAAATTTTAGACATGTAAATTAAATATTTTATATAATAAATTTTACAAATATAATTTAATTTTATATATCATAAGTTTAGATTTTTCGATTCTTTCATTTATCTAAAATTTAATTAGATTTTTCCATTCCTTCATTTATGTAAAATTTAATATTATATATATATATAATTTTATATAAAATTTAATTAGATATTTTATGTAAAATTATTTTTTTTTTTATATATTTTTTTATTATTTTTTATATTTAAAATTAATTATATATATAAATATAATTTTAAATATAAAAAATAAAAAATAAATAAAAAATAATTTTTATTAAAATTTTTAATAATTCAAAAAATTCCATAAACTAAATCAATGCACCATTATTCATATTCTTAAATTTGTTTTTTTTTTTTTTATAAATCTCATAGATATAATTTTCTACTTCAAATAGGTGTTTACGAATTTAAAACAGTTTTTTTCCAATAATCAAAATTTATTTATTTAATATTTTTAATTTAGTTAAAAAAGACAAGGGCATATATATATATATATAAAGTTATGTGAGTTTTGTTATGATAAGCACTACTTAACGTGTAGTCTGAGTAGTTGCAACTCATCTGGGATTGCACCTTATCTGGGCTACACTAGCCCTTAGCATCGTTTGACTAGATTTTTGTCCTTGAAGTTCCAAACGAGTGACCTTTACACCATGAATTTCCTTAACAAAACACCTTGTCGTTGTTTGTTCTACACCCCGTGGGCAATAAAGAAAAATCTATATTATAATTATAGTGAACTTTTTATGCTATAACATAATACATAAAAATATATATTATTTTTATCCCAAAATTTTGTTGGACATAGGATAAACCAACATTCCTCGTGTGTTTCGCGACATGGACTAACTGCCTCTCGTGGATCCTTATCTTTGGCGATGTGATCATTGACTAACACCTGTGGGTTTTGGTCTAACGATAATCATGATTCCTAATAAGTGGTATCAGAGCGTAGGTCACGAGTTCGATACACACTCGACTCGCATTGGGGGGAGATCAATGGACATTGGATAAACCAACACTCCTCATGTGTTTCGCGACATGGATTAACCGCCTCTCGTGGATCCTTATCTCTGGCGATGTGATCGTTGACTAACACCTGTGGATTTTGGTCTAACGAAAATCATGATTCCCAACAGATTTTGTATACCTCTTGTACAAACCATAACGGGGCAGTAGCATGTCACAAATAAGTTCAAACATTAGTAGAGATATTCCTTTGTGAACGAACTTCCTGAGATATGAAGATAGATAGGAAGAAATTGAAGTTTGATCCATTGCACAACTTTCTAACTTCTCACATGGAACTACACTTATGTTCTTCAATAAACTCACGTGGTCGTGTGCATCATGGAAAAATAGTCACACAACGAAAATTTCCGTGTTTTAGTTTGCCTAGTCAATAGATTTGGTCGCATCAAGTCTCACATGCCAAGATTGCCCCATTGTGGTCAAGTAAACATTTACCCTAGCTTAACTTTTTCCATTACAATGACCTGTTAGTGATTGTGGAAGGTTTTCCAAAATTCTTATCCACTCATGTCTATAAAGAGAGGAACTAGGCCAAGAAAAAAGAGAGAGAGGATCTAGGCCAAGGAAAAAGAGAGACGTTCAAAGCAAAGTTATGTTGTCACTTTTATTTAGAAGGAAGGAGGATTGAGAAAGAGAGTGAGAGAGAGACAAGGTCCATCCCTTAGGAGAGATTGAGCTACTCACTTAGTATACTTTAATACAATGAGTTGGAGTTACAATATATTCTACAAGAAGTGTATTTAATTCTTGTCTTTCCATTGGGTTTTATTTGTAAGATGATATCTTTATCTATTGACTTCATATGAGTAATTGTGCATCTTTATTATATTATAAATCATGGATCTAACCTAGCTTTTATACTAGCAATTGACCTATTGCATGTTTCCATCTAACAAAGGATTATTTCATCTTTTCTTGTACATGATTTAGGGAAATAATTACCAATACGAGTGGCACCTCCACTGGATTTAGATCTTAATTTATTTCTTATTTCCTCACCAATTTCATCTTTTCCTTCTCACGTTTTCTTGCAGGTACCTTTATTATTCTTCTATTCGTTGTCTTGTTGATTTTTTTGCAGGAATTGAGGCAAAATCACTTGCGAAATTCCACCGTATAGGAGCAGTGCCAACTTGCATGAAACCATGCAAGATTTCTCATAACAATCATGCGACACTACACACCACCACATAGATATCATTAGAACTATCACACGGTTGAGATAAAATTACATGGTCTAAGTCTCTCTCATCTACCATTGGCCATTGTCTTATTTGAGATCTAAAACTCCTTTTTTTTTTTCTAGTTAAGACTAACCTAAGTACCCACGGGGGATTTGAACCGGTGACCTATCGCAAGGAGTGCCTTAACATCGCACACATTCACCGTCAATCCAAAACCCTGTGGGCTAGATCTAAAACTCCTTTATTTATGTTTTCTACAACTAATAAAATCAACAATCACAGTAAAAAAAATAAAAATAAAACTTACCCTAGATGGTCTAAGGAAGGAAAAAATTCACTTAAACTCATAAATTTGTATTTAATTGATTTTCAATGCCACCCTTAGTAGAGTTCTTTTTTCTTTCCATTTACGAACAAAATACATATTTTGTTTCAAATCAATCATACAATTCTAGTTTAAACATTGCACACACAAAGAGGTCTGAATCCAAAATTGAATACCATGTGTGTTCTTTGCCCTACACTCCTATGAGAAATCTCTACAAATGAACAACATATTATTCTTTGGTCCTGACTCCCTAATGTAGTTAGATCGTTGTGTTATTTCAACACATAAGTAAATTATTATTATTATTATTTTGTGTGTGTAGGAACAACTGATTAAACACTTTGTACTTATTTATTAATTTATTTTAGATTCTTATTTTTACATACATATCACTCTTCACACAAATCACTCCTTAACTCAAATTGCCTTTAAAATCAACCCACAATATTAATTCACCAATATTAAACCTCCACAAGAGGGGCATGAAATAATTGAGTAGTTCAGGTCGGAGAATGGGGTTAGGAATCCAAAAAATACCCCTTTTTAATTTACATATGAAACATAAGTCAAATAAGTAGGGAGATGAAAAATCCTTCATAACCAGATGGAAAGACTGCCTAGAATAAGTGACATCATTGTTGAAAATGCAACAAGAAAAATACTGATTTAATTTTCCCTTGAATTGAATTAGGCTAAACATTTTAATTCCACATCACAAGACAACTTGTACGAGTTAAATAAGTTAATTTTACTTAGTTGGATTAGTTAATTCGAGTTGAGGGTCTAACTTGAGCCATGTAGAGTGTATCCTACTTTATAGGAGATCTGGTTGAAATTATTTTGAGTTGTAATTAATTAATTCAGTTTAACTGAGTTAAAGCCAGTTAAACTAGTTCCAATTGATGGAGGAACTAGTAGGAGTTCTAACAGTGGGTGTTTCTTCATGTGTTCAACCAGTTAAATGATAATTTAATCATACATAAGTTATGCATGTGAGCTCTGAGAGTTACCTAGTTGAGATTGGAGTTCAAGGGAAGTGTACTATCAATTGTATAATCATCCAAATTGTAAAGGTGGTGCATGCAGTCAAAGGAAGGCCTATGATGGAATTTGCAATTCCAATTGAGGAATTTCCCTAATTAATAAGAGCTAATTCCCAAGGAAATAGGGACTTGGGCAAACAAAAAATTGGTTAAGTATTGGCCAAGGCTTGTCTAGGAAGCTGTGAGACAGATAGAGATAGTGCAGAGGTTGCTCAGGCTTGAGCAAAGAATTGTAATCTTCTCATATTTTCTGACTAATGCAATATATAGATAGAAATGGTTTTATTTGTGGCTTTCCCCAAGAAATCATTGTGTAATGTTTTGATTGAATTCTTTCTCTTGTGCACTTCATGATTTCTTAATCGATTAATTGTTTCTGTTAATGAGTTAGATTCAAGTATTTTGTTTTAGAAAATTACATAAATAGTTTGAATCTAAAAAGAATTTCTACACGATATAGTTGAAATCTGTAGAGCATCTAATAATGTGTTTGTTATGACTGGTGTTGAAGAAGACACACTATTGAAATTCAAAGGAATATCATATTCTACATTCAATTGCTCGTTTGACTCGCAAATTGATACTTTGTCTTCCAGTGTGTTGTGGCATGCTCATTTTGGCCATATAAACTACGGTAGTATCAAGAATTATGAAACAACAAGGCGTTAAAGGGATTCTTACTGTTCCAAGAAAACTTACTCTGTGAGATGCTTGTATTTTAGGGAAGCATTGTAAGCAAGTTTTTCATAACTCTACTTTGAGAGCTCCCAGGAAATTAGGTCTCATACATTTTGATTTATGTGGGTCTATTCTCATTCCATCTGCCAAAGGTAATAAATGTGTGCTGACTTTTGATTGATGAATACATATGGATGTGTTGGGCTTATCCGTTGAAAGAGAAATATCAAGTTTTTGCAACTTTTTAAATTTTTCATTTATCCATTAAAAATGAAACTCGACATAACATTGGCACTCTATGATATGATAATGGTGGTGAATACACATATCATGATTTTGAAAAGTATATGCATGAAAATGACATTAAACATCAAACTACAATTCCTTATGATTATAACTACTAAATATGGTGAGATCAATGATGTTTTTCACGAATGTTAAGTTGATGTTTTGGGGATAAGAAGTACTTTGTGCAGTCTATATTCGTAATGGTTGTCCTTCTTCTACCATCAATAATAAGTCTCCGTATGAAATGTGGTATAATCATCTTCCTGCTATTCAACATTTAAAGATTTTTTCTCTATGTTATGCATTGATTCCTAAACATCAACCTAACAAATTGGGTGCCAGGAGTCACAAATATATTTTATTGGGATATTGTAGTACTTCCAAAGCTTAGATCTTATATGACGAGGAGAACAAAATATTTATTATTTCACAAGATGTAATTTTTCTTGAATTTTCTAAAGATGCTTCCATTTTTGATAGACAACTTAGTCATTTGGATTAATTCACTTCCAAGGAGTTTTATTATGAATGTGATAATGAGATTCCATATTCTGAAGGGGGGATTTATATTCTAGATTAGTCTATAGATTTTTTCTTCAATAAATTTGCCATTTTCAACACGAAATGAAGTAAAAATGGATGATGATAATGTTTTTTCTAAAGAAAAATTGGATGATGATAATGTTTCTGTAGGATAAAAAATTTCTCTTGAAGAACATGTTCTTCAATATGAGAAATCATCACAACGATCATTACAAAGATCAACATGAATTCAAACATTTCCAAAGGTGTGTCATGATTTTGTTACAAGAAGTTCTAATTTTTCTGTTGTCAATGAACCCACTACCTTTGAAGAAGTTTCCAGTTGTCATGAATGGAAATATGCAATGCAAAGGGAGTATGATTCCCTCATAAAAAATGGCACTTGGAAGTTGGTGGATCCCCCTGTTGGCATCAAGCCCATTGGTTGTAATTGAGTTTATAAAATTAAGGAAAATATTTCACTTGACAAGTACAAAAAAAAAAAACTTGTAGAAAACAGGTATGTACAAAAGGAGGGTGTTGATTATACAAAAACATTTTCTCCTATAGCTAAATGGGGCACTATTAGAACTTTGTTTTCTCTTGTAGCTCAAAGGAGATGGAAACTACATCATATGGGTGTAAAAATAATTTTTTTGAATAGAGATTTGAAGGAGGATATCTATATGTTTCAGTTAGAGGGTTTTTTCGTTAAAAGAAAAGAGAAAAAGGTATGTAAATTTGGAATGCAAGATTGTAATACTATTTCTAATCCAATGAGACAAAACCTAAATCTCACTTCAGATGAAGGAAATGCATTTGAAGATCCAACAAAGTACAAAAATTTTGTTGGAAGATTAAATTTTCTTACTATTACTCGTCCTTACATAGCTATTATTGTAGGAATACTTTTCAGGTTTATGCATAAGCCTTGTGAAGGTTAATGTATCACAACAAAATGAGTTCTCAACTATTTAAAAGGCACTAAGTCATATGACATCAAATATTTCAAAGTTTCAGACTTCCATCTCACTAGTTATCAAATTCATATTTTGATGGAGATCAAGTGCATGGGGTGTCCAATTATGGTTATTTGATGAATCTTGGATTAGCAGCTATCACTTGTAGATCATGAAATTAATATGTTATAGCAGATTCTACCACTGAAGTCGAATATATTGTAACAACCCAAGCTAAAAAAGAAATAATTTGGCTTCACAAAATACTTGAATATTTTTAGGTTAAACAAAAGAATTCAACTCCTCTACTCAATAACAACTCTTCTACAATTCAGTTGGCCAGGAATACTAAATTATATGATTGAAGAAAACATATCAACACCAAATAGCACTTGATTTGACATTATGTAGAGTGTTGAAAATGCAACAAGATAATGGATCTTAGTGAAAAGAAGTCGCCTTCACTAAGTGGGCCCGCAGGTTATTTTTGGCGCAAAGTCTATTTTTAAACTATGTCTATTTTTAGACATATGGATCATGGTCTATGAGTTGCAAGATGCTATTTATGGATGATTGGTCATGTTGGTAAAAATAGATGGACCTCTATTTTTAGACATATGGCGGAGTCTATTTTTAGATTGCCAATCAAAATTAGCCCTTAATAATATTTGGACTATAAACATTATCTTATCCTCTTGCAGCACTTCAATTTGAGCTACGGATGTGGCACATGCAACATGCCAGAAGGAAATACACTTTTCCTATGGGTTAGTTGAGCTATTGCATGATGGACTTCAGTTAGAACTCAAGTGATTGAGTTTGGTGGAGTTGATTGAGGAGTTGATGGAGTTGTGTTCAGTTTGACTTAGTTGAACTAGTTGTATTTAGTTTAACTGCCAAATACACTAGTGATGAGTGATGTGAATTAATTCACTAATTATTAACTCATAAATCAACTAAAGAATACATCAGTTAACTCAGTGCATGGACAGTTCAGTGGAGACAAGTGTTAGAGGTGGGTGAAAGGGTGAGACTACTATCAGTTGTGACTATAGCTGTGCATGAGATTTGCATAATCATTGATTGAGATTGCCAATGAGGATTGCGCAGTACAAGCCAAGGGAATTCGAACTTGGATCTGATCTATTCTGAACTTGGATTTCGCAGTAGAGGCAGGCAAACAGTGGAGGAGATTTGAACCCGTGACTTGTTCAGATCTGAGCTAGTTTGTGTGTAGCATGTGGAGATAGTACTGAGTACTTGTGAGGAGTATTGTACTATGTATTGTTACATGTTCTCTATCATTATAATATACAGATAGTTGGGGGTTTTCAGCTGTATGCTTTCCCCATTACACACTGTGTTGATATGTGTGATTGATGTTTCAATGTGCGCATGAGATTGTTTTTTTAATTCTGCAAATTGATGATCAATGGTAGAGGAGGTTATGTATTATGCATGCATTCCGAAAATAGTTTATAATCAGGATAATCTCTGTGAATAAGTGTTATATTATTCAAATTTCTACATAGAGGACAAAGTTCATCTGACACATAGTCCCACTTTAGAGTAAATCACAAATATCTTCACCAAAGCATTGGTATATGAAAAGTTTGAAAAATTCAGAATGTTAATTGGCATGTCAAATGCCCCTTCGTATTAAGGGGGGAACGTTAACTAATCCTTCAGGATTACTTTGTACAATATTAGTTAGATGGTAGTTTTTCTTTTCCGTTGATAAGTTACCGAGACAAAGCTATCTCGTACCTACTTTAAATTTGTATAAATGAATGATTTCAATATCAATAAATCAAATTTTCCATTGTGGAGTTTAGTCATGGGCCTCTCTAGAGCTTCGAAGTGAAACTCGACATTGGTCTATTCCCAAAACACCTTGGGTTAAAAGAATATGTCAAGTGTGCAATACTAAGAGATTGGAGGTGAAAAAAACTTTCTCTTGGATTTCCTGGCTCTTACTCACACTCGTTCTTATTTCCAAAAAATCTACCACACTACCAACCTTCTTAACTTGTTCAATCAACAAAACTATAGTGATCTAGGAATACTTATTTCCTTGCTCTTTGATCATAGAAATAAAATATTAAAAAGTTAGATCTTATGCTTTTGTGATCCATATTGTAAACAAGAATGTCTTTCAGATTAATCACATCATTATTATTTGGTTGACGTTTTGAACCAACTAATGTGGCTCATTCTCAGGACAAAAGTCTCAATTAATCTTTTAGATACGATAAACATCATTAATCTCAATATACGTTAATTATTATCATCATTATCATATATATATCTATCTATATATATATATATATCTATCTATCTATATATATATATATATATATATATATATATATATATCTATCTATATATATATATATATATATATATATATATATATATATATATATATATATATTATTTTTATTTTTCTTTTCTTGAAACAAAATTTCTAATTTCATTTTCACATAAAATTTACATTTTAATATTTTAAATGTAAATTAAAATTTTTATATAATAAAATTTAAAAACATATTTCATCAATTTAAATTTTTCTTATCTTTCATTTAGGTATATATTTTTTTGGGAAATATATAAAGAATTTTTGAGATATATCAAAAACTATTAAATAAATATAAAAAAGAATTACAAAAAAATTTAACAATCCAAAAAAATCCATAAACTAAATCAATACATTATTATTATTATTCTTGAGTTTAATGAAAATAATAAGTATTTTTTTCCCTTTTTCATACTCTAATAAATCACATATATATAAATTTCTACTTCAAATAGGTGTATAAGAATTTAAAAACATATATTAATATATATATATATATATATATATATATATATATATATATTATTTATTTAACATATTTAATTGGATTAAAAAAGAAAGTGAGTGAAAAAAATTAAAGAACTTTTTATGTTATAATTTAATAGAGAAAATCTATATATGTTTTATTTGCTAGGTTATGTGAGTCTTGACATGACTAGCATGCCTAACATGTGGCTTGAGTAGCTATAACACATTTTAGATGCACTTGACCTAGGCCACACCAACTCTTAGCATGGTTTGGTTGGATTTTTGTCCATGAAGTTTCAAACCAGTGACCTTTACACCACAGAGTGCCTTAACAGAACAACTTGTCATTGTTTTCTCTACATCCTGTGGGCAATAGAGAAAAATCTATATTATAATCATGGTGAACTTTTTTGTTATAACGTAATAGAGAAAAACTTATATTATTGTTACCCAAAAAATTTTGTACAACTTTTATACAAACCATTGTAGGAAAAAAACATGTCAAAAAGAAGTCCAAACATAAGTAAAAGCATTCCTTAGTGAAAGGAATTCTTAAGATATGAAGATAGATAGAAAGAAATTGAAGTTTCATCTACCTCACAAATTTTTGACTTCTCACGCAACATCGTGCTTATGTTCTTCAATAAACTCATGTGACCATGTGGATCTAGACATAAATGATCACACAACATAAATTTTCGTGTTTTATTCTACCCAGTTGGTGGATTTGATGACATCCGATCTCACATGCTGAGATTGTTGCATTGTGTTAGAGGAGAAATCAACCCTAGCTCGTCCTTTTCCACTACAATGACCTGTTAGTGATTATGGATGGTTTTCCAAAATGCTTATCCACTCAGGTCTATAAAAAGAGGAGTCAGGCCAAGGAAAAAGAGAGACATTACGAGAAAAGTTATGTTGTAACTTTTATGTAGAAGGAAGAAGGATTGAGAAAGAGAGAGAGAGAGAGATAAGGACCATCCCTCAGGAGAGATTGAGTTGCTCCCCTAAACACGAGGTGAAGTTACAATATATTCTACGAGCATTGTACTCATTTCTTGTCTTTCCATTTGGGTTTTATTTTTAAGATGATATCTTTCTCTATTTACTTCATATGAGTAATTATGCATCTTTATTATCCTATAAATCGTGGATCTAAGCTTGTTTTTATAATAAAAATTGACATGTTGCGTGTTATCATTTAACAAATTATTATTTAATCTTTCTTGTACAATGTGATTGAGGGAAATAATCACCAAAATGAGTGACAACTCCATTGGGTTTAGATCTTGATTTCTTTCTTATTTACTCACTAGTTTTAGTTTTCCCCTTCTCATGTTTTCTTTCAAGTACCTTGCTTATTCTTCTATCTATTGTTTTTTTTATTTATTTTTTTGCAGGAATTAGGGTGAAATCACTTGCATAAATCCATCGTGTAGGAATAGTGCCAAGTCACACGTCCCCATGTGAGATTTATCAGAATAGTTGCATGGCACCACATGTCACTGCACATATATCATTGTAAAAATCACACTATTGAGATAAAAACCACACGGTCTAAGTCTATCTTATTTGGTAGTGGCGTGTTGATAGTGCTGGATCCACCAACATTCAAGGGGATCTCCCTGGTAAGAAGTCCTAACTATACCTTAGGTTGTTTGGAGTAGGAGTTCCAGAAGTGGGTGGTAATGTAGTGCCGTGATGATGGTAGCGCGCAAAGACAAGTATGATAGCTTTGGTCATAAGCAAGTGTGTGACCTTGCAATGAGTCAAGTGAGATGCATGGGGGTTCTAACAGGCAGCAGAGAAAAGGAATTGTACCCCTTAGAAGCCTATAATAGTATGTAGCCTGAAAGGAACACACGAGCGGAATGACATCACAAGTTGCAAGCAGAATAGTCCACAAACCAAAGTGATGGGATAATCCAACAACATGCCTTTAACAAGATTCATACAATTGCATATAAAATAGTTCATAAGCAAATGCATAAGTTAAAAAACATACATTTGCTAAAGTAACCAGAATAGTCAAATTACAATAACAACATATGCATGAAAACATGTTGGCTAAGATATATTATTATTAAGTGAAATTTCCATCCATACATACACCATGGACAACTACTAGCCCCAATAGTGGAACATTATAGTCAATGCCACCTACTCCTCCAAAGAAGTATACTTGCTCTACACTATGGAGAATCCAAGGCTCGTCACAAGACCCTCCAAGCCTTTTCTAAGCCTAAGCCCAACCAAAATCTTGGCTCCCAAAAGTCACTTCTATGAGTTATAAGGTTCTATTTATAACAAAGGGTGGGGTGACCCTTGACATTCCCCTTTGACTCTTTGGCTACCCTCATGACTCTTCAACTTCTTTACAAATAACACTTTACATTACAAAGTGACTCTTCACATTCCACTAATGACACTTGGAATTTCACTTACAACGTATTTACAATTAATATACAGTTTCCACATATACCCATGAGGAACAAAATAGGCTAGAGTTAACCTGACAAGACAAACAATAAGACTCAGAAGCTTGGGGAAAGACCATCTTGTCAAAATCTTCTTGATGATCTTCGGTGATGAATTGATGCCAAGCTTGGTATTGTGCTATTATGTCCCCATACTGTTTGGTGATGTCTTTCTGGAAACAAACTCTTGCCTCCATGGATTCTAGGTATATGGTCCTCGAACCTCTATCTAACTCATCTTGAAGCATGCACAACATTGTCCCGAGTATGATGGGATCGCCAATATATCTCTACATGCTTTTTACACTCAACTGCAAGTCATCACTTGTGGCCTATTACATCATCTGCTCCATGTACCTATCAGCCTCCAGCCGTACTTGGTTCTTCTTAATGGCTTGGTTGAGGGAACCGATTGAATGGATCCTCTGTGTCCTCACCATGACATCCAGGCTCTTGAACAACCATGCATAGGAAGCCTGTATGCTACTAACAAACGAAGGGAGTTGCTCATAGTTTTGGATCAACATTCGGATCCATGCTTTGTCCAGGTTTGCGTGTGGCTTCATAATCTTATGTAAGTAAAGAAGGTCTCCCTTGTATCTCATTGTCCATTCTTGTACGTGTGCAATAGCAACATGTATGTCATTGAGAGTTTGGACAATCTTGATGCATTTCTATTGAAAACCATATAGATGGACAACTGCCTTGTGCACGGTGACAAAGTAGTCGTACAATTTTCACATGGTGTTTTCAAGAGTCGATACTTCAATAAGTATCACTTTCCTCATCTCTACCATAAAGGATCCTGCAAATTGTTTTTCTCTCTACTTGGATGCTTGCAAGTCCCTAGCCATCTGATATTTCCTTGCTATCAAGAAATTGACACTTGAGCTCGTGGCTTCTGCATAAGCCTTAGTGGCATCGATAATGGCAGCTGGATGCTTTCTAACATTTGACACTATCACCCTTTCCTTCATAAATGCAGGTGATGCATGATCATATGGGGAATTCTTTCTCCACTCCTGTACAATATTTTGCTGCAAATCATCAAAGGATATATTGTACACATCCATCCCCAGATCATCATTAAGGAGGACAACCTCTCCTTTCTTACTTAGGACTAGTTCTGATACTAGAGGTGGTGGAGACTACAAGGCGACTTCAGATACTCTCGGCATGAGGTAGGTGTCTTGGTCTTGTGGCTGCTATGCCAACTCCATATCCATCACTTCATCCATTTTTTTAATCTTCTGAGCGAGTTCTCGATCCTACAACTGCTCACTCTCTTCTTCTTCTGCCGACTATTTTGATTCTTCAACCTATATTAGTGCAATTTTCTTTGTCATTGCGCATTGCCATTCTTCCTGTTCTTGTTTTTGCTTCTCTTCCTTCTTAGTTCCTGATCTTCTTTCAGATTCTTCTCTATTTCCTACAACTTACTTTCTGCTTCCTCCAACCTTTGCTTTTATCTTTTCGTTTGCCCTGCTCTCTTTATGTGTTGTTGCCTCTTCGCCTCCACTGCCAAAGTTGCTTTCTCAAGAAGAGAATCTTCTTTGAACTTGTAGCTTTACTCACCCTCTGGGTTCTCGTAAATAGTCCTCTTGCCTTTGTCCTTCGCTGGTTTTCTACTCACTATTGCTGTTTTTTTTGCTTCCTATGGTGCTGCTTTCCATTCTATAACCATGTTGACCAGTTCATTGAGCTTGAAGGAGTTGTAGAAGTAACTCCAAGGATCTTCCTCTGCCCAATGAAATGTCTCATGGATCCATGGGTAATACACCTTGCATATACATTGTGGATCATATGGATTGCAGTCTTTGGTTCTGAACTCAAATATTTCTTAGTCCTTGGCCTCGATATCTGCATCCTTCAAGCTCTTGATCTCATACAATCCAATCTGAAAAGGAAGAGAAGACCATGGTGCCTTCTTCCTCGTATGCAGTCCTACTGATAACCTTATGGAGATGTGATATGAAACCTCTTGCATGACCAGATTATCTGTGGCAAACCTTGGTAGCACATGAGGAGGCTTCTCTTCGCCAAACATCTTGATGAAGGTGCCACTGAGTGATGCATACCAATCTGCAATGTTGAGTAGTGCCTCCATCACTTCTCGGGATATGCAAGGTGGATCCTATTCAAAGATCAACTTGTAAACTGGGATGATGAAGTGTTTAGATAACCTTGTCATGGCTCCTTAGTAGCTTCACTTGGAAAGAAACCCGTAGTAAACATTCACATCATTCTCTGATGGTGTCCATGTCCAACCCATGCCAAGAAACTGATGGTCACAGATTGCATCAAGTAGCTATGCAGACATATAGAATCTCGCTTGCTCATCCTTAGGCGGATTACGAGCATTATTCACATGAAATTTTAGCTGAAGAGCCAACAGATCTGACCAATTGAATGGCCTTCCGTCATTCGCCAACTGGTCCAACAGAACCACCTAGTTCAGCGGAAATTTCTCTATGCTTTCTTGACCATACAACTGGCATGCAAAGATGACCAAGAGTTGGTAGGCCTTTTTGAGTGCCTTAGTCTTGTAAGCATGACTGGGTGTCGATCTAAACTTTGACGACTCTTTCACCCAACACTTTATGATGTCTCTCGTGTTCACATTGCTATGGGGGGCATAGAAAAGTGTATCCATGCGGTTCACTAACCGTGGTAAGTGATACATCTGATGATAGTTTTTCATCCAAAAAGTAGCAAGTTGTGTTAAACTGGCACTACTCAATGTCATCGTCTCAGGATCTATATGTGAGACAATCCAGTGAATGATGTCCACACATGGGAAGGCGAGGTACCTGCATGTAAACTTATGTAAGCCTGACAGGTGGATGTTGACATAGACCTGCCGATCTTCTAGATATTCCTTGAAGTTCCTTGCAAAGATATCCTTGATTTCCTGCCATGTTATCTTCATTTCCTTCTCTATCAATATTTTTGTGTCTGCATAGCAAGTTCACTAAGACCTATTCAACTGCTTCTCCAGTGCTACTCTCAAGAGTGTCCTTTGATGAAACTTTCTTGGAAGCCATGTTACCTGTACTGCTGGAGAGCTGCTTAACAACTATTGTGCCTTGAGAAAAAGAGGACACTTGTGGCATGCAAATGTTAGCTTGAAATCAAAAGGCTTCAAGAATTGATCAAGAAACAAAGTAAGCAACTATTGGGAATGATTGCGTAATTTTGGCTCTCAGAGGTAACTGACTACCAGCTGGATCTACACATTGTGCAGTCCCCACTGTAAGTGGGGAGGTGATGATGACTAGAACTACACAATGTGTAGTTTAGTCTAGCTTGTGCTGGCTAGGAATGCGCATTGCGCAATGCTAGTGGGAAAGGCTCCAGGACTGGTTCCTGGAACTATACAGTGTGCAGTTGGAGTCAGGTCTTGACAGCCTCTGTGAAATTCCTAGAGCCTAGGAAGAGCCTTGAGATCCAAAAATGCACAATGCATGTTGGGGAGGAGCAAGATCCAAGCCAAGGAGGCCTAGATCTGCCCAAGGGCAACATGAAAATGAGCAGATCTGAAAGTATAAGTGATGGTTGGTGCATATCTCAGTGAATGATGATGCATGCAATTGAAACAAGGGCAAGAATTAATCAAACCAAATAATAATGAAGCTTGTGAAGAGAGTCACTATAACAATGACTGTTAGTGCAAAAAATGGGTAATGCATGCGACACTTAGGAAAGGTAATGAAAATCTTAAAATAACACTTCTACAAGCTAAAACAAATCAAAATTCCTGTGGTCATTCAATAAAACGGATAAAACAACACTCTTACAAGCCAAGAAAACGAAAGCGACATAACAAAAAAGAAGCAAAAGACTAGAAAATCAAGACTTACCTAGAAAAGTTCCAAAGACTGTGTCGAAAGATCCTAGATTTCCTCAAGAATTCTAGAGATCCAATATCTAATGTGAAAATTAGCTCTGGTGGTGTCCATTAAATAGATTGGGTCGATTTAGGGTTTATGACGTGAAGGCAAAAAATCTAGGAAAAACCGACACTTTGTGGCAATTTCCAAAAATAACTAAAGTGTAACTCTGATTGCTAAAAATAGATCCCTATTTTCTAGGGATTAATTTTCACTTTTTTTCTTTTTTATTTTTTCAGGAAAAAAGTACCATGCATGCTTGGAGAGATTGCACAATTATGGGGAGAACTCGACAACTAACTAGCACATGCATCGGGTAGCTGCTGAAGAAAATCTTCTGCGCAATTCCTGGGTTGAGTGGCTCTGGCTGCCTCTCATGCTCTGCATAGTTTCCCAGCTAAAGGTAGGATTCCATCTGGGTCTGTGCAATTCTAGAGCCGAAGCTCACTATTGGCTTGAAATGCACATTTTTTCCCTCTAGGATTGCACATATCACTAAGGAAAGCTTAGAACTAGATTGCAACCAAGTTAAGAGGTCAGCTTGTGGTTAGACATAAAAGAAAGTAAGAAAGAAAAGCTATAAGAAAAAAATAAAACTCAATGAAAGCACAAGTACCTGGGTTTGTGCGAGAAAAGCTATTGGGATTTTAGGATGGAGGTTCCAAAACGAAGCATAGGAAAAGGTTTGGAGGGTGGTTGTAGCCACTACAACATTGGTGACACATTGATAGAACTCCAACTCTCTATATGGGCCTTGTATCATGTAAATAAAGTCTAACCCTTCCAGAATTATTGTTCGATTCCTTGATTTTCATGGCTTCCTCACTAGCTTGAGTTAAAGATATAGTCCCTACCATTTTCTTTTATTGACAACACATACCAAGCCAAGTCAACTGAGTTGTTTTTATTTGGGATGAGGGTTATATTGATGCACAAGTAATATAGACTATCATAGTTTTAGTTTTATCTCTAGTGTTGCTCCGTTGCCAGCAGGCCTGGACAGTACCTAGACAAAGTCACTTTAGGAACACAAGCATTGCTCCGCTACCAGCAAGCTTGGACAGTACTACGACATAGTTACTTGCTTCACCTCTCTATTTAGGAATCCTTTCCCTTCTTTAGCCTTTATTTCAAAGAACTATGCATAGGCACTTATTTATTTCATGAGGCGGAAGAGGGATCCCGACTTATTGAGAGCAGGAGAGGTTGTCTATTCAGAGAAGGATGTTTATATATAACTATGACATACTTGTTAAGGTTTTTCCCCTCACCTTACTCTACTTGACTGAGTTGACAAGGTTTAACCAAATATAGAAAATTGATTAAAGTAGGTGGTACTAGTTAAAAGTGCAAATGTTGGGATTTCACCAAGACTCACTCTGAAAGGAACGCATTTTCCATCAGGGTGTCATCGACTAAAAGAAAAGCAAGCTCTTCATTAACAAAGTGGATAGACATATAACGATATGTTGATAGTTGTACAAGTCCTCTTGTATTTAACCCTGCTTGTCTCAAAATCCAAACACGGTTTCATGGGGAACTAATCCTATAGGTGCATAAACAAAAAAATAAGCAAAAGAAAGAAGTAAAATGAAAACATAATAAAGTAAGAAAATGCAAAACATGAAAGAAAACACTACTCCTACTCCTAAGCTAAAGAGTGCATGGGCCTACTCACGTGAAGCGATATTCCTAATGCAGCCATCGGCGCATTGGTTGGCCCATGTAAGTGATGGCATGGTAGACAAGATATATGTTTAGGTGAACTAGCAAACAAGAAAGATAAAGTAATGAACACCAACATGCTCAAAGTTTGAATGCGTCCACAGAAAATAAAAGAGTAAAAGAACATGAAAGGAACTTTGCAGATGTATCATGGTGTTGTATCACACTGCGCGCAGATGACAAACATGTACACCCTTTCGACCTTGACAAATGTGAAAACATGCAGAAAGAAGAAAACTTTCGTTTCATGACATGGATTGCTGTGTATGACTCCTCCAATGCATGAGTGATAGGATCAGGTGATTCTGGTGGAGGATGTGAAATTTTTAAACCAGATTGATTTTCAACATGAATGAAAGAGTGATGAGGAGCCTCGGGAGATTCAATAGACTTCCGATTGGGAGTGGAATTGTTTCAAGGCTGAGAGAACCTAACATAACTATCATCTCGAGCTGAATTGCCTTGATAGCTTGATGGGTTACCACTTCATCAGCAGGTAAATAATCAAAGACCAGAGGCTTAGAAAGATCAACAAGTGAATCAAAATCGTGATCAAATGGATGAGTAAAAAGATCACGATAACCACGATCAAAAAATTTGAGATGTATACAAACATCCTCATGATCTGACGAATCATACAGAGGGGTTGATGAGAAACAAAAAAATTTATCCTCTGAATTTCCGGAAATGAAAGATGACAGATTGGTTGGATTCGGGAAGAAAGATTTGTCCTCTCCAAAATCAAATGATGGACTGAAATCTTGTATATTTTGTGAATGATTGGAAGTAGAAACATTCAGGGATGAATTTTCACAAGATAATTCAGAAATGGAAGAACCATAAAAGATGTCAGGATAAAGTAGATGAGGTGCAGATAGAAGGAGGTCATCCTTCACCGCAACTTATTCTTCATATTCCCATACATACTCATAAAAAATGACAGTGCAGGTTGGATGATCAAAACCAACTCCATCGAAAACTCGATCCTCGTGAACAACAAATGTAGAATCTAGAACGGATGAACATAACACACCAAAATTCGGAGGACCAAAGGAACCAGAGGGCAGAGGTTAAAATGAGATCACATGACAACCATCAGGGTTGCAGTCCAAATCTTAATATGGTGTGATGTGAATTGAAACCTAATTACTTTCACTGCAAATTTTTATCTAAAACATGATTATCTAGGGCATCTATCAATGGGTTTAGATTTCGAGAAATGTGTTTATAGTGTATGAAATGGAAATTTCTTTCTAGAAGGTGTACTCTTAAAACCATGTGTAAGATGGTGGGACTTTCAACTAAATAGATATTGGCAAGTTGTAGTACTACAAGTTGTGAGGCAAGTATGATGACAAAAGGACATATACCATGTGCAATAACATCATATAGTAGCTCTACTACTGCGCTATACTCAACAATGTTGTTGGCGGAGAAACCAATACAAATCCCTTGCAGACCCACTAACTCACCAATTGGAGCAAAGATAGCCCATGCTGTAGAAGATAAGTTCTGAGTACTGCGACTAGCACCATCAGCATAACCAATAAAATTTTCAAGAGATATCGACATCTTCAAACCAAACGTAAAATGGAATCAACAAAAACTGTGTAAAACTCTGAAAAGACACACTATCCCTAGGCCTAGAATTGGAGGAAATAGAACTATATCTAGAATGTTGTGCAAAAGAAGGTAGAGCTAACACACATAACTCCTCCATTGTATTTAATTTGGAGCTCATTTTTCTTCAAAAAACTATTTAAGAGAATATCTTATAATGACAATCCTTTGTTTTTTGAACCTACATATTACTGGCAATTTCCTCAAAAGGTGCAAGATGACGCCGATAGGTTTTTTAAGTTGAAGAAGTTGTACTTTGGATTATATTTTGGTTTTAAGTTGGGGCTGGTTAGAGTGGGTGAGGTTATTCCCAACTTATGTGAAAGAGGCATATTGATTATTGTAAAGGCTATTTACGACCAAAGAAGCAGACATTAAAGATTTGGTGGCATGATGTGATTCACTTTGGTCATGATATATTTCATTTGAGAGAACTCACTATTCTTGATATTGAGGAAGTATTTGAGTTGACCTCAAATTTGAAAATTGTAAAACGTCGTTGCCTATAATTATGTTTCCATATTTTAGGAAGAGCAATAGATGCTCTGTCAAACAAATTTTGATATGTGTGATAAAGCAAAATTTACATTGTTGTTGATCATTTGTATTTGTGATTTAGTATGGACTCTTTTGCTTCATCACAATTAAACCCATTTTGTAGTGGCATATATTGAAAAAAATGGTATTTTTTTTTAATGTGTAAATGAAAAATTGAACATTTTCTAAAATATATATTCATCTACTTTAAATTTTTAGATTTTTAGATTACTTATATTTCTTATGTGAATTAAAAATTATTTATGTTGACTTTCATTTAGATTGAAGTAGTCAAGCTCTAGCTATTTGGATATAAGCCATATTGTAGCTCACCCGAACCAAACGAACATGGAAAATTATTATTGGATATGTTAAACCAAGTCATTGACTAAAGTTTGGTTAGTTTCATTTTTTTAACTTTGATTAAAGACTAATAGGTCCTATAAACATAGTGGGTTTGTAAAAAAGACATTATAGTTTCACAAATAACATTGTAAATATGATGAGACATTATAATTGCACAAATAACACAGTAAATGTAGGGGATTCCAAGGACATTATAGTTGCACAAATAATAGATGAACATGTTGAAAATAGCAACAATAAATGATAAAAATAGAAGTGCTAAAAATAACACTGCTATAAATAACAATTCGGGTACCAGTGTTGGACATAGCAACAAGGAATGAAAAATGGAAGTGCTAAAAATAACATTTCTATAAATAGCATTTCGGGTTAGATTCCTATTTTAGTTAGTCCTTGAACTAAAATAGAGAAGTAAAATTCAAATTTGATCTTAACAGCTGTTTGTAAAATAATTAATTAATTCATCTTGAGTTATTTAGTTGTAGAAAATCAAACATGAAGCCTATGTGGGGACATGCAATTGTTTCTCCATTGATTGAGGAATTTATCCATCAGTTAAAGAGATAAGGATGAGTTGTAATTAGTTAGCTCAGTTAACTGAGTTAAGTCGAGTTAGATTAGTTCCAATAGTTTGTGGAATTACTTGTGAGTTCAGTTAGTTAATGCTTGCATGCATGTAACTGCTGCTCTCCAGATAACTGAATATTCTCTCATAAATAACTCATACATGTCAGTTCAGTCAGAGACCCAGTTGAGAACAGAGGAAGGGACAATGTACTATTAGTTGGATGATTTTTTCTATATAGGAAACTCATCCATGTAGAAGGAACTATCTCCTTCAGGATTGCGCAGTTAGATCAGAGGTTAGTGAGTGTGTGAAGAGGCCAATTCACATAGGTGGCAGCATTGGACCCCAAGGAAAACTGCGCAAGGAAATAGGAGGCTTGGAGGGCAGAGGAGAAGGTTTGGAGAAGCCTTTGACTGTCTTTGAGTAGTAGTTGGATTGCAGAGAGAGCAAGATAGCTTGTGAGCTGATTCTTTTTGTAATCTGAACATATTTCCACTTGTATGATGATACAGATATTAGGGTTTTTAGCTGAGGCTTTCCCCAGAGTATTCTTCTGTGTTCATGTGATTGCTTTCTCATTCTCTGTTATATGTGTTCCGATTGATCTAGCTCAAATTGATTAAGCTTTCGCAAGTTTGTTCTAGAAGTATATCTTGTATTTTGCTTTAGTTTATTGCATAATCTGTTGATCTACAATGGGAATTTCTACATGGCATCGAAGCAAAGGTGATCAAAGCGAAGAACAATATACAAGAAGTTCGAAGTTTGAAGTTTGAGGTTCCTGAATATAGAAATCGAGTTCTTATCACATCTCAATTTCACCAATGGCGTTCAACGGTTTAAGACTCGAGTATGCCCTTGATGGCAGATTGAATTATATGGCCTAGAAAGATCGCATGGAAGCAGGATAACAGTCTAAAGGACTTCATTGATCAAGAAGTCCCCAAGTTGACTATTGCTATAGAATTGGTGGAATGGAAGAAATGTGTGGCTAGAGAAAGGAGAATCCTTCTAGAGGGAGTTCGAGACCACATAGTCTCAAGTCTCCATGGGAAGGAGACACCATTTTCGATGTGGAAAATGTTGAAAGATCTATACTAGAACAACAATGATTAGAGGAAGCTAGAGCTGAAAGACAAGCTTCAGAAAATCAAGTGTGAAAAGGGCGACACGATCTCTACATATATGAATAAGCTCACCACTTGCAGGGATGAGCTTGGAAGTGTAGGGATCATGACAGCCGATGATGACATGGTGAGTCTTGCACTCCTCGGTCTTCCTAAGAGCTGGCATAGCTACCAAGACTCGGTAAATGAAAGAGAAAAACTGCCAGATTGGGAACGACTTTGGTCAGATCTGATGCAGCAGGAGATAAGAAGAAGCACCAGAGATGGTTCTTCATCCAAGGAGGATGAAGAAAATTGCACCTTAGCGAGTAAGGCGAAGAAAGGGAAGGAGAAGGATTCTCATCCCAAGTCGAGTTCTTCCCATGGTGGGAAGAAGTTTGACAAATCGAAAGTGCGATGCTTTCATTGTCATGAGGTGGGCCATTTTGCTACAAATTGTCCACTGAAGAAATCCAAGATGGGATCCAAGGAAGGATCTAAATTTGAGGCATTGGCCTCACAGTTCGAGTTGGATTTCAACCTCTTCGCATGCATGGTTTCATCCATGGTGGGATGTGGTTGGTTTCTTGACAGTGGAGCTTCTTTCCACATGACTGGAAACAAGAGTTTGTTTAGTACCTTGGAGGAGAAACATCTCTAGATACTCATAGCGATGGGTAATGATGAAAAGTATAGTGTTTCAGGTGTAGGCACAATTGTTTTTCAGAGGGAGCATGGAGCTCGCATTACCCTAACTGATGTAAAGTATGTACTGGGTTTGAAGAAGAATCTTGTGTCTGTCGCAATGCTGGAAGACAAAGGCTATGATGTAGTCTTCAGTAAGGGAAAGGTTTTCCTTAGACACGTCACCACAAGACAGGTGAAGCAGATCAGTTCATGAGTCAAGAACCTGTATGCTCTTGAGGTTCAAGATGCATGCAAAGCCTTGAGGAGCAAGGCAACTGATGGAGACTTGGTGGTTGAGAGGCAGAGTAAATGATCTCTCAACATGCAGCGCCAAAAGAAGTCTCAGACAATTGTGGAGGAGCCACAATTGGTGAAGCAGCTTCAGGAGGTTGTGGAGTAGCCACAACTAGAGAATCTGAGAGGAGATCGAGTGGAGGCATCCACTCATGTAGAGACCTCCAGTAGGGGGAAATTTCGAGCCAAGTGGGCAGAGGGATCACATGCATCCATACCTCCAGGTCGGAGGTGGGGCGATGTGGAGTGACAGTCCCAAGAAGGCTGGAATAGGGGCAGGATCATTGAGGTACCCAACCTCTTTGATTAGACCTTGCTACGAGAGCCTTGATGAGGAGTAGCAGGACTGGCTGAGTGGGTAGAGGCAGATGCGGATGGAGCGGCAGAGAGAGCTACAGTGCAGGAATCCTAAGACAGTGCAGAGCTAGCAGGCTGCAACAATGTGATAGGCATAAGAGTGTTTCACCAGTGAGGATGGCACAGAGAGGTGTGCAATGGTGCAAGATGCATGGAGTGTTGCAGCAGCTCAGAGGTCACGGAGGGAGCATTTGTCAGCGGCAGAGGGAGCTTCAGCATCAAAGGGTGTTTCTAGCCCAATAGGGATGTCAGTTGGGAGTTTTTTTTGTTTCTAGAGTTGCTGGAGCAATAACATTTGGGAGAAGTGTTGCATGCAGGACATTCCAAAGGTTCAGGATCGGGTTCAAGTTGAATGCCTTTCTTGTTGAGAGGGAGTGTTGAAAATAGCAACAAGGAATGCTAAAAATAGAAGTGCTAAAAATAGCACTGCTATAAATAACAGTTCGGGTACGAGTGTTGGACATAGCAACAAGGAATGAAAAATGGAAGTGCTAAAAATAGCATTGCTATAAATACCATTTCGGGTTAGATTCCTATTTTAGTTAGTCCCTGAACTAAAATAGAGAAATAAAATTCGAATTTGATCTTAGCAGCTGTTTGTAAAATAATTAATTAATTCATCTTGAGTTAATTAGTTGTAGAAAATCAAACATGAAGTCTATGTGGGGACATGCAACAATTTCTCCATTGATTGAGGAATTTATCCATCAGTTAAAGAGATAAGGATGAGCTGTAATTAGTTAGCTCAGTTAATTGAGTTAAGTCCAGTTAGATTAGTTCCAACAATTTGTGGAATTACTTGTGAGTTCAGTTAGTTAATGCTTGCATGCATGTAACTGCTACTCTCCAGATAACTGAATATTCTCTCATAAATAACTCATGCATGTCAGTTCAGTCAAATACCTAGATGAGATCATAGGAAGGGACATTGTACTATCAGTTGGAGGATTTTTCCTATATAGGAAACTCATCCATGTAGAAGGAATTATCTCCTTCAGGATTACGCAGTTAGATCAGAGGTTAATGAGTGTGTGAAGAGGCCAATTCACACAGGTGGCAGCACTGAGCCTCAAGGAAAACTGCGCAAAGAAATAAGAGGCTTGGAGGGCAGAGGAGAAGGTTTAGAGAAGACTTTGACTGTCTATGAGCAGTAGTTGGATTGCAGAGAGAGCATGATAGCTTGTGAGTTGATTCTTTTTGTAATCTGAACATATTTCCACTTGTATGATAATACAGAGATTGGGGTTTTTAGCTGAGGCTTTCCCCAGAGTATTATTCTGTGTTCATGTGTGATTGCTTGCTCATTCTATGTTATATGTGTTTCGATTGATCTAGCTCAAATTGATTAAGCTTCCGCAAGTTTGTTGTAGAAGTAGATCTTGTATTTTTCTTTAGTATATTGCATAATCTGTTGGTCTACAGTGGGAAATTATATAGAACAAATGAGAGGGAAATCAGTTTTTGAGAGATTTCATGTGGAAGAGAGGGTCACCATGAAGAATTGTCGATGTCCTTCACGTTGTCCGAGGAAGACTAGGAGACCATTGAATCTGCTCAAGAATTAGATAAATCACATAATTTAGATATGAAACATTCTTCGACCATGGCTGCTCATAAAGAAAATAGGGTTTCCAGATCTTGAATTTATGTTTCCCCTCCTACCAGTGATTGTGCTGGCTGTTTTGTAGTAGGCAGCCCATAAGGAACATATCGACATATGTTCATAGAAATGTTCATAAGGAATTATTTGGGGATAGAGCTTTACTTGCGACGGGCCATACCCACTGTTAAAGAAGAAGATAAGCTCCTCCTAATTAAGCGTTCTCAGCTCGCAGTCTTCAGCTCCTTGAAAATTCGAACATCTTGAAATATGTGGAGACCACGACCTGACATCATGGAGGAAGTTTCACAGCAGAAGACCTGAACAAATTGATAATGGTTTTGGATATTACTAATATGAAAAATATTATTATTACTTCAAAGTTATTTTAGATATTATTAATATATAAAATAAAAAAAACATAAATTATTCCATGGGGGCTTCACTCAATGAACCTCTGACATATCACGTGCGTTCATGGCATATTAGAAATACCCTTAATTTGAATGCATATTGGAAAATACCTCTAAAAATCACATTATTCAATCCCCTATCAATACAAACCCAATACACCTTCCCAATTTAAAACCCTATACTTTCACTAGATATTGTAGGTATCCATTTTTTCATTAACATTTTTTACACCCCTTTATATTTTTTCATTAACTTTGGGCTCCATTTTTTGTACCTGCCAATATAAAAACCCTCTACCCCCTATATATCTGCCAATATATTATCTCATTTTTTCCTCGTTAAATATCCCCCAATATGAACCCACGTGATATGGTGTTCCTCCCCCAGTGAAGCCCTCGTGAATTATTCATTTCTATAATTGTAATTTAAATATCTAATTAAATTCAGAAACTTGGATAACATTATATAATTTATAATTGTAGTCACAAACTTGGATAACATTATATAATTTATAATTTGAGAAACAACTATTCAAAACTGACATGGGTAGCGACTGCAGATTGGCCATTCCCAAGAATGCGGCTGAGGGACATTTTCTCAAATACTGCACACGTCCTGAGTTGATACAAGTGGAAAAAGAGGGCATGCTCTTTACTATAATTGATTTGGATTTGGATGAGGAAATAGAAAAGTAATTGGTGTTCAAACATCAGCCCGCTACCTAGATTTTGTGAGGCAGTGGGGTCTTAAAGCTGGTGATATTGTTCAATTTTGGCGGCACAATGTGGAGAGAAAATTTCTTATTTCCTACAAAAAGAACAAGAACAACCCTGATGAATAACGTTCTTGTTCTTTTTTGCAAGATTTATGATTCAACTATTTTAGTTTTTTTTTTTGTTTGTTTTTATTTATTTATTTATGTTTGAATGAGGGTTGGTCATTTTTAAATCTTTGCTTTTCTAAATTATTATGTTTGGTTGCAAGTATAAGCTATGAACGGTCGTTGGTTTGATTGGAAATTGAGCGTAAATTGATGAACTAGTTAGGACTTTTGGGTAGAAAAACAATTGGACAATTTTAAATCCTGTAGTGTGATCTATATATAGGATACTGAATATCCACGATATAATTTTCTGGATCCGGATGGAGTATATGACATTTCTTGAATCTTATTGTTTACATTGATAACTGTTATTGAGCTGCACCATGTGTACCCATGGAATTTTGGATATTTTTATATAATTTTTTCCTATGTTGAATCTTGTTGTTTATATTGATAAATTAAGCTACACCATGTGTACCAATGGAATATTCATTATATTTTTATATATTTTTTTCTTTTGTTTATGATGTTTGTAATGGATATGATATAACATGATATCGTACAGTTTGTAAAGTTGAAAGTAATATTCTAATATGAATTGATTAATTTTATATATTTTTTTATTTATTTATGTAAATTTATGTAACAATGTAAATAGTTTTTTTTGTTTATTTGTATAATAGAAACCATACAATAAAATAGTTTTATGATGTGCTCATACAGAAATATGGCTATATGTTATTCAAATAAATAACAATTTTATATTAATTATTTAGATATTAAAATAGGAAATATAGTTGTTTAACCATTATACTCATGAGCTTTAAACAATTCCTAATTAAAAAAAATATTAAAAAAATTAATAAAAATTCTTATTACATTTTTTTTTTTGTCGTTAAAAGACTATCTAAATTTTTCTATTATATTTACAAATAGACATTACAGACAGTGAGACAGGCATTCCAGGGCCAGCAGTTGCACCCTGGATAATTTAACTTTGAGACAAGAAGCTCCCTCGCAGGGGCAGCACCGACAGAACTTCCAAAATTACCAGCCAAACTAACAGAGTTCCTCCAAAATCTAATTGCTTCTGGAGGCCCAGAAGAAGTGAGAGTCAGCAAGCTAAGGGGCCTCATTACTCTGAACAGATTCAAGACTGCCCACGCAGGGGCTATCGACATTGACTAACTGAACCCAACAGTAAAGAAAATTGAAACTAGACTCGACATACATAAACCAAACAGACAGACGCAGAAATTGCCAACCAGACAGACGCAGAAATTGCCAACCATCAAGCACAGTAGAATCCGGAACCGACATACCCGCAGGAGCTTTAGTCCTGGTTTCTGGTGGAGAGAGGAGGAACTGTGTGGAGCCGGGGCTCAGTGTCCTGGTCCTCGCAGAGGCTTGGGTCTTCCACCACATAGCACCATCCCCTTCCCTCCGGGACTCCTTCCCACATCGCTTTCCACTTGTCCTCATCCATGCCCGGAGGTGCTGGCCCCAATTGGGGTGAGGTGCCTTGCACCGTCTCCTTCCCCAAATTGTCTGGCTCATTCGGTGGCAACTCCTCAAGGCTTTCCTTGCCAGCGCTGTCCTTGCCCGAACTTCCTGGTGGCTTCTCCATCGCTTCCTTGCCCGAACCTTCTGGAGGTTTCTACGCCGTGCCCTCAGGAGTTCCAACACTGAATTCTTCAGGGATTTTTGTGAAAAGAACAGAAATGTGGGTATTGACTCCTGTATTGTCCATTGAGCCGCCCAGAGTGAACACCACCGAGCCAAACGCTGGCAGCAATGGCCCTCCCTCGCTCGAGCTACCGACCTCCAAGAATTGTCCGCATGGGAGTTGTGTGGCTCTTGCCCTCCTATGACAGTAGCAGCAACAACAATGGTGGTGTTCGTCTGCTGCAGGGGTTCGAGAGGAGGACCCTCTCCCTGGTCCTCGTCTGCTAGGCTGTCGTTCCCGTAATTTGGCCATGTCTTCTTCGTTGCCACCCGCGTATGCCCACACCAATGAAATTTCTGAGCACCCTCCTCCTGCATGCGAATTGACCCGTCTTGCTTCCAATTGAACCAGAAATCCTTCGAATTGCCTCCCCTGCTTCCGGCCACAACCTGAATTGCAGCGGCAGACCAGAGCTTGTACTGCAGCAGGAGGCCTAGCATCCACCGGCTCACAATTCCTCTGCTCTCGCATCCGTCTGATCTTAACTCGCCAATGCACCCACATCCTTTGCTGATATCGAGTTCTAATCCTGCTCTGCAACAGAGCATTAACTGCATTCTGCGCCACCATCGAGAACCTCTGCGCTGCATTGAATTCCCATCGCATATCTGCTGAACCATTATACTATGACGGCGGTCGAACCAGGCTCATTAAGGTCACCACGGGGCGGCACATGCTGGGCATGTGGCACGTCCCTCCTTGGCACGTCATCACCCGCATCCGGGGAAAAATTCTTATTACATTATATTTAATTAATAAAAAATATTCAGTAATGATGATAATTTGAAAATTAAAAAATAATTAATTTTATTATTTTTTAATTAACTTTATATACATTATATTTATTTGCATTGAATTTAAAATTTATTAAATTAATTGTAATAAATTTAAAGTTTATTATTCAATTTAAGATTTAAAATAAATATTTATGAAAGTTCTTTATTGCAGTTCAAAATATAATTTATCATCTATATTATTATTATTATTATTGTTAAAGAAATTATTTTTCCCCTTTAAAATAAAATTGTTAAAATTTACATTTCCATATCTCAAATAAACTAATTTTATACTTTACATATTTTGAAGGTGTGACTCAATTTTCTCTATCACTCAACCTAAAGATGATACATTTCACAAATTACATTAGAATCACGGCAGAAAATGGTTCATTTACTTCCCAATACATTTTAGATTTTAATATAAATGCGAAAACCCACATACATGCTTGACACCAATGCAAATGCAAGTACCCATAGAGGGACTGTAACTATGGTTCATTTACTTCCCAATACATTTTATATTTTAATATAAATGCGAAAACCCACATACATGCTTGACACCAATGCAAATGCAAGTACCCATAGAGGGACTGTAACTAAACCTGTCTCCTGCTAAAGCATTCACCAAACAACCATTTGAATTGATGATTACATCACTCTGGGAGAGCCTCCAAACCCTACAAAACTGCTAGACTGTGACCCTCCAAGCATTTCTTTAACAACATCCCGCAATTATGATAAGAACCCTGCCAAGCACTCCTTTAACAACATCCTGCAATTATGACAAGAACCCTATAGAACCTACGTGGGAAAAATAAAGGTTTCCACAAAAAATGTAATTCACACACAACCACTAACATATAACAAAATATGGAAATGGGAATACCATAGTCCAAAAAAGTGCGAGAAGCACAATGCCATGACCAAACTATGTTGGAAACAATGTTAATACTACGGGGAGTGGGCGGTTGAATCAATATTAAGGTTAATTTTAACTATTAATGTCAATTTGTGATATCATTTTAGGCTTGGTAATCATTCATGAGCACCATCATTAACATATCATATGATCAACAATACAACTCAATAAATGAACACATACACCATGAGAAACATACAAATAAGACACAAAGGTTTAATGTGGAAACCCTTTCGGGATAAAAACAAACTTTTAAAATTAATCCTTACTTTCACATTCAAACTTGGCCATCATTCATGTGAGCAACAAACATCATAGCATGTGCAACAAATGAAACCATCCCGTAAACATAGATAGCAAAGCATGAGAAAAAAAAACTTAGAACATGTTTGGGTCCTATAATTTATAGGATCACAAGGTGATTCAAGTTTTTTTCCATTTATTTCAGTATGTAAATAATTACACACACACACACACATAATGAAATGAGGGTATAAAAAAAAATTAAGAAAAGAAAAAGAAAGGCAAAAATAGAATTAAAAAAAAAAATGATAAAAGAACCCCACACAAAAATGTTAAAGTGATGCTAGTTGAAGTGTCACTGATAGTGCAATAATTTTTGAAGAATAAATTCATAAGGTTGTGTGCATCTTTTTCAACATGCCACAATCCTTTTTCTTGTTTGAAACATACTACTTAATCATGTTCAAGCAATTTTCAATTTATATCAATTAGATTAGAATGAATAATTTAGCCAAACAATGTAATATTGGCTAAGATTAGATTTTTTTTTCTCTGCAAATACTAACTTCTATTAACTGGAAAGCAAAATATTTTTACATATTGTTGAGGCGTGGTAGCACCCGACAGAACAAAACTGCCCCATTACATCCCTAAGCTGGGGAGACTAGTTACAAAGTGCAAGAAACTAGAAATCAGACATAGAGAAGGACCACTGTTGCCGAGGAGGAGAATTAAGCCGGCATAGAAAAACAAAAACAATGCAACCCAGCATATAAGTGTCACCAGGAGTCCAACTGGGAGCCAAAAACAGTAGGAAAAACAATAAAGAAACTTGACCATGCGCCTGAAGCAGAAACCGAGACAAAAAGAGACAGTCCCAAGCAGCGCTACTTCTCCTGTGCTGGGCCGCTGTCCTTCTTCTCATCCCGACCAATGTCACCAGTCTTCAAACCATCATTGCTGCTTAAATCATCGTCAGGGATAGCGATGGTGTGATCAACTTCGCCATGAATCTTGTCCTCAGTGTTCGGTCCTGTATCTTCCAGGGGAGGAAGACTGTTAAGACCAGCTTCCTGTTCAAATTTCTCTTTTTCCCAGATCTCCATACAATCTTCGTCTGAAGAATTCTCACTGTTTGGAGAAGGATTAGGGGCAATGCAGGCCAGGGGGGGACAAGATTTTCCTCTTCTGAGAGAATAAGAGTGATGTGGGCAGTGACCAGGGGGCGGTGCAAATTACTTTGGAACTTAAAGTGCGTTGTTTGGAAAGCGCTATTCGACAGAGGTTTACGACTAGAACCAGCAGAGGGTCCAGCTTCATGGATGGGAGAGGGATTGAAAGGTTCCGGCGCCGTTTCCATGGTGTAACCAGCGGGAGGATGCAGGCTAGTGTTACGATGCCCCTCAGGACAATGCCTCTTACCCGAGCGAACCATGGTGATGGACAGGGGATTGGACAGAGAAGGGATGTGGACGGGATGACCAACAGGCCAGGGGCGAATGAGGCAAAAGGAATGCCCAATAGAGCTTGCGACCGACACCACAAAATAACAGAGCTTGTAAATAGCCACAGTATTACAGAGCTTATAAACATCCACAGAACTTGCGAACAACAACAGAAAGCAGGAATTCAGAACAGGTGAGAAATTACCCTGGAGATAAATGGCTTGGAGCTCGTGGTCATGAACGAAATTTAAACCCACACCCACAGCATCCTCAGACCATAATCCATTATCTCGCAACTGAGCACCAAGCTTGGTGAGAAAGCAATGGAGTGTCATGATTATAACATGAGGAATTTTGCGTCGATCCACGCAGAGCATTAATGCAAATCCGCCTTCCGATCGCACATTAAAACACTTCCCCTGCTCGCATGAGTTAAAGTACCGGGAGGCCACGCTGCTCTGCAGCTGGCAGTACTGGGAATTAATTGCTGGCATGGATAACTGTGGAAGCGGTTATGCCACCCGGATTCGGGAATTGGCTAAGATTAGATTAGGTAAGTTAGATGAAGAAATTAATCCAACTGTCTAATCTATATTAATACAAATTGTTAGGTTAGTTTAGGCAGAAGATTGAAAGTTGATGAAATCAAAGCTACTTGCAGATGGCTAAGGTGTCAACATTGGGTATGTTTTGTCTAAAGTTCAAAACCTTATTATAAAAATTATGTGCACGATAAGACATTTTGTCCTTGGTATTTAAAGGTGCTCATATCGCCGATCCATATCACAACGCCTTTTGATTGGACGACTCCTAAGCCTACCAATCCAGATCACAAGTGCACTACCCTAAGAGTGGTGTGACAAGGTTAGAACTACAACATTGGGAAACTAGATTGGTGCAGTCGGGCTTGTTGAATATGTTGAATGTGTCGCACTTTGGCATAAGTCCATGAGGCACATCTTGTAGGAGACAATTGTTCGTGTTGGTGCACAATGGATGCCTATGGATGGGGAAGAGGATCACTCTCAACCCAATGTTACTATGGAGAATCAAAAGACTGATTAATCAAGGGTTGAGCCCCTTAGAGGAGTTTGTTGGGGAATATAAGGATAGAGCCATGGCAGAAAGCATGATGAATAGGTTTGGACTAACGGAAGGAAAGTGAGGTTATGATATTAACTTGATTAATGACTAGGGAGTCCTCTTCGCAACACATATATTGGCTGGAAAAATCATGAAGAAGTGTCAGGCTAATGAATTCCTTGCAACAATGGTTTCATTAGCTACACAATGCGCTATAAGGTTTCATTACAACTAGGCCACATATATATGCCAAGATTTTACGTGTGACTACTATGAGGCTCAGGAGAAAGCTACTTCATTTCACTATGCATGGTTAATTCTGATAATTGCGATGCTTGCATCGAGAGAGTCGAAAGATTCACAGTTCCCTCCACTAGCCTCGAATGTTTGTGAAGCCACATGATATGCCTCACTGTGGTATACCAATAATCCAGAACGAGCACAAGATAATATAATTTTTTTCATTTTATACCATATGGACTTCCACATGTTGATGAACCATCACTCTCGCCTTCCACCGAGCCTATACGAGTAATATAGCTTTGTAACGAAGTTTAAAACTGACTTCCATAGAATTTACATACAGGCTTGCAAGGACACAAGGAAGACATGGCATCCCCTACCATATTTAGTGACAAAAAATGATCTCCTAGCACATATACAATAGTGGCCTATGGAGTGGATCACTGTGCTGGAGACACAGACAAAGGATACTTCGACAGAGAAGGACACAACACAGTTCAGGGAAACGAGTGGGAAGGGTAAGGATGAGCAAGAGTCATAACAACAGGATCAATATGAAAAGGTTCTCCAGGGTCCTCCTAGAGGTTATGAGAAAAATAGAGATTCAGAGAAGACAAAGATAGACCTAGTTGTCATAGAGAAGAGGAAGGCACACACCAAAACTACCACAAGAAGAAAAAATAAGTAGGAGACAGATAAGAAAAAGTACATAATGCCATTGGTCCTCATTGATGGGGACTTGGAATAGATTGGGGACAAAATTCAGGATGCAACAATAGAATCATGGAACAACAAAGAGGATTGCTACGCCACACTTCTAATAGGTTTCACGGAGCGCATTGCAAAACTGAAGACATTGGCACAAACAGAGTCAGACATCCAGTGCAAGCAGAGTAGTAGCTTGGAGAGGAAAGACAAATAGAGCCTACACTTGGGGCATTGATAGCTTCAATACTTGTCAGAGCCCTACAGTTTGACTCCGCCGAGGTATAAAAGTAGGCCAAAGAGTGGAGGTATGTAAAGATGAACATCATAACAGTGCCACTTCAGAGATTACACAAGCTGCATCTAGAGATCATAGATGAGTTAAATTAGTGTGAAAAACTCATTTTGCAGTTAAATATTTGGGTAGAGAGAGATGGAGCTTCACTAAAGCAGAAGCTCGACTAGGCGATCTAGGAGAGGGATCAAGCAATACAACATCAACAAAAGTTGAAGGAGGTGGTCGACACAACATGCCACGAGGTTTCGTAAATTGATGTCCAAGAAGAGGAATCAGTGGAGGACAAGGTCGTGAAGCTCAGCCTTGTAGTAAAATGATACAAGGATAAGATCAGGGATGTGCAATTTACATATGAGATGAAGATCAACAAGCTACAGATGAAGCTACAGTGAAACACACCAAAGGAAGTGTGCAACGATGAGAAGTAGGTCACAAAAATTTTGAAAATTGAGCAAAATAGAAGTTTCAGGGGAAATGGTGCAAAAGGGGAATGATCTGCTCATGAAGAGGGACATAATGGGAGTTTCTCCATGAAGGCAAAGCATGTGGGTTTCACTGTAGAGGTCCTCCAGGATCAAGGAACGGGAAGTACAAGGACAGTGATAAAATGATATGTAACAGATTCCCCCTAAAGCATGAAGGCCTAGCCGGAGTGAGGGATGAAATGCTTTATAAATCAGTGCGGGGAACTGGTCTTCCGTCGGAAAACTTGCAAGAAAGTACAGATACACATACATAAACTGATATCTCTGTCAAATGATACATGAATCGTGGCATGGACGCATCCATCCAGAGAATGATCATGTAAATGGATCCAAGTATGGGTGCAACCATCCATCAAAGAGGATCATAATGAAACCAAGGTATGGTCGTAGCCATCTAATAATGAAAAGGATCACATATGATAACTCATGGTCTAGTCGCAGCCAACCATCTAAAAGAGAGATGCATATCATCATAATCATGTCACATCACTTCGTAACTTGGAATTTTTGTGATCTAAGTCTAGGGTCTTGCGCTCCAACATGACCTGATCAAAGTATAGAGACTAGCATGCTGATAGATGTGTTGATGTCGAACATGCTAGAAAGTTGCTTGATTAACAGTTAATGATGTAAACTGTTAACAAGTGCGAGAGAAACCACCAATAATGACAATGGCCCTCCAGGTATTATCAACACAATTCACGGAATGTGAATGTAGGAACTGAAGTCGAACACACGTGAAATCACTCGATCGAAAGCCAATGATGTGAACTCGTCGTTGAGTGCGAATAACTTTCCATTAGGGCATGCAAACGTACTGGAAGGGAGTCTCTAGGTCAACTTCCCGAATACTGAGTCGATGTCAACGGAAAGCGATCGTGTCGAAGGAGGGCTATAATGAATCCCACATCATCGACGCGAAACGAGAGGATACAAAATTATTTTGGATGATACAGAGAATCAGAGGTAAGTGTAACTGCAGAAGGACAACTCTTGAACATATTGGCGATACAATTGGAAGTTTGGCAGCTTTTGGATCCATGGGATCGGTGGTCATGATGAGGTGGCAGAGATCAGATCAGAGGTAAAAGTAAATGGTCCAAAACCAGGAAGGTCAATGATACAAAGAAGGATATCCCAACCTGACACAAAGGAAAGAGTGTCATGTTCAAGAGTAGGCTACTGACATGACTCGATAGATTTCCAAATTTTCCCCCACCTTTTCTGGCGAGTACCCCAATTATTTTTTAATTGCAAGCTTGAAGGGGATAACATATGCTAGCACTGTAAGTTCATCCTTCAGATGAATTTGACCTAGTAAGTTTAACGAGCCCTAGGAAGGAGATGCTCATGTTCGTCATGGTGACAAATCCGATGTCGTTTTAATAGTTTAACGAGTTCGAAAAAGGTGTAACTCGGTATATTTTTCATATTTAGAGACTTTGAAAAAGACACGTAAAAGAAAACTCCACATGGTCCCTTTTCGTACATTTGTGTCTCTCAAGCTCGAAAGGATAGAAAACAATACTTGAGAGAACCGCTTGACTATTTCAGTTAAGGAGTACCTTTTTCGTAAATAGTGCCTCCCAGCCCAAAAAAGGGGTAAACTTATACTAGGCGCACGATGTTTCACATCCATTAATGAGTTCAAAATGACAAGGGCTCGACCACCTTTTCATTTTTAAAGGGTCAGAAAAGAGCTAAAAGCGGACCCCCCATTTTTATTTTCTTTAACGAGTCAAAAAGGGAAAAAATACTCGGTAATATTTTCATATGAATTTAACGAGTCGAGAAAAGAGCTGAAATGCGACTCATCCTGGAGGAATGAGTGGTATAAAGGGTAGCAACTAGTTCAGACAATGGAGGAACTTCTCAAAACATGTAATGGTTAAGAGGCTGGCTAACAAAACCACTCATGGCTGCGGTCCCTCAGGAAAGGAAAAACAAGCAAGTGAAAGCATATGATCGGCCAAAGAGATGGTAGATGGAATGAAACAACCAAGGTTCATCATAAATTAGCTGATAAAAAGGGCAATCACAGGATGTAAATCAGGCATGGGTTCATTTTGACACAAGCTTGAACCATGGAGAACTCTGCTTGGATTTAGTTTCATGTTTACAAAAGCTTGAAATGAAAAAATATGGTTGCTATAAGTTCGCATGCCCCCAACATAATGACTCAAATCGAGGTACATGCCCCCCAAGCTTCATTTCAGTCAACTAGGTGGATGGAATGAAGGTTCATTTTTGAGATCTTGGAAAGACTCGACTGAGATCTTAATCAAAGAGTAGATTTGGAAAAGGGAGGTGTTTCATTTTTTAATGAGGTTGACACAGTAAAAGAACCATCCTTAGACATCTGTTTCATTTTTTAACGAGGTAGATACAGGAAAAACTATCCTTGGACACCTTGTTTCATTTTTTAATGAGCTTGACACAAGACAAGGAACTATGCCCACACATTTGTTTCATTTTTTAACGAGGTTGACACAAAACCAGGAACTATCCTCATACATATGTTCATGAACCATATGAGAACATGGCTCCCAAGTGATCTTCACTAGACACAAGAACCACGCTCTGGGAGGAATACATGTCAATTGGTACCATAGATAGATCGGGTTCCAATTCCCCCAGTACATAATGTACTATACCATTTGTGTGATCATCAACAGATGTGGAGACGGAATGGGTAGCCACATAATTGACCTGTGGCGGGGAAGGTACTGCTTACAAACAAGAGTCGATAGGGGATGATGGTTGTAAAGGAGGTTCCTGGTGACCCATGAACGACAATTGATCAATGGTTACTATTCTCCCTTGGTGTGGAAAACAAACCACACGGAAGAGTGAAGAAACAAGAGCTCCCATGACATAAACATAGTCGTGTCCAAAGAGAAGATTGAAATCTAATGGATCTTGGAATACCATCACGTCTATATAGACAGTCTTTCCTCCCAAAGTAATAGGGAACTTCGTAAGGATCCCTAAAGGTTGACTAGTTTCTCCGTTGAAAGCCAACATATTCTGGATGATAGGCACAAGCTATGGGGAACCCAAAAGCTTTCCAAGTAGTAGAAGGCATGATGCTAACAAACGCACCTTCATCTAATATAGTGCTAGGTACTACCATATTATAGGCTTGTACTGTGATCTGGAAAGGCACATAAGATGGGAGGTGGAAAGCAGTCAATGGACCCCAATCAAAAGAGACGAAAAAACTTCTTGGTGGGGGTATCATATGATTTTCCCTATGCCCTGCAGGAATAGGAGAAGGAATCTCCTAAAAAACTGGGACAGGAGGGTCACTCTTCGATTCATGAGAATCTGAGGAGATGAGAAGGACATGAGCAGTATGATCACCACTCTCTTCCGGAACAGAGTGAGAAACTGGTGGCGAGACCAAGTCGACACTCTTTTCAACCAATGGTTGGTTGGGAATAGACACAAGAGAGTCTCACTCAGGAAGAGCAGGACAGGAAATAGATGAATCCAAGTCAATCTCTTTACCAACCAGGAGAGGGTCAGAAGAAAGACTTTGATAACCAACAGGAAGTTGGGGTTGAGGAGCTGTCAAGTTTTCCAAAACTTTGGAAGCTTTATCCATAAGAGGACAAAGTTGAAGAAGATGCTCCCCTTCACATAACCTACAGGGGAATCTAATCTTCCATTTCTTCTTACCATCGCTAGCCGAGGGTGTAGCATCAACATGATCTCTAGAGTTCGATAGGGATGGTTGGTTCAGGTTTTGAGACCATACCTCTAAGACTCTGCGAATGCCAAGACAGTCTCGAAGGAGATGGTCACCCATACATAACCTACAAGGGAATTTTACCTTCCGCAAAGGATCAAAAGGTTTGTTGGCGAGGGGTGAATTTGGAGTAATAGCTGCATGGTTGACCTCTTGCTTATTTGACTTCTTCTTCTTCTTTGTCTTCTTCTTCTTCTTCTTAGCCTCTTGGTTTCTGGATTTCAAACTTTCACCAGGTGAAGTAGAAGAGGAGGGTGAAGAAATAGGGGAAGAAGGTGAGGGGTCAGCCTTAGAATAACCGTGACGTGATTTGAATGAAGGAGACGTTTGGAAAGGAGTTGGGATGCTCAGGACCACCGAGGTCGAAAACGACTAGACAGGCAAACCAATGGTTAACCCAGGAAGGGACAACTTTGCCATATAAGGAGCACCAACATTTCCAAGAGAAGGAAAAGGACCAGGATTCCCATCCGAGGGGAACCCTTGACTGGTAAACTCTAGGAATGTTGCCATTGGAATCGACTTTTAAAGAAACACTAAGGAAGATAACTTTAACCAGGAATATTTTGTGGGCAGTTAATTTTAAGACACTGAAACAAAACATGGCATTTTCATATTTTAAGAGTTGAGAAAAGGGCGAAAGGTGGCTCTAGTCGCTTTCAGAGTTAACGAGCTCGAAAGGACGAGCGCTTGAATGTTATTTTAAATTTAATGAGTCAAAAAGATCAAATGACTGCTCTGGATGATCTAGGTAAGCGAGCAGGCAATCTCTCTGAATGCTGTGTTCGGTGTATCACGTTTGCAAGGTGGTTGACTCGACTTCCTATGGATAAAGGATTGCATCCTAGTGGGGTCTCCCGTTATATACTCGATGAAATGGGTAGCACAAATCTGTACTAGCGATGTCTAATGCCGAAGCTAATGACAACTTCTAGGGTTTAAGACTCCGGAACACGTCTCTAGCCTAGACCTCTAAATGTAAGCGTTAAGTTTCAATGCTTCCTTAGGTTAATTCAATAAGTTTTAACTGTTTATCTTGAATTAGGTTTCAATTACAAGGCCCTACTGCTGTCATCTGACAAAACTCTTACATGCAACTATAAGAGAAAAAAGATCTTTGTCTTCAATGAAAGTTAACACTAATTGAGGGATAGAGAGCACACAATAAATGCAACAATCAAAGAATGAAAACTTTCACTAAGACATATCCTAAATGCGCTTAATATTCCCTTAACAACAAAAGAATTTTCATTTCATTTCCTATGCTTATGATGATGCAATTCTAGCTTCTCAATAACGCTACTAATGCAATATTTTCGCTCAAGTAAACTAGAATGATGTTCTCCTTTTCATAAAATGCAAAATGAATCTTTCACATAAAGCACTTTAGATGAAAGTTTTCACAATTTCTAACAAACAACCATCAATCAAATCCAAAGCATTACAAGTGAAACTAAAAGAAACTTCTTCCCTGAATTGAACAAACCAAACACATAAATGCTTCAATCGACAAACCAAGCAATGTAATCTATGCTTGGAAAGAGAAAAGAGACACTCGAAATAAGAGAAAAAACGAGACTCTTTTACTCATTCAATTGAAAGCAAAACATCCTAGTCACTTCTGGGAGGAAGAAGAGAGTCTCACGGTCAAGACACACTTGCCCTGGAATGGGAGAAATTCTGATTTTTTCTTACCCCTGAAACCTGCACGACTGAATAGTACTACAAATAGCACCGATCGACACGACTGACTAGTATTACAACTAGCGCTGATGGCCTGATCGGTGCAACTGCCTAACTGAAAACTAGTGTTGATCGAGGGATTCAAAGAAAAATAAAAAAGAAATTCACACAGGGCCAGACTTAACACATCAGAGGGTGGGCTAAACCAAGCAAGCACACAAACCAAGCTCAATGAAGATTTCTAGTCAGGGAGAAGACGGTCCAAAAGGCTTACAAGGTCAAAACCACAAGAGCAGAACACACTGGCCAAGATTGGGGTCAAGCCCTAATCTTCACTTACACGCAACGACGTGACTGCCTAACAGACAACAAGCGCTAGAGGATAGTCGGCACGACTGTTCCTTCGCAATTCGCACTAGTTGGCATGATTGTCAGCCAATTAAATGCGTTGTCTGAGGGAACTAAGGAATTTTTTTTTTTTTTTCAAAACGGAGACCATATCTGCTACTATGAATTTTAGACTTAGGTCAGTAACCAGGAGAAAAGAAACAAAACCAAAGAGAAAACATGAAACTATCAAAGTTCTCATGAAATCATGAAATCCAAGACAAACAAAAGATACATTCTATGGAAGATTTCCTTAGGTTAGAATCAATCAAGAGGGCCTACCTCTTGGTTGCTTATCCTGCTTGATGATGTCCTCGCTTGCTCGCTCCAGCAATCTCTTGCCTCCTTCTTCAAGTTCTTGAAACAAGTAAACAACAACAACATACAAACATAATAATAGACAAATTGAAATTCAACCTACTTAATAAGTCAAGAAGCATTAAGACACGAATATGTAATATTACAAAACATGTAGGAAATCAATCGATAGTTGCATATATTAATATTCAAAGAGAGATTACAACCATTCGTCTTGACGTCGCAGTCTTCCTTTGACAAGATCAGGTTCCCACACACTTTTGCTAGCACTTCATGATGGCTTCAAACAACAATAGTTTAAAGACTCTTCCCTTTAGGCTTCACTCCAAACCAAACACACTTCTTCCTCACACAACTAGATGGCTACAACTAGTAATAGCTTGCTTGTCTAAAATAGTATATTCACACTCAGCCAAAACTCTAACTCTGATTTTCACACTAGTTTGTGCTTGGGAAGAAGGGAGGTTTATATAGGAAAGATGGATGGGAGATGGATCCTCTTCTCATGGGAGAAGGACTTATCCCTTGAGGTAGTTCCATCATTATAGGGGAAAGGAGCCCAAACTGTCATCCTCGACCCCATTCGGCCAAACCATTTACTAGACTTTCGTTATGGAGCTTCTAGAGATGGAAGCTTCAACTCTAATTTAAAAAACATTCCATAATAGGACCAACGTAACTAGAACACAGCTCGGTTGCATCGATCGGCATGGGGAATAGTGATAATCTCTGCACATCGATACGGGGGAGACAAAGTTCATTAGCTGTAACAACCCAAAATAAACATGTAATTAATCAAGTAATTTATATTCAACATGCAATTCAACTAATTAACTTCAAATTCAAAACTATGATTAGAGCACTTATCTGTGATTTGGGTTGAAGTCTGCTATTTGCAACAAGGTTGTGGGGACGACTCTCCACCCAACCATAGGCTCAATTGTGCAACGTCTTGCTACAACTGGCCACCCCCAAGCCCTCAATCAACGTACCACTGCCAGTGACTCCTAGGTCTTAGTATACCATTCTCCCAAGAGAATGAAAGGCAAAATCTCGGAAAGATGGAATGCAGGAATCCTCTCATCTTCCACACCATCTATTAAATAGAACAACATTGGAAGGGGAACCACATGCACACACTCCATGTGTCTACATGCAACTTTCTTTTGATTTTTAGCTTTCTTGTTTTATTTCTTTACTTTTCTTTTGATTTTTAGCTTTCTTGTTTTATTTCCTTCTTTTTGATAGTTTTCTTGTTTTATTTCTATTTATTCTGATTTAGAGTTTTAGTATAGTTATTACTATTTTTATTATTATTATTTTTATTTATTTTCTTGTATATTTTTAAATATCATTTATTATTTATGATTTATTATTTTTATTATTTATTATTAAGATTTATTATTTATATTATTATTATTTATTTGTATTATTTATTATTTATTATTATATTATTATATTATTATTTTTATTATTTATTATGTATTATTAAGGGAAGGGATATTACATACTCTCCCCCTTTAAGGAACTTCGTCCCGAAGTTATGCTGAATTATGTATTATGTATCGTTTTTATTATTTATTATTTATTATTTTATTTACTTCCTGTTTCCAACACCCTCTGCTGAACTAGTATAACCAACAGGCATCAAAAGTCCCCAACACCCCGGGAAATCTCAAGGAATCTCTGTCCTTTTTCCCACTTTCGGCACCAGGCTAAGCCTGACCCGGTCTGTATCCTAGTCCAAGGCTGGCCCCAAGGCTCGCGCCTGACTCAGACCTCATCTGCCCCAAGGCAGGCATCCGGTCCGGTACTCAATGACCCCGGGCATCTGGCAAGGCTGGCCCACTCCCTCCACAACTACTAAGGCGCACAGCCCCAGGCATCGAAGTCTTATACAACCCTTCCAGACTTCGGCATCCCAATCCAATAACAGGCACCAAGCCTAGAACATCAGGCACTTGGCCTCCTCAAGATGGTCTCATAGCTCTTCAAGAGCTATCCATCAAGAGCTATACACAAGACAAAGGAACCACTGGCATATGTAGTGTTGATTGAGTTTGTCCCCAGCCCATATGGTGTTACTTATTCTCCCTCGTGCGTATTGGCTCACACGAGATCATCAAATAAACCGGCCCTCTCGGCCTATTTGTGGAATCCTGTCAATCATCACAGCTCAACGTGCAACCAATGCATTAGCTATACCATCATAGTATCCTAGAAAATAATCCACATGCCAAGTCTTGCATGTCATTATGTAACATTCATCATTGTTAACTGCAACATTATGCATATCATATCCATCATGAGTATTCAACATCAAATACCTATCATCACGTAATAAATGAATATGTCAATATACCTTGACATAACATCATAATGCCTATGCATATCATCATGATCATAAGGATACATCATCACTATTGTAACAACTATATAAATATGAACCACATGTGCATGATCACCCTCATACCATCATATCATAAAACATCATTAATATGAGAAACATCTCAATACTTATCAAATATAGAATAATACTCTATAAGCATTCTTATCATGATTCATCAGAAAAATCAATTTCATTTACTTTATAGACATTCAACTATGAACTAAGATTATTCAACATCCATCTAGGATCCATGTTATCTCATCAGTGTTATTAATGTTATGTTTTCATCAAGATACCAATTACTTTTTCAATAATCATTTCCATTTCTTTCAACTAGGAAGTTGACCATTTACACCATAGGTATAATCATCTAAGTACATCGTTAAATTTCACATGAGCCTCATCATCTTAAGTCTTAATCTCTCATCATATATTCTTCCTTCCCCAAGGAAATTCTGGTGAAATTCATTGTTAAGATATTACTAGTTATACAATCATTATTTAAACCATCTATCTCAAAATTAAAATCCCTTGGTTTTACATCCATTTACCTTTTGGCTTACCAATTCCAATATCGCTATATGTAATTGCATATAAACACTAGGTCATCATGATTTAATTTTATATCGTGCTTAATTTACTTGCATGAGGGTTTGTTGATCCATGTTGACTTATACATACATCACTTAACAATTATCAATTTCATCCACAAAAAAATTATTTTCTTATCTCGTCAAGTTCCTATCTCAATACCATTTGATTGCTTTATACCAAAAAAATTTGCTTTAGGGTAAATTCACCCTTCTTCAATTTGGACAAGAGATTCTTGCACATTAAATAATATCTTTATTTTAGATTTTGAAACAGTTGGAAACACTACTACCATAACATCCAACTAATTAATTAATCAATCAAGTAAACATCCTACTAAACATGTAATTAATCAATATGCAATTCAACTAATTAACTTCAAATTCAAAACTATGATTAGAGCACTTATCTGTGATTTCGGTTGAAGTCTGCTATTTGCAACAAGGTTGTGGGGACGACTCTCCACCCAACCATAGGCTCAATTGTGCAACGTCTTGCTACAACTGGCCACCCCCGAGCCCTCAATCAACGTACCACTGCGAGTGACTCCTAGGTCTTAGTATACCATTCTCCCAAGAGAATGAAAGACAAAATCTCGGAAAGATGGAATGCAGGAATCCTCTCATCTTCCACACCATCTATTAAATAGAACAACATTGGAAGGGGAACCACATGCACACACTCCATGTGTCTACATGCAACTTTCTTTTGATTTTTAGCTTTCTTGTTTTATTTCTTTACTTTTCTTTTGATTTTTAGCTTTCTTGTTTTATTTCCTTCTTTTTGATAGTTTTCTTGTTTTATTTCTATTTATTCTGATTTAGAGTTTTAGTATAGTTATTACTATTTTTATTTTTATTATTTTTATTTATTTTCTTGTATATTTTTAAATATCATTTATTATTTATGATTTATTATTTTTATTATTTATTATTAAGATTTATGATTTATTATTTATATTATTATTATTTATTTGTATTATTTATTATTATATTATTATTTTTGTTATTTATTATGTATTATTAAGGGAAGGGATATTACATTAGCGCCGGTCTTGTAAATTGGGAAAAACAAAAGTTTAAGGGGAAATGGTGCAAAAGGGAAATGATCTGCTCATGAAAAGGAACATAATGGGAGTTTCTCCATGAAGGCGAAGCATGCAGGGTTCATTGTAGAGGTCCTCTAGGATCAAGGAATGGGGAGTACAGGGATAGTGACAAAATGATGTGTAACACCCTACAATGTAATAGCATATAGGGTAAAATAATAAGAAGAGAATCATCAGTTTTTATCTAGATCAGTGTTATGGGTGAATTATTATCATGATCTGTAATTTGGTAGCAAAGGAGAGGCTCTGCAGCTGAGTACGCAGAAGCCTGGAGAAGAGTCTGCAACTTAGTGCACAGGCCAAGAATTAGTTGTTGTTCAAAAATTAATTATATTAAGCAACAGTTCTTGTGTACGTAGCCCTACATTGGGGTGAACCACATTAATTTGGTGTTTTGATGTGTATATTTTCTTATTATCTATTTTAGAGTAGTAGTTATTACAATTGCATTTTACTTCAGCATAGTGATGGTTTATGGTTTTATATGGCATGTTTAAGTGATTAATTTAATGTGGCGAAGTGATTTATAAATGCTAAGAATAAGATAACATAATAATACCACATCTCCTAGCCCTTCAAGGCTACAGAAACCTGGTTCTACATCCTCCCATAGTCACTTCAAGTGAGACTACGATCTCCTTGCAAGTAATTGCTGAAAGGGCCAGTGATAAAGTGTTTTGTTGGTGCGCACTATAGATTGAACCTGGATCAACACAAATCAACCCAACAAATGGTTCCCTGTTGGGTGCAACCCAACTTGGCCTAGATTTTGGCAAAGTCTCCACATTTTGTGGGGTAGAGCGCACAGTGGAGTGCATTTTGAAGAATTAAATATATCACGCAGTGTCATAAGGGCTTCGGGGTGGGTCGAAGCCCCTCATTTTTGTAAAAGCGCATGATTTTATAAGGGATAAATGGTTATCGGGCCTTATTTTCTTATTTTAAGGAGTCCATGGTATTTGGACCACGATATTTGGATGATGTAACCTTGCAATGTAATAGTATATATAGGGTAAAATAATAGTAAGAGAATCATGGGTTTTGATTTAGATCAGTGTTATGGGTGAATTATTATGGTGATCTATAATTTCGTAGCAAAGGAGAGGCTCTGCAGCTGAGTGCACAAAGGTTTGGAGAAGAGTCTGCAGTTGAGTGCACAAGAAACGTGCAACTTAGTGCATAGGCCAAGAATTGGTTGTTGTTCAAAAATTCATTATATTAAGAAACAGTTCTTGTGGAGGTATCCCTACACTGGGGTGAACCACATTAATTTGGTGTTTTGATGTGTATATTTTCTTATTATTTGTTATAGAGTAGCAGCTATTACCGTTGCATTTTACTTTAGCACGATGATGGTTTATGGTTTTATATGGCATGTTTAAGTGATTATCTAATGCGACGAAGTGATTTATAAATGCTAAGAATAAGATAACATAATAATACCACATCTCCTAGCACTTCAAGACTGCAGAAACCTAGTTTTGTATCTTCCCATAGTCACTTTAGGTGAGACTACGATGTTGTTGCAGGTCGTTGCTGAAAGGGCTAGTGATCAAGGGTTTTGTGGGTGAATAGTATAGATTGAACCTGGGTTAGCCCAAATCAAGCCAACATATGCTACAGGATCCAGATGTAGCAGAGGTCCTATCAGAGGTAGAGTGCCACATGGAAGGGTTGACAACTAGAATTGGTGATACCGCTGTCAATCAACTTCCACTGCGACTTCAACAATACACCATAGGAGTGCCTAGTTTTATCGGTCGACTACTCTGCAAGATGGCTCATGCAGTGTCATTATATCATGAACACCTTTGGTTATGTCTACTTAGATCTTGCATGTAGTTTTTTATATGGGAGATGTATGCCATATGTGTCTCAGGCACAAATTTTTGTAAAACCAAACTTATATATATATATATATTCCAATGTTTGTGGGTTTTTATTGTATTTTTAATATGGTGTGATGTGAATTGAAACCTAATTACCTTCGCTGCAAATGTTTATCTAAAACATGATTATCTAGGGCATCTATTGATGGTTTAGATTTCTAGAAATGTGTTTATATTGTATGAAATTGAAATGTCTTCCTAGAATGTGTACTCTTAAAATAATGTGTAAGATGGTGGGACTTTTAACTAAATAGATATTGGAAAGTTGTAGTACTACAAGTTGTGAGTCAAGTATGATGACAAAACGACATATACCATGTGTAATAACATCATATAGTAGCTCTACCACTGCATTATACTCAGTAATGTTGTTGGTGGAGCAACCAATACAAATCCCTTGCAGACTCAGTAACTTGCCACTTAGATCAAAGATAGCCCATGTTGCAGAAGATAAGTTCTATGTACTACGACTGACACCATCAGCATAACCAATAAAATTTTCAGGAGATGCTGACATCTCCAAACCAAACGTAAAATGGCATCAACATAAACCATGTAAAAATATGAAAAGACACACTATCCCTAGGCCTAGAATTGGAGGAAATAGAACTATATCTAGAATGTTGTGCAAAAGAAGCTAGAGCTAACACACATAACTCCTCCATTGTATTTAATTTGGAGCTCATTTTTCTTCAAAAAACTATTTAAGAGAATATCTTATAATGACAATAGTTTGTTTTTTGAACCTACATATTACTAGCAATTTCCTCAAAAGGTGTAAGGTGACGCCAATAGGTTTTTTAAGTTGAAGAAGTTGTAATTTGGTTTTATTTCTTTGGTTTTAAGTTGGGGATGGTTAGAGTGGGTGAGGTTATTCTCAACTTATGTGAAAGAGGCATGTCGATTATTTCAAAGGCTATTTACGACCAAAGAAGCAGACATCAAAGATTTGGTGGTATGATGAGATTCACTTTGGTCATGATATATTTCATTTAAGAGAACTCACTATTCTTGATATTGAGGAAGTAGTTGAGCTGACCTCAAATTTGAAAATTGTAAAATGTCGTTGCCTATAATTATGTTTCCATATTTTAGGAAGAGCAATAGATGCTCTGTCAAACAAATTTTGATATGTGTGATAAAAAAAAATTTACATTGTTGTTGATCATTTGTATTTGTGATTTAGTATGGACTCTTTTGCTTCATCACAATTAAACCCATTTTGTAGTGGCATATATTGAAAAAAATGGTATTTTTTTTAATGTGTAAATGAAAAATTGAACATTTTCTAAAATATATATTCATCTACTTTAAGTTTTTAGATTTTCAGATTACTTATATTGATTTTCATATTTTCAGTCTTATGTGAATTAAAAATTATTTATGTTGACTTTCATTTAGATTGAAGTAGTCAAGCTCTAGCTATTTGGATATAAGCCATATTGTAGCTCAATGGAACCAAACGAACTTGGAAAATTCTTATTGGATATGTTAAACCAAGGAAATGAAATCTTAAAAATTAATATTCTCAATTATGTTTTTTATTGAAGTCATTAACTAAAGTTTAGTTAATTTCATTTATTTTTTTTTATTAAAGACTAATAGGTCCTATAAACATAGTGGGTTTGTAAAAAGGACATTATAGTTGCACAAATAACATTGTAAATGTGATGAGACATTATAATTGCACAAATAACACAGTAAATGTAGTGGATTCCAAGGACATTATAGTTGCACAAATAATAGATGAACAAATGACATGGGATGAGTGGAAGAATGGATTTATGTATTGACAATTGATGATGCAGATGAAACATATGGTGCAATTACTAGTTAATCTAGTTATCAATTTCATGTGGTGCAATTGCTAGTTAATCTAGCTATCAATTTCCTTTTGGGTCTAGGTCAATTTCCTTTTGACTCTATGTGAAAAAAAAAATTACAATGTTCAACTTCCTTTTGAGAAAGGCTATAAATATTAATAGTCTTAAAATTGACAACACTAGTAATGACAATTTCAATTTAGAGTATTGTAACAATTTTTATTATAGTTTTAAACATTTTGAATGGACAAAATCTATTTTACATTGTGTCTAGTTTGGTTTCTTCAATAACAATTCAATCACACTTTAATATTCAACTTATTATCATTTTTTAATACAATATAATTTCCACTCTACATAAGTATATATATTAAATATGTATAGAATTATATTATACTATATTCCTAAAATGAAAATCCATAACTTAAATACATGAAAATATATAATTATAATATGTGTTAATGTTTTTCCCAAAACAAGGAATATGTTTATTACTATAGAAGGTGCCACACAAAAATAATTTTGAAATACGAAAGTTTATATCATTAAACTAAAGGAGCACTCACATGAATGACTTTTTGGAAAATTGTATTAAATATCAAATTACTAATATGTATTTGTGAAATTGATTTTTTTTTAGTAATTTAGATTGTTTTAAGAATTCAAAATACATTAATTAATAATAAAATACAATTAGCTACTCACTATGATTGTGTAATGCTAAGTTACAGAAACATAAGTAGCCATCTAATATATTTTTGTTATAAATATTAATAATATATTTGAAAATATAATTTTATTTTAATTTATTAATTTTATTTTTTTTAATAACTCATATTATAATCCCCGGATGCGGGTGGTTGCTAGCGCAATAGAGCCCATGGCTTGTCAACAGGGCAGGTGTCCGCCCGGACAAGCCACGTACCCCCAAAGGACATGCCTTAAACCCGCAAGCATGCAGCATTCAAGGCAGGTAGTTAATACTGGCTGCAGAGCCGTCCCTCCGACATTCATTGCCAGCATTGAAACGCTAACCATGGCCCTTCAAAGCCGAAAGCTCGCGGACATTCCTCTGCACTTTTCGCCTGCACCGGTTCTGATCTGGAAGGAAGGGGCGGAAGCTCATTACTTCGGCTCTCTGTCTGACTGTGGGAACGATTGTGAAGGTTCAGGTGCCACAGACCTGAGCAATTGGAGAGCTGGACAATTCAACTGTGAGCCTGGTCGTTTGGAGGTCCTGCATTCATACAATCCGCAGTCTTGTGGAGGAATTGGGAGTCTGGTGCAGGGGAACAATTGGTGTACACACACCCGCCATCCGCTCTCCTTCACAATGCATCGTGAAAGGCTTCGGGGTATCAGTCATCGGGGCAGTTTCAGTGGAAGAGCCCCTTCCCCCTCCTCCTCCATAGAAGAATCCTCTGAGCAAAGAAGACTGAGAGGCAGGCCTCCGGGCAGAGGAAGAATTGTGGAACCGCCGGAAAGAATGGAATGCGGGCATACAGAACACCCGATGGTAAGATATCGCCTCCCCTGTACTCTGGCCAATTCGACCTTCTTCGTCACTGTTTCAGTTGAACATTGCCGTAATCCGTGGGGTGATGATGATGCCCCTCATGCTGACCCTCCGCGGATTCCTGGGGTTGTCCCGACTGTGGAAATGGAATTTCCGGCCATCGACATGATGAGGCCTGTTCATGACCCTGGAGCTGGTCCAAGCGAGCCTGTGCAACGCCATGGTGCTGGTCCAAGCGAGCCTGTGCAGCGCAATGTTGGAAAGGGCAAAGCAATTCTCCAGCCTCCTTGCTGCCAGATGGAGGACGAGCCACAGACCACGGATGAAGACTAGGGCGCGCTCCAGGTTCCTCTGCATGATTTTTCTTGCTGTCAGCTCTCCTTGCAACCACATATATGTCTGCAATCGGTCTTTTTGTACTTCAGTTCATCTCTATGATGATGTCGGTTATCTGTTACTTCTGTTATGGTGTCTATGTGTCCATCGTGTCTAAGGTGTCTATCGTGTCTATGTTGTCTCAGTCCATGTGTCGGCTAAGTAAGCGTCACTCTGGATCCAACTTTTGTATCCCTGTTATGAACTTTCTTGTGTTTACAGTTGGTCCCAGGACCAGTTTACAGGGTCGCGGCCCTGGTGTAATACTGTTAATGTAATTTGGCTCTCGATGTAATATATTTTAGCTCAGTCTTATTTAGAAAAAAAAATAACTCATATTATAATATAATAATAATTTAATTTTAATTTCAATTCTTTTTCTTTTTTCTAAAAGAAAAGTTTTCTTTAGACTTTTAGTAAATCAAAAGTTAAATAAATATAAATTAATTTATTTGTTAATTATAAATGTAATTATAAAATAATATTAAAAATTAATGCATTGAAGCAATATAACAAGGTTTTCTTTCTCTCGGCATTCAAAATCCGTCACGGTTTTAGAAATTTACAATTCACCAAAAAGTAGTTGTGGAGGAGTCGACTCTATTTACAGTGTTCAACACTCTAGGTTGGGTATGGATCTGTATATTTTTGTGTATGGATTTGTATATTATTAGTCCCTGCCTCTGGCATAGTAGGGACTATAGCATTCGCATCGACGTTGACTCCCTATTAATTTGAGTTGACCAGAGCATTTAATTGATGTTTTTCGCTTTTATCCAAAGTTTTATTTTAGAGCTTTGATGTTTTTTTGCTTTTATCCAAAGTTTTATATGGTGTTATGCTCTTAACCTGCAAAATGATACCCAATACAGAATATGCGAAGAAAAGATACCCAGAACATAGAATAACAATGATTTTATTATTCAGAGAGTAATGTTCACTTGCCTCTTCGAGGGGGCAACCTCCAATAGAGCCGAGCTCGATTACAAAATAAGACACGATACTCCTCGCAGGGAGTCTCTATCCTTTATATATGACTCATACATGCAATAACATGGGCCAATACCGTGGGTTTTATTAATACCATCTATCTAATACTACGACCCATTTGCAACTAACTGTGGTCCCGTCATTAATTGCGGGTTAACCACTTACAAATATTAATATGGGCTTTATTGACTCTTGACTATGACGTGATCCCATGACATAAATAAGGGGGTTAGGGTGGGACCCTAACATGCCCTCCCCCTTAAGACTAGCCTTGTCCTCAAGGCTGAAGCTGCGGAAACTGCTGAAGAATAGTGGCTGGTCCCCAAGTTGCATCTTCCGGAGAGGTGTCTTTCCATTTGACGAGGACTTCCTTAATCATGCGGCCGCGCAGGTGTTTTTCTCTTGTGTCTAGAACCTGTTCGGGTTGAAGCCAGATTGACCCTTCTTCGTCCAATTCAGGTAGACTGGTTTGAACTCGACAATTGTTCCCGATCACTTTCTTGAGGCACGATACATGGAAAACTGGATGGATTTTTGCAGTAGGTGGCAAAGCCAACTTGTAAGCCACTTCTCCAATGCGCTGAAGTACTTGGTATGGTCCGTAGAATTTTGGAGATAGCTTCTGACAACCCTTGTCTTTGAGTGAAGTTTGCTTATATGGTTGCAGCCTCAAAAAGACCTGATCCCCTTCTTGAAATTGGCCCTCTGAGCGATGCTGGTCTACCTGTTGCTTCATGCGGTTCTGAGCTTGATGAAGATTCTCTCTAAGATGGGCGAGCATGGTTGCGCGGTGTTGTAGGAGTTGATCCACTGCTTGTACTTTAGAGCACCCCTTGAGATAAGAGGTACGGGAAGGCGGAAGTTGACCATATACTGCTTCATAGGGAGTCATTTTGGTGGTGGCATGATAGTTGGTGTTATACCACCATTTAGCCAGAGGTAACCACTGTACCCAAAGGTGTTGCTTTTCTGAAGTGAAACACCTAAGGTAGGTTTCTAGACATTTGTTGACGGCTTCAGTTTGACCATCCCTTTGCGGATGATAGGAAGTACTGAGTTTTAGTTGAGTGCCTTGTATCCTGAAGAGTTCCTGCCAAAAATTACTGGTGAAGATCGGGTCGCGATCGGACACAATAGAAGTGGGCATGCTATGCAATTTGAAAATATGATCCATGAAATATTGAGCGACCAAAGTTGGTGTAAATGGGTGGGGTAGGGCGTAGAAATGAGCATACTTCGATAGTCGGTCCACAACCACCATGATGACTGACTTGTTCCCGGACTTTGGAAGACTTGTAATGAAATCCATAGAAACTGCCGTCCAAATTGATGTCGGAATGGGCAATGGTTGTAATGTGCCTGGTGTGTTGACGGTTTCCCCTTTGTGGCGTTGACAGACATCGCATTCCGCTACAAAAGTAAGGATGTCCTTTTTCATGCCTGTCCAAAAAAATGATCTTCTGGTGCGAGTATACATCTTCTGAAAGCCCGAATGTCCTGTAATGAGCGATGAGTGCAATTCTGCCAAAATGCGACCTTTGAGGGTGGATGTTGGGGATATTACGACTCTGTCCTTGTAGTGAAGAATATCATCCTGCCATGAGTAGCCCTTGGTGGAATTTGGATCTACCTGCAATTGAGAAATGAGTTGGGATAGCCCGGGGTGTGAAAACCATTCCTTGCGAGCCTCTTCAATCCATTCTGGAATGGAGAGGGAAATTTCTAGCAGAGTACTTTCTTCCTCAAATTGGCGAGATAATGCATCTGCTACACTATTGTCTTTCCCTTTCTTGTAAATGATCTCATAATCATATCCCAGCATTTTGGCGAGCCATTTATTTTGTTGTGGGGAGGATAGACGTTGCTCCAAAAAATATTTAAGACTGTGATGATCTGTGCGGATTTGGAAACGTCGCCCCAATAAGTAAGGTTGCCAGGTCTCGATGACATGTAAGATGGCCATCATTTCTTTTTTGTAGGTAGATTGGACCAGATTCCTCCCACTTAGTTGTTGGCTTGTGAAGGCAAAAGGTCGCCCTTCCTGCATTAAGACCGCCCCAATACCGGTCCCCGAAGCATCAGATTCAATGACAAAGGATTTGGTGAAGTCAGGTAGTGCTAAGACTGGAGTGGAACACATGGCGTTTTTGAGAGCGGTAAATGCCTGTTGTGCTTCCTCATTCCAGAAGAAGGAATTTTTCTTTAGGAGTTGAGTGAGGGGTTTCGCTATGCGGACATAGTTGCAGACAAATTTACGATAATAGCCTGTGAGACCCAAAAATCCTCTCAAGCTCTTCAAAGTCTTAGGTTGAGGCCATTCTTGCATTGCCTGGATCTTTTTGGGGTCCACCTTGACACCTTCACGCCCCACAATGTGGCCCAAATATTCAACTTCTTCCATGCCAAACGAACACTTGGACATCTTGATAGATAATTTATGCTTGCGGAGCAGGTGTAAGAGTAGATCTACATGCTGAAGATGTGCAACCCAAGTGCCACTATAGATGAGGATGTCATCGAAGAAGACAAGGACAAATTTCCTGAGATATGGTTTGAAAATGTGATTCATAAGGCTCTGAAAAGTAGAGGGGGCATTACAAAGAGCAAATGGCATGACCAGGAACTCATAATGGCCTTCATGAGTTCGGAAAGGAGTCTTGGGAATGTCGACTTCCTTCATGCGAATTTGGTGGTAGCCTGAGCGAAGATCCAACTTACTGAAGAATTGAGCCCCATTGAGTTCAGCAAATCGTCAACCACCGGAATGGGAAATTTATCTTTGACTGTCAACTTATTGAGGGCCCTGAAGTCGGGACACATCCGCCACTCCCCATCTTTCTTGAGCACCATGAACACTGGGGATGAATAAGGACTAATGCTTGGACGAATGACACCTGCTTCCAAAAGTTCCTTGATGATCTTTTCTATTTCATTCTTTTGGGTGAACGGATATCTGTATGGCCGCACATTTGGGGGTTGGTCCCCTCGAACCAAGGTGATGCTATGATCATGTTCCCCTCACGAGGGTGGAAGCTCATGAGGCTTGTCAAAGACCGACAGATGGTTATTTAAAATCTGTTGCATCTCAGGATGAATTGGCAGACACTTGGTTTCGACGACCTGGATGGCATTAAATTGAGCTACCACTCCATGATTTCCCTTTTTTAACAACTTTTCCATCCGATGCGAGCTGATGATAGAGGGGGTTCCCGCCTGGAGTCCACGGAGGGTATGTGTGTAGTTGTTCTGCTTAAAACACATATATAACTCCTGAAAATCCATTGTGATTGGCCCAAGAGTGCAGAGCCATTCAGCGTCGAGGACAATGTCGCAACCCCCCATGTGTATGGCAAACATGTGGGTTTTCAACTGATAATCCCCCATTTGAAGTTTGAAATTTTCACAGCGGCCTTCACATTTCATTGTGCCCCCATCTGCAATTTGGACTTGGAAGTTAGAAACTGCTCGTACAAAACAATGCACTACTTCTGCGATTTTTTGATGGATGAAATTATGGGTACTTCCACTATCAATCAAGACTACTACTGGGCGATGTTTAAGAAAACCCCTGATTTTGAGAGTTTGAGGGGAAGAAATCCCTTCCAACGCATGCAGCGAAATAACTGGTTCGTCAGAGACATTCTCCTTTGGGTTGTCTTCTTCTAGCGCCTCATGTTCCTCAAGTGGTGGATCTTCCTCTATTGAGCTGTAGTCAGTGGCATCTATTTGAAAAAAATTGGGCTCCTTGCATTTATGACCTGGGGAGTATTTTTCATCACAGTAGTAACATAGTCCTTGCTTCCTTCTTTCAGCCATTTCCGCAGGTGACACCTTTTGGAACTTAAGTGTTTGAGTCGTGTTGTGAGCGTGTGGGGGACGACCTTTAGCGGGGAAATTTGGGCGACTGTCCAAGTGGGAGGGTGGTGTAGTAAGACTTGAGCTTTGATGGCTTCTTTAAGACCACTGATAAAACATTCCGTGTAGAACACATTTGAGAGACCCCAAGTGCGGAAGGCTAAGGCTTCAAAGGCTGTAATATATTCATCCACTATACCTGTCTGTCGGAGCTTAGTAAGACGACCCAAAAAAGAGTCCTCCTGTTCAAAGCGGTCTCGAAGAGCTTTGGTAAATTGGGTCCAAGTCTTAAAAGGTCCATTGCAACGTTGATGCCATTCCCACCATTGCCACCGTTCATTGTCCAAGTACATGCTCCCCAACATAAGCTTAGTCGCATCATCTAAGATATGATTCAGTTTGAAATACTGCTCCATTTGTGCTATCCATGCAGACGGGTGAGAACCGTCAAATTTATGCATATCCAACTTGGGAGGTCGCTGACTGGGTGGTGGGTGGGTGTGCCAGACGTGAGGAGAGTGGCTAGACTCACCCTCATTGTATTCATTGTCATTATACTCCTCCTCGTGGGCTGGCTCCTTGCCCTTCGGGATTAATTGTTGGACCTGGAGACATAGTCCGGTAAGTTGCTTATCGATGGATTGTAAGGTTTCTTCAAGTTTGTCCATTCTTTCGTTGGCCAGTGCTTGAGCTCTAGTTTCTACCATACACCAACCTGATGAAAAATTGGGACCGCCTAGAAATTTTCACTAATAACTGAATGGTACCACCGTGCTCAGCTCGTCGTCCTGATTCTGATGGGCTAGATCACCAATAAGCGCCCTGGAAGATCTCAGACTTTTTTTTTTTTAAAACTCCTAACGGAGTTTTACTCCTTCCTGATCAATACTGCAGTCGCCAAATCCTCAAAATGTCAATGCGGCCAAAAGTCCTATGAAAATTATACCTCGGTATAGGAACCCTTCACAACAACTCCGATCTGGTGGATCTGAGAGATCTGAATGGCGGATCGGATAGCTCTGGGCGGCGGAACAAACTGCTGCTGCGGATCGGCTGGCTCTAATAGATCGGAATGACTGATCTGCGAACTCGAGACTGCGAGACTGATGTCGGCTGCTGCTGCACCCCGTTGCACCAGCGGATCTGGAATAGATGATGTGCGATCCCCCGATAGAAAAGGGAACTATGGTCTTGAGGAGTGTCAGGTGCTACAGATCGCAATATACATAAGGGTCTCGTAGTAGTACTCGGCCCAATGTTTTAGGGCTATAACTAAGGAGGATCGACCGTACCCTTAGCCGTACAACCCGAGTACCCTATTGTACGGGCGAGTAATCTCTCCGAGTGCTGTTCTCGATGTACTGTAGCCACAAGACGGCCGACGGTTTATCTATGGCGAGGTTTCAAGGGAGCCTATGGGCTTCCGATATACCCAGAGGGTACGTGGAAGACAGTCCGTGCGCAGTTCTGTCTAATGCGCTACTACTCGAAGGGGTACCCACAGGGGTTACAAGGGAGTCCAACAGACGTGACCACCTCTTGTATTTCTTGCGTGCATGCCTCCCCAAATCCGCAGGTTTATGCGCTCAACGAAAGATCCCGTGGTTTAAAGATGTCGGAACACGTCTCTAGCCAAATTTTTTTTTTGCTAAGAATTGGAGATTCCACCGGCCCTGGAAAGTGCTCTGATACCACTTGTTATGTTCTTAACCTGCAAAATGATACCCAATATAGAATATGCGAAGAAAAGATACCCAGAACACAGAATAGCAATGATTTTATTATTCAGAGAGTAATGTTCACTTGCCTCTTCGAGGGGGCAACCTCCAATAGAGCCGAGCTCGATTACAAAATAAGACACGATACTCCTCGCAGGGAGTCTCTATCCTTTATATATGACTCATAAATGCAATACCACGGGCCAATACCGTGGGTTTTATTAATACCATCTATCTAATACTACGGCCCATTTGCAACTAACTGTGGTCCCGTCATTAATTGCGGGTTAACCACTTACAAATATTAATATGGGCTTTATTGACTCTTGACTATGACGTGATCCCATGACATAAATAAGGGGGTTAGGGTGGGACCCTAACATATGGGAGGTCTTATTTCCGGGTTGTTGAATTTCCAGATCCAAAAAAAGTTTTAACCAAAGTTTGGATGGCTCGTTTCCACCCACCGCATAAAATGTTATGTAAACAATTTCAAAAAATACTTGAACATTTATAGTAATTCGTCTGCTGCTTACACTTGCCACTTGACACTTACACTTGCCACATGCCACACAGCTTGCTTACACCTGCCACACATGCTCATCCATCTTAAACTCGCCATAGGTTTACATTCAGAGATAAATATACATTTGGAGCTAGGCATTCAATTTTTAGTTGCAGATATGACTCATTTCATTTTCAATTTGTGCTGAGAGACTTTGATAGCAAGTTGCAGATAGTAAGATGTCTCACATAGCAGGTTGCAGGTAGTAAGGATGTCTCACATTCCAAGCAAAGAAACCATTTGCAGTAGTCACCTCAGGTCCAAGCAAAGAAACCATTTGCAGTAGTCACGTCAATTAAAGGTACACATCTCTGCCTGCTTGTTTCTGAACTCATAAGCTTCATCATCCCGGTACCATATGCGTTTATTTAGCTAGTTTATCAATTCCTGTGACTGATGCTAATGAAGAGTTGTTTGTCCTTGTGAGTGGAATAACTTCCTGGTGTCAGCCTCTTTCCTTGCCCTACCGCTATGATGAAAGCAAGTGTAACTTCTTCCCTCCCTTTCCACAACGATGAAAGCAGCTACAGCTTGCCCTTTCCAGAACGATAAAAGAAACTACAACTTTGCCGCAACTATGAAAGAAGTTGCAACTTTCCCCTGTGAGTGGACCAACTTCATAGTGCTAACATATTTCCCCGCCCTGTAGTGATGAAAGAAGTTGCCGCTTGCCCTTGTTAGTGCAGTAACTTCCCAGTGTCTGACTGTTTCCCCGCTTCGTGGAAATGACGAACGTAGTTGCACAACCAACATGGATAGAAGCATAAAATCCATCAGTTTTGTGAAATTAGGGTGCTAGAGACAGGTACAAATTTTCCACTTGAAATTATACTTGAAGAGGTAAAAGAAACAAGCAAACTCAAAAGATTATACTGGAAGACGTAAAAAAATAGACAATAGAGGTAGATATATAAGTACAAGTTTTCACTATATACTTAGAAATTATACTTAAAAATTATGGTTGAATAGGTAATAGAAATAGAAATAGTAAAACAGAAACAGAAAAACAAGTAATAAAAATAGATAATTGAAGAAGCTTGATATATAAGTACAATCCAATATAAGTACAAGTTGGATTGGGATACAAATATTTGCACCATAGTAAAATGATCAATAAAAATAGATAATTGAATACATCACATGCATACCTTAACCATCCATTGCCATAGTCATGTGGTTTTATGGAATTGAATAGATTCTTGGATTTATTTTTCTCCTAAAAAAATATACTTGCACAGGTAATATTATTTTTCTCTTTTGAAATTATACTTACACAGGTAATAGAGGTAATAGAATAATTTACTTACACAGCGTTTTTCCTTTGGCCAAGATAAGTGCTTCGAAGATTTGTTCCGTCTGAAAGAGGGAGTGAGCTAGGGTGCCCAAATCTTGATTATATTTATAATATAGAGGCCTTGGTTATATAGAAGCATCTAAGGAATTGCATTGCAAACAAGACAAAAAAGACAAACCAAAAAGGTAAACTGAAAGCTTGCAAATTCACAGGAAAAACTGTACTCACATACAAAGAACAATTCAAGCAGTAGTTAGATGTAAGCAATGAGCTCATTTGATGGCAAACATGTTACTAATTCCTCGAAGGGAACAACTGTTTATTCAAAAATTCCATTAAATTTATTTCAAACACAATTCAAAAAAATAGGGAAAAAGAGGAATCTTGACCTTCAAGTTCATGTATGGAAATAGAAACCCTAGCACACAAAGCAAAGGAAACTGCAACACATGTTTAGATATCCTTGAATGAAACGTATGGACAGGTAATTTCTGTAGCCGATAGTTGAAAAAGGGAAGTTCGACTCCCTGATACACTAAAGCCTTTGGGGTTACAGTATGAACACAAGAAAAAAAAAATACATTGAAATTTGCTATACTTTCAAGGCATCAACATTTATACCTCATTCTATGCTAGAATGATAATGCTTCCAACATTGAGCATAATACCTCGAAGCACAAAGCAATGGTCAATAGAACATTTGGGTGTGACGTAGAGTAGAGCAACTATCTCGCCTCATCACAAAGAAAACCAAATAACTCAATTCAGCTAGGGAATAGGGATTTGGTTACCTTTGAAAAGCCTTGAAGGATTTCCACTGCTAGCATCCATTAAAGAAAATCTCCCCTCATCCATTTCAAGCAACAACAACATTCAAACCCTGTAGCCCGGAGGGCCATCACCATCTTCATCTCCAAGTGGTATGCTGGATCAAGGGCTTGGACTACCGCACATTTAAGTAACAGGGTAGAGATTAAATGGATGTGGTTCATGCGCTAAAGCAACCTGTAGTAGTGCAAAGCATCAATGATGGTTGCTGGTATTTTCATGGCGGTTTTGCACACACAAGTGTGTTGAAATATAATTTCAACTGCAGCTTTATTTTTATTTGCGATGCGATCCATCGCATATTGCAAATCGCAAACTCACCTTGTCACCCTCCGATATGTGTTGTGTTTTTCCGGCGATCGCGATGGTGCGATGCGATCCGATCGCATATCGAAGATCGCATCATATGTGTGTGCCCCAAATTTTGTGTTCCGACCAAATGGGATTCTGCGATGCGATCTAATTAAAGTCAATGGGTGAAGTATAGGCCAGCATTAAATGAAATTTTACGTGAAGTAAAAGTTTTTACTTACCGCCAGTAGATGTCAGTAAAACAGTAAATGCTATTTACTGTGGGTTGGTAAATTTTGGTGAAGTTTTTAATTTTATTTTAGTGGGAGTATGGGCACAAGTAAAAGCTTGTATGGGCACAAGTAAAAGCTGGTAAAATCATTTAATTTTGTTGTCTTTTATTTTACGGCAGCTTGGCATGTGAAAACGTATGTAAGTTCTTTTGTTGTCATATATATATGTAATATTTTTTTTATGAGTGAAAAGAGGGGAGACGCAGCAGCGCCCATGTAAGAGAATAGTAATGCAGAGCAGTGCGAAGTAAAAATATATACGCAGCAGTGTAGTATAGCAATGTGAGAGGAATGCACAGTAGTGCAGAGATGTTTTTTGTTTGTGCAGATTTGTAACAGTTTGAATGTTTTGCTTTTGGAACTGCAATTGAAGCAGTCTCTTGGTGAATCCCTCTGAGTGTAAGAGGATGAATTTTGTATCAGTTTATTTTGAATACAAATCCTTTGTATGTGTGTTCAATACTCTGTTCTCAGTAATTTGTTTTAAAGCTTCCCTGTGCTAAGATCCTGTGTGTGTAAAACAGAGCATTGTTCTGCTCTGTTCAGTTTGGATGTTTGTTTTTGGGATTTTAACAAAAAAATCCCCAACAGTGGTATCAGAGCTAATCCAGGCTCTTTGAAGGGTTCAAAGAAGCTGAAGGAAGGATTCTTATTGCAGCAACTTCTCCAGCAGTGTGAAGACTCATGCAAAAAAATCCAAGGTATTTCTCTTAAATACTTGACTGTATTTTGAAGCATAGTTAATAGTGCAAAAATGGCTGGCACCAGCACCAGCAATAACATGGGTATGCAGCTCCCATTATTTGATGGTAAAAACTATGACTATTGGGAAATAACAATGAAAGCCTTGTTTGCTTCCCAAGACTTATGGGAAATAGTTGAGGAAGGTTTTGAACAACCAACAGATGAAAATGAGTTTAATGCTTTAACTCAAGGTGAGAAGGATCTGCTGAAGAGCTGCAAGAAGAAGGATTCAAAAGCCCTTTTCTTCTTGTATCAAGCAGTGCATGGAAGTGTGTTTCCAAGGTTAGCAGCAGCTAAGACATCCAATGAAGCATGGCAAACCCTCAAGACAACCTATCAAGGCACGGAGAGAGTGAAGACAACAAAACTACAATTGCTGAGGAAGGATTTTGAGAATCTGTGCATGAAGGAGTCAGACAACATTGACTCATTCTTCACACATGTAATTGGTTTGGTCACACAGATAAGGACTCATGGAGAAACCCTTGAAGATAGGAGGATTGTGGAGAAAATATTGAGGGTCTTACCCTCAAAGTTTGATGCGATTGTCACCACCATTGAAGAGACAAAGGATCTCTCAAAATTTTCAGTTGATGAGCTACATGCATCACTGATAACACATGAGAAGAGGTTGAGTAGGAATGAAAACTCATCTCTAGAGCAAGCCTTCAAGACCTAGATGTCCTTTGGAAGAGGAAGAGGTCAAGGCAGAGGAAACAAGAGAGGAAGAGGTAGAAGCCAGAACAGAGGTGGAAGGAACAACCCAACAAATGCACAAGGAAGGGGCAACAATCCAAATCAGAATCAAGGTCAAGGCAGCAGCCAACAAGGACGACAACATCATGCTCAAGGACAAAGGTATGAAAAACCCAATGTCCAATGTTATTATTGTAAAAAATATGGGCATTATGCCAGTGAATGTAGAAAGAAGCAGCATGATGTGAATAATAGCTCTAGTGCAAATATTACTAGAGAAAATGTCAGCCAAGATAATGTATTGTTAGCTTGTAACATGGCTGAAACAAATAGCGAAGATATATGGTTTCTAGACTCCGGTTGCAGCAACCATATGACAGGAAACATAGCCTTGTTTTCTACTTTAGATCAAAGTGTGAAGTCACAAGTCACACTTGGGACTGATAGAAAAAATTCTATTATGGGTAAAGGAGAAGTTAAAATATTTACAAAGAAAGGAGAAAGGAAAACCATAACAGATGTCTATTATGTTCCTGGAATGAGATGTAACCTTTTGAGTATTGGACAACTTGTCCAAAAAGGTTACAATGTTTTCTTTGAGAATGATGTATGCACCATCATGGATATTGCACCCAGCAAACGATGTATTGCTGAAGTGAGGATGACGAGGAACAGGATGTTCCCTCTCAGAATAAGAGCAGAAATGAAAAACAAAGATGCAATGGCAGCAGTTACCCAAGAAGCTTTCCAAAGCCAACCAAAAGATGAAAATTGGTTGTGGCATTTGAGATTTGGACATCTCAACTTTGGAGGCCTTAACTTGTTGAGCAGAAAAGGAATGGTAAGGGGATTACCATTGATAGAGAAACCAGACAGCCTTTGTGAAGGCTACATATTGGGAAAACAACACAGAGAAAGTTTTCCTTCAGGGAAAACCATAAGGGAAAAAACACCCTTAGAAATTGTCCACTCAGATTTATGTGGACCAATGCAAACTCCATCATTAGCAGGCAGCCAATATTTTCTAACATTCATTGATGATTTTACAAGAAAGACTTGGGTTTATTTCTTGAAGAATAAATCGGAAGTGTTTGAAAAATTCCGAAATTTCAAAGCACTTGTGGAAAATCAAAGTGGGCTGCGTATTAAAGTTTTGAGAACAGACAGAGGAGGTGAGTATATCTCCAAAGAATTTTTATGTTTTTGTAGAGAAAATGGAATTCACAAGCAATTCACAGCAAGGTACACCCCACAACAAAATGGAGTTGCTGAAAGGAAGAATAGGACAATCATGGATATGGCGAGGAGCATGTTGAAGGCAAAGCATTTGCCAAATGATTATTGGGCTGAAGCCGTAAACTGTGCTGTATATATCTTGAATAGGTGTCCTACAAAAGCTGTGATGAACAAAGTGCCGGAAGAAGCATGGAGTGGGAGAAAGCAAGGAGTCACCCACATGAAATTTTTTGGATGTGTGGCCTATGCACACATTCCTGATCAACTAAGGAGGAAGTTGGACAACAAAGGGGAGAAATGTATCTTCATCGGATATAGTGAGGAATCCAAAGCTTACAGGCTGTATATCCCATCCACCAAGAAATTCTTTGTGAGCAGAGATGTTCAGTTTATTGAGGAGGAAGCTTGGGATGGAAGCATAGAGAAAACAGTTAATGTTAAAAACTGTTTGTCTCATGATGAAGATGATGAGGAGATGGTAGAAATACATCCCCAAACAGCAGTTCCAACACAAGGACAGCAAGGAACGCCCTTGAGGAGAAATTAGAGTGCTTCTCCAAGCACACCACAAGGAGGAAATTCAAGTGCATCCTCAAGCACTTGCACACCGAATGAACGAGGTAAGAAGTTCAGAAATTTAAGTGACATTTATAATGAAGGAATGAATTCCTTATTTGCCTTGTATTGTCATGTTGAGGATCCTATTCATTTCGAAGATGCTATTAAAGATAAGAAATGGATAGAAGCTATGGATGAGGAGATGACTGCCATAGAGAGAAACAAGACATGGGATTTGGTTGAGCTACCAAAAGGTAAAGAAGTCATTGGAGTCAAATGGGTCTACAAGACCAAGAGCAATGCTGAAGGCAAGATAGAAAGGCACAAGGCAAGACTTGTTGTCAAGGGATACAAGCAACAGTATGGGAGAGATTATGAGGAAACTTTCGCACCGGTTGCAAGAATGGAAACCGTGAGAGCAGTGCTATCCATAGCAGCACAAAACAAATGGAAAGTTTACCAAATGGACGTGAAGTCGGCATTCCTAAATGGAGTGTTAAAGGAGGAGGTTTACATTGAACAACCTCTAGGCTATGAAAAGAAACGCCAAGAGCACAAAGTGTGCAGATTGAAGAAAGCTCTTTATGGGTTGAAGCAAGCGCCAAGAGCATGGTACAGCAGGATAGATTCCTATCTATTGGATAATGAATTTGACAAGTGTGAAGGAGAACCCACCGTCTACATCAAAGAAAAAGATGGTAAAATTTTAATTGTTGTCCTGTATGTTGATGATGTAATTTTTTCAGGTAATGATGACTACCTCATTGAAAACTTCAAATCAGTCATGAAAGAGGAATTTGAAATGATTGACATGGGTTTGCTGAGATACTTCTTAGGAATAGAAGTAGATCAAAATGAAAAAGGAATTTTTATCTCTCAAGCAAGATATGTAAATGAAGTGTTGAGCAGGTTTAATATGCAAGAGTGCAAAGCAGCAATCACTCCCACGATAATGGGATTAAAACTCAGCAAGGAGGACAACAGCAAGGATTTTGATCCTAGCTTGTACAAGAGCATAGTTGGCAGCCTTATGTATTTAATTGCAACTAGGCCGCATATAATGCATGCTGTTAGTTTGATTTCCAGATTCATGGAAAGGCCAAAAGAGGCACATTGGCAGGCAGCAAAAAGAATTCTGAGGTATGTCAAAGGTACAAAAAGATTTGGCATTTTGTATACTTTTTCAGAAAGTTCAGATTTAGTTGGCAACACCGATAGCGATTGGGCTGGAAGTGTGGATGATCGGAAAAGCACATTTGGTTACGTTTTTCACATGGGTTCAGGAGCCATTTCATGGGCTTCCAAGAAACAACCAATCGTGGCATTGTCTATAGTAGAAGCAGAGTACGTGGCAGCTATAGGAGCAACATGTCAAGCAGTTTGGATGAGAAGAATGTTGAGGAGCTTAGGCCAAGAGCAGGCAAAAGCAACAGTGATTTTCTGTGACAATAGCTCAGCTATTGCATTGTCCAAGAATTCTGTGTTTCACAAGCGAACGAAACACATTGATACAAGATTTCACTACATCAGAGAATTGGTGAACAATGGAGAAATTGTTTTACAACATTGCAGCACTCAGGAACAGGTTGCAGATATTCTGACCAAGCCATTGGACCAGAAAAGTTTTGAGTTTTTAAAGAAGCGCCTGGGTATGACTGAAAACCCAGCAGTTGAAATTAAAGGGGAGTGTTGAAATATAATTTCAACTGCAGCTTATTTTTATTTGCGATGCGATCCATCGCATATCGCAAATCGCAAACTCACCTTGTCACCCTCCGATATGTGTTGTGTTTTTCCGGCGATCGCGATGGTGCGATGCGATCCGATCGCATATCGCAGATCGCATCATATGTGTGTGCCCCAAATTTTGTGTTCCGACCAAATGGGATTCTGCGATGCGATCTAATTAAAGTCAATGGGTGAAGTATAGGCCAACATTAAATGAAATTTTACGTGAAGTAAAAGTTTTTACTTACCGCCAGTAGATGTCAGTAAAACAGTAAATGCTATTTACTGTGGGTTGGTAAATTTTGGTGAAGTTTTTAATTTTATTTCAGTGGGAGTATGGGCACAAGTAAAAGCTTGTATGGGCACAAGTAAAAGCTGGTAAAATCATTTAATTTTGTTGTTTTTTATTTTACGGCAGCTTGGCATGTGAAAACGTATGTAAGTTCTTTTGTTGTCATATATATATGTAATATTTTTTTTATGAGTGAAAAGAGGGGAGACGCAGCAGCGCCCATGTAAGAGAATAGTAATGCAGAGCAGTGCGAAGTAAAAATATATACGCAGCAGTGTAGTATAGCAATGTGAGAGGAATGCACAGTAGTGCAGAAATGTTTTCTGTTTGTGCAGATTTGTAACAGTTTGAATGTTTTGCTTTTGGAACTGCAATTGAAGCAGTCTCTTGGTGAATCCCTCTGAGTGTAAGAGGATGAATTTTGTATCAATTATTTTGAATACAAATCCTTTGTATGTGTGTTCAATACTCTGTTCTCAGTAATTTGTTTTAAAGCTTCCCTGTGCTAAGATCCTGTGTGTGTAAAACAGAGCATTGTTCTACTCTGTTCAGTTTGGTTGTTTGTTTTTGGGATTTTAACAGAAAAATCCCCAGCAGAATGGCGCGAAGTGTCAATAATGGATGTTGGTATTTTCACTCTACCTGGGAATGGCATGTAACAACAATTTTCAGAGGAATGCAAATGAAGAGCACGTGGTTGTCTTTTTCTTCACTTTAGAGAATTACATTCACAACTGGCATTAATTAATTTGAGTCTAAGTGTTGTGTTTTCCTCATACGCTTTCCTACCCCTTAGATGATGGCATTAATTAATTTGAAAACCAAGTGTTGCATGCATGAGGGCGTGTGTCTACGCCAAGAGGTAATACGTTGAAGTCTCTATTTGTGTATTCGAGATACTGCTTTGTTCATGAGGTTTCAACCAGATGGCTCCATTTGTACATGCTATAATGTTGACTAGGACAATTAATTGTATTGTACTTGTTACAAATAAGTAATTTGTACACGCCATAATGTTGACTATGATTAATTGTATCGTAGTAGTTTCAAACAAGTAATCTAAACATATACATGTGAATTGTATTGTGATAAATTTTATATAAAACAATGATTTATTTATTAAAATAAGTTTTATGGTTTTTTTTAATAAGATAATTTATATAATAAGTTTTTATTATATAGCATTTTTTCTTTAAAAAATTGATGTAATATCTTAAAAGTAAATTTCATGCATGTGCTAATTTTTCATGTCAAAAAAATTAAAGTAATATATTAAAAGTAAATTTCATACATGTGCTAATTTTTCATGTTTTTGTCAAAATAAAATTCATTGAATGAAGATCTCCTCAGAAAAAACATCTGCGTGCAATAATTCATCGACGCAGTCGACAATAAGGTTGATGTAATTGAATACAGGATATCCGCTAAGTCAGAACATTTGGGTCGAAGTTAAGGCATGAACTTCATGTAAATAGATCTATGCAGATAACATTTGGGTCCAAGTTAAGGCATGAACTTGATGTAAATAGATCTATGCTACGTTATCTGCAGGCCTGGGTGAAGACGTCCTGCGAGTGGGCAGAGAAGACTTTTCGTTTATAAAGAAAATGAAAGCTACAATAATTTCTACCATTACCTATTGAGTTGAAGGATTGTTTTTGGACAGTTGTTTTCATTGTTTTGTCGAGTTCCAACATGAATTAGAGAAAATTACTGAAGAAATATTTAGTTAGATATCATTATTACTTGAATTTCAAATATATGCCCAAGGTATCTTAAACTCTTCTTCAACGAAATTGATCTCAATAAATAGATTGGCTTACTAATTTAGAAATCTAATTTTGTATATGGCCCTTTCTGTATACTTAGCTGAAGTTATAGATCATTTAGCTGAATTTACAGATCATTTCTTCTCGTTGAAGAATGTCTTTGTCGGAGAATTAGTCTTAAGTACTTGTGAGCTTAAAGCAAAAACACTCGGTAATTAGAACTTGGGTTTATAACACAAGTGCTTTAAAGCGTAAACACTCGGTAATTAGAACTTGGGTTTATAACGCAAGTGCTTATGAACATAAAGCACAAGCAGAAACACTGCTTATGAACATAAAGCACAAACACTGTGTAAGTTTAATAGAAAATAGGAGTTCGTAGATATGATGGGTCTGGAAACGGTGTAATTTTTTTATTCTCCACATTGAATTCAAATTGGAATATGTCATTATTTTATTATTAAATAATCCATATGACGTGCCTAAACCTCCTGCAAAATACCATAGGTGTATCTCCTATCAAACTTCCTGATTTTCTTATCAAACCCGGCAGCGACTGCCACTGCGTGCAGTCCTTGTTTATTTAGGAGGCGATAAGCTTAGCCTTTCTCGTTTTGTGGGAATTAAACGACTATTTTTCTTGCCCATCTTAAATCTATAGGAAGTCTTTAGGGGTATTTTCATGGATTGATTTGAGCCTACCAAGAATATTAACATTCTACTTGTTTGATTATTATATGATGTTTTTACTGTGAGTTCCTAGCAACTAGAACCCTTGAACTTTTTCACTAGCTTGGCTTGGCTTGGCTTGGCTTGGCTTGGCCCGGTTTTCCACGCATTTCACAACTGTTAGACACATAAATAACTGTGACTTTAAAAAATTTGGACAAAACCCCTTCTGCAAATTACTCAAACAAACCAACAAAACCAATAAAAGATTGCAATAGCCCCTATTCGAAATGCAAACAGGGTGGTTTTCTTAATCAATAAATTGTGGCTTGTCGACTTACTTGCGAGAGGGAAGGAAGTATTTGAGAGATTTCATGTGGAAGAGAGGGTTGCCATGGGTATTAGTAGAGGCGAGAAACCTAATGAAGAATAGTCGATGTCCATCATGTCCTACGGTGAAGACTAGGAGGCCGTCGAATTTGCTAAACAATTGGAAAAATAAGTAGAAAATGAAGATATATCACATAATTTCGATATGAAGCATTCTTCTAGTGTTTCAAGATCTTGAATTTCTATCATGGAATTTATGTTTCTTCCCTTTGCACAACTGAAATTCCCCTCCTGCGAGTGATCGTGCTGGTTGTTTTGTAGCAGGCAGCCGGTAATATGTTCATAGAAATAAGGCCATGTGGAACGATCTCGGGATAGACCTTTACTTGCAGCGGACCATACCCACTGTTAAAGAAGAAGATTAATTGTCGACGTCCTTCATGTCGTCCGGGGAAGACTAGGAGGCCGTTGAATCCGCTGAAGAATTAGAAAAATAAGTAGAAAACCAAGATAAATCACATAATTTCAATATGAAGCATTTTTCGGCCATGGCTGCTCATAAAGAAAATAGGGTTTCCAGATCTTGAATTTCTGTTATGGAATTTCTGTTTCCCCTCCTACCAGTGATGGTGCTAGCTGTTTTGTAGCGGCAGCGGATAATATGTTCATAGAAATAACGCCATGTGGAATGATCTGGGGATAGACCTTTACTTGTGGGGACATACCAACTGTTAAAGAAGAAGGTAAGCTCCTACTACGTTCTCTGCTCGTGGTCTTCAACGCCTCGAAAATTTGAACATCTCGAAATATGTGGAGACGACGACCCGACATCATCGAGGAAGTTTCACACCAGAACAAATTGATAATGGTTTTGGATATTGTTAATATGATAATTGTAATTTAAATATCTAATTAAAGTCAGAAACTTGGATACCATTATATAATTTATAATTATAGTCACAAATTTGATAAAATTATATAATTTATAAAATAAATAAAAGTTTAATTATAGTTCCAAACTCGATAAACTGAAAGTATATTTATACTTATACTGGAAGTGGTAAATAGTAGTAAATAATGAAGGAGAATCATTCATTTCTATAATTGTAATTTAAATATCTAATTAAAATCAGAAACTTGGATAACATTAACATTATATAAATTAAATTATGTGCATGGATGACCCATCTGTTCATTGTTAACAAAAAAGTTTGGAAATGTTGGAAATATTATTGAGGGAAATAGTTATTAAGTGTGAAGTGGAAGGAGAATTGAAGAGAGGTGGGTGAGATTTCAACGATGCTCTTTGGCAAGAAGATATTGCACCGAGAATTCTTGTTGTCGTTTCTCAAATACTGCACACATCCTCAGTTGATACAAGTGGAAAAAGAGGGCATGCCCTTTACTATAATTGATTTGGATTTGGATGAAGAAATAGAAAAGAAATTGGTGTTCAAACATCAGCCCAGTACCCAGACCTATGTGATTTTGGGCGGATGGAAGGATTTTGTGAGGCGGCGGGAGCTTAAAGCTGGTGATATTGTCCAATTTTGGTGGCACAACGTCGAGAGAAAATTTCTTATTTCCTGCAAAAAGAACAACTCCGATGAATAACGTTCTTGCTCTTTTTTGCAAGATTTATGATTCAACCATTTTAGGTTTTTTTGGTTTTTATTTATTTATTTATGTTTGAATGAGGGTTGGTCATTTTTAAATCTTTGCTTCTCTAAATTATTATGGTTGGTTGCAAGTATAAGCTATGATATAGTCGCTGGTCTGAATGGAAATGGAGATTAAATTGATGAAATAGTTAAGACTTTTGGATAGAAAAACAATTGGACAATTTTAAATCCTCTAGCGTGATTTATATATGGGATATTGAATATCCACGATATAATTTTCTGGGACTTGATGGAGTATATGACATTTCTTGAATCTCATGGTTTACATTAATAACTGTTATTGAGTTGCACCATGTGTACAGATGGAATTTTGGATATTTTTATATAAATTTTTTCCTTGTTGAATCGTATTGTTTATATTGATGACGACCATTGAGCTGCACCATGTGTACCAATGGAATATTCATCATATTTTTGTGATATTATAATTTTATATTTTTTTTCCTCTCTTTATGATGTTTGTAATGGACATGATATAACATGATAGGGTGGAGTTTGTAAAGTTGAAAGTAATATTCTAATATGATTTGATTAATTTGTATATTTATTTATGTAAATTTATGTGACAACTTAAATAGTTTTTTTGGTTTATTTGTATAATAGAAATCATACAATAAAATAGTAGTTTTATGATGTGCTTATATGATGTTATGTTATTCAAATAAATAACAATTTTATATTAATTACATAGATATTAAAATAGGAAATATAGTTCATAAGCTTTAAATAATTCTTAATTAAAAAAACATTAAAAAATTAATAAAAATGCTTATTACATTATATTTAATTAATAAAAAATATTAAGTAATGATGATAATTTGAAAATTTATGAGAGATTTTTCGACGTAAATCACATGATATTTCATTTTTCGACACGTTTCGAACCAACCAGTGTGGTTCATCCTAAGGACAAGTTGAAGAATCAGATCAAGCTTTGCAAGTTCAATAGTTAGAGCAGAACCTCCAAAGGCTATAGTTCTTGACCAGAGAATGACTATATTGACTAACGACTAAATTTGATAGGGAAACAAATTTAGCCGTTAGTCAATATAGCAGTTGCCTGGTCAAGAACTATAGCCGTTAGAAGTTCTGCTTTGACAATTTAACTTACAAAGCTTGATCTGATTCTTCAATTTGTCCTGACGATGAACCACACTAGTTGGTTCGAAACACGTCGACAAATGAAATATCATGTGATTTAGGCTGAAAAAGCTCTCATAAACTTGATATGGATCACAGAAGCCTCAATTCAACAATTTGAAAATTAAAAAATGATTAATTTTATTAATTTTTTAATTAACTTTATATACATTATATTTATTTACATTGAGTTTAAAATTTATTAAATTAATTGTGATAAATTTAAAGTTTATTAATCAATTTAAAATTTAAAATAAACATTTATGAAAGTTCTTTCTCACAATTCAAAATATAATTTATTATCTACATTGTTATAATTATTTTTAAAGAAATTATTTTTCCCATTTAAAATAAAATTGTTAAAATTTACATTTCCATATCTCAAATAAACTAATTTTATACTTAGCCTATTTTTTTATTATAAAACTATAGTATTTTGATTAAATTAAAATATTTATTTTAAATTAATTAATTTAAATACATTGAATTTTAGAAATCAAAATTAATTTTATATATCATAAATTTACATTTTTTTCAAATTTTCATTTATATAAAATTTATTTTCTTTTTATTTGGAAGTATATAATTTCTTTTTAAAATATTATCAATAACTAATAAATACATTTAAAAAAATGACTCTTTTTTTTTTTTTTAACAAAGTCGGTTGCTATATTAATGGCTGAAAAAAGAGAGAGGAGTCGGAGCTCCTGAGGTACATTAGATGCCGCTGGCAGCTTGGATCAAAGGAGTTACAAAATAGAGATCTCTCCTTGATCCTTTTCCTGCTTGTTCTACTTCTAAAATTACCAGAGCTGCTATAAATTCTTACATATTGGGACAACAAAAGTTGACATTTGCAGAACATTTTTTTTTTAATCTATTTCTATGTGACTGATTTGCCTTGCGGTGGATTCCTCCGGATTTTGCTCTGGTTCTGCCTGCTTGACACTTGAGGAACTAGGGGCTGCCTGGTTTCGCTTGTCCATCATATACTGCAGGATTGAAATCGATTCTTTCGCATGACTGCATCAATTTGATAAGTGGCTGAACTGCTCATGGAGGGAAGCGACCCTATACAGAAAGAGGTCAATTTCCGCTCGGTATTTATCATTGATGATGCGATTTTGGTCTTCAATTCTCGTCTCCAAGATCCTATGTTGATTCTCCAAGATGCGCTGCTGAGCCCTGACTTCTTCTAGCTCAACTTGCAGATCTGCACAATGCAGACAATCCTCATTGCGTGCCATATTTACTGAAGGGGGATTAAGAGGTGAGAAGCGGGTGCGCACAAAGATTGGAGTAAAAATCACTGCGCAAGGGCCAGAGGAGATGGGAGAAGGGCTCTTGAAGGCTTGGAACCGTCTGGAGGTGCAAAGGATAGAACAGATAAGGGATGTCCAGAGGATCGTATTGCTATTCAAAGGGCAGAGGCTATCTCTGAGGCAAAAAAGAGGAGACAGAAGAGCTTTCAACACAAGAGTAATCGCCTGAGAGCAAAATCGCTTGTAGGAAATGACAGAGATCAAGCGACAAAGAGGATACTTGGCGCTGATGAAAGAAGGAGGGGAAGGGAATATAAGAGGAAGGGTGGGGCAGGAGAGAGGCTTGCCGGTCACGAGATAAATGAGGGAAACCTATTGGAGTACCAGAGAAAAATCCTGGAGGATCCATGAATCGATTCTGAGAAGATGTCTGCCGGCGGAGTTGATGCTGTTGCCAAGGTTAATGAGTGCTTTGTAGATTTCATATCTATTCAAAATCCTGCTGTAGTAGGTAGTCCTGTAGACGGCCCGAGGAACGTGATTCACATCATTTCTATCATTGCTTTTGGGCTTGACGCTAATGCTATTACTTGGGGTCATGGCAAAGGTTGGTAAGTTTCATTGGAGTTGCAGCTTAGGATGCCAACTGGCCTTCCACACGCACTGTTGGCGCAGTCATCAGCCCTCTTGTTAAGATTACGAAGAATATGGTAGTATTGAATGCCATCCATTGCCTGGTGCAAAATTTGATTGCGTCTGTTTATTTGCTGAAGAAGAGTGTTGGGAGAGCTCTGCTGATAGACCATTAATCAGATGACAACAGAGGAGTCCTCGAATACCTTTGCCTTCGTTATTCCCAGTTTTCCTAACTGAGTTATACCCTGGAACAAAGCTAGTGCTTTAGCTCTATTGTTCGGAAGCTTCCCTAGGCCCCACTCATACTGGAGGATGCACTTCCCATTGGCGTTAATAATCAGCCCCCCTGCTCCAGCTGTACCAAGATTTGATTTAGATGCCCCGTCGAAGAACAGATAGAAGCAGTTGTAGTTTTGTATCCAATTGGCGAACTCTACCTCTTTTAATCTAACTTTCCATGAGCTAGCTTCTACTTTGCTCTGTGTCTCCCTCCTGCTACCTTCCTGAACATTGTGATTTTTTTCCAAAATGTAACTTATGAAATCTCGCTCCTCCACACTGTATTTTGATGCATCAATCTTTCCAGTGGTGTTGACTAAAATAGTTTCCAGAGCAAGGATTTTGGCTTTGCTGTAGATTATTCGTGTAGTTGAGCTCTTGTCTTGGAAAATTTTCCGATTTCTAGCCAGCTAGATTTGCCATAGTAAGGTGTGGGGGAGAGTGTTCCAAACTCTCTTAACCAAGTTGCTTCTTTTTTCTTTCCAGGGGCAACATTTTCTCCATTTGTAGAGTGTCTCAGCTATGGTGTGCTGAGGTTCCCAGTTTATATTACCTATGGAGGACATCTTTTCCCAACAATCAACAGCATAGGGGCATTCTATGAATAAATGATGCATCGTTTCTTCAGCCTTGCAGCAGTCGGGGCATCTGGATGGGCCGTTGATGCCTCTTCTTTTTAGGTTCTTTGTTGTTAAGATTTTGCCTTTCAGCAAAAGCCATATAAAATTTTTTATTTTTGGGGGCCTCTGTTCGCCAGACAATTTTCCAATGGTTCCACAAACTCATCTGAAAGGTGCTGTTGCAAATGTTGATGGCCTGCTTTGACTGTATAGTTTGTTCCTATTGTGTCCCAGCAAAAACCATCTATTTCATCTTCCTTGATAGGAGCCTTACTGTGAAGGAGCGTCTTTAGGCAGCTGAAACTAGGTTCCAATGCATTAGGGATTTCAAGGAAGGACTAACCAGCCCAGATATGGGAGTGAGGATCCCATCTGGAAATTTGAGCCAAATGATGGATGCCTCTATTGTTGAGAAATTTAATGACGGGAATGGCCTCTTTATGCATAATCAAGGGTTGCTGGCCCAAGATTTTGTCAGTTCCAAAATTGATGCTGGTTCCCCCCCTAGAAATTTCGAAGTATTTTGGACCATGAGAGGAAGGGCATTCTTGCATAGCCTCCATATTTTAGTGGAATCTTTGTTGGGGATATTGGAATCTAGGAGCTGCTGCCTGGGGAAGTTTAGATATTTGATCTCCAACACCTTTTTCCACCACAGTGAGGGTCCTGTTATTAACCTCCATACAAATTTCGCACCAAAGGCAAAATTTAGGAACTTTGGTGATCTAATACCAAGACCTCCTCTATCTTGGGTTTGGATGACATGCTTCCAGCTGACTAAGTTAAACTTGCTTTTGTCATTCTGCCCCCCTTGCCACATGGAGTGGCGAAGAGCAACTTCCAATTTATGGTGAAAGATGGCAGGAGCTTGATATAAAGAAAAGCGATATAGGGGAAGGGAAGTGATACCTGATTTAAGGAGAACGAGTCTGCCTGCTGGGTTGAGCCACAATGTTCCCCATTGCTGGTATTTCCTCTTTACCTTGTCGATGATTCCGTTTCAGGTTTCAGCCTTCAGAGGGCCCAAGCTCACTGGCATGCCCAGATAGGAAAAGTGGGTCCATTCCAGATTGCAAGTGACACCAAATATGTTTGCAATACTATGGATAACCTGATTGGAGGTGTTCCATTTGTAAATACAGCTTTTGAGCTGATTGACAAGACCTCCGGAGTACCCCATAAATTGGTTGAGAATCTTCTTGAATCACCTTGCTATTGTGGTGGAGGCTCCCCCAATTAATAGGGTATCATTAACGAACTGTGAGTGATTAATATTTTTTGCTCCATTCCCAAATTTGATACCAGTTATCAAACCCACTCTCCGATTGTAGTCCAAATCTTGACTGAAGGATTCTTCCATGAGGATGAAGAGGTAGGGAGAGAGGGGATAGCCCTGTCTGAGACCCCGGGAGGATTGGAATGCTTCACTTGGCCTACCGTTGATCAGGGGGGAGACCCAGGGCCCAAAGATACAAGCAACAATAATGTTAATGGATGGGTTCTCGAAGCCCATCTTTTTAAGGACAACAATAAGGAAGGAGTGCCTTACTCTATCGAAGGCATTCTCCAGATCAAGCTTTAGGACAAATCCTTTGTCTTTCGTGGATAAACTCGAGCGGATGGCTTCTTGGACAAGAAGGATGGAATCGGTGATGTGCCTGTTGGGCATGAATCCTCTTTGATTTTCAAATATCAAGGAGGGAAGAAGGGGTTTGAGTCTGGTGGCTAAAATTTTGGTTAGAATTTTGTAGGAAGAGTTGCAGAGGGAGATGGGCCGGAATCTGGAAAAAGAACAGGGCCGATTTTCCTTGGGTATGAGGGCGAGAAAGGTGGAGTTAGTGTATCCTCCTAATTTCCCTTTTCTTTGCACCCATCGAATCATCTTCGTCAGGTCCTTTTTTATCAGTGTCTAGAACTCCCTGAAGAAGCAGATGGGAAATCCATCAGGCCCTGGTGCCTTATCAGGATGCAAGCTCCAGATTGCTCTCTTAATTTCCTCTTCTTCAATTTCTTTGCTAAGGTTGTCGTTCATCTCCTTGGTGACTCCTTTGGGCAGATGCTGGAGCAAGTTGGAGTAATCTTCTGCCCCTTTGGTTTCAGTTAAGAGGTCCCTGTAGTGCTTGGAGGCCGCATTCCTAATGGCTTCTTGAGTGCTGTGCCGATTTCCTTCGCTGTCCAAGATTGTGTTTACATTATTCCTGATCTTTCTAACAGTGGCCTGTTTGTGGAAGTAGGTTGTATTTTTGTCCCCCCCTTGGAGCCATAATTGTCTGGATTTTAAACGCCACTTGGTTTCTTCCTCCCTATTAATGTGGCTCAGCTGTGCGTATAATGCATTTTCTTGCTCTTTATTTTGCTGCGATAATCCGTGCTCTTCAATCCTTGACTGCACATCTTCTAGTTCACTTTTAACTTTATTTTTGATCTCCTCTGGCTCCTGATAACTATCTTTGGCCCAATCTTTAAGTGCCTCCTTGGTTCTTTTTAATTTGGTTTCCCAAATAAAGCACGACGAACCTTCCACATGCTGGCTCTAGGTCTTCTGAACTATTTCTCTGGCTGTAGGAATCCGATTCCAAAGGGGGCTATATTTAAAAGGAATAGGGCCAAGGGGACAGTGGGTTTCCAAAGTCAGAGTGATGGGGTAGTGGTCAGACGCAGAGGTATTGAGGATGTTTGTATATCCTATAGAGAAGGAAGAGAGGAACGGGATATTGACTAGAAATCTATCTAGTCTTTCCATTATGTTGCCGATGCCAATCCTCCGATTACTCCAGGTATATCTGCGATTTTTGGGGATAACATCAACTAATTCGTGCTCCTGCATGATGTTCTCCAGTCGGCCTCTGAAGGGATCTGGAGCGAAATTTCCTCCTCTTTTTTCATTGGCATGTAAGATCAGGTTGAAGTCACCTGCGACTATCATATTTGTATTTCGTTCCTCATCAATGCTTGTCTTCAAGTCATCCCAACAGATTTCCTTTTCTCTGTAATGGTTGGGAACATAAACGTTATATATAATTACTGTTTGATTACCTGTGATGCTGTCAAGAGTGGTTTTGATCCAGTTCTGGTGGGTGTTTGTTGAAGTGCAGATCCATTTGTTATTGTCCCAAATGGTGACAATTCCTCCGGAGGCTCCTCTAGATTCAGTAATGCTTCTTGAATACTGTTTCTGCTGGTCTATAATTTTCCTCATTTTGTGCTGATCTTGTTTTGTCTCCTGTATCAGCATGATTTCTGGCTTTTCATTGTGGATTAGATCTTTGAGGGCAGCTATTTTAGAGGGGTGCCCTAAACCCCTACTGTTCCAGGAAAGAATTTTTATCATGATGCATTGGGCATGCGGAGAGGTGCTCGCCTCTCTTGGTCCTTGCCGCTTGTTTCTTTCTCTTGATGCCCAAGGATGAAGGACTCTATTGGAGTTTGTGTGCCCATGGCTATGTCCTTCTGGGTATTCTCATCCCTGTGTTGCTTAGCTGATTTTCTTCCAGGTCTCGATTTTTTATATGTATCGATGGTTGCCCCATGATCTTTTGAAGAGCTTCTGGTAATCCTTGAAGAAAGGGGCTCAAGGGGGGTCTGAGAAGAGATGGTTTGGGGTATATGGAAGTCTGGAGGCTCAGATGATGGATTTTCAGGGGCAGAATTGACAGTGGAAAGGATTAGGAAGGGGTTGGAGGAGGAAGGGAGGGGCAGATTAGGGGGAAGAGAGGTGGAAGGGGAGGGAGAGGAAGAGGAGGGTCACAGATTGGGGGGTCCAGGGAGGGGGAGCTGTTTTCTTCTTTTTGACATTTTCCCAAGGACCGTCTTGCTCATCGTTCTTTGCATTAACAATTCTAGTGCATCTGTTTGCAAAGTGTCCGTATTCGTGACATACCTTGCATTTAAATGATATCTGTTCGTAATCCAGTTGCTGGATATGGCTCCAGTCGTCCACTTTCAATTTTATCGCCTCAGGCAGTCCTCTGCCTAGATCCACTTCGACGCAGATCCTTACGTAGGCTTGCATGTTGTCCTTGGGCTCGCTGCGATCAATGCATTTGCCAACATCGTTTCCTATGGCCCGAACAGACTCGTCTCCCTAGCAGTGAAGAGGGAGATGAGGGAGACGGACCCAAACTGGTACGACACTAGGGATATCCAGTTCCGGATCGAAGTCCGGAGTCTATTTATTGAGGTAGAGACCCCTGGAATCCATGAAATACGACCCGTTCCTGAAGATCAAATCCTTGTCCTCTTTGGATTCAAAGTGGAAGGTGTAATACCCTTTTCCGCAGAACCTGATGGAAATTTTCCCTTGGATCTTGTCTGACCAGTTTCGTTCGACCCATCTTTGAACTGTTCTTGGCGATGGCCAAAGGCCTGTAAATTGCCCTATTAGCCCTTTCTCGGCGAGGGATAGCGCTGCCATGCGAGGTAGGGTTGGAGGCAGCTGGACTTCCTGAAGAACATCAAGCTTCTTGACAAATTTCGAGATTGCAGGTCTGGGGCGCTGGGGAGGGAGAGATTTCACCAATTCTGAGAAGGCTTTTTGAGGATCGAGGTCCTCCTGAGGCGGATCAGGGGGGGCCATGGCTGGGGCCAAGGCCCAGGCCGCTGCGTTGCTGGTTGAGGCCGATCTCCAGGGGCGCGATTAGGCAGGGCGTGCGCGCAACAGAATTAAAAAAAAAAAGAAAAAAAAAAGAAAAAGAAAAAAAAAAGAAAAAAAGAAAGAAAGAAAGAAAGAAAGAAGAAAAAAAAGACTTCTACTAAAATTTTGATTGATTCAAAAAATTTCATAAATTAAAACAAAAAGATATTTTTGTAATTGTGTAAATTTGCAACCATATCCATGTCAGCTAAAATAGTAAAATTTTAAAAGTAACATAAAGTTTAGTATAGAAAGATGTGGTTATATCCTGAAATAAGTATAAACATTTAAATTTTAGCCTAATGAATAATAATAGATTAAAAGTAATAAAAATAATAAAACTTAATTTGTTATAATAAATTTTTGTTTATATTATGACAATTATGAACCCATGAAAGAAAACCTTAATACACATACCACATTAAAATATATAACATATAAATAATGGCCATGAATTAAGATTATTTTACCATATAAATTGAAATATGTTTCCCTAACTAAATTTAAATTTAATTAATAAGCACATAAAAGCTTAATACTTACTATATCACAAGATTCTTAACCATGGATATTGACCTACACTTTTCCATGGATATTATTAACATATAAATATGATTTTTTAAAACACCATGTGCCAATACCATGGCTTATCAATACCACATGCTCAAAATCCATAAGCCATTTCATAAAATAAGATATTTTATGGACATTTTATTTTAATTTAATTTTAGAATATTGTGTTAATTAAATCTAAAAGAAAAATGGTTAGAATTACTACTTGATATATCTAAACTCTCTATTGCCAATACTACTAAAAGAATATTCCATCGACATTCCATGGAGGCTACATCAAAGTTTCACTAAAATTAAAATTGAGGATACTTTTATATATAGAGATGTGAAATTTATAAATATAAATAATATTATTAGGAACCATCATAGATCCATCTTAATGAATAATTGACCAAATATGTGAGGAATCAAATCTCTCCCCATACAAATTTTTCCTCGATTATTGTACTAAAAAAATTACATTTTGAGAGATTTGATCCCTCCTATGGCTTAGTAAACCTTTAATTAAAAGAGTTGAAATAGATATTTATTGATTTTCTCAAATTGAAAAAGATAACAAATTAGTGTTATATATATATATATATATATATATATATATATATATATATATATATATATATATATATATATCCTACTTCAAGCAAGAATTTAAAATTTTAATATGATTTTCTAAAACACCATTTTTTTATTTATTTTTGTAACATGTTTAATTTGAATGAAAGAGAAAGCATGTTTATTTTTAGCTACATTTATTTTATAATTTAATATATAAAATTCTATGTTATAATGGTTTCTAAAATTTTATATAAAATAATGTAATTTTATGATTTTATTTTTTATTTGTTTCTAAAAGCTTATTTTTTTTTTCTTTTTAAATTAAAACCTTTATATTACTCAAATAATTTGAATGTGCATAGAGGGTGTGACTCAATTTTCTCTATCACTCAACCTAAACATGATACTCAAACTAAATGAGATACATTTCACAAATTACATTAGAATCAAGGCCAAAAATGGTTCAATTACCTCCTAATACATGCTAAATTCTAATTTAAATGCCAAAAACCACATACATGCTTGACACCAATGCAAATGTAGGTACCCATAGAGGGACAACTAAACATATCTCCACCTAAATCATTCACCAAACAACCATTAGAATTGATGATTACAACACTCTTGGAGAGACACCAAGCCCTACGGAACTTGGAACTCCTTTAACAAAATATAATTCACACACTACCACTAAGATATAACAAAATATGGAAATGGGAATACCGTACTAAAAAAAAGGTGCAGAAACACAAGTCCATCACCAAAATATGTTGGAAAGTACGTTAATACTAAGTGGGGGAGGGTGAATCAATATTAAGGCTAATTTTAACTATTAATGTCAATTTATGATATCATTTTAGGCTTGGTAATCATTCATGAGAACCATCATTAACATATCATATGATCAACAATACAAATCAACACATGAAAACATACACCATGAGCAACATATACATAACACAAAAAGGTTTAACGTGGAAACCCTTCTAGGAGTAAAACTAACTTTTACAATTAATCCTTACTTTCACATTCAAACTTGGCCATCATTGATGTGAGAAATAACCATCATAGCATCTGCAGAAAATGAAACCATCCCATAAACATAGATAGAAAATCATGAGCAAAAAACACATAGAACACAAAGGATTTAAGGTGGTATGATCCCCTACTATATTACATTATTATTTTTTTGAGGCACCACTTAGAAGAAGCACCAACTCCCTTAGATTATTTTCTAGCACCCACTAGCAAGAAGCACCAATGGCATTCTTCTCTAGACACTTGATTAGCTTACAAGAAGCACTAGTTGAGGCACTAACTTCTTGTATTTTTTGCAAGAAACAACTTGAAGATTCATGGATTTATGTAAGAACCCACTTTTAGGAGGCACCAATCCCTAAGCGTTGTTTAGATATCCACTACATGGAAACTCCAACTCGTTTTCTATGCTCCAAACTAAAAACAATAAGGAAATCAATACTCTCTATCTTGGAACTCAGTCTTCCTCGTTCTAGCTCTACACTATTTATTTAACCCTCCATTCACTTTAGTAGCATCCACAACATTATTCCCACTGTTATTCTCCTTCTATGCCTAATACACACTCAACAACACTCAACTAACAACCTTTCAACACTTAAACAACATAATCCACACTCATTTATCTACTTTTAGCCATCATATAGTGAATATGAGCAAAAAATCTCAACCTTGACTATTCCTTAGGCTCTCTCTGTCTCTTATTGTAGCCCTCATACACACAGAGCTCTCTACATCATTCTCAATAATGCTGCATTCCCCTAGTTGGCACCAATGATGATCGTAGTTTTTGTCCTCTGCAACAAAAATAACTATGTTGGACTTTTCATCAACACTGCTCGAGACTGTACCCTAGAAATGCTCTCCCTTCTTTTGTTACATTAATTTACTTAGCTATTATAACAACATTTACTCAAAAAATGGGAAATAAAGTGTTTTTCATGTTGATAATTGAAAATCATTCCACCTGCACACACAAATAGCTTCTCCACTAAAATCTTCCTATAGACAACATGGCTCTCCATTTCTTGAGATGTACCTTGGCATGGAACTTTGAGATTTTGGTTTGATCTTCTACACCCAAAATTCTTTTCCATTAAATTCTACATGGCATGCAAGGAAAATCAGGTATGGATAATTCTATTTGAGCAATCACCCATTAAAAACACCAACCATTAAATTACACTGTGCACACCAAACAACTATCAACCAATTCATTGCCTACATAAACCACCTGTAGATAGCTCTAGATATGGAATAGGTGCCAATTATAGCACATGAACCAAAATAGTTGTCGACCCATTCAAACCTTCTCCTTCAATTTGTAGCAGACCCCAAATATGGCATAAGTGCCAAATTTGAGTTGTTGACCCATTTTCATGTTATTCCTTTATAACTACCCTATAAACGATTTGTTCTTAGCCCCAAAGGACTTTAAACTAGGAAACAAACTCTTGCCTCTGTTGCATTCGAGTACACTAATTTGGATCCTCTGTCGAACTCATCTGATAGCATGTGCATCATTGTCTTGAGTGCAGCCAGACCATCGACATACTGATGCATAGTGTCTACATTGATTTCCAAGTCTGTGTTGGTGGCTATGCGCATCAACTCATCAAACTACAAGTCTAGCTCTAGTTGGACTTGATTCTTTGTCTTTTCCTCAATGAGGGTCCCAATATATGGGATCACATGTGCACGCACAACAACATCCATGCTTATGAACACACATGCATGGGAATCTTGCAAACGAACGATGAGCTGCAGGAGTTCCTCATAGTTCCAGATCTGACTTTGGATGCGTGCTTTCAACTCAACTGCCATGGGCTTCATCATGTTGGGAAAGTGTAACGGGGCTCATTTGTATCTCATTGTCCATGTTTGCATGCGATCGACAACAGTATGCATATTCGACAAGATATGTTCTCATCTACAATAGTGCTGCTACCAACCATTGAGATGGACAATTTCCTTATGCACGGTACCAAATCTGGAATACAACGTCTGCATCACTATCTCAAGGGATGATACTTCATCCAGTATCACCTTCTTTAGCTCTGCTTTGATGGATGATGTAACCTGTTCTCCTCCCTGCTTGGCCATCTGTAACTCCTTAGCTATTCGCTCGTTCTCTACTATCAAGAAGCGAACACTCAAGCTAGTGGCTTTGACATATGCTCTCGTAGCATAAAAAAATGTTGTTGGATGCTTGTGCATATCAGATATGACCACTCATTCCTCAAAATGTGCAAGAGATGTGTGGACATTTGGAGTAGACACTTTGCATGATTGTAAAACTTTATGTTGTGGCTCATCGAATGATATGTTGTGCATCTCTTCTTCCAGATTATCTCCAAGGATCTCAGTATCTCCTTGGTTACTCAGGACTTGCTTTGCTTTTAGATCTGGTGAAGCCGATGGGTCAACCTCTTGGTGGTAAGGCATGAGGTTGATGTCTTGTTTTAACTATGGTTTCTCCATCTTTGTATCCATTTGCTCAAGTACTCATTCAATCTCTTGAGTGAAGTCCTACTCCTGCGGCAGCTCACCTTGTCTGCTTTGTTCCAACTACTCATATGAGTCTACAACCTGTATGGGCGCAGTTTCATCTATCTATGCATGTTGTTCCCCTTGCTATGTCTATCCCTACTATGCTTCCTTCTCCATTCTGCACAACTCCTATTATTTCCTGAATTTCTCTTTCAACTCTTGCAACTCCTTCACTATTTCGTCCATCCTCTGTTTATCGCTCTGCCTTTGTATGTTCCCCTTATCGCGTTCTCACCTATTTCTATTTTGAAAGTTTCTTTATCCACAAGTCGGTCTGCTATGAACTGTCATCTTTGTTCTGCCTTTGTCACGCGCAGGTATGTTACCCTCTGCTGCTAGTAATATCCTAGAGGTTGCTTCGCGCTGTTTCGATAACCATTCCACAGTGATGTCGAACAGTTCATTGGGCATGGAGAAGTTGTTACAATATCTCCATGGGTCTTCCTCAGCCCAATGACACACTTGGTGGATCAAAAAAAATTGCACTCTCACACAATGATCCTTTACAAAGCAATACGGGTCGTATGGATTGAAGCTTCTGGTGCCAAAAGTAAATCTTTTGAACTCTTTTGTCTTGGCATAAACATTCTTGAGATTCTGTATCTCATACAACCCGATCCAAAAAGGAAGAGTGAGCCATGGTGCCTTCTTCTTTCGATGCAGTCTAGTTGACAGTCCGGTCGAGATGAGGTACGAAACTTCTTGCATGACAAGCTTGTCCATGGCAAACTTTGGTAAAACATGCAGAGACTTCTCTGCGTTGTACATATTAATGAAGGAGCCAAAAGGTGAGGCATACCAATCTGCTATGTTGATCAGTGCCTCCATTGCTACCTTCGACATGCAAGGTGGATCCTAATTAAATATCATTTTGTACACCGGGGTGAAAAAATGGTTTGAAAACTAAGTTATGACTCTGCAGAAGCTGTATTCGGAAAATAGTTTGAAATAAGTGTTCACAGAGGTTTCTACTGATGTCCATGCCAACTTCAAGCTCGGGAACTTCTCATGGGCATAAATTGCATGCAATATGTATGCGGACATGCAGATTTCTTCTTGTTGACCTTTGGGTGGTTGTCGAGGTCCTCTTACCTGTTTCTTCAACCTGTGTGCCAACATGTTAGACCAGTTGCATGGTTTGCCTTTGCTGGCCAGTTGGTCCAACATGATCACCCAACTCTACGGGAAGGTCTCTGTTCTCTCTCATTCGTACAAGTGGCATGCAAAGATGACCAAGTACTGATATGTCTTCCACAGTATCTTCATCTTGTAAATCTGGTTGGGTGTCATCCTGAACTTGGCTGGCTCCTTCACCCAACTCTTCAAGATATTCTTGGAGTTTGCATTGCTGCTGGGTATGCTGAAGGCTGTCTCCAGTATAATCACTGGCTTCGGTAAGTGGTACATCTGATGGTTAATAACGTTGGTAGCCTGAAAATAGTTATTAACTGTGAAGTGGAAAGAGAATTGAAGAGAGATGGGTGAGATGTCAACGATGCTCTTTGGGAAGAAGATATTGCACCGAGAATTATTGTTTGAGAAATAGCTATTCAAAACTGATGTGGGTAGCCACTGCAGATTGGACATTCCCAAGAAGGAGGCTAAGGGAAATTTTTTCAAATACTACACACATCGTCAGTTGATACAAGTGGAAAAAGAGGGCATGCTATTTACTATAATTGATTTGGATTTGGATGAGGAAATAGGAAAGAAGTTGGTGTTCAAACATCAACCTAGTACCCAGACCTATGTGATTTTGGGTGGATGGAATTGTTGAAAATAGCAACAAGAAATGCTAAAAATAGCACCGCAATAAATAGCATTCCAGGATACCTTCCAATTTTAGTTAGTCACTGAAATTAAATTGAGAAGTAAAATTTGAATTTGATCTTAGCAGTTGTTTGTAAAATAATTAATTAATTCATCTTGAGTTAATTAGTTGTAGGAAATCAAACATGAAGTCTATGTGAGGACATTCAACAGTTTCTCCATTGATTGAGGAAGTTATCCCTTAATTAAAGGAGATCAAGATGAGTTGTACTTTGATTTGTAATTAGTTAGCTTAGTTATCTGAGTTAAGTCCAGTTAGATTAGTTCCATAGTTTGTGGAACTAATTGTGAGTTCAGTTAGTTAATGCATGCATGCATGTAACTATAAAACTTCAGATAACTAAATATTCTCTCATAAATAACTCATGCATGTCAGTTCAGTCAGAGACCCAGTTGAGATCAGGTGATGGGACAGTGTACTATCAGTTGCAGGAATATTCCTTGGAGGATATCTCTTGCATGCAGAAGGAACCCATTCCTTGGATATTGTGCAGTTACTTTTGAGTTTGATGGTTGTGTGATGAGGCCAATTCACACAGGTGGTAGCATTGGACCCCAAGAGACATTGCGCAAGGAAATAGGAGGGTTGGAGAAAGGCATATGTTGTGTCTATTCAGTCTGTGAGCTGTATTGTTCGATTGTGCTGAGAGTTGGATGGATTGTGAACTGAAGCTTTGTGTAATCTAAACATATTTTCCACTTGTATGATATTACAGAGATCAGGGTTTTAGGCCGAGGCTTTCCCCAAAGTATTCTTCTGTGTTCAAGTGAGATTTCTTTCTCATTCTCAATTATATGTGTTCTATTTGATCTTGCTCATATTTGATTAAGCTTCAACAAGTTTGTTGTAGAAGTAGATCTGGTATTTTGCTTTAGTATATTGCATAATCTGTTGATCTACAGTGAGAAATTATACATGGTATCGGAGCAAAGGTGATCAAAGCGAAGAACAATATACAAGAAGGGAGAATTTCAAAGTTTGAGGTTCCTAAATATAGAAATCGAGTTGTTATCACATCTCGATTTCATCAATGGCATTCAACGATTTAAGACTCGAGTATGCCCTTGATGGTAGCTCGAATTATATAGCTTGGAAGGATCGCATGGAAGCAATATTAGAGGATAATGGTCTAAAGGACTTCATTGATTAAGAAGTCCCCAAGCCGGTAGGGGCTAATGCTATAGAATTGGTGGAATGGAAGAAATGTGTGGCTAGAGCAAGGAGAATCCTTCTGGAGGGAGTTCGAGACCACATAGTCTCGAGTCTCCATGGGAAGAAGACACCGTTTTCAATGTGGAAAACATTGAAAGATCTAAATTAGAACAGCTGTGATTAGAGGAAGCTGGCGCTGAAAGACAAGATTCGGAAAATCAAGTGTGAAAAGGGTGACATGATCTCTACATATCTAAACAAGCTCACCACTTGCAGGGATGAGCTTGGAAGTGTAGGGATCACAACAAATGATGATGACATGGTGAGTCTTGCACTCATCGGTCTTCCTAAGAGTTGACATAGCTACCAAGACTCAGTAAATGGAAGAGAAAAACTACCAGATTGGGAACAACTTTGGTCATATTTGATGTAGGAGGAGATAAGAAGAAGCACCAGAGATGGATCCTCATCAAAGTGAGATGAGGAGAAAAATCTAGCCTTAGTGAGTAAGGCGAGGAAGGGGAAAGGGAAGGCGTCCCATTCCAAATCCAGTTCTTCTCATGGTGGGAAGAAGTTTGACAAATCGAAAGTGCGATGCTTTCATTGTAATGAAGTGGGACATTATGCTACAAATTGTCCACAAAATAAATCCAAGAAGGGATCAGATGGTGAGGCACTGGCCTCACAGTTTGAGTTGGATTTCTCTCTCATCGCAAGCATGGTTTCATCCATGGTGGGATGTGTTTGGTACCTGGATAGTGGAGCTTCATTCCACATGTCCGGTGACAAGAATCTTTTCAGTACCTTGGAGGAGAAGTATCTCCATATGCGGATCGAGATGGGCGATGATGGAAAGTACCGTGTTTTAGGTGAAGGTATGGTTGTGTTTCAGAGGGAGCATGGAGCTCCTCTCACCTTGACTGATGTAAAGTATGTACCAAGTCTGAAGAAGAATCTTGTGTCCGTTACTATGCTAGAAGATAAAGGCTATGATGTAGTCTTTAGCAAAGGAAAGGTATTCCAGAGGCATACTGGCACTGGACAGACCAAGAGGATTGGGATTCGAGTAAAGAATCTCTACAAGCTGGAGGTAGACGACTGCACTGCATTGAGTTCCAAAGCTGAGTTGGTGCAGAGCTAAGATGTTGGCAAGCTATGGCATAGAAGATTGGGCCACTTGCACCATGGAGCCTTGAAGATCATGCAAAAGATTTCTACTAGACTTTCCAAGGGAAAACTAGAGCAGATAGATACATGCAAAGGTTGTACCTTGGGTAAATATGTGAAATCTTCCTTTCAGGATCGAGACAGTAGAGCTGGAGCAATCTTGGAGCGAGTTCACTTAGATGTTTGTGGACCATTCTCTATAGCCTCCACTGCTAAACAAAGGTACTATGTTATTTTTATTGATGATTTTTCTCATAGATGTTGGATCTACTTTATGCAAAAGAAGGACCAGACCTTCTTGAGGTTTTGTGAGTTTAAAGCCTTGGCAGAGAAAGAATCTGGAAAGAAAATAAAGGCCTTGTGTAGCGACAATGGTGGAGAGTATGTCTCACAATAGTTTAAGGACTTGTGTGCTGTAGAAGGAATTAAATGGGAGCTGACGGCACTCCATAACCCATAACAGAATGGGGTGGCTGAAAGGAGGTACAAATCAATTGTGGGAGAAGCTCAAGTGATGTTGCATGACCAAAGCCTACCACTGCATTTGTTGGTTGAGGCATGCAATACATCAGTATACTTGTAGAACAGAAGCCCGCACTGTATACTCGGAATGAAGACACCTATGGAGGCATTTTCCGGGAAGCGACCAGATGTGAGTCACTTCTGAATCTTTGGATCATCGGTTTATTTCCATGTGACGAAATATGCCTGGAAGAAGCTAGATCCAACAACTGAGTTGGGAATTTTTGTGGGGTACATTGATACACCCCACAACTATTGAGTGTTCTTTCCTACCAGTTAGAGGACAATGGTACGCAGAGATCTGAAGGTCGACGAGCTGAAAGCCATGCGAGTATCACTTGAGAGGGAGCTCAAGTTGCATGCAGATGAAGAACTTTCAGTTCCTAAAGAGGAGGAGCCTCAGATTGATGCGAAGTAGCTGCATGCAGAGGATCTATGAGTGGAGACATCCACTCATGCTGAGGCTTCCAGAGATGGGCAGAAACACTCAAGGGAAGCTGACAGGTTGATGCTAGATGTGCAGGAGAAGGTGGGATAGCCATATTCTCAGCGCAGACAGAGGAGGTCACCCGAGCGGTACACTAGTTACATGGCCCTGGTTGGGGAGTGTGTAGAGTCCAATCCTTCTTATTCGAGGAGGCAATGCAACAACTAGTCTGGGTTGATGCAATGGTGGAAGAATACGACTCCATTCTTCGGAACTATGTTTGGGATGTTGTCCCAAGATCTCAGGACAAGTCAGTGGTGAGTTCCAAATGGCTTTACAAGGTAAAGTAGGAAGCTAATGGTAGTGTTGAGAAACATAAGGAAAGGTTTGTTGCCCGTGGTTTCTCACAGGTCGAGGGGATCAACTACGATGAGACTTTTGCTCCTGTAGCAAGGTACTCATCTATCAGATTGATGTTGTCACTATCAACTCAGATGGGTTGGAAGATCCATGAGATGGACGTGAAGACAACATTCCTCAATGGGAAGATTGAGGAGGAGGTGTACATTGAGCAGCCAGAAGGATTCAAGACCTTCGATCGTGAGTCGCATGTGTGCCGACTCAAGAGGGCTCTCTATGGGCTAAAACAAGCACCTTGTGCTTGGTACACTAGGATCGACAACTATTTCACCAGGTTGGGCTTCACCAAGAGTGAAGCAGATGTGGACCTTCACCACATCATGGTAGAAGGTAAGCCATTGATCATTGTTCTTTATGTCGATGATCTGATTTTGACAGATAATGATCAACTGATCCAATCTTGCAAGGAGGACCTTGCAAGAGAGTTCGAGATGAAAGACATGGGTCTTAAGCACTACTTTCTAGGTATGGAAGTGTGGTAGAAGGATGGGGAAGTTTTTGTGTCTCAAGGCAAGTATTCCAATGAGATACTCAAGCGGTTCCACATGGGTAAGTGCAAGCCCATGCAGAATCCTCTAGCTAGGAACTGGAGGAAGGAGGATGCTACCTTAGGTGAGGTAGTAGCTGCTACTATTTATCAGCATCTTGTGGGTTCACTTATGTATTTGGTGAACACACGACCAAAATTATGCATTGCGGTGAACCAGCTGAGTCAAGCTATGGTTCAACCTACCAAGCTGTTTTGGAAGGCAGTGAAGCATGTGCTAAGATACCTCAGAGGCACATCTTAGTTTTTATTATGGTATAGACGGATAGAGGGAGTGAAGCTTTAGGGCTTCATAGATGCGGATTGGGCAGGGTGTCCATCAGACCGGAAGGGTACTTCTGGAGGAATATTCAACTTTGGTTCAACTGCAGTTTCCTAGTACAACAAGAAAGAGAGATTAGTTTCACTTAGCTCATCAGAGGCTGAATACATGGCTCCCAGTCAGGCTGCATGTGAGGCCATTTGGATGTGGAAGATTCTAGTGGGATTGTTTGGTCAAAGGATGGATCCAACTGTGATCTACTGCGATAATTAGAGTTGTATCAAACTCTCTGAGAATCCAGTTTTTCATGATAGGTCCAAGCACATAGATATCCGGTATCACCATCTTTGAGACTGTGTGGTCAAGAGGATCATGTTGTTGCTGTATGTTGCAACCGAGGAACATGATGCATATATTTTGATGAAGGCTTTGTCAAAATGCAAGTTCTAGTTCCACAAAGACAGGATTGGGGTTACTGATAATCCCTTTCTTGTTGAGAGGGAGTGTTGAAAATAGCAACAAGAAATGCTAAAAATAGAAGTGCTAAAAATAGCACTGCTATATATAGCATTTCGGAATACCTTCCAATTTTAGTTAATCCCTGAACTCAAATTGAGAAGCAAAATTCGAATTTGATCTTAGCACCTGTTTGTAAAATAATTAATTAATTCATCTTGAGTTAACTAGTTGTAGAAAATCAAACATGAAGTCTATGTGAAGACATGCAACCATTTCTCTATTGATTGAGGAAGTTATCCCTTGATTAAAGGAGATCGGGATGAGTTGTACTTTGAGTTGTAATTAGTTAGCTCAATGATCTGAGTTAAGTTAAGTTAGATTAGTTCCAACAGTTTGTGGAACTGATTATGAGTTCAGTTAGTTAATGCATGCATGCATGTAACTGTTGCACTTTAGATAACCAAATATTCTCTCATAAATAACTCATGCATGTCAGTTCAGTTAGAGACCCAGTTGAGATCAGGTGATGGGACAATGTACTATCAGTTGCAGGAATATTCCTTGGAGGATATCTCTTGCATGCAGAAGGAACTCATTCCTTAGAGATTGTGCAGTTACTTTTGAATTTGATAGTTGTGTGATGAGGCCAATTCACGCAAGTGGCAGCATTGGACCCCAAGAGAAACTGCACAAGGAAATAGGAGTTGGAGGGTTGGAGGAAGGCATATGTTGTGTCTATTCAGTCTGTGAGCTATATTGTTCGATTGTGCTGAGCACTGGATGGCTTGTGAGCTGAAGCTTTGTGTAATCTGAACATGTTTTCCACTTGTATGATATTACAGAGATTGGGGTTTTAGGTTGAGGCTTTCCCTAGAGTATTCTTCTGTGTTCATGTGTGATTTCTTTCTCATTCTCAGTTATATGTGTTCTATTTAATCTTGCTCATATTCGATTAAGCTTCCGCAAGTTTGTTGTAGAAGTAGATCTGGTATTTTGCTTTAGTATATTGCACAATCTGTTGATCTACGGTCATAAATTCTACAGGAATGACTTTGTGAGGCAATGAGGCCTTAAAGCTCGTGATATTGTCCAATTTTTGTGGCATAATGTGAAGAGAAAATTTCTTATTTCCTGCAAAAAGAACAACCTTGATGAATAGTGTTCTTGCTCTTTTTGTAAGATTTATGATTCAACCATTTTAATTTTAATTTTAATTTTTTATGTTTGAATGAAGGTTGGTTCTTGCTTCTCTAAATTATTATGGTTGATTGGAGGCATAAGCTATGATACAGTCATTGGTTTGATTGGGAATGGAGAATAAATTAATGGATTTTTGGGGGTAGAAAATAAGTTGGACGATTTTAAATTCTTTGACGTGATCTATATATCAGATATAGAATATCAATGATATAATTTTCTTGGAGCGGATAGAGTATATGACTTTTTTTGAATATTATTATTTACATTGATAAATGTCATTAAGCTACACCATGTGTACTGATGGAATATTGGATATTTTTAACATATTATATTTATGTTTTTTTTCCTTGGTTGAATCTTATTGTTATCATATATTGATAACCATCATTGGCCTGCACCATGTGTACCAATGGAATATTGGATATTTTTATGATATTATATTTTCATATATGTTTTTCCTTTTTTAATAATGTTTGTAATGGATATGATATAATATGATAGGGTGGAGTTTATAGAGTTGAAAGTAATATTCTAATATCAACTAATTAAATTTTCTTATCTTTTTTAGTTATTTATATAAATTTATGTAACAATGTAAATGGTTTTTTTTGTTTATTTGTGTAATATAAATCATATAATAAAAATGTTTTATGATGTGCTCATATAGAGATATGACGATATGCTATTCAAATAAATAACAATTTTATATTAATTATTTATTATTTTATATCATCATCGTCATTAAAATAGGAAATATAATTGTTTAACAGTTCTACTCCTAAGTTTTAAACAATTATTAGTTAAAAATAATAATAATAAAATAATAAAATTCTTATTACATTATATTTAATTAATAAAAATTATTAAATAATGATGAGAATTTGAAAATTAAAAAATAATTAATTTTATTATTTTTTAATTAAATTTATATACATAAATTTATTTGCATTGAATTTAAAATTTATTAAATTAATTGTGAGAAATCTAAAGTTTATTAATCAATTTAAAATTTAAAATAAACATTTATAAATGTTCTTTCTCAAAATTCAAAATATAATTTATTATCTACATTATTATTATTATTATTATTATTTTTAAAGAAATTATTTCCGCCTTAAAATAAAACTGTTAAAATGTACATTTCCATATCTCAAATAAACTAACTCTATTCTTAACACACACACACACACACACACACACATTTATAAAACTAAAATATTTTAATTAAATTAAAATATTTATTTTAAATAAATTAATTTAAATACATTGAATTTTAGAAATCTAAATTAATTTTATATATCATAAATTTACATTTTCTTAAATTTTCATTCATATAAAATTTATTTTCTCTTTATTTGAGAGTATATAATTTTTTTTTGAAATATGTCAACCACTAATAAATACATTAAAAAAATAACTTTTACTAAAATTTTGAATGATTAAAAAAATTTCATCAATTAAAATAGCAAGACAATTTTGTAATTGTGTAAATTTGCAACCATATCCATGTCAACTAAAATAATAAAATTTTAAAAGTAATATAAAATATAGTTTAGAGAGATGTTTTTTTCATGATGTAAATATGATCTCCTATTCTATTGCATCAATTTTTTTTGAGCCACCACTCACACTAAGTACTAAATCCCTTAGATTATTTGCTAGTTCCCACTAGCAGTAAGAACTAACTCCCTTCTTTTATAGACACTTGATTAGCTTGGGAGAAGCACCAACTTGTAGCTTCATGGTTGTATGAAGGCACTCACTTGTGGGAGGCACCAACCCCCAAGCTCTCTTTAGATATCCACTAAATGGAAAATCCAACTCCTATTTTGTAGTATCCAACCCACACTCAATAATGAAATAAATAGTCTCTATTCTTGGCACTCACTTTGCCTTGTTCCATCTCTGCCCTTATTAATTTGACCCTATGTTTACTCCAACAACAACCACAACATTCTTCCCTCTATTCTTGGCCTTCTATGCATGATACACAATCAACATCACCTAGCTCACAACCTTTCAACACTTCAACAACACACTGATCACTTTTTTCTTGGTTTTTGTTTCTCATATAGCCAACATGATTAATAGCTCTCAACCTTAACTGTTCCTTAGGCTCTCTTAGCCTCTCTTTGCATCCCTCATACACAAAGAGCTCTCTACACCACTCTCAACAATGTTGAATTCCCCCACTTTGCACCAATCTAAGTCATGCCTTTTTTCCTCTGTTACACAGGGTACGATGTTGGTTCTATAATCCACACTACCCAAGAGTGTACTCCAAAAAGGTTCTCCATTCTACTATTACATCAAATTACTTGGCCACTCAACAACATTTACTCAAAGAATGGGAAATGGAGTGTTTTTCATGCTAAGAATTGAAATTCATTCCACCTACACAGACAAAGAGCTTCTCCATTAAATTATTCCTGTACACAACATGGCTCTCCATTGCTTGGGATGTATTTTGGCATGTCACTCAGAGATTTGGTCTGATCTTCTACACCCACCATTTTTTTCCATTGAATTATTCATGGAGTGCAAGGAAGCTTAGGTATGGCTAATTTTATTGGAACCAGACCCATTAAAATATTCTACAAATCATTATATTTGAATCCTTATTTTTCTGTTCTAGACAATCACCCATTATCACCCATTAGAAACAACAACCTGTGCATTTACGCTGTGTAGAAAAAACAATTTCTAACCAATTTTTTGTCTGTATAAACCAGTTGTAGAGAGCTCCATATATGGGATAGGTGCCAACTCTAGTGCATAAGCCAAAATAGTTGTCGACCAATTCAAACCTTCTCCTCCCATATCTAGTGGACCCCCAAATATGGCATTAGTGCCAAAGTTAAGTTGTTGACCCGTTTTCATTCTAAGCATTTATAACTAGCCCACAATCGTTGTGTTTTTAGCCCCAAAGGGATTTAAACTATGCTGCCAAATCGTTCATGTTCAAAAGAAAAAATCCCTCTCTTTGTTATTAATGGTGTGAAGTGCTTAAGTCCACAATGTTTTTTTTCATAATTATCCTAAATACCCTTAGTCACCTAGCACACAAAATGCCACAAATTTTACACTAGATCACTGTCTAGGCCCCTTTGATCTCTAGCCCCCAAGAGGTTAATTAACATGCACTAATGCTTCTATGCCCATAGTCATTGAACAAACATAGTACCATGTCTTACAATATTACCTTATTTGTCCTTCCTTCTAGGATTACGTGTCCACTGGGGATCCCCTTACTCCACTTGTACTCCTTTCATTGGTCCTCAATCGTTATGTTGTATGTTGTTGTCCTATATAGGTGTAGGACTCTGGCTACACCTATGCCAATGGTTTGGTATGCAATTTCTCTACATATTATCCTATTAGGGATGATTCTACGCGGAGCATAGGGAGGAGATAAGAAACCATATATTTTGATATAATAGAAGTCTTTCTCTATGTACCATTCCTTGATCCCATTCAAACCCTAAATATATTCATTTTTTATACTAGGAGGAGGGTGAAGAAAGAACTTCTTATGAAGGGGAATAATCATATAATGGAAATGTTCATAAAAATATTCGTTAGCTTTTTCCTCCCATAACTTAGAATTAGAGATATGTATTAGTTTAGGAGAACTACTAATCCATTCCCAACCCATTTGAGGAAAAGAGTTGTGGAACATAAACATCCATAATTTATCTTGACATAAAGAATAGAGGGATAGATCCATAAACTCCTATTTAATAAATATCTCAATTCATTTGTAGATATTATTATATAAGATGGTGGCCCAAATAAATACACAACCCATTGAGAGTATTGTGAATAATAGGGGTGCAATCCAATTTGAAATGATTGGGATTTTTTCCCAAACAATCTATATATGGTCACTTAAATGGGTCTAGATGGATATGACGCAGTAGAATACATTATAGAACTTTCCTTGTATTTGTTCTTATCATACCACCACTCTTGAATTAGGTTAGGAAAAGTTTTGGAATATTGGATATGCTCTTCTTAATAAAATTTTTGAGAAATTTAGCATCATAAAATATCCTAGGAGGAGATATTTATATATTATTTGGATGTCTTTTGGTCTAAAGGAGTTAATGAAAAATTTCTAATTGCTGAAAATAACTATATTTCTTATGTCCACAAGGTCTAGGATCTAACATAACATGTCTATGGAGGACACCATCTTATGTCATTCAACAATTTTATGAAGCTAATATTTGCAATGTCCTTAAAGGTTTTGTTAGGGATGTAACCATCTTCTTCTAGTTAAAATTTTATAATAATATCTTCCTAAAAAATTGGTAAATATCATGCCAAGAAATTATTCTACTCTCAATATTGGTCATGGTATTTGAAAACATGTTGAAATTAGAGTTCTGTGCATATGGGTCCTTATCTTTCTAGACCTATTCTCGCTTCTATGCTTTCTTTCCACTTGTTAATCTCGTTCTAGTTCTCACTAGTAAAAGTAAGAACTTTTAGAGAAAACAACCATGGAATTAGTAATATCCACCATGCTTGATGGTGATGTGAACATTACCTTATTGCTGCCAATGGGAAGTGGGTGGTGAGTTGCAAGACAAACATATATTATGTTGTTTGACACAAATTGAATAAAATCATTGCCTAATGTTTATGTTTATCAGACCATTGGGTATTTTGGATAGTCCAAACCTTAAGTCCTCACTTCTTATGGGCAGTGGGTGGTGGCCCGGAAATTGGATATTTTTACATTAGATCAGGAGAAAATTGTTTGAATATTAATGTTTTTTGATGGTGGGATTCTTGAGGACAATCATGAGAGTTTTAGTTTAGGGTGAAGTTAGTATATTTACAAAAATGTTTTGATTACTAAAACATAAAGAGTAATCACATAGAAAACTTAGGTAAAGGGGGAAAAATGAAGCTTTTGGGAATCAAGGGTCCCCATTATTTCAATTAAGAAAAATAATGGGGGGCTTGTTGTTCACTACAACATGTTCTCACATCCTCCTGAATGGAGCATGTGTCCCACAGTTGGAGCCAAATGTTACATGTAATTTTAGTAGGGTTTCCTATAACCATTTTTCATTTTAGGAAGTACCATTATAACATTAATGAAGGAAAGTCAAAGCCTTGTAGGCCATGTATGTTGTGTATTGTAGTATTTTAGGCTTGTAACTATGGTTAACCATCAATAATCCTCTTAGAATCCACTGTTAGGTCCTTTTGTTATTAATATGATTAGAGGACTTAGGATTTCGCTACCTAGGCACATGGTTTATATTATCCATTGGTATTATGGGAGTGAATGCACTTTGTAGGGCCAATCCAACCCATGGCTTGAGTGCACATGTGTCTTATCCACAAGGTCATCTTTCATAGACTATGTGAGTTATGTAGCCTTGGTATATCATGTGCTTTTTTCTTCTCAACATGTTGATCTCATTGTTCACAACATTTCATTTTTACCAAGAAAGTTCATGAATCCTAATGCATATGATCTAAGGGATTAAAAGATAATAAAATCCATGGTTTCTCCACATAATATGTATTTTTCATGCCACATGGAAATTTCATCAAAATGTGAAGGAATCAATGAGATATTCCCATTAGAATAAGACCATACCTTCATTTGTTGCATGTGTGGCCTTAATTGACATATTAGGGGCCACAATTCGCCAAATGGGATATGCTCTACATCAAAATTCATCTAAAAAATTATTCCAACAAAAAGTCCATGTGCCCAAATTCCCAAATTCTACAAGGTGTTGGAGATATAGAACTTGGATCCTTAAATTTAGAGGAAAACCCACACATGTGATCTCTATTGGGTCATTCATGTGGTGAATGTAGTAGTAGGGGATAATTTGATGATTAAACATGCCAATTATCAAAATATAGTAAGGCTTTTCAGGAAAAAAAGAGGAAATACATTGTAAGAAAAGGTGAATGGACCAAGTCACCCTTCTTAAGATAGTCATTTGACCATTTCAAGGGAATTTTGAAGTTGTAAAGGGAATTCCAAGTGAACATTCGGCCTCAAGTGGGAAGGATAAAGTCATTAGAAAGTTAAGGGAGCCTCCTTTCAAGTAAATCAGGTCAAGTTAAATCAAGTCAAGCCTCTTCCAAGAAATGTTGGCCCCAAACAAGCTAATTGTTAGGTGTTTGACTCAATTCAATCCCCTCTTGAGGATAGTTTCTCATAAAAAAAAATATTTCATGGTAAATACCAAGTCCTTGAGTGGTGGATGAAAAGTGTAACCATTATTTTTGGGAGATAATGTCCAATTAGTCACTAGAAATAAAAGTATCTAATGGTAGCCCCTTATCCCATTTTTGTGTTGTCAATTATGAGATCATCATGCTATAATATGAAAATTATCTTTAGTGTAATAACTTGCCTTGTGGTGATCTAGGTGGATATTGGTGGCAATCCACCAATTCCACTTGGACCCCCACCATTGTTTCTTTCAAATTTTTTAGCTTCCTTAATTGTAGCAAAATTTACTATTTTTAGCAGTTTTTTTGGGTCGTGAACTTTCGGAACTGTTTTGAGGCCCTAAATGACGTTTTTTGGGAAAATTGGGAGAAACATGGGTCCACATGTTAATTTTTATCTTCCCAAAGTTATAGTCCTCAGATATATCTTTCTAAAAATCTATTGTGCTCGTCAAACGGAGATCACATGACAAAGTTATGACCCCGTGAATTTGATGTACCAATTTACCCAAACGGGGCCCATAGTTTGGCGTTTCATCTCTCAGGGTTAGGTTTTTGGATGTTTAGGGTTTTCCATTGTTTCTCAACAATAAATAGGCCTTTGAGCCTCATTGTAACACAATTCAGAGGCATGTTTCCACCACATCTCTTCTCAGAGATAGGCTACCCTTTCCCTTATTTCCATTTCTGTTTGTAAGCATATTTCAGTATTTTATAGTAATGAAATGAAGTATTATTTCTAATGCATCTCTGTATGTATGGTTATATCTGTAATTTTTTGTGTTCATGTTTAAATACAAATCAATGGTATCAAAGCGATTTGCTCTTTCTATGTCTTTCTTTGCATGACGCCAACGAGGTCGGGATATAAGGAGTTAGGGCTTGAACTAGTTGAACCTTTGCAAGACCCGCCTCACAAATATCGATGGCCTCCCATGGAATATGAAAAGAAAGACGAGGGGGTAGGAGATCCTATCAAAATCTTGCTCAAAGAGGCCCTCGAGCGACAAAGGAACATGATGATGGACAACTTTGCCCAGATCCTTCAGCGGCTACCCAAGAGCTAACATCTACTTCCAGCAGCTACTCTAGAAGTGCCACACCCTTTAAGGTACAAGTTAACTTTGACATTCCCATATTTGAGGGTCAGATAGATGTCGACACCGTTGATAAATGGTTAAATCTACTAGAAGGGTATTTTTCTGTTCATGATTTTTCTGGCCAGGAAAAGATTACTTTCTCTCTTCTCAAAGTCGCCCCCCATGTCAAGGACTGGTGGAAACCTACTACGAGTAAAAGGATGAAAGTATGGCTTCACTTTTTTCAGCTACACCCACTTGGAATTCATTTTGAGCTACCATCAAGGAGTAGTACAACCCTGTCGGAATCTATGAGGATCAATACATAAAGTGGACCACGCTGCAGTAGGGAAGGGACCAAGACGTGCCGAAGTTTACCAATATTTTCCATACCCTTCGCACAAAGTTGGGTATCAAGTATTTGGAGCAACATTTGGTACTCAAATACCACGACTGCCTGCACAGGTACATCAGGATGAAATAGAATTCTTAAACATCTCCTCGCTCGACACGACCTACCGATATTCCATCGATATCAAGCAAACGTTTAAATAGAAGAAGCGAGACTTTGGATCTATCAATCCGAAGCAAGGGAAAGGTGCCCCCAAACTATAGAACAAAGGACAAAGCCAAGGTGGGGTGGCCCAAGACAACCCACCAAAGTTGAAAGAAAATAATACCGCTGTGAAGATGAATAAGGACATGGGAAAGTGGTGTGAGTTCCATAAGAGCTCCATTCACAACACAAGTGAGTGTGGGCCCAAGCAGTCACTGGTGGCTGAGCTAAAAGTTTCAGAATCATATGCGTGTTCTGACTTTGAGTCAGAAATTGACAAGGGGAATGACAAAGGGAAGCAGATTATCGATGCAGAGCTCAACGTCACAGTTGCCACCACAAAAATCTAGAAGGAGGAACCTAAAGATCCAGAGGAGGAGGAGCGGTTCTTCCACTCCTAGATGTGAGTAAAGGACTCCCCGCTACAGTTCATTGTCGACACCGGGAGCCAAAAGAACCTCATTTCGGCAGAGGTCATGAAGCGGTTGGGCCTACCGACCACAGCACATCCACAACCGTACACCATTAGGTGGCTTCACTAAGGACAGGATCTTTGCATGAGCTAGAAGTGCCGCCTTCCATACAACATCAAGCCCTTCATGGATGAGGTATTGTCTGGAGTTTCTCCCCTTTATGTTTGTGATGTATTTTTAGGCCAACCATACCTATGGAAGCGACATGCTATGTATGAATCAAGGCCTCATGTTTTTATTGTTACTTTGGGAAATAATTTGTATAGGATACTGGAGGTATCACCGCCTATTGCCATCTCTTTGGTTACTGCAAAAAAATGCTGTAAGTTCATTTCCAAAACCGAGAAATTTGTTTTCTTGATGATACACCCTCAAGGAAAGAAGAAGACGATGGCCATGACCTCCAGACAGGGCCCCTCCACACAAAAACTACATACAACTATAGATGGACAAGGTCATGGAGGAGTACGAGGACATCTTCACCTCCCCCACGGGGGTTCCTTTGCACTGTCAGGTCAAGCACTCCATCGATCCGACCCCAGGTGTGTCGCTGCCCAATGGACCAATCTATCGGCCCTCCGTCCTCGAGAACAATTAAATCAAGAGGTAGATTTAGGAGTTGTTGCAGAAATGTCACATCTGTCGGAGTTCGTCGCCCTGTGGGAACCTGATTGTGTTGGTACAGAAGAAGGATGGGACTTGGAGACTCTGTATTGACTATCGGGCGCTAAATAAGATCACTATCCATAATAGGTACCCAATCCCACAATTGATGACCTCCTGGACCAACTAAAGGGGGAAAATATTTCAGCAAGATAGATTTGAAGTCAGGATATCACCAGGTACCAATCAAACCCTCCAATGTGTGGAAGACTGTCTTAAAAGCCAAGGAGGGCCTTTTCGAATGGTTGGTTATGCCTTTCCGGTTGATGAATACTCCTGAAACCTTCATGAGGATAATGGATGACATCTTGTGGCCATTCACCAACTCATTTGTAGTGGTATACTTGGATGACATCCTGATCTTCAGCCAGAGTTGGGAAGAGCACCTTCACCACATCCGAGAGGTTCTCCAAACACTGCGGCAACACAAGTTATGTGCCAATTTGGAGAAATAAACTTTTGGCATGACCCAGGTTCAGTATATGGGATACATTATTGATGAACAAGGGGTGCATGTGGATCCAGCCAAGATCCAAATCATTCGGGATTGGCCATCTCCAACCACTCTGACAGAGCTCTGTAGCTTTCTAGGTCTTGCTAACTTCTACCGCAGGTTCGTGTTGGGATTTTATCATATCACTTGGCCCTTGAGTCAAGTTACCAAGGGAGGAGCGAAAGCAATTTTTTTTTGGTTTGAATCTCAATAGAAGGCATTCACAGAGTTGAAACATCGCCTCTGCTCTGCACCATTTCTCACATTACCGGACTTGCAACAACCATTTGAGGTCAAGACAGATGCCTTTGACTATGCTATTGGGGTAGTCCTTACTCAACATAGGCATCCAATGGCATATCATAGTGAGATACTTTTAGACACAGTCCGGAAGTATCCCACTTATGACAAAGAGATGTATTCCATTGTGTCGGCCTGCCAACAATGGAAGCATTAAATTTCAGGGAAGGAAATGGTCATCCACACAGACCCCTGTAGTTCATACAGACCCAAAGGAAATTGCAGAATGATCACCATCAGAATTGGTCCAAATACTTGAAATAGTTCCAATTGAATATCAAGTATAAGAAGGGCAGCACCAATAATGTTGCAAATTTCCTTAATCGACCACCGATCATGGCATTAACCCTGTGCTCAACTCTTGTGGGCATGAGACTTCTTATTGGCCACTTATCTACAAAAGCGACCCAGAATTCGGCCACACATACCAGACACTCTTGGAGGGTCAGCATGTTCCAGATTTTCACCTCCAGGATGCCCTGTTATGCCACCTGGCTCACCTTTGTGTTCCTTCAAGTGAGTGTGCCAAGATGATTTGGGAAGCACACTACAGTCGGGCTGTTGGGCATTTTGGGGTCGAGAAAATGGTGGCAGTACTGCAAAAGTATTTCTATTGGCCAAATCTTCGACAGGATGTTGGGAAGTACATCCGATCATGCACTTCCTGCACCATTGACAAACCGACCATCAAGAAGCAAGGCCTCTATACCCCGTTGCCTACCCTTAGTAAAGATTCAAAATCCATCTACATGGATTACATGTTGGGCCTTCCTTCTACTAAGCATGGAAACTACTATTTTTTTGTGATTGTCGACATAGTTCTCGAAAATGGCCATTATGGCGGCCTACAAGAAGAATATCATAGCAGAATCCATTACTAAACTCTTCTTTGAACGAGTGTGGGTACACTTTGGGATCCCACAGTCTATCATCTTAGATCGAGACAACAAGTTCCTCCGTACATTTTGGTTTAGTCTCTCGTCGATGCTGGACACAAAACTCACTGAGTCCACAACCTTCCATCCCCAAACTGATGGCTAGACAGAGGTTGTCAACAGGATGATTGTACACATTTTGCACATGTACAACTCAAAGCATCCACACACACGGGATGAGAGTCTCCCCTATGTTTAGCACAGATATAACCATGCTCTCCACAACTCGACTAGCCACAACCCTTTTCAGGTGGGCTTGGGATTCCAGCCACTATGTCCCATTGATGTGGCCATGCCATTTGTAGCTACTCAGGCAGATTTGGCTCATGTCCAGTCTGAAACAGATAAGGCAAACAACTTCATTGAGCACATCCAACATATTTGCCAGCAGGTCCATGATATTCTAGAGAAATCAAACTCCAAGTACAAGCAATGCCATGATCAACATCGGGTGCCACACAAGTTTCAGGTGGGTGACAAAGTATGGTTGCATTTGCAAAAGGAACACCCTACCGGAGCCTGTTGGAAACTCGAACCACTCCGATATGGTCCTTACACAATTACCAAGGCTGTGGGAGACAATGCATTTGAGCTCAACATTCCCCCATTCCTTGGCCTACACCCAGTTTTCAATGTGGACCACCTTCGGCCATACTTTCCACCATTAATAGACACATCCGACATTGCAGAACAACTCACATCAATAGAGTTAAATCTAGATTGATTGGAACAAGATGCAATTGATTGGATCATGGAGACACAGATCAAGCACACTCGCCAACAGAAGATCCAATTGTATCGAGTTGTCAAAGAAGGCCAACTCCTTCACTAGGGCAAGTGGTTCACCAGGGACCATGTTTAGTAGAAGTTTCCTCATCTCATGGAGGAACTCAACGCAATGGGGACCATTGCTTCCTAAGGGGGGAGGAATGATCCAGGTGGATATTGGTGGCCACCCGCCAATTCCACTTGGACCCCCACCATTGTTTCTTTCAGTTTCTCAGCTTCCTTAATTGTAGCACAATTTACTATTTTTAGCATTTTTTCAGGTCCTGAACTTCCAGAGTAGTTTAGAGGCCCTAAACGACGTTTTTTTTGGAAACGTGGGAGCAACATGGGTCCATGGATTGATGTTTCTATTCCCAAAGTTATAGTCCTCAGATAGATATTTCTAACGGGATATTGTGTGTGTCAAATGGAGATTGTATGCCAAAGTTACGACCTCGGGAAGTTGATGTACCAATTTACCCAAACAGGGCTCACAGTTTGGTGCTTCCTCTCCTAGGGTTAGGTTTTTGAATGTTTAGGGTTTTCCATTGTTTCTCAACCATAAATAGGCCTCCGAGCCTCATTTTAACACAGTTGAGAGGCATGTAGCTGCCGCATCTCTTCTGAGAGATAAGCTACCCTCTCCCTAGCTAGTTTATTTGCATTTCTGTTTGTAAGCATATTTTAGTATTTTACAGTAATGAAATGAAGTATTATTTTTGCTGCATCTCTGTATGTATGGTTATATCTGTAATTTGTTGCGTTCCTATTTAAATCCAGATCATGTGGGTTGATTCTTCTATTCTTATTATTCCTAACCATATAGAAATTGTGCTGAGGAATTTCGGAGGTTGTTCCAAATTATAAAAATCTTGTGGATTGATCCATTGATGGGATACATAATCACATGAAAGAGGAAGAATAAGTCATTGGTACTTAGTTTCTCGACATTGAGTTAGGACTATCAAATATGATTGTTGGATTCACCCTTATTAAGTGTTTCGTCTTCAATGATGAGATATTTCCTAACACAATTGTCGATACATTTGTTAGAGGTATTTCAAGAGGAAACCACTCCTACTTGAAATTTGGAAACAATACATCATGTTAGACTAGATTTAAGGCTACTAGACTCTCAACTCTAAACTATCATCTTAGTCCAAGCTACAAGGATGAACTAGAAGGTGTTGTGATCACAATCTGACCAAAAAATATTTAATTTACAAGGGCTAAGGTGAGCCTTACCTCACCAACCAATATTTCATTATGCAAATTTTTCTCCATATTTCTATAATAAAAAACTAAAAATTCACAAAATATAAAGATAACAAAAACCTTTCACTATCTTGACTTAAATTATGTTTTTAGTTAGTCTCATCACTTTAGTTGTGTTTGAAACTTATAGATTTAACCAAAGAAAAATATACCCTATTTGTATTGTGTAAGAAAAGTTGACTTGGAGCAAAGTCAAGGTATTGTCAAACACTTTTATTCTATGTTTGCGATACAATTTACAACAATAGATTTGAGTGGGGTAAGTGAATCCCTCACTCAGAATTGATCGTAAAAGTTATTTACTTGTATACCCTTAATTTTTATTTTATTTTTTTATTTTGTATTTTTACTTTGGAGCAATAATTCTTCATTTTTTGAAGTAAATTATCACTTTGTAGCTCACTAGAAATATTTTTTTTTGCACAAAATAAAAATATGGGTCTTGACCTCTTAGGTATGTGATCCCTTTAGGAGTAACATTTTTCATATTAGAATTTCATTCGAATTACTCAGTTATTTTTATTTTTGGGTTGTTTTTATTTATATACATTCATTTTTCTATCACTTCCACCCTTAGGTCCCAATTCCAAAGAGTATGCATAGGCTTATGGTCGCTTCAAAGAGGTTTTAATTTATTGTTTCCTACAATTTTATTTAGTTTTATAAGTCCAAAGGTGAAGAAAAACAATCAAATTGTTCATGTTCATATTTTTTTCAAGGTTTACGATAAGGTATTCATGTGCTCCTAAGACTAAATTTTGTCCATTTTTAATGCGTATTTACCATAGTTAGAGTGTCATATTTCTTAATGATATAAATTTCCTATAGTCATGTTTTAATCTTTATATTAGACAAATCTTTAAAATTGACTCCTAGACCACATCATCCAAGATGTATTAGTATATCCTAGTCTATCGGTCCATATTGGAGGCTCTTTTGTGTAAGGAATCTTGCATGGATTTGTGACAATAGCGGTAAAGAGTAGATGTTTGTGGCAAAATGACAGTGGAAAATTTTCCTATGTGGTGTCATCTCGACATGTTGTGAGGGCCTTAACAAGAATTTCTAATTTTTTTATAACAAGACCCAACCCTAGGCCTAGAATTGGATCAAATAGGACTATATCAAGAATGTCATGCAAAAGAAGGCAAAACAATTTCACACAAAACCTTCTTAGTAGTTAAGTTTGAGCCCTATCAAGAATGTTTTCAACACAATATTGAGCAAACTCACAACCCCTCCTTAGTAAATGAGCTTGAGTTCATTTTTTTTCAGATAACTATTTAAGACAATGTTTGATAAAGACAATTGTTTGACTTCTGAACCTACATTTTATTAATATGATAGGTTTAATTTTAAAAAACAACAATAGATTTTATTTTTAATATCAATTAATAATTTTAATGTTAATTTTACACATATACAATTTTAATAAATTTTATTTATAGGGTGCAGAATCATATTTTTATATTTTATAATTTATTTTAATTTACGTTTAAAATTTTAGATAATATCAGATATAAAATATTTTATTAATAATATAATATAATATAATTTATATACAATTTGAAGTAAAATTTTGATTTTGATTTTATTTATTTAGACTACATTTTTGAATGCATAAATAGATAAGTACCCTAAAATCCAAAATGTTTTAATTCTACAAATTAAACAACTTAAAATCATTTGTTAAAAAATTGTGAAACATAATTACTATTTAAAGTGTTATTTTTCATTTAAATTTATTTAAATAACTAATTAAAAAATTAATATTCATATTCAATTTAAATTGATGATGCATTTTTGAATGCATAAATAGATAAGTACCCTAAAAAATCCAAAATGTTTGAATTCTACAAATTAAACAACTTAAACTCATTTGTTAAAAAATTGTGAAACATATTACTATTTAAAGTGTTATTTTTCATTTAAATTTATTTAAATAACTAATTAAAAAATTAATATTCATATTCAATTTAAATTGATGATGATGATGATGATGTCCAGTGAGACCAAACTTTGGTCTATCGGACTTTAAGAAACAAATTATTTAGTTTGATTTAAGATTTTATTTCTATGCTCAAAAAGCTTGAAGAGAAGCCTCCTGAGATCACTATAATTTTGACATCGTAAAAGGCTAGGAAGGTTAGTATTACAACAAAGATTATGAAACTGAGATCTAATGTGGTTGTACGTGAGACACTCTAAGAGGAAGTGGTTTTCATCCTCAATGTTCCTATTCTCACAGAGATGGAAGATCCTTTCCATCCATGGTGTTTTCGGAACTGCCCAACGACCTGTTTCACTATGGAGCTCATGAGAGTTCATTCTAATCTTCGCTATATTAATTTTCTTCTTTGAGCTAGTTAAAACAGAGAGATACTTTTGATCTTCTAGGGTGGGGTTGATGACCTTCTTATAATAACTCATTTTTCTTTTAACTGCTAAATCTTTCTCACACCACATTTTTTCTTTGAACTTAGAAGTAACAATATTTTTAATGTTATTAAGGTTTTGCAAAGCATCATTCTCATTGATCTCCCAACTTTGATAAATATTTTATACTTTTATCACATTTCTAAATAAAAATTAATAGCATAAATATTACTAAAATCTTTATTTTATATTTTAATAATTAAATTTTTCTTATTTGTTACTTTAATCATTTTTTTAATATTTAAGCTCGAAGAATCACTTGGCCAACTTTTTTTTCAAAGTTGTGTGGGATATTATGAGTATGAAAAATAATGAAGCCAAAATCATTCGTTTTTATATATAATCTAAATGTCTAATTATAGTCTAGAGTTGATATGAATACATAATTTATAAATTAATTTAAATTTATATTAATTAGTTTAATATTCTTACAATTTCATATATATATATATAAAGCCTTCTGAATGTATAGTTATTGTTATCGTGAAAGTGCGAAATAACTAAGGGGAATCACACTATGGTCGTATTTCTTAAAACTGGTCTAACATTGTAAATCATTACACTGACTCCGATTTATTTGGATCTATAGTGACAACATGTTGTGGCCGATAATTTGTTTAGTTTTGTGTGGGAGTTTATTGAATTTTTTTTGGAAAATTTATGGTTATATTTTTAAATCATCAACTTTTTTAACATGATACTCTTTAATATAAGATTTTCTCTTATATTTATCTTGGCATTTCTCATAAATGATTTTGTCAGAAGCCCATCTGTTCATGTTTGAAGTAGCTGTATAATCAAGGAAAAGGATTGCTTTGGCTGCTTCCGATACCATTTGGAAACCTAGCCTTTTAAGTGGTTTCAAGTAGGAAATATGTTTGAGAGTAGTTATTAAATCTGAAGTGGAAGGAGAATTGAGTTCAACTGTAGATCATGCCATCAAGAGATTGCAAGGATGTCGATGATGAGATTCCTTGGGATTCCTTGCGAAAGCGCTCTTGGCATGGGCCCAGTAGATGCGCCCTCTGCAAGATGGACGAGGAATCCAATTTTCACCTGTTTTTCAAGTGTCCTGTTACTCAACAAATCTGGTCAGATCTTGCTCAGCTCTTCTCTTTCCCGCCCCTCTGTTTCATTTCAGTTGAGGCAGCTTTTGCTTGGTGGGGAAGACAGACTGCCTCCCTTCGTCCTATCCTTCCCATCGCTCTATGGAGCCTCTGGAAATGGAGGAACAATTTTTTTTTTGAAGATTCCTCCCTTCCCTCTTTATATGTCCTGTCTCTTTTCTCCGCTCTCTTTTCCCCTGTCCGCTGATGCTGTTTCGCTGCAGGTCTTTTGTCCATATCATGGCTGCCTTTGCTCGCAGCCCTTTTGGTTTCCCCCCCTCATTCTCAGTCTCTTTACATTTTGATTATCAGCTTTTTCACTGGCTCCATGCTCAAATCCTTCAGATCAATTGATCTTCTATGTCTATCTCTTTGTTCAGATGATCATCCATAGTTCAGATCTATCATGTATATATTCTCTCAATATAATATAAAGCTTTTTCTTCTGAAAAAAAGGATGTCGATGATGAGAGAAAATAAAGTGATGCTATTGATTTCTTTAATTATTTGAAACAAAGAAAGGCAATGTTACCACATTCTCTCCAAGTGATGACAAACTGAAATCTTTGATGGCTCCTTGTACTTCTTCAAAATATATCCTTACAATAATGAAAATTGTTATTTTTTGAAAATCCAGAATGCCAAAAAAGTAACGAGGATCCCTTTAAATAATATTAGAAAAATATTAGGCTTGGGGGATAGCTCAATTGGTCGAGGTCATGTTCTTAAAGTACTTCACAATTGGGAGGTCATGGTATTAATTCTCCTCGGCACCCTTAAGGATAGGCTTTACTAATTTTGCCAACGAGATGTGATCCCTTCAGGTTGATCTACTAGGATTTTTATCAAAGAAAATATAAAATATTACAATAAAATTCAAACAGAGAAAGAATATATCTTTTTAAGAACTAAAAGGATTTCAAAAATGTAAAATAGAAAATGAAAGATAGGTTTTTTGAAACTATAAGTGAAGAAGGTGAATCATTTATGGATTTATTTTGACCCAGAAGCCTCCATGTCTAGTTTCTATTATGAGTGGACTTTTAGAATGTGAGATACCAGGCTTGGAAGATCACAACGAAAGATGACCTAGAATCTGAAAATTTAATTCTCCAAGAATGGAAGGGCCTCTAGGATTATGGAAGTGATATTCATGGTCATAAAGAAATAACTTTGTGGGTTGACCGAAAACCATGAGATAACCCCAAGTCCTACCTTTTCCTATTATTCTACCTATTTCTAGAAATATTTCCTATGTATTTGCACAAGAATGATGAAGTATTCTACATTCATTGATTCATTTGTAAATTGAGAATCAAGAATATCAACATCTTTGAGTATTCGAACACTTTCACTAATAAGATAGGTGTAGGTTCATTCTTTTTTCTTGATTATGTCTTTTGAGCTCAGTGAATTTCTTTTCCAACCTTTTAACGAATTTTTTCCTTTTAATTCATCAACATGTCAAATTTGGGGTCGGTTGCATGGACATAGCTTAGCAATAAATTGATAAGACACTCAGTGAGTAATGATAAATGTTAGTATGCCTACTCACCCACTAACCTGGAAGCCTAATTCTCAAGTGCCAATGTGTGGTAATGCCAATTGTCATATGTCTCAACTATCACTCAATGTCCATAATCCAAGGTCATCCTTGCTTTGTCCTAAGTTTATATTTGACACTTATTGATTTTATCTCCATGGTTTTCTTAGGAGGGTTTCATCGACCCATTTCATTTTGATCTTTCTCATTTTCGTGCCGATGGTTTTGCAACCTAGGGTTTCATGCTTTGTCTTTGTTTTTTCCAACCTTGTTAATGTTATGACCTACAACATTTCCTCTTTAACATGCCGCCAGTAGTCCAAACCAAGCTCATTAGAGTAGAACTTGTTCAAGCAAATGAGAAATGCATGGCTTTGTTTCTCCAAGTTGGTTGGTGGGAGCTTTTGCAACTATTTATGGGTCATATTGATGAATTAGTCAAATATTGTTTTCTTATTTCAATGGAAGAAGAGCCTATGTCATCGAATTGGAAATCAAAATAAATTTTGGACTTGCGGTAGCAACCACTCACTTACACTTGGAACATGAGTGCTAGTCTAAAAATTTTGTCGTTAGGAGTGTTCCATGGAGGAAATTGGTAGCTAATAACGAATATGAATACTTTGTCAAAGGTTTTCCTATATCATTTATCAAACCAAACTAGCATGAATTATTACATATAATTTGTAGATACATAACCTGTGAGGGCCAATATAGTGTCGTTTTCATGTATCATATTCAACTTTTAATGGGTTTTTAGGCTGAAAGCTAATCTTGCCATAGTATCAGTTAAAGAGCTTAACCAAAATATCTAGAGCCTACCAATCCAAGAAAAAAACCCCAAGTTATCCCTTTTCACCATGGCTTAATTTGTATGATAGTGAGGCATCAATATGCATCAAATTGGTGATGATTGGACTCTTTTCTCACCCGTAATGGTTATGGTAAACCTCCAACGTTTGATCTTGTTTAGTATTTTTCAACCATGGATCCAGACCCCTCTCTTGTTGATTTAAATCCATCATTCGATGAGGAGTTTATGCAGGATGAGTGTTTCCAATCACCAAGTTCACCATTTTTAGACGATAGGCAACCTAAAATTTCTAGAGTTCTAATGTCTCTTTGTGATACAAAGACTGCAATGAAAGCTCACAATATCAATCCTATGATTGAATCTTCTCGACCTGAAATACAACTATTCAACCTACACAAAAATGGGAAATTTGTTATATGAAGCAAGATAAATAGGATATGGTGAAAGTTAAACAATTGCAAAGAAAAATTGCTAGAGCCCGAAGGACTAGGCATAAGGGTCTTGTTGAGACGTTTTCCTTGGTTGACTTGGAAACTAATATTGAGGCTTCTCTAAAAATAAATAATTCGCACTCGCAGGATGCTTCCTGAAGTCACATCAATGTTGCCAATTGTGGTGATTCTTATTCAAGAAACCCTCTCTAAGATTATTTAACTGCTAATATGTGTTTGAGACAATATTGTTTTCTCATTGTTCCTCATCTGGAACATCGAATCAAGCAACTCATTTAATAAAACAACCAACTAAGAGCTTCGTTCCCGAAAAAGGATAAGTCTAATGAACAAAAATAATCTAGTGATAAAGGTAAAACTAGGTCCAAAAGATACTCACATTGTGATAAATTATTTGAAACTCAAAGTTACCATTTCCTTAGAATTAAAGGGATTTGATAAAGGAAAATAGTTAATTTTTTATTATATATGCATGGAAAGTGTTATTGATAATATTTGTTTTATTTATTTTTCCATTTTATAATAAAAGGGTAGCTACATAATCACAAAGTATGTTATCAGCCTATTTTACACCCCAGGGTCAGTCTTCCTTAGTCATCATGATTGTTTTACTTTTTCTAGACCTTAGACCTTCTTTTTCCATTCATACTTCCCAGTCGTGTGGATGGAGGTCCATGAAAGTGACTTGAGCCTCCCAATTGCTCCCATCTCTTCCTTGTGTGAACGACTATGGACTTTTTCACTCTTTCGCATGCCTACCACTGGGGATCTCTTCTAGAGTGTCTTGGTCCCTAGGAGATCATTTTAACTTATCACTTATTCAAATTGACCAGGACTTATCATTTAGAATTTTCCATGACTTCTCATCATCCTGAGCGTCTACATTCATCCTCTTGGGACCTCTCTTCTACCTATTTATACTGGACCATTTTGGAGGGTCACGCTAGTTTTTGGACACAAAGTTTTGGAGAGCTATATATCTATAATCCATGCTACTATCTTGCTGCTAGAGAGAGAGATTGTGAGGTTCTTGTTACTTGAGTATTTCTCTTCATGCTCATTTCCTTGTTATAGTGGGGAGACTCTGCCGAATTGCAGAGAGGAAGCTTTGAGGTGAAGGTATATGGTTGTAATCTAATTTTTTCATGATTAATAGAAACATATGTTCCTTCCTTGTATCTATTTGTATTCAACATGCTTTATAGTTGTTTCTATGATATTTTTATCTAACGATCTTCCGAGGAAGGTCACTTGTTGTCTTTGTTTGTTTGTGGTTGTGTGTAGGGATCGATATCAGGTGTGGACAAGGTATATCACTCAAGTGGAGCACGAGAAGTTGTATCAGACCCAAAATCCTTCTCCAATCTGTAAGGAGATCAACTGCACAAATATTTCCTTGTACTATATAGAACTGAAAAATTGATGCATGTTTGATCATTTAGGTTTGGACACTATTGTATCTCTAATAGTCTTTGCTTTTTCTATCTGGTGATTTGATTTGGAATCGACGTCACAGAGCAACAACTGCTTGCATGCAAATTTTGATGTAATGAAAGTGGTGCTTTCACAACTCATTTGGTTAGAGCACCCATTTCGTAAGCAGGAGGTCATGAGTTCAGAAACAAGTCTCTGTGGTGCTAAGGAAAACATTGCAAAACCTCCCAGGAAGACACGACACAAGGATCACGGGCAGGATCTTCAACAATACTTTAGTGTTGAGTGACCTAGGCAGAGGGATTGTGTGTTTCCTTATGAACGACACCCTTGGGGGGGCGATAAATAGGTTCGAAAGGCTTATCTAACCTTAGTGGTCTAGTGGAAGTAGGTAGAGAAGGTGAGTCCTTCGAAGAAGAACTTAACTCATGAACATCATATCACTTAGCTTGTCTAGATGCATTCACTGTTGGAAATAATACTGAGATGGGGGGGGTGAATCAGCGTTAGAAAATCAATAATCTTTTCATTTCCATTATTAGATTCGTGTATGCCACTTTAGTTAAGGCAACCCTCCTGTATACGCAACTGTGTTTAATGAAACTAGTGTATATCCAGTAAACTTATGATTCAGTTAGTTGATCTTTAATGAGTGCATCAGAACATTATTAACCATATAAACAATAAACATGTGCAGTAAAATAGAACAGATCATCACACATAAGAATCACACATGAACACCATGATATAAGGTGGAAACCCAATGTGGGTGAAAACCACTTGCTGCAATCGTCTCTATCTTCCTTTTAATAAGAAACTTATTTTTACAATTTTGTACTGGCGCAGACTCATACTAGTACGTAGGCACCCACCTGCAGAAGGCTACAACCTTCTCTCATTCTCCAGCTACTACTGGAAGGGAGCTACAACCCCCTAGCTCTTGTACTAGCTGATGTACTAGTATGTAGGTGCTGACCTACAGAAGGCTACAACCTTCTCTTTTCTTCCAGGGACCACGTTTCATAAATTTTCATACTGGATCCATAAATACAAAACAATCACCACTGCAATACAACCATCAACTCTGAATTACCCAACAATTGAATCACTGAAACCCTGTCATCAAAACACAGTCACCAAAACACAGAGCAGAGCCTAGAACTCTACAACAACCACTAGAACCAACAGTAACCTCAAATATCAAATCTCATAATGTATATGCTACTTGACTGTGTCGAACCAGCGTGTATACGCTCTCTCACCAAAGGGAACCCGCGTACAGATCTGAAAATAATTACTTATACCTTCGCTGCAATTTTCAACTTTAGATATACCCAAAACATGAGATATAAAGGATAAGACATGCGTTAGTATTCAGATCTATTCATGATCATACCATATAATGATAATGCATCTTAGTCTTCATGATCTCGATCCATCAACCTTCATCAACCACATAGGTGCACCCCTCGTTTAGATCAAGCAAAGCATCATAATCTCATAACCAGCATACTAGATCTCACACTTCATCACATATTCATTACTTGAATACTTGCACTTGGCCTAATGATCTTGTTCTCCTTATATAGGTTTAGGCCTGTCCCAATACCATGGTCCAAAACCATGTAGGACCAATACCTTGGACCCAATACCTGGGGTCAATACCTCGGACCAAATACCACGGACCAAAACTTAGTTTTCCGACATGTACGCGCCTTTCCTTCTATGAAAGTGCGTGTGTACATTATACGTGCCTTTGTATATAGTGAACCTGTGTGTATACACTACTTGGTATATAGTGAACCTGTGTATATATGCGACTTGGTATATTGTGAACCTGTGTGTGAACACGACTTGGTATATAGTGAACCTGCATATATACGCGACTTGGTATATAATGAACTTGCGTATACCTTTCTTTCTTCATTCTGTGATCATGAACTGTGATCTATCATCTGAGTGAGTTGCCATCAAGGACAACACTTGAGTCATACATGTATCATAATGCCAACAATCTCCCCCTTTGGACTTGATGGAAACAACCACACCAAGTCACTCTCCCCCTTTTACATCAAGGGCAAAGGGCAGACCAAGATATTTTCTCCCTTGATATACATTCTGGTGTCTATACTCCCCCTGAGTACATGCTGAAATCTCTAATTGAGCTTCCCCTTTGTATATGTTAAGATGTATCAATCCGTCCATGCTCCCCCTGAGCACATGCCGAGTCTAAACAAGACCATGATAGTCATCAACAACTATCATACACCATATGATCTGCACTATAAGCATCTCTCATCAACATCAACAACCTGTAACCTACAATATCATTCTCTTGACCAACTAACAGTAAGTAGCAAGATGTATCATTTATCCACATAAGCATTATCACCAAAGTATTCTAACCATAATGCTAACAATGCCAACAATTATGCCAAAAATTATTCGAAGCATATGCTCCCCCTGAACCTGTGCCAACCAACACATACCATGACTAAACCATATCAGACTTCTTTCCCTGAGTCTGTCCTGCTACTTTTTCTTCAGAGCTCCATATACGCGACTCTACAACCTTTAACTCGCATATATACATGATTTATCTTTATAATATATGCATATGTAAATTGGAATACTGAATGTCTACACTATCAGTTTCCCCTGTGTCTATTATGTCTGCTAACTGAGTTATGCCACATCTTTCTGATTCTAATTCTATCTTCTTCAATACCTGGAATCGCGATGATGTATGATCCTTTTGCTTTGGTGTCAAATTTTTCTCCTGGAACGTGATGATCTTTCTATGTGATGGTCTTGAACCATTCTTCTTCTGCATCTGCCTGTAATATGTCCAAAATTATGACATACATAACATTCAACATTATTCATTTGAGGAAATAACCGACTATCACTTCCATAGTTAGGAGCAAAAGATCTTCTTTGAAGAATTTCTTTCCTTGGTTGTTGCTGGGGTTGACCACTTATCTCTTTGTTGATCATTTCAGATTTTGCATTAGAATTCCTTTCCTCACCCTGTGAGCTAGATTCACCTTCGATAGTTTCATAAAAGCCAATACTAGTTTTGATAGTAGGGGATCTTTGACTACTAAGAATATCATCAAAAATCTTAGTACTGTCTTGAAATCATAATAGTTTATCCTTTTCTTCTAATTTACCTTTTAATATATTTACCTCAACCTGATGTTGTTCTTCCTTTTCCAGATATTGCTTCTTTATGTTTTCTTTAGCTTTTCTTCGTTCTTCCACTTGTTTCCTTAATTCAAAAACTTCATGTTCTTGTTCTTCAAGAGATTCTTTATTTTGCTTCTTTGATTCTTTAAGATCTTCTTTTAGAGAGAGGATCTTAGATTCAAGTCTCTGAATTGTTATGCTTTGATCTTTTACTACATCCTGCAGCTGCTCCCTTACTCTGGTTACTGTTTCCAGCTGATCTTTTAATCTGGTAACTTCTTCTGTTTCTACATCCTAATTTTCATATGCCACGAGAAGTCTAATGTGTTCATCACTATTGGATGAGTCATTACTTTTATCATGAGTATAATAACTTCTATTACCTTCTTCAGACATCTTTCCTTTGTTATGAGGACATCTAGCAGCGTAGTGACCAACTCTACCACAAGAAAAACATTTGAAAGGTAGCTTACCTTCGAACCTTCCAGATCCCCGTTGAAGATTCTTGACAAAATTTACCTCATATTTTTCTTCTAAAATGTATCCCGATTCGCTGAGTTTTTCTTTTCCCTTTGCTGATACTTTAAATGCAGCTTCTCTCATATTTGATGGTCCTCCTTTTCTCATTTCAAAAGTAGTTAGGATTACGTGAAGCTGCGTCATAGTGATTTTCTGCAGATCCTCCTTTTCTTTTATGGTAGACACTTTGGATTCAAATTTAGAAGACAAGGATCTCAAAAATTTCTCAACTAAGAAAACTTCCTTAATTTCTTCACCCAGATTCTTCATACAATTGACAATCTCATCTATACGTAGGAAGTAATTAGCTATGCTTTCATTACTATGCATCTTAAGAGTTTCATACCGTATTATGAGAGTTTGAAGCTTAGCACGTTTTACCTGATCATCTCCTTCATAGCTTAGAATGATTTTGTCCCATATTTCTTTGGCTGATTTGAGCTGCATGACCTTGACAAACTCTGATTTTTACAAACTTCCCAATAAGGTAGTAACATCTTTGGCATTGAGTTCATATTGTTTTCTATATGCCGTATCTGTAGGAATTGCTGATGGATATGTATATCCTCCTTCCACAATTCCCCAAACATCCGTTACAAGCGATTGTATATATGTTGTGGTTCTTATCTTCCAGTAGACAAAATTGCTCCCATCTCTCTTTCTTGATTACTCATCCTGATGGATCTTCCTTCAAGCGATCAAGATTCTTTTGAAGGATCTGCTCTGATACCAATTGTTGGAAATAATACTGAGAGGGGGGAGTGAATCAGTATTAGCAAATCAATAATATTTTCATTTCCATTATCAGATTTGTATATGCTACTTCAGTTAAGGCAACCTGCATGTATACGCAACTGTGTTTAATGCAACTAGCATATATCAAGTAAACTTATGATTCAGTTAGTTGATCTTTAATGAGTGCATTAGAACATTATTAACCATATAAACAATAAACAGGTGTAGTAAAATAGAATAGATCATCACACATAAGAATCACACATGAACACCATGATATAAGGTGGAAACCCAATGTGGGTGAAAACCACTTGTTGCAATCGCCTCTATCTTCCTTTTAATAAGAAACTTCTTTTTAAAATTTTGTGTTGGTGCAAACTCATACCAATATGCAAGCACCCACCTGCAGAAGGCTACAACCTTCTCTCGTTCTCTAGCTACTACTGGAAAGGAGCTACAACCCCCTAACTCTTGTACTAGCTGATGTACTAGTACGTAGGTGCTGACCTACAGAAGGCTACAACCTTCTCTTTTCTTCTAGGGACCACGTTTCATAAATTTTCATACTGGATCCATATATACAAAACAATCACCACTGCAATACAACCATCAACTCTGAATTACCCAACAACTGAATCAATGAAACTCTGTCATCAAAACACAGTCACTAGAACACAAAGTACAACCTAGAACTCTGCAATGACCACTAGAACCAACAGTAACCTCAAATATCAAATCTCATATTGTATACGCTACTTAACTGTGTCAAAAGAGCATGTATATGTTCTCTCACCAAAGGGAACCTGCGTACAAATTTGAAAATAATTACTTATACCTTCGCTGCAATTTTCAACTTTAGATATACCCAGAACATGAGACATAAAGGATAAGACACGCGTTAGTATTCAGATCTATTCATGATCATACCATATAATGATAATGCATCTTAGTCTTCATGATCTCGATCCCTCAACCTTCATCAACCGCATAGATGCACCCTTGGTTCAGATCAAGCAAAGAATCACAAACCCATAACCAGCATACTAGATCTCACACTTCATCAGATATTACTTGAATACTTGCACTTGGCTTAATGATCTTCTTATCCTTATATAGGTTTAGGCCTCTCTCAATACCATGGTCCAAAACCACATAGGACCAATACCTTGGGCCCAATACCTAAGGTCAATACCTTGGACCAAATACCATGGACCAAATACCACGGACCAAAACTTAGTTTTTCGACATGTACGCGCCTTTCCTTCTATGAAAGTGCATGTGTACGTTATACACGTCTTTGTATATAGTGAACCTGCGTGTATACACTACTTGGTATTTAGTGAACCTACGTATATACACGACTTGGTATATAGTGAACCTGTGTGTACACGACTTGGTATATAGTGAACCTACGTATATGTGCGACTTGGTATATAGTGAACCTGCGTATACCTTTCTTTCTTCATTCTATGAGTCTGAACTGTGATATGTCATCTGAGTGAGTTGCCATCAAGGACAACACTTGAGTTATACCTATATCATAATGCCAACAATCTCCACCTTTGGACTTGATGGCAACAACCACACCAAGTCACTCTCCCCCTTTGACATCAAGGGCAAAGGGCGGACCAAGATATTTTCTCCCTTGGAATACATTCTGCTGTCCACACTCCCCCTGAGTACATGCTGAAATATTTGATTGAGCCCCCCCTTTGTATATGATAAGATGTATCAATCTATCCATGCTCCCCCTGAGCACATGCCGAGTCTAAACAAGACCATGATAGTCAACAGAAACTATCATACACCATATGATCTGCACTATAAGCATCTCTCATCAATATCAGTAACCTGTAACTTGCAATATCATTCTCTTGACCAACCAACAATAAGTAGCAAGATCTATCATTTTGCCACATAAGCATTATCACCAAAGTCTTCTAACCATAATGCCAACAATGCCAACAATTATTCAAAGCATATGCTCCCCCTAAACCTGTGCCAACCAACACATACCATGACTAAACCATATCAGACTTCTTTCCCTGAGTCTGTCATGCTGCTTTTTCTTCAGAGCTCCATATACATGACTTTGCAACCTCTAACTCGCGTATATACATGATTTCTCTTTATAATATTTTCATATGTAAATTGGAATACTGAAGGTCTACACTATCAGTTTCCCCTGTGTTCGTTATGTCTGCTAATTGAGTTATGCCACATCTTTCTGATTCTATTTCTATCTTCTTCAATACCTGGAATTGCGATGATTTATGATCCTTTTGCTTCTGTGTCCGAATTTTGCTCCTGGAACGTGATGATATTTGTGTGTGATGGTATTGAACCATTCTTCTTCTTCATCTGGCTGTAATATGTCCAAAATTATGACATACATAACATTCAACATTATTCATTTGAGGAATTAACCGACTATCACTTCCATAGTTAGGAGCAAAAGATCTTCTTTGAAGAATTTCTTTCCTTGGTTGTTGCTGGGGTTGACCACTTATATCTTTGTTGATCATTTCAGATTTTACATTAGAATTCCCTTCCTCACCCTGTGAGCTAGATTCACCTTCGACAGTTTCATAAAATCTAATACCAGTTTTGATAGTAGGGGATCTTTGACTACTAAGAATATCATCCAAAATCTTAGTATTGTCTTGAAATCATCACAGTTTATCCTTTTCTTCTAATTTACCTTTTAAGATATTTAGCTCAACCTGATGTTGTTCTTCCTTTTCCAGATAATACTTCTTTATGTTTTCGTCAGCTTTTCTTCCTTCTTCCACTTGTTGCCTTTTCGAGCACTTCATGTTCTTGTTCTTCAAGAGCTTCTTTATTCTGCTTCTTTGATTCTTTAAGATCTTCTTTTAGAGAGAGGATCTTAGATTCAAGTCTTTGAATTGTTTTGCTCTGATCTTTTGCTACATCCTGCAACTTCTCCCTTACTTTGGTTACTGTCTCCAGCTGATCTTTTAATCTAGTAACTTCTTTTGTTTCTACGTCCTTATTTTCATATGCCATGAGAAGTCTAATGTCTTCATCACTATTGGATGAGTAATTAATTTTATCATAAGTATAATGACTTTTATTACCTTCTTCAAACATCTTTCCTTTGTTATGAGGGCATCTAGCAGCGTAGTGACCAACTCTACCACAAGAAAAACTTTTGAAAGGTAGCTTACCTTCGAACCTTCCAGATCCCCGTTGAAGATTCTTGACAAAATTTACCTCATATTCTTCTTCTGAAATGTATCCTGATTCACTGATTTTTTCTTTTCCCTTTGCTGAGACTTTAAATGCAGCTTCTCTCATATTTGATGGTCCTCCTTTTCACATTTCAAAAGCAGTTAGGATTCCATGAAGCTGCGTCATAGTGATTTTCTGTAGATCCTCCTTTCCTTCTATGGCAGACACTTTGGATTCAAATTTAGCAGACAAGGATCTCAAAAGTTTCTCAACTAAGACAACTTCCTTAATTTCTTCACCTAGATTCTTCATACAATTGACAATCTCATCTATATGTAGGAAGTATTTTATGAAACTAGCTCACAAAAAGATAGAAAAGATAGATCAACGCCTTAGAATTCAACCTCTTTGAGGGGGAAACCTCCTTTACATTACACAAATGAATGATTCCTTGATGATTCAAATGACAAAATCTCCTTTCTATATATCGGAGTCTAAGGAGTCACAATATAACCCAGCCAACCTAACAATAATAATATAAAGCCACAAGAATAACAATAGAGGGATTCTATGGGGCACAGTAATAACAATATGGGGACAATAGGGGCACAACAATATTAATAAGGGATACAACTACAATAGTAATGGGGTAATCACTAGTATTGTAGGGACCTAACATGCCCCTCTCCTTCAAAAAAGTGTTGTCCTTAATGCTTGAGTAGTTATGGATGCTTCTGTATAAAATTATCATCCTTCCATGTGGAATCTTCAGTAGATAAGTTCTTCCACTTGATGAGATACTCTAAAATTGATCGATTTCGTAGCTGTCAAGTTTTTGTTTTTGTGACTATTTCTGGTTCCAATATAATTTTTCCTTCCTTGTCAAGTTCTGGCAAATATTGTTTGAATTGGGAGCTTGTCACCTATAACCTTCTTTAAACATGAAACATGGAAAACTGGGTGCACTCGAGAAGCTGCAGGAAGCTCCAATTTGTATGCCATAGTACCAATCTTTTTCAACACCTTGTACTGACCATAATACTTTGGTGATAATTTATTATCCTTCTTAGATTGCTTGAGGGACATTTTTTTATATGGTTGTAGCCATAGGAATACCCAATCACCTACATCAAAACTTCTTTCGCTGTGATGTTGATCTTCCTGTTGTTTCATTCTATTCCGCGCCAACACGAGGTTATCCTTTAAGAGTTGGAGGAGTTGTTGTTGATGCTCGATGTGATGTTCCACTGCTTTAACCTTAGACTTTTCTCTTAAATATGATGTGATGGATGGTGGCTGATATCCATAAAGTGCCATAAATTGGGTCATTTTTGTTGTTGTATGGTAGGAAGTGTTATACCACCATTGAGCCAGAGGCAACCATTTGACCCATTGTGTCTGTTTATCAGATACAAAGTAACGAAGATATCCTTCCAAACATTTTTTTACTATCTTAGTTTTCCCATCAGATTGAGGATGATAAGATGAGATATGATCTAACTGAGTACTGAGACAAGAAAATAATTTTGTCCAAAAATTTCCAGTGAAAATGGGGTCTCTGTCACTTACAATAATATTTGGATTTCCATGTAGCTTTTGAATTGTTTCCATAAATGCAGTAGAAACTGTACTGGCTTTAAATGGATGTGATAATGCACAAAAGTGTGCATACTTGGTAAGTTTGTCAACTACCACCATGATGACACTCTTTCCCTCAGACTTGGGTAAACCTGTGATAAAATCCATTGAAACCTCCTCCCAACGTTGGCTTGGAATGGATAAAGGTTGTAATAGACCTAGGGTCTTAATTGTTTCAACTTTATTTTGTTGGCAAACCAAACATTCTGCCACAAAATTTTGAATATCTGATTTAAGGCCATCCCAAAAAAATTCCTTCTTAACCCCGTGATAAGTTTTTAAAAATCCTGAGTGCCCTCCTAAGGGAGAAGTGTGCAATCCCATAAGAATCTTTTGTTTGAGTTGGGAATTCTTACAAAGGTATAATCGATCTTCGTACCATAACGGATCATTTTTCCAGCTAAATGTATCAGATGTACTGGAATCTTGTTGTAACTTTAAAATAAGTTCCCACACTTCTTCCTCATTCTTCAATTCCTCCCTTGCTTCGTTTATCAAATCTGGTTGGATAATAGAAATGGCGCACAACAATGCTTCCACATCCTCATCCTTTATTGATAGTGCATCCGCCACCACATTTTGCTTCCCTATTTTGTAGATGATCTCAAAGTCATAACCCAACATCTTTGAGACCCACTTTTGTTGCTCTTCAGAGGATAATCTTTGTTTTAAAAATTATTTAAGGCTATCATGATCCGTTTTTACCTTGAAGTGTCTTCCCATTAGGTAGGGTCACCATTTCTTAAGTGCATGTAGTATTGCCAACATTTCCTTCTCATAAATAGCTTTGTGTAAAAACTTTTTCTTGATTGGACGACTTTCAAAAGAAATGGGTATTTCATCTTGCATTAAAACAACACCAATTCTATTTCTTGAAGCATCACATTCCATAATAAAGGTTTTTGTGAAGTCCGATGTAGCTAAGACCGGTGCTTGGCACATTGCCTCTTTAAGATGTTCGAAGGCCTTTGTTGCTTCTAGTGTCCATGAAAATGCATCTTTCGTCAATAATGTTGTTAGAGGTGTTGCTATTCTCCCATAATTCTTAACAAACTTGCGATAATACCCTATGAACCCAAGAAATCCTCGCAGATGCTTTATGGATGTGGGGATTTTCCATTCCTTAATGGCTTTAATTTTGCTAGGGTCTACCTTAACTCCTTCATGAGATGTAATATGACCCAGATATTCCACCTCTTGTACTCCAAATAAACATTTGGATCTTTTTGCAGATAATTGTTTCTCCTCCAATAGTTGTAGCACCCTATCAACATGTTCAACATGATCCTTCCAAGACTTGCTGTAGATTAGTATATCATCAAAAAATACTAACACAAATTTTCTAAGGAAGGGTTTGAAAATGGAATTCATCAAACCTTGAAATGTAGAAGGTGCATTGGTAAGGCCAAAAGGCATGACCGAAAATTCATAATGACCCTCATGAGTTCTAATTGCTATTTTCGGAATGTCTTCAGTCTTCATTCTAATTTGATGATATCTTGAATGAAGATCCAACTTGGTGAAGTAAATTGATCCATGCAATTCATCCAATAATTCATCAATGACAGGAATGGGAAACTTATATTTAATAGTAAGCTTGTTGAGCTCCCTATAATCCGGACACATGCACCATGATCCATCATTCTTGTGCACCAATACTACTGGAGCAGAGAAAGAACTTTGACTAGGTTGAATTATACTAGCCTCTAGCATTTTTGCAACCATACGTTCAATTTCACTCTTTTGGGCATAGGGATATCTGTACAGCCTAATGTTTGGAGGAACACTTCCTGGAATCAGATTAATAGCATGATCATGATCACGAATAGGTCGGAGACCATTGGGAGTCTCAAATACCTTGGAATGATTGTCCAATTCTTTTTGGAGATCTGGAGAAATAGATGATTTCGATGTGGAAACATCTAGTGAACATAATTGTGCAATTACACCTCTTTGTTCCTTTTTTAGAAGCATTGTCATACCGTTAGAGCTGATTATCTTTCCCGGTTTCCCTACAATACCCCTTAATTCAACTTCCTTTCCTTCCACAGATAATTTCATGAAAAGTAGCTATTGTACCCAAGGATTGTAGCCATTGGACTCTTAGTACAACATCAGCGCCTCCCATTGGAATGGAAAGCATTGGGCTAGTCAATACATATTCTCCCATGGATAGCTTGATATTATAGCACTTTCCATAGCAATTTATTGTTCCTCCATTTGCAACCATCACTTGAAACTCTGGTGCTAGATATAGGAAGTAATTCAATTCTTTTGCTACATTACAACGAATAAAATTGTGGATACTTCCTGAATCAATCAACACTATTACCTTTTTCTTCTTGATTTGTCCTTCTATCTTGATGGTTTGAGGAGTGGTAATTCGCACCAATGCATTACAAGATATGGTCGGATTCGTTTAATCTTTATCTAGGCTTTTTTCCTGGTGTATATCCTCTTCTTTTGACCTTTCTTGCCCCTTTTCTTCTTCCTCTTCACAATCTATGTAGAATAATTTCTTCTCAGCACACTTATGACCTTTAGTGTATTTGCTATCACAACTGTAACAAAGCCCTTTTTTTCTTTTTTCTTCCAATTGTTGTGGTGTCAACCTTATAGGTTGTGGAAGACTAGGGGCAACAACACTTCCATCTTTATAGTTGTGAGTGGTATGTTTCCTGGTTGCCATAATTTTGATTTCCATTTTTATTGCTAACATGAATGCCTTCTCTAATGAATCAGATTCCCAAAGGCGAACATCATGTTGGATATTATCCTTTAAAGTCCTTATGAACACATCAATCTTATATTTTTTACCCTTATGTTTAATTTTTGGAACTCCTCAATGTGCTCCATTATTGAACCCTTTTATTTGAGACTTATCAATTGGCTAAAACTAGTGTTGCTTTTTGTATCCTCATAATGTGCTGTCAATTCTTCCGTAAAAATTTCCCAAGTGATAATTTGTTTACGAGAGCAAAGCCATTGATACCATACAAATTGATTTGGTTCCAAATATAAAGTTGCAATATGTATCTTTTGTGTGTTTTGCACATTATTGAGATCGAAAAATTGCTCCATTTGTAATATCCATGTTGCGGGATCCTTGCCATCAAACTTCCTCATATCAATTTTTGGAATATGGTGGGTCTTCGATGCAACATTAGAATCTATGAAATCATGATTAAAATTTCTTTTGTTCACATCATCAGTTTCCTTTACTACCCTTTCACCATTAGTAAGTATTTCTTGTAGAAAATTTGTCAAATCTGTCTTCAAATCTGCCATGTATGTCTTCAAATTGTCTTCAAATCTGCCATGTCTGTCTTCAAATCTTTCTTCAAATCTATTTTCAAATCGTCCATCTTAGCTTCCACGCCATTCATCTTAGCTTCCATGCCCTATATCTTATATTCCACGCCATTTATCTTAGCTTCCGTTAGCTTTTGTGAGAGTGACATTTGTTGCACTTGGTCTTGTAATTTTGATATATCATGTAGTATTTCTTCCTCTTCTTCATGAGTCATGTTAGAGCTTTCAGGTTGCGTACTAGGTGTTTGCATTTTCTTTCCTCAGGGCATCAGTTACTAATAATAATGCTCTACTATGCCCTTTGAATTCCTTCAAAATAATTTTTCAAACCAAGCTTAGGCAAAAATTTAAAAAAATCTACACACCTTTTTTCACTTTGTAGGAGCTCGATATTGCCTCTGATGTATCTCTGTAATTTCACATCATCCAGTTCTGAAATTGTGATATGTAGTAGCCCTCTGTGTCCTCTTTCCAATTCCATCAGTCTAATCCAAATTGGATTCTCCAAGGAAGATTTATACCAAATCTCCCACAGTGACCTGATTATAGACTAGTTCAGTAGAGCGAACTTGTACGACATGCCACGTGTCCCTGTTTTGACCTATGTCTCTGAAACATATATACAAGAAACTATAGTCTGTCCTCTTTCTATGCCTTCTTACAAAATTTCAATCCAATTCTTAGAGAGAGTTATGATGATTTTCCCCAGGTCACCTGTTTGGAATGTAATTCAGGAGTCTGCAAAAAGACCAACTTCCTTAGATCATATCTCCGCAAATATAGCGCAAAAATCTCTGAAATTCGGACCCGAGGTTCAGTGCAATTTTGTCTGAAATGGTTTTTTTATCGCTTCTGAAACGTCGCAGAAAAATTTTTATAGTGAAAATGCCATGATGACCTATTTGGAGCAGCAAAACCCTAGAATCCAAAGCTCTGATACCAAATGTTATGAAACCAACTCACAAAAAGATAGAAAAGATAGATCAACGCCTTAGAATTTAGCCTCTTTGAGGGGGCAACCTCCTTTACATTACACAAATGAATGATTCCTTGATGATTCAAATGAAAAAACCTCCTTTCTATATATAGGAGTCTAAGGAGTCACAATATAACCCAGCCACCCTAACAATAATAATATAAAGCCACAAGAATAACAATAGAGGGATTATATGGGGCACAATAATAACAATATGGGGACAATAGGGGCACAACAATATTAATAAGGGATACAACTACAATAGTAATGGGGTAATCACTATTATTGTAGGGACCTAACAAAGTAATTAGCTATGCTTTCATTACTATGCATCTTAAGAGTTTCATACCGTATTTTGAGAGTTTGAAGCTTAGCATGTTTTACCTGATCATATCCTTCATAGCTTAGAATGATTTTGTCCCATATATATTTGGATGATTTGAGCTGCATGACCTTGATAAACTCTTATTTTGACAAATTCCCAATAAGATAGTAACAAATTTGGCATTGAGTTCATATTGCTTTCTATCTGCCGTATCTGTAGGAATTGTTGATGGATATGTATATCCTCCTTCCACGATTCCCCCAACATCCATTCCAAGTGATTGTAGATATGATTGTAGATATGATTGTAGATATGGATATGTATATGCTCCCATCGAAGATTGGTGGTCTGATGGATCCCTCTCTTTCTTGATTACTCATCTTGATGGATCTTCCTTCAAGCGATCAAGCTTCTTCTGAAGGACCTGCTCCGATACCAATTGTTGGAAATAATACTAGGGGGGGTGAATCAGTATTATCAAATCAATAATCTTTTCATTTCCATTATCAGATTCGTATACGCTACTTCAGTTAAGGCAACCCGCGTGTATACACAACTATGTTTAATGCAAGTAGCGTATATCCAGTAAACTTATCATTTAGTTAGTTGATATTTAATGAATGCAACAGAACATTATTAACCATATAAACAATAAACATGTGCAATAAAACAGAACAGATCATCACACATAAGAAGCACACATGAACACCATGATATAAGGTGGAAACCCAATGTGGGTGAAAACCACCTGTTGCAATCGTCTCTATCTTCCTTTTAATAAGAAACTTCTTTTTACAATATTGTACTGGCGCAGACTCATACCAGTATGCAGGCACCCACCTGCAGAAGGCTACAACCTTCTCTCATTCTCCAACTACTACTAGAAGGGAGCTACAACCCCCTAGCTCTTATACTAGCTGATGTACTAGTGCGTAGGTGCTGACCTACAGAACACTACAACCTTCTCTTTTCTTCCAGGGAACACGTTTCATAAATTTTCATATTGGATCCATATATACAAAACAATCACCACTGCAATAAAACCATCAACTCTGAATTACCCAACAACTGAATCACTGAAATCCTGTCATCAAAACACAGTCACCAGAACACAGAGTAGAGCCTAGAACTCTGCAACAACCACTAGAACCAATAGCAACCTCAAATATCAAATCTCATAATGTATACGCTAATTGACTGTGTCGAACTAGCATGTATACGCTCTCTCACCAAAGGGAACTTGCGTACAGATATAAAAATAATTACTTATACCTTCGCTGCAATTTTCAACTTTAGATATACCTAGAACATGAGATAAAAAGGATAAGACATGCGTCAGTATTCAGATCTATTAATGATAATACAATATAATGATAATGCATTTTAGTCTTCATGATCCCGATCCATCAACCTTCATCAACCGCATAGGTGCACCCTTGGTTCAGATCAAGCAAAGCATCACAAACCCATAACCAGCATACTAGATCTCACACTTCATTATATGTTCATTACTTGAATACTTGCACTTGGCCTAACGATCTTCTTCTCCTTATATAGGTTTAGGCCTCTCTCAGTACCATGGTCCAAAACCACGTAGGACCAATACCTTGGACCCAATACCCAGGGTCTATACCTTAGACCAAATACCATCGACCAAATACCATGGACCAAATACCACGGACCAAAACTTAGTTTTTCGACATGTACACGCCTTTCCTTCTGTGAAAGTGTGTGTGTACATTATACGTGCCTTTGTATATAGTGAACCTGTGTGTATACACTACATGGTATATAGTTAACCTGCATATATATGCGACTTGGTATATAGTTAACCTGTGTGTGTACACGACTTGGTATATAGTGAACCTGTGTATATATGTGACTTGGTATATAGTGAACCTGTGTATATATGTGACTTGGTATATAGTGAACTTGCGTATACCTTTATTTCTTCATTCTATGAGTCTGAACCGTGAACTGTCATCTGAGTGAGTTGCCATCAAGGATAAAACTTGAGTCGTACCTGTATCATAATGCCAAAAATATCCCCCTTTGGACTTGATGGCAACAACCACACCAAGTCACTCTCCCCTTTTGACATCAAGGGCAAATGGCGGACCAAGATATTTTCTCCCTTGATATACATTTTGTTGTCCATACTCCCCCTGAGTACACGCTGAAATCTCTGATTGACCTCCCCCTTTATATATGCTAAGATTTATCAATCCGTCCATGCTCCCCCTGACCACATGCCGAGTCTAAACAAGACCATGATAGTCATCAGCAACTATCATACACCATATGATCTGCACTATAAGCATCTATCATCAACATCAACAACCTATAACCTGCAATATTCTCTTGACCAACCAACAGTAAGTAGAAAGATGTATCATTTAGCAACATAAGCATTATCACCAAAGTCTTCTAACCATAATGCCAACAATTATTCGAAGCATATGCTCCCCCTGAACATTTGCCAACCAACACATACCATGACTAAACCATATCAGACTTCTTTCCCTGAGTCTGTCCTGCTGCTTTTTCTTCAGAGCTCCATATACGCAACTCTGCAGCCTATAACACGCATATATACATGATTTCTCTTTATAATATTTGCGGATGTAAATTGGAATACTGAAGGTCTACACTATTAGTTTCCCCCGTGTCTGTTATGTCTGCTAATTGAGTTATGCCACATCTTTCCGATTCTAATTATGTCTTCTTCAATACCTGGAATTGCGATGATGTATGATCCTTTTGCTTTGGTGTCTGAATTTTGCTCCTGGAACGTGATGATCTTTCTCTGTGATGGTCTTAAACCATTCTTCTTCTGCATCTGGTTGCAATATGTCCAAAATTATGACATACATAACATTCAACATTATTCATTTGAGGAAATAACCGACTATCACTTCCATAGTTAGGAGCAAAATATCTTCTTCGAAGAGTTTATTTCTTTGGTTGTTGTTGGGAATGACCACTTATCTCTTTGTTGATCATTTCATATTTTGCATTAGAATTCCTTTCCTCACCCTGTGAGCTAGATTCACCTTCGACAGTTTCATAAAAGCCAATACCAGTTTTAATAATAGGGGATCTTTGACTACTAAGAATATCATCCAAAATCTTAGTACTATCTTGAAATCGTAATAGTTTATCCTTTTCCTCTAATTTACCTTTTATGATATTTACCTCAACCTGATGTTGTTCTTCCTTTTCCAGATATTGCTTCTTTATGTTTTCTTCAGATTTTCTTCCTTCTTCCACTTGTTGTCTTAATTTGAGCACTTCATGTTCTTGTTCTTCAAGAGCTTCTTTATTCTGCTTCTTTGATTCTTTAAGATCTTCTTTTAGAGAGAGGATCTTAGATTCAAGTCTCTGAATTGTTATGCTCTGATCTTTTACTACATCCTGCAGCTGCTCCCTTACTCTGGTTACTGTCTCCAGCTGATCTTTTAATCTAGTAACTTATTTGATTTCTACAACCTTATTTTCATATGCCATGAGAAGTCTAATGTATTCATCACTATTGGATGAGTCATTACTTTTATCATGAGTATAATAACTTCTATTACCTTCTTTAGACATCTTTCCTTTGTTATGAGGGCATCTAGCAGTGTAGTGACCAACTCTACCACAAGAAAAACATTTGAAAGGTAGCTTACCTTCGAACCTTCCAGATCCCCATTGAAGATTCTTGACAAAATTTACCTCATATTCTTCTTCTGAAATGTATCTTGATTCACTGAGTTTTTCTTTTCCCTTTGCTGATACTTTAAATGCGGCTTCTCTCATATCTGATGGTCCTCCTTTTCTCATTTCAAAAGCAGTTAGGATTCTGTGAAGCTGCGTCATAGTGATTTTCTGCAGATCCTCCTTTTCTTCTATGGAAGACACTTTGGATTCAAATTTAGCAAACAAGGATCTCAAAACTTTCTCAACTAAGACAACTTCCTTAATTTCTTCACCCAGATTCTTCATACAATTGATAATCTCATCTATACGTAGGAAGTAATTAGCTATGCTTTCATTACTATGCATCTTAAGAGTTTCATACCGTATTCTGAGAGTTTGAAGCTTAGCACGTTTTACCTGATCATATCCTTTGTAGCTTAGAATGATTTTGTCCCATATTTCTTACGCTGATTTGAGCTGCATGACCTTGATAAACTCTGATTTTGACAAACTTCCCAATAAGATAGTAACAACTTTGGCATTGAGTTCATATTTCTTTCTATTTTCCATATCTATAGGAATTGCTGATGGATATGTATATCCTCCTTCCACGATTCCCCAAACATCCATTCCAAGTGATTGTAGATATGTTGTGGTTCTTATCTTCCAGTAGACAAAATTGCTCCCATCGAAGATTGGTGGTTTGATGGATCCCTATCTTTCTTGATTACTCATCCTGATGGATCTTCCTTCAAGCAATCAAGCTTCTTCTAAAGGACCTGCTTCAATACCAATTGTTGGAAATAATACCGGGGGGGGGGGGGGGGGGGGGGTGAATCAGTATTAGCAAATCAATAATCTTTTCATTTCCATTATTAGATTCGTATACGCTAATTCAGTTAAGGCAATCCGCGTGTATACGCAACTGTGTTTAATGCAACTAGAGTATATCCAGTAAACTTATGATTCAGTTAGTTGATCTTTAATGAATACATCAGAACATTATTAACCATATAAACAGTAAACAAGTGTAGTAAAACATAACAGATCATCACACATAAGAAGCACACATAAACACCATGATATAAGGTGGAAACCCAATGTGTGTGAAAACCACCTTTTGCAATCATCTCTATCTTCCTTTTAATAAGAAACTTCTTTTTACAATTTTGCACTAGCGCAGACTCATACTAGTCCGCAGGCACCCACATGCAGAAGGCTACAACCTTCTCTCATTCTCCAGCTACTACTGGAAGGGAGCTACAACCCCCTAGCTCTTGTACTAGCTGATGTACTAGTACATAGGTGCTGACCTACAGAAGGCTACAACCTTCTCTTTTCTTCCAGGGACCACGTTTCATAAATTTTCATACTGGATCCATAAATACAAAACAATCACCACTACAATACAACCATCAACTCTGAAGTACCCAAGAACTGAATCACTGAAACCCTGTCATCAAAACACAGTCACCAGAACACAGAGCAGAGCCCAGAACTCTGAAACAACCACTAGAACCAACAACAACCTCAAATATCAAATCTCATAATGTATACGCTACTTGATTGTGTTGAACCAGTGTGTATACGTTATCTCACCAAAGAGAACCCGCGTACATATCTGAAAATAATTATTTATACATTCGCTGCAATTTTCAACTTTAGATATACCTAGAACATGAGATATAAAGGATAAGACATGCATCAGTATTTAGATCTATTCATGATAATACCATATAATGATAATGCATCTTAGTCTTCATGATCTCGATCCCTCAACCTTCATCAACCACATAGGTGCACCCTTGGTTCAGATAAAGTAAATCATCACAAACCCATAACCAACATACTAGATCTCACACTTCATCAGATATTCATTATTTGAATACTTGCACTTGGCCTAATGATATTCTTCTCCTTATATAGGTTTAGGCCTCTCTCAATACCATGGTCCAAAACCACGTAGGATCAATACCTTGGACCCAATACCTGGGGTCAATACCTCAGACCAAATACCATGGACCAAATACCACGGACCAAAACTTAGTTTTCTGACATGTACACGCCTTTCCTTCTGTGAAAGTGCATGTGTACATTATACGCGCCTTTGTATATAGTGAACCTGCGTGTATACACTACTTGGTATATAGTGAACCTGCGTATATACGCGACTTGGTATATAGTGAACCTGCGTGTGTACACGACTTGGTATATAGTGAACCTGCATATATACACGACTTGGTATATAGTGAACCTGCATATACCTTTCTTTCTTCATTCTGTGAGTTTGAACTGTGATCCGTCATTTGAGTGATTTGCCATCAAGGAAAACACTTGAGTCATACTTGTATCATAATGCCAACATTCACATCTTCTTTGCACATAAACATGGATGAACTATGGTTAGAGTTTGAAAATGACCCCTCGTTTCCCCCTTGCGGAGGTGGAGGAGTTGGGAAACCATTTGTTGATGTGGCTGTGTAGGAAATGGATGAGTTAAAATAGTAGGTTGTGAGGTAAATTGTAGTGGTGAAAGGAGCTTATGAAGTTCATCCATTCGAGGGCATTCATGAGTGAGATGTTCACCTTCACAAATTTTGCAAGGGAATTTAATCTTATGAAAACGCTCACTCATGCGCCTCCTTAATTCTGTGGATTTGGTTGAGTTTCATGAGTAATTTGATTCTTTTTTTTATTAATTTTACCACTAGTATGTTGGTTGTTCATAGGGGTTGTGTACTTCACCATCAGAACATCAATGGCCTACTCAAAAGAGGGTGATTTGGCAGAGCCAAAATCACTTTCTGGAGCTTGAGAGGTAACAATGAATTTCCCAAGCTAGGCAGCAAGTTGGCTCACAAAATTAGAAATAGACCCAATCACACCATCCACATGTGGGCCCAGTGTAGGTTTAGGAGGGTAAATAGAAGGCTTAAGGGCATTAGGAAACACTTCATATAGCACACCTGAATTTGAATAGATAAGATCCAATTGTTGGGAAGCTAAAATGGCTTGCTCCTTAGTAACTACTTGAAACATGGCCACATCCTTAGAAATCTAGGGTTGGAGAGAGTGAATGAACCATTTACATAAGATTTCATTAGGTAACTTGGTTCTCACTAAGCTCTTGAGATGGCGCCAGTCATGAATGTGATCATAAATTAACATGGAATCATATTGTTTGAAGTTTTACAAGAGATCACAGTCGATATCATACTGGGTATGCAACTAGATGTGTGCCAAAAAGGTTTGAGATAAGGAGGAAAAGTCACTATAGGATGTAATATCTAACTCGATATACCATTTTGCGGCATCCTCAGTTAACATACGTTGGAATAAGTTAATTTTAATAGAATATTCCCACCAAATAATTAGAGGAACACCATAAGTGATAGGTGGTAATGTTGGTGGATGGATTCTCCCCAGACTTCCCTTCAAAGCTAGGAATATCATATGGAAATTTGGAGGGAATGGATTGCCATCATGGATCATGTCGGATGGGGTCATTTTTCAACTTAGCCAAATCTAGTAAATCAAGAGAGGATAAGAACGGCTTGTGGAGTTGGATAAATGGATCATAGGCGAGGAAATGAAAATTATGTCAAACTACTGCTGGGAGACGAAGAAAACCTGCCTTACCTCTACAACCAGTGAACATTGAACAACCTTTTGAACAATGGGGATTGGATATCATAGGTGAGATTTTTCCTCATTCCTAAAAGAAACATAAGTATATCCTTACAGCTATAGACTATTTTACTAAGTGGTTGGAAGCAATTCCAATAAAGGTAGCCAATTCTGATGCTACCATTGAATTCCTTGATCAATTCATTATTACTAGATTTGGCTTACTAACTGCACTTATGTTTGATAATGCATCTTACTTTTCAGGAAATAATATGACTGAATTTGCTCTTAAGAGGGGTTTTAAACATAAATACTCTGCTAAATACTACCCTGAAGGAAATGATTTAGCAGAATCAACCAGCAAGAACCTCACAAGGATTATTAAAATTAATGTTCATTAGAGCCAAAATAATTGGCATAAATCTTTAACATTTTCTCTATGGGTAGATCGAATAATCCAGAAGGCCTCAATAGGCACTTCTCCATTCAATCTAGTATATGGGAAATAAGCTGTCATCCCTTCAAATCTAGCTATTCCCTCATTAGCCCTAGTTCAATTTATTGAAAAAAAAACTTCTTCTTCTTTATAACTAAGACAGTCTCAAATTCTTAAATTAGAAGAAGAAAGAGAGAAAGCCAAACTTACAAATACTCGCTATCAACAACTAGTCAAATCGTTTTTTGATGCAAGTTTTGTTTCCACAAAATCTTTTCAAATTGGAGATCTTGTCCTTAAATGGGACAAGGCACATGAGGAAAAAGGAAAGCATACTAATGATCTGAAAATGGAATGTACTTGTTTAAGGGTGCAAGGTATCCATTTCCAATAAGATCAACTGTGAGCTAGACACTCCAAATGACCTCTAAAAATGTATAAACTTCTTATTTCTTATACAGAGATAGACTGTAGGGGCATTCACTGGAAATTTCACCTCTAAAAAGAGGATGAGTTCCAGAAGCTACCTCGCCCTCTACAGGCTCTACCTAAAGAAATAACAAAGTAAACACTTAGAAGTCTTTGACATACACATACTTGAAGTTTAAGGTCTTGCGGAATAAGACAAGTAACTTTCTGCAACTGAACAGGTGATTATGTGTGTATGCAAGTTATATTTATTTGTTGTTTAAAAATTTATATCAGTTTTGTTTAGCATCTCATCTTCAGCAAATAAAGACATCAAAATGATAAAGCAGTTCACCCCTTCTGGGCTACATCCGTTGGACCAAGCCTCTCCAACTAGGCTTGTCCTCTTGTATTAAAAATGCTACAAAGGCTAATACAAGAATATGGGTGTCTCAAAGGATAGATCTAACTGTAAATACAGAATTAGAAGATAGGAATTAGCTAAACATGCTCTTTCCCAAACACTAAACAACGAATTTGTACCTTTTACAGTACTTTCCCCAATTGGCCCTAGTGGCCCTTTAAACTTGCATGGAGAATTTCAAGGTGAAGATGACCTCAATTGGTTCTGAAACCTCTTCCATTAGACTCAGAAGGTCGAAAATAGCAGGCATAGGCTTTTGAATCACCAAAACTGGATGAACATAGCCCCCAAACAGCTCATGCACTGAAATGGCCCTTGTGGCCCTGAAAGCTTCCCTGAAGCTCAACAGTGATAAGAATGCCTCAACAGGAAAAACCAGCCGTAGAAATGGATTCAGAATGCTGAAAACCTTCAGGAATGACCTTCGTTCCACATTCACTGGCTGCACACTTCCCAATGCAGCTCCCAAACGGATTTGGCCCTAGTGGCTCCTGGAACTTCCACGAAGCTAAAACACCTGCAGATGACCTTAGATGGCTGTGAAACCTGTGCCAATGGCTTTAGAATGTCCAAAATATCCAAAATCAAAAAAAATTCGTCCAAAACCGCCTTTCCTAGCCAAAGTTATGGCCATTTACTCCCACTTGCCAACTGCCCCTACAAAAACTCCAGTTAACTTTAGTTAAGTCCAGATAGGCCCACCAAATATGGCGGGCCCGCCAATTTTGGTGCTCCTGCCAGAATCTCCGCCAAAAGAACTGGGCATTAACTGGTTGTTAAAATTGCATGTGACCGAGAAATCAGGTTGGCGATTAGCATGGGATTTCGCGTCGGCGGTTAGGTTCTAAGCGCACGGTTCTCTGCACATGGTCATATGGTATGGGGGCTGGCCGCTTAGGGGCTGGCCCCCTTCATTTCCCGCCCATCAAGCCATTTAAAATTTAAATAAACATTGTTCCAAATGTCATTCAAGTTCCACCGTTTGGCCCAATGGTAAGCCATGGCGCTTGTAATCGGGAGGTCGTGGGTTCGATCCTCCATCCATCCAAACAAATTTTAATATGCGCCAAATACCTTTGCTGACGTCATCCCTGGGCCATGTGGCGCCCTCCGGGCCTGCCACGTGGTAGTTTCTGATTGGTTGTTCAAAAAGAATATTCTCTGAAATATTCCAAGGAATATTCCGTGGAATATTCTTTTTTAAATTTTTTTTTTTTTTTAAATTCAAAAATTAAGGGTTATTGGGCGATTTTGTTTTTGGCATAACTTTGTCATACGACGACCATTTTTCGAACCGTTTGCGGCGCCGGAATTAGGAAGATGAGCTCTATCCAGTAGTTCAGGTTCCAATTAGTTCTGAGAACTTTCATTTTTGACCATTTTACGACACTTGGTCTTGAGCTCCTGATCACACCTCCCAAATGAGAAGGCTTTTGGTCCCCAAAAGCTCACTGAATCTCTGAACTGAACTGTACAACACTTGAGGAACAGAAATATCCTCTTCCATTCAGCCAAAAGAGCATACTGATGCCAAAATGTCCTGCCTTGCCAACTGTCGTCATGGCAACTTTTCGCTGCATAAGCCAAGTACTTGTCAAATCTCGACCAAGCTTGTTCGTCAGACAAACTGAAAATTTGCAGGAACCAGCAATGAAACTTGCTAATATATGAGCTGAAATATTCCTCTGAACATGTGGGCTTGCCCACTGTCAGGATGCCCATCCATGGCACCTCCGCTCCAAAAGAAGAGTTTCCTCCCAAATGAGAAGGCTTTTACAAAGATGAAACACTTCATTATTTCTCCTCTTTACAATCTTGGAGATCAAATTAACTTTTTCCAAGTCAATATTACATTACATGCATGGTTAAAAACAAAGTAATCAACCCTTCAAGTTAATCACACATACATGTTTAAAATACAAGGAAATCATCATGATCCCTGTGCTCATGCATATCATTCTCATGCATGCAGTTTATCCTTCAACTTTCTCTTAAGTACAATCATAAGTACAAGATCCTCAATCACATGTACATGTAATTTCAAAGCTGAAAGGAATATAACTTTCGTTGCGATAAAGTGAGTCTCATACTAAGCTTTTCCATCCTGCAACTTGCATTCCCTTAACAAAGAAATGCATTCAATCAAAAGACATGCAACTTTAATTGGATAAGAATTCTAACCATTTCTTACCAATCCATTTCAAAGGTTCTTCCTTTAACTGCACATCAATGTCAACATGTGTATCATCCTGACACATATCAATGATGAAAAATTCCTTCCCATTCTTGCCATACTCTTTCTCCAATTTCTTCAACTTTCGTGGAAGCATTTCGTTGGATTCAGAGTCCAACACCTTTCAGCAGTATGTCCATGCTTATGGCGATAAGTGCAACACATGTTCATCTTCTTGACAGCATGATTTGTATTGTTCAATGGAACTTTGGCTTCTTGCCTCCTTTCCTTCAAAAGTTTCCTGTATGTTGCCATTCTTTTCCAACATCTAGAAACATTATGGTTAACCAAACCACAAAAATTACATGCAATTCTTTTCCAATGCTTGTGTGGAAATTTTCCATCCTTTACATGATCAAAGGAAGTGTGATGGAAATCAAATTTATACCTTTGTCTTTCACCTTCATTACCTTCATGAGGAGATGAATCAAATGAAGAAGAAGCTCCTTTTGGAACACCATCAATCCCTTCAATGGTTTTAGAGCTTTCACCACTTCCTTGTTCAAGTGCATTCTTATGCACACCTTCTTCCTGCAACGCATGTTTCAAACTATTTCATTCCTCAATGATACAACCTTTACAACCTTGAGATAGAGAACCTGAAATGAAACTCCTTCTAGGAACTGTTTCCATTGCCTTCATGGCTGCTTTGGAACTTTCTCCATAAGATTTTACATAGCCAAGACCCAAATTCTTAGGCCTTACATCAACCATTATTGGCTCAACTATACCCTGTGCATGTTTTCCCAATCCCTTTCCTTCATATCCCATTTTGGACATCAACTTGGACCCTATGCCTCTGGTATGTTTCTCAAAAGAACCAACATAAACATTCTTATAAGAATTTGAAGACAAACTAGAATTGTTTACCTCTTCTTCAAGGATAATTTTAGGGGCGAATGTTCGCCCTTTGGCGAAATTAAGGGGTTTTAAATTTTTAGTGGGCGAATATTTTGTATCATAGTACATTTTTACAAATCACCTCAAATAGCCCACCTTATTTTAAGGGAGAGGGTAAAAAAGGTAAATTTAGCCCTTGAAATTAGGACTTACAACCTTCCATTCGCCCATTTTCAAGAATAGGTTTTATTTAAGTGAATCCTATGGGCCAAATACCATATTTATAAAAGAGGTATGGTAAATTAATAAAAATATAAATAAATGAGAGGTATGGTAAATAAATAAAACATTTTTTATACTTACTCCATAAGTCACCTTATATACATGTAAGGGTGTAAACAAATAAAAATATAAGTAAAGTGGAGGTATGGTAAATAAATAAAACGTCTTTTTATACTTACTCAAAAGCTATGGTAAATAAATAAAAATATAAATAAACTAGACGTATCGTAAATAAATAAAACCTCTTTTTATATTTAGTCCATAACCCTCATTCTATTTATGAAGGCTCAAGAAAGAGGTTTTATTTAAGTGAATCCTATGGGCCAAATACCATATTTGTAAAAGAGGTATGGTAAATTAATAAAAATATAAATAAACGAGAGGTATGGTAAACTAATAAAAATATAAATAAACGAGAGGTATGGTAAACAAATAAAACATTTTTTTATATTTACTCCATAAGTCACCTTATATTTACGAACACTCAAAAATGGGTTATATTTAGGTGAAACCTATGGCCAAAATACTATGGGACAAATACCATGGACTAGATTGTTATTAATACCATGCAAAAAACCATTATTAACCCTAATATTGGAATTAATAAAAATAAAAATGGCACATGGTATTGACCCATGGTATTCAAAAAATGGCACATGGTATTGACCCATGGTATTCACCTTGAATGTAGCCTATTTAAATGGGGGAATTAAACCAGCATGTAGCCTATGCTAAGATTCACTAGGACTTTACAAAGTTTTATTATTTAGTGAAAGACTCTCCAAGATATTACAAGCTTTTATAATTGAGTAAAATATTCGCCATGCCTGGTGAGAGATTCGCCAAAAAATTATATATACATATTATATTATTGATAAAATCGCCTTCCATTTTTCCTATATACCATGGATATTCGCCCATTTATTATATTTATAAATTTAGGGGGGGTTCTTAAAATTTTCCCTGCTCTTCTTCATGCTGATACTTGGCTAAGGATTCTTTGGCAACAAAGAGTTGTGTCTCCAACTCATGCATCCTTTCCAGATTCATGTTTGCAATATGAAGTTGGCCTTCCATTTCCTGCAATTGGCCAGAAAGCAACTGCTTCTCTTCCCTCATGGAATTCAACTGCTCTTGAGTCTAGAGCTCTTTCTTTCATCCTCATACATTTCTCTCACCATATTCATCATGATGAAAAATTCTTGCTTCAAGCCTTCATCAAAGAATCTTGTGAAAGAGGACGATTTTGAGAACTCACTTATGGAAGTTGTCATTATGAAAATGAACAAAAGAGCTTCAGCAAACTCAAACAACAAGTAGTTTGCAGAATAATAAAGCAGTCAATCTTCAACACTGCTTAAGACACCTTTCAAGCTACACAATCAAGCTAGTGATGTCAGTCAAGCAAACCTGGCTCTGATACCATCTGATATGAAAATGGAATGTACTTGTTTAAGGGTACAAGGTATCCATTTCCAATAAGTTCAACTGTGAGCTAGACACTCCAAATGACCTCTAAAAATGTATAAACTTCTTATTTCTTATACAGAGGTAGACTGTAGGGGCATTCACCAGACATGTCACCTCTAAAACGAGGATGAGTTCCAGAGGCTACCTGGCCCTCTACAGGCTCTGCCTAAATAAATAACAAAGTAAACACTTATAAGTCTTTGAAATACACATACTTGAAGTTTAAGGTCTTGCGGAATAAGACAAGTAACTTTCTGCAACTGAACAGGTGATTATGTGTGTATGCAAGTTATATTTATTTGCCGTTTAAAAATTTATATTAGTTTTGTTTAGCATCTCATCTTCAGCAAATAAAGACATCAAAATGATAAAGCAGTTCACCCCTTCAGGGCTACATCTGCTGGACCAAGCCTCTCCAACTAGGCTTGTCCTCTTGTATTAAAAATGCTACAAAGGCTAATACAAGAATATGGGTGTCTCAAAGGATAGATCTGACTGTAAATACAGAATCAGAAGATAGGAATTAGCTAAACATGCTCTTTCCCAAACACTAAACAGTGAATTTGTACCTTTTACAGTACTTTCCCCAATTGGCCCTGGTGGCCCTTTAAACTTGCATGGAGAATTTCGAGGTGCATATGACCTCAATTGGTTATGAAACCTCTTCCATTAGACTCAGAAGGTCGAAAATAGAAGACATAGGCTTTTGAATCACCAAAAATGGATGAACATAGCCCCTAAACAGCTCATGCATTGAAATGGCCCTCGTGGCCCTGAAAGCTTCCCTGAAGCTCAAAAGTGAGAAGAATACCTCAACAGGAAAAAAAAGCTGTAGAAATGGATTCAGAATGCTGAAAACCTTCAGGAATGACCTTCGTTCCACATTCACTGGCTGCACAATTCCCAATGCAGCTCCCAAACTGATTTGGCCCTAGTGGCTCCTGGAACTTCCACGAAGCTAAAACACCTACATATGACCTCAGATGGCTGTGAAACCTATGCCAATGGCTTTAGAAGGTCCAAAATACCCAAAATTAAAAAAAAATTCGTCCAAAACCGCCTTTCCTAGCCAAAGTTATGGCCATTTACTCCCAACTGCCAGCTGCCCCTACAAAAACTCCAGCTAACTTTAGTTAAGTCCAGATAGGCCCGCCAAATATGGCGGGCCCGCCAATTTTGGCGCTCCTGCCAGAATCTCCGCCAAATGAACCGGGCATTAACTGGTTGTTAAAATTGCATGTGACCGAGAAATCAGGTTGGCGGTTAGCATGGGATTTCGCGCCGGCGGTTAGGTTTTAAGCCCATGGTTCTCTGCACATGGTCATATGGTATGGGGGCTGGCCGCTTAGGGGCTGGCCCCCTTCATTTCCCGCCCATCAAGCCATTTAAAATTTAAATAAACATTGTTCCAAACATCATTCAAGTTCCACCGTTTGGCCGAACGGTAAGCCATGGTGCTTGTAATCGGGAGGTCATGGGTTTGATCCTCCATCCATCCAAACAAATTTTAATATGCGCCAAATACCTTTGCTGACGTCATCCCTGGGCCACGTGGCGCCCTCCGGACCTTTGCTGATGTCATCCCTGGGCCACGTGGCGCCCTCCGGGCCTGCCACATGGCAATTTCTGATTGGTTGTTCAAAAGGAATATTCCCTAGAATATTCCAAGGAATATTCTGTGGAATATTCTTTTAATTTTTTTTTTTTTTAAAATTCAAAATTAAGGGTTATTGGGCGATTTTGTTTTTGGCATAACTTTCGCATACGGCGACCGTTTTTCGAACCGTTTGCGGCGCCAGAATCAGGAAGATGAGCTCTATCCAGTAGTTTAGGTTCCAATCAGTTCTGAGCACTTTCATTTTTGACCATTTTACGACACTTGGTCCTGAGCTCCTGATCAACTAAATTCTAGAAAATGTGGCTTGGACCATTTCAAATTTCGGAACAAGTAGGCCTATCAACATTGATATTGCAAGATTTATCAGGAAAGAGAGATTCTCTTCACGTCAATGGGTTTATTTTGAAAAAAATATTTTCTTAGAAGATTACATCTTATACTATAACATTATTGCATTTACTTTTTGTGTTTTCTTAGAAAAATAGTGTTAAATAACATCACTTTTGGCTTTACAATAAAATCTCTTGCAATATCTTGATCTTTCGCTTTGAAAGTAGAAATTCTTAAGGAAATGATCACAACATTTGAATATTATCTAAGTATCATGAAACTACAAAATTTCTTTTCCATTGAAGTTATAAATTTTTTGAAAACCTTAACTTTATAAAATCCTTTTTTTCTATTATCAGTCAAGAAAGGTTATCTTTAACAAAGTAAATACTAACTACATCTAAGCATATCTAACTCTAAAATTGTCATCCAAAACTCTTAAGGAGTCAATGATTCTCCCCATCAAATTTATTATTTTTAGAGTGTAATTCAAAAATATATTAATCTTAAAAGATAAGAGGTTTCATCATGAGTCTGCTTAGCATGTTCATAGGGAAATAATAGAGTGACATTACCAATACTGAATACCGAGCTAGGGTAATGGCTTATGATTATTTTAATCTTAAGACAAGGGGTCTCATCATGAGCCAGCTTATTCAGTTCAATTGTAACCAGTGAATGGCATTGTCACTTTCTGGTCACCAAACCAGGAAAATGGTTTTTAGGTAAGAAAAAATTGTTGAAAGAAAAGTAAATAAATAAAAAAAGGAAAAAATGATATATATATATATATATATATATATATATATATATATATATATATATATATATATATATATATATATATATATATATATATATATATATATATATATATATATAGATATATATACTTTTAAAATTGTCTCTAAAGAATACACTCTTATATGGAAGGGATTCTGAATCATTGATGGCTAAATGGTAATCTTATCAAGGCTATGGACGCGTGCTAGCAGCAGTGGCTCTACCTACGACAAATGAGTATATCAAAATTCTAAGTAGTATAAAGCCCCCTACTTTATCTTTACAACTAATTAATGACTAATATAGACAAAACGATTTTCATCTATAAGAGGATATAAAAAAATTACAATTAAGTAAGTTTTTTTATGTTCGGAGTAATGTTACTTATCCAAATATTTTTAAAAATATTTTTCTTTCCTGATTTTTTTTTACTCAGAAAAGTTTTAGAAATTTCATTATTATCAGAGATAATTGGTTCTTCCAATGAATCGCCAATTGTTGTGTTGTGCAACAAACCCCCATTTTTTTTCCATAAAGGGCTTAGGTGATTATTGTACAAATAAAGAGGGGCCCTTAAAAAATTAAAAAAACGTTGGAATATGATTTAATTTAAATATTTTCTTAGAATAAATTTGATTTTATTTTTAATAAAACCTCACTAAAGCTTGAATGACAGAATAAGGCCACTATAAAGAAAAATCTGACAATATCTCATAACGCAAATTCTCGACAATATAATAGTTCACCTACTGAATCGAGATTTGCGATTGTGATAAAGGACAGCCCCCAATGAACCCAAAAATATTCATTCTTTATAAAAGCTTAAAAGTATTAATGAGAATTCCTTATGGCGGGAGCTTCCCACATCACAATCCCATGACAAACAGGCAATATATCCAAAAGGCCTCCCTCTTGTGAAACACGATAAGTCATCGGACCCAATGAAACAATAAACTATACCATTAAAAACACATCGCATCTGGCTATATCACAAGAATGCCAATAAGCTCCGCTCGTATCATTCCAAATGGTTCTGATTGCGATAAAGCTATTCATTAAATAAAATCGCCCAAGGAAATCATAAATCTTAAACAAAAGCTCTGCTTAAATATAAACCTATGGGTATGCTACAAGCGCCACGTCACTTCCTGCAAATTGCAATCGCTCAAAGCTTCGACCATATCGATTTTTTGTTCTCTCTTGAAATCGTTGATTATGATATTGCGATAATGTGATTATCCCAATCGCACATATCCCATGCTTAACACATCGACACAGTGATATCTCCATCGCATTTCGGCGCAGTACTTAAAGAATGAATTTTGTTTACCATTCGAAGAAGTTTTGTGATGCAATATATTTATGAATAATAAATACACCACGTGAATCCATGATTCCAGTTAATTAATGGGCTCTAACAGTATTTATGGTTTCAAGGCCCAAGGAGATTTGGTGACCTATTCAGATTGATTTGCATTAAAACTTCCCTTTCTGTCATTTCAAAAGCTTTATGTGTTCGCATGCTTTTACGTTTAACTCCTATTTTCTCTTCATTTGCTTTGTATTCTCTGTATTGTAGGATTTCTCCCGAGAGAGAATTGTGTAGCAAAATGACTAAGTCTAAGAAAGGAAAGAAGTCTGGTGAAGCCACTCAATCCTCTACATCTGATGTAATAGAAATGCTTCCATTATTCTCAGATACAACATGCACTATTGATAGCGGGACTTCCTCATGGGAAACTATGTACAATCTGCTGGAAAACGAGGGTCCAAGAATAATTCAAGGCAAAGCAACAAAAGATGCCACCACTTCTTTTGAAGCTTCTTATTTGAAGATGCAAGTTCTTTCCTACATAGAATTGCTACTAGACTGAAGATTTTACCGTACACCGATATGGTAAAATTGATAATAGATGACATTAACATTTCAGACCATGCATTCCAGACTTCAAGGCAAGAGGTTATTAGTTCCTTCACAGCAAAAGACCTAAAGAGAATGTATCATATACTAGACCGACAAAAGGTATATGATAAAGCCTTCCTCAAGCATTTCGCAAAAGAGAATGAGGAACCATTAGACCCAATTAGGGAATGGAGGTCCTATTCAAACAAGTTCAAATAAGATAAATCGGGTATGTATCCTATAGCACCTCTCACTGCTCCCTACTCTTACGTCACAACTATGATGTGTAGTTATTTGGGCATGCCAATGTAACCAAGTTTTTTATTGAGTGGGTTCCCTTAATAGATGCAATAGTGAACTCTTTTATAATGGATTTGGGTACCATCTTGTCTAATGAACTTGCCTTGCAAATTTAGGAATATAGGATAAAACGATTTGTCACCACTAGAACAGTCCCACCTTTTTTTATGAGTGCCTACATTATGGATGCAATTTATTTCACCACTAGTTTCTGAACTATGGGTCGGAAATGGACTATTGAAGACCCTACCCCCATTCACATATATCACAAAATTTTGTGGGAGTCCAATTACCAAACCTATTTCTACAAAATCTGCTAGGCGATTATGCTACTTATCCACCAAGTTGTTTTTTACAAAAATGCCCCCAAGTTATCTAATGAGGCCAAAATTGATATTTTACTAGTAGGTAAGTGGTTCAGAGAATAATTGTTTACTTATGTCCTGGTATTTGGAAGCATAGCTCCCCCTCATGTCCTCCCTTGGTATGTACCTCATAATCTTCTTGCCAAGGATATTGCTTACCAAACTGTAGGGGATGGAATAACCAAAACCTTAAAAGAATCCAAAAAATCCCTTTGGCCTTCTTTTCCCCTCCAATGTGGTGTCTATGCATTGAATGATTTCACAAGCATGTTGCGCTTGAAATCGAACTTTCACATTTTATGTTTAAAGCTCGACACCATTCCTAGTAGAGAGTATGACCACATGGCAGACAATATGACTTCACTACTTCAGTTAAAATAAGGAAATTCAACCACGAGGAAGATGATTTTGATGATTTATTTGAGTCAGCCGAGTTGTTTTCACAAGTCCAACATCTGGATACTCTAAGATTCAATCCACCAGATTTGGTCCGTTTCCACTAGTATAGGAGGAAAATGTTACTAAAGGTTCCTTTGGATCTATTGGAAATACTTAAGCCAAATGTTCAAAAGGAACAGAGCTCAAGCCAAAGCTCGGAAAAGGTCTTAGAACAAAATTCTAAGCATGATTCAAAGAAGGTCTCATAACACAATTCTGAGCAATTAATTAAGAAGATAAATTAGAACAGGGTTCTAAACAGACTTTAGATCAGAGATCGGTCCAAAGTTCAAAACCAGGCTCACAACATGATTCACAGAAAAGTCCAAAGAATATCCCAGAAAAGAGTCTTGAAAAGGACATTGAGAAGGAATCTGAAAAGGTCTCGGCAGAAAAAGAAGTGGAAGATGTTTCCACCAAAGTGAATACAAATGAAACTCCCTTGAAAAATCAACTAGATGAGGCATGGCACTAGTTCGATCGACAACTCAAAGGACAACAAGGGAAGAAAAATGAAATAGAAACAACACTCAACACACCCCAAAATACTAAACAGAGCTCACTCACTAACAATGTTATTGCCACCAAAGATATTGAAATCATCCTGGCCTTCTCCTCAATAGAAATTGTTCTGAGAGTAGAGGAAATTCCTCCTCTTTATGTCTTTTACAGTCCAAAACATCGGGTTGTGGTAAAATGGTAAAGGAAGAAAAGGAAAGTAGAGAAGTCCTCGACGATAATTCCTGATAATGAGCCAATGGATGTAGTTTGGAAGGATATCCGTAGGGATCCTTTAGATAATTTGACCAAAATATCACATTTTGCAGATCCTTATGCATCTACATTATTGATAACGTAGTGGAAGTCAAACAACTAATAAGGGAGAAAGATGAGAGGATACAAAAATTAGAGCAACAGTTGACCAAAGAAAAGAAGAATATAGACCATCAAATGAAAGAATAGATGGCACAATTATAACAAAGCTTTGATCATTGAAAGCTCCAATATCAAGCAGAGACAAGTGTTAAATATACTCAAATACAACAACTGCAATTTTCTGTGGAACAACTAAAAGATAATCCTAAAATTGAGGATTTTGTAAAAGAGGCTCTAGAAGTCAATTCCTTGTTGTCAATGCAACAGACAACGTTTTTCAGAGGCTATCGGTCATCAATCTAATGTACAAGGAAAGCGATTCATTGATGAATCGAGCATTTGATATGAGGGTCACCTTCAACGAGATTGCTGAGAAGATTTCAGGATACATTACATGGCAAGATACTCCAGAAGTAAGGGCAGCAGATCCCCCCAGGATAGAAGAATCTCACAAAGATATCCTCTTCACTGATTCGGATATTTAGCTAAAATAGGCAGAAAGGGCAGTTGCAAGAGCAACTAATGCTGCAAACAACATCATTGAGACCATCAATGACAATTTTCATAATGCCAATCTGATAGAGGAATAACCACCTAGGAGTCTCCCTAATATCAGAACCCTCGAAAAAAATGGCAAGAAACTTCCACAACAAAAGAAGAAGCGATTAAAAAACTTACAAAACTAGACTGGGAAGTGTATTGGAGATATCTGGTGAAGCCACAAAGTTAGTGGGTAGTACTATGATGCATAGCTAACTCAGCCATGCACATGTTGCCTTCCCTTTCAGATGCAGTGTATACCAACTAGATGCACACAAGGATGAAACAACCTCTTGAACTCAATCTAATGATGGATATATACAAGCTCAGACAAAAAATGAAAGAGTAGATATCATTGCATGCTAGAACTAGTGATTCCAATAATTTTTCTTTTATGTAATTCTATCACTTATTTTAAGGAGAGTTGTTTAAATCTCCTGAGAACTTCATGTAATGCCTATTTTTGTACTTTTATTTTATTATATAAACCCTTTCACGTATTTTAAGAAATGGTATAGAATTTTATAAAGAAACTCTTTATAAACTTGCACTTTTGTACTTTAAAATTTGTCTTGGTAGAATCCTTGGATCGAAGTCCTAAAATTTTGTGAAGAAGGCTTAAAGAATCTTTCACTTTTGTACTTTTGCAAACCATATTAATAAGAAAGACTGGATTGGAGCTACTTACTTTATGAGGAGATTGACATGCATCGAGTACTTCTATATTTGTGTATTTATTTTTTCATGAATTAACAACCATTTTATTATATTATTTATCATATGTATATTTTTCATACAGTGTTGTATCCATTCACTTTTGAACATACTAGGATTGTTATTTTTAATTCATTGATGAGCACATGTTTAAACAATATTTTATGCAATATATGTTTATAAATTATTTTGATTAACTATTTAATCAAAATAATTATTTCAAAATCTTTTTCATTTTTGTTAGTATTTGGTTAATCTTCATTACCATATACTAACGATAATAATTGTAGATCACACAAGTATAAGTAAAAACTCGGGTAATATATATATATATATATATATATATATATATATATATATATATATATATATATATATATATATATATATATATATATATATATATGTTTCAGTTGAAAACCACCCCATTTATCACTTAGTGTTTAGTAATCGACCGCCCTATCCATCATATCACATTTTTATTGGGAAACTGGTCACATTATATCTAGCTGGAGCCACTAATCCAAATGGAAATGGGGTGGTAGTCAAATCCCTGACTCGGTGGTTTTCCCCCATGTTGTTGTAGTGAATTTCAAGGCGTCAACAAGTTCACCCCAATATAAGACAATTTTGGGCCATAATGACTTGTAAATGGATGTTTTCCCCGGGGGTATATACCACCATAGAGAAAAGGACCACCATGGATTTCCCAAAGTAACGATTGACGGGCCTCCAAATTAGACACAAATTAAGGCCCATTTAACCTTTATTAGGAACATGAAGGCTATATTAAACCTATTATTCTACACTTAATAATGTTTTATAGCTTTTATATGTTCATTATGAAGGTTTAGAGATGATTTCATATTTGTGCCTAATATTATTTATTTTTGTAGAATATTGTGAGAATATTGGGCAAATTATGAAGATTTGGAGGAGGAGATAATTTAGGGACTTTCTCCCTACTACAGGAGGATCAATATTGGATAGTAAATCAACAATATATTATGAGATTATTGCACAAATTCTAGAGCTCCAATGACTGAGAAAATCTAGGAATGTGTTCCCTGTCATTTAATGCAGATTCTTAATGTTGGGAACCAGATCCACTATTTGAGGGAATTTGGAGGGGAAAGCTTCCTCCTTTCAAGGAGAATGCTTACTCATCATATTGTATAAGTACCAATTCGAATTTTCCTCTAGGGGTTGGTTTTTCTTAGTTTTCTTGTGGAGACAACTTGCATTTTTACTTCTCCACTTTCATTTCTTGCAGGGATGTAATTGTATTGATGGAAATAATGAAGATTGATACCATTTTAACCTTATAAATCTTGGTCTCCGTATAGGACTTTGAATTTTCATGGCATTTTCATTCCCAGGAGCCTCAGAGCCCTTCTTTATAAGTTATTTTTCTTCTTTTCACTTCTTATTCACATGCATCTCTTGTTCTTGGTTTTTTCTATTTCTGCATTTAGTATTGATGATTTTTTGTTGTAGGATTGGGTTAAATGGCTGAAGTAAGTTATTTTCAAGATGAAAATAATTATTTCATCCTTGTAACATCTTTGGAAGGTCACAGTGATCGTTGAGCTACTTGGATTAGTTTTCTTATTCCCAAATCTAAATTTCTGGAGGTCCCTTGTGGCAAATAGTAGTAATTTTATGTTATTTTTTAGAACATGCTAATGAGATTCAATAGAGTTTATTCCACTTGAATTAGATCATAAATATATTCATGTTAATAAAAAAAATTACCTCATTTCAATTTCACTTGATTAGGTTAGGCATTTGATAGATTAACGAGCTCACTAGTTCTTGAATTTCTAGATTTTAGGCTAGTAATTTTATGCTATTTTTTAGCATGTATTAACAAGGCTATTTTTAAGTGATTCAACTTTGAATGGAGACCTAAGAAATCCTATTTAATAAAAAGAATCTCATCCAATTTGGATTTGATTTTTTTGTTCATTTGGTGAATTATATCTTCCCCTATCAAATCTCGTAACTTCCTATAGCAACCTATAACTTCTTGCAGTAGCACCGTAACTTCCTATAACACTCTTCCAGTGTGTATATACTTGCCCATTTTTCTCAAAAATCTTGGTTTTTTCCCCTTAGGGTTGAATCATGATCCCTAGGCTCTAATTCAATGGTTGAGGAGGAATAAACACAACTTAAGAGTTGTCTTTTTACCCCTACAAAGCATCTCAACAATCTGGACAAATTTATGAATTGGATAATGCAATAATGATTTTCTTGATTTCCATAACCAATGAACTTTGTCAATGGGTCTAAACTCTTTGAAATGTAATGATTGATATTTAGTTCATGATATTTACTTTATTCAGAATAGGTTTTCCTTCCTTGTATTTTCTTTCATGCAATAGGTTAAGGTTTCCATTTTGAGCATTTCAATTTCTACAATTAGTTTAGGATTTGATTTCATTACATTCAATCCACTACATCATGACAATGAAGGAAGTACACATTGTATGTTTCACATATAGTGTCGATGCCTCTTAAGTTTGTATGAACCCTGGGTTTATAATTACAGTCCATAGCCTTCAGAGTTATAACATTCTTGTTGCAATATTGAGGCTCATCACTTTTTTGCGTTGTTGCTAGAGAGCTATCAAAGAATGCATTGTTTTCTTCCCTAGTTATTTCATTTCTTTTAGTTTCCAAAAAAACAAAAAAAATGCATTATGCATATTTCATTTTATTAACATTCCCATTCAACTTTTTACTTAAAAAAAAATAAAAAAATTAACCAACTCCAACCCCCCCATTTGACCACGTGGTGCAGTGAGAGTCACATCACCATTCATTTTTGCAGGTACAAGAAGGAGATATGACAAAGAAGGTAGGATAAATGGATGGAGATGATGACAATGAAGAAGATCCTTTGGGATTTTTCATTCAAGATATTGATGCTAGTGTGCATATGAAGAAAATCCATCCATCTTTCCTTCCTAACTTCCATGGTATGAGGTAAGAGGATCCAAAACCTTTCTCTTAGAATTTGAAATTGTTTGTAGATCTTATGGTTACTTATTAAACATTCAAAAATTGAGATTGTTTCTGGCAACATTGAAGGACAAAACTCTTAAATGGTTCATGAGTTTAGGGACTAATTCAATAAGATCATGGAATGATATGCACAAGGTATTTCTAGAAAAATATAAAGATCATGATCTTAAAGAAGAAATATTTAGAATGAATCAAAAAGAAGATGAGAGCCTTGCGGATCTAACAGAGAGGCTCATGTATAATGTTAAGGGAGGAAATTTACATCATTTTGGATCTGATACACTAAAAATCCTCTTACTTAGAATAATTAGGGATGAGTGGATTGATATTCTTGACCTAATGAGTAGAGGTGATGTATACAATTATGATTTGAAGAAATTCGTGAAACATGCAAACACATATCAAGAGGAAGGGAAAGAGTGAGTAAATGAACGTCAACATTGGTAAGTCAAGCTAAACTTGGAAATTGGTTTAATGACTTTAAAACATAAATTCTTCGTAATCTAAGAAAACAAGTATAAATGTTAAGAATGCAATATGAGGAAAAAGAAGATACTGTTATTTGTGTTGTCCATGCAAAATCACATGCTGTTAAATATTTTCTATAATTACCAAGGTTGAAGGAATTTTACCAAGATACAATGGAGCAAGTCAATTACCAAAGAAACAATGTTATGAGCTTGAAGAGGATCATTGTAGCCTAGTCAGCTTAGTATGATGCAAGAGCCTAATTTACAATTTCAAGCTTGTACACATCAATCTCAAATTAATTGGAACACACCCTTTCCTTAGAAACTTTGGTCATCTCAACCCCAAAAGAAATATTGGCAATAAGGTTGGAAAGGAACTTATGGCATCCATCCATAATATCCTAAATATTCTCTATACTCAACTCCATGTTATCCTTACCGTACACCTCCACCACAACTACAACCCCAACCACATCCATATTAAAGATCCACTCCCACTCAACTACCTATACCACCATTTCCAAACCCACATAAGGAAGTAACTCAACCCACTTACAATGTTGAGGAACAACACTTCTTAACATCCCCTCTTGATCTAGATGGTAGTCGTCTTAGCTTGGGAAGAGTATTGAAAAAAGAGATTCTCTTAATGCCATTGAAGGACAACATGTAGAAAAAGAAGATTCAAATCAGAATATGAAAGAATCATGGGCTACACTTGATGAAGAGAAGACATTAGAATCATATATTGAGAAAGTTCACTCATGTTTACTCACTATTTACTGTCAGATCGTCTACGTGTTCAAGGGAATAATCGACAAAAAGAAGAAGATCTGAATTTCATGGAAGAAGAAGACATCCAAGATAATCCAAATCAGAAATTGGACTAGGGGCATCAAAAATATATTGAAGTATGGTTCCAAAAAATGGTTAAGTCACAACAAAACACTCTTGTTCAACAATTCCTAATCTCATCGCAGTCAAAGCATTAAGACTCTTACATTCAGGTACATGTCAAATAATATGTTTCGTGCCTACATATGATTTCATATATCATCCAATTATACAAGTGGCTACATTGGAAGTATTCGTACAATTGAAAATGATTTTGTTTTTCTTCAAGTACAGTAGGATAGGAAGAAAAGATAAAAAATAAGAGGAAAAAATAAAAACTCAAGTGAAAACATCCTTTGAGGCACCTAAGATTGGCTCATTGATTGAAAAACTCCATGAGGCGGTCAATGGGTTGGAAAAAAGAGGAAAAATTAGAAAAAAGAAAAGATCCTACGTGAAAACCTCCTTTGAGGTACCTAGGTAGACCTACTAGTTGGAAACCTCATTGAGGCAGCTAGTAGGCCTAAAAGGAAAAAATGAAAAAAGAAAAATCCTTTGCTCCTTGTATCTCTCTGATGAATGAAGGTACTCTCCAACCTCTGCAAGGAACAAAAACAAGTAAGCTACCTAAAGAAAAGTATATCAAAAGCCTAGTCAAAGAAAGTCAAACTTGGATTTTTTCCTCCTTTTCTCAAATTCTACAATAGGACCAAATCCATGCCAATCCATGACCCTAATCTATTTCTACCGTCCACCCATTGTTCCCAAGCTTTTCCCATTCATTTTCCTTCTTGTGCTAGATTCCTACAGGAAGGCTCTGTTTTGCTACAAGAAGTCAAATACACAGAGCAAAAAACTATTTTTTTCATATCTTAAAAATCGTGCATCCATTTGCTGAGTTGTTTCAAGGGGAGATGCAAAAAGATTATGGTAACATGACTAAGAAATTTCAGCAAATTATGGCACACACTTTTCGAGAACTCGACCTCCATAACCTACAACCATTTCTAATTTTTCTTGATATCCATGAATCCATTTTCTGAGTTGTTTCACAAGGAGATGAATATGGATTATGGTAACATTCTCAAGCAATTTCAGCAAATTCTAGTGAACACTTTTCGAGAAATTGACCACCATCACCTACAACTATTTTTAAAATTTCTTGAGATTCGTGCATCCATTGGCCAAGATTTTTAATGGGTAGATGCATAGGGATGATGGAAACATGCTCACCAAATTTAAGGTCAATCCAGTCTACCGTTTGAGAGATATGCATAAAATAATTTTTCTACAAGAGGTTGTTCTGAAATGCTACAAGAAGTTTGCAATTGCTATAGGATGGCTGAGAAGAAGCTACAGGAGGAAATCTGATTGGAGAAAGGGGTAAAAAGGTCATGTTTTCTTTAGGGAAGGTTGAGATAGGTCCATCATAGCCTCATAATTCATTTTCCACCCCGCTTGACCCCTTCTCCACTGTCATTTTCACCCATGTCCATGAAAAATATTCATTCTTACCCATTCTTCCATCCCTTCCACCACAAAAAAGGGCCTTTGATCCTTGTCAAAAGATTACTCATGAATTATCAGTATTTTTAAAGGTATCACCTATGATCCTATGAGGGTTTATTTTATTGTTATAGGAAGACACACAATCTTGTAGTTATCTGCACAAGCCCTCTAGAACTACAACCAAAATCGCTTGGAAGCATGGGAATGAAGAATTAACCAACATTAAGCATTGAGGTATCACAACCTTGATCTTAGGAAACCATAAAACTTCTACAGGGCTACTATAGGGTAACTGATCATCTTAAACAACAACAACTTGATCCACCATCAAGAAGACCTACAGTGACAACTTCGATTAGCCAAACACATTTCTGAAGAATTTTTTTAGGGAAAGTCAATGCATGGAGAAAAAAGAATAAGAAGATGACACCTGAAGAAGCCAACAGATCAAACATTACCATTGTTCATAAGTAGCATGTAACCACCAAAGGATCATCACTAGCAACTTTATGAACACCAAAGGAAGCCTCAACAGTCATATCAATAGCCTCAATATCACCTGCAAAAACATGTCAAGGGTAAGGCTCAAGTATGAAATCCTCTAGAACTTTCTTATGAACTTATTTTAGCTTGAAATACGTTGCAAGTGTATGAAGTAAAACAAAAAGTTATGGTGAAAATAAGTAGCAAAGCAACCTCGACCTTATCTAGCAAATAACTTCAGCTTTCTACCAAAACACCCACATGTGTGTGAGAGGAACAAGACAAAAGTGACGAGGGATGGAGAAAGTTGGTTGTAATCATTTAGTAGTGATGGAGGAGAAGGAGTGCGAAAGGATAATTGAGGGCCAACTCAGTTAACTCAAAGAACTTTGAGTTTATTTTGCATGCAATGAAAAACAAAAAAGAGAAATTTTTTTGAAAAATAAACGAAAAAATAATGAAAAATAAAAATAAAAGAAAAAAGGTAGACCCACCACCTCTTGGCATGCAAAAATTAGTTTCTATAGGATTCAAGTTGTGTGCATATCATGTACTCACCACTCTCTGTCATCCCAGTGGCTCAAAGTCAAATTCTGACCTCCCTCTAGATTGCTACAAGAAGACTGTAATTTCTATAGGAAGATCCTATAGCAGATTCTATGGAGCTATCAAGAGCAAGTGGGGTGGGAGGAGGTGACAATTCAATAGATTTTTTCGTAACTTCCCCCACCTTTTCCTCTGGATCCAGAGTTGTTTGATGAGAAGAGGACGAAGGGTCACTTGGGACAATAACCTTGTCTGCCTTATATTTGGAAGCTCTAACACCAAGGTATGTTGTGAGGAGTTTGAATGATTCTAACTCATGTGGATTGTCAGATACGTGAAGAAATACTGAAATATTTTAGAGATAAATCTCCAATCAAATTCATCTTCCAGGATTACGGAAGCGTTTCCAAAACTGGGCAACAGATTCATCAGGTTCTTTTCGTAAATTTAATATTTTTTTGATTAAGTGATTTACAGTCATAATGAAAGAAATCATGGCATAAATATCTAACCATGTGATTATAAGAGTGAATAGATGTTGCGAGAAATGTGAGACACCATTGTTGAACGTTCCATCCAAACGTGTAAACGAACATCCCACAGGCAATGTCTTCCGAGGGGACTTCATTCCTGCCACAGAAGCCTAAAAAGGAAACTTCATATCTTAACAAGGCTATTTCGTCTTTATGATTATATTTGATTCATGACAAGTCATCTATGACATCCTCCAACACTTCGATATCATGAGCATGAGAAAAGCATGCCGGAGTTGAGATTATGATGTAAGTCATGAATGATGTGCAGAGATTCAAAACAAACTTTGAGGGCTCAGCTTGTCATTTGGCCCTCCTTCTAGCGCCAAAAATGTTGACAGTGTTGGATCTGCCAACATTTAAGGGGATCTCCCCAGTAAGAAGTCCCAACTAGACCTCAAACCGTTTGGACTAGGAGTTCCAGCAGTGGGTGGTAATGTAGTGCCTTGACCACAGTAGTGCATAGAGGTAAGTATGATAGCTTGGTCAAAAGAAGGTGTGTGACCTTGCAGCGGGTCAAGTGAGATGCATGGGGGTTCTAACACATGAAGGGGAAAAGGAAGTGTGCCCCTTAGAATCCTGTAATAGTACGTAGCCTGAAAGGAACACACGAGTGAAATGGCATCACAAGATGGAAGTGGAATAGTCCACAAAACAAAGTGATGGGTTAATCCAACAACACGTCTTCAACAAGATTCATACAATTGCATACAAAATAGTTCATAAGAAAATGTGTAAGTTAAAAAACATATATTGATAAAGTAACCAGAATAGTTGAACTACAATAACAACATATGCATGAAAACGTGTTGGCTAATATATATTATTATTAAGTGAAAGTTCCATCCATACATACACCATTGACAACCACTAGCCCTAATAGTGGAACATTACAGTCAACACAACCTACTCCTCCAAAGAAGTATAGTCACTCTACACTATGGAGAAGCCAAGGCTCGTCACAATACTCTCCAAGCCTTCTCTAAGCCTAAGCCTAGCTAAAAGTTGGGCCCCCAAAAGCCTATTCTATGAGTTATGAGGTTCTATTTATAACAAAGGGTGGGGTGACCCTTGACATTCCCCTTTGACTCTTTGACTACCCTCATGACTCTTCAACTTCTTTACAAATAACTCTTTACATTACATAGTGATTGTTCACATTCCACTAATGACACTTGGAATTTCACTTACAACAATTTACAAATAATATACATTTTCCACATATACCCATGTGGGACAAAATATGCTAAAGTCAGCCTGACAAGACAAACACTAAGACTCAGAAGCTTGGGGAAAGACCAACTCATCAACATCTTCTTGATGATCTTTGGTGACAAACTGATACCAAGCTTGGTATTGTGCTATGGTGTCCCCATACTATTTGGTGATGTATTTATGGAAACATAATCTTGCCTCCATGGCTTTTGGGTATAGGGTCCTGGAACCTCTATCCAACTCATCTTAAAGAATATGAAACATTGTCCCAAGTATGGAAAGACCACTGAAGTACCTCTACATGTTTTCTATGCTCGACTTCAAGTCATCATTGGTGGCCTCTTGCATCAATTGCTCCATGTACCTGTCAACCTCTAGCCGGACTTGGTTCTTCTCAATGGCTTGGGTGAGGGAACCGATTGAAGGGATCTTGTGTGTCCTCACCATGACATCCAGACTCTTAAACAACCATGCATAAGAAGCCTGTATGTTACTTACGAACAATGGGAGTTGCTCATATTTTTTGATCAACATCCAGATCCATGCTTTTTCTAGTTCTTCATGTGGCTTCATAATCTTATTCAAGTAAAGTGGGGCTTCCATGTATCTCATTGTCCATTCTTGTACATGTGTAATAGAAACATGTCTGTCCTTGAGAGTTTGGAAAATCTTGATGCACTGCTGCTAAAAACCATATAGGTGGACAAATGCCTGGTGCATGGTGACAAACCCATCATACAATTTCAGTATGGTGTTCTCAAGATTCGATACTTCAACAAGTATCACTTTCCTCATCTCTTCCATAGTGGATTGTGTTGATTTTTCTGCTCTCTGCCTGGTCACTTGCAAGTCCTTAGCCATCTGATCATTCTTTACTATCAGGAACTTGACACGTGAACTTGTGGCTTCTGCATAAGCCTTAGTGGCATCTGCCATGGCACCTGAATAATTTCTAAGATCTGACACTATCACCCTTTCCTTCATAAATGTAGTTGATGTGTGATCATCCGGGGAATGCTTTTCCACTCCCGTAAAATGTTTTTCTACAACTCATCAAAGGATATATTGTATACATCCATCCCGGGATCATCATCAAGGAGGACAACCTCTTCTTGCTTGCTGGGGACTGGTTCTGATAATGGAGGTGGTGGAGACCGCGAGGTGACCTCAGATACTCTCGGCATGAGGTCAGTGTCTTGGTCTTGCGGCACATGTGCCAACACCATATCCATCTCTTTAACCATTTGCTCAATCTGCTGAGCGAGTTCCCGATCTTGCAACTGGTCACCCTCTTCTTCTTCTACTGGCTATTCTGATTCTTTAACCTGTATTGACACAACTTGCTCTGTCATTACACCTTAACCTTCTTCCTGTTCTTGTTTCTACTTCTCTTCCCTCTCTCTCCTTCTTAGCTCCTACTCTTATTTAAGATTCTTCTATGTTTCGTACAACTTCCTTTCTACTTCCTCCAACCTTTTCTTTTCTCTCTTCCTCCACTCTGCTCTCTTTATGTGTTGTTGCCTCTTTGCCTCCACTGCCAAAGCTTCTTTCTCAATGAGAGGATCTTCTTTGAACTTGTAGCTTTGCTCAGCCTCTGGGTTCTCGACTATCTTCCTCTTGCCTTTGTCCTGCATCAATTTGCTGCTCACTGTTGTTGTTTTTGTTGCTTCCTGTGGTGTTGCTTTCCATTCTATAGCCATGTTGATTGGTTCATTGAGCTCGGAGGAGTTGTAATAGTACCTCCAAGGATTTTCCTCCACACAATGAAATGTCCCATGGATCCATGGGTAATACACCTTCACACAATGGTTCTTGCATATACAATGTGGATCATATAGATTGTAGTATTTGGTAACAAACTCAAATATTTCTAAGTCCTTGGCCTCGGCACCCGCATATGATAAGAATGTCTCATATAAAAACGACAACTTTTAGAGTTTTGCCCCACATCCTTTCTTTATGCAAGTTAGGAGACGACCAATCCTACGAGTTTAAAGGGTTAGAGGTCCTATAAATTTAAAAAATAAATAGTCGCTCTTCGCTTGCACTCCAAAAGGTTTGCATGCCCCCAGGTATAAAATAGAGTTTCAAGGTTACCCCTTCTTCAGTCCGTTAAAACATTTGTTTTACCAAGAGAGGCCTACCTCTTACAGGTTACCCAAAGATTGTTCTATTCACAGCGCAAACAAAACACTTCTTCGGCGATGTCTACTGAAATAAACAAAGGTGAGTGGATGGTATGGTGTGACCGTCCCTGACATAACTTTGACAAGAGGATCTTGTTCCAGTCCAACTCCCCCTTCCAATCACAGATGGGAGTACGAAGGTCATATTCTCTCGGGGAAACCTACCTTATACCCGAAGTTTTCCTGCCGAAGCAGACCAGGATGCATGCCCCCTAGGTTTCAGTCATGTCCCCCTGAATCACTCGCACTCATCGGGTGGACGGACTAGAGATTGAGACATTTCTTGCATGAAAAGACCATTCAGGGATGGTATATGACTATTTTCTATGCGTGATCGGGGAAATGAAAACTAGTCTACGAGCTTGACCACTCTTCCTTCGTGTGGAAAACACATTACTCTAAAGAGTGAGGAGAAAATTGCCCCCATGCAATAAAGATAGTCTCGTCCAAGGAGTAGATTGTAATCCAGGGGTCCTTGAAATACCATCACATTCATGTGAACGATTTTCCCTCTCAATGTTATGGGCACATTGGGAAGGATCCCTAACGGTCGACTGGTTTCTTTATCAAAGCCTGTCAGATTTCTCATCTCAGGCAAAAGTGATGGCGAACCAAGCGCTTTCCAAGCAGTTGAGGAAAGGAAGAGCAGGACATGGTGCCTTCTTCCTCCTATTTAGTCTTGTTGATAACCCTGTGGAAATGTGATATGTAACCTCTTGCATGACCAACTTATCCATGGAAAACCTTGGTAGCACATGTGAAGGCTTACCTCTGCCAAACATCCTAATGAAGGTGCCATTAGGCGAGGCATACCAATCTGCAATGTTGGGTAGTGCCTCCATCGCTTCTTGGGACATGCAAGGTGGATCATGTTCAAAGATCAACTTGTAAATCGAGATGATGAAGTGGTCAAATAACCTTTCCATGACTTCTTTGTAGCTCCATTTAGAAATAAACTTGCAGTAAATATTCACAACATTCTCTGATGGTGTGCATGTATAACCCATGCCAGGAAACTGATGTTGGGCACAAATTGCATCAAGTAGGTATGCAGACATATATAATCTCACTTGCTCATCCTTAGGCAGATTCTGGGCATTAATCTCATGCACTTTCATCTGAAGAGCCAACATATCTGACCAGTTGAATGACCTTCCATCATTCGCCAACTAGTCCACCACAATCACCTAGTTCTGTGGAAAGGTCTCCGTGCTCTCTTGACCGTACAACCGATATGCAAAGATGACCAAGAGTTGGTAGGATTTTCTGAGTGACTTAGCCTTGTAAACATGATTGGGTGCCATTTTGAACTTTGACGACTCTTTCACCCAATGCTTTATGATGTCTCTAGTGTTCACATTTCTATGGGGGGCATAGAAAAGTGCATCCATGCAGTTCACTGACTGCGGTAAGTGATACATATGATGATAATTTTTTGTCCGAAAAGTAGCAAGTTGTGTTCCACTGGCACTGATCAATGGCATCGTCTCGGGATCTGTATGTGAGATAATCTAGTGAATGATGTCTGCACATGGGAAGGCAGGTACCTTCATGCAACCTTATGTAAGCCTGACCAGTGGATGTTGACATAGACCTGTCGATCTTCTATATCTTCCTTGAAGTTCCCTGCAAAGATATCCTTGATTTCCTACCATGTTATCTTCATTCCCTTCTCTATGAATAGTTTTGTGTCTGCATAGACTGGCAAGTTCACTAAGACCTATTCAATTGCTTCTCCAGTGCTACTCTCGAGAGTGTCCTTTGATGCAACTTTCTTGGAAGCCATGTTACATGTACTTCTGGAGAGCTGCTTAACAACTGTTGTGCCTGGAGACAAAGAGGAAATTGATGGCATGCAAATGTTAGCTTGAAATAAAAATCACTTCAAGAACAGATCAAGCAACAAACTGGGCAAATACTGGGAAGGATTGTGCAATTCTGGCTCTCAAAGGCGACTGACTACCAGTCGGATCTATGCATTGCCCAGTCACAGCTTCCAGTGGGGAGGTGATGATGACTGGAACTGTGCAATGCGTAGTTCAGTCTGGGTTGTGATGGTTGGGACTGTGCATTGCACAATTCTAGTGGGCAAGGCTCTGAGACTAGCTCCTGGAACTACGTAGTGCATAGTTGGAGCTAGGCCTTGGTAGCCTCTGTGAAATTCCTAGAGCTAAGGCAGAGCCTTGAGATCTAGAAATGCGTAGTGCATGCCGGGGAGGAGCAAGATATGGACCAAGGAGGCCTAGATTTGCCCAAGGGAAACATGAAAATGAGCAGATTTGAAAGTATAAGTGATGGTTGGTGCAGATATGAGTGAATGATGATGCATGCAATCAAAACACATGCAGGAATCGATCAAATCAATGAACAATGAAGCCTATGGAGAGATTTGTCGCAATGGCGACCATTAATGAAAAAAATGGTTAATGCATGCGACACTTAGGAAAGGCAATGAAAAACTTAAAAAACAATTCTAGAAGCTAAAAAAATAAAAATTCCAGCGGTCGTTCAATAAAACGGGTAAAACAACACTCTCACAAGCCAAGAAAACAAAAGCAATAGAAAAAGAAACAAAAGACTAGAAAAGAAAGACTTACCCAGAAAATTTGCGAAGCATGTGCCAAAGATTCCTATATGTCCTCAAGAATTCCAGAGCTTGAATATTGAATGTGAAAATGAGCTTTGGCGGTGTCCATTAAATAGATTGGGTCGATTTAGGGTGTATGAAGTGAAGGCAAAAAATCTAGGAAAAAGTGACACTTGGTGACAGTTTCCAAACCAAAAATAACTCAAGTGTAACTCTAACCACTAAAAATAGATCCCTATTTTCTAGCGATGTTTTTTCTCTTTTTCTCTCTTTTCTTTTTCCAGGAAAAAAACTGTCATGCATGCTTGGAGAGATTGTATAGTTCTGGGGAGAACTAGGCAACTTAATGGCACATGCATTGGGCATCTACTGAGGAAAATATTCTGCATAATTCCCGGACTGAGTGGCTGTGGCTACCTCTCATCCTCTCCGCAGTTTCCCAGCTGAAGGCAGGCTAATTGTTGCATCTGCGCAATTCTAGAGTTGAATCTCATTGTTGGCTTGAACTGTGAATTTCCTGAGAGCAAGGTTGGTTGCCCTCTAGGATTGCACAAATCACCAAGGCAAGCTTAGAACCATATTGCAACCAAGTCAAGAGGTCATCTTGTGGTTAGAAAGTGAAGCAAGTAAGCAAACACAAGCTATAAGCAAAAGATAAAACTCAATGAAAGCACAAGTACCTGGGTCTGTGTGAGATAAGTTGCTGGGATTTTAGGAGGGAGGCTCCAAAACAAAGCATAGGAAAAAGTTTGGATGCTGGTTGTAGCCGGTACAACATGGCCATTGTATTATTTGAGATTTACAACTCCTTTATTTATGTTTTTTTGCAACTAATAGAATCAACAACCACAATTAGAAACAATTAAATAAAATTTACCTTAATTAGTCTAAGTAGGGAAAAAATCACTTACACTCATAAATTTTCATTTAATCGGTGGTCCAACGCCACCCTAACTAGAGTTTGTTTTTGTTTTTGTTTTATGTTTTATGTTTTTGTTTTGTTTTTTGTTTTTGTTTATTTTGTTTTTGTTTTTTTGTTTTTGTTTTTGCTTTTGTTTTGTTTTTGTTTTTGTTTTTGTTTTTGTTTTTGTTTTTTTGTTTTTGTTTTTGTTTTTTGTTTTTTTGTTTTTTTATTTTTGTTTTTTGTTTTTTTTTTGTTTTTGTTTTTGTTTTTTGTTTTTTTGTTTTTTGTTTTTTTCGTTGTTGTTTTTTTTTTTTTTTTTCCCATTTACGAAAAAATACAGATTTTGTTTTAAAGAAACCATACAATTCTAGTTTAAACATTGCACATACAAAGGCGTCTCACTCCAAAACAAAATACCATGTGTTCTCTTTTCCCTACGCTCCTATGTGTGACCTTTGCAAATCAAGATCATATATATTTTTTCATCCTGACTCCCTCATGTAGTTAGATCTTTGTGCTATTTCAACAAATAAGCAATTTTTGGTGTAGGAAATGTTGGAATTATGATTCAGGTGTTGTCCTTGATGGCAAACCCATTCAGGTGATAAATCAAGAAGGACGCAGGAAATATGTTCAGCAAGTGCGTCCCCGCAGGTATACCATACAGAACCCGCGTCCAGGGACGCCGGCCAGCCGTTCAGGAGGCGCGTCCGCCCAGTGCACACATTTCAAGGCAGAGAAAAGCACGTGGGGGGTTTCTTGCGTGGTATCTAGCCGACGGTTTTGTGTTTCTATGGTGTCGGCTCGTGGTATTGTTCCATGTTTTGGGGAGAAGCTTGCCTATATAAAGCAAAGGAGTTCATTTGGATTAGGCATCATCTTGGTTGAATATCTTTTGGTGAGATCTAGTCCAGATCTATGAGGGCGAATCTTCTAATGGACTGTGATCTCTATGGCGCATGATCAGATCTGTGGATCTGAGTGTTTGGGTTGGTTCTGAAGTCCTCATATCTTTTATATCTGAAGGGACGCAGGTTCAGTGAAGGGCAAGTGCGCCGGGACGCAGTACAGTAAAGGCTCAGGTGCGTCTCTGAGGCAAAGGACGCGGCGCGACTGTGTTATTGGGTGCGTCTCTGAAGCAAAAGACGCGGCGCGATAGTGTTTCGGGGTGCGCCGGTCGCAGCAAAGCATAGAGGAACAGTGCGTCTGCACGCAGAACAGCGGAGGGTAGACTGCGTCCAGTCGCAGGCCACAGAAATAAAATATGTGTCCCTGTCTTAAGATGATCTGTTGACTGTATATTTCTGTTCATAAGGTGTTCTGGGTTATTTTTGTAATTACTGATCTGATATCTGTAGTGGACTGTATCTGTTATATACTTGTTGATCATTTGATTCTTCATGAAAAGAAGTAGGGGGTTGTAGCTCCCTTCCAGGAGAAACTGGAAAACGAGAGAGAGTTGTAGCTCTCTGCAGGTTGCAGCCTGCGTGCTGGTAAAGGACTGCACCAGTACAAAATCATTGTAAAAGAATTTCTTGAAAGAAGATAGAGACATATTGCAGCAGGTGGTTTTCTCCCGCATTGGGTTTCCACCTTACATCTTGTGTTCTTTGGTGTGACTGTCTATTTTCTTTATTCAAGCTCATTATTTTATGGTACTGATATGCAAGAATAATTCAAAAGATCAAATAAGGAAGATTTGGTAAATTGCTTAATAATACTGATTCACCCCCCCTCTCAGTATTATTTCCAACAATTGGTATCAGAGCCGGTCCTTCAGAAAAGCTTGATCGCTTGAAGGTAGATCGTTCATCATGAGCAACTACGAGAGAGAAGCATCAATCAGGCCACCAGTTTTTGATGGGACAAACTTCAATTATTGGAAGGTAAGAGTTACTGCATATCTTCAATCTCTTGGTACTGAAGTTTGGGACATTGTAGAAACAGGCTATGCTTTTCCTTCAGCTACTCCTACAGATCCAGCTGAGAAAAAGAAGTATGAAACAAATGCAAAAGCAGTCAGTACTCTATTAGGAAGTATATCCCAAACAGAATTCATGAAGGTAATGCACTTCAAATCAGCAAAAGAAATATGGGACAAAATGATCACAAGCTATGAAGGAGATGAACAGGTAAAACAAGCTAAACTTCAAACTCTCAGGATTCAATATGAGACTCTCAAGATGTATAATGATGAAAGTGTGGCTAATTATTTTCTTCGGGTAGATGAGATTGTTAATTGTATGAAAAATTTGGGTGAAGAAGTAAAGGAGTCCATAGTAGTTCAAAAGATTCTAAGATCATTATCCCCCAAGTTTGAATCCAAAGTATCTGCAATAGAAGAAAAAGAAAATCTCCGTGTTCTTACTATGTCTCAGCTACATGGAATTCTAACTGCTTATGAAATGAGAAAGGGAGGACCATCAGACAGAAGGGAGGCTGCTTTTAAAGCATCAGGCAAAGAAGATTACTATGAAGCAAGCCATGATCCAGAAGAAGAGAAAGAAGAATCAAATTTTGTCAGAAATCTTCAAAGAGGTTCTGGAAGGTTCAGAGGTAAGCTACCTTTCAAATGCTTTGCTTGTGGAAGAGTAGGTCATTATGCTGCAAAATGCTCTTATAAGGATAAAGGAAAGGAACCAGTTAGATGGAACAAGAAACAAAGCGCAAATAAGAAAAGCTACTACACCCATGAAGATAGTGATGGCTTATCAAACAGTGATGAAGATGAACAAGGTAATAAATATAGGTTGTTAATGGCATTTGAAGATGATGATTATGAGGATGCTGTAGATGTGGATAACCTTTATGATGAAATTACTAGACTCAAGAGATGCATAGAAGAAAAGAACATGATTATTGATACTCTACAATTCCAAATTGATGAAAAGGAAAAACATCTTGAAAAATTAGAAGGTGAAATTGTTGGTCTTAGAAAAGAAATTGAGAAAACAAAAACTATTAATCTCAAGTTTGTCAAAGGATCTGAAACTTTGGATGAGATTATCAGTGTGCAGCGGTCTCCACTAAATAAGACAGGTTTGGGCTATAATGGAGAAACTTCTCAAGCATCCACTCCAAAAAGTTATCTTGATGCAGCAAGAAGAAATGAGCAAGAGCACAAGGAAGATCATCAGGTAAAGCAGGGACAAATGTCAAACAGAAACTATCAGGGGCAATCCAGCTTAAGGGTGAACAAAAGCCACAACCAGCCACAGGTAAAATCTTCTCAATTTGGTTCAAGAATAGATGAAAATAGAAATTACAATCAGTTGGCTGGTAGATCCAATAATCGCAGAAGCTTCTTCAATGGACAATGCTTTTCTTGCCATAACTTTGGTCACAAAGCAGCTCAATGTGTTGCGTATAAAACAATCATGACTAGGGAAGCTCAAAAACAAAGAAGTATGACAGGGATTACAAAAAGGACCTATAACAACTTTTCAGCTCTTGAAAATGAAGTTGAATGTTCTATTTGCAATAATTTTGGACATAAAGACTTTGAATGCAGAAGCAGGTTTCCGGAAAGAAAGGTACAAGAGCAGAAAAAGGAACAAGCCTCAGGCACCAAAACATGGAGAATAAAGGAACCTCAAACAGAAAGATGTGGGATAGCATTTTATGCAGAAGGACAAGAAAATCTATGGTACATTGACAGTGGATGTTCGAAGCATATGACAGGTGATAAAGAAAAACTTGAGTCTTATTCTAATTTAGAAAAGGGAAAGAAAGTCTCTTTTGGAAATGATACTCCTGCAACTATAAAAGGAAAAGGTATTGCTCCTTTAAAAGAAGATGTTAAGGCTGGAAATGTTTTGTTTGTTGATGGATTGAAGCATAATCTACTAAGTGTCAGCCAGATGTGTGATCAAAGAACCGAGGTAATATTCAGATCAAATGGATGCCTTGTTCGTGATCTTGATACAGGTAAAACAGTTCTCAAAGGAAAAAAAACTCCAAATAATCTATACATATTTGATGAAGGACAACAACAATGCTATCTAAGCAAGGATGAAGAGCACTGGCTATGGCATCGAAGGTTGGGACATCTAAGCTTCTCACAAATAAGGAAAGCTTGCAAATATCAGGCAGTTCGCGATCTTCCAGATATCAAAATTCCTGACAACACCATATGCAGATCATGTCAGTTTGGAAAACAAACCAGAACTAACTTTCCAGAGAAAGAAGGATCAGCCAGCATGCCTCTTGAGCTAGTACATACAGATGTATGTGGACCATTCAGAAAAAGAACACCTAGAGGAGAGGAATACTTGATATTATTTATTGACGATTTCTCCAGGTTTGTTTGGTTAGGACTTATGAAGCACAAAGATGAAGCATTCGAAAAATTCAAATCCTTCAAAGCCTTGGTTGAAAATGAATCAGGTCACAAAATTAAGTGCCTCAGATCTGACAGAGGTGGGGAATTTACTTCAAATGAATTTTTCGATTTCTGTGATGAACATGGGATAAGGAGAGAATTTTCTACAGCTAGAACTCCTCAGCAAAATGGAGTAGTTGAAAGAATGAACAGAACAATCCAGCAAATGGCTCGTGCTATGCTTGATGAATCAGGAACCCCTGCAACCTTCTGGGGTGAAGCTGCACATGCGGCCGTTATTATTCTCAACAAGACAAATGTCCGAGTGAACAGCACTCAAACTCCTCATGAGCTCTGGAGTGGTAAAACTCCTTCGGTAAAGCACTTCAAAATCTTTGGGAGCAAATGCTATATCAAGAATACTGAGGAGCAGCTTGGTAAACTTGATCCTAGAGCAGATGAAGGTATTCTTCTTGGCTACTCTCCACATAGCAAAGCATACAAATGCTACAATAAAAGACTTGGCAAAATTGTTGACAGCATTGATGTAGTGGTTGATGAGAAGGGATACATTCCTAGGCAAATACATCGTGAAGACATCGAAGAAGATGAAAGCCACCCTCAAAGACAGAATGATGAAGAAGAAGAACCGCAAGAAGAATCTCAAGAAGAACCTCACGAAGAAGCAGAAGAACGAACAAGAATAGAAGAAAAGACTCCATCCAGATATGTTCAAAAGAACCATCCAGAATCTCAGATCATGGGACAGAAAGAAGCAGGTATACAAACTAGAAGAACAGTTGCAGAAGCTTCAAGTTATTTGGCATTACTCTCCTCTACTGAACCACAAAATGTGAAAGAGGCATGCAAAGATGAATGTTGGGTGAAAGCAATGGATGAAGAACTTGAGCAAATCGAAAAGAACAACACTTGGGAGCTGGTTCCTAGACCAAAGGATAAGAATGTTATCGGAACAAAATGGGTCTTCAAAAATAAATTGAATGAAAATGGAGAAGTAATTAGAAACAAAGCCAGACTTGTTTGTAAAGGATATGCACAGCAAGAAGGAATAGACTTTGAAGAAACTTTTGCTCCTGTTGCAAGACTTGAGGCCATCCGAATGTTCCTTGCTCTCTCAAGTTCTCAAAATTTCAAAGTATTTCAAATGGACGTAAAATCAGCCTTTCTGAATGGAGACTTGGAAGAAGAAGTGTACATTGAACAGCCAGATGAGTTCATTCTTGGAAATGATCCAAATCTTGTATGCCGATTGAAAAAGGCTCTCTATGGTCTCAAACAAGCCCCAAGGGCTTGGTACTACCGGTTGGACAAATATCTTCATCAACAAGGTTTTTCAAAAGGTTCAGCAGATAGCAATCTATATATAAAAATTGAAAATGACAAATTGCTAATACTTGTTGTGTATGTAGATGACATTATTTTTGGCAGCAATGAAGAAGCTATGAGTCAAAGCTTTGCCTCAGTCATGCAGAAAGAATTTGAAATGTCCTTGCTAGGAGAACTGACATACTTTCTTGGTTTGCAAATCCAACAAAAGGAAGGAGGAATCCTTTTATCTCAAACCAAGTATCTCAAGCAGATTTTGAAGAAATATGGCATGGAAGATGCAAAACCAGTATGTACACCCATGGTCACAGGATGCAGTCTCAGTGCAAATGATGAATCTGCAGCAGTACATCAACCAACCTACAGATCTATGATTGGAAGTTTACTATATTTAACAGGTACCCGACCAGACATCATGCATGCAGTTGGAATAGTTGGAAGATTTCAGGCAAATCCGAAGGAGACTCATCTTCAAGCAGTGAAGAGAATTTTCAAATATCTTCAAGGGACTCAAAATTATGGCTTATGGTATCCTAGAAATACAGATCTTACTCTTCATGCCTATACAGATGCAGATTGGGCCGGAAGCGTGGATGACAGGAAAAGCACAAGTGGTGGTGCGTTCTTTATGGGTCCCAGACTGGTCTCTTGGTTCAGCAAGAAACAGAGTTCAATTGCCTTGTCTACAGCTGAAGCAGAATATGTTGCTGCTGCATCTTGTTGCACCCAACTCCTTTGGATGATGCAGACTTTGCAGGATTATCAAATCACTTGTACACCTCCAATCTCTATCTTATGTGACAACACAAGTGCAATCAGCATCTCAAAGAATCCGGTTATGCATTCAAAAACCAAGCACATACCAATCAAGTACCATTTTCTCCGGGAACAAGTACTTGAACAGAAGGTCAAGTTGGAGTATGTTCCTTCTAAGGAACAAGTTGCTGATATTTTCACCAAACCATTGCCCAGGGACACTTTTGAATACCTCAGGCAAAAGCTGGGGGTTGTTGATGCATCATCTTACTGTTGATCATCTTCCTATTGGTGGTATAGGCTCAGGGGGAGCACATAATGCATTGTTGGCATTATGGAGAAGGAGATCTTGGAAATAGCTGCAATATGTCTCTATCTCCTTCATGATGGATTTCTGGTTACAGATCTGGAGATGCATGAGCATAGGGGGAGCATACCCTTTGCTCTTGATGTCAAAGGGGGAGAATGAAGCTGAAGATTATGTGGTTGCCATCAAGTCCAAAGGGGGAGATTGTTGGAATTATGATTCAGGTGTTGTCCTTGATGGCAAACCCATTCAGGTGATAAATCAAGAAGGACGCAGGAAATATGTTCAGCAAGTGCGTCCCCGCAGGTATACCATACAGAACCCGCGTCCAGGGACGCCGGCCAGCCGTTCAGGAGGTGCGTCCGCCCAGTGCACACATTTCAAGGCAGAGAAAAGCACGTGGGGGTTTCTTGCGTGGTATCTAGCCGACGGTTTTGTGTTTCTATGGTGTCGGCTCGTGGTATTGTTCCATGTTTTGGGGAGAAGCTTGCCTATATAAAGCAAAGGAGTTCATTTGGATTAGGCATCATCTTGGTTGAATATCTTTTGGTGAGATCTAGTCCAGATCTATGAGGGCGAATCTTCTAATGGACTGTGATCTCTATGGCGCATGATCAGATCTGTGGATCTGAGTGTTTGGGTTGGTTCTGAAGTCCTCATATCTTTTATATCTGAAGGGACGCAGGTTCAGTGAAGGGCAAGTGCGCCGGGACGCAGTACAGTAAAGGCTCAGGTGCGTCTCTGAGGCAAAGGACGCGGCGCGACTGTGTTATTGGGTGCGTCTCTGAAGCAAAAGACGCGGCGCGATAGTGTTTCGGGGTGCGCCGATCGCAGCAAAGCATAGAGGAACAGTGCGTCTGCACGCAGAACAGCGGAGGGTAGACTACGTCCAGTCGCAGGCCACAGAAAGAAAATATGCGTCCCTGTCTTAAGATGATCTGTTGACTGTATATTTCTGTTCATAAGGTGTTCTGGGTTATTTCTGTAATTACTGATCTGATATCTGTAGTGGACTGTATCTGTTATATACTTGTTGATCATTTGATTCTTCATGAAAAGAAGTAGGGGGTTGTAGCTCCCTTCCAGGAGAAACTGGAAAACGAGAGAGAGTTGTAGCTCTCTGCAGGTTGCAGCCTGCGTGCTGGTAAAGGACTGCACCAGTACAAAATCATTGTAAAAGAATTTCTTGAAAGAAGATAGAGACATATTGCAGCAGGTGGTTTTCTCCCACATTGGGTTTCCACCTTACATCTTGTGTTCTTTGGTGTGACTGTCTATTTTCTTTATTCAAGCTCATTATTTTATGGTACTGATATGCAAGAATAATTCAAAAGATCAAATAAGGAAGATTTGGTAAATTGCTTAATAATACTGATTCACCCCCCCTCTCAGTGTTATTTCCAACAGGAAAAATTGTTTAAACACTTAGTACTTATTTATTTAATTTCTTTTAGATCCTTGGTTATACAAACATATCACTCCTCACACAAACCACTCGTTAATTCAATTTCCCTTTAAAATCAACCCATAATCTTAATTCACCATTATTAAACCTCCACGGGATGGGCACAAAAAAATTTAGTAGTTTAGGTCAAACATTAGGATTAAGCATCCAAAAAATACCATGTTTTCATTTACATATGAAGCATAAGTCAAATGAGCAGGGAGTTGAAAACTCCTTCATAACTAGACGAAAAAGACTACCTAGGAGAAGGGATGTCATGTCACTAAGAGGTTAAACCCGAGGTGTACTCACTTAATGGCTACCCACCACTTTGGTTTTGTGTCGATCACATACCATTCGAGGGCCAATTTCTCCTCCCAAATTTGGAAAAGGTCCCATAGTGACTAGTGTTAGGAAATTTATCTTACCCTATAGGCGACCATTGAGGGAAGCAATGACACATAGCTAAGATTTTGATGGTTGTTGGTACACACCCTAGTCTCCATAATTATAATTGGTTTTTCACCAAGTATGTTAGTACCATCCATATGACAGAATTGAGACCCTTGTCAGTGGTGGCTTGTTGAAAGGTTCCAGTGACTATTATTGAGTGGACATGACATTTTTTTTCCAAGGAAAAAAACGAACTTTTTATTAAAAAGAAATAAAAAGTTACAAGCATATGCATTGAGCATTCAATTTGGCTGTGTGAAAAAATATCATACAACCCACAATGTACATTACTGCCTAAAAGCAGTAAGAGAAAGAGCTACTCCAATTTTCCGGAGAGCAGCCTATAGGAAAACCAGTTGGCCTAAGTTTTCCTGCCCTTCTTCTTCTCCACTTTATGCCAACCAGCCATGTTGGGGGTGGATTCAATAATGACTAACTGGTTTTCCGACGTAATCATTGGTTGCTCCTTATCTGAATCCAATCCTTCAGGGCTGTGACTTCGTTTATTACCACTTATTTCCAGCTCAAGATCTTGGTCCTTTTCCTCATTAATCTCCTTGTCCTTATTGTCCTGATTTTTATCCTTTTCTGTATTTTGTTCTTCATTTTTTGTTGTAGATGCCTTCTTAAGTGCGGCATCTATATTCTGCCATCCTTTCGGCTTCCTTTGTTGTTGCTTGCTCTTGTTGTGGCTTGGACATGCATTGTACAGATGACCTGTTTGTTGACATCCCCGACATCTGAATGCTGTATTATCATAGTCCAAGGATTGTTTCCACTGTGTATTGTTGAAATTCAGGATGATGCTCTCAGGTAGTCCTCGGCTGAGATCTACCTCGACACATATTCTAGCATAAGTAAATATTCCTTTTATGTGTCTCTCTCCATCTATCTTTAATATTTTCCCCAGGGTATTTCCAATTGCTATTAGGACCTTTGAATGCCAAAAATGTAATGGAAGATTATGCATCCTAACCCATACTGGCATCCTTGAAACCACCATGGTGTTAGCATCAAATTCAGGAAACCAAGGGGTAATAAACAGTCCAGAACTACCCCAGAACCATGGCCCTTGGTTGAGAACTTTTTCCTTTTCTTCCTCTGTATCAAAACATACTATAAAAAACCCTTTAGGGTATAGGTAGATTTGGCACTTTTTTGTCCAAACCGAGTAGATCCATTGATACAGTGCATCAGTTCTAGGCCAAAAACCATTAAATCTACAAATAACTGCATTTTTTTGTAGATCTGAATAAATGTTTTTTACCTCTGGTATTTCGATGGAGATGGATGGGCTCTCCGGCATTTGATCTACAATGTACTGCCCTGGAGGTTCAGTGCCAGTTGTGGTGTTTTTTCCTTTGCCCTTTACTGCTTCCTTAAACCACCCTTTGCTTTGCGAGCTAGTTCCAGCGTTTTCGGCTCCTCCTCGTAATCTCATATTGAGAAAGATTGTAGATCCTAGCTTGATTTTGTATTCTTGCATAGTTTTTCATCCCTGCAAAGATCTGCCCTCGTTTAACAGGTGTTGTTCCTCAGCTGGGTAGCCAGTTTGATCGGCGATATTGTTCTTCAGATCTGAAACCCTGTCGCTGTCATATGTCCAGATCACGATTGTGGTTCCTTTTGGCGTCTTAACAAAAATTTGAAACCCCGACCTGGCACTCTGGGGCGGCTCGATTCTTGTCGGATCTGAGCCATTCAACTCCGTATCCGAGAGAGGTTCCAGATAAAACCCTGGGTCGAAAGAAACTTCCCCCGCGCTCTCCATTTTTCCCTTTTCAATTGGGCAGAGGGATGACTTAGCGCATGCATGCCTCCCGATCTGGGCTTGGGACGGGCCTTCCGGTCTGCTGTATGTCTGATCTGTCAGATTGAAGGCGGATCTGAAGAGAAAAGTCCTTTCCCTAGTAGAAAGAGTCTGCTCGGTTCCATACAAACGCCATGCAGGGGCATCATTTTCAAACTCGGGTTTTGTATCGGCGATCAACGACTCGCAGGGGAAAGCGTTTGTCTCAGACGTGATAGATCTGAGTTCGTCCTTGAACGCGTGGTGGATCGGGTGGTTCAGAGCCCCGTCACCGTCAAAAACCCCTTCAATCATCATCGTCCTTTGCTCTGAATCCGTTAGGGTATTCGACCCTAACAGATCTGATTTTCCCTTCAGGCTCGCCAGGTTAATCAAACGCTGTTGGGGATCTGACGAGATACGGAAACCGTTACAGAGCTCTGTCATGATATCCCGTTTTCCTAATTTCTCTGCCAACATTTCTTTCCCATTCCACCAGGAAGATTTCGCAGCTGGTTCATTTTCTTCCCCTGCGGTGATGGAAGTGGAGGAGGCCCTGAGCGAGGCTGTCACAAGAGTTTTGGGCCTTCTGTGACCCACATGCATCACAGAGAGCGGCGACGCCGTGAGAGCCATGAGGCGGCAGGTTAACAGTTTGAATCTCTAGTGGACATGACATATAGTTGTCTAGGAATGCTTTTATTTTTCCTAATGCATGGATGAGTGAATTCAAAGTATCTGAAATTTGTTTGTAGCATCTTTACTGCATCAATTTGCATAAGTTTCACTTGTCATTTCAAAAACAAATTTATTGGGAAAAATAACTACATCTGCTTGATATCTCCCCACATTCAATCTACTTATCACCATTGTAGACCCTGTCCCATTACATCGGTCCTAGAGACTTCAAATTCTTCCTTGCTTTGAAGGGGGAGTTTCTCCTCTTCTCATCCATTAAAAGGAAACTAAACAAATTTTATCACAAGCATTGGTTGTTGGTTCCTCTTTGCTAGTATCTTCACTACTTATATCCATTCAAGGGACTCCTCCTCAGTCACCTTCCATCTCTACCTTAGAGTTGACTCCTTCAAGAGCACCCCCACTCACTAGTATGGCCAAACAACAACGAAATCCTCTCGGTCCCGTCGCTTTACTCTTTATGGCACATATGAACCTTTTATACTTGCCTAAACTTGTTAATGATACTATTCTTCATGATGTAGCTTGGCCTACTATGCTGGCCAAGATTCTCGCATACATTCCAAAATTTGAGGCCAAGTATGGGAAGGCATCACTAATCATGTGATGTCATTTCATCTTTGGTTTTCATCCAATACTTACACAAAAGGCTATGTTTGCCTTCACTTTTCTAGTTAACCATGACCGACGACTCCACCAAATGGTACATTGATAAACCTAGCATGAAGCATACCACTTTCAATTCATTGACACTAGAGTTCATTAACTACTACGAATTTCCTATCTTCCACGATACTTGGATCAAAATTATCTCGAATTTATGCCATACTATGACTATTTCGACCACAGTCACGAATGGAAGTGACACATTAATCTTTGTAAAAACAAAATCAATGACTTGTTCCTCCTTAATTGGTTTTTGAAATTCCTCCTCCCTCCGATCACCAAAATTGACCATTCTCACTACTGAAGTTGAGGCCATGAACAAAGCCCAACAATATGACATGATTTACTCCCAACTAGAAATTTATATATTGTTATTCCTAATGCACCTTGACATCGTACCCTTAAGTCAAATACACATGGCGCATCCCATGTGACTTATGGTCTCATCGACTCAATTGCAAAACCCGTGGCTCAAACCATTTCATAGGGACAAACCATTCTAGCATGCCAACCTTTTGTTCCACCCTAATAACCCCCTATCACTTACACCAAGGATATACCTCATACTCATGGAGTGAGATGCACTAGTCAGACATGTCCTAGCACATTTAACACATTATCCTTTTTAAGAATCCCCTCAAATTCTTGCGTAGCTCCATATATCAGTTAACTTTCTTCAACTAAGGCCCCAAGCTTAGGATCAATCCTTCGAGCATATTAACTTTGTGAAACCCTCAAACTCTTAGAAATTGGGGTGTAATCAAAATAAAAAATGAGGATAAAATCAAAATCCACACCAAGACGGAAGGCCTCAGTGTCGACCTAATGTGGACAACCAGTAACCTATAAAATATCCTTCTCCTCCCACAACTAATAATTCCCACTGAAAAGGACAAGAATAGGGTCATTCACTATGCAAGTCCAATTTTACTTGCACATATAATAACTGCTTCCTTGTAAATTACTTGCTTTTATCATCCATACCTTCTTCATTTTACATCACCCATGCTTTTTATTGTTGCAACCAAAGCATGCATTTCATAACAATCTTTGAATAAGGAACTCCTCTATCATGAGGAACTTTAAATGGAACAATTAGAAACATAACATAGTCAAACAACACATGTCAGGGTGTTGATCACTCAAGGTAGGTTCAACGTTTGATTCACAATGTTTTCTCCTCCAGGCCATGGTGTGAATTTCTCTTTATCTAGTAACTCCTCCTTTCTTGGTTTTCTTAGGGAAACTCATGCTACATTCTCATCCAATGTGACCAATATTGTGGCATCTGAAGCATATTGCATAATACTTGCATGGAGGATAAATTAATGCATTCTTTCTGCCCTTGAAACCATATGAATCTAATTTGTTTATAAAATTGTTTCTGGAAGACTAATAGGAATTTATCTCATAGGCTCTATAATCCCTAGCCTTATGTTCAAATTTTGTACATAGAAAGCAATAAATACAAAATGTACTTTGATACCTTGATGGGAAAAATTCCCTTGATGATCCTCTGAAGTCACATGTCTTGGAGGAGAATTGAACCTTTGATGATGCTCATTCTTCACTACCTTGTTGTATTTTTCTTAACGGGTATATTGATGCAACGATCTAGAGTAGCAACCCTTCTAGTTTGGTCTTCATCTTTGTCTTCAAACTTTTCTTCAATTTCATCTCTTGAGTTTTTTTTGCAAGAAGACTTATTTGTATAGCCAATACCTAGTTTATCACTTGGATTAGAACATAACCATAGTTCCCTTGACTGAATCTACAAAATACCATGGGCAGAAAACCATCATGCCCAAAACCATGTGTCAAAATCATGCACAAAAACATGGGAGTGTCTGCCCAATATCATGGGTTTACCCCTATCCTTGGGTTTTCCCAACTATTATTGGGTTTGCATAATTTTTTTTCCTGGGGCATTACCTCGAACCCCACCTCCATGCAAACCCCCCGACAGGGTGGGGGGGGGGGTTGCTACCCCCCTGCTACGCCTAGCGCAACATAGATCACGTGGCGCAAGTCGTGGAAAGAATATACCACAAACCTAACATTATTCTTGTTTGAAAACATTGTAATTCTTCTATTCAGAGTCGTTTCTTTTCTTCCAGCTAATACACCAAGACATATTTACTTATTTCAAATTCTTCCAGTTATGCTTTTAAGGATGTTGCATCATGGACTTTGATTTCTAGAGTTTCATGTTGTCATTTTCTTTTAATCATGAATCATGACTTTTTTTGTAGCTTATCTCTCAAGGAGATATTTTCCTCGTAGGGTTTCACAATAGACTTCCTTTGCTTTCAGTTTTCTTTGCCACATTCCATCTTTTTTTTACTTCTTCCTGATGGCTTTCCATGACTTCTCTTTCTTGGGCTTAATTTTCAAATCTCTTCAATAGGTTCTCTCACTCTTTATTCATATCTATAAGATTCCTTATTTCTTCTAGAGTGGAAGCGAGCTTATTTTTTACCATATGTTCCTTCTTATGATCATTTAATTGATCCATTAAAGAAACTTTAGATTTTCTTACATTTCTAATTGAAACTTCACTTCAACTTTTCTTTCAAATTCTTCCTTTATGAAGATAATTTGATTAGGAACCTCTTCTTGATTATGTCTATAATGACCTTCTTTAGTACAATTTAAACAAAAAAAAATACTTGATTCTTTAGCATTATAGGGATCACATACACTGCTTATATGATTGCATCCTTACTTTCTCTAAGATAACTTCTTGATTTTTAATTTATTTGCCATAGATTCCTTGATCTACCTTCCAACAACTAGTTGTTCCTAAAAGCACTAGCTTTGATACCACCTCTTGGCCCAAAAAGTCACATTTAGAGGGGAGGGGGTGAATCAATGTGAAGTCAATTTCACAATTTAATAAAAAAATCTTAATAATAAATCCATATAGAAATGAACCATAATCATCCCATCATTAGTTATATCAATAATATAAGAAGTATTCAACAACATAAGAAGCTATCACATCACAAAGAGACAATTTTTTTTAGGTGGAAATCCAAACTACCAATCATATTATTCTTTATCTTCAATTCATTTACACCACTTAGCAAGCTTTTACCTATTGGTAGGATACAACTTGATCGAGGAACTGGCCACAGAGATGTAGACTGCTACTCGTTGTAGGCTACCATCGGATTGAGTCTCCAACCTTAACAATGAGTAGGATCTAATGTACTCTAGTATTCAACATTAGAAATGAGTAGGCTCAAACATGATTGAGGCTACAACCTCCTTATTCAAATTCCTTGTGGATCTTTATTTCATCTCATTTTCAAATTGGAAACTGATACATTTCCATACAACCTGCAACCATTGCACTGCCATACAATCTCACACCGAAATTTTATATCAATGACACCCATTGGTTTTCATACTTCTTCTCATATTTTACTTCAACCAAAACTTCAATATGGTCATTCAAACTCTTCCTCGGACAATATTTCTTCATATATCTAATACACCCGCAACATGCTCATGGACATTCAAAATGGACATAAGAGATTTTTGTTGTCAAATATGAGTCAAAACAACATTAAACCCCTCTAGTTACATTCATCTTTGAACTGTGATCGTCCAACTTCTTTTGGATCTTAATTTGAACAAATAATTCTCCCCAAAAAAATAAAATAAAATAACAATATATATAACTGTATAAATAGGTAAATGTTATAAAAACTGAACTTTTCTGGGTGACCTCCAAATGATTTTCCAGATTCTAGTGCTGGTCACTGGAAAGTGTTAATAATTCGACAAAATTGTGTATAAATAAAATAAAAAATATAACCAGATCTAATAGTTGCAGGAGTTTGAATCCATGACCTTAGTTGTGCATTACATACCCTCTACCAACTTGGTTTCTTGATAGCCTTGCAATGATTGTCCGCTCAAATTGTTTTATTGTAATAGAGTCAACTTCCAATGAGCAAAGGGAAAGGTCAATCCTTGTTAGAACAACATGCCATTCATCATGTCAATCAACATTTCGTGGCCCTTCCAACATGATTTATAACGAATAGTTCTCTCTTTCTGTGGCCAAACAAAATAATTAGTCATCATGGTCAATCTCCACTATGTATTATTGGAACTCTACCAAAACTTCTACCAAAGTGACATCACCACAAAATTTGGTCTTTCACCATGTTTTATTCACCAGAGCTATACATGTTTAATTTCCAACTCAACATTCGATCCAAACAATAACCTCGTTCAATCAAACCATAACAATTGAAAAATCTGACACCCTTAATCAGACTTGTGCCATACTAGAGATATGTTGTTGAAATAGAATAGAACACTACCAATGAATGAAACCAAGAATAGTACTGTAACGAAACAAGAAAACCATAGAATTCAACTTCAAACCAATTTGAATTGAATGATTTTGAAAACTAGTCCAATCATATCATAATGTTTTTTAAGCCCGACAATCAGATCAATTGATACAAACCAATTCAATTTCATGTTATCAAGCCCTCAATAGTGCTATATTTATAGCATTTGGGCCGTGGAGGGGTTGACCACATTTGTTAATAAAAAATCTATAAATCACACTCACCTATTCCAATATGACTGTTTGAAGTCGATAATGTGACGAGGGGTAGAAACCAAACTTAGGCAACATATAGCCCTCTGTATCCCTAAAATCATATGACTGTGCCCATATGACTTAGCCCTAAGGGCCATTGGTACTCTATGTGATGACATCAACATGACATCATCATTCCATATGGAGGCCCTTGAGGGGTGCCATGTGATGGGTCCAGCCCTTGTCCTTTTGTCCGGATGTAAAGTTTGATTAAATGAATTATTAATGGAATGATTTTTTGGGGATATCCAATGTTTGTTTTTTATTATTTTGTATTTATTTGTTTGGTACGAGTCTGGCCTGTGAGGGAGACACCTGTCTCTACCTCGGATTTCGTCCTCCCACCTTATGATGTACTTTGAAACCCTAACACTCCACTTACTCTGCCATTTTCGACTTCACTCGGTTGCACTGAGAGGCTCCTTGCTCTGTTTTCCACCTTTGACTTCTTAAGGGTTTCTTTGTGGCACTCTCTTTCTGTTACCCAACCACGACGCTGCTCTGTTGGCTGGGCTTTGTTGGTGTAATGGCATTGTCTATGGCTTTCTGTCCGTTGGTCTATATGAGTGTTTCCAAGCTCGTTTCTCGGTGTTCTGAAAGTGACCTCCTTTGTTCTGAAGGCTCTATGGATGCGGTTAATGGTTTCTTCCTCTTGAGTGTATTTGTATCGTTGTTGTTTTTAATTTTTGGTTCAATGGATTCACTGTTTAATTTTTCCACTAGTTGTTGTGTTTCTAGGTCGCGACCACGAGGTGACCTGGCGTTCGACCTCTACTCATCGGCTAGACATAGGTAAGCTTTCCCTCTTTGATTCAGTTCCCACTTTTCATCTTCTGTTGGTGCTAACAAGTTTTGCTCCTTGTGAATAGGGGTTCCTTGTTGGTTCGTGGCCTGTCGAGACCTCTCCTCCTGCGATTTCGGCTCCTCCTCTGGTAAGTGTGGGTTACAAACCCTTGCTCTATTCCCATTCTTCAGTTAGGGTTTTTATTTTTCCCGTTATTAACTGCTACGAACTGTGGTTGTAGGTGGTTGTCGGGCACTACAACTATGGGTTTCGGCTCCTGTTGCGACTTGCTAGACCAGGTAGGGTCTTTCCATGAAACTTGTGTTTGGAATCTGTTGATAGTTCTGGGTCTTGGTTACAGGCTTTGGCCTCTCTGTCAGTCGCTTATGTAATCACTTCTATCATTTTAATAGGTAGACAGGCCTTTTGGTTTTAACTTGGGATTGTGAGAATTTAATTCGTCCTCAGGGTTTCGAACCCAGGTTCCTTTGTCAAGTTTGTAATATTAACTTATCCTAACTTTGGACTGTAAATGAATTTAAATATTTCTGTAGATTTGCTTCAAACAGTATTTGCAAGGAAAAGTAATGTGTGTTAATTTATGTGGTACCTGGTCATAGATGTTTTCTTCTCGCTGGAAATTTGATTGTGGTTGTTGTGAAACCCTCTGTTAGTTTTATTTATCATGCACTCGATGTTCTTCAGGAACTGTAGGTAGTTGTTGTGAATAATTGTTGGTTCTTCGACAGTTGTTTCTTCTGTGTGTTTGTTATAATGCTTCCACCAGATCTCTATTTCGCTGACTCTGATATTCTAGATGCCTGTTAAAAAAGATTAATCTGCCAATTCTTGTCACTGTTTAGAAATACACTCAATTCATTTTAAGAACAGAAAGGAAATATAATCTTGCTACAAATGGACTCAGATGATTTCAAAAATCTCTTGTATGTTTCTATTCTTCTTCTGCTATGATGAAAATCAACCCTTACAATGTTTCATTTTCTTCCCTTTGTATGATTTTTTGAATAGTTTTAAAAACTGTCAATAGTTACATGTAGTTACCATGAGTAACTATTAATTTCTGTTTGTCTAAATTCTAGAATTAATTTAAAAACATATATATTTTTTTTCAATAAAACATCATAATGAAAATAAAATAAAACTTGCTATCACGTCCTAAATACTAGTAACTAAGAAATTAAAAAAAAAAACTCAGGTACAGTGACCTGTGAACCTGTCAATCTGTGAGACAAACACTTCCTCTATTCACCCCTAGTTGGATGCTCCTGCATTAGGCTCCCGGGGTAACAAAAATTCATGGCTCCGGTCCATGAGCTCCTCGATTGAATACCCTACACGTTGTATCTATCCTGCATCAAGCCACGCACTATGCTCAATAGGGCAGTTGTTCCACTTAATGAGGTACTGTAGGTACTCCTCCTTCCGAGTCTGCCTGGCCACTTGTGTGTCGAGGATTCCTTTGATTTCAAGTGGCTGAGCTGAAGGCATTTGTCTCATCCACGAACTACTCCTTTCCTGGGTGTCCCGCTTTTGGATGTGCCGAACTATCCTCTTCCAGATTGGCAATGTACGGGAATAAATCTGCCACATTAAAAATGGGTGATATTCCTATACCTGGAGCCAATTGCAGTTCATAGGCATTTTCAGGAAACTTACGTAGAATTTTACAAGGTCCAACTTTTTTGAATTTCAGCTTATTGTATTTGCCCTTAGGAAATCTTTCCTTGCGCAAATGTGTTAGGCCCTGATCCCCTACATTAAATTGTACCTCACGTCGTTTCAAATCATCTTTCTGTTTGTACCTCTAACTGTTGTCCTGTAGCTTCATCTTCACTTGCTCATGTAGGTCGTTAATTGCTCTTGCAAAGTCTTCCCCGTCAGCACTTCTTTTCTCCAGCTGTCCCAAATCTCGCAGCTCATGCACTCCTCGAGGATGCATTCCATACAATATCTGAAAAGGACTAATTCCTGTGCTTTGATTTGGTGAATCGTTGTAAGTGAATTCTGCTTGAGCAAGTACACGATCCCACATTCGTGAATTTTCTCCCACTAGACTCCGCAGCAGGTTTCCTAAACTTCTGTTCACCACCTTCGTTTGCCCATCAGTCTGTGGGTGATAAGCGGAGCTGAAGTTCAACTGTGTGTCCAGCTTCTTCCACAAGGCACGCCAGAAATGTCCTATGAATTTCACATCCCTGTCAGAGACAATGGACTTAGGTAAGCCGTGCAGATTGACAATCTCTGTGAAAAATAAGTGTGCGACGTGAGTGGCATCACTGGTTTTCCTACAAGGAATGAAATGTGCCATTTTTGAAAACTGATCCACTACCACCATAACGGAATCATAACCTCGCTGTGTTCTTGGCAGACCCAAGACAAAGTCCAAGCTAACTGAGTCCCATGGTCTACTTGGAATAGGCAGTGGTGTGTAGAGTCCCATATTCTAATTGTGTCCTTTTGCCAACTGACACACTTTACACCTGGTTACAAATCGCTGCACATCCCTTCACATATTCAGCCAATAATAAAAGTGACTAAGCTGATTGAAGGTCTTGTCAATGCCAAAATGTCTGGCTAGACCTCTGCTTGCTTCTCCCGGATTATGTTTTGCCTCATCGAACAGTCGTGGATACATAGTTGTCCTCCCTTAAATAGCAGCTTCTCCTGTAAGTTATAGTCCAACCACGGACTATTATTACTCAACAAAGGGTTTTGGTAGGCTTCATAAGCCTCCTTAAAATCTGCATCTGTTTGATACAAGTCTTTCAGGTGTTCAAAACCCAGTACTTGTATCATGCTCTCCTGCAAGAGCAAAACTCTCCTGCTCAATGAATCTGCTACCTTGTTAGCCTGTCCGCTAATATGCTTCAACATAAACATGAAAATCTGCAAGTATTCAACCCACTTTGCATGCTTATGGTTGAGCTTATGCTGCTGCATAACATACTGCAATGCAGAATTATCATAAAACAAAACCAACTCATTACTCAGCAAATAGTGTCTCCAATGCTTCAATGCTTGGATGATAGCATAGAACTCCTTGTCATAAGACGAGTATTTCTGCCTACTTTCATTCAATTTTTCACTAAAGTAAGCTACTGGTTTGTCTTCCTGACTAAGTACGGCCCCAATGGCTATACCACTGGCATCACAATGAACTTGAAAATTTTTGTTGAAGTTAGGTAGCCTCAAAAGTGGCCTCTCAATGATCTTCTTCTTCAATATCTAGAAGCTCTTTTCTGCAGCTTCAGTCCACTGAAAAGGTTGACTTGCCTTCTTGATTGTATCCAACATAGGTGTGTAGATTCCACTAAAATCCTTTATAAACTTGCGATAGAAACTTGCCAACCCATGAAAACTTCGAACTTCAAACAGACTCTTAGGGGATGGCCAACTAAGTATAGCTGCAACTTTTTCTGGGTCCATTTTCAGCTCATTTTCTGCAATCATGAAACCCAAATAGACTAACTCCTTCTGAAAGAAAGTACATTTTTTTAGATTTATCAGCAACTTGTTTTGCTGCAACTTCTCTAGAACATATCGAACATGTTGAAAATGTTCCTCCTTGGTCTTGCTGAAAATCAGTATATCGTCAAGATACACAATCACAAATTTCCCAATGAACTCCTTCAACATCTCATTCATCAAGCGCATAAAAGTATTAGGGGTGTTACTTAACCCAAATGGCATCACCAACCATTCATACATCCCTTCCTTAGTTTTGAAATTTGTTTTCCATTCATCCCCTTCCCGAATTCTAATCTGGTGGTATCCACTCTTCAAATCTATCTTCCAAAAATATGCTGCCCCACTCAAACAGTCCATCATATCATCCATTCGTGGCAATGGAAACCTGTACCTGATCATAATTTTGTTTATTGCTCATGAATTTTTGCACATCTGCCACTCTCCTCCTTTCTTGGGAGCTAAAACTATCGGAACTGCACACGAGCTTAAGCTTTCTTGAATTAGTCCCTTATCCAGCAAATCTTGTACCTATTTTCTAATCTCCTAATTGTCTTTGGGGCTCATCCAGTAAGCTGCTTTGTTCGGTAAACTAGCTCTAGGGATGAAATCTATGTGATGACAGATACTTCGCTTTGGTGGAAATTTATCTAGTAGATCGTCCACCACAATGTCGCTGAATTCCTGCAACATTTCATGGATTTCTTCAGGTAAATTAGAAATTTTAGTGTGCAACAACACTGTTCTTGGTCTCTTACAACAACATATTTCACCTCATCATCCTCAATCTAACTCAAAATTTGTTTTCCACCCACCAGTAATACTTTGGTTCCACTAGTCTCTGCTATTTCCTCCTCCTTGATGGGCATTAGCGTATGCTTCATCCCATCCTTAAAAAATTTGTAACAGTTTGTTTTCCCATCATGAACAACTTTCAAGTCATACTACCATGTTCTACCTAGCAGAATATGACACACGTCCATGGGCATGACGTCACAAATAACTTTGTCCCTATATTTGGTAATATGGAACTCCACCTCACATTGCTCATCAACTAGCAGTTGATGACCCTTATGTAACCACGACACCTTATAGGGAGTTGGATGCTTCAGTCGTTTTAGACCCAATTTCCCCACCATCTCTGTTGCAACCAGATTATCAGTGCTTCCACTGTCTATAATCAGTTTGCAGCATTTTCCATGTGACTTGCACACAGTCCGGAATAATGCCTTTCTTTGGGTTTGTTCAGCTATTTCTTTTGCCGGTTTCAGAAATACCTTGTTCAAGACTAAGGCCTCTCCTGTCTTCGGTACATTTTCTACCTCCTGAGGTGGTGCCTTCGCTGACCTCCTCACATTCAAAATACTTGTCCAGCTCACTAATTGAGTCCAACAACACTTCTGTGGACAAAATGCCATCATAATTCGGAATTTTAGGCTTTGGCTTACTGCTAGCCAACAAAACTGACCTTAACAATTTGATCTAAGGTCCTTCTTCATCTGATCCATATGTTGTAACTACAGCCTCTTCCTCACTGTCATCTCCTACTTCCGGATCCCTTCTCCTTCCTGCTTCCACTACCGCCAAACGGGCATTCAGGATCCTAATCTCTTCCCTCAATCCCTCATATACTACTCTTCGAATAGCTCTACCATGACCTCTTCTCCTAGCTTCCATTTTATAAGAAAATTAGTTAATTGTTCCTGCTCTGATACCAAAATTGATGGGTCCAGCCCTTGTCCTTTTGTCCGGATGTAAAGGTTTGATTAAATGAATTATTAATGGAATGATTTTTTGGGGATATCCGATGGTTGTTTGATATTATGTTGTATTTATTTGTTTGGTACGAGTTTTGGCTGTGAGGGAGACACCTGTCTCTACCTTGGATTCCGTCCTCCCGCCTTATGCTGCGCTTTGAAACCTAAAACTCCACTTACTCTGTCATTTTCAACTTCACTCGATTGCGCTGAGAGACTCCTTGCTCCGGTTTCCACCTGTGACTTCGTAAGGGTTTCTTTGTGGCACTCTGTTTGTGTTCCTCGGCCACGACTCTGCTCTGTTGGCTGGGCTCTGTTGGTGTAATGGCACTGTCTGTGGCTTTCTGTCCGCTGGTCTATTTGAGGGTTTCTGAGCTCATTTCTCGGTGTTCTGCAAGTGACCTCCTCTGTTCTGAAGGCTCTATGGGCGCGGTTAATGGTTGCTTCCTCTTGAGTGTATTTGTATCATTGTTGTTTTTAATTTTTGGTTCAATGGCTTCACTGTTTAATTTGTCCACTGGTCGCTGTGTTTCCAGGTCACAGCCACGAGGTGACCTAGTGTTCGACCTCTGCTCATTGGCTAGACACAGGTAAGCTTTCCCTCTTTGATTCAGTTCCCACTTTTCATCTTCTTTCGGTGCTAACAAGTTGTGCTCCTTGTGAGCAAGGGTTCCTTGTTGGTTTGTGGCCTGTCGAGACCTCTCCTCCTGTGATTTCGGCTCCTCCTCTGGTAAGTGTGGGTTACAAACCCTTGCTCTATTCCTATTCTTTAGTTAGGGTTTTTATTCTTCCTGTTATTAACTATTATGAACTGTGGTTGCAGGTGGGTGTCGGGCGCTATAGCTATGGGTTTTGGCTCCTCTTGCGACTTGCTAGACCAGGTAGGGTCTTTCCATGAAACTTGTGTTTGGCATCTGTTGATAGTTCTGGGTCTTGGTTATAGGCTTCGGCCTCTCTGTCGGTCGCTTATGTCAACACTTCTGTCATTGTAATAGGTAGACAGGTCTTTTGGTTTTAACTTGGGATTGTGAGAATTTAATTCATCCTCAGGGTTTCGAACCCAGGTTCCTCTGTTGATTTTGTAATATGAACTTGTCCTAACTTTGGACTGTAAATGAATTTAAATATTTCTGTAGATTTGCTTCAAATAATATTTGCAAGGAAAAGTAATGTGTGTTAATTTATGTGGTACCTGGTCATAGATGTTTTCTTCTCGATGGAAATTTGATTGTGGTTGTTGTGGAAGCCTCTGTTAGTTTTCTTTATCACGCACTCGATGTTCTTTAGGAACTGTAGATAGTTGTTGTGAATAATCGTTGGTTCTTCGGTAGTTTTTTCTTCCATGTTTTTGTTATAATGCTTCCACCAGATCTCTGTTTCGCTGACTATGATATTCTAGATGCCTGTTAAAAAAGATTAATCTGCCAGTTCTTGTCACTGTTTAGAAATACACTCAATTCATTTTAAGAACAGAAAGGAAATATAATCTCACTGTAAATGGAATCAGATGATTTTGAAAATCTCTTGTATGTTTCTATTCTTCTTCTGTTGTGATGAAAATCAACCCTTACAATGTTTTGTTTTCTTCCCTTTGTATGATTTGTTGAACAATTTTAAAAACTGCCAAGAGTTAAATGTAGTTACCATGAGTAACTGTTAATTTCCGTTTGTTTAAATTCTAGAATAAATTTAAAAACATAAAGTTTTTTTTTTTTTTTTTAAACATCATAATGAAAATAAAATAGAACTTGCTATCATGTCCTAAATACTAGTAACTAAGAAATAAAAAAAAAAATACTCAGGTACAGTGACTTGTGAACCTGTCAACCTGTGAGACAAATAACTCCTCTTTTTCACCCCTAGTTGGATGCTCCTACATCACCATATGACACCTGTTTTTGGGATTTTTTCCAATCCAAATGTGTCATTTTTCATTGTCATGTGGCACCACATCATCGTGTTTTCAACGATTGACGTGTCATGTCGATTATGAAATTGTGTCATGTGTTATTCATCAATAGGCCCACATCATCGTCAAACAAAACCCTGCCACATGTCATCATCTAGTTGGTCTGATGGGACTAGTTAAACATTGAGAATCTTCACCTTCCGCTGGTCATTAGGTTGTTGGGAGTGCCACTGATTAACCTAAAACTTGCACATCCTTTAATGACATTAAATAGTGTGCAACTCCATATGATCATGGCCATTGATCTGTTCGTTCAATGGTGGATCTACCTTGAAATTACACACTTTTTATTCCTTTAATAATTTGGATTTCGTCCTATCTAAGTTTTCCCTTGCAATTTGACCCACTATAATGTGATTTTCAACTGGCCATAACTTTTCATCATGGAGGATTTTTTCTGAGTAGGATATACCATTGCAAAGGTATCGAATATATCTACACAACCATGCTATTTGTAAGATTTGTTTAGCAACATAATTTCATTAAAAATTTGAATAACTTCAAGCACCCATGTCTTCATGTAATGAGATCTTGCAGAAGGTCAAATTGTCATATTGCTTCACAAAAAGTTCTATTACTTCTTTGATCATCAATGATGGTCCTAATGTTGTTTTCCCCCATATCCCTTTGAAATCAGTGAAATATTGTTGTCGTCAATGACAACGCTACGTGTAACATCTATTAATCCACATTTGAATTATTTTTCTTTGAAATGTATGTTTTCATAAGTCACAACTTAAGGTCATCATCATAATGTGGAAGACATTATCATAAACACATATTTCCATATCCTTTTAGGAAATGCCAAGTTAAAATTGTTGCATTAGGTGGCTCCTAGTGTACTCCTCCACTTCCTTTATCATCCACATTTCCATTGTTCTTAAACTCCTTTACAAGATTGTATTTCTATATAACATAAAGAGACAAGTAGCATAACAAAGTTGAATAACAATTGTTAGCATTAGGATGCTAATTAGCCTTTGTTATTGGGGTTAAATACTTTGCAATACTAACTATGTTTATTGTGATACACATATGAGTTAATTCACAAAAGGAGAATTTGTTTATTTCCTTACTCATTAAAGTACCATATTCCCTAGAGGAAGTTCAATGTTTAGAGGCGAGACCTTGCCCAAATGTGGTAGATGAGAAGCTAGATTGAGACAAGTTTCATGGAAAATGTTCAAATGGTGGGAACTAGTGTGTGCACCAACAATAAATGTTCTCCTTATTTAATTTGAAGAGTAACTTTATTCCTAACATGTATTCCATCTTAGAAATGATTCCATAAGCAATTTTAATATAGTTATTTGAGCAAAGAGAGTATTCAGTATAAAAATAGAAACATGCCTTTAGGGTCCATTCTCTATAGAGGAAATAATTCCCTAAAATCCACAAATAAATTGACATTCACATGTAGTGGGAGGAATCAGTGAAAAAGACAAGTTCTCTGCATGTATCATCAACTCTTGGCTCACTATCAAAACATGTATGGTGTAAAGTTTATAGGGGTGGGTTTGGTAAAATTATAACTCTGGATATTTTAATTCAAATCCTCCACGTGGTGTTGATGTTGATTTGGAAAATCTAATTGGAAAGTGGTTTAACAAATGATTATTAAATGCAGATAGGCTCCATTGAGCGTGGAATAAGGTTCATTTTATTCATTTAGAGGTAACCATTGTAAAATTATTGGATAAGTGACTCAGATAAGTTTTGAATCCATAGAAGATGTTGAAATTGTGAAGGATGAGGAATTTGAAGAAATGGCGACGACATTGTAAATACGTGGAGCTAAGATCAATTAGAGTGTTGGTTAGTCTAAGTGATTGATCTCCAATGAGGTGAGTGTGAAAATTCAACACCCCCCTCAAATGAAAATCAGGGAATCAAACCTGGGCCAAGGCTCTGATACCAATTAGGTTTTCCGTTACACCAAAACCTGCATGCATTAGTAAACTTCAAAATCATTATCATTACCTTTTCAAGTGGTCCTAGGGTGGATCCCAGAGTAGTGTTTAGTCCACGTGATCAATTCCCAATGGGATGAGTGTGAAAATCTGGTAAACAAAAGAAAAAAAAGAAATACATAAAAAATACAAGTTTAAAAGATGGTTTAAGTTTATATATATATATATTTCATTAATACATTATAATTTTGATACAATAAAACAAAAAATCTATTTTGGTCAAATCTAATAACATCTTTGAAGTTGTGAAAATGTTTAGCTATGACTATAACTAATTTAAAGATACATCTTAACAAGTGTCGATAATAAACCAATTGTAAATGATAATCTAACTTACTTCATAATAATTTAATATGCTTATCATATGAGCTAATTAAAAATAATTAAGTTATATTATAATATAAATATGCTTATCATAGGCTAATTAGATAAAATTAAGCTATATTATAACATAAATGCGACATTGTAAGTTATATTATAATTGTCATGCAATCCACTAAATGATACTATAATTTATATTTATCATATTTGATTTCAAAACTAATTAAAACTAATTAAATTATATTATTAATAATCATCATCTATTTTTATAATCATATCTTCTTACTCACAATAAGGGATCCACTAATTCATGCCACATTGAAATTTATACTATAACTGTCATGCAATGCACTAAATGATACTATAATTTATATTTATCATATTTGATTTCAAAGTTGATTAAAATTAATTAAACTATATTATTAATAATAATCATCTATTTTTATAATCATATCTTCTTACTCATAATAAGGGATCCGCTAATTGATGGTGGTATGCATCTTGTACTTCTCTATTTAAATCTATAGTTTCTTAAACCAAGAAAAATGTCATTAACTATTAAACCTATTATATTAACATTATATTACACAAAATTATACTCTAAAAAAATGTAATTCACTTCTTTATATAAAGTTAGCAATTATATTGAAAAAAAGGTAAAGGATATCTAAAATTCATGTAACATACCTAGTTAGTAAACCTAGTAGTTGGTGAGGGTTCATATCATCATATCTAGTTTGTAAATCTACGAGCTGGTGAATCCTGATGTTATGGTCCAACAACTATGTGTGGAGATTTGGTCCCTACAAATCTAGTTGTCCAATCACGGGCAAGACTGTGTATGTCTAAGAACTGCTTCAAGTATGATTTCTTCAATTGAAAAAAACAAACCCTATGAGTTGGTGAGGGTTCAAACAATCAAAGAGATAAACACACTAACAAAGACTGATAACTTAGGGCCACCAGCTGGACTTCAACAACACAGAGATTACCCAAAGGTGGAATAAAGTTCGGCCAACCAAGTGTCTAAATGTAGCATTTCCGTGTTTTCAATATTCATCTATATCCATTTTTGTTAAAGAATATGCTTGTATAGAAGAATGAAAATAGGTCCCTATATTTTGTTTAATTAATATTTGTTTTTAAAATCAAAATTCAAAATAAATTGGTGATAAATTCATAAAGTCAAACTTCCAAATTTTTGATGGTAATAATTATCCTCGTAACAAAGGATAACCATCGATTAACGTAACAAGTAATGAATATCCACATGATAAATAATAACTATCGTTTAGAATAAGTAGTAATTACTATCTATAATCAAAGGTAAAGGTAGGTGCAGACTGTGATATCAAAAAGCACAACAATCTAGGTAGTGACTATTATGAAACCAGCTCAAGAAAAGATAGAAAAGATAGATCAACGCCTTAGAATTCAGCCTCTTCGAGGGGGCAACCTCCTTTACATTACATAAATGAAAAAAAAATGGATAATTCAAATGACAAAACCTCCTTTCTATATATAGGAGTCTAAGGAGTCACAATATAACCCAGCCAACCTAACAATAATAATATAAAGCCACAAAAATAACAATAGAGGGATTCTATGGGGCACAGTAATAACAATATGGGGACAATAGGGGCACAACAATATTAATAAGGGATGAAACTACAAGAGTGATGGGGTAATCACTAGTATTATAGGGACCCAACATGCCCATCTCCTTCAAAAAATTGTTGTCCTCAACGCTTGAGTAGTTCTGGATGCTTCTGTATAAAATTCTCATCCTCCCATGTGGAATCTTCAGCGGATAAGTTCTTCCACTTGATAAGATACTCCGAAATTGATCTATTTTGTGGCTGTCGAATTCTTGTTTCTGTGACTGCTTTTGGTTCCAATATAATTTTTCCTTCCTCGTCAAGTTATGGCAATATTGTTTGAACTGGGAGCTTGTTGCCTATAACCTTCTTTAAACATGAAACATGGAAAACTGGGTGTAATCAAGAAGCTGCTGGAAGCTCCAATTTGTATGCCATAGTACCAATCTTTTGCAACACCTTGTACAGACCATAATACTTTGGTGATAATTTATTATCCTTCTTAGCTTGCTTGAGGGACATTTGCTTATATGGTTGTAGCGGTAGGAATACCCAATCACCTACATCAAAACTTCTTTCGTTGTGATGTTGATCTGCCTATTGTTTCATTCTATTCTGTGCCAACACGAGGTTATCCTTTAAGAGTTGGAGGACTTGTTGTTGATGTTCAATGTGATGTTCCACTACTTGAACCTTAGAATTTTCTCTTAAATATGATGTGATGGATGGTGGTTGATATCCATAAAGTGCCATAAATGGGGTCATTTTTGTTGTTGTATGGAAGGAAGTGTTATACCACCATTCAGCCAGAGGCAACCATTTGACCCATTGTCTGTTTATCAGATACAAAGCAACGAAGATATCCTTCCAAACATTTGTTTACTATCTCAGTTTGCCCATCAGATTGAGGATGATAAAATGAGTTATGAGCTAACTGAGTACCAAGACAAGAAAATAATTATGTCCAAAAATTTCCAGTGAAAATGGGATCTTTGTCACTTACAATAATCTTTGGGTTTCCATGTAGCTTTTGAATTGTTTCCATAAATGCAGTAGAAACTGTATTGGCTTTAAATGGATGTGATAATGCACAAAAGTGTGCATACTTGGTAAGTTTGTCAACTACCACCATGATGACACTCTTTCCCTCAGACTTGGGTAAACTTGTGATAAAATCCATTGAAACCTCCTCCCAATGTTGGCTTGGAATGGATAAAGGTTGTAATAGACCCAGTGTCTTAATTGTTTCAACTTTATTTTGTTGGAAAACCAAACATTCCGCCACAAATTTTTGAATATCCGATTTAAGGCCATCCCAAAAAAATTCCTTCTTAACCCTGTGGTAAGTTTTTAAAAATCCTGAGTGCCCTCCTAAAGGAGAAGTGTGCAATTCCATAAGAATCTTTTGTTTTAGTTGGGAATTCTTACAGAGGTTTAAACGATATTTTGCCAGCTAAATTTATCAGACATACTGGAATCTTGTTGTAACTTTCGAATAAGTGCCCACACTTCTTTGTCATTCTTCCATTCCTCCCTTGCTTCATTTATCCAATCTGGTTGGATAATAGAAATGGCGCACAACAATGCTTCCACATCCTCATCCTTTCTTGAGAGTGCATCTGCCACCACATTTTGCTTCCCTTTTTTGTAGATGATTTCAAAGTCATAACCCAACATCTTTGTGACCCACTTTTGTTGCTCTTCAGAGGATAATCTTTGTTCTAAAAAGTATTTAAGGCTATCATGATCCGTTTTTACCTTGAAGTGTCTTCCCATTAGGTAGGGTTGCCATTTCTTAAGTGCATGGAGTATTGCCAACATTTCCTTCTCATAAATAGCTTTGTGTAAAAACTTTCCCTTGATTGGATGACTTTCAAAAGAAATGGGTCTTTCATCTTGCATTAAAACAACACCAATTCCATTTTCTAAAGCATCACATTCCACAATAAAGGTTTTTGTGAAGTCCGGTGTAGCTAAGACCGGTGCTTGGCACATTGCCTCTTTAAGATGTTCGAAGGCCTTTGTTGCTTCTGAAGTCCATGAAAATGCATCTTTCTTCAATAATGTTGTTAGAGGTGTTGCTATTCTCCCATAATTCTTAACAAACTTGCGATAATACCCTGTCAACCCAAGAAATCCTCGCAAATGCTTTATGGATGTGGGGATTTTCCATTCCTTAATGGCTTTAATTTTGCTAGGGTCTACCTTAACTCCTTCATGAGATACAATATGACCCAGATATTCCACCTCTTGTACTCCAAAGAAACATTTGGATCTTTTTGCATATAATTGTTTCTCCTCCAATAGTTGTAGCACCTCGTCAACATGTTCAACATGATCCTTCCAAGACTTGTTGTAGATTAGTATATCATAAAAAATACTAACACAAATTTTCTAAGGAATGGTTTGAAAATGGAATTCATCAAACCTTGAAATGTTGAAGGTGCATTGGTAAGGCCAAAAGGCATGACCAAAAATTCATAATGACCCTCATGAGTTCTAAATGTTGTTTTCGAAATGTTTTCAGTCTTCATTCTTATTTGATGATATCCTGAACGAAGATCCAACTTGGTGAAGTAAATTGATCCATGCAATTCATCCAGTAATTCATCAATGACAGGAATGGGAAACTTATCTTTAATAGTGAGCTTGTTGAGCTCCCTATAATTTGGACACATGCGCCATGATCCATCCTTCTTGTGCACTAATACTACTGGAGCAGAGAAAGAACTTTGACTCGGTTGAATTATACCAGCCTCTAGCATTTCTGCAACCATAGGTTCAATTTCACTCTTTTGGGCATAAGGATATCTGTACAGTCTGATGTTTGGAGGAACACTTCCTGGAATCAGATGAATAGCATGATCATGATCACGAATAGGTGGGAGACCTTTGGGAGTCTCAAATACCTTGGAATGATTGTCCAAGACTTTTTGGAGATTTGGAGAAATAGATGATTCCAATGTGGAAACATCTAGCGAACATAATTGTGCAATTACACCTCTTTGTTCCTTTTTTAGAAGCTTTGTCATACCGTTAGAGCTGATTATCTTTCTCGGTTTCCCTACAATACCACTTAATTCAACTTCCTTTCCTTCCACAGAAAATTTCATGAAAAGTTCTTGAAAATTAAAAGCTATTGTACCCAAGGATTGTAGCCATTGGACTCCTAGTACAACATCAGCACCTCCCATTGGAATGGAAAGCATTGGGCTAGTCAATACATATTCTCCCATCGATAGCTTGATATTATGGCACTTTCCAGAGCAATTTATTGTTCCTCCATTTGCAACCATCACTTGACACTCTGGTGCTGGATATAAGAAGCAATTCAATTCTTTTGCTACCTTACAATGAATAAAATTTTGGGTACTTATTGAATCAATCAACACTATTACCTTTTTCTTCTTGATTTTTCCTTCTATCTTGATGGTTTGAGGAGTGGTAATTCCTGCCAATGCATTACAAGATATGGTCATATTCATTTCTTCTTTATCTAGGCTTTGTTCCTGGAGTATATCCTCTTCTTTTGACCTTTCTTGCTCCTTTTCTTCTTCCTCTTCGCAATCTATGTAGAATAATTTCTTCTTAGCACACTTATGACCTTTAGTGTATTTGCTATCACAACTGTAACAAAGCCCTTTTGCTCTTTTTTCTTCCAATTGTTGTGGTTTCAACCTTATAGGTTGTGGAAGATTAGAGGCAACAACACTTCCATCTTTATAGTTGTGAGTGGTATGCTTCCTGGTTGCCATAATTTTGCTTTCCATTTTTCTTGCTAACTTGAATGCCTTCTCTAATGAATCAGGTTCCCAAAGGCGAACATCGTGTTGGATATTATCCTTTAAAGTCCCTATGAACACATCAATCCTATGCTCCTATGGAATATTTTTTACCCTTTTGTTTGAGACTTATCAATTGGCTAAAAAAAGTGTTGCTTTTTGTATCCTCATAATGTGCTATCAATTCTTCCGTAAAAATTGCCCAAGTGATAATTTGTTTATGAGAGCAAAGCCATTGATACCATACAAACTGATTTGGTTCCAAATATAAAGTTGCAATACGTACCTTTTGTGTGTTTTGAACATTATTGAGATCGAAAAATTGCTCCATCTTTAATATCCATGTTGCGGGATTCTTGCCATCAAACTTCCTCATATCGATTTTTGGAATATGGTGGGTCTTCGATCCCACATTAGAGTCTATGAAATCATGATTAACATTTCTTTTGTTCGCATCATGAGTTTCCTTTACTACCTTTTCACCATTAGTAAGTATTTCTTGTAGAAAATTTGTCAAATCTGTCTTCAAATCTGCCATGTCTGTCTTCAAATCTGCCATGTCTCTCTTCAAATTTGTCTTCAAATCTATCTTCAAATCGTCCATCTTAGCTTCCACGTCCTTTATCTTAGATTCCACGCCATTTATCTTAGCTTCTGTTAGCTTTTGTGAGAGTGACATTTGTTGCACTTTGTCTTGTAATTTTGATATATCATGTAGCATTTCTTCCTCTTCTTCATGAGTCATGCTAGAGCTTTCAGGTTGCTTACTAGCTGTTTGCATTTTCTTTCCTCGGGGCATCAGTTACCGATAATAATTCTCTACTAGCCCCTTGAATTCCTTCAAAATAAATTTTAAAACCAAGCTTAAAAACAAATTTAAAAGAATCTGCACACCTTTTTTCACTTTGTAGGAGCTCGATATTGCCTCTAATGTATCTTTGTACTTTCGGATCATCTCGTTCTGAAATTGCGATCTATAGTAGCCCTCTATGTTCTCTTTCCAATGTCACCAGTGTGATCTAAATTGGATTCTCCAAGGAAGAGTTATGTGAAATCTCCCATAGTGACCTAATTATAGACTAGTTTAGTAGAGCGAACTTGTACGACGTGCCACGAGTCAATTTTTCAAATTTTGGCTCTGAAAAAATATATACAAGAAACTATAGTTCGTCCTATTTCTGTACCTTTTTACGAAATTTCAATCCGATGCTCAAAGAGAAAGTTATGACTATTTTTCCCAGGTCACCTGTTTGGAATGTAATTCAGGAGTCTGCAAAAAGACCAACAACCTCAAATCATATCTCAGGAAATATAGTGCGAAAAGCTCTGAAATTTGGACCCGAGGTTCAACATGATTTCTTCTCAAATGATTTCTTTTTAGCTTTTGAAACATTGCAGAAATAAATTTACATTGAAAATGCCACAATGACCTATTTGGAGCAGCGAAACCCTAGAATCCAAAGCTCTAATACCAAATGTTATGAAACCAGCTCAATAAAAGATAGAAAAGATAGATCAACGCCTTAGAATTCAGCCTCTTCAAGGGGGAAACCTCCTTTACATTAAATAAATGAACAATTCTTGGATAATTCAAATGACAAAACCTCCTTTCTATATATAGGAGTCTAAGGAGTCACAATATAACCCAGCCGACCTAACAATAATAATATAAAGCCACAAAAATAACAATAGAGGGATTCTATGGGGCACAGTAATAACAATATGGGAACAATAGGGGTACAACAATATTAATAAGGGATGCAACTACAATAGTAATGGGGCAATCACTAGTATTATAGGGACCCAACAGTGACATTGACATTGACATTGGCATAACCACCTAAGTATGAATTTGTTGAAGAAGATGTGTAGTTGTAGTGGATGTCTTCATCTATTTTTTATTTGCATGTTCCATCAAGTCGAAGGTAGAGGTAGATTCCATCGACCACCCACTATTAGTGGCCATCTCAGCATTGAATGAAGATGTGGGATCGAAGACGTTTTGATCTGCATTTCCATTTCTATGGACAAGCTAAGTCGAAGCTAGGTTCACACGTCACTTGATGGAGCCATTTGGGTATTAGCATTGACATCACTTGCTAATGAGGAAGAAGAAGAAGTCACCATTTGGGCATTGGTTGACATATCACTCGCTGATGAAGATGAAGAAGATGATGTGTGGCCGAAGGCGTTTCCTTTTTCATGTACACAGCGAGTGCCCGCTGAGGTATTGCTGGAGGTAGGTGAGCAATTGATGCAAACTATTTTTTTCACATTATCTCTCCAAACCCTCACAGTATCATCGAATTTTATTGATTTTCATCTAGAAAAATTGATCCATAGACCATTAAATATATAACTATTACTATTTCTTTCTGAACATTTGAAATTGAATGTGTCCTGTATTCCATAATCCAAGTCAAATATAAGGAGTGAATGTGTCCTTTATTCCATAATTCAAGTCAAATATAAGGAGTAGCATACCCTTAGGAGTATGTGCTTGTACAATCTCCTCAACTATTGAAATTTTAAAAATATTGTGTGTAACAATCATCTTAGAATCCAAGAATCTATAATTTCCATTTAAGTCACTGTTAAATAATCCAAGTCAAATATAGGGAGTAACATACCTTAGGAGTATGCACTTGTACAATCTCCTCAATTATTAAAATTTAAAAAATATTGTGTATATCAATCATCTTAGAATCCAAGAATCTACAATTTACATTTAAGTCATTGTTAAATAATAGATAATAAGTCATTGTTAAATAATTATTTCCATCATCTATTGATTCTCCTCATACCCACCACTAAAATTTACTTCAATTTCCCCTCACAGCATGCATTGATTCCCGGGAATGTCTAAGAAAAATAATTATTTCCATTAAAGTTAGCTTATTATCTATAAATAAATTTGTGAGAAAATAATAATATCTAAACATGTATCTTATTTTCACTGAACTAAAAATAAGTTTGCGGGAAAAAATAATATCTCAATATGTATGTTAGCATTTTATTTAAAAAAAATATTTATAAAACAACTAAAATATTTCCCTGAGCTAAAAATAAGTTTGTGGGAAAAAAATAATATCTCAATATGTATGTTAGTATTTTATTAAAAAAAATATTTATAAAAACAACTAAAAATAAGGTTACACGATTAATGGTAAATGTATATTAAAAATATATTTAAGGAACACAAATTATAATTGTAACTCAAAACTAACTGAAAGGGCTATGATGAATTCTTTTAGCAGACTGTCATCATATCCACTGAGCAAAAGGAACCAGATATATTTATAAAATTAATATTTATAAAAATAACAGAACATTGAGCTAAAATAAGGTTAAGAGACAAATAGCAAATATATTATTGGAACTATATTTAAAAAAAATGTGCAAAACTTACTACATAAATAGGAAATATATTTTTAAGAATATATTTAAGGAAAAATGCGCAAACCTTACTGAAATAGAAAAAAAATAGACTAAAATAAGTAGTGCACAAATTCTTTTGACTTCGTCTTGCACATCTTTTGTTTTAACTTACACCACCATTATTAATGAAATACAAACATACATGCTATTTCATTGATTGAATTTGCATTTGACTATTTTACCCAACAAAATATTTAAAAAATTACTATAAATTTTATCACTTTAAGTATGTATATATATATCTATATATATTAAATTTAAGTTGGTTTATCACTATTATTTAGAACTCTAATTGATCGTTTCAGCGGAGTCATTTGTTGGTGAGAATTTTTATTGTATGGATCTAGTTCGACCACAGGGTGTCGACAAAGGTGCTCATCATAGTTTAGTGCCACAATGCCCACATTCTTAATCCTCTGCAAGGGAAGGAAGTCTCACACAAGAGTTGTGATATGTTGGGGTTTTGGAAAGGTGTGTGCCAAGACTGTAAAGTGATGTATTGGGGTTTTAGAAAGGAACATGATTCATTCCATTAATTAAATTATACATTAATCTCATTAACTTCACAATCATTGATAGGTCTCAAATAATTCTTACATGATAATAAAATAATATAAAATAATGAATTTAACAAAGTATTATAAATTTTTAAAAGGGTTATACAATAAGACATATTTAAATATATATACTCACATACGCAAATCCCCACAACACCCTTCTTTATATTAAACTCCGAAATCCAAGTCATTACATTAGAGATCTGTGAATGTTATGCCAGATCTTTTAAGAACTTCTTCAAACTATATGGACACACACAATATGTTTACAATGAAATGTATAAAAGGGAATTTCAGTTCTCATTCCAGCAACATGACATTTGTGTCCTCCGTCTCTTTCTTGCAGCTTGATCGATGTGGCTTTATATAGAATTTCTCGCTTGATTTGGTCTAACTTAGACAGATGGCTGGAAATCAACTGCTTGGTCCACTTTCACTTAATTCCTTCAAACTTAGCTTCTTGACCCTTCCTTATTCCATGGCCTTGGAAGAGTTCCAATGTAACTATTCATTTTTCTTTCTGGTCATTTTCATTTTTTTTGTTTTCAGTTTTCATACCTTTTTGACTATTTGCTTTTCCACTTGCATTGTTTATCTCCACGACCCTTTTCTGTCAAAATTGATCATAATTTCTCACAAATATGAAATACCCAATAGGGTTTATCATTTTTCTATCCCTAAAGAATATTGGGAGGAGGAAACCATTGAAGGCATCCTTAATACCATCAATAACTTTGTCAAAGTATCAGAGAAAAGCAAGAGTGGGATGTACACTAAATATGCACAAATCTATGTTTATATGAATATATGTTAGCCTCTTCTAGCCTCTATTGATATTTACTATGAAGATAGTGTTTGGAAGAAGTATCTAGATTATCAAAATGTTCCCTTTAGATGCAGAGGTTGTGATCAATATAAGCGTCTTATTAAGCACTTTATGATGAATACCAAAGAAATGTTTGAAGAAAACCCATCTTATAAAGAGCCAATTTGAATCTCCAGGGTACTTCAAATCCTAACCAGATCCCTAGATCTATAAATAGGTTTGAGTCTCTCTCTTCTCCAAAGGAGTCTCCACAGCAAGTCAACATTTAATCAAGTATGCACTAAGAAAAATGTAAATCCCATATCCCCACTGAGGTCATGAAAATTCTCATGAAGAACATTAGAAAAATCCATTACCACAAGTGATGATTAGCATTAGCTCCCCTTCAGAAGAAGTTGAAACAAAAAATGGATCTGGTTGACCCATGACTAATTGCCTCTTTAGAAGCATAGCATGGAAAAGATGTGATAAACTTACCAACTCACGTGGATAATATTTTGTATAAAACCTACCTTTGAAGCAAACAATTGAGCTTAAGTTCCTCATAGCTCAGTCTTTGAGTTGAGACACTGAATATCCCCTAAAATCTTAAATCCTCAAAAAGTTTTTTATATTATTATGATTATAGTAATAATTTTATATTTTTCTGTTCTTAACAAGTAACTTGTTAATCTCACATATCTCCTAAATTTTAATCCTCTTGAAAATATATATATAAAATAAAAAAACTTTACTAAAAATTTAAAAACGAAACTTTAAACTTCATTTCCCTTCACAAACCAATATTCATAATGTTAACCCTCTATACCCTACTCAACACTCTTTCATTATTCTCCTATAATAGAATTCACCAATACTTATAAATGAATTCATGTAATGAAATATACAATATTTATAAGTGACTAGGGTTTTTGAGATATACATTTGATTTGGAATATGTTATATCATATAAATAAACGGTTAATATTAACATTTAAATATTTGGAAAAAAAAAATATTAAAAATATTTTAAATTTATTATTATATTTATAATAATAATTTTATTGTTATTTTGATTATATTGTTATTAATATATTTGAAGTATTGCATTTTTTATTATTTTATTATAAAATCTAATTTAATAATTTAGTGATCACATTTGATATATACTCAGTTACAAGCTTGGAATTGATGTCTTACAGGACGTATTTTGAGTTGTAAGATGTATTTGACAATTACAAAATTTTCCATGTCAAGTTTGACATGTCTTATGCCCCTGTAACCCGTCATTTTGACGTTTAATTTGAAACGTAAACCATCAAAAACTATGATACCTCTGTCATACCTAAAATTACAAGGGCTTTGAAATTATGGGAGGATGGAGCAGTGGACCCATAAGAATTCGGCTTCGATCTTAAATTTATTTAAATGCTCCTAGTCGTGACTGCCTAGTGCCTACTGTTCCTTCCTTTTGACAGTTGGGAGTAACTCCTTGCACGGAGCTACCATCCATGATCCGACCATTATCCATACGGATGATGTTATTTATGACCAAATTTAATCGGGAGCTACCATCCATGATCCGACCATTATCCATACGAATGATGTTATTTATGACCAAATTTAATTGGGAGCCACCATGGTGCTCCCATGGTCCATCACAGAATCTACCCTTCAAATTATAATGCCTAACATCAATTCAACCATTGATTCGAAAATGCAGTGACTAGGAAATTGTTGAAACTTCACTTCCTTTAATCCACCTATCAAAAAATAATTTAATAGTAAGAAAAATGAATTATATATCATTGTTTCAGTTTCTTCAACAAAACAAGAATTTCAAAAATCAGCGAGATCTCATTGTTATTTTGTTTTCAATCAATTGACGACGTCAAAGCCTTCAAAGCTTCGCTGGATGAGGGTAAAAATGGAGTCTATGCTCATCTCTTTGCATGCTCAAAGAGAAGAAAACATCTGGTGGTCGACTCTGGCATTATAGAAAGATTTGGGAATGTTGTCTCTGAAGCTGCAAAAATAAAAGGTTTTGACAGAGAGACTTATAATTATAAGTTTATTTTAAATGGAGTGACAGTGGTGAAGATGAACTTCATATGCGTGGTAGCATTTTTGAGATGTGGTCAATAAAACCCTTTTTATCCTCGGAAAATAATTGAGAATAAACAAAGATTTTGGAACAGTAGAAGTTAGCATAAAGCAACAACGAGTGAAATTAATAGTTTTGTCATAGTTAAAAACCACTACTAATAGACTAACGGAAGCAAAGTTGGATAGTGATAACTTCAAAAACCAAAAATGCATAATTTCTAGCTTCAATCGAACGAATGTTTGTGCAGTCTTTATTATGGTGTTTTGTTCAAAGACATTTCTAGCTTCAATCCAACGAATGTTTGTGCAGTCTTTATTATGGTGTTTTGTTCAAAGACATCTAACTAATTTCAACAAGTGTTTACCCTGGACTAAAGGTTGATTTATGTTGTAATGTTGGTGTTTTACTTGTTAAAGTTCTGGTTTTTCCTCATTGGATCTAGAAAGTTTTAAGGAAAGAGAAATTCTTATCCTTATAATTGTTTGTGTTAATAAAGGGTTACCTCCACTTACAATGAAAATTTTGTATAATACAAATATAAAATATAAAGAGTCACTTAGTTGTCTCAATAATGTTTAGATAAATGGTTATTTAAATAAAACTTAAGTTAAATTTGTTGTTTATTATATTTATTAAAAAATGGAGAAAATAAAATAAATTCTAGCTTTTTTTAATGCCTCATAGGACTTTTGTTACTAAATAATTATTGACATAAAATATATTTATTGTTTTTGCTATTTATTTAGTGCTATGTGATTTTATAAAAAAAGGTTAATGTTGATTTTTTCTTCTATCATCAAGTAGGTTATTTTCCTGAGTTTTTCTTTTTTTTTGGGCAATTCTTTTTTGGTTAATTTTGATTTAAATTGGACAGAGATATCTTGAAATTGTAATTTCCAAATGTAAAATCTAAAAATATCAAGTAGGTTATTTTCCCGAGTTTTTCTTTTTTTTTGGGCAATTCTTTTTTGGTTAATTTTGATTTAAATTGGAGGATATCTTGAAATTGTAATTTCCAAATGTAAAATCTAAAAAATATTGAGTGTAGTGGGATGCTTTAAATAATTTTCGAGTGTAAAATCTAAAAAATATTGAGCGTTGTGGGATGTTAGATAACTTTCAGCTACAAAATCTAAAAAATATTCAATATAGTGGGATGCTTTAGACCACAACATTCAGATTAACACTGGTTTTAATTTTATTTGGAAAGGAACATATTCATCTAACTCTTCAAAAATAAATGGTTATAAAAAAAAATGTAGCATTATTATTGACAAGTGTATATTAAATAATCACTTAATTAAAAAATGTCATTAAATTTTCATTTAATGGACAGAAAGGATTTAAAATTCCAAGCCTGCTCGGGGATACCACCAAAGCTCCAGAGTCCAATATTGTGCGTCATTCGTCAGAGACATAAAGACATGATTTGTATTGTGCGTCATTGCCAAAAGACATGAAAAAAAATCATGTAAATAAAGTACGACACATTTTAATAAAAATAAAAATCATGTAAAAATCCTAGTACACATATTCGAATTCACTTTGGGCAAAACTTAAATTTAACTTTATATTCATAATGCAAATATTTTTGATCTGGTTTTGGAAATACACATGGTCGATTTCATCAATTTGAATATATAATTAATTTTAGATTATAATAAGAAACATTTGGGATCTATGTTTAAGTGCATCCGGACTTGTTTATTTCCGTTGAAATCAAAAAAATTAACTTCAAACTTTGTGCTTATGTTTATCATAGATATTTTAAGATGAACAATAACTATTTTAAGTTCATAAGAAAATTTTTGGCTTAAACTCCATAATAATGTGAAGGGGGAACTAACCTAAGGAAAGTCAACCGCCCTAAGTTCGCATTTGAGTTGACGGCTAGATTAATGAAAAGTAAATAAACTGCAATGCGTCAACAAATTAAAATCTAAAGGAGAGGACAACTATTAGATGTTTGGGTCGGGTCGCTATACATTTAAGATATTGATGCATGTGGCATTTAGAAGTAGGTTAGGTTAGGAGTTGTGTGGTATTTAGAATGCCGTAGTCTAATGAATTGGAGGAATTTCCTGGAAAGTTATGGAAATTCCGGTCATATTTAGAGAAAATCCGGAAAGTTATGAAAATTCCGATCATATTTAGAGAAAATCTGGCAAGGATTTTTGTAAATCTAAGTTATAGTTGTTAAACTTCAAAATTTTAGATATACTAAACATTTTTGATGGTGTTGAATCCATTTCCACCATCAAAAACACCATTCAAACATTGCCTTTGCAATATTTTTTGAATTTTTTTTACCCAGATTCCTGCCACATTTGGCCGTTCTGGCAATTCCTCCGCCTCAGTAGAGGACTCCATTTAGAAGTAGCCTAGGTTAAGAGTGGAGTGTTTTTTATTAGTGCATTTTGCTGCATGGTTCATTTGATTATGACTATTGTGCTTGGCGGCTTATTGTCCCTGCTCGATTGTGTGTCTCAAATTTCTTGGTATTGGTGGCTTTTTTCTCTTGGTATGTACCTCACTTCTCCTTTGAGAGCAATTACTCTATGTCTTAAAGGAGAGCAATTACTCTAGGTCATACATATTGTCCATTGATGATTAAGGTAGGTTTCATATGGCAGAAGTGAGTTATATATTATATATTTTTTAGTGGGATCTACAAACTATAATTAACAAATTAGACGAACTATGAAAATTGGATAAAAATTCTCTACAAATTAGACGAACTATGAAAACTGGATATAAATCCCCTATCCTATCAAGTCCTGCATATAAAACTCATAGTTATAAGGCATTCTATTTTGCATAAAAGGAAGTTATTATTGAGTTAAGTCTTTTGTGATCCATATTAATTTTTTGGGAGATGTTTTTGGGCGATAATCACAAAATTCATTTGTCGACGCATTTCGAACTAACAAGTGTGGTTCATCATGAGGACAAGATGAAGAATCAGATCATGGTAACCATAGGGAAATCGATCATTCAAACAGCTAGAAAGAAACATCTATTTTTGACCGAAAGAAACAACTACATTTGACTGGGAAGTTAAATAGGGAGATCGACCATTCAAACAACTAGAAAGAAACGACTATTTTTTACCAAAAGAAACAACAACGATTACATTTCACTGGGCTGTCAAATGTAGCCATTTCTTTTGATAAAATATAGCAGTTTCTTTCTAGCCGTTTGAATGGTCGATCTCCCTATTTAATTGGTTACCTTGACCTGATTCTTCATCTATTTAACTGGTTACCATGATCTGATTCTTCCACACTTGCTGGTTCAAAATACAGAGAAATTAATTTTGATGTCATTATCGCCGAAAAACATCTCTAAAAAAGAGGCAAAGTTAATCAGAAAGCATATTGATAAAATGTATATGACCACATGGAAATGATAGTGTCTAGTCTCCCCAGAAACATAATAAACTAAAAAAGTGAATGCCAAAATGATAATGTCTAGTCTCCCCAGAAACATGATAAACTAAAAAGGTGAATGCCAAAAGTTGGAAGAGTAAGTCTTTCCATATCTTCCAACTGCATGTTTCCATGATATTCGACCCTAGTCCTCGTTGACAAAAACACAAAAAAATTAACATTTTGTGCTATGTACAGAAATTGAGCAGAAAATCTATACTCTTAGTGATACTCTTCTTGAATAATTAAAATTTAAATACAATTTCAATATTTTGATGTTATATATTTAAGAGTATATTTTATATTTGGAATGGTTAAATACTTTTTTTTCTCATGAATTGTTATAATTTAATTTTTTTTGTTTTTACAAAATTGTGAATTTTTATAGTTTAAACATTGTTTTCTTGCGTTGCAATTATATATTTATATTTAGAAAATTATACACACATCCATACAAACACACCTAAGTGGTGTGTGGACGCAGGCACAGGTTCATGCAAGGTGCAGGCAACTATCAGAGACAAACCATTGTAAAGAGGACATAACAATTGTAGCAAAAATAAAAACAACCATCAAAGACAAACCATTGTAAAAAGGATATAACACAGACAAAAAGCAGGCAAACCGGCACATTAAAGCTTTTCTGTAATATGGGATTTCTGTGATATCGTATCGATCGGTGTTGATCAATACACATGCATACACCATAAGTTGCTACCAATCTAGGCCATATTGCGGGAGGTGAGGTCACGCGAGAGGCCCATCAATACGTACCCCAGTGGGCTGACTCTTCTTAAGAAGATCCAAGAAATTAGATTAGGAAAATAAATAAATAAATCGGATATCATTCACTTTCTTCCAAAGTTTGAACTTGACAGTCTCATTCATGTTATCTTGTTTGTGATAAATGTAGTTTTTAGCATAAAATATGAATGGCAGAGATATGATTGATAATTATGGAGATTTTTAAATATATAAATAAATTTTGTTATAATTAGTATAGATTATATGAGTTGAGAGGGATTTATTTTTTTATATGCAAATTTATTTTACGAGTACATTATTTAAATGTTTTGTATAATTATTTAATTATTTAATTTTTAATTTTATTTTGGGATGATGAACAAAATTTCAATTTTGTTGATGATCAGGCAGCTTTACACATCATACTCTGCTGTAGATCTTATGAGCTGTAAAAGGAGCTTCTTAGCTCAGCTTTACACATCATACTTTGCTATAGACCTTATGAGCTGTAAAAAGAGCCTCTTAGCTCTTAGCTCAATAATATGACTCAATACCACTACTTATCAATATTATATGACAAAAAAATGATAACTCTACTCTCACTTTACCATATAAAAATTTCATATGTAAACTGAATGTATTACTAATAATTTAATAAACTTCTTTAAAATTGACCTAAAATTAAACAAAATCAACAAGGAATCTTTAAAATTACAAAAATCCCCTACAAAAAAACTCTTTAAAATTCCCAAAAATCGCTAAAAATCAGATTCAGATTTTTTGATAATTGGTTAAAATTTCTTTAGCTAAACCACATATGATTGAAATCCAAGACTATGAGTGTTGTTTATCTGAAATTTTAAAACATCTATGTTGGTTTTCGCTTTTCAGACACTGTTTGTTGTGGCGTTCGCTTCACAGGCACTCGGCTTTTAGTAGTTTGATTTTCCACCATTGACGTCTCTGATGATGTCCTTAGGCTTTTAGTTCTTTGCTTTTCCACCATTGACGTCTCTAATGATGTCCTTGCATCGAGGGAAATGGAAAGGACCGAATTCAGTGGTGTTCACTTTTGAAGCACCTGTTTTAGTGTTTCCCTCTTAACCACGTTGTTTCCCTCTGAACCACACCATTTGATTTTTCCCTTACGCATGAAGAATTTTCTTTTCCATCTTCCCTTCGTTGCCCATAATTTTTGTCAAGCTCGCCTTTTGATTTTTCTCTTTCTCACAAATATTTTCCTTTCCGATTTTCCTTTCCTTGCCACAATTTTCTTCTCCGTCTTGCGAAAGCGACGTCATCTGAAAAAGCGGACGTTTTGATGTCAAATGTCGGTTCGTGCTCACCGATTGCAAATTGCTCTCCAGCTCCCTAGTTTTATTCTCCAATTCCCTTATTTGACAGGCATGTACTTCTGCAACTATTTTATTTTTATTTAAATCTCTCGATAAGGAGCGATTTTCCTCCTCAGTCTCTGAGAGCTTATATGCTAAATCAACAATAATGTTCTTTTTCTCCATTGTTGATGCCCTCAAGGAATCACGATCCTTCTCCATAGACTCCAGGGTTACTTCCAGCTCCTTTATTTTTCTCTTCAAGCTTAGCTCATTTTCTTTGGAAACCAAAGCTCTTCTGTCCATTTCAATCTGTAAAAATCTGTTTTCTTCCTCAAGAATCATTTTAGCTGCAACCAAAAATGAACGCTGATCTTCTAGCTGAAAATTTTCTACTCTTCGTTGAAGTAAATCCCTTGCATTCTGAACAGACATCTCCTCTTTCTCCTTTTTTTCTGCTACAATTTGTGATTTAAGCTCAACCTTTTCCGACTCCCAAGCCTTTCTTGCAGCCTGAAATTCAAAAGATATCGCCTAAACTTCTCCATTTAACTTCAAAATCCTTGCTTCATAATTAGCTTTATCGGTAACCGCCGCTCTGCAGTAGTAATCTTTCTCAAAAATCTCCTTTTTTATCATTTCTTCAAATTCTTGAATTTGTTTCAAATGTTTATTAATGGAAGTGGTATTCCCCATTTTTCTTCAAAAGTGAGCACGGACATTAAAGACAAAGATGTTCAGCGCTGACATTTGACATCAAAACGTCCACTTTTTCAGATGACATCACTTTCGCAAGACGGAGAAGAAAATTGTGGGCAAGGAAAGGAAAATCGAAAAGGAAATTATTTGTGCGAAAGAGAAAAATCAAAAGGCGAGCTTGACAAAAATTATGGGCAAGGAAGGGAAGATGGAAAAGAAAATTCTTCATGCGTAAGGGCAAAATCAAACGACGTGGTTCAGAGAGAAACGGTGTGGTTCAGAGGGAAACACCAAAATGGGTGCTTCAAAAGTGAACACCATTGAATACGGTCCTTTCCCTTTCCCTCGATGAAAGGACATCATCAAAGACGTCAGTGGTGGAAAAGCAAAGTACTAAACGCCTTTGCTTTTCCACTATTGACATCTCTGAATCAGAGATGTCAATAGTGGAAAAGCAAAGGCTTTTAGTACTTTGCTTTTCCACCACTGACGTCATTGATGATGTCCTTTCATCGAGGGAAAGGGAAAGGACCGTATTCAATGGTGTTCACTTTTGAAGCACCCGGCTTTTAGTACTTTGCTTTTCCCCCATTGACGTCTTTGATGATGTCCTTTCATCGAGGGAAAGGGAAAGGACCGTATTCAATGGTGTTCACTTTTGAAGCACCCGTTTTGGTGTTTTCCTCTAAACCACGTTGTTTCTCTCTGAACCACGTCATTTGATTTTGCCCTTACGCATGAAGAATTTTCTTTTCCATCTTCCCTTCCTTGCCCATAATTTTTGTCAAGCTCGCCTTTTGATTTTTCTCTTTCGCACAAATAATTTCCTTTCCGATTTTCCTTTCCTTGCCCACAATTTTCTTCTCCGTCTTGCGAAAGTGACGTCATCTGAAAAAGCGGACGTTTTGATGTCAAATGTCGGAGCTGAACATCTTTGTCTTTAAGGTCCGTGCTCACTTTTGAAGAAAAATGGGGAATACCACTTCCATTAATAAACATTTGAAACAAATGCAAGAACCTGAAGAAATGATAAAAAAGGAGATTTTTGAGAAAGATTACCACTGCAGAGCGGCGGTTATCGATAAAGCTAATTATGAAGCCAGGATTTTGAAATTAAATGGAGAAGTCTAGGCGATATCTACAAAATTTCAGGCTGCAAGAAAGGCTTGGGAGTCGGAAAAGGCTGAGCTTAAATCACAAATTGTAGCAGAAAGAAAGGAGAAAGAGGAGATCTTTGTTCAGAATGCAAGGGATTTACTTCAACGCAGAGTAGAAAATTTTCAGCTAGAAGATCAGCGTTCATTTTTGGTCGCAGTTAAAATGATTCTTGAGGAAGAAAACAGATTTTTTCAGATTGAAATGGACAGAAGAGCTTTGGTTTCCAAAGAAAATGAGCTAAGCTTGCAGAGAAAAATAAAGGAGCTGGAAGTAACCCTGGAGTCTATGGAGAAGGATCGTGATTCCTTCAGGGCATCAACAATGGAGAAAAAGAACATTATTGTTGATTTAGCATATAAGCTCTCAGACACTGAGAAGGAAAATCGCTTGTTATCGAGAGATTTAAATAAAAGTAAAATAGTTGCAAAAGTACATGCCTATCAAATAAGGGAATTGGAGAATAAAACTAGGGAGCTAGAGAGCAATTTGCAATCGGTGAGCACGGACCTTAAAGACAAAGATGTTCAGATCCAACATTTGACATCAAAATGTCCGCTTTTTCAGATGATGTCGCTTTCGCAAGACGAAGAAGAAAATTGTGGGCAAGGAAAGGAAAATCGGAAAGGAAATTATTTGTGCGAAAGAGAAAAATCAAAAGGCGAGCTTGACAAAAATTATGGGCAACGAAGGGAAGATGGAAAAGAAAATTCTTCGTGCGTAAGGGCAAAATCAAATGGTCTGGTTCAGAGGGAAACAACGTGGTTCAGAGGGAAACACCAAAACAGGTGCTTCAAAAGTGAACACCACTGAATTCGGTCCTTTCCATTTCCCTCGATGCAAGGACATCATTAGAGACGTCAATGGTGGAAAAGCAAAGCACTAAAAGCCTAAGGACATCATCAGAGACGTCAATGGTGGAAAATCAAACTACTAAAAGCCAAGTGCCTGTGAAGCGAATGCCACAACAAATAGTGTCTGAAAAGCGAAAACCAACATAGATGTTTTAAAATTTCAGATAAACAGCACTCATAGTCTTGGAATTCAATCATATGTGGTTTAGCTAAAGAAATTTTAAACAATTACCAAAAAATATGAATCTGATTTTTAGCGATTTTTGGGAATTTTAAAGAGTTTTTTTTAGGGGATTTTTGTAATTTTAAAGATTCCTTATTGATTTTGTTTAATTTTAGGTCAATTTTAAAGAAGTTTATTAAATTATTAGTAATACATTCAGTTTACATATGAAATTTTTATATGGTAAAGTGAGAGTAGAGTTATCATTTTTTTGTCATATAATATTGATAAGTAGTGGTATTGAGTCATATTATTGAGCTAAGAGCTAAGAGGCTCTTTTTACAGCTCATAAGGTCTATAGCAAAGTATGATGTGTAAAGCTGAACTAAGAAGCTCTTTTTACAGCTCATAAGATCTACAGCAGAGTATGATGTGTAACGCTGCCTGATCATCAACAAAATTGAAATTTTGTTCATCATCCCAAAATAAAAATTAAAAATTAAAAATAAAAAAAATAAAAAAACTAAATAATTATACAAAACATTTAAATAATGTACTCGTAAAATAAATTTGCATATAAAAAAATAAATCCCTCAAATAAATTTGCATATAAAAAAATAAATCCCTCTCAACTCATATAATCTATACTAATTATAACAAAATTTATTTATATATTTAAAAATATCCATAATTATCAAATTTATTTATATATTTAAAAATCTCCATAATTATCAATCATATCTCTGCCATTCATATTTTCTGTTAAAAACTACATTTATCACAAACAAGATAACATGAATGAGACTGTCAAGTTCAAACTTTGGAAGAAAGTGAATGATATCCGATTTATTTATTTATTTTCCTAATCTAATTTCTTGGATCTTCTTAAGAAGAGTCAGCCCACTGGTGTACGTATTAATGGGCCTCTCGCGTGACCTCACCTCCCGCAATATGGCCTAGATTGGTAACAACTTATGGTGTATGCATGTGTATTGAGCAACACTGGCCGATATGATATCACAGAAATCCCATATTACAGAAAAGCTTTAATCAAAGCTTTAATGTGTCCGTTTGCCTGGTTTTTGTCTGTGTTATGTCCTATTTACAATGGGTTGTCTTTGATGGTTCATGTTCTGGGTGCAGGGGATGCATCTCTCTTTAGATAAAAGGAATGGAAAGCTTTTAAATGTAAAACAATATCAATGGCTTTGGTTTTAGTTATGGGGTATTCAAACTCTTGGATAAGCCGGTTGCCATGACTCTCGCCATTATAATTTAGGACAAACCCTACCGAGCGTGCGGGGCATGTAATTTTTTTTGGTTATAACCCTTTCTAAATTACATCATGGAAAACCACAGTCTGAAGAACAAGAGAATCCCATAATGAAAAAACATGCTCTCGAAACTCGCAATCAATTCATGAATAAAAAAATATGCAGATTCAGGAAAGAAGATTACCTCTTTCCTATCATCTATTATGAGATAATCTCTCACCGTCATCAGAAGAAATTACAAGCTCTCTATAGCAACTTAAACTCCAAGGCACGACCAAAAGTGCCTTTCCTTCATGAACTGACTCTGCTACGGATGCTGATTCTTGGTAAACAAGATCAATTGCGTCAACAGAAGAGATTACAAGCTCTGTGTAGCACCTTAAACTCCATGGCACAACAACTAATGAATGCACTGATAAAAGAAAAATAAAAAGAAACAACAGTTTAGTTAAATGTAACTATCTCTGCACAATAACCTATAAGAGGGGAAAGCCCTAAATTTTGACACTTACTAAGCTCGAAAATAGCCGCTCGTGTCGAAATGATACAAACAGGATATAAAGCCCTCTAAAAATGAACATTTCCAGGTTCTAAACCACTTGTGTAAATTGATTGCAAGGAAAAATGTACATTAACCCACAAAAAAAATTCAATCACACTTCAACCGCATAAAATTCTCATTGAAGAGAAATGTAAGATGTAAATGCAAATTTGACAGTTTCAGCAATAACAGAAAAATGCCCAATTACATGCCTTTCCTCGTATGAAACCAAAACCAAAACGCAAAGAGTACCAGAAGAATAGCAACCCTCTTAGAAAATTGTACCCCAATAGAACAGACCTCGACTCCTCCTGGGCGTTTCAGGGTTTTGGCAAGAAAAGAAAATAAAACCCTGAGTGAAAAAAGAAAAAGCAAAAAACCCATATGAGAAGGATTGTTCTGGCAAGCATGAAGTCTTAGTCATGGTCATCGTGACCTACCAATACAAGAAAGGGGAAAACCCATGAGTTCCAGAAGGGACACTCAAAGTTTTTAATTTCGTTACAGAATAGAAATAAGTTCCATACAAATACACAAAATAGGAAGCCAGGTTAAGAAAAACTGTTACAATATCATAGTGGTCAACTCAACTGCAAAATGAGTTGTGATTGAATCTTAGAATAGATGTATAAAAAAAATTAACGATAAATTTAATCACCAGAGAGGTAGCCGGAACGGTACCTAGAAAGTGTGGGGCAGCTCTCAAACTGGAGCCTGAAATCAACCAAGGGTTTCAATTGTAAACCCTAATAAATTCAAGAAAAAATTAATAACATTATGAATTGAAACTGCAATGAAGGAAAGAATTGACGCTACACGGGATTGTCCTGGAAAACCCTAGGTGCATTGTCTTATTGAACCATTCTCCTGACAGTAAATACATCATCTAACAAAAGGAATGTCAATGAGAAAAGTAGAAAGGGTGGAAAATTTAAGCAAAAGAAATCCAGTGAAATATTAGAAAACTGCCAGTTCCTGTGTGAATAACACGAAGGAATTTGGAATTAGTTACAGACAATGCCATTACAGTTCATAGGAGGTGCAGTGTAGGCCGTGTGGCAGAGAATCTACGCTGGAACTATAACAACGAGGCAATAGATGACTGTTCGAGTGGCCACGACCAAAACAATGGAAATGAACAGACGAGCTAAGGGTAGGGGTTACATTTCAAATCAAACCCTAAATGCATTATCATCGTTGGATCAAGATCTTGAGATCTAAGTCGTCGATATTGTGCTCACTAGAAGGTCCATGTGATTTCACATGAACTGAATGATGTGGCCCTCATAAATAAAACCACGTGTACATTCAAATAAACAGTTACATATCCCAAATATGAGAGCAAAGTAAATACCACGAATCATTTCCTTGTGAAACATATTATGAAATGCCAATAATAGATTAACAATATTATTGGTTGTTGTGACCATTAAACATTATGGTAGTGTATTATGTGTCGAAGAGATTATGAAATATTATAGGCCCATTAGGATAATGGACCGCCTCAAAAGTTTTAAAGGAGCTTGAATCATTAACCTACAACCCATCAATGTGAAGGAAAATTACCAATGGAATAATGAAATCACTTACTAGTTTAGAACCATTACTCTTACTCTTATTCTAAGAAGGGGTCAAATAGGGTTGGGTCGTCTAAATAAAATAACCCATTTTAATATGTACAACTAATGGAAACAAAAACTATACTCACTAAGATTTATTGGAGACACATTGCTCAAAAACTCTCTATCCGCTACACATAAAATTTAGGAGGACAAAGTATGAAATGAACAAGTTAAGCTTCTACCAACTAATTATAGCATTCAATAGGCTAAATTGTCTAGATAATCTTCGGCCAAATCACATAATCAATCTTTTGTCGACGCGTTTCGAACCAACCAGTGTGGTTCATCGTCAGGACAAGTTGAGGAACTAATCTGGTTTAGCTTGATTAAATAGAGTGTGCAGAGACTCCAATGGCTATATTGCAACGGCTAATTTTGACCTGAGGATCAAAGTCAAACCCCTCATTTTATTATTAATAGAAGCATATAATTTATTATTATTAGTTAATTGAATAATAAATATTTTTATTGTTTAAATATAATGGTCATTATATCTTCATATTTATTAAATAACCTATATTTATTATCATCCCTAAATTATTTAAATACAAATAAATAGTATTAAATTATTATTATTCTTAGAATTTAGTTACAATAGGTAACTGTGTATTTATTTAATAATAATTGTTTAAATCAAAGGGTCCAATGGTAAACTAGATATAATGGTCATTAATAAATTATGGTAAATTAAATAATGGTAAACTAAATATAATGGTCCTTAATAAATTAAATCTCCATATAACCTATATTTATTATTATTCCCAAAATTATTTAAATACAATAAATAGTATTAAATTACTATTATTCTTATAATATAGTTACAATAGGTCATTGTGAATTTATTTAATAATAATTATTAAAATTAAGGGTCCAATGGTGAACTAGATCTTCTCCAAAATAAATCATTTTTATTAATTATTTTAATGTAATGGCCCATTCGAAATTAAAATAATAAGTTCATACAATAATTTATGTTTATTAAATAATCTATATTTACCTAATAATATATAATTCTGATATTAAAATCATATTCTAGTTAAATCATTATTATGTAAATACCATAATCAAAGTACATGTTTATCTAATTTAGTAATTTATATCCATATTTTTTTACTAATTTTTTTTTATTAAAATTAACTATGTTATTACTTATCAATATATAGGAAAACAGTTAAAGGAAATAACTAGGTTAAAAATCCATGCAAAGAATCTAATCCAATTTTAAAATTACCCCCTGGGATAAGGTTAATACCATAATTAGCTCGAAAAAACTTAATAACCTATTACTAACTCCTGCACTCCATGACAAACCCACCAAAAACAGAACTGGAGGAGGGGGAAGACAGACACCCTAAGACCTAACAAAAGGAGAAAGAGGAGGCTAGGAAGACAAGGCTGGGACCCAGCAACTGCTAATCTTCCAGCCATCATCCCTATTAAGATTGTTCGGCCTTTTCTCAATCTCCAGGGCCTCTCTAAATTTGCGATGGTGAAACTGCGCAACTTTGGCAATGACTTGAGCATCTTCTATATAGACATAGTCTTCCCCGCATGTTCAGCCAGGGCTGAGGACTTAGTCCAAATTGAACAAAATTTCATATATGGATTTGTCATATAAAACTCTGGTTTGAAGGTTCAGTTTAGAAGTGTCTTTATATGGCTTTGCTTTAATATCTATATTCAACATAGCCAATATACAATTTACTTGAGATTCAATACAAAATTGAGATTTAAAATAAACAAATGCTACGTAGTGGCAATGTTAAAAAATACAATTTACTTGAGATTCAATATAAAATTGGGATTTACAATAAACAAATGTCACTTAGTGACATTGTTAAAAAATACAAGAATAATGGCATTGCTATTACATAGCTCTTGCTATAATAAATAAATCAAACTAAGCGTTATAATCACCATGAATGCTCATTTTTCATTGAGTCAAAATTATAATGAATATAATTGCATGTATTAAATATGATACCGAAATACTTAAAAAAGAAAGAGAAAGAGAAAGGTCACTAGGCCCTTAGTTAATGAAATTTAAGATATACATTACAATAGAGTTCAATGGTTTAAATTATTCACTTATTTAATTTTTAAATAATAAATTATTTTTTTATTTGTTAATTTTTTCCATATATATATATATATATATATATATATATATATATATAATTTTTATTAAAATTATGATATATTAGTATAATACATATATTGTTAATAACAAATAATTAAAGTGGTTTTATACTTGTGAATTGAATATTGATTTGATCCATTACCACTATACCTACTACTAAAAAAATTAATTAATTAATTAAACCAAAAACCTTATAATAATTTAAATAAAATATTTACATATTTCATCAAATAATGTTAAAAGAAAAGGAGAGATTAAAAATCATTATAACAATATATAATATATCTCTATTTATATTAAATAATAATTATAATAATGTCAATAAATAAATGATTATACATAGAAGAAAAAAAAGGGGGGTCTTGTCGGTGCATTCTGCAAATATTATGAAGAATCTACCCCCTACTTACTCATTGAATATTCATACACAAAGGACTTATGTCATTTTCTCTCATCCAAGACTTGCCAAACATGTCTATGCCTAGGGGAAAACATCATAGAAACCTGATAATCATGGTACATCAACAAAAAAGTCAAAGATTTCATTGTCCTTCCTCTTCTCACCTGCTGGGGCATTTGGCTTGCCAAAAACAATATCATTTTCAATGGCATCTTGATTCCTCAAAAGTCTAAGCATCTCAAACTCTTGTCATCCTCAACCTCGTACCCAAACCTAAGGTTGCACAACACGACATAATTTCCCTTGAGTCCCAAATTTACAGATCCATGCCTTGGCCTTCTTCGATGGTGCCTCTTAGGGAGATCCAAAGGTTTGTGACTGGCATGCATTACTGCACATAGATGCAAATCATTATTTTTACATCAAAATGGGTTTAGTAGAGGGAACCAATAATTTGTTGAACTAATCGCTCTCAAAATTCTACTAACTTTTGCTATTGAAAAATATATCCTCTCTCTTCAAGTTTTCGAGGACTCTGAGCTACCATTTGGATAAATGGTTCATACAGATGTCACAATCAAAGGATTCAACCCCTGGTGGATGAAATAATTCGATTGAAATTCACTCTCACTTATTTCTTTGCCTCACATGTATATAGGGATCATAACACCATCGCAGACACCCTCTCTAAGGAGGGTATTTCAATGGATCGTGAGACATGGATGATCACATACTCACATAATGGCCTCTCCGTTGAACTATACCATCGAACTTTCATCAAGAAAAACAACACAAATTATTCTTTTTTCCTGTATTCATTGTTTCATTATTACCTCACCAACAAGTGACTCTTTCATAATTTTCTTTTCTTTTATCTCTTTTTGGTAGATATATAGTTTCTTTTATGGCAACACTAGTTGAACATATTCTCTCTTTTTTTCTTCTTTTTTTTTGACATTTTTATTTAATGACAATCTTGTCAAATTATAGGAAAATCTTTAAAGATTTGAAATAACATCCAAATGTGTGTTTGACATCTATCAACCATCATCCAATTCACATGTATCAATAGAATGTAATTTTATATGAATTTAGGCTTTTGTGATCTACATTATGAATATTGTGAAATCTTTCTACAATAATCACATTAGAAATATTTTGTGGACATGTGGACAAAATATTTCTAATATAATTACTACCAAAAAAATTCTCAATATTCAGAATGTAACTTATTTTATCTGATAATAAAATGAAACTTTTTAAAATGAAAAATAAATAAATAATTATAGTAAAATCTTAGGGAAAAAACAAATTAAAAGTAATTAAAATAATATATTTATTAAAATTCTAAAACAACATTTATAAAATTTGAAGAATCATATGCTCCTCGATACTTAAGTTACATCTAGTTAATTAAAAAAGTATTAAAATTACTTTGATTTTTTTAATGATTATAATAATAATAATAATTAATAAAATAATATTATTATTTTTATTTGTTTGTAAATTAATGTAAGTTTTGAAATCATTAGCATGTCTAAATTGTAGTTTGAGTCATTTTGACTTTGAGGCATCTAAATCGTCAAAATCACTAAAAATTATATTTGATCTAGGCCACACCAGCCTTTAGCATGACTAGATTTCTACTAACAAAATTTCAAACCAATAACCTTTTCAGCATAAAATACTTTAATAAAATATCATTATATATTATAGAACCCATACAAATTATTAAAACTCATTCTCATTTAAATTAAATAATTATAATCTCAGTATGGTAAGAGGGATTGCATGCTACAGGTACTTGAAATCTGATGTGCTTCGCCTGCTCATGTTCGAACCCCGTTGTTTATGTCTTCATGGTTTTTGCTACACTTTCATTAGTCAATCACAGTATGTTTTTTTATGACATGGATTTGTTTTCATAGCATTCCAGATATATTGTATTCCAGGTGGTTATGGAGTAGAGGACTTAAATTTGCGTATGGTGGTAGACAAATTCATGTCTGTCCTTAAGGTAAACCAGAAGAGTAGCCAGATGTTGGGATGCAACGCATGTACGATTATATTTGGATCTGCTTCTGAAGAATCCCGGGGCTGCCATCCTTTTATGTTATGCCACTATCTTTTACATACAGATGAAAAACATACAGTGTTTCATAAGTGTACATAGCTTTGGGAAAAATGATAAATGATAAAATTTAAGTGTACATAGCTTTGGGGTAAAAATGATACATGATAAAATTTAAGAATTTGGGAGGAAAAATGACAATGGATAAAATTCCTCTTACATTTCTTTTGAAGAAAGGAAAAACCAAAAAATTTAGTAAACAATAGCAACATCAAAGCAGGCCTCTCAACTGTTTAGTGTAATGTGTTGAAAGAGTGGGCAAGTGGAGAGAGGTCGCAGAGACATGCAAATTGCTTTATAATACAAAGTGATTTTTTTGCAAAAAAAAATGTATTGATGTTGTCCAATAACAACATGTCAACATGTGAGTGAAGTTATCAATTAAAAAATTATAACTAGTATATTTATGAAATATAGCATTTTCAATTGAAAATTGAAATTGAAATTGTAAAAGAAATGGTGTTATATAAAAGTGAGTACAATTATATAAATTAAATAGACTATAAAGTTAATAAACATTAAAATATTTATTTTACGATGCATTTTATATTGTTAAAATTAAGGTAAAAAATTAAAAATTAACTTTATTATTATTATAATATGAGTTAAACATACACATATTAAAAAAATATATAACAAGATTATTAATTATAGAGATTTATCTCCAATTTCCTATAAATATTCTTAATTTGTTTATAGGCTTTGTTCCAATGCCATGGCTTACTAATACCATATGTCCAAAAATCATAACACATGTTTATGTGATTTATTTTTTTATTTGTTTTAATTAATTAATTCAAGTAAAAAAACATAACTAATTTGGAGATAGATCTCAATTACTAATTTATGAATACTACTAAGAATATTTTAAAATATTCCTTGAAGGTTAAATACTTACCATCCAACTAATAATTATTAATAATAAAATTAAAATTTTGATAACCCTATTCCCAATAGACATAATTAAATAACATTGTTAGTGATTAGAAATAATTTTATTATCTTTCCATCTCAACTTAATTACTTCAAATGACATTTTATACTCTAAATACCATCATTAAGACGAAAAGAAATATTTAATAAATTTTCTTAAAATATGTGTTTGTATACAATACTTGTAATTTGCATCCATAAACAAAAAAATCCGATAAATTATGATGTTGTACAACTTTTTAAACACACACACACACATAAAAACATAGCTTAAAAGTATGTTTGAATAGTAAAATTACAAAGCTTAAAAATCTAAGCAACCTAATTTGTTATGTTGTAGGTGTACCTAATTCAACTTGTAGATGTAGATTTGAGAAATTTTGATTTTTTAATAAATGAATGCACAAGATTTGATTTCAAGAGAATATTATTCGTCTTATACATGATTGATATGAAAAGGGTTTGAACAAATTTTCAGTTTCAAGCCAATAAATAATAGATTAAAATATAAATATCATATATTTTGCCACCTCTTAGGTGAAGTGGAACCATTATTCTAAGTAGAATTGAGCAATTTTGTCTATTTTCATTTAAATTACTTTGGTTTCATTTGTAGCCTTTTAACCACAATCAAAGCCCTTGAAAGAAGCCCCTTACCTCTGGTAACAAACTCTTTTGGCTCTCCATGCGAGGTGATTCAGGTTACCACCCACAATTATAGGAGCCATGTCCAGTATTTAAACCATGAACCAAAAGGATTATTAGGGTTATAAGTATTTTCTATAGTTATTTATGGATACTCATCAGGTGCTCAGAATTATGCTCAAAAATCAAAGTTGTCAGAACGGTGTGGAACATGAACGATCGTGTAGTGCTCATCGTCTTGAATCGGGCGCAACTCATTTCGTGCGAAACAGACTCTATATGGCTCTAGAAATGAGTTTTGTCCACTTTGTCACATAGACAAATTTTCGAAAAAATTGGACAGCCTAGTCAACAGTCCGTACTACTAATGTGACGCTGACAGGGCATGGTGATGTGGTGTTGACTAGGTTTATTGATAATGAGTTAGATAGTGCCAAGTGGCACACTCTGATTGGTCGAAAATTTATGGTTTTTATTAGTTGGAATAGTGGCGAAACATGGGCTGACACATGGCCCAGCAAGAGGCCACCAAAAGTTGGTTCAATGACCAAGTGGAGGTCACGAGATTCAAAACCATAACCTTCCAACACACAACACAACATCTTACCACACCACCTACACCATAGATCTTAACCATATGGTGGAACAAGTTAATGTTAAAGTTTATCAGGAGCGGGGGGGCTAACCACCAGGCCTTCCCCTGGTGGTCCCCAAAACCATTTCATGTGAACACGCAAACGGGAACATAAAATATAACCACCGGATGAATGTTAACCACCAGTTTTGAAACATGTGAACGCGCTTAAAGTTTACTAACCATCGGCGTTAAGAGATAAGCGGTTAGGCTAGCTAACCGCCAACGTAACCATAACACGTAAAGTTTGGCATGTGATCGTTGGGCTAACCACTAGCATTTTTGTCATCCCATGGCAATATTTTCAACTGCCCGACAAATTCGCCCGTATTGTGGAAAATTTGTGGGCAAGTTAGCAAATTTTCGGGCTAAATTGGTGGTCTGGTGCCAAAAATTGTGGAAATTGTCGAGCGAATAGTGGGGAAACTAAGAGAGGTCATAACTTCTCGAGTTTTCGACCAAATTGGGTGTAGAAAGAGGCTAGGTAGCCATTTTTGGACATTCTTGACTCATTGGAGTAGGTTTCAGAAGCATTTGAGTATTGTAAACACATATTTTTACACATTTGAGCATAAAAGAGAGGCCCAATCCATTGGAAGCTGGACCAAGGAGATGTTGCCCAAAAGGGGTGAAATCATTCATCATGTTCCTATTGTGATGTGTTTTTGGTGATGTTCTGTACATTTTTTTGTCGTTGTTCAGTCTCTTATTTATGTTAAAATTGCTCATAACATTAACGTAAAAGTTCATTTTTCACTTGCAAAAGCCATGAACCCTTAAGCACATGAATAACATTTTGATTCTAATCTGAGGAGGATCTTAGCATATCAAACTAATATTCTTAATCAGATCAATTATAGTTAAATGTTTGATTGTTAGAGAGCCTTTTTCTAATTTGGTCTCCGGTCTGGTTTTAAAACATGTGTAACGAAATTTTCATTTATAGGTTATTTCAATGTCTAAGATTTTAGTGTTCAAGACTCGAGTTGCAATTTGAAACATGATTCAGAGGGAAGGGAATGGTAGCCATAAATCTGGTTTTAAAACACGTGTAACGAAATTTTCACTTATAGGTTATTTCAATGTCTAAGATTTCAGTGTTCAAGACTTGAGTTGCAATTTGAAACATGATTCAGAGGGAAGGGAATGGTAGCCATAAATCTGTGCAGTGAAATAGTGGATAAAGCTCAACGTGGCGTGGAGACCTAGTCCCCATGAATCTTTCCCCATAAATGGAAGTTAAGTTCTACCTTTATATGATATTCTCAATCCTGCATTTTTGCTTTCGGTTTGATCGACTTCTAATGGATCTCAATGTTCAAAGATACAATATTATTACTAGCTAAGAAAACCCCAAGTAGAAGTAGATGAGACCCAAGGTGAAAACGGAGGTTCAAGAGTATCATTTACAAAAACAAAAGATGGAGCTCAAATCTCGACGAGATGCTCAACACTATGAAAAAATGCAAATACCTTTGTAGTAGTTGATTAAAATCCAAAATGTTGGTACTAAAGTACAACAATGGACTAGTTTAATTAAATGTATTTTATTTTTAAAGAATTAATACATGTTTTTCTTATAATGAATAATATTAAATGTATTGCATTGTGGTTGACTTTGTGTATGTAAAAGAAATGTTTTATACATTGTAGTGTTTTTTGTGGAGATTTTTTTATGATGCATATTCTATTGTTGTGAACATATTCCATTTATCGTGATTTTATCCCTATCATTTAATGGTTGACTCATTATTAGTATTTATCTTTAGGTTTCATTGAGAAATCCATTGAATATATGTATGGATTTAAAATGACTTTTATGTTAACTCAACTCGAAATACATTTTGATTCTTGTGTTCAATTCACATGAAATTGTCCAAATAAACTGAATACTTTTCTTTTACCATTTCTTTTCTCTTGTTTGGGGAAATCTAGTTCCACATTTGCACTTTATAAAATCTTCATTTCCTATGTAATTTTATATTTTTTTTTGTATTTTCCACCATCATTAGAAATATTTCTCAAATTTTAGGATAGAATGATAAATTGATTATTGAATAGTTAGGTTATGTAGCATTTAATTAATTATATTAAAAATGGTCTGAATAAACGCATAGCAGTAAAATTACTAGGTTTGATCAATAAGAAATTAAAGAGGTCTTTTAAGCAATGAATATAAGTGCTTTGATGTTTTCATTGTTTTATATTTTACTTATATACGTTGGTTTTTGAAGAGAAATGACAAAATATGATTACAAGTGGCTTTTATATGTATTGACAAACAATTTACTTAATCCATTTGACTAATGTATTCCTTCACTAGTAGTGGTAGATTATTGATATAAGCCTATGAACTATATTAACCACATTTATTAATGTGGTTGTGTTAGTAAATACTATTAAATATATTGCATTGCGGTTGAATTTGTGCATGTAAATAAATGTTTTTATTTATTGTTGTGTTCTTTTTGGAAAATTTTTTCATGATGCATATTTTATTATCGTGAACATATTCCATTTATGCTTATTTTACACCTAACATTTAATGGTTGATGCATTGCTATTATTTATGTTTAGCTTTTCTGAATATATGTATGGATTTAAAATGACTTTCATGTTAACTCAAAATGAAATACATTTTGATTCTTGTGTTCAATTCACCTAATATTGTCCAAATAAGCTAGATACTTTTCATTTACCGTTCTTTTCTCTTGTTTGGGAAAATCTGGTTCCACATTTGCAGTTTATAAAATCTTCATTTCCCATGTAATTTTAGAGTGTTTTGCATTTTCCACCATCATTAGAAATATTTCTAAGATTTTAGGATCGAATGATAAATTGATTATTGAATAGTTAGGTTATGTAGCATTTAATTAATTATATTAAAAAATGGAAATGAATAAATGCATAGCAATAAACTTCTTAGGTTTGATTGACAAGAAATTAGAGACTTCTTTTAGACAATGAATATAAGTGCTTCCATGTTTTAATATTTTACTTATAAGTGTTGGTCTTTTAAGCGCAATGCAAAAACATGATTATAAGTAGCTTTTATATGTATTGACAGACAATTTAGTTAATCCATTTGACTAATGTATTTCGTCGCTAGAAATCGTAATTTATTGATATAAACCTACGACATATATCAATCACATTTATTAATATGACTATGCGAGTTATTATGTTACACTTTTCTTTTCATAACCAAAATCTCCAATATTATCACATTTTTCTTTTCATAATCAAAAAGTCCAATATTATCATAAAATTTGAAAATGGTAGCGATGTTGCTTCGTGTACTAGCGAATGGTTCTAACGTTGTTTTTATTATTTTGAGAACAATTAATAGAGTTTAATCTAAATAAATTGAACCAAAATTTTATTTTCGCGTTGGTTTTTCTCATATTACTTGTTTACAAGCAATTTATTGGTTTTTAAGCTAAATGCATAGATATTGCATATTATATTTTTGGATATGGGAAATTTAAGTTTGTTTATTTTAATTTTCATTAAAAAATAATCAATAAAAATTTGAATATATATATATATATATATATATATTGGATAAAATAAATATTATAATAATAGTATCATTTTGAGGTTGTAGTTAAGCTAGATATAGAGGCAGATCCACTGCAGTCTACTGTGATCTAAGGTATGATCTACTATGATCTACTGTGATCTACTGTAGTCTATTGCCATCTATTTTTATTCTCGCAAGGTGCTATTGCTACAGTCGTTTTGTTTTTTCCATTAAACTATTATTATTGTCGTGATCTACTGCGATCTACTGGGTTCTTCTGTTCTGCCGCGATCTACTGCGATCTATATGGGTTCTAGAATATTGGATATTATTGTGTAATCTAACAACCTGGCAAACCGTTCTGCCACGAGATCTGATAACTTTTTACATTTGGGTCTCTATTGATTTATACCGCGATCTGATTCTAGTTTTGCATTTGGGTCTCTTTTCGTTTAGTAATAGTGATCAGGGTTCTTCCGTTCTGCCGCGATCTACTACGATCTATACGGGTTCTAGAATATTGGATATTGTTGCGTAATCTAGCAACCTGGCAAACCGTTCTGTCGCGAGATCTGATAACTTTTTGCATTTGGGTATCTATTGATTTCTGCCGTGAGATCTGATAACTTTTTGCATTTGGGTATCTATTGATTTCTGCCGCGATCTGATTCTAGTTTTGCATTTGGGTCTCTATTGGGCCGCGATCTGCCCAATAACGAGTCTCACCACGATCTCCTGAGCTCTCTGCTTGGCGATCTGGACTTCATTAAATGACAGAGGGACAACATTGTAAGAAACACTTTGACTCTGATTCCAAATGGCTCCCAGCTTCACGAAGATAGCTGCTGGATCAGCTTTGTCTGCCTCTTGGGGGCAAGCTCCTGCCCATATCATCAGTGAAGCCCCAACTCCCACTATCTAGATGGTCCAGGCCTCACTCGATGAGGCTTTGAAGTTTTCTGAAAGTGCCCTAATCTGCCGGTTCAATGGTTTTTGGCCGCGGCTAACAACTCTCCACAGTTGGATCTCGAAGGTATGGAAGCCTGTCATTTCTGATGAAATTAATATCTACCCGTGTGTTAGGGGTTTCTTTATAGTGAATTTTGAAAACCCTAAAAGCAGACAATGTATTCTAGATTCCGACCCTTGGTTCTGGGAAAACTCAGGCCTATTCATGAAGCCATAGAACCCATCATTCGATCCCTCAACAATAGTCAAAATTGGTATATTATATCTATTTTTGGGGGACAAGGGGCACATGTTGCTAAAGTTTAGAGAAGTGTAAATATTTTACTTGATTTGAATTTGAATCTATGATCTTTTACAAGAAAATATATGTTTTTTAAAAATATGACCTTAAAAATATATAATATAACATGAAGGCAAAATAAAAATAAAAGTATACATCTAATGCAGGTAAAAATAACAAAATAATTGATGTTAGTGGTAAAATTGAATAGTGAATTAAGCCTAGTATACCCCCGAAGGAGGGGAAGTAGACGTCTAAGAGAATAAAGGGTGGATATATTGTAAAATAAAGTAGAGTGTAGTTTTTAGGATAATGGGTCAATGTGTCCCATGGAAAGTATAAAGTTTATCAAAGATACTTATGTAAAATTCACTATGTGACATCAATTATAAGAAATATGGTTTAAGTCCATTTTATCATGTTTTCAAAAAAATGAAACTTATAAGTGATGGGTGCTTCCAAATTTTAACACATTAACACTTACCAACTTTCTTGTCCCTTGGATATACCAATGGATCACACTATCTAATAATGAAAGGGATATACTTGGGTGGGGGAAATTTTTCTCTCTTACAAGAATTATATAGATGGTCACATGGAGATGAAGATAAAGCAATGCATGAAAATAAATATTATTCAAACAAAGGGCATATTTGAGAAGAAACATATGGATTCCCACGTGCTAATAAAGTTTCAAATGGTCATAGTATGAATTGTAATCACCCACTTTCTTCCCTCTCGATTACCATGCCAATTTATAATACTACATGGGGAGGAGAGATGCATTGAATTCAAATTATTGAAACAAAAATGTATGATTCTAGCATGTTGCAAGTAACATATTGTCATTTCAAAAAATTCAATTGTTAAAGGAATAACATTTGTGTAATTTACATATGCTCAATAACATATTATCACACCACCAATGGCAATTTCATAATGCTTATTAAAATATCGTCACACCACTAAAAGTAGCTCTAAAAGAGAATAACTTTTGCGTAGATGCTATAAAGGACCTCAAAGAACCATAGTCCCATATATTGCAAAAGAGATTTCCAATATTTTCTTGTAATAGAACCACAAGTTCATAGTGCAAAGACAAATTGTAAGCGAAGACTTTAAAATATTATAGAGACATTTCATATGTCTTATTTATTTTCAATAGGGTACATTTAGCTAAATTACTTTTTATTTTCAATGGCTTTAACTTAATCAAGTCTTGTAGAGGAAATTAAGGCTTTATTTTGGTTTGTTTTTGTTGAAAATTCTAATTTAAAGGTAACAAACATGTGAGAAAAGACCAAAGCATACATGTGGCACACTAAGTTGAGGCATTATAGGGGAGATCACCAACTAACAATCTTAATCCTCTTTAATTCCAAGTTAGAGTCATTCAACTCATATCCCAATAGTCCTAAACATTTATAATGATTTACCATAAGATATATACTATAACATGCCTCTACATACATTAGTACAAATGGAAATTGGTATAGTCATTTTTATCATTTAATTTTTGTTGAGATTTTTTTCTAGTTAATAGGAAGATACTTTATCTATGTTCACAATTTTTATTAAATTTAGCTTTAAGTAAGCTTAGTGGCTAAAAATAATTTCCTAAAAATCCAAAATAATGAAAAAATGTTAAGCTTTAGGTTTACCCTCATGAAAAAAGAAATATATTTATTAGTAAATTAAGTGCGACACTAGCAAAATTTCAATTTGATGAAAATTTAGTTTCAACATTAAAGGAAGAAAAGTATAATTAAGGACTACTTTTCAATGAGATGGAAATGAAATACACCTACTATGCAATATGAAATATATCATTTTAATATGCAAATCAAAAGTGTAATTTCTATTTAATATCATTTTAAATTGGACTAAAAGCTCTAGGACGAAAGGTTCATGGTCAAAGTTGTCATTAGTTAGAGGAAACACTATTGTATATGAATTTGTGGGAGTTGCAAGCCATTTGGATCATAACTTCTACTTGTGAAGGTGGTTCGATATCTATATGACAAAGGCACAAGAATGCAATTTACATGTTTAGTTATGTAGGGATTACTTTCCTCATCTTGACATCCCAACCATCAACTCACATGTGATAAATCCCTAATGTGTAGAGTCCCTTATCTTCATGTGAATGAAACAAGAATAAGATTGATTCCCTTATGTATAAACATTGTCTCCCCCACAAATGACCCAAGCATATGATTGACTCCTCATGTGCATGCATTGTTTTTTTTGGAGGTGGTAGAAATTTGATTGCATTTTTTAGAGGGTAGCTAAGTTGTATCTCATTGGACTTAAACCTAAGACTAAATCAAATCCTTGATATTCATGAAGGTAGTACACAAATATGATCTCATTGGATTTTTGATAGAGTATAGTGATGACAAGTGGAAAGACATGTAACATTTTTAAGTGCAATAACCTATGATAATTTCCAGTTCATTATAAAAAAACTGGTTACCCAAAATATATGACTTTCCATTATAGTCACAACCATTACCAATAATATAAAATTAAGGTTAATTTCATTGAATTCTATTTTATTATTTACTATTTTCAATTATATTAAATATGTTATATTTTTTTTCAATTAAAATATAATATAAATTTTGATTATAATTAAAGTTAATTACTAAATCTTAAACATAATATTTTATTAAATATTAAAAAACTATGTTATTAAAAAAATTATGCAGTTTAATAAAATTTGATATTTAGAGAAGATTATGAAACAGATTTAGGAACTAAATTAAAAATAATATTTTATTAAATATTAAAACTATGTTATTAAAAAATTATGCAGTTTAATAAAATTAGATATTTAGAGGAGATTATGAAACAGATTTAGGAACTAAATTAAAATGGTTAGATAAAATTTGATAAGGATGTGCACACTCACGTTCAAAGACTACCAATAATTACTCTGACAATAACAATATAATATCTCAACGGCTAGATAAAATTTGATAAGGATGTGCACACGCACGTTCAAAGACTACGCATAATTACTCTGACAATAACAATATAATATCTCGATGGCAGTTACATATTTATGTGATCGGCTATTAGAAGACTAAGGGGCAATTTATGAAGAAAAGTCTGGGGTGAGAGAGGTTCGAACGCTGGATCTAAGTGTTAGTCAGATAAGCCATGAGATTTATTAATTTATAATTTTAATTATAAATTTTAATTAAAATAAATAAATAAATATATATATATATATATATAAAGACACATTGAAATAAAGTAAAATTTTTAGTTAGGTCAAAATTGATAAGATTAAAATGATAATCCAATTTCATAATACTTTTATATGCTTATCTTCCACAGACGAATTAAAAATAATTAAATTATATTATAACAGGATTTTTTTGATACCAAAGAATAATTATTTTACCATGTGACCGACTGTTACAATGCTAGGGTAAAAACGAACTGAAATAAAATTAGGGTAACAAGTAACAACACTCTGCATAACAAAGAAGAAGTATTGAAGTGGGTAAGCAAGAAGATGTGGAGTTCATGTTTTGTTATTTGCAATTCCCAGAGAGTCGAAGGCAGACGCAAACTCCATTGACCATCCCACAAGAAGCAGCCGCCATCTGAGCATTCTTGGAAGAAGACGAGGCACCGTACACGTTCTGGGCATTCTTGGAAGAAGATGAGGCACCGTACACGTTGTGAACTGCATTTCCGTTTCCATTTGTATGCACACACCTGAGTCGAATGCAGAGGCATATGTCACTGTCATGGGTATCGCCATTATTGACCTGAGCATTCGCTGACGAAGAAGCCGCCATCTGGGCATTGGCGGCTGCCACATGCCTTGCTGATGGCAATGTGTGGCTGGAGACGTTCCTATTTGCATGTACAAGGCCGGTGTTCCCTGAGGTACTGCCGGAAGGCGCAGATGAGCAATTGATGCAAAATCTGTTATTCACATTATCTCTCCAAACCATTACAGTGTCACCAACTTTTAGTGATTTTCTTTTCACAAACTTGATCCATACACCCATGAACACATAATTCTTACTGCTTGCCGAGTGTCTAAAAGTCATTGTGTCCTGTATTCCATTGTCCAAGTCAAATATGGAGAACACCATACCCTTAGGAGTATACACTTGTGCAATCTCGTCCAGGGTTAAATTTTTAAAAATACTATTAATAACAATTTTCTTGGGAATCAAGAAACTCCAATTTCCATTTAAATCACTTTTTTCCAGTGTCTTTTCAAACAACAATTCCATCTCCTCACTTCTCAAGCTGCCCAACTTCACTTCAATCTCCTCTCCTCTTCCGGCCCAACAATGCACTTATTGCCACTACGAACAACTAAACTTCAATTTCAGTATATTGTAGAGATATGGGATTTCTCATAATATAATTCACACAGAGGCATTACCAAGCGCAACTATTCGATTGGCTGATAATGAGAAAGGGAGCTCTTTAAATGCTAAAAAAAATTTAGTTATTTTAAGCTGATTTTAAAATTAGTTTATTATCTAAAGATCAGTTTATAAGAAAATAATAATATTTAAATATATATTTTATTTCCAGTTAGCTAAAAATAAATTTATGAGAAAAGAATAATATAAAGAACCAAAATTATAATTATAATTCAAACTAACCGAAATGGGCAATGAGGAATTCTTTTAGAGGTGTCATGCTGCATGATTCCTGTTTCATCAATTCCACTGAAGCAAAAAAGAATTCCTGTTTCGTCACTTCCAAGAATTCCTGTTTCATCACTTCCACTGAGCAAAAATAATCAGATGTATTTATAAAATTAATATTTATAAGAAAAAACCTAACAATAAACCAAAAATAACTTTACTAGACCAGTAGCAAATATATTATTAAAAACATATTTAAGAAGAAATGTGCAAAAAACTTAGAGAAATAGAAAAATAGCGAATATATTATTAAAAACATATTTAAAGAGAAATGTGCAAAAACTTAAAGAAAAAGTAAATTCAACTTGCAAATTTATTGTTTTAACTTTCACCGCCATTATTAAAAATGGATATAGAATTATATTTTAATGCTATTTCATTCACTGTATGTTTGCATTTGAATATTCAACTTTCATATATATATAATTATAAATTTTATAAAATAAATAAAAATAAAATTTATTTTTAATTATATATACTTCTTTAATGTAATGTTTTATGTTATATTTAATTTAGCTTTTCTCATAAATGCTAAATGCTAAAGATGCTCACATGTACATTGTTAGGAAGATTTGCGAAAGGAGGAAAACAACTAGTTTGGCCATTAACGATTTTATTAATGTTTATAATATATTACATTATTTTTTTTAATTATATTTTATTTAATTTTAATTTTTATGTTATTTGATTTAGTCAAAATGTTAAATTTTACATTACAATATTTTTAATATTAAATATAATTAACTATTAATTATTATAATTAATTATTAATTTCCTATTAATTGATGATGATGATGATGATGGTGGTTAACCTCCATTGAGACCGAACTTTGGTCTATCGAACCTAAAGAAAAAAATTATTTAGTTTGATTTAAGATTTTAGTCCTATGCTCAAAAAACTTCTAGAGAAGCCTCCCGAGGTCACTATAATTTTGACATCCTAAAAGGCTAGGAAGGTCAGTGTTGCCACGAAGATTATGGAACTGAGATCTAATGTGGTTGTACGTGTGTGGTTGTAAGAGGGGCACTCTAAGAGGAAGTAGTTTAAATCCTCCATGTTCCTATTCTCACAGAGATGGCAGATCCTTTCCAACCATTGTGTTTTATAAATAATTATTTTTTATAATAGAATATTAATTATAAAAATAAATTAATTAATAATTAGTAATTATTAAATATAGTTAACTATTAATAGTTAATATAATTTATTATTAAATAAAATTACTTAATTTAATAATTAATTAACTATTAATAACAATTAATTATTATAATTGGTTATTAATTATTAACTACTTATTAATTATTTATAAATGATGATGATGATTAACGTCCATTAAGACCAATGAACTTTAAGAAGAAAAAAAATCTAATTGCAATTCTTCAAAATCTTATTAATTTGTTGTCGACCTCAATATATATATATATATATATATATATATATATATATATATATATATATATATATCATGTCAGCTCAATAAATAGACACAACGTTTCACACTGTAATGTCAACTTATTTATGGAGACGTGACAATTATGAATGCCCCGTTGGGGTCACCACGAGAAGCACAAAACTCCAGATTACTCTGAAATCTTGGATGACATAATAAGTACAGATATCGGACAAACACGGTGACACATAATCTCAAATTCTTGTGTGATGAAGAACTTCAGATGCCTCTCCTACCTTTGGTGATGATTACAATGAATTACAACAGCCTCATGACCATAATCTCTTCACGGTTTCAGTGACTACAGTCTCAACTACCTTGAAAGTTACAGTCTTCGCATACATGCTATAAGGAGGATCTCAGTCATACGTTGTCTCGACTTATATGCATTATAAACACAGTCACAATCTTGGTCTCCCAGTCCTAGTGTATCTATGATGAAGAGGATTATTCAATTTCAACATACCTTCTAGATACAATCTCGGTAATGTTCTAAGGAAGATCTATGTGGTGGTAATGATGGTGTTGTTCAGAAGATGCAACAATGATCTATAAGAAGATGGATCAATGGTGTAGCAATAATGATCTCGTCATTATGACGAAGTCCTCCATGTAGGTGCAACAATGTAAATCTCAATAGTGTAGTAATGATGATCTCAATGGTGTAGCAATGATGATGATCTCAACAGTGACAAAGAAGAGGATTGATGTCTTGGTCTTGGAGTGGCATAGTAGGTCAAGGGTCATGGTCTTGGTGTTCATCAATTGGAATCTCTATAAGAAGAATTTTGCGCAAGTTTTCCTCTCCAAGAGGGAGACGTTTTGGCCCCGATAAAATTCCAACATTTTGTGTTCTTGCCTCTTTGTTTTGGTAGTTCTTTGATGAACTAAGAAGACATACTCTAATAATAACAAGTGAATACTATGATAAGAAGAAAAGTTAAAAACACCTCGCAAATAGTTATCAAGCTAAGAAGAATCACATTAACTCTATTGCCCTAGATTCTTCAACATGGTATCAGAGCTATGGTTACAGTCAAAGGAAGGGAAGAAAAAAGACATTTCAAGGATCAAGTTTCTAGTAGGGCATCAAAGCAAGCTGAAGGACATCAAGATCTGCATTAAAGAAACAAACCTTGATCTTCATCAAACCCTAGAAATCTACAACAATAGTCTACATCAACAAGGGTTTTTTTCTATGCAATCAAGGAGACAATCTACAACATCAAGAACTTGTGTCTCCATGGTCATCATCAAAAGGCCACCAAGACCCTCATCAAGATGTCTACAAAACAAGATATTTCAAATAATTTCAAAATTAAGATCACATCGACTTGGAGAAAGTTGAAACCCTGACAGCAATCCAGATCTACAAAAGAAGGAGAAGCATATTGAAGAAGAAAAACCATTGTCATCATCTTCAAGGTTATAAAAGCAAGAATCATTTCCTTTCCCTAGAAGAAGATCATCCAAGGAATCAACAAACCATCCTCTTCAAGAGGAGCTACCTTTTCTATTGAGGAAATGCTTTCTCATTTGAAAGAAGATCACCCAAGAAGAAGCCCTCATACATCTTCTTCAACAAGCATCAAAGTGATCAAGGTGAAGATTTTATCTTCACATGCCAAGTAAGTATTTTTCATTTTTATAATCAAGTTTAGTTAAATGACTTCATGTTTGCAAGGAGATCTATAAATCGGTTGGGTTATCAAGATTCCTTGCATGAACAAGGAGGATAGTCATAGTCCTTTAAGAAGCTGAAGTCATTAAACATATCAAAAGGTCTCCATTTAATTTATGGAAAGGGATTCTTATGAAAGATTCCCCCATATAGCAAAATTTGAGACATCAAAGTGATGCAGATAATAAACTCATTCTCTAAAGATGCATTGAAAAAGGTCACATGAAAGTAAAGGGTATCAAAGGATGTAGGATATCTTCCATCTATAAGACCTAGAAAGGAAGATAGCCATAATGCACGGATGAGTGAATTCAAAGTATTTGACATTTGTTTGTAGCATCTTTACTGCATAAATTTGCATAAGTTTCACTTGTCATTTCAAAAACATAATTATTGGGAAAAAGAACTACATCTACTTGACATCTCCCCACATTCAATCGACTTATCACCGTTGTAGACCCGGTCCCATTACATCGGACCTAGAGACTTCAAATTCTTCCTTTCTTTGAAGGGGAGTTTCTCCTCTTCTCATCCATTAAAAGGAAAGTAAACAAATTCTATCTCAAGCATTGGTCGTTGGTTCCTCTTTGCTAGTATCTTCACTACTTATATCCATTCAAGGGACTCCTCCTCAGTCACCTTCCATCTCTACGTTAGTGTTGACTCCTTCAAGAGCATCCCCACTCACCAGTATGGCCAAACAACAATGAAATCCTCTCGGTCCCGCCGCTTTGCTCTTTATGGCACATGTGAACCTTTTATACTTGCCTAAACTTGTTAATGATATTGTTCTTCATGATGTAGCTTGGCTTGCTAGGCCGACCAAGATTCTCGCATATATTCCAAAATTTGAGGCTAAGTATGGGAAGGCATCACTGATCATGTGAAGTCATTTCATCTTTGGTTTTCATCCAATACTTACACAAAAGACTATGTTCGCCTTCGCTTGTTCTAGTTAACCATGACTGATGACTCCACCAAATGGTACATTAATCAACCTAACATGAATCATACCACTTTCAATTCATTGGCACTAGAGTTCATTAACTACTACGAATTTCCTATCTTCCGTGATAATTGGATCAAAATTATCTCGAATTTATGCCATACTATGACTATTTCGACCACACTCACGAATGGAAGTGACATATTAATCTTTGTAAAAACAAAATTGATGACTTGTTCCTCCTTAATTGGTTTTTGAAATTCTCCTCCCTCCGATCACCAAATTTTACCATGCTCACTACTGAAGTTGAGACGATGAATAAAGCCCAACAATATGACATGATTTACTCCCAACTAGGAAATTTATATATTGTTCTTCCTCATGCACCTTGCCATCGTACCCTTAAGTCAAATACACATGGCACATCCCATGTGGTTTATGGTCTCATCAGCTCAATTGCCAAAAGCGTGGCTCAAACCATTTCATAAGGACAAACCATTCTAGCATGCCAACCTTATGTTCCACCCTAATAACCCCCTATCACTTACACCAAGGATATACCTCATACTCATGGAGTGACATGCACTATTCAAACATGTCCTAGCACATTTAACACATTATCCTTTCTAAGAATCCCCTCAACTTCTTGCGTAGCTCCATATATCAGTTAACTTTTTTCAACTAAGGCCCCAAGCTCAGAATCAATCCTTCATGCATATTTAATGCAGAGAAAACCCTGAACAACCCAAAATCTTTCACATTCTCATGCATATAAAAATGTTTCTCCAAATCTCTGAAATAGGACTCTAACCTGGCAATTTCACAACTATCACAACGGTTCAACATATGCGGAAGCTTGTCAAACATATGGTTCAAAAACCACAACCCAACGATTTACTTTTCAAAGGTTTCAAATAGCATTAAAAACCCCTTATAAAAAGTCTCATACATACTTTAACCAACCATCAGTTTCATTGTTTAATTTCCAGGCATTTATAATTTAAAACCCCCAATGCTTCTCATTTAGTCATGCGCTCAATTCTCATATGTTTGCCAATCGACATTAAACATATTACATTTGGTTTAAATATCAAAACATAAAACTGGCTCACGAGGTTTTAATTTCATTTAACATTTAACCCAATCCCATGAGTTGTAATGCAGTCCCACGCACATTCATCTGCAGGTTATAAATTTTCCAACGCTGCAATTTAACACTCCTGCTCTGCGTTTGATGCAACACCGCTCCCTCTGCATCCTTAACGCATTTACCTTTAACTCTGCGCGCTTTCAAGTATGTCAGTCATTCAAGATTATACAATATCAAATAGAATTCAAGAAACCATCCCTACACGGAGAATGTAGACTCAAAATTTGCGCTGGGCATTGACATTCCACAATAAATCAGTTACTCCGGCAACAGAGGTTTAAACCATCAATTCATCCATCGCTTCAGTATTAAACTTGGTGTTTGTGCACACTCGCTTTCAGCTATGTATACAGTCTCAACAACTTCAATGGCATCGATCCAATCAAACTCAAGACTAATCTATCAATCACACAATATACAATTCACACAGGAATTCTAAAACCAAAATTCTTCATCAATAAAACCAAATGTAACAATTTCTAAAACCTCTTAGTTCATGACCAGATTTTCAAATCGATGGCCCTTTTCAAATGCTTAGAGGCTTACAAACTTTTTCTGTCCAGACCTCACCTCTCCTCCTTCTATCCTATTCTACCTCTTCATTTTTTTCCAAAAAGAAGTTATACATCAATCATACCTAACTACTTCTTCCCACACATGAATAATTAGTTATTCAGTTATAACTCATCTTTATCATTATTTAACTAAACTAGACCACTTTTAACTACATACCCTTATTGAAATTAACACAAATTTAACAACTAAGCCTTCCTCAAGTCTTGCATTTAGCCACAACATGTGACCACCCCGTCACATTGCTGGCCCGGTCTAGATGCTCCTGCATCAATATGAACTTTGTGAACCCCTCGAACTCTTAGAAATGGGGGTGTAATCAAAATAAAAAATGAGGATAAAATCAAAATCCACACCAAGAAGGAAGGCCTCAGTGCCGACCCAATGTGGACAACTAGTAACCTATAAAATATCCTTCTCCTCCCACAACTAATAATTCCCACTGATAAGGACGAGAATAGTGCCATTCACCATGTAAGTCCAATTTTACTTGCACATATAATAACTGCTTCCTTGTAAATTACTTGCTTTTATCATCCATACCTTCTTCATTTTAAATCACCCACGCTTTTTATTGTTGCAACCAAAGCATTCATTTCATAACAATCTTTGAATAAGGAACTCTTCTATCATGAGGAACTTTAAATGGAACAATCAGAAACATAACATAATCAAACAACTCATGTCAAGGTGTTGATCACTCAAGGTAGGTTCAACATTTGATTCACAATCTTTTCTCCTCCAGACCATGGTGTGAATTTCTCATTATCTAGTAACTCCTCCTTTCTTGGTTTTCTTAGGGAAACTCATGCTACATTCTCGTTCAATGTGACCAATATTGTGGCATTGCATAATACTTGCTTGGAGGAGAAATTATTGCATTCTTTCTGCCCTTGAAACCATATGAATATAATTTGTTTATAAACTTGTTTCTGGAAGACTAATAGGAATTTATCTCATAGGCTCTGTAATCCCTAGCCTTATGTTCAAATTTTGTACATAGAAAGAAATAAATACAAAAAGTACTTTGATACCTTGATGGGAAAGATTCCCTTGATGATCCTCTGAAGTCATCATGTCTTGGAGGAGAATTGAACCTGTGATGATGCTCATGCTTCACTACCTTGTTGTATTTTTCTTAACGGGGTATATTGATGCAACGATCTAGAGTAGAAACCATTTTGGTTTGGCCTTCATATTTGTCTTCAAACTTTTCTTCAATTTCATTTCTTGAGTTTTTTTTGCAAGAAGACTTATTTGTATAGCCAATACCTAGTTTAACACTTGGATTAGAACATAACCATAATTCCCTTGACTGAATCTACAAAATACCATGGGTAGAAAACCATCATGCCCAAAACCATGTGTAAAAATCATGCACAAAACCATGGGAGTGTCTGCCCAATATCTTGGGTCTGCCCCTATCCTTGGGTTTGCCCAACTATTATTGGGTCTGCATATTTTTTTTTTTCTTGGGCATTGCCCCGAACCCCACCCCCATGCAAACTCCCCGACGGGGGGGTGTGCCTGCTGCCCCCCCCTGCTATACCCAACGCAAAATAGATCACATGGCGCAAGTCGTGGAAAGAATATACCACAAACCTAACATTATTCTTGTTTGAAAACATTTTAATTCTTCCATTTAGAGTCTCATTTCTTTTCTTCTAGCTAATTCACCAAGACATATTTACTTATTTCAAATTCTTCCAGTTATGCTTTTAAGGATGTTGCATCATGGAATTTGATTTCTAGAGTTTCATGTTTCCATTTTCTTTTATTCGTGACTTTTTTGTAGCTTATCTCTCAAGGAGATATTTTCCTCGTAGGGTTTCACAATAGACTTCCTTTTCTTTTAGTTTTCTTTGCCACATTCCATCTTTTTTTTTTACTTCTTCCTGATGGCTTTCCATGACTTCTCTTTCTTGGGCTTAATTTTCAAATCTCTTCAATAGCTTCTCTCACTCTTTATTCATATCTATAAGATTCCTTATTTCTTCTAGAGTGGAAGCGAGCTTATTTTTTACCATATGTTCCTTCTTACAATCATTTAATTGATCCATTAAAGAAACTTCAGATTTTCTTACATTTTCTAATTGAAACTTCACTTCAACTTTTCTTTCAAATTCTTCCTTTATGAAGATAATTTGATTAGGACCATCTTCTTCATTATGTGTATAATGACCTTCTTTAATATAATTTATACAAAACAAAATATCTTATTCTTTAGCATTATAGGGATCACATACACTACTTATATGATTGCATCCTTACTTTCTCTAAGATAACTTCTTCTTGATTTTTAATTTATTTGCCATAGATTCCTTGATCTACCTTCCAAAAACTAGTTGTTCCTAAAGGCACTAGCTTTCATACCACCTCTTGGCCCAAAAAGTCACATTGAGAGGGGAGGGGGTGAATCAATGTGATGTCAATTTCACAATTTAATAAAAAAATATTAATAATAAATCCATATAGAAATGAACCATAATCATTACATCATTAGTTATATCAATAATATAAGAAGTATTCAAAAACATAAGAAGCTATCACATCACAAAGAGACAATTGTTTTTAGGTGGAAATCCAAACTACCAATCATCTTCTTCTTTATCTTCAATTCATTTACACCACTTTGCAGGCTTTGACCTATTGGTAGGATATAACTTGATTGAGGAACTAACCACAAAGATGCAGATTGCTACTCATTATAGGCTACCATCGGATTGAGGCTCCAACCTTAACAATGAGTAGGATCCAATGTACTCTAGTATTCAACATTAGAAATGAGTAGGATCAAACATGATTGAGGCTACAACCTCCTTATTCAAATTCCTTGTGGACCTTTATTTCATCTTATCTTCAAATTGGAAACCAATACATTGCCATAAAACCTGTAACCATTGCACTGTCATACAATCTCGCACCGAAATTTTATATCAATGACACCCATTGGTTTTCATACTTCTCATATTTTTCTTCAACCAAAACTTCAATATGGTCATTCAAACTCTTCCTCAGAACAATATTTGTTCATATATCTAAAACACCTGCAACATGCTTATGGACATTCAGAATGAACATAAGAGATTTTTGTTGTCAAATATGAGTCAAAACAACATTAAACCCCTCCAAATGATTTGCCAGATTCTGGTGCTAGTCACTAGAAAGTGCTAATAATTCAACAAAATTGTATATAAATAAAAGAAAAAATAACCAGATCTAATAGCTGTAGCAGTTTGAATCCATGACCTTAGTTGTTCATTACATACCCTCTACCAACTTGGTTTCTTGATAGCCTTGCAATGATTGTCCACTCAAATTGTTTTATTGTAATAGAGTCAACTTCCGATGAGCAGAGGGAGAGGTCAATCCTTGTTAGAACAACATGTCATTTATCATGTCAATCAATGTTTCGCAGCCCTTCCAACATTGATTTATAACGAATAGTTCTCTCTTTATGTGGCCAAAAAAAAAATTAGTCATCGTGGTCAATCTCCACTATGTATTATTGGAACTCTACCAAAACTTCTACCAAAGTGACATCACCACAAAATTTGGTCTTTCACTATGTTTTATTCACCAGAGCTATAAATGTTTAATTTCCAACTCAACATTCGATCCAAACAATAACCTCGTTCAATCAAACCATAACAATTGAACAATCTGACACCCTTAATCAAACTTGTGCCATACTAGAGATATGTTGTTGAAATAGAATAGAACACTGCCAATGAATGAAACCAAGAATAGTACCGTAACAAAACAAGCAAACCATATAATTCAACTGCAAACCAATCTGAATTGAATGATTTTGAAAACTAGTCCAATCATATCATAATGTTTTTTAAACCCAACAATCAAATCAATTGATACAAACCAATTCAATTTCATGTTATCAAGCCCTCAGTAGTGCTATATTTATAGCATTTGGGCCATGGAGGGGTTGACCACATTTGTTAATAAAAATCTATAAATCACACTCACCTATTCCCATATGACTGTTTGAAGTCGATAATGTGACAAGAGGTAGAAACCAAACTTAGGCAACATATAGCCCTATGTATCCAGAAAATCATATGACTGTGCCCATATGACTTAGTCCCTATGGCCATTGGTCCTCTGCGTAATGACATCAACATGACATCATCATTCCATATGGAGGCCCTTGAGGGGTCCCATGTGATGGGTCCAACCCTTGTCCTTTTGTCCGGATGTAAAGGTTTGATTAAATAAATTATAATGCAATGATTTTTTGGGGATATCCGACGGTTTTTTGTTATTATGCTGTATTTATTTGTTTGGTATGAGTCTGGCCTGTGAGGCATACACCATTCTCTACCTCATATTTCGTCCTCCCGCCTTATGCTGCGCTTTGAAACCCTAACACTCCACTTACTCTATCGCTTTTGACTTCACTCGGTTGTGCTGAGAGACTCCTTGCTCCGTTTCCACCTGTGACTTCGTAAGGGTTTCTTTGTGGCACTCTGTTTGTGTTCCCCGACCACGGCACTGCTCTGTTGGCTGGGCTCTGTTGGTGTAATGGCGTTGTCTGTGGCTTTTTGTCCGCCGGTCTATTTGAGGGTTTCCGAGCTCGTTTCTCGGCGTTCTGCAAGTGACCTCCTCTGTTCTGAAGGCTCTATGGGCACGGTTAATGGTTGCTTCCTCTTGAGTGTATTTGTATCACTGTTGTTTTTAATTTTTGGTTCAATGGCTTCACTGTTTAATTTGTCCACTGGTTGTTGTGTTTCCAGGTTGCAGCCACGAGGTGACCCAGTGTTCGACCTCTGCTCGTCGACTAGACACAGGTAAGCTTTCCCTCTTTGATTCAGTTCCCACTTCTCATCTTCTGTCGGTGCTAACAAGTTGTGCTCCTTGTGAGCAGGGGTTCCTTGTTGGTTCGTGGCCTGTCGAGACCTCTCCTCCTGTGATTTCGGCTCCTCCTCTGGTAAGTGTGGGTTACAAACCCTTGCTCTGTTCCTATTCTTCAGTTAGGGTTTTATTCTTCCTGTTATTAACTATTATGAACTATGGTTGCAGGTGGATGTCGGGCGCTACAGCTATGGGTTTTAGCTCCTCTTGCGACTTGCTAGACCGAGTAGGGTCTTTCCATGAAACTTGTGTTTGGCATCTGTTGATAGTTCTGGGTCTTGGTTACAGGTTTCAGCCTCTCTGTCAGTTTCTTATGTCATCACTTCTATCATTATAATAGGTAGACAAGTCTTTTGGTTTTAATTTGGGACTGTGAAAATTTAATTCGTCCTCAAGGTTTTGAACCCAGGTTCCTCTGTCGATTTTGTAATATAAACTTGTCCTAACTTTGGACTGTAAATGAATTTAAATATCTCTGTAGATTTGCTTCAAACAATATTTGAAAGGAAAAGTAATGTGTGTTAATTTATGTGGTACTTGGTCATAGATGTTTTCTTCTCGTTGGAAATTTGATTGTGGTTGTTGTGGAACCCTCTGTTAGTTTTCTTTATCACACACTCGATGTTCTTCAGGAACTGTAGATAGTTGTTGTGAATAATCCTTGGTTCTTCGGCAGTTGTTTCTTCCGTGTATTTTTTATAATGCTTCCACCAGATTTCTGTTTCGCTGACTCTAATATTCTATATGCCTGTTAAGAAAGATTAATCTGCCAGTTATTGTCACTGTTTTGAAATACACTCAATTCATTTTTAAGAACAGAAAGGAAATATAATCTCACTGTAAATGGACTTAGATGATTCCAAAAATCTCTTGTATGTTTCTATTCTTCTTCTGCTGTGATAAAAATAAACCCTTACAATGTTTCATTTTCTTCCCTTTGTATGATTTGTTGAATAGTTTTAAAAATTGTCAACAGTTACATGTAGTTACCATGAGTAACTGTTAATTTCCGTTTGTCTAAATTTTGGAATTAATTTAAAAACAAAAAGTTTTTTTTTTTTTCTTTTTAAAAAATCATAATGAAAATAAAACAGAACTTGCTATCATGTCCTAAATACTAGTAACTAAGAAATAAAAAAAAAAACTCAGGTACAGTGACCTGTCAACCTGTCAACCTGTGAGACAAATCATTCCTCTTTTTCACCCCTAGTTGGATGCTCTTGCATCAAGCTCCCGAGGTAACAAAAATTCATGGCTTCGGTCCATGAGCTCCTCGATTGAATACCTTGCACGTTGTATCTGTCCTCCATCAAGCCATGAACTATCCTCAATAGGGCGGTTCTTCCACTTGATGAGGTACTATAGGTACTCCTTATTCCGAGTCCGCCTGGCCACTTGTGTGTCGAGGATTCCTTCGATTTCGAGTGGCTGAGCTAAAGGCATTTGTATCATCCACTAACTACTCTTTTCCTGGGTGTCCCGCTTTGGCTGTGCCGAACTATCCTTTTCCAAATTGGCAATGTATGGAATAAATATGCCACATTAAAAATGGGTGATATTCCTATACCTGGAGGAAATTGCAGTTCATAGGCATTTGCAGAAAACTTACATAGAATTTTACAAGGTCCAATTTTTTTGAATTTCAGTTTATTGTATTTGCCCTTAGGAAATCTTTCCTTGCGCAGATGTGCTAGGACTTGATCCCCTACATTAAATTGTACCTCACATCATTTCAAATCAGATTTTTGTTTGTACCTCTGACTGCTGTCCTGTAACTTCATCTTCACCTGCTCATGTAGGTCGTTAATTGCTCTTGCAAAGTCTTCCCTGTCAACACTTCTTTTCTCCAACTGTCCCAAATCCCACAGCTCATGCACTCCTCGGGGATGCATTCCATACAAGATCTGAAAAGGACTACTTCCTGTGCTTCGATTTGGTGAATCGTTGTAAGAAAATTCTGCTTGAGCAAGTACACGATCCCACATTCGTGAATTTTCTCCCACTAGACTCCGCAACAGGTTTCCTAAACTTTTGTTCACCACCTCCATTTGCCCATCAGTCTGTGGGTGATAAGTAGAGCTGAAGTTCAACTGTGTGTCCAGCTTCTTCCACAGGGTGTGCCAGAAATGTCCTGTGAATTTCACATCCCTGTCAGAGACAATGGACTTAGGTAAGCTGTGTAGCTTGACAATCTTCGTGAAAAACAAGTGTGCTACGTGAGTGGCATCATTGGTTTTCCTACAAGGAATGAAATGTGCCATTTTTAAAAACCGGTCCACTACCACCATAACAGAATCATAACCTCGCTGTGTTCTTGGTAGACCCAAAAGAAAGTCCAAGGTAACTGAGTCCCATGGTCTACTTGGAATAGGCAGTGGTGTGTAGAGTCCCATATTCTGGCTATGTCCTTTCACCAAGTGACAGACTTTACACCTGGTTACAAATCGCTACACATACCTTCGCATCTTCAGCCAATAATAAAAGTGACTAAGCTGATCGAACGTCTTTTCAATGCCAAAATGTCTGGCTAGACCTCTGCTATGCTTCTCCAAGACGAGTTCTCACTCATCGAATAGTCGGGGATACATAGCTATCCTCCCTTAAATAGCAGCTTCTCCTGTAAGTTATAGTCCAACCACGGACTATTATTCCTCAACAAAGGGTTTTGGCGGGCTTCATAAGCCTCCTTAAAATCTGCATCTATCTAATACAAGTCTTTCAGGTGTTCAAAACCCAGTACTTGTATCGTGCTCTCCTGCAAGAGCAAAACTCTCCTGCTCAACGCATCTGCTACCTTGTTGGCATGTCTGCTAATATGCTTCAACACAAATGTGAAACTCTGCAAGTATTCAACCCACTTTGCATGCTTATGGTTTAGCTTATGCTGCTGCATAACATACTGCAATGCAGAATTATCAGAAAACAAAACAAACTCATTACCCAGCAGATAGTGTCTCCAATGCTTCAATGCTTGGACGACAACATAGAACTCCTTGTCATAAGACGAGTATTTATGTCTACTTTCATTCATTTTTTCACTAAAGTAAGCTATTGTTTTGTCTTCCTGACTGAGTACGGCCCCAATGGTTGTACCACTGGCATCACAACGAACTTGAAAAAGTTTGTTAAAGTCAGGTAGCCTCAAAATTGGCCTCTCAGTGATCTTCTTCTTCAATATCTGGAAGCTCTTTTCTGCAGCTTTAGTCCACTTAAAATGTTGACTTGCCTTCTTTATTGTATCCAACATAGGTGTGAAGATTCCACTAAAATCCTTTATAAACTTGCGATAAAAACTTTCCAACCCATGAAAACTTCGAACTTCAAATAGACTCTTAGGAGTTGGCCATCTAAGTATAGCTGCAACTTTTTCTGGGTCCATTTTTAGCTCATTTTCTCCAATCACGAAACCCAAATAGACTAACTCCTTCTGAAAGAAAGTACATTTCTTCAGATTTATCAACAACTTGTTTTGCTGCAACTTCTCTAGAACATATCAAACATGTAAAAAATGTTCCTCCTTGGTCTTGCTGAAAATCAGTATATCATTAAGATACACAATCACAAATTACCCAATGAACTCCTTCAACATCTCGTTCATCAGGGCAATAAAAGTACTAGGGGTGTTACTTAACCCAAATGGCATCACCAGCCATTCATATAGCCCTTCATTAGTTTTGAAAGTTGTTTTCCATTCATCCCCTTCCCGATTCTTATCTGGTGGTATCCACTCTTCAAATCTATCTTCGAAACTCAAACAGTCCATCATATCATCCATTCGTGGCAATGGAAACTTGTACTCGATCGTAATTTTGTTTATTGCTTGTGAATCTGTGCACATCCGCCACTCTCCTCCTTTCTTGGTAGCTAAAACTGTCGGAACTGCCCACAGGCTTAAGCTTTCTTGAATCAGTCCCTTATCTAGCAACTCCTGTACTGTTTTCTAATCTCCTCATTGTCTTTGGGGCTCATCCGGTAAGCAACTTTGTTCAGTAAACTAGCTCCAGGAATGAAATCTATGTGATGACTGATACTCCGCTTTGGACAATTTATGTGGTAGATCGTCCACCACAATGTCGCTGAATTCCTACAACATTTCCTGGATTTCTTTAGGTAAATAAAAAATTTCAATGTGCAAAAACACTGTTCTTGGTTTCCTTACAACAACATATTTCACCTCATCATCCTCAATCTGTCTCAAAAATTGTTTTCCACCCACCAGTAATACTTTGGTTCCACTAGTCTCTGTTTTTTCCTCCTCCTTGACGGGAACTAGTGTATGCTTAATCTCATCCTTAACAAACTTGTAATAGATTGTTTTCCCATCATGAACAACTTTCTGGTCATACTGCCACGATCTACCTAGCAGAATATGACACACGTCCATGGGCATGACGTCACAAATAACTTTGTCCCTATATTTGCCAATATGGAACTACACTTCACATTGCTCATCAACTAGCAGTTGATGACCCTTTTGTAACCATGACACCTTATAGGGAGTTGAATGCTTCAGTCATTTTAGACCCAATTTCTCCACCATCTCTATTGCAACCAGATTATCAGTGCTTCCATTGTTTATTATCAGTTTGCAGCATTTTCCATGTGACTTGCACACAATCTGGAATAATGCCTTTCTTTGGGTTTGTTCAATAGTTTCTTTTGTTGATTTCAGCAGTACCTTGTTCAAGACTAAGGCCTCTCCTCTCTCTAGTACATTTTCTACCTTCTGGGGTGGTGCCTCTGCTTCTTCTATCTGAGCAATGTATGCTCCTCTTTGACCAACCTGTTCTCCTTCAAGACACTCAAAGGATCTATGCCCCCACTTGTGGCACTTGTAGCATTGGTAGACAGATCCTCTGCCTCTACCATTTCCCCTTCCTCTCTGGTATGGCCTTCCTCCCTTAGTGTTGCCTTCCTTTTCTGCTGTCCCCGAGGTCTTTGAATTGCTGCCCTCTTCACTGTTGTTGGCAGTTCTTCCTCTGCCAAAGGATTGTCCTTTCCCTCTGCTAGTTCCTTGTCCTCTCCAGGGATTCTGCTTTCTTGTGATCTTTCCTTCTGCCTTTAAGGCACTCTAGTATGCTTCCTCTATGGTTTTCGAAGAAAGAATACTTATCTTGTCCAATATCTCTAGCCTTAGGCCATTCACAAACCTTGCTGTCTTTTCTGGGGTGTCTTCAGTATAACCAGCTCTCAAGTTCACCTGATAGAATTCTTCAATATATTCTTTCACTGTCATTCCTCTCTGCTTCAAATTCTGTACCTGTCGATGGATAGAAAAATTTGGTAATATTTGGGGAAAAACCTGCCCTTCATCTTGGCGATCATTCTGGTCCACTTTTTAATTGATAACTTATTCAATCTTCTCCTCTTTGCTTAGACACTGTCCCACCATAAGGCCGCGTGTCCTTTCAGCTTAGTAGTAGCGAATTTGACTCTCCTATCCTCACTGACCTCCTCACATTCAAAATACTTGTCCAGCTCACTAATCCAGTCCAATAGCACTTCTGTGGACAAAGTGCCATCATATTTCAGAATTTCAGGCTTTGGCTTACTGCTAGCCAACAAAACTGACCTTAAGAATTTGATCTCAGGGCCTTCTTCATCTGATCCATCTATTGTAACTACAGCCTCTTCCTCATTGTCATCTCCTACTTCTGGATCCCTTCTCCTTCCTGCTTTTACTGCCACCAAATGGGCATTCAGGATCCTAATCTCTTCCCTCAATCCCTCATCTACTACTCTTCGAATAGCTCTGCCATGATCTCTTCTCCCAACTTCCATTTTATAATAAAATCAGTCAATTGTTCATGCTCTGATACCAAAATTGATGGGGCCAGCCCTTGTCCTTTTGTCCAGATGTAAAGGTTTGATTAAATGAAATATTAATGGAATGATTTTTTGGGGATATCCAATTGTTGTTTGTTATTATGATGTATTTATTTGTTTGGTACGATTCTGGCTTGTGAGTGAGACACCTGTCTCTACCTAAGATTCCATCCTCCTGCCTTATGTTGCACTTTGAAACCCTAACACTCCACTTACTATGTCATTTTCAACTTCACTCGGTTGCGGTGAGAGACTCCTTGCTCCGGTTTCCACCTATGACTTCGTAAGGGTTTTTTTGTGGCACTCTGTTTGTGTTCCTCGACCATGGAACTACTATGTTCACTGGGCTCTATTGGTTTAATGGCGTAGTCTGTGGCTTTCTATCCGTTGGTCTATTTGAGGGTTTCCGAGCTCGTTTCTCGGTGTTCTGCAAGTGACCTCCTCTGTTCTGAAGGCTCTATGGGCGCGGTTAATGGTTGCTTCCTCTTGAGTGTATTTGTATCACTGTTGTTTTTAGTTTTTGGTTCAATGGCTTCACTGTTTAATTTGTCCATTGGCCGCTGTGTTTCCAGGTCGTGGCCACAAGGTGACCCAGTGTTCGACCTCTACTCGTTGGCTAGACACATGTAAGCTTTCTTCTTTGATTCAGTTCCCACTTTTCATCTTCTGTTAGTGCTAAAAAGGTTGTGCTCCTTGTGAGTAGGGGTTCCTTGTTGTTTTATGGCCTGTCGAGACCTCTCATCCTATGATTTCAGCTCTCTCCTCTGGTAAGTGTGGGTTACAAACCCTTACTCTATTCCCATTCTTCAGTTAGGGTTTTTATTTTTCCCGTTATTAACTGTTACGAACTATGGTTGCAGGTGGTTGTCAGGCGCTACAGCTATGAGTTTTGGCTCCTCTTGTGACTTGCTAGACTGGGTAGGGTCTTTCCATGAAACTTGTGTTTGGCATTTGTTGATAGTTCTAGGTCTTGGTTATAGGCTTCGGCCTCTCTGTCGGTCGCTTATGTCATCACTTCCATCATTGTAATAGGTAGACAGGTCTTTTGGTTTTAACTTGGGGTTGTAAGAATTTAATCCGTCCTCAGGGTTTCGAACCTAGGTTCCTCTATCGAGTTTGTAATATGAACTTGTCATAACTTTGGACTGTAAATGAATTTTAATATTTCTGTAGATTTGCTTCAAACAATATTTGCAAGGAAAAGTAACGTGTGTTAATTTATGTGGTACCTGGTCATAGATGTTTTATTCTCGTTGGAAATTTGATTGTGGTTTTTGTGGAACCCTCTATTAGTTTTCTTTATCACACACTCGATGTTCTTCAGGAACTGTAGATAGTTGTTGTGAATAATCGTTGGTTCTTCAATATTTGTTTCTTCTGTGTGTTTGTTATAATGCTTCCACCAGATCTCTGTTTCGCTGACTCTAATATTCTAGATGCCTATTAAAAAAGATTAATCTGCCAGTTCTTGTCACTATTTTGAAATAAACTCAATTCATTTTTAAGAGCAGAAAGGAAATATAATCTCACTGTAAATGGACTCATATGATTTTGAAAATCTCTTTTATGTTTCTATTCTTCTTCTGTTGTGATGAAAATCAACCCTTACAATGTTTCATTTCTTCCCTTTGTATGATTTGTTGAACAAATTTAAAATTGTCAATAGTTACATGTAGTTACCATGAGTAATTGTTAATTTCCGTTTGTCTAAATTATGGAATTAATTTAAAAACAAAAAGTTAAAAAAAGAAGAAGAAAAAGTCATAATGAAAATAAAACAAAACTTGCTATCACAACCTAAATACTAGTAACTAAGAAATTAAAAAAAAACTCAGTTACAGTGACTGTGAACCTATCAATCTGTGAGACAAACACTTCCTCTTGTTCACCCCTAGTTGGATGCTCCTGCATCACCATGTGACACCTGTTTTTGGGATTTTTTCCAATCCAATGTGTCATTTTTCATTGTCATGTCGCACCACATCATTGTGTTTTCATCAACGATTGACGTGTCATGTCAATTATGCAATTGTGTCATGTGTTATTCATCAATAGGCTCACACCATCGTAAAAAAAAAATCTGCCACATGTCATCATCTAGTTGGTCCGATGGGACTAGTTAAACAATGAAAATCTTCACATTTAGCTAGTCATTAGGTTGTTGGGAGTGCCACTGGTTAACCTGAAAATTGCACATCCTTTAATGGCGTTAAATAGTGTGCAACTCCATATGATCATGGCCATTGATATGTTTGTTCAATGGTGGATCTGCCTTGAAATTACACACTTTTTATTCCTTTAATAATTTTTCATCCTATCTAAGTTTTTCCTTACAATTTGACCCAATATAATGTGATTTTCCACTAGGCATAACTTTTCATCATGGAGGATTTTTTCTGAGTAGGATATACCATTGCAAAGGTATTGAATATATCTACAGAACCAAGCTATTTGTAAGATTTGTCTAGCAACATAATTTCATTAAAAACTTGAATAACTTCAAGCACCCATGTCTTCATGTAATGAGACCTTGCAGAAGGTCAAATTGTCATATTGCTTCACAAAAAGTTATGCTGCTTCTTTTATCATCAATGATGGTCCTAATGTTGTTTTCCCCCATATCCCTTTGAAATCAATGAAATATTGTTGTCATCAATGACAACACTACGTGTAACATCTATTAATCCACATTTGAATTATTTTTCTTTGAAATGTATGTTTTCATAAGTCACAACTTAAGGTCATCATCATAATGTGGAAGACATTATCGTAAACACATATTTCCATATCCATTTAGGAAATTCCAAGTTAAAAGTGTTGCATTAGGTGGCTCCTAGTGTACTCCTCCACTTCCTTTATCATCCACATTTCCATTGTTCTTAAAATCCTTTACAAGATTGTATTTCTATATAGAATAAAGAGACAAGTAGCATAACAAAGTTGAATAACAAATGTTAGCATTAGGATGCTAATTAGCCTTTGTTATTGGGGTTAAATACTTTGCAGTACTAACTATGTTTATTGTGATACACATATGAGTTAACTCACAAAAGGAGAATTTGTTTATTTCCTTACTCATTAAAGTACCATATTCCCTAGAGGAAGTTCAATGTTTAGAGGTGAGACCTTGCCCAAATGTGGTAGATGAGAAGCTAGATTGAGACAAATTTCTTGGCAAATGTTCAAATGGTGGGAACTAGTGTGTGCACCAACAATAAATGTTCTCCTTATTTAATTTGAGGAGTAACTTTATTCCTACCATGTATTCCATCTTAGAAATTATTTCATAAGCAATTTTGATATAATTGCTTGAGCAAAGAGAGTATTCAATATAAAAAGAGTAGCATGCTTTTAGGGTCCATTCCATATAGAGGAAATAATTCCCTAAAATCCACAAAAATTGACATTCACATGTAGTGGAGGAATCAATGGAAAAAACAAGGCCTCTACATGTATCATCAAATCTTGGCCCACTATCAAAACATGTATGATGTAAAGTTTATAGGGGTGGGTTTGGTAAAATTATAACTTTGGATATTTTAATTCAAATCCTCCACATGGTGTGATGAGTTGGAAAATTGAATTGAGAAGTGGTTTAACAAATGATTACTAAATGCAGATAGCCTTCACTGAACATGGAATAAGGGGCATTGTATTCATTTAGAGGTAACCATTTTAACATTATTGGATAGGTGACTCAGATAATTTGAATCCATAGAATATGCTGAAATTGTGAAGGATGAGGAATTGGAAGAAATGGTGATGACATTGTAAATACTCAGAGCTAAGATCAATTAGAGTGTTGGTTAGTCTAAGTGATCGATCTCCAATGAGGTGAGTGTGAAAATTCGACACCCCCCTCAAATGCAAATCGGGGAATCAAACCTGGGCCAAGGCTCTGATACAAGTTA